>JAWUZG010000025.1:11445000-16245000 GCA_036785705.1 Acanthornis magna
GTTGAGAATTGCCATATACCAAGGTAACTGTGTTGCACTTCAGATACTCACAGATAGTTAATAAATAAATAAATAAATAAATAAATCTACCTCTAATTCTGTGCATGTGGAATGCCTTCAACATCTTTGCATGGGATATCAACCTTTCAATCATACAAAAGCATTCCTGAAATTGCGTGTTGGTGGGTTTGGCTGTTTAATTGTTTCTCCTAGCAAAAATAAGGACCAAGGTTTTGGAGCATAGTGTCTTGGTTTTATTTGTCTTTGTTCTGAGTGGTATGTGTCTGTGGATATCCTTACACATCTGCACTAGACAGTCTGGAGGTGGAATTGTATGATAAATTGCAGAATCATCCAAGACAATTACTTCAACAGCTCCCGAGTAAGCAGCTATTCCTTCTCTGTCATTGTGTTTCACTTAGAAACTCTGTTGGCACAAACAGCTCAAAGTAAAAATTACATTTCTTATGAAGGTGTTTGTGTGGATACAGAGCAATCACTATCTTTTTCTTTACATTGAAATCTAAGTTTTGCCACCTTTTTATTCTAGGTTTCCTTAAATACATTATAATTGTTTATTCTTATTGTGATGAAGGACTGGTTTTGTTGTAGCGCTGTGGCTGCCTAGCAGATTGTTTTAGTTGTTCCAGCCTTTAGGAATGTTAAGAAGTTATAGTAAGATAAAAGGTTAGAGAAAACTCCCTTTGGCAAATTAAATGTTATTATTTCCTAAGCTTAAATTGTCAGGTATGTAAAAATTTTTTTTGAGACTAAAATAAAAGATAAATATTATTACCTTGTAGTATAGATATTTAAGCAAAAGAAAACATTAATATTAAGATATTTGCCATCAGCTGATATTGTCTGAAAAATACTGAGCTAGCTCTTCAATGCTGTCCTTGGGGGCAACTGCATCAGCTTCCATGGACTTCTGTCTGCAAATGCTGTGTAAGTTTTGCATCATGGTGCAGAAAGCAAGATATACCATGCAGCTGCTCCCCCACTTCTGCTTTAGGGCCTTCACTGCTTCTTATGAAGGTTTCACATGGAGATACGGAATTGTTCAGTAGTGAACGAGTATTTCAAACAAGTAATTGTTCAGTGTCTCTTTCAGAAGAGCTTAAACTCATAGTAAATGGCATTTGGACATCTAATATTTCAGTTTCTTAGAAAAAGAAACCAATCTTGGATTTTAAAAAGGCCATTCATGAGAGAAAATTTAAGCCATTGGTATAGTTAATGTGATTATAGTGTTGTTTTTTCATCATAGCATAGCATGTTTTTTTTCCTGGAAACTTCCATACATATACTTAACCCCTGTCAATTTATCACCTCTAAAACACAGCAGGAAAATCCAATTTCATGCTTCAAAATCCCAGCAGATATTTCATAAAATTTAAGTGCTCTTTTTGGCTTTAAGAATCAAACCTTTTTATGACTAGTTGGACTATGTTTTTTAAAAGCTGAGTTTCAAAACTAAAGTGAACAACACAGCATGTTTAGATCAATTCAAGGGCTAATAAAGTCAAGAAAATAGCTAAGTAATGAATCTCAGATGCATTATTTTTCTACTGTGTGGATGATTACATTGTCAAACCTCTCAGACCACAGAATTTTTTGTTATGATACAGCAATGAACTGTTGCAAATGGATTGAATATTGGTGAATTGTATCAATTGATACATTTTAAAATTGCTGTCTCTTATGCCATGGAATATGTTATCCTTTACCTCAAGATGACAAAGCTTTTGTTTTTGGACAGTAGGGCTGTTGAAGCTTTTGCTAAAAGTGACAATATCACATCTGTAATGCTGAGAATTGTTTCTGAGATCACTTTGAGAAGGACTTGTGAATCTGGTGGGTGACACTTTGTCAGAGGTAGTCCTGTTCACCATGAATTTCTGAGCTGAATAACAGAGGCTGAATCCAAGTCTAAAGAGACACTTTTTTTTTCCTCTGATTGCAGATGGCATCATTTAGATAACCACATCCAGAAATCTTACATGACAGAACAAGTAATGTGTGTGAAATTACAGAGCAAAGATTCAGTCCCTTTAGTGCTGTCATTCCATGTAACAGATTTGTTTTACAATAGAAAACCTTTTGTAATGCTTTGTCCCCTTCCTGCTGGAGGCAGAAGCCTTTTGGCTTGTTTTCTGCATAGAAGAACAGAGAGATCCTACTAGAACACAACCAACTCTTAATTTTGGCAGCAGGATATTAACAATATTGTTATGATATTAACAGTGTATTACCATTAATAGCATTAAATAAACCGTTATTGTACCTGTATTAGCATGTGTACTTTATATGTAATAGTTTCCCCCCATTTTTTAAGAGCTAGGAGTATCTAAGTACTGAAAAGTATAACTGTAGCTATAACTTCCCTTTATCAGTAATGTATGTTTGCCTGTGCCATTGATCAAACTTGCTTCTCAAGGTCAAAACAGACATCCTTTTTCCAAAAAACCTTAATTAAACTAAATTGATTTTTTTTTCCTTTTTAAAAACTTTTTCCCTTTTAAATTTTTTTTTCTTATTTCAGTCTGAAATGGTGTCTAATTTGTCCTATGATTGTAATACAGTGGGCCAGATCTTTCTTTTGGATTGTGCTGAGTTCATGGTGTCTAATTTGTCCTATGATTGTAATACAGTGGGCCAGATCTTTCTTTTGGATTGTGCTGAGTTCATCAGTTGTCACATGCTTTGGAAAAAAACAAAATCCCACAGAGGTTTAGGATGATGAGTTACGAAAGCAGAAATTCTTTAAGAAAACCCAAACCACACAAGAAATCTTAATAGACACAATAGACACAATATTTCATGTCTATTAACATTTCCTTTATTTTTCATATTTCAGTTAATGTCATAGAAGAAAAATTATAATCCTGTTATTCAGATCATATGATTTATTACTGCATGTTTGTGTAGCTTTCTATAAGAAATGATCAGATAAAAATGACAGATAGCTATCTCTAGTTTTCACTCAAAGCCTAAAATTTTCACTCAAATATCTGAGCAACCTGGTCTAGTGGGAAGTGTCCCTGCCCATGGTGTAGGCTTGGAAGCAGATGATCTTTCAGGTCCTTTCCACACCAAACCATACTATGGTTCTAAGATAATTTCTTGCATCCTTGAGAAAATGAATAGTGGTTTCATTCCTCATACACATTTAAATCTTCCTAAATTTTCTCTGTCATGATGTGAAGAGTATCATGATTGATCTTTGCCTTCAGTAATTTCTTAAATATCAGCTGACCCTGCTTGGACCAACATTCTTTGCCTTTCCATTTTTTCTTTCACCAGTGTGTGTCCTTTTTATATGTTCTTGCACAGTAACAAAGCAGTTTGAAATAGATATATCACTTCTAATTAAGTGGTTGAATATATAACATTGATTCTGTAGTCCCTTTCCAAGGGAAGCTTCTCTTTATTCAACAGTGTTAAATCATAGGAGAAAGCTTCCTCTTGAATTGTGAATCACCTGAGTAAGAACTGCAAAACTACATTGATAAGGAGATGCAAACAGTGACTCAATCAAGATCATAGCAGCACTGAAAGAAGAGAAAGCAAAAGAGTAAAAAGATAGATTTATAGTCTGAGACAATAAACCATCATGACTCTTGTTTCTCATGGGATGATCCACTCCAGTACTCTAACCTCTAACATTAGTTAATATAAATGTTGGAGAAGCTATTTAGTAAAGTCAAAGGAAAATGAAAATGTGTGTGAATTCTGCAGTTTCCAGAGAACTTCCTCTCTGAATTGGCCAGGATACTAAAAAAAAAAAAAACAAATTAAAAATAGAGTTTCACTTAAAAAAACTATTTTTTCTTGCACTTCTACAATTTAATTTTAATTTCTTTTTTTTCTCATCCATCTATTTATATTAAAAAATCAGATTTTGTTAAAGACTGGTGTGTGTCTCCTTGTTTTTCAGTGAAGCAAGTTTAATTAGAGAAAGATTAGGTGATTTTATGGATTCTTCTCTAGTAGATTTTGCTTTCTTTTGATATTTTTCTCATATGACTTGATGCTCAAGCTGTGACATATGCCTGTGAATATTCTCAGGGCTAATTTGAATGGAAAAATTGAAACCAACTTCTAGCTTGAGGTTAATTATTGTTAGCAGAATAACTTTGCTTTTATTGTATTCAACACAATTTTGCTCTTTTACAGTTTGACCAAGATTCAGCTACAATAGACACGGCTAGTAATGTGCTTGAAACAAAATGGTTTATTGTTCAAAACATTAAAATAAAAAAGTCACAGCATAATTAATACTAAACATTCTCTGTGGTAATGTTATTTTAATCAAATGCATAAACAAGTTCCTAGTTAAAAGAGGAAGTTATTTTTATTGCAAGCAAGTATTTACTATTTAATTTTCTGGTTTAATCTGGTAAGCTTCAGTGGGTAACAAGACTATTTCTGTATATTTTTTCTTTCAAATAGAAAGAGCATCTCAGACATTTCATACATACCTAGCTGGACTTTTCTTATGCCATAGAGCAGGCAGTGTGGTCAGAAATGTGTAAACTTGTTTGTTCAAGTTTGGAAGCATAACAGGACTCATGCAGTCAGCACGCACCACTGGGGTTTTTTCAGGTGCACTTTGGGAAGTATTCATCTGAACAGTATATTCAGGCAGGCTCCCAGGCTAGGGTTTGCCCTACATGATAAAGGACTATTTTGCAAGTGCCAGAATCCACCGCTTCTAACAAAACAGTGCTTACAGCAGCGGTGGGCCTGCTTTCCCTGGACAGTGCAAGGCTGGAATATGCTCCAACTCTGATTCCAAGTTCTCTATAGGTATCTCAATACAGCACACTAGAGGGTGCCAGCATGTTAGCCACATCATTCCCAAGAACCAGAGATTGTGGACTTAATTTTTAAGAGACTCTGAGAGCAAGGTAAACTATTTCCATAGTTAGTCAGTTGACTTTTCTCTTACACTTAAAGAAAATTTACAGGCTATGACAATGCTGAAGGCGACTGGAAACTGGCAAAATATTTTCTAGTATAATTAATTGTCTATTATATTTTAGGTATATAAAAGGAAGTATTCTACTTTTTTTTTTCCTACTGTTTCCATTCTACTTTGCAGTAGAACAGGTCAGTGAGCATTCAGAAGCAGATACATTCTCCATGCTCAGCTCCATCCTGAGCAAAAATAATTAACATTTGAGGAGGCCCTAGAGATAGAACCATGGCTTTGAGATAGCATTGTCTGTTCTGGTATCATTCACTGATGTATAAGTAGAGCACAAGATGATTTTACGAAGTTGCTTTAATTTTTATAAAGCGTATCTCTTTATACAAAAGATAATAGATATTATTTCAAAGCCGGGGGCTCTTTTCCTTCTTTTTTTTGGTGTGGGGTAAGAGCTGAAATTATGTGAAAATGTGTTTTACTCACAGTTGGTATTTAATTCCCAAACTATAGCAAATATGAGTTAGAAATTATTTATACTTTGGAACAGAAACAAATATTTTCAAAACTTCTGAGAAATGAAAATACTGAAAACAACTTAGGATCAATAAAAAAAAATTAGCCTTTAATTTTTCATTTTAATTCTTATTATAATTGTACAGAAACTTATACATGACATACATAAATACAAGAATTAAATTTTTTCTTAAGAAATCTCATTTCAGGGTTTCTTGAAGGAAAGGAGGTTCTTAGACCTTGTTTATATAGCTATGAATTATAAGAACTCTGTAAAAAGACCATACAGAGGTAGCTAGTATATTGAGAAGCTAATGGTTTTCTGTGGAAAGTTTTGATTTCATTGCATTATTGTACTTCACTGGAACATCACTGTATATGTAAAATATTTATTATTATTAGTGTGAATTTGTTTGATGCACTTATGTTTCAATAACACAATGCTAGAAGCAAGGTATGATCTCATCATTTAATGTAGTTGCACTGTTTTAGAAATCTTTCTCTTCTTTCTCAGGGAGAATAGAGATAAGCTGCATTCTTGTACTTTTTTAATCTCTGTGTTTGATATTAGGTGTTGTATAGCTGTGACCAATGGTTTTAGGAGGTGGATTCCCTGCTGACCAATAATTGCCAGATTATTAATGGATATATAAAGAAGTTTTTGTAAATAAAGTCTCTCCTTTCACCATCTTGGGTTCATCTGCCTGCTTCCTCTTCCAGCTTCCGCGAATCTCAAGAAATTTAAAACCACAATTTAACAAGACTGTAAATCACTGATTAGTTTTATCTTCCAGGTTAGCAATGCTGCATATGGAAAGAAAAAACCAAAAAAGTCCTCTTCTCTTCAAATTACACCAATTGTGTCAGTTCATTCTGTACTAACAATATATGTGACCCATGGGTAAGGCTGCAGGCTAGGATTTTAAGGAGAGCCTAAAGGAACATATTGCTCAAACCTGCTGTTGTTCAATGAGAGTTGGAATGCACTTCATATTCCTATCTCAGTGTACCAATTTTTGTTCCTACATTTGATGTATCTAAACTAAAATACAGCCTGAGATTGTTCTGTTATTAACTTGAAGGAAATTTTTTTCACAGAGACAAACCGAAAAAAAACAGGCTGGCCTATGCTTTTTGGAAGTGTGCTGACCCTTGTGTGTTGTTTTGTCATCCTATTTAGTTCATGGACTAACAAAATTAACAAAGGAGTAGAGCACAGAAATAACAATGCATTCCACTTTACACTAAGGAAATGACCCTTCCAGATGCACTACTGTCACTTATGAAATAAGTGGGGTGTGTGTACTTTCTATGGAATGTGCCATTTGGCCTTACTGATTGCCACTGGCAATGTTCATTAATCTACCTGCCTGACATCATCCTTTTCAAGCAGTAGGTCTCTCTAGTATTGTTGCTTTTACTAATGCTTATTCTTGTGCTTTCAATTTTACGGTGATGATGGATGTTATATGTGTGTGTATAGTGCTCTGTCTGATAGATGGTTGTTATTTTGCCACACAAATGACAGGCTCTTGTCCTTTTTTGACTGTGAATCTGTTGCAGTCATCAATGTGACAGCTTCTGAAAGCATCAGCGAGTGAACCAGAAGTTCAGTGACCTCGGCTGGAAATTATATGATCTGGGAACATTTCTGGTAATGTGCAGATACCTGCTTCATCCTGCAGGGTATATGATCTAATAAATAGTTATGCACATGGATAACTTTACAGATGTGTCCAGCTATTTTAATAGGACCATCTATCTGAATAAATAACTCTTGCATGGAAGTATTTGCAGAATAAGGCTTTTGCTTTACATATCATAAAATATTTTGAGTTGGATGGAACACCAAGGGATCATCAAGTCCAGCTCCTGGCCCTGCACAGGATATCCCCAAGGGTCACACCTTGTGCCTGAGAGTATTGTCCAAATACTTCTTGTGCTCTGTCAGGCTTAGTGTCGTGACCGCTTCCCTGGGGAACCTGTTACAGTGCCCAACCACCCTCTGGGTGAAGAACCTTTTCCTGATATCCAACTTAAACCTCCCCTGATACAACTCCAGGCCATTCCCATGGGTTCTGTCACTGGTCACCACAAAGAAGAGATCAGTCCCTGCCCCTTGTCTTCCCCTCACAAGGAAATTGTGACTGCAATGAAGTCTCCCCTCAGTCTCTTTTTCTCCAGGCTGAACATACCAAGTGACCGCAGCTGCTCCTCATACAGCTTCCCCTCAAAGCCTTTCACCATCTTTGTAACCCTCCTTTGGATGTTCTCTAATAGCTTTATATTCTTCTAATATTGTAATGCCCAAAAATGCACAAAGCACAGAGCAAAGTGAGGCAATCCCCTCCCTTGCCCAGCCATGCCTGATGCCCCCCAGGACATGCTTGGCTCTCCTTGCTGCCAGAGCACTGCTGACTCATGTTCAACTTTCCACTCACCAGGACTCCCAGATGCCTTTTTAGCGGGGCTGCTGTCCAGCCTCTGTTTCTATACAGACACTTGGGTTTGCCCTCTCCCAGGTGCAGAATCCATCACTTTACCTTGTTAAACTTCACACAGTTGGTGATTGCCCATCTCTCTAATTTGTCAAGGTCTCTCTGCAGCGCCTCTCTGCCTTTGAGGGAGTCAACAGCTCTCCCCAGTTTAGTGTCATTGGCATATTTACTTAGTAGAACTCCTAATCCTTCATCCAAGAAGGTTATGAAGATGTTGAAGTGGATATAAAATGGAGCCCTGCAGAACCCCACTAGTGACTGGTCGCCAGCTGTGTTTATCCAGCTGTGTGCTGGATTAACACAGAGTGGTGGTGGGGTGGAATAAGCCTCTGTGTTTTCTGAAAGTGTCTCTATTGCTCAAAGAGATCATCTCGGCCAGTACAGCTTTGGTACTGTGCAGGCAGACCCTTCTCTCACCCGTGCCGGTGGAAGGCACAAACACACACTCACCCCAGAGCTTTGGAGAGCTCATGCATTACCAGAGACAAAGAACTCAGAGAGCCCAGTCGTGTGGAGTTCCGAAGATGGTTTATTCTCAAAGGTGTCCAACAACAAAAGAGAGCAAATGACTCTGAGTGGCCATTCATATAGAGGTCCAGGGCCAATAGGGTAGGGGAGAAGGTGGGGAGATACAACAACAACCAGTGGGGAGAATGGAGGGGCAAAGTGAGGGAGCAGGTCAAGGCCAGCCAACATAGGAGGATTAGCATACTCTGGGGATAGACCATCCAATAAACACTCAGGGGGTGTTTCCCACCTCGGAGTTGTCCCTCCAGCATGCCTCTGCTGTCTTGGGACCTCTTGGCTTCTCTGAGATGATTTCAACCAACTGGATATTTAGTTCAGGAGGACACGGTGAAAGGCAGCATCAAAAGTTTTACTGAAATCCAAAATTGTCACATCAATTGGCTCCCTTGATCAACTAGGAGGGTAGCTGTCATAAAATGAAATTAAGTTTATTGATCAGGACTTTCCCTTCATGAGCCCATACTGGCTGTGACCAATGACTGTGTTGCCTTTCATGTGTTTTTCAATAACTCCGAGAATACACTTATCCATAATTTAACCAGGAACTGAAGTGAGACTGACAGGTCTGTAGTTTCCAGGGTCATCCATCTTGCCCTTCTTGAAAATCAGGACAATGTTAGTCAGCTTCTAGTCAGCTGGAACCTCTCCAGATTCCCAAGACTGATAAAAATTTACTGAGAGAGGCCTTGGGATGACATTAGCCAGCAATTCGAGTATTCTGGGATGAATCCCACAAGGCCTCATACACTCATAGGGATCCAGCTGGACTGGGAAATCCTGCACAAGTTCAGGGTTGGCTAGGAGTTATCATTCTCACAGTTATGGTCCTACAGCTCAGGGTTCTGAAACCCCTGCAGGCAAAGAAAACATTTAATGTTTCTGTCTTGTCTATGTTCTTGTTTGTGAGGCAACGTGGATTTTTCAACGTGTTAGACTTTTTCAATGTTTAGCTGTTTAAATACCACCACTACTGTATACAGTTTGCCATTTAAGCCTCAGATTTAATTTTATTAGAAACTAAATAATGTAATAAGTGTAATATTCTGTTAGCATTCTTACTGATGTATCATTTTTTTCTCACTCTTTTATTCTATTGCTGTGTGTAAACTTTGCAAAAGACAAAATCATTGTTTTGCATTTGTCTCTGTAATAGTATAGGACAAATCATTAGTTGTTTCAGTAGAATGTTTGACAAGTTTTAATACACCCAGAAATTCTTTTTGAGTAGAATATTATTTGCTCTATGCATGCAAGGTGTTAACTCAGCTCAGCTCAGCTATGTTATAATGTGAAATAAATGCTTGAAAAGGGAAAAATGAGTGAGTTCATAAAAGGGAAATATATTGGAAAACAATGCTAGCCTTACAGGTATCAGCAACAACAAAAAAAACCAAACAAAAAGAAAAAGAGTTTTGTTATTTTTGTTTTAATGCAGGTTTAAATGAATCTATTTGTATTTAGTTTTTATGTGATAGCTTGTGTTCATTTGGGTTTAGGTTTCTCCAGCATTTATTCATAGCATTTATTCAGGTCAAATACCAGTTGTAGCTATCTTGTACCTCTGAACCTGCTGGGGCCCAGATGTAGGGCACAGTGTGTAATAAAGGCTTTAGATTAGAGACACAAGTAAAAGCATTCATGCAAGGAGAAAGTTGCTGTGCAGTTCATTCCTTTAAATAAATGATTGTGGTTTTATCCCTAGTTTGATGATCACTCCCTTGAAATACAGATGATTTTCAAAAGTAGGAAGTGTGAAGGCACCACATTCTGTACAGAGCAAGATAGTTTGAGTCTGAAATGCTGGCTGCATAAGAAGTGCATACATTGTGGTCTAAATCCTACTCAAGTCACATTAGTTAATCTTTTCAAAGCAAAATCCTTCAGTTCTTAAGTGATCCTAATGTGGTTTATAAATAACTTGGGGTAGCTATTTTTTTCTGTGAAACAGACATGCACTGGATATGTTATAAAGTTCTTACTAGAGCGTAAACTGTTTGCTTTACAGAGGAAAGATACTCCAAATGAAGAATTCTTAATTGTGGTCAATTCCATTACAGTTAATACTATTTCCAATTTTTATTCTTAGAACAGTTTCCTCACCCCTTAAACTCATTTCCCAACATCAGTAAAGCTTCCTTTTTTGTTCTTTATTGATCCATGGAAGCTCATTCATAACTTTGTCTTCTGTTTGCCTTGTTTTCCCTGGCACTTGCACTGACACAATTTGCTCATGTCCCTGATTTCTCTTTACGCACCTAGTAAGAATTTGTAGCATTTCCCATGGTATCCCTGCAAATACTGATGAATAAGGATTTTATGATTTACAGGCAGCTGGAATGGAAGTGCTTATGTGCATGCATTTGACTAACACAGTAGCTCATGTGATATCAGTGATACACAAAAGAGTAGGAGCACAATTTATGATTCATCATTTGTCTGAGCAGGTAAAATCATGAAGAATTACTTGTCTGTAGTGTGAGGAGTAGATTCTGCTAGTAAGTGTGATGCCTTCACTCTTATGGCTGTCATCTCTGGTCCAGAATGGTATTTCACCTGGTGCCTGTCCTCCAGCAGGTCAGTTCCAATAAGTCACATGCTTAAAATCAGAACACAGAGTACATTGGATGCAAATTGGATATGCAAATGGTTCCTTTCCTAAATGAAGTTCCTGTTTATTTAAATGAAGGCTTGATCTGAGGCATTATGCTCACAAGTAATGAGTTGCATAAAGAGAATTGAGGATATATCTTTAGTACATTCAACAGGTATCATTAAAATATACTCTTGCTGAAATTTAAACCTAAAATATCAGTTGTCAGCAGAACATTGTATAAGACCATTTGCCCTTTTATAGAAATAAAAATGGCCTAAATGTTTCCTGTCTTAAGTTACAGCCTTTCCAGAACTCATATTGTAGAACATATAAATCTATATATTTATAATGGTTTTAATGCATCAGCTGTTAGGAACTTTATATGTCAAGACTATGCAATAGGAGCAGACTGCCCAATTTTCATGTAGGATTTTGCAACAGGACTTGGATTCTCAAATGAGGTTTCCTGTGTTCACTTTGTGAGGCAACTCTTGTCTTAGCTTTGATGAGAATAATAGCTGTAAGTTTTCCTCTTGAAGTAAGTTATTTTTGATGAAGGGACTAAATCAAATGCAACTCCTTCAGTTTCACCATACCTGGAAAACAGAGTAAGGCTTTGCATTCTTACAAACTGTAATCATGTTTATTTAATTGTCTGCTTTCTTAAGTGATTTTTCAGTCTTGGGCAAGCAGCAAGCACTGCAAAATTATGAAATCTTTGCTTCATGCATTTTTTAATCTTTTCTGTATTACACAATCAACATGTAGCATTGTGCAATACATGATAATGATTAACTTCAAAAGAAGTCCTCATAATATGGACAGTTTATTGTATCTGAGACTGGGAAAAAAACTGAGGAGAACAAAGCCAAGCTTCTATCTCTGGCTTGAAGTAAGCAATCATCTAACTGACACTGTTAGACTGCTTCCATTACATGGGATTATTTGTTATTTTTAAAGATAAGCAGTCAAGGGGTTTTTGATCAAATGTGAGAAAAATGCTTATATAGTGCAGTAGGAACTCATCATGTGTGATGCTTTAGCTTACATTGCACAGAGTTATCATTTCTGTTTGAAATGCAATTTTCGTCTCCGGGTATGGATGGCTTCTAAGTACAGAGTAAAGACTGACATATTATGCAGTACCAAATTGTTCATTTTAGTTAGATCTGGACTTAGGGCAAGAACAGACAGAATACTTAAGAGATATTTCAACTTAGAAATGCCTTTCATGGTTTTCAGTTGCATCCTTTAGGTCAGCCAAAATTCCAGAATTTTCTTGACTCCTGCCTGTGAAAGCAGGTCATTACGGAATCTAACAGAGCTTGGATGTTAAAAAATGAGAAAATAAGAAACACGAAAATGGCATTCTTCTAAGGGTTGTGGTGGTATTTTTATGGTGTTGGCTGGTTGTGGAAGGAGGCAGAAAGAGTTTGGAAACATTTTGAAAAGGCCTTTTGGCTGACATCTAGATGTCTGTCAGGAGACAGCAGAAAAATATTCATCTGTGGTCTTAGGTTAGAATTAATTTCACTTAGCCTGAAACACCAAACTGAGCTTGAAAGATTCCCTGAGAATCTTCCATGGCTGATTGATAGAGCTGAGTGCCTTCACATTAATTTACCTTATTTATTCTCCAAATCACCAGGGGAGAAATATTTATTTTTCCTCAGATTATATGAGGTGATCAGGATGACTCACAGATTAACTTGGTTACCTCCACTCACAGTTAAGGCTTATGTGACCCCATCTGGCTGTGATGAGGGCTGAAGCTTTTTTGTGTACCTCAGTCATTTCCACCCATAATGAATGATGGGAGAAGAAGAGAGGAACTTGTCATATTTCTTTATATTCGAGGAGGTTAGGATACATTGGATAAAATTCTGGTAGTGACATAGGTTTCCGAGTGCTTTCTGTAAAGTTGATTTGCTATTTTAAAGAGCACCTGCTGTTTTTTTTCCTCGTGCCTGATTTTCATTGGTGTTATGTCGTAATGATTTCAGTGGCTTCAATCTGCTCCTTAGTCAAATAACATAAAAAAAATTTAAAAATCTGAGGGTTTTTTTCTCAGAGGCAACACACAAATTATGCTGGTATTGTTGGCACTGCAGTCATTGCAGTATAGATCCAGAATAAACAGAAATAAATCTGTGCAATCACCGAAGCTAATATTATTGTCTTGTGTGAACAGTAATACACATCCCTGGCAAAATATCTTTTGAAGTCTAAAGAAATCTCCTGTGCAGAAAATAGTTTTTCTTACTCATATTATTTGTATATTTATTTTAATCTGTCTCTCACTTCATCATTCTGAAATACATTTTTAGAGATGTGATATTTTTTGTTATTTAAAAATTATTTTTAAGATCAGTTTAGTTTTTATGTCATTTAGGCCTAGGTTTTATTTTGGTATGGAAAATTCCTAATTCTATTGAGCTGCTATGGCTTAAATGCCTAAATGGCTAAATCACTTTGGAAAGTTCTGTCCATGAAGATAATATAACTCCAAATGTTGCATCCCTCCATTACAAATCTGCAACACATGCAATGTTTTTCCCACAAGTCTTTGCTTTTTCTTTCTTTTGTTAACTGAAAAAATAACCAAATGAGAAAGTGTTGGGTGACTTAATTGCAAAGTCTGAGTATTTTGTGATGCTTCTAGTTGAAATATCCTGAGACAGTAGCCTGAGACAGTAGCTAGCTCATCATGACTAATGTCTGCATAGCAGCACTGACAACTCTCTTGGTATGACTGGTTCAACTGATATTAATAACCTTCTCAAATAAACAAAAATATATTTATTTCCTGGAAAATAATGATGGAAGACAGCAAATTTACCTATATAAAGGTCAACATTTATATTCCTATACTTTTGGCTATTCTGGGTATTGGTAAAAGCACCAGGTTATAGATGTTTCTTCTTCTGACTTTGACAGCTGTGTTAGTGCCTGAGCCCTATTTTTACCAAGATTATTTCATCTCCCATCAGCAGATATGTGTCTGAAGCCCCCAGATTCAGTGATGGCCTCCTTTTGGAGGTCATCCATGGTGTAACAGGCTGTGGTAGCTCTGATTTGATTCCTTTCAATTATTTCTTACTGTATCTTCCTTAGAACTTTTTCAATCTAACAACCGGCTAAGAACTACAGATTTCCTCACCTCTCTTGAAGCACCACATTCATACAGGTTTTCAACTTAGTTGCTGCTTTGTTTGTGCTCCTATTATGTGAATGGCCCACATTTAAGGGCTAATAAAAGCAGATTATTTTTCCAAGGATTTTTAGTTCTAAAACACACGTGTTCCTGGGAAACTAAGGCAGATGAAGAACAAGCATTAGGTAGTCAACAAGAGATGAAACAGTAGACACTGAGGATAGTTTCTGTCACAAAACAGAAAGACTTTTTAGATCTCAAGATGCCAAGAAACAGACGTCATAGCTTTTGATCTCCTACTGTTACAGAATCAGTGCACTACACCCTCTTTTTGGGAATCCTTGGTGTGTGAAGTTATGAATAGTCTGGTTTAAATTAGTAGAAGACTGAGAGACATCTCTATTTTATTTTGTGGAAATTCAGAGTATCCAATGTTTAAAAACTTAGAAGCAGATTGAAAAATAGCTAAGTGATTGCCTGGGCAATGCTGTTGTCATGTTGAATTTTCAGTTTCCATATTTTATTTTAAAATCTTATCCATAGCTCTTCCTCTTTTTTTAATTTTCAGGGGTGGCATGGTATCCATCTGGGGAGTGCTAAGAAGTAAGAATTTCCAATAAAAATACACTATCTCGTAAAGGTCTCTGTGTTATCATGTAGGGAACCTGTCAGTTTAAATATAAATATATAACTATGCTATCTTATCTTTTTTTGGCTGATCTTTCCCTACATGCATCTCGCACTGTGCCTCAACATGAATGAATAGTTACATACCTAATTCAGTCAGTCAGAAAGAAACTTCACTCTGTAAGCATTGCAATTGTTGGTATAGCCCTGCCTGAGCTGCTGCATCTCTCTGGTGGACTCATTAGGTTGGGCTTAAGGCAGAGTTCATGTGTTTACTCAGCTTTGGAGCCAACAGTGGAGTTCTTCCAGATGTTGACAGTCTGGAGAGGTTTATTGTCTCTTGGACTGGCATTTGGCCTTGAGCTGCTGAGTGGTTCAGTTTGGCAAACTGTTGCTAGGGTAAATGTACATTTGCAATTCAACTTTGCCAGGGAGTGTCCTGCTGAATTGGATTTCGTGGATGTCTTCACTTACTGGGCTTTAGTTTTCAGCACAGAGTCATTTGGGAGTACTTGAACTGTGTTTATTTTTTGTGTGAATCTAAAACAAAAGAGACATTAGTGGAATGAGCTTGGTGAGTTTCTCCTTCTTCAAAGTGTTCTTTTATTACATTCTGGAGCTAGTCTGAAGTACCCTTCCCACTTTTCTTCATCCTCCCACTCCCATAGCTATGCAGTACTGATTTTAAAATCCTCAGCTCCAATTGTTTCACTGACAGCCCTCACTCTGTTGCGCTACAGTCTTTTTTAATGTAGACACAGTCAAAATAGTGATCTTATGAATTGTTTTTTGGCTTAGTTGCCAAGCATTGTTGAGCTCTTGACAAGGCTTGCTTAACATGGGGAAGAACAGAACTTGGAGGAAGGCATTGTTGATTATTTAATGGCAGGTTGCAGTTTTACACCTTGGCAACATAATTTGTTCTTGCTGTGATAGGGAGCCAGATGAACATTGAAATCAATGCCCTAATATTAGGCTGGAAATTGTAAAATTTGTCCTTTTCTTATTAGTGGTTCAACCACTACTTTCACTTGGGTTTGTATAATTCATGAAATACAGAGGATACCTGACAGTTTAGAGAGTAAGCAGAAAGGACTAGTGCCTGCATACCTATGAACAGTCTTGCTGATGTAAGTTTTCTAGGTTAATTTGGTCCTAGTTGTTTTTTGGGGGGAAATAATGATGTATGACAGGACTGCACGGGCTTCTTCTAAATTTTCTCACAGTATGAAGACAAGTACAATTAGAAAGACAATGTAATTTTCATTTTTTGTTGTCTAGAAAACATGAAACTGTGAGAAGAGTAATGACAGACTTTCTGGCTGAAACCAATACCTGCAAGTGACTTGCCTAACAGAAAATAAAGCATTTTTCATGATCAAAAGAGATGATTGTTTGCCTGTGATCTCTGTTCCAGAGCCAAGACATTTGGATAAAACAAATTAGCCACAGACTTTATATTGTTCTTATATTTTTAGCTGTGGCTCCATCAAGTAAGGCAGGTAAACTTCTTTATTGTTCTGATATTGCCACTTTTTTCTAAATTACATTTTCAATTTAGTAACAATGGATCAAGCCTAAGTGTAGTGAATTGTTTATTCAATGGTGTATTTTTAATACTTTATTATTTAGAAGTCATGTCATAATCTGGAAAGTCTCTTGAATGTTTATGAAATGTGCCAAAGTGAAGGTTCAAAATACATAATTAAAATTTAAACTCAGTTTTTATCTATTTATTATTTTCATGTTGACTTCCTGTACTCTTTTTTTATAACAATAATATAAAGTTAAGATCAAAATTTATTCTAAAAAAGTCTGACACAATTAGTCACAGTATGTGACTAACAACATAAATAGATGTAAAATAAAGTGCAAACTGACCATAATGTTGCATATCACATCTTCAGAAAAAAACCTGTCCTCATGTCCTGTAGACTGATGTGGAGAACATTTTTTTGGTTTTTAAAAAATAAATTTGAAATAAATTTGAAAAAAATTTGAATTAAATTTATCTGAGTATTTCCAACTTTTAGTTAAACATGAGGACCACTGCAGTGTGTTGAAACTCACTTGTTTTCTTTCACTAAGAAAAAAACAAACCAAAATAAGAAACCTTCCACTTCCTAGATTTATTATTTCATTCATTCAGAAACTCTAAAAATAGCATCTTTTCAGCAGAAGGAAATAAAAAGAGTTTTCTAATATTTCTGATGGTTTCTCATCTTCCTTTTTTCCCAACAAAATTATGATCAGTCTAGTGCACAATTTAATTCCATATCTAACTTCAAATCACTATATAGCCATCCATTTACCCCCTGAAGATCCTGGTATCCTTATTTGAAATGTCACATATCTGTGGTGGCAATCCTGTTTTGGTTTGCTTTACAAAAAGTAAATAAGGAGCAAGAATCCACAATTTATTTTTGTGTGATTATTCAAAGTTTACAGTCTTCAAATAGGAAGTTTGGAAGTTGGTGGTACCAGGGGGGAATGCCTTTAAATTGAAAGAGGGTAGGTTTAGATTAGATATCAGGAAGAAAGTTTTCACTGTGAGGGTGGTGAGTCACTGGAACAGGTTGCCCAGAGAAGCTGTGGGTGCCCCATCCCTGGAAGTGTTCAAGGCTAGGTTGGATGGGGTTTTAGGCAACCACGTCTAGTTTTCCTTTTCCATGGCAGGGGGTTTGGGACCTGATCTCCGAGGCCCCTTCCACCTTAAATCATTCCAAGATTTTATGTTGACATTCTGTAAATGTACATTAAAACAAAAAAAATAACTTAAATAGATGTAGTCTTGACAATTCAGAATTTAGACAGGGAGGTTGTTGCTAGAGTGGAGTATGATCTCCATAGATCAAAGGCAAGGAAACTTTGCACAATATGTTTGAGAACTTCTAAAGTGTGAGGCAGTGTCTCAGCTGGCATGAATTGACATGGCTCAACTTGCATATCAGCAAGGAACAGGATCATCAGTGCATTTCTGTCACTAAATATGAATGATTTATTTAAATGCATGAAGTCACAGGAAAATGATAGGAAGCAAGTACCACAGAGTAAAATCTGAGGTCCGTCACATTAGATTAGCCTAGTATGGGAACTCTGGCAGTGCAACAAAGCCATCCTGGCTCAGACTATCATGCAGGAGTCACAAAGTCATAATGACTAGAGCTCTTCTACTAGCAGAGATGATGAATCACTTGTTATCTGCTCTAAGACTGCAAAGCAGAAGTCAGGAGCAATGAACAGGTGGTATCAAAGCACCAGAGCCATTTGTTTAAGTGAAAGAAATAGGGGCACAATCCAACAATTTAAACAACTTGTGCAGTGATGGTACACAGACCAACAAGATGCATTTTTTAAAGAAACACATTAGTGATCAAGATGTGTATCAGCTACTGATGCGTTATCACTAATAGCAACTATGAAATATTGTGGGAAAGGGTTTCACCAACTTTGTCACTTAGTAAATTATTTTGCTTTTCTTCTATGATAAGCATTTATTTCCCATGTGGGCTTTCTACACTTCATTCATACTTTTCTTTGACTTAGCAGAAGACTGGCCTGCCCACTGGAGTATTATCCTTCAGAATTACATCATTTGCTGAGACCTCTCATTCCTTTAGAGGATGGGTATTGGGGTGGTGGCAAAGGCTATCGCAGGTAAAAGCTGGCAAACACAGGTTTTCAGTTGCCTTGGGATGTTTCATAATAACAACCACAAGAGTCTGTTTCACACCCAGGTAAATTACTAAGTGCTTTAGACAATCTGGTGTTGTGAGAGCAGGAAGGTGATCTTCGTGTATTGCTGCACGCTCTCCAGCATTCTGTAATAGTCAGAGAACTGCAATGAAGTAACTGCTGAATTTTTACTCCCTTCATGACAGGAAGATAGTGTATCATTGCTTCTGGCTTGATCTGGTAATTATTCCCTCTTAGTACCATAAATAAAAAACAGAGGAATTTTCAAGAAAGCTGAATTCAGCATATGTTGAAAGGAATGGGATCATTTCTGCTGACATCTTCAGTAGGTTTTGGATCATGTAAATGTTCTCTTGTCTGGGACTAAACATTATCTAAAGTCTTACATGTTTTAGTTTTGCTCACTGGTTCCCCTTTTCACCTTAATACAAAAGCATATAAAGCAGCTCAGAAACATACTTAAAAAATGAATAAGAAAGCCATCATAAGGCAGGTCATTGAGAATTCTGTTTGATGGGTTGAGAATGTATATTTTGCATATCATATTAAACTTCCAGGAGGGCAGTTGTCAGTCACTTGGGATGGATTTACTCACAATATCTGTGCTAAACTTCCCAGGTACTGATGGCATGTGTTCATTTTTGCTACTTTGAACTCCAGTCCTTCTTTACCATAAACAGTTTCCAGATTGTACTTCAGTTTGGTTCCATAAGGTAGTTTTACTGCAAGGTCAGCCTGGCTGCCTCATACGATGAATATATTCTCATTTAGTAGATGACCAGATGAAGCTACT
The DNA here is from genome assembly GCA_036785705.1 of Acanthornis magna. NCBI lineage: Eukaryota > Metazoa > Chordata > Aves > Passeriformes > Acanthizidae > Acanthornis > Acanthornis magna. The sequence continues at coordinate 11,464,339 of JAWUZG010000025.1, forward strand.
ATGTTTGGTAAGAGATGCTGATGAAGTGCACATTTATTTCAAATACATGTGTGTCAACTGAGGGCCTGGTAAAAAAGATTTGAAGATCATCTTCCCAGTTCAGAATTTATTTAACCCTGAATAAGAAGTGGAATCTTAAATGCAGATTAGGAGAGAACTCCGTGGATGTTTGCGTAAGAGTGTGTTGCTGAATGCCCTCACATGTTGACTTAAATGCTGTCTTGTACTATATATTGTAGAACATTCAGTAAGAATAAATTATTGCCGGAACTTTTGCACACATAATTGTATTGATTAAAGATGTTGACTGTTAAACTAAGAGCATATTCATCTCCTGAAAAAAGTTCTAATTCTAATGTAGTTAGAATTGCAAGCAGTGTACACATAGCAAAAAATGATGGAGGGTTAGTGTGCTGTACTAGCAAAAAAAAAAAAAATCTATTTTGGGGATACTCGACTTCAAATAGTTAGGATTTTACAGGTTAGAAACTAAAAATATCTGGGCTTTTGCCACCTTGTGTGTCATATACAAGATTTGGTGGCTGTTCAAAATGAAGAAGATAAAGGGAGAATATTGTCTGTAATTCATTTTTTTTTCCCTAAAACCCCTGTATTCTGAAAGTATTAGCTTTCCTCAGGAAGATGTATACACCAATATAGTCTGAAATTATATGTATAAAATGTATATAATTGTACTGAAATTCTGAATTACCTATTAAAGTTCTAGCTTTGGTTGCTACACAAAATTTATCAGGTTAATAAGGAAGTGGGATCATTAAATAGGGTCAGAACATAATCTTTCCACTTGTATATTTGGTATACTAATTGTTTAAGCATAAATTAAGAAGTAAAAATTGTTTAGTTAGTGGCTCTTTTTGAACCTCATAATTCACTTTCAACTGCACTTCCCACTTCCCACTGATGTCTTCACATTAAGACATCAGTGGGATGCAGGGAATGTTGGATTAAACAGTATACAACTAATGTATTTAGATTTGTGAGGAAAAAATAAGAAGCAAATGAAAAAGGTAGAAAACATAAATAAATTTATTCTTATGAATGTGCATTTATAAAATATAGTAGGTTTTATTATGTTTGTGAATTTAACAGACAAAATCATTTACACAATAAATGGTATGGACTGTTTGCAGTTACCAAACAGACAAAAGTGCTTTCTTGTCAAAGAAAATGTCAAATAGAGAATAAGCAAGTGTTGAAATTGCAACTTATGGACAACTAATACCACTTTTTGCCAATGTGTCTCTTATTGCACAGCAGAGTATGTAGTTCATTCTGACCATATTGTTTAATATATGTTGCTTGGCTGTTTTTGTTGTTTCTATCATAAGTACAAATAGATGTGGAAGATGTGATTTATTTTTTTTTTGAGACTAGTAGCAGTAGCTGATGTTAAAAAGCAGAAGAATAGAAACAGATTGAGGCAATAAGAACAAATTGTCTAATTTGAAAATGTCTTAATCTCCAAATAAGAGAAACCTTGTTTCCTTCAGAATGGGATAGATATACTCCTACTATTGATTCTGATCATAAAAATAATGAGTGCATTTATCTCCACTACTTTGAGGATTATGGGAAATTATTGAAATAAATCAGTAATACTGTTTGTGTTTCAAGAAGCTGAAAATAACATTGTGTCACTGACAGAAGTCTCTTATTTCAAAAGTGTACTCTGTGTTGATTAAAAAATAATACTAACCCAATCTGAACAAGACATACTAAGTCCAGGTGGCTGAAAATCAATGTAACCCGGAGTAATTATAACATGATATTAAATTTTGTCCTTATTTGGGTTCAAATCTTCATAATATCATATTGTGATCACAGAAAAATGAATAGGGCAAATAAAAAGGTATAGTTTCTCTGAAGAGTTGAAAATTAAATATGTTACTGACACTACTGAAATTCAGATGTAGTGGTTATTGCTTAAGACACCTTACACCAGAGCAGGATAATGTCCCAGAGACAGCTCTCGCAGCTAATGTGTTACCAGCACCATTATTTCAGATTAAATGCGCTGATGCAACTCTGGCTATAAACTGCCAGATTTTCCTATTTATTTTGTTGTACCAGTGGCGTCAGCTCTATCTACAGTCATTCCCAAATGTATTTTAAAAAAGAAAAAAAGGGTGGCAATGCTTTTTTAGTTATTGTTTCTTCTATTTTCTTTATAACTAAAAATGTCATCCTTTTTTGCTTTCCTAGTAATAGAATCTTCAGCCTTGTTTTCCACCTGTACTTTTAATTCTAATTCAATAACTATTTGCCAGTTAACTGTAATCAAATCTCGACCAGATAGGCATGATAACCATTAGCATATGGTTATTAGCAGTGCAAGTGACTGTGATAAGTTTATCTTCTAGTTTGCTGGGAGTTAGTGTTTACACTGCTTTCAGAAAATTGGTTGTGTTCCTCCAGTTATGTACAATTCTTACACAACCATCTAAACTTCATTAATAGTCTGTCCTATACTATCTACTAATGTTTCTGTATCAGTTCTGTTAACTATTTCTTTCTACTATCCCTGTCTTCTGGCTTTGACTTTATGACTGTTGATTGTGCTCAGATCAAAGATCAAAGGCCTGAACATCAATAGAATACTATGAAACACTGCATAACTGGGTTAAGTTAAAATAGAATTTTAAAAAGCAGTCTGTATTTTCTTCTCCAGCCTTCCTACTCAAAATTATAGATACTGCAACAACAAGCCAGAAAAAAACATATGGCTGCAATGTGTTAAAACGTTCACATTCACACATGATGAACAGATATTGAAGTGTTCATTTTACACTCTAAGTCATTGGTCTTGCACATGTGTACATATACAATTATGCATCAGCTGTACTGCAGGTGTCCACACTTGGTAATGGAATAAATATGATATACATTTTTGTAGGCACCTTTCAGCCTTGGAAACTTTAATGAATATATATCCCTACTTTTGTTGTTATCTTGATACTGGAAAGAAATTTTTTCCTACCATGACCAGATATTGGCAATTTATAATTGAATCAATTGTCACTGACCATCAGTATTTGATAAATGATGAGAGGTGAATCGTCTGCTTAGATTAGCGGAGAAGATTTTACATGACTTAAATACATGGTATGATTTGCCAGCAAGTTTTGATAAGATATTTAACAGAAAAAGATAAAAAATCTCATAAATGACATCATTGTGTACTGCACTGTTAACTATGGGAGTATGTTTGTCAGACTGGAGAGCTTGAGAGAGATTTGAAGTGAATGTCAGAACAAAACTGTTACCTTCTGCTTATTTATTAGCGTAGCCAGCAAGGTACAGGTGATTTGCCCAGACTCCTGCAAGCCCAGAATGAAGGTGAAAGGCAAAAACCATTTAGTTTGGGGACCTTCACAAATTTCTTTTTCCAAGCCTTCTACATTCTCCAGAATTAAAACACTCTATTGATCTTATGTTTTCAAGAAAGTTACCGAAGTTTATGATTACTGTCTCTTCTAGTTTCAGTTTAACATTTTTAACTGCAAAACACTGCAGTTTTGTAAAACTGGGTTAAATGCTTCCAAGAATTAAAAATAAAAGGCAACAAGTTAGAAATACATTACACCTCCCTTTGTACTAAAGTGAAGAAAAAAAAGAGAAAATTTATCTGAGTACCAATCAGAAAAGATATAAATAAGTAAAGAAACACAGAAACACCATCACAGCTGTTAGAGCTGTTCTGTGGAATGCATGAGTCAGAAAATTCACCTTGCATAATTTAAAATACTGAACCCTTGAACAAGATACTGTGAAAATTTATACCTTGTTTTCTAGAGGAAGGTAAGGTAAATAATGAAACATATTACTGAGAAAGAAATGAACCAAGACAGTTGGTGGTACTTCCTTACTCTAATGGATTTTAAGGAGAATCTATAGTATGTAAGGCTACTCAGACATTCTTATTAAAAAAAACAACACATATTTAAGAAAATAAACATTTTTGTCTATATATGTCTGGGTGTCTCTCTATATATGTGTGCATGTAATTTCATCTGTACCTATGTACTGTATGCCCAGCTTATAAAATCATTTTATATGGAATTTTATATGGAATACATGGTTGTAGAGATGTTATCTATGCCTAAATCTTTTAAATAATTTCTTTTAAAAATTTCAATTGACTTTTCCTTCTTCATTTAAAAATTAAAGAGACCTTTGGCTCTTCAACACAAACATATTCAAAATTTTAGCTGTTAAAATTTTCTTTTTAGATTTGTGGTTTTTCTAAGTCAGCTTAAACATTAGATTACTTTGCCTGAATATGTTGCCATTTTATGATACTTATCACACAGCAGCACACTCCAAACAATCAAGGAGGTGGAAAATAAGCTGACTTATATCCTAGGAAATGTTAGGTAGTAAATAAATAAATAAAAGGGAAGGGGTATGACATTAATTGACAATATAACAGAGAAAAGAATTCAAGGATTGAATGAAAGTTACTACTGCATTAAAAAAAAAAAAAAGGAAAAATGAAAAAAATCTTTTTTTGCTGTTTAGTGAAGAGGAAGAAGATGAAGCATTCATCAAATTAAAATTGTCTGCTCATTTGTTCATCCCTTTTTTATCATCTTTTCTCAGTTTAATGAAGGAAAACACCTTAATTTTAACACAGTTGGATCCTATCCCTTGTGCTTCACTCTAATTACTTTCTGTGTAGAAACCAGTCAGGAGACTTAAATGGTCTCACAGAGATACTTGTGAAGGCAGCCAGATGGTGACATCTGCTCCAAACTGATACTAGAATTTCAGCACTGAAATTGTTTTTAAACAATCTATATATTTCATTTGGTAAGAAAGTTATATGTAGTTTTATATTTATTGAAATAAGGACTTTTTATTATGCAGTCTAAGATCTGGAGTTTGGATATTAATGCTACATGACATTTCATGTATGACTAGCACAGAAATAAGCCAGTCCTAATAGTAATTTTGAATATGTGTCTGGCAGATAGTTTTTAGTGAAAAGTAATGCTCAATTTGCAGAGTAAAGACAGAGAATGGTATGGAAAGTCTCTCTTTTAATGGGAGGTTTCACTGCCTTTTTAGACAGCCAACATTATTCAAGAATGAAATTTGAGTGCAAAATCATCTGCACTCAGATACTGAATCCAAACTTCAGGACATGGAGTAGGTTTTCAAAGGCAATGTGTTTTCTTGGCTACTTTACATATCTCTCTCAGGTACCCCTTCCACTTTTGAAATTCCCTGCTCCAATAATTCTTGTTTGAGAAAAAATTACATTACTGATGATCTGTGCATTGTAATGATTTGCAGTTCTTATTTTTTGTCCTGAAAAGAATACTTTCTCAACACTCTTAGATATCATTCTCTGTGTAGTATCTGAGCACGTCACAATCTTTGAGTTATTCATTCTCACAACACTGAGGTGAAAGGGGAAGGTCGAGAAAGCCAGAGGACCTCTGAGGTTTGTACACAAAAGACAGTGGAAAATATTGAGACCGAACTTTGATTCCTTTACATTCAAGTCAGTGTTAAATTTTTTCCATATTTTATGGAGATTTACTTTGACGATAAATTATTCACTGGTACAGCCCTTATGCTGTTTGAAAATATTTTTTTTCTTGGTTTTTTTTTTTTTTCCCCCCATTGGCAGAAACAATGTAATTGCTTAGAAATAGCCCTTCTAAAATCATGCATTGATGGATTACATATAAGGCGTCCAGATGGTAATAGTTTTATATATTGTTTCCAGATCCTCTAAAAAATTAAAGAAGAATCCAGAAAAAAATCTGAAAGATTTCTCATTGAAGTAAGGAACATTCAGGACATTTTTTCAGTGGTTATTATACAAAATACATAATGCATTATGAATTGTTTTGAGGACAAAATGTTGAGGTCTAAACCAGGTCATTTATCATTGGCTGGGATATAGATAATATACAAAGTCAAGTCATACATAAAAGTGAACTGTGAACATTTTATACATTTAGCTGGCTAGAAAATGCTAACTTTTCCTGGGAGATAGGGACAAATATAGAAAATTTTTTGCCAAGAAAAAAATATGTGAGTGTGGGTTACAAAAGACTATAGTATTTTATATGGATTTTTTATAACACATTTGTTAATTTATTTGAGAAAATACAATTGATGTTGAATTTTATCCCTTGAGTGAGTATTCTTAACTGAGAAATAAGTTCAAATTGGCATGAAAAAGTATGATGTCCGGTGGATTGAAAACTCTCTGAAAGACTATAGCCATGAACAACACTGTCTCTGGTTCAAACGCCTGGATTAGCACGGCACTCCCACATGAATCAGTTGCATGGGTCAGTCACACCTTAAAGAGGAAGGTACACACACCTGAAATTGTGGTATTGTCATGGGCTGTACTCCACATTCTGAGTGCACAAGAAAGCTGAAGGGAATAAGAGAACATAGAGAATAGTTTTCTTACTTACCTTGGCACAGTTACACAATGCCAGAATGAAATAACAGGTAGAGGAAAGAAGCCAAAACCATACAGAAAGCCAGCTGTTTCCATTTCTCTAAGAAAGTTTTCAGAAACTGAGGTAAAGATTTTGTTATGAAATTTAATGTAATTTTATCAGTAAAAGACTTTGTTGCAAAACAAGAGAGGACTGAGTTAGAAAGACTCTGACATGAGAATCAATAAATTTACTGTAACTAAGTTTTGCCTAATCTGAGAGTTGACTTCCATGACCTTGGGAGGAGTGGGCAGGGCAGGGTGGGGAGCAAGGCTTTCTCAATGCATGGCCCCAGAATGTGCCTACACTGAATTATGCCTGTATTTTTGCTTTTTAAAAATTACTGATCTAACAACTATAGTTCAAGTACCTCTAAACTACACTAAAAATGACCCTTGTCTTTCAAGCAGTGTTGACATCTGCTGCAGACCCTTTTAAAGATATGGAGTATATGGAAGAAGAGTGATGGTGTAACAAAGTAATTCTTTTCATCCTGAATTTTGTGTACAGAAGAAAGCTTCTGCTTATTCCTTCTTACAGCAAAAGACTGATGGGAGTACAGTCTCCATCTGATAACTTATATCCATAGGAAAAGGTATTGCAGTTTTCACCTGTTCCTCCCATTTCAATCATACACTGGTTCTTCCAGTAAATTGAAAAAAAAAAAAAAAAAAAAAAAAAAAAAAAGCCTGCTGGATATAAGCTCGGGAGGGAAACTCTTTTTATCTTTCTGAGAAAGTCTTGCTTCTGTTATATTTGCAGAAGTTTCCAGGTTACTTGAATAGGGAAAAAAAAAAGAAAAAAGAGAATATGCTGTCTTGTTTGGAAGATTTCCATGCTACAGATGTCAAAAAAACTGTTTCTCTAATTTTGCCTTCTTTAGGAAATGTCTTAAATCCATAGGTGTACACTGTTGTCTCACCCACAGCCATTGCTTCTGTGCTGTGGATCTCTAAAGAAAATGTTGTGATGACTTGTAAACAATAGAAAGAGATTGTATCTATTAACCTCTCATGTGTTATATCATGCAAAGCTTTGCATGCACCTTACTCAGAAAACAGAGAACATGATGTAATTAGACTTCTCTGGGAAAAAAAAAAAAGAGCATGCTTAATCAGTTTTCATCAGAACAGGATTTTAGGTGTATGTCTGTCTTCTAAGGCTTCTCACAGTGGAAAGAGTAAATTGACAAAGAGGTGCGATAGTAAGAAAGGGAAAAATCAAAAGATTTATTCTTGCACAACTTGAAAAATGGGGCACAAATTGTATGGAAGTGAATGAAGTCTCTGCGAAGAGCTCAATGGCTTTGGCACAGTGGTACAAGGTCATGGTATTCCCAGTCTGACTAATTTCTCCTCTGCCCCCAGGCTCTACCATCAAAGAGAAGCAGGGGAAAGAGAGCATTAATGAAGAAACTAGAGAAAGACAACCGTGTGAGCCAAAAAGAATGGCAATAATAGAGAGAGAAGACGTAGAAACAATAGCTATGGTATGATTGCTTCAGCAGAGTAGTTATTTCATCCTATTTTCGTGTGTGTTTATATGTTACAAGACTTTTGTACTAAGAAGAAGAAAAACCAAATATTGGCATTGAATAACAAGCTAAATGACACCCTTTTTCTTCCTGATGAGGAGAAAAGATAGTGTTCCTCGTGTTCGTCTTTGGGTCAGTCTCGTTTAAAGAACACAATTGATATCAAATAACATGTGTAACCTATATACATTGCTTCTGGTTAAGGAAAGTGTCACAAGATTTCAGGAAGTGAAGAAAGTATCTGTAAAAACTCCAAGAATTAAACTATTTGTTGATTTATTTATACTTTTAATCCTCATTCCAGTTACTAACATGCTGGTTATAACAAATCAATGTTAATGTCTATTTATGGAATTGATATATTCCATTAACACATATAACATAATAAGTCTCCAAAATGGTACTCTATTTCTTCTGTCACATTCTTTTCCTTTAATGTGTAGCCTTTCCAGAGGAGGACAGAAGAAATACAGTTCTTTAAAGAAAATGATGTTCCTATTACTCATGTAAACTAGTAATGCTAATGTTGCTGACAGGGTCATTAAATCAGAGTTATCATACTGCTCTTTTCAAGACCATATTTTCAAGGCAAAATAGCCATTGCAAAGATGAGTAATAATTACTGCTGATACACTGGGAAGAAATCAGTGCTTGAAATAAAGAATGTGAAAAAACAGAGTGTAAAATGGGAACCAGTGTCTTTTGACATCCTGGTGATGAATAGGATACAGTAGAGTCCTTCACAGAAATAAAATCATGGGGCCAGGCACCCGAGCCCAGTTAGGAGGGGGCGTGAAGGGAGCTGTGAGGGTTTGCCAGACTGTGATTTCTGTGGCTACTGAAGCCATGCTGCAGTCAGTGCCCTTGCAGGTGTCCACTCACAGGTGTGCAAAGAGGCAGTGCAGAGTCACACAAGAATCCTCTCTACCTGATGGAGAAATTTGTTTAATCTCCAAAGGTGGAGTATCTGTGACAGTAGGATTTCTCACTAAAGCACTTTCTGCTGTGCCCTATGCTTCATCCTACCCATCATGAGGCTGGAGAGCATGAACACATGCACACAGGTACTGAACCACCATCACACTGGGGTCTATCCCATGATGAATCATGGACTTTGTAGCTGTCTAGAAGGGCTGCTTGCCAACGCACTTTGGCTGAATACTTTTTACAAATTGCAGCTTTTCCTCTTGATGCCCCCAAAAGTTTTAGGGAAGGAGAAAGTAGAATGAAAGGAGTGGTCCTTTTGAAGGCTTAATTTGGGAACAGGGGGAGAGAAACAGTGTTAATTTCCAGAACAGAAACAGAGACAGGATAAACCATGTGGGCAAGATCAATACCATATACACTTTGATATAAATTGACTGGAGAACTCAGCTCTCAACATGGCAGATGAGTTTTAACCCTGAGCTGGAGTAGGAATCTCACTGTTAGTAATGCAAATTCTCTGTCTTAGACAGTCCACATTCCTGAATAAACCTTCCTTATTGACAGATACAGAGAACCTGGCTGTGTTCCATGGCTTTTGAAGAAGGTAGAAACTAACCTCTGGAAAAAAGGTGCTAGACTCACACATGAAGCAATGGTCTCATCTGCACAGAAGCAAACCATCAGCTGAGGTGGAAAATACATTAGGAAATGTATTGTGCAAATGCATGTGCCTTTTCCAGAAATTGAAAAATACATTTCTATTACCTAATAAATAGGAGAGAGCTCTTTAAATCTAGGGAAGCTTCAAAGTTTCCCAAACCTAATCTTTCAGTTCCAGACAAATTAAAGCCCATGTAAGTGATGCCTGTCACAGCAAGATACTGGTGTACAGCACTGCGATCCTTGCTGAGTTGTGTGATTTGCGCTGTTGTGTCTGTTTTTGATCAAAACTTCTGTGTTTGAGCGAGGCTGCATTGTAGCCTGATCCTGGCTGGCTCCTCAAGCTTTGGCATGGGCACAGTGTCTGGCTGCACGTGCATGTGCTTCTGCTCACTGCAGATTTAGACCTTCTTTTCCTGCTGCTAAAACCAACAATTTTCAAAAATAAGTAGTCCCCGGTGATCATAAGTAAACCTTTTAAAGGGGAGAGATAGCATTAGTTTCTTTTCTTGGCATAAAATTCCGCAAAACCCTTGGCAAATCTCAATTAGGAGTTCCATCTTCTGATGCTTTTAGCATCAAAGGTGACCTGTTTGCAGCTTATCACCATAACAGGCTATGAAATTATGATAGAATGGATGTTTACCTGGATAATTACCATTTTGATCCCCAGTTCCTTGTGTCACAGCTTTTCAGGCCTTGACTTAGTGGGATTGCAGAGTTTCCTTCTTGAAGGATCTGTGTTGCTGTGAACTCAAGGGTTAATTGAGTCTTCAGAAAGGTTACAGCATAAATAGATGCATGTACTGACCCTCATCAAGCTGCTGATCTCATATGTTAGTTTATAAAGTCAGAGAAAATGCAGTTATGTTGAGTTACCTTTTCCAAGGAAAGTTAAAGAAATATGAAAAGGTTATTTGTAAAACTATAAAATTGGGAGGAGAAAAAGGCCACCGTGCAGTGAAATCACAGTCAAGGAAACAGCTTTATGATTCAGAATTAAATTAATCCTTTTCCTCAATTCTGTCAGTTATGATGAACAGAGGAACAAAAAAAAAAAAGGCAATAATTTAAAAAATACTTACATGGACAAATAAAATTAAAACTTAGTGCAATTAATATGCTTAAGTTGAAACAGTGTAAATTATTCTGCAAAGAGAGAAAGAGCACATGAAAACATGTATACAGTAAAGAATTAAAATCTTAAATCCTCACACAAGCCAAGGATAGTACTCTCAGATTGAAAATAAGGTAGATGTGTGCTGAAAAAATTTGCTTGTGGAAGAACCTGAAAACCACTGCAAACATAAAGACAGAACTGGAATATTGTAAAGAGGTGAAGAACTTTAAGAAATGAAGAAATAAAAATGGGAAATCATATGTAATCATACAAAGTACATTCATCCATTTAGGGACTAATGAGAAGAACATCTGTTATACCACAGCACTTTAAGGGGTCAAAATGAAGGAGAGAGGTAACTGCAATGCTTGGTATTTTTTAATGTTTTCCAGTCATCCTTGTGATATGACATTGTAATGGTGAATACAGTTCTCAGGTATTTTGGAGAAGCATTTTGGAGAGGCATTTCTGCAGAGAAAGGAGAGTTTCAAATCTATTGTACAAAGCACTGATCAGATCTCTGGAAGATTGTTTAAAATTCTGCCCACCTCCCTTCAAGAGATAATAATTTTAGACTAGAATTGATGAAGAAAGTGTCCACTAAAATAAGAAGAGAATAGAAAGCCCATCCCTTTGGACCGATCTAAAAGAACTTTGCTCGTTTATCATAGAAAACCAAAAACCTAGAGTGGATATGATTTATTTCTGTGCACTGAGGGAAAAACACTAGAAAGAAAAGAGCTTTTGATGCTTAAAGGGCAGCACTGACTGAAAAGCAAATGTATATAAACAGGCCATGACTAAAGTTACTCAGTGAATGTAGAGACCCCTCAGAAGACTGAAAGAGTGCAAATACACTTGGAAAATCATATCTAAAGAGAAAATGCCAGTGACTCACCAAGAAATTGAAGGGAGGTACTCACTTCTGTTTAGGTTAAGATTATATGATTTAATTGTCTGTGATTGCACGGGAGTGGAGACGGTGACCCAAGAAGTCTTTTATTCCTGTGTTTCTCATTACCCATGTGATAGAAATTAGTGTGAAGACCTTTGAGCTTTTCTGTGCTAATTAACTGTGCTCCAATACAACACATCATTCAGCAAACCAGCACTGAATTTTAGGTAATTAAGTTCAGCAAATCTTGCTACAGTGAGTACTGGCATCTGGAAATCTTTCCTTGTGACATTTCTCCTTTAATCTAAACTTTAAAAGTACTTTTTAAAAGCCATTTTTCTTCAATATATATGGGAATCTAAAGAAGAATGTAAGCACATATTCCGATCTCTCTTTGTGTATAATATAGAAGCAATTTTATCATAATATCAATGTACATGATAAATGCTAAAAATATTGTTCTAAAATGTTTCATTGTGTATCTAATATAATTACTTTGGATCTCATATTTATTATGAACTATGCAAATGTCTTTTTGAGCATATTTGTTACATTTTCTTCACAATGGTACTTCTAATATTGTTACAAGATCATTTTTATTCCAGTTGTGCCTGCAAAGAAAAACATTTTAAAATAATGCCACTTTTTATTTTCAAAAATAACAAATTTCCTTTTAAGCAGAGAGAAAGCTGGTGCACTCATATGCAGTACAAAAGGCAGCTAATACTCAAACCAAGAAAAAGAGCTTTTAATATTGCTTTTTTTGGAAATCCTGCCATAGCGCATGTGTGTGCACCTGGTCATTGCATTTCATAAGAAGCTTGTCACAAAAGGCTCTAATTCTGCCTCAGAGCAGAATGATCTACACTTTATGCACACTTATGGGTTTGAGGTTTTAAAACTCAGAGCTGAAGGTGCTGTTTCATTGTGGCATTAGAAACTGGAAGCATAACAGATAACTTTTTCACACATATATGGTTTGTGTCATGACATTCTCTTTTTATCCCCATATCGGACAAAGATAGGAAAGGAGGAGACAAGGCTGAGACTCTGGTTTCTGCAGTGGACAACACATTCTGTTCCACAGACATGCTGGGTAGACAATTCTTCCTGCATCCCATTAATTTTTTCCTGGTTTGGGGCAATAACAACTCTCTTCTATTTCAGACTCTCTCAGAGTTGTTAGTTCTGCATGCCGCTATGGAGTAAATGGTGGACATTAAATTAAATCCCAAGTTGTGTATGTATGTACTTCACTGCACAGCACAGCAAGTATGAGCACAGCAAGCCTGCAAAGTAAGTCACCAAATGGAAAGCACTGTGTGATTTCCTGGCACGTATAGCTGACAGTGGTCAGCTGTGTAACTGTTGATGAAGCGACTAATTTGACACATGCAAAAGTAAAATCAGACTTTAAAAAGTAAAAGCCTGAGATGACTCTGAGATGTGAGCATGCTCAGACAAGAAAAATGCCTGCTGGTTTTCTAGAATACTCTTATTAAACTGCTAACACTGAAAAATGTGCATATTAGGAAATCTATGATTCCCTCAAAATGCCTGGTTCAGTGAAAGAAGGGCGTGAGCTAAACATTGTGATTGCAGTTTTTAAAATCTCTGTTTTTATATATGGGGAAAAACTACAAGACTCTTACTCGGAAAGGGATGACAAGCTGTTAAGAAACCAGATCTTACTAGCTTTACTAATGTTAGCAGTGCCATTGAAATCAGTGTAACTGATTGTGTGAATAGGGCAGTCAAGATTTGGCCCCATACCCCTGTTTTGTAAACATTAGCATTACAGAGATTAATGTAATACTGACTAGCCAATGACATGTTAAAGCCTCAATAAAGTTAATTTGTTTGGAAGGCTTTTCTTTTAAAATCTAAAACAAATGGTTCAAGTGAAATGTGAGATGTAGAGGATGTAGAGAAAATCAATAAACCAGCAGACTGTAAATGATGTGGAAATAACTTCTTTATGTTTTCCTGTTTTTGTAGTTTATAGTTAGCACTAGTACATAAACATCTATGTGCAAGGGAAGAAAAGTAAACCCAAATCTGGGGAGTGTTGTGATGAGCTACCATCTCCTTGACGGATTTTCTTTTCTTCTGGGAAACATTAGATTTCCTTTTAGATACTACTGATTAAAAATACTTCTATGTGACAGTTGGTTAGCAAGTGTTTGGGGATTCTATTGTTCATTTTTTCTACATTATCTGTACATTTCTTCAATCCCCTTAGTAAGAATTTTTCAAAAATAAGTTTCACTGATCCTCCTGAATTTCCATCCAATATTGCTGCTTGTATGGATGAGAGGTATTTTTAAAATGTTTTAAAAATATGAAAATCATTCAAATATGTCAGATTGTTTGTGTTTCTTATAAGGACCTTATGGTTACTCACATTTTTGTGTCCTGTAACATGCTTTAAATGATCATTCTATGATCTTTATAATAGATATTAGGTATATATTAGTATAGTAGGGAAATTCAGGTCTATCTTAAAAGCATTTACTGATTAGGGATGCATTTTTAGTCAGAATTTCATAAACCTATATAAACCTATGCTGGGTTTCTGTACACCTAAATGCCATGGACAAGGGGTATTTAAGAGAATTTCAAAGACCATTACAGCATGTGACTGCTGATAAATGACTGTGTAAAGCTGTGTTATGGCCACTAAGATTGGACCCTTCCTCAAAATTTTAGAATAGAAAACAGCGACTGGGAAAGAGGCAGGCAAGATAAATGTATATAACATAGTGCAGGCTATAAAGGTCTCCTCTCACCCATAGTTTTTTTATTTTAATCTGTAAACAAAGTGACTTTCTGTGTATGTTTTATGTGTGCACTGAGCTTTGAGAAATGAGTGAAGAGGTAGGAAAGATTTTGGTTGAAGGGAGTGGAGATTGGATAAAAAGCAAATCCATCATACAGCCTCCTCAACTGTAAATTCAGAGGGAATGGTCTAGATCTCTCCCAGCTTTCTTCAAAGCTCTGACAGGAAGAAATCTATCTGAGTCTGAAGGCAGGTTTATAGAAAGTCGTTGGAAGCTGGCGTGCAAGTGCAGTGCAAAATGATTATGATCAATGCACTGATGCAGAAAAGTTGTTGATGAAAAGATTAGCAGTAATTTCAGGCCTGTTGACTTAACTGCAATTAACAGAGAAGATGCTGAAGAGTGGTGGCATGGCTATCTGTAAGAATAAAATATGTGTTTGATATTAAAACATAGTCAGGAGGGTGGTCACAGGGAGAACATGCTTCAGTTTGCCATCAGCTCATCCTGGTTTGCTTATTTCTAAACACACGGGAAAGTGTTTCAGCCACAGTTACAGCACAGATCTTTGCAGTCTCCAGTCCTCAAGGTTTCTGTAGCAAATCTCCAGGGTGAAGTTTGATGGGAACTGCAAGGGTCATAACCTGGCACAGGAAGATTAGACAGTCAGTGAACCTGAGAAGTGACCCTACATTTAAGTTCTGAATCTGTTAATGGAAACTTAGGAATAGGGTAACTGGATAAAAAAATTAATTATGTCAAAATGGAGTACCTGAGTTAGCTAATTAACTAGTCATGATGGAGATTTTATTCTAAACAGGAACAGGTAGGGCACTTGTTTTAAGTGTAAAGAATGTGCTAAGTATAGATCAGAAGTGAGAATTTTTGCAGTAAATTTAGCTTACTTCACTAAACCGAAGTATTAAAATCTTTTCATATGTATTCAGTTTGATTGTTATTGATTTTTATTTTTCTCCCTGTTTTAATTCCATACAAAGCCCATAAAGACATTTATAAGGACAGGTAGAAAGAGAACTTCATTTGATGAGCTGACATCATCTGAAGACCTGGCCCACAGGTTCCTTCATCTGGAATAGTATAAGACACTAGTTATAAATCCTGTGTTGTGTTTTCCTGATCTCTGGTTAAAGTAGTATGCACATGCTTGTGATATAAATATTCACATTATATTAAAAATCTGTGATTTGAAATCATGCAGTTCAAATTATGAATACATATTTCAGTTGCATGAACAGTAGTGTAACTCAAAAAGGGTTGCAAACTTAAGAAAGAGAACATAATTGCAAATATGAACACACATTTACATTCACTATTGTTCCTTAAGAAGTGGCAGAAATAACTAAAATGAAAAAGAAACAGGATATCATTTTATACAACAGCAGTTTTAGAACTGTTGGGATTAGTGGAAAAAGGGTGACTAATTTTGCAAATAAGCTTCACTTTTTTAGATATGTTAAGCTGGAAAGTAACTGGAATCAATGAAGTATAGACAACTGAAAAAATTTTACAGTTGCAGTCCTGACCCTACAGAGTGGGAATTTTGCCATAGCTTAATTGGGGCTGACATTTTATACAGTGCTTCATCACTAACAGTTCAGGGATCTGATCCACAAGTGATTGCACCACTTGGAGCTTTTCCATTGCTTTCACAGATCTTTGGATCAGACCCATGCTGCAGATGCATCATTCTTCTGTCTGAGGGGTAATTTCACATGTAATTGTAAGAGCTATCAGAGCCTCAGGCAAAGTTGGGAAAGAACATCTACATCTGGACAGAGACCTTGAGATGTAAGCAGGACAACAATTTTAAGAACACTACAATAATTTTTCTCAGTCTAAAAATCCCAAAAAATGTATTCCTTTATTTTTAACTCCTAACAGCCAGCTTGGCTAGAAAAAGTAAAACTTTTTGCAATGAACTGATCCAACTGGAGTACTTTTGCATTAGCTGTATCCTACATAAGTTATATTAGGTTAAAAGAGGAGTATTCCTAGTTTCTTATAGGAAGCATATGTAACCTACATGAAAATATCATTTTTGTAAGAGTCACTGATCTAAGCTCAGCTGTTTATTCAAACATGTCGAACATGAAGTATCAGAATAATCCCTTGACTTCTGAGAAGCTTTTCGTCTGTGTACAGTTATGTACAGCTCAGACTTTGGATGGTATTAGGGCAAGGGTATTCATTAAGTCTCAAGACAAAGGCCAGATACTCAATCTGACTAAATGAAGAGTATTGCTTGTAAATCTCAGACTTTACATGTTTGGTTATCCTGTAAAAAAAATAAACTAATTCTCTATGAACCTGATAAATGGAGTAAACAATTCAATTCTTTTTAGGATTGGAGGGTCAATCCTGGTACTAGACAAGAAAAAGAAATGTAACAACAATTATTGCATACGCCGTCATTGTCAGTCTCCTAGTACGCTGTGAATACCTGCATTTTTCTGTTGTGACTTCAAATAGATAAAAGATGTCAAAATAATCTGTCTGGCTTTATACAGCAAAGTGATTTTCAAAATTTATTAACACCTTACAATATTTAACATGAAAATATAATCCTGCTATGTGCTCTAAATAGGTTAATTTGAAAAGATAACATCTAAAAAAGTCTTTCAGTTGCTGTTGGGGGAAAAAAGTTTAGCTTCTGGTGTCTTCAAATGCTGCCCATCTTTCTGTAATTGTATAACGCTATCACTATTCACTATTCTGTCTATTCTTGCATAGAGAATTGAAACATCACTTGAGTTTCCTCTGAGGATGGATTAACAAGATTTGCTGTGACATGACTTGATTAATTAATGAGGCTAGAGTATTCTTTGGTCCTGGTGTGCTGTTCTTGAACTTCTTAGATGGGAAAATTCTAACCTTCAATATTTGAGAAGCCAACTGGGTAAAGCAAAACCCTTGTATGACCTTCACTAATAATAAAACTGAAAATCCATTATAGAAGGTACCTGAATAGCTGTATGTATTCAAGGTGATTTTTTTTTCATATTTGAAGAATGAAAGTGCACATGGTTAAAGCAGAGTACAGAAAAATACATCACTGTTGCTTAAAATATAATTAGATGCCTTTCTACTTTTCTTTCAGCAATCTTCTACAAAAAGAAATAGCTTTTGTAATACTGCACTGCAGAAGCCATTTCACTCTATGTACACATCCCTAAGGAAATAGGGAAGGTTCTGAGAGGGCAAATACCAGATGAAAGCCAGCACATCCCACCCATTGACCCTGCTTTGGAAATTTCTTGTCCATGATTGAGTATTAGGCTACATAGGGAAGTGTTGAGGGCCATGTCTGTGATGTACTTGTGAGATACATTACAGGCATTAGGTCTACCTGTGTCACCAAGAGACTCAGACTAGTCTACGGCAGTAAAACTCCTTCCATTTCACAGATGACTTAAGGCTGTCTTCAAGCATAGTTGGTAGCAGTAATAGGAATCTGGGTTTAGAGACCTAACAATTCTGTAAATTGGATGGTTTGTGGAGCACTGTTGCTTTGGTCATTAAGTCAACATTTCAGTGGAGGCTCTTGGGATCTATAGTTTGCATGTTGGTGCTAAAGGTTTCAGATAGTTCTTCACCTTCTGTTTCCTTTGTGTCCCCATCAAAGAAATCCTTTGTGAATAAAAGCTTGTGAACCTTACTTACCATTTGTACTCTTATCAATAAATTGATTCTCAGTATGTGACTGTAAATGTTAAAAATTTCCTGTGCAATAAAAAACAGAGTGGAAAATCAGATTTTTTTTTTTTTTAATATCATCAGACAGGGATCAAAATTATTGTTGTTTTTGTATACAAGAAAAAAGGCAAGAACTCTGCAATGTACATTTCCTTCTCAGATATCTTTTGAAAAAAAATTAATAAGATTAACGTTGTGGATGTCAGCTGGATTTGCCTTCAAAGATGCCAGACAGCATTAGCAAAGAGAAGCAGATGTAAGTTTTTTAGCTAATATTATTAGACCTCTTTCCTCCTACATGCCAGCATGAGATACGCATTAATGAAATTAGACCTGAACACATCCAACAATCCTAAGTCAGTAGTAGAGATAGGAAATAATTTATTGTAGGTGACAGAGAACAGCTATAAAATACAAACTACATCTAGTGAGATGGGAAAAATGAATTATTAGTGACTGATGGCCACCAGTACATCTACCCTCAGAAAGATAATGTCACATAGCATAAGGGGATGAGTGCGCATTACATGAACCTGTTGAAATGAGTCAGGTCATTTATAATGTCAGGAATAATCTGAAGTTGCCTTTGCCTATCTTAATTCTGGAATATGAGACTCATGCAGTGCTACTACCTCATCTTGATATCTCTGCTTAGATAAATAATTCCATATCAGGAACACAAATAACCCCGTAGTAAATGGCTTTTCACATAGGCTGGGCAAGTGTTGTTACAGTTATTAAATATTTATCTTTAAAACTTTCAGTTGAACAACTTGCAAGCATTAACTTGAAATTTCCCTTCCTAGATAGGGATTTGAGTGAATTTTGGTAAATATTCATTACAATGTTTCAATCCTAAGAAAAGAGGCATGACAAGGCAGTAGCATTATAGGAAATGCTTTCTCATATTTTTTGTATTGCTCATTTAAAGAGCAAATCCTGCCCTTTTATTTGAAATGTTTTAAGGATCAAATGTTCTGAGCTAGAGAAGTGTTGTTAAATCACGCATGACCATGTTGTTACCCCAAGAAAATCTACCCTGACTTTAAAAAAACAAAAAACCAAAAAAACCCAGTTTAGGTATGATTAGGGGTTTAACTTTTAACTGTAAAATTTCTCTAAGTTTGTGCCTAACTTGCATGTGCTTACACCTTGTATTCAAAAAGATTTCCTTTGAAACAGATCTGTGCCTTGTCTGTCCCATTCTAGTTTTGAACATCTACATTGGAATCAATGAACCTCCATCACTTTTATTCTCGGGGGAACTTTCCACTGGACAGAAGGGCAAAGTAGATTGAGGAAAGAAAGCTGCAGGAAAGTAAAGGGAGTGATCAGAAAGCATGTGAGGGAGAGACAGAAAAACACAGTAGTAAAGATACATAGAGAAAGCTTGGACTCCAGTAGAGACAGAGAGAGAAATCAGTTGCTAAACTTGAAATAATAATTTGAGGCTGATAGGGGAAATAAAGAACTTCCAAGGTGAAGGAGAGATAGAGATAAACAGGAGGAGGACACAAATAAGTTTTTTTCTCTTCTTAATGGAATATTACCACTTTTTAGAGTGAGAATAGAAAAACTATGAATCCCACAACTTTTTTGCTCTCAGGGAACAACCATAAATTGTAAAGCCCTGTGGCAAATAAATATATAAATTACCTATTCCCTCATACTCACGGCAGATGTCCTCGACTCAATCTTTCAAAATACCATATTAAGCACAGTTTTGAATTATGTGCTTCTATATCAATTTGAGTGCATGTTAAGATTATTTGTGTCTGCCTCATTTAGAGCATGGTATACTGTCTGATCACAGGAGAGAAAGTGATATTAGCCCTACTTCACAGGACATAAGGAAAGTCACCAATTAGCTTATAGAGAGTGCCCACTGGTCTCAAAACTGAGCCTTGGATTGGGTAAACAGAAGATAGACTATGCAGTTGCTCACAGCTGTGAGAAATGTAGTGTAAGGATTCTTGATGAATAAGCTGGGCTGATTTTTTTGCTCACCCCAGGAGATGAGCAGTAAAATTTTAGTGCACCAAGTTGTCCACTCAAAATGTCCCTCGCTCAGAGAAGAGTCAGCAGAATAAAACATCTGCTGCTGTCTCAACCATTGCCAGTCGCAGTGCAGTTATTTTGATTAAATTGCTGAGAAAGGTGGGCTTGTCTTACCAGAGTGCCTGGGCTGCTGAGATACTGAGCAGACACTTAGTTCTGCTGAGTCTGCTTCTAGGATGAGAACCTACAGAAGAGGAAAGCAACAAGAAGCTCAGCAAGGTAGGAAGGAAGGCAGAAACCGTAAGATTTTAGTCATTGGCTACAATTCAGCAAGCCTTGCATTTTACCTGTTGTTAGAGATGACCTGTGTGCCACAGGAAGAGAAAGCTGCCAGCTTTTCGGGTCATCCTTAATATGACCCCACCTTGCAGTCTCCTGCCTTCCCCGCTGCATACATCATAGCTTAAATTCAGAATGTAATCTCATTCTACCTGATTGTGGGTCCAAATTCAGAGTCTGTGTCTTAGGATGCAACCTCTTATTATATAGTAGCATAAAATCGTGGAGAAGGAGGGGACATTTGAAGGTTACCTAATCATCCTCCTGTTCTGAGGCCTGCTCTTCCAGGCCTTAAAAGACGGAGAAACTTCAAACTCTGCAGGAACCCATTCCAGTGTTTTATTTTTTGGAAGGGAAGAAGAAATCTGAAGACCTTTTTCTCTAATGCCTGATCTGTAGTCTATTTTTTTATTTGCTCACAACACCAGCAATACAATGTAATCTGCTTCTTCCTAGCTACCTTTATATATTTGAAAATATTATTTTCTTTTCCATTAGTCTTCTCTTCATTTACATAGCCTGGTTTGTTTGGTTTTTTTCAATCTTTTCTTAGAGGCCTATCTTGATTTTTTAGGTCTCTCATCAGTTTTGTTTTTTCTTTTGACCTTTCTTCCCTTGCTCAAAGGGGAGAAATTATGCAAACCAGCTTAATTTGGATTGTGCCTAATTTGAAATGCTTGCCCTCACAACCATAACAGAAGGATTTCGTGAGTTATCAATAATCTGAAAAATAAGATAGTTCATTTGTGTTTCGTGGAAAAACAGCTCTGCTCATGTAAAAAAAAGCCAAATTTGAATTGAAGCAGTTTAAGGATTTATTAACAAAATATAATTAGCTGGCAATAAGTGAAACACATGCAGGACTGGCATCAGTAGCACAACAGATAACCCATGATACTAGATAATAACTAAATGCTAATATAAAGACTTATGAGCATATTTCTGAACATCAAGATTAATTATAACTAATCTCAAAATATTCTAATCATGCCCACATACACAATTTAAGTCATGCTACCTGCCTTACTCCAGTCCCTGTGTGTTACCAGCACACTCTCTTTTTGTGGGCAGAGAGAGGATTCCCCAACTGCACAGACCTTTGGTGGAAGATTTGGATGCCCCAGCTCTTTGTGTGCTTCGGCTGCTTTCTATCATCCCTGCTGGCAAGGGATCACCTCAGGAGCCCTGACACACATGTCCCCACATGTTGGTTCCCTGCTTGCTGCACCCTACACTCTCTACATATGTATATAGGTATATAGGTATACAAGTGTGTATACATATATATTTATATAAGCTACTGAGCTGGTCAGTAAATATACATTAATGGACTAAAGCTCATCTCTCAGATTTGGAAAACATTAATTTTTTAAATTTTCATCTTACTTCCCCCTTCAACCCCTGCCTGAAGTGATGTAAATCAGAGCATCTGTCCTTAATATCCATCTGGGATGCTTCAAACAACTTTCTTGGACCCAGCTAGTAGGAAGAGTCAAATAAAATAATTTAGGTTTGCTAAACAATGAAGGAATAAAATAGTTTTAGGGTTTTTCTGATAAAAGAGAAACAATCTGGGCAAGATAATTTTAAACTATATTCTGATACTGAAATGACTGTGTGTACTGCTGGCCACTGCATGGTTGCTTCAAACTGTAAGAGGATCATCTAAAAGAGAGCCTGAGGTGAAACCCAGTGCTGGTTGTTGAAGCAAAATATGTGATTCACAACCTGTATCAATACTAGTCACAGTTAGAGGAGGTTTGATTTATTTGGCTCTCAGATCTCTCTCTTTTCTGACTCAGAACATGTGTCATCATCACTAGATAATTAGGACAGTCATATCCAAAAAAAGGTGGACAGGCAAAAGCTAAAAATGATGAGAATGAAACATGCAAAGACATTTGAATAGTTACCATTACCAAATCAGTTAGAAAAGAAGAAAGAGCAAAAGCAATAATCAGTCTTTTTATCATTTGTCAGAACTTGGAGTACTATCATGTGTAGGCTGCTTATTGTGATTGAAAGTGCATATGCTAAGGAGTGAACTTTTCTCCTATTCTCATATTCTTGAAGGTCACAGTGTCCCGTAGGCTATGGAAGACTAAAATGCTTTGAATTTGTAGTTTAATAATCAAATTTGGTCTGTGACCTTAGTGTTGCAAATTATCTGTAAATGTTGTTTTTTGGATTTTTTTAAATACATCTACAGTTAAAATGCAAATACAGAAATATCTGTAAGTCTTAAAAAAAATTCATCTGAAAAGAACAGTGCTGTTTTGGCTGCCCCATTATGGGGTCCCGCATCTTCCAAGCAGCAAGTGTAAGGAGGAAGCCAAAAACCACATATTGCCATTACCCTGCCTTGAACAGTTTAGAGTATGGAGGGCATTGAAGACTAAAGGAATGGCCTTCTCTTGGATCTCCTCAAAGGCTTTTGACATAAATGGCTACAAGGAGAATTGACCTTCTGGGGAGTTGGTCTTCACTGAGTATGCAGAGACAGGAGATCTGAAGCCAGTCAGAAGCTACAACATAGGTGGATGGGTGATGAAACTGGGAGACCTGAGTGCTCCATGCACAGATGTGGGGATTTAAACTCACCTTGGAAGAGCAAATTTGGAGAAACCATTTGTTCAGCAACAGATTTCACTGCTTTTTGTGTTTGCCCCAGGAGATTCAGCCAAATCTTTTTTAATGGGATATTTTCCATTGAGAAGACTTCTTCCATCAAAATTTCCTGAAGGAGAAAGGGACTTCTTGTCCTTCAGTCTGGAAGTTAATTAACCAATGTAAATCACATGCTTACTTCAGCAGATGAGTGTTTCCTGACGTGTGTCTAAGTAAATACTAAGTAAAGGTCTTATGCTCTGTGTGATGAATTAATGTTTTCTTAAGCGAGATAATTTCATCAATGTAAATTAATATCAATTTTACTTAAGGAAATTTACCCAAGTGCCTAAATCTCAGACACAGAGTAGTCTCATAAGATACTGGATATTTTTGGATCCAGTTGGAAATTCAACTCAGCGCTGATGAAAATCAGGCTAGAAGTTGTAAGTCTTAAAGATTATTTAGGTATCTCATTACTTAATTATGAGTTAAATGTTTAGATAACTTGCAGCATTAAGATCAGTATAATTAAATTTTAACATCCAAAATTAATATATTTAACATTAAATTCTTATATTCTAAGCAGTAATAGATGTAAAATACATATATTCATACAAAAATGTAAAAATTTTGTTGGATAGGAATTAAAGGTCTATTAGCATTAAAAATTTACTTTTGGCCTACTTCTTTCAATTATCTTCATTTGAACAATGAAATTGCTGCATTATATAGAACGCTGCCGTTCCGAAAATGTACTAAAGACCCAAAGAATGCTTTTGAATTGGTTGTGCAGTTTGTGTCCAGAATCTGAGATTGTTGTTGCTTTGTTTCTTTTTTAAGAGTTCTTCGTGAAAATGGCTTCAGTGATACATGGCTTACACTGATCACTTCTCCTAGTGATAGCAACTCACTGCTTTTATTATGCATAGATATGTTAAAATACACAGGGACACACACACACACACACACACACACACACACATTTACAGAAAAAATGTTGAAGCAATCACGTCAAAGTTCCCAGGCTGAGAAATCTGATAATACAAAACAAAACTCAGTTACCTCTTTCAGATGTGAGCATGTTCATATTTGTGTATTTTATGGAGCTGGCAGGGGGAAGGCTTCGAACAACAGATTTTAAGTGGTTGATTTTATTATTTCCCAGAGGAACAAGTGCTCCTGCCCCACTGCTGTGTGGCCTGGAAGTGTACTGCAGCATCAGGAGTTGTTACCACCTGCAGGGATGGATCTGTGCTGGTTTTTTTCCCAGTTCTTCAAGTAAGCCAGAGCCAGGAATGAAGCTGGTGAAAAGACACTGACAGATGCTGAAGGTTAACCAGCACAGTTAATGAAGAGTAGCATTGCTTTTTCAGTGCGGATTTGTGTCACAGTAAAATCTGAGACAGAGCCCACTGAAGTGAGCTGAGGTTCTGCTGTTGTCCTCCACGGCATTTGCCTCACCATCCCCAATATTTAGGCATTATGAGAAATTATTCCTTTAATGGCTTTCATGTAATTAGCATATAGAAATTTATCCCTTGAGCAGTTTTCTTTTATACGGTGGAATAAAGGTGGCTGGTGGCATGGTCATGGGGTGAATGACAACTTGAGTTTATTATATTATAAATAAATAATAGCTGCAATCTTTAAGACAGAAAAATGGCAATTATTGCTTAGCCCTGTGGGGTTAGCATTCATTATATACAGCATTTCAGAACTACTGAATTCTATGGCAAGTAAAGAAGGAAGGGAAAATTACTTCTCAGAAAATTGTATTTAAATGTATATCAGTTTCATTTAAAATACTTTTTTACAAGCTGTCTGCTCTTGGTAAGGAAAAACTCTTGTAGGAGATAAATAGCTGGATAAATGTAATGCAAGTGACAGCAAAGAATTACATTTCAGCTGTGGTCTTTTGTGAATAGATCTTTAGTGATAATGGAGGAATAGTTAACTTTTCCAGAGGTAACATAAAGTTTATCTTGGCGGTGTTCTCCATATCTTACATTGCTGTGAGTGAGCTTGTTCTACGATATATGAGAGGAACCTGAAAGAAGAGAGTAATATTTACTGTCTCATACACCAACTTCTGAATACTAGTTTCTATGCATGGCTGTAAATCTAATTAGCCAGAGAATCTTGAACAAATCATTTCACCTCTCTGCCCATTTTTCTTCCCACCATTTTTAGTTAGAGCATGTATTTATTTAACTGTGACATCTAAAGTGCCTGCAATAAGAACTTAGCCCTCAGCTCAGGTGGTGTCTTTGGATATGAAAAGGAAAATTAAGATCCTGACTGCAAGCAATTTTATTTTACCAAGTTCATAACTGCTTGGTGAAATAAGATACACTTTTCTCAAAATGCTTGCTCTACTGACACCAGAATAGGGGACTGAAGAAACTCAGTGATTTTTAAAGAAAAACTTTGCTCTTGTTTTCCTCAAATCAGTGACCAAACAGGGTTATATGCTCAGTGTCCCTGAAGGAAGATGAGATTATAATGTAAGAAGAAATAGTCAGTGTATGTACTCAGTCAAGCAGGCACAACCTCATCTGCTGGTCCAGGCTTGGAAAAGATGCAAATGGAGAGACTGGAAAGGAAGAAGAAGGATGCAGTTAAGCTGGGAGACATCCAGTCGCAAGAACAGTGTTTGCAATAACACAAACAAGGTAAATGTTTGATTCTTGACATGTTCATTCGAATCCTTCAGTTTATATTGTCTTTATGTGCAGTCTTGCCTTTTCTTTAGGAATCCCAAGTTATACTCACTATGTTATAAAAACTTTCATGAGTTACATTAGCAGGATAGCTAAAAGCAAATCTGGAGGAAATGGTGTTATGTTTCAAGATTTGCATCATCTGAATGTTATTAGCAATCTTTTAACATGACATTAAACTTAAAAAAACCCCAAACAAACAGATATCTAAAGCATATATTTATAATATTGACAATCTTTGGTTTCTCCCCAAAATTGCAAAGAAAATAGAGATTTTTACTTCCAAAACATAGGGAAAAAATATTTCAGTCGAGGAATGGCCAGTTTTTTACATGTTAGAAATGGACTTTTATGAGAAAGAATACAGGATTATGATGTATTTTGTGTATTCTTATCTGAATATCAACATCATAATTAGCTTTTTTTTGGGGGGGGAGGTAAATCTCATTGCATTTTCTAATTGAAACATCCTGTGTACTTTTGCTTAATAAGGAGTACCCATCATGAAGACAAATGTGAGCCTTCATTTAGTCTTACTGGTGCAAAGAGAAATGTAGTATTTGACTGTGACTGGTTCCAGGCTTTTTTCCTACAATTTGGTTGTCTAGCTATATCTTGGTGAATAATCAACTGCAATGTTTAATGGGTAGAATGGAGTTTTGTCTCATTATGATGATATCCTTACAGTGGAACAGTTGGAAATTCAAGTGTGAAGATTATTTCCAATGTATTTTTTACCTTGAAAATGAGCAGCAACAATCTTTGTGGCACTGCAAATGTATCATCCCAAATCTTTGTTGAATACTGCTGGTTAATGAAGAAAGGAAAGGATATCTTTGAGTCATCATGGCATTATCTCTCTCCCTTGTCTTTGGAAAAGCCAGAAGGCAACTGCTGCTTAATTTGAGGTCTCTTGGGGAAACCATGATGTGGTCCATGTAAGCACATTGTATCTGTGCCTTCTTTTTCCAAATTGGATTGCCCAATCCTTTAGTGCTCTTTGTAAAGCTCATTGCAAAGGAGAAACCTTTCAATTCTCTTTTGCTGCCTCTATTATAAAAGTCGTTAGAACAGTTCTATTCTACATTGGAACCATGGGAGTTTAGCCATGCCACTACTGGGAAGTAGATCATTAACTCAAAAAAATCAATCCATCAAACCTCAGATATGTGTCAAACTCCACTGCCTTAAGGCAGTAACCAGGAATTGCTGAGGAGAAGCATGTGGATTCAAGTGGACATGGAAGGGAAAGGAAATGGCTCTGTAGTTCAGTGCAGTCCTCATTTGAACAGATGTAGGAGTTGGGGTAAAATAAGTTGACTGCAGAGTTGGACTCCCTCTGTTGCTCGCTGACTCTTACCTCATGAATTATTTTTTACACAATGGCCTGTGACTATGGACATGCCAATTCCAGTTTTCTGGAGTACATTACCTGGGGAAAACTGGGTGTCTAATAGGTAAATGAGGGAAATGTAGCATTAACCTCTGAAATTCCAAGTCCTAATACCTCTTTGAATCAGAGGTACATGGAGTAAAGGGACCCAGTCTCCCATCTCACAGTTATCTCTCAAGAAAAACTTACCAAATCTATTTGTTCAGATAGGAACTCTGTAGCTGATAACTGTAGAAAATGAGAAAAGGTATTATGAATCCTCATAGCTGTAGATTCCCCCTTATGCAACAGTATTTCCTAAAGTTATGCTTGCTCAATCATGTTTGCACACAACTTTATGTAAAAGAAAAAACAATTAAGTCATTCATGGTGCATAAAACTGATTATGCACAAAGCCTGTGGAGGATGGAGGCCAGAGTGAATTGCTGGCAGGTACATTAGTCTCTGTGGCTGATATAAAACAAAACTAATAAAAAACCTTGGAAATATTTTTTAAAGTATTTTATGTACAATGTAGCTAGTGGCTTATTTTATTTTTTTCAAAGGCACCACCTTTTGTTTTCCCCCTATCCTGTCTCAAATGTGGAAATCAAATTTTTATGTAAAAGCCCAAAACATTATCAAGGTAGGTCCCAAGAGCACCAGTGCTAGAAAACATTTGTCTTTCAGTTCATACAGAATGTTGTCTGCTAATATTGAACAGTTTTTGGCCCACAGATCAGTTAGTTCTAGTCTTCACTCAGGTTATGCCACTGAGACTATAAAATCTTTAATCTTAGTTTTGATAGCAATTTTAAGCACAAGAGTTGCAATAACAAGAATAAATTGCAAACCCACATACATTTTTCAGGGTTCTTTTTTCATTTCAAAAATCAAATATTCTTATTTAAAGTTCTGCTGCTGAAGGTCTGTGTTCCATCTTTCTTTGTTCCTCTGTATTTCAAATGTGCTGATGTGTTTCTCACCTTGTCATTAAAAAATCCTATTCTGTACACTTATAGAAACATCAGATGATTCTATAACAGAAATATTAGGAATTCATTCTATAATTTTTACTAATGCATTCCAGACATGGACATTATTAACTGTGAATAAAATAAAGGAAGTTCTGTGTTCTGTTGATCAGTTCTTAATTCTATTTTTGAATTTAAATAATTTTGTTTGTGGTCACACTTGCCTTAGACAAATACTGACTATTCTATGAGACAGAACAAATCACTATTAATGAGAAAACATAGTGGTAACTGTACACTAAGAACATTGTGAAGATGAATGTTTCAAAGTATTTTTAATAGACCATGGTTTTTTACCTACATAAGTGAAGAGAAATTATAAAACTCTTAAATTCATACAGTCATTCCAGGGATATAAAGGAACTATGTAAATGGTGATACATCTTCCGATAACGCTGGCAAACTCATTAGTGTACTGTGATATCCATTATAGGGAACATCATACAGATGAAAGCTATTAAATGAGAAAATGATCTTGAGTTCTGTCTCAGTAAAGGAACTATGATTTATTACTCAAACTAATATACGTAAAATGAAGGGTAAGCTGTACTTGTGATGTATAGTGTGGAAGTCCTAAGCCTTGCTTAAGTATAAGCCAATACTTTGCCAGGTGCTTCAATGATAGAGTGACCGTACAGTCCAAGAGGAAGTTTCAGCCCCAGCACTTTTGCTGACTGACAGAATTCTATTGAGCAGGATAAAAATGCAAAGAATGGAAGAAGGGAAGTGCTGGCAAATAGGACTGCACAAGTGATATCAACAACCTGACAATGTGATATGTAGGCAAAGCTTCATCCTTTAAAGAGCCTTAAAAATGGTCAATGCAGTACAAGAGCTTTTAAATCAGAAACTTATGAAGTTAGTATAGCCTGACAGCATTTTGTCCAATCAGGAAACAATGTTTTCTTCCTTATTTCTTTACTTGTTATCCTATTCTCTGGACTCTGGAACGATGTCAAGTGATTAGATATCACCAGCTTGTTACTGTCTTTCTTTTATTTTGCTTATGCCATCAGTACCAGGCAGCTTTTCTGCTGACTGCCCTTCCTGTTGTTCTCTGAGTGGCCTGAGAAAACATCTGGTACTCAGATTCTCATCTTACACTGTCATGTACTACGTGCTTCTTTCCTCTCACATTAGATTTTTGAAAAGTATTTCTCTCATTTCCTGAGTATTTTCGAAACGTTCACCATCTCAGTAAATGAGGCATTAATTTACAGCAGCTATGCAATACTTGTCACTCAATATAATGTCTCCTTTTTTCAGGATCAAGACTGGAATTTCACTGAGTTGTAGATCCTTGTTCTTTAATCAGCCACTTTCCATTTTCTACACTAATTATAATCTCTAGATATGGCAACTGAGCTATCAAACATCACCATTAGTTGCACAGTCTGCACTTAGGCTCCAGTCAACTCATACCCAGACACACAGACTTTATCCATCCTTTTATCCAGCTTGTGAAACTAGCTTTAAAATCTTCCAGGATGGCTCTTCAATGCTTATTTCATCAAAATTCAGTCTCACACAAATCCATTTCTTCCTATCGTGCTTTACTAGGGAAATGATCTTTTGTGTCATTTCCTTCTTGTGATCTGATAAATCCTGAAACACAATTTTTAATTCTTTTTCTCAGCCCACTCTGTTGCATTCCTGAATAGAGCCAAATTGTCTGCAGGCCTCCGGGCAAAGATGCAAAGACTTTTATGCATGTTGGTGAGCTTCTGTGTGTCACTTGGGAGGCTGTGTCCTGTTCGATGTATGTGGCATCCTTTGTGACTGCTCAGTCGTCTTATTCTCACCTTGCAGCACCATGAGTCATAGCAAAAGCGTAAAGTCATCAGCAGCACTTTTCAGAAGTGTCATTAAAGGTTTTCTAATGGCTCATTATCGAAGTGCTTATCTGTCTCCTTTAATTGTGGAATCGTTCCATTCCAAAAAATCCACAGCCAGAAGCTCCTCTAACAGCAGAGTGTTTTCTCCTCTAGCTGTCGAGGGTCTAAGTAGTATGGGCTTCTAGCTGTGCTTCAGTACTTTCCCAAAGCATTCTCACATTCTTATTAAAGCAGATTTTCTGTAGTACAGCCTTGGTTAACAGTTCTCTTCACTCTGTCAAATGCCTTCTTGGGGGTTTCTGGTCATTTACCATGCGGTTTCAGTGTTCACACATTCTCTCTAAGGTTCACAGACATCAACAGGGTAGCAACAGCAAAGCTGAACAGAGAAAACACTGTTCTTAAAAATCCTAGGGCTGTCTGTACATTCTTTGCCCTGGCCTCACTCTTAGAGGCAGTAATATTCACAGGTTTTTCCTTAAATATGACAGGACTGCTGCCATGCACCTGCAGATGGTATATGCATGCTCATGTACACTGATTTGATACCATGTCCTGTTCTCCTCATCCAGGTTCCATGTTGGTAAAAGCAGTATTCAAGACCAACCTTTTCAAGATTTGCTGCTGTTCTATAATACAGCTATTGTTACAGTCCCACATAAAAGTTGGGTTATGACAATAGAAATATTATAGAACAGCAACTAACCTGTACATCACAGATTAGTTTGACATTGCCTTAATTATTTCTTCATATCTAATGCTTTTCTTTTCAATAATGATTCTGGCCTTTTGTGTGTTTTTCCACTTTCTTAAAGTTTTTTTTTTCCTTCTTTCCTTCACTTTTTTTAGCATGCAATGTGAACGCAACCCAATGTGATAGATTGTCTATGGAATCAATAGATCTAAGTGAAACAGTAGTTAGGAAGTATGACACAAAACGTTTACAGAGAAAACCAGGTTGTTCTGAGGACTCATCATCTCTAGGTTTAAATCTCATGGGTTTTGTTTTTTGTTTTTTCTAGCTCTAATCTGGTACCATGGAATTAATAACCATTAACAGGTGGCTTGCATTAGGGTATCTCCTGGACCTTGTTGTATTGTTTAGTTTCATCCAGAAAGGTGAAAAGATAATACATTCAACAGGTTGTGTGGATGGAGGCTTCTCTATAAAATGATTTAAAACACAGTAGGTATTGTTGAAGGGTTAATTTCAAAGGCAGAATTCAAATCCTAACTGAAATACTAATGTGCATATATCCACTTAGCAAAAACAGACAAATAAACAAGCAAAGCCCCCCCAAATCTAAAAAGCCACCACAAAGAAAACTGGACTTACTGTATTTCACTATCAGACTGAAAAGACAGTTTGGAGTTCATTATCCTCAAAGCTGCTATTGTCAGTGTGGGATTTTGCCAAAAGCCACATAAATGTCCCATAAGCGATAAGACAAGGGGGAATGGCTTTAAATTGGAAGAGGTTTTGGGTTAGATATTATGATGAAATTCTTTACTGTGAGGGTGGTGAGACACTGGAACAGGTTGCTCAGAGAAGTCTTGGATGCCCCATCCCTGGAAGTCTTCAAGGCCAGGTTGGGTGGAGCCTTTAGCAACCTGGTCAAGTAGAAGGTGTCCCTGACCATGGCAAGGGACTTGGAACTAGATGGTCTTTAAGGTCCCTTCCAACCCAAGCCATTTTACAATTCTATGATCCTATAAAAAGGAATCAGCGTATGCTGATTGCGTATCAGTGTATGCTCTAAGTGCATGCTATGACACACGGCTCAAGAAGGGGACAGACAAAAAAAAAAGCAACCTAGCAACCTCTTATTACTGGTTAAGAATTTTTAACAAGATTGTTCAGGTAAGAAAATAGCACAGAGGACAACCTAGTTGGTATAAAATTAATAGAACCAAAAAAAATTATTGTACTAATAGATCAAGTTATTACAGATAGAATAAGTGTTCTCTGAATCTTATTTTGCCCAGTTCATGCTATGTATTTCTGCATGCTAATTTTCTTGTGCTCTTGAACAGTCCTGCACCCACCTGTGATTCAAACCAAAGTATGAACCTTTTCCTAAATATTTGTAGAGTTTATGTGTGTTGGTGAAAACAAAAGGAGTTGGTGTGGAGCTGAGGGAAATTACAAAAGTGAGTAATTCATGTGAAATTGAACTCTAAGATAGATTAGAACTGGGTTGGCATTCTAGAGGCTAAATAGTTAAATAAACCACTAAAAGCCTTGCTTTTGACTTTTGGTAGTTAGTTTTGCACAAGAAATTTGAAATATTCTTTTGATTGCAAAACTAAAATATAACTCAGGAGACAAAGAAATACTCTTAATAAATTTAAACTCTTCAGCTAAAGGAATTCCCCCTCAAGAATTCAGTCAATCCAAACACAAGCTGTGTCTGATTTTTGTTGGAAAATGATGAATCCCCATCTGTATATGATAAGTGGCATTCTCTGCAGTGCAAGCAAACAGGTTTTTTCTGATCAGAATCCACCTTTTGAACCTCCAAAATTTACATAATTTCAGTTTTATTTTAAGTTGTTCGTCAATATTTAGAGGAAGGGCAGGATAAACCTCTTAGACTTTTACACTTTTAGCACAAAACCATTTCCGGTTTAATGCATATTTCTAACATACTGTAAGGAAAGATAATATTCCTCTGGTTCTTAAATAATCCATGTACATTTCTTTTCAGACTGGAGACCTTTATTAACTGAAGTGAACACCATCATGTCTTCAGGCAACATGTATTATACATTCAATTACTGTAGTTTAAGCTAAAACATCAAGATTAAGCTCTCCAAAACAGCCTAAGGGATTTAATCTCATTATATTCAGGATGAAGAATTTCACTGGGGTCTGGGTCCCTGACTTCCTCAGGTGTGTTTAAAATATTAGCCAAAATTCTCATTTTATGGAGATGAGTTAAAATTACCATAATGGATCTAAGTTTATTGCTTATGTGGTTTCTAGGTCAAATCTGATAAATTGTAACTTGAATTACCTGCTTTTCCTTTAATGTCAGCTAGCTATTCAATTGGCCTCTCTTTCCACCACTAGGATACTTTGTGCAAATTGGACATCCAACAGGACTAAATAAGATGGAGGTAAACTTCTGCCATTTACTGATACTCAAATCCATTAGAATATAGTTAGCAGAATTGTCTTATCCTGAATTGAATTTAATAGAGGTGCTATGTTTAAAATAAAATTGATATTTTAAATGTTAAATCTTTTAAAGTCCCTGGAAAGATGATAATGTCTAAAAATCATGTATTCTAGTAAATGCGTGAACGTAAAATAAAGCATCAGTCCTTGGTTTTTTGTTAATGGCAATGAGCAATGTCATTAGAAAAGTTTTTAATATATATTGCTAGTGGCAAGACATGATAATATGGTCTGTATTTTTAAAAGACTCCCATGTTGTCACTTGTTTATTGTTACTTACTCAAAGGTGAATGAGGAATAACTCCTGATATAAGCAACAGAGGACAATGAAACCAGTCTGCAGCCCCTGTGCCTGTGGAAGTGGAGGGTGAACCCAGAAGGCTAAGATGTTGAGCAGTGAGCAAACTCATCCCATTTCTGTCATCTGACATTTAGGTCTCTTATGGTAATGGCATTTGCTAAGTCTCCTAGTTTTCCATTCTTTTAGTATCTATAATTTTTTTCTGCCATTGCATTAAAAATAACACTCTTGTAAGCAGAAGCTGTTCTATGGTGGGCAATTCCTAAACTGTATAGACAGATAAGTTTGAAGACCTTTTATTAGAAGATAGATTCTGATCCAAGACAGGTAACATTCACCAAAAAATTAAAATGCAGAGGAAAACAATTTAACTAAATACTTGATAAAATCTTACTCATGTAAGAACACCTAAGAATTGTAAATATTGACATTATTGTGGAATGGAAGACAGATATTAGCTAGTAGATGTAGTTCAGGAATAATCAGTTAGGGCGTATCTTGTTGCAAAGATAAAATTTAGGTCACCAGTTATACTGTCATTATATCTAATTTTTTTCTACCGCTGCAATCAGTCTTGAAGATGCTCATACATAAATAAGCATAGAAACCTGAAATTTCAGATACATCAGAAAGTCCTCTTCTGATCTGACAGACTAAAACATATTAAAAGTAAATGTAATTTGTCATCAAAGGCTCAGATACTGAAGTACGGTGTACTGATATTGAAAATTTATGTAGCTTGTATAGCTAAAGGTAATTATCAGAAAATTACACTTCATTTAGTCTGTATCCTGAATAAAAGCTTAAGGAGGCATTTCATATCACAGTATATCCCTTTACAGGAAGAGAATTGAGTGCGACTAACCTAACCTGTCCCAAAAGGTAATAAGTTTTCCAATTCCTATGAATAAAAAATGTGATGAAGTTTTAAAAAATGTTATTATCTCTCTGATTTGCAAGCTGTTTAATGTTTGTTAAGGTCTAATTCAAATGTTTATATTTTTATATTCACTTCTTTAAGTGAAGTAGTGCAGTTTATTCAAAATATAGGACATTGATAGTTATAAAAAAAAAAAAAATCAAATTCAGCTTGATGAGATGTGCTAAACAAGGTGTTCAACCTTTTTTATTCTTTCTAAATTAGAGAGATTTGAAAGTGATGCTGTTGACATGTCACTTGGGACTTGATCCTGGGCAACCTTTCCCATTTTCTTATCTAGAATGAAACAATTGTGGTGCTTTAAATGTAGACACAATTTTTTATGAGAACAGTGATAAGACTGTAGCTTTTATCCTCATGAAATGATGATCTTCGCACGATTAAATTTCTGTTTTAGTAATCCATCACACTGTTAGCAGAGAACGATTAGAACACTTCATGGTGTTCAGTAGGGAGTATTACAGTTCAGCACAAGTGCCGAAAAGGGCAGTTATCCATATGTCTCCATTTCTGGGAAGACATTCATTGTGCTCACAGTCAAATACATTACATCAAAAGTTATAAGTCACATTGTAGTTGAAGTTCACTGTTTTGTGATTTCTGAAGCATCAGAAGCTTTGTTCAGCTTTACTTTTGATACAGAGACTTAGGTGTAGTGGTTTCCCTCCATTTTAGGTCATAGAAACAGTCACAAGGACATGATTATCTTTAAGTATTTTTAGTATAACAACATGTAGCACATATTCCATGTCCTGCAGCCTTACAATTGCCTCATTTTTTTTCTTTTCCCTCAGTTTTATAATGGTAAATCTAACTCTGCTTCCCAGAAATGTACCAGTGAAAGAAATCCCTTGTCTTCATTGCCTTTCTGAGTAGAGCTAGTAATCCTCATGATTAGATGTAATTTTTGTTATGAATTGATTCCAGTTACCTGTTACCCTTCTGAAGATTCTTATCAGTTCCATAACTCTAAATATTTACAGTACTTCAACTTACCTCTTTTATTCTTTCTTACCATTTCTAAGTCCCTTTTTATTTAAATAGCTTTATTAATAGTCACTTACAAAAAGAGCTTATTACAGGTGCAAGTCAGAATCAGAACTCTCCTCTGAATCCTTGACATCCTTGCGCAAGAACCAGGATAAGTAGGGACACATCCGGGTAAGACAGACGCTCAGTGTGCACATAGGATGCAGGGGCTTGTGTTACATTTTAAAGTCCACACCTGCTGTGTAAGCTCAGTTACTGAGACGATGAATGTGGAGCTTATGAGGAGAGCAAGTATTCAATATTACTGTTATTGAAACAAATGTCTTTTGTGCTATGAGAAAGAGAACAGGATGGCTAAAGTTAGGTTACGCAGAACTTTTCTAAAAATTTTGGATCTTGTGGTTCTTAGAGGAAACAGTATCTTTTACTTTGTCCATGGAAATTATTAAAAAGGCAAAGAAAAAACTCGAATGGAGCCACAAAATATTTGGTAGGCAAGAAGCCACTAATGGAAATTGGTGGAGACAAGCGCATATTTTTAGTTTTAGCTCTGCACTCAAGTACTTCCATATTTCCTAAAAAATAGCACACCATTTTTGGAAAGAAGCACATTTCTCCATGGGAGTTATATCAACTAAAATCTGCTGAGATACAGAATTCGTCTTATGAAAAGTGTGAGACAAAACGGTGTGCTACCACATGGTTTTATACTAAAGTTCAGTTGTTAAAACACTTTTCCAAACATAGAAGAGTGAAGCACAACCCACATCTTTTATGGACCTCTTTTCCTTGAGTAGAATTGTTGAGTAGAACAAATGTACACTCATGGTTATGGAATATGATAAGGGTAGTCATGTTCTTGTTGAAGTTTTCAGCTTTGCATGAGATAATTAAATATTCATTGAAGCAGAAAGAGAATAAGAATTGCTTTATTGCCTTCTGGTTAGAGAAGAATAATAAGAATTGCACTCTAGTCCTTTGTTCTAATAATACCTTAATATGAAATTCTTTAATATGAAACCCATAAGCATTCATTGGAAAAGGAACTGTAACTCAGGTCTCTCCTTCCACTAGAAAGCTAGAGTAATTCTCATTACATCAGTCTATTTCCAATGCAATACATATTTAATTATGTATAAATACTTAAAATTTCAACAAATTGGAATTAGAAAGCCAGTTCCCCATCTTCACAATACTTTGTAGATTGTTGGTGAGCACATATGCATTAGATATACAGATGATTCATGCAGGAAAAAAAAATTGAGCTGATTTCCTCACTTCCTGGGCCCTGAAATCCTTCATTAAGCTATAGCTGAACATACCTTTTTGCTCAGGATTTTTCTTTCTGATCCAACAGCTGTTTCAATGTATTTGCAAAGCAAGGTATCATGAAATCCATCTGACTACAAGAACTAGTTTATAGTTGTCTCTGGAATATGTAGCCACTCTAGATTTACACAATCCATGTAAACTAGGAGCTGCACTTTACAAATGTGAATGAAAATTATACTAAGCTCAAAAGCTATTCAAGTTACCATCATGCAATACAATAAAGAGTATAAACTTAGATTCTTCTTGGATTATTTTGTGGCTTCTTTGTTTCTTCCATCTTTCCTGCCCACTCCTCACCTAAATTTTTGTTCCAAAATTATTTTCTGCTGAGTTTCAAATGATGCAGGTTTGAATTAATAGATACACCTGAAGAATTGAGGTCTATGTTTAGGTAGTGGTTAAATGTTTATCTACATTGACTTCTAAAGTTCACTTATTGATAAGATACATAATTAAAAGGGAAGAATATGCATGCCTTCATTATATGGAGTACATTTCAGTGAGCTCCTTAAGCATTCATCTTTTTTAACACTACGTAGCTTGCTCCATTTTCTTTAACCAGGCTATGCTTTTACTTGAAGTTAGACAAGAAATTAAGTACTTGGCTGTATCAGAACCTTAAATCTTAAAAGAGATTTAGTGTTATTGCCATTGGTTAAGCAGCTGATTGTTACCAAAAGAGCACTAACTGTATTTTTTATGCTGATGGTGATGCAGTTTAGGCAGATAATTAAAGAAGAGGTTCAATTTTCATTTTCATTATGTGCTTAAGTATCTTCTCAATCCAGATTAGATTTAATAGACCTATTTGCATGCACATTTGATTGATTTGAAACTTTGGCATGCAAACAAATTGATATTGTTAAAGTTATTGACTGACTTACCCTGTATTTCCTTATTTTATTGACCTATTGAAATATTGTCAGCACTATAAAAATCTTTTAGCTAAGTGCTAAACTTGAATCAATATTCACAGAATGACTAAACAATACTGATCTTAAGGGACTTTCATGAGTTTAGGATTTAGTAGTATAACTTTTTTAATAGCTAATCACTGAAAGTTAAATCAAACATCTAAATATTATCTAAACAGATGTAAGATCAAAACAAAATAAAAAAAAGATATTTTGTGTTTGAATTTAACAAATGGAATCATTTTATACCAACTGTTTACAATTCATTCAAAAATAATTAAGCAAAGCTCAGTGTAGTTTAAAAAACTAAAAGTTCATGTGGCAAGTTCATGGTACAAAAAGTAATACAGATATCTATATATGTCATCTGTACCAAGAAAGTTTAAAGCACTTCATTTTTATGATATATGTTATAGAACAATTTCAGGTCCCTTTGTTTTAGTAGGGTTAAACAGTGATGATGAAAAGAAAGGCTTTTGTTATAATTGCTTGGGTAAAAGTAACAGTGAATGTTTTTTCTGGTGGAAATAAAATAGAAGATTAAGTAGGTTGAAGTTAACATTACCTTGTGCTTGATATGAATGTTATTCTGCATAGTTTTCCATACTTTAATATAACTGTATTGATCTTGATTTAAAAAAAAAAAAAATTATGAAGAAGAAAAGATATTATAGGCTAAATTCATAATGTTTACTTGTAATTTCTTCCTCTGTCCCTCACAGCTCTTTTCTGCTGTTCAAAATGGTTGCTCTACACATAGTCTAGGAAATGGGCCTGTGCTTTTAAGGCATGTTCAGTAGAAATAAATCGCACATCAAATATCAGTCTTTAACAAGCCAAATAAATCAGGCCATAGCTTCTACCAAGATAAGAGCAGTGAGTTACTGTGAATTCAGAAGCAGTGAATTCGTGAGAAGAATCTAATAAAATAGGCATTTGCAATGTATTTCTTTGCATTATAGTAGATGTCTTTGATTGCAGGGGCTGCTAATCCATTTATATGTAGATTTTGTGGATTGACTAATGTGCCTCCAAGAATACTTTTTCTAGAAGAAAATAATATTTACTTATGAACAATCACATTTTGATTTTAATTGTCTTTAAAATGCTTTTCTCTGTGGTGTAATGCAGAAACATAACATAAGAACTGAATTGTTTATCAAGTTGCAGATTATCTGCAGTGGCTTGATAAAAAGCATATAGGAGCAATCTTTTTTCAAGCTCTTTTCCCCATGTTTTTGCAATTCCCTTACGATAAATAAAAGGGAAATCATGCACTAACTATGATGACGTTTTGCTATTATTTTCTTCCTACTAATATTCAAGATAAAATTTTAAATACGTTCTTGAAAAAGTGAGAAAATTCTGCAATACTCATTAAGAAGCAGAGAAAAAACTCTCAAATATTAATTAAATAGTATAATGAAGTGATTTTTCCATACTTACATTTATTTTGGTGCTTAATTTGCAGAGACATCGCAAAGCAAGTTTTCCAAAAGCATACACATGCTTTTGAAAGTTGAAAGTCAGATGATCAGTGTATATATATATATATACACACATCCCCCAATCCAGTTGTATTCCTTTAAATGCAGCTCTAAGAGTTTATATCTATCTGAAGATTTTCCCAGAATTTTCCTGTCTCAGAGAAAGTGTCTTGTGGGGATATTCAGTCAGGGGAAAAAAATCAATTTGCTTTGATTATTGGGTCAATTATAATCAACAGGTCCATCTTGAAGATGTACAATCTATAAGGCAAAATTTTTAGAAAGACATTTGTTGAAGATGTTTAAATTTACGATTAATTAGGGATGTATATAATCAGCTCTGAAATTACATAAGAAGAAAAAGAAATTTAATCATCTAATATATAATCTTCTAGAAATTATCCCTTACTCTATATTATCATCTAAGATTTTCTTTAAAATTGGTTTTTGTTTAATCATTTTCACATAATTGCTAGTCTCATGATGGTACACACTGTATTGATTTTTTAAGTGGTTTTAAAATACTTGAAGCATATAGTTTGCCTGTTATATTTTATCATCAAAATATTTTTCATATAAAAAAACAAGCTGATCCTCTTTATTATGGACAGGTTCTATTCAAATATATGCATTTATCATAAAATGCCCAGTTTTAGTACCTACTGGATGCACTTGAGTGTTGCATGTCATTTTTCATCCAAAAACTGAATCATAGGTATACATTTTAACCCTGAGCCAGTCACTGAATTATAAAACAAGTCTGAGTCTAAACATTAAATACATCATATTTTGACCACCAACAACAACAACAAAGGATAAAGAATCAGGGAAATAACTTCGGCTGTAATCACACATCTTTTACAGTTAATGACAAATCCGAGCATAAAAGTTTGTGTCAGCCACTTATTGAGTAGACATCTGCTGCAAAATATTTATATAACCGTATCTAAAGACCTCCTGTCATCAAATTTCACCAGGCCAAATAGGTTGATGCTGAAAAAATGATGTTCATACTCTTTTTGATGGATTAATACAAGTGTTATTCAAAAAGTAGCAGATTATTTTAAATTTATTTTTATAATAAGCTAGTGATTTTTAGGCTGACATTTCCACTTTCAGATCTACATTTGGAATTTTTTTTCTTTTTTTCCAAGTTATGTCATCAAAATTTCATTTCTCATTATCTTTGTGATTTTTCTATTAATAAGAAGGAGGATCATTGAGGTGAGTTTATCTTGGTGAAGAAGAGAATATACTCTAATATTAAAAAGATAACAAACTGGCTGCATAAGTTTTTTTCCTTTTGTAATAGCTATGGAAATGCTTACTGACCTAACTTACCTGCTGCAGAACAGAGGTAGAACATAGGTTCAAATATAGAGAAAAGATTCAAAAAATATTTATATTGTCTGAGTCATCTAGAAAGCTTAATTAAAGGAAATCCATCAAGCCCACTTTATTCTTCAAAAGGTGATTAAACATGCTTTTGACTCAGATAATTATTCTACTTAGACCTTTCAACTGTTTAAAGCCCTTTCCAAAATGAATTTTATCCAAGGTATAGTGCACTTTGGGGGGAGTGGGGAAAGTCTTCTGAAAACTGGAAAAAAATAGGTTAGTGCATTTCTGAATAAATGCAGATTTTTTTTTTCCAGCCTTCAGGAGAATGCAATCCACAATGTTCATCTTTAGATGTAATTTTATGTATCAGTGTATTCCAGTCTGGTTTTTTTATGCATTTACCTCATACTCATGCTGAAGAGTTCTGATAAGTAAGACCTCAAAAGCCTGTTCACAAAAAAAGATGACAGAACCTGAGATTATGAACCCATGTCAGACTCTAATGAAGTCTATGAAAACCATCTTAGTGACCACAGCAGACTCTGAATCAGTCCCTAACGCAGTTGTGATGTACTATCTAGGAAGCATAAAATTTTAAACTTAAAATTAAAATAAAAAGGGCATGGAACATTAAACATCAAGGGTGACTTATGTCTGCCCAAAAACGCCAAGGTGCACCATGAAAAGTACCTTATTTGACATATTTGCTGACTTGTATTTAAACTGTCTGTGAGAGCCTCTGTAAGTCAATAAAGGAAGGAAAATAACTGAGCTCCTGGTACAAAGTATGTAATGAAAATGAGACTTTAGCTACCAGACAGTCAAAGTCTGATCCAACTCTCATCAAAATCAATATGAAATGTAACTGTTATCTTATAATTTCCTTTGTTGAATGATGTGGTCTGTCGAGTTACAACAATAAAGTTTTGCTAATGATGTTGTAGACGAGACTGTCAGTAAATGTCTGTGAATTTGGGCGCCACAGTCTGCAGCAATAGCTGACACACATTCAGAAATCTCTAGAAAAGCTTACAGGGATCAAGAAATAATGGGTTAAATAGAATATTTATACTTCACAGAAATCAATTCGATGAAAACAAAACTTTAAATGTCGAGTTTTTTTTTTTGTTTTTTTTTTTTTTTTTTTTTTTTTTTTTTTTTGGTTTTTTTTTTTTTTTTTTCTGCTTATTAATCCCAGTTTGCCACAAGCATGCTCTCTGGGCCAACAGAAAAAATAGTTGTAGACAAGGACAGCTTTTTCCACTGAAATTTGTTTTGGGATCACAGATTACTGTTACTAAGTGAATGTCATCTGAAGAAGAAAGATGATACTGCAATATGCCCAGGTGAAAAGAAACAACTTTCAAAAACACTGAGATCCTGCAGTGAAAAGTCTTGTCTACAATAGAAAGTAATGATTTGTTGTAACTAGATGTTAATTTATTAGAAATAAGAGAAAATATGAATCTACATGGCTGTCTAACTCATAGATATCTCTGAATGTGGCTCAAGAGACTCCTCTTCATGAGGTCTCCACAAATCTAAATTTAGAAACCCTTGAGTATGGAGGTGAGAAAATATTTCTCTACATAAAAAAGTTTCTGAATCTCTTTTATGTCCTCTTACTTGTAGAACAGTGCTTTGACCTGCTGAAGATCTCTCAGAGCATATGATAAAACTAAAATATTTCCTCATCTGAACTAAGCAATGTAGTTTTTTGAGATACTGCATC
Organism: Acanthornis magna; assembly: GCA_036785705.1. Lineage (NCBI taxonomy): Eukaryota > Metazoa > Chordata > Aves > Passeriformes > Acanthizidae > Acanthornis > Acanthornis magna. The sequence continues at coordinate 11,506,583 of JAWUZG010000025.1, forward strand.
TGAGACTCAGTTTTGGTTTACTTTTTATTTATGCTGAAAAGCTATGTAACAGAGATATAAAAGAATTACTTCCATTCCTCTGCAAAATTCAGCATTAATTTTATTTTGAAGATAAAGTTATTTCCAGGTACCAACTTTTAGGACAGTATTCAAGTAATTCACCTAATCAGATCTAGGCTAAGGATGGGAAGAATTTTTTTGGTTATCTTTTTTGCAAGAAGTTGCGGTTTTGTTTTTTTTTTTAAATTTTATTTTTAACAAGCATTGGAATATTGAGTGTAGCTCTCATTCTATAAAATCTAATTTTATGTGAAAAACAAGCTGATTTTCTTCCCACTGTATGACAAGCAAATTAAATTTATTTTCTTAATCACTAGGTAGCCATATTCTTGCCCTTGTTTCTCTGTACTGAGGTTTCTCTACTTAATTGCCTATGAAAATAGATAAATAAGCAGAGTAACATAAATGTCTTTATTTAGTAAGTGTTAGCCAATTTGTCTAATTTGGTATACTAGTGTTTAGATCTGATTCTCTGTATTGTTTCAACCTTGTGTGGGCACCTCATCTTTTCAAGCTTGTATCAGTGACAACAGGCTCCCTGAGTGAAAAGCCTAATCTTAAATCCAGCATAAATCTTCCACTACTTGAATGATCTGACAATTTTCCTGCAGCAATGAAATTTAACTGAAGCTGAGAAAGGGGAAGAAGTATGTTTTACAAAAGTGGAAACACCTGGTTTCAGAAGAAAAAAACCCCATGTAAGTGGGTAAATACTAAAGCATACTTCAATATTTCTGCAGAGCTTTATCCTGTAGTTGTAGAAATTGCATAGAAGATTGTGTTTTCACTCCAAGACTTGTGATCTACCAATAAATTGTCAGCTTTGTTATAAAGGGCGTCTATTAAGTGGATCATGTTTGCTATGGTTTTGACTTTGTATCACATTGAAGTAAAGAGATTGCAAAAAAAATGTGGGTCACATTTGGCAGATGCTGTCTTCATTTTCATGAATTTTAATGGCAGTGTTGTAAAACAAAATTGCAAGGACCCATTAAGCTTTCACAATAAAATTTAAAAAAAAAACCAACCAACAAACCACCACCAACAAAGTGTCTTTTTGGACAAAAGTGAATTACAAACACCTTTCAAAGTCTAGAGGTCACACAGACCCCTTTCCAATGGCGCTTCTTAATGCTTTTAATAAAGCATTTATTCTGAATTTGATTTCTTTTAATTGGTCTGTTAAGAATTTGAGGTCAACTACTCATCTGTCTTTTGATTTATTTTTATAGTTTGAAGGGATCATATCTGCAAAACTGTCACACGTTTGAATTGCATATGTAAGCATGAGAAAGCTCTCAAGGTACTAGATGACAGTTCCTGAATATGTTTTTGTCTTAGATTGTCCCTCTCCTTGCTTCAGTAGTCTTCATGTTTATAGAAGAGAGCTGAGAAGATCCATCTGCCTGGATTGGGAGACCGGTGACGAGAGCGTGTGGCTTCTGTGCATGTGCACTTGTGTTTACACACCTGCTTGGAGCAGGGCACACACCTAGTGGGCGTGGTGGGGTGACCCTGTCTTGATGCCAGGTGCCCCCCAAAGCTGCTCTTATCACCCCCCTCCACAGCTGGGCAGGGGAGGGAAAACGTTACAAAAGGTCCATGGGTCTTCTCTCTTCATGGTTCTGCAAGTCCTGCCAAGAGCCTGCTCCAGGTTTCCCACAGGGTCACAGCTGTTTTTTAGGCATCCACCTGATCCAGAGTGGGGCTCCTCCATGGGCTGTACATGGATCTCTGCACCACTGACCTCCATGGGCTGCAGGGGCACAGCTGCTTCACCATGGTCTGCACCACAGTCTGCAGGGGAATCTCAGCTCTGGCTTATGTAGCACCTCCTGCCCCTCCTTCTGCACTGACCTTGGTCCTTGCAGAGTTGTTCTGCTCACATGTTCTCACTCCTCTCTTCTCTGGCTGCAATTGCATCTGCGTAATAACTTTTTCCTTCTTGAATATGTTGTCCTGGAGGCTTTACTATAATCACTGTTTGGATTGGCCTGGGACAGCAACAGGCCAATGCAAGCTGGAATTGGCTCTGTTGGAGATGGAGGAAGCTTCTACCAAAGATGCCATCCCTGGGGCCTCTCACCCTCGCTACCAAAATCTGGCCACACAAATCCAATACAGTGGGAAATTTCAGTTTTGCAATATAAAATCTGTCCTTTTGAGAAACAGTGAGTCTCTTAGCCAAGAGATGGGCATATTCTTACATTATTGATGGGCATATTATAATCTTACATTACAGATATTAAAATAAGAATTTTCTGGTACACACTGTGTATCAAGGGGCACTTGCAGAATTAAAGCTGGAAAAAAGGAGGAGTGTAGAGTAGGCAGAAAAATGGGATGAGGTATGAGACTCCTTATTGCCTTTGCTTCTTCACATCTGGCTTACAGTCCCTCCACTCCTCTCTTGCTCACTGTTAAGTGCTATGTGGATTAATGAGGTATTGTCACATATATTGAATAGAATAACATGGCTAGAGATTCATTATTTCAGTAGTTGTCTTCAGTGGAACCTGGGAGCAGTAATGATGTTTTTTCCAGGCTTGCATTTTTCCTGATTCACTGAGATTAGTATTGTTAACTAGCAGCAGCACAATTTCAAAGTAGATGAGAGGGAAGTCTAGTGGTCTAGAAATATGGCCTGATGGTTATAGTATACTTTTGAAAGTGCAGAGAGGAGAGTTTCAGTTTTCCTTGATAGTTGTCCCCATTTTCTAAAAGGGCAGGAGATGCAAGGGAGAAGAGAGACATAAAATGTACTTGAAAGGAATTACATATTTCATAAATGCTAGCAGCTAGGGGACATGGTATTTGGCTTTCTAGTGCTCTCAAGATTGGAAAGATGCTCTAGCTATCAGAATCATACTTAAGAAACTTAAAAATATTCCCCTCTGATTGAAAACATTGTCAAGAATTACAGGCCTTGGTCATTCATACCCACTGAAACAACTCTTACTGACAGATTTTTTTGCCTGTGTAGAGAGAACAACATCTTGCTCGAAATCCCAGCAAATGTGTGATTTTTTTTAAGCATATTCCTAAGTGTCAAGACTTTCATTAGTTTTCTGAAATTGTATTCTACAGAGAGAAAGTTAAACTTTTAGAAGAAACAAATCAACAGTATAACTGTTCTCAGATTAGTTTTCCTGCATTATGTCTGATAAAGCATATTGCTCAGCACTATATCTTGAAAAGTATTACACATTTGTCTTTAAGCTGTTTAAAAACATCAGCTTTCTTCCCTCTTCTCTTCCTGTCCTTTTTTGTACTTTTCCAAATACCTTTGCAATTTTCTTTGCTGTCTCAGTGCACACCAATGCAACATCAATTTGATGTTATTATCAAAGTCTTGGAAATAAAAGCTGCGGCAAGCTGCTCACTGGAGATTTGATCTTTGACAAATAAGCTTGTGTCAGTGCATTTAAAAAAACCCTGAGTCCATACCTCTGTTTTCCTGCCAATAGGGTCTTGGCAGGGATGCAATTAAAAAGAGAAAATCAATCTGTTCTTTGCTGTCTTATTTCTGAAGAATGGCATTGAGCTGCCAGGGTGTGAAGATGTGGGATTGTAAATACAGAGACGTCCTCATGAATTCCACTTTCCTCACTGGTGTCTAAATGAGTCTGTTTTATCAAAGCATTAGAATGAGATGGAGGAAAGGCTGAGATAAAGGGCAGTGTACGTTTTTAGCTGACTTCTGACAATTCAGAGGGTTCTGCGCATCATTTCAAAATTAAACTATAAAAAAACCCACCAAAATTACACCCTCCAAGGATCACTTAGTTCTTGATTTTCAGAGGGGCTGAACGTCTATCACTAGGTAGAAATCCTTAGGAGTTACAGAATCTCTGACAATCACTTTTTCTTTTTTTCTTTTTTTTTACACCTTAATGTGAGTTTTGGAGAACAAGTGTCAAAAAATGTCGGTTTGGAATTGATTTTGAAGTTCATGGGTTAGGTCAATTGTGAAATTCCCAAATCTATTAAATACTTTTGTTCTCAGAACAGTAAACATTCTCATATCCACATCATATAAAATTTACCTTTTGGTATTTCTTCTGATGTCACTGACGCTCCTTGCCTTTGGAAACTTCAACAAATGTTCAAGTTTCTGTAGAACTATGACTTTTGATTGCGTAAGAGTCAGTTCCATATTCATCTATAAATCAATGCTGAAAACCTAAATCATGAACAAGATGTACTAAATATGCTGGTGAATTTCCTAGTGGACATATTGTGATTTAAAAATTGCCATTTTCCAGTTTCTTAAAAAACCTCAAACATCCATGACACTATTTTTAACATCAGCAGATAAGAATCCACAACTCCGTATTGGGACTGTTGGTTCTTCAACTCCCTGAAAATCTCTGGGTTCAGAATCAAGACTATGCAGGCTAGCCCATGGAAGAGACTGAAAAGTTAATGGTTAATGTTCCGAACAACTGGCTATTGACAAAAGCAGCAGGTGCTTTGCTGGGGCCAGGTTTGCAACCCCAACTGAATGAGAGAGTTTTGGGTGCGTGGTGGCCAAAGCTCTGATCTCCATAAGAGCAGTCCAGGTGCAAAGGCCATGTGAGTCCACCATCAGAGGATCACCAGGACAAACCCATCTTTGTTTAGCAACAGTCAGGTTTCTGAGCAGGGTAATAGAAAAGGCTGGCAAGAAGGAGATCCTGTCAGGCGAGATAATGCTTTTTATCATGCCAATGTCTTCCCTTCTGTTAAGGCTCACCCCTCTCCCTCTTCCCCCAGGAGGTATTGGGACATTCACACATAGGCCTGAGGGTATTCATCTCTTCTGATAAGGCATAACTCTCTTGACTACACAGACTTGAAGAACAGCTGTCTTATTTTAGAAAGGGTTATAAACCACCAAAGACCCTCAAACTGCCCCCAGACTTATATGTGGGGCCTCGCACCAAAAGACTCTGCACGATCAAGAGTGTCACACCAGACTGAAAAGCTCTCCTCCCAGGGGAGGTACCTGGGCTTTCCCACCTGAATCTGAATGTATATTAATCTATCAAACCTTTTATTTGTGGCTTCCCCCATCCCCAAAAGATCAAGACTGCAACCACCACTTCCACCAACACACATCAAATTTGCAACAATTCATCTTGTCACAGGATCCACAATTGGTGACTTCTTTCCTTTTCACTATTTCCTCTTATTCTTTCTTTCTCTTTCTTCCTTACCTTATATGTTTTCTTCAGTGTATCTATTAACAAGAACCTCAGTTATTCCACTTCAGTGGGGGTTGCAGCAGCCCATCGTTAAAAGTTTAAAGCAAAGCATCATTCTTACTAAAGCACCATTCGCACTTACTGCTTTTGAAAAGGATAATAATTTTGCTAAATTTAGTGTTGAAAGAATCAAAAATCTGAAATAAAACTTATGATATTGTCCATGTGGTTTCTTTTTAATCCTATTTTAACTGCCCTTTTTGTTTTTTCTTTTATATTGCAGAGCATTTGCACAGTGCTGCTTAAGAGTTATTGAGCATGTTGGCACAGATACTTCAGAATGAAATAACTGTAAAAGACTGAAGTTCTCCCTGAGTGTTGAAGCTTGCCAAATGAGAAGTGCCATAGGTCTAAATAACTTTTACGTCCTCTCAACCTTGAACAAACTCATGAGCTGTTATAGCTAAGGAAGTTCTTCCGTAGTGTGCCCTGGGAACCATATAGTGGCCCAGATTTCGCATGCTGGTTCCCCCTACTGTACACCTCTTTTCTCACTGTGTCTCTCCCAGCAGACTTTGGCAGAATACCTTTTGGTGGCAGCAGGACCATCACCTACAAGCCAGAACAGTGCTTGATGCAAACATGCTCTTGCTGCAGCAGTGGGTGCTAGTGAAGTGTTGCCTTTTTCAGCCTAGAAATGAAACTTGAGATAATTTTAGTATAGGATATAATAGAAAAGTGGATCATTATTGGAGCTCCAGGGGCAGTTATGGAAGAATATCCACAAAAGCCCACCCCCACAGGCGTGAATACAATTTTATACATTTTAGGAAATTAGCATAGTTCATAAAAAGCACCAATTAGGAAGACAAGTGTTGATGCAATTCTCTCAGGTCAATCCCCTTCTCTGGAGCCTCCCCTCCTCCCCTTGGTATTAGCTGTACTTGTTTATGAAAATGTGTGTTGAAGACGTTGTTCTCAACCTTGGTTCCCAGGGAAAACCAAGATAGGAGAGGGCCCTGTACCCACCGGGGCTTGAAGCTTCGGAATGTGTTTGGTCTTTCTAGCTGGGGAAAAGGGTAGGAAAAAGTACAGGGAAAAGGGTAGGGAAAAGTACTGCGAAGGCTACAAATATATAAAAGGCAAAAATAATCCAGCATCAGAGGAAGTAGGAATCTTCCTAAATATGACAAAGGTTACTGGTTAAGTTCGAATTTATTTATTTCTATTTTTATAACTTAGTTAGAATGCAACAATCAGACTAAATTAAAGAGACAAACAAGTAGATTTTGCTAGGACAAAGTTGTTTGATGTGTTTTATTTTTTTTTCACTAAAACTACCGTATCTCTGAAGCTTGTAATCTTGCCAGACATTGCCACTAATATCTGAATTCTTATTGAAGGTGGCGTCTGGATGTTTACTGGTAACTTTCCAAATGACATCTTCAAATCTGAAATGTCCTCAGTGTATTTAGGATTGCTTATTTTTTGAAAGCATCATACTTTTCTATATATATATATATATAAAAAATTATATATATATATATAAAACTATATGTATAGATGGTTTGTGCATATATAAGTATGGATATAAACAAGTATATGTGTGTATGTTTGTGTTTATATATCCAAACATATGTAAACACTTATTTAAAACATTAGACAGTGGTCTAGCTGTGCTGACTCCTGGCCTACTGCAGCAGTTTGTTCCCTGCAATTAAAATGATAAAAGCAGTCATATGCTGACAATGATTCAAACCATGAATAGAATTACAAGATCAATATCACCAAATTATATAAACCTTTTTTCTTCAATATCAAATTTCATTTAAATGCTGTAATTAAAACAGAAATACTATAACAGAACCCTTAAGGTAGTCTAAGAAATTAGATCAAATGATTATGCTTACTTTTTGACACATATCAAAACAAAATTCTACATAATATAGAAAATAAACTTACATTATCCCCAGACAGAAAAATGCATACAGACAAGGACTCTTTTGAGTCATACCCGTAGTCAGATCTTCGAACAGCTACAGAAACTCAGAGTCCTATAATACAGTCTCTGGGAAAGTCATGACTTTTAAAAATAGATCAAGGGACCTCTCAGAGCCTATAAAGTTGGACCCTATAATCTGGACCAATGAATGTTGGACTTCACCTGGTTCGTAGGTCTATGTGAAAAAACAATCACATCCTGTCTCACAGATACCCCGAACTGCACAGGTGTAGCTGCACTAGGAGGGGAACCCTCTCCTCAAGAGCTGGATCAGCTATGATCAGCTTGAACGAGGTCGGTGGCCCCAACATGCCACTGAGTATTTCTTCAATCTCTGTTCCCGTAGTTGGGACATCAGCACAGGGCAAAGAGTCATTTATTCCCATATCTGTGACAGCTGTGTAATTGAGATCCTTTCATTCATGTTTTTGATATGTAAGAGGGAGCCGGAAGCTATCTGAATAGAGAAAGTCTGCAACGGTGTTTTATAGAGGCAGCTTGTACAGTGTATAATTAATCCCCTCTAGTAGTATGAGCATTAGACAAATTTATTCAGGAAAGATTAGCAGTCTGTTGGCAGGACTTTATATTAAATAATAATACTAAATAACTTGCAGTCATATTTTTTTTTCCTGCATCTGTAGTGTGTATTTCTATCTGGGTCAGGGGCTTTGCTCTGTCTTTGTAGAGTGTCTACGCAAGGAGATGCCATTCCAGCGAATTCTTTAGACATATATCTTCCATTTCTGCCACACACTGTATGAGCTCAAAGTTATTTTTTTGTACTCACACAGTTTTGAAGTTCAATGAAAAAAATAGTAATCAGTTAGACTGGAGATGTCAATTAAAAGTTTCATACTCTGTGCCGTTAATCATTATTGCTCATTTTCCCCCATGGCAAAGTTGTTGTAAAATTTGAAAATAAATATTTAATCCAAGTTCGTGTAAATAAAAATACAATGCATTTATAAATAAATGTTTGTTAAATTAGGCCCATAAAAATTGGCCTAATGGATCTGACCCACAGCCAATATTCTGTCTGACAGTAGCTGGTAGCAGGATAGAAGAAACCCTTAAGTAACAGCTGTGAAATAATCTGTGCACATTAAATCAGTTCCTCTTACCTACCAGTGAGTAACTGACTTAAACACAGTAGCATGATGTGTAAAATTAGTTCTGTTATTTGGGATATGATCGTGCATAATATGTTCTAAGCCTAATGTCAGTTGCTTTACAGTTTAATGACAGCTTTCAATTGCTTTAACAGTTTCATCTTCAACATTCTGATTTATTGAACTCCATTTCAAGGTTTCTTCAGGACACACTGTTTTCATAGTGCTGTTGATTGGCTCCAATTAGGCCTTAAATCTGTGTTAGAGTTCAGGAAATGTGGGCAAATACCTATCTTCCCATGACTTTTTGCTAAGCTGAATTCATACTCTGTGTCTTAAGCAGGGTCCCTTTTTCTTTCCCCTTATCATATTCACCTTCACGCTGAACATGAAATGGATGGATGAACCAATGACCCTGTTGGCATTGCTAGCACAGTACAAGGAGATGGAATGTTGTGAGCATGATCTAGAAATCACGGTGGTGTACCTTGCTAACTATATCTAAAAGAAATAGTAAGTAAACCAGAAATACTTGTTCTGAATTTTGCTAGCTTGCATAAGTTATTCAAGAGAATTAATGAAAAAGTGTTTCACATAAATCAATACTGTTGCTAAACAATGCCCTTTGGGGGGCTCCTGTTGTAACATCAGGACATGTGACGTCATGCTTGCTTGGATCAAATCTATAAGCACAAAAAACCAGATTCAATATGAAGGCATCAGAAAAGCCTACAGTAAAATGAAACTCTGAAGGGAAGGTTAATCAGAAGTTTGCAGGACACAGCACAAGTCAGTGCCCTGAGGAATCATTTGAAGTAAAACTTCCTCCAGTGCTATTCATGCACAAGGAGGCTGCTATGAAAACAGGGGCTTCAGAAGACTCCTTTAGACCAGCAAACGAGAGCTGGAATACCAAAGGCAAAATGATACTTTGACCCAATCAATCACGTAGGTAATATGAGAAGATCCTAGATCAAAAGAGGTGAGCTAAGAGAAAGTTAAGTTTGGCTCAACATGTCACAGCAGCAAGAAGTCACTAATGAATACACAGTTGAGAGTGACACTAGAATTAAGAGAGTCAGGAAATCAATGGCTCTGCACCTGAAGTTCGGAGAGCTACCAAGAACACTTTTGACATTGAAATCAAGAATATGATTTACATTATATATGTTTATGTATGCACTCAGCCATATTTTGAGTTGTAAAGAATAATCTTGTGTGTTATTGTATGAAGGCTGTACAAGCAGATTTTATCAGCTCAGATATGGCGTGAGAAGTGCTGCGGTAACACTGCTCTTTCTTTTGCTATTCATACACTTCTGACTGCAGCTTGAAATAGAAACACTTTTTGGAAGATATTTGAGCTCATGCGTTTGGGTGCTACAGAGTGTTCTGAAGTGGTATGAAGTGAGCAAAATGTTAGGAGTATGGCAGTAATCTGGCGTGAAGGAGAAAAGTAATTTTATTCAATAAATGTTTGGCAGCAGTCAGCATGAAGCAATGGGTCGTGGTGCCTTCCCATCTACCTTCTGAGCCTGATCCACTTGAATGGACAGGCACCTAAGGGGAAAAATGAACAATCGGGAGATTCAAGAAAAAAAGATTGTATATTTGCCTGTGTTTGAAAATTATGGCTTTAAGCTATTTAGAAAAGGAAGAAAAGGCTTTTGGGATAGGTCAGGAAGAGAACAGATCTAATGCAGAATTTTTTAAATGGTCATATCATATTTCTTATATTTCTGAATGTCCTAATTGTGCACTTTTCCCTTAGATGCCTGTCACTGGACTGGTCCTGTAAATTGGATCAATCTCTAAAGATGGATCGAAAGGCACCAAAAGACACCTAGACTAATTGCTTCAGGCTGACTGTTGCAAAGAATTGATTGAATATATGTGCTATTATTTTTAATGTAAATATTCATTCTACATAGTTCATAGAATCAGAGAATATCAGGGGGTTGAAATGGCCTTTAAAGATGACCTAGCCTCAACCTCCCCCTGCTGTGGACAAGGACTCTTCCCACTAGACCAGGTTGCTCAAGGCATTGTCCAATCTGATTTTGAACACTGCCAGGGATGGGACATCTGCAACCTCCCTGGGCAACCTGGTGGTGTCTCACCACCCTCACAGTAAAGAATATTTTCCTAATATCTAACATAAACTTCCCTTTTTTCAATTTATACCATTTCCTTTCCTTTTGGTGTCTTCATCTGAGCTGTCTTCTCAAACACGTAGGTGTTTAAAGGGAAAATTTTGTTCATACGGTCTGGTCTGTCTATTGAAGGTTAGACAATTCCACTTTCCAGAGGAAGATAAGAACAAATATCCTTTTGGTTTTGTAAAAAAAAATGTGTAAGTGTACCTCCTATTTTATTGATGGTATCAATGTAGTACCTCATACCCTTTAAGGAAATTTCTTCACCAATGTAACAATTCAGTGTTTTAGCTGTCTCTCTGCTAAAAAAAAAGCAAGACATATAGAGCAGAAGTAGAGGTTTGGTGTAAGAATCATACTTTCTAATAACAAAGCTAAAAATTTAACAATAGAGTACATCAGAGAACTGGCAGTTCTCCTCAATAAAAATGCTAAATACTGTGTTTATTCATTTGAACTTATTTCTTTGGTTACAGACAGAGAATAAAGTCTAATCACTGAAGGTTAAAAGTGAGACTAGGAAGAAAGGAGATTATTTTGCCTTTAGAAATTCATGTATATTCAAACTGTTTTAAAGTTACAGGATCTAATTAGTATCATTCATACTTCATATAATCCTTTGTAGTTTCTTCAAAAGGGGCCTCACTTGTTGGTTTTCCGTGCCTTTGACAAAAGTCTGGCTGTTACGGAAAAGAGAAAAATTCCTGTTTATGTGAAAAGGAGAATATAAAAAGCAGGGAAGAGTATCAAAAACCAGCTTGAAGTCTGATGATGGTGATAAAATCAGAAATAAAGTTTAGCTAATAAACTGAAACAGGAAGGCAGTTGGAGAAGCAATCAAATCCAAATGAATATTAGCTGTTGGTAGCTCTATGTACAACAATTCCCAAAAATAACAAATGAGTAAAAAATAAGAAATGTATAAAATTCTACTTTAGGTCTATTTTCTTCCTGACCTATCACAAAAACATTTTATTCCTTTCCAAATATTTTAAAACTACAATTTTCAGACACAGGCAAATATGCTAACACATACAGTTCTGCTGAGTTATGAAATCAATGTAAATTTTTTTACTGCAGCACTGTTTGAGAACAGATCCTACTGCCCTGACACTATAAAATCATTTTCTTCACTTCATTTGGCTGGAGAGCGGTCTGCTTTCATTTAGTTCAATGGCTGATGCTGATAGCATCATGTTTAAAATATAGTGCTAAAGATAAAGTTTTTATTACATGTATGGTTGTGCATAAAGCAATACTTTTTATGATATCTGGAAAGAAGCAGGACTACAACAATAAGAATTCTACCGAATAAAACAGTTTATGTCCAAAAATTAATCTTCCTAGAGCATTTTAACTTGAGCATCTATCTTCCTGTTCAAAATGGTATCTTAAGAGAATTCAGAATTGCTCCAGGCTCCTCAGCCTGCATATGGAGATCCAAGTCTTCATAAAGAAATCTGTTAGATGATCTGCAACATATTCAGCAGATAAATATAAAATGCTTGCTCTCATCATTGATCTTCCTGACTGGCAGATGATGTGTAAACAGAATGATTCTAGTCTGATGGCTTATTACATATTTACATGAGGATGATCAAGAAGAAAGTTCCCTTTAATTAGATGGTGGGGTCTCCTGCACACTTGATTTCCCCCAGAGCAAGTAATTTAAATCTTATGAATCATTGAAGCTCAGTATGCCTGTTGAGTTTTGACAAGTGTCTCAGTGTCCCACAGAGGCTAAAGCAAATGAAGGTTGAACGTATTTTTTTCCACAAATGTGAGTGCTGTGCAGCTTTTTATCTATGTTTCTAATTCTTTTTTCTAAATATAAGGACCCATAGATAAGACATTTACAGTAAATAGCTAAAGTGGGGCAAATTAGATGAAAAACAGCACTTTGATATCAATTATAACTTCTTGACACGCTTTTTAAACATGCATTCAAATAATTGTATACAAAAAAATTTGAAATTCTAGAGCTTCAGGCCACAGTATTTTCTCATTTGTACTTCTGTAAGTCATTGTATCAGTTCCACCACCTTACAAGAAGAAAGACGCTGAGGTGCTGGAGTGAGTCCAGAGAGGGGTAGTGAAGCTGGTGAAGGGTCTGGAGCACAATTCTGATGAGGGCTGGCTGAGGGAGCTGGGGGTGTTTAGCCTGGAGAAAAGGAGGCTGAGGGGAGACCTTAAAAGTTTTTGGAGATAGCTGAAAGGAGGTTGTGGTGAAGTGGCAGTCAGTTTCTACTCTCAGGTAACAAGTGACTGGACAAGAGGAAATGGCCTCAAGATTGTGAGGTTTAGATTGGATGTTAGGCAAAATTTCTTCATGAAAAGGGTTGCAAATATTTGAAACAGACTGAGAAGGGAAGTGATGGAGTCACCGTTACTGGAAATGTTAAAAAAATATGGGGATATGTCACTTGAGGACATGATTTAGTGGTTAACAACATGGTGGTGCTGGGTTGACAGCTGGACTTGATAATCTTAAAGGTCTTTTCCAACCTTAAATATTCCATTATTCCATGATTGCAAGCTTACAGGAGTTACTCAGGACTTGCAACAGTATAATAGCTGTCCCATTATTATTCACTTTAAAGGATACTTTTTTTCCCCAACAGACAGAATATATTCAGCAAAATCAGTAACTCAGTTCTGATGAGCTGATAATTGAAAGACAGAAATGACAAGACTCTCCAGCATATGCAGTGCTATGTGGATGCTCACTTTAGAAATAATTTCAGAAGTTATTCAGCACAGTTGATAGAAAGGGGAAGAGCAGGTTGTACAGTCTCTATTGCTGAAAGTCTCAAAGAATAGATAAATTAAATTTCTCTGAGAATCAATACGGTTAAAGTTAGGAGAGCAAAATGAAGAAGATTCCCTCTTGCTATCTTTTTAAAATATTTTTCCATGATTTATGTGATTAAGCATTGCGTCACTCATAGACCTTGAGTATGGATGGGGCTCTGAATGACTTGGTTTCATGGAAGGTGACTGCCCAGGGTGATTAGAACTAAATGAACTTTGAAGTTCTTTCCAATCCAAAAAATTCCATGGTTCTGTCCTATGAGAGAAAATCCATAAAGAATAATTTGTGAATGCAGGCAGAGGCCCAGACTGTAAGATTTGTTTGGAACAGCACAGGCACTATCAGTGCCATTCATCTTAAGGACAAATCACAGTTCAATCATTGTCACAGTTTCCCTTAAATTACCACAGGACTGTCTACACAAGAGCTTAGTTATTAGCCTATAGGTCCCTAAAATGCCATTCCTTTAGAATCTCAAAGAATGCCTTTATTTGGAAATAATCCCAAACAGCATGAGAGACAGAAATGCCTGCAGGTGGTAAAAATAGAGAGAATAAAATGGGGAATGAAACATTAGAAACATAATTAGAATCATAAATCTAGAATTAGAAACATAAATCTACTTCTTTCAAGGATACTGGAACAAATAATCAATGATATTTTCAATAGGCAGAAAGGCAAAAGAAGCCAAATTTTGCACAAATGTGTTTCTCAAAGTTGGTCTGTTATGCAGATTCTCCATTGTCAGTGATGGGTAAACTTGTATCTTTCCATAAAAGGAGGCACTTCTAGGTCCTATTTCTCTACCAATTTATAGGTTTTCATTAAACTTGAAGGGATTTGCTTTTCACTCAGATACTTAGTTTGGCTGAAATCTGTAGGATGTAACAGACAGACAGACAGGCTGATCCTTTGATTGCTCCCTGATGAATTGAGTAGGGAAAAAAAAAATACTAGGAATTATAGAGTGTATGACTGTATTATTAAATGAAATATGCCAGTGGCCATTTCCTGAGATGAAGTGACACATAATGGCTCATGCTCACCCCAATAAACTTGCAAAAAGAAGACACTCACAGGGAAGAAATATCCACAAACAAAGTGTCTGCAAGTATTTGATAATTCTCTAAATATGTTTATGCATGGTTTGGGAGACTTTAGGCCAAAACAATGGCATGAACCATTTTAGAAACTTAGGTGACGCAGTGTATAGAAATAGCCTTGTCAGAATTTAATTTGTTAATATAGGTGTAGGCAGTATTTACTTGATACACATGTCCAAACATTTTTAAGGTCGAAGAATTTCTTTGAAAAGTTTAACTTACTACATGACTATCATGTCATGGAACTTCTTCTACTGTAAAATTTTTTGGATATACATATGTTCACATTTCTCCCTTCTGTTTCATTAATTTTATCAACTTGCTGAAGATGGAACCAGAGGTGTCTTCTGTATAAAATTTTGTAACATAATCTGTGATTGTCAGCAGGTTCTCCATTTTACTTTGTTGGTGTTCTGCCTTAGAAACATCTCCTTATATAAAAAACCCATAATGTCAGCTGAAATTTTTCTCATTCACTGGGATTGCCAACACATAGAATATGTCTTTGATAAGCATCACATTTTGGCCCATTTTGTCAACATGATGCTCGTGACAAAATGTGTCACCATTAAATAGAAATAAAAATAAATTGGGGGAAAAAAAAAAGAAAAAGAGAAAAAAAAAATCAAGAAAAGTTGTTTTGATCATTAAGAAAATCAAGGAAAATTGAACTCAAAATTGCCCAAGCAAAAATGAGATAGAATAAATAATACAGCTTGATCAGCATTGCCTCTATGAGGCAATTTATAGAAACCAAGAATATTTTCTTAAAAGACAGACTCCATGGAAAAGTTTCTTTTTCTTTTTTAGCATGAACAAGCAATGGTTGTCACATTGGTTTTCCATTGTTTTACCTAAAACTATTTGTGAATGGTAGTAAATATCTGAAACCATTCCAGAAGCCCTTAATGGAAATGTTTGGGCACCAGTTAAGATATAGAAAGCAGTAACTTGAAACATACTGCACCATGTTCCCAGCCCAGAAGCACACATTAAACAAAGTATTATTAGTCCGGTAGCAGTATAGTTCTCAAAAAAATTTTAAGATTCATTAATGTTGCTTTGGGACAAGTATGTGTGAGTGTGATACACTTAATTTCTTAATTATGATGACATTCTATGCTTTATCCATTCTATAATGGAAAATAACCTTAAATAAAAATATAATCACATGCTGTGTACGCCTCTTGAAATATGAAGTAACTTTTTGTTGCTCAAAAATATATTAGAGAATTATTTTTCTTCATAATAACTAGAGATAAACCAAATTGAATGAGAATCTGTAGTAGATATTTCCCTGAGGCTACACAATGCTGATGACTTTTACTTTTCTAAAATTCTTTTTCCTAAAGGAAACTGTATGGATGGCATCTGGACAGCACTTATTTTGTGCAGTCTTGTAGCCCAGTCCAGGCTTTTCAATAAAAGACCCTGTATCTCTGTAAAATGAGAAGTCAGATTTGAGGTTGGCTTGGGGAATCTTTGAGAAACAGTAAAGATGAAAGGTGGAGATAGCTGGGCATGACTCTCTAACTGGCTCCTTCTCTATAAGGAGCTTTCTGACATGTATAGGGCTCATAGGAATGGTGAGACATCATAGAGGGGTCTGTGCATTCTCTGAAATGTGCTGCAGTTGGAATGTCACCGCCTTGTTGAAAAGCCTAGGGGACTCCAGGGACACCAAAGAGAGATTTCAATACATGCTTTGGTGCTCCTTCCTCTCTGTTACCTTCTGGCAATCTTCAAAAAATGGGACCTGTTATTAAAAAAAAGTAGCCAATGACATGACAGTGGGGTGATGACTGGCATAGGTTACTTCAAAAAGTGCCACACTAAAGAGATTCTGTCACTCTTAAATGTTTTGGATGGAACCTCAGTTTTTCTGGACCTAGTAGTATCCCTGCAGGTGTCAGTGAACTCAGAATTCCATTCTCTGGTTTATGTATCACCTATACTGTGCAGTTCTATTGCCTTAAATACTTTCTGGTATATTATGGTACAAAACATGTGAACATCCATGGATAAGAATAAGACACCAATAGCCTCTTTTGGTTTGATGTGAACCTATATAAATGTTTTTAATTTTTAAAATTTTCTTCTCTATTATGGAATAATCACATAATTAAATGAAAATTTAAAAATTAGTCCACATTGCTAAGCTACGCAAGACTGGATTTTCTCTGAGTCTTGATAATGCAAATTATCCATAGAATGCATTTGTCTTTGTACTTAAATATTCTAAAGCTTAATCAATGCAACAGCCTTGTCCCTTGAGATACGATACATAAGAAGCTTTGTAAATGATATTTCATTTGACTAGGACAGGACATTCATCCACCTGAATTATATTCTGGTGGAAAGAAAAAAATGAAATTAATGGAATATATGCATATTTGCTACCTCTTTTATTAACACATAGCTAGGATAGTCCATCATCTCCAATTTTTGCAGGAGATAAGAATGGGTGAGACCCTCATAGCTTAATTCTGAGCTGCAAAGACAACTCAATAATATTTTCTGACTCTTCTCCCTTATGAACATGTTACTGAGTCAGTGCTATGGCTTGTACCAATATGTAATACACAGGAGAAATACGGTCTAATACATTTCAGCTGTTTATTGAAGGAGATTAGCACATACACGCACAAGTGTGTTTCTTTATGAAATTCGATGTATTGCACTGGTCTAAGGTAAAGACTATTTCCAAGTATTTCCACAGTATTTCCACATCTCCTACCAAGAGTGGATAAAGCTAGTTGTAACAAAAAAAAAATTAAAAAAATAGTAGTTTTGTTTAACAGTGCTTAGAAAGACAAGCACCATGATAAGTTCTGTAAAATGATTATAGGGTTATAATGTGTGTTAGTCTGCACTTTCCAAGCCATCATTGCAGACAAAACCCTGTACTTTTTAAGTTCAAAACATGTCTTTATGTGATTTAGGGTTCATCCTGATACAGAAAGGAGCACAGAGGCACAGTGATGAGTGGGAGATCCCCAATAAGACACACAAGCCACAGCTGCTGTTAGGCTTGTCCTAGGAGAGCCTCAGCAATAGCATCCAGGTGGCACATTAGGAAGAACCACAGGCAAGAAAGGTTGAAGTGTTTGACCAAGAACAAACGCAGGCAAAAGGGATAAAATTATTAAAAGGTCTGGTGTCATGGGTTTGACCCTGGCTAAATGCCAGGCACTTACAATGTCTGCTCTTTCTGGTCTCTCCTGCTGCAACTATGCAGAGGAGAGGAGAGGAAAAAAAACTAACACAAACACACTGGACTCATGAGTTGAGATAAGATCACTGATCAGTGCGCACTGGAGGGGGCAAAAGCAGGCAGGAAACTTGAAGTTGCAAAGATAGTGATTTATTAATCTAACAGAGTCGGAGAATAAATCAGAAGTAAAAATAAGCTCTCAAGACACCGTTTCTTCACTGACCCCCCTTCCCTCTTAAGGCACTGCTTCTCAGCTCACCCCCTCCCTCCTTTCCAACTAACCAACAACTCCTGGGCAGGGGCAGGGTGTGGGGTTTTTTTCTTTTAGGTCAGTCCATCACAATTCTTCTACTACAAACACTGTTTCTCTACTCGCCCCCTCCCTCCATCCAACCAACAGATCCGGGCTGCGGCAAGGTATGTGGCTTTTCCTAGTCGGTCCAGCATCACAATTCTTTTGCTACAAATACTGCTTCTCTACTCAAACCCCCTTCCCTATTAAGGCCTCAGCTCACCCCCTCCCTCCTTCCTTCTAACCAACAGCTCCAGGGTGGGGGCAGGGTATGGGAGTTTCCTTTGGTCAACGTCAGTCCATCAGGCAAAAAAGAGTCCTCTACTTAGCCATGGGGGTCCCTCCCACAAGAGACAGTCCTCTGCGAACTTCTTTGGCATGGGTCCAATCTCACGAGCAGCACCAGCCCAAAAATCTGCTGCAGTCCGAGATCCTTCTGTCCAGGTTGCAGGCTTCCAAGCCGAGGCCAGGCTGTTTCCATCCTGGGAGCAAGGCCTTTCTCTCTCCTGCGAGGCCTTTGCAACTCTCAGTCTCTGGGACTCCCACTGGATCACAGCTTCCTGCAGGCATCCACCTGCTCCTCTGGCATGGGCACCACCCCACAGGCTGTGGGTGGCTCTCTGCATCCCCTGGACCCCATGGGCTGCAGGGGGACCACCTGCTCCCCCATGGTCTTCACCACGGCTGGCAGAGGGTTTTCAGCTCTGGCGCCTGGAGCACCTCCTCCCCCACTTTCTCCACTGACCTTGGTGCCTCCATGTTGTTTTCCCTCACATATTTTTACCTCCTCCTCCTTCTCTGGCTAAAAAGAAGTGCGTGCTCACACTGTTTTGATTTCTTCTTCAATATGTTTTCACAGAGGCGTAACTAACATCTCTGATTGGCCCAGGTTTGGCCAGCAGCATGTCCATCATCTTCAGAGCCCTCAGAGATTGGCTCTGCTGGACATGGTGGAGAAATTTCCAGAATCTTTACCCAGGACATGCAGGAGCCATCTTTGTCCCCCACCCTATTCACTGGCAAAAACTGGGCCAAGCACATCTGATCACACTTAAACAGGTGACTGGGCAGTATCTTGGTCCAGACGTGCTCTGTGCCCGATAAACATAGTCCATCCTTTCTTATTAACTGCCATTTCCATCTGTTTTCCTGAGTGAGGGACTCTCGATTGCTGTGCATATCTGTGCACAGGCGTGTGAGAGCTGGCAACTAGCACGGCACCAGGGATCAGGACCTTGGGGCCTATCTGTCTGTGGTGTCAGTGGCTGGAGAGACCAGAACATGTACACATTGTGTGTGTATTTATGACAGCACATGACTGCCAGCCAGAATCCAGCTGGGATACCCAGAGAGAAGGATAAGTGACTTGGGAGCCAGTTATTGGAGTGGTCATAAATCTGCGCTGAATAGGAGGGACACTTATGTGACTTGAGGGCTGCAGGAGGAAACAACTTCTGAACAGGCTGAGTGGCTTGGGACAACCACTGTTCTTAGCAGGTAGGACATACTTACATACACAATGTGGATATTCGCATGTTATATGTGTATATGTTTCTCACTAATAGACCTTCACCATGGATTGCCATAAAAGGTGATGTTTAGTCCATTTGTGCCATCTCTATTTGTATGAGTGTTTTTGTATGTCTTAATTTGTGTGTATGTTTGTGCATATTTGGCACAGTGTGACTGTGCCTATCCAGGTTTGTCCTCATACTTGCTTCTGACTTGAGCTGGGGACATGAGGTTGCAGCAGCCTCACTTTTTTCTGCCTACTCCATTCAGAAACCTCTCAAACAAATACCTTGCTGTTGCCTGGATGTGTCACTTCAAAATGTTTGTGTTAGTTGGGTGAGCACTTGTTTGATGGCTGAGGCTCAAGAAATATACTAAATGGCATTGCATCAGGCTGGCAGCCAGATACAAGTGGGGTTACCCAAAGCTCAGTTTTAGGGCCAAGGTTCTTTAATATTTTTGTAAATTATCTGGATTCACGTACCTTAAATTTGCTGATGATATTAAACTAGGAGCTGCGGACTCCATTGAGGGTAGAGAAATGTTACAAGGAGATCTCCATAGACTGGAGAGTTGGACAATCACCAGCTATATGAAATTTGACAAGGGCAAGTTCTTGTTTCTCCACCTAGGGTAGAAAAATCACAGTTATATATACAAGATGGGGGTCAGGAAGCTAGAGAGCAGCACTGTAGAAAAGGATCTGGAGGTCCTGGTCAATGGCAAGTTGAATGCGAATCAACAGAGGGCCTCAGTAGCCAGAACAGCCAACCATATCCTGGGGCGCATCAAGTACAATATCAGTAGCTGGTGGAGAGAGGTGGTTATCTCACTCTACACTGCACAGGTCCAGCCTCACCTTGAGTACTGTGTGCAGCTTTGGGCTCTAAAATATAAGGAGGACATCACACTCCCAGATTGTATTAAAAAGGAAAGGGGCCAAGATGGTGAAAACTTTCAAGGGCAAGATTTATGAGGGGCAGCTGAAGACACTTGGTTTGTTCAGTTTGGACAAGAAAAGTATGAGGGGTGACCTCATCGCAGCCAACTACTTCCCGGTAGAAGTAGAGCAGTGCAAAGGGAGGTGTTGATCTCTCTTGTGACCAGTGAAAGGATACAAGGAAATAGAATTAAGCTGTGTGAGGGAAGCTCAGATGGGATACCAGGGATTCTTAATGGAAAGATGGTTATTCACTGGAGCAGTCTCTCCAGGGAAATGACCCCAAGCCTGTCAGAGTTCAAGGAATGTATGGATGGTGCTCTTAATCATCTGGTTAATTTTAAGGTAGTCCTGTTAGGAGCAGAGAGGTGAACACAGTGTTCCTTAAGGGTCCCTTCCAACCTGAAACATTCTATGATTCTGATAAACAAACCCGAAAAGGTTAGAGTAATTTCAAATCTCACAGTGGATGCTTTTATTTGGCCCTCAATACTTTTTCTCCCATCATCTTCTGCATCCTCATTGTACCTTTCCCACAGGACCTCCTAAAAGCAATCCATAACAGGGAATAAGTGGGATTCTGTGAAGAAGACAAGAAAACTGCAAGGAAAAGCTAAATTTCATCAGAAAATTTCAGCTACAGGATGGACTGTATGACATATTACAGAGAAAGGGGAGCTCATTCTGCTGGCATTTATCATTGCTGAAGAGGTATGTAGTTGCATAGCACAGGAACCTGACTCTCAGAGAAATGACAGTTTTGATTTTTGTTCCTGTTAAAGAGAAAAAATCCTCACAGATTATGGAATTAAGAACCACAAGATCACAAAAAAGATGAAGGAAACATTTCATTCCAACATATTTGCATGTCAGTAGATGAGGCCAAGCAGCCTTCTGTGAGGATACTAGAACAAGATTTTGGTAACCTTAGTTCAGTTCCATGTTCTTGCAGAAAATTCTCACAGGATCATCAGGGTGCTCACAACAGGGTGGTTTAAACTTTCTTCTTGCCCTTAGAAATTTATGTTTCAGAGTTTTGGGGAAAGGCCAGCTCTCTTAGTGGTCAATGTAATTTCTTTTTCTGCTTGAGCAAAGACAATTTCATATTAGCAGCTGCCTACTGAAAGGCAAAGTAATCTTGACATGGTGTTGATATTCATTACCATCTAAAGCAATGTGTATGCTAAGGCTAATTTTTGATCACAGACATCATGATTTAAGCTCAGCTGGCTACTAAGCCCCACACAGTCCTGGACTCTCTCCCCCCACCAGCAGGATGGAGAAACAAATGAGAAAAGTAAAAGTGAGAAAACCTGTGCATTCAGACAGAGACAGTGAAATAGGTAAAGCAGAAGCCACACACACAAAGAAAGCAAAACAAGGAATTCATGCACTGCTTCCCATGGGCAGGCATGTGTTCAGCCACCCCCATGGATGCAGGGCTCCAGCACATGTAGAAGTGACATGGAAAACACCACCACTCCAAACATGTCCCCTCCTTTCTCCTTCTTTCTCCAGCTTTGTATACTGAATGTGATGCCATATATTATGGAATATCTCTCTGGTCAGTTGGGGTCAGCTGTCCCAGCTGTGTCACCCCCCAGCTCCTTGACAACCCACAGCCTATTTGCTGGTGAGATGGGTCAAGAAACAGAAAGGTCCTTGATACTGTGCAAATAATTAAAATATCCCTGTGTTACCAGCAATGTTTTGGTCACAATTCCAAACTGCAGCCCCACAACAGCTATTAACTCTATCTCAGTCAAAGCCAGCACATCAGATTATAACTATTCCCTATTCCAACAAAGCTGTGCTTTCCATTTATCTAAACAATCTTCTTCCTTACCTTCATCAGGCATCTGTCTACCAGTCATGCTAGAGTTTTGCCAGTGCACTTACTGTGTCTACACGTGAGGAGCATCTGCTCACCCAGACGTGTTGAACATGGATTGTATTACTGCATCCTCCTGTTTGCAGAAACAAGGCTGGCAGGCAGCTCTAGACCTGGCCTGAATCTCTTCAGCCATCTGGTGCTTGCTGGCTTTGTAATCCCGGACCATGCCAAGATTTATAACAAAAGCATTGCTTTTACAGATAAAAACAATTGACAATTGTGGCTTTTTGCACAGGAATGCAAAAATCAGAGAGCATAGTTTCTTTCTGCTGACAGCTTCCTCCAGTCCCATCTGGTATTCTGTGTGCTCTGATTGAACCCATATACCATTAGAGGCAGTGACACATGCTAACAGTTGCTATACTTGTGATCCAAATACAACTACCAAAATCTTTCCTGACTTGTAACTTTGTGCCACTTGAATGTCTTCTATTTTTATGCCTGAGTCTGGA
This sequence comes from Acanthornis magna, assembly GCA_036785705.1. Taxonomy (NCBI): domain Eukaryota; kingdom Metazoa; phylum Chordata; class Aves; order Passeriformes; family Acanthizidae; genus Acanthornis; species Acanthornis magna. Next base: position 11,529,318 of record JAWUZG010000025.1, read on the forward strand.
AGTTTCTTCCCTTTCTGTGTTTAAAATACTTTATTTTTTTTTTCCTCCCCAAGATTGCATGATGAATTTAATTACAGCAGACAGATAAGTAGGAGTTCCAATAGGATTTCAATTTGTAGTCTTTGTATGTGAGTTACTTCAAATATTGCTTCATTACATTATGGAAGGTTTTATTTCCAGGAACAACACAATTAAAATTACTGTCCTTTGAGGTGAAACAAAAAAACAACCTTACCTTCTGTTTTCCTTTTTCATCCACTTAGATTACCATTCTACTGATTTTTAACAAAAAATTCTGATATTTTCATATATACTTCTTCAGCTTAATCACTGCTGAGTACATGACTTGGATAACATATCAGTTTAATTTCTGCAATATTTATTCAATCCTAGGTAAAATGACAGATGTAATACAAATTCTTTGCAGGATAATCTATTATTCTGCAAACTACCTGATATCAGTGCAAAAGGATTTTTATATTGCTACTTGTATGCCACTTCCTGATGAGCCCTAGATACACTGAAGATCCTGATGTGTGACTCCTACTTAAGATTAGCCCATTTGTTTCATATGAGAAAGGGCTGAAATTGCCTGACCTATTTTTATTAACTTTCTTTCTCACTTAGCTGTAAGAAACTTTTCTCCTTTTCTTTTTTCCTTTTCCCTTCCTATTCCTCCACATCTAGCTATCGATTTACAATCGCTGCAGGGCCAGCATTTCTCAGAATATATAACAATGGGTGATGTTTAATCAAAAAGCAAATAATAAAGGGAACAAAGGCTTCAAAATCAAGCTTTTGTGATAAAAAACAGGTGAAAAATCTGTCATGGCACACTGTAAAATGCAGGTGTTCTACAGTGTGGATGCTCAATCAACATTACATGATGTCTCCTGCAGAGAGGATGGCTTCTCCTACAGTGGGATTGTTAACTCCAAGGCCTGGCAGACCTGTATTAACACATCTGTTTCACCTTCCCTTCTGTGACTGATGAGAAGTCATTTGTCCATTCTGTCCCCTTGCTCTCTATGAGTCTCCTTGAGGTTTTATGGTAGGGCTTGGGGTTTGGTTTTTGTTTGTTTTTTTGTTTTTTGTTTTTTGGTTTTTTTAAATTTTATTTTATTTTGTTTTGTTGTTTGTTGTAATGGAGAGGGAATAAGCTGGAAAGCTATGCCTTGGTCCTACAGTGACAGCTTTTGCTGTTACTCTGCACTGCACTGAACACAATCATGGATGGGGGCAAGAGATAACAGTTTTCTTTAGCCTCAGACATTTCATTTCTTTAACTATGATGGACTTGATAGAAACCCTGTGTTTTCCATACTCTTTTAAAGACAGCAAATTACAATGACTTAGAAAACTTAGTCAAATCAAAGCATATTTTAGCCAGTGAGAGAAAGATATCACAGGGCAAAAAGGATTTAAACAAAAAATGGGTCTGTCTCACACTGCAATTTCTCCTGTCAGTCTTCTGTAAATGCACTTTTGCTCAATTATTTTTGTTTCAGGGCTGGAGAAGAGATTTTACTTTATGCTCTTCCTTTGACATGGCCTCTTTGTGTATCTCTCAATGCCTTAGAAAAGAGTAAATTTCTGAGTTTTACAGGAAACTTATTTTAGAACAAATACTGTGAAGTGTCTGTGTTAATTTGGCACATAGCGTTTGTAAGTACATGTTCATTACCAATGAAAGAGAAACATATTAACCTTTATTTCTGGCTGTGACATCTCAGGTGAATTTAATTACTTCATCAGGGTTTGGGTTTTTTCAGGTAAATGTCTATAAGACCAGGTATCATCAGAATGATAAACGTAAGTCATGTTGACACTTTATAAGGTCTGTGATGGGAAAACACAATGTGCTTGAGGCTTTTCATCTATGCTTTCTTTAACGTCTACATTTCTATTCGCGTTTAATGCAATTATATATTTCTCAAAATCACACTGTATAACTTCCCAGAACAAAAGGATGTTCAAGACAGATTGTTGATATTTTTTGCTAAACTTGTATCAGTTTTGAACAAAAGTTGTAAAAGTTCAAGTGCTAGAAGAATTGCTAGTGTGATGTTCACTATTAATGCTCCAGGATACACAGGATGAATCATCTTACTCTGACTGAGAGCACTGCAGTGATAACATTATCCCTCAGTAAAGTAAGAACATATTTTAAATTATTGCCACTTGACAAAGCTGATATCACAGACTTTCTCTTCTGCAGTGTTTAGAAGAAAGTTATTTGATTTTTTTCCAAGGATTATTTCGGTGGAAAAATGTGTATGTAGAGGAATAGGTTATTTTATCCTTCAAACACAACGAATAGTTTTGTTCAGCTCTCAAGGTATGTGCAGTAATACTGTCTGTGAATATGAAAAGCTGAAAATGCATAAACTTCACTGATTTCTATATTTACATTATGAAAATGTGATCTCTGGTATCCACTGTCTATTTTTCTGTACATATATGTAGAAAGTATGTGAATTAATGTATGCTGCTACTATTTAATGTATTTCTATAGTGAAAAACATAGCTGAAACTTTTAATTTCATATTATCCTCTCTGTTGGCTATATTATTAGTAGCATACATTACAAATTACTTCTTAGGCATCCAGAAATGAGGAAACTTGGGATGTAGAGAAATATCCACATGTGCCCCAAGAAGAGCACAAGCCACTGAAGTTCATTCATTTAACAATGTTTTTCTACTAGATATGGTAAATTGAGGAGTTAGTAATTTCTTTGAAATCTCTGATGACTTGCTACAGTCCTATCAGCCCTATCCAGGCACTGGATCTTAAAATAAGCTCAAGTAAAACTAGAACTCTTCTGTTCTTAAAACAGAAGAGTTTCTAGCATTTTTTACCAGATGGTGGTTACTCCAAGGGGAAGAAATGAAAACGTGGTATATAATTTTTTTATCTATGATACTTTACAGAATCAAAAATGAGCAGTTGGTTGGCAGCAGCTGAAAAACAAAAGCCTGTTCTTTTCAATTCTTTGCAGCATGTGTTGTTTCAAAGGTGAAACATCATACCAAATGTGAGAAACAAATTGCTAGGGTTAAGGTGAAATGACCATACAGGAGTGTCCTTTAACTGAAAAACCATAAATTATCCTGCAGAGGATCCCAGACATTAAGAATAGCAGCTGAGTGAGGGGAGCTGTAGGGTAAGATGTATCACTCGATAGAGAGTATTTCCAACAGTACATTTCATTATTTGATTTTAAATTCTGATGTTTTCTGCAAAGAGTTTCATTTAGGGTTTGGTTTTTCAATGCAGGAATACTAGACAGCCCTGATAAAGTAAAATAAAACCAAACACCCCTTTGCAGTTTCACAGAGGAACGATCATGTTCTCACCTAGGAAACCCTACATTGAAACCTTAACGTCTCCAAGCAATTGGATTTAAACCAATAGTAATGTTTAGAGCCAAAATGCTCAAATAATTTAAAATCTGTAAGCCAAAATCCCTACTTTGACAAAGATGCACTCAAGCAATCTTCATCATAGAGAGTGAAGTTAGAAAACGTCACTTTTTAATTTTATCTTTACAAATTACTTATCTGTTTCAGACAACTAACATGAGCTAAGGTATTATAAGACACCTTTGAACTTGGATTTTTTTTTTTTTTCTGAGAGAGCACCTAGAGGTGTAGAAAACTGGAGAGCATAGAAATATCTGAGGCACAAATTATGATCCAAGAATTTACTAATAAGGGATTTCAGTAAATCTACCAGCATTCAGGTTTGAGAAGGGGAATGATGATCTGAGGATATTTTTTACTTTTTGACATTGTTAATTCATACATGTAAAATTATTTGGATTAAAATAAAACCAACATCAAATATTTGTGCTTAGTTACCCAGCATAACAGAATGGTCTTGAAGGTGATTGCGTGTCTTTAGTGAAGTTAGGAAGAGTCTTACATGAGACACCTAAGGGTCTTTGACAGTAGACAAACAAAAATTAAAATTACTAGAGCTTATATTAAACATCTGCAGTAGGATAAAAAAATAACCATATACCAATATTGTCATAATCACAACAATATGATATTTCAAAAGCTCTCTCAAAAAAAAAAAAAAAAAGAAGGATTTTGAAAAATCCTAAATTTTTAAATGGTGTTTTTCTTGTGATTTTGTGTGAGGAACCTCATTGTTCCTTGAACTACAGTTTGTTGAGAACTTCAGCAAAAAACTACTCTATATTTACACTGAATCAGAATTTCAATATCTAAGGCACTTTTGTTGTTTTGGGTGGGGTTTTTTTGATGAGTTGTGTTTTGTTTTTCCCTACTCCTACTACCCTTACTTTAAAGACCGCATTTATGGGAGCCTGAACTTTAACTTAAATAATGCAGGAATTGTCCACCTCTGTGTAAAGGGAAATTTCTAGAAAAATGTAAGCAGGATGTATTCTAAGCTGAAGCCAGTACAAATACAGCAATAAACTTTTATTTTTATCTAAACTTTTATATCATATTTTCTACCTTATAATTCAGAATAATGCAAAATTAGAAGTGAAAAGTTAACAATATTTTGAATGCAGAAGAAAATTGGAGTAAAATACATTCCATTTGATATATTTTTGCTTTTCAAGACCATAGCTTGTTCTGTACTGGAAAGAGACAGAGAATGAGCTGTTCACACCTAATTTGGAGTCCACACCTTTGTCACTGTCTTCAGTTGTAGGATCACTGAATTCACAGCTCAGAAAGTATGGTTAATGCACACCAAGGAGATTTCAGATGCAGAATGAGCATACTCACACAGAAGATAAACAAATATCTGCTTTTCACATTGTATGAAAATTATAAACACATTTAAGATATTTTTCATATATATTTTACGTATGTGAAACTCATTTAAGATATTATTTAATATATATTTTACATATATATTCACCTAATTATCTGCATCTGGTGCAACTGGGATTCATTCCAGGACAAAGAAAATGAAACAGAATGGCACTACTGGGTGATCCATCCAAGGAGCAGAGAAAGGCAAACACCTGTTCTCCTTCCCTGATCCTCTTTATAATGTTTGATCTAGCATATCTTGCTACCACCCTTTAAGGAAAAGTATGTTAAAAATGGCTTCAGTCGCCCAGAAAGGCCCATCTTCTGTGCTGTAGCTGAAACTTGTGTGTCCTGTTACTAGGCTAGTAGTAAGGAACAAATACTGACATATTTTTAAAATTTGCATGTAACCTTCAGGAGACCTGGGAATGTGACATAAAAGCTTGCTTCCCTAATGTAATGTGCAGACACATTATTTACTTCAAGGTTGGCTCAGTGTTTGTATGAAATGCACTCATAAATAAAAGAAGTCAGTGAAAGGTAAGACAGAAGAAGAACAGAGAGATCTAGAAAGTGGCTCTTACTATGAAGTTACTTTGGAACTGAATTTATGGTCTTGCTTTTATCACCACCAAAATGACATTCAGGACAGTGAAAACACTACCTCCAGGCCAGAGGTCACAACTGGCATGAACTTCTTTTATTCAAGGAAGAAATAGTCACCTTGTGAAGGAGTTGAAACTCAGCCCAATCGCCCCAGGAGCTAAGAATTGTTACATATTTTAGCACTTTCTCCTCAGATAAGAAGTATGGCTGTGGGTTTTTTCTAACTTCATCCATCTAGCTAAGCAAATGAATATCTAGATATGAATTTGAATCAAGAATACAGAAGCTCCAAATTAAAAAAAAAAAAAAAACCAACAAAACGAACCAAGCAAACAAAAAACACCAAACAAAAAACCCCAACAAAACCAGAAAACTTTACCAAGAAACTACTTCAGTAAAGACACTACACACCTTTCTTTGCCTAGGGAGTTAATTCACATATGAAATGTATCCATTAACATATGCCTGCAAGAAATACAGTCACTGTGGATAATAGGCAAAAACCTAGTCAGAAAACAAAAAGGGAGAGGGATTAGAATTTTCCTCATATTTTTAAATGCAATATTTTTTATTTAATTGTACTTTTAAAGAAACAAATTAGCTTTCAATAAGCATATAACTCAATTTAATAGCGTGCAGTCAGACAGGACTGTTATGACATTTCCAACAAAAAGCTACTACATAAGAAGGTTCTAAGACCAAAAGAGACCTTTAGTTAATCTAATCTGACCTCCTCAGTATCATAGGCCATGAAAATTGTTACTGTTTTATGTTACGGAAAAAATATGGTCTGTTCAAAAGACAATAAAAAGTTCTACATTAATGAACTATGAAGAAGGTTGGTCACTTAAATTGGAGAAGAATGGTTGTAAAGATTAAAAATTAAAACATTAATATCCTGTCTAAAAATAACAAGACTGAATACAGGCAAAGTTAGCTTCTATATATAGTGACATATATTCAGATTTTAAACACCTTCAAGGACAATGACTTTCAAATTCACTTTTTTCTTCAGCCTTTTTATGCATCCCATAAATTAACTCCATGAGATACTGAACTCTGCAAGTTTATCTCAAATGCTTTCTGTGTTTAATGCTCGTGTTGTGTGCAAAACATAAATCTTACATGAACACTAATGTTCAAACTAAGGAATGATAGTATTTATCAACAAAATAAAAAGTTTTATCATTAAATATACTATTTCTTACACACATTACACTTGAAATTTCCTTAACAATGTGTATAAAGTCATAATAGAGTTTAATTTTTTACTTCATCTTCCATCCCCGAATTTTTTCAATTATATTAATAATGATTGACTAATGATGTTGATATCCCTGGTTTACAGAGAAAAATGAGTCTAACTGCTTCAGTTTGTAAAGTCCTCAGTGATATATTAATGGACAATATTCCAACTGAACTGCTGAAGTGATTAGAGAACAAGGAAAAGAGTATTTTAAATATGTAATGAATTTGTGATATATTAAGGGAATTATAACATGTATATGGACATTCAGATAACCACCAAAACACATGTGCATGAACTAACATTTTGTTATAGAAAAATTCTGGCAGATCTCATAGCTCAGAACATCTGCATATGTAATCTGTAAACTCATTAATATCAAGTTGTAGTTCAAAGATACATAAACTAGTTCCTCCCTTTACCCCTCAAAAAGAAAAAGAATCACTGACAAGCTACCAAAATCATGAAGCTTGATATCATCTATGCTGAATTTTGTCTTTTGTTCAGAAATTTATGTTCAATAGTTGTTTCATTGTAAAACAGAATACTGTGAAAATTGCTAAATCAGGACCAGCTCATGAACAATTCCTGAGAATGATGTGCCAGTACTGGCATTTTTCCTATTTGTTAGTGCATAGCTCACTTTTTCTGCAACAGCTTATCTCCCTGTGACTCTCAGTCAGAAACTACATGGCCTCAGAGGCCAGAGGGCTTTCATCATATTTAGGTACAATATGAATGAGCATGAACAAAGCCAATCTTCGTTTAATCACTGTAAATTGGCATTTTAATTCCCAAGGGAAAAAAACTATCCTGAGTACAAAGAATACAACCAACCTCTCTAATAGTCAGGGTTTTTGGAGGGTTTCAGTACTTGAAATTATGTGTAGATATAAAGTAATGAAGCAGATGTTTTTATATTAAACAGAACAAGTTATGTCCCTTATTGGTCACTGCTGTCAGAGCTCTGTGGTAGATATGTTCAAAGTGCTGTGCTGCTGAGACTGTGATTAATGGCAGCTATCAACTTGGACTCTCAAAGTGCCATAAAACTGGTGGTAATCAGAGTGTTTATCTAGCCACTGATGTATGACACATAAAAAAATGGGGAAAATGTTAATGCATGCTGAGCGTCATTAGTAGATTAAACTTTAAAAAGCATTTTTGGTATATTATATTTTGTGATGGGTTAATTATAGTGCTTTAAGCTCCTTTATCAAGACATTTGAATATTTGACTCCCATGTAAATAAGTGGCTGATCATAGCTTAAGCTGTTATTATGTCAGAGGTTAAAAGGGTACAGAGCTAACAGAAAAAAAAGCTGAAGCTGCTAACTGTGGGAATCACTGGGGACATCATCACAGAACTTCTATTTCTTTACTGCCAGCTCTGTTATTTGTCTCACTGCAGTCACAAATCTTGAGGCATTTATTTCTGGTCCAATTTCACTTCTACTCAGGTGTCTGAGCTTGACTTCCCTCATGCTTGCAGGCAAACATATCTGATTTTAAATTTAATCAAAGATAAGAAGGAATGACAAACAAAGTAGATGGTTTAGCAAACAAGGCAAAGAGATTCTTTTCCTATTGATTTGCAAGATTAATTAAGATCTTTGAAAAATAAAATGGGTCCCAACATAAATATAGTGAAAATATAATCTGTAACTTTTTGGATAACTGATTGGAAGATGAATCCACAAACCCAGATAAACAATTCTTTGCAATGTCTATCATCATTCAAATAAAATGATCAAATACGCTAAGTAGCAGATGTGCTCTTGCTTTCCTCTGTTGAAGTAACAAAATTTGCATTCATTTTTCTGGAAGCAGAAATGTCACAAGCTTCACAGCCAAAAATGTGGTTATACTAGTTCAAAGGCCAGCAAAATAGTTAACTCCTAATTCCAGACAGAAATTAAAGCCCAACAAAACCATCAGCTAGTACAATTGATAGCCCAGGAAGCAGGCCAGATATCTCTGTGCCTCACTACATACAATATACATGATATATGTAAAGATAAAACCCCAATATATTCAATTGCAAGATTCAGATCCAAGACAATCCTGCCAGGAAACAATTTTCAAAATAAATGGAGATTTCTATATCTGAGGGATCAGTTTCATTGTTGCCATGGAAACAAAAAGAATAAATCCCATCCAAGCTTTTAAAATGCATGTTGGTGACAGCAGGGATAAAGAAAAAGTTAGAACAAACTGAAGTATTAAGTACAAAGGGCTTGCGTTTTACATGGAAAATATCATTGAACCTATACTCACTCTTCCATTTAGTACAACTTAATTAGTAAAGTATTACATTTCTAAGTTTAAACACAAGAAATACAATGCCCTAGCTTCTTTGCTTCATATAGTTGGTGTTTCACAAGACCAAATATCAATGTTGAATAAGGATTAGATCTTCAGAGTCATACCACATACCATAAAAAACAGAAATATAAGTTAATTGTAACACCTTTGAGGCAGATAAATATATTATCTACCCATGAACTCCTGTCCCTAGAGGAATCATTTCTTCCTTGTTTTCTAGCAAAGCTGCCTCTGGAGCAGGGTGCACCCATGTTGTCAGTTGCAGCAGCTGGATCCAGGTTCAGGACCACTCTACAGATTTTCCCTCTAGCGGCACTCTGTCTCTTCCTGTTTAAGTGCAATTACCTTTTTTTCTGCACCAATAAGCATCCTTTTTCAATGTTACCTTCGTTCCTTCTCCCTCCTTTAAGTGACAGGCCAAACAGAGGATCTATTACCCATTGAAACCATAAGCAGCCGACTTTGGCTTCTCAGAGTCCTTGAAGGTCTGAGAGAAGCTCAGTTTAGACACACGCAACCATACCAATTGCGTTCAAGCAACATAATTTGGTCAGAAAGGAGCAAACTCAAAGCATCCTCCCTGTGGAAAACCCACCACTTCTACAGCTGATGGAACCAACTCCCTGGCTCCTGAATAGGGAAGATTTCAAAAGCAGGGCATAGGAGGGGGATGGGGTACTGCAGACTGAATGGTCAGGTCATAAGTTTCTCACGTACATTAGCGCTTCCATGGCATGTTTCCTCTCCTAGGGTGATTATTAACGGATCTATAGAATGGGAGATGATTCATAGCACCCTGATAGCTAATCAGTGCTGCTTGTGCCAAGCAGATCATGGGAGCTGGAGAGAAACGCTTTAGTGCTTTTGTGTATTCCCAAGGCAGCACATCATCAGAACAAATAGTAGAGGAAGTCAGGGCACTTCAAACACCTTAGTGTTTTTGAAGTCACATTTTCTTCCCTGACTGCTCTCTTGTTCAGTGGTGCAAGGAACCAGTCACTGCACATAGTGATAGCAAATTATGACTTCCACTATAGTAAAATGAAGATTCAGCCGCAGCCAAACAAGTTGGTGCAGTGTGGTATGTGTAAGTGTAGAAAAGTTTCCAAAGAGCAATTCCATTGTTAAACCTGTTGCAGCAAACTACAGAGGCCCATGGAACTCAATACTGCTGAGCTGCTTGATTTCCTTTGTGTGCAGGTGTGATTTACTTTATCCTGGACTAGACTCTCTGGCTCAATAATTCATTATGTATTTCTACAATGAAAACATTAATTTGTTGCATATCCCAAGACTGCCTTTATTTCTTGGTTGTCTTTTATTCAAGTAAGCTATTTGGACTCTATACATGTAGCTTCTAGATCCCTTATCATGATACAATCATTTGGAAAATGGTGGGATCACGTTCAGTGAGATTTGTGAGCATTTTTTAATGAAGTTGTGGCTTTTCTTCCCTTTCTATCTATGTCATACTTTCTCATGTGTTTATTCTTAACTTCAGTTCTAGCCTGTTTTTTTTATTACGAGAATTTTCAAGTGAAATAAGTTTTTTTCTTCCCTGAAAATTCTTACAATTCCCTTTCTATGGAGCAAAGGAGAAAATGAATCTCATTGCAACATTTAAAAACAAAAATATCATTAGAAAAATTAAAATATATTGCAATAAATCAATTCATAGTGTTCCATACCAAAAAATATCTTTTCACACACCACTGGTAAAATATATGTATTCTGCAGAATATCTGGACCTCACAAGATGAAGTAGCTCCATTTGATATCACATATTTGAAACATTGGAAAACCTTGTCTTAATAAAACATTTAATTAAAATTAAATCTGTTACAAAATACCTCAGGGTTAAAAAAGGTAATGGTCAAAGGGGGCAAAATGAATGAGCGGAATCAAAATGGATTGTTGAAAAATTAGTCTTGTTACATGTAATGAAATAAAATTAAATATAAGGGGCAGAAACACAGAAGGATAGTTGAAAGAGAATGACAGATATAACTTCAAGGGATTTTATTTAGTTTTGCTTTCTTCCTGCCCTTTTATAGAGATTAGTGACTGAATCTTAAAACCTGGGCTTTAATTTTAGTATTGAATACATTTTTTTCTAAAGGTCAGGGTATTACCTAATAGTTAGTGTTTTTATCAAAACAAATAGTAAAATCATGTGAATTTTAATGTTAATTAGTGAGTAATCTCTAAAATTGGCAAGTTTGGACAAATCAATTATTACATGCATATATATTGTTTGAACTGCAAGCTGTTCTGAAACTACATTTTTAGTAACCAGTTTCAAAGAAACAGCTAATTATGGATTGTGAACTTTCCAAATGAGACTTAATGCTATTAAAGAGATTTAATTGAATAGAGTAATGGGGTGAAATTCTTTTCAGATTTATCTAAATGAAAGTGCATCAATGTTAGCAAGGACAGAACTTGATCCACTGCATTTTCAAATATATTCAGCCTATCTGTTTATCAGTCTGACTAAGAAATAGAATATAAACCTGTGTACTTTAAATATTATTTAAAATATATTATAAATATAATAGCCTTTGAATCTAATACTTTTACACACACATGTAAATGCGTCCATATGAGTGCCTACTCAAACATATAAAATTTGACAACTAAATAATATTTAATCTTTTAAATTTATTGATTAGAGTATATACATAATTTTTTTCTCTACTTGCTATATGTAGTTTATATGTACAATTGCATAAACAGTAAGCATAAATGAACTCACATTTATTTTTTTTTACTTATCATAGTATGTATTTATTTTAAATTTAGTTATCACACCACAGTTTCAGAGAATCATAGAGTTCCTCGAGCTAAGAAAACACTTCCTTAGAGGTCATTTTTTTTTCATGTCTGTTTTATATTTTAATAAAATAGCCTTTTCCATGAAGTACCCAATGCTTCTTGTTAAACCAGAAGTTTACTTTAAAATTTCTGTTGTTATTGTTCCCATCTGGTTATCTTCAGCTTTGAAAAAGAAGATTTCATGTAAGTGTGACTGTGCTTGTCAATTAGAAAGCAGTGTTGCTGAAACAAAATCAAGAGAGTCCTTTTTAGGAATCTCCTGGTGCTCCCAGAACTAATTCCAGTTAACAAGTAAAATGATGTTTTGTTTCCCTCTGCGCTCTGTTTCTGCTCATCTCTCATCTCTTTTCTTGCTATCATATTTACTTCCTTGTCTTTTCATGTTAGAATACTTTTCTTCCTTAACGTTTGAATATAAGATGTGAAACCTTAATATTTTTTAAATGCTGCTCCATGAATTTGGAATTGAAATGTAGGTCTTTCAAGTCTGAATCTTTTATGAGGTACATTTTTTGACTGCTAGTATCTGGAGGCATATAATTTTTTGGTATGTGTGTTTGGTTTTACTTTTTGTACACATTGAGATAAGTGTTAAGTCAGCATTATTCCAAAGACGAAAGATAAAGCAGCATAAATGTTAATAAGTCTCCCATATTTTCATTGTGGTTCATTTCCTTCTATTGCATATATCATCAGAAAAACATTAAAATTTTTTTAATGTTATGGCTATTCTTTTATTTGTTCTAGACTAAAACTGAACCTTGAATTGAACTCTGCAGGGTGATTATAAACAACAGGCCGTGCAGATCTCTAAATATTACCTAAGATTGCTTTCCATTGTCAAGATTTTATGAACTAATATCTTCCAGCCTACCAGACCTAGGAAGGACTGCCATCTCTCACAGCAAGAGATGACTCTTCTCTTTCTAATGTGATAAAGCATCTGTTTGAAGTCAGATGGATCATGAAATACTAAAACTTGTCACTAATCTGGGATTAAATATTGATGGTGCTCCATAGAGTGTAGGTTTCTCTTACTCATTCCTTCTCTTCCTACTGTGAACCCCAGTGGTATGGAAGGGAGAAAGAAAGGCATATTTATATCTGGAGAAAAAGGGAATGCTATCTTATACTGAACTGCCCTGGGTAAACCACTATGTTATTGGGGGTTTATTAATAATCACACCCAGCCTGTTGAAGGAGCAAGAGGGAATGATTTTTCCAAGCCTATTACCTTCTTCTCCCCCTTCAGGTCTGACACACCACCTTTTGAGAATGTTCACTTCCCTCTGAATGTTAAAAACACCATATTTTTGTTGCTAATTCTGCTATTATTACCCTCATATGGCCTACAACACAGAATCAGGGCTGAGATTTCCAGAGGTGTTTGCCTGGAGACCTGCCCCAGTGGCAGAAAATCCTGAGGGGCATGGAATGTGGGAGGATATAGGCCTAGTTCTGAAGGAATATTCTGCCCCGATAGTTTGGAAGTTCCTCCTTCAACCAATACACAACCCAGCAAGGACCAATGAACTAAATCCATATCCTGGGCAATGTTCAGTGGCTACTGAAATAAAAATTGTATTTGTGTATAGTTATTTGTATATATGTGCACAGTTGAAACACAGTATTCACTTGGGCATGAGGGAACAAGGGGTGGAAAATATCCCTTGGGAATAAGGGGTGGAAAACATCCCGGGCAGCCCAAAATGTTATGGTATTCCATATCTATCTGTGCAGCTGGAAATAGAACCGCAGAGGTCTCGGGGTGCAGAGGCTTTTTAAGGTCAGGGCACTCAGGAAGAAGCCCTTTTGGGTCTTGCTGTTCCCTGGCGCTCTCATGGAGAGAGCTGAGGCAGTGCAAGGCAGAAGGAGCCTTCATTTGTTTCTCTCTGGGCCCCGGAGGGGTTCGCATCAGGCAGGTCTCTGAGTGGCCCCCCAAGAAGCTGCATTTCTCAATTCAAACTGTTTCATAGTGAATTTCACAACATCTGTCCCCAACACAAAGCCAGAGCTGGTCAAGATCATGCCACCATTCTTTGGTTCTCTGGGCGACATTTTCTTCCTCTGCTATTGGGACAACAACCTGGGATAGCAGCACCAGCACCTGATGAAACAGAGGCTGACAATGTGGGACCAGAGCTCCCTGGGAAACACCAGCAAACTGCTTCGTAAGCTGCTACCTTCCCAGTTTTCTTGTTCCAGGGGGAAGGCTGAGCCAAGTAGGGTTTGCCCACCATTTTCCCTTTATCTCTCTCCACAAGGTCATCGTGGAGACAGCCATCTTGGGGAAGGTGTTCCTTCACCATTTTTTTTCGTTCTTCCCAGGGAGTGTGTGAGATTCAGTGACTTTGTACCTACAAATTATTTACTGATATTTTTTTCCTGTTACTGTTTCTTTTTTAGTAAACTGTTATTTTTTTTTTTCATTTATATCTACTCTCATTTGTCTCTTGTTATTGAAAAAGGGAGTTGCCAAAACTGAGAGGGGAGGTAATGCATGTTGGTGTGCCCATCCCCTTAACTTGTCTTAAACCAAGACATGGGCTGTGAAATTTCTTCTGAAAAATGTTGAAGTTCATTTTAGTCAGTGTCTCCGTATTATTATCAGGGATGAATAGTGTATAGCCTCTTTTAAAGTGATCTTCAAAAGCAATATCGGAATTTTCGGAACTTCCTTTTCCCTATAGAATAGAGCTATCATTAAAAAAGGGAAGCTTAAAAGTCAGAAGTTCAGCTGAGAGACAGTGTGTGTACTTAACAGGTTTATGCAAATCTCAAGAGCACCAGTTAGAGGCTTATTATTTTTTTTTAATTGTTACATTTAAATTAGGAGCAAATTAAAATCTGCTGAAAGTAGCTCTGATAATTTATGCATTGCAGTCTTTAAAAGCTTTTCTGTAAAAAAGAAAAAGAATTTCCCATTCATGTCAGAAAACTTATTTAACTGTATTCTACAGTCATACAGCTGATAGTAATCAAAAGACTTAATCTCTCCAGTGACCTTTATGGAATGCTTTATGTTCATGCTTTTAACACTGAACTCATGTCCACATCATGAATTTAATCAAATAATCATTCGTTACCACTGGTAGCCATTTACTGGCTGGGTAAACACAAGAGAGTTTAATAGGTGCCAAGTCTACACTACACTTAACGATATAGGTAGATGTGACTACTTCTGGGTAAAACTGAATCATCTGGAAAAAGAGGACAAGGAAAGAATTTTCTCATCCACTTCTGAGGAAGAATGGTCTATTTAACAAGGTACCCCTGAAACTGTACCACAGAATTTCTAAATTGAAAGAAGAAAAAAAGTGTGATAGAGCCTCATTCTAAAGGTACTTTTGTAGGTGCAATTTGCTTATGCAAATTCTCTGCTTTAAAAGTATGTGACTCTAAACTGCTTCTGTATAGACCTAAAGATACAGATTTGCCTTCAATTCAATCATAATTAACTTTTATTATGAGATCAGGAAGACATGGAGGAGAAGGATCCATAGACATAGCGCTGGTAGAAAGAGCTTTTGGAGGCCAGGCATAAAATATGCTTGCGAAGGGATGCCTTGGTCAGCAGATGGGGATGCAGGAAGTAGTTGAGATGAAATGGGCAATGGCAAGAGGTTGAACGTTGCAGGAAGCAGAGGAAGAGTGAACGTGAACTCTTCTCTGCAACACCCCAGATTTTGTTTACTCAGCTCTGGTAGGATGAGATTCCCCCAGACACTGACTATGGTCTGATTATTTCAGCTGCTTTCAGCAACTCTATATCTCCGTTCCTTTCCCTCCATGGACAAAAGCCTTTTCACTGTCACTTGAGCTAAAGCAGGGAAAATTTTATGTCAACCATATCTTTCACCTTTTCATCTGCAAATCTTATGATCCAACTCATCTCAGGTATACCTAATACTGCTAACATGGGAAGAAAAGTCATGGAAGTATTTGGTTTTCAAGTGATGGCTCTGATTATTTGCATTGCTGTACCTTCTGTAGGTTTAGCTTTATTGAGGTTTTATTGTTTGTTTGTTTGTCAAGACATGGGAATTTGAGCATATTAGCCAGGTGGGTTTCTTAGCACACATATACCTCTGGATGACTAAATAAATGTGCACAGATGTTCCTTGGCCCAGTAGGATTATCTTTTAGAACAGAGGCCTGTTGTGTGGCAAAGGCACAATAAAGATTCAGCATGCAGCAGGAGACTAGTTAAAAGAAGACATGATTGGCATGTTGTGCTCAAAGAAGCCATTGCCTAGTGTTTTTCCACTGAAGCAGAAACAGAATCAAACAAAAAATCCTGCCCAATCTAAAAGACCCCCAAACTCAAAATCAAACAACAGCCATCTCCCTCACAGTATTTTTAGTAAACCACACAGCTATTCTGTGAGGGTTTCTTTGTGTTTGGGAATCCAGTCCTGCTAAAACCTCACAGGTTTAGGAGGTCCTGTACATACAAGATCGTGTCAATAAAAACAGGGTGTTTCTATTTGTGTGTATAGGGGGGCAATCCACAAACTCCTTAGCTGTTGCTTTAACAAATCCATGTATTTTTAATTCAGTGTAGCCTTCTTCCATTAGTTAAAGCTCCAGGAAGTATCTGTCCACTAGTCACGTAAAAAGACATGTCCTTTCACTGACTAATAATGTTTTTGCAAAACTAATTGACTGGTGTGTTAATGTATTAAAGCACATTAATTTGCTTTTTTGTAGAGTTAATTTCTTCTCTGTATTGCAGCACTTCTGTACTGGTTGAGAAGTGTTGGGCCTTCTGCACTGTATTCCAGGGCTCTCTGTGACTATGCACTCATATAATAAACCATGTTATGTCTCACCTCTAACCTGCTGAAAAGATTGCATTCCTTTCTGTTTCCTTGTTTTTTCATCACACTTATCCCCCTTCTTTCCACTCATTAAATCTTTAACTAGCACAAAGATACACTGCTTAATTATGATCATGGTAGCGAGTGACCTGAGGCTTTTCTCTGGTTAACAGGACTGACCTTTCCTTGATTTGCCCTCACCTCACTGTTTTTGATGAACAGCACTGGAGGGGAAGTGAAGCAACTTATTTTGCTAAAGCACAGAGGAAATAAATAATAAATATAGTAATAACAATGAAAAATATCAGCTTGGCAAAAGGGTTTCTGCCTGCTTTCCAAGCCTTTGTCAGTTGTATTCACCCTTAATTACTCCCCGCAGGTTGACTGAGTGAATAGCAGTAGTGTGAGAAACAGCCCACAGAGTGGAGTTAGGTTGGTGCTCCATGTTTGCCAACCATCCAGCATGTTATGGCTTGGGAGCATTTTCAGCTTTTACAAGGTGGTGCTGCTTAGTAACATCCAATTTGCTCCAAGTCTGGTGAGTACATTGACAAATACCATTTACAAAGATTAAGACCTCTAAAAAAGGAAAAGGGCATAGCAAATGAAAAGAAAAAAAAAAACAGTGCAAGAATGGTTTTCCCAAGTAATCTGACTTTTTAAACATAAAATGTTCGTAAAAAACAAGAAAGAAAAAAAAAGGAGCTCTGTCAGATTGGAGTTCACTGTATCAGATTCCACAGTCTGGACTTTGCATTTGAGAAAAAGAAAATGAGCTTCTCAGTGTACCCAGGTTAGTCTCCTATTTAAGAAGTTTATTAGGATTTTGTCATGATGCATATAATTATTAATACCTAATGTCATTATCTGAATTTCTGTGATTTGGATCATGTTTCCTGAGCTTAGAATATCTTGCCTGGTTCTTGACAGGAAATATTTACATATACCTATGTAAAATGTTTGGCTCACCTCTATCCCTAAATGAAGCCAGAGGCTCTCTGAAGGAAAAAAAAAAAATCTAAACCAAACAGGTGTCTTAAAAATGCTCTGAAAATTTAAGTGTTGTCCACTGTACTTTCTTAATTTGGAAAGGTTTATAGAAAAAGCAGTTGAATTAAGATGAAAGGTTTTACATAAAACAAGCGATACAGATGCAAAACTGCATGCAGCTTCAGATGGTATCCTTTGAAGCAGGTCTTTTAAAAATACTGAGTGCTACGAGGCTGTTTAGAAGGAAGGAGGAAGGCTGAATACCAAGGGATAGTGTTTTACATAAATGTTTTCTGCACCAGAACACATGGTACAATGGAGATTTTAGAGTGGTAGAAATGTTATTACATTAATAGAGTTATGACTCTGTGGTAATTGTACACAGAAGTTCAGGTTAGAAGAAAAACTTTCTCTTTAATGTATTGGTGATCTCTTGGAAATCTTAACCAGAGTGAGGGACCTGCCAACACAATTTCCAAGACACTGGCACAAAATTGAATAATATCTAATCTTGACTCATAAATAGTAACTGCAGGAGTTATCTTTTGTTGAAAGCTATTTTCTCCTCTTGCAGTGGTTCTGATTCAAAATTATTTGATTAATTTATCTCTGTCTCCTACAAATGCTGTTTAGCTTAAGAGAACAGAAATAGTGCCATTAATATCAATCACAAGTTATCCAAAAGGTAAACCTAAAGTAATATTTGGAGTCTTGATATGAGTCAAAAAACATGAAATTTTCTAAAATAAGTACTTTCAGAGCTTTTATTTTCTGTGGGTTTTGGTTTTGGTTTGTTCTGTCTTTTTCTTTTAAGGAAAACTTCTGAATCTAAAGCCATATGAAATCTCTTAAAAGACAAGCAGCAACTTAAACATGGATGCAAAAAAGCCCCAACGTATCTTACTTTAGGAATTCTATTGGCAGTACTTACTGTCCTTCATGTGTCGGATGTCATCCCTCCTCCTCTTACACGCTCACATGCAGCATCAGCAGTTCTCTAACTCTTAGAGAACTGGTGTTCTAGTCTGTAATCTCTTTTCCCTCCTGCCCCACAAAGAGGGGGCGAATGGTCATGAATGCATATGGTCATGAATTGTGTTAGCACAATTGAAAATAAAAGCAATTAATGAAAGCTTTTTTATTAATTAAAGTGAGATGGCATCCATGGTGAATAAAATTTAACAGCTGGTATCAGCCTTTCATAAAACTCCATAGAATACTCCAGAATGCCTACATTTATGATAATAAGAATAATAACAATTGACAGTACTGCAGAAGCATAGGCTCAGATAAATAGGGAAAGCACTCTGACAAGAATAAGGGAAAGGAGGGAATCGTAATACAAGTATTTTGACCACAACAGTTAGAAAGACTACCACAAAATAAAAAAATTAAAAATACAAAACCAAAACCAACAAGCCAGAGGTCAGAAGAAAGGTCAGATATTAGCCTACAGAAACCCTTTCCAATACTTTTGACAGCAGGAAAAAGCTCCATTTCAATAAAATCTTTGAGAAAATCAAAGACTGTCCAAGTGCCCCATGCAGAGTCAAGTTTTGCAGAATAATCTACATAATGGGCAGGCTGGGACCACTGGGAAAAAGAGTACAATTTTTAGCCATGCAGTTGTCAGAACATGAATTAATATTGCTTATATTTAGCTGTTCCTGTAACACTTTTTTTTTTTTTTTTTTTTTTTTTTTTTTTCTTTTCTTTGCAAATAAAAATTTGTTTAGTCTAGGTGATACCCCTAATACTTGGAACAATTTGTAACAATCCTTAAACATGTGACTGCTGGGAAAAAGCCTCTAAATAATCCCAAAGCAATTCAATTTGACATTGATCTACATTTTTAATTGATTTGAACAGCATTACAGGAGAAGCATTCTGCATTTTGCCATTTGAATTACTGTCTTGTTATTGTGCTGAAGTCTAGACACTGTCTCAGTTTCCAAAGGGCATGAGTATCTCTGATGATGTCTTCCCACAGAACAGTACCAATTGTTTCAGGATAAAATTTTCCCTGTTCATTTCTGCGTCTTTGATAACTTCATCTACGCAGACACCAACTAAAAGTTACCTACTTTTATAGTGCTGTACATTTACTTCTGTTTCCATGCTGCTTTACCCTTGGAGATGGTTCAGATGCCTGACAAAACCAGGCTCCCAGCAGAAGTGGCTCTGTAGTGTGGGCAGCCCTGGTCTTGCTGGCCAGCCCTCATTCAGGGAAGCCTCTGTGCAGCATCAGCAGGGTGGCTGCCTGCTCCAAGGAGCTCCATCCCCACCTGTTTGTCCCAGAGTGTGTTGTAACCCTGTGACTGGCCTCAAAACCTTCCTCACCTGACCAGCCAGGAGTCAGCCCTTCAGATCAGTTCTGCTCACAGCTTGCAGCAGGGAGCACCCACAGGAGGAAAAAAGTCCCCAGACACACAAGTGTTGTCTTTGCAAGGATGTGTACCATATGGAATCACACCTTGGGACCAAACACCTGCCATTATTTGGACAGTTTGATATTATTGACCTTCACTCCTCCTTTTTGTAAATTCCCTGTGGACTGTAGGGCTGTGTGATAGTGTTTGGTAGTAGAAATATTACCATTACCTCCTGCAATGTTAATTCTTCCATAAAATATCACTGTAGGGTAATAGGTAGAAATTATTAATATATAAACTTAAAGTTACATTATCTGTCTATTTAAATTTAAGGAAATGGGCAACTTGGTTCTAAAGGTGATTCTGTCATAAATAAAAGTTTAAAATCTCTGAATAATATTTTTAAAGGACACTGCAACAAAAAGTCCAAACTATTGTTCAGGATTCTAGAAGCAAATGAACAAGCCACCAGAAGTGGCAAAAATACCCTCATTGAACACAAGTTTTTCAGAATATCTTCCCTTCATTATATTTTATCTTTCTCTTTTTCCACCTTTTTCTTTGTAATTTCTCTTTCTAGATGTTAAGGAGATGTTTCCTTTGATTTTGATGGTTAATGAATTAAAAAAGAAAAAAAGGAAAGATTTCCCATCTTTCTGTGACATCAGTAGCAATTTTCTAGCTAACATGATTATAGAGGTGACCGCATTGCTAAGACATGTTTATATTACTAAAACTATAATCATTCTTGCTGGTACTGGTACAGATTAAATGATGGAATAAACAGTAAGAATTTTAGATTGACTTTTTATAAGTGTTAGTGTGCATGTATTGCTTGCAATTTTTTTTCATATTGTTTTAAAATGTTTTGCAATTTTCTGGTCAATATTTGATAATTTTCCCTTTTTCCAGACGTGTTTTATTTTCATTTTCTTTTTCTCTGAATATCATCCAATGTTCCTTTAAATGAATGGAAAAATTATCCTTGCCTTCAGTGAGCTTTGTCAGTGATCCAGTATCTCAGTCACCTTATATTGGCCTGTCATTATCTTCCTACCATTCCTCATTACCATCTTTTCATGTATTTTTTTCTTTATCCAAGTTCATGTCTCCCTCATTTCTTCTGAATAAGAATGCTTTCACACTTGAGAAACGTAAGTGTTATGCATTTTTATAAAGGACATATCTCAAAAAAACCAAAACCAAGCAATCTCTAATGAAGCCACCAAAACCTCTAAATTGAACTGAGCCACATGTCTAATAATGCTCTTATCATCATTAAGCCTTCTAGTGCTACCAGGAAGAAAATGAAGCAATAAGGATTTTTTCTTGCCTTGATTAATCATCATCTTTCCTGTTTACATTCACTTACGTTTTCCACTTTCTTTATCCATTTTGTCTTTCTCCTTTACCCCATTCCTTTCTTTTATGTCTTCCTTATCCTATTTATGTATTCAAATCATAATGTTCCGATTAGAAAAAAAAGGAATAAAAAACCTGCTTGAAGGCAAAGAAAGAAAATAAAAACACAACAAAACAAAAACTGAAGACAACAGAAGAAGGCATGGGAAGGGGAGCATCTGCCATAATACTACAGCAGGAGGAGTTAGTGTCTCATTTATTGTCAAAATATAGCATATGGACAGCATGGTGTGTTGTCATCAGAACACGGTGTTAATTAAAGAAAACATAATCTATTTGTAAAATGTCAATATTTCTGGAGTTGACAAACCTACAATTTGGTAAATCTTTTTTTTTTCTTTTTCATGTTGAGAATCCAGGATTTTCAGTGAGAAAATTAGAGCTCTGTTCAGTCTTTAATCACATAGGCCAATTAACAGCTTCCCAGTTTCCGTGAATGAACTTTTTCAGTTCTTTATTTTCCATATTTATCTGAAAAGTATTTCATATATATTGGACCTTACACTGCAAGTTTTCCATTATGTAAGTACTTAGTTAAAGAGTGATTCTTAAAAACACAAATAATTGCATATATTTTAATAAGATTTTTTCTCATGTAGTTCTTCAGGATAGCTGAAGAATGACATCAATACATAGGACACAAACAATATTTCTGGGAAGATCTTGCCAGCATTAAGAAAAAATAAATTAATGATACTACTGTGAAATTTATAAACCAAATATATGTCTATTACATTCATGTGAAGCTTGCTGGGGATAGCAGAAGGAAATTCAAGACTCATCCTTGTTCATTCAAAACACCACCAACATAACTTCCAGCAAACCTTCAACCCCAATAGTCTCCAAGGTAGTGTTTGAAATAATGAGGAAGAGAATTACACGTATAATTTAATAAATGTAATAAGAAATTCATTATATTTGATAGGAATAATAGATGTTGATATAAGGTGGTTAATTTCTGCTGGGGAGAAATGGAAGAAAGACTTTATTAGTACATTATAGCTTGTGACCCATGAAGATGTTTATGGAATATTGAAGAACAAGCTGCTCCTGTGGGTCCTCACTGTCCATAACCTTATTTTCAGAACTGCTGAGTTTATCCTAAAACTGAGTGCAGCAATCAACTTTTTATTATTCCAAGTTTTCAGGATTCCCTCACTTTCCTCTCATAGCAGTTTTCTTTATACTTCATTGTAGCACCTAGCTATTCCAATATACCTACTGTACCATCATATTTAGCTGGACAAACCATTGTCATCCTTGCCATCATATTCAAGAAATGTATTTTGTGGAATATGTGTGGAACATCCAACTGGTATCTTTCGGGGCTCTGACATTCTGTTACTGGGTTCTAAAGAGTTTTGCATTCAGCTGACACTATTTCAGGAAGTGGAGCACCTCCTTTTTCATTTCCAGAATATCTGTTTGCTTTTTTATTTGTTTGCCTTTAAGAAGGAAACCGAGTACTATTTCAGAAATAGATTACTGTGTATCTTTGTATAAGCCTTAAATCTGCTTTCCTGAGAACTCTGATACGTTCTGTAAAAGGTATATTATGTGCCCTATTTATGCTCATAACTTTAGCTCACACTGTATAAATTAGAAGACAGACTGCAAAAGACTGAGTGCAAACTGCAGAATGTTTTTTCCTCTTTTTTTTTTAAATTTTATTTTTTCTTCTCCCCCCACCACCCCCCCCCCTCCCCCAAAGCTGAGCTCATCTCTAAAGTGTCTTTTTTTCATCTTTATCTTCAGGCAGTAGTGCTTATTAGAATATTAGGTCAATCTTCTTATAAACATGCCGTGTCATTTTCTTCTTTCTTTTCCTTGTTGGAAATCTCACTGTTATCATTTTCTGTTGAGTAATTATTATAGATGGATTAGAAAAGAGACCAGTCCTGAATTTTCCATTTAATAAGATGCCTAGTCAAACCAAAAGAAATGGCATTCATGTTCACCTTCCCCCATCCCCCATTATGGGACATAATCCCATGGAAGTAGAGTGTGAAAGAAAGACTAGAAAGCAGTTTTTATAGTTTATCACATAAAATTGATTGAATAAACAATTAATCTTATTGAGATCACGATCTTTTAGGGAACTTTTAGTGAACTTTTTTCTAAAAAAGTAATTTCTTTTAGCAACCATCCCTCACTTTTTCCCATCATCTAGTTTCCCTTATAGTCTTATTCTTTTCCAAATGTTGTCTAGTCTTTGACCAGTTTCTTTAAACAATTGCTAAACCTTTTGACATGGATCAGAGAAACACATCACTTTGTTCCTGCCCCTGCAGTGTCCCAGCAGCCTGTGTGGCTGATATTTCTTTCTCAGTGATGGGCAGGTCTTTGTTTCTCTTCGCTTTTTCAGTGCTCTTTACTTTGAGATTTGGAAACTCTTGATCAATCCTTAAATCTGAAATGCCATCAAAAAAATCTCAGAAAAAAGCAGACATCTTCATCTAATTGCACAATCTGTATACGTCTGTTATTTATTAAGCATTTGTGTATCTTAGGAAAAAGAAAGCCATACCCTTGATTTCACTGTGTTTTCATAAAAGATTTTTTAAAAGATGGTCTGAAGTTGCTTTTCTTGGAAAATCTATCTTTATCTAATACTCTTATTTATTGCCTCCAAACTTGCACGGCATAAGGGAATGTAATGATAGACAAATGATCTAAATAAATAATGTTAAACCTCCCACATTAGATGACTTAACATCTGGTACATTTACACGGAGAAAACATCAGAATTTTTATAAGAATCTCTGTTTAGTCGTTGTAACTGATGTTCAGGATCTGAACAGACTGACATGTTTAAGTTCAGCTATTATCCTGTGTCCTTCAAGGAACAGCACTGCAAAGGGAACATGACAGCATGCTTGGTTTGTTGCTGCAAAAGAAACTTGATCACACCTTCATCTGTCAGATATGCAAGTTCTCATTGACATATACCATATGGAAAATTCTGTATGTTTTAGGACCCAATACTGTCAAATCAGTCTCACTAAAAAATAAAATCTTATTCTCTACATTAAATAAATGATTAAGGGAAAATATAATGGGAGATGATCAGGAAACACCTTCAACTTCATTCGGCACAGTTTATGATTTCTTGAAAGTGCTGTGAAAATGGTTAAATAATATAATCCCACAAAATGAACAGATTTAAAATGCTTGATCAGGTGCAGAGGGAAATACTTGTAATCCTTTTTAACAAGTACAAAAATCTGCCTATGAGGGAAGATTAATATGGGGCCTAAAAGTAAAAATTTAAAAGTAGTCACCAGACAGTTTTTTCTTTTTTTTTTCTTTTTTTAATGAAGAACCATAAGTTCTAACATATTGTTTATTATGGGTTTGCTCTAAACCATACAGTTTGCTGGCTATTATGCATTACTAACTGAATTTGCCTTTGCCTTACTTTCTGTGATTTGTATTCTAAAGATAATCTTAAAATACATATCGCAAAAATCTATAGGTATCCCTAGATTTAAAAAAAAAACAACCCCCCCCAAAAAAACAAACAAAAAAAAGGAAACAAGCAAAAAAAACCCACAAAAACCCAAAAAAAAACCCCCATACGAACCAAAAAACCCCTCTGATATTTATTAAAGTCAGAGCACTCTTTTATTCTTAAACACGAATACAAAAGAGGCAAGCAGGTTAGCTGTTACAGACACAAATGAAGAACCAAGGCAGAAATCAGAAGGGCAGAGTAGAGCAAAGCTTTATCACATACCTCTCTGCCCCTGACTAAATGCTGACATTCACAGCTGCTTCTTTCCAAACACATTTTCCTTCCCTTGCACCCAAGATCCTTTCAGATCCAAGGTATATTTTTGCTTTGATATGAGCTCAATGAAGGGGGGAACGGAAGATGATGCCAAAAACATACAACAGCCCTTCTAAAATGTATACATTTACAAGTTATAAAAAATCAACTTTCTTATACAGCACAGCTATGTCTTCACCTTTCTCTGATGCTCACAATAGCAATCATATACTCCCCCTTAACAAAATATCTCTTGTAGCCCAGGTACATCACTAAACATATCAGAGTCATTTAGAGCATTACTGAGCTGTTAAGGTCATCATTCATAAATGTGGTTTATATAGATTGTTCCAACCTTGTATCATAAATATTCCCCTCTCTGAAAAATGCAGGTAAGTTTGCATTGGGAAAATCACTAATTTTAAAAGATATCTAAAAGCAAGTTTCTATAGATTATGTAGAATTTATGTGCCATGCTTCCTGATTTTTTTTTTTAACTCTAACAGAGCATAATTTTATGATCTGAATGTGTTTCGCTGTTAGCCCTGAGATATTGCAGGTATTATAGTTCTGTAATAATATTAAGCCTTTCTTCATCATTTAGTATTTATCCATGTCATTTTTCTTAATTCCAATAATGTGATTACTGTTTTCTCAATCACAAAATGAGACTAAAATGCTAAGATGAATATGTTAATTTTTAAAAGCCGTTGAGAAAGGAAAATTCCATGTATATCACACAAAAAGAATCCCAAACCCCAAAACTATTTGCAGCATTTAGAACCTAGCCCATTATCTGGTATTACCACCAAATTAAACAGATTTTTATCAGTCTGCATTCCATTAAAGAAATTCCAAAGCATAAAATTCTGAATGCTTTCCTAAAGAAAATCTTATATTTTCCCCAAAATGTGGAAAAATCAAAGATGACTGAAAAGAAAACTTGTACAGCAAGTTCTCCAGCTTTCTTCTATGTAGGTGAAATCTTGACATGAAGTGATACAGAAGAAACACTGTCTTTTCTACAGTTTCCCTTTACTCAACAATAATTTTATAGGTGAATGAGCAGAAAAATACCCACTTTTTCATGGAAAATACACTATATCCTTTGTCTTCCCTATTGGCAGTTAAAAGAGAATCTGTAATAAACCTGCTCAGCATACTGAATCTGTGGCAGAGGAGTTGTAAGAAATTATATTACTGTATAATATTATCAGGAAATCTAAGGTTTTGTGGTTTTAAATTTTTTCCCCTGATCTTGTAGAAACACCTGTGATACAAGCTTGTTATTTTGTTAAGGGTGAGTATTTACAGTTCACTTACATTTCTACTTCACTTTGTCAAGTTACAGTGGATCACTATTCTGACAGGAAATAATCATAAAAAGAAAGTTGGTTCCTTGATTTCTGTGACCAGCAGTGGACCAAGCCATATCATTTATGTGATAACATACGAGAGCTATAAGCTTTCATAAAAGAGGAAATTACAGAATACTGTCATTTTTTCTGTGCAAGAGTTGCTATTATTTAAATAGTTTCAAATTTATAGAATAATGTAATTTTCCTCTCTCAACTCCAAATACATCCACAGACAAAGTAAACAGCCCTGTAGAAATGCAAATCCACCACAAATAATGAAAAACTATCTAGAATATTAAATGAGTTCATGTTACTGCAAATGTAGAAACAGGTCAAGTTAAATGTGCACAGACCTAGTGGAATTAATAGGTATACACCAATTTATATCATCCAACATTTCTAGCCATGAATCTTTCTTAGCTTTTGCAGATTCCTTTCTACGTCAAAGAAATACATGCAGTTCTCTCCTGAAAGAGACTGAATAAGGGACAGGGACCAAAAGAAAATTAACATAATGAACTATTTTAAATTAAAATCACAGAAATAGTGTAAAAATAATGAATACCCAGAAAATGTTCCAGCAAGAATGCCCAGGAAGCTAATACCCATGGCAAGGTATTTTTCAGATTGCAAGTGTTTCAGACAACAGGTTTACCTGAGAAGAAATTATGAAGAACACTGTTCCCAAAGCAGTCAAGTATACGCTGTTGACACAAAAGGAATTGCTTCTAAAACATGCATCCTTTTATATGGCTATTACCACAGGAAAAATATTAACATTGGGAAAAGGTAATGTAGATTACAATCCTGCTCCTGTATCAATACAATTATTAATACATTACTATTGGCATTTTCACAAATAGAAATATTTCAAATGTAAAAAAATCCTCTTCATTCTTTTGTCATAAGCTTTCTAAACTTCAGGAGAGGCCGAACATTAAGCTGGGTCTAGATTTATATACCCCTGGATCTTGTGGGATGTGTAGGAATGCAAATCTATTTTGCAGTGTACACTCCTCTTGCAGAACCCTTGTTTTGCAACCAACGCTGACAGATGGTGACTTGTGTCCCCATGGTCTCTGCAGAAAGCTTGTTGTAGGTTGGTACCTCAACAGACATGAGCAAAATACCCACGAGCACAGGATGTTTAAGCTAATTTTCTAATGGTTTCCCCAGATGCATTTTAATTAAAAAAAAAACAAAACCAAAAAAAACCCAAAGTTCCTCATGGCCCTAGGGGCCAGTCAGGTGAGAAGAAACATGGGCCTTAATTCTGCCTTTAATTATACTTTTTTATGTTCTTTGACCTCAAAGCAGTTTTTTATACAAGGATCAAGGGTACAACTTAAGAATATCAGAAGCAGACTGAAGATTTAAGTTCCCATTAAGTTCTTCAGTCACTAAATGGCAAACTTTATGTCTTCATAACTTCAATAAAAATTAAAAAAAATAAAAGAATTCATTCTGGAATCACTGATGTCTGTAATCACCTGGCCTACTGTGATGCTTTTAGACATAAGGAATAAAAATATTTTTATTTGTAACAAAAGCCCTGTTGATCTGAAGATCAAACCGTCATTGAGATGCGTGGGAGAATAACAGTGCAGTGACATTCTTATAGTCAGTCTTCAGATAATAAGTTCTTGAAGCATGAGATTATGCCATGATCAAGGGCCTTCAGTCCAGTGAAAGTTCAGGAGGAGTGCAAGAACGTTAAAAAGATAAAAGCAGGATGTTGAAGGAAGGTGGAAGAAAAACAGAGAATAGAGAAGCAGTAATGAGAAGAGGGAAAGAGGATGACAGATTAAAAAGGTGATTGAAACAACCTGGTAAAAGAAAGATCAATGTTAGCTGAGGGAGAAAAAAAAAAAAAAGGAGGAAGAAGCAGTGAACTTATAAGAATCTGAAGAGAAGCAGCATGAGGAAATTGGTTACTAAAAGAGAAAAAATTAGTAATGAATCTTCATTCTATGAGAGTAGACCAGCTGTCAAGCAACTATTATATACATATTCGTTACAAACGACACTAAATAAAAAAGAAGGATTTGAAAACGTACTGTAAATTTAGTGACTGTTGAAAGGGGTTTGACAGAAAACAATGTACTTTAATTCCTTCAAAATGTGTGCTGTTTATTCCCATATCAGCAAGTCACATCTGTCTACTAAAAGATCTAAGCATATTATTCAGAATAGGTGATTTTTTCCTAACTCTTTTTCAAGGTTATAACCTGGAAATATTTTCTAACCGCTTCTCAGTGTTCATTTGCTTACTTTCAAGGTACATTTTCTCAGAGAATTCTCATATTTTTGGGGGATATTTATATGGGGGATGGGCACTTCAAACTCTGGTCGCTCCTGCAACCTCAGTTTCTACTCATCCTCTTTGTAGGAGATCAGTGGTTATAAACTTCTCATTTCAGTGTGTTGGTCAGCAAGAAAGGTACATGAACATAAATGTTTATTAGTAAACTTTTTACCAGAGAAATAGCTAAAATAGTCTAAGCTTTAAAACTCTCCAGTGCCAGCTGGAGAAACAGAAAATGTGTATGAGGCTTTAATTAACTGTAAAATCTGAAGTGAACTGCATTGCATGATACCTGGGGATTTCAGTGAAGAACATACATATGTTCTCTCTGCTAATTGAAGATGAGCTGCATTTTAAGGGATTACATCCCCTGAGGTCACAGAGCCAGAGAGAGTGGAAGATAGGAGAAGAATTTTAAAGGCCTAAAGTAAACTTTCTGTTAATGGTCTGCCCTTTGCAAGCAAAGTATATTAACAGTTTATCTTTAAGCTGATTTACTGTGTGCTGTGTAAATTTTATGTGGAAATGGGAATGCGGCATAAAAAGGAAGTTTATATTTTTTCTTGCTATATATAAAATATGAAATTTGAAAGCCTTATCATTCTGTGACAAAGCTCATACTTCATCTTTTTCATTAAGCACTGAGATCATTTTATTAATTTCTTTTTAAGATGTTATAGAAGCAGATTAAATGGAAAGCAAATTAATCCTAGCTGTAAACTCATCTACAACATAATGGACAATTGCAACACTCCAGTGGCAGGGTGGTACTGAATTGTCTCTTTGAAAGCTGCACAAAAGCCAACAGGTTGCATGGGGATTTCACCTTGCAGCAGGGCCAAATTACAATGTTTTGTCCCAAAAGGGTTCCTAAAGCTCTGTGCTGGTATTGGCTGGGGTAGAGTTGATTTTCATCACAGTGACTAGTTTGGGGCTGTATTTTGGATTTGTGATGCACACACAGGGTTAGTAATACAGGGATGGTTTTGTTACTGCTGAGCTTTGAAAGGTTGTGATGATCAGGAGAGTTGCCTAAGGACTAGAAAAAACAAATATCACCCCTGTGTTCAAAAAATTACAAGGAGGTAACTACCAGCCAGTTAACCTCACCTCAATTCCTGGAAAGGTGATCAAGCACCTCATTCTGGAGGCCATGTCTATCCACATGGATGACAAGAAGGTGATCAGAAGCAGTCAGCATGGACTCGCTAAAAGTAAATAATGTTTGACTAATCTGATTTCCTTCTACAAGGAAATGACTACCTGGGGAGACGAGAGGAGAGCAGTGGATATTTTCTACATCAGGTTCAGCAAGGCTTTTGACACTGCCTGTCACAAAATCCTCACAGGCCAACTCAAGAAGTGTGAACTGGATGAGTGGGCAGGAGGCAGATTGAGAACCTGTCACTAGTGGTGTCCCCCAGGGTTCAGTACCCAGTATTGTTTAACTTATTAATCAATAACTTGAATGAAGAGACAGAGGCCTCCTCAGCAAGTTCACTGATGGCACAAAGCTGGGAGGAGAAGCTGATACCCCAGAGGGCTGTGCAGCCCTTCAGAAGGACCTCAACAAGTTGGAGAGATGGGCAGAGAAGAGCTGTCGGAGATTCAACAAAGGTAAATGCAGAGTTCTGCCCCTGGGGAAGAATAACCCCAAGCACCAGGACAGGCTGGGGACTGACCTGCTGAGCAGCAGCTCTGCAGAGAAAGACCTGGGGTCCTGGTGCACAACAAGCTCTCCATGAGCCAGCAGTGCATCCTTGTGGCCAAGAAGCCGAAGGTATCCTGGGGTACATTAGGAAGAGCATTGCCAGCAGCACGAGGGAGGTGATCCTGCCCCTCTGCTCAGCCCTGGTACAGGCCTTGTACTGGGCTGCTCAGTACAAGAGAAACATGGTGCTCCTGGAGCAGATTCAGAGGAGGGTGGCAAAGATGATTATGGGTGTAGAGCATCTCTCTCATGAGAAAAGGCTGAGAGAGTTGGGCCTGTTCAGTCTCGAGAAGACACAGCTGAGAAGGGACCTCATCAATGTCTATCAGTATCTGAAGGGAGGACGTCAAAAGCATGGAACCAGGCTCTGCTCAGTGGTGTTGAGAAATAGAACAAGAGGCAGTGGACAGAAACTGATGCACAGGAAGTTCTACCTGAATGTGAGGAAGAAATTCTTTAGTGTGTGGGTTATCGAACACTGAACAGATTGCCCAGGAGGTTGTGGAGTCTCCTTCCCCGGAGATATTCAAGAACCATCTCAATGTAATCCTGTGTGATGTGCTCTAGGATGACTCTGCTTGAGCACAGAGGTTTGAATTGCCCCCTGTAATCCTTTCAGACCTTACCCATTCTGTGATTCTGTGAATTGCACTGAGGAGCATAGCCAGCATTGTGGATAGCAAAGCACTAGTATATTAAATTTGCAGGAAAAGAAAATTTATGAAGGGGCTGAGAAAAATGTGAGTAAGTGGAGATTAAGCTGAATTGAATCTTCCTTCTTGATTAAGTATATTGGGGCAGGGATATCAGGGAGAAAGAATTAGATGAAACAAGCTAGAGAAATAGATCTCCAGTGTTTCTTCAACTCGGAGGGTGGCGATAGGTGGGTTGTTTGTCTATACCCATCTCTTTTTCCCAAAATCTGGTGTGCCGCTGAGATTCATAACCACTGAATTTGGGTGTGTACCTGGTTCAGCTGTGTCTGTTATACAGAAATGTGTTGTAGATATGCAACATTTTGCAAGGTGCAGGCAGTTCTTGTGCACGGTTGACACAAGGCGAGTGTGCATTTAATGCGTACGTGGCTGCAGGAACCAGGTCATTGTTCAGTGTGCAGCATTTTTTGAAACACCACGGTCAAATCACTTCCACATTTGAGACACAACTTCCGTGTAGTTTCTGGGTGGAAATTGAATAGAATAAAGGCTAATAACTGAATAAGATAAATGACTAAATATCTTTATTCACAACGCATTGTGAAATTAAGTAGTTAATAATTACTATACCTTCATTTATGTCAGAAAAAATTTGCATTTTGTTGTACATTTGAATCAGAGTTTTCGAAATTATGTAGAAAATATTGCCTATACAATCTAAAGTAATATGTGGCTGCTGGAAAAAGAAGCAGCTTGTTAATAGATAGCCACTCCCCATATTACCTGTTATTTCCAAATAGTGTTACACTAAAAAAGAAAAGATTGAGGAAAAGTGGAGAAACTGTGTGTCTCTGTTCAGCACATAAAATATTGAATACAATCTGAAAGAGAAACTGCTTACATTTCGTTTGTATGAAGTATGTGAGACATAGAAGATGAACGCATAAAGCAGCTCATATGATATTTAGCACAAGAGCCTCTGAGGAGATAATGAGCTGACTTCTATTAATTTTAGCAATGCTTTACAAGTACAGGACCTGGTCCTTAATCTATAAACTTGTATTTCTTGCATTCTTAATTATAAGTCAGAAAAACAAACAAAATGTCATGGACACTCCATGTACTCTATACATTACTGCTTTTATAAACATGCAAGAGTCACAACTTTTCCCATCCACCTTTCTTCTAGACTTCTTTCGGACATTGAAACTTTGATGTCACTAATGTTTGTTCATAATTATACTTTGCTGCTTATAGTGCTATTGCTTTTTACCTTTTGTCTGGTATAATTGTGGTTTGAAAGACAAAACCTGTGATACGTAAACCTAACTACTAAAATCATGGTGTCTTTTCTTTTTAAATTTTATTTTAAATCTATCTGACACCTGCTCACTGGCCGGCTCTGTAATTACTTCTTTCATTAAGTCTTACCTCTGGAGAAGGCTCAAGCGCTGTGTGTAAGTTCAAGTGAGGCTTCTGTGGCAGGGGTGTGTAGGGTGCAGCAGAGTGCAGCACCTGGGCTTCTGCCTGACTGAAATCCCTGACTATGTGGAGACACGAAGCTCTTTTGAAGCTGAAATCAAAAGGTCATTCAATGATCAAGGTGTGCATCCATCCTCCCTCCAGTAATAGAACAGTGAGATCTCCTAGGGAGGTCTCCTCTGTCTTTTGTTCTCTTCTACCTTTGAACCATTCACAGGGACCTATCTGCCCTTCTTAGTTACAGAATAAATGTCTTGTTCTTTTCAGACATGCAGGGGTTTTGGTATGCAGCTTGCAGGGCCAGGAAAGCTAGACACTGCTGTACTAGACGTGGAGTTTGGCAGTTGCTGAACTTGAGAGAATTTTTCATTCTTTGCATCTCATTTGGAGCAGGCAGGATATCCTTGAGCATCAATGATTCTGTCAGAAAACAAGGGCATATTTACATATCATTTGCATACTGTAAATAGTTGTGCTCTTTTCATGGATCCTGCATAAAAAATGTACATCATCTGACATAATGTGCCAAACAGAAAAAAAGTTTTCTTCAGTTTCATTAAAAGCCTGAATTTGTATTACATTTTGACATGCTAAACAGTGTTCTACAATCAAAAATGTATTTATCTCAATATTTAGATTACAGCAATACTGCAATTATAATAAACAGTTAAACTTCACAGATACTGAGAGGGTACAGTGCTTGCTAAATTCCAAATCCTAGAACAAAGTTAGAAAAAAAAAAAAAGTCCTATAAAGAATTTTATAAAAAGAACTTATAGAAATAGAAATTACAGTCCATAAAATCTTTTTCCAGTACATATTCCAATTTAATGGATCCATATGTATGTTCTCACATACAAGAAATTAAGTCTTGAAGAATCCACTCCAAAGTAGCCTATCCAGGCACTGATTAAAGATTAAAGTTAAGATCCTATATAATATTTCAGCTTTCCACCTCTTGAAAAAGTTCCTGATTGAATCTCTTTCAAAAAAGTTGACCTTCTAAATTTTCCTGCTGCTTGCACAAATCCCTTGGCTGTATCTGACCTTAGATTAGCCCCACTGCAAATGGTTGCGCAGCACTCAGAAGAGTGTGCTTGCAATACCTCACCGACTAACTACACCTCTTTGCTGCAAAGATTGGGTGGAACTGTTGAATATGTGTAGAGTCTTAGCAGGATAAAAGGGTTGTGGGAACCTATTGCAATAGATTAAAATTAGCTTAATGAAGCTGGTAACATGCCTATGGAAATGGTTCCTACTTTTTTTTTTTTTTCCTTAGTTAAGGCTGTAGAAAAGCCCAATTTTTTCTCTCTTGTGACAGAGCAGAATTTTTCTCATTTGGCTACTTCTACAAAGAACCTGTAATTCCAAAACTGTTGATTCTCATATTACTTCTATAAATATAATAAAGATGTGAATATTTTTTTTTTTAAATCCTCTTTTTTGGTATTTGTAGTTTTCATAATCAATACTCCTATAAATCACGTTTGCTGACTTTCTGCATTTATTTCAGTCTTAGCTAATGTTGATGTTCTGTAGTTCCATAATAGGATAGAGGGAGAAGAACTTAAGAAAACATGGGAGAAACAAAAACTATTCCAGAAGAGAGCTAGGGCCAAATAATAAATGTGTAGGAAACTGAGGGAAATAAAGCAAGAATGCGTGAAGAAAATTAAAATAGAAATGAAAAAAAAAAAAAAAGTATAAAAGAAACGAAAGTGAAATCCATTTTAAGAAAAATCCCATTAGAAATTAAATTTAAAAATAACAAAATCAAAACAACTTTTGAATTTTGCTCTTTTCCTACCCTCTTTATTCTTGACTGATAAGGTTTTCCTTTTTAGCTATAAGAAAGATAATTTTTAAATTAAGAAGAAAAAGAAGATGAAAACAGAGCTTTTTAGACACTTGATTCCAATGCCTGAAGCCTTAAAGGAAGTACAACTGTCCCAGAAATCACCTCTGAAATCATACATGTTTGCAGTTATAAAGGTGTAAGGAAAGAAAGATATGTTCCTAAGAAAACAAGAAGCAGGATCAAGACTGGTTGTTTCAAAGGCAAAAGAGAGTTGCAGACATGAATTAGAGGAAAAAACAGAGAAGAAACAACGATATTTTAAAGGTGAACTCACAGTCCTGACAGGAACAGACAAGAGAGCCATTATTGGGAGAGGAAGGTAGATTCATAGTGGGTAGGACACTGAAGGTGGCTTCCTTAGGTAAGGTGAGCCCCTCTGTTAACTTACAGTTTGTTATCCTTAGCTTCTCGACAGCCCCAGGTGGTTGACATCCGTGTCTTTCTGCTTTCTGCTCTCCTTTGGTGCCTAGCATACCTAACACAGTTAAGGTCCTCTTCCTCTGAAAAGGATCTCTGCTCTCTTGATTCAGTCCCACCCCATTCTTCCTGCTGAGATTTGTGACTTTTGTGTAAGGGCACCTCTTTTCTTCACTTCTTTCATCTTCTTTGCACCTTTCACTCATTTTCTTTGTAACTCTTAAGAAAGAAAAAGAAGGGGCTGAGTAAAGAGGCTAGACAAAACCATCTTATGACACTAACTCTTCTTCAAAAGGCTGTGATTTGAATTCCATGATTTTTGGAAAGAACGGAGCCATCTACTGCAATTTTTTAAATGGCAATATTATTGTCCAAGTATCTGCATAAAATCGAGGAGAAATATCTGTGGTTCTCTGAGACAGCAGAGTGAGAAGCAATTGGTTTTCAGACTAATATAAATCCTATTCTACCCCATTCTGAGCTGCCGCTGAATGCTTACCATGGCCATATTGAAGGCAGTTGCTAATTGTTTTTAGCTATTTTCACCTTTTATCTTCCATGTATATGCATTTTTAATTCTGCAATCTTGTGCTATTCTTACTCACTAAGCAGTAACAAACGCAGGCAAAGTGTATTTGTTCTAGAAAGGAGATGTCATACTTTGGAATCTGCCTTGTGGAGCTCCAATGCTGAGCACTCCCTGGTACTGCCCACAGCAAAGACATAATGCTCATTTCTAAGAGTATTCCTATTTCTGAGATTTTTCATCAGCTCTAACTTACATTCTTTCCCAAATTTATCTTTGGAAAGAAGATTTTTTTTCCCTTACTCATACTGGTTTGCCAGATTACAGTGATTCCCTGTGTTCTAGAGATTGTGACAGGACATTTTGTTTCCTCTCCTTGTTCAGCTCTTAAGTGAAATCTACTCTACAGTAATAGAAAAAGGAAGTTTTCACACAGTTGGGATTCACTCACTAAAAAAGCATTGAGATAAATTTGAGGGAGAACAAAGCTTCTCCACTGTCAATACAAAACAGTTGATATTCTTCAAAATACTACACTGTATGCTGATGACAGGCTAAATTTTAATCTACTCTCAAAATAAAGAAGAAGAATATGCTAAAAAAATGAGTAGTGAATATTATCTGCTGTCACTGTGAGGCCATTGCACTGAACAAGCAAAACACATATCCTTGATTATAGAGGTTGATTGAGACATTTTCCAGCTGCTTTGTTTGCATGCAAAACATATCCTGTTATTTCAAAGTGACTGAAAAAAAGAGAAAAGACAAATTCAAAATTCAAAAATCTCATGGGATTTTTTTGAGAAAGCTTCTGTATATGACATGCAATGATAATGGATAAAGCAGCAATGAAAAAGATGGTCATGAATAGAAAGCAAGTGGTTTTGTATTTGTGATGTATGGATGATGATATGCATGTCTGAAGAGTTGATTAGACTACATAATGTAGTTGTTGCACAAGCAGCTAGAATTTAAATATATGATTATATAAATCTGAAAGTGAACAACTATAAAAAAAAAAAACATCTCTGTGATGACTTCATTAAAATGAAATGTGTAGGTTTATTTATAACAACTAAACAAGCCCAGAATACCAGTATTTGTACTCCATGAAGTTTCCTTTCCCTTGTCCTTGAGGTCTGGCTGCTGGCCACTCACTCCCTTCTTTTTCACATGTCCTCTGTGAGATGCTGACCTTTGTCTGTCTCATGTCTTCTGCTCTTGACATCCTTGAGTCCCTACAAGCTTGTCTCCACGAGCAGACCCTCTTGCTTCCCAGGAAAATTACAACTTCCGCCAAAGAAGAGGTCCTTCCATAATAGCCACAGAGTCAGTGATAAACTTGGCAGGGACTTCTGAAGACTGACTAATGCAGCTCAGGACAGGGTCCAGTTGACTTTTGAATGTTTCCAAGGATGGAAACTTCACAGTCACACTGAATAACCTGTGTTTGAAAACTCTGCAAAATAATTTTCTCATGTTTAAAGGAACTTCCTGTATTTCAGTTGCACTTAAGAGCTGAACAAAGAGAGGAAACTAAGTGTGCTGTCACAATCTCTAGAATACAAGGAATCACTGTAATCTGGAAAGCCACTGTAAAGATCCTGGCTGCTTATTCTTAAATCAGGTACTTTTACATATTGATAAAATCACCATGCCATAAAACCTCACTACTCTAAATGAAATATAACAGCAATGGGAACCAACGGGAAACAACTAAGAATCAAATATACAGGCTGTGAAACACTGGGTTTGGTTGGTCAGGTTTTGGGTTGGTTTTTTGTTTGGTTTTTGGGACTTTTTTCTCCAAGTCCTTCAAAGCACCCTGATGAAAGACTTTATCTAAAAATTTCAAACGTAAATATTTAATTCCTTCACTAGCAGCCATGTGTCTGTCCTCTAAGAGAAATCCTTTCCAATAAAGCTTTTTACTTCCTGATAAAAATCAGTTACCAAGTCTACCTGTGGTGTAGTTCTAATTCCAGTTGGAATTTCTAGAAACACTCCTTCACTTTCAGAAGACACAGATTTACTGCTTGCTTACCAAGGGAGATTATACATAGAACCCTGGTAGCATATACTATAATAGCCCATGTTTAAACCCTCTGATCAATGTAGTATCAATAATACCAGTTAACCATTCCCTCAGCCATAATGTCTTTGGATAACTGAAAATCAGATAGTTCATTTTCCTGTGGGCTTCTCCTTCCTAACTTCAGATATATCCAAAGATCTTTGTTGTATCACATAGTGGAGCATGTATGCTGATCTTCAGATGCTACTTGTTCTAAACATGTGACTAGACATGAGCTGCAACAATATGACCACGAACACTGAGCAGCAGTGTCACAGAATGTAAAGCTTGTTATTCCATTTGTCATTTGATATGTCAGCAGGCAAAACCAGCCAGCAGTTTCTTCATTTTATGTGTACAAATCTTACAAAAAAGTATTCAATGTGAGCATTTCTGTGGCTAAGGCATAAACATTTATACCAATATGACCAAGATTTATAGTTATGAAGGACATGGTGAGAGACGATTAAAAATTTCTAAAAGCAAAAGATTGTGTTGGTGACCAAAGCCTACAGGAGGCTCTGTTTATTTGAATGTAGAGACATTAATGTCTAACTATTTTAATCTCTGACCTATCTTAATTTCACTTCAGTCTGAGGAAACATCTTCTGGGAAAAAAATCTGTGGATGTCAAAGATGGTGTGAATGCTTAATATACAGAACTAGAGAAGAGGTTCATGTATATGTGCAGGTAAACTCAGCTATGCAAATTCTGATGAAAAAACAATTTTCCAAAAGCTAATATTGAACAGAGATGTGATGATATTATACCAATTCTTAAGGCCTCCATAGCTATTCCAAATGCCATAGAAATCTGAGTTTAAGATGGTTCCAGGTGCATGGTTCTGTTTTCAGACATGATCAGCTGATTACTCATCATCATCTGTTGCAAGCCAGCTGTCAGCTCACGGAGAGAGCATTGAAGTCAGTTTGGCTGAGCAAACAGAGTTATTTCTGAACTGAATGTCAATTGGTTTCTAAAGCAGTGAAAGTAATAAAAGTGGTGATGTCAGTACCAGCAATCAAGTTGCACAGAGAAGGTTTATTTCCCTGACCTAAATCATATTAAACCGCAGCTTTGATTAACAATGAGACAATTTCTGCTTCACAGGTTCAGGCTTCTACTTATATATTAGGATAAAACTGTGTTATTGGTAGATCAGAAGGAGAGGGGAATTGGTTTCAAAAAGAAAACAGTATAATGACTTCATCTGTCTACTTTTATTGAAAAGAGAAAAATCCATTACCACATTAAATTCAATGTTTCTTTTTTACCCCCATGGTTTTCACAGTAAAGGCACAAGAGTGTTAAAATACAGCTATTTTAGAATACCTGAGCAGGTAGAAGTGCATGGGTGTAGCAGCATATATATTCTGTAAACTCTGATTCATTTGGACACACATGCCTGGTAGATCCTATTGGAGAATGACAACTCGTGTGCTTTGTTCAGGAAATCCTGATCACACAGGAAATGTACAGAGCAATTTTATATTACTGCATAATAGGTAATCACGTCCATCACATTCATATGTGTCATTTCCAGAGAAGTTGCAGATTGTCTGGAGTTGCTGTTAATTTCCCAGCTTCATGTTTGGGAATGCCAGATACACATAGAAAGTTCTCAAAATCTGCCTGAGAAAAGGAATTTGTCAGGCAACTTAAACAGTACTTTTGAGTCTTGAGTAACCATGAGCAACATTGAAAGAAATACAAAAGCAGCAAGTCCACAGGCTAAGAAAGAGTAACCAAGTAATGAAAATAGTGCTCAAAATTTGAATCTATATGGAATTATTTAAGAATGAATTTCAGATTGAAAAGCATACAAAATTAATGCCCCCATAAAAAGACCCCCCAAACATACCAAATCAAAACAAAAAACCTTGACAAATGTTTGAAAATAATTTTTCAACTTCCTAATTTTGAGGTAAACCTCCTGACATAATTTGAATAATGATTTTTTCAACCTCATGTGAGTAATACACTTCTTTGCCATTAAAAAAACAGAATATTTATTACACTCACTTGCTCAAGGAGAGAAAATTTGCTGATTAGCTTTCTAAAATAATGCATTAATATACTTATTTTTCTTAGAGCTGTTCTTTTCCACCACCATTTCAAAAGTCAAAAAAGAAAAAAGAAAAACAGTGGGTACTTAGATAAGCTATCATTAACCCTCTCCCTGTGCACTGAAAATCCATCAACACCAACAGGATACTGGACAGACTTTGAAATAGCATAATATGCAAAAACTGTAAGTGTTACTAAATGCTTTAAAAAAATGTATTTCCTAACATTATTCACTTAGATTAAACAATCATCTGTCTGTCTTCTTAATCACTTGACCTAATTGCAAGGTGGTCATTTAGCATATGTTTCAAAGTGGTATTCGGGTAGATGAGGTCACCAAGAAAAGCATCTGTTCCATATCACAAATAATAATTAAAAAATTAAAACAGTGAGGTACCCCTGGGATTTATGTGGAGTCCCTGGTTAAAATTCCACAAACTGAATCAAGGTATGATTACACTTAATTTTCATTCCTCTGAAGAGGTTTAATTGCTTTCTGGCTACTGTTGAATCATTCCTGTAGAATCCCTATAGACTGCTCAGCCAAAACAAATATTTTTCACTAGTCTATTGCCATAGACACAAGAAGCAATGTCTTTTTTTAGAGATTAGGAAAAAAAAAATCCTGCATGGATATCTGAATGCCCTTATGGCAAAAAGTACTTGAGAAATTCCTTGCTTACTTCTGATAATTTCACTTATGGCAATTATTCTAAAGTCTAATTGAGTAAAATGCATTTAGAAATGGCAACAAATATGCACTAAAAACATTTGCCATGTTGAATGTCAGATAATTGTTCTGGTAATTCTAAAAATATTATTTGGGTCTGGGTTTTTTTTTGCTTTTGGGTTTTTTTCAGATCAGAAGGGAGATCTTTCACTTTTGCCTCAAACAGTTATAAGAAAAATTGTTATAAGAACAGTAAAATGAAATTAAGGGTGAAAACTAAAGTAAATTTATTTCAATTTTATCTTGATTCTTGTTTTGCCTAAATGCACAACATAGCAAGATTTAGCTAATTTCATGTAGCATCTGGATGTCAACAAAATTGCATTTTTAAATTAAAATGATGTTTGAATAGACATAATTTACCTAGAACAAATAATTAAGAAAATAAAAATAAGATATAGTAGCAATTGCTATTTGGAGTAAATGTTGGTTTTCATAGCTCTGTGTCTTTATTACGGTCTACAGGATTTACTTCTGGGAAAGGCACAGGAAAATTCACAAAAGGCATCTATAGTTGAACTTCGTTGAAGTTGCTTCTCTGACAGTCAGAAGGCAAGGTTCAACTTGAATCACACGAATTCAGGGAATTCAGATTTCACTCAGTCTTGTATGACTTCGGAAATTCTAATAAACTCATAGCATGTGTTTCAGTGGTACAGGGATACCATTAAATTTTGTTGGTCTAACGAAATTATGGTAGAAAGTTGCACAAAGTAATCATGTGCCACAAGTACACATTTTAAAAAAAGTTCTGAAAGACGAACTTAACTAAAAAGTTTTATTATTACTATTCTAGGAGAGCAAGATTCTATTTATAGTCTTGAAATTGTCTATTTTTTTTCTTATTTCCTGTCCTGTTTCAAAACAAATTATTCAGTCATTTTATTTGCTTTTTATATGGCAGTTCTTATCGAGCTTCTGATACAATCATGTTATTTCTATTATTTGAATACATATATTTAAGTTCCACAATAAAATGCATTATTCTGAGTGGGAATATGCTATTGTTTTCTATGTTATACATTATGTAAACTGTATTCAGACTTATTTATTTATTTATTCTTCATTTTAGCTTTTATATATTATTTGTTAATCCTTCTGTGGTTCATTTCCACCAATGCAGAGTGTGAAAATATTTTTGCTGAGCAATATAGACAGGAACACTGATAATTCTTTTTGATATGTTTAAAATTCAATATATGAATGTCAATTTTTTTCTCTCCACTGGATGTTTTCTTGCATTTATGAACAGAAAAATTCATATGCCAGCATTTTCCCATTTCTCCAGCTTTATCGGATGCAGTAATATCTTCTTGTTTCTATTAAATGGATGCATACCAGTCAATTTTCATTAGAGATGTCACTTTCATGGTAATTTTCTGATGATGACACTGAATTATAGCATATATGTATTTTCATATTACATCTGAATTTATTTGTGCTCTTTCACATCAGTGAAAGAAGTGTAGTCACTTACATCACCATAGGACCATGAGTAAGTTCAAGGACTCAATATCTTTCCTCTGGTGGCTGGCATTTTGTTCTATACTTTGTTAGATGGTTTTAATACTAGAGTTCATTCTTATTATTATTTGCAGAAGTAAATATGAGGTAGACAACAAAGAATGATTTACAATGGTAAAAATAAATTATTCCAGCTTATTAACAGCCTCTCCAAGGATAAAATGTCATGTTTGTTTTCAGCTTTCCCACTGAGCTTGGGAATGTTTAACAAGCTAAACCCATAATTTTGGATACTATTGCCCAAGGAAGAAAACTTCAGGTGTCAACCATGTAACCAAACCCAATTTTTTTCTGTACTTTTCCTTTTTTATTGAACCATATTTAAATGACCAGTGAGTGAGTAACGTAAAAAGTAGATACTCTTGAAATTGTTACTGGGGACACAGGAAACTCTGTCATAAATTCAGAAATGAAGATGCTTTAGACCTTGTACGTTTCCTAAAAGTTACTGTGGGAAGATTTTTTTATTTTTTTTTTAACACCAGTTATTTACAGTTTAGGTGGTAGGCATATCACAAAACTAACTTATACCAAGAGGATAGCATATATCTTAAGAAGATTCATGGTTCCAGGCTATGCAGAATAAAAAGTGTATGGGCTATCTTCAGTATTCAAAATCTTTACATTGCCAGAAAATAAATAGATTTTATCTATTGGGAATAAAGTCAAGATTCTATCTTATCTAGGCTTCCATTTCAC
This sequence comes from Acanthornis magna, assembly GCA_036785705.1. Lineage (NCBI taxonomy): Eukaryota > Metazoa > Chordata > Aves > Passeriformes > Acanthizidae > Acanthornis > Acanthornis magna. The sequence continues at coordinate 11,571,913 of JAWUZG010000025.1, forward strand.
ATGTCATTTTTCAAACTTGTATTTTTCTCAACAAAAGGTACCCATCACTCCTCTGGGAGTGCTGGGAAAAAGCAGAAGGTGTGTCACTGGTGTTTGGGCAGTGTGTCCCCCTGAGTCCAAAGGCGTGTCTCTTCTCATTCCATACTGTGTGTGTGAGACACCAGACAATTGTTGCCATGGTTACAGTACTACCCACTGGCTCAATTTTTCTGAATATTTTCTGCCCACATTTTGTAGTAGTATGTAGACCATTACTGCTGTGGTGTTTATGCAAGAAAACAAATAGCAGACAATATTATGCTGCTATGTAAAGTATATTTCAAGTATGTCTACTACTTTAAAGAAATCTTAGTCATTTAGTGCAGTCATTTAGTTATTTAAAGCTAATTTTTCCACCTTTGGAAATATCCCAATAAATGGAGCATAAATTTCCACTCACTGTCCAGAATAATACGTAGGAGGTAGATCTCCATGACTCTTCTAGAGCAAAAAATCAATACAACACTGGATTTGGATACATTACGGTTTGAACACAAAAAAAATCCACTTTTTTGAACTTATGCAATTTTTACTGAAGTTTATTTTAACTGGATAGACATGGAGCAGGCTTGACCTAGACCAAAAAAATCAAGCAGAAAGGTTTTATGGCTATCATCAGAGACTGGAACAGTGTCAAAGATCAGAAAAGTCAGTACTTGCTTATTCTAATCTGGATGGATAGACAGTTTTTCATATTGAGGCACACAGCCTTGGTAGAACAGCTAACAGCCCTGGAAACAGTGAGTGAATTATACACAGACAGACTACAGTCCTGCATATCAAGAGAGGCTGCTGGATAATTTTTCCTGATATTATATTTCAGACTATAAACACATATAGGAGTTAGCATCTTAAACACCAGTCAGTGAAGGACAAAGCCTTAAAAAGTTAACATAAAGAGCAGAGCTTCTGCATCAGTAACTCTGTCGAATGCATATAAATTTAAATGGAACTGTACAAGTGAAAAGGCGTATTTGTTGTACAAGCTGTCGTACAAGCCCACATTTTCTAATGTATTTTATTTAATCTAGATGTAATCCTCTTACTTAGTTCTCCCTCTAGATGCTTCCCTTCTATTATTTTTGTTCTCATGACTGGAACAAACTAAATTCTTATGTCTATTTCTTCTTTCCTTTGGACTGAGAAAAGGAATCACTTTCTTTCAGAGGCAGACTATTATATTTTAAAACATATATTTCCCTCTCGGAGTGCTTTATGCAGAAAAGCTGAGCCTGCGGGATAAAAACCAGATGGAAAAAAGTTTGGTAAGCTTTTCTTGCCTTAACATTCAGTAGATATTCAGACAATTTTGATGAATTTGCACAGCTATAGGGAACAACATATATTATGATGTAAATGCCATCAATATGACATATGCCTAAAGTTTTGTGTATAAATAAATAAAACATATTGAAAAGCCTGCTGCTTACCCCAGCTGTTTATTTCTCACTGTGTATAAATGCCAGAGAAAAAAAAGAAAAAACACCCAAAACCTAATCAAACCAAAAAAACCCCCAACTTGTTTTTGCAGTGTTTTCATATTGAGTTTTGAGTCATAAAGCAATTAGAAATATTAAATCAAGATTGCTAGCTGCATTCAGGTCAAGTCCTATGAGTAAATTTCTGCATTTTTGTTGAAAATATGTGGAACATTTTACATCAAACTGACCGAAAATTACACCTTCTTTGAAGATTGCACCCTGACTGGAACAAAATATATTTTTCTAGGATCTTTTAAGGAACTCTTGATAATTCATGAGTCAATCCATACAGGTATTCAATACCTTATTGGGGCCAATGGATAAAGCTTCGGGTGACATCCATGAACTCTCTATCGGTTCTCAAACATCAATTTATTTTACAAGTGATTCAGTGATCAAAAAGAAAAAAAGAACCAACTGAAGTAGAAAGTAGGGAATTGCTAAAAAGCAGGGTAGTTGAGAACTAGCAACCTCAGAGTCTCTGGTGCAACACCCGGAGACTGATAAAAGCATTGGCTTGCCTTGACATTCAGCTTGTAACTGACCAGAGAGAAGGAAAAAACCTGAACTGTGATCAATGTACTGTGGAGAAGCATTCAATGTTATTGTGTGTTTTCGTAAGTGTAACTGCTTACTGAAAGAGAAAGATGTTAAAATCATGAAGCAGTAGAAAATCTAGGCATCAAGAAAAAAGTTTTACTCCACCACAAAATTCCAACTTACGTTGCTGCATGTCATACAGTTGTTTACTTCTAAAAAAAAAAACAACCAAAAAAACAAACTTTATTTTTACAGAGGTTTAAATAACCAGATTTATTTTGGAGAAGTGAGAGTTGATGTCTGACTTAATTCCCCAAGCAAAATTCCTCCTGCACTGAAACAGGTTCTTTCTAGATGCAAACATGCAGGGTCTAGCTTTCGTGATTTTTGATAATGCATACAAATCACACAAATAAGAAAAATGTTAAATGAACTGTACTTTGTAATATATTCCAAAACGTTTGATATTTAATTTCCTCTATTTCAGTGCCAGAGATGTCCAGTATATGTCCTATTTACACAAATAGGAGTAAACCTATATTTGTAATAGACTTTGAAAATCCCAACATTCTAAATCCTCAATCTATGGTTATTAGTTTTATTCTCTGAATAACAAGGATGAACAAATTTAGATCCCACTCCTGTGAAAATTTGTAACTTAAAGGTTTGGCTAGGTTTTGAAACATTTGCATCTATGGAAACTCTTCATCATAACCATTCCCCTGGAAAATAACCTTTAAAATTACACTAAAAAGCACAGAAAAAAATATGGCCGAGACGGTATGTTCTGCAGTGGCTGCTGCTAAAATTCCAGTGCCTGAGTGGTGGCTCTTATTGCCTTTGAATAATACATTCATCATACGCAATAATGCGGCAGAGCTGAAGGGTAAGTCATGGCTCACCTCTTCTTGGGGCTATGTGCATTCCTTTAGAATTAGTAAGCATGAACCTTTACATTTCAAAAAAAAATAATATTAAGTAAAGCTAATACTTTCATTATTGCAAGCTTTCTTTGAGGAATTAAAATCCTTTTCCATATTTCACATATTTCAGAAAATATTAAATGGAGTAGCTAAAACTCTATAAAGGGGTTACAGTTTTCTCTGCTGTTTTCAATGTTAGCACTGGGTTCTTGATAGATTTTGTTATTCATTGGCTTGGTTTCATCTGATCTCAAAACAGAGGTCTGTGTGCATAATACAAAGGAATAATTAATTTTCATTAAAAATTTAATTTGCATTTACATCTCTAGAACAAACATTAATCTAGGCAATAGGCCAGTTAAGATGTGGAAGGTACGTTTGGTGCTTGTTTTGTGAGACATGTCATTGGGAGGGCTGGTTTGGGTTATTGGTTTTGTTATTAAAGTCAGAATTTGCACAGTGAAAAGAGGTGAATTTTGTTTTCTAAGTCACTCATTTTGAAAGGGTTTACTTTCTTCCTTTTCATTTTCTTATTTTTCTGCCCCTGCTACTTTCCAGAAAACTGCGAATTTGAAATTTAAGAAGCAGATAAAAAAGTTCTAGTTCTTCTGTTTTGAAACACAGTTACTGTAATCTATAACCACACCATAAATGGGAAAAAACAGTATTTAAATTTCCTAATCTTTCAAGGAGCTTGAGCTCCATATAAATTTCCTGGATAAAATAGTGAGCTGTTTATATCAAAACTGAGGGTTCAACACTTTTCAGCGAAGCGGACACAGCATGCTGCTCAAAATCTGGGAGTTAATGTCTAAGGTCTTCATGGCTGATTGTCTTCAGAAAAAGATTTGAAGTGACTGACCCATTTTTCCCAAGAAAAATACTACATTGGTAGTTATTCATTGCAACCAGATACATGTGCCTAGCACTACCTTGATCACTTTGTTTATTTTTAAGTTTTCTCTTTCTTCTTTGATCATCTTTACCTTACAGTGATATACTCGTTAGTACCATACTGCTGAGATGGTTAGAGGAACGGGGCATATGATAGATGAGGAGAGGAAAAGGAAAATGGATTTGTTTAGTACAGAGGTGATGTGACTAGGCAGGAAAACATCAAATTGCTACAATCAACCACCCTAATGAGTTGCTATAAAGATGAAAGCAACAGACTTCAGACTTTAGTTGTAAAAGGCAAATTCCAGCAAGATGTATGTGTTGGATTTGCATAGTGGGTTTTTGTGGCAGAGGGACTCTAGGGGTGACTTCTGTGGGGGGCTGCCTGAAGCTGCCGCTGTATACAAGGGAGACAATGCCAGTGGCTCCAGGTTGGACGCACTGCTGGCTGAGGTCAAGTCAGTTATTGGCAGTGGTGGTGCCTCTGTGATGGCACATGTAAGAAGGGAAAAAAATCTGTGCAACAAACTGCATCTAGAGAGAGAAGTATGTGAGAGAAAAAGCCCTGCAAACACCAAGGTCAGTGCAGAAGGAGGGGCACGAGTTTCTCCAGGTGCTAGAGCTGAGATCCCCCTGCAGCCCCTGGCGCAGACCATGGTGAGGCAACTGTGCCCCTGAAGCCCATGGAGGTCAATGGGGATGCAGAGATCCACCTGCAGTCTATGGGAAGGACCAATGTTGAAAAAGTCTATGGGAGACTGTCTCCAATCGAAGGGACCCAATGCCGGAGAAGGGAAAGAGTGGGAGGGTTCTCCCTATGAAGAGGACGGAGCAGCAGAGATAATATGCAATGAACTGAACACAACCCCCTTTTTCCATCTCACTGCACCTCTCAGAGGGAGAAAGTAAATATTTGGACCAAAGTTGAGCCTGGGAAGAAGAGAGGGGTGGGGGGAAGATTTTTAAGGTTTGGTTTTATTTCTCATTGTCCTACTCTGATTTGATTGCTAAAAAATTAAAATATTTTTTCCTTTATTCATAGACTCATAAAATCATTCAGGTTGTAAAGAACCTTTAAGATCCCTAAATCCAACTGTTAATCCAGCCCTGCCAATTCCATCACTAAGCCATGTCCCTATGTGACACAGCTAAATGTTTCATCAATACCTCCAGGGATGGTGAGTCCACCACTTCCCCACATAGTCTGTTCCAAAGTTAGACAACGTTTTTGGTTATTATCCTTCCTAATGTTCTATTTGAGGCCATTTTCCCTTGTTCTAGCACTTGTTACCAGAAAGACATGATGGACCTGAATCTCCCTGCAAGCTTCTTTCAGGTAGTTTTAGAAAGCAATTCTGTTTTGCCCACTATGGCAGCTGGTGAAGGCTCTCTTCTTGCCTTTATCTTGACCCATGAGCCTTCCATTATAGTTTTTTTTTTCATGTCCACCTGATAGAGCGACTTTTTTAAATATCTGGCATCTGGTCAGGGCCAACAAGGCAAACCAACACAACAAGCCAAAAAATAGGCACCATGAAAGTGATTAGGACTGGGACAAGAGCCCAGAAAGATCATGAAATCTCTATCCTTGAAGCTTTTTGTATTTCGACTGAGGACAGTCTTCAACAACCCAAGCTAAATTTGAAGTTAGCACTGCTTTGTACAGGGAGGGGATATTTTCAGTGATCCAGAGGTAACTTCAGACATAGTTTATGCTATGATTTCTTATAGTCACATTTATAGAAGTTATCATGGATTGAATTTCTGAGCATTTCCATTATGCCAGCCCATAAGAATCCTGCCAATCCCCTATGATAAATAAATATATGTGTGTATATAAATATATATGTGTGTGTATGCATGTGTGTGTGTGTGTATTTCAAATCAAATAAACTTTCTTCACAAAGAAAAATTAATTCTATTTATTTTGTGTTGAATGGCCAGCAGACATATTATTTTGGAGAATGGATTTCAATGTTTCTGTAAATAAAGGATAAAAGAGCCACATTCCAGTGTGGATGTCAGTGAGGGTGACTGCTACATGACTTTTTAATGTGGAGTCTAAGGCTTTAGAACTATCTTGCCATGGAGACTCATGAACCTTTGTTCTGGCACAAGGAAGGAAAGAAGGGGAAGAGGCAGAGTTTGCCCCTTTGGGCAGCAGTGCAAAGGCATACAAGATAAAAGTGGGCCATGGTCTTGGCCTATTTTCAAACTCTGGTGGTACTTCATATTGAACTCTCAGAGCAGCTTGTATTATTTTCTCTCAAATGATGATTGAAAAGAATGTATTTCTCCACAAGCCAATCTATATCATATAAGGTTGATGCCAGTTGCATTCAAGTGTTAGGAGTTGAATCTTTCTATTAAAAGTTTCTACCACTTGGGACCACACATGCTCTATATCAAATTCAGGATCAAAGCTGGTATAGGGTCATATTTAAAAGATTACAATTACAGTCTTTTCCTTCCTGCCTTCTTGATATTATAGGTATCAATTTATATTCATGTCAGCCTACAACTCAAGCCTTACAGCTCTGAAACCCATGGTGGATTCTGTCAGCATGTCTCCTGAAAGGGTGAAAAGAAACTGAGTACTTTGATATCTCAGATGAGACATGTCAGGTTCTCCCAGCTACATATAAACATTTGCATGTTTCTTGTATCGGTTTTACAAGCAGCTACCATGCATTTTGTCTATAGAAAATGTCAATTGATGACAATATTTTAATTCTCTTCTACTGAGGGAGAAATGTTTACAGATACAGAAATCCCAAACTAGGTATTTCGAGAGAGAATAAGAAAAGGTTAGCCTTATTTAGAGAAGAATCAGCAGCACAGGATGTTTTCTCTTAGAAATCTTTGACAAATGCCTTGTAACCATAGAAATTATTTCGGTGACAGCAGGAGTAGCTAAAATAGACTAAATTAATGTGCTAGGCTCACTTTCTCACAGTATGTTTCACTGTAATTGATTATACTATAGCAAAACCAAAATTACTAATATCAGTGCAGATAGAAGAAAATTAATATTTAATAAACTCTTTTGCTCAGTTGCAATAAATTAACTTATTGGAATAAGCTACAATTTGCAGTAAGCATTAAAAGAATTTTTTCTACCAGGAACATATTTTTGTGGAACCTATAAGTATAAAAACAATAAGAAAAAATAATTTAACAGAAAGGAATAATTAATTATAGTTAATTATTGCAAACTTGTATTCATTATTAACTTATAAATACCCTGTAATATATTTGATTTGAAAAATATATGCCATCTGACTAATAATTTAAACTTGATCTTGTAGCTGTAAAAGCTCCTTTTAATAGATTGGTTTTAGAAGAGACAAATCCCCAAACCAGTGCCTATTTGTTTTCTACCATAAAATGGGAGAGAATTAGTCAATAAAAACCTGTAATTGTGATTAATGCCTATAGATGAGCAAAAATCTCTGATTCCAGAGAATACAGAAGATATTATTGGAGGTAGTCTTAATAGAATAAATTCATATGTGTCCCATACTATAATTAGAGTTGGAATAATCAATAAAATAAATAATTTTGACAGGGTACATCTAGTGTCCAATAATAATAGGAAAATTGGAACACAATACTGGAAAACCTGAGCAGTTGATAAATGTAAAAAAGAATTCCAGCAAAAGGGATATTACCAGGAACATAGTATAAACAACAGAGGAAAGAAAGCAACTTCATACTAGAGAACAATCAGTTTGATGCTTTTACTTCTCAAAAGACTATATCTTATATTCTACTTTACATCCTTCTGAGTAATTACTCGTAAATTTAAAGTTTTTTCTATTTTTAGAGATACTGTTCTCTCCTTGATTTCTCATTGTAATATCAAGGGAATAATAAGACAGACAGGAGCAAGAAGATGATCAACAAACACATTTTTTACCAGGTTCCTTGAATTTCTTACCCTTTTTTGTTTGTTTAACAGTGCCCACCACCACCCACTCACCCACACATGTCAGGTTCACATTACACAAGAATTCCAACTCTTTTGAAAGATATAAAAGGAACTTGCTTACAACTATTCTACTTTCACACAATTACGTATAGCCAAGTAAGGATTTTTGCTAAGAGCTGTCCACTGAGAAATGCTGAAACAACATCCAGATGATTAAACAAATGCTACCCATAAAATCTGCCACCATTTCACTAAATTAACAGTTGTACCTGTTTCATCATGAATGAAATCACTCAGGTTTATTTCCTAAAACATTTCCATTTTGTATTTAGTTATGATTTCTTTTTTTTTTCCCCTAGAAATACCTCATTAGCATAGCACAAATTTTTGATTTCTCCTTTTATTCTGTTGAAAAATAAAAAATGAAATGTTAATTTACTAATTTGATTTGCTTTTACCTATTTTTGAAAAATAAGGAATTATTTATATCATGTTCCACCTATGCCTTATAAAACTGTAGAAAAGATCACATCCATGGGAGAAAAATTTTAATGCATATCGAATTCATATGTGCGGAATTCTCTGCAGACATGATCCATTCTCTGTTCTTTGCTCTTCAAGTACATTTAGTCTGTCTCTAGATCAGGACATCCAGAATAACTTTTCCCTACCAAACCTGGGTTTGCACATTGGTTTGCTTTGCAGCAAGACACTGTGTCCTAGGTAATGAGGGAAGCAGCCGTGCCTAAAGAAATTGCACACTTGATACAAGAGTATAACAATTTGTGCAGTCAATCAGAATAAAATCAGCCATATAGAGTGAAGAGAAACTGTATTTATTATGAAGTGCATCAAACTTTATTATGAAGTGCATCAAACACAAATTTGAAGAATTTGCTGCAGTGTTCATGAGAGCCATTTTTAAAACAGCACATGATTTAAGGTCACTGAAAAGTAATTATGACTCAAAAAAGTTAGTAATTTCAATTGAAGATATTCTGCTGAGCTTCAGTCTGGTCTGCAATACATTCACATAAAGAAAAAAAAATTGTTCAATTAAATAAGGAAAGTATTCTCTTCATGAGGGTGGAAAATATTCCAGATAAAAGTTGAATAAAATAGAAGCATTTTTGTGATGGGAAAAGGACATGCTGTAGAAGTCAGAACAGATGTGGAATTTTGCAATAAAGTATTTCAGAAATTAGATGAGTAAAGGTCTGAGTTTCTGAAGTAAAATGTGATTTTACCACGGAGATGCTCCTTCTGTTTGACTGAACAAAATACAAGTTAAGGAGGTTATTTGTTCCTTACACTGCCATTTAAATATTTTATGATGTAGAAATCTAAGATTGCAGCCAGAAGAGATTACAGCTCTTTGGATGTGCAAATTAGTTTTGAAAATATTGGAATTCAGCTTGACTTTTTTGTGGTAGTAGTATTACTAAGAAAGACTTGAAAAATCAGTATCATAACCACTCAAAAGTCACAGTATGGAAAGAGGATCTAAAATATCAAAGAAATAAAAAACTACATTATAAAATGTAGACATGAAATACAATAGTCCTAATGTTATGGGAATTTAAATGAAGGGAAAAGTGGAAGAGGAGACAATAAGTCTTAAAATCCTGCTTTGGGTTCCTACACATTTATTGTTTTTGAAAAGGATATGCTCCACTTAAAGTTAATTAAACTTTGGGGGAAAGCAAAGCAGAGTTGTTGATGTGTACAGCATAAGAACATGGAACAATCAAGCGGACACCTTTCCTTTCTGGCGCTGATGAAACCAAATACCCATTCAGACTCCAGATAACATTACCAGTAAAAAAACTTCACTGAATATTTATTACAGTACTGTTGGGGAAAAAAAATTAGCTACAGAGAAATAAGCAGGTAGTACATCCCATGGACTCATCTGTGAGCGGCCACCACACTAACCTAAACATGTGACCTATACGAAATCAAAAGCATGGCAAACCAGAAAGTAGATGTTAACATGATTTTAGGAAGTGAAACACAAATGCCTAAATGTGTAGCATATCTGGTACTGTCTATTTTAAATGGTAAACACTGAAAAAATTAAACAATCCAGCACAGTGAAGAAACATTAGGTTCCTCTCTTTGGATTTCTTATGGAAGTTCAAAAATAACGGGTTTGACACTTATAAACAAAGTCTCTTTCTCCTCCCCCACCATGCCATTTTTCTCTCAACAAGTGAATTTCTAGTAAAATTTAATGAGACGTTCATTGTTTGTGACAAAAATTGGTTAAATATTAGAAATGGAAGAGATACAGACAAAGGAAGAGAGGTATTTACTCACATTCACTGTAACTCAGGACTAATTTAGTTTGTAATAAGTTGATATAAGCTCTAAAATCTGCTTGTAAACAGTATTTTTGAAAAAAAAAAAGTTCCTTCATTATTTCAGATAGGGACTACTTTGTGTCCATGGTCTGTAAGAATGACAGTCACTCGAATTTCAGAAGTCGCTTGAGGACAGAAAGGAAAATTGCAGGGTTAAACATGCAAGAGACCAAATTACCACTGTTGTAGAACAGGGGGTATGTATTAAATTGTCTTTCATAATGATCCTGCTCATACAGCAGTTCTGTACAGCTCCTCCATTCCATACAACTTTTTTGTAATATCATGTGTCTTTACTGGTACCATTTGTCCTTAGTGCAAAAGGTCAGACAAAGTTTCAAGAGAAATGTTTTCCAAAGATTTGAAGTATTGACAAAAAAATACTGCCATTTTTATTCATGAAAGGGCTTATTAGATTTCCAATGTGTTGAGTGGCAGTATGTTGTACAAAAACTCCTTTTAATTTAGCTAGGTCTGTTCTATTTATTTAAAAGGTTGGTATTTAAAAGATAATAAAATTAAAAATCCTGTGGGAAATAGAGTTGCATGCAGAGAAGAACCCCTGTAGTACAGATTAAATTGACTCCCATTACACAAATAAGGTAGATAATTTAGAAATTTGTATCTGCATGAAATTGCAAGGAGTTAATTATAAGTCAGAACCTGAGGAAAATAGAGATAATTTACTTACGTTGAGAAAATAAAATTATATTTTAGCAAATAGAAACAAAAATCATAGGGACAGACTTTTTCTTTTTACTCCTTGAAAAATGTTGTTATTTTAATTTATACCTATGTGTCTTTCAAAGGTTTTTTTTTGTGGTTGCTTCTCAAAGTTAAGCATTAAATATTCAAATATGATATAAAAAAAGAGAAGGAAAAACCAGGAAAATGCTATGTAACAAAAGAAACCCAAGGTCCTGAGGTGGTGGTGACTGATTATTTGAGAAGTATTTAAGCTGTAAATGAACAGGGATTCACTAATTTTAGTTTCAAGGGAGACTATTTCTTGAGGCAGGATCGACATATCAGATCTAAACACTCCATCTTTTGCCTACACAAAAATGGTGGGTTCCATTTGCACCTTTACATTAACCAAAAGAATTGAAAAGCAATATAATAAAAGCTGGGCTGACAACTTGAGAAGAAAATTGTCACTCTTCCTGTAAAAATTGGAACAGAGAAGAGTGTTTTCTCCTTTCACATTTATTTGCAGGGATGGTGACAAGCCGGGTTTTTCGGTGTGGTATTTCTGCCACCTGATAAGATTGCAGGTGTTAGAGTTTGCTGTTACTGGTGATTGCAGTCAGGTCCTGGCAGCATTTGGATGAGTCTAGAGAAGGCAAGGTTCGCAGCCTGATTCTGTCAGTCATTGACCTGCAGGTGCAGGAGGTGTTAAGAACACAGGGCTGTGTTATTAGTGCTGAGTACATTGTTTTAGGCAATGTTTCGTAGCATCAAAGATGGGGGGGTGGGGGTGAAAGAACGATTGTCACTGTTTCTGGTACCGGAAGGTTTAGAATGTTAATACTTACGCTCTTTGAATAGTTCATAGACCTCAGAGGAATTTCAAGAAAAAATTGATAGAAAATGCAGTGGATTGAAAGCAAGGGGTTGGGTTTTTATGCACTACCCACACAATATGTTGAGTTTCAGCTCAAGAAAGGCCAATCAAAACAATAGAGATAAGTTTTCAAGAAATGGAAAGTGGGCATATTTCCACTTAAAGTCCATAAATGCAGGGCTATCTGTTTCAGTTAACCGGACTGACTCATTATTGTCTACCAGAGAACAAAAGTAAAATATAAGCTTGAAGATCATTTTCCTCTTTGCAAAATTACTGAAAAGTTAGATTACAGGATAAAATGCTTGAAGTCGATGAAAAATACTTTTTGCCATGACCTAAACTGCCTTTGAGAATGTTTTTGATTCACCATCTCTCCTTAGCCTAAGTACTTATGGTCCACTATGATATGTGGAATTCGTGATGATTTAAAATGGCTTTTAATGCCTTTGGAAGATGCAGATTTTTAAAGTTAATATATGCCATTAGATATGTGTCTTTATCTCTGTGCAAACCTTCGATAGTTTATAGCCAGCTGTAGTTTCCTGCGGTCAGAGTTAAGTAGAGTTAAGATGCTTTGTCTGTATCTAGTGGAACATGGAGAGTAGGAGGAGGGAAAAAAGGACTGTGAGGTCTCAGCTTTTTACAGGCTGGAACATAGCTGGACTGTCCAATTCCTGGAACCAGAACTCTGAAGTATTCTTGGGTTCCTTCTTTATATACTTAATATACTGATTTAACATTCTTTACATATTTTGAGAGTACTTTTGGCACATTTCTGACAAATAGTCTGACTGTCTTTACAGTTTTTAATTTTTTTTTTTTGTATGTTGTAAATGATCAAGGAACTCTTTAAAACTGATAGAAAACAGTACAGGGTTTATAATGGAAAATTGCTTCTTAAGCTATGTAGTGAATATTTTTTCGTCAAGAACAGTTTCCATAATTAAAAAAATGTAAAACTTCAGTAGTTTGACATATCTGGGTGATGATCTGCAAGTAAGTTTGAGTGGCAAACATGCTGTGACTAGAAAAAAAAATGAATATAAGCCTTCACTTTGAAGAGTAGATGATTTTTTTTTTAATGAAGGGGAAATGAATAAAAACAAAGAAAAAAGACATTTCTATTACAGTGGTGATCTGTGGAAGGTACAAGCTGTTTTCTGTAAACTCTAAGTAGAAATGAAAAAGTGGCTGTAAATGCCACCTTTTGCACCCAGCTCTCTTCAGCTTCTCATGAAAATAAGGTTTCACCTCCACACAATATTGACATAAAAAAGAAAGGAGATATATATGTATACTTATTTGTATACATTTAATCCTAGTTTATCTTATATACATGAGCTTTGTCTTACAGTAAATTATAACTCAAACTGAATATATCATCTCCATGTTCCTTTCACTGTGAAGTTAACTCTGAATATAAAAAAAAAGGAAAATAATTACAACAGCTCTGTAATATTTCAGTCTTTCTGAATTAACCATGAGATGTAAACAGAATAAATCTGCTCTTATCTTACAAAAATGTTGCTCTTCTAATGCTCTCTGATATTAAAAATGCATGGTTTTGTTAATTTTTGGGGAAATAATGTTTTGGTTTTGTTTTCCTTCCTGGCACACAGAATCATTACACTTTTCCTGACTTCTTAGCTGAGATAATCAATTATTCTATAAACGCAGAATTTTACTCTCTTGACATGGATAGTCAAACCCCCATCATAGGAAGTTGAAGTAGCCCAAACATCAGAATTATCTTTCCAGGGAAAATTTGGCAAATGGAAGGTTAGCTTGGCTCCAAGATGGAGTTGAAAGCTGAAATTTTAAAATGTCTTCTGAAAAGGAAAACAAAAGCATTAAAACAATTGCTTTACACATATAAAATATGAATACTTGTTTAAAATAATAAAATTCAATAAATTTATTATAACAAGAAGCGAATTTGTTGCCAGCAATGAAATTATACAACCTTATTAAACACATGAATAGAACTATGGCACAATATTTTAAAAAACCTTCTTGAGTGGAAAAGAGAGTACAAATTGAGTCACTAGGGAAAACCAGTTTCAACTTTCTTGTGCAACCTTATGTTCAAATGGTCCCTTTCTGCAACAGGAAATGTAAGCCTTCCTTTCTGGTTCTACATTTGGCTTCTGACCCAGCATTTCCTCAGAGGCTGGTCCCAGGGGGAGCCCTGTGCTCGCCCTTAGGCAGGAATTGACACCACAGATTACCCCAACAGGTTATGAAGAGCAACCTCTTCAGCCCTGCTTCATTTCAGCAACCTACTGAAGAGTTTTTCTGCAAGTGAGCAATAAAGACAAGAAGCTTTTTGCCCTACAGTGTTCTCTTTTGGATTCTCTAAGGTCCAAACTAGGTGACTTCCCTTCCCCCAAGCATGACAGCAGTTTATATCACAGTTTCACCTTTGTAGACATCCTCTTCAGGGAAAGAAGAAAAAAGAATCTACCAGCATTTAAAAAAAAAAAAAAAAAAAAAAAAAAAAGCTGATGAAGTCTGCTTTTATTTCTGAGCTAAAGAGAATTAGAGAATTGTTTTTGTAGGAAGACTGTAGATATGTCTCCGCAGAATTTTCACGAAGCCCACCTACGATAGTATATCAGAATGAGAGGAGGGGCAAAATAAATCTGACCAGACTTTCTCTTTGCTGAAAGAAAGAAGAAACCTACACTTTTATCTACATTAGTGGTATGTTTTTTCAAAGGGTTGTTCAGGGATTTAGTCGGAGAACTTCCATTAACATCACTGGGAGCTGAGAGACATTTTCTTTGTGCACTGCTTTGAAAGCAGGCATCTTTGTGGTATGGGCACAGACACTTACATAAATAGTCTCTCCCTCCTTCTCACTTGCTCTCTTTTTATTATTATAATAATGATTGCTAAACAAACAGGCTTTTGATTATGATCAGCAAGGAGAATTTAGCTAGTCCCTTTAGGCAGTGAAAAATAGCATACAATGTTAATTAGGGTCAGAGTGCCCAGCTCTCACAATAGTAACTAGTAAAAATATATTATAAAAAAGTACCTCTTGAATTATACGTACTGTAAAAATTCACTGTAAAAGAAAATCTAGTAATTAAAAAATGGAACAGTGTAAAACATAGAAATTAAAATATTTTAAGTATCCTTTCTACACCGATGAAAGCTCCTTTTATATTGCAAATATCTCTTAATTAAAAATCAACATTTAATAATCACGTTAGATGAAGTTGCACTTACTGGTATTTGCCTAGGGATAATTACCACTAGCCTAAAACCAGATTTTTTTTTAGTCCTACTAAGCACAATATAATGCATCTCAAGCATGTAGATGGCAGGTTAAAATTTTGTTTGTACTTCCCATGAAACTACAATATACATTTCTTCATTCCTGAAAATTAAACAGGTTTACAAAAAAGGAGATTTTAAAGGCAATAAACAACTCACTGCTGATATTTCTTCGCAGCGATCCTAGTCAATTAGGTCCTTGTGACTTGGAGAGCAGCAAATAGCTGGGATAATCCCACTTTCCTTGCAAGTGAATGATGAGCTGAAGAAAGAGGCAAGGAATCAGCTCATTGTTGGTATCTGGCAGGGCCTACTTTGTTCCTGGTGACATGGGGTCTCATAAGCAGCAAGAGCTTGTAGCAACACTTCATGCAGCATATAAAAACCCCGCCATGATGGAAATCCAAGTGTTGGGCTATTCCAGTAGCTGACAAGGACCTACAGTACCAAGAAGACACAACAGCCTACTTAAGAGAATAAAAAGTAGAATTGTCATGTATAAGTTATTCTTTATGTATACAGTGAGGTCTTACAAAAATTCAAAACAATGTAATGGATGAATTTATTCCCATCTCTCTCAAGGGAAGAACTGATTTACAAGACCGTAGAAAAAAATATGAGCTAAATGGAAAATTAGAATTGCAGCTGTACTTCCTGCAAAAACATCTCAGAGCATTTCTGAGTTCCTTTTTTTTATGACATGAGCGATATCTTCAAAAATGTAACCAATTTAGAATACAAACAATAAAACTAAAAATGCTTTAAAGAACAATTTTAACAGAAATACTCTTTCATACATTTCTCACTAAAAGACATCTACAGTGTAGTAAAATATGACATTGAACTTTCTTGCATTTTCCAGTATACCCAATCATGTTTTTCTGAATTAAATAATTCTACATGACAAAAATAGCCAAGCGAAAAGATAATAAGCAATCAAGGGAACAAATACTTACAAAGCTAGAGACAAAATTTTCTCATAAAAATCCCATCACATGTGACAGGTGTAAATCACTTTTTATCATCAACCTAGGGTTTAATTTCAAAATGTATTTATGGCCATCCATAGATATATAACTGTAAAGCTGAAACATTTAATCACATACTTAATATGGGATTTTTACTCCACACAATGCAGTGACCAATTTCAATTAACATTCAGTTCAGGCATTTCATCTTAATCCCACAAGGGTTTCAAAGTTCCTTTAAACAAATAAACAAACAAACAAACAAGAACACAAATAAAGATGTTGAAACCTAAGAATAAAACTTGTCAGCATTTTTCAAATTTAAAACTCAAATCTTGCATTAGAAGTGTGCATGTGGGGAATGGTTTATAGTTCTTTCTGATTAGAATATTGAAAAACTTACTTACTCTTTCCCTCTTTCTAACTAATATATTCTCTCACTGGAGACTTTAAGGACTTTGGCTTCATTTCAAAGAAAAGATGAATGTACCCTCAAAAACCTTATATCAAATGCTTTTGAATGAAGAAGGCAGAAAGGCATGTACAAAAAAAGGGGAAATTTAGGAAATTTGGCAACTTTTCACAATATTCAAAAGAATCATTAAGATTTGCAATGAAATCAAACAAATAATCCAGAATAATCATGTTTTGCATATTAACTTTACTTCCAGAAGGCTTAGTGGATTTGCTCCTGTTTAGCTCAAACCCTGCTCAAGCTCACAGCATTTTCATTCTATATAGAAAAACTATGGAAGCCTTCCCTAAATTAGGTATTGAGTATCTGAATATAGTTAATTAAAAAAAAAAATCAGTTTTGAAAATATTAGCTTCTGCTTCTCTAGCTCTTTACTTCTACTGTATACTCAAGGTTTGAGTGTATAACTTCCCCTCAGAAAAACCCTTCCTCCAATCCCCTGTTGAATGAGAGAAGCAAATCTGCCATGACATTTCTATAAATGTGCAGTGAGATGCATGAGACCAGCAAAGGATCTGCAGGGAGAAGAGGCTTGTGTTACAGGTATGGAAAGGCTTCTAAGTCTTGCCTATTTCTTTACTGTGACCATTGAGGAACAGGATTTTCTGTAATTTGAGAGGAAAAGGGCAATTTGAAAATTTTCATGTATTTGGAAAGATTTTTGTGACATTTACGTAACTGAGAGACCTCTCATTTTATTTTGTTTCTATAGAGATCAGTAATCCATCTCATCATGTCTACTTAGGTAAAAAAAAGACCCAACCAATCGAAAAAAAAGTTACAATATATTTTGAAGACCTACATTCTGCTGGTAATTCTGTCACCAGATAATTGCAAATTATTCTTATGACTCCATGCTTACTACCTGAGAAATGCTAGTAAAAGCGATGTACTGGAGCAGGGTGGTTATTTTTAGTTCAGTGCCCTGGTTTTGATGGCAAAAGCTCCAGATATTGCAAAAAATATTCTAGAAAACAGAATTAGATGGTCACCTCACTTTAAATCACAGGGCAGAGAAATTTTATTCTAGAAAGCTAAACTTTAGAGTCCCTTGTTGGCATTGATACAGGATGTACAATGATGCATATGAGAATGAAAGGGAAAATTAAATTGTGGTTCCACAGCTCTTACTTTAACTATAAGTGAAAGAAACAGGAGGTGATTTTCCCACTCTGAGCTGGCCTGGCCTTATCTTGAGTACTGTGTGTAGTTTTGGACACCACAATAGAAGAAAGATAAAAAGCTATTGGAGGGTCCAAAGGAGGGCTACAAAGGTAGTGAAGGGTCTGGAGGGGAAGCTATATGAGGGGTGGCTGAGGTCACTTGGCCTGCTCATCCTGGAGACAAAGAGACTGAGGGGAGACCTCACTGCAGTCTAGAACATCCTTTTGAGGGAAAGAGGAGGGGCAGGCACTGATCTCTTCTCTGTGGTGACCAATGACAGGACCCAAGGGAAAGGCCTGAAGTTGTGCCAGGGGAGACTTAGGTTGGATATTAGGAAAAGGTTCTTCACCCAAAGGGAACTGGAAGAAGGCACTGAACAGGATCCCCAGGAAAGTGGTCATGGCACGAAGCCTGACAGAGTATGAACAATGTTGTCAGGTTGTTGTTGTTGTTGTTGTTGTTGTGAATTTTGGGTTGTCCTGTGCAGAGCAAGGAGCTGAACTTCGATGATCTCTGTGGAGGCCTTCAAACTTGGAATAGTCTATGATTTTTTGAAATATTTGTGTGTTCTGTTACATTCTCATGTACCCTCATGTTTGATAACACTAATTCGAGGGCAGCATTTTTCTATTTCTTTATCAAAATCATCTGTGTTATAGAAAAGTTAACATCTTTACAGTTCAGTGACATGCCAATTATCATGCATGGGTGCAATTTGTGCTGTTATATATGGAAAATGAAACTAGTATTTACAGACTTCTGAGCTGACCCCAGACTCAATGGACTACAACATCCTCTAAAGCAATTTGCCACCACATGCATAAAAGCTTTAGAGGGATCATCTGCAGAGTGCATGGGCAAGTCTTTAAAATTCTCTGTTTAAAAACAGCACTTGGCCATGCTAGAAGCCCCACAGAGACCTGGATATACAGATTATCCTGCTCTCTCAAGTGATGCTATTTTAGATGTATGTTCCTTTCCTTCTACGACAAGAAAGTTTTATACCTCATTGTGACTGAATTCCCAACTACCAGCAAAGAACAGAAAATTCCCTGCCTGCTTCTAACCTGAGTGTTATCCCCTAATTCTAGCATGTTCCCATGAGTCATTCCTGAACTACATGGAGAGTGAAGGCATATTAGCTCCTTCTCCTGGGAAAGCCCTAGGATGTAGCTGGAACAATACCTCTAGCTCACATGCATTTTTCATTAAAGGTACATATATGATGGAGATGACAACATCTGTCAGGGGACGGGACAGCCAGAAACAAATGATTCCAAGCTCTTGAGGAAATTTAGCTTATCCATGAAACAGGATCCAACAAGACCATCAAAACAAAGTTGTTAAGAACATACACAAACCTGTCACAAAATAGTAATAAAGCTAGTGCCCAGACAATATTATCACAGGCAGTTCTTAGCTAATAATTGCAAACTATTATGACCTGAAATATCCGGTTTATCCCATTTTATACAACTCCAGCCTGCGTATTTTGAAGGAAAAGCCGTAAACATTAAATTGTTTCTTAGTTTTCAGTCCACATTTCTTTTGCAGAGCTGCCTCTGAAAGACTTCTGAATGAGAGTTTCTATTGCATCAAAAATGTTTTACCTTAAGAAGAAAATTATTTATAAGGCTGAAGATGTATGGAGGCATATTTGCATCATATTTAGCAATATATGTGACATCCAATTTCAAAATACCATTGGTGGATTTCCCCTTGGTAAGAAATGTCACATTTGCATTCTAATAATTTTATTGGACACTCAAACAATTGTAAAGTGTGAACTCCTTTTCTACTTTATTGGGTATTTTCAAATCCTCCTCTGAAAAAAAAAGAAGGCAACATCACTGAAATATTTGGCATAAAGGAAAAAAAAAGTGGGGGGAAAAAAAAAATCCTTGGAACAAGAAAATACATCCAAGAAATACTCTCTGTTTGTGTTGCTAGGTTTTTGTTTGGTTGGTTTGCCAATTGGTTGTTGTTGAGGGCTTTTTTTTAGTATATTAATATTAACACCAACTAAACTGTGTCTTAAAAGAGCTAAGCACAGAATACAAAACAAGCAAGCAAACAAAACCAAAGAAAAAAATGCTGCAAACTGTTATTTCAGAGAAACAACTAGAGTATAAAAGTTTCATGTATAACTTTAAATTGCTTTCTCCTTCACTCTTTTGCAGCTGGTGTGTGTTAGTATTCTGCAGGTTGATAACTTTAACATCACACAATATATCCAGTTAATGAGATTGCAAGAACATTGTGCTCCTCCATCATTTTCTTATCAGTGACAGTCAGTCCATTAGAAGCTGTAACCCTGAGAAGTGAACTCCAGTCTCAAACTTTTTGCATTCTGAAATGGTTTTCCCTAGGTTGTTAATAGATAAGATGGATGCAACATTTTGTGACAGTTCAAGACACTCAGCCTCCAAGAACTGTTCTGAAACCAACGACAGATCCGTTATCTCCTTTTAGGAAAGGTTTCTTTATCCAGTACAATTAAGTCAAGGTTTTCAACAGTTCCTCACAGCCTCCTACTGGAGAAACTGAGGCATTGTGGTCTAGACGAGACGTCTGTATGGTGAATGGGGTGAGAGAGTGGTGGCAAATGACCCTTTTCAAACTGGCAAACTGTCACAAGTGACGTCCCCCAGGGATTGATATTGTCCCCAAGACAGTTTAATATGTTCATAAGTGACTGGCAAGATGGGATCAAGAGTACCCTAACAAAGAAGACAAAGATGAGCTGGTGGGGCAGATGACCAGCCTGGCTGAGCAGACAGCTTTGGCTTGATCTCAAAAAAAAAAAAAGAGAGTTTTTGAGCTTTGGATGAAGAGGCAAGCAATTCAGTAGGACTACAAGGATGTTTTGAGGTTATGCAGGGGGAAAACTAGAAGAGCCAAAACACAGCTAGAACTTAATCTGGCTACTATCATTAAGGACAACAAAAATTGCTATTCCAAATGTATCCGCAGCAAAAGGAGGGCTAAGGAGAATCTGCACACATTATTGAACGCAGGGGGTAAGATGGTGCCTAAGGATGAAGAAAAGGCAGAAGACCTTAATGGCTTCTTTGTCTCAGACTTTGATAGCAAGACCAGTTCTCAGGGTATCCAGTTTCCCAAGCTGGAAGACGGAGACAGGAAAGCAGAATGGAGCTCCCACAATCCAAGGGGAAATGACCAGTGACCTGCTACACCAAGTAGACACACAAAGATTTATGGGGCCACATGGGATCCACCCAAGGTTATTCTAAAGATTACCAATGGACACTTTGGAAGGGAAAGCCACCCTACAGGAAGACTTGGATATTCTGGAAGAATGTGCCAACCTTGTGGAGTTCAGCAAGACAAGTGCACCTAGGAAAACATCATCCAGGATTGCAGCACAGACTGGGATGTTGTTGGAATGCAGAGTGACCCTTTTGAAAGGGACCTAGAGGTCCTGGTGGCCAACAAGCTCAGTATGAGTGAAGAGTGTGCTGCTGCAGCAAAGCATTCCAATGGGATGATGGGCTGCATCAAAGAGAGCATCTCCAGCAGAGATAGAGAAGTCATTATCCAACTCAACGCTTTCAGGCCACACCTGGAATAATGTGTTCAGTTTTGGTTCCTGCTGTGCACAAAAAAAAGTGGACAGGTTGGAAAGGGTCCAGAGAAGTGCAACAATGATGATCAAAGGACCGGGAAGCCTGCCATGCGAGGAAAGGCTGAGAGAACTGGGTTTGTTCAGCCTTCAGAAAAGAAGGCTTAGGGTAGACCTTGTGTGCCACTATTTAAAGAGTGACTACTGAGAAGATAGAGACTCCCTTCTTAACAAGGAGTCACATGGAAAAGACAAGGGGTAATGGGTTTAGATTACACCTGGGGACATTCTGATTAGATACAAGATGACAATTTTTCACAGTGAGAAGTATCAACCATGGGAGTAATCTCCCCAGAGAAATGAAAGATTTCCCAGTGTTGGACACTTCTAAGATTTGTCTGGACAGGGTACTGGGCCATCTTGTCTAGACTGTGCTTTTTCCAAGAACAGTTGAACCAGATCATCCTTGAAGTCCCTTTCTAGCCTGGTATTCTATGATCCTCTGATTCTATGGAGAGTGTCGTATGATGCTCCTGAGAGCTCTAGACTCAGCTTCCAAGATTTTATCTACCCCCATACATACAATGTTCTTGTCTTCTAAGCTTTGATGATTTCTTTTTTAGTGAATTCAAATGATTTAGAAATATTTTCTTCATTCATATAATAATTTACAGGTATTTGGAGCTGCTGTATGAGATCTTAATTCATTAACTCAGAAAAATAAACATTCATATTTAGTACTGAAGGCTGTTGTACTCTCTCCACCAGGAACAAAACAAAAAAACAAAAAACAGGTAATAGAAAGTATGGGTCAGATTCTGCTCTCAAGGATCTTACTGCATGTGATACTCTGGATTTACCTCAGCATACAGAAGCAGAACTTTGCATTACAACAAAGCAGCCTCAGCCAAACACTTGTTATTGATAATGATGGAAATATCATATTTGCTGGATCTGAGAACATACCCATCCTGCAAAGAGGAGCTAGATAAAAAGTTAGTCTCTCCTCTGGTCCAAAGGCAATTCCAGGAGGAATGGCTGTACATACTACGAAGCAACACTGGTATTCACAGTTGTGACAGAGATTTGCCTGGAGTTCACAGATTCCTGGCCAGCCTAGGTTCCTAACCTGAGGACAAGCTAAGTAAGATGCTTGGAGTAGATAAGGTTAGATCTGCTTATTATCCTGTCTCTCATTGCAGGTATCATATATCCCTGCTAAATTAATTTTCAGCTGGAGCACTTCTGGACTGTGTGGTCCTGTAAGTGATACTTGTCAGGTCCTGAAAAATACATTCGCCCCAGGAAAAGAGGAACTGGTCACTAGAGAGCCTCTGTCATAGTGTCTTTTACACACTGAAGCACATAGAACAACCTGTTTTTGTGGACTTGCAATATATGGTAAGTTCAAGAGTGTTTTTTTTAGATAAATTTTTAATAGCTCAAGAGCAAAAGGGGATCGCAGATACAAATGACTCTCTGTGTTGTTTAGTGTGGAAAGGACTGAAGAGTTCATAGTCATCGGAAATTCTTGCCTTACATGCAACATTTTTATATTTTATGAAGATTTACTAAGATTCTCTATAACCACTGGGAAAGGAAAGCTGTCCAGAGCCTGGCTTGTATGCAGCATTATCATCAAGAAAAAATTATGTCATTTCTACAACTCCCACAACTCCAATTATTCCTAAAACAAAGGAGAATTACAAGCCTACAGTTAAACAAAGCTCCTGCTTCGATATTCTGAAGAACCAGGACTTTTATACTACATCTACGGGAAAAGTATGTAAATTAGAATAGGTATGGTTTGTACATTTAAAAGTGAGTTTATTAGTGACTGCTACAATTAAAAAAAACAAACCTTAAATGTATGTGCTGCATCATTTAAACAACAACCCACCCAACTCTAATCCAAAATAAGGACACAAATCAACTTTCTCATTAAATATACATAGAATTGATCTACGCTGTCTGTCAGGGGGATATCAGGTAGAATTTCAACAAAACGGTAGCAAGTAAAGCTTAAGTAAGCTTAAGTAAGCACTTAAGCTTATTAAATTAAAAAGAAATGCATCTAGGAGAAAGTACCTAAGTCATATCTAAGTAAGACGGAAGTCAGAGCTTTTGCAATTCCGGAAAGAGAACTTGGAGCTGTCACTAGCAATTTGTTGAAATCATTAGTTCAATATGCTGAGCAGCCAAAAAAATAGCCAAAGAAATGTTGGATAAAATCAGGGAGGGTATTCAGGAAAAAAAAAAAAAAGAAATTTTGGGGGTTTTTTTGCTTCTAAATGAAAAATTTGTTTAGTACAAGTAGTGTTCTCTTGAGTAGCGTTAACAGCTCTCATCCAAGAATGCTTACAGGAGTTTCAAGATGTTTCAGGGGAGGACAAATATTACCATAGAATCATAGAATGGTTTGGGTTGAAAGAGACCTAGAAGATCTCATCTAGTTCCAAGCCCCTGCCATGGGCAAGACACTTTCCACTAGACCAGGTTGCTCCAAGTCCCATCCAACCTGGCCTTGAACACTTCCAGGGATGGGGCATCCACAGCTTCTTTGGGCCACTTGTACCAGTGCTTCACCACCGTCATGGTAAATCTACCTTCCTCCAGTTAAAAGTCATTCCCACTTGTCTGATCACAACATAGTCTTGTAAAAAGTCCATCTCCAGCTGCTCTAGTGTCTCCCTTTATTCTTCTCTTCCCCAGACTGAACAGCCCCAACTTTCCCAGCCTGTCTTCATTGGAAAAGTGTTCCTGCTCTATGACCATATTCATGGACCTCCTCTGGACTTGCTCCCATAGGTCCACATCCTACCTATGCTGGGCCTCCAGGGCTGGTTGCAGGAGGGTCTATCAGGAGCAGAGTAGAGGAGGAGAACCACCTTCCTCTGCCTGCTGGCCATGTTTCCTTTAGTGAGGTCCAGGATACAACTGGCTTTATGGCCTGCAAGTGTACTTGTCAAGCTCTCATTAATCAACATTCCAAGGTCTTTCTCCTCAGGGCTGCTCTCAATCCATTCTTCTCCCAGCCTGTATTTTTGCTTGATAGAGGGAGCATTAACATTTGCAAAATCATAAATTGATTTACACATTGAAAATGTAACAGTACAAGCAGAGGACAATGGAAACTAACAGGAGATTGGTTTTAAACATAAATATTTGAAGCATATCTAACAATAAACAATCTTATGGAACTTGTCGCAACAATGAATTTTGGAGGTACGTAACATGCAGCAGGTTCAGCAATAATTTGAACAACTTCATGGACAACAGGCCCATGAATAGGTTGTAAGAGGCAAAGTCAGATATGTGCGCTCTGATTTCTCATTCAACAGCTGAGGATAGTGTTAACTTTGATGGGAAGGGGCTGTGCACAGCTTTCAAGCTTGTATGTTCTCTGTACTGACAACTACATACAGAACATGCACTCATTAGTGATAATTTCTTTTGCCACCAGTGGAGATCTGATATTGAGCTAAATGGATCCTTTGTCCAACCCAGTGAGATATCTTTTAAGAGTTCTTCTGGCATAAAAACATTGGGAGAGAATGGTTTCATATATGGCATGAGGTAAATGACAGACCTTCCTCAAGTAGATAGAAAAGTGAACTTTTAACAAGACAATGAACAATATTCTGATTATCAGCACTAGTAATATGTACCTCCCCCCTCTCCTGAATTTGTAATAGATATTTTTTGTTTTCTCCATATCACAAAATTCGAAGAGGTGTAACCAACCAACATGTGGTAGGTAACTACATTAATTGCATTGACAACCATAAAAACATTGTTCAGTAACAAGCAGACAAGAAAAACTCCTTCACCTTCAAACGTTATCTAACAAGGTGAAGAACTTTGTGAGCATTTTAGAAATCCCTCTAACTGAAATATACATAACACGGAGCTGACATTCCATAGATATGAGCATGAGAAATATTTTTGCTATCTAAGGTATTGTTTTTCATCTTTGAGTCAATTTGCATCTACTTTACTGTTGATGAGTGAAACGGCAACTGCTCTGGAAATGCCCATATGGGATGGGTAATGCTTTTTCATTTTTAAGACAGAGAAAATAAGTCAATAAATACATTTTTGAAAACCATTTCTACTGTTCAAAAGCAATGCACTTTAACACTGACTTTTACACTGCAAAACACCATCATTGATTAAAGCATTACATACATTGTGGAAACATAGTCTGTGTAGCTTATGCTGTAAAACTAACTTCCCTTACTTTCTGGTTCTTAGGCGTATTCTCAAATAATTCTCAATCCTATAAACGAATAAGATTCAGCTGTGACAAGAGTATAAAGTATCTTTACACAAACAATTAGTCAAGATTCCCCATGTTTTCACCTAAGTCATCCCAGAGAAAACTCAGGGAACTGGCTGCTTTCTGCAATCCTGTGGTGTTTTGAATGCATTCATTTGCACAAAAGAATATCATTCAAGGTGTCTTGAAGAACATAATGAAGGAAAATCACACATTTTAGTAAAAGAATTTCCTTTAGCTATCCACAAGAATGGAACTGAAATCCAAACAAAACATTTGATTTAGAGTAACTTTTGTCATGTGCTTTTGGAGGCAGTATATCAGGTCCTAGGTTTATCAGACAGTGGGAACAGGCACCTGAGGAAAAAAGATAATAAAGGTGCACTTGCAGTGAAAAAGCTACAAGCAAAAAGTTCTAGGAAAGCTTAAGATAGGATTTATGATTTCTCTTTCTTCAGATAAGCAAGCACAGTTTAAATGTCATTGCGGCATGACTAACGTGAGTGCATGTGTTCTATGGTGATAATGTGGTATCCCCCACTTCTGGGGGTCCTGCTGGGATTCAGGTTGCTCCAGAGGAAAGCTATGAAATTGGGAGGTAAACACTGAACATTTTTCTACCGTCTTGATCCTTTTACACTGTGGTGAGCACGTGTTTGTATAAGCAATTTGAGCTCAGGTAAGGAATTGCTTGGACATAGCACTGAGTGAAGATTGCATGGAACCATCAACTGGTGCCAGGACAAGCCTCATTTTGACAAAGCCTCATTTTTGTGGGATTGCATCAGACTACTTTCATGGACTCGGTTTAGATTATTAGACTACACATTAAACTCATCAGAGAGGTTCTTTACTATTGCTACAACTTTAAAAACAAGTCTAATGTTAATACTGGGGATGTAGGCTGAAAAGAAACCAGCTTTTAACAGGTGTTTATTAGTCAAAGAAAAGTGATATTTTCAAACTTTATTCCTTTCCTCTTTATTTTGCCAGTGCTTCACTGAAATAAAAATTTTATATTTCAGAACTCAGACCCTGAATATATATAAACATTTTTTTCATTATTTACTGAGTTAACCAAACATGCTTTGCATAGCTACCATGGAAAAATATCAAAGTAATCGTTTTCAGTTGAAATCAACATGAGCTGGCACTCTGCTGCCTAACCCTTGTAACTAAAGCACTTACAAATAAGTAGTGTGATGATAAGGATATAAATAATATTAACTTGCATGTAATATGATTATATGAAAACTAACATAGTTTAACAACAGTTTGCTGATATTTTGTATCATGGTCTCACCAGACAAAATATATAAGAATTTTACTAAGTATAGGGGCAGTATGACCACCAAAATGGCAAGCAAAGAGTGTGTAGCATGTAAAGAGGGTCTAATTAAGGTAAAAGTGCAAGACAGAGAAAAGGTAAGTCTAAAGGAGTACAAATAGTATTGCTTGGTTATACAAAAGGATGATTGACAAAACAAAGGACACTAGAGAAATGTGATTGGGACAGATTAGACTCCCCTTCTGAGGAGAGGGAAATGACATAATACCATCAGACATAAGTACAGAAAATCAGAGAAGAAAGATGAGAAAATCACTTTAGTTTTGGTCCTTCATCAATGAGTCCCCCAGCCTGATCACTTGGGCATCAGTGACTAATAACACCAAGAAGCATGGCCACTGTTAGCAACTATAGATCATTGGCTCTGTGCTATTATATATCCACAGATAATTCAGAACATAAGTATAAAGACTCACAGTTTTACATATGTAATGACCATGATTAATAATTTGCAAGTACAGCTGTAGCAAGAAATGTACCACTAATTCATTCAGCGAAGTTTGAAAACTGGCCTGGTTTGTCAGTCTTCTGAAAAATTCCATCACATAAGTCTGATTACTTAACTGTTACCTATCTGTAGGTATCTGTTAATACATATCTACTGAGCTACGTATTCAACTGAAATACGCTGAATTTTTGAACCATTTGCTCCTTGTCCTATAAATAAAAATTCTCACTTGGTACCTATTTTATTTTCGTAGACAGGAAAGGGAATACCAGTATCTCAGTTTACACATATTGGTATAAAAGGCATGTTGCCTGGAAGTTGATAGTTAGATTTTCAGGTGGTGTCAGACAAGTAGATTTGATACAGGGTGCAACTCTTATCTTCCCTCCCTAGAACTGCATGTTGGTTCAGAAATACTTTAAATGCAATGAGGTCTGCCAGACTACAACTCCACAAGAGTGGTTGCCGTATTGCTTTCATTTTATTACCATTGGCAATGTTAGGGTAATTAGCTAATTAATATGGTAATAATATTAGAAAAAACATCAGATGGGGATTAATTAGTCATACTAAATATCTCATATTTCATGAGTTATTTTATGGCCCAAGAGGAAAAAGGAAATTAAATGAAGGCTTAAAACCCTAGTTAGTAAGTTGTTCGGCTCCTTTCCTTTAAAGCAACACATTTAATAATGTTTCTCCTATATGAAGAGTAGGAAAAATGGAGTTACAAATATACATTTGTTATTATTATATATGAATGTATACTAATAGAATAAAGTTATACATCTACATCAAACTGTTCTGCAGCAGTATTTAGCTGTGCCTGGCTATTCATCTCTCCACAAAATGGAGTCAAAATAATTGACATTGAAGATGATTATTTATTACTGAGGAAAACATTTTTAATGGGAAAAAAGATCATCATGTCACTACTAATATTGAAAGTTATTTAAAGAGAATGTTATCACTGGGTGAACATACATTATAGAGCTTTATGAAATGCCTTTGGAAATTAAAATCAAAATGGAACATCAAAACTCTTTTATTTATCTCTGTGTGTTTAATGGTAATGAAATATGCAAGACCAAGCTTTGAATGCTCTATTTTCTTATTCAGTGAATAGGGATAGCACAGTTTCCTCCTTCCTTCCTTACCTGTAACTACTTGCATATAATAGAGAGAGAGAATGTGGTGTAAAATGGATTATGTTATTATTGAAAACAAAACCCTCAGCATTTCATGTTTCACTTGATTTAGTGATCTGCCTCAGATGGAATGACAATATTTTGCCAGTTTCTTGTGAGCCTATTGGATATATCCAGTGGTGCTTCTCATTTTTGCATGAGTTGAAATGCAAATCTTCTAGGGAAAAACTCAACAAATCACTTCAGCATTAAGTAACAGTTAATAGGATATGAGCAAATGAATCAGTTCTTCAATGCATACACACCACTCACCCTGATATGTTTAGCTTTTTGTCAAGTCTTAATCCCTGACTTTTGTAATGATCTTTGTTGTCATTGAATTAATTGCAAGATCATAGCCTAGAACTTCCAAAACTGAATCAGGGCACTTGGGCCATAAGGTTTGCTATGTGCCATCAAAAAAATAATGTTCAAGGCTCAAAGTCTTGAAACCACAGTGAAATAGAATTCATAAAAAGTATCACAGGATTAATTTGAATGAATTTTTAGTTTTATATTTAATTTGTGGAAGTTTTTGTGCATTAAGGGGTGAGAGGATTAGTTTCTGGAATCAAAATTCCAGTCACTGTACCAAAAAGCATGAGAAAATCACTTGTAGAATTTAGATTAAAGATTTCATTTATAAGAATTTTGTAAGGATTTATAGAAATTTTAATTACTAAGTATCATACTTCTAGATTTAAAGTCTAACATATCAGTCTACTAAGACAAGAAATGTAAAGGGCTATAGTCCAAATCCTTAAACCAAGCTGTGGTCCAGGAATGGTAACGACAAAGCCTAAATTTAGGATTCCTGGATAATGGTTTCTTTCTGGTGAGGTAGACATAATACAGCTTTGTCTGTCGAGACTAAGTTGACTGGAAGTAACAAGCAAATAGAAAGATTTTTGGAATGACATAGGTCAATAGATTACAGAGGCTAAGCATCCTGACAGCAAGAGAGAACATGTAGGATTGGCTATATGTGCATTCCAGGTTTTAGCTTCTGACAAAATATGTAAAAAACTTATTTCTCTATAAAGCTCTCCATTCAAGTCACCATTTTGCATAATCAGTTTTTTTCTATATTACACATATTACCTGCAACTATGCTTCCTAACATCCAGTGAGTTGTCAGAGACATAACAGTGTAAAACTTCATAATGAGTACTTCTTTTTCAGTCCAAGAAGAGAAAGAGGGCAACTTCACAAAATTTGCTACAGCAATGGCAAATTCCTCTAGCTATCCAGCAGCAATACCTTATCCTTCTAAAGGGAAGCAGGAATAGGGAACCACTTTCTCCCTTTTGCACTTTTTAAGGCTTCTCCACTTGAAAAGCCATACAGGGTGGAAAAAGGTGCCTTGTAGGTTCCTACTGCTGTGCTTAGTTTTCTTACTGAGCAGGGCTCCCTTTTAGCCTCTGCTGATAATAAAGCTACAAGAAATTAAAGAAGCTCTGTACTTCTGAAGGGAAAAAAACTATGTTGTTAATAAAATTTTAAGTCACAAGCTAGCTGGCACTGCTGTCTCTTGAGAAGTAAACTGGGAATAATATTATTCTTACTAGCTTAGAGGTCTCTTCCCCATAACAAAAACTGTTTTATGTGAGAAGTTTGTTTGGAAATCTCAAAAACAAATTAATTCCTCTAATAACAGAGGGATTCTGGCAAGGCAAATGTTAACCTTTTTCACAGCATATATGTACACATTATATGATTCTTAAAATTCACTTCAGATACCAGCAGTATCTCTGGAGAGTTTATTACACTTGATTATTCCACTTAAGTATTCATAAATATTTATGCACCAATTGATGTTCTTGATATAATCTTTCAGTGGTTGGTACAAATATGTCACTAAAAAGAACAGTGAGGGAATCTGCAATTAGCAATTAGTGATTCAAACATATCATGTGAAAAGTTGAAAATCTCACTTGTATAAAAGAAGCTTCTGCATTAAACATATGGTTTAGTTTAGTTTTCAAATACAAGTCACCACCAGAGAGCTAAGTCTGTTCTCTAAAGACAGAGCTATCAAGCTACAATAATATGTAAAGGCAAGAACATTTACCTGAATTAACTTACAAGAGCTTTATTTACCCAAATAATATTCAAATTCTTTCGTGACTGATCCATTTCTTTAAACATTTTTCCATCCTTTTCTCAAATATATTTACATTTCTCTTGACCAATATGATACTAACAGCCTTGTATAGTATCCTTAATCAGGAATAATCTGTTTTTGGAGTATATTACTTCATACAAATGGCTGCTGATAAAGTCTGTTCCCTTGATTTAGAATTTCATATGAACTTGTTTTTTGTCATGGAGGTAGTAACCAGACATTACCGTCCTGCTTTTTCTGATAAGAACATCATATACAACATGTAAGTAGGAGCAAAGTATTAATCCATCATTTCCTTTTATGAGTCATTTATGATCAAATACAGCAGTGGTTTGTGCAACTCTAATCAGGCAAGCTGTATGTTATCCCATTTTGTCTGAGTATGTGTAAACATTAATTTTAATTGGTTTCCTAGAATGAATGATTAGATTTTTTTGTTCCCAAATTTATAGTATCTTAGGTTCCATTCATTGCAGTGAAAGCTTTGGGTTAGTGTCAGATCTAAATACGAAGGAGATAGTACCCACCTAACTCCCGATGATCTCCATGTCGAATTTCTTCCCCTATTCAGTTAGCTTGGACTTGTAATCATAACTAACCTATGGAATGCTCCTTGCTGTCACATCCTGCGACAAGCAAAAATAACCCACTTACTCCATGGTTGATCTCATTAACTTGAACAGCTGCCCACGACCTCTTCTAATTTGGAAGTTCAGTCATGAGAAGGCTGCCAGGCAAAATCTCTTTGGCTTAGTTGAGTGAAGTTCATCTCCCTGCATACGCACTTTATGCAGGGAATGTCCCCATTGTCTGTGAATTGTGCCTGACTAGACCTTACCCAAGTAAATCTGTTTTGCTGTTATACTGCCAGAAGTGTGCAGATCCACTTCAGCGCCAGCTTTACACACAGGCAAAATAAAAAGCAATTGATCAGAGCAAGCTGGTGGCCACACGCTGCAAAACAGGAGCTGCAAAAATATGAATGCCAGAGCCCTGAGAGAAAACACGCCTGCTGCTACTGTGGTGGCTTTTTTTCCTGAGGGAGCTGCTGTGTGTCAGCTGCTGTCCACAGGGAGGCCTGATGCCCCTGGCAGCTCTCACTGTGGGCTTACTTTTCTTACCTAGAGCAGCAAAAGCCTAAAGCTTTGGCAGGGCTGTCACCAACAGCACATAGCTCACTGTGTGGCTCTCAGAGTCATGAAATTGAGAGAAACAGACAGTATGACAAACAGATTCTGAACTTCTTTTTTTTTCTGGTCCTCAAAAAAAGAGAGATTGCAACTAAAAGAGGTTTCTGGACACTTTAGGAAAAAGAAAAGCCTTGCTACGTAATGGTTCAGCAGATGGCTGTAATAAGCCTGTCTTTTGTTCAGGCAATTGTACTCTGCAGGTTGGTAGACAGCAAGCCCCCTTTTAGTGACTATTTTCCTCTGTACCATGTAAACATCTCTACCTCCTGTAATTTCTACTGCAAAGAAAAATGATGTATTGTGAAGTAATATGTTTGGAAGGTGGAAACCAATCACTTAGGACATGGAAAACATATATTTGTTGTCGAACAGAAGTGCTCTTCCAAGACAAATTGTAATTGGGCGAAACATTAAAAAATATGTTACTTCAATGCTCAAAACCTATCCTTTCATTATACAAGTTACAACCAAAAGGGAAAAAAATCTTACTTGAGCTTGTGTTCTTTCCGTTATATAATGAAACCATGCTTGCTCATATTCAGATAAGCAGATTTTCCAGGTTTTTTGTATTTCCTTTGATCATGAGAAATAAATTGAATTTGAGAATCTCATCCCAGGAATTGTTCAGGAGGATGGTTATTGATTCTGTTAACATGTTTTTGGATTGAATATAGTAATATACTTTCATGATGGTTATACCATTTCTAGCTCTCTAACTCACTCAGAGCTATGGGCAATGAAGCGATCAAAACAGCTATCATTGGGGGTGGCAAACTCCGAGTCAAGCAGGATTATTTCTGTGTATGAACACAGTTTCTATTTTATGTGAGCTAAAATTTGATGTCACAACACAAGAATGGGCTTTTTATATATTGCTAGTATCTCTCTTATTTGCATAATGTAAGTTACAATCAATGCAATATTTTATTGCAAATCTGAAACATAAGTGTCTCATTTGTGAAATTAGGCAGCGAAGATGGATGCTTTTAAATGTGCATGAAAGACATGAATACTGACAGAAATTCAGAAAATTATTATGTCAAGAGAATGTCACTTAAGGACATAAACTCACAGCATCCTCTTCTGAGATTCACAGTCATATTCCAGTTTTGGCATTACTGAAAACTTCAGCAAGGGAGAAATAATGTAGATATGATGTCAGCAGAAGCAAAGGCATATTCACATTAACCAGTTTTTGAACGTTCTTCTGTCAAAACTGCAGCTAGGAAATTATGCTGGCTAGAGAAAGCCAGTGAAGCTCCAAGTGATTTGAAACAAGTGAGATGTTTTGGCTAAGAAAAGCAAGTACCTAAGTAAAAGGAAAAGAAACAAAAACCCAGTTAAAGTACATACTTCATGTGCAGGTCAAGAGAGGCAAATCTATATCATGAAGAAAAAGGCAGATGAGTTCCTCAACTTACACTGTAAACAGACTGTTGGTGAAGAAGCTCTTTCTCACAAAAAGGCCCATTTCTATAGCAGCAGTGAAGAAGTCAAAATAACAGCAGAGAAAAGAGTGACAAAATCCAGACTGTGAACAATCTGGAAAACGCTGTCTGTGAAGAAATGTTTATGTTCATTAGAAATAATCTCTTTGCTAGTTTGAAAATATTAAAAGTCCTTACAGGAGTATTAATATTGGTTAGAAGATATATGAAAGACAGTGAATTAAAAAAATATCCAGGAATACACTTCATAAACCAAAAGGAAGATTACAAGCATGGCTCACCTTCACATTCTTTAGTTCAAAAGAAGGGATTTTATTGCATATCCAAGAAAGCTTTCTGAAAGTACTAAGTATGGAGTTAAGATTAACAAAATCAAAAATAGGAGAAATGCAAGAAATTTTAGGTAGGAAAAGTTTATGTTTGAAAGGTGACACTTAAGTGCAAAGAGTGAAGTACTCGTGGTGTCCTTCCCTCTAAAAACTCAACCACAATTCAATAGGGAATCTTTCTCATAAGGACAAAGAGGAAGTCATAAGGACAGAGGAAAGACAAAGGAAGTGTCCAGTTCTGAACACTGTGAACTTTCAGACAGCTGGAACATTATAGTGTCATTGAATTTTCACAGGGACAGATACAAACTTTTCCTTCCACAAGAAATATTTGAACTTTTCTATAGAGAAGAAACTCCACTTTGGAATAAAACTGGCATATCTGGGGAAAGAATGCTGTCTCATTTAGAGGAAGTTGCTTTTCTGTCTCTTTTTACTAGATCAGCATATGCGAATTAGCAACATTAGCTAATAGGGCAAGAAGTAAGTACAAAATAATCAATGCAATTATACTGTTTCTGTCCTATTAGAGTTCTTTCTGAAAATTTCTGAGAAAGGATTGAACCTGCTCCATTTCCAGTACAGGTAAATAACACTGTCTGTTTGCATGTTTCCAAATTAAAATAATCCCAGAATAGGTTTTGGTTTATGGGATAATCCCACTGCTAGTTTGTGGTACTGTTTTAGTGAACTTTAATAAAAGATTTTATTTTTTCCACTCTTTATTCCCCTAAAATAAACCTGTCTTTTTTCATCTGTCACTTCTCCAGTCACTGGAGAACACGTAAGTGCTGAAGTTGTATAAAAAACACTTCTTAGATTAACATTGAGTGAATTTTCTCCTTGCCTACAAGATAATTACGTTTCTGATGTTGCCCACTTGGAGATGCACTTAAAAGTATCAGCAGTGCTTGAGATAACATCTGCAAAGTGCTTTTTGATTAAGTCTTTTATAATTACTCATTTTCACAAAGCATGTGTCTATTTGAAGGGCACCTCAGTTATCAAAGACTATGCTAATGGAAGCCTTTTACTATTTTGGATTTCTTACACTGATTTGACATTTCGTTTAGGTTTATGAGAAGCTAGAAAAAGCTGTGGAAACTCTGTGTCATGACTGTCTGAATTTTTACAAGTAATCCAAACTATGTCTCCCATGTACCATCTATGAAGAGGTGATAGATGTACTTTTTAGCTCAAGTTTGGAAGCTTGTTGGCTCAGACTGGAGAATCACAGCACACCTGACAATAGAAGAGACCACAAACAGAAACCACTCAGACTACAGTCCTTAAAAAGAATTTTGTAATAGGTGTGCCTCAATTCCTAAGCAATGAAGTCCTTTTATGAGACTGCTGGAAAACCTAAGATAACTGAAAAATACCTTAATAATTTCAGCAGTAATTATAAAAATTTCTTTTTATTAAAAAAATTCAAGATCACTTTCAAATCTTATATGAAACATCTGAGAAAACTGATTAATCCAGTGAGCATTACCAGAAAGTTCTTGTCAGTCTATCAACTGGTCGACTGATCTCACCAGATGCTGTTAATGAATTCTGAAGTCACTGGAGATATAAACATATAATGATTTTATTTAAAGAGTCATCTAAATAGTGAGATGTTTCTCACCCTCTTTGCAGTAACTATATGATCAGATGTCCTTAAAATATTTTCAGTCTTCAACTCAAAGAAGAGTTGTAGATATCTCAGGAAAGAAGGTTATACTCAAAGCAGATAAGAATATATTTAGAAACACATTTGTTGGTGTTCAAAGCAGATAGTGGGACATTTGAGAAAAACTGCATTATCTTTTTCTCTAGGCATCAGCAACATTAGGTGAAATGCTGAAAAACAAATAAGACATTTCTGGGAAAAAAGGAAGTATGGATTCTGAATGCTATAGAAACCATTCCTTGGCTTTCTGTTACATCAGCTGTGGAATGCTAATGAAACATTTCAGCAATTTTTGAAACATTCCTGGTGACTAGCTGGGCAAGAACAAGCTGTACGTCAAACAATGAATATAGACCTCATCATGCACTGGGAGATATTAATAGAAGACACTGAGATATGCAACAAATAGTCAACACTGCCATTGATTTTCAAGATAAAAAGCTGTGACATGAAAGATCCAGAAACAGTGAAATAATTTGTGCATTTTCATGAACAAAGCAGGCTTCATGAAATTATTTATTGTTTGATAAAAAAATAATAAATTACAGAGATAAATTACATGTCAAAGACCTTTCACATCTGACTTGCAGACCAACAAAAGACTAATCTTGGAAAACTGAATTTCAAAATCTTAGGCAGAGGAGAACTCATTATTTTGCAAATATATCATGACAAAATATTAACAGTAAATCGACCATAATTACTGCTTTAAACTTGACAGTAATAAGGATGTTAGCACACTGACCCAGACAAGGTTTTTACATAAAGGAAACAGAGGACTTCCTTTAGAATTTAGGTACACAGAGCACATTTTTCCAGTTTGATATTGTGAGTTCTTCTGCAGGGAAAAATAAAAAAACTTGAGAATACTGTTTGAAAACAGACCTTTCCAAGTTTGGTCAACATTTAGGAAAAGAATTAAGAAATCATTACTCATCTTTTTAGTCTTAGAACTGTAATAATGGATAAAACCATAAATGTTATTGCTGGATTTCTGTGACAAACTGACACAACTGGCTGTGGACAATTTCTGCAATTAAGAGTTCATTGCCACATATGGACTGTCAAAAGGAATCAGGGAGACAAATACCATGTGAGTTCATCATACTGAGAACAATATGAAGTAATGGCTGAAGCTAGAAGAAACTCCAATTTACAATGAATAACTGCATCATCCATATCTAGTGTTATTTTGAAACATATCTATGTTGATTAATGAGAAATAATTATTTACTTGTAGTGTAATTAAGTGATAGAAATATCAAGCTAAAATTGTGTGCCAGATAAAATAGGAAAAATGAAGAGGAGAGTGTAAGAGACTGATTAAGTAAAGGTCTGGAGAACAGAGAGAGGAGGACAAAAAGAGTAATTCTGTCTGAAACATCAGTCCATTGAACATGCTTTTTAGAAGTATGAGAATTCTTGCTTTATTGATGGTACGTTTTAGCAAATTATGTAGGTTTTTAATTTTAGGTATTACTTTTTGAACAGTAAGTATGTTAAGCCTGTCATTATATAAAAAAAAAATCAAACAGGAGGGTAATAAAACATCTGCTGCTAATCAGTGATTCACATCAAAGAATATATTTTAAAGAGTTTGTTGGTAGATGTCTTTGTAGATCTTCATCTACATTGACTACCATCTCAAATAATAAAATTTCTATTCTCAAGTTATTGATTTAACTTTAAAAAACACTGCAGAATGCTATTGCTATGTGTTCTACATGTTTATTTTCATGCACCTTTCATGGTCACTTCACCTACAGGCAAATGAACAGGAAAATCTGATTAACGGCATTCATTAATACTGGTTGCAAAGCTTTTAAGACACTAAGATAACTTAAATTCTTATTAAGCTTCCCATTAGGAAAATAAGCTCTTTCCTCTAAGACCTGACTGCTTATTTAAGTCTTTCTACAGAAAATCCTACTTCAATTGATAATATTTAAAGAATATTATCTTAAATTGAAGATGTAGCTTAGCATATTTTTGTATAAATCCTATTACCCAGTCAAACAATTGTCCTTTATATGTAATGTTATCCAACAGTACAAATATGCTCTATTATCAAGAATATTTAAAGACAGGTGAAATACACTCATCTTGGATATGTGCCACCTGTTCTCAATGAAGCCTTGATGAACAACATCAAACAAATTGCAACTGCTTGCTCTAGCTGCCTTTTACTGGAAGATATTTGAAAGGAATTTATCAGATGACATCCATTAAGGATATTTGTATTTTATACACATCTGATGGCAAGGTTGGAAATTTTTGGCTTCAGATGAGGAAAAGAGAGAGGAGGAAAAAAAACAACCTTTTCTTTACTTACCTGAATGCAAAGCTATTCTTTTGATAAGTGTGCAGCTCAGGATTGCTAATTATAATGACTCCTCAGGTAGGATTTCCTGATATAATATCTATCTTGAATGAATGATTGGCTTGAGGCAAAAAATTACATATGCCATGAAAATGTGTATATTATCTACCTGCCTGAATGACTATGACTGATATTTCTTTAGAGATACTTCTTTAGGATCTACAGAGTTCTTAAAGTTTCAGTCAAAGAGGAACATTTAAAATCATGTCCTTCTGAAATATGTATCTCCTCATGAAGTTGTGAATGCAAATGATAGTGTTTCTCTTTCTGAAAAAAAAAAAAATCTCTCCAGGGTTTTTATTTCCAAGTAAAAATCTAGTCCTTTCTAGAAAATATGGTTTTAAAAAGTTTGAATATTTTTAGGGGGAATAGAGATCACCTGCCCCTTAACCCACAGAAAGGGTTCCAGAATATGATTTGTGTTTTGGTACATAATAGTGATGCATGAAATACCTGGCACTAACTTGGGGCATGCATGTGTTTTCATCTAGCACCATTTCTTCCAGAGGGGGTCTGGGCTCCCTACAGAGATGTAGTGTTTCCACGTGAAGACATCTTAGCCTCAAGCAAATCTCCATTTCAGTGTGCAGCTATGCAGGCCATTTCCATCTATGTCTGCATGACTGATTTGTACCTCTGATCTTACATGGTGCAATATAGACATTGAGGGTAATGGTTTGAATATGACACAAAAACCAAGTATACCAGAATCTTCTTGTGAGCAAGGTATCACAATATTTTTAACAAAGAATTGGGCACAAGAAGGCTGTGTTAGACTGTTTGCTAGGAATATGCAGGTGACTGACTACTTTAGTGAAAGCTTAGCTTAACATATTTGCATAAAAATATTCCTATTTTTAAAGTCTGTTACCATAATTATTCCAACTTAAGAATAATTATAACTGTAAGAGTGGGAACTGGGAGGGCGTCCTAGTTGCTGGGTGCATCACAGATTTAGGCCGGGAGGATCCTACCACTGCAGTTTTGCATTGTCAGGCCAAGTACTCAACCCAGGTAAGGAAGGGACCAGGAGGATCTGGAACACACTGCAGAGCAATCCCTGCCCTCAGAGTAACCACATCCAATTATGAATTAGAGGAAGAGGCCCCAGTGGCACACAGCTAATCCCTTTTCCTGAATCTCTGTGCGTCCTGTATGACCCATCCACACTGAGTAATGCCCCAGGTGTTTCCAGGGATGCTTAAGCAGAAGTGCAATTTCCAGTGCTCGACTGAAAAAATACCCTTAAAACACATATATTAAGCAAATAGGTAATTACTTTCTGAACTAAAATAAAGGAAATCTCCTCTGGAATACTGCAGAAATTTTGATCACATTTGGTCTGTGAAACTGCAAATGCTTAGGATGCAAGATAACAGACTGCAAAGTCCAGCATTAGCCTTTTAATATTTAATTTCCATATTAATATGAATCAGATCTTCAGAGATTTACAATTAAGATGTTTGTCAGCATTTCATTGCAAATGCTCCTTGGTGTTTTGAGCTCAATAATTATTTGTCAATGGTTTGGAGATAATACCAAATCATGTTTAAAAATAATGGCCTTCTTGAATATTTACAGAAGAATGAAGTTGATTGCAATTTTTTATCTTATTGTGTACTCGGTTTTATTAAAAGCGTGGTACTGTGATGATTTTTTAAAATATATTTGTTAATATTTTCCCATTGAAATTAAACTCCATATTATGATCTTCCATATAAATATCAATATTTGGACTTGAAGTCAATGGCTCTAGAGCCAGTCTAGGATGGGGAGCTGTATGAGACTAAAAAGAAACTGTATTGTTAATTACAGGAAGCACAGCATAAGTTTACAGTGGTGAATGAAATTTTGACAGTCAACTTTGATTTTTTTCTTTGGGCTCATCAATGGACTGAAACTAAAATCATTTTCCAGCAAAATTAGCAATAACCATGCTTCTGCTAAATAACTTGGCACAGACATTGTCCTCAGAAAGTCTTAGAGACCTATTACGGCTACTGTTTTTACACAGAAGGAGAATCTTGACCTTTGCTTTGGCATGGATTTGGCTGGCCCACAGCAAGTTTACAGACCACAATTCCTGATGCACTGTGCTTGACTGTCCGTGAAGTCCCTTCAGCTTGGCAGTTGCCTCTCTTTCAATTGTGAGTACCAGAATAATTCTACTGATATCCAGCGCAGACTCTGATGCCAGCAATGGATGGAGGTTCCCTTCTCTCCAATAAATTATATAAGAATCTCAGTTCCAATCACAGGTTTCAATTTACTATTTTTTCATTTTACATCTAGGTACTATGATACCTATAAGCTGAACAAAGAAATTGCACTTGCATAAGGAGTAGTAAAGACTCCTCTAAATGAAATTTCTCTATGGAAATTCCATGGAGGGTTTGGTTTTGTTTTGTTTTGTTTTGTTTTGTTTTGTTTTGTTTTGTTTTGTTTTGTTTTGTTTTCTCACTGAAATTGATGAATTAATTTATTTAGATTTAAAAATTTTTATCTAACCAAAACATTTTAAATTGCCCAATTCAAGTGCAGTTTTCTCATGAGTTGTTCGCTGTGTAGCTCTATCTACTGGTGATGCCATGGTGCTATGCATACACTGTTGATTGGATTTCCTAAGGGTCCAGACTTTCCTGGACAGGTTGTGACATTGATAAATGCCTTGCCTGATAAAGTCAAGTCATGTAGAACAAGAAAAGGGGAAGGAAAGCATGAAGTATGTTCTCATTGATGTGGCATCACAGGGATATTCAGTTGAACACCAAACCCAATTAAAACAAAGAATTCTGTCATTTTTAAGTTGCAAACTTTTTGAACTCTCTGAATAATTTGTCCTATAAAAAAGTTTGAGTAGTTGTCTTAGGCTGACACAAATGTCACAGTATCAGGACTTCCTAAGGGATTATGCTCTGATTTTCGCCTGGCTGAACTATCACTGGAAGCTGTTGATATTTTTCTATCTATTCTTGACAACTGGGGACAGAAAATAGAAGGTTACAGACCATTGCCTACAGATAAAAAGACTTCACACTAGCTGCATTCCGGTTTTTACTTTCAATACAGAGACAATTAATATTAAGAGTCCATAAAGTGAATACCTTTTAAAAAATCTTCATAGCATGACATTATCTGTCTGCTCCACACCATATAAATGCATGTTTCTACAAAAGGACTTTATTCTACATAGATTATAAAGTTGGATGAACCTCAGCCAAGTGACAGGGAAGAACACTATTTCTACAGTCACTTCAATTTTAAAATCCAGGTCTCATTTCTAGAAAAAGGAGCAAGATTTTTCAGTAAAATGTTGAGTCAAGCGTTTCTGAAGACATTCTCTTGGCATTGTCACATTTAGCAACAATTTCAAAGGTACCCATTTCAAGGGCATCCATCTGAATTTTAAAATATGTTTGCATATGTACAAATATGTAAAAACACAGAACTATCCACTCTTAGGTAAAATTACAGAATTGTAAATTCTCAGACACAGCATATTTGATAGGCTTTTATTTTTTACTTCTAAAAGTCACAGTATATAGACAGCTTTTATGGCTTACTGACAACTAAAATTAAAAATATTTTCAGAGCATATAGCAGGTTTTTTTAAATCAGATTTTATGGGATATTTGAAATAAACATATAGTTCACTTTTGCAGGGAGAAAGTCCATGCCATTATTGACATCCTGTCAAGTACAAGAAAAAGAGCCTTGTCCCCTGCTTATTTATGCAATTCATTTAGGATTCAAATAACAGAGAGGAAAAAAAGGTTACAGAAAATTATACTGTACGTGATTTTTTTCAGCTGAGGTGTTTGCCATGAAGAGAAGCTCCAGTGATGAAAAGAATTTGTAAAAAAGGGAACAATTGCCATCTTGCAGGGAGGTGTACAGCATGTGCCCATGCTGGTCTCCGTCCCAGCAAAGGGCACCCACAGAGAATGCTGCTTGCTCTGCAGCAGCAGCAGTAGCAGTACCCACATGTGCTGTGTCACAGGAAAGCCATCCACCTCCCTCTGGACACAGCGAGTCTAAAGGTCCTGGGAAAACAAATCTGCCTCTGCGTATTGCTGCATTCTGTCT
Source organism: Acanthornis magna (assembly GCA_036785705.1). Taxonomy (NCBI): domain Eukaryota; kingdom Metazoa; phylum Chordata; class Aves; order Passeriformes; family Acanthizidae; genus Acanthornis; species Acanthornis magna. Next base: position 11,613,621 of record JAWUZG010000025.1, read on the forward strand.
CCTAGTCCTCATTGTAACAAAAGCAAGGAGGTTGAAAAGATTGCTTCTGTAACACTCATGAAAGGAAGGAAAAGTGAAGTGGGCTCCACTGCCCAGTATTGAGAACATTCAAAGAAATCAGGCAGTCCCTGGACACTCCTGGACTGCAAAGAAGGTTCTCTACCATTCACTGGAAGGTAGAGGTTGAAATACTGATCATTTCCCACACTGAAAATAGTTGCTACCACCATCTATTGACTATTTTCACATCAGTCATGCTTTATATTGGTACTCTGGACAGGCATGAAATTCACTTTTTGTGAAGTTTGATTCAAAGTGGGACTCACGCTTTAAAAACAGAAGTGAAATATCTGTGCATTTAACAACCAGACTTTAATATATCTGGCACACTGTGGATATCATTGATAGCCACAATTCTTTCTTTCTTTTTTTTTTTTTTTTTTTTAAGTACTAGACATACTCTTATATGTGTCCTCAGATTTAAATTCAGGTCACATTCCTTCTAAAGTAACTTAGTGTTTCTATGAGGTGATGAATGGATTGAAGTAACCCATCTCGACAGAGAAAGATATCATCCTAATAATCTGATATTTTATGTTCTTTTTTATAATTACTTTTGCCTCAGATTAATGAATTCCATTTACAGTAGCAAGCTAGCAAATGAAAACCATTCAGTACAAGTATGAAATATAATGGAAAGATGAGACTATTTGGTATGTAAGACATAAATTGAAGTATTGAAGAGTCATTATTTATGAAAAAAAAAAGGATTTTTTCCATGGTGTAAATTTTATTAAAAAGAAGTCTCTTTCCCTCAAAGGAAATCCAATGCATTTACATTCTTGAAGATAATTACCAAGGCCACATAACTGAAAAACTAAGCTTTCAATTTTCTTCTCAAATAACCCACTCTGTTCCCACTTGTTTCTCTGTTTTGTGTGTTATATCCTTCCTATCTCTCTGTTTGTTCCATTTGAAATCAAATAATTTAAAGAAAAAAAAAAAACCTAAACTATTTTTTAAATGAACTTGTGTTTCTGTATAAATCCTTCCTTGTTTAGAAATGCATGGTCTCATCTCCTGAGGAATGCACATCTCTTTCAAACAGGATCCCCTTGCAACAGCTGTTCTGCAGCCTAGAGCAGCTGAGTGCTGCTTAATAAAGCCATTACACTAAAAAGTGAGATGGAGTGGATCAGTAAGCTGGAAAGGAGCAGCACCAAGGAGCTGGGACACAGGGCTCAGGGTCACAGTGCTGAGCGCAAAGGTATCAGCATGGGAGTCAAATGTCACAGGTAGAAGCAGCCAAGGAAGTCAAACATCTCCCGACTGAAAGGCAGCAAGTAACTCCATAGCAACCAGAGTCTGACTTTAATAGGAAATATCCTAATGGTATCCAGAGACCCAGTTCCTTTGTACAGGAAGGGCTACCTTCCAGCTACCCCCATTAAAAAAAAAAAAAAATCCAAATCCTAACATTACCCATACCTATTGCCCCTAAAGAATCAAAACCTTTCCAGGGAAAGACTATAAATTAATTTTCAATTTGAGGCAAAGTCCAAAGGACAAAATTTTTAATGTAGCTGACAAAACCCTATAGAAACAAAGACCCCATGCTGGCATGGAATTTTACTGTGGCAACAGATGTAATACTACCTGTCAGACTGTAAAAAGGACAGAATTAAACAACATACATATCACAAATGACAGAGTGGAGTTTACCCCATGACCACTAGAAAGTTATGCTTTCACAGTAACATATGCTGTCAGAACTGCAAAAAATCAAACCAAAACCAACCAAAAAGCATACTCTGGTACAAATTTCTGGATATGCAGAAGATAGCACAGTTTACACTGTGGCAACCTGAGAAAAGGAGCAGATGACTCCATATATCAGAGCCAAGCACACAGAGGTGAAAGAGTAGAAGACATCAGCATCCAGAGCTGCTTTTCTATTTAGTCCACAACAGTTTAATGAGAAATACATATGGTCGTGGAAGCAGCAGCAAGAAAAAGAAGCAAAAAGACTGTGTCTTATGATATTTGTGCTGCTGAAGGCAGTGGTGTATAGAACATAAAACAGGGACGTACGCTGTTCATTTCCCCCTTTTTTTTAATGTGTCTCAGGTTCTCATCTGGGAATACCTCCATTATTTCTGGGATACTGCAAACACTGCTCTTGTCAGCTTCTCTTTTTGCTGTGAAGTGCGGTACAATGAGGGGGAGATTTTGTTTCTGCATGCTTATGCCCTTTCTCCCTGGGCAATTCAAATAGAGCTTCCTATTTCATTCTCATACCTATTTTCTGAGCTGTCTGAGCAGTACATCCACGGGAAATGAAAAGTGAAAAAAAAAAATAAGGAAACAAAAACTAAAATGCCAGATTTTTATAACCAGACGCTTAACTCACTGTTGTCTATTTTGCATGGACCTTTTATGACATTAAACGCAATCTGACATCTGACACTTCTTTGCTACTTTACAGCAGAAAATTATGCCAGATTTATGCAGTTCTGTAAAGTGCTATTTCACTGGTATTTAAAGGAGAGGATATAGCAGATGGAAACCTGTGAAAAGAGTAATTAACTGTTGGGTTTGTATGGCAATATTTTGATATTGGTCGGGGAAGGAAATTACAGAGGTTCACAGAGGCTTCTGTGAGAAACTTCCCCCATGTCCAACAGAATCAATGCCAAAATGTTCCAAGCTGGACTTGCAGCTGGCCAAGTCTGCACCCATCTGCAATCATGGGAATGGCTCTGGGATGATATATTTAAGAAGCATAAAAAAAAATATCCTGCACAATTGCAACAGGGGAGATGAGTGAGAATCTGTGAGAGAAACAACTCTGCAGACACCAAGGACAGCGAAGAAGGAGAGAGAGCAGCTCAGGTTCACCTGCAGCCTGTGGTGAAGATTGTGGTGAGACAGCTGACCCCCTGCAGCGCAAGAAGAGCCCTACATGGAGCAGGTAGGTGACTGAAGGAGGCTGTGACCCCGTGGGAAGTCCACACTGGAACAGGGTCCTGGCAGGGCCTGTGGCCCTGTGGAAGAAGGAGCCCACCCTGGAGCAGGTTTGCAGGCAGGACTTGTGACCCTGCAGGGTACCCATGCTGGATCTGTCTGTTCCTGAAGGACTTCACACCATAGAAAGGACCACGCTGGAGCAGTTCATGAAGAACTGCAGCCCATGGGAAGGACTCATGTTGGAGAAGTCCATGGAGGACTGTATCCCATGGGAAGCACCCTATTCTGGAGCAGAGGAACAGTATGAGAAGTCCTTCCCCTGAAGAGGGAGGAGCAGCAGAGACAACATGTGATAAACACATTCCCCCATTTCCTGTCTGCCTGAACTGTTGTGGGGGAAGGAGGTAGAGAAAATCGGTAGTGCAGATGAGCCAAGGAAGAAGAGAGGGGTAGGAGGAAGGTGTTTTAAGGTTTGGTTTTACTTCCTAATACTCTACTCTGATTTGATTGGTAATGAATTAAACAAGTTTCCCAAAGTTGAGTGTGTTTTGCCTGTGACAGTAATTTATTGTCATGTGAATTAAGTGAATTGTCACATGAATTATGTGAATTGTCACATGAAAAAGTAAAGATAAGAGGGCAAATCTCTCCCTGCCTTTAAATCTATGAACCTTTTGTTATATTTTCTCTCTTCTGTCCAGATGAGGAGGGGAGGGCTAGAGAAGCTTTGGTAAGCACCTGGTGTCTGGCCAGGGTTTACCCACCACATAACCACGAGTGATTCCAAACTCCTGGCAGGCCACGGGTGATTTGGAGTGGGGGTTATTGACTCATGGTCATCCTCCAATGAAGTGTCGAAAGTGCTGACAATAAGTCATGTTCTTTAAAGTCCTAATATGCAAATTTCATCAACAGTAATGTAAGAAGTTTGATAACACAGAAGTCTTAGTTTCTTATAAGCTGTTCTTCAAGCCATATCTTTTCTCCCAGCTTGCTTGCAAAGGGGAGGAGGGAAGGATTTGATGCCAAGACACTATAGCTGTTTAGACTGTGAGTCCTGTTAGGTTTTTATCATATTTGCTTTGGTAGGTCTGTCAGCAGTTAATCAATGGAGCCTCCTTCACACCACTAAATCCATTTAGGTTTGTCAAGGGCATTGTCGCTTAGGATGGGCTCCCTTTTATGCAGCTATTATAAAACCAACTGTTACCAACTTGCAAAATTTAGCAAGTCTTATCCTGTTTCATCATTATCTTAAATCTTCGGCTCTCAGTTCCATGTGGATAAATGAGAATCTCAGGATTTGTTTTAAAAGTAGAATGAATTTTAGTCCTTTTGGAAGAAAAGCTTTTTCTCTCTCTTTTGGAAAAGAACCCCACATTCTGTTATCTTTAAAATCATGAACACTAAGGAAAACTCATAATTTTATGACTTTTAAACTAAGTGTCTATTCAAGTATCTGCTATTATATTTTAGATATGAACATATGTTTCTACTGCTGAAATTCAGTTAACAAGACTGATCAAAAGGAAAAAAGTTTTCATTATATGTTTGTGAAAATTGTTTCCACAGGAACTCATTGAGGCAAAACACTACAGCTACATTCCAAAGAGGAGTGGATAACTAATAGCATTGCTTAGAATCCATGGCTATGCAAGCTAAGACGATAATAAGGTAATCAGATTTCATGCTTGAGGGTGTTATCTAATCGCCTGCAGAGGTTTGGCACTGCACAATTGGCTGAGTGCATCTTGTTTATTTTTATGCTTGCTCTGAGACATCAGTTATTCACTGCCACTGTCAAGCGCTTACTGGACAAGATGAACTAAATGGTTTGTTCCAGCGAGATGAACTCTGTGTCCTGTAATAAATGTTATCATAAATATAGCAAGACATCCATTTTAAGACATCAATAAAATGTACATTATACTGTAATAACTGCTTAGTGGGCACATGTACTGCTGCCCTCTACTGACTTACCATAGCCAAGTGGAGTGATACTCTCAAGTTTTGTGTCTCTGACTCTATGGAAAAAATAAAAGATGTTACCTGCACCACTGAGGCCAACAGTGTGCTCCTGAGTGACCCTCTGTGCTAGAGAAGAGAAGAGAAGAGAAGAGAAGAGAAGAGAAGAGAAGAGAAGAGAAGAGAAGAGAAGAGAAGAGAAGAGAAGAGAAGAGAAGAGAAGAGAAGAGAAGAGAAGAGAAGAGAAGAGAAGAGAAGAGAAAGAAGAGATTTTTCCCAGAAGAAAATATAAAGGAAAAAAATACAAGGTGCTCCCAGTCATTAAGATGAAAAGACTTCTTTGACCTTCTTCATGTCTTTCATCACCTAACCTTAAAAGCACCTGGTAGAAAAATGCCTGATTCATGGTCAGCCATTTTCTTTACCTGTCAGTGAGCTGGGACCCCAGATGAGGGGCCCAGAGGTAATTATATTTTTCCCTGCGCTTTGAAGTACTCATCACTCAAAAGATGAAAACAGTCCTGATCAAGATAAGGTAAAGGGGGAAATAGAAATGTAAAGGGCTTGAGAATGAGAATTCTGAAATTAAATACCCAGAATTTAAAAAATAGAGAACAGCTTTGATTGAGTAACTTTTGTTTTTCCATTAGAAACAGAAATATAAGCTGTAAATAAATCTCTGTAAGCTACGGGTGAAGGAAGAGGGAAAATGGCAATGATGACTCAGTCTCTAGATCCTAGGGTGTCCTGAAATACTAATGTTCTTGTCATATCCCAGAGAGGATCTACTGGAGCAACACAATTCCCTTGTTCTTGCACTTGTTCCAATTCATGTCTCTATGAGAGAAGCTGGACATAAAAGTCAATTTTTCCTTCCAGCAAGGAGCTGGGATGAAGTAGGGTACTCTTAGAGCCCAGGATAGTAAAAAACCACTACTACTGATAGTGCTTTCCCCATAGACAATACTCAGGGGCAACCAAGACAGCCTATACAGTCACATTTTAAAGCCAAGCGGACTGTTATGGCCCCCCCTAAACTAAAACACCCAACATTTTTCAGCAGCCCCATTTGATCTTTCAACCTCATGGTAAAATTTGTACTTGATTAGTCATTCTAAGTAAAAAATGGGTTTGACTTAACCTTTTTAGACTATATATTGATGTGGTTTCTTATACGGTATCTTTATAGTACAAATTAACACATGGCTTGCCCTGGTGACAGATAAATCACACAGATTTCACACATTTTAAGACACGTTTAGAAATGGCACAGACAAAAATTAATGGCAGTGTATTTTGTTATAGTCTTACACACTTAACTTTTAATTTGTCCGTTATTTTTCAACAGGTGGAAGGTTCTTCACTTTTTTAACAATGCCCATAAACATTTTATTGATTTAATTGTATTCCATATCACTAAAAAAAAAAAAGCTCTCAATTGTCATTAGATAATGAGCAAAACACTGTTCATACAGCAACTCACTGGCTAGAGAAACTGGAGTCTTTTCCTTAACCGACTATGTGTTATTCATTAGGTCTCACAAAAAGAAAAATGATATTATTGATTTTTTAGCATGATTGATTTGAAAGCCAGGGGACTAAAGTTTCTGGAGACCTGTGTATTCTTAACCTTTTTATTCTGTGGATAGCTGCAGAAAAGCTTCACATTAGGTTTCTCTCATTTAGCAAAGCATTAATTTTAAATTCAATGTGTATCTAGTTTATTTTTTTCAGCTACTACTTAAAAATATATATAATAGATATTTTTCTGCAATTTATGACAATTTAAATGAGCTACAAAACCATAACTAAAGAAACCATTTGAAAATTTTGCTATCCTTTTCAACAGCCCTCTGTTATGCTAGGCTGTCAGGTAAATTGTGGAAGATAGTATCGCAGAAGAGTACATGGACCTCAAAAAAGACTTTTAATCTGGTATCTGTTACTTTGTCCACAATTTGATGACAACACAGCTGTTTTTAAAGAAGTTATGTTTGGAGTACTGACAATCTAGCTAGTCAGCCCTCAGAGTGGACCTGTGTTATGCATAGAGTCATAATGCAAGTGTAAGTTGCTTGTTCTAAGACATATTCGAAGCATTTCCACTGACACAAGAATGTGCAGGAGAAATATAGTTACTAAATTGTATTGCTTGAGTTTACAAATCATTTCACCTCAACCTGTTAATGTTCACTTTACTATTTCATTACTATCCTTTTACCCTAAGAATATGCAAACAGAGCCAGTTTCAATAGGACACTCAGTTTTAACACTGGAATGTGCATCAAACATCTAGAACTTTATGAGCATGACAAAGTCTTCTCTAATGGACATTAGAGCAAATTATGCCTTCAGTTGGAGTCAGAAAGCCACAAGGTCAAAGGATGACATCCCCCAGTGCTCTCTCAGCACAGGCCTTCTGATGCACCCGAGCAGCACCACATTCATTCTTGGACAGCTAAACAAGGCCAAGGTCTATACTGCCATTGAAAACTGAGCTAATTTGCATATACTTGCTCACTGATTTTTGAATGCAGTGTAGATGCATGTCTTATATATGACCAGTATTAGCAAGGAGAAATCTGTTGTCTCCACTGAGCAGACAGAGCCTGCCTCAGCTGTAACAGTCCACCTGTCACCAGTTGTGGCATGCAGAATGGCTCAGACAGAAACACAACTCAAAACAGCTGCTCTATACCCCTCTTCTGCCACAGGTGCCATTTCTGATTGAAACTATTGGAAACTGAAAGTGCCTGTGTGGCCAGGTTCACCCTTTTAAAATTCCATATTGACCCAGCTACAGCATTGAAGACCCTTTTGTATCTTCCTGTGGGACAAAGTGTTAGGTTGGATGAACCCGAAGAATTCTACATATCTGCAAAGTGTTTTACCTCTTGGATGCTTGGCTAAAAATTAAGAAAAAGGCAACCAATTACAAAAAAACCCAGAAAAAGGTACAAGCCTAAACAAGGCTTTCTTGGGAATATGAAGCTTCATCACAGAGACCTCAGAAAAAGCTGATCTACCACTCATATTTGTGGGATTTCAGCTAAGAGTAGTGTTGAAAACATAAGAGGACAGTGATAACCATGAGTATGGATACACAATTCTTGCTATGACTGAATATAGCATTGGTGTTTTGTCACGCATTTGTTGCAATTTTCTTAGCACTTTTGTGCTTCTGAATGATGTTAAAGTTGATAGCGATCTGTTAAGCCTCTGAATACCCCTATTTTTGACTAACTGAGAAGTCTCAGCCAGGCTACCCTTCTATAAAGTATCCTTGTTCTTTTTCCAGTTTCAAAAAAGGCACCTCTTAGCAGTGAATTTTTATCTTTGAATTTACTGACTTTGGAGTTTGTCAGACCCCAAATGGCATGCAATTCATTTTGTTTATACAAAACTTATCCCTAAATATAGTCACCTAAAACACCATAATTTCACAACATGCAAATTCATCCTTTAGATACAGATATCAGCACCATAGCAACCACCTTGATTTTTTTTTTCTTTTTCTAGAAATCATGGAAAGATAGAATATGCCGAATTGGAAGGGACCCATCAGGATCATTGAGTCCAACTGCTGGCCCTGCGCAGACACCCCAAGTGTCCCACCATGTGCCCGAGAGCATTGTCCAAATGCTTCTTGAACTCTGACAAGCTTGATGCTGTGACCACTGCCCTGGGGAGCCTGTTGCATCCCTCTCGGTGAAAAACCTTTTCCTGATGTCCATTCCAAACCTCCCCCAACTCGGTTTCATGCCATTCCCTCGAGTCCTGTCACTGGTCATGAGAGCGAAAAGATTGGTACCTGCCCCTCTGCTTCCCCTGGTGAGATTGTCAAAGTACCTCATGTCTTTTACCTTAAATTATTCACCTTTTCAGTCAAATCCTGAAAGGATAATGATGAACTAGGGAGACAGAATTCACAAGATAAGGAGGCAGACCAATTGAGATGGATTGAAATACAGATGTTTGCATACGTTACCCTCACACACTTCACAAAAACTTACCTACATCTAGATCCAAATTCTCCAGCTCAATCTCTTTTTTTCTCTTCCTTGACTTCAAATGAATCTTTCTAATTTAAAAAAATTCTGGTGTGATAACAATGCTCCACCTAGTGGAAAGAAAACTGTTTGAACTAGTGTAAGACTAAAGCTATAACTCACAGAAGTCATCTGTCAATGCCTAAGTAGTCAATTTTTCCAGTGATAAGAAACTCAGGATACCGTACAATTGTATGAAAAAAGTGCTAACGGGACTATACAGTATAGTGCCAATTTAAGAACACAAAATACTGTCATTTTAAAATATATCAACCAACAAAAAGAACAAATCTCTTGAGAATTATGAATCTATCATTAATCTGTTTATGATGAAAAATGAATCACTGTACTATCCATGGGAAAAAATCTGCAGTACATAGTGTCCTGCTGCCTGTGAGGATTTCACATACCCTAAATCAATGTCAGACTTACAAATATTTTGATAAATTAAAAAGAACAGTCAGGACACCCCAACCTTTCTTATTACATTACTGCAGAGTCTTGGAATTTTAGTACTAGGAGTAGACAATATGAGGAACACACTGAATAGATGACACAGTTTTATACACTGCTGAAAGGTTTTAGTCATATAGAAGATAGACATCCTATCAAAAGTCAGAGAGACTTTGTGGTGTTTTCCTCCCCTGCAAATCTTCACTTCATGCTCCTATGTTTTTAGTGATATACAAGAAAATACTAAAACCAAAAAAAATTGAGCCAAGCGTCTGTAGATCATTATATATGTGTATATACGTGTATACATGCATACTGCAAACTGCATAATGCAAATCCTGGACAGATACATGTCTAAGGTTTGTTCTTATGCAATGACTTGTTTCCACACAATGCTTAACCAATAAATTACATGAATTCAAGACAAGTGAGGTATGGAAAGAGAAGTCTGCAGGGTTATTCAAAACTTCTCTAGGATAACATGTTTAATTTTAATTCATCCAGGATCTGTTTTTTCTTCTTTCCTTCTCATGCTCCAGTGTCTGTCCTCTGTTCCCCCAGTATCCTCTTTTTCAAGATGTTAAATCAGCAGAATTCACTGGCTGAGTAGAGACAATATTTACAGAAAATAAATATGATAAAGGTTTTTGAGGCAGAAATTTAATTCTTGTTAAAAATATTTCTATTCTAGGTTCAAGTTACATCTATCTCCTTCCATCAAGTTTACTGTCTTCAGTATCTGTCATTTAACTTGAAGCTGACATAAACCTGCTATGGAACACCACAGCAAAGAGGGTTTGAGTCTGTACAGAGAAATATGCAGGGAGAATTGTCATGAAGAAAGATAGGGTATGAATTTAAAGAGCACTACTTTCTTTCCCCTAAGTCCTCATGAATATATGCTTAGTATGCAGGAGGGGTGACGTAGGCTACAGCTTTCTGAAATGTCCCCATTGAGAGACACCGCTGTTATTACACAGCATGTCAACTATGTGGTTAATAGTTACTTTTGCTCTGCAGCCACTGATGTAGATTTCTGCTTGTTCCAAAGAGGAGTTTTGCTAAAAAAGCTACCCAGTGCAAATGCAAAGGAAGACAATTTATTTATATGAATGTGGTGTTATTTTGGCCCATAAGGCAGAAAGCAAAATTGAAGAAAAACATATTAATCTAATCTAGTGCGATAAATACATTTCAGTAAGATTAAAAAATTAGGGCAAAAATTGCACAAGCCTCTTTGAGCACTTTGTCCTCTTAGAAATATGGCAAATATAACCTTGTTAATTTCTTTCATACTTTATTCTAAATTGTCCTCTCTCATGGAGTCTGGAGATTTAAAGGTCATATACTTATCTTCCAGAAAAAGATGAACAACAGAGATGAAAGCGTATGATTTTGCATTGTCAAAAACTAGATGTAGATAAATAATGAAATACCTGTCTATTTTCTCAGAGACACTGATTTCCCCTGTACTGACCGCTCTGTATAATGAAACTTTTTTAGCACCCTTTATCTTCTCAGAAAATATCTCTTTTTCACTGTGAAGCAAGGAAGATAAATTATTAAATAGGCTATTTGACACAGTAACATTTGTAATTTTAATCTGTCCTCACAGCAAATGAACAGTAATTCCTAAGACCATTCCTTAGTATCCTTAGGTGTGTACATTGACTCCTGCAAAGCTGTAGTTATATGGTCTCTTTATCAGACTTTAAAAAGCTTGCCATTTCATTTTTTTTAACATTGTCCTATTTTTGAGTTTTAGTTGGCCTTTTTTTCTTTACCATTTCCACCCCAGTTTTGCCTGTAACATAACTGAACATAATTTTCAAAACTATTTAGACAAGAATTGAACAAAGAAAGAAAAAGACAGTGGAATGTATTTCCTAAGTTACATAGGTGCTTGTGGATGCCTTCCTCTATCATGATATCACAACCACTGATGAGAATAGTAGATACACCTATTGTAAGACCTCAGTGTTAGGCATATATTTTGTCGTTTGACTGCTAATTTAAGAGGTGCTAATGTGAAAACAATAAAGCAAGAACCCAGCATTTAGACTAATGTTATGATTGGTCTCCTTCAAGTAAAGATTCACTGAAGGCAGTGCTTCATCTTGTTTTACCCATTTTCTTTGCTTCCTGTGGCCCGGCAATGACTGAGAGCTAGCCAGCCTGCCACTTTAAAATGCCACAGAGAAGAAGAGAAAAGGAAAGTAATTCCTGCTGGGAATTTCTATGCTGAATGGCTCTTAACTCTAAACATGCTGATCATCACTTGCCACATGGTGACTCCGAGGAATCAGATGGAAATGCTGCTTTTGCTCTTTCCAGTAGTCCCAGCAACTGCAGCAACACAATTGCATGGGTTCCTCCGAGGTTACCATTTGCGTTTTCCTCTAGTAATGCTGCTGGAAGTCCTCTGAGAGATGTGGTAGTTTTGCCTGGCCCAGTTTTTGCTAGTGGATAGGGTGGGGTACAAAGATGGCTCCTGCATGTCCTGAGTAAAGATTCTGGAAATTTCTCCATCATGTCCAGCAGAGCCAATCTCTGATGGCTCTGAAGATGATGGACATGCTGCTGGCCAAACCTGGGCCAATTAGAGATGTTAGTTACGCCTCTGTGAAAACATATTTAAGAAGAAATCAAAACAGGGTAAGCACGCACTTCTTTGTAGCCAGGGAAGGAGGAGGAGGTAAAAATATGTGAGGGAGAACAACATGGAGGCACCAAGGTCAGTGGAGAAGGTGGGGGAGGAGATGCTCCAGGCGCCGGAGCTGAAAACCCTCTGCCAGCCGTGGTGAAGACCATGGGGGAGCAGGTGGTCCCCCTGCAGCCCATGGAGTCCAGGGGATGCAGAGAAACCCCCCACAGCCTGTGGGGAGGTGCCCACGCCAGAGGAGCAGGTGGAAGCCTGCAGGAAGCTGTGATCCAGTGGGAGTCCCAGAGACTGAGAGTTGCAAAAGCCTTGCAGGAGAGAGAAAGGCCTTGCTCCCGGGATGGAAACAGCCTGGCCTCGGCTTGGAAATCTGCAGCCTGGAGAGAATCTCGGACAGCAGCAATCGGGCGGGGCTGCTCGTGAGATTGGACCCACGCCAAAGAAGTTCGCAGAGGACTGTCTCTCGTGGGAGGGACCCCCATGGCTAAGTAGAGGATTCTTTTCCCCTGATGGACTGACCCTGACCAAAGGAAACCCCCATGCCCTGCCCCCACCCCGGAGCTGTTTGGTTAGAAGGAAGGAGGGAGGGGGCGAGCTGAGAAATGGCCTTAATAGGGAGAGGGGTGAGCAGAAAAACAGTGTTTTGTAGCAGAAGAATTGTGGCGTTGGACTGACTAAGAAAAGCCACATATCTTGCCCCAACCCGGATCTGTTGGTTGAATGGAAGGAGGGGGCAAATAGAGAAACAGTGTCTGTAGTAGAAAAATTGTGATGGACTGACTTAAAGAAAAAAACCCCACACCCTGCCCCTGCCTGGGAGTTGTTGGTTAGTTAGAAAGGAGGGAGGGGGTGAGCTGGGAAGCGGTGCCTTAAGAGGGAAGGGGGGTCAGTGAAGAAACGGTGTCTTGAGAGCTTGTTTTTACCTCTGATTTATCCTCCGACTCTGTTAGACTAATAAATCACTTTTTTTTTTGCAACTTTAAGTTTTACCGCCTGCTTTTGCCCTGAATCTAGTGCGTCACCTTATCAGTGGTCTTATCTCAACTCATAAGTCCAGTGTTCTGTGTTAATTTTCCCTCTCCTCTGCATAGCTGCAGCAGGAGAGAGCATAGAGAGCAAACGTCGTAGGTGCCTGGCATTTAGCCAGGGTCAAACCCTCGACAGAGATCTCTCCTGTCACAGATATCCTACTGTGGCCACAGTTTCCTGTGAGCTGACTGCCCAGGACAAAGGGACCTCCCACATGCACGCTCCAGATTTCAGCGTCTATAGACAGAGACTGCATCAGCAAGGAGTGGGGAGTGGAGTGGGGCACAAGAAAAAAAAGCAGATGCCCTTTATCACAGGAAAACTGTGAACCTCACTTGTGCAAGCTTCTTTCCGGTATCCCTCTGTACCGGCTCTCATCAAGTAGGAATAGCAGTAACAAACCTCAGGTCCCCAGTTCACGTGTGATTTCTTTACGTATTACATTAACGTTGCATGAGTCAGATCTTTCATTCAGCCTGGAGGAGAGGAGACTGAGGGGAAATCTCATTGCAGTCTACAACTTCCTTGTGAGAGGAAGAGGAGGAGTAGACATTGATCTCTTCTCTGTGGCGACCAGTGGAAAGACCCGAGGGAAGGGTGTGAAGCTGTGTCAGGAGAGGCTTAGTTTGGATATTAGGAACAGGTTCTTTACCCAGAGGATGGTTGGGCCCTGGAACAGCTCCCCAGGGAAGTGGTCACACCACTGAGCCTGTCTGAGTTCAAGAAGCATCTGGACAATGCTCTCAGGCACATGGTGTGATTCTCGGGGATGGCCTGTGCAGGGCCAGGAGTTCGACTTGATGATCCTTGTGGGTCCCTCCCAATTCAACTTATTCTGTGATTCAGTGATTCAGTGTCATGTTGAAGATGATGGCCATTGGAATTAGCATCACTTCTGGCTTCCTGTCTCAAACTAAAATCAAGAGTTTTGTATTTTATATCTATAGTTTCTAGGCAAAATATATTCCTCTGGATGAATCAGTGGAACAAAAATATGACTGTGTTTCCTCTTAATTCCTCTTCATGCAGCAGTAGGGCCAGGTAATTATAATGGGAAACACTGAAAAGCCAGAACCAAAGATACCAGATGTCCCTTAATTCTGCAGTTTTCTTGGCAGTGGACATTATTCCTGGTACATGTGAAAATAACTTCCTACAGTTTAAAAAGCTATAAACCCTTAATTTTGCTTGTATTGACTGAAAATGAGTATCTGGAAAAGAGAAGATGACAAAAATTTTGCCTTCAAAATTGTTTAAAAGCTAATGTATGAAAAATGTTATTCCTATGACCTGTTTCTAAAGCTAGAAAAGACTTCAGAGAAAAATGGACACTGGTGAGCTCGACACACAAGCAGAGAGCACCACTGACGAAGAAAGATGAAGGAAAAGGCATGCCAAGTACTGTTACCTCTGTGTCACACATGAAAATCTTGAAGAGTAATTGTTTGGACACTCTGGTTGTTCCAAAATTAAACATTCAGTGCATCTCTTGAGTGAAGTAAGTGCCATTCTGTCCCTGATTAATTTTATGGATTGAGAGGAACTAACTGATTATATAGGTACCATATTGATTCATCTGCTGACATGGGTAATGATTTTAATTGTGTCTCTTTATGCTAATTACTTTTGACTAATTGGGCATCAGTTCAGTAGGATTGGTGAAGTGCTTCATTTACTATTGTGTTTCAACTGAATATTTTAGCTTTCCATTTTTGTACATTTTAGTGGATAAAAGTAAGACATTTAAAAAACAGGAAGGTTCAATAAACTAAGCCATTTAAAAAGAGTAGCTACCTGGAATGGGCATGTAAACAACACAATGATTTTCAAACCAAAGGAAAAACAAAACCATGGTTCTAATTAAAACAAGAAAAGAAATTAAATAAACACCTTAAAAGCACTATGCTTTTTGTGAAAAAACAAAATGGCATGAAGTGTTTGGAGCAATCCACGATGATGAACAGTTTTGCTAGCTGGACTTCCATCTTGCCATATTTTCCTCTTCAGCGTCTTCTTCCCTGTGTAAACAAGAACTGAGAGATGGAGGAAGTGGTTACTGTATGCCCTATTTTTCCTGCTTCTGCAGTTTACTGTGGATTAGAAAATTGTTACTCTTGTCTGCACAATGCTCTATGAAACATCATAAGTCTGCTCTAAGAATAAGGCCCAACTTTATATGTACTTGCTTCAGTTCAGCCACATCCTGAAGAAATGTTATAAAACTCCATCTTTTTTCCCAAAATGAAGTTCCTTTCTCAAAGCTTTTTCTGATCTTTGCCAATGCCTCTTCCCTGACAGCTGCCATGACAGTTCCTAGAATTCAGTACTTTTTTATGTAGGTCCATCCCAATGCTGTCCAGCAGAAGCTCAACTCTCAACCACTAAGACACAATTGCCAACTTCCCACCTGCTCTTTGGCAGCTGTCCATATTAATTTCTTTCATTTCCCTAAGTCATCAGTGTCTTTTATCTCCCTAAATGGTGTTAGATCACATTCCTTATAATTCACTCACATTTCAGGTAGAAAATATCTCAAGCTTCTGACCTTATTCATAATCAAATAAGACACAGGGATTCACTAGGAATTCATTAGGCAGGTCATGTGTTCAGATCTTTCTATTGATGCAATTGTGAAAGTTGAGAGACATTTAGTTTTCATGCAGTTTCCCTTGTACATTTTATTTTTCCCTTGGACATTTTATTTTCCTTCAGAGATGCTTTGTAAGATTTAATACATGTTGTACATGTATTATACATACATTTAGACTGCTAGGCAGACTTTATGGCAAAACTGTCCACCAAATACAGTAATATGACACGAATATTTACACTAGCAGAAGATGCATTTACAATTATGGGCATAATTGTTACTACTAACTTGCTCTGGATGCCCTGAGATTGTAATCACTATCATACATTATTTGTTTTCTTGCTACTGTTATGAACTTTGAATAGATAACTTTACCACTATTTACTCCATTTTATTTGGCCATTATATTTTCATTACTTTACTACTTTTTATTGTAATTGCTATCATGCAAATAACTTGCATTGCAAATGTCTTCATTATCAGTGAAAATTGCAAGGAAACAATTTCTAAAAAAAATCATAAACTGCCTTTGCTAACTCAGAAGATTCTATATATGCTGAAGCAAAAAATACCCAAAGCAAACCTCAAACTTTCACCAACTTTGCCACAATAATCCATCAACCTGTGGATATTTTCCATGTCATGTCAAAGAGAGAATTAATAGTAATCTGATTCCATCCCTTGGGATGGTGGTCTAATAAGAGACAGTGATCATGCATCAAACTCTTATGTATTACATATCTTTAATAGATTCCTTTCTGCTCTTCTCTGTATCATTACTGCATCTGTGCCAAGTGAGGAAACAAAGTGAGTACTATATAAAACCTTCTATTTTTGTGTAACATGCCTCAAGACTGATTATTTTTTATTCTATCAAGCATGTACCTTTTTTTTTTTTTTTGTTCAAAAATTTAAATTAATATTGGACTGAAAATCTACCAGGTTATAAATGCACAGAAACTTCTGTACAGCCATGTCAAAACAGCTAATACTCATGTTATGTGTATGACACTAGTCAAGCAGTTTTAATTTTTTTTTATCTGGAATGACTTTCAAATCTTCTTTGATTGGATAACTGTTTATGCAGGGTTGGGTTGATTTTTGTTTTGTTTTTTCCATTGAGTGAATTTCACATAAATAGTACTGTTCTCTGGATTTATACAGCCACTGACTTGGTTCTTGTTTCCCCAATATAGCTTGTTTTTCTGTTTGTCTGATTTTAGTTTGGGTTCTGGTTGGTTTTGGTTTTTTTAATTGATAGCAACTCATTATAGAATACATCTTTTCTTTGACAAAGTATGTCTTTTCTGATTTAGGGTGAAATTTCAGATACTTCTTTCCATCTTCCTGGCCTAATAATTTATTTTGCTTCCTACCAGTAACAGATGGTGCCTAAGGACTGCTCACATTCTCCTTTTCAGAACTATCCCATCCCACAAACTGTTTTTCTTGGATCTGTTATGCTATGGGAAATTTGTTTTACATAAACTACTTCCGAGCTACTCCCAAGCTCCCATTTCAAGCGCCCTCTTAGGTATTATTTTTCCCAGATTCACAAACCTACTCCAATATGCATGCTACCTTTAAACATTTTAAATGTCTGCTCACATAATTAAGCAAAGGTCTGGCCATGTCTGTGCATCTCAGTAGAAAAGTAGCAATAATTTATGGAAAAAACTCATTTAAGAGAGTGGTAAAGAACTTGGATAGCCTTGCAAATGACTGGTTTGGTGGATGCAGGGAGAGCAGTGGGTGCTGATTCTATTAACTTTAGTACAGCTTTTAAAAGTGTTTCCCTACAGCATCTTCACTAATAAACTGATGGATTGCAGATTGTGTGAAAGAACATTTATGTGGAGTGAAAGCTGACAGTACTGCTGCTGCCAAAGGGTTATGATCAGTAGCATGAAGCCATTAACAGCAAACCCCAGGGAATGATAGCAAGGCAGATTTAATTTATCAACTTCCCTTATGATCTAGGTCATAGGACCTAATGAACCCTCAGCAAGTTCACAGGTGATACAAAACTGGGAGGAAGAGTCGATAAACCAGATGGGTGCACCATCATTCAGAGGGACCTCTTCAGGCTGAAGAAATGGGCCAACAGGAATATCAGGAAGTTCAAGAAACAGAAGTTCAAACTCCTGTATCTGGGTAACATAGAGTCACAGACAGGCGGGGGGAAGTATCATCCAGCCAGAAATCACCTTTTCAGAGAAGAATATGGGGCCCTGCTGGACACTGAGTTGAACACGAGCCAGCAATATGCCCTTGCAGCAAAGAAGGACAACAACAACGTGGGCTGCATTAGGAAGAACACTGCCAGCAGGTCGAAGGAGGTGATCCTTCCCCACTGCTTAGCACTGCTGACACACGCTTGGAGCACTGCTTCCAGTGCTGCACTCCCCAGAAGAAGACAACTGGACATACTGGAGCAGGTCCAGCACAAGGCTGCAAAAATCATTAAGAGACTGAGGCATCAAACACATGATGAGACAGTGAGAGTGCTGTTCAGCCTGTAGAAGAAAAGGTTCAGGAAGATATTACCAATGCATGTAAATGTCTGAGAAAACAGTGTCACTCTTCTCAGGAGTGCCCAGTGATAGGACAAAAAGGCAAGGACAAAAAATGAAATACAAGAAATACCATTTAAACATAGGAAGAAGCTTTTTTCTTCTTTTGTCTTTTTTTTTTTTTATTTTTAATTTTATATGATGGTGGTTGAACACTGGAACAAGATACAAAGAAGTATCATGGATATTAAAAACCCAGCTGACAATGCTGGTCGACTTGCTGTAGTAAATATCTGTAAGCAGGGGTTATTGAACTAGATAATCTCCAGAACTGCCATTAAACCTTCTAAATTCTATGACACTACAGAAAGCAAATTTTAGTTCATAAGTGAGAGAATTTGCTTAACATCTATAGCCTCTAGTGGAAAACAGATTCAATGTCCCATATCTCAATAGGTGTGCAAATAGTATCAATTTGTAGATACTGAAGTGATCAGATATTTGCTCTGACTTATGTTAGAGATTATATATAATAAGATTCAGGCTATTACATGAAAGGCTTCTGAAAGGCTTCTAGAAGCTGTGTGCCTTTTAAGCTATCAAATGAACATATTCCATTTTCAGCCCAATGACCATGCTTTGTAATGTCTATCTGGCTAAAATGCAATTATATGAAAGACATACAGTTGAATTTTAGTACATCAATAATCCGTTGCTCATTTTGCATTTTTTTCTGGTGCCTAGAAATCCTCCTGATTGCTATTCATTTTCATATCTAAGTGGTCAGTTTTCTGTCTCCTGCTATTTGTCCCCTTTACATTTTTATGTGCAACTTTACAATAGCCTTTCATGAACAAAACCACACATGGAAAAAGAACAAAATAAATATAAACCTACATAATTGATCCATTGTTACACACCAGCACTGAAGCACAAAGTCATGAATTTATATAATTTCAATAGAGTTTCAATATTTTAAATTCCTAGCAGAATTTTTCCCTCTTTATCAATTCCTTAAATCTTAGATTACATGACATCTAAAAATGACCAGGGATTCAAAACCCAAAACCACATCCTAATAACTCTTATATACAGCATCCGTGTTTGAAACATACTATAAAGCGTTTTGTCAAAACTTTTCTATTTATATAACTCAAAAACATCTGGGAAAATTAACTTCATGTCTTCTATAATATTGCTTCTCTGGAAGAGCCCAAGTATTTAATATCATATTTTAAATTTTTTGAAAATCAGAGGAAAAAAACCAGACTTCATAGGGTATAAAACAACTTAGAATGTTAACTCATTTATCTTCCTAATGGGATCATGCAATGGTGTAAACTTCTCTCTCCTTTTTGAGCATCTGTTTTGCACTCTACTAACTAAAATACTTCCTTCTTTAGGCTACTCAAACACAATTTCCATTGTGTAAATTTCACAAATATTCTGTATTTTTAGAGATAATGGCCACAACAATTTTTTTCTGTTTTGGTGGTGTTTTGGTTTTTGGTTTGGGTTTGTTTTTTTTTTTGGTTGTTGTTGTTGTTGTTGTTGTTGTTATTGTTGTTGTTGTTGTTTGGGGTTTGTTTGGTTCTTTTTGGTCTTTTTTTTAGACATTCTTTGTAGTGCAGCATGGTCAGTGTTGGATACTGGACCTCTGAAAAAAGAGCATTTTATATATAGTCTGGTGTCTCATAACTGATACAAGTAAGTGGAAAGTGGGAGAAAGGGGTGGGTGGACAGACCATTATAGTATGCATATTTTACTGTCACCAGAGGTTTTTTTGGCTCTTTCGGTGAATTTGGTATTTAATTATTTACTCTGTCTCCAAGACCTGTCAGCTTGGATTCATTGTAGTGAAGCTATCCAATTTAAAGGATGTGTGTATAAGATGCTAAATAGAAATGTTTTAAACAGTTTAAAAATAATTCCAGAAACATAATCTGACCAAAAAATCCTAAGAGAATACATAGAATTTTTATGTGATAGAATGTTTAGTTCACACATTTTGAAAAAGATGGAACTCAGTTGTGAGTTCAATTTACAAGGAGTATAATTATCTCAAAATGAATCTTAATGAAAATTTTATACTCTACTATGATCACTGCATCTGTCTATCCTGAACATATATTATTCACTTACCATGGATCTTTTTCAAATATGTCCCACTTAATTAATTAGCCCAGTATATTTTATATAAAATAAACTACTCAGTATTGTAAGGCCATTATCTACAGAAATAAAACACACAACAATATATTTTATATTTTTTAAGAAGATTATTTTATTTTTAATATTTTTAAGCCTTATATTTCAGTCAAGATTACTTTTTAAGTTTTGATTGGGACTCACAAAAATTTTTAGATCTCAGAAGTACATTAAAGTACTTTCAAAGTATTAAAATTTATTCACTCATTCTCATTAAAGTTAAAATGTTTTTAATGGCTATAAAATTGTTTCTCAGAATAGGATTATGGGATTTAACTTTTACTTTTGCCATAGTCTTCACCAAGGTATTTGATCACCCTGTGTCACTCATATTCTTCTATATAAATTATAGATATTACATGTATGTGTGTATGTAGAGTGGATGTGGTGTTTTAAAATGAATGAACCTTTATAACATCACTCTAAGGCAGCAATTTGAATGACTCATTATGTATATTAGTTTATAAAAAATGGAAAGACCTGAAAAGAATTTTTGCAGGTTATGAAATCCTACACTGCAACAGACAGAGATTAGACTTGAGCTTCCTTTATCTTCACATAGAGGTGAAGGCATAGAACCATGATTTATTTATTTGTATTAATGCAGCACCCCTGGGTCCCTTTTTGCAGGGCTGTTCTCCAGCCGCTCTTCTCCTCATTTATACTTGTCCCCAGCCTTACTTCATCCTAGGTGCAGAATCTGGCATTTGGACTTCTTACATTTCATCCTATCAATCATTGCCCAATGGTCCAATCTACCTAGATCCCTCTGCAAGCCTCCTGTCTACCATTAGCAAATATGCAGATGACACCAAGATGGATGCAAGTGGCAATCTGCTGGAGGGTAGGAGGGCTCTGCAGAGAGGTCTGGACAGGCAGGATCAATGGGCCAAATCCAGTGATATGAGGTTTAACAAGACCAAGATGGGTCCTACATTTTGGCCACAACAATCCTGTGCAGCACTACATGCTGAGGCAGAGTGGTTGGAAAGTGACCAGGCACAAAGTCACCTGAGGGTGTTGATTTCCATCAGGCTGAACATGAGCCCAGATGGCCAAGAAGGCCAAAGGCATCCTGGCCTGTATCAGGAAGAGTGTTGCCAGCAGGACTAGGAGAGTGATTCTTCCTCTGTACTCAGCACAAGTGAGGCCTCACATTGAGCAATGTGTCCAGTTCTGGGGCCCTCAATTTAGGAAGGATGTTGAAGTGCTGTAGCATTTCCAGAGAAGGATACCAAGGCTGGTGAAGGGTCTGGAGAACCTGTCCTATAAAGAGTGGCTGAGGGAACTGGTGGTGTTTAACCTGGAGAAAAGGAGGCTCAGGGAAGAGATTATCACTCTCTACAACCACCTGAAAGGAAGATATAGCCAGGCAGGAGTTGGTCTCTTCTCCAGGTAATCAGTGACAGGACAAGGGGACACAATTTTAAGCTGTCCCAGCGGAGGTTCAGGTGGGACATTAAGAAGAAGTTCTTCACAGAAAGGGTCCTTGGGCATTGGAATGGTCTGCCCAGGGAGATGGTGGAGTCACCATCCCTGGAAGCGTTTAAGAAAAGACAGGATGTCTCAGTGCCATGGTCTAACTGACCAGATGGTGTTAGGTCGTAGGCTGGCCTCAATGATCTCAAAGATCTTTTCCAACCTAGCGGATTCTGTCCCTCAAGGGAGTCAACAGCACCTTCTAGTCAGGGATCATCAGAAAATGTGCTAGTGGTACATTCATCTCCTGGATTCAGATCACTGATAAACAGATTGAAGGGGACTGGCCCTGGAACTGCACCCAGAGAAACATCTCTGCCTTCCAGTCAGCAAGGATCTCCACAGACTCCCAAGACCTTTGGGAGCTGTTTGACAGGTGTCCTTCCATAATATTTGCTATCTCCTTCAGAATCTTGTGATGAATCCCATCAAGTCCCACAGACTTGTGAACTTTCAAGTGATACAGCTGGTACTTTCCACTTTCAGTGTCCACAAAGGGAAAGCATTTTCTTTCTTTTCCGTTTTTTTTTTTTCCCATAAAAAGGATATCTAGATACTTTTCTTACTGCAAAAAGCACTATTGAATAGCTTTCAGAACTCTGTCTATATTTCAAGAGCTAAAACACCAAAAGCACAGATTTTTTTGTTCTGTATTATACCTGTTAGTTCCAAAATTGTAGTACCATATGGGCAAATAAAAAAAAGCCCTGCAACTTTTCTAAGCATGTTAAGAGGACATACATATGCACAAATAGTAATAAGTGGTGCAAGAATTTCCATAATTTTCTGCATAATGAAAAGTTTGTTCAGACAATTTCATTTATTATTTGGTTTTAATTCACATAATAAATTATGCAACTCCTCCAGCTCTAGTAAAAGAAAAATACAACACTATCTATATTGTCTTTGTTTGGTGTACTCTGGTCTTGATGCAAAACCATTTGAAGGAAATTGAAAACTGCTATTTTCTGGGGATTTTGTGGGCAGTGTAAATGATGTATCATTTTGCTCACTGCTTGCTCAAGCTGGAATAGATTTGGCATGCTTTCAAAATTCATCCCATAGTGAGTATCATAATGAACTGTTCTACTTCTGTTCAAACTGCACTCAGTATTAATTTTACTAATTTAAAGTCTCAGACATGAGATGTTGTAACGGGAAGGCTCAACAGTCATAAGTGTCATTTTCTATCTCATGCTCCATCTCAAACATTTGTTTTTGCTGGCCATGAACTCATTAAGAACTGAATTATCGGAGTGGGAAAACAATTCTGAATGACTTCAATGGTGATAATACAGCAGCAGTCACCTGTAAAATACTGACACCTGCACATATTATTAAAATTTTAGCCTCCGGAGACGATGTTTACTGAAGTGAAGCACATTGACATAACATTTGACATTCATGCCACAATGATGACAGTGAAAGAAGACAGAAAGGCAAACAGATTGTATTTGATATCTTTCTCCATATGTGGCCAAATATAAAAACATTTGCCATCTATTTAATCATTTGATTAGGCGCAGAGGTGAGCAATATTGCAATCATTTGGCTTTAATTTCTAACCATTTTTTTTGTACCTGGTGTGTTGGTTTTGTTTTGCCTAGTTTTTGTTAGTGAGTAGGGTGGGGTACAAAGACGGCTCCTGCATGTCCTGTGTGAAGGTTCTGGAAGTTTTTCACCATGTCCAACAGAGCCAATCTCTGAAGGCTCTGAAGATGATGGACATGCTGCTAGCCAAACCTGGGCCAATTAGAGATGTTAGTTACGCCTCTGTGAAAACATATTTAAGAAGAAATCAAAACAATATGAGCACACATTTCTTTTTAGCCAGAGGAGGACGAGGAGGAAAAATATATGAGGGAAAACAACATGGAGGCACCAAGGTCAGTGGAGAAGGTGGGGGAGGAGGTGCTCCAGGCGCCGGAGCTGAAAACCCTCTGCCAGCCGTGGTGAAGACCATGGGGGAGCAGGTGGTCCCCCTGCAGCCCACGGAGTTCAGGGGCATGCAGAGAACCACCCACAGCCTGTGGGGAGGTGCCCACACCAGAGGGGCAGGTGGATGCCTGAAGGAAGCTGTGATCCAGTGGGAGTCCCAGAGACTGAGAGTTGCAAAGGCCTTGCAGGAGAGAGAAATGCCTTGCTCCCGGGATGGAAACAGCCTGGCCTCGGCTCGGCCACAGCTTGGAAGTCTACACCCTATAGACAAGAACTCATGCTGCAGCAGATTCAGGCAGGTTGCTGCTCGTGAGATTGGACCTACGCCAAAGAAGTTTGCAGAGGACTGTCTCTCGTGGGAGGGACCCCATGGCTAAGTAGAGGACTCTTCTCCCTGATGGACTGACCCTGACCAAAGGAAACCCCCATACGCGGCACCCCGCCCCCCCCCCCCCCAGAGTTGTTGGTTGCAAAGAGGGAGGGGGTGAGCTAAGAAATGGTGTCTTAATAGGGAGAGGGGTAAGCAGAGAAACAGTGTTTGTAGCAGAAGAATTGTGGTGATTGACTGACTAAGAGAAAAAATCCCACACCCTGCCCTTGCCCCAGAGCTGTTGGTTGGAAGGAGGGAGGGGGATGAACGGAGAAATGGTGCCTTAAGAGCTTATTTTTACTTCTGGTTTACCCTCCGACTCTGTTAGATTAATAAATCACTTTGCAACTTTAAGTTTTGAGTTTGTTTTTGCCCTTTTTCTGTGCGTCCTCCCACCAGTGGCTTATCTCAACTCATGAGTCCAGCGGGTTTGTGTTAGTTTTTCTTCTCCTCTGAACAGTTGCAGCAAGAGAGAGTAGAGTGAGCAGATGTTGTAGGTGCCTGGCATTTAGCCAGGGTCAAACCACGATACCTGGCTAGACAGAGACAGAAAGATAGAGAATAACTGGAATTATCTCTGTTCCTAACAGGTGCTTAAAATTATTACATAACATAACATAACATAACAAGCTATACCATCTTTGAGAGGTGTCCTTAGATGTGCACTTTCCTGAGAGCAAAGAAACAAGTCCAAGAGGCTCTCTTCTCAATACCCCTCCTGACTGTTACAGCTCAGCTTCCAGAGTGATACTCAGGAGTCACCAACTTTCCATTCAAGGATATTGTAATTTACACAATCTGCTGTATGTTTTAGCCCCAAGTTAAGGACAATGCAATCTATAGCATACTGTGTGATAAAGATTTTATTTTCTTCTCTCAAAGATATACAGCACTCTGTTAAACTTCAGTTTAAACTTGTTTTCTTTATATGAGTCCATAAAGATAAAGAGTAATATATCTGAAAAGGATCTTTCTTTCTCCAGGATTAGTAAATATAGCAAAATATCAGCTTTGGCACAACTGAGTTGTTTAAAAGCAGCTGAGGCTGTGACTGTCAAATTTTGGTCCCCGAAATTTAAATAAACCAGAGCAGCCCTGGGAATACTGTTTTAAGCTGGTAGAAAAAGGGGAAGTGTCTTGAAAACCTGTCAAGGCTGAAAGTTAGGGAAATGTCATGTTTTTAAAGTGCAATAGTTTCAATAGTTTTTTTCATTGAAAAGCTTTTTATTGCATCTTTTATTTATGACTGTTAAATGACTTATTAATATTGAAGACTAATGCAAGCCACAGTATATGGTTCACTTTTTCTGCTAATTAAAGATTTAATTTTTTGAAAGGAAGAAAGAAACACTAATGGCAGTTTTTACAGCCCAAAGTGCTTTGAGATGGAGATAGAATAAGTGAGTAGGAGTGCTTCCATAAAGAGAGTTGCAAAACAGATTGTTCAATTAATTGGCCACATATCTTGAAATCAGGTGTCTTCAATGTTTACTGACTACAGCTAGTGAAAACATGTCACCATTGAGAATGTCTGTACTTTCACCCTGCAAATGATCTCAAGGTTATATTCGTTATCATCCTGCCATCAAACCTACAAACATAGGCACACGGAGCACATAGCTTCCTCATGACACAGTAAACAGTTTAAGATATCTTTATTAATGTTCTGAGTGTCTTACAGTATTTCCATTCATACTCCACACAGATTATTCTCTGATATGTTTGCAGAGAGTGCCTCAGTTAAGTTAGCAGGATATAAGGCAGGTAAAGGTGGGAATAGCCCATATTGCCAATGTACACATTTTGTGTGGTATAGAGTTAATATTTTTTCACAGCAGCTGATATGATGCTATGCTTTGGATTTGTGACCAAAATAGTGTTGACAACATTGGGGTGTTTTAACCATTGCTGAGCAGTGTTTGCACAGAGTCAAGGCCTCATCTGCTCCTCTTACCACCCCACCAGCAAGGAGGCTGGGGGTGCACAGGGATTTGGGGATGATGCAGACAGGATAGCTGATCCCAATGGAGCAAAGGGATATCCCACATCATATGATGCTCTCTCAGCAGTAAAAGCTGGGCAAAGGAGAAAGGGAGGGGGAATTAGGAAGTGGCATTCAGAGTTTTGGCATTTGTCTTCCCAAGTCACCATTAGGCATGGTGGATTCCCGCTTTCCTAGAGATGGCTGAACAACTGCCTGCTGATGGGAAGAAGTAGTGAATTAATTGTTTGTTTTGCTTTGCTTGTGTGTGCAGCTTTTGTTGACCCTATTAAACTCTCTTTATCTCAACCCATAAGCTTTCTCACTTATACCGTTCTGATTCTCTTCCCTGTTCCACCATGAGGGAGGGAGTGACAGGCTTTGTGGGGCTCAGTTGCCTACTAGGGCTAAACCACAACACCCAGGTACCCTAAGACCTGCTCTTGCACTGAATATTTTCCAAGTGTTTCTTGATCCAGTGTACTAGCAGGACATAATAGATGCATCTCAGTGAAAGATAAACATAAGAAAATAAAAGGAGAAGGTGATAACTCAAGCAGATGCAATTCATAAAGATGGGAAAAGGCAGTGGCATATATTGAAAATAACTAAGTAAGTAACTAAATAAATAAGAAGAAATATTTCTGGTGGGACAGAAAATAAATTAAAGTAAGGCACTGAATTGTTAAGCCTCAAAATGAAACTGAGAACTTCAGCTCAAAGGGAAGAAACTGCAACTGAAGGAGGATGTAGGTCTGATAGCAAGATGAGGATCAAACAGTTAGGGACTTGTTAAAATTCTGATTGATTTTTAAGAAAGGTCTGGAAGTATAAAAATCCCTCAAGGTGTGTATCCAATTATCCTCTTGTGCTTAAGATTTAATCTGCTTTACAAATTCAGTATTCAAATTCTGCCAAATAGGCCTTCCTTTTTGAATGCTGTATTCTTTTTTTATTTGTTTTTTAATTTAAAGCAGAAAAATGAAAAAAAATCCTCAGAAATATTTCTTTGAAAAGAATGTCAAATGATTAGGCTATCTGTGGAAAATACTGTACTTTTCTACAAATACTGACTTTTGAGAGTTATGTCTCCATATGAGCCATGTCTTTGGGGCAATTTTGATAGAGAGCACTCCAGAAATATGACCTATAGGAATGTTGCACAGCTTCCAAAAGTCTCAGGAGGAGCAATTCTGTCTCAGGAAGGTAAAATCATCACAGATTATATGTATACTGCTTCAGCAACTATGTTCAATTTAGTTTAAACATCACAGAATAAAATTAGTCAAGTTGATTGCGCACACACTTTTATAAACAGTGTATAAGTTTTCTGTGTGCTCACATTTCCCTGTTTGGAGAAATTCAAATAAAAGTACAAGTCGCAGAGGCATGGAGACAGATATTGCGGATAGTCCAAGCTCAGGATTCAAGGCAACGTGAAAGTACAGTCTTTGCATTCCTCGGCACATCCAGAAAATAAAACAGTTCTACAGCTACCTTAAAACTCATAGAGAAAAAAGGTGAAATCATTATTTTCTTCAAAAATTTTCACTGACCCTTCACACACATTATTTAAGACATTTATTCATGTGTATATACACCTATAGACTCAGTTTTGACACTGCTTGCTTTTTTGTCTGTACTGTTTTAAATGTGCAAGGAGAATTCTAGGAATGTTCTGCATGCATGCCTATCTGTTTTGTACAGTAAAAGCAAATGCACAAGTCACTGAGAAAGCACAATGGCAGAGACCACAAGAGGAAGGCCCTGACTAGTCAAAAACCTATTTGCACTGTACTTGAAGTCCGAGTGAAGAATTTTTCCTATTCAATTCACTTGAGTCATAAGCAATTGAAAACAGAAATCTGTAGAGGAAATGAGGACAAACCTGCATTTATAGTATTTGCATTACAAAAACACAGCAAAAGCTAGATGTAATAAAATATACTAAATTATTCCTAGAAATGAGTGCAAAATGCATTATTTTAAACAACAAACCAAATAAATAAATAACAGAAAGCTGACAGCTTACATTACCCTGTGAAATTCAGTGTGTTTTTTCTACTAAAGTAAGCACTTTTTCATTCAAAGTAATCCCACACTCTACAAAACCTTTTTAATAATTACTGCTGTTTCTGATCATGAATTCCCTCAAGAGTTACAGCTACAGATTAAACTTAATATTCCCAACTCTATAGATGTCATTTGACTACTCCCCCTCCTTTTCCGTGCCCTTTTAAACTGGGTATTGATTTACCATGACTACTGACTTGAAATGGTCATATGTATGGACTCGTTCATGTAGCACTCACATAAATGCTATTTTCACTGTTCTTTGTAAAAACACTTCAATCAGTTAATGGCTTCTGATTCCAGGAAAAAAACCATAATTTCCCTTCTAAAGTATGGAGCTTTATGATGGGTGTGAGGATTTTGGCTTTCAAGATCTCTCCAGGACTCCTATGATGCCTGCAGACAAAATTTGTAGCATCTAAAGACAGAAATTTCAAAAGACCCCATACAAGTCAGGTGGGAACAGCAAACCTCAATGAATATTTATCTTTCTCTAGCACTTTTGAAAATACTAGTTACAGTTTAAGAAAAATGTTCAAAGAAATTCCAGCAGTTAACCAGAGAATGAAGAAGCCTTTTCTGAACATATAAATATAAAAGTACAAAATGTCCCACTTGACAGAACCGAATTTTCAAACTTAAGGTCTTCTATTTACCTAGCTGGGCCATGTACAACCAGAATGTTATATTATGATTATCATTCAGATAGGATGATTTTTTTAGCATTACTTATAAAAGCCCCGAAAGGGATTAATTATGTGTGTGCATAGTTTAGGGAACAATTAAAATGCTGGATCTGAAATGGTTTCTATTTTCCAAACAACCATACTGTAATAAATATTCAGAAAACAAATTAAAGTCTTTTCAGTAAAATAAAGATTTAGACTGTCTTTTTGCTTTTAAATACAGACATTGTATTACAAGTTGTGTAAGGAGTTTTTTCATAGACTATTTACACTTACTGTCTTCTCACCATAGACCCATCTCTAACTTCTACCACATGCTTTCAAATTTAATTTTCTAAGTCAAACTTTTTCACCCCTGTAAGGAATTTTTGAAATACATTTACATCTACAGTAAACACAGCATACTTGCTGTTACAATATGAAGATTTTGTTCATTAAAAAAAGAAAATGTTTGAAAACTATGTGCAAACCAGAACATAAATCCTAATTCAAAAACTCTTTAGACAAAAGACTTTAGACACAAAACTTTGTTTTGACAAAACTGGTACAAGGAAAATAACTACATAAATCTTCCAGTCTCCTGAATATCGCTTTAAAGACTCCTCCCTGGCATCTTGTAGAAACCCCAAATGAGATTCTCACGTTGCATTGGAGATCTCATTTTAGAGGGTTGGTACTTATCTGCCCTTTCCCTCCGGCTATCCATGTCTTTATGGACTAGGCCATTGGGAAAATTATAAAAAACAGGTTTTTTAATACTTTGAACACTTGTTGGAATTTTTGAATTTTGAAAACCCTAGAAATGAGGAACAGGCACAGGCTCTGAACTGATAACACAGATGTTTTCATAAAGTAATACAACACTGAGTTCCACTGTTTTCATTCTCTGCTTCACCCTTCTAACATTGTCATTTTACATTATGTACTTCTGACAATTCTTAAAATTAAATGTTAAGATTCTGCAATTGTCTACATACAATTGCTCATTATTATATATTTCTTCTGTTTTTCTTTGACACCTGTTATTCTAACTGTCTGTAAGCCTTTACACGGGGTTTATCACTGCACTGGGCTTGCGTGTCGAGATGCTGGAGGCACGGCTGAGCCCCTCAGCCCCGGGCGGGCGGGCGAGAGCCCCGGGGAAAGCCTGGCCAAGGGAGGGCAAAACGCTGCCCGGCAGCCGGGGCTGAGCGAGGGGAACCGTGCGGGAAACAGCGCTGCGAGCCCCGAGGGGACAGCGGGAGCAGGGACGGAGGGGCTCTGGGCATTGGAGTGGAGATTCCTCTGAGGCTTTGGGGAAAATTCCCACTCCCCATTAAGTGTCTCTAATCTCCGTGTCCTGCACCATCCTCCTTTTCCAGAGAGCAATGATCAAGCCCTCTCCAGGCTCTTCCCTTCCTGTACTCCTAATATCCATGGAGGCAGCTTCCATGAAAACATCTCAGCTCTCACATTCCCCAGTCCAATATTGTGAGGTTCAGGGAAGTCAATGCTTTTACTTTTTCAGAAGCTAAGAAATGTGATGTGTGAAGAGGTAAAGAATTTTTTTTATGTTAATTAGAAGGACATTTCTAAGACTATAAGAAAATGCTTCCATTTTCACGGCTGAATAATTTTTTTAAAAAAATTCCAGGAAAGATGTTAATTTTCTGGAACTTTCTTTGTAACTGCAGATATTTTTAGTCTTTTTGTTGGCATTTACTTCTTCTTTCACTTCTTTTATTTTAAATTTCTTCCCTGGATGAATGCTTTTTAAATATTCCAAACCTCTACTGAGAACGGAATGCTGCAACTATTTTTCAAATTCTGTATTTCACCAGTCCTTCAAAAATGATATGGATTTGTGCTCACCTCGAGACAGTAACATAAAACACGCAATTGCTGAAATGTATCTTTATGTTCTTTATGTATTATAGTAGCTCAAGTCAGACTCTAAAGATATTGTTTTCAGATCTGAATCTAAAATAATCTAGTTATGTAATTCTGATGTGACTAATTTCTCCTAATACTCTGAGAGGGTCTCAGGTGTATTATGCTGTAAGGTGTGATTTTTTTCATTCATCCCTTTTCTCAATCTTTTGCCTGGACACATGTCAAGAGAAAGGAGAGGGAGCAAGATCTTGAAGTTCTGGGTCATGTTATATCTTTGCTCTGAATATTAAAGAAATGTCATTGTTTGCAGGAACAGCAGCTTTCTACTATGGCCTATTTTAATTCTTTTACATGGTGTAAAAGTTTATTCAGATTTTACAATTAAGAGCACAGCAAGAAACTAAATTATATGTAGGCATTCAATAGAGTAAAAGTATTTTTATTCTTTTGAACACAAAAGTTACACAGATCTGTGTGTCTGCATCTATTTTAAAGTAGATGTTAAAACAATATCTTAAATAAGATGTTAGCAAACCATTAACATTTTATCCGTTTTCTCAAAAACATAACAAATTACAGTAAAAAATGAAAATACATTCTAGCCATATACAAAAAACTTTGTACACACCACAAATGCACTTTAAGTTAAATGTCATACCCAGAGCTCAAACAAACCTTCTATTTTCATTTTTTTTGATGGCTTGGTTATTGATTCCTGAGCTTTTTTGTGTGTGCACAGACAAACTTATATACACATAAAGGCAATAATTTGCTGTAAGGTGGCTTGCCCTTACAGCACACAAACATCCATAACTGGAACTCTCAGATGAAAAAAATGAATTGGTTTAAAGGTTGTATGTCATGTCTTTTTTAAAAACTTATTTAAAGAAACTGCACAAAACAGAAAACTATTCCAAGCTACTTAGGAGAAAACTGATATTCTATTAACCTACCCAAATACATCGTCACAGAATAACAAGGAAGTAACTTGAAATTGTAAAAATGTAGTATGTGGTAGATTTTGGCACTTTTAGATAATCAGCTAATGTTTTTAGCTCTAAGTATTGTACATTTTCCTAGTGGTGACAAGCTAATTAAGATGAAATGATACAATTTGCTGGTAGTGATTAAATAAAGAAATAATCAAATTGTTCTTGACAAAATGCTGGCAGATACAGCGAAGAAACACCTTATGTAATATTATTGGTACAATTTTTTATTTTACCTTCTCCTGATTGGTTTAATGGTGCATCAAGATATCTTACTGGCTTTAGGCACAAAAATCTATTTCAGGGCCGAAAATTTATCTGGTTTTGGAGTTTCAGATGCATTAATTTTAAGTCAGAAAGAGCAGATGTAAAACTGGAATAAATTTTTCCATAAAGCAAAAAATACCCACAAGTTTTTTTAAAGTAATTAGTGGCATAGGTAAAAGAATTTTATGCTAGATATAAATGTGCATTTCACTGCCAAAAAAAAAAAAAAAACCCAGGCTGTACAGTTTGCCCAAATATATACATTTTAATAGATTCAGAATGTAGAAATATGAATCCCTCAAAAATTATTGCAACCTTCTCCATGATGTTTAGTCAGAAACAATGTTTATTCTGGTCCTAAGGGGGCATAGTTTTATACCAAATAATGCTGTATGACATTATTATTCTTACTAATGCAATTTGGAACATCTGATATAAATCATCTCCGTTTGTCTGGTGTGTAAATGCAAAACACTTAATTCCTCTGAGTATTAAATGATAATGTATACCTCCTGTTTGGAGATGAGCAGATCATATTCAGAAAAAAAAACAAGTGAGACTTAGATTTTCATGTTCCATACAGAATGCTTTTTTTTTTTTTGTAAATTTATAAAAAATTTTGGAAAAAATCCTTTTATCACCTGCATAGCTGCAAGCATGTGAGAAAATTCACCCTTTTTTGGTGAGTTACTCAGAATTTGAGACAAACACTGATAAGAAGCAGAATCCCCTTGGAATGGTTCAAGATGTTGTTCTGTTGTATCTTCTTCTGTAGTCCTGACAGCTGCCCTTCCCTATTTATTTTCACTGTTGGGTTCATGCTCTGCTTTTCTACCTAGCTGCTATCTGGGATCTTTTGTGGTAGCCATAGTTGGTTTGGAACACAGACACAGTGCAGGATGAAGATGCCTTACCCACTTGATACACTGATTCACTAAAGCTGCAAGGTATCACTTGAACATCACCAGTGGAACAAAAAAAGAAGACCAGAAATCTGGCCTGTTCTGAGTAAATCAGCCATTCAGCAACTAATTGCCAAGTCCACTGTCTCCTGAGTAAACAGGAAATGTGAAGGCAATAAGTATCTTATGAAGATAAATCCCATACATTAGCTGTTGTTCTGCTGTAATTATACAACAATGGGGTAAGTGAAATTTTGCTTCTAGTCAAAACATTGAAAAATATGGTGTTTTTGCATTTACAAAATAGCCAAAGGCCTTTTCCAGCTTAAGCTTCCCCTTGTGAATGCAGTTATAGAGTCATAGAATTATGCATCCAATAAATTGATCAGAATATAAAATACTCTGTATTATAGCATCCAACATCACTTGAAAAACCATAGCACATATCTTCCGTAGAAAAATACGGTGTTTGTTTTTCTTTATTTTTTTCAGTCAGCTAAATGTATTCTGGCTGTTTTTCTTACAGTAATAATTAACAGTTCAATGAACAAGCCAAGTGGGGTTTTATACTAAAAACCTAAGGAGTTTAGAGAAAACACATCCTTATAGAAAATGCAAAACAGGCAGAGGACTGTCAAGCCCAGGAGCCTTTTTTGAGCTTTAAGGTATTTAATAGCAGCTCTTGTTTCCTTTGTGGGTACTGGGAGATCTAACTCTTTGGTTTTCTCATGATCTAGTGCCAATCTATTGAATGCCTCTGGGCGAACTCTATTTCAGTTTATTATAAAATGAAAATCTCTATTTAAGCATTATTGTCTTTTTTTAAGAAACCCTCATTCTCTTTTTCCCTTCAGATTTCACTATGGTTCTGTCATTATTATTTTTCTTGACATTTGAATAGTTCCTAACTAATAGGTGTGTGGATATATATACCCTTTTCAATAATCTGTAACATTCAAAGAAAAATAAACTGTCTTTATTTATATGTTGCATTTTTATGCATATTTGGGGCAGACCAGTTCAGTTATGTCATGTTGATACCTGAACTGTTTTTGCAGCTCAGTATATCCAAGTCAAGGATTGAGAGCCAACAGCTTAACTTGATGATACGAATAGGGAGGCTGACATGGTGAGCTGACCTGTATTTTGAATGGTTTCAAAGAAATGGGAAAAGAAATGGGTTTTATGATGCAAAAGTCAAGAAACAGCTTACAGTCAAGACACAGTCAAGCCATCTTCTGACTGCTTCACATAAACAAAAATACATTGTGCATGGCATAGCAGAGATTGTCAGAATCACTTCTGATCTCTTCTGTTTGATATTGCAAAGGCTTATTTTGTCTTCGTGATTTACCTGAAGATCATAACTAAGATTTGCAACCTTAAAAAAGGCTTCAAGATTACTGTGGATCCATGTGAAAGACGCTTTGCTACTCCGAGCTGTTTGTTTTGAGATTGCAAAATGGGTAAGAGAGAAACTTCAGTTTGAAAATGATGTGCATGCCAGAGCAAAAGCCTTCTGCTATGCAAAGTTTAAACTGCTGACAATGCAACCAGACTAGAAGTAATGTCTGCTTTAAATCTTGTGAATGATCATGTCAATATTTAAGGAGAAGCAGTTTTTTATCCAGAAATCCAGGTATTCAGCATGAAATTTAGTTGTCCTCTTTCCCTTATTCTATCAGAAAACTTCATTATTATCCTTTCCATGTTTCTGTACAAATTTAGATGTAATGAGAGAAGCACTTTAGTAATCTTAATGTACAGGGTATTAATCATTTCAGGGATTATCATCATGCTTAAAGAAATGTAAACTACCCTGGCAAATTTGACTTTGAGAGTTTCACCTATCTCATGGTCTACAGCCTAGAAAAAAGTCAAGATTTCTCAACAATGTGCTTTAGAGATGTACCAAAGTAGCACTTTTCTGAATGTAACTTCCTGGCACATTCTTCTTTATGCCTATTTAAAGAGTCAGGAAGACATCAAGGAAATGCATTGGAATTTAGCACAGGCATAGACAGAAGTCTGGAAGAGTGAAAATATGGAATATTTGTTTCAATTACTGTCACTGTGGTTGGGCTGGGTACGGACCCTGAATGCATATGGAGTTTTCGCAGAATCACACAATCATAGAAAGGCTTTGGTTGTAAGGGATTTTTAAACATCATATTCTCAACCTCGCCTTCAACTAGGCCAGGTTGCTCAAAGCCCCATCCAACCTGGTCTTGATGCCTCCAGATATGGTGTATCCACAACTGCTCTGGGCGACCTGTTCCAGTGCCTCACCACTCTTATTGTAAAATATTTCTTCCTTCCTTAATCTAAATCTACTCTCTTCCAGTTTAAAATTATCATCCCTTGTGCTGACACGGGTCCCATGATGACATTGATGATGTTTTTAAGTAGCATTGGTCCCAGTATGGGCCATGAGGGACACCACTTGTTACTGGGGTTTTGAGAGTGAAAGAAATATTCCTTATCTTGAGCTCAGGCATGAGCAGAGCTCTCCTGTTCCAGTGAACTAACGGAGGAACACATCTCTCCTTCCTAGGAAGGAACTTTCCCCCTGCAGTGACTTCCCATGAACAACTTCCGGCAGATTTGTGGAACATGATGTCCCTTTAGAGTACCATACAGTCATTTCACATTATTTAACACTATTGGAGGAACACCAGACTAAATTGTGACATACCATAGCTCTAAAGCGCATGCTTACTTTAACATATTTTCATAATTTTCAGGGACTACCATAGTGTTTAAAGCAATTTTACTGCTTTGTCCAGTCTAACTGCAGAAGTTAGATTTAGATTAAGGAAGGAAGGAATTGTGGGAATTTTCACTGATGATGTACTTGAAAGGACCTAGAAAGCAAACACAAAAATAAAAATACTGTTCTGTAACATTAACCTAAAACTATTAGCATGGAAGATTTTTGGTCATGCTTTGTGGTGATTTTTTTATGCCATCTCTGTAGATGCTAAAAATGGGAAGAGGGAAAGTGATTGATGATCATCAAAATAAATAGGATTTGAAACTGAAGAAATAAGACAAGGAAGAGAGATACTCCAAGAAAAAAAAGCAAAACAAAAACCAAACAATAACTGGCAGAATTAAAAGGAAAGATAGATTTTTGTGATCAGTTTGGACACATTTCTATGTAGAATTTAAATATTTAACATAAAGGCTGAGACAAAATAACTTAAAATTTTCTGGATATTTTAACAGTGATTTTGTTTAAATCAGAAGAAAAAAGAACAGGGAATAAAGTAAGATTAAAAAAAAACTTAATAGTGAAAAAGCAAGATTACTGATACAGAGCTCTTTTAAGGACCTAAAATTCCATTTTAGATTTAGATTGAAGACACTTAAAAAAATAAATTAAATAGTTAAAGTAAGATGTACAATTTCAGATTTGGATAACTGCTTTTTCTACAAAATACAGCTCTGAAATACTTGCTAAGTCCACTGTCACAGCAAGAAAATCTGAACATACTTTAAAAATGCTATTAAAGACTTTATATCCCTGAAAGCAAACGTGAGAATCAAGTTCTCTCATCCAAGGTATTTATTTTTCTGTGTTGCAGTAATTAAAAAAAAAGAGGAGAAATGGAAACATGAAGACAATGTGCTTTCTTCACCTTTGACAATGATGTGACTGTTATAAACCTGCAAATGTTCGCAGCTCAAGTAAAATTCTCCTCAGAAGTCCACAGGAATAACTGAAATTTTAAGAAATTTTTCTCTAGCAAATATCTGAGGTACATCAATCTTCTTAATTTATCAAAGACAATTTTGATTGGATTTTGAGCATCTCTATAATACAATGCTTGTCAAATCTAGCAGGCAGAGTGATATAAAAGGATAATGAAAGCTAAAATCAGAACAAATCACTCTACAAATGAAGATTCACTTTTAAGGGCTTGAATACTTAGAACATCTTGTCAAATCAGTGTTAGATTTTTCATCAGCGAGCGCTCTAAAATCAAGATTATTTAAGCTTTATTTTGTCCTAAATACTCATGCTCCAGCTTGCTTGTAGATATTCTATGACACAAAGTATTATAAATCAGTTTACAGCCATGGACTTTGTAATCTATGTATCTATTTCCATTCCAAAGTCAGCCAGAAGTTAACAGCAAGTGTAAAATAGACAGGCATTGATTTCAACACCAAATGTTGGCAGAGTATGGAAGCAGTTCACCAAGGATCAAAGAATAAGACTAAAAGAGCTGTACAGAATTTTAATGCATACAGTAAGGAACAAATATCTGTACAAATTTTCTCATGCTTGAACCTGTCTATTCCCATGCCTTGCACCATCTATGACAAAGTTGAGAAAAAGCTACCATTAAACCTTTTAACAGTCATTGCTCATTGAAAAAGAAATGGCAAAAGAAACTGATGAAAAATGCTTTTTTCTAATTTGCCAGCATCAATGTCTCCCTGGTTTATGGTGCGTATATTTTTGCTGTTGTTTTTGCAATAATGGTATCATTGTAATATATGTAAAATTTATAGAAATATTGTAATAAAATTTCTGTTCCTGAGTACTCTTTAAAAGTTGTTTCGGTAAAACTTAAAAAAAACCCCAAACTTAAATCTTTTTCCCCAAGTTCCAAAATAGAAATGTAACAACTCATTCAGGTGAAACACTGATGTCTGTATTTCAAAGGATTTTCAAAGGAAAGAGCTAACATGATTCTGGTTAAAAAGAAGATTTTGTGGAAGAGTGGCAAAATATCCATAGGGAATGAAAAATGAATCCTCTACATGAGTTTTCATAACAAGCATTTATAACAAATGGTTCAGCTTTAAGCCAAGTACTGTTAATTGTTTTTCCTTAGTATCCTGAGATCACAATTTTTAACTCAGTCTCTGAGATCTGGAGACCAAACATTTGTCAGTTGCCCGATTTGTTGTGAAAATGTTATCTCTCAAGTGAAATGTTAATGATTTAAAATGTCACTTTCATATTAGACTTGTTTCACCACTGCTATAAATGTGTATTCCTAGGAGTGGACACAAAAGGATCTCAATGCTTAAAGCCAAATATATTCTGTGATTGAAGGAGAAAAGAATCTGAGAAGAACATTTGTGTCTGAAAGTGCAAAGCAGCTCATCATTAATTATTAGTTTTTCACTGGAAAGGAAAAAAAGCAAGCCTTTCTTTTGGCTGATAATATTTTGCTTGGCAATGATTAACAATTCTCAATCCATAGTAATTCTCAATGTTACATTACTAAAGCCAGAAATGATTAGCACTTCCCAATATAACCATACTATATTTCAAGACCTACGGAACCTTGAACAATATTGGAAATAACAATAATAATAATGATTTTTAAAAGGATGCATTTTTTAATGTTCATTATGGAAAGCTCAGTAATGGCCAGAAGGCTTTTGGCAGAAATAAAGTTTTTGAATTCCTAATTTCTGATGAATTTGTAACCACATACAAACCTCATCAGAAGGGCATCTTTGTGGAGTAAACAGAGCACAACTTACTATACAGAGCAAGAAAACAAAACTGTTTCTCTTACTTGCAGTTTTTATCTATTACTTCTAGGAGTTTCAAATCTATTCCCTGGCAAATGTCTCAATGTCATTTTGGGCAAATTTCTTAGGTCCAAACTGGAACTCTCAAAGAAGATCTCAAGCTGAAGTTAAGTGCATAAAATCAACACTATAATTTCAAATAATGTAACAAGTCTAAGCACGCCAGGCACTGGTATTAATCTTGCCCTGGTACCCACTTTGCTTTTGAGTATGTATAAAAGTTCTTCAGTCTTGGCAGTTCTAGCACACAGCTGACATATTGCCATGGCCAGAAAGAGACATTCTTCTCCTTGCAGAGCTTCGTCCATAGGCATTCGGCATTCTCACACCATCCCCTTGGCTGAGCAACACTGACCAAAAAACCTCTAAGTCCAAGTATCTAACAAGCTACTACTGTCTTGCACAACCTTTAGCTCTTTTCTGCAGAGTTCAAGAGCTCTAACGGGAAGGAAAAGCAGAGCCTTATTTCTTCCTTTATAATGGCTCATATTCTGGTTATTACAGCACTCTGAGTGCAGGCAGAAGTGCATCTGTCATCCATCAGGCAGAATAACTGAGACCCAGTCTTCCACGTCTCCTGTCCATTTAGTCATTTGATGGAATAATTAGCATGTGCTGTCTTTTTCTTATCTTTTAGGGTTTCTGTCCTTAATACAGTCTTTTGGATCCTACCCCTAAATGCTCTGGTTTTACTGGGCAGGATCCAAAATGATCAGCCAGCTATACAACATGCAATTCTTCCCAGCTCTCTGATGGTGAACTTAGATGTCAGACATAGTGTTTTGGCCTCCTTTGTTCATGCCTGAATAATGCACGCAAGTTGGTAATGCAATTTTAAGTGAACCCTAATTTACTTTCATTTTTTTAACCTGACTGAACCTTGCTTCTTTTTCTACAAATCTGGGGTAGTATAACAACATGAATTTGTGAGGCTAAATATATTGAAGAGTTTTCAGTTTTTGGTCCTCGTGATACTGAGTACAGAGAACTATACAGGCTGGAATGAGCAGAAATATGAACAGCTTAGGTATGCTTTTAACTGAGGTCATGGTCATAGTTTAGATGCCAAATTGATAAATTGCTTTGTTATTCTCCAAATAAATTGAAAATTTTCAGATGTTGCATTCAGTATTA
Source organism: Acanthornis magna (assembly GCA_036785705.1). Lineage (NCBI taxonomy): Eukaryota > Metazoa > Chordata > Aves > Passeriformes > Acanthizidae > Acanthornis > Acanthornis magna. The sequence goes on from JAWUZG010000025.1 coordinate 11,653,305, forward strand.
AAAAAAAAAAACTTAAAAAAGTACTAACAACCAAATATTTAATTCAAATATGCATAGACAAAAATATGGCAGAAAGTAATGTTTACTGTTCATAGCTAAATTTAAAAGTAGCAAAAATTTGTCTGGAGACTGGATACGAAAAATAGACTAATTACTTGAAATATTAATTATTATTCACTGTTTAAATTAGGACAATTTATTAATTTATCTATTTTTATATGGTGAACAAGCTTCTTTGAACTATTTTACCTTATTTTAGACTTAATTTTACCTTTTTGTAGAAGAGTTATAGGGAAATTTGTTTAAAAGATGTCCAAGTAAAACCATATTGATATTTTTATTTAACCTCTACAGATCTACCTACTTTTTTGCTGCATAAATTACTTCTTTTCTTTTGCTTCCATTTTGTATTTTTTCTTATGTTTTGAATGTTCCATATACCTTCAGTGAGACACTCTCCCTTTCCTTATCATTGGTGCCTTGAAATAATTTAAAAGTTGTGGTCGTGAACCCTTGAGTCTTTTCATTTCATGTCTGTATTGTGAAAATTTAACTTTGTTCAGTCATTTTTAGGATGTTTAAGTCATTTATGTTGTCATTCCTATTTATTCAGTTTTTATATTTTCTTTCTAAATGTACCATATGTCTTTATATCTGGAAATATTTGTCTAATTGAAACGGGTAAAACTCATGTTCTTTCACAAAACTGTAGTTTGGTTTGTCCATTCTGAAAGTAAAGGTTTAAATAGCAAAGCACAGAGTACATTTCTGAAGGACTGCTTCCAAAAAAGCAGATATAAGTGCTCGACAAAGGGTAGAAAGTGGAGTAGCATTTCTTGATTACAGTTGGTCTCAACAATATCCCATTACTACCACTGTGAACTCTAAAGGGTTTTTCTGACAAGGCATTGTGAGTGCTACAATAAAACAAAATTGCACAGGCAGTTTTCTGTGATACAACTGTGTACCTTGTCTGGCTGAGTCAAGAAGGAGTATTCTGCATCAGTATAGTTTATTAGCAGAGACCAGCACTACAGAACAATTCAGCAAACAGGATAACACTGCTGCCTGTCACACAAAAATTATGTCAGAGAGCAAGAGGATTATCTGTGGGGTTTCCCTAAATAAAATGCTTCATGCTGATTTCATGTTTTGTTATTAAATGCTGTGCCAGCTTTTAGGAGTGTATATACCCTTTTCATTCTTTTATATCTGAACACACAATATGTAGCCCTAATTGCTATGTCCTAAAGCAGAAACCAAACCAAAACAAGTTAGAAATTATGACCTCAGTAGGCTGGAAATAGTGCATTGTTGGGTGAGAAATTATCTGAAAAGATAATAAAAGATGCAAGAGGCAACTGAAAGAGGAAATAAAGAAAGGCCAAGAAAAGAAAATTCTAAAGTTATATTTAGAATAAAGGTTGTTTCACAGACACATAAACTAGGACTCTGTGCCTCTTTAGAGCCCTTCCCATCTCCTGTGATATTACTTGAGACCATCCTGTGGTGACTTCTGTGCAGGGGTGCCAGCTGCCCACACTGCCCAGCATCCTACACAATTGCACCAAACAAAAGCGCAGGCACAAGAGCAGGGCTGTCCTGACAAGCATTGCCAGGGTCACCCTTAAGAGGAAAAGGATTGATAGAGAGGTAAAAGATGAATCAAAAAACTTGGCCAGATTAAACTCTAGAAGCAGAACTGTAGCACCAGCATAAAACTCCGCATGATGACAGAAAAGGATTTCCCCTTTTGCACAATATTGTCACGGTTATAATCAAGGAACTGTTCTGAGTTCAAATCCTTTCAGTGTTTGCTAGTGCAGTGTTTTCCCTTGACTCTGGACCCAGGCCAACTTTAAAAGACTGTGAGGATTTCATCATTTTCTGACCTTTCAGGGGAGAGGGACATGATGAGATTTTTGCCCATGGGAAGACTGTGTGTGTTTTCCTATGTGTCCTTTTTCTCCCTGGTAAATTCAGGATACATGGATGAAGGTAGATTGGTAGGGTCATTGGTGCTGGCGGGGGCGGGGGTGGCATGTTTTGGTTTGTGGTTTTTTTCTGTAGTTGTCAAAATCAAACAAGGCAAAGTGTAGGTGTTATTTCCAGCTCTTTCTAAATAATAATGAAAATTGAATCAGTTAATGGTGATACTTACTGCATGCTTTATAATAATAAGCACCATCTAATGATCTGTTTGCTTCAAGGGGTAAGAGCTATACAAAGTAATTATTCTTAGAGAGTCACTTCACAAAACAGATTTCCTCAAAGTCTAAAGACATCTGTACCACAAGTAACAAGTATTTCTCCAATGCCCTTATGTTGAATTTGAGCTTCAGGTGACATCCGTTATTAATCTTCCAGTTTTTTAATACAAATATATTTTGTTAAAAAAACAAATTCAGAAACATTCATAATTAATGTGTATATGAAAGTTTCTCACTCTTCTCAGCATCTATGAGACCTAATGCCAAATCAGCCAAATGTAGTCTATGCCTGAAGAAAATGTTATATGTGGTCAAAATACCTTGTAAGATCCTTGCCTGAAATAAAGGGTTAGAAAAAGAGCTTATTGGCTGATACTAATCCTCAATATTTAACATTTTCTCAGTTCAGTGGAGAATTTTCAAATACCATAAATTTGAAACACAAGAAATTTGAATTGAAATATTGGGGACTACTTCTCAACTAAGAACTGAGTTTTTAAAAAAATGCATGATGCAACTTTATAGTTGCTTAATTAATATTTAAGCCTGTGACAGGACACTACAGTTAAAATACTGGGGTTTTTTTGTTTAAAACCAGGAAAACTAGAAGTACACCTTAATAAAACCACACCAAACCAAACCAAAGTAAACAAACAAACCCAAACAAAAACAGAAGAAAAACCCAAATAAGGTAAAAGTCACAGGTAGTCACTGTTCTTTAAGAACAGAAGCTCGAAAACTCCATAATTAAGTCATGATTTATCTTGTTTTATAATCACAATATGATGATTCTCTGTGGAATCCTTAAGGCTGTATTTTTTTTATTCTGTGGACACTTCTCCTTTAAATTGCAAAATAAATCTGTTTTATATGCTTTCCCTCTAATTGCTGTAAGATCAATGGAGTTCCCATATTGCTCTTCAATCCACTGAGAGGTATGTGAGCAAACTCCCTACAGGGGCTGACCCATGACCTGTCAGGAGGTCCATGACTATTTGTATTTTTCAGAGCATTTCTTCACTCTTTGATCTCTCTTCAAGGACCTCGACGAAAGTGAGAAACATCACACATCTTCTATTCTTTAATTTCTTAAAACCTTAACACCTGTAAAATACTTTCTAGAAAAAATCATTGAGTGAAGAGACATCTTTGTAAGTCACATTTTTGTCCATAACATCTGTGAAAGCAATTAAGCAAACTTTTAATGAAGGCTAAACCCTTGGTCCCAGCTCCTTCATGATCTGCACTTTATCTGGTGTCTTTCTTGGATATAATGTGTGTACATTTACAACTCTGTTCTCCCTGGGGAAGAGAAGGCTTGGGGGGACCTCATCAAAGCCACTGCTTTAAAGGTGAATACAGAAAGGTCAGAGGCTCTTTCTTCACAAGGAGTCACATGGAGAAAGCAAGGGGCATCAGATAGAAGTTGCATAAAGAGAAGTTTTATCTCCACTGAAGAAAGATATTTTATGCAATTGTTCATTGGAAAAAACATGACCAGGAATGTGGTAGACTCCCCCTCAATGGAGTTTCTCAAGATGAGATTGGGCAGGTTGCTAAATAATTCTGTCCCACAAAAAGTTGGACCAGGTAAATTTTCAAGGTCCTGGGCTACTCTATGATTCTGTAATTCTAAATATGCTCTTTAGGTGAAATATATTCATTCTGTGATACAGAAACAAGACACTAAAACTTAGTTTTCAACTATTTAAAACTAAGAAACCTAGAGATTTGTCATATTTAAAATATAGTTTGAGGATAAGATTAGCATTCATTGAACAGACAATGACATTTCTGAATTACTCTTCTGAATAGTCATATTCTTAAATTTATTTCACTGTCAAGAAGAGGGATATTCTTATTTCTTTCCTTGGGCAAAATTCTGCCAGGTATTGAGTATCCTTAGATGGTACCTAGAATTTTCAGTTCTTACTAAAGGGGTTGAATGTGCTTTTCATTTCACAGGATTAGGTAGTATCTGAATTAGTAGTATTCCTTCTTAGTTTTCACTCTCTCTCTTTCCTCAAAATACTTTTTTATTTTTATGGAATCAGATTAAGGCACAGCAGTCAATTGAACAAGTCAAACAAACTGAAAATTATATTCAGCAGCAAGAGTTAATCATTCATAAGGGCATTGTGTGTTTGTTTGTTTATTTTCTTACAACTACCTTAGGTCAGCATTTCACAACAGCTGCGTGATAAAATTTTACCTGACAAACCTTGATTTTTTTTTTTTTTTGGTCAGTGTAAATTTATGATGAATACAGATAATTTAAAACATATTCATAGAAAAATTCTCATTCCCTATATAACAGATTCGCTATATTTGCTACATATAACTATCTTAGTCTCAGCTCATTTAGATGGCTCATGGCTGACATAGAAATATAACTGATATTACAGAAGTTTAGTCCTTGGGAGATAGTACACAATAGTACTTTTTTTATACCAGGTGAATAAAAATAATACATTGCTCCACTGTTTTGGGAAAATATGCTTTTCCTGAGCAATAAGCAGAACTGGATGAAATAGGATTTGTTGTTGCTATGTTAAAACTTCCTTTATTAGAAACATGAATTCTAATAAACCTGAAAGAAGCAAGTTGAGACTTGACAAGTAACATATTTTGTATCTTACTTGATCTTAAGTATTCAGAGAGTTTGTGGCCCAAAATCTGCAAACTTTTATTCATGTAAAACTTGTTTCTAAAAAAAAAAAAAAAAAAGGGAAATAGTATATTCATATATTGATAGTCAGGCAGATGTTTGCCTGCATTTGAATATCAAGGATTTGAATGATACCGTAAAATTGCTACTTACATAGATATTAGCTAATACTAGCTGTATTTTAAGGTAAAAATCTGGAGGGTGGAGAAGGCATTAGGTATACCATGATGTTAAACAACAGACCTCCGTGAAAAGTGCTAAGGGGTGTCAGGATTTTTATGAAAGTGTTTAATAAAAACATACAGGATTGATCCTTTCAGTGTGATTTCAGCATCATATCTGTTTCTGTAGCTTTCACTGAGCAATACAGGGAATAAACATACTAAAATTTGCATTATATGCATAATGTTACTGTTTTTAAAACTCTCTGTTACAATGAGAATATGTAACACATTCCAACTACTTTACTTTTCTCTTAGTCACATGCAAGGGATTGAGTCCAATTTACACAGGTCTTTGCCCTCTAAGGTTCCATGCACCTCTGCCACAATTCAGAAAAGAACTTTTCTAGCTATGGAACTTCAAAACTCCTGAAGACAACTTCTAAAATCATAGATGTATGTAGTCTTCAGAGGCAGAAGAAGCTTATTAAGAGTGAGGAGGAATGGAGAGAGAAGGAAAAACCAACCAGGGCTTTAGAGTATTGTAGATTGCCACTGGATTAGCTTTTGGTCTGAAGATATTCTTCCGCTCCATTGAAACTATTTTCCTCTTTTCAGAGAATATGCCATAAGAAAAATCAGCTAGCACATGAGCAGCTTGCATTTTTAGAAACCAAAATTATTCTGTCTTTAATGTCAGGGGACTGTGGCTTCTTAATGATCAATGGAACCTCTAAATTTTGCTGGATTGAGATCAAGTTTGGTGGAAAAGTCTACCCTGCAAGGTTACAGTTCCGACTACTAAAATTCAGTTTAATTTGTTCTGTTCTGCTCACAGAGTTTTTCTGAGGTTTCCTTACTTTAAGAGTTTCTCTACTCTACTGTATTATTTTGTGTTTCAGTAAAATGTAGCCTTAGAGATTAAAAAAAAAAAAAAAAAAAAAAAAATGCAGCTCCAAAACTCTAGCTACCACTGGTACATAATGAGGTAAAGCTTGAGCTACTGTGCCCACATTGTACTGGATGGAGATTGGAAATTTAAAAAAAAAAACAAACAAACAAAAAACCAACAAAACAGAAAGTCTTTATTAATTTATTCCAATGAAAAACCCATAAAAGAATTGTTTAATATGCACTCATTTAGAATGTCAAAGTTGATTGTAAAAATGTGTTTCCATCACCATAATACCTATATTCCCTCAAATGTCCTTGAAACTTGTGTGCACTGTGGACTGCATGTGTCAGACTTTTTTCTTTGGTGTCTCTGAGGATTTGGAAAGGGAAAGTAATTGAAGCTTACACACGACATTTTCTGTTGAGCTACTCAATATGCTTAAGTGACATGATGAGATAGCATCCATTTTTCTAAAGTTGTCCATTAAATAACTCAAATTGATTCAAACAGTGTATTTTTTTATCACAATTTCTCTCCTTGACCGTATAACCTTACTACATTAGGAGGTTCTGCCTTGTGTAATTCAATTGTCTCTCTGTCTCCAGAAAGAGGAAAACATGAAAATATGAAAACATGAATATATGCTGATGTCAAGGTCCATGAACATAGAAAGTTACATTATTTAGAGATTTATCTCATGGAAAAATTGTCAACTTTAAATATCTGAGGGATTTCTACACTGTTATTACTCAAAGGAAAACAAGCAGTTACTTAGAAAGTTAAAATTTCCTGTGTTAGGCATTTTGTTATTTGATTAACTTAAAGAAGAGGTAGTGTCATAGAAAGGGCAGATTTATCAATGGTTAAAATAGAGAGGGAAGCACCTGTGAGGAGCAATTCAGAGATGCTAACTAAGCATCTCACTCACTGGCTGTATTCTTCCGTAGGGCTACTTTTAGGAGCTACTGTATCTCTTTTTCCCTCTGTCTTGGATGTAATAATTCTTATGTTCTATTTTTGTTATCTTACAGGAGCTTTCTGGGTTTCAGGAGGGCTTGGTTTAGGCGTGTTGCCTGATTTGTTTCTTTTCACTTCAGTGACATGTTTAAGAAGAAATTATTTCCTTTTAGATTTGCCAATCAAAATTTAGGTAAAATGAGACAAAGTTGAGATCTATCTAGGAAAAAACAACAAGAATAAACAGTGACATTTTCTGCTCTGTTCTGTCTTCAAGAGGACTTGAATCTGTAACAGCTTTATAATATGTAAATAATCTCTAAAAGCTTTAGAACACATAAATGAAGCAAGGCATCAGGTCACCAATTCACAGGAACAGATATTTTTCCTCTCTTCATCAGTGTGGAATTTTTCTAACAATAAAGTCTTAACAACTCTGGAACTAATGTTTAATACATAAAATTGTGAAATAAAAATTCAATTCCGCTACCTCAGAGAAAGGCAGATTATTTCATAAATATTAAAAACTAAATGGCAGTATCCAGTTAAAACTAAACTAAACAAAGACATTGGCTTATCCTTGAAAGAGAGGTAAAAATGTAGTATTGCAAGAAATATATGCTGTATCAATAAATCTTCCCTTGTAATCTTGGCTTTACTGCAATTTAGAGTTTACCTGAAAATCAGTCTGTTTGGCATTTTTATTACTCTTGTGCAAATGGAAAGAGAGTAAATGAACCATTTTCTGCCTTTACTTTCTGTGTAGAGTAATGTTTCATTTTTCCATTTGGCTGAGGGTTTTTTTGGTTTTTTTTTTGTTTGTTTGTTTGTTTTTTTGTTTGTTTGTTTGTTTGTTTTTTTTAAATCGCACAGATGCTTGCCCCTTGGTATCTTTGAGACTGCAAGTATTAGTTATGGCAGATTTCTGTTCAACATCCATGGAAACTTTCCTACTATAGCACAAAAACTACAACAAGCTAAGCTGATATAAATAAAATTTGGTTTAAATGCTTACTGAACACACTGTAATGAAACACGCTGTGGAATTCAGGAATTCTGGGTAACAGAATGTGCCTACCTGGTAGAAGGCATAAATAATTGCTATATTGTACATCCTTTTCCCTGCAACTATTTGGACAGAAGATTAAGAGATCTGAAAGAAAAAAAGAAAAGAACAAAGTGCACATAATATGATTGAGGGGTTTTTTGTACATGTTTAATATTAAAGCAGCATCTATATTTAGTTATTTTGATTTATTTTGGGGAGAATTATATTTAAATGTGGTTTTTGTGAACATGAAATCATGATGACTCCCTTGTGTAACATGTCTGAAGCAGACAGAAAGCTTAATTGGGTGTGGTAAAATCGTTCAAATCCATCTGGACAAACTAAAAGAATATTTTACTTCTGGACAGATTAAGAGAAACAGACTAATAATATTTATCTTTTTATGAAGAAGAAAATTGTAAGATGATGGAGTTTTGTCCACAAAAACTGTTTGTATTAAAATACATGTATTTTTGCCTCAGAAATATTGACTTTTGCTTGATTTGATAAACCAGGTACTCTGAAAGAAATAATCCTTGTTAATTTTTACTGACCTGTGTCTTCATGATTTTAACTCTTGTCTCCAGAATTATGGAATTTAAAAGACAATATTTTAAAGCTGAGAGAGAAAATACTTTTTCTGATCTCTGCCTCCCTCAAGAATGGCTTAGACCTTCTCTAAATGATAAAATTTAAATTAAATTGAAATACGGTATATTAAAAAGATATTTTGCAAGCCTCAGCCCACGTACTTGATGAAGGAAGCTCTTAGGCAATGTGGAAAAGAGTGACTAAATTTCCTTATGGTCAAGAAAAAGCTACAGGTGGTCTTTCAAATTACATGAAAGAGCGATTACTTGATGCATAACCAATGCAGTTAAATTCTACACCTGAATAAGGGACTTACATAGCTGAACATGAGCTATAAAAATGTTAAGAATATTTTCTCTTGTATTTTTTTGCTAATTTTATATAAGATGTCTTCTATTCATTTCAAAGAATCTACATTTATATCTCTTTGTATAAGGAAAAGAGTTAATTCACACTCAGAAAAAGGCAGGTGGTCATTTTGTGATTGGCATTAACACATGAAGTAGATGTACCACAAATAATTCAGAAATGGCCAAAACACCATTCAGCATGTTTCTTCTGTAGTTAAAAGGTGACCAGCGTAATACTTTACGTTGATAAATGATAACACAGGGTTTGCTAAATCCAGTCCAGGTTAATGAGTTACTTCACACAGGACATGCATGCAGTAATGTCATGAAACTGTAATGAAGGGTAGCTAATGGCCTGAAAAAATACCATGTATATTAAGAGTGGGATTATGGGATTTCCTTGCAGAAGTCAAGGACTGACTCCTCTTTTAGCTTTGATAATCATACCTTCCCCCTCTTCCTCTCCCCTCCATGCTCATTGTGAAGTGTTTCTCAAACACGTCAAGAACAGTGCATTTTGCTGTTGCCGCAGGTGTTACTGTTCTCAGGGTGAAAGTAATTTCCATTCGAAACATAAATTCAGTTCAGTGTCTGCCTATTGTTGATGAGATATTCTGGGAACATTTATTTGTGTTAATATCAATTTCGTTTAATTAAATCAATTGTATAATTTATGGCCAGTATATACGTGAATGTAATATACCTGGGAATTAATTATAAGTCCCTTCATTTTCCTTAAAATATCTTCTCCCATCTTTAACAATTTCTGTATGATTAGGAACTGAGTAGGAAATCAATGGAGACAAAGCCTAAGGGAAACATACTTGCCTGGCTAATCTGATAGATTTGATGAGAAATGAGATATTGTCAGTTGTCATCTGACAGGGGTGACAGAATTTTCTTTTCTGGGGAGGAGTATGTGTGTGTATCTATGCTTTTCGTTTTCATTCATTTGGTTAATTCTTTTTTGGTCTTTTTTTGTTTTTAATTTTAAATATTAACTCAAAAATTTGAGCCAGAAAAACATTTGTAGCAGGATCACAGTTTTTTCTTGTCCCGTCTCCTGTGCAACATAGCAATCCAATATCCTTTGCCACGGGGATTTAGAGAAGACTGTACGTGAGACAGATTTCTGTCTCCAAGCAGACAGACAAGAAGGATGGGCTGGCATTATTTTCACTTTTCTCTTTTGCCTCAAGACACCTTGTTCTGGTAGATCCAGCCTGGGAACACGAAGCTTTCCATGTGCCCTGCGAGCAGCAGTAGTGGGAGGAGTTTTCTCTCCCAGCTCGTGGCAGAGGCAAAGCAGCTCAGCAGGAACTGGGAGAAATCACACAGGCAACACCAGGAACGATGCTATGGGGCTGTTCCTAGGCATGAGAGGAGTAAGATATCTCTCCAGCCTACCTGGATACAAACAGCAGCTTGAATAGAGTTCTGTCATCTTTGTTCCCACTGACAACTATGTAAAGTAGAGGAGGATATGTCCCTGCACTCACTTTGGTTTGGGAACTGTCTGAAGTCACTGTGGGATGCTTCCAGAGTAGCTCTGAACTACCTCTGTCCTGTTTCCTATGGAGAAAGAGCCACCATGTGCTCCACTCATGCACCTGCCACATCAGATATAGCTCTACTCTCTTATGGTTCTCTTTTCTTCCAAATAATGTGTCTTCGATTTGTTTTTAACTTCTGTCAAGGTCTGATAGATATTGCTATGATATTGATCCTTTTCTGTTGGAGTTTTGAAAAGTGGAAGTTCAAGACAATTGAGGAAAAATATTGAATTCCTTTTCAATTCTTCAGGTCTGCAGGAGTTAGGAGTATAACAAATGCAAAAATCATATATTTGTTAAACTTTTTTCATGCAGATGCTAAAGTGAAGCTGCTGGAGGATATTCTTCAACAGTTATAGTCAAAACTTAAGAGTCAACAGAGTGAGCACACTCCCTAGATATTGTTACTTTTATCCAAAAACACTGTGGAAGATATGGCAGGAAGTCAGATTTCCTGATTCCAAATCGAGTGCTATATGTACCAAAAATTCCTGAAATAAAGAACTCACATCCTAATGTATTGGATCCATGAAACTTCTTGAAGAATAACAATATTGTTTTTGTCTTTCAGAAATAGTATCTTTAATTCTATTTCACATGCTCTGCTGCTATTGGTGTTGTACTTAATCATGTCAAAGTGATAGCATATTATGGTTTTGTATTTTGCATTTCTGTGTCTAGACATGCTACGTTGCAATGCATTTTATATTAAGAAGATTTACTGTGACAAGGCTCCTTATGAAGCAATTAAGCATAGTGCTGTGTATAATAAATATGAAGTGAAAAGTCAGAAAAGTGGCATGTCAAATCAGAAACATATAAATGCACACGGCAAACAACCAATCCATCTTCTCAATAAGAGAAGATGGATCCTTTAAAACATTTTTTTATCTGTTGTTTCACAGGAACTGAAAAATCAATATCATGAGTGACCTGTGATCTAGCTCAATCACCATCATTTCAGGCCATCAAAAGGAATTGTGATTATGGTGAAAAATGTTGAATAAGAAATTATAAATGAACATTATTCCGAATGACCCCACTTAAACATACCCTGATGTCTCAACATGTGTCTTGCCATAGACAGTGCTTAGAAGTTTAGATCAAAAGCAGTAAGAGAGAAAAACCTTTTATTTTAATTGGAGAAAATACGTGAAGCCAGCTGTGAAGCTACACCAGATATGTACCTATCACCACGTGTACCAACAACACATAGATACGAATGCTCACCTAGCTGTGAAAGTGGACCCATCATGGAGACGAGTGCATGAGTCCTTCAAACAGCCAGAGAAGTAAATCCAGAACATAATTGCATTTGCAGTTTAGCAAATAGGTTTTCATGAATGAAAAATCAAAATAATTACATAGCTGAGTTTGAGAGCAAACAAAATTACTGAAACTTTAATTTTTTTTCCTATTTGATTGTGTTCTACATTTATATCATTTTGTTCACTTAAATATTCTTTTTTTTCTGTGCAGAAAATAAGTCATCCTTTGCTCCTTGTTCTCCTGAAACATTTCTTCTCTCCACACGCTTCAGTCTGTGGGTCTGAATTTTCCCAGTTTCATTTAGTCATCAGCCCTGACCATTTACAGTGACTATTAGTGCACTTCAGCCACAGAATAAAAGATGATAGATTTCATTTGCTCTTAAAAATAATGTCATGCCCCATAAGAGTAAAATCTTTGGGAAAAGGCAATTCATATCTCCTTATGGCATCCATAATAGTTTACAGCTATAATAATTTTGCTCTCGCCTGGTGAAAAGGCCTGCTGGGTGAACAGGATTTTGTAATGAAAAAAGATGTCAATAAACAAGAATTACATTTTATGGGGAAAAAAACTGCAAAACAACAACACAACCCCCCATGCCCCCCCAAAACAGAAAAAAAAAACCCCAAACCAAATGAAAAATAAAAAACAACAGAAACAAATGATTGCAAAAAACAAACAAAACCAACCCAAAAAACCCAAAGCCCAACAAACCAAAAAACCACCAAACAAAAACCAATGAAATAAAAACCTCACTGAGACAAAGAAAAAAAAAAAAAACAAAAAAAAGGCAAAACAAATACCTCCCATCTCTTCCCCCCTAAACTAAAACTCAGAAACCCCAAAAAACCAAAACCCCCATAAACCTAGAGCAATCTATATAATACAGATTATAATCTAGGTATTATAACAAGTATATTATAATAGGCAGGTTTTTCACTGCAGATGGAAATGCTGTTCCAGAGAAACAAAATTGTCAGTACGGACTCTAAAAGTTTAAAATAAAAGAACTGGTTTCTGAAAAGAAAAAGATTTTTTACAAAGTTTAATGCTGTCTGAAAAATGCTTACTTCTCACCTTAATAAGATCAAAAGTCTTGGAACCTCTACATATTTGAACCTCGAAAAATCAGATGAAGATTTTAAACCCGTATTTTTTTTTTACCTTGGTTATCACCTCTTATCTGGCTGTTTTGAACTGGCAAGGTAATATTATGTAAAGAGCAGAGTTTATCAAATGTTTCAGGAATACAAGAAATCCTTCCCCAACTGCCAGACACCTGTAACAGCAAGAGTTATTAAGAAAACAAAAGGAAATTTAATGTGAATGATGAAAATGCCTTCACTTTCAGCAGCAGCAGGAAGGTGCATACAAGGACTGCACAGCCATGATGCTATTGACTCCCGGCAGACAATACAGTAACAAGGGGAATGTAATATGTCTAACCTACCTGGACTTCAGAAAAGTACCTGATATGGCTCCTCATGGGATATTATTTTCTAAATTAAGGTTTAGAAAAAGAATTCTAAAATACAAAAGTACATAAGGGGTCAGATTGTGGTGAAAGGATAGCTGGCTGGCTGACAGACCATGACCAGGACAGTTTCTTAAATGTGGGGCTTGAAAATTATCATTTTTAGTATTTTTATAATTGGCCATGGCACTGAAAAATAATCAGACTAACAAAATATGTTGACAACATAAGTCTGTCATGTCCTCTCCAGTGAGAATTGGGATGACAAAACCACACAGACAAAACTAGACGACCTTGAAGACTGAAGTAATATAGATGGGATGGGGTTCAGAGAATAACAGAATCCTTTAGGTTAGAAAAGGCCTTTGAGATCATTGAGTCCAACTGTTAACCCAGCACTGCCAAATCCACCAAAATTCAGCAGTATTATGTGGAAGGTTGTGCACACATGGACAAACAAGAAACATTGTTAAGATCATCAATTATAAGTGTTAGTGAGTGAGGAAAACCCATAAAAAATCCTTAGCAATAGCGTAATAATAAATCTGAAATAATACAATTGTCATTATTTATAAAATATAAAAGTGTGTTTAAATTTAGTTTACTTGTGTATGTATCATGTATATATGTATATATCTATATATATATGTAAAATTGTATACAGTATTGAATCAGGCATTGTGTTTCGAGCCTAACAGGATAGTATTTATGCAATTGTGCAAGAAAGTGTTAAAAATTAATGTGAACTGGTGCATATATCCAATTTCCAAATTGTTGTGGACTGACACACTATCTTGAACTTTTGAAATATTTTCTATATTATCAGTACGCAGAAACTCAGCACATACAGCGCTGAGTTCTCATGTTACTGTTCAAATTAGGACTGCTAATTACGACTGTTCTGCATGTCACCTGCAGACCTCTGAATACAGGCTGATGTAGTTTTTGCACATAGTGATGATCATTTGTTAGAAAAAATAAAAATCCAGCCTCTGTAAGGATGCAGAGAAAAGCTAGTAAGATCATCAGGGAATAAGGAAGCTATCGTAATGAAAATTAGCAAGCAACACAAAGACTAAAGAGACTAAATCTAATAAATAGATTGAGGCAATAAAACTCCAGGGAGAGAGCACTATTTAAGCTAAAGAACAACATTGGTACAGCTCAAATGGGAATAAATTGGCCATGAGGAATTTAGGCTGATAATTGGAACATGATTTAAAGTGGCAAGAGTAATAAATTCCTGTAACAGTGTTCCATCAGGAGAAATGCGAGTAAAAAACCACAAAACACTTTAAAGTCGCACTTTCATTGATGTGTGGCAGAAATTCTGTGAGGGGGACGTTTGGGGAGCAAGAGACTGAGCTTGACCCAATACACTCTTCATTTTAGGTTGTTTGGAGTTCAGATCTCAAGGCTCAAGTGTCTACCTGACTACACCTGAACTCTGAATAGTAGCACCCAGGTCTCTTTGACTTTGCATTTTCAGACTTTCTGCTTAGCAGAACAAGACTTCAATTAATTCTTTTGGGTTCAGGATGTAATCAATGAACATAGGGTTTGCAAATAAGTCTAAGGTATTCATATTCTGGTGTTGTTCAGAGTTAATGCTGCTTGGAGTCAGCAGTTTCCCTCCAATCTTCCTTCACTTTTAGACATTGTCAGACTCACTACAATAATTTACTCATCTGACACTTCACCAGCTGTCAAAAAATTATTTAAGTGGGACAAAAGCAACCCCCATATTTAAATTTACTATTAGCCAAGAATTAGAAGGACGTTGCCTGCTCATGTTTGTGTAAGAACTATGACAATACATACTAATTGGTAAGAAATGTTAATTACTGGTACAGAAGCAGTAGCTTCATTAAATGGAGCATGGACAGAAATACTGGCCAAAGGAGCAATTGGCCAGGCTAATCCTTTTGCCTTTGCAACATATTCCATCTTCTACATGGATGTGCATATTCTGTGAATCTCTGCCCTCAGTCAGCTGTTTGCTAAAAAATCGATTAGTTGCCAAACATTGGTCAACCTCTGGAACATGCATCAATTTTTGAGAGTACATAAATGGCATTTATCACATTTATCAGGTATTGCAAATGAGTTACAACTCTTAGGGGCTTTGCCACATGCCTTTTGTTTCTTTGTATGCAGAAAACATTACAAATGCAGCCTTGGGCACTGACCCAGGTCATGCACACAATGTGAACATTGTTCCAAGAAGCTGTTCCAGCTCAGACATATTGTCTCCTTTGGTGTACATTGCAAATGTTACTGTAAAAGTATGTTTAAAGTTGCAATGGCAAGTGTCTAAAAACTAGGAAGTATAAGACTTGATTTAGGCTTTCTTCACTTGTGCAATGTGACAGTGTATTTAACAACACGTTCACATACATTTTCTGCATCTTTGTGCTTCATTTAAGTCTCAGGGTACTCTGTGCTCTGAAGACAAAATAAATATATTTGGTCAGACCCTAAATATCCAGACTAATCGTATCTCTCATTTTGAAAAAGTACTTAGCTGTGACAGGGAAAAATATGAAAACCTCTAATTTTCTGCTTGTGTAATTCTCCTCTCCAGTATAATTTAATAGTTGATCCTTAAAATAATTAAGCAATGTAGGAATTCAAGTCAGGTAGAGTGAAGTAAAACAAGCTACTTGCATGCTTAGAAACACATGAGCTGGTAAGATTTGCTGAGCTCAGGTTCTAAAGCAATTTATCTACTTTGTTCAATGAGGTTGAAGTACACATGTGAAATAAGATTCAGGTTGTATAACAGAAGCAGATTTCAGGATCTTTTTCCTTTGTTTTTCTTTTATTACATTTCAGCACCTAATTAAAACTTTTATATAATTTGCCTGGTGTTCAAATAGCAAACTGAATTACAGGTTTGTAAGCAATCAGATTTCTTAGGAGATTAAGTCACAAGCTCCACTAGTTCAATGCATATCTAAAAAGAAATGTTTTTTGTTCATCTTTTTTGATAGAAAATTTGTATAGGAATTAAATTATACTATAAAATTAAGTTACACCATAATTTTCCTTATGCTTTTAATTTTAAATGTTTCATAAAAAGAACACATCTACAATATGACCTAATTAATTTAGAAGCTATTTCTTGTAAAATGTCTATAA
Source organism: Acanthornis magna (assembly GCA_036785705.1). NCBI lineage: Eukaryota > Metazoa > Chordata > Aves > Passeriformes > Acanthizidae > Acanthornis > Acanthornis magna. The sequence goes on from JAWUZG010000025.1 coordinate 11,669,625, forward strand.
CAGCAACAGATGGCAAGAAGAAAAAGAACAACAAAATCCTGTTTTGAATATCATCCAATTTGACAAAGAACCAGCTGCTATAATAAGTGGTGTCAATATCTAAAATGTACTTTAAAATGAAACTCGCTTAGATCCATTAAATGCAGAATTCTATAAGGAATAAAAGTTCATGGTTTGTTCTTGTGTATAACTATGTTACCTACTAAATTCTGTATTTTCTGATGACTGTCAACACTTGTCATATTAGTAAGGACAGACAGATGGAAGAGTAACCATACCTACTTTTACAAACAAAAAAAAAAAGTTGTGTATACTGTATGTGATATAGATCAACGTAACCAAAACTGTAACCTAATTTCATCTCATGACTCTCTATGAGCTGATTAGAAAATGTGCTTCAGCTGCTTTTAAAAAATCCTGGCATTTCTTTTCTTTACCGCAAAGGGCCTTTTAGAAGTAGGCATTCAATACATAGGTTTAAATGTTTCCTGTTGTTATTTCTATTGTATTATCTGATACAATTCTTATTTTTATTAAGATAGGTGAATGCTTAGTATTTTGGTTTTGGCTTTACACTAGGAGCCTGCTTGTCTGAAGAAAGCAGTTCACTCTCCTTCTCTTAGGTATTGTTTTAACATCCTGGGGCTCTGTCAGGATATTGAAAAGTTTGACTAGAGGGAAATCACATTTATTTTAAAGTCAAGAATTCTGTCATGGCCTTTGAAGTACAGCCCTGTACTGGGAGTTCTGTCCCAGAGGAAGCTCAGGAACCATAAAAACTCTCTAATCAAAAAGCGGAGGGGAAAAGCTCTGCCTAAGCCTGTGAGAAAGATGTTGCTGCTGTGTGTAGCAGCCCATCCATCGCTGGGCAGGAGCAGGAGCTGCTGACAAATGCATGAAGGTAGTCAACCTCCAAACGTGCTGGATGCCCTTTATGGGACCAATTCCCACTGCAGGTCAGTAATGATACTGGAAATTCAAGGCAGATATTTTGATTCTCAGCCTTAGGAATGATGCAACATTGACTCTCCTCTCTTTTGCCTGTTTTACAGAAGATGGCAGAATGGGGATTGCACAGGGACAAAAGAATGCTCTGTTTCCCTCACATATGTGCTGCAGGGCGTGGCTCAGCCTTCATTTTTCTACAAATTAACAACAGCAATCATGGAACAACAAGGCTGCTTTCAGATCTTATTAGTAGTCCAAATTCCAAAATCAAATTCCTTATCTAAGGGTTTCAAAATGTAAAACAAGACTAGTTTGGATCGCCAGCAAAAACTCAGAAAAAAATTGGAAAGTGCTATCAATTTTTCAGGAATTACACTGAAGATGAAAAGAAAGAAAATTAAAACCAGAACAAACTGGTTTTTACTGGGTTTTACTCTTCCCCTAATCATAGAAAACAGCCTCTGACAGCCTCTCTATAGCAGCTCTTCAGTTGCTTTCTCCAACAACTACTAACTGACAGCACAGTTCCGTCTGAACATTGCGCTACTGATGGCCTGCACAGATGCAAAACTAGCTGGAAACTTCCAGAAGAAACCTTTGCTATGAAAGATTTTGCTTTATTAAAAGATAAAGATGTTGCATTTGAAATATCTCCAATTTAAATTGTGCCTGGGAGTACGGACACCAGTCATTTCTGTCGTGCTTCCTTTGGGTGGAGAGACCTTTCCTTTTCTTTTAGAGCAACCACCATACAGACTCAATGTCACCAGGCAAGGAGCACACAGTTACAGCAGTATTGCCTCTCAGCCTCACCACAGGTTGGAAGCGCCTACAGAGTAACAAGAAGCAAAAGTATCAGGGTGTTCAGGCTCTTTGCTACAGAAACTGGGAGCTCGAGTGTCAGAAGCTTGTGCTAGGCTTAAGGTCTGGGAATCCCTCTACATATCCTTCCAAACAGCATTTCTTAGGTGAGGTTTCATAGCCTGATTAGCCATTCACCTCACATTAATTTAAAAAAATAAAAATCAAACAAACAAAAACCCACCCCCAAAAAACTTAATAGATTTTTTTTTCTATAAACTGGAAGAAGGAATTTTGTTGCCAATCTGTTTTCCAAAATTTCTGTTAACCAAGATTTTTTTAAAGACTTTGTTTCAAGCAGATTAAATCATCATCAATATATCCTGTGTATTGAAAACAAAAAAATCTACTAATCTGTAAAGAAATGTTTTCTTCAATCTAAGATATTGCTTTGTATACTTGCAGATACCCTTGGGATGTATACCTAATTGAGTAATGGAGAAACACAACACACTTGCACACCTTATCTTTAAAATTATGGAGAAGTTTTGTTCTTGAAGAAAAGAAAAAAATCTCAATTATTTAGTGTAAAAAAGGGGGAAAAGTATCTGGAAAGAGTACATCTTTGCATGGATACTGCAAAGAAGTATCCATACTTTGCATGGATAATGCAAAGAAGATGTATACTATGTTGTAAGATACTCTTCTGCAGACAGACCAGGGAACAGAGAAATTCCTGGGCTAATGTTTCCTCAAGCAAGTCCACATAATGATTTTTTAATATCCTTATGTAGTTACACCAGATTTGATCTGCTTGGAAGGCTCACACATAAAAATGGTGTGGTCATTGCAAAATTTGTCACCTTGTAGAGAATGTTGCCATTTACTCTGAACTCCTGTCTGGCACAAGCAGAGATCAAGTTACAGAACAAGTGAACTGATCTTTATCTTCATTACCAAAACTAATGCCATGATTTTGATACCTTTCTTGTTTGTGAACTCAGTTTCCTTATTTTTGCTGACTGGAATAGCCATTCAAATTATGTCAAATACAAATATTTCACCAAATCCAGGTACAGACAACCAACGTATTTTGTACTTAGGTGAAGTTATAAGAAAAGCAGGGACTACTGTAGTACAAGAATAAGTGGTGAAAACTCAGCCATAGTGGAAAAACATAAATTTTTCTCTGTTCCATTCCTTTTAGTTGCAAACACAGCAACCCCCTCTAAGTCAACTCCCAAACTCCCTTTGAGAAGTTAGTGACTTTTTCTGACAAGCACAAGTGAGAGAGCACCAGTGGGATTCTTTCAAAGGTATGAAACCTCTTTACAGGTACTTGGGGGAATTCATTATCAGCTTCATGCCTTTCCCCTAACAACAGTTTTCCTTCAGGGGAGAGAATCTTCAATGTGTTGTTGAAACTATGGTAGTTCCCTCAGTGACCGAGTGCCATACACTCTGAGTAACTAACTGAAGTATCATTTTTACCAATCCTACCAGAGGTGCTTTTGTTCCCGAGCTGATACCTCAGTAGTTAGCACAGGCATAAAACTGGATGCAGGATCTTAACCTTAAGTACATAAACCCCTTTCTTAATACTTTTATGTGTCTCAGTTCATTGTTTTTGCTTATCTTCTTCATTCGTCTCCACATTTATATGGTTTGCTTTGATACAGAATTATCTGATACATGCAAGACTGGAAACGGTAATATACGAGAAGGTCAAACATTGCATATTATGCAAAACTCCTGTTTCTTTATTGTATTAAAATGGTAGCAGAAAACAGTATATTTTTTGAAGCCTGCTAAGTTTTAGCATGCAAATCAAATCTCATACGATCTCATCAAGAATGAAAAATTGATGTATGGTTCCTTTAGTAACTTTTCATATAAGTTGTCAGTAAAATACCTACACCCAAGACCTGAACCCACACAAAAAGGGTTTCTGTGTGTCCAAACTATCAGAGCTGATGACTGTGTCCTGTTTCCCAGCCTACCACCTGAAAACAGATAATCTCTAGTGTCTATGCACTTTAACTACAGAGGGCACTAATCTAGTCCTGGCCACTCTGGTCCTATGCTCCCAACCATGGAAGTCTCAAAAATGGGAAAGAGGTACAAATGTTTAGTAGAGATTAAATAGTTGCTCACCATTACTTAATAACTTTGCAGGTAGGGGGCGAGGAGGGAGGGGAGGAACAGTGTAAAGGGCATCTGTATGACAACACATCAATAAATCTGATTTTTTTAATTTTTTTTTTTTTTAAATTTTCTGAACTGCCTTTCTACAAGCAGAGTGTACACATCAGGGTCTGGTGACATCAGGGCCTATAATAATCTTGCCCATCTAAATTGTGGGGGGAAATATGTAGAATAGTATCTTTTTGCTTGGAAAAAGTATTTTACTTCAGGGTACTTCTCTTGCACATACACAGCTGCATGAACAGGAACACTTGTTACAGTTTCCTCCACTTTGCACACCATCTAGTGCAGTGCTGAGAACTAATTGTGTCTATACAGAGAATCATCCATTTTGATTGCAATGCTAAAAAGCATAAAGTACAACAACCTTTAACCAGCTGTTTTGACAAAAGTAAATGACTATTTATTATACTCTTTATAATTAATGAAGACCAAAGTACTTACTATGATGAATGCCAATAAATACCCTCTAATATGCAAAAAAAAAATTTCCATTTACATTTTAATGAGATTTGAAATGTTAATGAACGGAGTCTAGTAATTAATTTGGTGAGTGTCTCAAATAAAAGTGAACTTTGTTAGATGAATTAATATTAGTTCCTCGTTAGGATGCTTTAATAGGTGAAAATAATTAATGTTTTAGCTAATATTCTGAAATTAAATAAGTATTTGTTCACAGTTTGTCAAATATTTCTTAATTATAAACAATGAGCTCATCAGTAACACGGGACTTTTCGAATGTATTCCACATGTAACACAAATAACAATACTCATAACACACCTTTAGTACAGCAAAAATTTTAAGCAGTTTTTTAAAAAAAACCCAGCAACACAACAAACCTTTGTATTCATTTGCTTCCCATTTGATTGCTTGACAGACGCTGAAATGAGGCTCAGTTGAAGCTCTATTATTTTTATTAAGGTGTTTAATGTAAAATCACTAAAGATAAATATAAGCCCAATTAACTTTCTGTGACAGATTTATGGCATCCAGTAAGGAAATTAATATCCAATGCAGCTACCTGTTTTCATTAGTAAATATTCTGTGAAAAGTGCACTTTCCGTATGCTTATATGTGGGGACACATAAAAGGCCCTGGATTTGCTCCATACACACCCACCAATGGAACACAAATGAAAGAGGACTCAGCCATCTGAACAGCTAACTGGCAAACAGACTTGGAAAGGGGAAAAAGGGAAAAAAAAAAACAGTATTTTTGTTTGATTCACCTCTTAGACCCTCCCAAAGATTTTTTTTTTTTTTTTTTTTTTTAAGTCAAAAAGAGCATTGACAGAAAATTTTAAAGGATTTCTAAGCTTGCACAAACTACAGGATTAAATATTAGAGGACAGATGCCAGAGACCTCACTTATTCACATCTCAGTAATGACTTAATAAAATCTAAACAGATTCCAGGAGGACTATTTCCTAAAGAAAGTTTAAAACCTAAAGGTCACATTATGAATACATAAAAATGCTAATTCACACATACATTCAGGAATGAATATACACAATTTACTGCAATGCCAAAACAAAATTTATAACCACTGTTTTAACCGTTTGTCTTGACATAACAGTGTATTTATAGCCAAGCTGTTTAAAATATAAATTGTCCTCCCTTCTCCCCAAAATGAAAAAGTAAATGAAACATTCAACCTTATATTGCAGCAATAGTTTGTTACAACACCCTGTATACACAGTTCCCACAACTTCTTACTTAACAAGGTTGCTGATCCTGAAAATACAGAAACACATGTAGCTCCAAGGAATACATTGATAGGCATATTTGTCATGTTCAGCCTCTGATCCAGGGAAGTGAATCCAGTGGGCTGGCAAGGCTTAACACGCTCTGGAGCACTCAATCCCAGTGGCAGTTAACAAATAGTTCCTTGAGAAACAGTTGTATTGAAAGGTCACAGTATACCTTTTGTGCTTGTTGCATTAACCTCATAACTTAGTTTGCTTCTGGGGAAGGGAACAAGGAATATATATCACTGCACCTGGCAATATTTCACAGGCCAGTGTGATTAGATAACTGCGTATAACAGTACATGTCCTGCGCCCAGTTTGACTATCATACCTCTGAAGTCATGGAGTGCTTTCAGATTCTTTCCACTATGGCCCCTCAACAGGTACAAAATCACCAATGTGATATTAAAAGGCTCTTTCTCTTATGAGTGTTGTCTCCAGTTGAGTATATAAAATTGGTCATACTGTGCTTGCTGGATGCAAGTTTCTGTTTAAATTTGCAAGACTGCACTGCAATTCTAGCAATTGTTTCAGGAGGCGGCACACAGACTTCTACTGACAGGAAAAAAATGTACTCGAAGGTCAGTGTTTGTTTTAAGTTTTGCATTCCTTTCTTGTATTCCTGCTCTGTGGCTAAGAGATTGCTCCTGATATACCACATCTCCTCTCTTCTTTCCAGATAGCTGAAACTACTCTGGACTAACGGCAACGTGTAATAAAAGCCTGTAGTATTGCAGAAATTATCATCAAGTTGCTCATGAAAGGAGGGCTTTTACCATCCTGAAGATACCAGGGATTTGTGACACTGGACTAGCAGTTGTGGTCACACGTGGCTATCAGGATTTCTGTGTAGTTTTCACATGGCATTTTCCCTTCCAGGTGGAGTGTTCTGTTTCATGGGCAACACAACAAGTATGGCAATGAGATGAACACTGGGATGACTCACTGCTCCTCACCGATGAGGTGTGTAATGAGAAGCTTTGACTTAATCAGCAAGCATTCCTTGTGCTCTTGAAATTGAATCAAACATAGATGTGAGTCAACATCCACCATAATGTGGGAGGAAAAGGTCCCATGAAAGATGGCAAGAAATAGAGATACAACAATTGTGACTATAGTGACCAGACCACATTAAAAATTGCGGTTTTTATCAAAGAATAGCTCATGTTGCATTGGGTGAAGATACTTTTCTTTCTTGCTTGACTTTTAGAAATATTAATGTGTTACTATTGATATTAAGGGGTTGGAATAGTACCTAATATTTTAATTAGAGTTTTCCAACTTCTTTTTCTCTATACACATAAAGTAAAAACGCTTGGAAAACAATAAAAGTGACCTACACATTACAGGATTAGTGTTGACAGATCCCCATGCTTAGCAGACCTGTTTTGCTACAAATGCAAATAGCTAATACGAAGCATCTAAGGCTTGCTTAGTGATCTAGCAACACAACAGTGATTTGGCTTTGAAAAAAATCGATCCTATCAGCTGAAAGGGAGCAGAAATTAGCAGTCTTGAGCAAACAGTCACTCCTGTAGCAACATAGATCACTTTCTGCCTGACCAGAATAGAAGGACTCATTTTTTCTCTGCCTCCTCTTGGTTACCAGCAGATGTAGCCTTCCTTTTCCAGCTTCCTAACGCTGTGCTTTTCCACTGAGTAATGAAAAATGCAATTCAAGCAAGAAAAACAACAGCAGGAAAAGTGTGACTAAGAAATGTATAGTTCTCCCAATGTTTCTCATTTTTCTTCCCAGTCCTTGGGTTAATATTATCCTCTAAATGGAATGAAAAATACCCAAAATATACCCCCACTATGTGGCTCTTTTTAAATTTCTTTTATTCTTATCTAGCAGGGGACACAAAAAGACCAGGAGAGAAAAGAGATGAAACTGACCCTCTACCTCTCTACTTTCTCAGAAGGGAAGAGAAACTATGCAGGAAAGAGAGCTGCCTCCTCCTCTTCCTGACCAGGAGGCAAAGCAGATCTCATTAAAGGCTTCCACAGGTTTTCCAGAGCACAGTAGAAAAAAATGAGCTTACCAATACTTTCTCCTATCCAAATACTCAGGCATTTAGATGTGGTAAGTCAGGTAGCACCATCCAGAAATTCAAGGCATGTCTTGCTGTGTGATTTTGGATATGACTGTTGCCTAAAAACATTGTATCTTGGAAGGAACACATCATTACTTTTTCTTCTCCAGGAGTAATCATGTCACATCATCATAATTTGATATTGTGATGACAACTGGTGAGTTCTCCTTTACTCTTTTATCTTTACTGACCCAGTAGTCAATACATCACCTCACCAAAACCTTGATGTAAGAAAGTAAGGTACTGCATAAAACATTTTTCATATAATTGATACTCTTCCTAGTCGTGATCTCTCTTTAGGTATTAGTAAAATATGGAGAAATCAGACTAAAGGAAATTTAAATCATTAGAGACATAAAGTAAAACAGAAGGGATATGTAATGTCTTTGCTGAGGAAAAACGTAATTTTCAGTCTTGGAATTGATACACCATGTATAAAGACAACATTGAATCCCTAAAATTAAAATCAGTCAAATTCTAAGAATTTGCTCTGAAAAAGAAATTATCATTTTCTTTGTTTGAGCCCTTTCAAATAAGGGGTTTTTTAATTTTATCCTTATCTTTTATCTTTAAATTCCATGGTTTTATCATATAGAGAACATTGCATAGTAACAATTAACAGCATTCTTGTCCAGAAAGATTTGTGAAGCACACAAAAAAGTCTTCAGAAAAGCTAGCACCAAGTACTTTTGGCTTCTGCTGTCAGTTCACGATTCCTGCTTACAGAACTCAAACTTCAATTCATAGGATATCTTTCACATTCTCCACTTCTACTGAAGCAAAAGAAGAGTGGAAATGGAGGACAACACATTGAGATTTACTGTGTTTACACAAAGCATTTTCCCACATTGATTTGCAGTGACTGATACAACTGTGAGAGTAATTCCATTCCCAGTATTTATGTGGTTAGCATAGAAGTTCCTCTGTCAAATATACTTTGCTAGAGTGAGTAGGAAGATTGGAAGAGACAATAAATTGTCTTGATCACTTTGGCTTTTGAGTTGTTTTCAAAGCTAAAGCAGTTGTTTCCTTTCAACAATTGCTACTTTAGGAGCTAGGAAATCTGGTATTTCTTATCTTCCTATTTGTAGGAAAACTTTGCATGTCTTCTTTTTCTAACTCCTAATTTAATTGAGCATTTCTTAAAGATAAAAAGTGCATACACATGTATGTAGCTGTGTGTAATACACACAGACTTACACGAACACCTGACCATGAGAATGTGGTGATGATAAAGTAGAATTTACTGTTGTCACTTTGTTGTCCTTTTCACTTTTAAGGTTTTCCAAATTTAGGAATTTATGGTTCATTGTGAGACCGGCCCTGGAAATCCTAGTTTTACCTGTATGAATAATTTCCCTGAAGATGATGGGGTTAGCCACAATAGTAAGCAATGGCCTACTTTGTGCTTCTGTGGTATATTTCACTCAAGTTTATGGAAAGTTTTAAAAGTGGGATGTGAATTACTAAGCCAAGTACCAAGCTGAGCTGCACAGTGGTATGAGATACTGCATCCTCCATATGCTAGAATAGAAGGAAGCTTAAAGTTGTATGTGTAAATAGTTCAGAATTAAATTCTTAGTAAATACACCAAATACAAGGACTTTCAGGCACAATAGTCTTTTATGTAAATGAAGAGCACTGCAGAATATACATCAAATGCTAAATTAACCGTGTCTGTGCCCTCCAAAGTGTTTCCTCTAATGCACTAAACGTTAATATACTATAAGCTAGATGTACTGGTCTCCAGTATATATACAGTGATTCTTTTAGTCTTTGCTGTGCCTAACCTAAGGCAAGAATTTGTTCACATCTATGAGAATTTTTAGGGAAACTTCCCTGTTTGACCATCCAGGAGCCAATCTGTCAGTCACACCTTCACCACCTGAGCTGGGACTGCAGCCCTTTCACAGTGGGTGGCTTCAGTGAGCTGATGGCTGCCCTGCTTGGCTCCCTACACACCTCACACTCCCAGGCAGACCAAACTTCCTTAGACTCTAGAGTTCCCATAGCAGAGTCTCAGATGTCTCAATCCTTAAATTGATTTCATCTTGGCGCAATAATTAAATAAGAAAATACCAGCTTGAGCTGGTGCCTCTGAGGAGGACCCCAAACAAAGGAAACTCTGAGCTTTTATACCCTCCCAGTCTAAGTACAGGAAGGTCGGGAGTCCTCAGCTCCTGCTGTGCCTCTGAGTGTCTGGTCCCCAGGCTGGGCCACAGGTCCCCAGGCCCTTTGCTCTGCACTGGGTGGACACTTCGTGTCCCCTTGGCTGGGGCTCTCACCCAGAGCTCAACCTGCAACTGCACCTTGAGCCACCTGCGCTGAATGGATTTCTCAACAACAATGAACCTCTTTATATTTCAATTCACAGCAGAAGTCTAAAGAGTCACTTGTTAAAAAAAAAAAAAAAAAAAAATCTTCAGGATACTGGTGATAGCCAACACAGCAGGACAAGAAGTGGCAAAGCTGAGAGTTAGTTCCTGTCATAATCATAAATCTACCAGTGCTTTTTTTGGTACTGTGATTTCACATGTATCTAAAATTTTAGTGATGTAAATTCTCTACAAAGAGGAATTGCATCTCAGAAGAGTTGCTTCTCCAAGGGTTTTCCACTGGTTTACATTTAGGCAGAGGTATGAGCTATTTAACAGGAAATAAATATCAAAAATCATGTAATTTTATTTGCTTTGCAAAATGGAGGACTTATTCTACAAACCCACTCTCGCTGTTCTTGAAACGACAAAGAATCCTTGCTGTCAGAAAGACACTACCCTGGATGCTACAATATATCAGGACACAGTGTTGTTTATTGCTCTTTTGGATAATACTTTAGACACATTAAATGCTACAGTTGTGGTTGACTAAAAGACCTACCCCATCATAAAACTCACTTCCAACCACTCCTCTAGCAAAACCCATGATCATCTGAACAAGAACTTAAAGGACAGGGAGATTCCAAATCCAAGACTGATTACAGAACAGTATAATACTTATATTAGGCTTTTCAATATAGTGTTTGGCCCAAACCACAGCAGCCATCTGCTTCCACACACACTGTGGGAGTCCACAGGACCCCGGAGCATGCAGTGCCTGGCCTCAAGCATGACAAAATAGTGGAGTGACAATTATTTTCCAACTAACAGCAGAAGTGGGCCACGCAGGCTGTCAACTTCTAAGTGCCCTAATGTTTGCATAATTACAGTTACTTCCAAGTGAAATAATTTATACAGGGTTTTTCAGCTTTAGAGGAAAAACCCACAACATTTTAAAGCTGAGGTGAACATTTACAATCAAATTAAATTCTATATTGGAAATTAATACTAAAGGAAGAAAAAAACCCCAAAAAACACTTGTTATATTCTAGATATCATATGCATTTCTAACTTTACTTAGCATTATAGATGCTCACAAACAGTGACATCTGTTTATACTTCTCACAATATATGAATGAAATTCTTAATGATGCATTTTGTTGAAAATCAGCAGTACTGCCAATGCATCAGCCATGGTAATGCATGTGAAGGCAAGTGCCCATGTTCCACCCTTTATGAACCTTTGTGAGTTCCTGTGTTTATCTTTACAACAAGCTTCACTGCTGCACACTACACTTGCTGGTATATACTATAAAATCTCACCGATACATTTGTATAGGTGGAATTGATGTCTCAAACTTGAATTAAAAGATTTGCACTCTGTTACAATACAGTGCTGCATTGTAAATTACAAATATTAGTGAAGAAAAAATGCTTTTGATTTGTCATAGGCTTCCCTTTAAAGAAAACCTTCCAGAACACTGCAATTTGTTCATATGAAGGACTTCTTACACTGGGGAGAGTGTGAGATATGATATGAGATATTTTGTGGTTACTTAATATGTATCCTAGATTTGGGTTTACTTGGTTAATCTTAGTTATAATCCAGCTGGAGCCAACTTAAATAAACTCACCTCTTCTGTGATAATAATTTTAATATGTAAATACCAGCAGACAAAAATTCTCTAAAAAGGACTGTACACAGTTATATGTCTGTACATCAGAAAACCCACACACCTGAAGACTTAGACAATCCATACCTGCACACAATAAGTACAAATATCAACAGGATGCAGAAATCAGTACAGAGAGCTTTTGGATGTACAACAGTGAGGCCATAAAGGATTTGCACCTCATCACTACTGGGGAGAAAGGAGTGCTGAAATGAATGTCTGTCTTTATGATTTGAAAATATTTATAACTTCCAAAGCTTCTGAATTTCAGAAGGGTTGTTCAGTTTTTGAAACAGTCCTCTTTAGGGCTCACAGGTGAAAAATTGTGTTGCCCTGTATTTTGGCAAAGAACAAAAAAAGAAAAACCAAAATAACCAAGCATTTTCAGGACAGTCTTGCCTATTTTTTTCTGGTTTATAATGTTTCTTAAATGGGATGATATTTCAAGCACCATCCCTCCTATTTGGTCTGCAGTTTTCCAATAAATAAATCATTAAATACATAAATGATTCCTAAATTATTTGATAACAAAATTAAATTGATAAAATTATAAAGTCATAATAAAAATGAGCATCAGTGTCACTTAATGAAATTTACCATTCCAGATCCAGTGGTAGGACAATCTCCTTAAACAAAAAAACCTGGTTTGTAGTTTTACAGGCAGCCATTCTAGAAGGTTCCCTTTCTCTTTTCTTTATTTTTTAAACTGGAGAAATCCTAATACTTGACATTATTTTCTGTGCACCATCAAAATGTGCAGACAAAATTCCCCCTAGCTGGCAGTATGTATCCCTCAAACACTGACAACTCTGAGACACCAAAATTATTCTATTAAATTATTAAGAATCCTGATATTTATCTCCTCTAAATGTCACTGTGTGTCAAATAGAGTAGAAAAATTATACCCAATGATAAGAGTCTCAGTCAAGTAGAAAGATTCATATTTAAAAAGAAATGCAAGATGACGTTTAGAAATAATTCAAGAAATAAAATAACTTTTCAATTTATAAGGTATATAAATGGGATACGATGTCAATTTATAAAGTTCAGTCTGTAGTCAGAACTCCATTTCATTCTCTGGTTTTGAAATAAATCACTTTAAAATAGCCCCAACATTTAAAGTTTCATCAGACCTTTACTGAAAGATCAGCTCAACTAAACAACCAATATTTGCTGTTATTATCGAATACCTGTAACTGTGAGCAACATTTAGCGAGTTTGCATAATCAATACCTCTCCTCTGTGCAGAGGGAGTTATAAAAGCTTTACCCTGTACCAAAAGGCTGAAACAGTATGATAAATCCCTATGAGAGCAGACTCACAAGTGAAAATATTTACCAGTCAATAAAATGGATCCCATTGCCTTCTGTTGACAAAGCAGGTTACACACCACATGTAGCCTAAGTTAAATTGTTCTCAAGTTTAAAATGTTTGTTGCTAATGTCAAATGAAAAATCTATTCTGCACCTCTGAAAACATTAACAATATAGCAAATTTCATGCTAAGCAATCTTTTCAATTTCTCTTTCTCATCATCTATTCCTGAGTCCTATTCCAAAGGCATTAATTCACTGTTCTATAAAATGAAATGTTGCATAGCTTTTGAACTTTAGGATCCAGCTCTCGGTTCATGTTGAGAGTCACCTTTTAAATATTTAACTATTATCACTTTATGAGGTGAGGAGTTTCTTTCAGCTTTCACAACACTGAAATTATCTCTTTCTACCTGAAAACAGACAGTATCAGAGATTTAATAAGTAGATCTAAGTTTTTCAAACTTTTATGAAACAGTTGCAGGGGTTTGATTTATTTAAACCACCAGAAGTATAAGTAACATTCTCTTTAATGCAGACTGGGACAAAAGCTTGATAATATCTTTTAGGGTGCCAGGCATGTCCAAGGGGAGTCTTCACATCCCTTGAAAATATGGAGCTTCCTCTGTCATGTAAGAATACTTGTTACTGTTAAAGGTACATGAAGATTGTCTGATCAGGAAAAGAGAGACAAAGTTTTAAAAAATATACCTCTTCCAGAACCTGTTTGCATGTTGAAATTTCCAGGTGGATGTCTAAGTTTGAGCAAAGGTTTTATTTCACAGAATCATGGAGTGGTTTGGGTTGGAAGGGATCTTAAGGATCATCTAGTCCCAGCCCCTTGCTGTGGACAGGGACACCTGTCTAGACAAGGTTGCTCACACCTCTATCCAACCTGGCCTAAAATCTCTTGGATTGTTTTCTGGTGGTACTGTTTTTATGTAGCTGAAAAATGAACTACTTTGCAAGTACTTATTTTTCTTTTATTAAATTCTCATTCTGTAAAGTTTGTCAAAGCCAAAATGAAATTTCAGGAGAAAAGCACTGAATGAACTCCTATAAAAACCAATAGCATAGCAGTTATCTGCAGAATGACTGTTACAGATTGAAATTCATTGAAAGGTATAGTACTGACAGTTATCCACAACCATGACTAACTATAATATATGTAGCCCTTTAGAAGTCTTATTCTGAAATATAGCATCCTTCAAAATGTTTTGATACAGACTCCTTGGTTTTAGAGAGTTAACAATTTGAATAAATCAATAATAAATCATTTTCTGAGAAGCTCTTTTCTCAGTATTTTATTGAAATTCTTTTATATTGAAGACATTATAGCTATAAGCTCAGCCTTCTCACTAAAGACCAAATCATTATATCAACCTTTAGCTCATAATGTCTGTTTATTTATATTACTTAATTGCAGAAAAGCTTTTTTCAGTGAGACAAAAGAATTTTTTTTATGTTCTGCGAGTTGTGATGCAAACACACTTCTTTCTTTTTAAAGAACTAGCTAGTGTTGTTTAATGCACAGTTTCTCTCAGGAATAGAGTTAAGGGGGAAAAAAGGCAGAAGAGAAGATAATAGAGAACTTCCTATGAAATTTTACTTCATAGAGGAAGAGTTAATAAAATTCATATTTACTCTTTTCTAGACAAGAGCTCAAGAAATGCATAATGCAATTATTTTTCCTACGCAGTCACACATTGTTTCCGCTATCCATCTCCCATCCTCCATCTTATTATCTTGTTTGTTTCTGATTTCCATTTCAAGAGGTGAAGAAGAGGCACCAGCCAAAGATTTGCATGAAGAAAGGATGAATGGCCCTGAGCAGGCAGGCTTGTAGATCCTTCAACTTACACAATTGCCTGCCATATGCATGATGCATAAACCTAAATTTTCTTCCATTTGCAATACTCAGTGACTACTTCAGATTACAGTTCACAGACAGTATTATTTAGTAAGGTCCCATGTAAACTACACAGTAGTAAAATTAGGACAAAAGGCTATCACTTTGCATACCAGTGCTCTGCTGTTTAAATATTTTACCCTCTGAAACCACACAGGATTTTGTGCTATGAACTTTCTGCACACATTCTTATCTGTTTTAAAGAAACAATAGGAGGGCATACTTTCATCTCAAGATCAGAATAGAATAGAATAGAATAGAATAGAATAGAATAATAAAATAGAATATTTCTGTTGGAAGAAGCCTACAACGGTCATCTAGTCCACGTGCCTGACTACTTCAGGCCATGTTGTTAGAGCATTGTCCAAATGCCTTTTAAATACTGACAGACCTGTGGCATTGACCATCTTGCTAGGAAGCCTGTTTCAGTGTTTGACCATTCTTTTGGTAAAGAAATGCTTCCTAATAAGACTAAGCCTCCTCTTGCCATTAATAATATTTTGAACCATTCCCACAGGCCCTACCTCTGAAAACCAGGGAGAATGGCTCAGCACCTACCTCTCCCCTTCACCTCCTCAGGAAGCTGTAGAGAGCAATGAGGTCACCCCTCAACCTCCTTTAGTCCGAAATAGAAGAGCTCAAAGTCCTCAACAGCTCCTCATAAGACATTCCTTTGAGCCCTTTCACCAGCTTTGTTGTCCTTCTCTAGAAGCGTTCAAAGACCTACACACCCTTTTTAGACTGAGAGGCCCAGAACTGCACACAGTACTCAAGGTGGGACCATGCCAGTCTTCCTCATATGCAAAAAACCTACAAACACTGCCTTCCCTTCATGCACTAAGTGTGTGACCCTAGAATTTATGTATGTCTAATTATTTAAATCAGACTTTCCCTTTATAAACTCATATTCTCCTCCACAATTTTTCCAGGAGGTGAAGTTAGACTGTAGTTCGTTGGGTCTTCCCTCATGATGTTTTTTGCAGATTGGAACAAGATTTGTCAGCTTCCAGTCAGCAGGGATCTCCCCGGACTCCCAAGACTTTCTAGATGATTGAGAGCAGTCCTGTCAGGGCATTTACAAGTTCCTTCAGCATTTTGGAATTAATCCCATCCAGCCCCACACACTTGTGAACTTTCAACTGATACTGCTGGTCCATTACAATTTCAGTGTCCATAAAAGGAGAATCACTGTTCCCACAGTCCTGGTCCTCTGACCCTGGGACCCAGGAAGCCCGAGGTCTACCTATATTTATAAAAATGGAGGTAAAAAAAATGCATTGAATGCCTCTGCTTTTTATTCATCCATATTAGTCAGATGAACATCTTCAACAACTATAGATGCAATGGTTTTTTTAGACCTCTTCTTATTATTAACATAAATTTAGAAGTTCTTCTTGTTATCTGAAACAACACTGGCCAGTTTCAACTTCAACAGAGCTTCAGCCTTTCATGTCTTCTCCCTGCATATACAAATCACAGCTACAAAGGCCTCATTTTGCATAACCAATTGATGGATAAAAAATCCCTGAGCACAAATTAAGGAAAGTCAGGACAGACATGAAGTCATCTGGGAGAGAATTTAAACTCATGTCACTTATCTCAGGGGAGTATGCCCGATATATTCTAGAGCTATACATAACTATTCTTATCTGGGGTGACTAGACACTTATCCTTTCCAGATGATGTTATTAGCTTGATTTTTTAGTTCTAAAGAACAGGACTTTCAAATGACATGGGGAAGCCATGAGTTCCCTTCCAACATCTTCCAATAACTGTTCCAGTGTTCTTGTTGACATGGTACACCTTGTAGTAAAGTGCTTTTTACAGTTTATAGGTAAACAGTTCTTCAGTATCTTTCCTCCCAAAAGGCTACTGCCTGCTTGTTCAGTCTTTTGTACCTAATGTTGTATTTTCATTGCAATAAACAATACTTCAACTTTATTTGAAAATAAAATTCAATAACTAAATGTTTTTATTATTTGTTTTTATATTCATCAGCCACTCAAATAGACTAACATTTATCGAGTAATAGAGTCATAGATAGAGTACATCAATAAAGTATTATCAGTGTTATGAGAAATTTATATCTTGAACTGTTCAGAGAACAGGAAAATGCAAGATATAGGAAAAATCTAATATTGAAAATTGCTTATTACTAAACATGGCTCTTTTAGGATCAAGCAGATTCTATAATATGCATTTTTAAAAGATTTGGTTTATTTGCAGCTACTTTCTTTTTCTAACTTCTTATAAAAAGGGGAGTACATCATGCAGACAACAGGCCATTTGCTCAATTTCCAAAGAAAAAAAGAATACAAATAGGTTCTATTTATTCTTGAATGCATAATAGGCAGTGCAGGAGTAAAAGGAAAGTGAGTTTGCTGAGGAGGAAAGATTAGGCAAGGTTTGTTTTTCTCCCTTTTCTTAAATCAAAACCTTATAAATTTCTTCAGTAGCACACAGAAATATGATCCCTTTCCCATGACATAAAAGTTGCACAGATTCTTTTACATGATGTAATGAATCCCTTGTTGATTTAAAATGATCAAAGGACTAAGATGAAAGCTTTAAACTCTATAATGAAACATTGATAATTGTGCTGTAATATTCAATATTGTGGCCCAAATAAAGTAGTTTTCTCTTCAAACCACAAAGCTTTATAGAAGCCATATATAATTTTTTTTTACTACTTAGTGTATCAACAGTTCCATAACTACTAATTATCTGCATAACATTTTGTATTATAATTGCCAATAAAACCTGCAATTTAGGCTGCAGTGAAGTATTCCATTTAGATTAAGTAGCAGATATAATCAGGTAAATCAATGAGAATTATTTTAAGCTGTTCATAAATGCTTAAGAAGCTTGAATTAGTGTTGCCCAGGATGTTTTCTGTATTTTCATTTTGATTCTAATTTATGTACTGTGTCAGTACATTTAGGAAATTCATTAAAATGCCTATAATATAAACTTACGGACAAACTTCAATAAATGCCTATTATACAATTACTTGTTAATATAGGAAGCTTTTAATTGCTTGCTTAATTAGATGCTTTAATTAATGTAAATACCACATTGCTTAAACACTTAAGATTAATTTCTATGGCTTTATGCCATTCAACAGTATATGTTGGATCAGTTCAGTCAGAGAACCATGACACTACAAGAGTAGTGACATTTTTTGATATTTCACTCTTCTCTACAGTACTGAAATGTATTTTATGCTAAACAGAGCTAATCAATCATTTTAATTAACAACCAGAGGTGGGCTAGGTCTCCCACTGAACTGAAGAGTGACTGCTAAGTTTTGTGTCATCTGCTTCAGGGCAGATTCAGCTTATTGAGTTTGTCTGAATGTTGAGAAAAAGTCTCAGACATTAAACTAGCCCCCCTTCTTTCTACATCTAAAGCAGGTCTTTATGAAATGTGGCATTTTGTTTTGCGAACAGATATAAAACTGTTTAATGTTTGTTTTTAAACTCTGCTTTTGTCACTGTGGGTACCTTTTTGTTTAGACTTCAGGGCATTTTCAAAGCTGTGTGTAGGAGTTGAGAAATTATGTATCTGAATCCCATTATTTTCTAACAGGATTTGAATGCATATATTTGCTCTAAGATTTAATTATACTTCTTTACAAACCTAGATCAATTAGACAACTTAAAAAACTGCTCTTTGGGGAAATAACTGTCAGTTTCTCTTTTTCTTTGAGTGTCATAATTATACCAGAAATTTGCTCTAGCATTTCCATCTTTATAGTAATCTGCATAATAAAAATAATAAAAAATATATAAAAAACATTATAAACTCTCAGGTTTTAAATTAGTGAGTACAGAATTACAGAACTGAGCTGGAAGGGATCTCAGAAGTCATTAGTCCACTTCTTTGCTTCAACATATATAGTTATGTGTAAGATATTTTCCAGTTCTGAAAGATTTTCTACAGTGGAGGCTTCACAGGCACTGAAACTGGTCTGTTTTAATATATCATTGTATTTACTATTTCAATGTGCAAATTAAAATGCTATTCAAACCTATTAATTTCCAATTGTCCTATTATTGCTAGCATAGAGAACTGGTAACTACTTTTCTCTTTCAATCAGTATTTTACATATTTGATTTTTCTTAAATCTTTGGGGTTCTTTCAGAGAACCAATCCCATATTGTAACATTTCCCCTCTCTATAAAAACTATCCATATCTCTGATTATACTCATTTTTCTCCTCTGAACTGTTTGCACTGTTGGTGTGTGGCTTTCTTGATGGCTCTAAAGGCTCCTCAGAACAGGTTACTATACCCCAGCTAGGGTTCCATGTATGAGGAACAAAGCAGAAGAATTACCTAGCATGTCTTGTGAGCTGTACTTCATTTACATATCCCAGCATGATGTGCAGTGCTCTCCTTTGCAGCAGCATGACACCACTGATTGATGTGTGGCTTATGATCTGCTGAGGATTATCCTCAGATCCTTTGATATGGAGTTGCTATTTAATCAACTCATGTAGAACTGCTCTCTCTGTATTCATGAAACTGAAATTACAATCCAAAAGCAGAAGACTGTAATTGTCTTTATTGAATTGAATCATTAATTTAAAAATCATTTTTTCCCTGTTGATAAAATTATTTTGAATTGTAATACAGACTGCCAGTATTCTTGCAGTTTATACCAGGACAACACAATAAGCGTACTTTCCATTCCATCACCCAGAATATGAATGAAATATAAACTAGAATTCAAGTTGGATCCACTGAAAAGCATTAAGTAAATCTCCTTCCATTGAGAATTTCTGTATAAATACCATCTTGTAACCAGTTTCACTATAACACTGGTAGTCTCATCTATATCCCACCTGTGAAGCTTAATTTTAAAAATATGTGAAATTGTATCAGGAGGTTTACTGAGGCCCCAGTATACTGTATTTTGATTCTCTACTACATATAAAACATTAAAGCCAAATGAGTTGTTACTTTGTTATCTTTTAAAATCTTGCAAATAATTTGATCATCAGCCAGTTAGTGGTGAATGATTGCATTGTGCATCACTTATTTTGCCTATTCTAATTGCTATTATTATTATTATCTTCCTTTTCTGTCCCATTAAATGGTCTTTATATCAACCCACAAGTTTGCTCACTTTTACTCTTCCAATTCTCTCCCCCATCCTACTGTGAAGGTGGGGAGTGAGCAAGCAGTTGTGCAGTGCTTAGTTGTCATCTGGAGTTAAACCATTGCAATCCTTTTTGCTGCCCAATGTGGGGTATGATGGGTTGCAATAAAAACAAATCTGATTAGAACACATCAGAATAAATTTGTTATAAGCACTCATTGTATTAGTTTAAAAATTGCTGGGCAGGTCACAATGTTGATTTATTTGCTCTCAAAGTTGGTGTGCTTGTACTTTCACTTGCCTTATGTAATACCCTCCTTGCAGTTCATGTTCCCCATTGTGCTGTTTATTGCCCCTAAGAGCTGGGCTAAAGTTATCATGTTGTTCTACTTTGTAGCATGGGCTTATGATATGATATGATACATAATATAATAGAACTGCTGGTCTGAAACTAATGTGGTAGTTGTACTTAGCATAACCATCATCTCTGTACTTTGGGAGCCATCTGTTGGAAACTATTAATAATTAGATCTTTTAGCTTTTTCTTTTCTCCTTGGAG
This sequence comes from Acanthornis magna, assembly GCA_036785705.1. Lineage (NCBI taxonomy): Eukaryota > Metazoa > Chordata > Aves > Passeriformes > Acanthizidae > Acanthornis > Acanthornis magna. Next base: position 11,690,291 of record JAWUZG010000025.1, read on the forward strand.
ATGCATTCCATGCAGGAGGCACTGTCATCTTCCCCTCCTTCTCCTCCAAGCTAATTATGATAGCTCTTGAGAATTTTGATTCTCCTTGAGATGTTCAGACCAGCATGTTCTTATTGCTACCTGTTCTATATGTGTTCCAGGTCTTGTTTAAGGTTAAACAACTCTTTAAGAATACACTTGGAGACCTGCCCTGAGGCTGGATAATTATGAACGGCAGGGTGTGTGGGATATTATAGGCAAGTGCTTAGAAGAGTGAGCACTTCCAGTGTTTTGGAATTTTACTGAACAAGTGCAGACTCTGGGAAAATCAGTAAAATATTTGGGGAAAGTATGCCATTGCCCTGGAAATTCCAGAGAAACACAAACCACTGAAAGATGCTGGGGCCTGGCCCAGGCCTATCAAGTCATGTTCAACACTTCTCAGCACCCTCAGGGCGAAAAGATGATCTTTGGATGTGACAGCAAAATGACAAGTGCTGCAGATACTCCAACTGAGATGACAGGTACTATGGCTATTCCAACCCCTGTGACAGGCACTGTGGCTGAACCAGAGAGCCAACCCAGAATGGTGTCACTCATCCCTATGTGCAGGAAAACATATATATGCTAAGGTCAGCTCATTACTAAGCGATGAAGAAGCAGAACCATCACAAGAAGTGGAGCAGAAAGAGGCAGAACCCAAAAACGAGGCAATAACCACCTAATCCTTATTCCTGAGTGAGCTGCATTAAGGAATATATAACTCACCCAGACAAGTGGACCACCATGGAGAGAGCAAATATCAAACTAATACAATGAATGCTTATAACAAATTTCTTGTGTTTTGGCTTTAATAGGAGAATACTGCTGGTAACACAGTGATGTTTTTGTTCTTGCAAGGTCATATTTCTACTAAGTTAAGGACTTTTCAACTTCTCATGGCCTACCAGCTAGAAGGTGGGAGGGAAACAAGAATGTGGAAGAGGACACAGCCGGGAAAGGTGACCCAAACTGGCCAAAGGGATATTCCATACTGTATGGTGTCATGCTCAGTATATAAACAAGGGGGAAAGCTGGCTGGAGGCCACTGTTTGGGAACTGGCTGGCATTGCCTGGGGAGTGGTGTGCAATTCCATTGTGCATCACTTGTTCTGTATATTCTAATTATTTTATCATCATGATTATAATAATGATATTCTTTCTTTTCTGTCCTGTTAAGCTGCCTTTGACTCAACCCACAAGTTTTCTCACTTTTGCTCTTCTGATTGTCTCCCACATCCCACTGTAGGGAAGGAGGCAGGAGTGAGCGAGCAGCTGTGTGATGCTTATTTACCATCGGGGGTTAAACCTCAGCACTCTCAAAAACATTGTTATATTTTTCATTTGCCAGTTTTCTGAAACCTCATTCATTTTTCATGCACTCTCAGAAATAATGACCAAAAAATTCTGACATTACTTTAATTGGTTCTTAAAGCCGTTTAAAGTACATATCATCAGGGCCAAAAGATTTTAGCAGATTCATCTTTTTGAAGTATGCTCCAGCTTATTATTTCTTTGTTTGTCAGTAAGAATTTGTCAGTGACATCAGCTATGCCTGTAGTTGAGCATTTCAGGGAATGTTGATGGAAAGACAAGGTAATTTTCCCATGTTGATGGACCATTTCCACCCCGACTTTCTTTTTCCTTAAATATACGTGCAGAATGATTTCTCAACACTCTTGCATGCCACTTCCTGGCTGTATTTTAAGATATATATACATGTTCTGGTGTTGTTCCTCTCTATGTGAGCCACTTGTGTTATCTTTCCAAGTTTCTATCTGACCTAGTTTCCATAGTCTGCATGATCTCTTTCATGGTTTAAGTCATTTGATCTCTCTATATACTTCCTGTTCTTCCCCCGTAATTGGATAGTCTGCACTTCTGCCCTTAATATTACCTCTTTAGGAATCAACTGTGTCTCCTTAACTAATTTTTCACTAAATTTGTTTCCAAGTGCCTTGAGTTTATTAAAGTGAATCTTTTTGAAGTCTATTATTTTTATTCTGGTTTTTTTCTTCCTAAGGATTATGAACCCTATCACTTCCTTCCTATTAGTTAACATCAAATCTAAAAGAGCTTCACTTTTCATTCTTTTATTTTTCCTTTTTTGTGTAAAAAAATTGCTATTCAAACATTCCAGGAACTAATGATTGAAGAAATTGATTATTCAGACAGAAACACAGGTTTTGTATAGAAAATTATAGGCTATGCACAGTAATCTCTCCAGCTATTGCATATTTTTATATCAGTGATTTAAAAAGCTACAGCTTGAAAAAGAATTCCTATTTCATAATTTTTCTATAAATAAGTCCATTTTTTATGATTTTAAATTATCCATGGCAATTGAATATGAAATTTCTAAACTCTAAGTAATTCAGAATTCTTGAGAAAATATCAACCACATAGTCTGTGTGAGGTCTGCAAGAAACCCTTTGCAAATACTACGTAAACCCACAACCCTGGACACCTGAATATATAACTATAAGCAAAGCCTTTTTTAATCATTGCTGTCATGGACATTGTGCCTGCAATGTTTTACACACATGTAAGGTAAGCATGTGATGCTCTCAGATCAGAATGGTCACCAATTATTAACATGATGGTTTATTGTATATCACTGCATATTTTGAAGAACAATGATTGTTCAACCAAGATAAACAAGTTTTAATGCTACACGAATCTCCTGAAATAACTTTGTGTCACAAGTGTCACAATTGAATAACATTGCCACAAGCACACTGCCTATATCGAATTGTAAACTTCATGAACTGGCTACACGAACATTCCTGAGATATCATTATATGTCATTGGCATCTAAACATGTCTAGCCATGATGTCAGTGGTGCTTTCCATAATAGGATTTCTAAACATAAACAAAAGGTTCCTGACTCCATTCCTCTGAAATATCAAAATGCTATGGCTATATCATTCAATTTAATGACCTTACACTAAGTCACGCAGTAAAGAACAGGAGACTTGTAAAATTTTGTCCAGCTGAAAAGGAAAAACAACAAAAAAACCTCACAATAAGTGCATTGTCTGTAATCAAATCCAAGTTTAATTTCAGTGATAAGCACATGAAAAAAGAATAATAACCCACCTGAATTTTTTTATTTTGGGGAGGGTTGACAGTTCAATAACTTTGAGATGCCTCTATCAACCTGAATTATACTGTCATTGCTCTTGCAAAATAGACTGTGCGAAAGTAATTTCTTTTACATTCTCTGCATAAACCAATCAAGTTCGTAAAATTGAACTGAAATTATGCAGGTTTATGTACTACAAATAAAATACTTTATTTCTTATCAAGATTCCTCCCAAGTATTCTAGAATGGCTTTGTTTCTTTTTATCATTTTATCACTGCTGTGTTTGCCGAGAATTTGGGAAAATGGTTTCCATCTGAGGAAGTCTGGACACATACATCCCCTGTAGGGCAGCTTCTCAACCACCAGACCATGTTGCATACTAATATATGTGCTTGTGAAGATGGGGCAGATATTCTTTGGGTTTGCTTCCATTTTCTTAATCTTCCACCAAATCCAGACATTCCCACTTTATGTGAATGCCATAGCTATCATCCTGGAGAGTCTTTGAATGTTTTATGCAAAAATATTTACTGCCCCGCAGGGAAGGTTTAGAAGGACTCAATGATTCTTCTTCACATATCAATCACATGGCTCAATAGGAACGTATGCTGCAGTTGTTCAGATACCGCTGGAAGAACGGAACCAAGATCTAGCAACTCTAAGTTGTGGATGTTGAGCATGAAAGCACACAGAGCTTTGGACAAATTCTCAAATCCTGCTATTAAGTTTTGTCTGAATACATAAAGAGTTCCTACTCAGTTCTTCATCTTTGAATTCCATACACTCAGAGACTGGATCTGTGCCAACACCGGGATACTGATTCAATTAGGTAAACCCGTTTGAATAAATGTCCTAGATAAGTTTAGCATGTTCCATTTGGAATTAAGGCATAGTTAATCTGCTAATTAATATTAATTATTGAAACAGACTTAGAGTTTAAAATTGCCATCAGATTAATTTTAAGCACTTCTTGGCTTTTAGCTGGAATGTGGTTTAGGTTTGTGTTGTATTTTTTGTCTGACTTAATTTTAGGTCAATAAATTTGATTGGACGCAGCTTGAACTCATTGTGAGCTTGAAAATACGTCCTATTCCTGGTGCTGCCATGGTCTCTATATATGGCTTCACTGAGCATCCACTTCTGTCTGAGCAAATGGAAAGAGAACTGGAACCAGTGATGAAGTGTTGCTGTATATCAGGTATCAGAGTCAAGAAAAGTAAGCTTAATTATTATTGGTTTTTTTTGAGAATAGAAATATAAAATTATTCAGTGAGGTTTTACCAGTTAATGTACCATAATGTGAAAAAGCAAAGATACTTTTTGATTCTTTTTATTTTGTGGAATTCTAGTGTTTCATGTACAGCAGTCTTACAGCAGTGATAGGTTGATTATATCTTAACATATATATTGCAATTAATTACTTCCTTTCAGCCTTTTTTTTTTAATTTGTGAAACACATACATGAACAAACAATACAGCCACCACATTTTCTCTAATTCTGCTGCATTTATCTAAAGTTTCTAAATTGTGTCCTCAGGTGAAACACTGACAATGTTTTATTAACTATCTCTCCTATTTTGTCAGTAATTACAGAATCATTCTCTTTAAAAGCCAAGATCTACTACTTTTAACTACCCAGCACAATTTGACAAAATACACTACCCTATTCATTTTGAAAAGTGGAATAAAACTAGATGTATTAATTATATAAGCTCCTGACCTAGGCTGTGAGTTAGTTGGAAAGAGGGTACAGGATGTATTTGTCCATAAATTGACTGGGGGCTCTGTCATCTTCAAATCAGGCTTCAGGACAGGCTATTATTGCTATTGGTCTTTAAAATCTACATACAAAAAACTCTGTTCTAACTAATCAACAAAAATTCAAGAGACAAAAATACCATCTTTAAAACATGCTAGCAATGTACAAACATCAAGAAAACACCATGAGGCACTACCAACTAAAATTATTAGGGAAGATATTTTTAAGTAATCTTGGTAAGCAAGATTCTCATGCTTTATTATGTGCCAATTGTAGCTAAGTATTTAAATTGTATAGATTATTTAAAAATACTGTACCATTAAGAGAAAAATTACAAAAGCACTTAGGTGGAATTTCATGGAATCATAGAATGATTTGTGTTGGAAGAGAACTTGAAGATCATATAGTTCAGTCTTCCTCTCATCCCCACCCCTTCCACTGGCTCAGTTTGCTCAAAGCCTGGAATGCTTAAAGGCATGGGCCACCCACATAAGGGCATTCTGTTACAGGGCCTCACCACCCTCATAGTAAGGAGTTTCTTCCAAATAGTCCATCTAAACCTACCCTTTCTCAACTTAAAATTTCAGTTAACCCCACAGGCCAGGTTGGATGGGGATCACTGCAGGAGCTGACAAAAGTGCTCACTGAGCCACTTTCAATCATTTGCCAGCAGCCCTGGCTAACTGGAGAGGTCCCAGATATCTAAAGGTTAAAAAATGTGATGCCCAACCACAAGAAAAGTCAGAAAGAGGATCTGAGGAACTATAGGCCTGTCAGCCTGACCTTGGTTGCCAGGGAAGGTCATGGGTCTGATCATGAGTGCCATCACATGAAATGACACCATGGATCAGGCCCAGTCAGCACAGGTTTCTCAAAGGCAGGTCCTGCTTGACTAAACAGGTCTTCTACAACAGGATGACTCATTTAGGGGAGAAGGGAAAGGCTGAGATATTGCCTGCCTAGGATTTAATGAAGCTTTGACACCATTTCCCACAGCATTCTCCCAGAGAAGGTGGTTACTCAGGTCTTGGACAGGCATATTCTTCACTGGGTGAAAATCTGGCTGGATGGCTGTGTCCAAAAAGTTGCGTGAATGGAGTTAAATCCAGTTGGTGACTGGTCACAAGTCATGTTCCCCAGGTCTCAGTACTGGGGCCTGTCCTGTTTAATATTTTTATCATTGATCTGGATGAAGGGATTGAGTGCACCCTCAATCAGTTTGGCACAAGGTTGGGTGGGAGTGTTGATCTGCTGGAGGGTAGGAAGGCTCTGCAGAGATGTCCAGCTGGAGTGATGGGCTGAGGCCAATTGCATGAGGTTGAACAAGGCAAAATGCTGTGTTTGGGCCAAAGCAACTCCATGCAACACTACAGGCTTGGGGAATTGTGTCTGGAAAGCTGCCCAGTGGAGAACGACCTGGGCTTGCTGGTCAACAGCTGAACAAGAGCCAGTGAGTGCCTGGGTGGCTCAAGAAGACCAATGGTATCCCAGCTTGTATCAAAAATAATGCAGCCAGCAGGAGTAGGGAAGTGACTGTCCTTATGTACTCGGCACTGGAGAAGCCTCAACACAAGTCTTGTGTTCTGTTTTGGCCCCTCACTACAAGAAAGACTCTAAGTTACTGGAGCATGTCCAGAAAAAGGGAAAAAAACTTGGTGAAGGGTCTGGAGAGCAAGTCTGATGAGAAGTGGCTAAGGAAGGTGGAAGTGTTTAACCTGGAAAAAAGGAGGCTGAGGGGAGACCTTATTGGTCTCTACAACTGCCTCAAAGGAGGTTGTAGTCAGGTGGGGGGTCTGTCTCTTCTCCCAAGGAACAAGTAATAGGACAAGCGGAAATTACTTAAAGTTGCAACAAGGGATGTTTAGATTGGATGTTAGAACTAAATTCTTCTCTGAAATTATTGTGAAGCATTGGAAGAGGGTATTCAGGGTAGTTTTTGACTCACCATCCCTGGAAACGTTTTAAAAATGGGTGTAGATATGACATCTAGGGACATGGTTTAGTGATGGTCACCACAGCGTTAGGTTAATGGTTACACTCAGTAATCCTAATGGTCTTTTCCAACCTAAGTTATTGTAAGATTCTAAGACTCTGCAACTGTGACTCCATGGTGACTTTGTGTTGAAAATTGTTTGTCTTAAATAATCAGTATCAAAGACAATCTTTGTAAGAATTATCAGTTTCTCTAATACCAATTATACTTTGTTTTTTTAAAGACTGAAGATATTGGTATAAGCTGCATGGACAACTATTACTTTTTAAAGAAACTGAACCATGCAACTAGAGAAGAAAAAATACGAAAGAAATCTCATGAGAAATCTTTAACAGAGCATTATGATATGGATGTGTTTCTAAAGCATGAGGAAAGATCAACATTTTCATGTTAGACCAAGTTTTAATGACCATCAGTTCGTAAAACATATATCAAGAACTTCAAGGTTCTCTTATCCATTTATCACACATGCTCTGTGAATATCTAAACTGCATATTCCTGTTTGCATGACACCTCTGTGCTCTAGCTGCATGAAAGTAAAATCACATTCACTTGCATGCTGGAGGAGTTGAAAGTGTTCAACAAAAGCAAAACAAGAAAAGGATATGGCAAGATGAGAACTGAGTGGCCAAGTTGAATGTGTTATGATAAAGTTGAATTCCATAGTTTCATCTCTGTCAAAACATATTTCCTGTAACTTGTCTTCAGAGTAATATATGGCATTGGTGGAAAAAACACTGCTTTCGGTCTTCTGATTAATGTAATGCCATTCAGTAACTACAGATATCAAATTCATCTTCAAACAGAAACATGGTTTGTAATATTTAAGCTGAGGAGCCATGAACAGGCTACACTTACACAAGGATGGACAGTAAAAATCTCACTTTTCAGTTTTTTATTTGTTTTTTTTAAGATAATAAAAAAAGCTGTAGATGCATGTAAAGATTAAAATTCAATTATTTTTAAGCTATTCAGACTTATTCAAAATGCTTTACTCACTTCATGAAGCTTGAAACCTCTTGAAATAGCACCAAATAGGAGACTGTACAATATTTTTATGTATGTTTGTGGTTTTCTTCCCCCAGCTTGAAATTTATGAAAATAACTTTTGGCTCTTTCTCACAGTTTTGGTTTTGTAAAGAGAAAAGGTCTGGGAATTTTTTAGTGTGATCTACAAAAATATGTCAATTATTTTGTAAAAGAAAACACAGTTCATATTTTTTCATTCTGTCGACTCACGACCAGAACCTGCACATGAAAGAAGCCCGTGAAAAGTGCTAGCAAACGGTGTAGTGAGTCAGCAAGGGCATGGCAAGGTAGTTGACATGGAAGGGCACACAGAAAGGGCACTGAAGCTCTGGAGAGGTTGGATCAAAGGGCCAAGGCCAGTTCTGTGAGGTTCAACAAGGCCAAGTGCTCGGTTCTGCACTTGGGTCACAACCACCCCATGCAGTGCCACAGGCTGGGGGCAGAATGGCTGGAAAGCTGCCCAGCAGAGAAGGACTGTTGATCAACAGCTGGCCAAACACGAGCCAGCTGTGCCCAGGTGGCCAAGAAGGCCAAGGGCATTCTGGACTGTACCAGAAATAGTACGGCCAGCAGGACCAGGGCAGTGATCTCACCCTGTACTCAGCACTGGTGAAGTCACAAGTCAAATCCTGTGTTCAGTTTTGGGTCTGTCAGTACAAAAAAGACACTGAGGTGCTGGAGTGTGTCCAGAGAAGGGCAACCGAGCTGGGGAAGGGTCTGGAGCACAAGAATACTGAGAAGAAGCTGAGGGAGCTGGGGGTGTTTAACCTCATTGCTCTCTACAACTGCCTGAAAGCAGGTTGTAGCAACGTGGTTATCAATCTCTTCTTCCAAGGAACAACTGACAGGACAAGACGAAATGGCCTCATGTTGTGTCAGGGTGGGTATAGATTGAATGTTAGGGAAAAAGATTGCCAAGCACTGGAACAGATTGCTCAGGAAAGTGGTGAAGTCACCATCCCTGGAGACATTTAAAGTTTGTGTAGATGTGGCACCCGGGGACATGGTTTAGTGGTGGACTTGGCAGTGTTGGGTTAATGGTTGAATTCGATGATCTTAATGGTCTTTTTCAACTTAAATGATTCTATGATTCTATGATTCATTTATTTTTATCTTTTATCCAATGAAGAAAATTTAACACAGATGAAACTTAATGTTGCCCTTTGTCAGTGAATGTATTGTCAGAAAATTAAGACAGGTCTACTTTACTTTTCCAGTCTTATAATACACACTTTATCAAGCTTAAAAATAAAATCCCTTTTACTTCCCACTTAAAGTGATTTTACTGAATATTCTTTTAATGGCTAAGTGTAATTTCTTGAGTAACATTGTGTAATGTTACATGGATGGCTATTTTTCTATTTTAAGAGGACATATTTGGATACCTGCAGAGAACTGAAAACTGGTGTCTTGTAGCTAAAAAAAAAAGTGGTTTACAGCACTACATACTTTATACCAAATTGGAATAGCAGGAGCTCTGAAGACCAAACAGAAGCATGACAGAGACAGCAATATCCTAACCTTTTTTTAACTATTTATTCATGAAAGGCACTTCACTGTCAACTTTATAATTCTGTGTTGATACTACTTTTGGAATTTGCATTAAATGACATTTTGATTATAGTATTCAAATGCCTGTGCCCTTAAAACTTTGCCATTTATTTTGTATGCAAAAATCTTTCAGCTAAATGTCCCCATTTCCATTTTGCTCTGGATTCCACTGAGAATATGTAGGAAAGAATAACTAAGGTTCTCCTCCCCAAAAACTCTTGTCAGGTAAAAGAAATTCATATTATATCATATTATGTACCAGCTATTTGATTTATAGCTCTAGATTATAGTCTTGAACAAATGAGATGGTTTTGTTTTGTTAAAAGTAGACACCTTTCTTTTTGTTTTAAATCTATCTTTGTTCCTAATAATCCAGGACATACTTAGACAAAGTAAGTGTGTGTAGTTATTATGTAAATTCTCTGACCATGCCTTTGAGCCATAACCTTTCGAAACCATTGGGAGTTTCAACCCAAACAATTAGATACATTCAGTAAGCGAAAAAAAATTTCTAATGATATTAAAACAGCAACAGGGATATGACCTCAGGAAGTTCCTAAGTCAGAAAGTGCTTGCATCTGCACAACTGGGACCTGGAAAGCTATTACTATGCAATTGCCCTGTCTCCCCTTTCCTTAGGCATCTACCACTGGCCACTGTCAGTGATAAAAGTGGTAGAATGATCATCTATGTGAGCAGAATTAAACATGTGTTTATATCAAGCCCTACGACCTATTATATTTTTTTCTTTGAGCCACATGGAACACATTTTGCTTCCACTAAAATTTCTCCTTGCAATTAGAAAACAGGATCAGATCAAAATATCTGATATTTTGTAAAATGTTTTGTACCTGCCATGAACTGGCATCTATCAGTTTGCATTCTTCAGTCAGACATATATTTTCCTAAAAGTTCACTGTAGCAAACAAGAGCAAAATGCAAACCAGTATATTTGCCAGAGTCATGGGGAGCCCATGAGGCACAGATGATGATAATTAAGATTTAAAAACATACCTGAGATGCCCATTAACATTTAACATATATCTTTTTCTCCACTTAAATCTAAAAGCAGTATTTCAAAAACACATGGTGAATATTGTATTTAAAAATAAAAACAAATTTCTTCACAACAAAGTGTTTCCTTAAGGAGAGAGTATTAAAGTGTTTGCTACTCTTCAGTTTTGGGAATTTTCCAGTTGCGGGAACCCAAAGCAGCACAGAATGTAAGCATACGTTTGAAAAATGAGCAAACCTATGGTCTTAATCATCTGCCTAAACACTTGTTTAGACCCGGGTTAGACTGTCCACTGTCTTTCAAAATAAAGTTCAGCACAGGTTTAGGACATGATCCTCTAAGGAGTTGTGCTAAGGCGCACACCTCTGTGCCTTCTCTTAGCTCAGAAAGGGAAACATGAACTTACTTTGTGTGTACCACACAAATTTAGTTGTACAAATAGTGAGATAAACCTGAAAAAAGGACACTACTACAGTATAGTAGCACAATTTTATGCATTTTATCAGACTGCGTGATAAAATCAGCAATACTGCTTTGCACTTCAACAGGATAGTATAAAAACCCAACACAGCTGGGCATTAATGTTGATTTAAATGAAAACGAAATTAAAAATACCAACATTTTGTTTTGTCTTTTAATTTTACAGGGAAGAAATAGTTCAACACTGTATTCCATACAGCCTCAGAAGTACTCAGATGAAGTAGTTTTGTTTTTCTGAATAATGACTTTGGAAAATTTTAAGATAAACCTTTCAGTACTAACTGCAATTGTTCAATTTTTTAATACACCTTTTCATGCCAATATTTTAAGTAGACCTAATTTGGAGTGTTTTCTTTGCTTAAAAGAAAAGAAAACATCAAAGTCCTGATTGACATGATAATAGGTTTGCTATTAAAATGAGTACTGAAAATCAACAGAATTACTTCAGAGCTGAACGTTTCTGCAGAAAGATGAAAGCTAAGCATATTTAACTTAAAGCTGTAATTTTTCAAAGCTCTAATTAAGGCTTAAAATATTTTTTCAAGAGTTCTACATTAATATTGCTAAGAACTTCCTGTTATAAACTTGTTGTTCTAGAAAGAAGCTGCAGAATTCAAAATAGAATTATTATACAATTTTTGTATAAGCCTAAATATCTTTATCAACATTGCCCTCTAGGAACATTAACTCAATTTTGTGTGTTTACACAGTCACAGCCATCAAGAGTGCTGAAAAACTGAAGGTATCTAAGTCATAAACTGTTGGGTAGGAAGAGGCTGGTGTGTGTGCTAAGGGATGTAGCCCAGTACATCTGATTTTTTCCTCCACCTGTATAAGGTTCCGGGGCATTCTATTAACCTGACAGCTTAAGGCCTCAGGACTTGTCAAGGCTGTGTCTCTCCACATCACCCCCTTCTGACAGCTGAAATAAGTACAGATGTTTTCCTGAAACACTACCAGCCTTCTGACATATTTTTCACCATTCCCTCACACATCTTTCTCTTCCTTTGTATTTGCACGTAAAACCTTTCTAGAAAAACACTGCCACAGGATGACAGAGCATCTCCTCTTTTATGGTAACTGCCAGTCAGGGATAGGCCTCAAATTCCCACCCAACCCAAGGACTAGAGAAAGTGGAATGCAACTTCCCAAACCCTTAATTTCATACCACCACAAGGTTGTCAACACCTACTAAAATTAACATGGGGGTTAATGCATAGAAAAACCGTGGCACAAGAAATACCTGAACGTCCTAACATGGCACCAGTAGTTTGACAAGCAGCCACAAGAGCAGACCAATAACTTGGAGCTGTATCCTATCCCCTCAGGGCTCGCAGCGCTGTTTCCCGCACGGTTCCCCTCGCTCAGCCCCGGCTGCCGGGCAGCGTTTTGCCCTCCCTTGGCCAGGCTTTCCCCAGGGCTCTCGCCCGCCCGCCCGGGGCTGAGGGGCTCAGCCGTGCCCTGCGCTGGGGCCGCTGGAGATCTTTAGGTTAATTGTTGCTGAATCTGATTTTGTCCCAGGAACTTCAACACACCCAGTCTGTGGGACCACAATCGTCTGTGAGTTCTAATGTAATTAATATTGCACATAGAGTAAAAGTAATGTCTGGTAACTGCCAGTAACAATATAAGTGATTGAATATGAAAGTATTTAATTTAATCTTCTTATAGAATCATGACTAAACAAGTCTAATTCATCATATATTATGAAAGAATACACCAATTAATAATAATTAAACTATGTAATGGACTTGAAGCAGTATTTTAAACAGGAACATTCATACTGAAAGCCCTCGGAGAGGAGCTTTGTGCAGATGACATATATATAAATGTTATACAGAAAGTTATTACTGAAAGTTTTTTTATTTTTGTTTTTAATTTAAGAGCCAAAATAGAAAACCAGCTTTCCTGTTATATATATAATTAGAGTCCTCATTATAGACATACTGGAATTTATTTTGATGACTGACAACCATGAAATTCTAAGTGACACTCTGAGAACTCTGTCATTTATTTTCCTGCTGTCCAGCTGCATTTAAAGAACTGTCCTTCAATGTCTCGATATGAATACATTTAGACATTAGCTAATGTATCATTCTTGACATCTATTCACCTTCAGCAGTACATTAAAAAAGACAATAAATATAAAGCAAAGTCAAGGGGTGGTCTTATCTGATACACAATAAAATACTCTCTCTAAATACAACCACAGGAAGTACATGTAAGGGTGAAAATTATACAGTGCTTCCAAGTATTTACTCCTTTTGAAGCTGTAATGCTAAATTCTACCAAGGTCTATTCTTAGTTTTAAGGAAAGTTGTTGCAGTACAAGTCCATGCATCATTATGCACCCCAAAGTTTCTGTATGCATATCCAGCATTTCTTTGGAGTAGATTCTGCACTCAGTTCATCCAGAAAAACTGTTGTCACCACCTTCTTTAAATGTGATTAGCTTCACAGTCTGGTACTAAGTGCTTAAACTTCCTTCATTTTGTAAGTTTTTCTGCTTATCCTACTTTCAAATGCAAAGCTCATTACACAATCTCAGTAGCCGAGGTGAGTATATCTGTTGTGAATATAAAGCATGCATGTACAAGGTTGATAATTCATAGAAATAAAATCAATGTATGGAAATGTTTACTTTATGCAAGTATCACACTTTATCAAATATGTGCCATAAAGTATCATTCCAGAAACTAAAAGTAAATTGCACATAAAATGAAGATAAATTTAAGAGAGACATCTATAGCAAAATTGGTATTATTCTTAAGCAACATACTAAAATTAAACTTGAGCTGCTGCTGTGGCCTAGTCAAACCATCCTGATCACTCTTCTGGTCTTCTGGTCCCAGGTGTCATGTTCTTCATTGCTATTGGCAAATCTTCCCTTCCTGCCTGTGTAACAAGTGACAGTCATATGTTCAGCTGTCCTGGGAATGCCCAAGCACTTTCCCTGGGATGAGGGGAGTTTTACACTGTCTTTTGCAGCACTGTGCAGTCCTGTGGTGGAAGGCCCTCAGGACTGAGCCTGTGGGCTGTGGCCTCCCCCTCCGCTGGACCTGGCCAGAGCTGATTTTCAGCACAGCTGCTGAGTTGCCTTTCCTAGTGGCACATTCTTCTCCCCCAGCTTTGTTAACCTCTCCTTAGACGTGAGATAACTGAGCAATAGGACCACCTTTATCTTATCTCAGCTTCCTCTCAGGTGGCTTAATTTACTGTTCAAATTTCCAGGTATTTGCAGAGGCATATGCAGGGGGAGGGGAGGTGGTTGCAGACGAGCAGTTGGTTCTTTGCACGGTTTGCCATAGCAGGCAAAGTCCTTTGGTGATCTTAACATTGTTTGAGGCAATCGTGATTTTTAAATCTCTTACAACACACACACACACACACACAGAGAGAGAGAGAGAAAAAAACAGTCAGGTCTAGTAAAAAAGCTGTATACCACTTCAAGATGCTGGTTTATAGAGATATGAAACGAATCTAAATAGGTATGATTTCCTCAGAATCATGTGAATATATGCATGTTGAGCCCCAACACTGGCAAAAAGAGCAAACAAACCTAAAGCGAGTATAAAAAGCATTCTGAGATTGCAGTGGATTTTCCAAATTTTTCTTATCCTTATGCCACTAAAAATAATATATTTCCAGAACCTATGAAGTCAGTATTTCTTTTTAATATTTCTGTTGATTGTATGCTTAAAGAATTGCTTAGGGTAGAGTAATTTCGTATTTCTAGTGGATCACTAATAGTTGAGGCTATGTGGAAAGACATCCAATTCATAATCAAAGCACTGTCAAGAAAAGAATGCAGAGTAGAAAAAGCAGCTTAATAGCTTTAAGATTCCCTTGTTTATAGGGTTTTTTACACATGCTGCTTTGATTTTTCACCTGCCCTAAGTTTTGGTGCAAAGACGGACATGAATACCCTACTGTTGTTATACTTGAGAATGGTACCTGGACAGCCTTTGAAAACTTTTCATATCATCTGCTCTACATGGCAAGCAACTCAGCACCAAATGTGCAACAGTAAGTGTGTGCAAAGAGAAATGAGCCAGGGCATTCACAGTACACAAATTATCAGAAGCATGTGTTTTGGAGAGATTATGTTGTATAATGAAGCCAATTTCCCCAGTTTGCACCTTCCAGTCTGAATAAGCTCTCACTACAGGTGGCTCACAGATTTCATGATTTGAAAGACAACTTCTCAAAAAAAACCCCATTCCTCAAATTGAGGATAGCCCAAGTGTATTTAATGGGGTTTTTTTTGTTTGGAAAAGAAAAAAAGAAACGAAACAAAAAACAGTTCTAGACATGGGGAGAAAAAAAAGAATACCTCTAAGAAGCTTTTGCAATCCTAATATTAACGGTGAGGCTAATCAAAACTTAACAAGGTGTTGTGCTATGCCAAAACAGGCAAGCCATTAAGCATATTGTCTTATGAGGTAGTAGGAATTTTATCTAGTGCTAGTTCAGTTGAAGCATTTAATGTAACTGGTGATATGTGGCATATTAATCAAATGAGAAGCATTTAGATGTTCTTTGCTTTGTAAATTATGATAAATAAATGGCATTCCTACTTGTTATTTATCTACCTTCAAACTTTAATGAATATTTCTAGTGCTAATTGCTGATTTGCTATATTTAGAGGGAACAGGAGCATATGGAGATAATAGCACAATGTGATATTTATGAGGTACCAGTTCCCTTATAAATATAGAAATTGAGTAATTAGCGTTAGAAATATTCATTGGAATTTCAATGCACACTTTGGGATTTGAAATTAAATTGAGCTAAAGTTGGTGATCCTTGTCATAAATTAATATTTGGGGATTTGAAGTTTAATTCTCTAGAGGTATGCCTTCAACTACTGAATAATTTAAGTAAAAGTAACACTGGACATAGCAAGCACATTTAGTGAAAGAGGAGGTATCAAAGGTCAATTACAGGTCTTTGACAGTGTAGGATTGTTGTTATCACAGATAATAACACATTTTTTATTTCCCACTGTGTCAGTGCATTTCACTCCTTCACTGTGTCTAGAAGAAGACAGGTGATTTAAAAGCGGTGGGACTTGTATGTTTTCCAGGTCAAGCCAGTACCTACAGGGATATAAACTGGTTATAACAGTTATACATTACACTATATAAACTAAATGCTTCACTGATACAGATTGATTTTGAGCTATTCTTTTAAACCACTAATAATCTTTTAAACAAAAATAATACCAAAATAAATAATAATACCAAACTGAAGCTGCTTATGAAGATTTAAAATAAATTTTGGTAACTTGTGCCATCTGAAAACGTCACATACAACAAAACCTAACTGTTAAAAATTCAATAATAATGATAATAAGCCACTTCAGACTTAAATGGTTGAAAATTTAGTAGAAACACAAAATGCCTGTACAATATTGATTGATTTTAGCAGAAGGCATAGAAAAGCCCTCCAGATGCATTTTTTGGGTGTTAACATACCAAAGCAGATCCAGTGAAGAACCATGAAGATGGTAAAATGATCTGAGTATCTGATACATGAGGAAAGGCTGAAGAGAGCTGGGATTGTTTAATGTCAAGAAGAAAAGTTTTGAGAGCATCTTACCAATTCATTTACATCATTTGGGTGGGGGAAGAGAACAAAACAGATTCTTCTCAATGATGTCTAGTGAAAGACCAAGGAGCAATGGGCGCATACTGAAATACAGAAAACTTTCTAAACACAAGTAATCATTCTTACCACGAAAGTGGTCAGAACAGGTTGACAAGAGAGGGTTGGAGAATATACCAGGGAGATGTTAGAAACACAGTAGAGCACAGGCTTAAGTAATCTGCTCTCTAGCTGGCCCTGCTTTGAATAGGAAGGTTGGATGGGATTTTCTCCAAAGGCACCTTCTTAACTTAGCACCCATTCTGTGAAGTCCCTTAGGAAGAATTTGTATTAAGCTTTATTCTTTACATAAGATGCCTCTGAAATGTGAGGTTGATGGGGGTAGGAGGATGCAATCAAGAAATACTTTCAGCTATCACAAGCATGGTTTTCTCTAGGACATGGATTTATTTGAGATATTTTAAGTGGCTATTAAAGTAGAGGTTTTTTGGCTTCTTTTTTTTTCCCCTTTTTATATTAAAATATTTACTTTGCAAAGAAATTAAAGTTAAGGACATAAATTAAGCACTTCTTGAGTTTCTTCCTTAACTATGCAAAAGTGTAGTAAATTATAATGAGATTATTGTGCTAAGTAGCTTGGGTTTTACAAGAAGCTGACTCCTTATCTAAGTAAAATGTTTGGGAGCTTTACTTTCATTAAATGTTATCTACATTCACGAAAGCAAATTCATACATAAATTCCTATTAATCAGTTTAAAATAGATTTTAATGAAAACACTTTACAATCTGAATGAGCAAAGGCTTTTAATATATACAGCAGATTTTTAACTGATTAATATTGCTGTCCCTAAGTGATAATGGATTTATAAGCTTTAAATCTAAATGCATCTGACTACTAAATAAGTAAAACCAAATGAATGGAAGATTTGAAGGCTTCTTGTCATTAAAACTGGACATGAACATTAAGGTGATTTTCTAATTAAAGTTAAATTAACAGCCTGTAATTCAAACATGATACTTCAGGATCTAAGTTGTGGGCTCGTGATTAAGAGAATCATAAGCTTCTAATATAATTTGGAAAACTTCATTACTAGAAGGGCATGGCATACCCTAACTGCAGAGATTTTGATGTCAATTTAAAGAAGCAGTACATGTTTTCAGAATGAAGATCTCAAAACTTGACACATTTATATGGCTTTCATTTCATGGTTAGCTTCCATGTTTATAACCTTTCCATATTAATTGAGTATGCAGTGACAGTATTCAAAAGCAGATGTGAAGTCCCAGTTTTCAGTGAATTATTACTATGGCATTATGTGCTACTTCCTGATTTCACAGTTATGTGCGAAGAGCTCATCTAGATGTAATTCAAAGTGATCACAGAGCTGCATCACACCATTTGAAACTGCACTGAAATTCCTGAGTACAATTAGAAGAATTCACCTAATTCAATGACCACTTCTGCTGTAGTATGCTTTTGAACACATAAATAGCTCCCACAAATGCTGGCTTCTAAAGGAGTGGAAAATTATTTCACATTTCTACTATTTTTTTAGAAGGTAATGACACAGAGCACAAAAAGCCCAAGATCTTGTGCAAAATTGATACATTCACAGAAGGTCGTTTTCCTAACAGTGGAAAAGGTAGCAAGAGCCAGAACTAGATTGTCACAGATAATCCTTTAATTCATCGTCTTTGTGTGTATACAATAGAGACTCCCAAATTAGCTTCTGAATTTAATCTTCCTTACCCTCTCTAAAGCAAAATCAAATGACTCCATCCAAAACACTTGATAGTCAACTGTTGAATACACCACAGAACTGCATGAGGAAATGAATACTTCTTTACTGAAGATGAGTCAGAACAACATGCACTAATGCAGGAATAAAACCTGAACAAGGAGAAAACAGAGTATTTCTAATGTATTGTCTATCCTGCAGTCAGTCAGGAATAACAGACACTCTAAATTTGACATTATGTGTGTGCTTCACATGCAGATTTTAATCAGATTATTAATCTTGAAAAATGACTTCCCAATTTTGATACCTTTTAAGCAGATTAATGATAAGACATATGTTTTTAATATTTTTTACATAAATGTTTATGACAAATCTTTCTAGTTGTACTAACTCTCAGGAAAACTTGATCATCAGGAAACTAGGAATTTTTAGATACTCAGAACTCTGAGCAAACAGGGTTGATGATAATAAGCAAAGAGTCTCACAGTTTAACAGAGCTACACAGCACATGAAAACTGGGAACATTTTCCATTAACTATGAAACTACTTCTGATATCAAGGAAATGCTGAGGCACTGGAGCAAGTACTTCTTATGCCTTCTTCAGTATCCCTTTGCTCCAGCCTGTCTTTCAATCTAGCTGTTACCTCTCATTTTGCATCTCATTTTTTCCCATTCCAGCATCTCATACCATTATTATTCAACTTACTCTCTTCTCCCATCTCCTCCCGGGCTGTACTTACAGGACCTCAATAAGAAGACGGAAGCCATGCATCATCAAAAGCAACAATCTTAACACCTACTTCCTTTTCCCTGGCTCTCATCTTCACCCCCACTGTGTCTTGCACTGGTTTAAAATGAAACATGGTTTTGGCAAGGTAATGGACTGAGAGCAGGAAGAGCATGTGAAGACTAGCAGGCAATGATGGAAGCAAAGTGAATGATTTTTTTTAGGAACAGCAGCAATTTATTGCACATTTTGAAATTACTTCTTGCCTTCATAAGGTCCTAGTATATCTCCCGTCAGTGCAGACCTCTGTGTCAGATTCATTTTCCTGAAATATCTCACTTCCTTGCTCCAGAGTCTCTTCTGTTGCTTGAAGTGCCTCTACTCTCTTGGCTCTAGTTACCCCATTTCTTCTTCTTCTCCTTACAGTGTTTATTGAGAAGGACATCAGGGAGAAAAAAATGCTGCCTCTGCCCTACTACCTCTAAGAACATCTTGTCTCCTTCACTTCTGTTATCTTCAGTCCATATTTCTGGCCAACACAGATTGAAATCTCAAAATATTTGATTGTCAGCTTTAACTGCTTGTGTGCAGCAGATTTTCATGGGCTTACATACTAAATAAATTTTATTGTATGTTCATTTGAAAAAGAGAGAAAAAAGGAAAAAAAAAGTGACACCGAGGTGAATACATTTTATGTCTTCATTTCTGTATCTAAAAGTCTTGTAATTTATATGCAAGATTAATTTCTGGACAGAACTTCTCCTACTCTTCACTTTTCTCTTTATGAGAAATCAAAATTCACCATGGCAAGGTCACCTTATCCAAACTGCTCCATACCAAACAGTTAGATATAGCAAGAATACATGAGAAAAATACCATTCACAGTGCTACTTTGGGTGATAGCAGACATTACTGGCAGTTTTTCTCTTTTACAAAAAAGGTAATTACATAATAAACACAGAACAGTGGAATATAACACTTTATGTCAACACAATAATAGTTTTAGATAAAAGTGCCAATCTCAAAGTCCCATATAGACCCAAACTAGATCCAGCCCTGCCTTGACTGGCCATGGTCCTGCTGAGCTGGGCTCATCTGCAAGCCCACATCCGGGCCTGGCCTCAAGCCATCTTCATCTCCAGTGAGCTGTCGGATGCCAGGGGCTGTGGCTGCTCCTGTGCCCTTGGCCGCCCTGCTCCTGGCAGCAGGCTGGGGTCTCTTGTACTGGAAAGTCCAGACCTGGACACAGGATTCCAGGTGTTGATTCATCAGAGCTGGTAATGAAAACTATTTTTGTTTAAACAAAAGCAACAACCCCCCCAAACAAACAACAAAACACCACCAAACAAAGAAACATGTAAACAACACCAAAAAATAGCACCCCTCCCTCCCCAAAACCCGGTGTAACATGATCCCAGTCCCTACACAGGCTGAACCCACCAAGGAGGGCAGGAAATCTCTGCCATGGTGAACATCTCCAGTTCTGGCCACTACCAAAAGTTATGTCAACACCTAATTAAATTGCTGTCAGTGTGTCTTTCCTCATGAACAGAGAAAAAAGATGAAAAAGCTAATTAGGTCATGTTTTCTAGCTGTACAAGAGGCAAGCTAAGAAATTTAAATGCTGAAAGCTCTCTAGTAGGTATCATGAGCACTGCACTGCTCAGACATTCCTGATGGCCTGGAGCAGCTGGAGCTCAGGGGACTTGTTCTCCTGTTAATAATTGTCTCCACTCATCTGTTCTTGAAATAGAAGCTACTGAAAACCTAAACTATGCACGCAGTGGTCAAACTTAATTCAAGGTCACAAAATCTATTCTACTCACCAGAAAACACAACACTAGCAGCTCCTGACACATTTTACACAAGAAGGCAGTTTTAATCTTCATGCTTAACAAATCTAAAGCAGTTATAATATAGAAAATCTTAATGTAACTCTCAATTTCTTGTTTGAGCTGAGGAAAACATATCACTGCTATACACAAGACTGCCTTTAGTAGAAATTGATTCTCACCTAGAGGACTAAGGTTTGCTAAGAGCCTCTCAGAGGGATTCACCTAACCTCAATCAAGTCAAAATTAATGAAGAAGCCGACATCTCCTGGTATATCTTGGCGTATTACCTCAACAGGAATTGCTCTGTCTCAACATTTTCACTGAAATTAATTTAATTAACTCATCCATTATTAATGAATGATCTACAAGCCTGAAAATAACCATAGATAATTGGTTTTGACTAGAATTTTCCAGTAATCTGCCACAGAAATTGATATTTTCACTCCAGGGCAGCTTTATGATATTAAAACAATATTAGCTGGGGCATACATAGTCTGCTGTAGTTCATAAACATCTTAGGTATTCAAAAACAGAGTAGAAAAATATTTGTTTGTTCTTCCAGGCATGAAAATAGAAACTGATATTATAATGTATCTATCGGGTCATAAAATTATAACTTTCAATTTACCTTGTCAAAGGATGAGAGATTATGAAATTGTGTTAGATCTACTGCAACTTGTCAGAAACTAAGAAGCTCTCATAATAACCAAATCAAAACCTCAAATGTCTTGCTTGACCTAAGCTTACTCTTAGTGACCCTGAAAGATTTTAATGGAAATAAAGGTATTAAAGAGCATTTATGGATATGCTCATTTTAAAGAGCATATCTGAAAGGAAGGTTAACAATCAAATTCATGCCACTCTTGAACTGGAAGCTATAATATTTATGGCTAATTTTTCATAAGAGATATGTCAACAACCTCATTCTGTGTCAAAACAACAAACAACTTTAATAACACTTTAAACGTGAAAAGAAATATTTTAATTACTAATTTAATGCTAATTAATCTTCCTCTAAGTTTCACATTACTGGTGTCAAGATAGTTTACTCTTCACTGTTGCAGTCTATTCTGAGTATTGCCAGGCATTCAGACTGGAAAAGAGAAGGCTTCAGGATGACCTAATTGTGGCCTTCCAGGACCTGAAGGGAGCCTACAAGAAAGATTGAGAGAGACTATTTACAAGGGTGTGTAGTGATAGGACAGGGGGAAATGATTTCAAACTGAAAGAGAATATGTTTAGATTACATATGAGGAAGAAATTGAAGAAATTCTTAACTGCCAGGATGGTGAGGCATTGGAACAGGCTGCCCTCAGAGGCTGTGGATGTCCCATCCCTGGAAGTGTGCAAGTCCAGTTTGGAGGAGGTCTGAGTAACCTCGTCTAGCGGAAGGTGTCCCTGCACACAGCAGGGGGGTTGGAACAAGGGATCTTTAAGGTTCCTTCCAACCCAAACCATTCTACATTTCCATGACTGATTTAATTTTAACTCTTCCAGGAATTATCATGGAAGTTGACTAATTGAGGCTGTCTTTGCATCTGACTGCATTAATTGTTCTGACAGATTGTGATCAGCCTGCAGCAACCTGGGAGCTTTGTTTTGTCGTAAACCGTCCATTTTGGACTTCATGCTGATAAAATATTGACATGCAAAATATATAGATTTACGTTGCACACTTATTGGTGATAACCCCTTCTGCTCTATTCACTGGGGAAATGCCAACTCATCTATTGCCTCAGTAACTTTTCTTGACTGCATACCCAGCCACACAGCTCCATGGACATCTGCTCATTGCTGATATATTGGCATTAATTAAGTGAAATGGGTAAGTGATAAGAGGTTTCTTTCGTTAAATTGTTTTTCCTTGTTTTCTGCCATGTTACCTCAGGATTAAAGGAGAAGGAGTACAAGTTGTTGGTGGAGCAGTGGGGAAAGTCGTGGTGAATTACTGGAGAGAGGAAGGAAGGCTAGAGGTTTTTGTGTTCTGAGAGTTTAGAGAGATTGCTGAACATCTCATCCCAAGAAAAGGCATTGCTTTATGCTGAATCTGACAGTATATCCTAAGTCCTGGAAGGAGACAGGCAGGTGATTTAGAAACGCTTGAAATTACAATGTTTTCTTTTAGTGTAGAGCAAGATGAGGAATACTTGAATAAAATTGGTCAGATACACGGTTTAAACTCAACTAGGTTTTCAGAGAGAAATTAAAGTAATACAAATTTATTAAAAAATACAACCTATACTGGCTTGAGATCTGAAATAGATGTTCACAATATTCTAGGACCAGACATAAAATACCAACTTCTTCACTACCACTCATGAGCATTTTCTGTGAAGCATAAAGCTTGTTCAGTGCTTTGCATGTTAGTTTACTTTTTGAGAGAACAGGAAAAGCACACATAAAAATACACCAACATGAACTCCTATCCAGAGGAGAATAGGTCTAATTGAAATAAATAGGTGAATAGAGACATCAGAAGGAGTTAATACCATCACTGTTATGATTCAGGTGTTTTTTAAATTCTTTTTGTACAAAATTTTTTAAAAAGCTAAAAACAAAGCCACTATGAATCTCAGTTAGATCATCTTCTTTTTAATTTTCTTACTTGATTTTTTCTACTCTTTTCACTTTCATCCCTTCTCTCTCCATCATTTTATTTTTTCTTGCTTATGTCCAATATATGACTCTGTGGCAGGTCAGAGTGCCTTTGTCTTGATTTCATTAAAGCCAATTTGACCAAGGAAGCTGTATTTTAAGAACTTGAAACTTTTGCTTATTACTTGCATTAAAAACATCCTTCAAAAGGGACTGGAAGGAGACTATGATTTGTTCATAATTCATAGTGCTGTCAAGTAGTAGAATTATTAGTATCTTAAAATTTTATGACATTTGCAAAAGGACATTATAAAAATACTTAGCGAATCTGACTATATTGCATTTTACAAACTCAACTTATATTTGGACTTAAGTAATAATTAGCATTTTTACTAGCATTGAGCTACTGGAATTATATATCAGATAAAGTAATTTCAAAAGTTCAGCAGCAGTCAAAATTCTAATTTAAACTTTAGGAAAGTATTAAAGCTGTGCAAACCAGTGGCGCAGTATGCTAAAGCATCAGTGCGTTAACTAAATTAAACCAGTTACCCATTGCATTGAAAAGACACAACATGAGCAGGTGCAATTGCCCCAAGAGAGTATTTGCATACTAACGTGTCCAAAATTTTCCTGTTATGAGTTTTTAATTCAACAGTAATCCAGGCAAGACTGCAGGTAGACCCTCGGAATGAAAAATACTAATTTTGCAATTAACACTTCTTCCCCCATCTCTTGCCCCCAGCTTATTTTTCCCATATTTTTTTACTTTTCATAATATTGGATAAATTTATATTTCCATCTTTTTAGGGGTATATATATTGTTGTTGTTCTTGGGGAGATTTCCTTACATTACTTCAAAGACCCTTGTTGGTGATATATCAGGAGAAAAGTATGTTTGGAGTTTTTTTGAGGATATTTTTTTAAGATTCTGCAAGACAAATTTTGCTGGGAATTCAAATGTCTAAAGACACAAATAAATATCAGGTAGATTTAAAAAAAGCCTCCTACTTCCCATTCATTTTGGTAGAAATTAAGTAATGAGGTCATGTTCATAGGATTTGCTCCTATGATCAGAGGGCTGTAGCATCTCTCCTATGAAGACAGGGCTGGGGTTGTTCAGGCTGGAGAAAGCTGTGGGGAAAAAGCTTCCTGAAAGGGGTCCACAAGAGAGATGGAGAGGGTCCTCTTTACAAGGACACGTAGCAATAGGACAAGGGATAATGGCTTTAAACTGAAAAAGGGAAGGTTTAGATTAGCTATTAGGAAAAAAAATCTTTACTGTGAGGGTGGTGAGGCACTGGAACATGTTGCCCAGAGTTGTAGATGCCCCATCCCTGCAAGTGTTCAAGGCCAGGTTAGAGGAGGACTGAGGAGCCTGGTCTCGTGGAAGGTGTACCTGCACACAGGATGGGGGCTGGAACAAGGGATCTTTAATGTTCCTTCCAGCCCAAACTACTCTATGATTCTGTGATTTCTCTCCAAGTCTGTCCATTGTTCCAAAATTTCTAAAGGGAAAAGGATTCATCAGCATTTTTAACAGAAACTAAGGACCTTAACCATTTGCAGAAGATCCAGCTATCTTACCTCTCTGGGGTGGACTGACAGCAACTTGGCTGAAGTTTAACATCTGCTGACAAAACAGTGGCCTGAATCTTCATGCAGAAGCTGAGGAAAACTGAAGCTAAACTTGCTGGCACTTGGTGAGCTGATTTTCTATATTCACAAATACTAATCAACTAGCTTACCAAACAGCATTTTCCTGGGGGAGAAAATAAGAGAGACAACTAAGTTGAAAAACAAATACCATCCAATTCCTAATTCCTGAAATATAACTTTAATTATTGCACAGTTCTGTTTTTCATATCCAAGGCAATTTGTAAGTCAGGCAGGTGTTTCACTCTAGCTACACCTCACTGAACAGGAATTTTTAAGTCTCTAGCAGCAAGGTTAGGTTTCAAGCTGCTGCTCAGTCTGTGGTGCAAGTTGTGCCCGCTCCACTTCTGAGTTCTTCATCAGTGTGCTCTGCTCTACACCCAAACTGCAGCCTTACCCCTCCCTAAGGCTGGGCTCCAGGTGTCTGACCAAAGTGATTCAAAGATAAGCTGGAAGGGTAGCTTTGGCAACAGTACCGGTAAATTCCATTCCCTGCTTGAATGAAGCATGGTAATTTAAAGCTGATGCCATTTTTTATCTATTAGAGAATCTTTAACAGATTTCTGTTGTGGTTTTTGCTAGGATGGAGTTGTTTTTTTTTTTTTTCCTGGTACTGGCACAATGCTGTGTTTTGGATTCAGTATGAGAATAATCTTGATGACACACTGATGTTTTGACTGTGTGAAAGTAATGCCTACAGTAAATCAAGGATCTCTCAGTTTCCCACACTATGTGGGGAGCAGTTGCACAAAAAATGCAGGAGCTCTCCTGTGAAGGAGGTCTCATTGGGGTCATAGGAATCCCCAGTTCAGGACTTGAGTTCCAAGACTCTGGGTTTCAGGATGTATATCTCTCTCATCTATGAAATGTGGTGTAGCTATGGGATTTAGAATTATGGGAATTGCAAATCCCACCATAAAATAGGTATAAACTAGTTTCCTATAGAAATCCATGGTTTAGGTATGTCAGAGCCATCTCTGGATTTTTTAAAGTCCATTAAAACAGAAGACCATTCAGCAGCTTGATAAGTTTTTGAAAAGGTATATATACTATGATCACTTACTTCATTTCACTCTTAATATCTTTTTGTCAGAGGCTCAAATCTATACTGTTAAATGTGGGACACTCACAAAATCCCTTTTGAGGCTGGGAGGCACTACTGAAGATCCTCCATGCTTAAAGTGAAGTCAGCTAGAAAAAGTTGTTCAGGACCACATTCAGTCAGGTTTTGAACACCTCTGAGGACAGAAACTTCACAGCCTGTCTAGGCATACTGGCTTTTTTTAAAACGCATTTACCATAACTGAAAAAAAAATAAAAAAGGAAGATTTTTTTTCTGTTTAAATTGAACTTCTTATATTTAAGTTTATTCCCATTGGTTCTTCTCCTGTCACTGGGCACCACTGAGAAGAATCTTGCTCCAGTTTTGCCCTTTGGTAACATACTCCTGAAACTTCTCCATGCTGAACAGCCCCAGCTCTCTCAGTATATCATCATTTGTCAAAGGTTCCAGACTCTTAATCATCTTTGTAGTTCTTTGCTGGGCTCACTTTAGAAGTCCATATCTAACTTGTGCTTAAGAGTCCACGCTTGGACCCAGCATTCTAGATATGTCGCACTAGGTTTAGCAAAAAAGGAAGATAATGCACCTCTGATGGCAGCAATGTTCTTTCTAATGCAGCCCAGGATGCTCTTGAGTTTCTTCACTGTGAAAGCCTGAAACGATTGAACTGGGGCCCCTTCAGCCTTATTTCATTGGTTATTTCATCTTCATATCACATTGCACACTTTGTTTGCCAACCTAGTTAGCCCTGTGGGAGCTAACTAGGACTTGACTGTGGGTCATCCTCTCAATCCTCACCTGTTCATTTTTTAAAGTTCTTCACACCAGTTTGCCCTGCCAGTTAGCAGAAATGCTTCTTCCCCACCTAGAGAGGTCTGGACATTGTCTCTTTCTAGCAGTCCTCCATCCTCAAAGAGGTTTCCACTGCAATAAAAAAACTAACTGCTGCTGACACCAGCTCTGTTGTTGGCCCATTTGCTGACCCTCAGCATCCACCATTTTCCACCAAACCCTTCCTGGTCATTGCCTTGCTCAAGAAGAAAATCAAAATCAAGAATGGCCCCCATGCCCTTTACTCTCATCGCCAGGGCTCTGTGCTCATGATTGATGTATTCCAGGTCTCCCATGGCAGTTTCATTGGTACCAACATGGAAGAGCAGCAAGGCATAGTAGCCTGAGGGTCAGACAAGCCTCAGCAGTCATTCCACAACATCCCAGATTCAAGGCCCTGGGAAGCAGCAAGCCTGTCAGTCATGTCAACAGATGGGCACCTTCACCCCCTGCAGCAGTTTCCCAATTGTGTCACTTGCATTCCTCCTGCAAAGTCCAACTTTCAGCTTCAGCTCTGTTACTTGGTGATGCACATCCTACACAAGACACATCTCCTGACCATCTCCTACAGCCCCAGGCACCACTGCAGCCCTCGGCCTCCAGAATTCATTCAGAAGTCCAGTTTGAGTCAAGGCCTCTGATGTTAGAAGGAAAGTTGCTCCGCTTGGTGCTGGGGTTTGTGCCATGGCACACCACCCCATAGTGGAGCCCAACAATGCCAATTCCAGCTGAGATCCTGGCCTCCTCTGCACACTCTTTTACACAAAATGCTGCATTGTGGCTGTGCTCTGCTAGCTGAACTCTAGATAGTTTTAAATAAGATGCCTAAATAAGAAGTCTGGTTATCTCAGCCTACTTACACAAGTCATTCCAGGAATACAGAATTCCAACTGGCAATTCATCCAGCATAAGCTTCTGGTGGTCTTTCCATTTCGAAAATGGAGCTGGTGCCCTGAACTGTAGAAAAATTCTAGAGGAATTAGGCTGCTAACTTCAGACTAGCAGTTTACTAAAATGAATGAGTACAAATCTTATGTGTCTTGGAAGCATTCTTTTTATTCTTTGAAATGGAGTTCTGCTCCATACTGATGTGACAGGATGTTGTATTAGCAGTGTTGGCTCGAACATCTGCAATTGGAATTCTTTGCACACACATAATATATTATGCCCATGAATAGATGTACATAGCTCTACTCCAGTACACTCATTTCTCTGGGATAGATAGAATATTTTATAGAGAGAATTTACATCTATATATATTATAAATAAAAAGTAAATTCAATCTATTTTCCTGATCTGATGTAAGCTTCTGTAAACTTCCATAAATTTTGTCTGTGATTTTAAATTAATCCCATAATTTTCTATTACTTTGAAATGGTACAGCAGCTTCACAATTGATCACTGTATGATAAGGCTATTACTGTGTTCTGGGGCTTCCATTGTCTTTTTTTTTAAATTAAATGTCCAGCCTGACAGTTTTTAAGTAATCTCTTTTAAACTCATTTGCACACTGATTATCTGGTATGAACCCTCACTGTTCAGAGCAGTGATAAACTGATTATTTGTAAACAGGGTGAAGACAGTCCTTTAAAATGTACCTGTATTATATTTTTCCTTTTACATCAAACAGACAAATTCATGTTAAACAAAAAAGTGCTAATATAAAAATAAAAGTTGTTTCATTCTAGAGCTTTTAAAAGCAAAAAAAGAAGTTGCTAAGCAGTTTCACTTCAAAATTACTGAAATATTTGTGAATTCGCCCTTCTCTCCACCACCACCAAACCTTCCAAAATCTGTCAGAGAATGGTTTACCTAACAAGATTAATCTGCGTGAAATTAATTTAATTTAATTTGGTTTAACACGAATTTATTAGTTATTTCCACCCATGTTTTCAGGTTCTGGTACACATTGTCTTTGACAATATGGAATATGGAAGGAAGTCCAGAAGCTAAAATAAACTCAGGTCTAAATCAAAACAGCCTAAAGTTAGGACAGAGAGTGAATAAACTGGAAATACAATTTTGTTCTGTGCTGACATCTGCAATACAATTCTATTTTAAGGAATGTTTAAATATTTCCCCCGACTGATGGGAAATGGAAGGAGATATCTGAATACCCTGAACCAAGCAGGGTTATATAAGAAGTCAAGAAACGACATTATATGACAGCTTTTAGGAAATTAATTCCAAACCCTAATGTGATGTATTGATTTCAAAATTTAATTAGAGTTATTTGTATCTTTAGTTATTATCCTTTGACATAAAACCAGGATGTAACATGTTTCTGTAAAAAATCAATGAAGGTTTATATATAAATTCTGCTATTAAGATATTATTTCTCAAATTTTTGGCATTTTTTGAGTATTTATAAACTTTAAATTTGATTACTCAACTAGACAGACTGAAATATTCAGCAAAATGAAGCATGATCTTCCAAACTTGTACTAACTCAAATTTTTATGCCCATTTTGCACTGTTTTGGAGCACAAACCCCCATACTGATTCTGCATCCTGTCACCTAATATTTATCTCCTGGGCTTCTAATTCTAGGATTATTCTAAGTGCAGTGAGCTCAAGAGTCCCAGGAAAACTTGCATCACTTCTTTATTTTGTGTCGTTTGGAAACAACAGTCGCTAGAGGAAAAAAAAAGATATTCTAAATATTCTGTAATTGAAGTAATATTGATCTAAAGCTTTCTGAGAGTTCTGAATTTTCTAATGCCTTTCAGAATTTTTCAAGAACAGACAAAAAAAAGTCAGATTTGAGAGACAATAGAATTAAGAGGCATCATAGCTGAACTACAGGTCTTGAAGACTGACCTCCAAACCAGGGGTATGCCTCCTTGAACCTGTAAGTCCTGTTTCACTGGTACCCTTACAAGTAAATACACTTCTCCAGATCAAGGATCACAGAAGCCTTGCAAGGTCTTCATATCCTGCTGCCATGGAAACCTTTTACGCAGCCTTTCAACTGAGATATGAAGAGACTCAGCAGTTGCAGTGCTCTGGGTTCCTCAGGCTTCTTTGCTGTCCCCTGGAAGTTCACAGAAGTTCATATTTGCATGACATCCTACAGATCCCAAGAGGTCAATGAAACCTTTTTTTGGTGAATTGCATGTTGGAGAGTGAATCTTCAACGGAGTACTGTGTTACAAACATCTTTTAATTGCTTTTTACCTTAAAGACGCACATTTTTAAATCCAAAGTTAATTAACAGCTTTTATGACATGAAAAGTCCTTAAAACCATAAAAGATGTCAATAAGAACCTGAAACGACATTGTTGCCCCCACTGGATATTCCACTCTCAAGAACTTGAATCTAGGGTATTTTTAAATCTGAGATCCTTATGAATGAAATTTTACTTTAAAAATCTCTCTTTCAAGATTACTCAGAAAAATCTGAAATTATAGGGTCTAAAAATAAAAAGTAGTTTCAAAAATCCATTTAAAAATTGTTTCAAAAATCCATTTATGGATTTTGATATAAAAATAATTTTTAAATCTTTAATCTTTTAACACCATCCATTCTTAGCTCACAATACCGGACATTTAACCTCCAAAATAATTAAAGCTTGCAATGTTTTTTTACTTGAAAATTGTGTTTTCATTTACTCTTCATATTGAACTTGGTTTTTTTTCACTTTTAATGTCAAAAATTATAACTGATCTATATTTGGTTGATTTATTTTAAATATATCTACAAAGTGGGTACCATGGGAGTATATTTTAATATACTATGTAATAAGTAAAGAGTTATTAAAAACTAAACTGTTATTAATGACTACTATTTAATAACAAAATGCAAAGACAGAATGTTGGCCATACTACATCTCATTCAAGGGCACTTGAATAAAGTTTGTCTTATCTTGTTTTCTAATTTTAACTACAAATTGAGATTAAAGATTCTAAGATGCTGCTTTTGCAGCACAGTCTCTGGAATCTTTATCTCCTGGCTCCACAGCAGCCCATGGAACAGGGTTGCCTGGATTTGAAGGATGTGGAGAACAATCTTCTCTTTTCCCATTTCTTAAAAAAGGAAAAAAAAAATCAGTTTTTCTATTACAGGGCTAGGAAAACAAAATAGGCCTTCTGAAGTTTATGAAGAACCAACAAGTAAGAGATCCCTGCCTGTGATTTAGAACATGGATGGGAGCCTTCCAGAGATGTAGCAAGGCTCACAGCCTATGATGATGCTATGACT
Organism: Acanthornis magna; assembly: GCA_036785705.1. Taxonomy (NCBI): domain Eukaryota; kingdom Metazoa; phylum Chordata; class Aves; order Passeriformes; family Acanthizidae; genus Acanthornis; species Acanthornis magna. The sequence goes on from JAWUZG010000025.1 coordinate 11,721,478, forward strand.
AAGATCTGTACAAGCAGCTATAGACCTACATGGAAGCTTCTGGTAATATTGCTATTAAAAGCATAGCACAAGAGCAGAGCAGACATTGGATAGATCTAATTTTTTAAGCTATGATTTTCACCAAACTGGAAACTTCTTGATACTGTTAGCTGCTCGGTGGAAATTATTTCCCTTCAGATTTTCTTTGAACAGCAAAAATAGTGAAGAACCTGAAAGGGAAAAGATGGTCAGCCCCAAAGAAAAAACCTGGGCTTTGAAGAACACAGGCCATGAATCCCAGTTAGTTTCTTCGGAATGACCACCTGATCTTAATAAAAGACCATTGCACCAAAAATGTTTCTGAGTGTTTCTGAGGTCACTGACACTGATGTATTTTTATGGAAAGATGCTGTGCAGCAAATTCCACACTGAAGTTTAAACCCTAGAGAAAAGGTAGGATTTTAAAAAACAACACAAAGAGGTTATCTTTATGTTCCGTCCTCTGCCTGCATCAGCACAGATTACAAAATAGAGCAGGCTTCAGTTAAAAGGGAATCAAGTTGCAGTTAGATATACCTAAGCAGTGTGTCACAATCAGATAGTCATGACATTTTTACCATATTATCTTTTCATTGTACAAAATTTGACACTGTTGTAACAAAAAGAAGACTAAGCTGTACTTCATAGACAAGTGGCTTATTCACTCCATCAGTTCTCTGGAAAAGTTCTTGTTTTTCAGTACACTAAATGCTTGACTCACCTTCTAATCCACTGAGGAGGAGCAGTACTTGGTGCTTGATGCATATGCTCCAGAGAAGCATTTAATAAATCCATTTACCTAAGATTACCAATGAAAAATGCCTTACAAGCCAATAAAATGTAATTAAAAATATACTTTAATTAAAGAATCAAAGCACTGGCACTGTCAAAGTATTAAAGAAATCAGAAAATGTAAAAGATATAGCAAAGTATTCACTATATCTGCTTTTGAGGAGGAAAAATGAAGCCAGTTAAAATTCATCTCTACTATACAGAAACATGTAACATGAGTTCATGATAAAATTACCATGTATCAGGTCAAAGGAAAAAAAATAGTCATAGTTGTCATCACACTGACTGGCAGGGTTTCTGATTCTCAGTAGTTTGGCTGCCTCTATCATATTTTGTCAGTATTGTTGAGGGTTGCTGGGCCACAGACAAAGGTAGCACAAAAGTGGTCTTATTCTCTCCTCAGACAATTATAACTCCACTAATTTCAGAGAGGATTTTTCCCAATTTACATTAGAGAGAAAGACAAAGAAAGAACAAGCTAAAAAGAAACAGACTTGATTGACTGCTGTGAAAATTATTAACTATTAAGCCTGACATGGAATAAAATTATTAAAGCTCAATCTCATATCACTAGATCATCAGAAACATGACACTGGTTTCACTGAGGCTTATTTGCTGGTATCACTAGTGAAAGAAAAGCTTCACTTATTAATATGCTAACTGCAAATAGAGGTAGATATCAAGATATGTATGTCCAAAGGAAAAAGAATGACATGGACTTATATAAACCTGACAAACAGGCTTTTCATTAACACTGCAGTGGGAAGCAATATTTAAAGCAGTGGGTCTAACATTCCTCAAGAGAATAATTTCCTTTAAAACACCTACGCAGCAGGAGTTTCCTCATCAGTGTCAAAGTGAGGGTAGGTACAGTTGAAAGTGACAGATTTGTTTCTAAACACAGCTTTAAAATCCTTGGCTAAATATTCCTCTCAGAACTGAACAGAACGTTTATGCATTCCTTATGCCCAGGTTTTGAGATTATAATTTTTTCAAGTAACCAAATCATCACAAATTCTCCGAAAGATTGGGAGCATAGGAAAAGACAGATGAAAAAAAAAAACCAAAACCACCTGCCCACAGCTTAAAGTTATTTATAGTAGTACCTGTACTCTCTCCTCAATTTTCAAAAAATGCTAGAGTTTTGAATGACATGCATTTTGAAAATGTAATAGCATGTTTCCATTTACCAGGTTTGATTGCTTCCAACTTAATGTAATGAGAGAGTTAGATCTGCAGCTGCTGCACAGACTGTAATCTCACTGAAGACAAAAAGCATCTTGTGAAAGAAGCTGCTAATCTAAGAAAGGATGATGGGTTACTTGGAGAGAGGAGGCAGATGAAGATAAAATGGCAAACAGGATCAACACAGACCCATGGTAGAGGAAAATATGGGATATCTGTTCTGCTGTATTAAACCACTGTGATCTGTTAGAGGAGGGCAGGGTGGTTCAGGAAACATTCATGGAGATGGAAGTCAGTTTGGAGAGCGTGGTGGTATCACTGGAGTTCTGATTTTGCCTGTGGCCCAGACTGTCAAAGGAGAAAGGACAGGTTTATCCCTGGGGTAGCAGACACTATTGGGACACAGGACATTGATCTACAAAATCCAAGATGTTTAATCTGCCCTCCTTCTTCTAAACACTTCTCAAACAACCTGAGCAAATGCAACTGCCCACAGGCAATATTAAGTTTGAGAAGAACCCTTTGACACATGCCAGATTGTGGAAAATGACATGTCAAAAATATGAGAGATAGTCAAAAGTAGTCAAAGATGGATATTCTTCAGGATGGTTATGGTTAAATGCAAACTAAGGATTAAATGCCTGCTCCCAAACGTAATTTTTTTTTTCAAGGATTACTCTCTAAGGATGCAACTCCTATTATTTTTCAGACCACTCTTCCGACTGGTATGCCATTTCCAAAAGCAGAAGTACTCATTCAATAATTATAAATATATGAATGCACACTATATATATATGCACACTATATATATATATACACTATATTTTAATTTTTTTTACAATAGAAAATAATCAGAAAGTTATTACATTGACCATTACAATGGAAAGATTTTTGTATGCAGTAAAAAAACCAAAAAAACAAAAGAGAGTATTTTGCCAAGATCTCATCTCTTTTAAGATGTTCTGCAGCACTAGAGAGCTGATTTTATAGCCTGCTCATTATATGAGTAGTCTGCTTAGATGACAGCTAAAGGCTGAACAGTTTTACTTGAAATCATGTGCAATAAAAAATGACTTTTTATTTCTGTTAATTGGAGCAACGTGTATCTTATACATGAAATGACAGCCTTCCATCAGTATCTAATTTCATATCCTGACTCAAGTGTTTTTTAACTTTCTTACTTGTACTTCTCAATTTCATTCTCCCATTGGTATATTTTCCCACTGAATTTGGTAAATGCATCATCTGGGGTTTGGTTTGGTTTGGTTTGGTTTGTACGCAAAATTCAATGTAGAAAATTTTATTTAATCTACCTGTAGCATTATGAAAGAAGCCCCAAGCTCACCTTTAAAAGAAACTAAGCATAAGGAGGCAAACATCTTGGGTATGGAAATCCCCTTAAATCCTGAATTCTGATTCTTCAACTACAGCCTGTTAATCAGTTGATAATAGCTTCTATCCTACAGGTCAAAAAGTGTTATAAAATTTAGGTCAGACTTGATGCACCTGAACAGTCAAAAAAACCCCAAACAAAACAACTCTGACTAAAAATATCTGTAAATTTTGAGGAGCAAAAAAAAGATAGATGCAACCTGACACTCCAGGAACTGTCTTTTAATAAAGATAACTGATGAAACACAGGAAATAAAATCCTCTTCAGTCTTTCTAACTACGTGGGAATCTACTGCAGCTGCAAAATTCCTGTGTTGCTTGTCTCGTTAGCCAATTATAAATACCAATATTTGTGCCTTCTCTTGTTTTTCTTTGAATTCTCAGCTCAGCATTGCACAAAGTTGATTCAAACTGCTGTATAATCCTGTTATAAATTCATTGCTTTTCATTTAAAGCCTTCAGTTAATTCTTTCCTGGATGGATCTGTCAATTCATTCACTCTGAGTAGCCACACAAGGGCTTTATTTCTGGCTTTTTAATGTGCCAGTCACGGAGAGACATAACATCCAACTGCAGTATCTCAAGTGAGCTTCTACAGTACAAATGTTCACACAACTGCAAGAGACAAACTTCATTTCATCTGCTGAGGCTTTGGTTGACACTAAGATTAAAGGCTTAACAAAAGTAATGGTCTGCTCTGTTACCATTCGAGAGTTTCTTGCTTCACCGTGCTATGAAAGAGAAATGAAGGAGACTGTCTGACTGTTAACTTATCCTCATCTCTGGAGGGTTGCATGTGATTAAAAGGAAGGCGGGATGAGGAGGTTTGGGATCAGTCATACAAAATATCCAAATCTGTAGCCATAGGAACCTTGTCTTTTGGCCACCAAAGCATCTTCCTTTCAGACTGCGGCTGAAAATCATCCATTTAATCTGAGCCTGATAGAAAACAGACAAAATGCTAGGTAAATGTAGCAGCAAATGAGTGTATTGGAATATGCTGGAAACTATTCTGCTTTTTTTGTCAGAGTAAATTCCTACGTCCTAATTTATTTTATTTCTTCGTTTAGAATTTAGCACTCTTATTGTATTTGTTTTCCACCTTCTGGGAGAACTCTCATTTTTATTTTTTTACAATTGAATAACCCATTTCATAAGAAAAAAATAAAATCTTGGGCAATTTTTTTCTTCCACTTTGGGGAAACATAAAAAGCAATGCGTTTTTAAGCTGTTGATAAAGCTAAAAATATCACAGCAAAGCACCATAATTTAAAGGACTGGATACAATGCTTTTGGTAGAAATTGAAAACAGCAACTCCATAGGAGCAAAAAATATTTCTGGTTTTATATACCCATGATTATGATGGTTATTATTAAACTGTCACATCACATCAATGAGTAAACAAGAAGCTATGCCTAGATCATATTAACTATTGTGACAGCTGTAAATACCGCAGTAATGACTCTCCTGCGGGTAATAGAACAGATAAGAAAATGATTGAAGCTCCATGGGTTTACTACACATTTACAGGTGATTTTGCAACAAGTTAGACAATCTCTTAAGCAGAAACAGCCTGTTTGCCTCAGAGGTAATGCAGATTCTAAAGAGCAAACTGAACTGTCTGCTATTGAGCTTTTCATCGGCAATATAACCTTTGATTTTAACCTTTTTTTTGTATAGAAATGCAAATGAAGTAGTCAGAATTAAAGTAGTTCTTCAAATTCCTCTGTAAAGGGAGAAAAACATCTATCTATATCTCTGCTTTGTTTTCAACGTGTAGTTTGAGGGGTTTTTTACAGGGTGGGAGGCGGTTGTTTTGTTTAAAAAAGGTTGCATGCCTCAAAAAATATCCAGAATACCAAATGCAGTTTTCTCCCCTGCACACACCAATGGAAAAAGTACAAAGACATGTCCCTATGCAATCAGTATTCATTCATGAGCCTTTCCAGCTCTGTGTCTTTCTGCTTGCTTGCTTGCTCAGCAAACACCATGCTAGGAGGAAATAAGAGTATGTGCCCTATATTTAAATTACTAGGGGCGAAGATTTCTGAGAAAGCAATTAGAAGCCGTGTCCTGGAGAGCCCCGAGTAGATGAGGAGAAGACAACTTTTTTATGCTTGCCAACCAATACTGCAAAACATAAAAGGTCAATAATATTCAAGCCTCAGAGTCTTAATTAGCTAATTGCAGTTCCCACTTGCTTCAAGCAAAAATCCATAAAAAAGACAAAACACAAAATAAGAAATAATATGATGTTATGAAGCAGTGGAATTAATTTGGTTTCTGAGGAGGTTTTTTTTGTTTTTTATCTGTAGTTTTGATGTGTCTTGCAAATCTCTTTCTGAACTCAATGGGATTTAAATAATTTAACAGAAACTTTAACATTTCAGTATCACTGCTTTTAAAGCTTCATATCAAACAAAATAAACACCTGAATACATTATTTTTTTATTAAAAAATGTCAGGAGGAGATTTACTAAATGATATGGTTTGACATATGATTGCTGTTGAAAGATATTAGTATCCAAAGCAGTTCATAGAGATACTATGACTGAGAGAAAAACAGAATCTTTTGATTTTTCTGCATTCAATGTCAATATATGGTGCATCATGGAAAAGTGTTTATTAATAAAAACTGATTCTTAAGATCGTTCTTATAAGAAGTTTAAGACTTTTAGACAATTTCATGTTATAGACTATGAAAAACAATTGTAAGCAACTATTCTTGAACAATGAAGAATCAGAAGCTGAAAGAACAGACAAAGAAATGTCTGCAAGGTAATATTTTGTGGAAATACTGTGATTTCCACAATATGAAAAGTATTGTGGAATATAGGGATAAAAAGAATGTTTGTTTTTTTTTTATTGACAGCATCTAAATTTTCTTTTTTGGCTTACCTATATTTTTATTAACTATAATAATTTCATTAATATTACATATGCATTTATTAAAGAACTGACTTAATCTTTGAACTATATATTCAGCAACATAGTAAAAAAGGCAACCTGAAGCATTTAAACTGTCCTGAACCAGAATATCTTTGAATTCCAATATAAAAAAATGTTCAGTACAAAACTTAGAATTGTTGTTTATAAGTGAAATAAGCACATGGAAAAATGAGAATCGGTGTCTTACACTATTTAGATTATCAGATAAAGAATAGCTGCATATACATATACTTTTTCTCTCCATACACGCACATTTTGCAATAATTTCACAAAGTACTTGAGCTGGAGAAGCTACCTATGCTTCAGTAACAAAAGGCCTGTTTTCACAAGCCTTGCAGTAAGTAGCTTAAGTACTTGCTCCAGTGTTAACTGAACACTTAGCGCTTGCTTTTCCATGCATAAATATGGACCTGAATATACAATTTATTCTCTTGTTGATATGCTATACTTCCATTGACATCCCTCAGATAATATTCTACCAGTTCATACAGTCAACCTTTGCTATATAGAGACATCTATTTCCCCTCCTGTTCTCAAACCCTGCCTAAAATAGGTGTAGCAAGCTTGCTTCTGCAGTGGTCATCATGCCCATCCTCCTTCCTCCAGATTTCCGCTCATGCAGCACCAGCTCCTACCAGTTGATACATTTGCCTCTGCTGTTATAGCTAGGTTTGCTTGAATAATTGAACTTCATTGTCTACATAATCTTTTTCTTTTTTTTTTTTCTCCTCAGTTAAGAAACAAGTAAGAGCATTAAGTCACCTGAACTGTTTCATCATTCTTATGGGAGTCATGATGTATACAGAAGAGGAGTGAAAACACTGAGGCCATGGAAAGCCTCTAAACAATTGTCCATAACCTATGCAAAAACCAGAAGCCATCATTACAATTTTTTTGTCACTGCTGCCATTTAGTAATTAATCCCAGAAGTCTCTTTTTTTTATTTGATATATTTGAACAGATCAGTGCAATGACAACTGAAAAGCAAAAACCTCAGGTTTTACCCCTGCATCTTTCCACTTCCATCACAATCCCCCAGCAGAATACATATAAATCAACAGAGGAGTGAAGCTCCACTACTGAAGGATCTGAGCAATCATGATGCTCACTCCTGGGGCTCCAAAGACAAGGCCAACTGCAGACTTTCAGAGGTCATGGTTATGTCAGGGCTGCTCAGAAGTCCAGTTATGGGGAAGACCATCAAGCAGCTGGATTTCTTTTAGACAAGATGATATTAACTAAACACTCTCTCTTCTCAATTATCTGTTCAACCATAACATACACTGGCCTTGTAAGGTATGTGGTGTTTTGAAGCAAGATCCAGTAAATCATCTCTATTTGACAAAAGCCAGGAAATCTCTTTCCATTAACTGTGCAGATGTTAGGCTGGAAGACCTCAGCCGAGGATGCCTCTGTTTATGTAAAAACTCTGTAGCTGTAGGGGCCTGCAGGAACGTGGGTCTTGATGAGGACATGGGCACCTGGAAAGGATGGGGGGCTCCCACACTCTCCTGAGGCATTTGTGTGACTTCTCCTCAGCTCTTTCCTCTGTCCCATCCTGTTCCAGCAGGGTTGTTGCTTCACTTGTGGCTCCATGGGCAGCTGTTCTGTTCACACTGCAGCATCTCTAGGTGTTGAGTGCTTGCAGTGCAAATGACAGCCCAATATTCCATCTCCTGAAATCTTCCCATCTCCTCCAGTCTTTGCTGTTTTCAAACTCATAAAATCTCTACCCTTGGGGATGAAAATGCATAGAAATATTAATCTGGATCCTACACAACTGTGCCAGACCAGTTTTAATTGGGATTTTTCCTTGGCACATCTCTGTAAAGAAGATAAATTCAAAATTTGACATGACAAGTAGAGAGATTTTGTCCCGGCATGGCCATCTCTACACCTCTCAGGCATCTCTGCCCAAGATGCCTACACAAAGCAAATGGATTTCTGACTGTGAAGAAAGCGATCAGGCCTAAGACTGGTCATCACTAAACTGTGCTTAGGATTGCTGCATGCTGGCAGGAGAGAAGTGACTGGCAGCTGAATGTGATACAGTGCAGAGCACTTAAGAAAGGAGCTGTCAGAGGTGTGGTAAGGTTGTAGCCTGCAAGGAATGCCAAAAGCATCCTTCCTTGTGAGGCAGTGAGCAAGAAAAGATGGGCTCCAAGTCTCAGATTAGTTTAAAGTGGTGACATTCCTCAGAATATGCAATAGAGGTCCTTCAGCAGGGCTTTTTCAGCATGTTTAATACCATCAGAAAGCGTGAGGAAAACCTGAACTGTATGTTTTCACTCTATCAGTCCAGTGAGAAAGCAGCGTGAAACAATCCTACAGCTGTGTAGATGGCAGTGATCTTATGCAGAAGCAGTGACACATCTCAGAATCAAGAACACTTACTTTCATACCTGAGGATTTAGACAGAAAAGCAGCACTCTATGTCTTTGCCTTCTGAGGAGGCGAAAGGAAGCTCAGGAAGTGGATGCAACATAAAAATGTTATTCCCTGCTTCCTTCCTAGGCCAGTATTCAGGAAGAAAGGTTACTTTCATGCTACCAGAAACCTATAATGCAAAATAATTCTGCATCATTATGGTGGGGATACTCACATATATACAAATGATCATTTTCATCATCAGAGAAGACATCATCTCATTGATCACATCAAAGCAGTTCAAGCAAGCAAAGAAAGTTGCCATCTTCCAGAGAATACACAAAAAGTGAAAATAAGATACCCACAAGTTTTGGATGCCTGGAGAGCTATAGTAAAGGAGACTTTTTCAGATGGCTTTTTGGATGTACACTCTTAAAGCAAACAGATGTGCTGTTTAAGAAATCCACATAATTATTTTGACTGAGTCTTCTCCTTTCTGAAGCCATCTATAATTCTATGCATTAAATATCTTATTCACTGATTTTCCATTCCATATACTTGGAAAAATGCATTTAGGGAGTGTGACTTTTGAATCTGTTTTTCATATTACAAAGAAAGCCTACAAACACATTGGCATAATGCCTGCTAGAAATTATTACAATACCATATAGGAAATTAGTATAATTTACCAAGAAAATAAATTGGAGGATTTACTAAGATTCAGTTTTAAAATAAATATGGAAATTAAAAATTGAGATTGTACTTTTAGCTTTACTACATGACTGACTCTATGACTGGAACAGAGTAGCACCATGCATAATGCAGAATAAATAAAACTGTTTATACTCCCATCAGTAAATGACAGATTTTGATGTGTGTAATTTTATATTACATAAATAATATATTATTAGAATAGATATGAATAAATCATAATTGAGAAACATGAAACATTTTTATTTATAATAAATCAATGTAACCATTTACACAATTTATCTTTTGTCATACCATGACTGAACATGGGATTTCAGTCCTGATCTATTTTTACTTCCTGTGCGCAGGTCCTAACCAAAAGATACTAGTTGCTAGTGCTGCTTTCCAGCTATACTTCTGTCAGTAGTTTGCTTATTTACACCCCTACCTGTTCAAGATCAAACCCCTGTATTATCTGACTACAGATAGATGCTACTGTACCTTCACCCTGCCAGATTGACTCAGGCCTTTCCTCCAAGTAATGGTTTATTCTGACTTTTAATTGAGAGAATCCTCAAGTGTAAGCTTGAAGGTTTATTAGGATATGCAGGAGGTTCATCAAGGATTGTGCTGAGGTTTCTGACTATGCTTAAAATACATGAAAGAAAGATACAGGAAATAGTAGCTGTTCTTTATGTAGGCTTGATTTACATAGGCTGTTATGTTGCCCTGTAATTAAGTTGATTTGATTGGATCTTTCCTAATATTAAATAGCTTAGTGCTGAAAATACAACCTAAACTGAATTTCTAAGTTTGGTTTTAAATGTTTATTTAACTCGTAAAGATTGTTTTCAAGTTTTGTAAAGCTGTGATTGTTTTAGTTCTGCACCTGGAACTGTCATTGAAGTACATGGCATACCTTACAGCAACATCAGTTCAGGTGTCTAAGAGATTTTTCTCTGATTTTTGGGATGACACTCTAGTGTAGTTCCTCTTAAACTGTGTAGCTGAGCTTGGGAAACTTAATCTATTTTTTAAATGGCAAAAACATGAAGATAAAAAACTAACAAAAAAGGTACTTTAAACCTTCTGACAGAAATGTTACTGAAGGTGAATTAAAAGCCCTTTAGTTTGAATTTGTTTCATTCTTCATAGAAGTTGCTGCCTTCTGTGCTTCACATGATTCAGATGAAGAACACTTGCTCATTAAGTTGTAATGTGTTGCTGCCTTCACTCACCCACTACTACTATCAGCTTTGAAGTACAGAATCAGACACGGAAATTCAAACTTCTTGTCAGTCATAACATGTATAAACTACATCAAACCATGATGCATACAAGAAGGTAAAGCTTACAGAAGATAAAAGAAACACATTGCCACATTACCTTCATTTTGGTACAGCTAGGACTTGAAAATGAAACAGATGTTGGCTCATGTATCCTTATTGATAGGTAGTTACTATTTGGAGTTATTCTAGATAAATATTACTTCAATGTTCTGTTCATTTATGAGACATACTTGGAGGCATATGAACTGTTCATATACAGTGATCAATAGATGACTCTGAAAGTGACTTTTTATGCACTGTATTTGTTCTGTATGGCAAGGTGTGGGTAGTGGAGGGGCTACAGGGTGGTTTCTGGGAGTTGGACCAAGTTGAACCCACCACTGGCTACGGCCAAGATCGTCAGCAGCAGTGGGAAGCATGGGGTCGCTCCCAGTGGGCACAGTTCTCCAATAACTTCTCCACTGTTATTCCTCCCCAGAGGCTGCAGTTCTTTGTGAACTGATCCAGTGTGGGTCCTCTCCCAGCAGGGTCACAGCTTCTCTTAGGCATTTCCGGTGTGGGGTCCTTCAGGGGAAGAGTGTGAGGAGTCATCTGAGGAGGAAGGAGTAGCAGAGATCATGTGCAACTGTCCACAATCCCTGTTCCCTGACCCCTGGTACCACTCCAGAGGAGAAGGAAGAGAAAATCAGCAGAAAAGTTTAACCCGGGAAGAGGGGAGGTGTTAGGGGTGAATGTGTTGCAAGGATTTGGATATATCTCTTATTATCCTACTCTGGTAATAAATGCCACAAATTTCCTTAAGTCAAACCTGCTTTGTTCATGATGGTAATCAGTAAGTAATATCTTGCTGTCCTTATCTCAACCCAGAATCTTTCTGTTATATTTTCTCTCCCCTGTCCAGAGAATAGGGGAATGACAGACCAGATTTGGTGGGTACCTGGCATCCAGCCAGGGTCGACCTACCCTCTACACCTACGTGACTTTATATATTTTATTCAGCTAATGCATAATACATACTTCTTTTTATTCTGAATTTTATAAAGGAGTTAATATAAAATTCACATAAAACAAGAAATAGTTGTCATTGCCTAGAATGACAACATATAGCAAGAAACTTGTACTATAGCATTTGGGTGTGAGACATAATGAATACTGAAGTTGTCTTAAGACTTTTAAAGGTGATATAACTAAGTATGTGGTAAGGCAAATGTGTAGCTTCTAAAAAGCTGCAAGTTTAGACAATTTTCTGAAATGTTGTGTCTGAACCCCTGTATCACCTCTGTTTTAGATTAGAGACCCTGGAATGTTCCTCTGATCTTGGAGTTATAACAAATACATTATAGTACAGAGGGTTATAGCAGGATGATAGATTACAGCATTTATCCTGCATATTAAATTTACTGATTATCTATGATCCAATAAAATTCAGCTTCTGACCATCTGTTACAAAGAGCTTGGAAGCTTCATTATTAGGCAATTGTTTCATAATTATTCTGAGAACATGTCTTATGTAAATTTTCTCATTGAAATTATATTATAATTTATTGAAGAAGTTTTTAATCTACTTGCTTTTTGCCTAATTGTTTTCAGCCAACATCTGCCACGTATCAAAGGCTAAAAATATATATATAAAGCATCATATGTATCAAGGTTCTTCACAGTATTCAGAAAGGACAAAAAATGTCCAGTAACAGTTGGTATCCACACAGAAAAGGCACTAACCATATTGAATACCCTCTTCCAGCTGTTAAAGAGGAGATTTAAGACTAGGGAGCTATTTTCAAATGCATTTGGCTATTTTACCATCTGGTATTTACTGACACTGGGTGCAGTCCTGCTTCTAGTCACGTGATTTGTACAAATCAAGTCTATAGGAACTAATTCCAGAGGCATAGTTGGGATCAGTTATGTCACTCAAATGGTGAAAATTTGAGACTCTTTAAAGGAACCTGTAGATACAAACTGCTCAAATTTAGTAGAAAGATGAAGGTTCCTTTGAGAACTATCTTTTCTGGAAGAAATTTTTTTTCCTCCCTGTGCAACATTTGGTCTTCTTGCTTCAGAGGAAAACTTCTTATTGCTTAAGGCTTTCAACTTTGGCTAAAAATTTGCTCTGTAAATGGAACTGTTCACCATTTATTTAAAAGGAGTTTGAAAATTTCTTCAAATAAAATCTTCCTGTCAAGAGTGAGAAGGTAGGAAGCAAACTGCTGAAGAATGTGAGGAAAGAATGCATAATTAATCTAACCTGACTGCATATATGATGTTTTAGAAATGTTCAGTATTCCTCTAAAACAGGCAGTAGCTTAAATGACTTAGAAAAAAAGTAAAATTTAAAAAACCAAACAAAAACCCCTAAAAAAACAACAAAACAACAACCAACCAAAAAAACAAAAAACCGCCCAAAAAACCAAAATAAACAGACAAAAAAACCCCCACCCCAACCAGCCAAAGATATTAAAAGGATAAGAAGTATGTAAGGGTATGTGAAATCCATTTCTGTCTAAGTATAATGAGTACCTGAATACTTCAACATTTTCATCTGCTGAAGCTATTTCAGTAATACAAGACGTAGCAAGAAGCACTGGAGGAAACAGATGAATGCTGGGGTAAAATAAGAAAGACTAATATATTCCTGTAAGCAGTGTGAGATGGATATAAGTAGTTGCCTTTGGAGTGCAAGCAGTACGTATAAATAAAATATTACATAACACTGAACTTAAAAAAGAAGTCAATTCAAAGCAATACAATATTTTTTCTGAAACCACCCAAGACAGTGAGTTCGCACATCCATATGTATGCAAGATGAATTCATTAGAAAAGTGATAGAAATTTGGTAAATACTGAAAGGAAGACTGGAAACTAGAAATTTTATAATTTGGCAATAAGAAAAGGAATAACATCTTTTACTGGAGAATGAGGAAAGAGGAATATTTGTAAGGAATTAGTGTCAGTATTGTTTCTAAACATAATCTGGCTAGTGTTAAAATTTTTGCTAGCCATACTCTTACGATTAGAGACTATTAAGAACAGAAAGAATTAATCACTATACTTCCCTGGCACCAATCTCTAGGGCTACTACCAAACCCAAAAATGACTGGGAGAAAAATTCTGAGATGTTCACAGGACAACTTGGAGCTTGGAATTGTAATATCTTGTGTGCACATGCATAGTTTGTCATTGTATGCCTTACAAACCTTGATACATTCAGGATAAAAGTTTGTCAAGTTTAGCCCTTCAGTGATACTACTTGCTAAATTTAGAGACTGAGTTTGTGTGACCAGGTTTTAGTATCGGGGGGGCAACAGGAGTGACTTCTGTGAGAATCTGCCAGAAGCTTCCCCCTTGTCCAACACAGCCGAAAGGAGCTGCCTCCAAGAAGGACCTGCTGCTGGCCAAGGCCAAGCTAATCAGAGAAGGCAGTAATGCTTCTGTGATAACATATTTAAGAAGGAGAAAAAGGTTATTGCACAGATCTAATTGAGGCCAGAGAAGAGAGGAGAGAAAATATGTGAGAAGAACAACTCTGCAGACACCAAGGTCAGTGCAGAAGGAGGAACAGGATGTACTCCAGGTGCTGGAGCTGAGATTCACCTGCAGCCCCTGGTGCAGACCATAGTGAGAAAGCTGTGCCCCTGCAGCCCATGGAGGTCCATGGGAGTGCAGAGATCCATGCACAGCCCATGGAGCAGGTGGATGCTCAAAAGAGGGCTCTGAACCCTTGGGAAGTCCATGCTGGAGCAGGCCCCTGGCACAGATCTGCAGACCTGTGGAGAGTGGAGCCCATGCTGGAGCAGGTTTCCTTGTAGGACTTGTGACCCCACAGGGGACCCACTTTCAAGCAGGCTATGCCTGAAGGACTGCACCCCACGCAAGGGTGACCAAAGCTGGAGTAGTTCGTGAAGAACTGTTGGCTGTGGGATGGACTCATATTGTAGAAGTTCATGGAGAACTGTCTCCTGTGGGAGGGACCACACATTGTAGAAGGGGAAGGACTCGTCGCCCTGAACAATGGCAGGAAAAATGTGTGATGAACAGACCCTAACCCCCATTCCCTGTCTCCCTGTGCCACTGGCATGGAACAGGTAGAGCTGGAAAGGAGGGAGGGATGGGGAGAATTTTTTTTTTTTTTTTAACATTTCTTTTACTTCTCATTATCCTGTTCTGATTTTGTTAGTAATAAATTCAATTAATACCCCCAAGTTGAGTCTGTTTTGCCAGTGACAGTATTTTGTGAATGATCTCTCTCAGTTCTTAACTCATGAACCTTTGGTTATATTTTCTCTTTCCTGTCTACTTGTGATAGAGAGGCTTTGGTGGGTGCCTGGCATTTAGCCAGGGTCAACCCACTACAACTCTAATCAAAACATAGATCTTGGTCATTTTTCTGTATTAAACTAAAGAGCCTAAATGTCTTAGTTAGCATGAAGATATTTTCCCCACAATAATGGTTCCTCTAAAGTTGCTTTCAATTCTGCAGACTGGACATAAGAGTCCACTGCAATGCCAATAGTGGCACTGATATTTTCTTGGGGAAAAATCCCTGCCAACACCCTGCATCTATTATTTCTCTGCTTCCAGCATTCAGTTAACTATCTGAATAAGAGCAAACAGCTTAGAAGATAACAGATGCAATAAATTGTGCCAAGTAGACTCTCCCAAGCTGTACCAGACGAACGTGTGCTGGCTTGTTTTTCAGCCTTTTTGGTAAAGCTTTCCCCAACAGACAAATTAAATGTTTATGTTTTCCACAGCAGTGCTTCTGATTCCTCTGGAAACCTAAGTATGCAGCCTTTATTAGATCTGAAATATATGTTGAATCAATTTCTAAAGCAATGTTTAATATGCTTGAAGATAAAAGAGTAAGATAAATAATCTTTATTCTTAAAAATATTAACGAAAATAATTGAATACGGCGTAGAGGATCTGGTTATCATTTGTAAGTCACCATCTGAATCTGCCACCTTAAGGGATAAATTATGGCCATTCTGTCAGCTAGGTAGAAGCTGGTAGAGGTAGAACCGAATTTATAAATATGTATGGACATGTGTCATTTACGGTCATGAGCATCATAACTTCTGAATAAACAGTATTTTGTTATTTGCTACACAATCAGTTTGTACAGAAGAAACCACAAGTAAATCCTCACTGTAAATATATAAGCACCTTCAAAACAAACTTCAATTGGAAACTTTTTATGCAAAAAGAAAATCCATTTGTTGAAACTAAAGACAGGAAAGAGTCCGTCATAAACTAATAAATTTCCTACAAATGAAATAATATTTTTCATTCAGACGTCTAGCAATCCTGTAGGTTCCTGCTGAAGGAATTTTATGACAATAGAAATATTTTAATTAGAATTAAATTAGAATTTAGACTATGTAAAGAGCTTGGACAAAACCAAGAGTATTAGATTTCACAAAAAAACTTTCTACACGGATCATTAATATAACCTCAAGGCAAGGTTCATACTAGAATTGACAATGGCCTTTCTCATTGCAGAGTTTCTATTCATGCCTGATTGAAATATCTTTTCTATCACTCTGTCTGGCATATCTATTATTAATAAGGCATGAAGGGAATATTGCCAGTTTATCAGAGTGATAACACACATAAAAATCCTGTCCTGGCAGAAAGCGAGAAGGAAATATGTACTGGTAAATTACCGGATTTAGGATCCTATGTAGAGTTAGTTCAAATTCAGCTGAAAAATTTGGCACAAAAAATTATGGGTCTCTAACTCTCTTTAATAATAAAGTTAATGGTATTTGTCCTTGTAGCTTTGAAGTCTCATGAGGTCCCTGTAATGTTTAGGGATAAAGTAAAAATATATGCTAAGAATTTGTTTTCTATTTCAGACCAGTAACAGGACTATATCTTTTTGGCCACCAAAACATACCTTTTAGTATGAGAAAATAGAAGGGAAGGGGAAAGTATTGCATTGCTGTTTAAAGACTAAAGACTGAACATCAGCTGGATTAAAAGTCAAATTCTGTGAAGCTCATAAACATGTGCATAAGAAAAATATTTTTAATGGAGCCTAAATGACTTTCTGACACTTGCTGTGATGAGCCCGAGAACAGAAAAAATGCCTGTTCCAGTCCACCTTCTCTTCTACAGAAATACTTTCCTTATACATATGGAGCAAGGACTACAGTCATATAAAATTTGCATAAATAACTGAATCTCTATCAATAGCTTTTGAAGTGTCTTGTATTTAGTAGCTTAAGCAAAGATATAGCACATTAAATTTAGACACTAAATAGCCCCTCTTTCTTCCATCGTGCACCACTCATTCCCTGCTTTCTCACTTGTGCCTAGAATAGGCATCCCAGGCATAGTCTGACAAAAAATTCTTCATGCAAACATACATATTTTATCTCTCATTTTAAGATAACCCCACCTTTTCATCCGTGGATTTAAAAATAGCCAGAAATTCCATTTGTGAGTCGCACTGAAAACCGATGCAGCAGCTTCCCCTGCTGGCTGCTGAGGAGACAAACTTGCAGCCATTCCTCACAGTATCTGCTCTCTCCCTGTTGCTGCTGCACAGGAGCCGAGAGCTAAGTCAAAGGCAGCTACAGAAGGTGAGTAACATGTCAAGATTTTTCCCAGGATAACAGTTCGTCAGTGAATACTGAGATACTTAGTACCTGTCAAAAGAAAAGAAATAAGTATGCCAGTTGAGATGCTGTTTAGATCTGCTCTGAGGAATTCTGCACAGTTACAGTCATTTTAATGTACAGGCTGCTTGCATGAACATTTTAGTCTGCTACTCCATGCCAGTGTATTTTAGGTATGCGACTAGTTACAACATAGCTGCTTTCTTCTTTCAGGGTCAAAGATATTCTGTGAAGGCAACTAAAATGGCTGCATGCATTTTTGTGCTTTCCTTCATCAATAAAGTCTTTCTAAGTCCTTTTCAGAGTAATTTCTTGACATCAAAGTATGTACATTCTACCAGAATTAATGGTAATCATTCAATGCTATCTGCTGTATAACTTAGAAAATGTAATTGTACCTGCATATGGATAAGCATTGACATTGCTGTCTGCAGTACAATACCCTCTCAACTATTCTGTCTTCTGTAATAAAGCACACAGACAATCACCTGTAGGGCGAAAGATAATGGACCCAATGGTGCAAATTGTTCTGGTCAAGACTTTCTCATTTAGTCTAACAAAAAACTGCAGGACCTTATCAGCCCACAGGAATGGCATTGTATAGTATCTCACTCAAGGTCAGGCCAAACATTTCAGATAGACTGGGGGAACTCAGCTGCTATGAAATTTTTGAGGCTCTGTGTAATCATATAATCAACTGTTTATTCCTAGTCACTAGGCTAGTAACTGATCATGATTATTCAAGAGGGTCATGCAGTGGCCACTTTAATCAAATGATTACCAGAAAGCTTTTACTATCAAATTTTATGTGTATTAATATATCTTTATGACCCCATTCCCTTAAAGCTGGAGAGGATGAGGAGGGAAATGACAGAGACAGTTATCTGAGTTTCCTGCTGTTAAAGTAAAATAAGAGAAAATTGCATTTCTCTTTTTTTTTTTCTATATATCATTTTTACTTTACGGTGCCAAACTCCTCTGACGGCTTGTTGCTGGCAACACTATTTCAAAGCCACTTTGAAAGTAGGAAGGTCCTTGTATTCCCCTCCATCAGCCAAAAGCAATGAAGCATTACAATTCTCTGCCCATTCTATTAATAGACTTGCAACTGAAGCAGAAGAAATTCAAGGACTTTTCTTTCCTGACACATTTTACAATATCTCTAAGCAACATAGCAGAAATCAAGGTACAAAGCTTACATGTCATTTCTGATGAACTAGGACATTTATTTAAGAAGCTGAAAATTGATTATACTTATTTTCTAATTCCTTTGGTAATGTGCAGGAGTAGCGTGGTCTCAAGCATTGTAGCACTTCCACAGTGCACTGAGTATCCCATTCAACATTCAGTGCCAGAAAAAAATATTGCAGGAGCTATTTTCTGCAAAGCTAATGTGGTCATGTTCACACCTAAGTGAAGTGATTTTATTCTGCAAGAACAAGCCAAGTCAAATGTTAAGGGATGGATATGATCTCAGAAGAAAGCCTGTAAAAACAGAAATAATGGTGGCTTGCCAACAGAAAATCTAGTGGAACAAATTTCCTGGTTTTTTTAGACAATTTTACTTAGAGATTGTAAGGTCTATATTTCCCATCCATATATATTAGATATAATTATCCTAGCTAGTGACACTGATTAACTATTTATATTTTAAAAATTCCTGTAGTTTGAGGAATCTCCACACAGGACCTCACTGCAATTTTTATACAACTAAAAATAGCCCTGAAGCTTTTACTTTTCCCAAGACTTAAATCAGTATCTGCATTTGCTCTCAGATCTCAAGCATATAAGTGTGCTTTTATGTGGCAGAAAGTTGGGAGTTTTTTCCATTTCTCTTTCTAGTTAGGTATGTCTTAGACAGATTTTGGGGCAACACTTTGGATTCCAGAGATTCTTACCAGTTTCCAATATTGCAAAGGTTTGAAAAGCTGTTGTTTTGTTAGTGATGTTAAAGATAAAACGCCAGATGAATACCCAATTTTGAAACTGGAGTAAGTCAACACATTAATATTTAGGTAAGGATGATCCACGTTTCTGTGAAAATACTGATTTTAGCAATCTGAATGAAATTTGTAGGAATTAATACAGTTGCTGGAGGAAATAACTTGGAGAAGGTATCAAGAGACCATTTTATAAACATGTTTAAATCCCAGCTAATATTTCAATATCTCTGTAAATACTGCTTCTTAACAACGATCCATTCTAATTACACAACAAAGCAGTCCTCCCACAGTGCTACATAGTATATGATAAGCTGACACTTAATTGAATTAAAATCAGGACTTTCTTTCTTGTCGGTACTTTTTATATATTTTTTTCCTTAAGAATCTAGGAAAAAGTAAACATTTAAGATAAATTAAGCTCTTCAAGGTCTCTAGAAAGTATTCAAATTAAAACCTAGTCACAGCAACATCATTGCAGTGATGGCATAGACAGGTTTACACTTTTTTTTCCACATTGGAAAATGGTCCATCCACTTGGCATCAGAAAAGAAAGTATGTATGTTAATATATATATTCTTGTCTTAAACAGCTACATGTAAATACTTGAACTAGGATCTCTGTCTTCAGTCAAGCAAATTTACCTATGACAGTAAAGATATTACACAGTACACTACCAGTTCACCTGCAGCTAAGGGCCCCTGACACCTAGGGTCAGTCTTCAAACAAAAATTTGGCCTTGTATACACAATTTTCTCTTCTTGACAACACTTTAGGAACTTGACCATGACACTCTATGGATTTAAACAAAGACAAAATTTAACCCCCAAACAATAGGATGAGTTATTGGGATTTAATTCCTATTGAAATTAATGAATGTTGTGTGACTAAATCCTTAGGTCAAGTTTGGAAAGTTCAATCACAATGCATGTACCTAATAGGAAAGCAGCAATCTTACTTTTCATTAAATCAGAGAAAGTTCATGGTCTCTCTACGGTATTACTATGTGGACAAACAGACCTACTGAAACCTGCTGTGTCACATACCAGCCATAACCTCTTTCATCACCGCATCCCCATTCTAGCTTGCTTTCCCAGCTGCCAAGACTCCTGCTCCTGTCTCAATAGTTACAGATACAATAGTGAGATAGTAGTGAATATCTTGAATAGTTGGGACATAATAAAATGAATGTGCAAAGTAAGGCTTAGCAAGTTTGTCAAGATATTCTAATGTCTGCGTCACAGATGAGATTATAAAATGAAAAAAGAAATTAAAAATTTAAAAAAAAATACCTGAGAAAAAGCAAAAAAAGCTATGTAAATGGAGAGGAGAGGAGAGGAGAGGAGAGGAGAGGAGAGGAGAGGAGAGGAGAGGAGAGGAGAGGAGAGGAGAGGAGAGGAGAGGAGAGGAGAGGAGAGGAGAGGAGAGGAGAGGAGAGGAGAGGAGAGGAGAGGAGAGGAGAGGAGAGGAGAGGAGAGGAGAGGAGAGGAGAGGAGAGGAGAGGAGAGGAGAGAGCGAAAACCCCATTTCAGTGTCCTGTTTTCAGTCTGACTGATACTTTCTTATTTATATACATAAGGCAATTGGTCTGACTGAGACAGGAAAAAAACAGGCAGAAAACTCCAGAACCCCACCCAGAGCAGAAAACTGCCACTTCTGGAAGGAGAAAATAAGCATGATTTTTAAGCTGCAATCTCAATATATTAATTTACCAGACTACATTTATTTTACATTTATTTCAGACTACATTTATTTATTTATTTTGTCCTGCTCTCACTCCACTTTTCTTTTAGTAATTCCATTGTGTCTCTAACCTGAAAAATTCATAGAAGTGACTATAAAATTACAAGTACTATGTTAAATATAAACTCGTTCCTGTACCACTTGTGGAAGGACAAACATTTTCTCACTGGTGTTTTCATGCCTACGAAAGAACTCAAAGAGCTCACAAGTAATAATGATTTCTTTTGGGAGTTAATTTTTTTAACAAACATTTTTAATTTTCAGCCTTATAGCTATTCCTAGTGAAGAAAAACATTAAAAGTTAGCAATTGTAAAGCTCAGTCTAAATTCAGAGAAGTATTTATTTGCTAGTCCTGACAGAGAAACAAATGATGTTTTTTCTTTTCTAAATTTTTAAATTGTTTCTCTTACTCCTTTTCTACCTTTAGAAAGTATAAACAATCCTTCTCCAAGTTTTTCTTTTCCTTAGATGGAATGCTGGATTCTGGACATGATGTCCAGACGGTATCCCTGTCTTTCTATATCTCTATCTCCTTTTTTTTTTCCTTCCCCTGGAAAGCTTGCTCATTTAAGACTCATAGGCATTGTGCTTTGTGCACAGAAGTCAGATTACCTGGGCAGAACTATTTACTCTTACTTTTCATGTCAAACAACTGCTCACCTTTGTGAAGCAGAAAGTGCTATTGAGAACAGGTCCTCCTTTTTCACTTTCATTTGATCTGACACACAGAAGTAAGTGTAAGAGATAATTATTTTCACCAGGCTCTTCTATGAGAATTTAGAACTCAAAGTACAAACCAGACCAATGCAACTGAGTCTGATTCCATATTTGCACATAGAATTTTCAGAAAAAAGCATACACTAAAGATACAAACATTAAAGTACTCTGACAACTTACATTCTCCAGGTATTGTGCTCTTGCTAGCTGCCTTTTTAGCTTGAGAACTGAACATTTGGGAAAAATTCTGCATCATCTTGTCTTATTGGTTCTGTCCAGTCCTGTTGGTCAAAGTCATATCACTGCACCTCCAGGTGTTAATAAAGCTAATGAAAGGTAAAAAGGATTTAGACTTCATAATTTTTCAAAGAAATAGTGGTGTGAAATTTAATGTGCCCATAACATTTGGAATGATTTTGCTTATCTAACCTATGAAAAGGGAATTCTGCTAAAGCTACAGCAGACGTGCTTGTACAGCATGCCATGGGAAAGAGTGCAAAATGCTTTATTCATGAGATCCTATTAGAACCCATGCTTATTAAAGCATTGATGTCTCAAAAGGGTTTACAGTAGCTGTTACTGAAAAATAACCCTTCCCTCCCATCAAAAGAACTAAGAATTAAGAAATGTAAATAAAAGCTTCTACTCTCTCTGAGGGGAGTATTTTAGCATATATTTAACCACCCTCCAAAGTTTCCTGGAATGGTGTGAAAAGATAAAGCACTCTGTGGTAATAGAGCAAACTACTTTAAGGAATATGATACTGTTAGATATTTTTCAGTTGTATTAGCCATGGTAGTTAAAGCGATATACCAAATTCAACAGAGCTGTAGTTGATGAAGAACCAGAGAGAAAGAACAAAGCGTCAAAGTGGTTCTGTGGTTCTGTAGAGACTCATAGAGATTTTTTTAATCTGATATTGCGTATGCTGCTGGTGAGCCTGATGATCACACAACTGGCAGTTCCATTGAGGAACACTACAAGTTTCACAGGGGTTACCCTTGAAAGATAGTGGGCATAATGGGCATAAAACTATCCCTGTGTTTCTTCTTCATGAACCAGCTTGGAAGACCTATCATTTAGAGTTCTATTTGGCACTGGTAGAAAACTGGAAAAAGTGTTTCATTAAGAACAATTTGTGTGGGATTTTTGCTGACTTTTTACAACCTGTCTCCAGGTCTAAGAAAATTCAAAGGCATTTAATAAACAAAATTTATTTCCTTATTTTCCCTTTTATTTGGTTACAAAGCAAATATTTTTCTGAAATATCTTCCCCACCCTTCCCACCCCTGTATTAAGGTGACTTTTGGTTTTGGGTTTTGGGTTTGTTTTTTTTTGGGGGGGGGTGGTTTTGGTTGTTGTTGGATGGTTGGTTGATTGGGTTTTGTAAAGTCTTCAGACTTCTTACATTGATGTTGCAAAACATTAGACTGTCATTTTTTGGTCCTTATTCTCAGGGAAATGTATCATGCATTTCCTTTACATTTTTCCACTTCCCAATTTAGGGCAGTGCGCACTCCCTTTTCCCCCACAATTACATTGCTTCTCACTCTTCTCTTTCTTCTAGGAAAGAAGCTAATTTAAATTTCAACCTGTTAACTTGTATGAGCAGAAGACAACTCTAAGAAATAGAGAAACAGATATTGTTGTAATAGAGATCATTATTGGGTGCCTTCAATGAGTTATTTCACCTACAGAAAAAATTCTTAAAACCATGGTTCTGCTAAACGGATGAGAGAGACTACAGATTTTTTTCCATTTTATTCCTTGTTGCTGTGATTCCTCTCACATGAGTGTGTTGCTATCAAATAACACCATATGGACTTTTACACATTTTTTTTTACTTTTATATTAATCCCATTTCTGAGACCATTTTCTAGTTTTGTCTGACACCTAAAGCCAGAAGAACATACCAAAGCCTCTTGAAAGTATACATAACTGCACTGGAGACTGTAAGATAGGTCTCTCAGAAGAGTTTCTTCTAGTGGAGAGGACATATGTGCTCCCAGTTGTCCTGCCAGCTCAGCTACATCATCTTCCTGAAACTGCACAAACAGTGAAGCCAACAGAAGCATTCTTTTTTCAGTGAAGCTGCCCTGACATCTTGTGTTTTGAAGGCATGGTGCATTAAGTAGAGCATATGCTTTCTTTACCCACAGCTTTGTGATCTTGGAAGAACTTAGCAACCCAGATCAGTTTTGCTGGTGGGGGTAGACAAGTACCCACACACCCTGCTACAGCAATAGCCTGACCACACGTCACTGATAGCAGCTCTTCCAGCAAAGGCAGCAGAAGTGTAATTGTATCTTACCTGCTGCTAAGCCTATTGCTCCAGTTCAAACTCACAAACCTCTGTGGCTTAAGTTCAGACACTGAAAAGACAACTTGAAATGGCTTGGGCACAATCTTTTGCCTCTTCTACAATGCAGGTAATGATTTTCAGAAGTGAGGCAGGCCAGACAACGGGGAACCATAGCATCTCTAACCCTTGCAGCAAGATTTACTGGAGCATGGTCTGTATTTCTAGCAGCCTCAGTCAGAACAGGTAAACTCAACATACTTGTACCATGACATTCTGAAATACCTGAACACGTGGAGTTGATGAGTTGTCACTCTGTATTTTGGTCACCTCAATAATAAGTATGAAAGGATGTCTTCATATTTCAAAAAGAGAAAGAGGTCTTGAGAGTTCAAAAATGAGCTTAAAAATATAGTATTTGCAAAAATATATTTTATGTGTCAGTTTAAATAAGTATTGTTAATTGCTGCACTGACCTCTTATACATTGCAAGTCAATCATTGTTTTTCCTCAGATACAGTTCCAGAAGGTTTTAATACGCCTCTCTATCTCTATTTGAAAGAAATTTCACAGTAATCATATGGAACACACATCCATGGAAATATGTTAGGTATAGATAGAAATTTCTATTCCTTAAAGCTTACTGTGGAATTAAGACACAATAAAATAACAATTTATGACAAATCTAAAAATGGCAGTCATGAAAGACCTACCTCTTGGACTAGCCCAGGAACAAGTTTCCCAATTAAAGAACAGAATCATTCATTAAGAGAGGGAAGAAAAGTAATTGTTGACAGTCAACAGGGAAATCAAATTAGACCAACTCATTATTTAAATGTTTTGATTTAAAGTCAGGGCTGTTAATGAGCTACCAAGACCTATAATTATCTATGTGTCCAATTTCAGCAACAAAATGAAAATCCTACAATAGATTAGAAAGAAAAAAGCCCATACAAACCACACAAAAACTTTAAATGTCAAAATATAGGTATTTGTTCAGCTTTTGGAGGGTGGCATTTTGTGATAGAAAGATTGCTTTGTTGTTTTGCTACTGTTGATCTACCAGCTCTACAACGAAAGAAAGATTCTTTGAAGTTAAGACACAGCTCCCCAGAAATAAGATACTAGGATCAGTCTTGCAATGTCTGATTACATGTGATAGTAAGGGCAATTTTGCACAGCTATTTGGGGAGCTAGTGGGGAAGTTTCTTGCATAGCTCATGCACAGACCAATGGAATGTCAGTGAGATTGAGGGGCAATTTCAAGATTGCAAGGATGTGCCCCAAAATGTGTACCTAATTGTTAGTGCAAATATCTTGCTGAATACAAGGATGAGAAGTAAAATGTATCTCCAACAAAAAATACAGCAGTGATATGTTTATGGAGCTGCCTGTGCTTCTTGTAGATTCGTTGTCCCCTACCGTAAGCAACCAAAAGGATACAATCTAATTGTCAGACAGGATTTTGTGAGCTAATTGTAAGTACTGTAGTTGAAGATCTAACTATTAAAAGGGCAAATAAATTTAACTAGAGCAAATAAAACAGAATCCCAAGAGATTAAATTAGCAGTTTCAAATACATATATCTCATCATGGCACTGGTAATAGCTAATATACCTATGTCATTATAACACTGTAACTTTAGATGCCTGTGACAACAATTATTAGGTGGTGATATTACTGCATTGTTGCATCCTCTGTAGCAATGCCAGTGCTATGCCTCACTCTGCACAGTTCAGTGCATTTCAACTTAGTCTTCTCACCCCCCTTTCACCGCGTCGGGCTTCAGTATTCATAACCTGTGTCTGAAACAATAATACTGATACTTACTTTGCCTCTCTGCCAGGAAAGGGGAAAATTTGGAAGACTGTATTTTAACCCCACACAACCTGTGGTGCTCTTAACTTGCAAGACAATATCAGAACAGAGGTCATGCAGATCCCAGAGGATTAACAAAGATAAGGTGGTCTGAAGGTAGATGCACTTGAAATCACAATGAAGCCCTTGCATGTTCAGTGTTAGTTTTGCTATAGCCTCTTCCAGAGAAGTAGAAGCTCTGTCCCTTTAACTTGTCCCTTTAACCATTACAAGATGGTTATTCATCAGGAGAGAGTCTTGACCTCCACAGCAGTATTATGAAATCCCTCAGATGCCTTGTCAAAAAGGTTTAATAGCATTGCAGTACAGGTGATACTGTAATAATTTACTTTTTGTTAGCAGTAATTCAGAAGACTCTGAGGATCTGAACTCTCACATGAAGTAACCATATCCCAAATCTAACAGATTAAGGCAGCATTAAAACTTTTATCCTTTTCTCCAGTCAAACTTTTTCCTTAGGGATGAACAGCTTAATACAGAAATTCAAAAATATATTCTGTAAGATTAGGGAGGGAAAAAAAAATTACGCATCACACAAAGTTTGCTAAAAGTAACTAGATCTACATTGCCCATACACCAATGCTTCTAGGTCAGCTAGAGAGCTGTACTGACATTGTAAAAAAGATGTTCACATAGCTTATTTTACTACACTTTTGGAGCAAATGGAAGATAGACAAATGCAAAAGAAAGACTCAAACATGCTCCACAGGAAGTCAGGCCTGATTATTAAATCTCAGAATATTAGAGAAGATTGTTGAACAGCTGAGTTCTCAGGGAAACTAACTTAGAAAGCATTCATTCATTATGACCCTGTCCACTCATTTCTCTTGAAGTTAAACCATCTGTCTGGGATGATTTTTTTTCCTAAAAGTTGAATGAAGTTCCTAAAGTTGAATGAAATTTCCCATATGTACTTTGGCTTTGAAATAGTCATTTATTACCAGGCCATTGTCCGTCTGTCACAATTATTATCAAATCCTCATCTGAGACATATAATTGCATTGTGTGTTAGTGAAAGACCATGTGGGACCCATGCTGAAGAAAATGGCTCTCCTCTACTTTATATTATTAGGCTTATGACAATAAAATTGTATAAAATCGATTATTATGGTAGTGAAAATGTTGTTTCATCAAGTAATGAACATTGTGTTATGTTTATGAAAATGAACATTTTGTCTCTGTTCTTTCTAACTGGACAAACAAGTTTTCTTATGGCTTCTAACTTTAAAAAAAATAACAAAACAGAGTATTTTATTGGCTTCTATAGTCAAGCAAAATTCAAAGGAAAGTAAAATACTCAGGTCTTGCAAATGCTAAGACACTAGGAATTATATCATTGACTTCAATACAATCAACAGAGTCAAGAAATGAACATAAAAAGCAAGTGTGGGAGTCTTGTGCTCGTTCTGAATTCTTTATGCCAGCTGAAAGGGCCGATGCTTCGTAAAATGCCTAAAACACAGTAATGTACAGTCGGTACCAATAGGAACCTTAGGAACATCCTCCTGAAAATTCCATATGCATCCAAAAGATAGTTCCTAATAAAGGATATTTCTTAGTCTTTCCTTGTGGTGCAGTCTGCCTCCCTTAAAGTAACTTCTGTTTCTTGCAAGTTATTTGCATGCTGTATATCTTGCAGAACTTTGGGGAATATCTCACTATATCGTCCCACTGGACATATGAACAGACAGGCACATGAGTGGTGTTGGAGTCCCCCAGTCCTTGAAATAGGTTTTGTTTTTTAATGGGAAACATTACAGATTGCAAATCTTTTCGTATGTTGCATATTCAGGACAGGCCTTTTCAGAAAATGTCAAGGTACTTCAAACTGGATTTTTCATCAGCAAATTTAACACTGACATGAACATGATAAATAGAACTGGTCATACAGGAAAAAAATGTTGTTTCACTGAAGCTCAATCATTCTGACACATCACTTTTGATAAAGTTTTTGTTAGAAGGAGGAGGAAAAGATTCATCAGTAAATTCTTAAGCATGGATGCAATAACCTGATTTGAGGAGTCCTACAGAAATCTAGCATTGTGATCCCTCTATGACATTAACAGGCATCTGAAATTAAAAACTCAGTTCAAGAGGAAATGAACTACTGCATCAGAATCCTCCATACATGACTGTAAGTGGAAAACTAAGCCCCAGGAGTTCTCCTTTGACAAAGGCTTACTTCATACCATTTTCTTAAGAGTTATTGGTTTTTATTAACTTTGAATATAACCTGACACAACCTCCATCTCATCTGAAGCCCCAAAATACTTTGTGTGAATGTTTAATAATAGCTCTTCACCCATAACATCAGCTTAGTTTTGTTACTTGTGAAACGACTTACTAAATTTAAGACATTCACACATTTCTAGCACATCAGATGATTACCAAATTTCTGTCTTCATCCATTCTCCTCAAAGTTGAAAAGGGCATGATTTCTTCCAAAAATCAGAAATTGTAAGCATTGTTTACAAACCACAGTCTGGTTATTCATTTGTTTGGGTTTTTTAATACATATAGACTTGAGAATAAAATCACTGAAAAGCAGTGAGAACTTAAAGCTCATCAGGCAGTTTCCTACAAGTTGATATTAGAATTGGGGTTCACACTATCTCCTTTCAGCTGCCTAAAAATGAGGCATCTTGTTGTTGTTGTAGACTTCTCTAACGTCAATAATGAAGTTTGTTACATCCAAAAGATAATTTTACCCATTCTAAAACAATTTATTGGACTGTTGTTTGCTTTAGGGTAAGAGCCAGAAAGGATTTGAGGAGAACATTTATTGCCTCTTAATGGCACCAGTCTAGAACTAGTTTGAAGCTTGAAAAAATAAAATCAAACAAAGTGTTTTGAACGTGTATAGGAAGCATGCCATATTTTACACTCTACAGCAGACAGCTACAATTTGGACATCAGTTTCTCAGCACCAGAATTTGTGCTACAAATTTACTTCTGCTTGTCCAATCTACTACTGCTACTGTATTCATAGTTGGAGATAAATATTTCTTCCCATTTCCAGATCATCTTTGTGCCCTGCTTGCAGCCTGGTATTTAATAAAAAAAGAAAAAAAAAAAATCATGTAATGTGGTGTGGGCTGGTCACATAGTATGTGGAGTATCCCCAGAGAAACAAAAAAAAAACCTCAAGTGGAGTTGTAGCACACACCTGCTCTTCAGCTGGGATGCAGACATAGTTATTTTCAAGCTCACTTTTTCACACCATCATTTCCACAAATGAGTGATACAAAACAGGCATTACAACAATGCGTTTGATTTATAGAAACAAAAAATACACAAATTCATATGAAGTACTCACTTGCATATGAAAAGAGATTTCCACAGGGGTGTTTGCAGAAAACCAAATGCATGAAAACTGTGAACATGATTTCAATTTATGGTCATGCCCACAATGTCCTTACCCATGGCAGAGGGGGTTGGAACTAGATGATTTTTAAGAGTCCTTCCAACCCAAACCATTCCATATCATGTATTTCCCACTTGCCTCATCCTCGTGTTTTTGGTTTCTGGCACGCTTTGATGCTCTTGCTCACAGACTGCCTAATTCAGTGAGATGATGAACACCAGCTGAGGGAACAGACAAAGCTACTATTGATTCCTCTGTGGAGCACCATGGCTCAGCTACTTGGAGGAAAAGACTCTCAGAGTGTACAGCCACTGTGCCAAATTTCAACAGGAGTGGCAGAGACTTGCTGAGCAACTTTGTAATGCCACCACCTGCCTTGCATTGAGGAAACTGCATACAAAGTTAACTCGGCCTGAACACAGGCATTAGAAGCAATATTGCCAAATTACCTTCCAGTTCTGGTCATATCTCTAAGTTTAGTCTTAGGCCATGACACCAAATAGTATGATTTCTTGCATTATAGCTTAGAATCAAGATGCTTTCTCTAATAATAATTATTCCAATCATAATAAAGTTTCTTAAACCTCCAGTTTTAAACTGGAGTGGGAAAACAAGGAAGCTTCTATGCATTTTACTGGATATAACATGAGGATAATTTTAACTTTTAAAATGTGAATTTTTAAAAAACTTTTTAAGTTTAAAATATTGTCACTTTTCCAATCAACCAAATAAATACAACACTGTATACTGCATGCATGAATGATACAATGAAATTATAAGAAGCTCTGATTCACTTTTTTTTAATAAAGGAAAAAAAGTAAACTGGAACTACTTTGAAGTATTCTACCTCATCTATTATTTTACAGGTTAAACGTTTATTACATTTACAAATGATTTACTGCAGAATTTTTCCCTAAGGTGTTTGCAAATTTGATGTCACTATGAAAGATTAATGTGTGTTTAAGCAAACCAGAGTAGCCTAATTTAATTACTTAGGACAATTCTTAAATAATGCTTTACTGACTGCTCAGCAATTAGATGCATTGCCTTAAGAAATATAGACTTAACATGTGGCATTGTGAATCTCATTTGACAAGACATTTATTCTCATTCCTTCATCATTTGCTTGTAAAAGCTTCAGGTGTACAGTACAGTTGGTTTGAGCAAGATATGGGTGGGTGAGGGGTGAAACACAAGTGTAAACCTCATGTGAGGAATTACTGAAATGAGACGACAGAATACTGAGGCTGCCAAAAATAATGGTGGGTTGACCCGCATGTGGTTAGACACTGGAATCCTGGAAGGGCAATGTGGAGGCTCCCTGAGCACTGGGGGCTTTGTGTGGGTGATGCCAGGGCCCAGGAGAGTCCCAGCCCTGGGCATTGAGCACCTCCATGGAGACAGGGACAGACCAAGGCCAGGACAGGGTCTTGCAGGACAGCCCAGTTTGGGGGCCTGTGGCCAGCCAGGCCAGACAGGAATGTGGGGACCCACTCTGGCATCACTGAGGTAGGGTATGCTGGCCCCTTGGACCTGACTTGGGGTCCCAGGCCACAGCCAGAGTGGGGAGAGCTGTGGGCACTGGGCAGGGACAGTTCAGGACAGTTTTAGTTATAACTGTAAGAATTCAGATGCAAAAAGAGAAATTTTTTTCATCTAACTTCCCACACGTACAATAGAGACAGAAATGCCCTTTACAGACAGTAGAAAGATGTGTTGCGATGATGTTACATATTCATTAAACTATTCCGATAACTAAGGAGTCTGTGTTCTGGGCCAAAATCTGCACCATAAAAATGACTAGATAAATATTTAATTGAAATAACATTTTTCCACTGCAAATGACATTTTACTTCATTTTGATCAAGAAACCAAATTACTGCTTTGTCGCCTACACAAAGAGCACAAACTGTTAGATCTGTTTATCCATCAATTAATGAACATTAATACAATGATACTAATAGATCTCTCTGTGTGAACAGTTTCAACATACTCTCCAATGAAATACAAAATCAAGCTTCATTTAGTACTTCCACTATATTTTGTTTGCTACATCTATTTATATCTAGAAATTTTACATCTTTTATGTTCAAATATTTTTCACATGCTGTGTAGAGAACTTTCTGTTCTGTCTGAGCTCAATTCTGAATGCATTATTGATTTCAGTTGCACAAAACCTTGCCTATTGCTTATTTAGGAGGTTTATTTTCCTTTCTCCCCCTCCCCCAACAGGGCATCATATGCAGCCCAGAGAATCTGCAGCATTCTGTTTTTATTTAATCAAAAGTTCAGCAGTTTGTCAAATCCATATAGTGCAGATAATCTAAAACCCTAACATAGTAGGTAGAATACAAAAAATACCAAAGTAAATAGGAATGGAAGCAATAATTTTTCAAGGCTTTTGATATATCTGTCATGTAAAAAAGGGTTAAGAGGATAAGAAGGGGATGGTTCAATTAGTTTTATCTCCTGGGACACAGAAACAACTGGAGAAAATTACATTATAGTATTAGCTGTTTTGATTTGTTTCTTGAAAGGCATGGACTAAGATAGTTTATGTGCATGTGAAAATCTGATCTGTGCACTCAGATTTCTTTGCTGGTTCCTTCTTCATTTCTACATCTAGTTCATAATGCCCCCATTATGAAAATTTTAATATACTGAGTGCATCAAAGCTCAGTCACACCAACTACTCCACCAAGTATTCACCATCCAGAAAGATACAGCTGTAGTCTGCTGGTCTTACATATGCCAAAAAATCCACGTGAGCAAGAGAAGCAGTGATGTGTTGCTGACAGAAGATACTAAGTGAAAAAGGTAGGGAGGTAATTTGATTTGCAAGTACTCACAATATACCCAATTTTATCTATATATTTTTAAGATGCTCATCAGAACTCCTTCCTTTGGCAAACCATTCCACTCCAGCTAAATTGTAGAAAGATTGCTAGGAGAAGAAAGTCCTGTAAATTCTTCTACCAGATAGATCTTCCTTCAGTTTTCTATCTACCGATTCAAGGGAAACATACCAATGTACGTCCAGAGCAGTCTTAACTAAAGCAAAACTAATATTCTGTATAACTTTTTAAGGGTAAGAAAGGAGACACTTCCAAAGCTGCAGAAAAAAAAATGCTCTATGGCATGGATATACAAAAGATTTTAACTTAAGGCTATTTAAAATAGAAAGAAAAAGAAAAAAAAGAAAGAAAAAAAAAAAGCTTGAGTATTTCCTTCGAACAATAAATCCAGATTTTTCAGGTCTAGAAATACTGATGAAATTGTAAAAAATCCATTTCCTCCTGTAAGATGTTGAATCTATTAAAAACCCACCAAACTCCGCCCCATAAAAAACACCACGAAAAAACCTATCTTTTATTTCTGCCTTCTCTACTAACAAGAAAAGGCAAAAATTCCTCTAGTTGTCTGACTTTCTTCCTCAACATTGGTGTGGGGGTTCTTAATAATGAGCGATGAGGGTTCTTAAATGAGCGATGGACAATTACCACTGTTCCACAAGCATCTGCAGGCATATTAACACTGAAGATCCATGCTTACAACATGAATAGGCAATTTCTTTAAAATATATGGAGCTGCTTCTCATTCAAACAGTAGACATTTTGGTATATTATTAACAGCTCTAGCCTGGATCACTAATTTATGCTGACAATATTTGCTTTGAGATAGGAAAAGTGAAAGAAGTTCAATCCCAAGGAGATATGAGTCAGAAGAGTCATATCTAATAAAATACTTGGTATCTGGAGCAGCAGTACACCTCCCATGATGCTGCAAGACTCAGCTTAGAGGGTAACAGTGGAACCTGTAGAGAAGAAATAAAAGATTCACTTGACATTAACCAGCAAACAAAGGATAGGCAACCAAGAAAGACTTTGTAATTTTGACGATTCAAAATTTTTAGTATGATGAAATAGATGTCACTCAGACATAAAAAAATATGGGATTTTTTGGTAGAGTATTTTAGCCTACTATGTTAGTTTCAAGGAACAAATGGATATTCAAAGAGACCAAAGTTTTGTCAGACATGTACTTGCTACATGATTCTGAGTTCCTGAGTACTTTGGCACAAATTCCTTGGGAAATACACTGGAGATCTTGACTCTGTCAGAAAATCACATCTATCTCTTCTGCTTGAAGAGGCTAAGGTACAGACTACGAAATGGTTCAGACAGAGCCACTAAGGTGGATAGGAGCATTCCATCCAGAGATGTAGACTGGAGCACAGTTTGTACCCGTAAGATCCAGTACCCAAAGGGTGAATGAAAAGGAACACTTTAAAAACTAATCAATCCATACACTGTTATTTAAGTATGTGCATTTCTCAGCTATAATTCATTAGTGTGCAGTTACTAAAAGTGCAGGTACTGACAGTACTCATGTTTGTTAATATTGGTTTGAATGAAAACTGTAGCCTGAAACCATGATTGTATGGAAAGGGAAGAAAATGAGTTGGGTTGCATTCTGAGCAGGTTATTTATTACCAAATCATGAAGAACTTCTGTCCTAACAAAAAAAAAAGAATACTTGATGTCCTTAAGCTTCTTTAGTGGTCAATTGGCCCAGAAGGGTACTTTATAAGTGCAGTATTTTGTCAGTAGTAAAAAATAATCAGTAAACATGGCTCTGTTGCTATTTATAGTTGTAATTAATCTGCCTAAATGTGGAGGTCTGCACTTGATTAGAAGCTCTGGTTTGAGCTTGTGATTCTTTATTCAGAAAAATGTTTTATTTAGATGAAAATACTACTCCATCCTTATCAGATCTTTACAAAAGCCACATATAATGCTTGTATGTGAGAAAGCCTAGTATCTTGATCCAGCTGCATTTCGAACTCAGAGGAGATTAAACATTTTCTCATTATATTTACATACAGGAGGCTTAGGAAGTGGCAGGTTCAAAAAGAAAACCTCTACCTATCGCCACCATCCATTCCAGAGGAGCGCAGGCCCGTCATGCGGAGCTGATCCTTCGGTACCGGTTCAAAGAAAACGTCTTGAACAGGCAGTGAAACGCAGTATCCAGGAAACGCCTCTGCGAAGCTTTGTAGCTGAAATTATTTTTCAGTCTATTAACTGAATAGAAAAAATAAATGAGATTTGCATCCGTAGGGGGCGAGGTGTCCCGGTGCTGGGGCAGCGCTGGGCTGTGCCGGGGCTGCCCCGCCCGGCCCCAGCGCAGGGCACGGCTGAGCCCCTCAGCCCCGGGCGGGCGGGCGAGAGCCCCGGGGAAAGCCTGGCCAAGGGAGGGCAAAACGCTGCCCGGCAGCCGGGGCTGAGCGAGGGGAACCGTGCGGGAAACAGCGCTGCGAGCCCCGAGGGGACAGCGGGAGCAGGGACGGAGGGATGGAGGAGAGAGCCGGCAGGGATGGACGGCCTGCGGCCTGGGAGGGACCCGGCGGGGCAGGGAGACGTGGCCGGAAGGAAGCTGCAGCCCATGGAGAGCCTACGCTGGAGCAGGCTTATCCCGAGGGGCTGCAGTCTTTGGGGATGTCCCCAAAAAGCTGGGAAAGAGCATGAGGAGGAAGGAGCCTCAGAAAGGAGCTCTTATGGACTGACTGCAGCCTCCCATTCCCCATCCCCCGGCACTGCAGTTGCGGGGAGATAAGAGGAGTGAAGTTGAACTTGGGAAGAGGGAAATGGGAGGAAGGTGGTTTAGTTTTTGTCTTTGTTTCTCACCATCCAGCTCAATTTCAATTGGCAATAAATTGGCTTTCCCCAAGCTGGGTCATTTTTGTCAGTAGTGGTAACTGGGAAGTCCCTGTCTTTATCTCTACCCATGACCTTTTCATGTTATTTTCTCCCCCTGTCCTTTGAGAAGGGGGAGTGTCAGAGTGGCTGGTTCAGTGGCTGGCAACTGGCCAAAGCTAACCCGTCACAGAAACGAAATAAGAATAACCAAATATAAATCAAATTACAATATTTCCTTAAACTTTGTACCAGATACAAAATCTAGTGTGTAAAATATAGCCAACAGCAGGTTTTCTATTAAAGAGGCTTTATCCTTTTGTGTAGTTAAACTCAGGAGTTGCTCCTCTCTAGCATTACACCGTATTTCAGATGGGATTCACAAATGCTCTGCATCAGTTTTGCAGATAGTGCAGCCAGGTAATCCAGCATGTCTCATATGCATTGGACTTGTTAGCAGTTGATTGAAATCTTCAGATTCTGCAATAGCAATCACAATGTACCAAGTGTGAGAGAGGAAATTGATAACCTACACCTTTCTTTCAAAAGCGTAATGAAGCAGAAGCCTGACATGCTGTGCTGGAAGTACATTAAACCCTTTACTGCAGGTTTAAAGAATTTTTAGCAGAATTAGAGTTTCTTTAATCCATTATACAAGCATTAGCAATCGTATTTCTACTATGCATTGGATTGCACTACCAGGAGCAGTGCAAATGTTTTTTGGGGTTTTTGTAAATCTTTTAATCTCAGTAGTTTCTTACATTATCTCATATAATTACTATGGTCTGGATTGTTCTGCTGATTCAAAGCAGCATCAGGCACCCAGGTTTCGCACAGGTCCAACAGAAGGTCCTAAGAGAAGGCTCAGCATTATTAGCAGCTGCAGTGAAATCCACACAGCAGTCCATTAATTTTAGTTGAGGTAGAGCCTGGGGTTTCACATGCATACTTTGTTACTTTAATGAACTGAGATAAATATCTTAAATATCCTGGTGAGGTTTGGTATTCTCTGATTTCAGGTTTGCACATATTTCTGATGTCGTGTGTTTGAATGAAGCTAATGCAAACAGTCGAACTTCTAGGGACAAGCCCTTACTTCCTAAAAAATCCCTCTCAAATAAGTCTAGGGAAAGTATCTCATTACAAATGGTGTATCTGATGAAGATGGTCCTGCTGTGGTGTAATTCTACTCTGTAGTTTAAAATACCACTTCTATGAGTACTTTTTAAAGGTGATTTTTAGACCACTAGTGGGTGGTTATTTCTCCTGGAGAGCTCTCAATTTGCTGTCATGTTCTCTAAAGTGAATTTTTACATACCCTCTCATGTCATCTAGTGTAAGTGACTTTGTATCCTATTAGTTCTCCTAATTTGCTTGCTACGTTACTTTTCCTGACATGTTCCCTGTGCAGGTGATACACTAAGGAGCAACCTTTCAAAACTCTAGTGAGGAGCAGTGTAGTGAAAATGTTCACCCACAGTTATTTACTGTGGTCTGATTGGCACCTATGCTGAGTGTCTATTACACTGCATTAATTTAGTGCTAAAACTGTCCAAATAATGCTATCCTGGGCTATCAATGTTGTACTATTTAAAAAATGCTGTTCTATAATTTGTCTTTTAAGCTAACTCACATTTTTAATAGTGTTTCTGTTTTTCTACTATATTTATTGAGGAATCTTCTCAGTAGTCAATTTATTAGTCAATTTATTAAATTTCCCTATATTACGTATTGGAGACATCACAGTTAACACCAATGTTTATATTTCTGGCATGATCTTCTGCTGATAGCTCGCTTTTATAATGTCTTGATAGATTTTCTACATCTTCAGGAAAATCTAGATATCTTTTGTATCTCATTTGCTGTAAAATGTTATTTTATGACACCAACTGGCATTAACTTATTTGGTTGTTCCCCCCAAATTTAACTGTTCTAATTAT
The DNA here is from genome assembly GCA_036785705.1 of Acanthornis magna. Taxonomy (NCBI): domain Eukaryota; kingdom Metazoa; phylum Chordata; class Aves; order Passeriformes; family Acanthizidae; genus Acanthornis; species Acanthornis magna. Next base: position 11,758,362 of record JAWUZG010000025.1, read on the forward strand.
GTCATGCTCACTATTTGTTTCTATCAAAAATTTAGATTTCTCATTTTCCCTACACCTAACAAGAAGCTTCCTCTGTCTGTTGGAACAGTTGGCCCTTCTACTTCTCCTGTGTCACTCATGAAGGTATTGCTTCAGTGCCATGAGTAGTACTTAGCTTGTTTGCAAGCATCACTTTCTATATGAACTGATCTGGGCTTGTATCTTTCAGTTAGTGCTCTGTTTGTCAAACAAAATTAAAACTCAGCCTTTAAAGTATTTTTGAGATTCTAGCACTGAAAATCTTTTTCTCTTGGGGTGGAGGGAGGGAGGAGAAGGTACAGTGCATGTTTCCAGACTTGCAAATCAGTACGTCTTTTTAACTGTTTTAAAGTTTGGGGGTAAATGGATATTGCTGTTCTTTTACCCTGTGTACAGGGCCAGGAGTTGAACTTTGATGCTCTTTTTGGGTTACATCCATCTCAGGATATTCTATGAGCTTTATTTCTTTTTTCTGTTAGTACTTTTCTCTGCATCTTTCAGAAGTGATCTCTTTGAATTCCTGTCCTGTAAAAGCAGTTTCTTAATATTAGCACCAACTGATTACCCATCATCATTTGCCTCAGTGGGTTTCACATTTCTCTCAAACTTTTTTTTTTTTTTTTTCATTTTGTGAACACCTTATTCCTCAGAAAAATATACCTGAAAGGCCTTGAACAGCAAAACTGTACTTTTTCCTTCTACTTAAATAGGCTTGCCACTTATATCCTAATCTTTTGTCCCTGTGTATATTAGAAAATGAGTGGATTTGTAGGCTACAGGTCATTTATCTGTCTCAGGTCTTGCAAAGTTTCAGCCCCATTAGCTTCTTCTGCCTATTCAAGCTTTCTGAGATTTGCACATTGACTTCAAAGTAGATAAAGTCATCTTTCTTTTTTTAAATTCTGACCCCATAGTTGGAGATCACTTAAGCTGCTAAAAGAACTGAATATCCTGTTATTAATGATTTTAAAGCATATTTTCATTGGCTCAACTGCAACAGCAAGAATTCTTCAATCACTTCATTTTATCTTGAAAAAAAAAAGCCATAATGAACCAGTGAAAAAAGCTGCAGTTGGGGCTGTTGAGTTTTACAGACAAAACAGCATACCTGTATAAGGCACACAAAGTATTTATTATTTTGCTAATTAGTTTAGATCAAGTCTTCAGCTGATATCAATCACCACTACACTTCTGAAGTTCATTTACAGTGTCAACTAGTATCAGTTGCAGGACCAGCCCCTCGATAAGGTAATGGAGTTTATTTTTCTGGCTAAAATGATGTTTTTAAAGACCATTTTTGAATAAACAAATTTATGTGGCCAAATGTTCTGAAACTCTGTTGGCTCTAATTCCGTTACTGCTTTTCTTATTACTAAGTAAAACCACTTTTGTATTTAAAGGTTACATTTGTTTGAGTTTTAAAAACAAGATTAATGGAACATCCTCACAAAACTTGGTTTGGATTAAGTATTTTGCTCAATAGATAAATTTTGAAAACTAGCCACAATTTTTTTTCTAGGCAATATGTTAAATAGAATATTCACAACTTCTTAATCAAGTGGGTATTACTTTGCTTATTTCAGTGTAGCACAGAATAATTTTAAATGTTATTATATTCTTCACACAACCAAATAACAAAATACATGTAAGGAAATAGCCAATATACAGATTATTTTTGTTTAATATTAAAACCCCGACATATGTGTGATCTCTAAGAGTTGCCATTATGTACAAAGGAAAGCAAGTTAGAATTTTAGGGAAGGAGGCAGTTAACTTCTTCTTATTCCATCTGTGTCCGCAATGAATGGTCATTGATATCTTTTCCAGGGTGAGGCATTCCAGGAAAATTCCCTCTGAAATCCTTAGCTATTTTAGAGGGAATACTCAGTCCTACTTTAATTATAAGAAAGGAGCCACAGGCCTGTCAGAGAGCCTGTAGGCTAAAACTAAGCACAAGTGAGTCTCATTTTGTAATAGCTCTCTTTATTAATCAGGCCACTATTTGATTTCTTTGTTATTTTATTTTGTTTTATTTCAAACTCTATGTTTCTCTATTGAATTATTCTGTAAATAAAATCGTATAGTATCCAAACTCTTTGAATTTCAGCTATACTTGAACCTAGTTCAATGTATTTCAGCCTATACTTGAACAAGTTGTGAATTAAATTCTTTCTTCTTTTCACTCCATTCCTATGTTTCTTTCCTTCCTCTCATCAAAGGATTGGGTGTAGTTTGGGTTGTGGCCAAAGTCTAATAAGAATCAGACACAGGAGAAAGCTAAGATGGCAACCTATGATTAACCTCTGTTCTTGGTAGTCCCTTGACTTCATGTTGTCTTTCTGGACATCTTTATTTTTTTCCCAATGGTATTAACTTAAGAAGTTCTATTTTGCTTTTGATTACTCAGTGTGACAGAAGTTCTTCCTCCCCAGAAACAGCCTGTTATCCCATTCACTTTATCTTACTCACAGCACACTAAAAAACCCATGAGCTAAGCCTCCAACTAGTTTTCTGAACAAGTTCTGATACAGTTCGCATCTGGCCACCACTCTGTTTTCAGTCAGTCATTCTCCAAGTGACAAGCTCCTTAATTTCCTTTCTAAACATCCAGAAATAGCTAACTGCAGGACTCCCCTCCTGGCTCCTTCCCTGTTTGCCCCTAACTAAAGATTTGATTCTTCATGCTGAATAGCTCCTCATACTCTGCACTGTCCATTAATTATCTTTTGATTGACTCCCAGCTCTGTCAGCCACTGTCTCCGTTCGTTCTTTCAGAACTTAACTTCAGCTCATATCAAATTCTTCTTCATTAATGACTATCGCTGTCTCACTGCAGATAGCTTCTCAAAACTTTTGACTTCTCAAACTAGATCATGTGTACATGTCTCAAATTAATTTCATTCCCATTTGAGAACTTGCCAAGAGGATACAGCATATTTCTATGAGTTACTGTGGCCACAAGCCATTATTTCAAATGCAAACAGTAATTTGCTTTACTATAGCCTTTAATTAGTATGCAATTAACCTGGATATGTCATCACTACATAGCTATTATTATTAATTATTCTATGCTAGCCAGGGCAGCTGGTTTTCTCTTATGTTTCCTCAAATAGAACTAACAGAAGATTTCCGAGCACTTCAAAAAGCCAGACTGTGCCCAGATTGTTAATGTTCTCTGACCTTTGGGGAAGCCTAATTATAATAGTTGGAGAATTTCAAATGGAAATAAAGAGGATAGCAATTTATAATTAGGCTTAGGCATTTGGCTCCAGAAAGAGTTCAAAGGAAGTTAGACTTCCTTGGTGGTTTACCATGCACTTAACCAAAATGCTCTGTACATTTAAAATAAACCTGTTAGAATATAATATGTCATAAAGAAAATGGGAATTGCAGCCATGGAAAGGCATCCTAACAGCAGATTTTATATTTTACTAGGGGTCACCTACTTTTTGCCCCTTTTCACATTAGTTACCTTAGTTTCAGAGGCAAGGTGTTCAGAAGCAAGAGGGAGCCAAAACAACTTTGATATTGGACCCATAGTTTCCTGAAGGAAAGAAGGATTGAGAAAGTGTTATTTGGATCCATATTTAAATTATGTCAATAATATCTAAGCAGGATATAATTACACAGAATACCAAATCTGTATCTTCATCCAGATGTAGATCTTTGCTCTGAAATTATCATTGCAGAAAATACAAATGCTATCTCTACTTCCCTAGAGACATTTAATAGGAAATAATGACTCATTGACTATTTAGAATATTTTCATAGAATCATAGAAACATTAAGATTGGAAAACACCTCCAACATCTTCAAGTTCAACCTTGGACTGAACTCCTCCTTACTACTAAACCAAAGCAACAAATGCCATGTCCAGTCATTTCTTGAATACTTCTAGGAGTGGTGAGTACACCGCTTCTCTGGGCAGACTCTTACAGTGCTTCACAACCCTTTCAATGAAGAAATTCTTCCTGGTACCAACCTGAACCACCCCTGGCATGGCTTGAGGCTGTTTCCTCTTGTCTTGTCAGTAGCTGCCTGTGAGAAGAAGCTGTACCCACCTGGCTACACCCTCCTTTCAGATGGTTGTAGAAGGTGATAAAGTCCCCCCTGAGCGTCTTTTTCTCCGGGCAAAGGAGACTCAGCTCTCTTAGCTGCTCATCATAGGACTTTCCCTGTAGACCCTTCACCAGCTCCGTTGCCCTTCTCTGAACTCTCTCCAGACCTCAATGTCTGTCTTGCTGTGAGGGGCCCGGAAATGAACACTGGATTCAGGGTGTGGCCTCACCAGTGCTGAGTAGAGGGGGGCAATCGCTGCCCTGGTCCTGCTGGTCACACTATTGCTGATACAAGCCAGGATTACACTGGCCTTCTTGGCCACCTGGGCACAGCTGGCCAATGTTCAGCCACTGTTGATCAGCACCTCCAGGTCCTTTTCTGCAGGACAGCTTTCCAGCTGCTTTTTCCCCAGCCTGTAGCATTGCATGGGGTTGCTGTGACCCAAGGGCAGGACCTGGAACTTCGCCTTATTAAACCTCACACCACTGGCATTGTCACATCATTCCAGCCTGTCCAGATCCCTCTGCAGAGCATTCGTTACCATCCAGCAGATCAACATGCCCACCCAACTTGGTGTCATCCACAAATTCATTGTGGGTTTACTTCATCCCCTCGTCCAGATCCATTTTCTGACTCAATATCTAATTGCACAATAGGAAAATAACAGAAATATGGAACTAATATGCAAGAGTATGGTGGGGGGAAAAAACTGTTCTAATGTTGTCCCTATTATTCTCATCCACAGGGAAGGATATGTGGCTCAGAGCTTTAGCTTTGAGTTTAAGTGTTTCTAGTCAGAAAAAGCAGGCTGAGGCCATGAGAAGACAGCAACACTGTGAACACAGCAGTGTGCAGGGATACCTTGACTTAGCTTTAGCTGTTAGCTCCTGAGCTGAAAGCATTTCAGCTGGATTAGGCTCATGCTGTACCCACACTTGCTGGTCAAGGCTGACACAATTAACCTAGCTCTAACCTCACTCTGCAAAGAGCCCTACCTCCGCCCCACACCACCATGTGCATTTGTTCCTTCCCTCCAGGAGCCAGTTCATCAATCCCTGACACCGCATTACCCGAGTGAGGAGGCATGCTTAGCTGCCATTAGTTACCATTTCCTGTGCACCATTCATTCCTTCTCATCGCTCATGTCAGCTAACAGTCTGCAGAGGTTCTTTCAGTAGTAATATTTCTTCTCCTTTGTGCAGTCTCCAGCATAGGGCTAAGAAGAATGAAAGAAGAAAATCAGTGCAATTTCAGCAATGTAACAGTGACTCCTCTCCCCACACTTTGAAGATGAATTGATCCATGCTGTTCTCCTAAGTTACGACAGTAAGAGAGAAAAGCAGGTTTTCCATTAGGACTGAATAGGTTCTAAGCCAAAAATGTCAGTGTCATAGTGTATACTGATACTCCAGTTTTAATGAAGTAAATGCAATGAGAAGCAGTCACTAAGCAATGACTTCAAAACAGCTATTACCAGCATAGCAGCATTGATACTTTGAAGATGAGATGTGTGTCTAATCTCTTAATTGCACTTAGATACAATTGTTTAGACATTCAGGTGTTGTATTAAAAACTTGTAGGCACTGTATTAATTAGCTGGTTGGATTATAATTTTTAACTTGAAGACGTAGACTGTTTTTTCTTTAATCAACGGCAAGAAATGGAGTAAGAGTCAGACAATAAACTAGGAAAATGTTTTGTACTGAGTGTCCCTTCAAATTAGTGTTGACTCATGCTCCTCTCTTTTTAGGCCAAGGAGATGGGTAGCTTAAGATGAGCTTCTCTACTTAACATTATTCTGTGATCATGTGTTTCATTTTACCATTTTTATCAACATGAGGATATAGGAGAGGGAGAAAAGAAATAAAAATCCTCTAATGGAGCACCATCTTCAACTATCAGAACTCCATGCAAAGAGAATGCAAGTTAATATCTTAAGATATTATCGTTTGCAAGCTCTGAAAACCAGGAATTTTTTATGTAAGAAATCTGTGAAAAACCTAACACATCATGATAACCTGTCCTGTGTCCTGGCTTCTTTTGTGTTTTCATTGTTATACTGACGTATTTTCTAAGGATTTATTACTTATCAGATAAGTTCATGAAATATGTGTAGGAAAAAAAAGTTGGTTGATATTTTTTTTTATTCTGGATGACTACATGGTATCAAATACTGTTTTTCCTTTTTTCCTTTTTCCTGAGTGATTTCTTTTAATTTGGCTAAGTATTGAAATAAATATTTCATTCAAAACCTGGAAAAATAATGAGGAAGGGGCTTAAGAATGTGCTTTTAAAGAGTCAGTCTGTTAGCATCAATCTTCAGTAAAAAAAAAAAAAAGGTTAAAGATTTCAATAAAATATATTTTTTACTTCTGGAAATACCTTTCTTCCAGAATCTATACAGCTTTTACCAATTATATTCCATAGTCACGTTTATCCTTCCAAGATCTGATTTCACATTTTTATGGACATTTCTGATAGCAAATCCCTGAAGAGAAGCACTGGCATTTCATGTCAGTGTTGAAATTAGGGGATGGTGTATTATTTTGCTCTTGTGATTTATGATAAACCTAGTGACAAAGCATTTAAGTTCATCTAAATCTCAAGAGTGTTGTAGACTCTTCAGAGACAGAGAAAAACCCCAAGAGATTCCCTTTTTGCAGAAAAAAAGATGATAAAAAACAAACTCAAAACCCCATAATTCTGCTTTGATAGGTAATATCTCCTTGTATCACCTCAGGAAGAAGTCTTGAAAATCTGTTTACCTGGCAAGTCACAGTTTTGTGATTGCCTTCCTGATTTGTCTAATGACCTAATGTTCATTAATGACTTAATGGTCAGAAAACAGATCATAGTAATTTCTTTAAAAATGCTGAAAAGAATGTGGGAGAGGAGACATCCAGAAAAGAGTGCACTCTTTTAGGTACAAAATCATTTACTTGCTCTGGACAATAAAGCGTGCTATTACCTATAAAGCTGGCCACACATTCCCCTTCAAAAAAATCCAATATGGCAAGAGACTTAAGATGCCTCTTGGGATGTATTTCTTTTGATTTTCCAACTCTATCCTTAAGTGTTCATAGCAGTGTAGTTCCATGAAGAAATTGCTGTTACATCCATAAAATAGCAGTGTTTTTATCTGAAATTTGACCCAATGCATTCCATTCTGTCCCATTCAGAGCATGGATTCTGGACCCAGGAATCATTTCTTGATCTCTTCTCTTTGTTCACAGCATCTTTTTGACAAGCAAAGGATTGGTGGATGAGTGTCATTGAGTCAATTCAGGTTAGAAAGATTTCTATTGTTTCCTGTCCCATAACTCTACTAACTCTACTGGAAAAGGATTCACTTCCTTAGGATTCCTGTCTTTGAAAAAGTTGATTGTATTTTTTTTATTTGTTGAAGAGGTTTAGATATGTAGTCGGAATATTATCTGACAGACTCTATCTATGCAGGCATACAAGAGCCAGTATAAATCTAGAATAACTGCACATGTTTAGTCATTCCTTGCTGTATTTCTCATTTATTCATAACTCTAATGAAGCTTCATCTCCACCCTCAGCATAGAATGGATCAAATTCTGAACCTGGTATCTATAACAGGTTGGAAAAGTATCCTTCAAAGACAAACCCAGGTACAACTCCATTACTCTCCTTGCACCTAAAATTTTATGCCAGCTACAGAAATTTAAATTTTAAAACGCTATCAGGCAATGGTTTATGGGCCACAGAATCAGTAGTATCATAAGAATCATATTTTAAAACAAAGGGAAAATGAAATTGTATTTTCTAAATCTGATTTAAGCATTAGTAACGTGTTTTGTATCTCTGTTTCCCTCACTGGCTATTATACTTCTAATTCAACTCCTTATAATTTAGCTATTTGAGGATAATGTACTTTTCTTGATTCAAGCTGCTATAATATTAGCAACACAGTTGGAAATATTCTTACATAAATATGCATATAGTCCCTTCTTTGCATGTTAGAATACCATCCACGAAAATGGCTGCAAGCTTCTGATGTTCTGTTAATTGGAGCCAGCAATGCTATCAAATTTTATTTAAAACATATTTGACTGACAAGTAATATACTCTAAATTACTGCTGATATTTTTGACAGACACATCTAATTACCGCTAATTAGTTCGGAATTAATTATAAAATGACATGTTTACATTGATTAGTATGCATCAAAGTGTAAATGGTCATTCTGAGGACATAATTTATAGTTTCACAAAAAGGAAAACACACAGGCAAATCTGGTATTGAAAAAGAAAAGTCTATGAACAGAAGTGTTTCTGCATATAATGATGCACTCCGCATGGCTTGTTGAAATAGGGCAGTATTTGCTACAAACTAGAAGCAAGTCAAATAGCACTACTTGCAGTTCTGCTATAGGACTGAGCACTTTTTTCAGCTCTTCATGAATTGGCCATCGTAGTTAAGATTGCCATATTTTCTTAGAGAAATAAGTAAAAAACTTCCATATGATTCTTTGGGGGAAAAAAAAAAAATCTCAGTATCTTGGTTGTTCTTCCTTTCTTCCTTTCTTCCTTTCTTCCTTTCTTCCTTTCTTCCTTTCTTCCTTTCTTCCTTTCTTCCTTTCTTCCTTTCTTCCTTTCTTCCTTTCTTCCTTTCTTCCTTCCTTTCTTTCCCTAGGACAATACAAAGCTTTCCTTTAGACAAGGGGAAGCTTTCATTGAGGGTAAAATAAGAATACCTGTGTGTAGCTGCATATATTCAGATTAATTAAAAATATATATGAGGCAGTATGTTCAGCTACATTGCATACTTAGAATACGTGAGGAAAAGCAAAATTCCCTTATCCTCCTACATTCTTTAGTTTGTGTTTGCATGAGAGGTCATGCCAAGGATTGAGCTAAAACCCAGCATGCTTCCTGTCTGTGATCTTCATGTCCCATTTCAGGTTACAGGGCTGTGATGCACTCAGGGCTCTAAGAATTGTTCAAATCCAGTCGGCTGTTACTGTTACTGGCATTACAGTAGAGAGTAGAGGAAAACCCTTGGAACCAGCATATCTGCCTATGGCTGCGTGCAAAGGAGTGAATAAATGTTCTTCAACTACAAATAACTCTGTACTGGATTTTGCATCTTTACCCCTCCAAGCATATTATGGGGCTCATCTCAAGCCTCTAAATGAGCATAGACTAATAAATGAGCAGCACATTCTTGAATCCAGTAAAATGTACCCAGAAGGCTGGTTTTGCCCTGCATTCAACACACAGAAATGTATCTATGAGAAATGTATCTTTTGACTTAGTGGCATATTATGAAAATGCAACACAGAATACCATTTGACAGATTACAGTGACATGCAATGTCTTTCAAAAGGTAAGAAATTCTGACTGAGGCCCCTTTAACTGACAGTGAGGAATTTGATCAATTCAAAACAAGATGTTATTTTTCTTATAGGGGTTGGTTGGTTTTGTGTTTGGGTTTTTCTTACCTGCTTGCTAAAAATTAAAACCCCCTCACAGAATGAAATAGTTTAAAAGAAAGAACTGTTAGAAAGAAATCCATTCCCTGCAAGTTTCTTCGCTAAAGGCAGAGCTTCTTGGACAAAAATCCCTACCTTTGTTTTTCAATGCCTTTAATGATCTGAGGTAGTCATGAGTTTACACTGGGAGGAAGGTGCTGCTTATTAGCAAAAGCACGTGTTAGATAGTGTGATCACACAGTTTTGTAGCTTTACAGAGGCTTTGTTTGAACATCACCTAATGAATGTCTCTAGCCTTAAAATATTCTGTTGTCTGGGTTGCTCTGTGGAGTCCTATCAGTTGCATTGCAGCTACACTACAGGTGTGTTTGATCTGGGGTTTCTTACAACTGAAAGAATTATAAAAGAGTAACATGCTGACTTTCTTTTCGGCTAGACACATCTGGACGTTATTAGTTAAAGAAAAGTATCTTGCTTCCTAAGCAGATATAATGCAGTAAAAACAAACTAACAAATGCACACACAAAAAATACCCAACCAAAACCAAACAAACAAAAATTCAAAAGAGTAAAGCACCTTTTCTAACTCTCATGTATTTTTTATGATTTTTTTTCCCAGCTACAAGCAGTCTATGTGTTTGAATGAATAGTGCCTAACAGCTTACTTTGGCATGAGTTAATGCCCAAGTTCATCATGTATCAAAACCATGCTCTTGACAGAGCACAGACAACAGATCTTCCCCTCACCTCCTTATGGGATGCTCAGAAGGCACAATGTGACTGTGGATTATTTGTCCTTGGATTTAAGGGTTTTTAAACTAAATTTAACTGCATTTGATATCATTAGTATAGAGTGAGCCAAACTAGCCTTTAATAGAGAGGATTAATAGAAAATTAAAGTTCTACAATATCTAAAAGCATATATATGATAATGTGCCATTTTTTACACCAGTTTTGCTTTTGAGGTTTCATTTGAACTGCAAGGCTGATCCTGAACAGATACATATACGTGACTAAAACTGTACCCTTAATCCAGGTTAAAATATGTTCTTCCTTCATTTCAGCTACTGCCGTGCCAGCCAGAAAATGGGAGCAATAGGAAAAAGACTTCAAACAAAAATCAAGTTGACTAGCCTACTTTCATGGAAGAAGGTGTCTTTTTACCTTTCTGTATTATCAGTCAACACTGATTTCATTTGTGAATAATTTTCTACAGTGTAAGGTCATATTACAGAACAGTTTATTCTATATGCATATAAAGCTTGTAACATCTTCCAAAAAAAGGAACAATCAAGCATTTAAGTTCTCCTCAGAGTATTTTTATTTCTCCAACTGTTTATTCCTTTACATGATTTTTATTTTTTGTGGGTGTATTTTACTCTCCTGCTGTAAACATTGCCCCACAGTTGGATACACAAAATTAAATCATTTAATGGATTTGTGGTTCAGTTGATTGAGGTCCCTGGGTCTCTCTGCACTCCTGGCAGCCATCTTATTTGGTCTGTTACTGTCATTCACTGTCATTTCCACTTGGCTGGCGCCTGTGACAGGTCAGATTACTGGATGTGCTCAAAATATGATATGAAAGAGGGGACTGTGATCCTGATACTGATGGGTAGTGCTCTGCTTGCTACAGCTATCTGAGGAAATCTTGGTAAATGCCGTTTCCTCAGGCTGTTTGGGGAGTCAGTGAAAGAACTGATGGTAAATAGAGGGACCATCTGTGTACATTTACTGATAAGCTGATGCTTTCTGAAATGAATTGCCATTACATGGGTATTGTTAAAGGCGGAAGCTGGTTTACTGACACAGGACTATTTTATAATAAGTAACATTTTTAAACATTGGCCAAGTTGAACACCATTTCATCTATGTTTTGTAGTTTCATTTCTGTTCTGTTCAGCTAAACAATTTCAGGTTTTGAGGTGTTAGATTAATTGTGCAGCCTTTCTCTTCTTTCCCTACAAGTGCTCTATTTTCTCACAAAATAGCTACATAATTTAGAGAATATGCCAAGATTTTGGTTGGGGTTTTTTTCTTAACAGCTTAGTGAAATAGCTCAAAATATTTAATATATGTGCTATTAAATAACTTGACAGTTTGCAGGAGAATTTGGAACATTTCACTGCTAGTAGCTGTGATTCAGAGACAGATACTGCAGCAGCTTCAGCAACTGCAGTCAGTGGTTTACTGTGACTCTAAATAGGTTTATAAAAATAAAATAAAAATATGTTGGTATGCCAATTATAAGAGAGAAAAATAATCTAGTTCTGGATGAAACTAGAATGTAAATTAAAATGATGACATATCAAGAGATCAGTACAAATCTGATTTCTTTTTTTTTCTTCAGTAGAACTTAAGAAAAAAATTATAATAAAAGAGAATATGTATTTCTATAAAAAATGTCTCTGAGTTTCCATGAAACTTTGTAGCTCATTTAGTTCAAAGTGTGAAACCAAATTTATTGGCAATGCAGCATTAAATGTAAATGTGAAATTCACATTTCACATAAAATGAGAACTGGGATGAAGTTAGCCAATCTGCCTTTGCCATAAGGGTAAAGATAATAAATAACTTAGTTTGTCACTACTGTAAGGGAACTGATGTAGATTACATAGAATAAACAATGGTTAAAATCATGACATATATGTAGTCGGAGAGATTTGGTTGAAAATAAATTGGCCTTTCTTTGACATTCACATGTGTTTATAGGGCTAATAATGATGTCTAAAACAATTTATATTCTCTTCTTGCCCAATTATAAGATATGAAAATGTCATTCAACCAAATAGTTACATTTCTTCTGCTAAAGAATTATTTGGGAAAGTCTAAAATACATTACAGAGGACATGTAGAGGCTTATTTTCCATTATAAACAGCAAGTTCTTTCTGAGAAATATTTCAGGGAAACTTCAGCTTATTTGATTTCAACACTTGAAATCCTGCAGAAAAATGGGTAGCTTGTGGCACTGGAGCCTAAGTCTATCAAAAGGCCTTATCTCTGATGCAGCTTTCTGCTGTCTGGTGGTTTGGGCTCAGAAAAGTAAGGAAAGAGCCATGAAAAAAAAAAAAGAATTTGATGTAGCTGATAACTAGCAAGAAAATTAGTATTATATATGAATACTAAAATAACTGCGAAGAAAAACATTTTGAAGGCATTTGTAATTTGAAAAGAACTATGATAAAAGTAGTTTGGGTTTTTTTTTAATTGTATTGACCCAATATGAAGTAATTTCCAAGTATTTATTATACTTGATACTTCTTGTCTTATGTCCAGTACTCTGAATGCCTTTGTCTTGACACAGAAGGCAAGAACTTCTTTTCCCTATTCAGCTCATGTCTTTCCTGGTCTCATAGGATCATACTGGGTTCTGGAGAGCATGAATGTCCTAGCAGATACTTCTGCCTAAGAGAAGAGGTGCCAATGACTATCTCTGAAAATCTACTAATTAATGCCTTCTTTCAGGTGTGACCTGGGCATGTGAAGAGAATGTAAAGGAGCAAAGGTGGTTTCATTGACACAGTTCTTCCTTGTCCCACTGACCTCTCCTTGCCCATAGAGTCAAAATTTAGAATAGGCAACTGATAGACCCTGGTGGAAAACTTACAGTACATGCAATTCCCTGAGATAGGTACTGGAGACCTTCAGCTTCCTTGTAATTATACCTCAAAAAGCCAACCACAGACTCTTTGCTCCCCTTAAAACTAGAGGACTAAGAGAAGGAATTATGGTGCCTTTACGTGGTGTCTTCATCCCTTAGAGACTTTTCTACACCTTGTGGGAGAAGCACAATTGCATTTGGGAAGATTATGGAGGAAGGGAGGAGATGGAATTCTTCATGGATAAAAATTGAGATCATTCTTTAAGGTATCAAGAATGAATTAATGAATTTTTCAGAGCAAATAGATTTAGGTAGAGGACGCTGTTATTTGTGTCATGTTACCTGCCTACATGAAGCTTTTCACCGGCATTTCATGTAATTTAATATGATAGGTTACAGCATAAATTCAAATTACAATCATATCAGCTCTCTTCTTGTATGGTACATCGTGTAAGTCTGAAACCATGTGTTAGCATTAATAAACAGCAAATTGATAACTGCAAGAAGACAGTAATTTCATTATTAGTAATCTCTTTGCTAAAGCAGAAAATTCACTTTCTCTTTCTCTACCTTGTATTAAAGGTGAAACAGAATTGTATTTTTATAATTATTGTACTGAGAGAAAATTGATGTCTTCTCTGCTGAAAAATTCAAACCTTCTATTTTTCCTCTTTCAAATATTGCAAGAATATTTTATCAATGACTTCAAAGAGAATTTTAAAAAATTATTATAATTAGACAGTTTATGGTACATGAATTCTCAGAACTTAAAAATGATCTAAGTTATTTATTTAGTTACTTCTGTCTAACAGAATCAAGACTTTCTATACTGTATAATTTATAACTTAGTAGGAAAACACATGTTAAAGGCTTGCTAAAATTATTTTCTCCTGCAAATGAAAGTTTAGTTTAAGAATCCCACTGCAAGCATCACTATGTCCGTCTGTGAATATGTCATCCAGACCCTCATCCAAAAAGACACTTTTTAAAACTGAGTACTCTTCTTTTTTTTTTTTTTTTTTTAGCACTGCAACATTTAGGAGGTCTTACAATAATACAGGTCACTTAAAATATCTGCTAGATCCTGATGTAAATATTGCCTGTTCAGTGACAAATTTCCATTCAATGGAATGGCATTATCAGCAAGACCCCTGTGCAAGACACTGCATTTGATACACAGTGAGAATAAGTGCAAAAATGTTTACTCTGTCTCCGTTAATGACAGTCAGAGGATAGGTTGCTGGTGGGGAGAGTGGCTCTGCACCTGCCTGAATGAGGAAATTACCAGATCCCAAACCTAGAACATGTCTGCGTGCATTGGGAAGCTGCTGCAACTCTGCTACAGCCCAACTAGCTAGCATTCCCCCAAACCAGTACCACATTGGAGTCAGCATGGCAGAGTGACTGTCCTTAGCAAATATTTTGCATCTAGCCATCTGTTTTCCGTGCTAATGGCATGGGTGCATAGTTTCTTGTGCCAGTTGTCCTCAGTGCTAATGAATGGTCTCAGGCACTTTACGTGTGTGGCTCCCAATCCTTATGTTCACCATGGCTGGATTTAGTTTAATGTTAAAAAGCATAAATCCTTTCCCTAAGTTATTTCCTTGTTCACAGAAAGCGGCATGGAAGTTTCTAGGACTTAGAAAGTATTGTTACATATGCTTAATTTCCATCACACAGAGAAAGATAGACAGATTAAGACAACTGTTCATTTACTAACAAGCCACATTTGACATGTGGTGTTCTTTAGTTTTGCTTATGTATTGGCTATTCTCTACCATTTCTTGTAAGTTTTCTACAGACTGTATAGAGATAGTATGCAAACGGGAGAATTTAAAATATTTCATACTTTTCTTACTGGCCCACAATTGCAAGTAAGAACACCGCTGTAATAGAATCATAGAATCACAGAATCACAGAATTTCTTGGCTTGGAATGGACCTTAATGGTCATCCAGTTCAGTACTCCTGCCTTGTGCAGGGACAGCTTCCACTAGATCACATTGCTCAGAGCTCCCTTCAAGAAGGAGTCTTCCAAGAATACTTCCAAGGATCGGGCATTCACAACTTCTCTGGGCAACCTGCCCCAGTGCCTCACCACCCTCACAATAAGGAATTTCTTCCTAATATCTAACCTAAACCTACTTACTTTCCGTTTGAAGCCACAACCTCTGGTCTTGTCACTGCACATTCTTGTAAATAGCCTATGCTACCTCAAGTCCTTCATTAATTTGTACAGAACTCTGAAGTAACAGATAACTATTTAGTGAATAACAGAACCTTCCCATCATTTAACCCCAGACTTGCTCTTGTTAACTGTCCAGAGTCACTTTATGTAAGGTTTACTGGTGCAAAGTAAATGATACTAAGCTTTCTGCTTTCTCACTACACAGAGATCTGCACACAGACATAGTTTACATGCATTTGGAGTTTCATGAGAAGACAGACATGACTTTAGCTTAAGTAAAAGTCATATTAGGTGATTTTTCTTCCCTGAAGACAATGTAGAAGACATGGCACAAAGATTGTACAGTGCTATAGTAGTGATAGCTGCAGCCTCTTTTTAGACAAAACAATTAAATGTTTCTGATAAACTTTTGCTTTCTTCTTTCTCTGTCACAGTTTAGTACTCAGCTGCCTTCACAATCTTTGAG
Organism: Acanthornis magna; assembly: GCA_036785705.1. NCBI lineage: Eukaryota > Metazoa > Chordata > Aves > Passeriformes > Acanthizidae > Acanthornis > Acanthornis magna. The sequence continues at coordinate 11,774,151 of JAWUZG010000025.1, forward strand.
TCATATAACCTTACCGCAGTGTTAGATTATTTTCTTTCCTTTTGCTTCAAAATGGCCAGTATCTTCCTATCTTTGTATCACTTCCACTTTGAAAACTGTAATAAACTTGTATTGCCCTTTAAATTCATCAATACTAAGTTATCATATGAGAAAACGATCATTTTTCCAGTTCTTCTATCCAATTTTCCTTGGTTGTATAAATAGTACTCACCATTCTTTGAGATTTCATGCCAGATGTAATGATATTTGCTTTAGTTTTTAATACCCAATTAAATTTTACTTTCTGACAGTATTTCATGGAATCTCTGGTTAATATCTCTTAATGTGGCAGCTGACAGAACATGGAAAAAATTCCTGTAGACTTTTGTTTCATCACTGTAGCAAGTTTTAGACCTAGGAAAAAGAATTTCCTTAGTTCTGCTTTTACACATTTTTCTTAGACAATATTTTGTGCAAAAAAGCTGCCACATTGTTCTTGGACAGTGATACTTGTGAATATATGATCATTACTTTGGAAAAGAAAATTATAACTGCATATAAAACAATGTTTAGTACAAAAATGGGGTCATCCTGGAAAAATATTTTTGTTTTATTTCCAAAATTATAATTTATAAATGCATGGTCAAATAGATCTTCTTGATGCTGCATCTCAAAATTTCTTGAGGTGGAGCAGGATCCCTTCAACAAGTCACTTATATATCTGTTATCGTACCACATGTCAGCAGAAAACTTTCATGGAAATTCACTGACAGAGATGTATCATTATTTCCATATAGTCATATGTTTAATGAAAATAAAGATAAAAAGATAAAACCCAGTCCATTAGCTTCTCATTGTTATCACTTTAAATCCTGAACCAAAAAACAATGCATGCAAGTGAGCATCTCTTTGTATTTATAAAAATGCCTTCTGAATGCAATGAACCTAGTCATTTTTAAGGGCTTAATATGAGGCTAGCAAAGCAAATCACACAATCCAGATTCTCAGCTGAAATGTAGTAGATGGGGCAGCTCACAATTCATCCCGCTTGCTACTGCAAGTTTCAAGCTTTGCAAATTATGTGGGGCCATCAGAAATTTTGCCAAATTTCCTCATTCATCAGAAGCATGATCAGCAGTCCTGGTAATGATCCACAGATTCCATCCTCAGACTGATAGCATAGAAAATAAAAAATTCAGCCGTCACACATTCACAGAGTTATTTTCCCCTGTCAACAAAGGCACCAAAACATTGGGCCTAATATAATTCTGTAAAAATCTATATGATTCATAGGAGTTCAAAACTGATTAAAAACCAGTTTCAAGCTCCTGGTTCAAAATAAAATACTGTCATGAGCCTAGGATTTTTGTTTTCATTTTTTTAGGCTTACCAGGGTAAAATTTAAAAAAAAAAAAAAAACCAAACCAGAAATATATAAAGCAAAAAATACTTTTTAAAACTCATGTATTTATTATATGTTAGGAAATTGTTTTCTTTTTCGCCCCAGGAGAACCAAGATATAAAATAAAAATGAGAATAAAATAATCCTAAAGTTGTATTGGAAAATTGCATCAAACATTTTCAATATTGAATTATTTACCCCCAACTCAGAGGTTGCTTGGCGTAAACTTTTTCTTCTCTCTCTGTAACAGTTAATTCTACTTGCAGCCACCAGTACCTTCAGTTGCTGCAACACAGCATTTGGCAATAAGGTTATTAATGGAACTATTAAATTAGCCTCTAGGGTGATCCTTAGCTAGTTTTACCAATAATGTCCTTTAGGGAATATTTCTCTTTCTGTATACTGGGTTTTGCCAAATCGTTATTTACAAATCTTTTATTAAGTAATACCTTTTCCACGTTAAATAATTTGTGTATGTTATTGAAATGTATTAAACCTACTTCACTTTCCTTTGAAAACTTGCTCATTGTGAAATCAGAATAATCCAAAAGGCTTCAAATGTCAAATACCCATGTTGCATTTTATCCTATTTCCCTGTTACTTTCTGATCTTTAGTCATTTTATCAGAATGTTTTCTATGATCTTGTATAATGCTATGATGATATTTATAAGCTTATGATCAGGTGCTTTTTTATTTCTTCTTTTTAAGTATCTGTAAGGCACCTGAAGATATTTCTGTTTCTGGTCATATGAAGCTATCAGGAATTTGTCAAGACTAACCTGGGAAGCAAAACAAGGCACCATAGGCATGTATACCTTCTTTCTTAAACTTTGGCCTGTCAAATATATCCTCTCTCAGTGAATACTTCACTTTCAGCTTAGGGATGTTTTCATACTCAGAAAGAAGGATGGGAGACAAAACCAACACCTTCAAAGAAATATACATATATCCCTGCCACCAAAAAACTGATACAAAGAAAGACATATAAACACTTAAAAATTAATGTTGCCACCTTTTCATATTCACACTACAATGTGTTTCATGCTGTCTTGAGATCCCTTTTAGATACCTTATAATTTCTTTTTCAAACTAAACTGAGGTTCCTTTCTTTCTCCACTACTCTTTCTTGAGGAGCTGATGGGTATTTTATATTTCACGTGAATATCCAAAAGAAAGAAGTCCCAAAGTTCACCTCTCATGTAATTTAATTTGGAATAATGAATTGAAATGTGCACAAAAGTAGGGAAGGTATCTTCTCTAAGGAGTTCAACAAACATCAGTTCTTGCACTCGCAATTAACTAATTTCAACACTCAAGTAGATAAGCAAATTTTTTTGTGTTACAATGACTATTATGTACCTGATAGGATAAATCAGAAGCCTTACAATAGGAAGTGTATAGACACTAATATTATTCTGGAGGTATTAAAATACACACCTGTTGAATTTTTAATGAGTGCTTCCACTGTAACAAAAATCTCAATCTGTTCCTCAAGGTAAAAGGTCACAGCTAGCAAGGACAGGAAAGAACTCATTTACAAAGAAGCGAGTAAAATATTAGGGAATTTAAAGGAAATCTGTGAAAGAGAGGTTGAGGTGAGAAAAATCATGTTTTAGAACATCTAGAGACAACCACCAAAGCTGGCACTATGACTTTGCAACGGATGTTTTTCAAACAGACTTTCATAATACAAACATCACACACTGAGTTTAATGTGTGCTGGAAAACTAATATGTCTCACAGAACCATAATATAATAAAGGACTAGCCTATTGAATCATGTGTTATTTATTGTTCTCTGAGAAAGGAGCAGGGATTTTTTGTATTACTTCCATAATGTGTTTTTCCAATAACTCTATAATGTTCTGTAGTGAGAATTCTTAACTTTGAAGTTGTTCTAACTTTACATTTTAACAAAACTTCAACAGAAACTAGTCTTGCTTCTAGAGTCTACTCTAACTCTAGGTGAAGGCAATGAAACCTCATAGCAGCCACAACAGGAATGCAGACACACACACCCTGATCATGTGTTTCAGAATTTATATTCTATAGCTCATATTTAGGGCCAGTGACATTTAGCAAAGCATAGCAGATTTGCTAAAAGTCTGCAGATTTACCAGCATGTTGTAACTTTGTAGTTCAAACCTGAATTACAAAAAAAAAATTTAAAAAAATCTTGCTTATCTCTAATATTTTTCTTATATCTTTTCCTTTCATTTTTTTCAGCTTCAGTATTAACAACAGAAATACTGTGTTACACAGAACATGATCCCAAATCCTCTTAATTCCCTTACCAAAATTGTGCTAAGTAATCAATTTATTTCTAACATTTAAGAGCCATCTCAAATTCTAGTTCAAGCACAGCTGTTTTTTTGTACTGAAAAATACAGGCTCAGACGTTCACAAAAGATCATAATTTATCTTAATGATGGCATACTTGATGCATTACTGTACAGCACGCAGGGGGCAGCAGTCCTGCTGCTGGCTGATATATAACTTCAGAGTCACAGGGAACGCAGAACTAGAAAGCTGCAGAACAACAGACAGATAACAGGACAGGAAATATTTCACAGGTCAGTGTCAATAAACTGACACAGGCTTGTGGTCTGAATCACATATCTCCAGGTAGAACTATAATAAAGAGCACATAAAGCTTTCCATTTTTTACTGAGCACACAAAAGGGAAAACTAAAGAAATGTCAGCTAGATGGATTAAGAGAGTCACTGTCTTTTAATTATATTTTTTTACCAAAGGTAGAGATGCTATTTAGGAAAAAAAAAAAAAAAAAAAGTGAAAGTACAGCACATGGAAGAGGGAAGAGACGAATAAGATACGCCCAGCTGGCATAAATGAACATAAATGAAATTAAGTTGCCTGAACAGCAGGAAACACAATTTGTGCCAGAAACTGTCAGATTGATCTCATCTGTCTCTCAAACAAGGCTATCAATCACTGTCTCATCCCTGTCTTCAATATGGTTTTTCTTACCTCCAGCTGGCTGTACTTCAGCAGTGGAGTCATGTTAGCTGAAATTCACTGTTTCTCTTTGCTTGTCTTTTGTTCTTCAGAATTTCAAATATTTCTGTCAACCCTGGAGAGGTATTATTCTGCCTATATAATTGATCAATATGCAGATCATGGGCCAGAATGGAGGATACTTTTCCTCATGAACACAACCTTTGACTGACCCTCATGAAATGTGGATTTTATTTCTACCTCTGCAGTGGACATTGAAAATCTATCCTTCTATGCTTATCATTCCTCCATCTGAAAGATCTCTACTTCTATCCTGAAGCTTTCTTGATTGATAATTAATTTCTCTGTCACAATTTATATATTTTACATGTATTCATTGTAATACTTAAAATAGTCTGAGGCTTAAATTCCATGCCATGTATTTTAGGTTTCTGTAATCTGGGAAGAGGATACTTCTTTAGAGAAAAAATGAAGTGTTTCATTACTGTGCATATGCATACAATATGCACTTGTTCTCTATCCAGGATCTTAAATTATTAGGATATAATACAGGAGGTAGTAGCAGGAAACACTGACATCTTTCTGCCCTGTACAGGAAGGAAATCTAGGAGCCCACGGTGACAGCAAGGCCGGCAGGGCAGTGACCTCACTGGCAAGGGCATAGCAGCAAAGTGCCCAGACAAGAGAGGAGCAGAGCAATACCGAGGATCAGCTGTCTGGCTGGGCATTGCCAGGCAGATTCACAGTGATGATGCAGGTCTGAAGTCCATCCAAAGTGCTGCAGGTCAGTGCCCTGACACAGATCAGCAAGCCACATAGATGGGAAGCAGAGGCATGGATGCAAGTAGCTCGGGCAAGGACCACGTCTGGGTGGGTCAGGATTAATGCAGCTCCTGAATGAAAGGTGGCCAGCATCCTCCACAGGGCTGCTCTTACAGCCCCACATCAAACAGCATCATGGCCAGACAGATGCTCCGTTACAGCTGACCTTGAGTCCTCACTGCCAAATCTACAGGTTGATGGCAGAATTCGCTCAGGGCTTGGGCATTTAGTGGGTAAGAAATGTATTTAAAGCCTACTTAAATTTGTTTTTGGAATATATTTCAATGCATAAGTGTGTGATAAATTGTATTGAACAATATACACTAAAATGACTGGAACAACTTGCACAGAAAGATTTAGATAAATGTTACTCAAGTTGCTACTAAAAAGACTGGCAGACTGACTTCTATTTTTCTGTTCGAAATACTCTTACACCTGCTAAATTTTCATAGAGTTCTTTGTGACAAAAGTGGCAAATGCGAAGACCTTCAAAATATTTCTTCATCAGATGTGCTTTACAGAAAAAGATTTATTGATTCATACCCAGTAATGGCTCAACCCCATAAGTCATTAGTAAATCAATTCAGGAAGATTACCTTTGACTTTAACAGTAATTCCATGCATGAATGGTCTAAATGATCAGTCTGGCAAGATACCATGTTTGCTTACCATTTAGAAATTACTATATGACTAACAGCTATAATCTAAGAAATAGCTCCAAAAGCTTTCTGCTAGTATGTCTAATACTTTAGTTGCTCTGATTCGACCACATGAATTCCTGGATTCTAAATTGCTATGCTTTTTGCTATGACTTAGACCTTTCAAAGATAATCCCCTTAAATTCAGAGCATGGTTGATATTGACACATCATTTTTCAACTTGGTAGATTTTCTTAAAAAATCCACTTCATCAGTGATCCAGGACAGCAGGACACTGATAAAAGCAATGCTACAAAAAAAGACATTGCTTACAGAAAGCACCTTCACTGTGCTTTGTTAGGTAATAACGTTTGAACTGAGTTAGGAATATTGTGAAATTGTCTGCTTTGTATGCAGAGGGGCTACTTCCAAATAAATCTTATCATCACTGCATGATGTCAGTAACCCCTTTTGGAAAGTTGGAACTACCCACTAGAGCTTTCTTTCAGGTCTCAGATATCAGAACAATAACACCACGATAATGTACATAAAGGAAAATAGTACAACTGAGTGTATCTTTCAGACGGATAGAATTTAATGAATAAAGAAACATTCGATATTATTGATGGGATGTCTCAAACCAAGAGCCTGGAAGCTGTTCTTCTCTGATGTCAGTGGCTTATGATGATTATTGACTTATCTTTTTGATTTAAGTAAGACTATATCACTAATGCATTTTTCAGAACCTTTTTAATATTTGATCAAGGATAAGGTAGATTATACATCAAACTACTTGGACTAGCACAGTAAGATGCAAATGCTGGACAGAAACTCAGTCAAAACTTTGATTTCTGTTAAGAAAGAGATTACAATAGTAATGATCCATCAGATTTCCACTAAAATATTGGGAAAGTAGACTACATGTATATTTCTTTTATGAGACTCTATTTTAAGCTTATGGCAGCAACAAAACCGTGAGAAAATATATGCTAAATATATTTTAATGACTGAGGGTGCACTGTAGGATCACATTAGTATCATGAATTTGGTATGACTTCTTGTGAGGGAAGAGAGTAGCTTTCACCAGTCTGAACAGTGAAAAAACGTACCAGCAATAATTTAACCAATGCTGTTATTTAGATTAATTGTATTACATAGGTGTAAATTGTTATTGTTACAGTCACGTGAAATAGCAGAATTAAATTCATTCTTGGCATATGCATTTCTCATGCCCAGTGATTTCACAAATGCTGCCATTTCAAGTCTGAGTTTCCCAGACTTTGCCTTTTAAAATTGCTTCCTCATACACTGCAGCCAAGCAAGAAACATTCATCCATGATTGAGAAGAAGCCTCAAGTACTTCTATTCAGGTACGGTAGCCTAACTTCACCAATGCATGCGTATTTGTTTAGATGCAAATCACAGGGTTGTACATTGCAAGTAAACCACATAATTTTTAAAGGTATCTACCAATCGTCTTATATAGTAAAGTATCTTGAAAGATGTTCATGACTCCTGCAAAGTACAACTAATATTTTTCTGTACTTTATGTTTTATCCATGACCACAGTAAAACGGTAAAATATTAATGTTACAATTTCTCTTTTGACTTTTTCTCACCTAAAATTGGATGCAGTTTCTAACTTCTCCATTAAACATCACATTATTTTCTGTTGTTGTTTGCATAAAAAAACCAAAGATGTAGAGCTACTACAGGACTGCATCAGGAGTGTCACTGATAACTCCATTTACAGCATTATACAAATCAAAGAACAAAACATTTGAATGAAAAATGTCTGAGGAGATCACCAGTGGTGAAAATCTGCTTAATGTTTATGCAATGTAAAACCTCCCTGAGTTGTCCATATTACAGTGATTGAAATGACTGGGTTATTATATTTCTTAAGAGGAATGTAATGTTAAAGTAAGCATATAAAATAATAATCCCTGACAAAACAGGGATATTGTGACTCACTCTTAAAGTAAAAGAATATTTAAGTCTCTCAAATTTCCCCTATCATTAATATATGAGAACATGTGGCTTGTATTTAAGCCAAGATAACAGATGGCTGGTCTGAACTTAATTAGTCAAGAAAAAGGCTTTACAACAATGTGTTTTCACACTATGATCCCTCTTGTCCATAAAAGTTGATGAAGCCTAATCCCAAAAATAACAAAGTCAGTGTGAGTCCTTCCACTGTATTATTCACAGATCATTCTCAGTTAAACGTGCATTATTTGTCCTTTGTGCTTCTTACTTGGTCATGTCCTTAGGCATGCACCTAAAGGTAATTACAAGCAGTTTCACAGAACATGCCTAAATATAAGCACGCACAGCCCCGCAAAAGTCAATGGCATGTTCCTATTAAATTGGATTCTGGGGGGATCATGAGTCTCAAACTTTTAATCTGCATTTTGGCAAAACAGTTTAATGAGATAGCTCTGATGATGGTATACTGCAAATACAATTTCCATGCAAAGTAGCATGCATATTTAAAATATGCTCTCATAGGCTTTGGTAGTTCTCAAATAATGCAGCTGTATACCGTACATTACTTTTACATGAACCTCAGTTTGATTCACATCCTACATCTAGTTTTGAAAGTAAAACACTGTCAAAATCAACTTTCTAGAACGTCATACACATTAAAAAGACAAGATCAGAAGAATTTTACACAGAATTTTGCCAAAAATCAAGAGACTGTCCTACAGAAATTTACTATATCGGAAAAAAATGCTATTGAAGACAGAAAAAAGTAAATTAATTTGATATATCAGTCTTTTTTGTTTGGTTGTTGAATAGGATTTTTTGGATCTAGCATTTACTAATTGCTTACCCATACTGATACTTATTGTAGTTCAATTTAACAACATTGATAGATGGGAGTATATCATGGACATTTATTTATCTGAGTAAATACAGCAAAGGTAAGTTGTAAAAGCATTGTAATTGGAAAATGTCACCATGTACCTTAAGTCAGAATCCTTACAATTGATTTTAGTGAATCAACTTTTCCTTTCACACATTTATCTATATGGGTTAATATTCAGCTGATTAGCTTCTTTAAGATGTTAGTTTTGCCAAGGCATGATTTTAAAGAACTTCTAGTATGATTGTCCTAGTTCATTTTATCACAAATTCAAATCCAGCGTAAGTGTTAGGATCTTGAATGATGACCCTGGTGGAAAATTCCAGTGAAATCCAACAGAAAGTTGTGCTACATTTTTAAACTCTCCAATGCAATGTTGTGTAGTTCAGTTTCTCACTGCCGTAATTAAACAAGACTGAAGAATGCAAAAAAAAAAAAAAAACCAAAAAAAAAAAAACCAAAAAAAAAACCAAAAAAAAACCCCAAAAAAAAGACATAACATATTTTCTAAGCCACTAATGAGTAAAAAATTGTACGCTATTCCACCATTCATGAAGCACTAAAGCAATAATTCTCAGTGAAGTTTTGTGGGTCTGGGCTAAATGCAGAACTCTGGGGAATTCTCTTGTACTTCTCAATGAGCAAGAATTTACTTATTCAGTATAAAAAAGGTCAGGTGTTTGTTCAGCTGTTTGTAAAGTAACAGATAACACTCATCTAATTTTCTAGGAAAATTTTTGGCAATGTCTCTTCTCGTTCCTGGGTTTCTGTCCAGTTTTGCCTAGATTGACACGCTTGCTTTTTAGAACCTGAACATGTGTCTAAATCACGTGATGGCTTCAGGTTTTTTTCCTCTCACTTGTTTTTACAGAAAAAATAATGGAGCTGAGGTCTTGCTTATGATAAGATTTTTCCAGGATTGTATACCTTGGTATGCAATAGAGAAGGTAAAAGGTCCAGCTTATACTAGGAATAGGAGTCAAATTTGGTTCTATTTTTCAGGATAGCTTCGAATTTTCATCTTAATTTTCAGGAATGATGTAGCTATTCTTTTCTTCTAAAGTAGAAGGCTTTACATATTCTACACTGATACAGAGTATTCCACAATGACTCTGGTACAGGACTTTGGGACTTTATGACACTTACCACTAATCAGATATTTTATAATACTTATCCCAGTAGAATGAAAACATACAGGCTTAGGCTGTCCCTCAGGTATTGTTGTCCTTATTTTGAAATGCTATTAAAAAAATTTGGAATTCTCCTTTTAAACTGGAAGCTGTGCAAAGTCCTTGAATTTATTATTCATCTTTCCAGGTAGAATTCTAGGAGCTGTTCAGTCTTTCTAGGGTAATATTCCGAGTACTTTACTTCACCTCAACAGCTTTTATTTATAACCTGAACTCTCACCTGTTAAGTGATCTTTTTTGTTGAATTTTCTGTTCCCAGGGAGTTACAATCCTGCCCTAAAGAAAATAAAAAGAGGAGACAAGAAATGCCACACTATATTTTTATGTTCTGTCCATTCACATACGATGCTTCTTTTTTATGTCTTTATAATCTTCTCATCTATCTTTCAGGGGTTTTTTCCCAAGCCTGAAAGTGTATTTACCACATGAACCTGGGAGTCTTGTAGCATTTTACTCACCAGTATTGACTATCATGGTGCCTCTGGTCAGATGAAGTTTGCATTCTGCAAATCTGTTCTTTTAGCGAGACATGCCATTGCTGCTGTCTCGTTTTTTCTGCTCTTTCCAAGTACCACTGATTTTTCTGTGCAGTCCAGTCATTCTGATTTTTTTTTAAATCCCTAGACATGAGGTGTCTAACACAACATTTATTATAGTGATGACACTTTTTGTCTTATTAGTGTGTGAAGCGATTATAAAAGCATTCATTACTTTTCCCTAAAGACAACAGGTCTTATTAATGTCTTGACTATTAAGAAGAAAAATAAAGTTAACAGTCCATCATGCTTCTTTCTGCATAAAGATAAACTCTCTATGGTTTCATCTTTATACTCAATAAGTTAGTAACAACAAAGTAGTACTCAAACAGTGGACCATTAAATAGCTCCCCATAGATGCATCATAGCCTTGTTATGTACTCCATCCAAATCATTGTGCAATCTTTGACAGAATTCAAAGCTATGGCATTTTTTGGAATTATGCTACCTAATCACCAGGTTACTAAAACCAGCCAATTGTTTCACTGGGGTCTCATCAGAATATCTTGGTAACATGGCTGATACATCTTTGGTGTTCATAGACCCTTCAGTGTGAATCCCTATTCATAGGGACAGTTGCTTCAGGGGACTGGGTTTTTGTCAGGTTTAGAGGATTTTTGCTACTTGTGGCTTTCAATAGTTCCTACCTGCAGCACTAAATAACTTTCACAAAGCGTTTTAGAAAGTTTGATCAGAGTAAAAGTAGAAAGAAATAAGTCCTCCTCATGAAGCTTTTTAATCTTCAAGTAGAAAGCTTCCAAGTCAATGGCAAGTGACTTTGAAGCCTCAGAAAGGACTTTTCCCCCTTCTTCATTCACATCTGCATATAACGGAACACCTGTGGTTCTCTCCTGCTTATTTTAAAAGCTTAGTTAGAGCTATCAGTTAGTCCCTACTCAGCTTTCCTGTTACAGATAGAAAGGCTTGAAAGGAGCAAAAGGAGGTGCTCTTCTAGCCACCCTCCAAAGTGCAGGTGTGACAGATAATTGCTACCAAAGTCCTAGACACCGTGGCAGTGCTGCTCCTGGCTGCCAGCCTGTCTGCAGAGCTGATTCCTAGCGCTGGTCCCTCTTGTGTTAAGTCAGAGCCTGATGCAGTCTGTCACTAGGTAACCTAAACCAGGTAAAGGTAAAGGTAAAGGTTTCAATATAAAGGTAAGACCTTGCTTAGCTCAGTTGTTGTCAAAGTTGTAATATTTTACTGAAGACATGAGGGGTTTATTACTCTCTTCTCAAGCAACAATCGATAAAAAGGCCATTATACAAGAGAAAAGACCTATGGTATCTATAGCCCTATGTCAGAACATTACAAAAGAGTAACATCTTTGCATCTTCAGAAAGCAGAGATATTCCCCTCTTCCTAGAGATTCAGTAGCTGCAGAAGAGTAAAGCTGTGGCATTTTTAACACTAATTAATTTCCTACAGTACAAATAATAACTGGAGCTCTATAAATTAAAGCATTCACAGCCTTGTGAGAATAGGTGGGGAAATACCTTCATAAGACTCTTCTCTATTTCATTAATCCCCTTGTAAGCCATCAGTTAAGCCTGCACTAAACAACCACAGTAAATCTCTTAATCCTGGGAAAGTTGCCCACTTTTCAATAAAAAACACAGCTTAATAAAGTCTTGCATCATGATCATTCCTAAAATATAATATAAATATTTAAAATATAATTCTCTTAAATTCATTTCAAAGACTTCTCCCATTTCTAAACCAAACCTTTTTCCTCTCCATCATGCTAACATTTTCTGTTTGTGATGTCCTCATTTTAAGGACTGAGCTCTTGTATTTTTTAAAGTTGTTTTTTTTTTGGGGGGGGGAGTTTTGTTGAATTAGGAGTTAAAAAAATTATTAGATTCTTAAAATTTGAAGTTTATAGTCAGCTGTGACTGCCACCCAAACTAGGTATTTTTTGCCATTTTATTGGTCCTTTTTCATTTAGAATAAGGCATGAAGAAACATTTGCTGTTTGAAAATACATGGAAGAAACAATACTGAATGACGTATGAAATTCATAACTATCACTATATATGTTTAAAAAAATCTAAACTCCTCATATTCAATAAGGGCACTGGTTTAACATCACATATCATTTAAACCTCAAACAAAAATGGAAACCCCCAAAATCTCACTTTCTATAAATGATTAGTAATTAATAAAAAAAAATCTTAAATTATAGAGCCAGAGATTTTTCCTTGTCTTTCTTTCAGTATTAGCATATAACAACTTTTAAATCTCATCACTTCAATCATGAACAAGGAAAGCATTCCCCTAATCAGGATAACGTGACAGAAGAATGTGAATTCAGAAAAATTATGTATAATTGAAAATTGGTTTATGTTTCAAAAAATCCAGTTTCGATTTTGATATCTTCTCCATATTGTCTTTTTATATGCAATATTTTAAAGAAAACAAGGATGCACTACATTTTATAATGGAGTAATTTAGTTGTCTTTTAATGAAAACAAAATAGCCTCATGTTTTGTACAACATTATTATTGTTATCATTCCAGTTGGTGGCTGGTCACAAATGGTATTCCCAGGGCTCAGTATTGGGTCCAGTCCTGTTTAAAGTCTTAATCAATGATCTGGATGAAGGGATTGAGTGCACCTCCGTAAATTCATGGACAGCACCAAATTGTGTGGGAGTGTTGAACTGCTGGAGGGTAGAAAGGCTCTACAGAGCGATCTGGAGTGCCTGAAACTGGTGGTATGAGGTTCTTCACTTGGGTCACAACAACCCCAGGAAATGCCACAGGCTAGGGACAGAGTGGCTGGGAAGCAGCCCAGCAGCAGTGGACCTGGGAGTGCTGGTGAATAGCTGGCTGAAGATGAGCCGGCATGTGCCCAGGTGGCCAAGAAAGCCAAGGGCTTCCTGGCCTGTGGAAGCAGTAGTGGCCAGCAGGACCTGGGCTGTGATTGTCCCCTGTACTTGGCACTGATGAAGACACACCTCAAATCCTGTGTCCACTTCTGGGCCACTCACTCCCAGAAAGACATTAAGGTGCTGGAATGTGTCCGGACACAGGAGCTGGTAAAGGCTTTAGAGAGTAAGTCCTATGAGGATTGGAGGAGGGAGCTGGGCTTGTTAACCTGGAGAAAAAGAAGCTCAGAGGTGACCTTATCACTTTCTACAACCACCTGAAAGGAGATTTTAGCAAAGTGGGGTTTGGCTTTATCTCCCAAGCAACTAGAGACAAGAAAAGAGGAAACGGTCTCAAGTTGTGCTAGGGGAGTTTCAGGTTGGACATCAGTAGAAATTTTTTCAGGGAAAGAGTTATTCACTGCCCAGGGAAGTGGTAGGGTCACTATCCCTGGAAGTGTTCATAGAACAGCTGGACACAGCACTTGGTGCAATGGTCTAGTTGGCAAGGTGTTGATCAGTCAAAGGCTGAACTCAGTGAACTCCAAACTAAATGATTCTGTGATGCAGTTATTTGTTTCTTTATTAAGAATTCAGTGAGGTGTCTTCATTCCTCTGTTTCCTCACTCTGTCAGGATGACATTGTCCTACACATGGGATTATCTTAACGTGTACTACTGTTCCCATTTCATATTTTCCTGTGCATGGAGTTGGTTGTGCACATGTCATTGCATAGCTACCTTCTGAAAAGATGAAGACCAATATGACTCATTTTCCTCGTTATTCAAGATTTAACCACAAATTCAATGAACCAAGTTGTCAGGCTTGATATTAGAAAAAAAATTCTTCACAGAAAGAGTGATTCAGCATTGGAATGGGCTGCCCAGGGAGGTGGTTGAATCACCATCCCTGGAGGTGTTTAAAAAAGACTGGATGAGGCACTCAGTGCCATGGTTTAACTGATGAGGTAATGTTGGGTCATGGGTTGGACTTGATTATTTCAATGGTCTTTTCCAATCTTTTCTGTGATTCTGTGATTCTCTGTCCTTTCGGGTGCATATTGTGTAAATTTTTTGTTGTACTTTTTTTCTTCTAGTGAAAATATTTCTGAGCCAAAGCCTACTGATACATATAAAAGTACAAATTTAAATGTAGCTAGAAATCTTTCTTTGAACTTGTATTTTTTCATCCATTAGTATCCAAAAGGGTACACCATAGTAAACAAAGATGGAAAGGAAATTCATCAAGGTTACAAATTAAGCATGGAATTGTTTTACAATATTAAAATGTCAAAAAAGTAAAAATTAATATTTTTCATCATTATTTGTGTATCTTTGTCCTTCTTTTTTTCCAAGTCTCAGTTCAGCATCATCTATGAAGTACTTGTCTTTATAACAAATCCAGATTTGGCTCGTCCACACCAGCTTTGTCAGCCTTCATCTCCTGTGTCTGGCCATCACAGACAGCCTGTGTACCTCCTTTTCTCCACTAATCTGAGGCAGCTCCTCTTCAGTCACTTCATCCATCACATTTACGATTCTCTCTTCTCTTAGCCAAATACCACTGAAGGAAAGACCAAGAAAAAATAAAATCCTCCTGTTTCTGACTTCAGCACCATTGTGGCCACTTCCCATTCCACTGGAACAATTTGAGGCAAGCATCTGCTATGCAAATTTTTAGGGATGGGTCATATTCAGGTTTGTCTCTGTATAGAGTATCTAGGAACCTACAGGGAGTACACAAGCCATGACTGTGCATGTACAAAGTGAAGTTTTTGGAGGAAGCAACTTTAGTAAAAGTTTTGTAGAATAGCAGAATTCACCCCTCACTCCTAAATAAGACAGTTTTCTGATTTTCATGTTCAAGCCACAAAGTTTTATGCATTTCTTTAAACCAAACAGAACGTACTTGATCTTCTTTCAGATGAAAAACAATGTGATTTTCTTAAACTAATTAGAAGAAACCTTTTGATCATTTCACTAAAACTTTCCAAAAAGTAAGCCTGAGGAAGAAAATTAGCCTTCAAATTCCACCCAAACAATTACATTTTGGCAGTCTTGTAAAAAGCTTATAAACAACTGAAATATTTTTCTAATAAATCAGCCTTGTTTTGTCTTGCTTATAGGCAATCATTATAATTTTAATTAGATATATGTATGATTTATATATCATGTATGCTGTATGTGTATGGTTTTTAAAACCGAACCAAGTGATCCTCTAATATATAGAGAACACCAGTGTTTTTCTTTGATCTTTCTTTGTAGTTGATTTCCTTCAAATGCTGTATCATCCTAATAATTTTAGTCTTACCACTTATATAACACTTTAAATATTCAAAACAACATGCAGAAAATTGGTGCTTTTTAAAAAAATATGTACTAAAAGCCAAGTCTGCAGTCATCTATTCTTTGATAAGGACATGAGGAAGAAAAGAATGCAAAAAGTTACCTGTAGTAAAAGCACTGAAGCTGTGAGGCAGATTTTACAAAGGTTCTGGGTATGTTAACCAGCTCTGAAAACAAAATAGCTGTTTCTAGGTTTCTAGACCCTTTGGAAAGATAAATTGCTTGAAAATATCAAGGTATATGTTATTAACTGTAAGGGGTGGGGGGAAGAAATATCTGCTATTTTACTATTTGCAAATCTTATTGCTACATGAATGAATGTGCATTAATGCTCTTTACCATATCCTAATGTGTGAAAATATCTGGGTAAAATAAAGGTTATATCATCATATCAAAGAGAAGTAAATTTCTTGAGAAATTAGGAATGTAAGTTTAAATGCAAAGACCACATACTAAATTGACACAGGCAAAGAATATGAAATAGCTTTTTATAATGTAACAGATTTAGACTCATGGTGGGTTGATCCTGGCTGGATGCCAGGTGCCCAGTAAAGCTGCTCCATCACTCCCCTCCTCAATGGGATGGGGAAGATGTAACAGAAAGCTCCTGGGTTGAGATAAGGACAGGGGATACCTCTTACCAATTACCATCATGGGCAAAACAGACTCGTCTTGAGGAAATTAGGTTAATTTATTACCAATAAAAGGTAGGGTAGGGTAATGAGAAATTAATGCAAATCCTTAAAAACCTTCCTCCTCCCCTCTCTTCTTCCCTGACTCAACTTTACTCCCAAAGTCTTTCCTTTCTCTGCTGCAGTGGTGCAGTGGGATGAGGAATGGGGATTGTGGTCAGCTCATCAGACATTGTCTCTGTTGTGCCTTCCTCTGTTGTGCATTTGTTCTCATGGAGGGGACTTCTCAAATTCCTCTCCTGCTCCAGCATGGAGTCTCTCCCATGGGAGACAGTCCTCCATGAACTTCTGTGTGAGTTCTTCCCCTAGGCTGCAGTTCTTCATGAACTGCTCTAGTATGGATGGGTCTCTTCCCCAAGGTGCATCCGTCAGGGACAGACTGCTCCACTATGGCTTCTCCATGAGGTTACAAGTGTTGCCAGAAAATCTGCTCCAGTGTGGGCCTCTTCTCTCTTTGGAGACACAGACCCTGCCAGGAGCAGGTTTCTCACTGTGACAAAACCTCATTCAGGCAAGTCTATCTGCTCCAGTGTGGGATCCTCCATGGGCTGCAGTGGGACAGCCTGCCTCACCATTGTCTTTACCAGAGGTTGTGGGAAACCTCAGCTCCTGCTCCTGGAGCACCTCCTTCTCCTTCTGCACTGACCGGGGTGTCTGCAGGGCTGTGCATCACACATATTCTCACTCCTCTCTCCCAGTTGTTGCTGTGTAGGACTTTTTCACACTTCTCAGATATTTTATTCCAGAGGTGCTACCACTGTCACTGATGGTCTCAGCCTTGGCCAGCACTGCTCTGTCTCGGATCCATCTGGCATTTTCTCTGTCAGGCATGGGGGAATCTTCTGACACCTTCTCACAGAAATCACCCCTGTATCCCACTCCACTGCCAAAACCTTGCCTTGCAAACTTAATGCAAGTATATAATCTTCACTATCTATGGAAAAGTATATAAAAACATATGTAAGCAAAACATATCATGCTTCTTTCATGCAGACCTGCCATCATTTTTCCACTTCACATTTTCAAAAGGGATCTAGGCTAATTGAACAGGAAAATGTTCCTGTTCTCTCACCAGAGCTTTTAGTGCCTTCGATAAATAGTCACTCTCTTGGAAAAATATTGATCTGTGTTGTAAAGCTCATTGTAGGTCTTTTGCAATAGTTCATGTCAAGTCATTTTCTGTGTTTATTATTTACTTCTAATAGCATTGACAAACCCATTAGGTGCTGACAGTTCTACAGTTTTTCAGATGAGAAATCTTGGCCCTTTCTCATTGTAGAAAAAGGTTACAAGACCTCTTTAATGAGATTCATTTGATTTCTAATTAGCAACAAATGTAAAACTCAAGTACATTTGACAAAAAAGAAATAAAGTCATTAACTCGGTCATCAGTATGTTAACAAAAAAAGCTAGACAAAGACTTGAAAGATCAAAAAAAGGCAGAATGCAAGATAGACAAGGTTTTGGAAGAAGTCCACTAAAAAGAAACTATTTCAATACAACTTTCAGGAAGAAAATAAGAAAAATTAATAGTTCTTTCTAGTTATTGATCTTTAGGAATTGGTATTATTTGTAACAAAGTGCATAGAAATTTTGCAATGCATCCCAAGTTGCCCATTTAAAATTTTAATATTGCTTTTGGCAACAATTTGTGAATTACAGTGTTGAATCACAGAGAAAAAAACCAGAGGATATGACCTCAGATAAAAAGCATGAGTTACTCTTTCTTGGTTTTGCCACTCATGCTTGAGGCTTCGTTCTGAGGCTTTGATTTTTATCTCTTCTGTTCTGCTTTTTTTCTTTTTTTTTTTTTTTAATCAGCAAATATTTTTGTTATTTCAAGTAGTGTTACAATTAGAAAGTTTCCATGAGGAAAAGAGTGAATTCCACAAAAAAGTCTGAACAGCTTTACTTGTGGAATTAGTTCCAGTGAAGGCAACAGCAAAGTCTACACAAATACTATGGTTCAATGCACTGCCGCAGTCACAAGGAGAAATAAGAACGGCAGACAAAGTAAACAAAGATTTTTAGATATGCAATTTCCTCTTGAAAATAAACTTTGGGGGGAAAAAAAAAAAGAAAAGGTAGAATTATATTTACAAGGCATATTGGTGATCATGGCTCTTTTTGGGGAAGAGGAAAAAAAAAACCATCAAAGATCTTGATAGATGTGATAGTTTTTGATTTAACCATTCCTCTGGGTCAAGGCTTGCTTGTTTTACCAGGAAGACAGATTTTCAAGATGCTCTGTGGTAAATCCCCGTGCTGATACCTGCTAAGTATGATTTAAAATCCTGCATCACAGACAGCACTAGTATGAACAGTTTACTAACCGAAAAGTAATTCTTAATCTACAACATAAATATAGTGAAAATGTGCAATGTAAGTGAAGCTTGTTTGTTTGTTTGTTTGTTTTGCTAGTAAAATCAATAACAAATAGGAATAGATTGTTTTTAATATATTCAATAAGTTTTAAATTAGATATTAAAAACATAACCTGCAAATAAAGTTTTGTATATAATATTACACTGAAAGGCATGTTATGTTGTCCTGCTACCTGTATAATTTACTGGTAGTTAGCATACAGTGATTTTGGAGTTAATTCAAATTTTTATCTCAGTCATTTACTTTAAAATATGACCATAGAAGTGCTTTTACTTGTGGTAGTGTACTACAATTCTCTCACAAATACACAGAAATTTATGGAATAGAGAAACTGCTCTCTTATTATCCTTGCATGTTCACACACTAAATAGTACCAAAACAATAATATAGCTCAATAAGGCCCACAGCTCTCAGACACAACTTCATCAACCCTTAGTGAACCATAAAGGCCCAAGGATGACAATGCAAATCAGTCTTCCATGTATACAAAACACAGTGAGACAGGCATATTACAGGAATAGTTTTGCCTGGATACAGAAATAGTTTCAGATAATGAAAGTGTCACTAATGCAGTATTGCAGGGGGCTCTTCTACATGCTCCATCAGGTGGAATTGAGAAGAGCTTAATGATCCATTGCTGCTCTCAATAGATTTCAAAATGCAAATTGACTTATTATGTTTCTTTTAAGGCAGCCAGTAAAAAAATCACAATATGTCTGCTGTCTCATGAGATGCTTATTTTTATATTCAACTGGAGGCAAAGCACACATTCATACAAGTGAATGTCTCTTAGTCCTACAAAAGGCATAACATCTTCATGTATTATGCTTCATAGTTCTTATTTTATTATCATCTTGAAATTGACAAAAAACCCAAGAATATTTAAAGAAAATTTCATGGAAGTCAGAAAATAGATGTTTGGTTATGCCTATCAAAAAAAATTTACTCCAGAAAAACTGTTAAACTGTTTTATTGCAGACAATATAAGGGACATAAGTGGTTCACAGGGATTTACATTTCACTTTTAACCCCAAACCAAAAGTTTCATTTAAGGCACAGGATATATTTGCCAAGAAAGCTGCCCAGGTCACTTTAAAAAAACCCAATGATATAGTAACTGCTTTCTTTGGGGGAAAAAAAAAAGTTCAAAACTGATGTCCTGTTACTTACAGTAACAATTGTTATTTAATAGGAGGTACAATTGTTATTTAATAGGAGGCAAGCAATAATTTAAATGGATGTTCCAAAATGTACTGAAACCTCTCTCAGGTCTTTTTTTTTTTTTTTTTTTTTTTTTTTTTCTCATTGATATATAATCTTATTTACTTCTGATTTTTCTGGTTTTAAAGTGAAGTATGACCAATTTCTTGCCTCTCTTCCACAGGATGCAGCTTGGAATTCTTTGTCCCATTACCACTTTATTTTGGGTGATTGCTGCTTACGACATAGAGGGAAAGACAGGAATATGAAGCTGGAATTTAAAAATTGATTTAAAGAAATCTGTATTGGGGCTTCATTTGGTCTGTTTTCACACTTAGGCCATGCTCCAAAACTCCTTCATAAAATTTTTTAATGACTCTTAAAATAAAAAATACCATTCTCAATCAGCTTTTCTGCTAATCTTGGCTTAAATCTCATAAATATTGCTTAATTTTAGCTGTGAGTGAGGTCCCAAATTAAATACTATGTTTAGAAGATTATGCATTTCCAACAGAACAGTCATGTGCCTTGGCTGATGAGGAACTGGAAGCATTTGTATAAAAATACACTATTTGTGCAAATGCCAAACAACACTGCTTCTGCTTCTAGTACAACCCTAAAACAATTTTTGAGGTTGCAGTTCAGTTTCTGGCTAAATGCAGCTACTTTCATTCCTTTGGTTCTTCATAAATGTGCCATTTGGACAGGCAGAGGGCAAAAAACAGTTTTTGAGGTAGAAAGACAATTGACATCCAAGGCAGATATAGGTCACAGTATATTGTATTTAACAGAAGTTAAGAATAATGGATAAGGAATAAATTATCTCTTCCCACTTCACTTTTATTTCTCTCAAGGACTTCAAATGTGCCAGGTATTTTCTGTTTGTTTTTCTTTTCCTAACTTCTAATACTCCCAAGACCATATCTATGTAAGGGGGTGACTTAAACTGATAACAAAACAACATAGTACATCTTTTGGAAACTTCTACTAATGCTCAACTAATACTCTTGTGTATATTTTGTCTATTACTCACTGTGGCATTATCTAGTACCTGAGATTAAAGGAATAATGCTGCTTCTGAACATATTCATTTATAACCTTTTCTTGAAGCAGGAATGTTCCTAATAACTGCCTAATTACAGTGCACATATCTATCTTTATATTTTTAACACATTATATGTAGATACAGGTACAGATATATTTTATATATATTCTATGGGAGCTAACACTAAAGATTTGGGTACCCGAATCTGTAACCCATTTTTTGATTTGCTTTTCCACATAACTCAGAAATATAAGCAACTACGTAAAGGGCAGTCATTCCTGATCATTGCCGAGAATGCAATCAGCTATAATATGAACATTGCTTTGAGAATGCAGCACTGAAACCTTTATTTTGTTTAGTTCAGCCCTTTAGAAGACTTTAAGAACAGGAACAATTGCAACAGTGGAAATAGAAGAACAAGAATTGAAACAACTTTCATCTTTTTGGCTCATTAACTCTGAAATGAGGAGGTATCATGATTGGTCATAAAGGTGCCTCAGAGAATCGAAAAACTGCAAGGAAGCAACTATAATTAGTTTCCTTTTTGTTTCTTTCTTTTAGCTTCTTTTTTGCTCAGGGAAATGTGCTAGGAAAATTATATTCAAAACTCTAAGGGCATCTAAATTACAAATACATCTTAAAATATTTGTAATTTCTTTCAATTATTTGAAACATAAATGTAATTTTAATGAAGTGCTCTACTATCCTATTGCCTTCAATATATAGACTATTTTTTAAAGCACCAACTATCACGTATAGGCAAGTCTGATAATTATATAAATAATCAGTATTTAACAGACCACATCACTACAGTTATCAGTCAAGAATGACTCAAAAAATAATTAATCAAAATAGACAACAATCTCATCTTCAAAACACAGATATAAAAAAAATACTTTGGCCTTGAAAATTTAAAAGGATTGGAGGGTCTGGGAAGAACTACTTTAATGCTCAAGGCTACTCCTGAAAAATATTTCATCCATTAAAATTGAAGACTCCAGACTTAACTTTTCCACTAACAGTTGAAGTTGCAATGACTTAGAATGTGCACAAAAGGTAGATTCTTGAAAGGAATAGTTCCAAATCAGCTAAAGATGAGAAAATTAAAACCAATGAACACATACATTTTAGATAATGCAGATTCTAAAATCTTAAATTCTGTTATTTTTGATTTTGAAAAATGTGTGAAAATTTGAACTTTAAACAGAATCTTGATTTTGATTTTGTTTTACCAAGTGCACGGAGAAAAAGTTCACTCAAGTGACATACATCTACTTCATGCTGACTATTTAAAAGTTTGTTTGACTTGAAGATGTTTGACAAGAACATTTTGACTACCCTTTACAATATTTCACATATTAATCAAAGCCCTACATTGAAAACCCATGTAATAACGTGTGCTCAGGGACCCTTGGTTATCTCAGTCATCTAGCTGATAAGAATTCTTTAATCTTCTCCAGCCACTAATTAAAGATACCATTGGCTAACACAGGAATGAGTCACAGAACTAAAGGTCATCAGCATAGTCAGACTCGCAGATTCCCACCAGCTTCATGTATGCATTCCAAAGCAGTAAAGACCAAGAAAGCACTGTAAAATACCAAAAATATTTCATCTTACTTGGAGAATTCATGAAGAAAGCCTTCAGAAGTGATGTGATTCAAGGGAAGTGTAAGAATGTTGACTGGGGTCAGTGTCAAAAGGGAGACACTGTCCCTGTACCTGAGATACCTGGGGAGAAAAATACCTACCAGTTTAGGACTAGGCCAGCCCTGATTATAAAGTTTATCCTTGATTTTCTAAGAAGACTATTAAAAGATTGGTTTTCTAGTTTTCTCTAAGATATTTAATCAAACTGAAGCTGGTGAGGCAGTGTTTCATGGTTTGACTCAACCTGGGAGATTTTATGTGGTGATAGTAGACTCATGTAAATCCTTTTGGATTTACATGCTCTCTTAGAATATTCATTCTTATGAAATCTGAAGCACCTGAAATGAAAAGAATGTGCAAGATTTAATTTTAAAGAAGAACTAGTGTTTTCAAGGTGTTCAGGATTTCTGGGTCAAGAGGAAAGAAATTAGTTAATAAAATCTAATCAGAAACAGCACACAATTCCCTACTCTGATGGACAGGAACTTGTAGTCCCTAACCCTGACTCAAGATTTAACAAAGATTTCATACTGGACTAATAAATGTCAAAAATAAGTAGTTTTCTCATTATTACTAATTTTCTGGGTGGATTGGTCATCATATTTTGGGACGGTCTTTCTGTTCTCTGCTCCTAAGCAGCAAACTCTGTGTGCCACGGTCTCTGACAGCTGCATACACATCCTACTGTGTGAACACAGGGTTGATGATAACCCTCTATTAGAAGGCTTGTGAAGACATGAATAAACAAATTGCACATTAAACCATCACCTAGTAAACTGCTTGTCTACCTAGGAGTCTTAAGAACAGTTACTTTTAAAAGACTTTTGTTGCTATTACGGAAAAGTTAAGTAAATGCTAGAGAAAGATGCAATCAATATTGCAGCTGTTTGACTTAATTTTCAAATACAGAATAATCAGTATAATTCAAAGCAGCTAAGAAAACTAATCAGAATCTTACACTTTGCCAAAGGAACCTTCATCTTGTGTCCAACTTACCAGGGGTAATAATCCTTTCTTTTTCGTAAGTGCTATGGTTTTTTGTTTCTAGCCTTAAAAACCAATTAGAGCTGGCAGTGAGTAATTAAACCAACTAATGAGATGTTATTTTAAATTACAATTCTACTTTCTTTGAACCGTTTTTGCACTAAACCTTAACTACCATAACTGCATTATTCTGATCCCTTTATAGATTCACAAGCTTGTTTTCCTCTGGGTTGTTTTCAGTTAAATATCACCCTCAGCCATATTAAGAAATAATTACATCTTTTTAATTGCTGCTTTCCAAAAGCCAAACCAAGCCAAACCAAACAAAATGTAGGTCCACTCTATAAAATGAAAGTTATCTAATATTACTATATCACAACAGTACAGCTAGCAATAGTGTGCAGATCCTTGTCATGCAAGAAATGGCCTTATTCAGTTAACTTTAGCAGTCAGGTGAGTTGAATTTCTTTTGTCTACGGACACTACTGAATATGCTGTAAAGTCATTCAAATGGGTTGCTGACCCATTCCTGCTTTTTTTTTAGATGTTGGTAATAAAATTGTATTGTCTGAAGAACAGGCACCATAGGGGAGGGATTTTTTTGTTGAGTGCTTTGCGATATTATTTTCAAAGCATCTAAGACATTTTACATACACTCTGTTGAACCAAGTAACAAATAAGATTTATGCAAAATGAGAATATGAACAATAAATCTCATAGGCTTTCTAAGCAATTACATTTTCACTGTTTTATGAATGCATATTGTGAATAAACAGCTCCTTTTACATCCAGATTTTCCTCCCTGTCAATCCATTGCATCTTGCAGTGATTTTTGCAAACAGGACATTTATTAGCATCATCTGCTCTCCCTCTGTCAATGTTTGTTAAGAAAAATTGTTGAAAGCATCCTACCCCATTCAGCAACACGGCACAAAGAGCTGCTCTCCTGCCATTGCCACCATTGAGAATGGAGTGTTGGAGGGCCCTGAGCAAAGCTTTTTCACAGACACTTTTATGCCTATGGCTATGCAGTTTGCCCTCTGGTCTCACCTTAACCCTCGTCATGTCACTCTACAGTCCCCTACTCTGAACTGGTAGGAGACAGCTGAACTCCATACCACACAAAATCATGTTTCTGAGCAGCATTCCCTCCTTTTCATTTTCCCTTTCATTCAGCAGAGCCCCAGGAGCTCATTCTCCCACTCTGGAGTACAACCAGCCCCTATTCTTTCACATAGAGCTGTTCTTTCACTGATTTGAAAGCAGAGGCCTCAGGGACCCCTGAAAGCTTGTACAGAATTTCCAGTTCCAACTGACAAGTCCAGCTCTCTTTTCTTTCTAGCTTGCATCTTTCTCTACAGACTTCAAAGGTAGTCTGTGAATTTCTGCCAACACCGTTATAAAGGGCCACGAAGGAGCAGGAATTAGAGACGAGAGGGCTCATGTCTGCTTGGCATGAACATCTATACTCCTGTTGCTGACCTCAAGAGACTCCAAAACAGTGTCTTCCCTTTTGCCTCCCTGACTGTCTTTGCTGAACCGAATCCCGGTACTGTCCACTGTGTCCTCCTACCCACACATCCAACAGCACTGGAACAAGGGAGAGCCTTTGCAGCATCTTTCCCTGGCTTCTGCTGGCAGGGAGCTCAGCAAGCACAGCCTCCCTCTGTGCTTGCCTGGCCTTGCACAACGAAAGCAAACCCACAGGAGTTTTTCTCAAGGTACCAGTTGGCCCCATGGGAAACTACTGGAACAGATTTTCCACTGATGCAGGAATATGGAGAAAGCAAAGAATAGGAAGAAGAAAAGAAAATACTGAGAGAAGAGTTACAGTTTTCTCTAGAGGAAGGGAGAACAGCTTTTTGAAAAGGAACAGAAGCAATTCCTATATCTTGTGGTGGGATTTAACAGTTCAAAAAAGGAATATTAAAGGCAGTGAGGATCAGATGTGAATTAACGCAAAGAGATGCATGTTCGTAAAATTGAGTCCTAAAGAAAATCTGAATTTTTTTATGCATTTTTAAATCTTTATTTGTTTTGTGCTCCTGTGTGAAAACAGAGTGTATTTGCAAGGGTATGATCATGTTCACAAGAAACTTGGGGGAGGGGACAAATTCAGGGATAATTTGTTATTATTTACTGAAATCATCTGGCTTAAAATCCAGAAACAGGTTAGGACACATCTATGCTGATAGGCACAGACAGTCTGAAAGTCACTTTGCTAATCTGAACTGTGCTGTTTCATGAGTATCAAAGGCACGCTACATCCAAGCTGATAGACCCTGCCTCTCTCTAGTTCTCCAGCGCAAATCTGGGTTATTAATAAATGTCTCAAGATCTGTCCTGTGAGTTCAATCTTTCTGAATCAAACAGAATGAAACCTTGCCTGATATGTGCAGAAATCCCAAAGTATTCGAGATTTATTTCAATTAGACCTTGAATTATATATCATGTTATTCCAAAACTACCAGATTTTGCAGATATTTGTGCAATATTGATGCAAAATCACTCACAGCAGCAACAAAACCATAATCATTTTTACTGCTTTTTTATATCAACCACCACCAAATCCAAATACCTTCCAGTATCTAGGTCTGACTGCCACAGACACTTGATCCTAAATTCTTCAGCCTTTTGTCTACCTCAGGTGGAATTCTGTTAACACAGGCTGAGCTTTAGGTACCTTTTCAAGCATCAGAAGCTGAATCCAAACTGCTGCAGAGGAAATGATTGAATATGCCCCTAGAATATAAATATGAGGATGCAGTAACTGCCTTCTCTTGATTTGCAAAGCCCATCCTTTCAAAAACATTTATTTGTCTTTGAAGTTACCTTTTTGCCACTGTTCAGGCTTTCTGGACAAGCATGCTGTATATAACAGGGTAAATGTTATCCTTCATCAAAACTAAAGGCTAGTTCAAATATCATTCCACAGTAGAAATACAGACATATTAGCCTGTTCTCAAGTTGTCTCAAATTTTCCTCAAAAATATTAACTTCAAATGATAATAATATTTCATTTAAAATAATTGTGTCTAATTATATTGTTCTCTAATATCTCCTCACCAGAAATCAAGGCTAATTAATTCCATGCAAGGTCTCTGGAAACATCTCTCTAACTTATATTCAATTCAGTATTCATTGTGTCTTTCTGAAATCGCAAAAACATTATTTGGTGCTCTCTGGTACTAAAATCTGCAGAAATTAATAAAAATTGCTGCTTAACCCTTGAAAGTACAAATCTAGGCATTACACATGAAAAAATACACAAGCCAAGAAAACTTCACAGCTAAACAAAAAACAGACAGGGAACTATAATAATATCTATTTGTCCAGTATTTCCTAATCAAATACTCTTATTTTTGCATCATTAAATGTGCCACTAAGGGAATGACAGCAGGAGAAAATGCTTCTAAAAGAAGCTTAAGGTTTTTGATCATGTCACAGTCTTATCTGGCTTTCATACAATCTTTGCTGTAATTTTATATTTAGTTTCAGACTGCATCTCAACAACTACCTTAAAGTCAAATTTACTCATATAAAATGAAACATTTTAGAGGTAAGAAGCTCCATCTACTGGATATTCAGATGCATATTCAAACCTTTTCTTTATTTTTGTAATCTTATTACTTACATCTTAATGCTCTTTCTCTAATGGAAATCTCTTTATTTTACATTATTAAAAGTAAATAATTTGCCAATAATGTTAATTGCCTGAAACAATGCAGCAGAATATATTAAAATATTTCTTGATAGAACAGAAAATAGTAAGGAACATCTGGGTTACTATCTCACTTACTTCATTTTCCATTTGAATTCTATTTCCAGGAAACTTTATTTCACACAAACAATTTAATAAAGTCCTGAAATTCTTTGGATCATAGGGCAAATTAATGCTTAAAAGTGTGGTTGCAAGTCTTGAGATACAACCCTAACTTCTATATCAGATTCAACTGGAAAAAAAACCAACAACATAAAGATCATTCATATAGTTTTTGTACAACATGGCCCATTTTTCAATATTGTGAGCAGGAAACACAGTCTAGAATTTTCTCATTTCATGATTAAATATGTTCCAACCATTTTTCAGAAAGAAAGTTATTTTATTTAAATGAAGGCTGGTATCAATCTTTTCACCTAGAGTCGTGTTATGAACAGCAGCTGCCAGAGGTCCACCATGAAAGTGCAGTGCAAGCACCAGTGCCAGAAGATGATAGCTTTGACAGAGAATATGGGTAATACTGTTGCTTTCTGCTCTAACTCACTTTTCTATCACCTGTGCTGCAATATCTCATGTACAAATATTCAGACCACTGCAAAATCTACTTATAAATCATGCCCTACATCATTTATCAAAAGATAATCACCATTAGAAACATTTTTAATATTTAAAATTGATGCTTAAAGGAAGGCAAATGTTTGCAAAGATTTACTCAAGTATGACAAATATGATTTATGTTTCTCAAAGTTTAACTTGGCTCCACTTAGCATTTCAGGTAGTTGATAAATTAACTAACACTCTTTCTACACTTGCTCTTCCTTTGCTTTATGTTTTCAGGTTTCTGGGTTTCTTTTTTGTACGATAAGAAATGGAAATCATAGTCTTTGAAAATGTTAATGTGCTATTGAGCTGTACATTATTCTAATGTTCACTGCTAAGATCAAGCAGTAACACTGCCTTTCATCCTACACCTGGCACTGTTTTATATGTGTTTGCAAAGAAATACTTTCAGAGCATTTTAGAAACAGTCAGCATCTTTAATTAATTGTGTTCACTCTACATTTTAATGGAGTGCAGATGTATCATTTTCTGGACTGGCCAGCACAGAAACCCTAAATTTTAAAATCAGTAAAGTATTTCACACAGGGTCTACACATAAAGCTACGCTTTTTTTCCCACAGGGAAATTAAAATGTCTGACACTTTAAAAAAACTCAAGAAATCAAAAGACAAACCAAAACAAAACAAATCAAACAAAAAACCCAAACCAAAAGTAAACAAACAAAAAAAGAAGAAACAAACAAAAAAAAAACCCAAAGGGGAGGGAAAAGAGGGGATTTCTCTGCAGATTGCCACAGTCCCATGGCAAGGGATTTGCAGAAATGAAAGGGTGGAAGCACTTCATTGTTATCTTTCTTGTTGACTGCACTTCATCAAACACTCTGGATGAGCTCAACAGAGAGATAAGGCATTGGCACACTCTTCTGGCTCTGTCAGGTGGCTGCATTGTACACACAGCGGTCTTAAAGTCAAGAAAGTGTTATTGACTGGGGGGATACACATTTGTTGCTTCATCCTCTACCTCTCTTTACTTGCTCAAATAGACAGGACAGAAAGTATGCCACCCCCCTCTATATACAGGCACTATTACACAGCCAAAAAAATCCCGTTGGGATATAAGGCAACTTCCCCAAAAGTGCTTAGAAGTGACTGCTACAATTTTTAGAGCTTTTGCTAGAAAGAAATCATGATTCCTAGCCATTAGCAGCTTTACATAAGCCTTTTAAGAAAGACTTGGCATATGTTGATAAATTTTGACAATGAATTGTCTCATACTTTTCTAAATCTCTATCCCTTTAAGAGGAAAGACATATAGAACTTCCTTGCATTCCTGTAAGGATTGCTATTAATATCATTACTCCATACCATCCAACTCAGACTTCTCTGAAGCTCTTACTAAATTCTAGGTGCATTTTGTCTGGACACACAATTGCACAGATCAGACATTTGAATAACACTTGCTGCTTTACAAGTGTTATAAAATATCAGCCAATGCAGAACCTTCCCTTCTTAGAATACCTTCCCTAGGGTCACCACAACACAGCTACTGAAACATTCAGACACAGCTAATAGGTACATTTTATAATTAGAATTCTTTCTGAAACAAAGTTAAAGGGTTCCCTAAATACAGCAGTAATTCATAGAGATATAGAGTATGTAAGAGCAAAATCATGAAGGCTAGAATGTAAAGCACAGAAATGTGAATGGGAAGACAAAGAAAGTAATGGAAAAGGAGCAGATCAAGAAAGAAGAAAAAGTGACAAGGAGATGATAAGGAGGTAAAAAGACTGATGTCTGAATATACCTTACTTCTTGAAAATAATCCCCAGAATAATTTTTTCCCTTTCCTCATTTTTTTAGACAGTTGGGAACAAATATCCAGGGAAAATAAAGAAGAAAAAAAAAGTAAAAGAAACTGGAAAGACCAGGAAAGACCCCCTCAGCCAGAGGCAGAGAATAGCAAAGCAACAGATACTGGGAAAGAGACTGAATTTGAAACTGCTTGTAATGGAAAAAAAACCTTGGACTTTTCTGGGAATAGCTTACTAATGTCTGAGCAGCTTCTGTTGTGGTGATTTAACAAAATCTTTTTGAACTATACTATGAACCTCTCTCATATTCAATCTTCTTATGAAAGTGTAAATATCATGTTTTTAAAGTATGTCAAGATCTACATTAAATAACTGTTTCGCTTTTTATTTTTTAAAGAAAATTATCTCTACATTTCTGTCACTGTGCAGTTATTGATGACATATACATGCTATATAAGAACATTTGAGATGCTTTTCCTGAAACAGCAACAAAACTAATTTGAAAGTATTAGTGAAATCAAATTCTATTGAGGTCATGTTCTAAGTCTGACCCCCACAGGACTAGACCTAAAATATGAAATCCCTCTAAGGGAATGACAGCCAAGTGTACTTTCACAACTTTCAATTTTTTTTTATTGCACATATCAACCTAGATATTGATAATATTTGATGCTTAGCAAAAGGATCTTGGGAGCATCAGAAAATAACCCAAAGAGAGAGACACAGAAGAGAGGGACTTCTTCTTTTGAAGGCATTTAAAAGCAGTAGTCATTTACAAAGTCTTGGTCATATATCTCAAAAACTAACACCCAAAACAAATGTCACATTTCTAATTAGTAGCTGATACAAGTTCAACACTATACTATTGCCAAGATAATTAGTATTCTTTCAGCAGCATTAGAACTCTCCCCTTAATATTTTTCTCTGCTAGCAAGTACAGATTATGTACAATTAAAATCTTTTGATGCAGACCTTGATTTTAATGATATTTGTCAACTTCCAATTGAGAAAATTGGTCATTTTTGCCTTGGCTCAACATCAAATACATTTTGGATTAATGATATTTTAAAAGCTGGGGTTTTTCTTACTTTTTGTAGACCACTGCTTCTGGAACTGTAATGTCTGAAGAGTTGCTGCAGTGCTTCTGGCAGTCTGGGGTCTCTCCCAGAACTAGTGGCTCCTTATTGAAGGAGAGAAGCAACTACAAATGCACACAATTTACTGGATACTTTTAATCCTTCAGAAGCATGTTGTTGGTGATGGGTTTTTTCATTCATTAGTTGGCCAGTTAGGTATTGGGGGTTTGTTGTTTTCCTGTCTGGATTGAAGAAAAGTCTTTATATTAAAATATTGGCAATCCTCCCTAGAGAGAAGCTGCAAGTTGCTCTCAGCTTTACACCAGATTCTGAATACACCTGTACTTGTGCTGAGGTTTCATAAGCATTTACTGTGCCAGCAGTTCCACTGAAATCCATCCTATTGAGTTTACCCCCAAAGCTAATGAAAAGTTGAGACATATTAACTGGTGGTTCATATGAGAGTATGCAAAGATGTTGCATGGGATGCTAAGTAATAGACAGACTACTGCATTGGGCACTTTGACACTTTGATTCAGCTGATTAAGAGATTTGGATTTAAATTCAAAAAGTTATCTTGATTTTGAAGTCGGAATTTATAAGGAAAAATAAGTCTTCCTGACCAACACAATAAGCCCAACAACAGTCCTTTCCAGGTCAAAGTCACAGCTGTGCCTTCAGATTATTTATGAGTGTATTTACAAGTTAAAGCATGCATTCATGGGAATTTTATAATTAGAATGTATTTTAATTGAACACAAAAGATCGTGTGGTCCTTAGGCTTTATGAATAAGAGTGGCTTATTTGGGTTTAGGTAAATCTGTTCCCAAATGATTTCTGTTAAGCTGAAAAAAGCAAGTTCTTTTATTGTGACTATTCAGAAATATTTCCAACTGCTTATTGCTTAAACTTACTCAGTTTAAATTTATTCCTTAAATCATATCAGCAAAACTTTCTCAGGAAAAAATATCCAAATAAATGAAACCTGACAGACCTAAACCTCCGTGCTATAGTTTTCCATCTGTAAAATCTGGTGAATTAATCCTTGATTTCCCCTAGCCTTTTTCAGTCTAAGGTGTTGAGACTGCAGGCTGCTAATGGGTCCTTTTGTCTGTGAGCACAGTATGGCACTAATTTCAGAAGGGGCCTCCAGGTGCTACTGTAAAACAGATTAGTGTTATTAATATGTAATTCTTACAGTATAACCATCCATATAAACAGTGAAGTGCCTTCATTTTCTTACCTACTTTCAACATGACTCCGGATGAGAAATGGTGTCACATAATTCTAAAGAACATGCTAATATTCATGATAATCAAAGAAGAAAATTTTAGAGGTATTAAATCATATTCCTTTTCACAGAATGAGCGTGATAAAAGATGCTGTTTCTGCAGGAACACCGAGGTACTCTAATGCTGAAAATCCTCAAATCCTTCTGAATCTCAAGTTAATTAAAATAAAACTTTCTTGATCATGCTAGCTAATAATAATAAGAAATAATAATAATAAGAAGAAAATTTATCAGTTACTCAGTTACAGTATGTGCTTTTACTTTTCCACTGGAAAGCATAATCCCAGTGCTGAGGCTTACCTACACCAAATCAGAGGAGTATTTTGAGGTTTTCTGTGTAAGCCGTGTATTTTGAAACAGAAGTATCTCCCTCCCTAATACTAATACAGCTGATCTAATTCCAGACACTCCCTTTTAGATTTTCATTTTTTCAGTATTTCACATTTTTAAAACTAAATTTAATTAAATATATTTAAAAAAATCTTAAAGCTATTTTTAAATTTTGTTTATTAGTCATACTCTAAATACATTATTTAATAATTATACTGTCTGAAATTATTTCAGTCATGACTGCTTCATTGATGTGTTAGCACTGAAAAATAAAGAAAAAATGTCTTTTGGATTTTTCGTGATTACATAGTGATGCTCTTCTAAGATCTAGCACTGAAATACGACTTCAGCTTCAGATGGAACTATAAAATACCTTGGGCCTCCTTTCGTATAGATGTGTACAAGTATTTGTGTGACATGATGCTTCTGATATCCTTCACATGAATTGTTTGTAGCTTCACATGGGTTCTCCAATCCTGAAACTGGTCTCCAAAAAAGTTAGCTGTTTTATTTGTCTCATCTAATTCCAATGAAGATTTTATTTAATTTTTAAAATTTTTCATTAAGCTTTTTGATGAACCTATGACCCACTCCGAGTATTTATGTTGGTGTCCTGACATAACATGCTTGACAAGCTTAAGCGAAGGCTTCCTAAAATTCATTCAAAATCATACATTCAACTCTGACTAAACTGGTATTTTAAAGACAGGACAAAAAAAACAATTTGAGAAATGGTTAAACATATTGCCTTTAGATACAATGTTATGTAAACTGCTAGCCAGAAGGTATATATACTATTTATGATCTGTATAATCAATAAAAAATTCTTTCTGGATACTCCTTTTCAGATTCACACATTACCCCCAGAATGACCTTCATTAATATCTACCATGCCAGAAGGGGAAAAGTCTTTCAGGTTTTGTGCTGTTTATAGTATGTCTATCAGTTTCATGGACTGAAGGTGACGGAGTGACTGTATTCATTATGCTGGTTTGACAAAATGACAGAATGCAAATAAATTTCTGGTTTGTGACTTAACTATGATGAAATTTATTTTCTTCTCAGAGCTCATTGGACAGCTGATTACATGTATTGCAGCAACAGATTGTTCCACGTAAATGTAAATGTGCTTTGACCACTAAATGAAGTGGGAGGTTTGACAGAGGACACTTCAGCCAGGAAGAGTGATGGGGTCTCATTTGTCACTATTGAGATGGCTGATTTTACAAACCCAGCTCGTGTTACAATAGTTTTTTAAGCCATCATCTGGATGTAGTCTTGATGTGGGCTAGCAAAGACTCGCTGACAATTCATCACATGTTGGAGAGCAAGGCTGGCAAGTATCCAGGGGAGATTCAATCAAAAACTCATGGCTCAAGACTACTGGGAAGGAGGAGGTGGATGAGATACTCAGAATAAGCCAATGAGCAGCTTCTCCTGTGGCCTGTGTATATTACCGATACATATTTGACTTTTAACTAACCATCCCCTTTATAGACTTTCCCCCTTTCATCACAATTCCACAAAAAAAAAGTTGCTGAAACTTATTTGTAGAGTTGCAAATAATTATCTGTATAGAATAAGAACCTTTCAACCTTTAATCCCTATATCAATCTCCTTGTAAAAGTATGAACCTCAGCCACCTATTAACCACTCAGAAGGGCTGGAAGGGTTCAGTGTGATGTTCACTCTGAATTCTGTATTATTGTATTTAAATTGTTTACCAGTAGCCTGAAATAAGCTTGTGTATGCCCACCTGGGCTGTGATTAGTGATGATTTCCAAAAGAGAGAAAGAGGCCAAAGCCAGCATCAAGGATGGAAAAAGAAGGTTAATGCTGTATGGCTAACAGAGAAAGCAAATACCATCAGGCACCTTGAAGAAAGACCTTCTATTTCAGAGCATTAGAGATTTTTTTCAGTAATTTCAGGCATTTATTTTTTTTTTTAATTTAGATTCTTATTTTGAATAACCCACTCTATGTAACTCCTCACAGCAAATTCATGTACTTCGTAGCTCCCTGTATGCTTCTTATCAGCTGAACTAGATTACAAAAGATGTTGATTTTTGAATTTTCCTCAATATTGAAAATAAAATAAGAGTATTTATTAACTGTTATATTAGAATCCAGCAGAATATGTAAGCATGTAGCGTATTTTCATGCAATGATACTGTTTGAGCAGAAGGCTGCAGTAGAAGATCAGGTTGAAGTGCCCCAGGAGATACACAGGTTTTGTTTGTGGATTTTTTTTCTTACTTTGTCTTTGCCAGTTAGATTAACGGCTACCAGAAATGTTTACAAAGAGCTTTGGTAGCACAGAAGCTCTTCTCACAGAATCCCATCATTAATTGCAGCTAGGATCTGCATCATAAAGAAGTTTTGCCAAGTATAAAGAAAAACATTTAATTCATTAGGTATTCTGTCTGACTTGCTGCTTGAAAAAAATTAGGCATGCATGATTTCTATATTAAACAATATTTATACATAAAATATGTGTAGAATAAAAGTATAGCATAAATGTAACATGAAAACTCAGTAAATGATTAGCCACCATTAAAACAACTAGCTCAGAATAAAGAACAGCAGAAAACAGTTAGCTTTCGCTAAACAACTTTGGGGAAAAAAAAATTAGAAAAATATTTAGTGTAAGTGACATTTTTGGTAATCCTCTGATGCTTGAGAAAATGAGCATTTTCCCAAAATAACACCCAGATCCTATTTATTTTGTTTCCTCTGTTCATTTGATAAAATGCACAGAGTTGCCACAGACCAGAATAGTTGTACTTCATTTGTATCTGTGTAGAAGTGCAACTCCTATGACAAAAACAATTTAAAGCTCTTTCTTAAGGAGGATAAGGAACTAATTGCAACATTACTGCTAATAAAACCAATCCTTTCTTCTTCAGTTTCACCTTTCATCAGATTATCTCAAAGACATTCTGAACCACTAACTGTGTGGGGCAGTCAGTTTTATGCACTTTATATAGGAAATTATGCAGCTGAGAGGGATTAACCAAGTCTTTAATGGGCACACAGTGGGTAAGCAGCAGGAACAGTTGTATTAATTGCAGTATGCTGCACTGTTCCCTGAAAATTTCCTCAATGCCAGGTTCTATACAGATATAAAGGCATAATCTCTATTCATTGCCTATGCTTGTGTCTAAAAAAAGTAAAGAAAAGTTAAACAATATCAAAAGCACCTTTCTTGAATACATAGCAGACCAAAGAGATGAATGCACAAAGGGAATAAAAATAAACCAAAGAAAGTAACTAAATGAATGTAGTGGTAGGGGCTGCTAGCTCTGGTTTTGGAAGTTCAGAAAGATCCAATATATCATGATGGAGTAGAAATCCGTAGCTGGCTTTTAGTGAGCTGGTAGATGCGCATATACTTGCTACCACCTTCCAGTAGGTAAAGGTCAGGGCAACATCTGTGTAACAGATTAGGAGCAACTCTTCTTTCATACCTGAACCAGAGCTTCTGGCATCAGCTGAAGTATTTCCAGTATTGCACTAGTTTTTGAAAACTAGGGTTTTTAAAGCTGACATATTTAGTGTGGATGTGGCCTCATTCTAAGTACGGTGTGCAGTTCTGGGGCCTCACAATTTAAAGAGGCTGTAAAAGCACTTTCCAGAATAGGAAAACAGATCTAGTGAAAGAGCTGGAATGAATGTCCTGTGAGGAGTGGCTGAGCATTTTGCTCTGGTCTATTTGTAAAGAAGGAGGTTAAGTGGCAACCTCATTGTACTCTACAGCTTCCTGAGAAGGATAAGTTGAGAGGGAGATGCTGACCTCTTCTCCCAGGTGTTCAGTGACAGGACATGTGGGAATGGTTCACAATTGCATAAGGGAAAGTTCAGACTTGATGTCAAGATGCATTTCTTTACCATGAGAATGGTCAACCAGTAGAAAAGGCTTTCTAGACTTTTTGTGAGTCCTGAAGAGTTTAGGCAGATGGATTAAATGATCATTGTAGGTACTGTACAGGTCCCCAAAAATCCCACTTAAAGAGGGAAAAAAAAACCCTGTAAAGTATTCAAGTGTCCATAATCCTGTAGTTTATAAACATTGGACAGTAAAAACATTTAACAAAGCAATAGGACATACTTCATTGTGCTTCTGCATTTAGATCTCATCATTCTTCCTGTCACTGGAGGAAGCAGTAAAGCATTTTGCCATTCAAAAGAATTGGGAAAATAAGAAGTGTTTTCTCTGACATTGCTGCTTCTACCTCTTGTGTTTCCTATGCAATACTGTTAGAACTAGCACACATGGGAAGAAGTAAAATTAACAGAACAGCTGCTTACTTTCACTCCAGCACATAAGCTGTCATTTATCTCAGAATTCCAATAAGTCTAGCAGTAAAGCAAATATGCACTTGCTGTGGTTTCTTTCATCCTTCCTCTCCACCTGTTTCTGTTTGTTATCCTTATGATTCTGGCTTGCCTTTCCCTAATCAGGTTGTGAGTTCCCTGAGAAACCTTCCTACAATATCCAACTTAGGTCCCCCAAGGGAACATTTCCTTCATAGAGTATTGCTTCCCATGTCCATAGCTTCTGTTCTAAATGGGTCACAGAGTCAAACCTAAACCAGCAGCAGCTACTGAAGGCAGTCAGACCCTAAACGTTTGTTTCTTGACAATGAAGTGGGATTCCTGCCCAGAATAAAGAGGGTGTGAGGAACTCTGTAGACTCAGATGGAACACTTGAGCCCAGGGTGTCATACAAAGATGCAAAGACAATGTTGCCATTCAACAATGGACTGTTAAGATTCAGGGGTTTTAATACAGATCTCAGTAGGCTAGGTTCTTCATAGAGTGCAGTGAAAGATATGTAAAATATTTAAAGTTTGAAATACACAATATTTTAGTCTTCATTTTGGCAATATATTTTATTTCCCTATTCCAGTATTTCTGAGAAAATTGCCAAGGGAAAAACAATTTGGTGTTATACTAGAGGTAAAGATGAAAACAACTGTCCTTTTTAAGGCAAAGTAAGGTGAGATGAACTGGATTAGTGGTGGGGGGAAAAAAAAGCTATTGCTTTGTAGACAAATATACAAGAAAGTGCAGAAAACAAAATAAAAAGAGAAGAAAAATGCCATTTGTGTCTGTGATGCTCACTGCTGTTTGTAGCCTTGACTGCTTTCAAGAGGCAGCCACCAGCCTCTGCTCACTTCAGCAGCCACAAGCAAAATTGTATCTGTGTCAGGTTGCTTGTGACAGAATGTGTACTTGTTTTGCAGGTCACAGCTCACAGTAGTTTCGACTGAATGTATTAGATGAAATTAAGCAGAAAACAAATTGAAAGGAAAGAAGGAAAATACAGGAAGGTTGAAAAAAGGTGGTGAGACCAGAATTAGATAGGAGTGGTTACATGTTCAACTCATGGATGCGAGATTTAGCCAGCATCATTTCAGCATATCAGCCAGAGCCTTCCTTGTGAGTTACCTTGTGATTCTTCCTGAATGATCTTCGTGGAATGATACACAGAAGGTGTGATACCTCATGTGATCCCCCAGCATGGTGGATGTAACAGCTGAGATTTGTAAGCTTATTTACTATTGTTTTTAAGAATTTTACAGCGACCAGTTTCAAATTAGGGGGATCCAAATTGACAGAGGATTTTTTCCTTTATTAGTTAAGTCTGTATATGGGACATAAACCTTGGCCTGTTGATTTCCATCTTCATACTTGTTTTGTTTATTATAATTGTGATTTTAGGTATTTTTTGCTTGGATTTGTCTATTTTCAACTTTTTAATTTTTTCCTTTTTTTTTCAGAGTGACATATTAGAAATCCAGTTGGAATTTTGTTATTTGGAGAGCTTGTAATATAGGCAGGTACACAATATTGCAAGGAGTAAAAATGATAGAATAAAAGAAGGAAGAAAGAAACACAAAGTTGATAGAAGAAGAGTAGGGACTATTGCATATTCATCTGACATTTCTAGAAAAATCTGAGCTTGAAACAATAAGCTACTGCTTTGGTGCAAAACTCCTCCCTTAATCCTTTTCAAGCACCAGGAGGCTGGAAGATGACATCTGTTAAGCTTCTTTTTCCTGGAGTTCTGTGGAGCTACTGACCATTATCTCTGATGCCTTTGCCAGGAAAATTGTTAGAAACTATAATAAGAGACAGAACGTAGTGTATGGATGGATATGACACACTGAGAAGGAGCCAACGTGTGTTTTGTAAGACACATCAAAGGCATCAAAGACCTGATGGAATTCCTCGAAAAAGCCAGTATATGAATAAGGAAAATACACTTGTTACAGTCTACTTGGACTTTCAAGGAGATTTCAACATAAATTATCATTAAAAATTCCTGAAGAAGCTAAATGGCCAAGGAATAACAAGACTTCACAGAGATTAAACAGGTTGAAAGATAAAAGTCACAGAACAAATTCTAATTTTCCATGACACAGGAAAGACAATATTAAGTTCATAATTGATATGGAAATATCAGGGAAGTAGCAAAGGTTGTTAACATATAACACAAACCAATCACAATAGAGCAGGCAAACTCTGATTGCAAAGAACTGCAATAATGACATTTGTGATACTAAAGTGGACAAAAATAGAAAGCCAAAATTCAGGATTGATACAGTGCAGCACACTGAAGGAAAAAAAAACCCATCTCAGTTTCATATGTGTAACGATATGCTCAGAGCTTCTGGAATATCAGGCAAGAGAATGTTCTTTGAGCTGTACAGTCAAATGACAAGAAAACCTAAGATCGGTAGAGGTGAAAATATGCAATGTTATAAGCTATTAGAAAAATAGTAGGAAAATGAAGAAAAAAAGCCATTTTACCACTGTACAGATCCGTCAAACATCAAATATTGAACATTATGTGTGTTGCTAGTCCTCTTCTCTCAGAGGATAATGGTCAGCAATGATGAGAAAATCTATGAACAGTTCATACAAAAAAACCCTGAATATATGAGGTTTCTTGAGCCTGCAAGATACAGGACTAAGTGAGAAATCGCATAGCAATACAAAATTATAAGTAGAGTGGTTGAATATGAATATGGTGTTCACTGTGTTTCCAAACATAGGTATTAGGAGTCACCACACATAACAGGCACACAGTCCAAAACAAGGGGAAGTCAATAGGTAGTTGGGCTTTGGAACTTAGTCCCAGATTATGTCACGGAAGCTGACAGTATGGGTTCAAAACTGGACTAGAGAAATTGACAGAAATAAAACTCATATAGGGCTATTGAATACAGCGGTTAAATGTCTGGAAGCATCTGAGACCTCGCTAGAATATGAAAGATTACTCAAAAGAAATGTATACATGAACCTTCTCATGGCCGCTATCAGAAGCAGGATATTAAGAGATGGAGCTGTGCTCAGCCTCAGTATGGCTTCCTGCTTTCCAACCTTTTGCCTGCGCTATCAACTAAAGATTAATAACGGTGTTCAGCAAGACTCCAGGAATATTATTACACTGGGAAGGATTGTTTCAGAGGCTTACACTGCAGTTTGTTGTTACTCTATGGATAATTTCATATAATTTGATAAGAACATGCCCTTTCTTATCTGGGTTGCTAAAGGCCACACAATGACGAATGGAAGGCAAGCAGAAGACATCAACAGGTCCTGTGAAGCAATTTTAAAAGCATTTATCCAGCACATTCAGCATCAATGGTTGTGCCATCATTCACTTTTTGCTGGCTATAAAATGATTATGCACAGTCACATTTGGGTGTTATTATTATTATTCCAGGCAGAATATCTATCAAAAATATCCCAAAGAGTTTTCTTTAGGTTCATGTACAATTTGTTGCCACTTGGTTCTGTTCTCATAATCTGTTCAGAATAGCATTCCACCTGCTTATTGTTTACTGCCAAGTCAAGACAATTTAACTCAAAGAAATTTCCTAATTTTCCCATTCACCCTTTCCCCCTGTAAAACTTTGTCTTCAAATCTAATCAGGGCCCCACCTGAGATATGTGACTATAACTTCCCATCCCTGCTAATTAAACAAATATAAAGGATTTTGAATCATAAA
The DNA here is from genome assembly GCA_036785705.1 of Acanthornis magna. Classification (NCBI taxonomy): domain Eukaryota; kingdom Metazoa; phylum Chordata; class Aves; order Passeriformes; family Acanthizidae; genus Acanthornis; species Acanthornis magna. Next base: position 11,814,541 of record JAWUZG010000025.1, read on the forward strand.
ACTCAGATGGTAGAGAAAATTCATTGTTATCTGTAGTCGTATCACTCCAAAAATGGTCTTTTTTGAGGTTTAACTTATATAAAGACATCTCATAGACAGCAAACATCTTATTAGAGGTATTAGTCAAGTTTCTATAGAAAATATTTTATATGCTTACAAAAGGATTTATAATGTCTTCAACTTAGAAGAACAATATGTCTCTTTATCACATTGTAAGTATTGGTTCAATGCACATGGTTGATTGTGTAGAGCTAACCATCTTTTATTGTCACTTGTGGTAGAGTAAGTGTCCTGAATGATCAACTTACTGAGCTGTAAACATGTCACTGTAGCTATATTTCTAAAGACTCATTCTAGAAAAAAAAAAAATTGTTACTGGTTTTATAGTGCTCTGCTATATGTATTTCTGGTTTGTTTTTAGAGCAAGATCATTTCTCCTAGATTGGGAGATTGAAAAAATAAATTGTTTAGCGTATAATTTTTTACTACCAATCTATTCACTGTGCAGAGCTGCAAATGTTTTTTGTAAGTAATCACCAATACAGCTATTATTCAGGGGACAAATAGTCAATATTTTTAAAATGAAGGCACACAAAGTTATTAAGTGAATTTATCCTTACCCTAAAATATCCACAAAAAGAAAATATGTTGAGAAATGCATACAGAAATTTGTAGAGCATGTACATATAGTACCTTTTAAAAATCTCTAAGACATCAACAGAATGTAAGAAATGAGAGCTGCTGTTCTACTGTTAATATAAATAATTCTGTCTTTTTAAACTTGTAATTACCTTACAGTACAAATAAAGTTTGTATAGAAAACATCAAGTACACAGTGCACTTTATATGTAGAGAACTACAAATCATTTTAATCTCTTAAGTGACAGAAAATCCCTGAACCTTGTAAATAAAAACCTAAAATGCTTGTTTCTAGTCCATACATATTCATTTTTAACTTGGATACCCAGAAGCAAGAAAACTAGACTAACTGACTTTTGGGAAACTCAAAAAACACATGAGCATAATTTTATTACTTTGAAAATACTGAAAAACTCAAGAATGGCTTATCCTAAATCTTAGACTGTCAATGTCTAAATGACTCCGTAAAACAAAGATTTCCTTCAGGAGGGTTCTATACAGAGCATTGAAATCTAGCAATTCTTTAGTCATTTTTACAGCTACTTACGCTTGGAATGTTAGGATTATTTTTTGTTTTTTAGTTAACTATATACAACAAATAAGCAATATTGAACACTGAAATATTCATTGGATAGACATTTGTTTGAGGCACTGTTTCACCACTGATACCCTAGGTCTGGTTTTGAAACTGCATTTATGTTTTGCTGATACAGCTTAAGAGCTGTGATAAACTAATGTTCAGAAATTCAAATTATCCAGTATGACCTACTAGCATAGCAACTCTTGCATTGTAAAATTTTTCAAGATAAGGAAATCAATGAAAGGTAAACCCCACTCTATTGCAAAACAGTAAGAAAACAGAGCAACCATTATTTCACATGGAATTAGAAAAAAAAATCAAGACGTGCAGACTGAAATTTTCAAGTTTTAGTAACTCGTCCTGAGAAAGAGGAGAGTTATTCCAAATGCAGATGAAAGAACACGACTTGTAACTTTTTATGAAGGAAACTGAACACCAATATCACATTTACATATCTTCCAGATAAATTAAAGAAAGACAATGTGCAGAAGCCAGGTTGGAGAGTGACAATTTTATCTCTTTGACAGATATACACTCAAAATACACAAGGAAGGCAATGCTAGGTCTCAAAACTTTTCTCTTGCAGGAAAGAAATAGTAAGTTTTTATAGCTATACTACTGAAGGGAACACTGACCAAATCTGATACAGCAACAGCCCTGATAAAAGCTCCAAGAAAATGAAAAGCCTGTAAATCTGCCTATATTCTTATCTGAGCTCAGAAAAACACCCTTCTACTACTTCTTTGTCATGTTAATACACAACCAATTGGACATGTGAAAGCATGCATTACAAGAAAAAATTACTTGGTCCAGAATCCTAATAATAGTAATCACCAGATTTTCCACGAAAACAAGAACAATGAAAAATTAATACATTCTTCTTCTGATCAGTGAGCAAATTACAGCAAATGGAAAATCATTTCAGATTAACAGCAATTTTACAGGAACAAAAGGCTGTTCCAGATCCACATTTTTTCTTCTTATTCAATGTTTCTCTCCTCTGACGAGGAAAACAAACAAACTAAAAAAAAAGGTAATATGTAAGAGTTTAGCTATAATGAGTTCCACATTCTTATAAATTAAGTATTGTTCAGTAGAGGTTTGATTAGAACAAGGTATCCGGCTTTGCTGGAGGCTGTATATGCTCCCAATAAAAATCTTTACACTTTGCAAGGTGAATATAAGAGGTACTAATTCTATAAGGTCTATCTTTGAGTAAAAAGGTACAATGACAAACAACAATCTCATTTAACAATTTCCAAGCTAAAAAAAAAAAAAATAACTATGTAAATCCAGCATGGTTAAATCCTAGTAGTGATCCTGAGTGTAAGACCATTATGCACAGAGGAGGAAAGAGATCCACATGGCAAATTACATGAGCAATCCTCATGGCCTCTGCTATGCTGCACAAATCCTGTGTCTCTGGGATAAACTCAGCCAGCTCTAAACCACCGAATCACAGCATGGCTGAGGTTGGAAGGGTCTTCTGGACCAATTCCCCTTCTCAAGAAGGGCCACTTAGAACATTCTGCCTCAGTGCCTGGTGTAAACTGGACAGCTGTGACTGCATGCTGATGTTGACAACTGTGGTATGTTTTACCATTACAGACTAACATATAAGGAATTTGAAAGAGTACTAGAAAGAGCTGTCTTGGGGAGACTCTGTCCACAGAGTCCTTTATTCTGCCTTCTCCAGGCAGCTGATTGCACTTGCACTGACAAGAAAAACCCTTTTATTTCCTCTCTGTAGGAGAGAATTTCCAGATAGAGCACAAAAATGAATGCTGTTCTTCCCTTAGCCACGGAAACTGACCAAGGAAACTGACCAAGGAAACATCCAGGTCTACAGGGAAGTTATTTCATTATCTGGAATCCAGGAACTTTTACTAGCAGGAAATGAAGGAAGATGACATTTTTTACCCTGAAGTACTGTGCATTTGGAAGTAAAGGGTGTACAAATAAGGTACCAATAAAGTACCAATTGTTAGTACATCAAAATTTCCTGTGCACTCCAAACCTGGGCAGTGCTGGGAGCACCTGATGTAGTGGACTCCTGCAAGCAAACACGCGTAAATAAATGGTCAGAAACTTCGGAAACTCTAAGTTTTCCCAATATTCTTAGGCAAAACCCAGCTGATGCATGTCTATCTTCTGAGCGCTCTCATAAGATTTTCTTGTTTCTGAGGTAAGCATACCATCCATCTCAAGCAGTGGGTATAGGCAGGAGACCACACACACAAGAGAAAAAACCTCAAAATAAGACCAACCCCACAGATTTCTGTATGTCTGCCACAATAGTAACAAGCAGGCTGCCTTTGAAAAGCAGCATTTGACAACAAAACAAATTCTTCTGTGAGTCATTCACTGTTACATCCTTCTATATGAAGATGTGTGTAACACATTTAGGAACTTGTAAAAATCAAGAGAAACCTGAGAAACCTTCAGCTAATGCTAGTCACCTGCCTCAGTCATTATTTTATAAAGAAGCAAACATCTCAGTAAGGCGAATTTCTCCATCTTTGATCAAACCTGCAGTTGGTGATCCTGGTATTGCTGAGCAGATCTGAACACATTACTCTTACACTGACACATCCTTCTGTGTTTGAAAGGAGGGCACTCAGAAACACCTTTCTCCTACTTTGTTCTGCTTCATTTATTTTTCGATCTGAAATTCCTCTGGCCATGCTTATTAGTGCCAGTCAGTGTAGCCCCATTATTTCAAAGGAACTGCCAACTACCCTACAAACAAAGCCTCTCCTAAGACAAAGTTGATTCTTCTAGCCAAGCTACATTTTATTTCATTAATGTGTTTGTTCATGTTCTGCCTAGGTATCTATCTGCAAACTTACCAGCAAGAGATATTTTTTTTCCCTAAAACATGGGCTTTCAGTTTATGCACTCACTCATCCAGACTTTGACATCTCAATGGGGAAGGCAGAGACATGAGCTCAGCTAACTCATTCTTTATTGAATTTGGTTGAAGATATCTAGTGAGACAGCTGCATAGGTTTCTGCCTTTGTCATTATACATCTCCAAAAGGGTTTATTTTTTTTAATTCATCAGAGAAAAAAATGAAAATAAACAATACTTTGTATCTGTCATAACATTTCAGAAGCTTGGTTTTTTTCTTCAATCCTCGTCCTGTAGCTAGTACATTCTATTCTAAATAAGAAAACAGGATACCAAGAGGGCACTAGACTGCTTATCAGAAAGTAAGTTTAAATGTAATCTAAACACAAATGAAAAAATTATTTATTTTTTTTTTCAGTAAGTATTTAATCTAGGTCTCTGTGGCCTTTGGCAAGGACAAAACAGCTAGGAGATATCTTCTGCCCTTTAGCCACTTGACATTAAGATCCAGAGGAAATAAAAACCAAGGCCCAAGATGATGGGAGAAATTTTTGCTTTGGAGACTGGTGAGTAAGATTTAAGTTTAATTCAACCCAAAATGTCAAGAAGCCTTATTTCTTATCATGGTGGAAAAAAAAAGATGAGAAAAATACTTTGAGTCAAATAGAACATTTTGTTTCATTTTGACCTATTGAGGAAAAGAATGTAATTGTGTAACCTGAGTAGAAAACTGCCCATATTCCCCTCTTTGCTGGCTGATTCTTTCATCTATCCACAGAATCGCAGCTTGAGTTGACAAGCTGCAGGGGCAATTTTAACTCCTACTGAAGAAGAATATTTTCTGGAAAGGTACAGTGCATGGCATTTGGTCTAGCAAGGACCCATTTTCATATTGAAATAAGTGGAATAATGCTTATTTTAATAACGAACAATGGTCATGCTCTGTCCCAAATAAGAACAAGAAAATAAAGTGTCAGAGAGAAATGTCTAGCCTCTCAGGAAAATTTCAGATATAAGATCGCACATAAAAGTTTACCTCTTCTGTTAAAAATCAGTTCTATGTAAGGTTCATCATTACATTAAGGCAAAACATACTGAAATCTCAGGGATGCCTACATCCCACATGCACTTACCCTTGTCTTGCATTCATGCTCTTGTGACAAACAACATTTAGGTAGTTCAGTTACGTATCTAGTTAAAAAGTCACCATGCAAAAGAACAGAAAGACTGTGGAAGAAAATTAAACAAACCTGAAATCTATTCCTCCAAGCATGGCTGTTAGCTATTAATCAGGCAATTAGCATGTAAGGGTTAATAAAGGCAACAGAGATATTGACTCCATATCTATGGAGAGGAATTTTGTACCCCATTGTACCTTACTTCAATTTTTATTTTAAATCAATCAGGTGATAAACGCAGTCCCTTTCTGACTGGAGTGATTGCAATGAACAATACCACCCATATAAAAAACCCTGTTATATTCCAAAGAATTACATCTCTCAGTGTAATACAAGTCACACTGGATTTTTGCTCCAAGCCTACTGGCAGCAGTACATTGTTATTTGTTAGTGATTTTCAGACGTGTTTTATTCTATTAGTGTTTTTAACTAGCTCTAGTTAGAAAAGCAGTTTACAAATAAAACTATTTCAAGAAGGAATGAATCTCAGTAATGAAATACCATATTTATATAATCAATTTTTCATTTAAAGAAACTGAATGGATTTTGTAGCACTTAGAAGCAAGACCGATGCAGGGGAATAGATACTGTAATCACTCATTTATTTTGAATAAATATTTGAGTTACAATATTGAACTGGTTGGTATTTTAATTGCAATTGATTGATTTTATTTCTGCAGATCACAAGCTCATTGCATTTAATTCTACAAAGTCACGCATGGATGCAACAGTATAATTTTACTTGCATTTTCTTTATTGTTTCCTTCTTACATAAGAAGGGAGAAAAAGGAAAGGAGAGAAAGGAGAAAAAGTAGAAAAAGGGGGAAAAACAGAAAAAGGAGAAAAAGGAGGAAAAGGAGAAAAAGGAGAAAAAGGAGAAAAACAGTAATCAGGCTGGCTGATGATGAAAAATACTGTAAACTGAGAATAAAGCAGGAACAGGAAAAAAGGGTAGACAGAATGTGGAAGGGAAAAAAAATGTGTAAATAATAAAAATAGTGATAAGAATAATACCATACATTGAAAGAAGACAAGGAACAAAATTATAGGGGGAAAAAAGACAGATGAGCCTAAGGAAAAACCACTCCTATTTCATGACAGATTTCTTACATTCAAACAGTCAGCTTTGTTCTCTTGTGGTATGAGTGTACAAAAGGGATGTGGATTTCTTTCTGTCCTTTCCTTCCTCCCTCCCTCCAAAGCACAAGTGCACTCTAAGTGAGAAAAGAGCAACCCACTTGCACATTATGGCATTGGCCTGGCTGAGGATTTTGATGTTCAAGTCCTAACCCTATCCAGTTAGAATGGGACACTATACGCAAATACCGTGCTGGGTTGTAGGACAAACCTCCGTGCAAGCGCTTTCCTTTTTTCCCTTTGGAGCAGCAATTATTAAATAGCTTTACCTGAAATTCAAATTAGAAAAAAAAATCTGGAAGTATAATAAAACTCCTACATAACTCCTGTGAGAGTTGTAGATCCCACTGCGTAGGGATAATTCTCCTTACTGCCACCTTTCAGCCTTTCTTCCTGCCTGTTGCTCCCCTTTCCTTTTTCTGAGAATCATTCCCTATTCATTCTTCATTAAAACTTGCAAGTTGCTAATAACAATGCATTTTGAAGAAACTACAGATTTTCAATGGAAAAGCAAAATTACTTGGAAATTATTTGACTGACCTCTTCTGAGGCCGGGACCATTATAACAATTCTGGTATGAAGATCCCCTGAGGGCCACAGATACTGGAGTCCTGTCAGCTGCTGAAGAGACACTTCTGGTGACTTTCACAAATATGGTTAGCAGTGACCAGAAATGTCAGGTTTATTTACCTGGAGTTATGGGAATTCTTTGTTGTGAAAGCAACTTTGTTCCAAAAGGGAGTTTCTTCATGTATGGACAACTTATATTGCTGTCTTGTGAAATCCAGAAGCTTTTGGTTGTGATACTGATAGGAATCAAACATCGGGGAAAAGGCTTAGCCCCCACTAACTGAAATGTCTGATTTTTTCTTCCACCTTTACTACTATTTTTAGAGACTGTAACACAGTGTCTGTTACACAGAGAAGAATCCCTTGAGATTGTCTGGATTCTGAAAGTAAGTTCTCTCATGAAATCTGCAAACATTTAATTCCCTGTTTGCAAAACATGAGGACAAAAGGGACTAACTATCCTCTTGTCTTTCAGAAATAATAGGACACAAATATTTATACACACATACAGTCTCAAAAAAGCTCACCTGATTGCTGCTGAAACATTAAGCATAACCAATTTTCTGCTTACCTTATATCTGGAACAAATTATTTTATTCCATGTGTAATTCCAAAGAGATCTTCACATGGTGATGCTCTCCGCATATCATATGCCAGCCTAGTGTTCTACTCACCTTGGCAGAACTCTTTTCTTTGCTGTGTCTAATGCTACCAACTACTGGAAATATGCAAATGAGTGCATAGCTAATGCTGAACATGAGACACAGCACCTTTCTGAAACCTCAATTTAAGCGTGTTGCTGTCTCACTGTGATTCAACTTCACTGAAATCTTACCAGGTCTGTGGAAAAGTGTCAGGCATTATTCAGACTTCTTTCAACATGAGGTTTTTATCAGACTGAAAATGTGTAATTCCTTGAACCAAAAAAGGAAAGGACTGGTAGAAGAGATAATCAGCATAAGTTCTGATGCTTTGCCTAATGACATCAGCTGAATGTTCCCTAAAAAAATCCTAAAAGAGAGAGGGTTGTGAAAATTTTAGGTCGACCGGAACAATTGTTCTGTTTCATAAAGTTATCATGAAAGCATACTCCCATTTAGAGTCCTTAAGCTTTTCTGCCAAGGATGGACTGGAAGACACATTCATCAAGGAATTATATGGTGTAAATTTGAACTAATTCCAATATAAATATGAAAAATAAATACTATTTCACTTTTGGAATATGACTCAGTTTTTAATGCTATGGAAGAATTTTTTCTCATAGAAATAATCAATTAAAATACATTGTTTTTTATTATAATAACAGGTGTATTTTATTTTTAATATAAATTTATGTATGTATACATACACAGATCTATAAAAAAACCCTAGAAGCAAACATTTAAAGAAGGGAAGGAAGAGGAGAGAGAAATGAAGGATATCTATATCATGGATGATTTGTTACTATTCTTTTTTTAAATAATTTGTCTGCATAAAAATCATGACCCAGTTTAGGCTGTTCTACACATAAACTCTTCAGAGACAAAGTGTCATACCTGTAGTGGAGTATTAATGCCTGTTCTATTTTTATTTCCAACCTAATTTTGTCTGATTTTATAACTGGACTAAGAAAACTAGAATTCACAATTTCACAATAAACTGAATATGAAATAACATTATTTAAGACTGTTCAGCATACTAATAAGACTATCACTGTAATAAAACAAACATGACACAGTTAAAGAGGATTATTTTCTGTTCATCATGTTGCAAAATAGGCAAGGATTCATTCCTGGTTACTTAATGATTTTTGTTTCCAGTATGGTTTATTAGTATTGCAAGATTTCTGAGACAGAGGAAAAATTACGCATGTTAGTTCCACAGCACATCTCAGAGGAACAGTTTTCTCATTACTCTGCTGAAATGATTTCTTGCCTATCAACCAATTCTTTGCTAAAGTATATAGTGTGCCACCATCTCACTTTACCTTTAATTGTACTCATGGGAGAATACGCATTAGTGTCACCAAGTTTAATAAGGGACCTCTGATAGCCTCTAGCTGCCTTTCCTTCTACCAGTGCTTTCTCTGCTTTTCACTCAGGCAGGATAAAATCAGTTTCATTGAGATTAGTATTTTAAACATAATGAAAAATCAAAGTAGCCTAACAGGAAAGTCCAAACATGCAACTAAGTTGTTTTAGTGCATAGGATAGTCACAGGCTAAGCAGAAAGAGATCATGTTTTCTGAATTATCCCTTTCTTACACAGCGTTCTTCCTTGCAGTACTAACTTCAGCTTGGGTGAGAAACAAACATGGATTGAAGTATTACCTTACAGTAAACCATTTCTTTATAAACTCCATCCTTGTTTATTTACATGAATGAAAAGGAACAATATAGATGAAAGAGCATGAATCTTCCAGCACTCTAAACTGCAGTAGCTAACTCTTGCTTACCTTGGCACTATAATGAAAGCAGTAAACCTAAATTCAACCATGACTTTCTTGACAAGAAAAAAAACAAACTAAACAAAAAAACCCCAAACAAACAAAAACCAAACAGAAATACCAACCCAAACAAAAACCAAACAAATAAAACCAACAAAAAAACCCTAAAACCAAAAGCCAGCAAGAAACCCCACAAACAAACAAACAAACACACCACTACTTCTAACAGTTACATTATTAGAGAATTATTCACTAATATATTTTTAGTTCACTGACAGCAAAAAGTAGGATACAAAGACATGCATTTTAAATCTTTGTTTTCACCAGGAGCAGAAAATACCAAACATTTTCCTTAACTGCGAGAGGTATTTCTGCCTCAGTAAGATCTCCCATCTTTCTCCTGAAGTTAGGCCTTAAACACCTGCAAAACTCTGAGATGACTGATCAGGCCTCTTTTTAAAATAACAGTTCCAATTTCAGTCTCCTGGAAGACCTCGGGTCAATATTTTTATTCTGTCAGAGATCTGAGCTTATCTCCCCCCATTCTTGTTGATTTGGATTAGGGCCAATTTATAAAAAGCACAGGCAGTGACTGTGAATAAAGCTGCTCTTAATGAACCTGGAGCACTTACTGAGAGCTACCCTGACTTCTTTCAGAAGCTTTTATTAAGCTAAGGCTGCCACCCTTGTCCCCTGCTTGCATCATGGTCAGTCCTGTGCCTGACTATTTACCTTGCTGATCCCAACCCTGTTCCACAGGCTGAGGACCTCTCTGCTGTGGATTTGCAGCTGATCACTGCACAATGCTTAACCTTGGCTACTGTTTGCAGACGTAATAATCTCAATTTGCTGACTCAGTTTTCTGTCTTGACCTAGATCATATCCAATCCCTGTGAATCTTTCTGTCAGGACCCTCAGCTGGGGCTGGTGGCTATTGCTGCCCTCGTTGCCTTGCTCAGGCAGGGCGCAATGGGACCCTTGCTGGTGACACCACCATCTGTGATGTGCCATGATGGTGCCATGCTTGACTCCTGGCTCCCCTCCCTTAGGGAACTATTTGCCCTTGCTTTTGCTGACACTGACTATACTCTATTTGAGATTACACACGTTTCAAACAAACACCACCACTACTCCCCTCCAAAGCAACTTACGCACCAAGATATAAAACACTCTGGACAAAGTTTGTTTCAGTTTGCTTCAGAAAACCCCAAGCAATAAAGACAATATTCTGATGTTATTCTTAGCCTTGTTTTAGTTCAGTGCTGTGTTAGTATTTTCTTTAAAATAGTTTCTCTTTCATCCAAAGCTGATAAAAGATTTACAGTGCTAAATGTTTGTCTTAAAAATCTTTTGAGACACTAGGTCTAATATTATACACATTGGGTGAGTACCCCTCCAGGTGAAACTTGAAAAACCATGATAAAAGCAAGAGAAAGCTTGAAGTCTTTAAAGCAAACACCATCTTTCTTTCATATATATATATATATATATATATATATATATGTATGTATGTATGTATTTCAATGTGCCTTTGAACTGCCCAAGCAACTCCATAAATTTAAATTTGAGAAGATGAAATATCTTCTGAAATTCCTCTCTCACATGCACAAATGATTGAGAACAATTATTAAGGAATATTCTACACAAAATGGTAATTCCTTTGTAGTGCACATTTGAAAATTTGGAACTAGGTGCTAAGTTGATTATAAATCTGGAATAAAATATTCTAGATTTCACTGATTTCTAGATGGAATGGTATCTCCTAACATCAATATTAGCATTATCTGTTGCAAGTATTGAACAATTATCTACCTTTAAATAGCCAATTTCATTGATGTCTTGAAAATAGTTAGCAAACCATATAGTATTTCACTTTCAGCTGTGTAATAATGAATTTCTCTCAGAAACATAGTAATTCTGTGGCTCAAGGCATCACTAACCTTTGAGATGAAAACTGGACATTTCAACTAAATTTTAATTGGTTTCTCAACAGGAAATATTGAGATGTGGAGAGCTATGAGTTACCCTTTAAGAAAGAAAACACCTACAGCCTTGCTGAGACAACCAAATATTCCACAAGTTATAATAAGTGATAGTATGACATTTTTCTGATACCTCTGCAGCAGTCATCTTTCTGTTTCATGTAACTTCATAGTCTTTACTGACAGGAAAATCCACAGCTTTCTGCCTATAACTTATGACAGAATTATTTTGTGATCTTTTCTGAATAACATGCTTGCTTACTTCAGGCAATCATGAGAAAGTGAAAACCTGTGCAAACAACAGTAAACTTCAATGCTTACCACTACTTTACTAGCCCAATAAATCTCTTTTTCTACTCACCCAAATCAAAAGGCTTTTTAGGGTGTGTACTTGAGCCTCATAATGGAATGTTTCCAGCACTGACATTCTCATAGTCACAATCTGCCTTGAATGTGTAACTTGACACAACTGAAAATTGCACAGGCGGTACTTAGGTTTAATATAACACTGTGATAGGCTGTGAGCTATGAATCTTGGCAAATCTGGACAATAATTCCCAGATGATGGGTTATATTGAGGCATAAATCAGTTTATTGAAAAATTTATTCATTAAAATGATCTTTAGATAAAATGACTATACATGTACATAATGTATAAACTTTAGCATGAGGCTCCTCAGGCAGGTAGAATAGTAGAGGTATTTTGCAATTATATATTGTAAAAAATTTATGCAGTTCAGTGTTAGTTTAAATCATTTCTAGATGGATATTTAGTATTTTTTATTTTAAAGGTAATGCATAAATATAAACTAAATTTATCTGAGCTGACATATGCAGGACTTGATATGAAAAAACAGAATGTCTGAGCTCTTTGCTGAAGGCAATGAACTTCACTCATGTAGCTCATTTTATCTACTTAGGAGTCTCTTGGGGGAGCAGAGAGCTAACGTGCATCCAGCTCCTTGCATTCCAAGCATGTTCATAAGTCAGAAGTACCAGTCTAGGAACAAAGCAGTCACCACTCCTGTCTTCTTAAAAAAAAGTTTTAATTCAAGTTTCCTGTTGAGAGCCTCACATTTTTTTTTCTCTGAATTCCAAAGAAACACTTTTGTCTTTCCAGATCTATACCATAAGTTATGGAATTAAGTTGTGGAATTCTTTCTGTATTTTCTCAACAACTCATGAGATATACAGCAGTGTAAAAAGAACTTATCAGAGACTTAACACTTTAAAACTTCTCTGATAAGTACATTCACAGAGAGTTTTAAGGCTTGCAAGAAAGACCTGGGTTCATACCAAGGCCTAAAAGAACATACAAGACATTCTTTCAACAAACTTTACTAGTGCCCATACATGACAAATACATACAATTTATATAAAGACTATTAAATATTCCAAAATATTCTTGTTCCTCACAGAACATTTTCTTAGTAGCATATCAAATGCACAAGAACTGAAATAATATAATGCCTTGAGGCAAAATTTCAAGGAGTCACATGCCTGTTTTCAGTCACGCCATTTTAGACAGTAATTTTTCACACTTCCCTTTTTTTTAATAATTAAAAAACAGCATTTCTTTGGCCAAAATCTACACTTGAAGTTGAATCAAACCTTATATTAGTAAGGACTACTCTGAAAAGATTTGACCCAGCCATAGTCTTTTCTTTATTTGTAAAACACTGTCTTACACAAAGAATCAGGAAATTACTGTAACCCTGAGAAACTCCAGTTTCCAGTTGTCTTTTAGATCAGTGAAAATTAAATTACTTGACTTCTTTCAAAGGGAACAGTATTTTTAGAATGTTCACTGTGCAGGTGTTACAGTTCAACTGAAAGACACATACCACATTTCTTAGGATTTTAGGGGAAAAAAAAGAACACAAGAGGGAAAAATTGAGAATGAATTTTAATTTTGTTCAGATTTTGTTCTTTGACGAAGTAAAATCATAAATATTTATTAGTTAACCAAAATACTTTATTTGCCTTGAAACTGAATACTTTGTTTGTAAACTTTGATAAATATTTTTTTTAGTTTTACATGTTTCAAAAGTACTTTGCTTGAAGGACATAAACTCTAAACACAACTATACTCCTTTATTTTAAAATAAAGTTTATAAAAAGCCAAAAAGAAAAAAAAACACAGATTTTTTTTTTTTCTTTTTTTTTCTGAGACCGCTTAAGTGTGTATTTTTTAGTCCTTCATAACTTTCTGTTTTCAGTTGATTTACTGTTTACTGGGGGAGAAAAGTTATCCTACTTGTCATCAGGAAGAGCAAGTTAAAAAAAGAAAGATTGTTTTCTCAGCTTGATCAGTTTTTTTCTTTTCCTGTAGCTGTGCAAAACACAGAGGACAGAATGGGGACAAGAAATTGCGGCTGAGGATTACTGTGTTTTCATAGTTAAAGAACCATTCTATAAAGTTCTGTTGGAACCGATAAAACTGCTCCTTCCCTGTGTAAAGGTATTTAATTTCCTCATTATACACCAAGGCTGCATTTTGGGACTTTTCACCTCTTTTCTGTCATGACACATCTCTGTTCCTCAGTGGAGACATCTTCCTGTCTTTACAAACCATCCATAAAAACTTTTTTCTCATTGATGGTATTTTTTCTCATTCAAGCACACAGCCCTTTTTGTGAGCTCACACAGAGTGAAGTATTCAACTATTCTGTCCATGTTCATTACAATTTTCCATGTTCTTCCAGGAAATGCAATGGACCTGGTGGCTTGGATGTATCCTGCACAACACGGAATAGCTTATGGCTTCAGAATGTTGTTACAGGTCCATCAGTCACACCTACTTTTTTTTTTCTAGTGTTATAATTGTTTTCCAGAGGAAAATAATTACTAGTCTCAAAGAAATTGCGAACCAAGGAAATTGTCTCCATTCCAGAAGTAGTGGTATCACCTTAGCTGTATCAATAGCATCAAGAAATGCAATTTGTACAATTCTGGTGTAAAAATAGATAATTAGGGACCTAAGATAATAAGAGTTTAAGGATCAAACTCAACATGCTTTATTGTTACATTTTAGTTTTAGTCATGGAGTCCCATTTTCTTTCTCAGTAACCTTCAAGGTGAATAGTATTAAAATACTTTGTACAAGCATCCCAAACAACACAGTGAACTGCCCCTTTAATGTTAAAGAAATGCATCTCATTGACCCTCTGAAAATGTCTGAAGCGTCTAAAAGCCCACAGTAATGACAATTATGATCATCTCCATCACTGAATTATGGTGACCAGGATCTGACTAGCAGAAGCTTATATTTTAAAATAAATTATGACTCTTTTTTCTTCAAGATGTTCTATACTTTTCATTTAGCAGTTCTACTACCAGAACTACCAGTTCATACTAACTCAATTTGTAAGAGAAAAAAATTGTACAGCCACTTACGGAAACAGATGTAAATCACAAAAATCAGGGATTCAAGAAAAAGAATATATTCTGTGATTCTAATGCAGGTGTGGTTTTTCTTCAATGACACATTTTGGGTTTTTTGGGGTAAATGAATCCACCACTTCTCTTGAGGAAATATTTTGTTGTCAAACTTCTTCCAGACTCAGAAAAATGTGTCTCTCATCCAGTCAGTGTTTTGCTTTTTATAGACATTTCTCTTAGTTATCACATTTTATAAAATGCTGTTCTATTTTTTTTTCATTTTCCCACACATTTATTGTTATGCTCTTTCCTGCCCTTAGGCATTGCTCAGCCAAGCAACATATAATTTCACCCTCTCCCTTATTATATAATCTGTTGCAATTCCATTTAATTTCTTATCTGTCAATACCTTTTTTGCAAAGAAAAAAATCAACAACCAAGCAATACAGTCTATGTAAATTCATATAAAAGTCACACAAATAGACTTATTACCATGTTTTCATGCACATGAAGACAAAAAATAAAAACTTTCAATTTCTTTTCACAGAGGTGAAACCTTCTTTATAAATTGTCTACTGCTGCCTTGAACTTCATTATTTCTAGAGTCATACTTCTAATGCTCACCTCTGTGGAAAATTTTCCTAGCAGCCTCTTGTTGTTATTTTCTTGCTCATTCACAGCATGCCTTCACAATATTCCTCTACTCTTATCATATTTATATAATTTGACAAAGTAGTAGCTAAAAATGTTGCTTATTAGCTCTTCCAGTCATTACTGAAAATGTCAAATAACAAAAAACCAACAGTTGTCACTGTAGTGTCCTCAAGAAGGCTACATCTTGCTTGTTACACTCTGTAGTGACTAGCATTTTGCTTGCTATGCTTTATAAAAATCGTCACATTTCACTAACATATTTCATTTCAATTGTCCTTCTATAATGTAGGTCAGCACCTCTTCTGCTCAACACCTTGATTTAATCTGGGGTTTATTTCCACAATATGCTAAATACTGCCGATCACCTTCATTTCAAAAGTTAGCATTTCTCAGGCTGGGATCTGAATGCCTTGTTTCAGACTTGAGATCAAAATGTAAGACAGCACTGGTTGGTTTTCAACCTGCTATGAAGGTTCTCATAGTCTCATTTCACATTAAATTAATTTCGAGATGATCATTTAGATGGAAACTGAACAATTGCAGATGGACTTCAACTTTCAGAGCAAATCTAGAGTAATAAGCAAGAAGATAAAAAATAAATCTAAACTCTATTGCATTGCCTGACTGATACAGAAATGAAAATTTAACACTTCCTTTTTCTCCTGGTATCTTAAAAAAAAATTCTAACTGGCTATTTCAGATTCATGTTTGCTTCAACTGCCACATAATGATCGTTTATGATTGCTGTAGGGTAAAGAATGTTTTCAGAATGAAGTCTACAAAACAGTCATTGCTTATAAGCAAAATGTTTCAACTAGAGACTGTGACAACCAAAAAAACCCATTGTGTGTAAATAGGATGGAGTGTCTATGGGCTGGTTTTATAGATTCTGTCTGTGGCAAGGTTTCTTACTTTGTGTAACCTCTGGGGTACTCACAGTAAGAAGAGTCACCAATTTTTCTTTCCAGTCATGGCATTCATTACACAGCGATACTGTTACATAGCTATAGAAAGAAAACAAATTAAAATTGCCTCTAGCATTGTGAAGATGAGTTTTATAACAAAACACTTTCAAAATTTATGAAAGTATTCATTTTCCTGAAAATTTTGAATGTTTTATTTTTATTTCCTTGATGATATTTAGAAATAAACTATAAAGTTTGAAAGTGACTGTCCCATAGGATTCACGTGTTTGTTTTGCATGGATTGCAGCACACCAGAAAGTATTTAGAGGAATTTTTTTTTACGATCTCTGTCAGCAGTAAGATAACCAAGACTGCCTGAAGTCACGGCCATAAAAAAAAAAAAAAATGAAGTTGAGCTGTCTTTCATGAACAAATAACAGGTATGACAAAACTAGAGATATCTATGCAGAAGTCATAGAATTTTTGTATAGAAATGCAAAGGGAGAAAAGTAGTTCTGTTTTGTTACTCAAGTCTCCCTTGTTATTGTGTAAAAGAAAACATCATGTGTATTGTGATTCTTCAATTACAGAAATATTATAAAAAGATGGAAAAGAACAAGGATGTAGGTGACAACAAAAGTTTAGGCAATAATAATATCCTTGCTCCCTGTGCACAGTACTGTTATTGTTCAGTACTCTGTGAAATCATAAGGAGTCTTCACAACATAGAAGATTATTTACTTTAAAATATCACATTCTCCTGCACTTCTGTTTCTTCTAAAATGCTTGGGCATAGCTGGCTTTCCTACTAAAGCAAGCTACATTTTGGAGGTTTGGTTAGGGATTTCTTTTTTGTTTGTTTGGTTGGTTGGTTTGGTTTGGTTCTTTTTGGTTTAGGTTTGAGTTTTTGTTTTTTTTGGGGGGGGTTGTGGGGTTTTTTTTGTTGTTTGTTTGTTTGTTTTGTTTTATTTTTGGGGGTTTTTTGCGGGAAGATTTTTTTTTTTTAATATTTTCCTTTTTTTTCATGATAGGGAACTGAAAAATACTCTTTAGAACTTTAGAACCCCACTAAAAACTGGGCTAAACTGATTTTTCATTCTAGAAGTGCTGTAGTCATAGCGTTTGCTTTCTCCCTGATCACAGATTCATGTTGCTTTTCCCTCTCTTGCACTAACTTGCTTTAGCTTCCTGAAATGACAGAAAAACAACCTGGCAATACAGAGCAGTTTAGCATCAGACAAATCAACTGAACAGTTCAGTTAGGGTTCTGGCAGATGTCAGACCAAAAGAGGAAGGCAGACTCACATGGTTCCATGCTAAGGCTGAAGGAGATGGAGGAAATGGCACTGTCACCTTCTGAAGGAAAGAATGGTTAAACCCTCTGAGCTGTGACCCACAGATTTCATCCATGCTGTAGAATGAACAGCAAGCAGGCTGCCTTTCCATAAACAACTTCAGCAGCTACTGTATATTCTCTAATCATACAGAAGCTGACCAAAAGCATGTTTGTTAGGAATTTTTTTATCCTTTGTCATTCCTGTGTGATTTTTGCTGGTCTGTACTTCAGCCACCTATATGTAGATGGCACAAATGTCTACATGAATTGTCTTTGCTGATGTAATACCTGGAATTCTGCAATTCAAGGCCGCAGCTATCGTAGGTTCTGATTACAGAAATAAGTTTAAAAAGTAGAAATAAAAATTAATGATCTATAATGTATAGATCTAGCTGTTGACAGAGATGGTTAGAAATTTTTTCAATGGAGCAGTTATCCAAAGCATAATTTTTCCAAAGTCATTACCTCCAGGAGGAGGTGAGTATGTTCAGGAGTATCAGAGAGTCTGAAAGGATGCTAAACTCCTGGAATCATACCCTACCTTCCCTGGGACAAACTTGTCAGGTAGACATTATGCGGAGGATTCCCTATCCTGTCTCTACTTGGCAGAACATGGTGCCTTAATGGAGGAGGGGAACGGCGACAAGTCCCTGCTTGGCTCTGCAGATACATCTCCTCCCTGAGTATCCTGCCCTTCCAGGTGCCTTTGCATAACAGGTACAAGGCTCTGCAAGTGGAACCAAACTATTACAAGAATGATGATTCATCTGGCTTGGAGGTGTCACTGAGGTTAAGTCAGCCTTATAGCCCACATCGAAACCACTTCCATACATTAAAAAAGACAGGTCATTGTCATAGGAGACTCTTCTGAGGGGCATAGAAGGCCCAACGTGCCAATTAGACTCACTTCTAAGGGAAGTCTGCTGCCTCTCTGCAGCCTGGGCTAAGTAAGTGATGAGAAAAGTTCCTGTCCTTGTATGACCTTCAGCTGATCCATTATCGACTTTTCATGTAGTTGCAATAAGAAGTCCAAGGACAATCAAGAGAGATGTCCCAGCCTTGGAATAACTCATTAAGGGGTTGGGAATACAAGTAGTATTCTCTATCATTGCAGCTGCAGGAAACAACAAGGGAAGAAACAGATGGACCCAGGTAATCCACACCTGCTCCATCTCTGGTGTCATTGGCAAAATTTAGGCTTTTTGATCATAGGTCAGCATACACAACACAAATTCTATCTCCAGCAGTCAGGGTGCACCTTTCCCAGAGGGGAAAAAGGATGTTCATATACAAGTTAGTAGGGATCACTAAAGGAGCTTTAAACTAGTTTTGAATGGGGAAAGGGATAAAAACAGACTCACTGGAGTTAAGTCGTGGGGTGGCATGACAGTGTGTGAGAGATGATGTGCTAGCAAGGTCTGTAAGTCTGCTGCACAGTGTTCTGCTGAGTGCAATGGAGCACATTTGAAATACCTCTAGATTAATGCACACAGCATGAGGAATAAACAAGAGGAGCTTGAAGTTTTGGCCCTGTCACAGGGCTGTGACATAACTGGCATAAGCACAACCTTTTGGGATGAGTCCTGTGGTTAGGGTACCATGATGGATGGTTATAGGCTCTTCAAGAGGGATAGACAGGGTGGGCAATGCTGGGGGGTGGTGCTGTATGTGAGGGAGGGCATGGATTGTATGGTGCTTGCAGCTGGTGATGACACGGTTGAGAGCATCTGGGTAAGGATGAAGGAAAAAGCAAATAAAGCAGATGTTGTGTAGGAGTCTACTAATGACCACCCAGCCAGGACTGTGACACTGATGAATTATTCTACAAGGAACTAGGAGGTATCGCTATATCAGCTGCCCTTATTCTTAGGGGTGATTTTAACTTCCAGGACAATATACAATATTCCCTGAGACTATCATACAGGGAACAGAAATAGGTGCAGGAAATTTCTGAAGCGTGTTGAAAATAACTTCTTGGTGCAGGTACTAAGGGAGACAACTAGGAAAGATGCCCTCCTAGATTTACTGCTTGAAAGCAGAGAGACACTCATAGGCAAAGTGGTGATTACTTGGTCACCAGGTAATAGTTGAGTTTCAAGTCATTAGCAACAGAGGAAAAGCTGTGCCTGTGGGTTTTGTCCTTCCAATTCCTGAAGGCAATTTCACTGCTGCTGTATATCTGAAAGATGTACTGGAAGCCAAGCACCATATGCAGCCAAACCACTTAATATCCTTTCCAGTCACAAACTATAGCTAGTAATGAACTGCATGTATTCATCCCATACAGTGACTCGTATAAAGAAAGAGTGAAAAATTTAAGGACTAGGAAAAAAAGAAAGAAAATCTTTTTGCATAGAAGAGCTTCATCCAGAGGTTTACATGCCATCTCACTTGGAAGAAGAAAGGGAGAAAACACCTCAGTGTTCAGCAGTAACTTTGTTTTGTCAAAAACAGCAGACCAGGAGAGAGCATTTGGTCTGACAAAGTAATACTAATATTTAAAGAGTTGAGTGTTAAACATAATGTGGGAGTGAAAGCATTGGTGCCACCTCAGGAATCAATAATTGACATACAAAGCTGGAATTTAAATGCATATAATCCAAGAAAAAGGATGGATATAAAAACTAACATGTCTCTAATGTAGGAATGTCTCCTGCAGAGGCTGAGAACATTACTGAGCCTCTGATCATGTTGGAAAATCAGCTGTAATCTGGATAGAAAAGGAAAGATGGATGACTTGAAACTGATTACAATATATGTACATTAAGCATGCTTTTCTTTCAACTCCACTGCTTTAATCTTTATAAACCCTTTTAAAGATTTTTGACTACTTCAGAGTGGGTAATTTTCTCCAGACTATCATAATGGTAAGTGGATACCTTTCCAGACATCCAGAAAGGTAAATTTGAGAACTGATAATGTAAAAGTCAGAGGAAACTTTTTTCCTTAGGCATCATCGCCTATGAAAACTCTGTGCTTTATTAGAACACAGTTGGGAGTGCAAATGGACAGGAGAGTTTAGAAGAGCACAGAGAAAATGTGTTAAAATTTTCACCATCTCAAATCTCCAGCAGCTTGTCATTTCAGATTGTATATATTATGGTTCCTTCGCCCAATAGTAAGTTGCATCCAAGTCTTTCCTTGTATTCATCACATAGATTCATTTTGCATCCCCAAGTCGGCCCTCTAAAACACCATGAATATTTTTTTCTCTCTCTGGCCTTATTAATTTTTTCATTCTCTTCTGCCTAGTTACATGGCCTCAGAAGGGCTGAACAGTCTGTAAGGTAAGCATCTTTCCTGGGAAATAACAGAATGTGTTTGAAGTTCCTTAGGCAAGCAGGAAATTAAACCTGGATCTCCTACTGCCTGGTCAAGTCTCTCACTGTTAAAAAAAAAGGAAGGGAAAATTTCCCTTGTCATATTTGAAGAACAATGAGCCAAGGTGCGTTCTTTGGAATAAATTAAAATAATAGACAACTCCTAGGATGTATCCCACATGGAAGATACATCCCCATGGGGTCTACTGAGGCATGAGAGGGGTGATCCTGAGAAATCCTCAGAACTTCTGTATTAACTAACTAAAGACAGCTGAAAAATTATTACTTAGGGAATGTGCAGATGCCAGCTGGCTCTCGCTTCTTGTGAAATCCATGCTGAGACATCTATCTCTATGTTACCACATGATTCAGGCTTCCATCCTGGATATTGGTACCTAAGAATCAGATGTTCTGTAGCCCAGGGATTGCTCACTTCTATGAGCTTTCTGGGAAGGAAAGGAAAGGAAAGGAAAGGAAAGGAAAGGAAAGGAAAGGAAAGGAAAGGAAAGGAAAGGAAAGGAAAGGAAAGGAAAGGAAAGGAAAGGAAAGGAAAGGAAAGGAAAGGAAAGGAAAGGAAAGGAAAGGAAAGGAAAGGAAAGGAAAGGAAAGGAAAGGAAAGGAAAGGAAAGGAAAGGAAAGGAAAGGAAAGGAAAGGAAAGGAGCAAAAACCCCACACCACACCAGTACTTCCCTACACAGATGTGCCATCATTTTAAATGCCTTCAAAAATTATACAAATTCTTGAATATGTAAGTGGAGGAAACACAGAACTGCATATGAGACATAGGTATTATTTACTTAGTGAAAGAAAGAGACTTTTATCGAAGGACTTATTTATGTTGCAGGTGAACAAATTTGCAGGCAAAGTCCCACAAAAATATTTGTGTTTTCCTACTACTGCTTTCAGAGCAACAGTTCTGTGTATGATCTTTGTAAGAGTTAAGCACATCATGATAGAATATAAGATAATTTTCATGCCATACCTGAATTGAGATACACCCTGAATTTGTAATTTATTCATGGCTAGTTTAATGAAACTAAATATAATTAGAACACTTCTGTAACTAAGAATTTGCTATTATGGACACTGGCATTTTTCTATGTTTCTATGAACAGCTTTGTATAAGAATTATTAATCTTAGTAGTAGAGATACATTATTAGTAAGATACTGAGTTATTGCACAATAAATCTGACAAAATGAGCTGTCAACACATAAGAAAAAGATGTCATTAGCCACAAACATAACACTTAATGGAAGACAGCGCAACGATAAAAATACAGTCAAATGCTGCATAATTAAGTAATATAATCACTAATTTTAGCAATAGCTGCTTTAAATGGAAGACAAAGTACATTGAGGAGAGGAAGAGAAATAGAAGAGAGGGAGAAGATTGCTTGGCATAGAAATTAAGACAAGTTAGCTTTGAAATGTGTACCATTACCATAATACTGAAATTCCAGGCAAATGATGTTTTATAACTGTATAAAAATTGCTAAATTAAATGTTTGCTCTTGTTTCTATGTTAGCACTTTTGATATGTATTAGCTTCTTTTAGATAAGAATCTTTAAATGCCATGTCAATGTCTTAATTAACAAATGTTTGGGAAAATATCATTGACCTCTAAAACCTAGAATAAGAATTATGCTGTTACATGCTAGTAACTCTACCACGCTAAGTAGTACATTTTCTTCAAATTAACATATATTGTCTTTGCTTCTCTTGTGGAAGGCTATAAATTTCCTCATTTTGTAAGTCAGGGTTTTTTTGGTTTTTTCTTTTTTTGGGTTTTTTTGGTTTTTTTTTTTTTTTTTTGTTTTTGTTTTTCTAATGATACCATTGTATAATTGATTAAAATACAAGATATTTCTCCACAAATATTTTCATCAATGATCATATCCTCCTTATAGCCCTGATTCCCACTGGATAGTTAAAGTCTTAGTTTCTCATTTGGGTTATTAAAAACCTAAATACTTAACTAATGTTTATCTGTTCAGCATTTTACAGTATCTTACTTCTAATTCCAAAAAGACAGCATCTGTCTAATCTCTGGGTTTCTTGCAGAAATGTCCATTCCAGTCTAAATGTGCTGTTAAGTCTGAATTAAAAAAAAACACTTCATGAAACTCTCCACAGATATCAATGAAAAGCATATTGCTGTTAAGCCACCTATTTGGGCTATTTCAAAACAAAGGAATTTGTAAGAGAGTTCTAAGTTCTCAGATAGTGTTCTGATAACCCATTTTATACCATAAACTTGAATTTTGTGTCAGGACATAGGAAAGAAACATTTTCTTTGGTAAGATTATGTTTGTACTGTGGGCACATTTGCTGCTTTCACAAGGAAAGTCACAGACTTCCCTGTGAGCTATTTACCCCATATGCATGGCTTAGGGAAGATCTGTAAAGCACCAGTTAAAATATGCTTTACCCAGTAGTGGTGTTATTTTTAATATATGCTTGTTGGATACACAGGAACTATAGAATAACGTACACTACAGAGGAATTTCATTCCTAGGATTGATAAATAAAATTTAGGAGAAGAGAATTTTGACAGGAATTGTTTTTTATCTAAATATTCTTTGGTTCAGCAGAGGTTCCAAAAAAGGAACATATACATTTTTGATAGAGCGTTGCAGAACATTGTTAAACACAAAATATATATGAGTTGGCCAGAATCACTCATATTGCTTTCTTAAATTTCTGAGGAATATAAGAGCTTGTATATCCTTGAAACTTTTGGATTTCTTTCACTACGTCAAAGCCTCACCTATCAGTGGAGAACCACTGGAAGCGTATTGGACTACACAGACTTGCTTTTACTACAGCAGTCTGGTTGGTACACAGCACTTTCAGTCTTTCAGTAAAAAGATGATGGGACACTGAGCAGGTTTTTTACCCCAGTTTATATTTAATCAGTTTTGGGTTTTGTTTGTTGTTTTTTTTCCCCCAAATATTTCACTGTTCCCACAAAGTAAATATGCATTTGAAAAGCTTATATCAAATGAATCTAAGAGGCAAAAAACTGACAAGCAAAGATGTTGTAAAGAAGCACAGACAGACTAATAAGTAGCTGAAATTTATTTGGAAGAATTCCCTCCCTGACTTCTTGAGGTGGTTTGACTCTGGCTGAACACTGGTGCCTATCAAAACCACTCTGTCACTCCCCTCCTCATCTGGACAGGGGAGAGAAAATATAAAGAAAGGCTCATGGATCAAGACAAAGATGGGGGAAGATCACTCACTGATTCCTGCCGCAGGCCAAACAGACTCAGCTTGAGGAAATTAGGCTAACTAATTACCAATCAAAATGTAGTAGGAAAATGAAAAATAAAACTAAATCTTAGAACACTCCTTTCTTCTCGGGCTTAACTTTAATCCTGATTCGGTATTTTCTCTCTCCCAGTGGCAAGTCGACTGAGGAACAGACATTGCAGCAGTTCATCATGTTTTTTCTGCCACACTTTCCTCCTCAGGGGCAGAAGTCTCTCCCCTGCCCCAATGTAGGGTCCCCCAATTCTTCATGAACTGCTCCATCCTGGGTCCCTTCCACAGGGTCCCTCTCCAGCGTGAGAACCCCATGGAGTACAGTCCTTCAGGAGCAGCCTGCTTCAGCATGGATCCCCCACAGGGTCACAAGTCCTGCCAAGAAAACTTGCTCCTGCATGGGCTTCTCTCTTCACAGGGTGACTGGTCCTGCAGGAGCCTGCTCCAACATGGACTTCCCACAGGTTCACAGCCTCCTTCAGACCCAGCAATTCTCAGAAGAAGGTTAAAAGGAGATTTCTTGAGAGCTCTCTGCACACTCCAAAGCCATTGGAAAATACCTTTTTTAGTTTTAAAATTTATCTTAGAATCTTGCTTTTGCATGTTCGCTAATATTTACGTATGCTTTTGAACACTTCACATTCATTATCCGTGTCTGTTATATTGTCATCTCCACATAGAACATTTCCATTTGAACACTGAGAAGTGTGCTTACTGTGTCAGTGTCCAGTGAAGCACAAAAATTAGAGAAAAACTTAGTCTTTCCTCTCCCCAGACTGAATTTCTCTTATTTTCACAGCATGGAATGCTTTTGAAATTGTTCCCAGGAGGCGACTGTCATTGCGGATGGGCAGGGTGGCTCACATACCTTCTACTGCTGTCCCCAGCACTACAGTTCACTCTGTCCCCCTTCTCCAACAAATCCTGCACAGACAATGTGTCCACTCTGGCCTGCAGCTCCCTGAGGAGCTCCAGCTCCTCCCTGAAAATGCATGCCCCTTTCTCTGACTGGATAAACATCTGTGACACCTAGCAGGGTATCTCCAGCACTGGTGCCAGGGTTTGCTGGAATCAGTTCCCACTGGATTAGGGAGGTTCAATGTGCACACGTGTCCCCTGCTGCCCGGTACAATTTTAGTCCACACCTATGACATCCATCCCTTACAAATTCAGCTTCTCACTGATGCAAAAGCAGTGCCGGAAGCACAGAAATATAAATATGTGTTTCAGCTTGGACATAAAAGGTAAATAAATGTATCTGTTAAGGACAAGAAAATGCAGCTTCAATGAGGGGATCAAGTTAAAAATTCGATGAAGATATCTTGTGATTTCCATCTATGCGTGGCTGAAAGAAAAATGCTCTTAGATCTCTGTAACTAAGATGCGATGAAAGTCTTAGATGATGAATGTAAAATGCCTTTACGTACTTTTAAAATGAATATAAGAATTTCTGTCATGGGCAGTAAAATAAACATAAGATAATGAGATGATGACAGTACATGAACTGACTATCCATAAAGTAAAAATTAGTGATGGCTAAGAAGGAAGCAATAATGACTTGTTACATTCACATAAATCTACACTTAGCTCTCATTTGGTAGTGGAAGCAGCCAAGTAGAACTGAATATTAAACTTATGTCAGACAGTTGAGGACAATCTGTGTGAGTTATTCAATTGCAATCTGCTATAAGCAAATGCTGTGCTTACATAAATGACATTGAAACTAATTCTGGTTTTGTAGAAAATATAAGGGGGAGGAAAAATAATCACATTTTCTTACTGTCTTGATTGCTTGGCATAGGAAATATTGCCTAGCTCTTTCTGGTGCAGAATTTCCTCCGCAGAAGAGAAGAATACCCAATATATACCAGATTTTCCAGTAAGGTGCTTCTTAGCATGCTGTAGCTGCATGGGTAGGGTTCTTCTCTGACACCTACAGTATCCTTCACTATCAGAAGAAAATCCATACTTTCTGTGGATGCCAGTAAGCATGTTTATAACCTAACTTCCCCAACTGTACTGTAGCAATATTATAGGAAGGTAAGGGAAAAGAGTGAAGACATGCAATTCTGCCAGGTAAACCTCTTTTCTGACTAGGTAAACTCAAGTTCTACTAAAATGTCCTACATCTAACATTTCAATATCAACTCCCAAAACTTACATGCCTAGTGCAAATTTTATGTGTTCGTTCTGCCCTTCCAACTTTCCTACATTAAAAAGAACTGGTAGCTCAGAAAACTAGACAGAAAATATTTTGAAGCATCCAGGCAAATGAAGTTCAAGGAAAAATTAAACTAGCAAAGGCATGCATCAGAGATGAAAGATGCACTGCATCACTATATTCTAGGCAATGAATTTGTATTGACTGAGCTCAAGATGAGGACTGAGCTCAAGATTCTGGTCTCTGTGCTTATAAAATAAAATGTCCAAGAAAGTAACTTTCTGTCTTTCCTGCCAAAGTCTGTAACTCTAATCACAGTGAATTTTCCAACAGAGAAAAAGGAGATAATGCATCTTATACTGACACTAGGTTCTCCAGTGTAAGAAAGACAGATTATTTTAAAATATACATTGAAAGCTGGTTGGCCTCACTCTTTGTGTTGACTTCCAGAATGCACTGAACATTTTCCCAATGCGGGGCTTTTAACAAGGTGTAAGCATACCGAGTGCGTTTCAACAGCAGGTAAATGGACCACATTAAATGAAATTTTAAGATCTCAAGCTAATGAAACACTCAAAAGTGACATCTTTTAAATGCCAGGGCTTTCTAAAACTGTCGCTTTTGATCGGCAGCAAGCACCTTGATTCACAAATGACTTCTCTAACCGGAGGTGCCCCGGTGCCGGGGCAGCGCGGGGCCGTGCCGGGGCCGTGCCGGGGCCGTGCCGGGGCCGTGCCGGGGCCGTGCCGGGGCCGTGCCGGGGCCGTGCCGGGGCTGCCCCAGCGCAGGGCACGGCTGAGCCCCTCAGCCCCAGGCGAGCGAGCGAAAGCCCCGGGGAAAGCCTGGCCAAGGGAGGGCAAAACGCTGCCCGGCAGCCGGGGCTGAGCGAGGGGAACCGTGCGGGAAACAGCGCTGCGAGCCCCGAGGGGACAGCGGGAGCAGGGACGGAGGCATTGAGCAAAGAGCCGGCAGGGATGGACGGCCCTGCGGCCTGGGAGGGACCCCCGCTGGGCAGGGGGACGTGGCCGGAAGGAAGCTGCAGCCTATGGAGAGCCCACACATGGGCAAACATGTCCTGGGGGACGGAGTAGGCCCCAGGCTGGAGGTGTGGAGGAGCGTGAGGGAGAAGGAGCAGCCGAGAGGAGCTGCTATGGACTGACCGCAGGCCCTGCACTGCTCACGGGGAGGAGGTACAGGAGTTAGGAATGTTGGAATGAAGTGGAGCTTGGGAAGAAGAGGGATATGGGGGGTGTGTGTTGCTTCTGTATTTGTCTCCCCCCTCTCCCCTCCCCCCCCCATCTGGTTTTAATTGACAATAAATTAAAATAAGGTTCCTCAAGTCGAGCTTGTTTTGCGCACGATAGTTACTGGCAAGAGATCTCCCTGTCTCTGTCTCAATCCACGAGCTTTTTCCTTTATTTTCCCCTCATGTCTTGTTTAGGAAGAGGAGTAATAGCAGTTGGGTGGACGTCTGGCAACTGGCTAAGGTTTGAACCTGTGTTCAAATACTCAGAGTCCTTAAAGCTTATAGTCTTCAAATGGATGTTCATGTAAACTCACTTTTCATCAAAAATGCTAATCTGTTTTGAGGTTCTTGCATGATCTTCACATTTCTGATTTGTTGGTGAAGAGCCTTGGGGATCTAACCATGAGAACATCAAGAGGAACATGAGAGGGGAGGATAATGGATGAGGAAATACATGATGAGTTGAGAAAACTCAAGATACCACTCTCTTAAAGAACAAAATTGGTTTACATGTGCACCCTTTAAAATATTTTCTTTTAGATTTTATTTTTTTCTATTGAGTTTTGGGGGAAAAATGATGGAGTAGCTCAGGGAAGGTGGCATAAACAAGTATAAAAACCTTTACTACAAAAAAGGACAGCAATTAACTTTGATAGCACTTGACATGAAAAAGTAAACTAGGCTGTGGTACCTGTTCTGTTCTGGACCAGTAGCACAAAGGTGACCTTTTAAACACACTTAGGAGAACACCACACTCTTTATTTTATGTCTTTCCAGTAAACATAGCTAGTCATGACCATTAACTCCTTAAATACACAGAAATAGATTTATTTCCTTGGCTCTTATTTTTGAGCTCAATCTTCTTGAAAACTGTGACTATGTGTTAAACAGATATATCTAACAAAAAAAGCTCTCCCTTCCAGCAGTGATCTGTTACTTGGAATTCTGTAGACTGAAGATTATAAGATTCCTCTGTCCAAATTAATCAGTAATGTACCGTGTCCCTAAAAACACCTACGTCTCTCCATTTAATGTAACCAGGGCCTTGAATAAAATGCTAAGGTGTAATAGCCTATGCTGTTTCCATGCACTTTTTTCTTGTCCTTTTTTTACATTGTTTGCTTCAGCTTTTTTTTCTCTTTCTATTTCTTTCTCTCCTGAAGCTGTGCCCTTCTTAAATCCCTCAGAGTTTTTTTTTTGCTGTTGCTGTTGGACATAAGTGAGTTTATCCTACAGCTCACGCCTCTATTTATTTGGCCTGTAATACAAGGACTGAATTAATTTTAAAATGCTTGGTATTGGGCAGAGGCATCTTTCTCACAGCATTACAACCAGGATTTGATCTTATTGTCGTGTCATATTTGCTTCTTAGTAGTACTATAGGAAAGAAGAGGAAGGTATTTTAGTTGGTGGAAGCAAAACATCAGACCTCATTCATTGAATTTATCGTTTTGTTTTGTTTCCACTGTTGCAGCACAGACATTGTACACATGGAAGTCTTTCTTTGCACAAAAATGAAGTCCAGGCACTATGTCACAGTAAGAATAATAAATTAAATTATCCAATGCACAACAAAGCTTGTATAGCACCCTTGCTAATCTCTCAAGTTAAGAGGAAATATTTTTTCTCCCCACACACTGAAACATGAAATATGTGACCTTTAAAAGCAGTGACAGATGCTTTAAAAGGGGAAAATAGTGGGTGTAATGTGTAAAGTATGTTTTGCTGATAGAATTGCTTTTTATATTGTGCAATCTGTCACAATCACGTTAAGATGGTTGAAAGAAATCAGTGCAACATTTCTGCTGGAAAATACTGTTTTGTCAGCATTTGTCACCATGTACAAAGGAAAACAAAGGGAAAAAAGTCAAAATATTCTAACTGGCGTGGGTATTTGTTTTTAATTCTTGGGTCATTCTAACAAAATTATTAATTAGTTTTAATGTTGAATGCATCTGCTAAAATATATTTTGACATTGGAGAAATTAAGTATTTAATGTTTTTTTCTCTAACAAATTACTTTCGAACTTTGTATCTGTGTTAAATTAAACACATTTTAGATTAGATTTTTATTTCTTTCATTTCACCAGTTAAACATAAGAAAAAATGCAGCAAGGTGACTGCCTGCTCTCACTTTGCATTGGTTTGTCTAGAGCAATTTCCAAGGACAGTAAATTTCATATCCTGGGCCTGTAAGTTCTCAACTTGAACCATGTCTCACAAAAGCCAGGGAACTGAAGAAGGAACTGAGATGTTTTAGAGTTCTCCACCAAGATTTAATAACTGGCTTTGCTTAGAAGAGACAGACAACATATAATGTGAGTCTTTCCATTCTGTGAAATGATTGCAAATGACAATAACAGGTATTTGCAATAAAGGAGATTCAGTTTGTCTATTAACAGAATTCCAAGACAGGCAAGCACAAGAAGGTGTAACTCAAATAAGTCACCAGAGGTTTCCAGCCTGGTGAGCCAAACATCCTGTTAAACCTGACGCTGCTTCAGCACAGGATGGTGAAACAGGTTTTTAAAACTTCTGAAATACTGTATGTGTTGCTGTAGAAAAGATGCTTTCTAATGTGGGAAATCCTCTATTTTCATCTTTCCACTCTGGGGTACTTGAAGCCTGACGCTGATACCATCACCCCTATTGTTTGGTGATGGCAACAAGAGCAACAGAAGTCAGACATATTTGCTAATTATGTCAATACGTGAAGGAACTCTGTGCAAGTATCCATCTCAATGAAGCATTTCATTCTTTCTTTTACAGGGAGAAGTTTTTAATTTAATTTCTAGTCTGTAATTTAATATTCGTCTTCTTAAGATGTTAGTTGTTGTAATCTGAACTAGAAGTTCTGCCATTTTACACTTCTCTGTGAATTCTTCACTCTCCCTTTGAAGAAACAAGTTGAAAAGATCTGTGAGCCAGTGTTAGTCTTCTGAAGTTCAGTTG
The DNA here is from genome assembly GCA_036785705.1 of Acanthornis magna. NCBI lineage: Eukaryota > Metazoa > Chordata > Aves > Passeriformes > Acanthizidae > Acanthornis > Acanthornis magna. Next base: position 11,845,125 of record JAWUZG010000025.1, read on the forward strand.
AAGGGAGTGTGCTGCTGGCTCAAATAACTTAAGTTTTTATGATCTCACTTTTACCTGATTTCATGAAAGGAGGAGAGCATACAGTTTTCTGTCTTAGCTTGATGTGAAACTGGCTGTTACTCTTTCACTTGTTTAGGCAGTTCGCAAATGTATAATCTATTGATAGGTGTGCATGCACTAGTACATATGTTTGTTTCACCTACAATAGTTTCACTAAGTTTCACTGTAGAAGCGAGTTTTAATCCCTCTTTCTCACCAGTCTGTCCAGTCTCTCTGGGGATACACCAAGAGCTAAAAAGTCTGTTTTAACTTCTATAAACTACTCTATTACTTTTTTGAAAATAACAGTCAATTTCTGTTTACACAATGACCTTAAATTATTCTTAGAATCTTTCATGTATGTTAGAGGAATGTCTCTTTTCTTAATAGTTTCTGAAGAAGTAATGCATCTTTTTCTGAAATTCTTTAATTGTTTCAGTAAATCATAGAATCATAGCATGGTTTGGGTTGGTAGGGACCTTTAAGATTGTCTAGTTCCACCACCCCCACCATGGGCAGGGACACCTTCCATTAGATCAGGTTGCTCAGGGCCCCATGAAACCTGGCCTGATTTTTATATATTTATAAATACTCATTAATTCCAATAAATACGTAGGCATGAATCTGAAGAGACAAATGACTTTCAAGTTTAACATCTACAGTTATCTTTGATATAGTGAATACTTAAATAATTTTTAAAGAAAAGCTAAAATGGTGGGTTAAATCATACTTTAAAAAATCAATAATTAGCTTAAAATCACTTAAATTAATAAAAGAATCTGCAGTGCCTGAAGATTCACATCACCATGACATGAAAACTACATTAATTTTAGGGTTTTTTTGTGTTAAGTAGTCAGTTGATCCCGGGTGACAAGTAAGCCTCCACCCAATTGCTTTCTCAAGCCCTCTCAGCAGGCTGGGGGAGAGAATGAGAAGGGCAAAAGCAATTAAAAAAACTCATTGTCAAGATGAAAACATTTTAATGTTTGAAGCTAAAACAAAGATAAAGAAGTGGTGCTAGGGCAGTCACTCGTCACCCAAAGTCAAATGCCTAGCTCATCCACAAACAATGGCTTCTTTGGAAAAACATGCCTTGGTTTTCTTGCTGAGTATGATGTTGTATGATATGGTATATCTCTTTGGTTATTTTGGTCACCATCTTGGTTGTATCCTGTCCCAAAAACTTGCCTACTACCAGCCTACTGGAGTGGGAAACACAGGGAAGCTTGATGCTGTGCAAGCAGAGTTCAGCAATACCTAAAACACCAATGTGTTATCAACACTGTCTTGGTCACATGTTTAAAACCCAACACCATGTGCATTGCAATGAAGAAAATAATTCCATCCCAGCCAGACTCAATAGAGAATGATTGATCTTCATTAAATAGAAACACTGAAAATTTATGCTGTTAAAGCTGTCTCCTAGCCCTGTAAAATACAGTACAAAATGTTTAAAGTTGCCAGTCGAGGACATAACAAAGTCTAATTGTGTCCTGCCCAAACAGTCTACTTCACACTGCTTTTAGGTTCCTTGTTTTTTCTAGGGACAGTCCCCTTTTGAAAATAAATCTATACCATCTGGGTTGACATAAAGTGACTAAGAGTAATATTTGAATAAACTCTAATTAAAAAAATAAGTAGTCAAGTAGAACCAGAACTAGTTAAATTCTGGTTGAAATTTAGCCAGAAAGATGTACCAAGTAAGTGAGAAAGTTATGCATTTTGCTAACATTATAATAGACTGAAAAAAAAGAGGAGGAAGGGCTACAGCCTAAGTAATTTTCCTATGCCTTCATTTCCATTAACAATATATTTTCTTTATCTTCTTTTTAAAAATAGGGAAAAAAAAAGTTCTAAAATATGAATTTTAGAAAAAAAATGACTTTGTGCCAAGTTTTGATGTCAGTAGAATGCAAGTGCTTGTCAATCTCATAGCAATTTCGGATCCATTATTAGAAATATACAATAATGATGTATTATTATTTTAGCACATTATTCATCCTTCAATGACTTTTATCTGCCCTCGCTTACTTAGACTTTTGTCCTTATCTTCAGTTTTTAGGATTTCTTGGATTTCTTGGTCCCCTTTGCTAGTATAAGAATGGACAAACAAAAGTCTTAATGCTCCAAAGCACCGGGCATCATAATTTTTATGTTAAAGAAAACAGATAATTGGAATCACTTTTAAAAACCCCGAATTAGAGGAACATAACACATATCTTCAATAAAAGATTTTCCAAAAGTAAATTTCTCTCTTACTTGAAAAAGACTTAAAATATTTGTAGAAGGAGTTTTAATAAAAGTATTTACAGAATGTTAATCTGAGGTAGACATCTATGAAAGCAAGTACAGAAGGCCTTCCTTTGTGAAACTGTTTTTGTCCTCTGATAAGTGGTCCCTAGCATCATTACTTTTTGATCATGCCTCAAGTGAATTTTTACAGTCTGAAAACAAATGCCTTATAAATTGGCTTGGGAGATATGATTATACCCGTACCAACTGTTGTCTTGTTCTTGAAAATGACAGTTGTGTGACTTTTCTATTTTTATATGAAAATAGTCTTTTAATTTATGGCCTGCCACCTGCCCTGTATTTGTAACAAACAACAAGATAATTCAGTGTGCTTTACAAAGCACAGAGCATATTAGCTAGTGCTATTTCTACACATTTAAAGCACAGAGTCTGTAAGAAGTAAAAGCAAAAAATGGGGGGAATTATAAAAGCTGCATTATCAAGTGTGTGCACATCAGGGTAATAAACATGGGTTTAATTCAAAGCAGTTATTTTTCCTGACAGGTTGCTGTTCCATTAGGGGAAAAAAAAAAAAAGAAGAAAAGTTTTGGAAAATCTTGTTCATCTTGCTTGCTAAAGGATGCAATACAAAACATAGATACATGGTTGTTTCTCTCCTAGCATGAAAACAGCTGTTTTAATTCACTGAGGGCACAGATAGAATAGTTAACAACCATTGCACATTGATCAGTTTTACCCCCTTACAAGTCCCAACCACTGAGCTGTATGATCTCAGGGAAATGAATGAAATTCTTATGGTTTAGATGTAGGGAGTTTTATTATGTTCTATTTTAATTCCATGAATTCAATTAAAATGAAACACAAAATAGGTCCATATTTTTCAGCGAGAAGTCGTAACAGCAGGAAATAGGAACAAAAGTAATTTTGTGCATCACAGCAATTTCATATAAGTTTTGACCAGCAGCGGGGGGGCTTTTGGGTGCATTTGATGGAGAAGTAGTCATGTCACTGAGTGTAGCTGTGCTCTTGAAGTTCGGACCTGTCAGAGTTGCCTGGACCCTCTGCTGGTAGACCTTCTGACCATTTCTCCAGAGGCTCCACTGAACATCAGAACGTCAGTCTCCGATCTCATCTTGGGCTGTGCTGTTCAGCTGTGTCTGGGCCTGTGTCCTGGAGGCAGCTCAGACCTATGTTACAGGCAGCCTGATCTCCAGCTTTGTCTTCTAGATGTATCTTGATCCTACATTGCATGTCTGTCTCAGCCCTGTCCTCTCCCAATCCATATTTTCTCACTCATCTTCCTAGATTTCCCTCAGACCTGAGGCATGGGTTCACCCTGTCTGGGTGTACAACCTCGGGGTTGATGGATCCCATCCCCAGCTTGGACCTCCTTGTGTGCTGTAGGACTGTACCTGGTTGGTGGAGGTACTGCCTGATCAGCAGCTGGGATCATCCTTGGCTCCTGGCTTGCCCTCCCTCAAGGAGAGGATCCTGCTGCTCCTAAAATAGAGCTCTGGCACTAGCTGGGAGGCCTGAGCTGAAACAAAGCTTCTGGAGCACATGGCAGTGGTAGCCATATCCCCTGCTCCTGGACATTGGAGCTTTGTCTTGTGGGTGGGCAGGCACTGGTCACAAACACTTTCATCTATGAAATGTGGTCCAGGTACCTGGGACAATTAAAATTACACACAGTGCAGAACAGGGAAACATAAAAATCACACACCTTGCTCTGTGCAGCAGCATATCCCAGTCATCTGCGTGCTGGAGCTGTGGGGTGGCAGGAACACGACCTCTCAGTGGTCAGGGCTGCCCTCCTTGTCTGCTTCTTCCAAGGACTGAGTTTTCTATGCCTGCTTTGAGCTCAGGTTACAGTTCATGGGCTACAAACGACCGGAATATGTAGGGGGGGTTGGATGTTAGTTAAAATTGCCTGATCTGCAGAGGGTCTTTGATACAAGTTTTTTAAAATGACCCAATCTGCAGAGTCTAGGTTAAAATAAAGTTTTTATTATAATAACTGCATTGTTGTGTTATTGTTCTGTCAAGTATCCCTAAGCAATGTGCCTGTCTCTGTAGTGCTGGGTGACAGCAGTGTGTTTGTGGGTGAATGTCCCAAAAGACATTGGTCATGTACCTGAACATAAGTGTTGGAAGTGATAATGCATGGTAAAGGACTAATTCAGTGCTCTAGTCTTTGGAGTTGTGAAACTAAAGTTGAGAGCTCAACTTCTTGGTTTCAGGGTGGCAGCAATTGTCAAAACTACCTTTATTACTCGACAAAATAATAAAATATTATGCTACACACCATTTTTCAGCTTCCATCAAGTCCTAATTTGAAGAGTTTGACAACTCTTAGATATTAAAGAAAAAGTGAACGTTATTCTTGGTAGGATGATTTCTCAAGAATTCTGGGCAGCTTTTGCCCCACAGAATCACAGTTTAATATGTCAATCAAATGATAAACTAAATATCCTGTAAATCACTGAGCTGTCATTTTGTTACATTTTCCATGGAACACCTTGACTGTTCTGTCATGAAGCCATTTTCTTTCAAATTTAGAATAAGGCAAAATACTTGTTGTGTAGGTTAATTGCTACACTTGAAGTTAAAAACTGAGATAATTTGTGATTTTTTCTGTAAATTCATCATTAGTTATTTGTGTTACTATACTTTTTGCAGAATTAGGAACTTAAGCTGCTCATGCTTGTTTTCTCATACTGAGGAATAGTGAGCACTCTTGCAAAGGAGAAGCCATCTCAACATTGTCAGCTGACAGTCTCAAACAACAGTCAGTATTGGCTTAAGGGAAAAAAGGGAGATAGCAAAGCTAAGATATCCATAGAAAATTATGTCCCTATCTATCAAATACAAATGTAGTTTTGTGTTTAGGTTTTGGGATTGTCTGTCTTCAGCTTCCTGATAGACCCTGCTATTAGCAATTGACTTGAATAAACAGATCTATTTACATTTTCTGAAGATTTACTTTCCACAGGACTACAGTCCAAGGAAATGGTCAAAAGTTTACGCTATCATCAACATAGATAAGTTGTTGGATATTTCTTAATTTTGTAATAAGTCAGTGAGAGGTCTCTGCAGTGATTGATTCTATGCTAACAACAAAGCAGCTTGCGTAAGGCATGATCCACTAAGTTAAATGTGCTGTAGGTGACTAAGGAGAGGTTAAGTAAGTGCACATCAGAACAGAGGTGCTTCATAGGCAAGAGAAGTTTCTTGCAGATTTGTATCCATAGGTTTCTTAGCCGTAGCTCCACATTTCATTTCTGCACAAGCCAGAGAGCTTTCTGAACCTGAGCTAGAAAGAAGTTCAACTCTCATGGCACTTTCAAGTCTGAATACTGTACATCTAAGTTTGAAGCTAACCAAGATTAAAAAAAGAGAATATGGAGAAGAGGGCCTGCCTGCCCATACTGAATGTTGGTTACTTAAAGTGGAGTTTGATCCTATTCAATTTGTGCTAGTATCTGAAGAATTTGATCCATCCATCCCCTTAGGTTGCATGCTGACAACCTTCTTAAAGATATAATTCTTTCTTTACTATTTGAGTCTCTTCCAAAGCCTACAGTACTTCAGCCTTCATAAGTGTCTCAGCTCACTGGGCTCATCCTCTCACTGCATGTTACCTATCCTGCTGATTTGATTCCCCTTCTGAAAGGTCTTGTTTTGTATTACTGCCAGCAAGCTATAGAACCTGAGTGACAAAGGAATTTTTGACATACTGACCTTTTTGTCTCTACTGTTCCCTGTGTTGCTGCTGTGCTCCAAGTTGCATTCCCTGCTTGTTTCAGAAATGCTTTTAGTCTATTCTATAAATATTACAAATTACAGACTGGTTTGCTCGTCTTTCATTTTTACAGAATTTCTCCAGTCTGCTAGTCTTGTACTAAATGTTCCTGGTATCAGTGCTCACTTCTGAATTTCTTTTTTGTGCTTCTGTGTTGTCAAAAAATCAGTGCAATGAGCTTGCTACCATTGCTTTCTCATACTTTACCTCAGTCTGCTATAATTTTTTTGGAAAAAAACCCACATTCTCCTTCAAGTGAGGTAAAATGCATGTCTATTTGATTCAAGTGTTTTTCATTACTTCTGCTTTGGAGGCTGCTATAATGGTCTCTTCCCAGAATCTCTTTTTATGCCCCTTTCTTCCACTGTCCCTGAAGTTTCTTGTTTATTTTTTTAAGGCTCATCCTGTACCTGAATGTACTGGCTTGAGCTATGCACCGGGAATCCAGAGGAACATAGTGTTATGTTGTAAGTCTTTCATCAATTTCCTTTGGAAAACTCAAACTCAAACTATTCCTTTCATTCCTGGGGCTGAAATGGTAGATTTTCTACCATCACTTCTATCTCTTGGAATTTTCACGCTATTTGAGTATTTAGTTCAGGGTTTTAAGATATTTCCATAATAAAACTGCTCAAGTACCACTGAAAAGCATCATTAATGACACCTGTGTGAATTAACAGCAGTAACTACCATTAACCAGAAGGTGATAACAGTTTCTCACAGTCCAGCAATAAAAGTAGATACATCTCTAGAAGAAAGCTTTTACCTCAGCAAGATACTTGCCTTTTTGAAAATCCTTAAAGTTTAAATAGATTCAGAGCATGTTTGGAGTATTGTAAAATACAAGGTATTTCAAATGAACTGGGGAATGGCCCAACACCTACCTACTGAACTTTTTAGAGACCTTTCTCTTATTAGGAAACTTTTATTTTCCCTAACCATGTCTGTGACAATTACTGAGAAGTACCTGTCAGAAGTAATTGCATGGCTTCTGGCCTTACAAGGTGAGAGCAGATTTTTCATGCCATGACCTCATTGCTTATCAGAATTTCTTGTTGACAGCAGCAGATTCTTCATGCTAAGGGCTACTCAGTGGTCAGTCTGAATGTTTCTTCCTTTGCCAGGCAGGTTGGCTTAGCCCTGGTCACATTAATCTTGCATGTCAGGTTTTTGTTTGGTGGGAATCTGGGTGCAGTTTAGCTATAGACAATATTTTCTTTTCATAAAGATGCAACCTTTTAAATGACACCTCCACTGGTCTGGACTGGAGAGAATAGAATCCGCTATTAAAAATTGTATCTGTAGAAGTTGGTTTTTTTAGCTATGAACTTGTGCAAAACCTTACTGAAATGATCGCGTTTCATTGTGATTTTGCTTTCAACATGAAAAATTTCACATTCAAAGCAGAAGTTCCTTGTTCTAATTTCTATCTCTCATCATTCTACCTAGAAAATAAATATGCACATTTCAATTACACTGATAATATCTGATAGACTGTGTGACCTACTGTATCCATTTAAATGAACAGGTAAAAAAGACACTTTTTTTGTAATTATGAAAGTTTCAAGACTTTCAAGCCTGCATTGTATTGCAGGATAACACTGGGAATTCTGAAGAGCCTGTCTTCCCCAATGCTGCCTCTGTCAGAGCAGCGTACCTGTTTGCTGACGAAGTTAATAGCAAATATTTGTTAACTGCTCAATTTTTTCTGAGAGAGAACCCTCAGAAGCATCTCCTGGGACACTTCCACTGAGACTTACAAACAAGATTCCTCCTTCCTCTGAGGGATCCTACTATGCAACTCTTATTAAAGAGAGAGAATGAGTGCTGAAGTTACTGTCTGCTGAAATGTTCAATACAAATAGAATTAGCATCTAGATAGCATTTGCACCTTACTGTCAGTTTATCATGTGTTTATCAGCTTTATTAGCTGCAGGTTTATCAGCTGTAGGGCCAAAATTATTTTTGAAGCCAAGTGGATCAATGCTACAGCTCACATCTTTCATTCTGTTTTGAAAATATGCTGAGACAAGTAACAGGACAGATAAGGTTAAAATTGCACAATAGAGAATGTTACATTATGCAGTGAGGGATTGTACATAGGAAACATGCAAGGAAAGGACGTAAAAATATGGTAAGGTTTTTCTCATCCCATTTTCTCAGTAACCAACCACCTTGCAGGTTTTCCTTCTCTTTCTTGGTTATCTAAATTTTGTTGGAGTTTAATGTAAGATTGGAGTAGATTGTTATGAGGTGAATTACTTCATGTTATTTTGGAGGTTGTTCAGTTTTGGGTTTGTTTTTTTCCTCCTCTCCTCACACTCTGTTTCCTTCCCTTGCTTACAGCGGTTTGTTTTTTTTTTTTACCTCTGCATTTGACAGCTTGACATATACTTTGGCTGCTTTATAAGGAAACAGAGAAGTGGTAGATCATGGCACTGACATTGCTTGTGACTGACAGATACTTGACTTTTTTGTGTTGTGTTATTTTAGACTTGTTTGTTCTGTCTGAATAATTCTTTTAGCCCTTCGACTTGAACAAGGTGATTCACTGGAATACCATTTCTATTAATTGATACTGTGGCAGTGGAGACACTCAGAAAAAGATAGTAATGACACTTGCATTAGGAAAATTATACCTGTCTTCTTGTTTTTATATATGCTGTATAAGTTTCTTGACTGCTAACAAGTATACTCTATAGTCTTAAATTTTTGAATGCTTTTTCTTTGTGTCAGTTTTTGGAAGAGATAAAAGCAAGTCATTTCAGGCTATAAAAACAGAGTCAGTAACATGGAGAGAGCAGTCATACGTGGATGTCTGTTGTTCAAGAACTAAGCGTGAGATGCGCTTATGGAAGGAGAATGTTTAATGGGCTGAAAACCACACATAGAATACTGTTTTACTGTTGTAAATTTATTACAAGCACTTGTTCATTTTCTCACAATACATGAATTTTAAATCAGTATGCTATGTTCATGTTTACTCTGTTACTTTAAGTCAGTTACCATTCTCACCTTCTCTTTTCTTCTTAAGAGTACCAAATGACATTGCATAACTGGAGCACAGCTTGTCCAAAATTTGGAAGTGCATGGGTTCCAGCCTCTTCTAAGGTGAAAATTTGACAAAACATGCAGACATCTTCTACACTGAAAATCTGAAGATTTGTGGTCTTTTCCCTTCCCTTCCCCTCCCCTTTTCTCTTTTCTTTTCTTTTTTTTCTTTTCTTTTCTTTTCTCTTCTCTTCTCTTCTCTTCTCTTCTCTTCTCTTCTCTTCTCTTCTCTTCTCTTCTCTTCTCCTCTCCTCTCCTCTCCTCTCCTCTCCTCTCCTCTCCACTTCTCCTCTTTGATGAGAATGAGCCAGACTAATATATTTGAAAACAGATTTTGCCATTATTCATTTTTTTAATTTTATGTTGTTTTTCTGAATCTTTTTCTTAGTTCAGTAAAAGTTCCTGGCTTTCCAATTTGAAGCGTACTTTGCAAAATACCCTTAAAGATCTTTAAGGCCTTAATTCTTTCTCATCTCATAATTTCAGGTGACTTGGTGGAGAATTCCATACCTTTAGGAGGATTCCATACTTGTTGGAAGCCATGAGTTGTGCAGTGGGAAATGTCTAGACATAATGTTTATTTGAAAGAAAGCTAAGGCACCTTCAATTTTCTTGTAGTTTAAGATTTCAGCAGAGCAGAATTATTTTCTGAAATAGAGAACAGAATAGAAGAGAAACTCTGTGACATTCAAGGGAGTTCTTTCCTCATCTTTCTTTTCAGACAGGAAATGAACTAGATCGGCAAGAAGACAGCTGACATGATGGGGAAAAGCTAGAGTAAAAGAAAAATTTCAGACACCAGAAAACTAATTGTGGGACAACCCTATAAAAAGCAAATGGGTGTGATGGTCAAGGATTCAAAAAAATAAATAACAAGGGTTCTGGTGGAAAGCACCAAGCAGAGCATGCCTGTCAGCACCCACTGATTTCAAAAGGAAAACAGACAGTTCGTAGAGTTCCACAGCATGGTGAGAGAGGTGGATTAGGCAAATTCAAACCCCAGCTGGAAAAATCACTGGATAAAAAAGTATTTTTTTAAAATTTGTCAGTCCCAGGTTAATCTGAACACCTTCCTACAGTATGGGAAGCAGAAAAATGGATAATTGAGTACAGGATGAGTTTTGCTGAGCAAATAAACAAAGGCACATAGGAAAAGAAGGACCTCAACTAAAGCATTTTGTAACTAAAGTACTGATGGAGGCTAAAAAGAAAGGGACTTAGCCTAAGCATGGGAAAGCTGATCCCTGCCAGATATAAAGAAGGAAGCACATAAAGTAAATCTATGTCCTAAACCATGGGGAGGAATGAAAAGAAAAAAAATCCATTTTCTTCCATACTTCAAACCATGAATTTGAGGAACTTTGACTAGAAGGAAAAACACATAAATCTGACTGCAGAAAATGAGTCAGACATCCCAAATATTTATGAATTAGACAAAGAAATGCAGTGCTTGAGGGACACAGAAACTGAGAAAATCCTTGTGTATCCTCTAATGACAGACCAAAAGAAGGCTAGGGTGCTAATCAAAGTATTTTAATTCTAGAAAGACTCCCCAACCCACAAGGCTGTGTGTGTGAGCAGCAGTCAATCTGAACTGTATGACTGACAAAGCAGTACTCAACAGGATTCGATCTGCTGGACACCATGGAAAATATGATACACTTATATAAGAGTGCTGGGAAGCAAGAAGATGAAAGGTGAGCAATTTTAATGAGGGGCACCCAGGTGGGAAAAAAAACAAGTGCCAGATTATTTTGTAGATACAAATCAGCCCTAGCAGTGTGAATCAAATATGTCTTTGTTCTCACTGGGATTGAATGCTGGAGGTGTCACGGTAGAGACTGCTTCCTACTTCAGTCTGCCACTGGGGAGATAGTCAGAAGGAAGTGAGGTGAAAAAACTTCAAGCTATTTCTGAATTTCGGGAATATGAAAGCTAACAAGGTTTGGAGAAGATGAAAACTTATCACCGTGCAGAGAGAATAGGCAAAAGAAGAAAGAGAATCACTATGGGGATTGTGGCAGACTTTGTGCAGGAGGTTTTGTTTTATATGTTATATGAAGTGAGAAACCAGATAATCTTTTGGTTTTTTTGAGATAGATGTTTTGAGGACTTTGCCTCTGTTACATCACTACATAGCTCTGCAAGATGTTTCCTTGCAGTGAGAAGATAGAAATTGAGTGGTGTAACTGCATGCTGTATTTGTGCGCAGTTTAGCTGCAATGTGTGCAATGTTTTATTAAAACGTAAAGGTTGAAAAATGGGAAGAAAAGCCAGCCCTTGGTTTGTCCAAAGGTGTCAACCTGGGGTGGAGTGAAACTATCTGTGGAAAGTGTGTCCCTTGGATTCACTGGGGGTGAGGGTCACCTCTTGTAGAGCTCGTGAGAGGAGAAGTAGTAAGAAGCAAAGACTACCATCTTTTCAGGATAGTGGGACAGTGAGGCCTTAAATAAAAAGCCAAAGGGGTCACTGTGTGATTTCTGTTGCAAGCCAGGAAATCCTAGAAAGTTGTTGTACTACCAGCATGACTGGAGGAAAAGGCTGCTATGTGTCAATGGAAGGGAAGTAAAAAAACTGTTTTCAATGCCTTTTGTTGTAATCTGTGACATACCGGAACTAAATTTCATCTATTTGATTGATCTGTTCTTGTTTGAAAGTTGATAAACCTAACAGTAGGGATTCTATGCCTCTTAATGGGCAATATTTTAGAAAGCAAAGAGAGCTGTTTCTGTAAAAGACAGACCTGGGGTTCACAATGCTTGTCACTCAAGCTACAGATTTGCTAACCTTTGTCCCACAGATGGGCTGGGGAACTGAGAACTTTTGTAGCTTCTGGGAAAAAAAAATCCCTGTCCTGAGTTTTCGGAGTCCGATACTCCCTGACCAAGTTCTTTTAGATACTTCATGAATGGAGGCTGTAATGTTTAATGTTAAATTTACTTATTTGAAGATATTTCACATACAGGATTTCTGATTTAGCAGAGTGAAGCAAAATATACTGAAAACACAATCTGAATGACAAATGTAGGTTACACTTAGCAATATGGCCGTTGCAATTTCCTGGTCAATCACAATGTGAGCCTCCTCTCAGCCTCTATAAACTGCCCACCATCACAATACAGGGCATCCACCCTTGTCAGGAAGAAATACACGGGTTGAAGACAGCTCAAGCCCATTGTTTTCTTTGACGTATTTTTGCTTATTATCTCTGTTTTGTGCTCTGTGTTGGGATGAGTCATGTATTCACCCCACCCCTCCATGTAGCTCAACTAACTTATGGAAATAGTCACATTCTTTAAATGAACTCAAGGAAACATCAGTTGATGTATTCAATTGTTGGTAGGTGTGGACCTGAAGTAAAGGCTTCCCTCTGGTCCCCCTTGTGTTGAGATGAAGTCAGCTTATTTGCAAAAGCTGAGTTCAGTCACACCCTGCTTTATTCCTTGAGCTTCATGGACATGGGGCCCTATCCCTTCCCATCTGAGTTTTCACTTCATAGGGTTTTATTGATCAGTCACATGAGGTGACACATGAAATGAAACTGAAATACGACGTATTTGTGAACTGTAAAACAACAAAATGCTTTGGGTCAGCAGAAATTCTTAATTTTGAGAATTTTTGCTAGGGTTCATTTTAACGCTGACCTTTTTCTGATTGCTTTTAATATACATTCTGTGAAACAGTCACATAGAAATGTTTGTTTGCTTAAGTTTAAGATATGTCAGAAGTCACTTGGGTTATTGCAAGATGTGTTCCACAGATGCTATATTTTGAGCCAGAAATTTAGTCCCTTCTAAAAAATTATTTTGCTTTTGTCTATTCAGGAATTTGTTTCTAGTTGTCCTATCTTCTACACAGCTGGAGGAAAAAACCAGTCAGCTGCACCTAGCATTCAAATGGTTAGAGGAAAACGTGCTACAGTTACACACAGAAAAGGCTTAGACCAGTTACTTAATTAAAAAGAACAAACTTCTATTCTTCCTGTTCAAGAAACAAATGATAATGATAGTTCTTATTTGAGACTGTATGTCATGTATTATGTTACCCAAATTTTTTTTTTTTTTTAAGTCAAAAACCTGATACAATTGACTGACATTAATTGAAACTGGTGTTCTGGCATCTATCCTCATTCTAATAAAGTAACTGCAGTCTTAAATCGCATGCTTTTATGCATTATTAAATCATATTTTCCACTGCTAAAGAGTTTGCATGATGGGGAAAAGTAGATCTTCATCTAATATGAAATGTAAGCAGATCTTGCTTGCTTCAATTTGTAAAATGGCACATAAATAACATTAATGCTGTCACTGTGCCTGTATCATTTTCTGGGAACCCTTCCATTGTATGTAAGCATTCCCATGAAAGCAGCAGAGATCCTTGAAATGAAGCAGCTACAGACTGTAGAGAAAGTCATCAAGTGACCCAAACAAAGCACAGATCTTGATGCAGATAGCACAGATCCACAATGCACCTATTCTCTGTTCAGTAAGAAAAAGGTAATTGGAGAATATTTTGCATACAAGTAGTACTTTTCTGTGCTAGGAAGTGACTTCATCAAAATCAAATTTCTATCAACCTCATAAGCAATTAGAGAAAATGTCAAAGTCCTGATAACATCTAGGGAGTTGGTTGCTATTAGAATGTATGATAAGTAGCATATATGTGAGATGGCAGTTGAATTAATATACTGGAAACCTTTCCTTGATTAATCTGTAGTATATAAGTCACATTAATCAAGGAATCTTTCTACTAAGCTCAATTTTATAGGTGTTTTACTGTCAGAAGATTTTATTAATGGGTGTGTCCATCCTCAATTATCACAGATGGTCTCAAGGCCAAACTGGAAAGATAATAGATTTTTTTTCTCCTTCATTGTAGTTTTTTTGACCTTCTGGCTATGCTGGGAGGAACATCAAGTTAAAAAAAAACATTGAGAGTAAAGGACTGAAAGAATGGTTTAAAATTTACTTGTGATGTCAGTTGGTTCTTAACGAGCATCTTTATGGCATTGAGCTCTTGTGTCGTATGACTAAATGACATATGAGATATGTAAAATTTTTCAGTAAATACCTTTACTCTAAAACAGAAAAGAAAGAATTTCTCTAGTAATTTTTATCATGTATTATCATGGAATCATAGACTGTTTTGGGTTGGAAGATTCCTTAAAGATCGTCTAGTTCCAGTTCCCATGCCATGGCAGCAGAGGGCTGGGGGTGAGCCTTTCACTAGACCAGGTTGCTCAGGGCCCCATCCAACCTGGTCTGGAACACTCCCAGGGATGGGGCATCCACAACTGCTCTGTGCAATCTGTACCACTGCCTTGCAGTAAAGAACTCCTTTCTAATATCTACTCTAAACCAGTTCAGTTTGAAGCTGTTCCCGCTGTCACTACATGCTCTTGTAAGTAGTCCCTCTGCATCTTTCTTGTAGCCTTCCTTCAGGTACTGGAAGGTCACAGTTAGGTCACCCCAAAGCCTTCTCTTTTCCAGGCTGAGCATTCCCAATTCCTTCAGCCTTTCCTCATAGGAGAGAGGCTCCATCTCTCTATCAATCTTGGTGGTTCTCCCCTGGACTTGCTCCAACACGTCAATGTCTTCCCTATGTTGGGGACCCCAGAAGTGGATGCAATATTTTTCTTGCTTTGCAAAATACCACGTTTCTAGCTATGTAGTATGCTCAATAGCACTGTTTCACACTAAAAGGGAAATGTACTCTTATGTATGCTCAGTTTGCATGAATACGTAACTGAGCAGTATTTTCAATTTTAGTTTTCATTAGTGGATATGGTGTTCATCACAGAAATGTAGAAAAATCTGTGCATAAAATATATGTCTCCTTTTGCCTATTCTACTTGTAGGAGTAATTTGCTGCTCTGTCTCTCAAAGATTGGTGTCAATTTAGCTGCTCAAATGCTAAATTAGTTTTAAATCTCCACTGTCTCTAATGGTTATAGCTTTCATTAGTACTTGAATGACAAATGTCAGTTAACAACTACGCATAATGTTCACCAGAGAACTGCATACCAAAATCTATTTATTCAGATATGACAACTTGGCACAGTCCAAGAAGACAATCTGTAAAGCATGTGTTTTATTTTCCTGAAGGATTTACTTTGCAGTATGCTTGTCTCAAAATTGAGGCGGTTTATGACATTATGGTTTGAAGCCTTGGAAGCGGCTTCTAGATTCTCAAAATCAACCAGCAGGATTGTGTCATTAAAAAAAAAAAAAAAAAAAAAAAAAGCCTGAGAAGTAATTTGTGTAAAAAAACCCAACCCCCAAACCCCCCAAACCAAACAAAAAAACCACACTGTAACTTCTGTTCTGCAGTGTTTCCACAGTAGTGAAGAAACTAAAGACAAAGGCACAGCACAGATGTTTTGCCATGTTTTAGCATTTTGAAAAATCTTTTATTTTGTCAAATCTCATTTTGGAAAGGGCAAGATTCTTAAAAAGAAAAGACTGTATCCCAGAACACACAAGATAGTATTTAAGTCTCTTTATCTTTTATACTCTTACTGGTGATGCTTTAGAAGCAAGTTTGGTATGGGTAATAGCACTGCAGGTTTTAAGGTGAATACAAGAGAAGCTTAAAGCAAAAGAGCCTTAAGCATGCCTGCAGGGAGATTCATTTTAGCACAGAGGATGAGTACCTTCCACAGTGATGTATTAAAGTTCACAGTGCTGTAATATCATATGGGACCAAACCAGGAATGGTTTCACTGAAGGAAGCAAGCAAAGTTATAGGTGACATTTGAAGCAGATCCTTATGTTTTGTCCCAGGATTTGGTTTGATGCATATATAAACATGCTTGTTTTTAAACTTCTTTTGGAAGCTCACCAGGTAAACAGGCTTTTGCTGATCATAAAAGGGCTACAGCCAGACAGTTTAACCTCTCAAATATAATGGATATTTCAGGTGAATACAAGCAAGATCTCCTGTGTGCCCTCACAGTGCAATGGTGATCTATTGAACCAGACAAAGAAATAAGTTATTCACATATGCTGTTGCCCAGAGGCAAGCAGGAGAAATGAAAGTAGGGGACCAGCTCTTCAAAGGTTGCCTCCACTGATTGTCAGTTTTGTTCATCTCATACCTTCTTTCTGAACACCACTTCAAAACAAGGCAGGTGAATATAGCTCTCTTTCAATTTAGAAAGTATTGAGACACTACAGAAGCTTGTTTCAAGTGGAACTGAAATTATAATTGTTTTAAGGCAACAAACTAAAGTTTCATCCATTCATGCATAATGCCTTTCAAAAGGAATGTAACAAATGTGTAGTTTGGATCCCCTCCATTCTTCTCTCTTAGTAAGTAGTTCCCTGTACCATTGAAATGCTCCTTCTTTGATCCCTTTCCTTGTGGATGAAAGGAGCCTTAACCTCATATTACAGAGAATACAGTTCCTGGATTTAAATATAGACATACATGTTCCTTTGGACCTGCTCTTTAGGAAACATGTTTTCTGTTTTTCTTTTTATATTTACAATAACTGACTTAATAGACAAATTTAAGGCATTCAAGACAGTTTTATAATAACAAATTTAGCGAGAGTGAAATGGTATTTGCACAATTTGTAGAGGTATCTCTGTCTATTCAGGCACTGACTGCATTTTTCAACCTTTTGATCAGACTAGTTCATTTGTAAATTGTAGCTCTTGATCCTGAATAGTATAAAAAGACAACTCTCAAAACAAACCCTTCTCTAAGGTGTGATTATCCATCTGGTCACACCAGTTATTTCAAGCTGTTATTGCAGCCCATTTTCTTTTCATTAAAAAAAATATAAATTAAAGTCATCTCAGGGACACCCCTTAGGGAAGTGTTTAAGTAAGAACTAATTAATATTGTTTTAACATAAAAGTGAAATTCTTACAATGATATTTTACTCTTGAATGTGCTTATTCCAGTAATCACTTGTTTAACATCATTCTCTGTCCTTCTGGCCACTACGAGGGCTGGTGGTACGTGCGTTCTTGAATCAGTACCGGTATTGTAAAGTACAGGGGCTTATTCTCTCCCTCTGCTTCCAGCTCTACCAGTCTTTCTTGGAAAGCATGGTCCTTCTCTGTTCAGAAAACATTGGATTCGCTATACAGACTGCCTAACTATGACAGTGTTAAATTATCATTTCGAGAAGATCAAGACAGTGGTCCAGTAGCTTCTTTCTACATAAAGCCTTTATTCTCATTTCCCAGAGTTTAACAAATTTGAATACATCATCTCTCATGTTTCCTTACTGGTTTTCATCCTCTTTAAAATATATAAACATTAAAAAAGGAGTGTTATGGCTCTTATCATTAATCTACCAAGTTCTCACACTTCCATCATTATGAAAATGTGTGGCTTCTGCTTTGTTTTATTTATTTTTAAGTTTTATTTATTTATTCTACTTTATTTGTTTTATTAATTTATCTCTTTTATTTATTTCTCTAAAAACCCTTTAAGTATTTTTCAGTCTGTAGAAAGTTGTTTTGTATCATCAGTTTTCATCACTCCTTTGACAGACTACATATATTTCTGCTCATTAGTTTTTCATTTTATAGCCATTGTATCTTGGAACAGGATCTTTGTATAGTCAAATTCTAGAGCTTTATTTTTGTTGTACAGCTACAGTAATTTACATATCGTATATTGCATTTCACTGCCTCATTATAGCATTTTCTTGCTTTTCACTAGCTGTATTGCAAAGTGTAGAAATTTTGGAGAATTGTATGTTATAATAATGCTAAAAATATTTTATTACAGTAATAATTTTTAAACAGGAACATGGATATGACCTTTACTCAGATATTCAATTCTGCTCACTGAAATTCTAATAAAGTACAATAGTTCGTTTGTTTTGTTAATATATACCTTCAAAGAACAACATTAGGGATAAATGTAATTGATGAATATTCTACATGGATTTATAGGAGGAAGCTTACTTGACTAATATTGACTTATTCCTGGTCAGAAAACACACGTAACATAAGCAGAAAGCATCCTTTCCAAGGCAGGCATTTGTAGTTATCTCAGGCAAGAGGGATTGGTTGTTAGCGAATGCCCAAAATTCATTGCCACAACCTGTCTGTTGCAGATGTCTATACCAAAACTATGCTGGGTTTTTTCAGGAAGATTTCTTTAGACTCAGTATTTTGTTCTTTGTTCAAATTATTATAATTTTACAGTGAATAGTAAGGTGTTTCTGTAAGCAGATACACTGATTACATTTCAATGTCGGTGGGTGGTGTCTAAACCTACTATGTTTGCACACCTTAACTGGAGCTGACAGCTTTGGTGTCCATGAAAATAGTTCATAGTAAAGGAAATCAGACGAACTAAAAAGTATTTTGTTCAAAAAGTTTGCATTTTTGCTATTATCAACACACTATGGGAAGATGTATCACTATTCAAGAAAATGTCTGGACCTGATAGAATGCCCCATGCTATATCAGATAGCTCACTGCTTATCAGAGTATTGTTTTTCTGAGTGTTTAAATACATATTACTTAAAAGAGAAAAAAAAAACCCATTAATTTACAGTAATCTGATTTAAATAAACTTAAATAAATTTAATTTAAACTTAAATAAATTTAAATAAATTTAAATTTAATCAAATTTAAATAAACTTTGTATTTAAATATATATATTTGGTACCTAACATGACATTTCCACTTTCATTGTTCTTATATGTTCAACATTTCCTTATTCAACATACTTGCCAAACCTAAGATAAGAAATAAAAATTTTCATTAAGATCATATTTTCAATAATTACTTTTTCCAGATGCCATTTCCTTTCAACAAACCTGCCCTCTGATAGGAATAGTTCTTCCATTCATGTCTTTCACATTGTCTCTTCTGTAAAAGAAGCTGGGCTCTAGCTTTTTTTAAGAGTAGATTCCTGCTGTTTTCTCAAATTCTGTTGTAGGACACATCTCTCCCTTTAGTAGATCTACACAAGCTGAAAGACGTGAAGTAGGTATGTAAGTAAGACAGATTTTTTCATTGAATACACAGGTTTTCTAGGCTCCTCATGTAATGATATACCTTATACTGATTTTCTTCTTTCCTGAAACACACTGTGGTTTATTCTGCGGGTGAGATAAAATTATATAAACAATTCCTTTCATTCCTATCTATTTTCCCCCTCCAGTGAATGTGTTCAAATAACTCATTATCTAAGTTACTGTAATACTTGAGGAATAGAAATGGTGTTCTGGAAAACTATCACAGGAATTAAAAAGATTATTTTATTCATTGTACAAATTCACAAAATGCTTATTCTACTAATAATGAATGTAGGAAGGAGAAAACAATTTCATATACATGTAAGAGCTTCCATGGGGGAGAAAGTATTAATAAAATCTAATACACTAAAAGTTGAACTAATTAATTATTAAAAAATATCTTTCTATATACAACTTACATATATAGCAGAAGATATTTAAACGTAACAACATGATTACAGTGAATATTTCAGTTTCATAATTTTTTTGTACAATTCTCCATTGCTTCTTCTGTAACTTGTCCCTGGTACACAGAAAACTCTGAAAACTTGTAGGCTTTATGTACTCTAAATATACCTTTCTTCTATAGTTTTCATTGAGAGACTAGATTCAGTTTTCTGAGTTTTGCTGCCCCACACTGGGATAATAAGAAACTGCTCCACAGAAATCAAACTGAAAGGGAAAAAGCCATCAGAAAAGCAAAGTAAAGGTATATGAAAGTCATGCATTTTTTTAAGTTTCCTGTAATTTCTATAGTTCAGTCATATCTCGTTTATCCATAATTGCAGCATAGCCACACCAAGTTTTAGTGCTTCCTGTGAATTCGTGCTTTTCATCGTTTACCAGACCTTCTTTAGTTTCTGGCTTCTCTTCTGTCTTTATAATTTCCATTTTCTCTTACACAATGAAGTCGCAATTGCAATACGAGCTGAGATGCCTAACAGCTGTATCAGTTGGTGCATTTTATGGGGCCACATTTGACATCGTCGACAGTGTTGACAGAATTGTCTAGACCATGAAAATATTCCTACAGGACTTTATCCCCAAAAAAGTGATAAATCACTGATAAAGTTATGCCTCAGTCTGTATGTGGGGGATCAGGTATAAATATGTAAGCAGGTTTTGTCTCATGTTCTGACTATTGTGACAGGAAAGTGTTAATGGAATAGAGGGTCTTGTGGAGATGGGGCAGCGCTTTTCTGAGCCAACTCCCTTTTCTGCCTTGAGACTTGTGCTCAGTGCACCTGCATCAACTCCCTCCATGCGTTGACTCACTTCCTGGAGGGCTCCAAAGGGCAGTCTGTGCATGCACAAGGAATGTAACAGGAATGGGGTGAAAAACCTATTTTATGCAAGAGATATGCACCAGATGAACTCGAATGGAAAGTGGATCAGTCCTTCTCTCTCTCTCTTCCTTCCCACACACCTGTTGACCCCAAATCCAGACCATCCATGCAGCAGGAGCAACACAGTATCTAAGGACTGGTAATCTTCTTTCTGCTCTTTCTCTCTTTTCTGTCTTTATTTCTCTCCTCCCTTGCTTTGTCTTGTCAAAGCTATCATATTCTACCCTGTACTCCACACTGAAGTTTGTTGTGAGAATTGGGAGCTTGTCAAAGTGTGTTGTAAAAGATAAGGACTTGTTAAGCCAACATTTTTGAGACTAAATAGTGAGCTGATTGCTGGAGTCAAGGAAACTGTACAATAAAGCGTAAGAGTTCCCTGACACGTGGACTGGTGTCTGTTCAGCTCAACAAGAATTTATAACAAACATCATACCTTCTGCGAAGCGGGTCTTGACACAACGTTCCGCTCGCAATCATGAAAAGTCTCAGTTCTAAGCCCTCTTCTGATGTGACCTGAATTGGAACTCAGTCCTTGAATTATTATGAATATGGTAATATTTCTTGACTGGATAAAAGGTTTAAATCTGGAGCCAGAGTTCCAGAAGACTTCTCTTTGGTCAAAGTATAGTAGAGGCAATAATAGCAGAGTGCTGAGCCGCAGGGCTGGATGTTTTCCTGAGCAATTCTCACAGGCTCTGTTCATCGTCATTGCTCAGAATTCATGGTTATGGCCCAAAACACCCTGCTTGTGTTCAATCTGAACAGTTGGTTTCATCTGATTAAATCACAGTTTGGGCTAATGATGAAATCTAATTGACTGAAGCAAAATCCAGATAGGACTGATGGGCTGGTGCTAATGGAATAAAGAATTAAATCCTTGAAACTTAAGGGAAGGATAGCATCTTTTCCTGTAAGTAAGGTCTTGAGATCATAACTTTCAGTCAAGTTTGGATTTATCTAATGGGATTGTTTTCACTGGTTGTTCCCAGCACAGACAGTGACCAAGATACACACATGCTTAACTAGAAGACTGCAAAATTCTTTCCACTTAGCATTTGGTAATGCTATTGATTTGTTTACCTTTGAGATTAAAATATAAATGTCTTTTATGTAGAGTTTAAATTTAAATCAATGAGAGGTGAAAAGTAATGTAGATGTTTCCTTCTTGTGCAGATGTTTCACCCTGAATACTATCAGTCCTCTGTGATCCTTCGACCAAGTGGTAAAATAGGAAGGGTAAGTACTTGCTTATTTGTGAATCTTAATCTTTTATGGCATCTTAATTTTAGTGTTAAACTGTTGATTAAAATGAGAGGAAGAATTTATCTGGTTGTATCGACACATGCAGGTAACCAGGGGCAACCATCAAACTGCAGCAGAAATGCAAAGAGTAGATTTCTTTCATTACCTTAATGACAACACGAGGCGGCAGAGATGTGGGGACACTGGCTCCGTTAGGTTTAGCTCATCCTAGCAAGAGTGGCAGGGGTGGTGATGGGGAGGGGGACATAGCCGCTTGCCTTACTCTAACAAAAGGCTTTGTGCATGTCTGAGTCTGTTATCTCTCCACAAGAATTCTACTTCTCAAAGCAGGCAGAGGAGGAACAATATTAGGTATGAAAAATGAGCTCTCCCACATGGAATTTTTTAGCATTTTCAGATGTAAGGTCAATTGAGTGAAGCTATTCCCTCCTCACAAAATCTTCTGGTTTTACCTCTTCCCACCACACGTTTTCCATACATTTGTAGGTAAGCTTTCTCTTCTTGATCTGTTCTGGTTTGTCTGGGGTAGAGTTAATTTTCTTCACAGTATGGGACTGAGTCTTTGGTTTGTGATGAACAGAGTGTTGATATTACAGTGATGTTTTCATTATTAATGAGCACTGTTTATGCAAAGTCAAGGCCTTTTCTGCTTCTCACAGTAACAACACACAAAGAGTTGGGAGGGAACACAGCTGGGACAGCTGATACCTACTGACCAAAGGGATATTCCACGCCATATGATGTTGTCTCAGCAATAAAAGCTGAGGAGAGAAAGCAGAAGTGGAGGACATTCAAAGTGATGAGTTTTGCCTTCCCAAGTAACCGTTATGCATGATGGAGCCCTACTTTCCTGGGAATGGCTGAACACCTGTCTGCCCATGTGAAGCAGTGGATTAATTCCTTGCTTTGCTTTGCTTCTGTCTGTGGCTTTTACTTTCCTTATTAAACCGTCTATCTCAACCCACAAGTTTTCTACATTTTACACTTTTGATTTTTCCCTCCACACCACCAGGGGAAGGCATGCAAGTGGCTGGGTGGTGCTTAGTTGCCATCTGAAGGTAAACCACACCACCATCTTTGGTTTAGAAATTCTCTGAGGATATGGCTTTTATGAATACATGGAAATATTTAAGACAGGTTTTTTTATCCACTGACATTGTAGATATAGCAATGATTTCAATTGTTAACTTAAGTTCCTGCCAGACACTTTAATAATCATGCTTCTAATATCTAGATTAATGAAATAAAATACATGCTTCATTGCACTACTTAAGTAATGTATTCAGTTTTATCCGAGTCAAAAACCTTTTCCGTTCCTCTGTTCATCTCACTGGTTTACATGATTCTGGGACAAGTAATGAAAAGACATATTTATACCAAGCTGCAGCATTACTGGCACCATATAACTAACGCTGCTCTTTGCAACAGTGCACCCAGGAGTGAAAGTGAAGGCAATTCCATGATACAGGCATTTCACACACTGATGATTTTACATGGGACAAAAGAATAAGATTTACTTGTCATAAGGACAGCATAAAAACATGCAAACTGTTGTTCTCTTAACCTCAGTTAATATCTCACACCACAAAAAAAAACCCGAAAAAAAGAAGCAAACCATGAAGGGAGGGGGAAAGGTAATAATTAAAAAAAAAATGCTTTTTCTTTAGTGCAGGAGTTGATATCTGCCCTAAAAGGCTGTTTCAGACAAGCTCTCAGTCTGGTCTCTGGAAAGGCACATGTTTAATTCTATGTACCAAACTATTGAATTGACAGCAGTAATGTTTCCTGTTTTGATAGTCTCAGTAATATAAAATCAGAGATTAACAGTGAAATATAAATTATTTGTTAAATATAGGCTTTGTCTTCAAAATAGGGTTAACATAGGCTTTGGTATTTATTGGTGTCTCTCTACTATAAGAATACTGCGTATTAAAATAATGCAAAATTAGAAATATCTCAAAATCACTGTTCGTAGTGTTTTATCAGTAACTATGACTGAAGTAATAGAACTTAATTTTTGACTTTTTTTTAGATTTTATTTTGGTATGCTACTATTAAACTGAGAATTCAAAAACTAATTTTGAAATTAGGAAAGATCTTGATTAAAACCTTGCTTATGAAATCCTACTTAACATCTTTGGATTTGCTCTGCCATCAGTTCCATTGCTCTTCAGAAATATCTTTTCTTGCCAAATGCAGGTGTCTGAACATTGTTATTGAGCATTTTGAACTTTCCACTCTGTATGTGGGGGCTTGGTGTTCATTCACAGACTTGGTAGTCAGTTTCCCAGTTGGTTAAATTACGAAATTATGGGTCCTTGGAACAGAATGTTCTTGTCCTTCCCAGACATTGCTGAAGACAGCTACCTCTGCAGCACATTCTCCGTGGAGTCTGCCTTAAATCTAATGATTTGGCTGCCAAGAACTTTCAGATTTTGCTGCTTCTTTTCCTTTCTTTCATCCTCCTCCTGTTTCAAGCATATCAGAACAAGTGTGTCTCCAGTCTTCATTTTCATTAGTTCCTGTGACAAATGTGACACTCCACTTTCTAAGATGGTCTATATATTTTAAAATAAGAGTTTTAAAAGAAACATCTTTATTATCAGGGACACATCTGTTTGTGATTGAACTTGCACAGTCTTAAGTAATACTTTTATCTTTTAACAAATTTCCTTGGCTTTCAGTTTGGTCTTTTTTGTGCGCTGGAGAAATGATTGTTTGGATGCGGTACAAATGAGTTCATCAGATAAGATCATTCTTGAGTCTGACAAATTATGTGAATTTATTTAAACCAACATTACATTTAGTCAGCCTGTTCATTCACTTTTCATGCATTTGATAAGGATTTAATTTCTCTCTACTAACTGAACAGGGGAGGGAGCAAAAGTACTGTTCTGATTTTCTTCATCATTAATTCAGAATGGCCTAATGCATAGGGAAAACCAACTCAGCTTTGCTATTTAGACCCCCTTTGAAAAGAAGCCAAGTTTTTCTTCTTATTCTTCTCTTTCTACAGCCTCACTTCTCACCCCAGTGTCTATTTCTGCTTAGAACTTAGTCATCATCATTCCCAGAAACTAAAATGGTTTCAGTTTAAAGAACTTATGACTTATTTGGATATATATCTTCTGTTTTTCATCACAAGAACAAACTTACAAATTGACGATACTGTGCCAGTGGTACAACTCTTTGTCCTCATAGCGCACAGCTAAGTTTTGAATGCTCAGCCTTTTCAATGAAACTCAAACTTTTACAGAATGAAAAAACATCTACACTTCCCAGTCACTTATACAAAATGTTATATCTGGTATTAGGAATATAACAGTCTAGTCAGGACAGAGCTGTTACTTGATTGCTCCTCAGAATACAATTGTTTAGCTATTGATGAACTCAATTGGGCTATAAAACAGGAAAAAGACAGGCTAATTGTGCCTGTCCCTGACTGTACATGTAAGTGAGAGTAGTTTCATAGGAATTTTTGCCTCCTCACAAACTGGAATTCCAATTCTCAATTTGTTCCAAATAAATAATATGGAGAACAAAGCTGAGAGCTTATATTGCCTGGTACAATGACATAAGCATGCTGATATAGAAGTATTTTACATAAATATGAGCAATGTGATCTTGAAAAGGGAAAAGAAAAACTTATGTTGCTGCATTTGAACATGAGTAAAGTGCAGTAAACAAGTAAAAACTCAGAAAATAAAGAACAAGATAAACACAAGTGAAATGGGAAAAATATTTTGCTGAATACAAAAATAAGAATGGTTGGCAAGACTACAAACAAGATAAGCAGCATTGGAAGCCTGTCTGGGAGATGGGTAGGTAAGCAGCATAAAAACATTGTGCATGAGAATGAAGAAAAAGGAAGACAAGCCTACTTCAGTTCAAACTTCTTTTGCTCAAGAGCTCTCATGTTTGATCTCTTTGACTTCTGCAGTTGAGGCCACCCAAGACAGCATCTGTCATTGCTAAACATACAGCATCAGCTCTGTGGTCTTTTTATCCTCACAGCTAATTTATATTCTAGGTGTCAAAGGCAAACAGTTTTGTACAGAGAGTGTTGACAATGTATAAGAAACAAACATTAGCATGAAGTGTGTTGATAATAATATAGTATTTTTTAATTGTAAATGTAAAACTGGTAGGATTTATTACTCTTCTGAAAGCTTCATCATATGGATCTGTAACTTCCTGTTAAACACATACATACACACACACACACACAAAAAAGTTGTTGCTGACGTTTTTTAAAAATAACCTGAGATGTCACTAAGCTAAATCTTTAAAATCTTGTGGCGTTTTATTCTTACAGATTTCTGGCAAGTGAGTCGGATAATAGATGATGCTAGTCACTAAATGAAAGCTAACTTACAGAGTTTATAACCTGGGAAAATGCTAACATCTTTTGCTTCTGTGAATTATGCTAGGCAGTTAAATGCCTCTTCTGACCTGACAAAATACTGAAGATCATAATTTTGCAGTGTGTTTGTACTGTCTCAAAAAGCATGCTGAAGCATTCCACAGTAAGACAATTTCCAGACATCAAGCTGTCACAATCATCACAGTTTTTGACTATATATAGTTGCCTATTACTAACAAGTAGAGACAACACAAAGTTTACAATCTACAATGTTTCCACAAACTTCCTTGGATGACAGAGATAAAAACTCAGCTATGAGGACTTTATTAGGGGGTTTTTGCCTCTCTTTATAACAGGCGCTTCCTGGGAGAGGCCACCTCCATTCTGCCAAATGTGTGAAATAGAAGACTTTCTTCCTCACTTCTGTGTGTCACTTTTAAACTACTTGTAAAATGTTGTAGGTTTAAAACTCCAGAGAGGAGCCATGAGGCAAATGTCACTGCGGCAGGGGATGGTGGCAGTGGTGGTGCTGGGACTGAGTGAGCAAGAGGGCTGCTTCAGGGCTCTTTTTGGATCTCAGTAAGGAAAGTCCAATGACAAATGGCTTAATAAGATAACTACTTTAACAAGAAAGAATCAGAAGAGAAATATAGATAGTATTTAATCTCTTCAGATGCTGGGCACCCCACATTGATGCAGCATCATTTGGAGCCTAGATGGATTTTTCCCACAGTGCTTTGAAGAGCAGATTCTGTCCATGGAGAAAAACTGATCCTTTTGGTCATCTGAGTAATATCCTCACAAAAAAATAATTCTGTTTTTAAAGGGAACTCTCATAGGACTTCCTGCTGCACAGTTAGATAAAGGCAATGCCAGCCAGGCAGTAGAATTGCAGGTTCCAAGTGGGATATGCCTTCAGGCTCCTTGTGTAAAATGAGCTGGCCAAGTTTGTCCTGGAGACAAGGACTGTGCTTCACCCCAGAGTCCAAAGCTGTGCTGGACAGGCAGCACAGCACAGGCCTGACCCTGCTCAGGTTAACTTTCTGTGGATCACTGACTCATAAAAGTGCAAATGTTTATCAGGATCAGTGCACTGGTAGAAAAATACAAAGGATTGATTTTCATAAATGTTGAAATTTATTAAAGGAGCAAATTAGGAAGAAAAGAAACATGTATGTTTAGTATATTTGAAGCAGAAAATACAAAATAATTCAATGCATGTGTTTTCCCTATACACCTGGAATTGCTTTGGACAGAAAATAGGTATTAAAAGATCGTGGTCTTGGTGGGAACAGTTCTATACATGAACAGTAGGAGGACTTACTTTAGTTTTCACTATTTTGTAGTAGTAGGTATCTAAAGGGCCCAGTCCTGTAACTGTACTAACAACATGCATAGCACTCTCTTCAGCACAAAACACAAAAGTTGATTAAACTGAGAAACAAGGAGAAGAGGAAACTAATTCAAGAATACTAGTGCTTTTTTTTCCCTTCATATTTTTTTAAGTCTTCAGTCTCCCATAAGAACTGTGTGAAAATGAATTAATTGGCTTCACTGTGTGTGTCTAATGTGAGCATCTAAGTCTGATGAAAAAAAAAGATTTTTCAGTCCGTATTTTCTTCAACTTTATCCACTGGGTGACACAGGCATTTTTCCTGTTTAATATCCTCTGAATGTTAAAAGTCTTAGCCAGAGGTATTCAAAATGTACCTAACATGGCATTTCTAAGACAGGTAAGAGTTTTCTGATTGTATTTCAAGCTAGATGATGCAAGACAGCTCTTAAAGAAAATCTGTATGTTTGTCAGTTGCAGCTATGCTGTGCTGGAGCTGAAAATGCCAGTGGGGAGGACAAAATGATGAAACAGCTTTTGCAGTAAATCTGACTTGTGCCTGGCTAGTGTGGAGGTGGACAGAATGGTCTTGGGTTTATTTGTGAGTAATTCTGTGATTTTGCAGTTTCTGAAGTATGCTAGCCTTTCTGCCATCCTGTTTACATAGTCCTTCCCTACCTCTTTCGCTTTATTCCCTGCTCCTGACCATGCAATCCTATCTCTTCAGTGTACTTCATTGTCTGGAGCTTTCTGCATCCCAGTTGCCTGTCCACTTTGTGCTAAATTGAGCACGTTACTTTGCTGAGTCATTTCACAATTCTTTCTTCCCCTCTGCGTCCTATGTTGATGAGTCTCCTTTTTGTTATTTACCAAACACTTTGAGTGTTTAGAGTGGATAACTCACTTAATTGGCAGTAGCCCCTTTCTTTTCTTTTTTGTGGATCACTTAACTTTCTGTCATCTTAATGAATGCAATTTCCTTACAGATAGCTTTGATAAGGCATAAGCACAAAGAAAGTGGTGGAAGTATACCAGGAGGTATTAAGAATGGAGATGGAGCAGAAGTGTAGATTAGCACTCACAGCAGCAGCAGATCTTCCTGTTTGCTTCACTAGATTTAATGAAACTATGTTCCTCAAAGAGATGAGGCTAACTGCTACTGATGAATGTCTTGAAAATGGTTATTCAGGGAACAGAGGTAGACAGTGTAGAATAAGATTCGCCAGTTACGTAACGTTTTGAAATGTTACTTATGTACTTACGTTTTGAATGCTGGAACTGACCAAGTTGAGGGCAGCTCCTACAATGTTCTGTAAATGTAAAGTTGGAGGGCATTTCAAGGTGTTTGCAGGTCACATTTTGTGTACTGAAACAAATTTAAGTGTAACTGCCATAATTGTCATGCACCTTATTCTTTAGGTAACATGAGCATGTTTGTTGGTGGCCTGCACAGAGAGATATTTTTTAGTAATGCTTTTTAGAAAAAATTCAGTGTAAATGCTGTTACTTAGGCATTTAAATTGGCATCTTAGCTTTGAAAGTTTAGAATCCTTATCATATCCCAGTTTATCTCTTTTTAGCCTCCCTTCAAATAGAGCTGTAGAAAATAATTTTTCACAATCTTTCCATATTTTTTGTCACTACTGGCTCTAGAACTTCTCATGGCATAGAAGTTATCATCTACTATTTGTTCTATAACAGCAGCAATGACTGAAGCTTCCTCTTCGTCTCCAGAGCCTGACAGATTGATCCATTTAAATTGACACAAATATCAGCACGTTTTTCACCCTTACTCTATTAATCTATGCTTCACTTGTCTCAACATCTTGCGAGCTATACTGCTTTTCACAGAATGTCTCAATCAGCACTGCTGAAATTGTGAACAGACACCACCATTGATCTTAGGAACTAATACAGTGTGGTGTATTGTCAGACCTTGACAAACAAATTCTTTCCAGATGCCAAAGGGCCCATAGTGTTTAATGGGACCACTCACTGTGTTGTCCCACAGTCCTTGGCCATAACTCTCTCATGTCTCCAACTGTGCATATTTTTCTATGCATCAACTAATGCTCAGGCTGTTTGGAGGTGGCTGAATGTCACTGATGATGTATTGGTTTATGCAAAGCTTGCAAGGACTCACAGCCCTTCTTACTAGTAAGGAGTTTTATAAATATGAAATTCTATTAGCGACCGCAGATTTCAGTTTGCATATACGTAAAGCCCACCTATTTTCAATGAATCTTTAAATGTAACCATTTTATTACATATATTTTAATTTAAAAAAAGAGTAGGTGGGGAAATCTTAGTAAATTAGTTTACAAAATACAGAAATAAGCTATTATTTTGCAATCACATGGTACTTGGTAGACGTAAGAAGGTAATTTTTATGATTTCTCCAATACAGTTTTAATTTATGTTTCAGAGAGTAAATAAATGTATCATTAAAATAATTACATTGCTATTATCAAAATAAAGAATATTTTTTTTCTTTCTGATTAAGACCTTTCCCAAAAGGTCTAATGCAAAAGAAGTAATAACAATATAAAAGATACACAATTGAAATCTGAAGTAAATCACACAGGAAAAATGGCCAACTTAAAAATAAGAGGTGACAAAAATTAATTACTTCATGTTGTTTACCCATGTACCAGAGTCAGAATATATTTTTGAAGTGCATTATAGTCTGAAAATATTTAATTGCTCCAGTGTGTGTGGAATCACAGACATTCATCTGTGTGTCTTTTTGCAGGAAGATTCTTATTTACACTCACAAAACCAGTAAATGTTTTTATCATTTACTGGTTGTAGAGTTTTTTTATTCTGGTCTGTGTAGAACTTCTCTAAGCTCTGCAAAAATAACAAGGATGCTTAGCAGGATTTGCCAGTGTTGATGTAGATCCACTAATATTACAGAAAAAGTGTAAGAACCTATATTGAAATGTAGTATTTACAGGAATGCACCCTCACCATTATATTTAGTTGAGGAGCTTGGTGACTAATACATATATAATTTCATCACATCTGACTGTCAAATCAGAGGTCCCTTTTGCTTTTGAACACTCATCCTGCTATATAACAGGCATTAAGTAAGCACATATATAAAGGGTCGTATTCTGAAATATTTCTAGAGGGCTTGAATTTTTGTTACTGTTGTTAGCAATGAAAAATTATTTGGTATCTTTCACTGTTTGGTTACCTGATGGAGTGGTGTTCTCCCAGTTTAGACATCAACACCATATCTCAAAATAGTGGTCACAAAGCATCGTCCAACAGGAGGAGCAGCTGCCCTGCTGTGCCTGTTGCATTTCAGCAGCGAGCTGTTGAGTACTGTTTAAAGGCTCGCTGAGTTACAAAGACTGTTTCTGACCATCCAAATACCACAAAAGAATAATGCTATGACCTGTACTATATGAAACAAGTGGATGGGTTTTTCTGCTCAGCAGTGTTTTAAAACAAATTGGAAAGATAATTTATTCTGTGGGTTTATTTCTAAATTAAAAAAAAAAAAAAAAAAAAAAGAAACTTGCATCGATTGTGCTGTGGAATTACCTTGCCATTCTTTTTGCAGTACATGTAATTCTGTCTTCCTTCACATTACTTCTTTCCCAGAACCAGATTTTTATTACCCATGCAGTGTTGCCATTGCTGCTTTGTTACTCTGATTCCCTTGTGACTTTTAGGACAAATTTTCTCTTTCCTCTCTGACAGGAGGCTGCCCTGTTTCACTTTCTGCCAGTGAAAGTATCTTGCACTGTCATAGTCTAACTGTGCATGACATTCTCAAGGTTTGAATCTGTCACTTGAGTCTCGGTAGACTATGCTCCTAATTTTAAAACACTGCTTTTTCTTTAGGCAAAGGAATGTTCAAGTAGCTCTTTTTAAAGGTAGATTGTCACTGCACACAATGGTAGATGTAATATTAGTAATTATCCTTTAGGAATTAGTCCAGTAAAACAGGGAGAAATATATACTTTTGCCTGCCCTCACTGGAGGCTTTAAATATGCAGAAGACTGTCTTCATGTTCCTTTTCTGAAGATTTAGTGACTAGGTTTAATTAATCTTTGAATATGAAACTGAAATGAACTCTGAGCCCTCTCAATTCAAACTTCTGTGCCTGGTTTTATGAGGAACAGTGGCACACTAACAGGAAATCTGAGACACTGTTTAGGCGATTGTTGAGCATGCAAACTCCTCTGTGAAAGAAAATTTATTTCTTAAGAATGTGAGGCTTAGAAAAATTATAAATCATATAATTGCTCCCTATACATTTTGATTCTCTAGGGATAATTTCAATGGAATTTGATGTAAAAATAGTTGTACCAATTAACTGAGCTCCTGTAGGTCTTTTAAAAACAGCAGATGGAAGGAAAAGGAAAGAAATCAGTGCCTCCAGTGGAAGTCTAACATATAACAGTCGCACAGCTGGCTAAAACCCAACATCATAGAAATGTTGTCTGATACTGGCATGGAATCCAGGGTTGGCTGCTGCTTGCCCAGACTAGATGGGCATTCTAGTGACAGAGAAGTCATTAAGAATAGTTCATCCGCATCTGGAAGTCACAGAGTAACTCAAAGGAGAACCTGGAAATATTACACATCTCTGAATATTAATCCAGATCTCCCTGGGCTTTATTTGGTTCTTCACTCTGTAGAGCAGCAATATGTGGTACAAATTTGCAGAGAAGTTACTTGATTCCAAGAAAAAATACTGTGTCTTTGTTTGGGGTTTTGGTTGGTTTTTTTTGGAGGGGTGGGGGTTTGTTGGTTTGGTTTGGTTTGTTTGGTTTTTTTGGGTTTTTTTGTTTTCCTTTTTAAGGTTTTGGGTTTTTTTTGGTAAAAATGTGTGCTATTTTTTAACAGAGATGCTTTTGGCCACATTTAGCAGAAACTGAGACAAGGCATAAGGCATTTATGAGCTGACACATAAAAAATTGGTTGGAAATTAGTCTGTTCTGTATACTTTCTTCCCCTGAAACAAGGTTTTGAAGTACTGTTAAACTATTCTCTGACAGCGAAGTAAAGAAACTACAAATTTCTATCACTGGAAGACTTACTATTTCTTATGTTCATGCTGAATGTAATCATGTTGGCAAATTTTACTTTATTTTCATTTCCTGTTTTTCAGAAGGTGAGGAAGAAATTATATTGTGCCAGAAGATAGAAGTCTTGTTTTCCTGATACTCTTTAGATTTTCTATATATTTTTAGCCAATTTCCTTAATCACTCTGGAAAGCAACTAACTCTGAATGTGTCCACACTATATGCCTGACTGGCAGTCTCATGTGACTACAGCATGGACTGGAATCTTGTTTACTAAATCACAACTCTGCCACACTTACATTTTCTGTGCAAGTAGCCAGACTGAAATGAAGCATGATGTCTCTTAATCAGAAAGAATTCTAGATGTAAAGATATTATTATCACATCTAAGCACAAGTAATAATGAGAACTTTCCCTGCATATGTTTCCAAATAGTATTTTTGAGGGAAACAGGTAAGTGTTCCTGCTATTGTAGAAATTAGACACAGTTCTGTTAGCCAGGGTTGCATAAAAAGTACAGAAATTTGGCAGAAGATAAACCTGCTTGCATTCCAGCTGATCCTCAGAGATCCGAGGTACTTGATGCATCTGGACTTAGTTTCTGATTATAACCAGTTCAGCTCTAAGTGTGGTTGTGCACAGTCACAGATGTGTGAATGGTGTGATTTCCCATTCCAATACTGTAGATCTGGACAAGTTCAATACAACTTTACATGAACCACATCCTAGAATAATATGATTTCGTGAAACAACAGGACAGTAGGGTCAGGGTTGACAGCAGTAAATGCATTAACTACAGAGTATTATATGTGCCACAACAAAAAGTAGAGTAACAGAGATCTATTAGGGATATATATATAAATGTAAATATTCCCATGACTGCTCCAATGCAATTGGAGGTGCAAAGTTCACCTAAAGGCATCTCTTCAGGGGAGGAGGAAAGACACAGTCTGTCGACTAATCTTGAGCAAAAAGAGGTGTTTTCCCCCTCACTTGTTTTTTTTCTTCTTTTTCTTTTTTCATGCCCTCAACCTTCCACTTCTTTTATACTATAATTTTTAGCCCTTCCTAAAGGGGTGGAACCATCACGTTGTATCAGTGGGGTTTTGTTGGCTGTGGTCATACACTTAACACATGTTCTCTTTTCACCTCATTTTCACCAGCTTTAAGCATTATTAACCAACTGAAGTAAACTCTGTAGTAAGTTTTACTTATGCTGATATTTTCCTATGGAAACTGATAAGCATCATTAAGGAGTTAATTTCTTTTAGAAGGGGGGAGGGAGAAAATGAATTTATTTCTCCTAACTGACATGAAGCACTAGCTTAATACAATGGGCCTTGAGCTAATATGAGTTTTTGATTGGTTTCTTTATTTAATATCACAGAATCATGGAGCCACAGAATGGGTCAGGCTGAAAGGGACCGCAGTGGGTCCAACCACTGGTCCAACCTCCCTGCTCAAGCAGAGTCATCCTAGAGCACATGGCACAGGATTGTGTCCAGAGGGTTGTTGAATATCTCCAGTGAGGGAGACTCCAGAACCTCTCTTGGCAATCTGCTATAATGCATGGACATAACAGAGAGTTGAAGAACATAAGTTGCATGTAAAATATCTTTAAAATATTCTATTCTCTACTTAATGTTGCTGCATATAAAAATTTTACTGTGATTTGCCATGAATGAATTAAAATGCTTGGGTGCCTGATATATTGCTGAATAGCTAACCTACTATGATCTTATAAAAAAAGTCATTAAGCATTGCAGTGAATTATGTCTGAGTAATCTGTCAAATCCTAAATTATTGATGCTTTCTATCAGGGTCTGAAAAATACTGTTACTAATCCTGCTGTCTGCATGAATAGAAACCCAGATCCCATGAGGAGGAGGGCTGGGCAGAAGCGTAGTTTGAGATGCTGGTTTCTTCAATTCAGTGAAAGGGGCAAGACAGGGAGCCAGAAAGATTGGGGTTTATCTCCTGAAAAGCCAAAGAAAGGGATATTTTTTTACAATTATTTTCAGAATAATAAGAAAATGGCCCAAGCACTGTAGCGCTTAATCAAGGTTTCATAATATGGGTGAATAAAAAAAAGAACATAATACTAAT
The DNA here is from genome assembly GCA_036785705.1 of Acanthornis magna. Lineage (NCBI taxonomy): Eukaryota > Metazoa > Chordata > Aves > Passeriformes > Acanthizidae > Acanthornis > Acanthornis magna. Next base: position 11,879,716 of record JAWUZG010000025.1, read on the forward strand.
GCAAGCAGTCTCTTTGCCACAGAAGAAAGAGAAATTTATCTGTTCATGTTAATAAACAACTTCTATAAAATAACAACTCATGTAGTGCAATATTAATACAACTCTACATCCCACTGATTTTTTTGTGAAGAGAGGCCAAATACTTACTATGCAGTTTTTCGGCAGATTATGGAAACATGTATTCCAAAATGACTACTCAGAAGGCTGGAAGTTTCTCTTACAGAAAATAGTTAGTGGTAGTATTAATGTTGTTTAAAAAATTAGAACTGGTAGCTCTGTAATGAATAAAATGTAATTTCACCTTTTAAAATCAGATTAAAAACCTGAACTATAGTAGATAAGTAATGAGAATTTGTAAAAGGGGGCTAATCTTCTCAAAGTAATTCTGAGAAATATATTGCATTAAAGACTTTGAGTTAATTTCTTATACTCTGCCTCTAATCACTGGAACATGATAATATTTCATGTTTTACCCTAGACTAGTATCATTTGCTGATTATCTGGAAAAAATGCTCTAATTTAGAGAAGTACTTAAGTATGTTCCTAAGCTTCTGGTGCTTCATATAAAACTAGGAATTTAGATATTTGTACCATGAAGCATGCCATGTAATAATTAGACTACATGCTCAGAATTGTTGCTTTGTAGATGCTTATAAATATTTTATTTAAATAAGATGGAATATATGTTTGGCATTAAAATCCATAAACAAGGCAAGGTTTCTGGAAAGATATGACCCTTCAAGAGTCAATAAAACATCAATTGCTGCATCTGTACTTACACCTGCAAGCAGTTGTGATCATAGGAATTTTTTTTTTGTCAAACTTCCCTGATTTGCAGAAATGTTTATAGGTTAACATATGTAGAGAGGTAGAAAAGGAATTTCTCTTGTTATTTACGTTCTGTTGCCCTTGAAATCTTCCAAAACCACTTAATTTGTCCTTTCTGTAATAATCTGGAGTTTTTGTCTGTATCATATGCAGTATATATCTAACTTGCTTTTTTTTTCTGATCGTATCAAGATGACTGTCATTAGTGCAAGTGACTTCATTGCTGCCTTTCCTGTATGGAGCTCTGATAATAATGGTGCAGGCCAGTAGTTGCTGGGTAGGAACATGCAAGGAGCTTGGGGAGTAAGAGCATTGAGGGAAAGATGAGGAAATGGAAAACATTATATATAGCTGATAGATGAATGCAGAAATTTAGTCAGAGAGTGATTCAGAGGTAGTCGGAAGACTAAAAAGCAAGAGAATGTATGGATAAATACACTTTGTTTGCTTACAAGGAAAAGTAACAAGGTGTGATAAGATCATGGCGGTACAGGAGCAAGAAAGAGCAAGAAAGTGCAAGAAAAAATGTTTGTGTGTTACATTCATTGAAAATGACATTTTAAAATACAAACTGATGAATTGTAAATTGAAACTGATTATTACATGTGTTAGGAAAACATTTTAAAAGAAGAAAAGAACATAATTCATTTTGAAGCCAACTGCATACTACAGAACCAGTCACAGTAAAGGTAGTATAGTGGTTGTTGGCAGAGATTAATTTATTTTAGAAAAAAAGAGATCAGAGATCAGTGGATCCCCATAGTGTGTCTTTTACTTTTCAAGCTAACCATGTGGAAAATCTCACCTACCTATAAAGATGGTTTAAATCAGTTTTTAATGTGCTTACAACAAATTGCAAGCTCTTAGGGGCCAGGAACTTTGATTTAAATGATAGATGTAAAAACCTGATGCTCAGCTACCACTTTTATACAAAATTAATGTTTAATTTTAGGCACTCTTAATGTCTTTTGTCTGAGCTATGTATAACAAGCAGTGAAATGAAGATGACTTCTAAAAAGTCATCAGAAGTATGTGGTTCGTTCCTTAGCTTGGTGATACTTTTGGAGGAAAAAAAGGAGACATTTGGAAGGACATAATTCCCTGAAATGAATTTTATTCTTATTTCCAGTAAAAAAAAAGAAGGAATATTGGTATGAGAAATTAATCATTTAAAACAAAGAGAAATGTTCATTTGTATGGATAGTCTGAAAATTTTAATGAAATACTGAATATATTTTATATTTTCCTCCTTTTTTCTTTTAAAATTCTATAATTCAAAGGGACTTTCACTATTCCTCCCTCCCTCGCTCGTTTCCTTCTTTAAGAATTCTTTCCAACTTTAAGAATTGCTTGGATCACACTTTTTCTTTTTCCTCCATACCTTTGCTCCAGGATGTGACGCTTATGGAAACACACCAATTACCATGAAACACTTGACAGAGTCACTAGAATTGACAGCACTGATGCTAGGTAGCGTATTGGAAATGACAGTCATTGACATAGTACTGGAGGGTTTCTGTACATTACAATAAAATGTTATATTGGGAGATATTGTCAAGTGCTTCCACCACAACATTTGTGCTTTTTCATTTTTATTGTGTTTGAATAGCCTCTCCAGTGTCTGTAAGTACTGCGTTAGGGCATTCTGTTAGAAAATATGTGTAGTGACTGAAATTGGAAACGAAACTCTCAACAGAGCAGTGCCGTTTCTTTAACCGTGGGCAGTGACATAAAAAAAGGCTGAATACAAAACTCGACAAATTTTTATGTTCTGCCTTTTCTATGAGCTGAAGGATCAAAGCTGTCGTAATACTTAGAATAATTAACTGAAAAAAGTTGTGACTATTTAAAGAAAAGAACATATGCATTGCTGCTGAATATTAATGTTACTATGGCTAACTGGTTGAAAAAGGAAATAAATTCAAATGTTTGCCAACAACATCATTACACAAAAATAAATTCTGACATATTTATGTTGGTTTTCTTAACTTCTTGCTCTGACTCTGGAATGTAGTGGTCTGGTACAATTCCATGCTGAGGCTGATGGTACATCAGAGCAACACTACACAGTTTTGTCAATAACTTTTGACGCAGAGTGGTCTGCAAATATTTTCGGGATTGTAAACATTCCTTCAGGGCAGAAGGCTTGGAATTATTGACTTTGAATGAAGATAATCTGCAAAAGACTGACTGCATCATTAGCATGCAGTTGTGCTATTGATTTCAAAGAGACCACGCTTGCTTTTTCTACTACATAAGTTATCAGTGTTTGACTGACCTTGCTCAAACATGCTAATGTTGTGAGGATTTTTTTCTCCTTTCTTTATTTTCTTTTATTTTTTTCTGAATGCACAGTGATTTTATAATTCTATGCCTTCTACTTAAACATGGTTTTAATATGAAGGGTGAACTAGTACCACCTCTCTCCAGTTAGTTACATTAATGCTTGCCAGATTAATAATCAGGGTTATGTAATAGATTTTCCCCCATTTTAAAGTCTATAATCATAGAACCATGGAACAATTTGGGTTGGCACAGACCATTAAAGGTCATCCAGTCCAAGCCCCCTTGGAATGAGAAGGGACATCTTCAACTCAATCAGAATGCTCAGAGTCTTGTCCAATCTGACTTTCAATGTTTCTAGGGATGGAACATCTAGCACCACTCTAGGCACCTGTTTCACTGTTTCACCACCCTCATCACAAAAATTTTCATCTTTTTATTTAGCCTGAATGTACTCTCTTTCAGACTAAGCCTTGTCCTATTGCAACAGGACCTGCTAAAAGATTATTTGCTTGACAAAGAAATAGCCTAGTGTAGTGAGAGCTTTGCTTTCTGTAACATGTAGCTGTGTTTTTTTTTAAGCAGAGGATGTTGTCATGGGCAATAGTGCAGAAGAGTGGGTTGCTTCTCTTTATTTTTCCCTTCCTCCTCACTTTTAATAAAAAAAAAATTTTTAGAAAAGTAGCAGTTGCATTTAACAGTCATTTACCTTTGTTAAGGAGGGTGCTTTGGTGCTCCTAATGGGCACTGCAGTTTTGAGAAGTCAATAACTTCTGAAATATAAGGTCATTCGAGTTAACATTTATAAACGTAAATGTGTTGCTTTACCAACAGCGCATAAAACACTAATGGATCACACACTGTATCAAGCATTGCAGTGCCAATATAATCCATTGCCATAAAGGCAAATTATTGCTGCAGGAGGATAGAAGCACCACTGTTTCAGGTGGTACTGTATACTTGACATGTCAAAACAACAGTGGCAAAGTATCAGATCAAGAGAAGTATAAAATGTCAAGACAAAACTGAGATTCAGAAAGGGAGGAGAAAACACTATTTTTGAAGTTTAACAATGGCAGACAGTACAATGCAGAGTTAAAAGAAATGTCAAGCAAGATTGTGAAGCTGCAGTTTGGAAAGGAATCTGAAGTATAAGAGCCTCTGGCGTTAAATTTGTAAAAAGATCTTAATCATAGCCTAACATTTAATTGTTCACAACATGAAAAATGTGCATGTCTGAAACTCATCATGCTTTGTCTCTTCTCATTCAGGCTTGTTAAAAGTCTGAGGAAAATAGGCTGAGTTTTTTTGTTTGTGAGAAGGAATTTGCTTGACAAATTAATACGAGTATGCTTGTTAGAACCTTGGGTTACTCTCATTTACTAATGCCAGATTTTTTACAATTTTTTGTATTTTTTCTAACTTACATATATCCTGGAAATTAATTTGACTAAGTTAATGTCTCTGTTTTTAAACAATTTTAAAGTAATGGACATATGGTATGCTTGGAGGGAGTACTGCAGAATACATGCATGGGAATTGTGAGTTTGTGAAAAATATGTTCTGGATTATTTTGCAAAAGTTGGCAGGATTTGTGAAGCAGTTCTTCCACACTGCTAAGAAAGTTTAAAGCCTTGGATGAAATACTGTGTTGGTTTTAGACTCTACATTTTGAGGAAGGTATGAATAAAGGATCCCACGGAGATCAAAGAGAATGATCAGAATTCTAGAAAATATGGCATCATTAGAAAATGTGAAATAAAATGGGACTAGATAGAGAAGCCCAGGCATGGAGGACAAGAGAGGAAGAGAGGGCAGCATTATGAAAGGGGAGCTTAATTTAGTTTTTGGCTACATTAAAAACTGCTGCCAGCAGACAGAGAAAATATAAAACAGGTCGCCGATGCCCATGTATAAGGACTAGTGAAATTAACACCATCAAGGAAGGCTCAGACATAGACAAACAGAATTTTATAATGGCAATGGCGTAGATATACTGACACTTAACACTTTGGAGGCTTTAGAACATCCATCACCATACACTGTTTTCTCTGAGACAGGCCAATATTCATTGAAAATAATATTGATTAGAAGATGGTCCTTTGTCAGAGGGGAGAAAGAATAAGACATGGTTAGAATCAGACAGCTGTGAATGTAAGAATAATGTTGCAGGGAGGAAAAAAGGTTTTATGACTGCTTAAAGAGTGTATTTCCTAGGCTGCTGACAGCTGAGAAGGAAACAATCAAACAAAACCGTCTATTTGGGACCTTTCTCTAATAACATTTCTCAAAAATAATTATCAAAACATAGAAAACCATGGTTTGTAAAGGATATGCCAGTGGTCTGTACTTGGGTTTTCCAGGCATCCTTGATAAAACAGGTTATTGCTGGATGAGTTTTCATAAAAGGTAAGGCATATAATTATCTTTATATAGTGGGTCAAAGAAGTCTATGCCTTCCTTTCAATATATTTAAAATTGAATTCTGGCACATAGACATGGGATTATAATCCATTAATATTTGGTTGTTTTGGTGTTTGGGTTTTTCTGGGTGTTTTTTATTTTCTTTGTTTGGTTAGGGTTTTTTTTCTTTTTTTTTTTAGACGAAACCAACAGATAATGGGTGCATAGGAAACTTTATTAAAGCAAATGTAGTTTTTGTTACATTCATTTATATTGAAGACTATTTCATATATCAAATTGCCCACAAAAATTCTGCAGGTTTGGAAACAACCTTTTTTTAAAAAATTTTTCTATATGACTATTATATGTAAAATATAAATAACAATTTTATTAATTAAAACTTAACATACTATTTTGAAGAATGGTATTCTGGCTTTTGTTTCTGTTCTTCATTAAAGAACATACAAGTATGTACTAAAGGTAGGGCTTAGGGCATAGAAATGTCAAAAGGATTGATTCTGAGTTGTTTGGGACTTTTTGTAAACAAGCCATTTGAAATATGTGGTCGCTAGGACTTAAGATGTGAATGTGGCAAATCTAATTACAAGCTGATTTAGAAAATGTCAGTGAAGGAAAATGACACTACTATTTACATAATTTACTTCTTTTAGGGTTCTTTTTTATCATTTTTATACTTTATTACAGAGAAAGGGAATAAGATGATGTTCTTTGAAATGAAATCCCATTTATGTTTTTCAAGCAACGTTTTTATAAATGAACTGAATCATTCTAGCTCCTGATTTTACCCTCCTGTGATCCATTCCACATCAATCTTCTCACCACTTTGTCACACATTACTGGCAAAAGAGGCCCATAAATACGTGTGATATTTTTTAATGTTTGCAGATAAACTGTTGGGTAAATTTATGTTTGTTTGCTGTAGGTATGACAATACTTTCACTGACCGCGCTAAGCACATATTAAATGAAGATTTAATTCAGGCTATGAGCACCAATTGCGATGCAGATGCTTATGCACCCAATAAGACAGTAAAAAAATCTTAGTGAGCTGCTTAAAACTTTTTTTATGTCTTATCTAATATCTAGAAAGACTTTGGTTTTGGGGGAAGAAGGCAGTGAGCTTAATATGCACTTACTTCTGACAAACATCATCCTAGATGTACTTGAGCATAGCTTTTGCAAAAGGTTTCAAGTGTGGCCCTTCCAACTCACAGGAAAAAAAGAAAACAATTATAAAACAGCTTTCCTCCTCTTTCCCAAGACTCATTCAAATACTACAACCCCCCACTTCCTAGTCTCAGTTTCCCTTTTTTTCACCATGCATTACACTCATTCTTTCCCAGTCTCTTCAGTCAAGTGACAGGCTGGGTCACAGTGTAATACTGTGTCTGCCACATCCCAGACTTCTTGCTTTGCTCCTCCAGTCCTTGCTGCTGCTTCATTTGCCTCTGCTCTGGCACAGACTACAGTCGTTCTCAGTGTCCCAGCCATGCCAAAAGCCACCTGCAGGCCTGCTGTGGGTCACCTGTGGGCTGCATCCCCTTTATCACAGAACACCTTCTTCTATCACCGTGTCTCCAGCCATGTCCTCAACAATGTCCTCTTTCATGCATCCTGTTTCCCCTTCCATATCTCCTGTACCTCCTCCCACCCCCAAATGCCTCTCTCTCTCAAACATGCCTGTGCAGAGGTGCCATATGCCATGGGTTTGTCTGGCATTGGGCTCCTCACAGCAGTGCCAGACCCAGCTGGAATGGGCTGTGACTGGCTAGGGGCTGCTCCCGGCCCTGCTGCTGTGCTGCCAGTCGTGCCCACAGCATTCCTCCTCAAACAAAACATGTTTAAGATGTCTTTGAACATACATCCATTATAAGCCTTGTTTTTTAACATCATCATCATGTTAATACACATGCATTATAAATCCTGCTCTTCTTTTCAAGACTGTAGGGATCTCTCACTGTACCATGTTTACATTTGGTCGAAGAAAGTGGGTGCGTGTTCACTGCACCTCACCCCTGGGAGCCATGTTACACACCACACACATCTATCAGCATGGAGTCATTAAAAATTTTAAACATTGCCCCTGCAAAAGGTGTAGCTGAGAACAGAATTCTGAGGTGCTTCTTCAAGCTTCTTTCCATCTCTATCAGGGCCCTGAGGGTGCTAATAGACCTTATAGCCCTGACCAGCCTCACCTTATAGCCCTCACTCAGCCACCTGCCCTACCCGTGGGCCAGAGTCCCATTTAAGCTCAGCTGTGGGGTAGATCTGTTTCTGTCTCAGTCCCAGCCATGCTGGTGGCCAGTCAGAGGTGCTGCTGATTGTGACCCTGACCTGTGGACTGGCTTCCCAGCTTGGCTTCAGACCTGTCTCATTACATGGACTTGCTGAGTAATCATTGGGCTGTGTCTGATCCCAATTATCCTTGCCAGACCTGATCCTGAATGCATTCCTCAGACTGACTTCCGACCATATTTCTGTGAGTTTGCATGGCCACCTGCACTCTTGATTGAACCTGGCTGCCCCCTCTCTTTCTGCATTGCTTTCCCTGTCCAGGTGCCATGGGATGGGGCCATGCCCTGTGGCTGTGTTATCACCTTCGGCTCCTGGCTTCGCTTGTGCTCTCTGAATGTATTGTATCATTCCATAGGTATTGCACTGTCTGACTGCATGTGCTATGGCTTTCTGAAACAAGTTCAAGTGGCGTTTTCTGGCCCAGTGAGAAGTCAGAATGCCCAGCAGTTTCCTGGGCCCATCTGGCTAAACATAGCTTTCCATTATGTTCCCATCCCAAGTCAGGCTAACTTATCAGCATTATCAGTGTGCTGCTCTTCTCAAGTTCCTTTGTGTTTTGTATACATTCATTAAATTGCTTATTAAACTATGTCTCTTCTGAGCAGTCATTATATTATTTTAATTGTTCTGCTGCCTATTAACACAATTCCAGTCTTCGAGTCATTTTCATACTGTATTAACCAGCACCCAGAAGTCAGTACAGATGTTGTCAGGGCAACTGATGTTCCTGAGCATCTTTAAAGGATATTTTCAGTGTCATTACTTCTGCAGACTAGAGTGATCAGGCCTTTTGCAGGTGTCAGCTCCCCATTTGGAGGGATTCCAAGCAGTATCTTGTCATCTTGCTTTTATTTTACAGGCTCTCTCAGTATGCAAACTTCACTTATTTTCAGAATTTAATTCATTGTCTGCTGGGGTTTCAATAACCCAACGACTATTGTCTTCCTCATGTTGTTGAGCTGGTCTGGAACTACAACTAACACATGTTCCTGTCTATCTTATTATTACATGCCCAAAGCCTGTGTTTTTTCGAGTGGGACCTTTTAATTTGGAGTATTTGATAATAAATCTACCACTGAAGAAACTACTGATTACCTAGTGCATTTTATTTAGTGCTTTGGTGTTGATCCTCTAGTCTGTACATCCCCAGTATGGCACTGAGATGGACCAATTTGATTTTTATTTATACCTCAACATTTGTTACACCTGGGGTGAAAAATTATTCTAGGGACTGTAGAAGTGCTGGGAGCCCTGTCCTGGGGAGGCTTCGCCTGGCAGCTGATCAGGGCAGAGAAAGCTTCCATGATCAGGATATGAGTGATCCCCCTCTTGCTGGTGGGGCAGATCCCCGGATGCCCAGGGGAAAATGCCCGGAAATCAGGTGGTGGGAGGAGCCTTAGCACATAAAAGCAGTCGACTGACACACAACCAGGGTCATTTTGTTTGGGTATATTTCATCCTTGCAGACTTGAATGACCTGTTGGCTTGTTCTTCCAGCCTGTCTTGGTCACCCTGCACAATATTCCATCTATTAAGCATGGACCTTTTCCTCTACATGCATATCATCTGCAAATGTGACAGCATTGCCTCCTCTGCCAGGACATGCCTCTGTGGAACTCCACTTCTTGCTGATCTTTGGGTGCAGTACAAGCCATTAACTACTATCCTCTGAACCTGATTGTCCCAACCACATTTTTAGTGATCATGTTGTTCACATATCCAGGTCATAGTATCCCTCCTTGTGTTCACTGTCCTGAAATCATCTGCTACATGTAGCTAGAAACCCACATTTTCCTTATTTAGCCTTTGAACACTTGTGTAGTGGTAGAAGCTCTTCTTGTTGCCCCTGCTGTCCTCAATTTCTTCTTTTTTTAGCGACAAATAAAATTCTGTGTGGAAATTTGGTTCAATGAATGATATTTTGTCCTAGATATGGAAATACACTAAATTAAAAAATATGTTATAGTTGGAGTCATTGAGAAAAGGTATTCAACAATAACAGTGTGATTGTTCCTATAACTGCATTCATAATGAGAAATACATCTGTTGTCATCATTTAAATGCTACAAGCAATAAATTTTCCTCTCTTAAAACTTTATAGGAGCAATTACACTTTTTTTATGAACTCATTAGTATTATATGGGTGAGAAAAAGCAGGTTTTGTGCTGTATTTCACATAGTTAGCTGTTGTATGTGCCTTTTAATTCAAAATTTTCTAGAGACAAAAATGATTAAGGAAAAGTGTTTTCTGTAGACTCACTTCTTTCGATATCAGCTTCCAGAGCTGAGTGATAACTTATGAGCAACATACAAATAGATTGAAAATTCAGGTTATGACAAATAAGACTTCTTAGCAAAATCTGACATTTCAACTTAGTTTTCAGTCGTGTTGATTTCTTTCAATATCATCAGTTGATATTACCTTTTACTCCCCCTTCTCTCTTAATGCCTTTTTCCTCCTCCCCCAACCACCCAAGTTAATGTTTTTTCTGAACTTGGAGTGGGAAGTCTGAGGCTCTGATTTCTTGTCATTTTTAAAGAAAAAATTAGAAGTTTTTATTTGTTGTCCCACTCCTTTGTTTTTTGCCTTTTGCGTCTATTGCTCTCCAATCTGTTGCTATATTACTTTATTTTTAATTTGTATACAAACTGTTTTACCCATCCTGAAAGTTGCTTTATTGGTCAGTATTTGAAGCATTTATGTGTTGTATAATTGTAGACAAGAAAGTGTGTAATGAGTGAAAGCTTTGTCTTCTGTCCTTTAACAAAAACTTAAGACTTCCTAAATATACTTTTTACATAATATACTTACATATTGTCTATCCTAGGGGAAGATTTTTTGTTTAAACAAATACTGCTTTGGCTTTGGAAAGTTTCTTACTCTTTTCTTACTGAAAATTCTCTGAAACTGAAAAACTTCAGTTTTCTTACTGAAAATGCGCTAGAATTTTGAGCACTAACTTACCAGTTTATAAAGTATCTTGCAAAGTAGTCTGTTTTTTTGATGAAGGTACTAAAATACTTCAGCCAGTCATGGCAATATTAATAAATTCTGTCTGTATGTCTTTTGATAAGAGTCTTTTGAGGGTACAAGCTTTTCATTTTGCCTCCATTTCTGTTTACTTGCTCTAAAACTTTGAGAATATTACAGTAAATTAAGGGAAATCTCTCTTTACGGGATTTTATTTTTTAAACAGGACACAGTCTGCTGCATTTAAAATGATTTTGAACAACTGCAAAATCAGGTGTTTCTGTGTCATTCTAGATGTTGGTAAGTAAAACAAACTCCTGCTTCTACATTTAAATTAATCTAGAGATGTGAAGTAAATTAATCTTCATTAGTATTAATATATTAATGCATATAACAGAAGAAAACAAATCTGCAAGGCAAAGTAATAGTTTTGATTATTTTTTCCCTGTTGTCTCCATTGTCTTCAGTTGACAATGCTGTCTTTTGTTAATCATCATCTGCTCCTGGAGTCTGCTTGTATTTGCTCCAGTATAGTTGCATTTTTGCCTTTAGAATGCTATGAAAGCTATGATCCTTGCTTTTAAAAAATAAATCAATATTTAATCAAAAAGATAAAATGATGGCATCTGTTGGAAGCAAAAAGAAAAATTAATTCTGGCTCTCAAACCCAACTTTTTGACAGGTTTTCCTTCCCTGTCAATAGGAGAGAACTTCGAGGATCTTTCCAGGGGGGTAGGATGGTGCAGGGAGAGTGCAGAAATTTGAAGTTCAACTGAAATTTCTGAGCTAGTGCGTGGAAGCTTGTCCTAAGTAAAAAGTTGTGTTCTGTGTTACCATATTGTTGTGCTTGCACTTTAACATCATTTTATGAAGTGGCTTGTGTCGGGGCAAAAAGGGAGTTTAGACCATGGGTAGTTGCTCATTTGATATGTCTTTCCCAGTAGTTATCTTGTGTTACTAGCAAGCAGTGTCCCATTGCTGTTGTTATTCTACAGACACCAAATTTCCCATTCTCACCCATCAGCCACAAAGGGTTGCACAAGAACCTGTTTTAGATCCTGCTTTTCCAGTAGCCATTTTACATTACCCTAAATTAATGCTCAAATCAGAACAGGTTTGATTTATCATGTTCCTACATTCAGCTGTTACAACAGGTAATAATCAGCTCATCCCAGGAAAATGCTCAGGAAAATAATCAGATTACAGTGTGGTTCCTGTGCTGGGATTCTTTATCTCTACACATGTGCACATTGAATGGCATCATGGTTGCTGGCCAATATGAAAACAACCTTATGTTGCATAATCTTTGATATTTCATCATGCTAACCCTGCACATGTTATTGATGATGGATTATATACTCAGATCCTGCATAACGCTATATTTGGATATTTCATGTTGCATACACTTATTCCTCAGTAATTGTTAAATGACTGAAAACAGTTTGATGGCAGTTACCCTGTTATGCCTAACCTCAGCTACCTGCCTACATTTTTGTGAATGTTGTTAATATTATGCATTCAGATCAAGTTTATTCTTATCTTTCATATTACCCAAGCTGCTTGGCTTTATTTTCCATAGCATGTATTTGACTGAAAATTTGGGACTACATACATCCTGTCACGACTAAACTGGACTCATCTGCCTGCCTGTCACTCTAAAATAAATTGAATGCAGGTAAACTCTTTTCCAGATATCTCTCTTTTGACCTGCAAAACTTATCAGCGACGTACGCTTTACCGCTGAGACAGCTGGTCTGTTTTTCTGGCTTTTGAGTTGACTCACCACCCTAAATGGCAGCTTTAACTTTATTAAAATACTGTTTGATAGCTATCTGCAAAGAACTAGTGATCATGTAAACATATGGTTATCCACAGAGAAAACAGGAGACTTTCTTGCCCCTGAAGCATCCCTGAAGCAGAAGGTTTTGTGTAACTTTTACTGATATTCATGTTAATTCTTAAGGGTTTATTGCAGTTTTTCAGCCATTTAAGTTTCAGAATCTTTTTTTTCCATTTTAAGTGAATAGTTGTCTAATACGAGCTATAAGTTCTCCATGGATGGTCAGTGAAATGGCAAAGAAACCTGTGACGGTACTTAGGGTACAGTGCCTATGGAAACAATTCGTGTGTTGTGTGTGTCCACCACAGGGCTGGGAGATGAATGAATGTGACCTGTCAGCTGTGATATGATTTTCAGAGATATGATTCATCAGTTTTTACCTTTCTCAGTCAAGATTCAGTTCTATTTATTTTTCTTCTAGAAATTACAATTAAGAGTTTCTAAACAGAGGAGATTATGGTCTGGGGGCTGCCTATTAAGTATATGATGTCGTTTGGGCTTTCTTAGATGTTCAGATTAAATGGTCAAGATGCTACAGAAAGTAACTTTTTTACATGACTTGAAAGATCCAGAAAATAGATCCAGTAAGGTATTGAGGTAGTCACCAAGCGTAATGCAGAAAAGATCAAGGAGAAACAATGAATTTGAATCCAGTTCAAGCCTGCACTTGAATCTGTATGTGATTTATGGTAAGTCAAGTAGGACTGCAACCACAAAAAGGAGTCCTGAAAACTGTCGCCTCTGGTAATATATTCCATTGAATGTTTCTAAAATATCGAGACAACTATGATTTTATGTAAAATGTCTTCATTTGGACCCTAATTTCTAATTTGAACCCTACTCAGAATTTCTCCTCTGCCAGAAGAGACAAGCAGCCCAGTGAAGTTTCCAAACGGAGTATTACTCTATGGACTATTTTCTGTGCTTACACAAAATATTTTTAAAACACTGATCCAAGATGTAGGACTTCAGAGCTTCAAATGGTAGTGCAGCTGAAGTGAATTTCTATGAAGTACTTATTAAATCAACAAGTAGAATCCCTTGTCTCTCTATTCTCACTTTTTATAAACTAGGTGAAACCACAGGCTATTACGCTCATACTCTGGCTTAATATATATTTTATGCAGATTGAAACAAGTTCATCAGTGGAAATCAGAGAAACTTCATTGCTTTCACATAATCATTACCTAGTGGTTGAATGTACTTCAGTGGAAGGTGATGTAGAGTTTCAAATTTTCATCAAATAAGCGAAATCCCAGCCTTTCATAATCTGTGCCCCATGCCTTACAAGGCTTGATGGTCACAGAGACCTCACTATCTTTTGTAGAATTACAGCTAGGAAGATGAATGGAGAAAATTTCATGATTCCAAAGAATATTTTTAGTTAAATACTGTGTCTGTATCTATATGTTGAATCTGAGGGACTGTAGTCCTAGGGTCTAAGTATTACCCAAGAACAGTAAGAGGGGAACATATCTGGTTTTTGTAAGCTACCTTCTGAAACTTCTTTTCTATAATACAAAGTTAAGGAGACTTCAAAAACATTTGTTTTTTCTGACCCACAAACTTACCTTTTTCTGCATGTTGCTGCTTTAGCTGCCTTCATCTGCCATCTTGTGGTATGTTGGCTTAATCTCAAGTGTATAGAAATGCACATACATTATTTATTTTATTTTATAAATTTTTCCCTGCCTCACATTAGTAATTGCCAGAGTGATACAATCAGATTTTACTTTTGTGAGCTAATGCATACTATAAATGAATTTTCATGAACTATTTTCTTTTTGATATTGGAAAAATAAAAAAAAGACTGAAAAATCAGTCAATTGCAAAATAGTTCTTGTTGAACATATTTCTGTTTTATTAGAAATCACACATATTCAAAAGACTTTTTGACTTTACATTATGTTTACTTGTCTCAATTAATTAACAGTTTTCAATTCAATAAAAACCCCAAGAATAATTTTTCTTGAAGTTTTCAAAAACAGTTACTGGTAAAACCAATAGAAAGGCATTGTGAACATGTGCAAGCTTAAAAGTAGATCCTTCTCCCTCCCTGAATTGTTTATAAGATCCAGGTGCATTTATAGAAGATAATTTAGTTAAAAACATCATTGCAGTGACTCTGATATGTTGATGTATTTATTAATGTCTGTCAAACCTATTCTCATGTTTTTAGTACCAGAAGCTTAATAGGAAAGGGCAGGACAGCTTGTACAGGAAAACCATTGGTGCTTCATTGGTATTTAGCGTCTGATAAATTTAGATATATGCTTACATAAAGTGTATATATTAACTCACCGGCTTATTAAAGAATTTTTTTCTTCATTTCACCAAAGAATAACACAAGAGTGATTAAAATAGACAAAGGGCAAGATGTAAAAGCCCTTTCGAAAATTGCCTAATTAAGAGTGTCTTGATCCTGCAATTGGTTTCAGGCTGAATTCTGTGAATTGAATTAAAATTATACGTTGTTTATAACTTCTGCTTATTTGGATTTATCTAAACTATTCACCTAGCTCAACTTACAAGAACTAACTTTACAGTGAAGAGCTGAAACGTTCCTTCCTGGATCTGCCATGTGTATTGGTATATAGGACACATAAAATACATGAGAAAAGTACTTGTGAAAATGTAATTATAAGGTTTTTATTCATTTTCTTAGGCTAACCTTTTATATATACTTAAAAGCATATAATTGTGAGTTCTGTCTTATATTTTACCAGTTTGGAAAGCTACAGAAAATTCTAACATTTATTAACCAGCTTGGCTAAATATAAAATATGATTGCAACGTAATTTTGCAAATATTAGCACTGACATTAAAAACTATCTATATAGCTGTGAATATCCAGGGAAATTTAATTGAAAGGAATTTTTCAGCCCATTCTAGACAGCTAGTTCTCCTGCTTTCTTGATAATGAGATCTACACCACAAGATTAGCTGTTTTCTTGTTCCCTGAAAAGCAGTTTGACTCTAAATCTAAGCATACTCTTTCCCCAAATGCAGTCAAGCCAACAATATAAGGCAACAGGAGTTAATCTTGAAAACCTCTGTGCTTAACAAATATATTATAAAGCATGCAAAATTATATTATTATTTTTCAAGAAGGAGATTTTTTTTAATTTCCAAAAGGGAGATAAAAGGGAATATTTTTTCCAACTTTAAATGAAGTTGGCAGTCCATTTCTGAGTATTGGACAAAGGTCAATTCTGACACTAGTAACAGTAAGATTTAATATTGTGATACCATGGCACAGACTTGGCACAGGAATTCCAAATTTTGCCAGTTTGAATGCGCAGTTTAGCTTGACACCCAGGAGTTCAGCCTTTTTGAACAATTACCTTTTTGTAAATATCAGTAAAACTAAAAATTATTGAACTTTGAAAATTATGAGGTTTTTTTTCCAGATACAAACCAAATCCATGTATTTCTATTTGTAGGCCTTGCGATAGCTATATAAAAACATAAAAAGTCAACAGAAGCTTAGATAGACACAAAAAAAGATACTAATGTAGAAATGTACCATACATTTTTTTTTTAAGACTAAATTAATATTAAACACCTGTGTATAGCATATATTTGGACAATTTCTTATATTTCCCAATTAGAACAGCTTAATTTATTCTTTAATACATTTGCAGAGTTCATATTTGGTGATTGTATTTTTACTGCTGCAAGTGATTTTTAATAATAAGTTAGCACTAACTGAACATTGTCAAAGAAGGTGAGGCATTCAGTTGTTTACTGATTTGGGCATAAAGAGATAAGGGAAATAGGGTTTAGTTATAATGATAATTCCAATGATATCGTTTTTCCTTGATATGCTTAAGGAAGAGCATTGAGTCTGCTAGGTGAACAGAACTGTAAAATTGCAAGGATTTATAGAGATTTATTTAGTTCTGTTTTCTGTGTCTTCTATTTTTACAAAATTTCAAACAGCAACAACTTTAAAGCAGATTATATAAAGTATTTTTATAGAAAATTCTTTTTTTCATTTACAGTTTTGGGTTTTTTTAATTTGCTCAAGTTAAGCATAATCGTCAAATGCAGTCATAGGCAAGACTTTCATTCAGCATACTTCAACTATTTAAAATCCCTTAATACAATAATTTGCTTCTTCTATGGCTTGCACAGAGAAACAAGGGCAAGTAGATATTCTAGGAAAATTATATCACAAGAAAATGGATGTCTATTAGCCAAGTATCAGTTTTGGTTTACTGAAGGTGCAAATATATTTGAGTTTCAGCATAGTGTTAAAATGTTTCAAAGCATGTGCTCAGAAGGGGAAGTAGATTCCAGCCCTTCTGATATGACATTAATACAGCAAAAGACAAAGGAAAATCTGTAAGCGATCTGCATCAAAATGCCCAAACTATACTAGTTCTATAATCAAGTTAATATAAAAGAAAAATTGGAAGGTGTGGTGAGGCTTCATCTACAATTTTTTGGATCTATTATTATAGAGAATGTCAGTATTTTAGTAACATGAGTAAAGACTTCTACACTGGATTGAATCTCAAGCAAAAGCTAAAACAGACCAGAGTTAATTGTTTTATATCTGGCCATTAAAAAAAAAAAAGTAACAAACATTTTTTTCTTTGTTTTCATTTTGTTGGAAGATCTATTTGAATTCTGACTTCAAATGTTGCAGGGCTCTCAATCTGATAACCAATACTTGCAGCATAGTTTCTATTAAATAAGTTCAAATATTTAGTTCACAAAAAATATGTTTGCAACAATACCTTCTATTTCACTTTTATGTCTTTTACTGACTCTAAGCCATCTGGTACCTTAGCCCAACATGAGTTATCTGTTGAAGTTTCTTTAGGACTTTGAAACTTTTACCTTGAAATTTAATTTATTTTATTTCCTGCCCAAAAATGCTAAATGAAAAGTAAAACATCTGAAAAATTTGAAGTTTTAGGGAATTATTACAGTTCAGGTATCTGCATCTGTCTAAGATGGAGAAGTATTTTAAAGTCAGGAGAATTTGTGAAAAGTTGTGCAACTGCCAAATTAGGACAAAATGTCTTTACATGCTATAATACAGAAGCAAAAAGTGTATATACATCAATTGGTTTTTATGTTGGGCTTTTCAGAGGAAGTCATTGGTTTCTGTAATGGCTGTTTTTCTTTGCACATTAAAATGCTATCACTTTTTTTTAAAGGAAGATGCTATAAAAATGTTTGTGTTGTGATAGTATATTTCTGCATCAGCTGTATCAACAGTATCACTGTATGATGGCTTAATTAGGTCAGTCAAAACAATATTATTGAGGTTCTGAAAGATCTTCTGGAGTGATTTCTAACTCCCTATTGGCTCTCTAAACTTGTGGTAAGATTGGAGCTTCGTTATGAATCTCCTGACAATAAGTAGCAATCATGTCACTGGCAGCTTTCCAAGGCAACATGGGGAACTTATGGACTTGTCACACTTCCAGGGTGTTGGAAGGTGCCAACTCAACTGTGATTCACTGCTGATTGCTTTTGCTGTCACAGAATCCTTTAAGGTTTCAAGCCTTTGGGGAAATCTCACGGAGGATGCTTGGCAAGATGTAAAGTGTCAGCTAAAGCATCATGTAACAGGGTAGATAATTTGGTAAAAGCCAAGCTGTTCAGGTTTTTTAATGGTTTGTTCTGAACCACAACTGTTCCAACTTTTATTTTTAATTAAAGTAATTAAGAGGGTGGTTGTAATGAAACACCTTTAGCAGGTTGTTTTCTGATTATGAAACAATATGAGAGCTCTAAATACTGATTATTCCCCTCCCCCTTTTCCCTCTTAAGAAATTGCTAATAGTTCATATTAATTGAGCTAGCTATCTGCAAATCTGGGACTCTCCTGGGGCCAGCATAATTAAAGAAAAATCTTTGGGTGAAACAGCAGGATCTGGAGGGAGTTTTATTGGTTTCTAAAAGTTTTGTGTTTAGAAGAAATGGTTTCTTACCTCTTATTCATGTATTGGAGCATATTTAGGCACATTGACAAAGATGATGTTCCATAATGTATATGGTTACCTAAATTACTTTGGATAGATAGTTACATAGCTGAGAACATAATTTACTGCCATAGCAATATTATAGGAGTTATAACTATGCACTAGATTTCTTCTAACAATAAATTCCAGTGAACTATTTTCATTTTATTGTAGTCATTATGGAATATAGGTAGTCATTGTGGAATACTTCTTTGCATACAAGGATGTAACAAAACAAACTATATTGTTCTAAGTATTTTGATAAATAATTGGTTTATCAGAAGAGAGCTGAAGTAATTTGCCATATTTAAACGTATTTAGCATTTTAGAGAGGCAGATAAATTTGTGCTCTTCTGTTGCCCAGTACTGACTACTCAGATTCAGCATTAAAGAGTTATTAGATATTGAACAAGCCTTGGGAGACAAACCTTACTGAAGATCTGATATTGTTTCAATCTATCTTCCTAAATGTCACATGCTCCTATTTAAAACCCCCAAATATGTACTCTTGGCACAAGGGACAGGTGATTTAGCATCACAATCCACAATAATATTTTAAATAATTTAAATGAATATCTAAAGGGAAAGATGTATGTGTCTGGGCATGACAGTGGCACCTCTATTTTGTGGGTTTTAGTGAAAAAAATAAATTAAATTATAAATATTGCATTCTGAAATGAAGGACCGTTTCTTCCCACACAGTACAAATTCCCACATAGACATTGATTTAATGATCATATGTTCATGCTAAAGTGACTGGGAGATTGTTGGAAGACCTTCTGCACTTCAAGGCATATGACCACAGCTGATAAAATTTTAGGCTTGGCCTCTAAAAAAATCTAACAGTATTTGTTACATAAAACACCTCTAAGATGATCTGATAAAAAGCAGGAAAAGGAGTAACCTGAGGAAATAGGTTAGTTGTCTGAATGACTGATATTATCTCTGCCTTAAGGGACAAGACTAATACCCTGAATAGAAACCTGTTTAGCTGGGAAAGCCAAGTAACTGTTCTCTGAATTTGGAGCTCTTATTCCTTTCCAAAGGAATAAGCCACTGTGTATTCTTCAGGTCAAATGGGGATTTCTTTTAAGCTATCATGTGCAGAAATAGGAAAGCTTGAGAAATACAGGTTGTCTGCAAGCAGAGGAAGACTGTGAACAAGTTAGTAAGAAGAAAATGCATCTCAGTTACGGTATTGTCAAATGAATGCAAGATTGAATATATTATCCCTCAAAGTGAAAAGGAGAATATTATGCATTATTTTCTAAGGTGAGTTTTTGTTATGAATCTGTACAGAAAAATCACAATTGGTCCAGAAGAAGCTGAAATAAATGTCAATGATCTTGAGTTCTAAAAAGAAGTTACTTTTCATCAAGGTGTTAAATTTACAACAGCATTGCCTGGCCTTTCATCTTTTTCTTTAGTGCTGTACATTGGCTAGCAGCTCTTCCCCTAAAAATCCTCGTGTTTGGTCTTAAAAATTCAATGTTATATTCAAAATAATAATATTTTTTCAAAGTAAAGAGAAAATGGTTATTACTGAGGGCATGGATGATAAGTAGTTTGTTGTTTCCATGTTTTACTACTAATCTGATCTTGGCCAGCAATTTCAAGCTTTTATTTAAATTGGGAAAAAATCATGTGGATATACATTTAGAATCTGCTTTTGCACTAAAACTTAAGTTAGTGTTCACAGGAATATCTAAGATACTTTTACTCAAATTTTTACATTTTATTCATTTAAACTTGTCAATAAGTAGAGTCACCTGTCTTTTGGAAAGTTTTATTCATGCAGCTTTACGCTATTTCCAATAATATTAATTTTTAATGGAAATAATATTTGTCATTTTTATAGCATTTTCCATCTCAAAGGAGCTAAACTGCTTCACATACTTTATATTGCAAATGGCATATCTTTTCCACTAATGATATTCAGTCAGACAATGTAACATTAATAGACATGTTTTTACCCCTTTTCAGTTTCTATGCTGACAGCCATAGTTTTAACAGTGAAATTTGTTTTTCTACAGATGCATAGGTCTCTGTGTAACATGGCACTAATATTAGCAGAAATATATGACAATTGTGCTAATCAGTGGGATATTGATTGACATAGAATAATCTTAGACCACAAAATATACCAAGAATAATACAAATATTTTGTTCTTACTGCAGAAAAAAAAAAACAGCCCAAACTTGAAATAAGTTAGGAGAAGTAGTGTGATTTTTTTTTTCTTTTAATTCTTTTTTGGTAATGGGGAGATGGTTGGGTAATGTTTGGAAGGGACAGTTTCAGGAATGACTGTTGAAAATAGAAGAATCCTCTAGACAATTGAGAAGATGAACAGAGGAGAATAAATGGACCAGTACAACTATTTAAGAATAATTTTGCATTTATAGAGAAACTAGAAAGGAAGTGATCTACTTTAACCTTTTGTTTGTTGGGTTTTTACTTTTTAAAGTAGTTGTTGGGACTGAGGGAGCAAATACAAATTGCAAGTGTTTCTGATCTTTCTCCTTCATCTATTTTTTTGCTTTGTCTCCATTAAGACTTTTTTTTTTTTTTCCCAAATTGTTGTCTCCTTTAAGAATTATTTCCATTTTTTTCCTTTCCCTCTTGGCCAATATTTTTGAAAGTAAACTGCTCAATTTGAATGTACTTTTTTAGGCACATCAAATAAAGATTTCTGAATTGTGCACATTTCTGATATGAGCACAGTGGCTATGTCCTACTCTTGTTCAACCTGTAATGAACATGCCCTTGCAGATGTAGAATCAGAAACTAAAAGCTCTGTCCAAGTGCAACTAAAGTTGCAGAAGACCCAAAATATCCCTGATGTGTGAGTTTTAAATGTTTTTGTAAATATGTTCAGGTTTGGAGGAGAGGCCTAAGAATTATTGTTAGGGAATGTTTCAGGGTAAGTATTCTGTGATTTCGCAACAGAGGATACACTGCACTAGAGCTAACTTTTTCTTTTCCCGAGTAATACTTTATTTAACTTTTGCTTAGGTGAAATCCAATGATGATCTCATTGCTTTTCAATAATGAAGAACATTTAAATATTTAATTTAAAGGAATGATTAGTAATTTTCATGAGTTGGAAAGATGACTTGCAACTTCAGTAATTTAAGCCATATTATCGAGTTTTATTTGCCTATTTGAATACACTTGTAGGGAATACAGAGGATATTTTGACATGTGTCTGTCACTGTATCATCATATTTAGTGTATTTTTTTTCCTGTATGTTTTCTGCTGGAGTAAAAGAAACCAGCAGGAATCAAAAGCTTCACAAAGCTCTCTCTCTTTGCATGATGTGCATTTTTTAAAGAAATAAATCCTAGTCATCTTGAGAATGACAATGATAAAACATAGTAGAATGTCAGTCCTTGCTAGGAGCATTAGCAGTCAAAAAGATGTTAGCTACTCTTCCTCAAGCCTTTGAATTATAAACTTACATCATCATTCTTTATTCCTTTCTCTTCTTAGACTATTTCTAGATAGGGAGCGATTCATATATAATTGTGGTTGTAAGAATATATTATGAAAGATGTATATCTCGTATCTATAGCTTGTTACGGTATATCTAAGATAAATCAGTGATCTTTGCCAGTATGTGCTGCTCAAACATTCATGTGTACATAAATATCCAGAGCTATAACTAAAAATACTAGAGGAATCTATCAAGTAGACTAAAATCTAATGAATTCTGCCCTTATTAATCTTATCCTAGGTAAGCCATAACCACAGAAGTCAGGACTGTTGCTTAATATTGTCATGGCAGCTAGTGTTAAGTTCTTATTTGTGTGCTCATATGAATTTTGAAGTTGGCAACTAACTCTTCCCTTATCAGCTTTATGTGCTTTTTTAACGCTAATTGGTCAAGAGATGATCTTAAATTTGCAAGGTATCATTTAGTTATTTTCATATTAAATGTAATGTTATTGGAAATATAGGCAGACTTTGCATTAAATTACAATGTTGGCGTTTCTCTCTTTGAGGCAAAAATATTGCAGGTTCCTAGGAATAATTTAAAATATGTATCATTAAATGTTATTTTTGTTATCATGTGGAGATGCTGGAATGTGTCCAGAGAAGGGCAACAAGGCTGGTGAAAGGTCTAGAACACAAGCCCTGCGAGGAGCAGTTGAGGGAGCTGGGGTTGTTTAGCCTGGGGAAAAGAAGGCTCAAGGGGGCCTCATCACTCTCTACAACTGCCTGAAAGGAGGGTGTAACCAGGTAGAGGTTGGCCTCTTCTCCAGGTAACAAGGGGACACAATGTTAAGCTGTGCCAGGGGAGGTTCAGGTGGGACATTAGGAAGAAATTCTTCACGGAAGTGGTGACTGGGCATTGGATTGGCTGCTCAGGGTGCTGGTGGAGTCTCTGTCCCTGGAGGTGTTTAAGCAAGGACTGGATGTGTCACTCAGTGCCATGGTCTAGTTGGCATGGTGGTGTTAGGCCATAGGTTGGACTTGATGATCTCAAAGGTCATTTCCAGCCTAGTTAGTTCTGTGTGGTTCTGTGATCATATTTATCTGCTTTATGTACCAGTGTGGCTGCTGCAGATGCATAAGAAAATTTCCATCAGTGTTATGTGCATATTGTGGAGAGTCACAAACAAGACAGTGCATGATATATTTTTAGAAAGCTGTAGAAGCTCCTTCTGTTGCCAAAGACTGTCATTTAGTCATTGCATTGCATAAAGCATTTTGGGGAGTTTGGAGAAGAGGAGGAAGTTGCATGATTTTCAAATATATACATGACAAACACTCACAGGACAATGAACTTGAATTCTTAATAGAAGATGAAATCTTTATTTGCACTTAGCTCTCACATGATTATACTTCAATATTTTCAGATTTGTTTATGTATATTATGATTTTGCTTTTAATTCCTCCATTTTGTAAACAGAGGTATGCCATATATAACCCTTTGCCAATAAAACTTCTGGGACCTCTTTCTAATATTGAAAACTGCAGGAGACTTCTTCTCTGCCCCCTACAAACAGCTAAAATAAAAATAAAAACTTTTCTTGTAGCATTTCCAAATCCAGCTATAACTTTCCTTCTCATCGTAATGTTTTTAGGGTAGACTATTAATGTATGTATGATGAAAGGTCAAACACATCCTTCTTTATGGTCTCGGTATCATAATTTACTGCTTAATTACAAAATAAAAAGCACTATACCTTTAGAAACCATTGGACATTTTGTTGTTGTTAGTTGACTGGGTTTTTTTTAAGTCTTTCAGAAGAGATGAGTTAGTCACCTAATTCTAGTCAGTGATTGTGAATGGAAGAGGCATAGTTTGTGAGGGAAACTAGCTGCAGAATGTGAAGGACATAGTGACCTCCATACCAAATGCCCTTGTCAAATCTCCTTTGAACAGCGTGTACTGGATTGATTGTCCATTTCAAAAAGCATACCCATATGGCAGAAGAATGAGATAGCTATTCCTGTACTATGGAAGAGCATCAAGAGCTAAACATGTGCCTTGACTGCTTTTTCCCCTATTGCCAATTAATTTTAGCTTCCTCTCCTCAGAGTAGCTTTCATGAAATACTGAGACAGACTTGTGGCACTTATTGTTATGAATTATATTAAACTTAGCAAGACTTTCCATATTTAAAAGATTTTGAAAGCTCATCCTGATAAATGTTTCATTCCTAGAATTCAACCAAAACAGAACCCAAAATTATATTAAAAACAAAAAGGATTTTTTCTTCAGATTCCCTAAGTGGAAATACGATGACATGGCCAGCAGCAGCACAACATGTAAGTCTAGGAGGGATTTTGAAACAAACTCTTCTGGCAACCAGTATCACAATATAATCTGATTGAATCACATTTATAGATCAGATAGTTAGGTAACATGTAGACTTGTTATGATCCATGAAGCAGAGGAGGTAAACTTCAGCCATTTTCACTTACATGTTGTTTTTTCTAGCTTTAGGCAGAGCTCATCAAATGTGTATGGCCTTTTATTTAAACACCTGTGCTATCCCATTGTTGCACTGAGGCCACATGTTGTTGTGATCAAAGCAAACACGTGCCGTCCAGAGGTAGTTTTCAGTCTCAGCATATTGGTTCCTTGGAACGTTCCCATGTTTCCAGAAAGAAGTGTCATACAAAAGCTAATATAATGAAAAACAGAGAAGAGATGTATATATCAATTTTTTCAGGTATATTAGTTAACAATCTTAGTACTTCAGTAAAATATATGATGCCCTGAAGAGTTGCCTTTTTTTTTTCCTGAAACAAAATTTTATAGTAGGTTTCCCTGTAAATTGTTTTCTGTCTTATTACCAAGATGTTGGTTTTGTGCTGGTTTTAGCTAGGATGGACTTATTTTCTTTATAGTAGCTAGCACGGGGCTAGATTTTGGATTTGTGCTGAAACAGTGCTGACAACACAAAGCTGTTTTTTAACTGCTGAGCAGCACTTACACAATGTCGAGGCTTTTTCTGCTCCTCACCCTACCCCTCCAGCAAGGAGACTGGGGTTGTACAGAGAACTAACTGGTAGAGGACAGAGCAAGGACATCTGACCCCAACAGACCAAAGGGATATTCCAGATCATATGACATCATGCTCAGCATGTAAAGCTGGGGAAGAAGAAGCGGGGGACATCTGAGGGATGGCATTTGTCTTCCCAAGGCATTATTACCTGTGATGGGGCCCTGAGTTCCTGGGGATGGCTGAAAACCTGCCTGCCCATGGGAAGTGGTGAATGCATGCCTTGTTGTGTTTGCTTGTGTGTGTGGCTTTTGCTTTCCTCATTAAACTGTGTTTATCTGAACCCATGAGTTTTCTCACGTTTATTCTTCCTGTTCTCTCCAGAGGAGGGGGAGAGAGTGAGTCGCCATGTGATGCTTGGTTGCCAACTGGGGATAAACTGTGATGTGAACAGCCCTCTGTCCAGACTTTATTCCAAAAGTATTAGTGCTTCTATTCAACACTTCTAGCATGACTGAGCTCCTACTGCCACTTTCACAGTTAAAAATCATCTCAGGTGTGGTGATTGGTGTACTTGTTTTGTATTGACTATAGAGTAATTAGCATTCAAGTCCATCTAAGTCAATTAAAATACTACTGTGAATATCCTCATGGTTTTGCTTGCTTTTTTCTTTTTCCTTAGCTCTTGTGTTACCATTATTTTTTCAAAGTTCATAATTTTAAGAAAATAAATAGATGAGGAAAATGAAATCAATGGAATAAAGAGAAAGAATGAAATTAGATATTTTTTGAATGAGATGTGTAGGATTTTTAATACTTTTCTGTAGTTTCCAAGAGACTTAACATGCTGCAACATTGATACTACTTAGCAATTTAATTGTCTTCATTGGACCATACAGGTAATTTGTAACTAGGTGTGACCATTAAGCACTCATCATGAATTAAGGAGACAGTATTTGGAATGAGGATGATGTCTTAGTCTAATAGGTTTAGCTCTGATAACCTGGCTGGCTTTCTGCACATATAATTGCCTGCGTGCTGCCTGTCAGAGTGACAGGACTAATGTCATTAATTTCTTCATCTTCCACATGTCAGACAGAAAGACATGTTGTGGGGAGAAATGGCCAAACATTTTTTTTTCTTGCCCTTGACTTTCGAGATGACCTTGTGGCCTTTAACAGCATTAAGTGCCAAGTAGGAGGGCACAGACTGGCCTGAGTATGTGGATGGGTTTCTGCAGGATGTGGGCCATGACCCTGCCATGCATGTGAGGAAGTTTTTTATAGATTTCTGTAGTTCTAGGTTGGCTGATCCAGATAGCAAGCAGTGCACGAAGCTGAGACTTGATTATGAACTCAAAAAAAATTCTTTGGTTGTCATGTAAAAGCTAACTAGGACCTATTGAGACTTGGCTTGAAATCTAACTGTGAACTACATTAGGTAGGTAGGTAGGTAATGAACTACATTAGGTAGGTTTATACATTAGGAAACCTATCTAAAGATTTTATCTTTATTTTTAAATATAGAATGAAGGGAGTAAAATACAGGCACAGATTCAGTTTGGTGAACTGAGGCATTCAGTCGTTGAAGAGATCTGTGTGCTGCCAGACTGGGAGCTTTGGTGGGTGAATTGCTTTATAGAAGTATTCTCTTGACTGATTTTAAAGTCTTGAGCAGGTCAGTTAGATGCCTTAAATTGATTCAGACTCTTAGGGACAAATTCAGGTTTTTATTAAAAAAAAAAAAAAAAAAAAAAAAAAAAAAAATTATTCATTTTTTGCCAGCGCAAAAGACAGCTGAGAGAAAGGAAGAAGTAAACCAGGTGAACAGTGTTTAATGTCTTTACTAGTATTACTCATAAAATATTTTTGAAAATTATAAAAGGCAAAAATCAGATAGCTGACAAATGAGCAAATTATTTTCCAGGAAGCTCTGTACAAAATTAGAACTGAGGGCAACCTGCCAGTCTTCAATGAGATCTATAAAGAAACATGTATATGCAGTCAATAATATCGCTTTAAAGTTTTTTTGAAAAATTTTTTCAAAATATTTTAGGGATTGAAATTAAGAAAAAACCTCCATCTATGTTTTTTTAGGAAAAAATAACCGAACTACCAATTGTTTTAAGTATTTTAAAATGGACTATGATAAAGGGGTTCAGTTCTGACCAATCACTGCCTAGAGAGTAGAAATCATGGATTTCAGACTTTCCTCAAAACTTCCAAGAGAAAGTGAGATTCAGCTGGAACAGCAAAGGTAGTTGTGAACACCAAAGTGTCCACCATCACATTGTTTGGAGGCAAGGCTAAAAGGAGAGGTAAAGAAAGATAAACTTTGCTAGCCTGTCCAGTCAAGGATGTCAAAGTTGGAGGTATGAGCAAAGGACAGTATGAGTTTTTCAGTACTGCAGTTCACATTTAACACTAAAAATGTGTATAAGCCAAAGACCTTAATTTGACTGATTACTTTTTTTTGTAACATTTTATAATAGTTTATAAAAGGTGGTATGTGTGTGTCAGCAATTTAGCATAGAAAGATTTAGGTAACATTCTGTGTTGCCTCAACAGATGTTCTTAAGCAGAAAGGCAAAAATTTTTCTTTTTTGCGTCGGAGCAGAATGCAAAAATCCGGATTTAGATGTGGAAATACAAGCATGGCCCTCTTGCAAAAGTTGTTTGTCAGAAAAAAAACAAAACAATTTTGAATTTCAGAGTTCATCGGAATAAATGCATGCCATTGACATGATTTCACACTAGTAGAAATGTGTTACTAGATTTGTAACATCAATTGTATTACATTCAGTGTTGGGGCTTTTTTAGTTAGTGCTTTTATTGATAATGTCAATTTAATTTGACTTTTGAAAAGTATTAATTTGTTTTGAAAGTCCTCAAAATATCCCTTATCAAAATAAGCTCTTTCACAACTGTTTGTTCCTTTCACAATTATTACCACATTCACTTTTGAAGGTCAAAAATAACTTTCAATAGTTTTACAGGTCATATGGTAATGCTTTTAAATTTGTACCTCAGACTTTCACACTGTGCCTCATTCCCACTGAAATTAGAAGGAATGGGACGTCTTGGCGTGAGTTCATAGTGTGTGAGTAGGGCACATTAGAGGACAGGGATTATTCTCTCTTCCCATTAGTATTATTCCTGTTTGTTTTGCTGCCTGTGCCAACATACACTGTTTCCCTTACAAAGAGTGGATTCTGAGCAGCTGCCTCTTCTCATTTAAAATAGGGAATAAGAGGAGCATGGAGAGAGTTTTGGATTAATTTTTCGTTGTGTGTCACACTCAAATTGTAGTTTCAAAGATATTTTATTATTCAGAACTTAAGCTCATGCATATTTGGACTAAGTCCAAATACTTAAACTGTGTCCTAACTTTTGAGACTTTTCATATTCTTGTGGTAGAATTTTAATTTCCAATTTGTATTAAAGTGAAAAAACAAAAGTAGCATTTTAATGGAATTTATTTATTTATTTATTTTGCAAGGTTTTAGCTGCATTTCCTGTAAGGCATAGCTGTAGCACCAATGGTAATTTTAATTTTATCCAGCTATCAGTCATTGAACTTTAACAAAGCCAGGAATGAAAAATTTACTATGTAAAAGCATTTCAGAAATGCACAGCTGAGCAGTTTTTTTGCTGTTGAAATGCAATTCATAGATGATCACTAACATTTCCAGTCTCCTTTGATGGCATTTTGGTATATATTTTAAATAGGCATTCAATTTTGGTTTTTATTACACATGAGAATTCCAGGAACCTACAAGACTGAAATACCTAGTTTACTAAGACATGCTTTTTCATTAGCTTTCCATATTTTGTAGGGCCTTTTAATCAAGCTCTTGAAAAGTCAGTCTGATTCTTCCATTTTTCAGTTGCTGAGGCTCTTCATAAATCAATAGATGCACCTGGCGTTTCTTGGAAATTAGCATTATTCCTGGTATGATTCAAACCCAACACTATCTTCATTGTTCCCAGGTGCCTTCACCTGGCTGCTGGTTCCAGGTGCTCTCTTTCCTACCTGCGACCACCCTGCAATTCCCTATAATTCTCACCATGCTCAGTGATTCAGGGAAAGAGACTTCATGCAGCTGAGAAAAGTGAAACTAGGCAATATTACTGACTGTCACCCTCACTGTTTGTGTCAAAATAGACACTGACAGAAAAAAAGGCAAACACCCTGCAGTAAATTCTGCCTACTCTACAGGAACTTTTTAGAGATTCCTAACTTTGTCTGTGTTGCCTCAAAGAAAGAGCAGAGAATGAATAAGAATGCAGATTCCCATGCTTTCCTGGATAGGAAATCAAGACTGAGCTTGTTATGCTTTAAGGAAAAGCCTGAAACAAATCCAGGTCAAACTACTCTCCAGTGTGGTTTTCCATTTGACATTGAATGTCACTTTAGAAAGCTCTGAATTCTGCTTTACCTCCAAACTTTACTTGTTCATAGTATCCATTTGTTCATTCAAACATACATTTAGCTGTGGCTTGTTCTTAGTCTTGCTCTGTTTACTCGATATTTGGAAAGCAATGATAGGGTTCCTTTTAATAAATATAGTTCCTTTCCACATCTTGTAGTAAAAGTGGTAACTGCAGGTTGACAAGCTGTGATACAGAATTGCTAATGTTAGTGGAAGTCAACCTTATGCTGCTATTTGTTGCTATTATCTGTGCTGAGGTGGGTTTATAGGACTTATGCATGCTCAATTAAGTTTGAGGAGCCTGAAAATATTGTATAAGTTCTGGAAAATATTTTCAGATATTCTTGCCGTATTTTAACATTTTAAAAAATTTTTATTTGTAGTAAAATTGTGTGACCATGTATTCAAGACATATTTTAAATGAATCTTGAGTTCCTCCTAAGACTTAGAAACAAGTGGATTAATAAATGTGTTTTGCTACTTATGTTAGGTTATCCAGTGTCCAAAAATCCCAAGAGATTTAACTTGTTGGGCCATGTATCCTGTATAAAGCCTATATCTTTCTGTGCTTAAATCCAAAATTGCTGTCTGAAACTGTGAAAGATTTGATTTAGCATTCCCTAGTGAATAGAACAGAAAGCAACCTATGTTATATTAATCTATAGCCATTTATACTTTTATTCTAATTGTCCTCAAAGGTGTGTTTTTACCTCTAGACAAAATGTAGCTGTAACAGGTTGCATATTCAGGGACTAAGAAGCTTGTTTTTGTACTTTGAGTCTGAAGCCAATGTAATAACAGACAACATTTTACTGGTTCACTACTATGATTAGTTGTCTGTCTAGGGCAACAATGTGTGTATAAAACTTATGAAATTACTGATGCTTTTAATGTAATGTGCTTAAAAAGATATGAAATACATTAGCATTTCTCTAAATGCTTCATTCCTTTCATTCTGGGGGTAATGAAATGACATTTCAAAACTCCACCAAACAGAATTTTTACTTTCCCAGTGAACACTAAGCTAGAGGTCAAAATATATTGATACATATGAAGGCCTGTTTTTTATATCGATCAGTTTTCTATTAGGAATGCTCATTATGCTGGCAGTAATTGTTTATGTACAAGCCTGTGTGTGCCTACGTGGGCAAATACATTCATTGCAAACTTTTCTATTTTACTTTTGTTCTTCCACAGCTGTTCCTACATACATTTCTGCTTCAGTAATGAAAGAGAAGTGTCTGCCAAGTCAGCCTGGATCTGCAGCTGTAAATGAGGCCCCTAAGGATTCACAGAATCACCACTTTAATTTTCAGATTTTCTACGGAAAGATACGTAACAGCATTTCTAGATCATGTCCCAGTGCTTTGTGGACACACACAGCAATCAACTAGAGATAGCCATCCCATGAAATATAAAATCACTTCATCTTGTCTGACTTCCAAAGTATTTAAATCTGCAACTGAGAGGGAAATTATGAAAAAGCAATGTTTGTGGTTATGTTTGGGATCATGCTGGTTAGCCACCTGCTAACCAATCTATCCCTCTTTAGTTTAAATATTTTCTTCTCCAGTAAGTATGTGTTCAGCCTCAGGGCCCATCAAAGCCCCATATTTACCTTTGCTGGGTTATAGCTTTGCAATGTGCTGCACTCAGCTGTGGAAAGATAAATTTCTACAGTGTTCTCTGTCTGCCCTTGTGGTAACTGGCTGGCTATGTAACAGCCATCTAGGGATTAGCAACTACTCATATTTATTTTATAATAACATTTTATTCACACTCTTTTCTTTGTTAAATGTGAACATTAAAAAAGAAGTTAGAAAGGATTTTTTCTCTTTTTCATGTCAGACATGAAATGATCTTGGTATAGAATCAGAGGTTAACTTAACTAGCCTTAGAAGTTTGATACTTTTCTGAGGCCATGGGGTTTAGCATATTCCTTTAGTATATAATCCAAATTAAAACTATAGTATCAATTCTGTCAATATAAAATACTTAAAAGCTTCCTATTAGATATGCAAATATCTGTGCAAAAACCCCAAACTTCTTAGTTATTGTAATGTTATGGTACTTTTTTTTTTTTGGTCTCACAGAAACTTAGCTCTTTAATCTTGGATTAATAATTCTGGTTTTTAGGTATTTTAACCTTTTCTTTTTTTCTCCAATCTTAGGTGAGTAGCTCATTTATAGAAATACTTAGGTTTTCTTTCATCACAGCAAGGGTATAGTGAATGCTTAATAAATATTTAAATGCTCCATCTGCCAGAGTAAACTAGCACAGGCAAAGCTTCCATGTCCTCTGGAGGTATTTAGCCCAACATATTTAACAGCAAGTCACTGTTCTAGGAAGGTGTATCCTGGTTTAAATGGGAATAAACAGGGTTTTTCAAGGCAATCAGTTATGAATTACATGCTTCTTGGGCAATCAGGTCTTCCTAATGAACAGTTTTTCTTGGTAGTGTGAATAAAGCAGCAAAGACGAAACAATTTTTTTTCTTCTGATTCTGTTGCAGTAAAAAATACTGCCTGTGTAGAATAGTTTGTGGTGGGGGGGTTAATTCCATTCAGGAATGAAAGCTAAGGTTTCTAGAGAGTGGTAAGCATGTGAGGTTAATAACTTGGCACAACAGCTTCTTGATAAATCTTTTATTATGATATAGCTAGCTCTGACAAATGATGGCTCTATTTGTCACTTTGCATTCTTGTTGAAGCAGTATCTTTTATTCTTCAGTTTGTTCCTTGGGGGGATTGCTGAAGTGTGTGACTGTATTTGGAAGGATTAGACTATCAAAGGGTAAAGTTATCATTCATATGAATGTCATTCTTCATAGAATATATAAAATGTGAAATATATCAAGTGGTCCAGGCTGGAAAGAATCCGCAGAGATGCTTTTTCCATCAGCAAAGAGTGGTTGTTTTGCCTTCCAGAATGCCAATGAGTGCATCAACAGTTGCTGCTCTAGCAGATGTTCTTTAAAGCATATTTAAAAACTGGGGAATGGTGGGAGAAACTTTTTGTGGACTTTAAGTGTCATAATAAAACGTGCTCATACAGATTCAGAGTTTTTCACGTCACATTTGGATTTGATGTAGAAATAATTAAGCTAAACAGCCAGTACCATTATACTAAAACTATAGTTCTGTAATCAGCCGAACTAAATCTGAACGCCAGACTGACCTAGAGAGAGGAAAAAAACCAACAACTTACCTCCAAATTGTTAAAGTTTAGTTTAAGATTTGATAGCATGGAGCTTTTTATTTTTCTTGCATTTACTGCAATATTTAAGATGGCCTGAGTTGGATGAAAAGCTTATTGACTGCATGATTCTCCATTCTACAGATACTACATTCAGTCAGGGGTTTCTAAATTGTCCTATCAATTTAAGCAGAAGTGATAAATGAATAGATGGTGCACAATTTCATCCAGTTAATGACCTGAAGAAAGAAATATGTGAATAATTTTGAGATGTGTTGAAAACACTCATTTGTCTCTGTATTTCTGTGACTGAAAGCATGGAGTGAAATCTGGGTAAGGAAGACAATATATTGTGCAAAATCATTTCTTGTTAAACATGGGCAGGATAAGCTGGAATTTTGTGTAGAAATAAGCAGTGTTTTAGAAGGTCACATTCAGTCTTACAAGCTACATGAGAAGTCTTTCAAAGCAAATTCCAGAACCTACTCCAGCTGGCTTATTTTACCTGACGAAAGTAGTTTGTCAATTCTCTGAAAATTGCACAACAAACACTAAAAATTAAGCTTCCAAGATATCTTGCATTGTGCATACTTTTTCAAGTTGATCCTTTTCTTGAGACCATTGCATTTATGTTGACTTTGGAATTAAGGTCTCTCAGAGACCAAGTTGCCCTAGAAATGAGGGCATTTTCTAGTGTTGCCATTGAAAGATTGCTGGAGACAGTGAATGCTTTTTTTGATGTATTACTCATTCTTATAGAAGTTCATCCTTGTGATATGGCTCCTTTGCAACATACCAAGGAAGACTGAATATCTTGCACCTCCTGATATTTTCCCTAGCATTTGGTCATTTGAAACATTTGTGGTACAGGTGGCAGAAAAATCTATATCTGTCTTAACATAGAGTGAAAAATCAAATTAAATTGGATTTCAAAGATGTATCCAATAAGCTAGTGGAGAATGATGTCGTAAACTGGAGGCACTAGGGAATCAGTTCACAGTCCACAATTCCTAGAATCCTCAATGATGAAGAATGAACATACTTATTTTTTTGACAGACTGTATGCAAACCAGTTCAGAACAATTCAATCTTAATATGTGTATTTAAAAGTCATCTGGAAAGTCTCCACTTATGCCAGATAGATTAAAGGGATTAATTAAAGGAAAGCAGAGTTTTTACTTGATATGCCACCAAGAATTATTTTAAATCACCTCTCAATTTCTCAGTGAGCCTGGAACCCGCTGAAGAATGTATGGCTGCTGGTTTTGGTTTTTGGAAGTGACTGAACAGACACAGTCATAGCATGATTAATTTATATCTATATAAACCTGCTTATCATAGGAATTTGATTTCGTTTCTGGTGTCAACAGCAAGAAAAGTCTATGCCAGTGATTTCAGTAAAGTCAGGGAGTCAAAAGGTATGATTTCTGTTCCATGGGAAGTTGTATGGGTAAAGTTACCCTGGGCAAATTTACTGTTTTGTCACTATTGGCATTGACTGTTTTAGAGGCTGAAGTAGAAGTGGTATTTTTCCACTTTCCTGAAACAAAGTGTAATGTGTAAATATGTCTGGATCTGTGACACAGATGTTTCTGATGCAATATAGAGGTTAAATGTATTCATGTGTTAGAGGACTGTTACACAGCTATGGCTGCATTTCATTAGAGTGATCATAACTCACTATTAGAGTAGGACAGCCAGCTCAGCTCCTTAGCATGTGATGTTAATAACTTCATAGCTGTGGCTATAAACCCACAAGCTGACTATAACCTGTTCTCCACTTCCGTCTCTATTCAGCAAATATCTAGCTTTTCCACAAATCTGAGTGCAGAAGCAACCTATTTTGGTTAGATATTTTAAATCTTTCCTTGCAGATCAAAAGACATGGACTTGTGACTCAATATAACATTTTAAAATTATTAAGATTACCCTCATTTTAAAATTAATTGTACTTACCTTTTCTTTGGCATGCAAATTCTTTGCACTTGTACAGGTTTCATACATCAAAAATTCAGTGCATGTGTTAACAGTGTTATTTCACAATATATATGAATTAAGGAATCCTTTTTAGTACTTGGATGATCCAGCTAACTTCACACTTTTAATGTTTTTTAAAGCTCACATCAAGGGATCTTACATCTAAGGAATTTATTAATGTTACAAGCAAAATTGAAAGCTCATCTCACTCTTTATTAATCAAGTGTGAATAAAAAGTTTTAGACATTAGATTTATGGTTTGGTTGTTGTTTTCCACACACAGTTTTTAAAATTTAGCTACAGCTCTGCTCCAGGTCAAAGTCCGTGTCAGTAGCTCATCTTCCTGAATGGCCGCTGGAAATGCCAAGGAAAGCTCTGGAAGAAAGAGTTACTGCAAGGATTGCATGTGTCTGACAAAAAATAGTTTATCAAGGGGATTTCTGAGCTATACCTTTCATGTAAGCTATTACTCTCAATATTCATTTTTGATCTGTTTTCTGACTTTACCTAATCCCTTTCTGATAGTTTTTATCTTGGCAGGTTTCACAAGAAATATGCAGAAGGATATCAACACACTTTATAATCTCTTTTCACTATGAAAACTGTCCATTTATTCCAGTTTTTGCTTTCTATACTTAAATCAGTATTAGTTTAGAAGTTGGCTTTCTTTTATA
The DNA here is from genome assembly GCA_036785705.1 of Acanthornis magna. Classification (NCBI taxonomy): domain Eukaryota; kingdom Metazoa; phylum Chordata; class Aves; order Passeriformes; family Acanthizidae; genus Acanthornis; species Acanthornis magna. Next base: position 11,915,073 of record JAWUZG010000025.1, read on the forward strand.
TCTCACAACACTTTAATTGCTTTATTTTTCTTGGCAAAGAATCTTATCAAAATATTTCAGAAGACCAAGCATGTTACACCAACTCCACAACCCAGATGAAAATGTTTGTTGGAACACTGAAAGAAATACACTGTGAAGAGGCACATTCCTACATTACCTTCCCTTAAAAGTCAGAACCCTGTTGGTTACTTAGGATACTAACTGCTATAATTTCTTTCAGACAGGTTATTGTGGAAATTAGGTTTTGCCAGTTTCACCTCTGAAACTATGCTTAAGTACCAATGTGGTATTTGCTATTTTTTATTCCTCTGACGCCAAGCTTGATTTATGCATAGGAATTGATTTTTAACCAAGTGTTATGACCGAACATGGACATCAAATTGCTGCAGAACTGTCTGATCTTATTGATTGACTGTTGTTCAGTCTATTGTTTTGCTTGGTGTTTAGTTTCAAAATCTCTGAGCCTTTTCTCTGACAGTGGATTCCTATGCAGGCTTGGTCTGAGAACCCTGTCTTCTCACTGCTAGGAATATCAACAGTTAGCCTTTTTGCAATAACTTTAATCTCACTGATTGATCCTTTTATCATTTTATTATGTACTCTCCTGGCTTTCTGTTCTATAGGTTTCATTAAGGGAGACTTTATTATTAAAGGCATAAAAACTGATAGGCTGCTCCTTAGCCTCTTGTGATGCTAATTTAAACTATTAAGGATTATGTTGTTGATTATTTAAATTTCCTATATTTCCTTGAATGTGTTTCTGATCTATTGTATCTTCTTCCACTTTTTTTTTTCCTTCCCCATGGGGAATAGACAAAGGGGAAGAAATGAAATGCAGTGGTAAAGAAGAAGCATGAGTCAGTATCTGTGTCTAGGTCTTATGTCTTTAATTTATCTTCAGTTCATCTGCAAGCATTTTACATATTTAAGTGCTCATTTTTTTAATTTGATTCTAATTTACATTTTTTGGCATAGTTTCTCTTTGTAAGTGCTGAGGACTGAGTGACTGACTGCTTTGTGAACTTTGCTATTTCATATAGCAAGCAAGTCTCCATGCAGTTCCTGATGATGCCTTTCATCTCTGTGTTCTTAATAACTAGGTTCCCAGTAGTCTTGTCTTATTGGCTGTTACCCTTGCCTTTGGAAGAGTATGCCTGAAGCAAGAGGCTGTAGGACATATCTATATTCTGATATCAAAACCTTTTTTACCCTTTCAGATCTCATGTTAACCTCAGCCAGGCTGGAATTAAGCTTAGAGTCAATGTTGAATATTTCAAAATTCATATCCATAATATTTAGTGTCTAGGGTATATTGTACTTTTTTGGCTTCAAAGGACAAGCAGTTCCTTCTGGTGTCTCTGACAGAAAAAAGGTGAATGAACTTTGCAGAAAGGACAGAGGGATATTTTGCTGACAACGCTTGAATATATTTTGATTTCTAAAGGTGTAAGTACAGATTAAATGTCCTCAGACAAATGAAAAAATTATCAGCTGCTAGATATGACCATGCCTGAACTGTTAGCCTGTAATAAAATAAAAAGGGATTATTGGACAATATCAGTTGGTCATAGCTGCTCTGGGCTAGACTGTGCATAAGTTCAAATACTGTTGATAAAAGGACAAACAGGGACAAAAACCACAATAACATTGCAATGTTTGATCATATGCTCTTACCTGTATATTGGACACGGGTTCCACAATTTAAACACAATATGAAAAAGCTATATTTTTATCAGAGGACCAGTTGCCATCTTTTCATGCAGTTGAATATTTCTTTGTCTTAGCAAGAGAGAATGCAAGCATTTGCTGTAAATACTTCTTCTATTTTTTATTTGCTCTACATTTAATAAGTCACTTCTTTCAACCCTTTCTTTAGCACAACCAATCCTTGCATTTTTCAATATTTTTTTCTGAGATCTTTGACCATTCCTGTCACTTTTTATTGAATGTTTTATTGAGTTGTGCTTCGTTTTGAAGAGCTCTATAAACAGTGTATGATTAAATCTCAATAATCTACGGCAAGGTAAATAAAGGAAAAATATCACCATCTGATGGGGAAACCACAACAAAAATTAGGAAAGAAATACATGATTAGAGAAATGTTCAGTTACAAAAATATCTAACTCTGTGTGATATGCACCAGATATCCCTTTCTTTTGCGGGATTTAATTTAGATGCCTTGCTTAGTCAGAAGCTCCTCTGTTGGGAGCCTGCCTCTTTCCCGTGACTACATAAAGTCATACACAGGGAGCCTCACATTTTTAAATTAAAGGCCTAAAATCAGACGACCTGAATCTCTTTCCAGTGTGACTAGTAAAAGTTTTTTAAGTTACTCAAATCGGTAGTTGAATACCTTTAAAATTCTAGCTTTGATTTTCTTAGGATTAAATAGGACACCTGAAACCAATTAAGAAATTGAATCCAGGTTGTCTTTTTTCAAAACTGGCACTGCAATAATTATGCTACTTCTCCATCCTATAAAATATGCAAATTCAAGCATTCCAATTCTGGCTTTCATTTTTGTTGTAGTGTCTAATTATATAGAGGGAAATATAAACAATAGTGACTTTTCAAAAAAAGTGCTTTTAGTCACACAGTTACAGATGATGCTCACAGTTCCTTTGTACTAATGCCCTGTTCATTGAAAAGATTTTAAAATTATCAAAAGAAATTGCCATTTAATAAATAATGATACTCACAAAGGATGGAAAATAAACCCTTTGTATTTCTCTTAATATTCATAAAAGTTTAGTTTGCTTTTCATCTCAAATCTATTTCTGGGCCGAAGTAAAGTGTCCCCCTCCTCCCCCCACCGCTGTTAAATTCCTTACAGTCTTTTTTTTGTCCTGACGTGCCATTTCATTGGCACGTTGGAATTAGTTCAGAGATCACAACTGCCAAAGCCCTCTGATCGCACAGAGATGGCCCTCCCACTACTGCTGCTGTTCAGAGCATCCGCAGCTACAGCTGCTCAAAATGAGATCAGCCAGCTTATTCTCTGGGCTCTTTTCAAGCTTGCTTCTGTGGCTGCTCTGCTTCCACCTGCTCTGCCCTGAGTAAAGTGTTTCTATTGCACAAATACACAAGGACCAGTAGAGCACCAGCTGAGGTGCCCTGGCTCTTGCCTTCAGCTCAGCTCCAGTGGGCAATTCGGCAATTCAGCACCCACTCGGCAGCACTGTGGGACTGTCAAGGTCTGAGTTTCCTTCCCATCAGAGAGGTCAACACAAAGGGAAATCTGTTCTATTACTGATTTTTTGTTCTATATTTATCAAAATGATACCGCGTTGTGTCCATTATGCTTCTCCTTTTTCCTAACATACTTAGAACATTTTTCATGGACTGTAATAATAACACACATATAAATAAATGATTAAGTGATGTCCCAAACCTGTCTTGCACTTCAGTTGTATTTATTTTCAGACTGGTATTTCTTACTGATGGTAATAAGGGAAAAATTAGATGCTTTTTAAATGTGTTGATGAATAAGTATGTGAAACTTACTATCTGTATTTAACAAAACAATTACTTACTGAACAATTTATTGTCTAAAAATATACCCTTACTATAAAAGAAGACATTACATAAAAAGTGTTGTAAATTTCTGTTATTTTTTTATGGTGTGATGTATATTTCATGCATCTAATATGCTTTTTTTTTTTTTTTTAAATACAAATGAATTCTCCTAAATTTCAACTTTTATAACAATGTTAAAAGAAACAAACAGCAGAGCAGAGTTTGGAGTTAAATTGCATCAAATATACTACAGCATGTAGGTGTACTTGAAACATCTGTAGTACTAATGGTGCAGCTTCTTGTTGAGCAGTTACTCCCACCCCTGGATGCAGCCTGTTATCATCCAGTGCTAATAGTGAGCCCACAACAGTTGTTCATTTGTTTTATGCTTGTGCTAGTGAATTTGTTTTGATATGAATTTAGTGCTATGGGCTATGAACAGTAGCAGGGGCCCAGTAGTGTTAGTGTGCAATTTAGGAAAAACTCTCTAATCACTGTCACAGGAATTTCAAATTCCTGTATCTGCTTTTCTACCCTTCTCTCTTTCACATAATTATATTAACAAATCATCTAATCATTTCATAGGATTGGGTGGGATGCCACCCACTAGATCAGGATGCTCAAAGCCCAATCCAGCCTGGGTTTGAACAGTACCAGGGATGGGGCATCCACAGCTTCTCTGGGCAACCTGTTTCAATACCTCACTACCCCCGAGTAAATATTTTCTTCCTAACATCTAATCTAAATCTCTTCTTTCTTAGTTTGATTTCAACTCACATCTCAGTAACTGTTTTGTAGCTGTTTTGACTCACTCTCTCCTTCATTTCTAAAAAAAAAAAAAAAAAAAAAAAAAAAAGACTGCATCAAGTACACACTTCATCAAGTACAGACCCTTCAATTGTTTCCACAATCCACTAATAGAACATTTCCATCCATGAGATATGTGTCACAGCAATTTTTTCCTGTTCTATCATTTTCTATTGGCTCCTTTTACACTCTTTGAAGGTGCTCCAAAGCTTAGAGTGACTATTCTATGGTTAACTCCTTTGTGAGGACACTAGCAAAGATGATTTCCTTGTTAGATTAGTCCTTGATTCCTTTGTATGTGCTTTACTTCAGAGAAATACCAAACCAGCTGGCATGGTTCTATGTTAGTCAGAGAGAAGCTTTTTTGGCATAATTTATTTCAAAGAATAAAGAAATATTCTACATTTATTATTAAGATGAAGTTGTCAGAGTGAGTCTTTCTAAAAGATGGACTTTTAGTACTCTTAAGTCTTCATCAAAGAGCTGTTATTTTAACAAGTTCATCTGAATGAATAAATGGGGAATAAAGTAAAAGTTTTAGGGATAAATTGGACAACTAATGCAAATACATGTGATAAGTATATATTACATTAATGACTGGAATTTTTCAGCAACACTTAATAACCCACCTTTGTATAAAGTCTTTGTATCTCACCTTTTGATATGCCCTTCAAAAGAAAATCATAGATTCTTGTCTTTGATGTGGGTAAGGATCTCAACAGTGCATTTTAATTTGCATGATGCTATATTCACTTTTGATTTCCATTATTAGGATTTTGATTTTCATGTTTTTGCTACACTCCAAATAATGTCACAGTTTTATTAGAAAATTTCACTTTATTTCTTTGGTGCAGAGCCTGCATGGAAGTTAAGGCATTGTAAGCTTACTAAAGTAAGGAACCTTTAGTAAAGAACCAGAATCCCAGAAGATGAAGCATATATCAAAAACCACTTCCATATTCCAGAACTGTTCTGCTGGTTTTGTTGCTATTTGATTGGTTGCTATTTGGTGTTTTCTTTTGTGAGAGGCGACAAAGTAACGGAAGAAAAGTTTGTGAAAACAGAGAATGAAAGCTGAAAATTGTTCAGGAGGTGAATTTCTCACCTGATAGATTGCCTGCCTACTAATATTTGCAGCTGTCAATTTCCACTAGCATCTTTTGAAGGCTGTGTCACAAGGGGGACTGCTGCACCTATAGCATGGGTATCCAATGTTCCTATGCAGAAGGCTCTTCCACAAAACGATACCTTTGCACGATGAAAGGATGGCTTAAAAGTTCCATCGCTTGTGAGAGAAGTGACACCTCTGTTTCTTGCTACAAACATTAGAAGAAATTGAACGGGATGAAAGTACTATACGGGGAAATAATTTATTTTTAATGAGGAAGAGAAAAACACTGAAGAGATGGAATGAAGGAAACTTTTTAGCACTGAAATAGGGACACCTTCACTTTGAATCAAAAGGGCGTCCATAAGAATATAATTATGTAAATGTCAAGAAGGCTAGAAGTGGTTTTAATGTTGTACATTAAGATATATATTAATAATATGATGGAATTGGGAGCAGAAAAGCCTATACTAAATATAATGAAAAACGTTCTGACAGGAAGATACATTAGGCTGTAGAATAGTTTTCCATAGGGAAGCCATCACTTAAGGGCTTTTTCTTCCATCAGTATGTTCCCCAATTCTATGAAGATTCATATTCAGCTCTTCATGTCCAAATGGAAAATTAAACAAGAGAGATAATTTCAGCAAGTCCCGAAGTCCCTCAGTAATTTTAAGGAAATTCAGTTACATCCTCTTATCAAAATATCCCTTGCTAAGGTTAAGAATAGACCCCACTATATATATTTTATCAAGTTACATTTAAAAAATAATTTATTTAATTAAAAAGTGAAGATCTTTCTTAGATGTCAGGGTTTTTTATGCTAGGTCTGTCACATATTTTATCCTTCTTGCAAAATTTTGGGGGTATTGGTTGTATCTGGCCTAAAGAATGCATGCACACAAAATATTTTAAGCTCTAAATACTGTCTAAAGTGCCTGTTTCCTGGACTTTCAAAGTTCAGGGTTCAAAAGAAAAGCTGCTCATTTCATTGAGGATGCACAGCTGCATTTTCAGGTTCAAAATATCAGTGATCTGTGTGAGGCAGAAGGCAAACTGAGCCTGAAGTCTGAGATCAAGTCTGAGCTCCAGTCCTGGAGACAGGGTGTCTGTTTCTGTTATTATGATTAAAGCATTGGCCTTTGAAGTAATGGGGCATAACCAGAGGTATGGGAACCTCAGGGAAAAAGTAGGTCTTTGCCAGAAATTTAAAAGTTTTGAACATCAACTCACCCTAAAGTTTTTGTTCTGTTTGTGGGATTTTCTTTCCCTTTTTTTTTTTTTTTTTGCCTAACCTTTTCAAGTGAATGATTTTTAACCATTGTTTCAGTTTTCAAATTAGGCATGTAAGATATTTTCTCCTTTTTTCTTTTTTTTTTTTTTTATGTCACTTTCATTAGGACTGTGGTGTGGGTTTAAGGCAAGACAATTTTTAAGATGTATTATGTTTTACACTACAACTGTGATAGGGTATTCTGCTGCACTGCTCTTGGTCTAGGAAATGAGGATTTAATTTACTTCTCTGTCATAAGTTGTCTATATGGGATTAGGCATCTTGAGATACCAAAAGATTTTCAGTAATATGCACAGGGACTGAAAGGTGCAAGACAGCACTTTGAGAAAGACTTTAAACAAAAAGAGGAATATAATACAATATACCTTTTTGGATATTTGTTCCATTTTCTATGAAATCTTGAGTAATTTACTCAAATTTCTGTGTGTATAATGATATTTAATACCTATTTGCACTTACTTACGTGGTTCTGTAAAACCATAGTATGTGCTACATAGCAACGAAATTTTTTTTTTTTAAAAATCACCTATATTTTCTCTAATATGTCTAATTTGTCTTTAGTTAGACAATTGCAAAATCACAGATGTTTTGCCAGAGAATTTGTTTTTCAAGCTGTTAGTGAATTTTGAGGGTTGGTAACCACATAATTTTTTTTACCCCAACAGAGAGATGGTTGGTTTTCATATTGATGCCATGTATTTTAATTATTTTTTGTTCAGTTTATTGTGAAAAAATATAGGTCTCACCTTCTAGATTGTTTTAAATGCCTTCGGTTTTCTGCTAAAATGATGCTTCTAGATAAATGATTGTGGTTATTAGTGTCTGAACTATTGATTAAACAGCACAACTAATTATTGCATTAAAACACTGTGTATGTGTGTATATATCTATGTCACCTTTAATTGCCTGGTTTAGCTTATTTTGTGTTGGCGATCCAGAAGGTACTCTCTACATTCGTATGTGTCCATATGCAGTTTTCACTGCACAGTACGTAGTATGACTTAAATGAATTGATAAATATTAAGTCAAATAAATGAGTTTAACTTCTCTGAGTAACTGAGCTGTATCGAACTGCAGGCGTTGTGAAAGTTTTAGCTGAACTTAGTCTCATCAATAAGTCTGCAATCCTTTGCTAAGAAGCTTTGCCTCTGAAACCCTCTTGGGGTTTACTAAATGAATTTAAAGCAATACAGATACCTTCCAAATCCCATAACAGAACTCACAAGTCAGCCAAATAAGCTGGAAAAAATCTGTAAGTAGGGAAAGGCAATTCTTGTTGAATTAATGAAAACTGAAAAAACCTGAATTCTCTGGTTGCTTTTAGCCTGACTTGATAAAAATCTCTGAACAAGTAACTTAGAAAAGACAATAGAAAGTGGGTTGGCCAGCTGTAAGATGTTGGCCGACTACAATAAATTATGCCATTGATTTACTAGGTTAAAAAAAAAAAAAAAAAAAAAAAAAAAAGAGTTGCTAACTGTGAAATTAAGTGCTCCAACCTGGATGCAAGCAGTATGGTCCAACAAAACCCCAGTATAATGAAAAAAAGCAGTTTAAGATGCGTATATGCCTGTGATTCTTTTACTGAAAACTAGTTCACCACTTTGCTTATTGCCACTTCATAAAATCTATTAAGGAAAAATGTGAACTAAATTTCAAAAATTCAGTTCTCTGAAATACGGGGTTGGAAGCCAGAATCCAAAGCCGTATTTGAATAAGAAATGTATAATTGGGACTTTTTTATTTAGTAGTACATAAAAGCATAATGAAAATGTTTCATTGTTGAGTTCTGGACACCAAACACCCTCAGAAATACTGAGGATGTCACTCTATTTATGCGGCATCCAGGAAATAAATAGGTTTTTTTAATAAATTGTATTTTAAGACCTGTGGTGAAAAAGATAACCAATTACATGAGTTTCTTTTTATTTCTTTAACTTACAGTGAATGTCCATCTATTGACTACATCTAATTTTCTGCCTTGACATACATACTTTGGTTGCCTGAACCAGGTATTGTAAAAGAGCTTAGGAAATGGAATCCAGAATTTAACAGAAGCATTAGAAATAGAAACAAATACATACAGTAAGAAAGGACAGCAAACACTGTGTTTAATGAGCTACCCCATTAGTTTCAGAAACTAGTTAAATGTATCCTAGCAAAGTAATGAATACACATATAAGATATATTCTCCCACTTGTTTTTTGTATATCACATATTACAGAGTAAGAAGAACACTGATTAATGAAGCTGTATTTAAAAGGATGAAATCATTTAAATTTAAATGTTATAAGTTTTAACATTTATTCTATGAATATTGCCAAGAGATTTTCACCTGGCCCACTTTGCTTTGCTCTAATTGTTTGTGATACTTTTGCATTGCTTAATGAAATTAGTAAGTTTTTAATGAGGACAGAGCAAAGCTGCAATAATCGTGTTGGTTATATATAATGGAGTTCATTTTTACAGAGTAGGAGTCACTCTCTTGAATGTGAGTCATAAATAAATGAAACTGAAAAGGTTGTATTTGTTGCTCATTTTAACCTTGCCCCTTTATTTAAAAAAAAAAAATTATCTTAAACTGAGTTGTTGCTGAATTCTAATCAAAGATGAACTTATAAAAAACCAAATAGTATACAGATGTGTTACCAAAAACAACTCCTATTTCTATAAGTTTCAAATATTCTCTCTTTATACATCCTTTGCCTAGTAATGTTTCACAAGACAAGCTTTTACAGAATAACCGGCTTTTTTTTTGGTCTTAACTAGTATTTATTGGATAAAATCTGCTACCTTCCCAAAAACAATGTTTAAATTTTAGTCATATGTGCAGTAGCATTCATGAAAAATAATGTTTATTGTTTGCATGAAACAGATTATAGAACAAGAAGATGAAGTATTTGTGATTGCTATTGGTCTGGAGTTACTTTGCAAGTCAAGACTTTATCCAAAAGCACAACTGTATCTTAATTTAGAATGGGTTCTTTAAGAAAATTACTGCTGTTGCCAATCCTGGACTACGTTTTTATGTTTATGTTGTTATTTAAAGAGTTTTGACTTCACAGATTATATTATTAGTAATTTCTTGTTTTATTTCTCTTGCAAATGAAAATGTATTACTGTTCAATTTCCAAAGTTTCCAATATCATTATCCCCAGATTTATTTCTCTATTAATATAAGTGTCCTACTTTTTGAATTTTGGAGTGTCCAGGTTAAATACTTGTTTCCTATGTTCAAGTATTTCCAATCTCCTGTAAAACTTGTCTTTTTGCTATTGATCCTGCCCAGAATTTTTCAAGGGGTGTACTATTGTACCATGTACTTGACTACAAGGTTTTTGTTGGGTTTTGTTGGTTTTTTGGAGGGAGGCTTCCCACAACCGAGGTCTTAATAGTACTTTTTTTCCTGTTTGTTTGCTCTCAAATTATTTTAGATGAAAAGATTGTGATATTCTTGTTTTGCTGATTTAGATGGATTCGCTCTGTCATCTGTGATGTCAAAAAACCTTGAGGAAAGATTCATAGTCTTTTTTGGGTTTTTTCAGATGAAATTATTATTAATAGTACTTCAGTATCATTTCAAACTATATAAAACTAATGGAAATAAGCTTTAGAGTTCCTAATTATAGGAACCTTATGAACTTAGCATTTTATTAAATATAATATCTGTTAATCACTGTTCTCCTGTCCTGTGATTAGTTAGCTAACAACTACAGTGCAATGTAAAAACAGCTTGTTCTGTAAAACACTTGGCATTTACATTTTAAATCATCTGGAGACTAAAATAATTATAATTTAAAATTTATCATTTTTTGCAGTTAACATTAAATGTCTCCTTCAATTAGAGTGTATTCAATGTAAAGAACAAGAAAAAACCTAGGCAATGCATTTATTTATACATATTTCCTCTAATTGTAGCAAACAAAAATGTTGTGTAATATAAACACAGGGCTGACTTTAATATAAATTAACAGTACTCTGAAAGGTAGGAGTAGGTTGATAGGAAGAGCTGACAAGTAAGAAAGTAAGATGGAAGAGCTGGAGAGATGTAATTTCCTAGCAGATAATTACCTCCAAGCTGTGTAAATATGCTTAAACAAATACTTTATAAAAATCAGAGCAAGAAACTAAATAGCAGATTTATCATTTCAGCACAAGTGTCAATAACTGAAGTCCATATGTTTACACAGGCCAGGCTCACAGAAAGATAACTCTGTTTGGCCTTGCTGTCATCAGCACCAACTGCAGCTGACATATGTTTTACCTGCTTGTGTCCTTTATGAACAGAAAAGTATCAAAGAAATATATGAAATAAAGGTTTAGACTTGCTGTATTGCACTCTATAGTAATGTATCTTTTTTGGAGACTAGCTCTGATTTTGTGATTCTGAGCAGGAAAAATAATCACTCTGGTCCATTGCTTACAGTATTGGATATACAGCAATGCATAAGGAAGACATTTGTGTTTTAATGCTTTATAACAAAGTTTGCTTTTATCATAGAACAAATGTTATAAGATATGTTATTAACTGATTGCTGCTTCACAAACAACAAAAAATATACTAAGGGATGATTTTCAGATGGTGTCCCAGCACTGAATGGTGATTAAGTATTGCAAAGTAAGAATTGTCGTAACTGTCCAGAAGAGCCAATTAACTTAAAATTGGCCAAGTCTAGGCTCAGTTATAGAAATTCAGGCCTGAATTACATTTCACAACAGGAGATAAATGTATTGTTTATTCACTGTATTTGAGATTTTTCAACAGATAATAAACCTTTTTGTTGGGAGGAAGTTCCTAGCATCCCTGATTGTACTGTTCACCAATTGTGCCTAGTGGAGAAATATCTCACCACAAGAGATATCTCACGAGAAGTATCTCTCTCTTTTTATTTTAGTGTACCTCAAAAAAAGCCATATAAGACATCAGTACCCTTTTTGTGTGTGTGTGCATGAGAAAAGATGTTTGATGTAATATCCAAGCTAGAAATATTATACTTTTTTTTTTTTTAAATATGATGCACCTTGTTAAACCAGCAGTGAATCACATATATGTTTGTTTTCAGTTTTTCTTTTATTTTCTTTCTTTCACATTTATTTCACATTTCCTGGTCATCTTTAGACGATTTTTTTTTTCTTTTGTCCAGTACACACTGATTTCTGCTAAGACAAAAAGAATGAAATACAGAAAGTAGGAGAAATTTTGAGTTTCAACTCTCTGCATGTTTGGGAGGTACTGTAGACATAATTGGGGCACAAATCATCAAACTGTGTTCTGTTGCCTAGCACTGTGTTCTGTTGCTTAGCACTGCAGCTGCTTTCTTATTTCTTTCCCAGTGAAATACTGACTCCCATCTTGCTGTTATGCTGTACATAGTTCCAAAATCCTCCTGAAATCCAGCGTTCTTCAGTTTTATTAGTCACTGGTAGCAGACTAAGTTGACTGGCTCTGGTTGTCAATAAGAGGCTCTTAGCTTTTTGTGATTGTATGCCCAGGAGAGCCTGGGGTATAATTATTAAATCACCTCAGTCTCACCTGTGATGATTGCTGGTGCCAAATTGTTCAGCTCCTAAGTGCTTGTTTGCATTGGCAACACTTTTTGTCCTTATTTTCAGCAGAGGATTTCACTTTTCTTTCTTTCTCCACCCTTAGTTAAACTTAATCAGGAGAATGAAATCTTCATTGAAAGTAGAATTAGGAGTATGTAACAGATACAATCAAAGCAATGTCTAGACATATTTTCATCACATTCCTTTATAAATAAAAAAGTGTTTAATCCTAAAGATAATTAAAGTCTGGTCATGTAATTTAGTTGATTTGTTGAATAAATACAGTTGATAAAAGAAAAATCATATCTTTAAATGGTCCTGGTTGTGATGCATTGGGAAGAACATGTGGAGTATGATCTTTTAGAGAAGTATATATAAAAATTACTGCTAGAGGGCAAAATAATAAATCCTCTCTCTCTGAAGCTTACAAAATGTGATTCCCTTAGGTGAATCTCTTATCAGCAGGGGTATCACACTGCAGTAGAGAAAACTTTTAAAGTGTATGAAGAGTGATTCATTCAACATAAATTTCAAATACTTTTCAGAAAATAATTTAGTCATCTCCAACATAAATGATACATATGTTTTAGAAACAAAACAGAAAGCTTTATCCCAACAGTTTATAAATGGTTAAATACTTTAATTTCAGTTGGTGTCAGTGACATAACAGTAAATTTTAAAAAAAGTCTTGTAAATCAACATGAGGTATCATTTGATATCTAACACATTTTGGGGTGGGGTCTTTTAGATAACTATAGTGCTTCCTGGTCACCTGACTGAAAGGTCTTCCACTCTGAGATGCTGAGATGGTGGAAAAATTGCCGACCTTTAATGGAAAACATGCCTGAAAATGATTGGCACCAAAAGTTAAATTAAATAGTTGAGTGTAAATCTTACAGGCTGCTTAGTTTATACATCTAATATTTTAGAAGACACAAGGACTTTAGGTGTATTTCCACACCTGTGCACATGGCAGACTTATCTTTGTAAAAATGTATGAGTTAGAACTCAATGTCTTTTCTACTGTATGTAAAGTTAAGAATGATGTCCACATTAAAAAAAACCCCTCACATGTAGCAAATGATTTTCACAAGTTGAAATTTATGCAATTTACTCAAGTCAGGGGAAACGTAAAAGAGTTTCGCCCACCCAGATGAAATATCAAGTTAACAAAGCTTGATGTTTTCCAGGTAGAATGGTTAGGATATCTTGGCCGATAGTTTTGTCTTTGAACCTATGAGGAAGAGGATGATGTCATGACACACATAAGTAGTTTATTTGTTCATTTGGTTTTCTCTTTAAAAAGTATTCCTCTAGAATATTTTCTAAATCGTATTTTGTTCCTTCCATATTCATGGCCACACTGTATTTCAAATTGCATCCTTACTTTTGTATCCTTAGTTATCTTTACTTTTCTGGGTTTAATTTTGTTCTGTTATCTCTGAATGCTGGGCTTAGAGTTTTTTTTTGTCCTCAGTCAAGGAAGTTTTGGTAAAATCCTTTATACAAATCCTTCTTTGTATGAACATTCACGTCAGGCTAAATTTGGACCCAACTGAAATCAATACATTTAATATTACTTCCCTAATTTGAATACAGAATAAAGGTTCAGGGTAAGAGAAATATTTTCTTCCATGACCTGGGACTTAGTGAGCCATAAAACATGTTTAGTTGATACAGCGTTTTACTAACTAGACAGAGGAATTGAAAGAAAATATGATACTAAAGAGAAATTCTTTCTATGACTGAGATTTTTGGTAGATAGGTTAGAAAAAAAACATCTAGAACAATTTCTAGTTGCTACTTGCAACTTAGTTTGGTGGTACATCTTCTCCTATGGATGCTCAGTTTTAGCAAATACCGTATATAGATTCTGCTGAGATCTAGTAATGCATTAGAATTTTGCAATTGTAAAAGTTGTAAAAGAAAATCAGTATAAATGTATTTTCTATAATAAAGTATATTTTTGAAATAAATATGAAATACCTGAAATATTGTTGATTTTTACTTCCAATATATATTATTTTTCTAGCATAAATATAAGATTGTACCATGTACTTTCATAGGCAACTATATAAAAGAGAATTTTATGGCTCAAGTAAAGAACACCTTCCGTTCCCTTCAGTTTGACGGGCAAGGTATTCTAAAATAAATTGATAAAGTAGTTGAATCATTCAGATCATTCTCAACTAAATTTAAAGTTCAAGTGATTAATCAATAATGTAGTAATAGAATTTTAGATGTAAGTTAGACTGATATGGATTTTGTAGCATTAATGTCATTTTGTGTTAGAGTGAACATTCACCTTAACCTATGCATGAAAGCATTTTTCTTTTTAATATATGTATATCCCAGTAAGTCTTGTTACTTACGGAATCTTATCCATAGGAAGACAAATGCTCTAAAGCAATGAATGATTCGTGAGGGTTAGTTAATCTCTACAGCATGATTTATAATCCCATCTTGAGTAGTCAGATACAATATCCCTAGGTCCTGAGCAAGGAAGAAATGCAGTGATATTTCACTTTTAGCTCTCTTAATTTCTGGAGTTGGTACAGAGTCTTCTTACAGCCTCATTTACATTTTCCTTTGTATGAATTGAAGTACAAAGCAGTGGAACTCTTGCAGTAGAAGAGATTTTCAACAGCATCAACAAGGTCACTTAACAGTACTTGCTGAATGCTTTATACTCTTATTTCACAATTAGTTTTCAAGTCATATTGTTCTCTTTGTAATTAGAAAATTTTGCTATTATTCTGGAATTTATTTAGTCAAGGCTAAACCGTAGTTGGTTACTTGTCTGTTTCAGGTGAAGCCTCTGTGGTGAGTTGACCTTGGCTGACCAGCTGCCCACTCAGCTGCTCACCTCAACAGGACAGGGAGCAGTAATGAAACAGAATTCATGCGTTGAAGTACCGACATTGTCATCCCTTACCAGTTACTGTCGTTGTCAAAACACATTCAACCTGGGGAAAAATAATTTAATTTACTAACAATTAAAATAGAGTAGGAGAGTGAGACTGCTGTAGTCAAATGTTCTCCCAAGGTCCTTTTAGATATTCCACTTGTGGAAAATATGCTTAATACTGAATATACCTCTTTGATGGTATTTTATGTTACACAGAATTTCTGATTTAGCAGAGTGACACAATACATACTGAAAACACGACACTTGCAAGGTACACTTATCAAAATACAACAATAGTAATACACAGCTCAAGCACAATACTGATGTATTTCCTATTGCCAATCTTTGTGATACATTCACTCTCCCAGCACTGGGTGTCCCCACATGGCAGGAAGGAATATGTGGGCTGAAACCAGCTCAAGCCGGTTGCTTTCTTCAAAATTATTTTGCTGATTGTCTGGGTTTTGTCCTTTGTGTTAGCTGAAGTAGTGTTCATTACCCCTGTGCTGGTCTGATTTGCTCAGGGAGGCACTGCCATCTCCAGATAATCCATGCAACCGTGGACAGCTGTTACCTAAAACAGAGGCTGCTCTCTGTTCCCCTCCTGCTGAGACAGAGTCAGCTTCTTTGCACCATTCTCTGAGCTTTGTGGGCGCATCACCCTTGCCCTCCCACGTCTGAGGGGCTCAGCAATGCCCTGCAGTGAGGCCAGTGGAGCTGGCTGGGACTGCCTGTGTCTGGTGTGGGACAGACGCAGCCGCACTATACAATGGGTGCATGACAATGTTGAATGTTCATTCTCCTCAGTTATATCATGCACCATGGAATAGTGTGAATAGGTAATTACTTTCTTCATTTTAACCTTACTACTAAGCAATTATTTGCAGTTAGAGAGTCAGTGAATTGTATTTGGTTTCCTTTGGACAGCTGTGCATTTAAATGTGTTGCTCACTGGGTTGGACCTTACTCTGCATGTTCACATCCCTAGCTTGTGCAAGGCACCTGGTATTTTTAAACCACATGGTGCAGGTGCAGGGATCTGTGTGACAGTTACCAAAAGAAACTTCTCCTTAAGGAAGTACCCACTCAGCTCTCTGGTAGAAGGTAATTTGACAGTTATGTAAATATGATTTGTTAATCTGTGTTTTACTTCTTGTGCCTAATGCTCTTTTCCATTTATTTTCCTCTGAAGAAGTCAGTCTGTCTATTCCATAGCTGAGACCCACATAGGGAACATTGTTTGTCTGATATTGTAACTTTATACTGAAATAGAAATACTGAATTCAAACTGTACTCATAATTTACACCAAGTATAATTAAAAGACTTAAGGGAGAATAGCTCCTTTCCAGTGTGCTCAGCACTCTTCCTAACAAGGCAACAGGTGTGCATAGTACTTCTTGAGCACATTGTCAGTAAACTGTGACTCCTGCTTGGTTTTAAACAGCTGCACCACTGCAGAAGGATGAAATAGCTTTCAGCTGTCTCTCATACAGCTTTGTATGCCTGCTTTGTTCAGGCAGAGAGGCTGGGTGTGCTCTCACTTCCGTCTGCTCAGGAAAAATGTTGTATGAACTTGTTTCTGTTACTGTGCTGAATGTGGTTAAAGCCACCACAGCTTTGTTGAGGAAGGCATGTACTGGAATTGTACAAATTCTAATGCCTTGTGCGACTCAAATGTGCTTTGGACCAGCTACAGCCTTCCCATTAAATACAAATATGTGCTAACACAGACATGATGTACTCTGTCCCCAAACAAAGCTGTACTTCAAAGGATGAGTATTTAACTCTAAGCATTAGTTCAAGCTCCATTTTCCATTGCTTGGCAAGTACATGTTTGTTGTGAGTGGTTTATTATTAGGTATCTTGTTGTTGTGGTTTGACCCTGGCCAAATGGTAGGCACCCGTGACAGCCGCTCACTCAATTGCCCACAGCTGGGCAGAGGAGAGAAAAAAATTTAATGAAGGGTTCATGAGTTGAGATAAGAACTGGGAGAAAACACTCCAAGGGCAAAACAGGTTCAACTTAGAAGTATAAAGTGTATTTGTTACTAACGCAGTCAGAGGAGGATAATGAGATGTAAAGCAAGTCCTTAAAGATACCTTTTCCCCCCAACCCCTCCCTCCTTCCCACCAACAGCACAGGGAACAGGGCATGGGGGTTTTGGTGAGTTCATCACTGAGCTCTTCTTCAGCTGCTCAGGGAGAGGAGTCCTTCCTCTGCTGCTCTGTGGTGTCCGTCCCATGGGAGACAGTTCTCTGTGAACTTCTCCAGCATGGTTTCAATCTCTCAAACATCAGTCCTCCTAAAACTGCTGTGGCATGGATTACTCATCCACGGGGTGCAGTCCTCCAAGGCCAGGCTGCTCCAGCCTGGAATCAGGGGCTCCCTCTCTCTCTACTGGGTCTCCCACTGGACCACAACCTCCTTCAAGCATCTGCCCACTCTGGTGTGGGCACCTCCCCACGGGCTGCGAGTGGATCTGTGCGTCCCTATGGGCTGCAGGGGCACAGCTACTTCAGCATGGGCTGCACCACAGCCAGCACAGGAAATTTGGCTCCAGCACCTGGAGCACCTCCTCCCCCTCCTTCTCCACTGACCTCCGTGTCTCCATGTTGTTTCCCTCACATGTTCTTACCTCCTCCTCTTCTCTGGCTAGGAAAAAAAAAAAAGTTCTCCTACTTCATTTTGATTTCTTCTTAAATATGTTATCACAGAGGGGTTACCAACCTCTCTAACTGGCCCAGGCTTGGCAAACAGCATGTCCATCATCGTCAGAGCCATCAGGGATTGGCTCTGCTGGACATGGTGGAAGCTTCTAGCAGCTTTCCACAGAAGCCACCTCTGTGCACTGTCGTCCCCCCCCTCTCCCCCCCCCCCTCCCCCCGGCTACCAAAACCCATGCCATGCAAAACCAACGCACTTGTGTAAGGTAATGTAATTCCTATTTATGGACTCAGTTGGTTCTGTATGTCTAAAAAGTTGCATTAACTTAAGTGGGAGAGGTGTCAGGCATGTGGTGGTATATTTGTATCTCCCCTTGAGACAGAGACAAAAATCTGGGAAGTTTCTGTATCAACTGTACCAATATATGTTGTTGTTTGCCTTCCATAACCAAAATTTACTCTAGGCATCTATGGAAATTAAACGTCAAAACAAATATTTAGTCATAGGTAATTAAGATGATTCTCATATTCTTTCATTTTTCTGATATGTCATGTTTATATAGTTGTATGAATTTTATGTTCAACTGTGTTATTGAATGTTCAAAGGATAATGAGGTAATACATGTGGGCGAGAAGCTTGTCTAGGTAGCCTTCATTAGTTTACAAATATCAATTTATCTCTTTGTATGGATGACTTATTGCAGTTGTAGAAAACAGATTCTTTTACATAACCCACTAAACTTGAAATAATGAGACATGCAAGTGTATGATTTGTTGTTGTTATTATTTTCTCAATTATTTTTGTTGTTCTTCAGGTTAATATTTTCCAGTTGGATGTGGAAGGTTAAGATTGTGGCACATTACAAAATTTATCATTTAGTACCTTCCTTTTTGAGGCTTCTCAATGTTGTCAATAATTTTAATGGAGAAAAAAGAAGGAAAAACGAGTAAAACTCTCTCAGGCTTGCATAATTGTGATATCTCACATGAGTGAAGGGTATGCTGTTGGCATCTCTAAGGTATTGATGAGATATGAACATATAAAGCATTTTTAAAATTTTTTGCTTGGTTTTCTTTGTTCATTTTTGTCGTTTTAAATTGACTGCAAAAATAAGGCAGTTTACACAAATAGGATTTGGGTCCCCTAAATGTAAATGTCATGGGGTATGGCTTACTTTGAAGATTAACTTATATTAGTATAACACATATACGATATGTAGATTGCTTTGGAGGCTTGTTTTTAATAGTCAGTTTTATTTTTTTAAATGAAGCTACCTTTGGCCTCCTGTTAATAAATAACTGCAATATGAAGTGAATATCTGACAATAGTAAATTACATCAGTAAAAAGAACTGCTATTAGTCTCTCTCACAGAAGTCAAATTAATTCCCTCAGCCTAAGCCTGATCCTTGTACTGAGCAGTGTAATCAGAATTATTTTGATAGCTTGAGCTTCCACTATGAATCGTTGCCTAAGTGAAATTCTAGTCACTAATCACTGAACCATTCACTGTGCAGGTTGCATATGGCTTTGTTAGCAATTACATTTATTTTAAATTGAGAGAATTACTTGGAAACACTGTTCACTGAAGATTCAAACAGACCAGAGCAATTAAGCATTAGTTGCCAAAGGCCTTCAGTTAAAATTATCAGATGGTACTTTCACTATAAATGTTCATCTACCTGATCCTGATCTCTGGAGATTCCTGACTGATTTCAAACAAATATTCACAATTTCTCACTAATATCAGTAAGAACATTTAGTTTAAAAAGAAAAAATAGGAAGAAGAAAAGGGTTTAAGTTCACACAGCTGATGAAGGGTGTTCAGTAGTAGAGACCCCATGTGATCTCATCCTATTTCCATCTGGTGGAGTCCCTAAACAAGGTCAAGTTGCTGTAGTGTCTGCCACTATTAACTGTGACTCTCTCAGTACAAGACAGCTGTAGTTACTGTAAGTTATTGCTTCTCCAAATTTACTGAATCGGTCCTAATATATAAACAGACATAATGGACTTAGAGATCCCTTGAGTCTCTTGGTTTACCCCCATTAAAACAGTTACTTTTCAAAACCACGAAAAAGATGTGAGGGCAGGCTGAACTTACTAGAGGAGAAAGGAGATAACAATAGAATATTTAAGCAATTTGTTTTATCCCTAACAGCCAATACGGCTTCCACTGTAACCATTGTTAAACTCCCAATTTAAGTATTTTTGTCCAAAAATAATTCATTCACAGCCTATGAGTGCTGGTTTTGACTGGGGTAGAGTTAATTTTCTTGACACTGCCTGGTATGAGGCTTGTCTTGGATTTGTGCTGAACATAGGGTTGATAATGAAGAGGTGGTTTGGTTATTGCTGAGCCGGGCTTACACAGAGCCAAGGCCTTTTCTGCTTTTCGCACTGCCATGATAGTGAGGAAATTTGGAGTGCTTAGGGGGTGGGACTAGACACAGCCAGGAGAGGTGACCCCAACTGACCAAAGAGACTTTTCGGACCATATGAGATCATGGGCACTATATAATGTGCGGGAAGAAAGAGGAAAGGGGAGGACATTTAAATTGATGGTGTTTGTCTTCCCAAGTCACTGTTATGTGGGATGGGGCCCCGCTCTCCTTGGGATGGCTGAACAGCTGCCTGCCCATGCGAAGTGGTGAATGAATGCCTTGTTTTGCTGTGTTTGTGTGTGCAGCTTTTGCTTTCCCTTTTAAACCGCCTTTCTCTTAACCCATGAGTTTGCTACCTTTCAACCTTCCAATTCTCTCCCTGATCCCGCTGGTGGGGGAGTGAGTGAGGCTTGGCTTCTGGCTGGGGATAAGCCATGACAACATGTCAGTATGGATGTTGGGTTTTTCTGGTTTTACTTCCAGTAATTTATCTAAGTGGAATAGAGCCACAGACTAAAGATGTGAGGTGTCATCTCTGACTAGAAAGCATTAGGAACTGGCACTATTTGATTTGTAGAATATACCAGATTCACTGTAACAAATTTTAACTTTTAATTTCCATTCTAACAAACGAATATAAAAGAAGTTTAACTTATATTTTGCAATCACTCTGTAATTATAAAGTGGAAAATATGGCTATAATTGCATTTTATAAATGTAATTAGCTATAAATCCTGAAATACAAATATATGCAGCCAGCACATTGCTTTTATTTCCAGCTATAGGATGAAGAAAAGCTTGAGATATGTACTTCCAGGGGAAATAATATAAATTAGAAAGCCATCTATTTAGAAATTTTTGGCCAGAAGTACATTAGTAATGCATTGAATAGCATTCAGAGACATTATAAATTCAGTAATTGAAACACAAATTATGCATGCTTATTATTTATGAAATTTTAAGTATTGCTTAAATACATCAGAAAATGTAAATGGCATTTAAAACAATTAATTATTCAGAATGGCAAAAATGGAAAAGCTAGCAAAGCACTTTACCATCCCTGAAGTGAAACTAAATAAATGGAAAGACTCTAATTTCTTATGCTGTTTAGGCTTAATGTAGCAGCTTAAGTTCTTTGTGCAAAAAACTAGATCTAATTCTGAAGTGTGCAAAGTGCACCAAAATGTCTGTTCTTGTTTATGTTAAAGAATTCTTAAAAAGAATTCTTAAAATGTATTTTAATTTGATGACCAAGGCATTTTACCCTTTTGTCTTCTCTTAGAAGAAGGGACTATGTTTTAACAAATAATAAGATTGAGAAGAGGGAAGATGGGGGGATCAACAGGAAAAATGAGTGGCTTTGAAGCAAATTTATCATTATCTCTTTTCCTCTTCCCCTTCTTCCACTCCTGAAATACAGATACTAAAGAGGATGTGAAAGTAGAAGGATGCTTGACACCTTTTGATAACACTAGCTTTAAATAGCTGTTAATACCAACATAGTGAGGAGGGAGGTTCAGGCCCAATGTATTAACATCTCTAGGAATATACTATGATTGTTGTTATTTAAAGTGATTTTCTTAAGATTTTAGGACTAATAGTCCTAAATAGCTTTAGAATTCTTTTGCCTTGAATTTATACTATTGTATTTTTTCTATTTTTTTTTCTTCAGGACATGTAAAATATCCATAGAGATCAGGAAAGTCAGGGAAATGATCTTAGTAAGTCATCAGAGGATTTAATGTAATATCGCATAGACAGTGACATGAGGATAGTCCAAGAGTTAATCAGATTTATAAATGGGGAAATTAGGAGGATAATGAACTGATAAATCAGTAATAAACCTATTCTAAAGAGTAAGACATTTTTGGCTCTCTTCATTAAGATTTGTATCTCCTAAAGGAAAAGAGATTTCTTAATGCTAAGCCTTCTAGAAGTCACTGTGACCTATTTCTGAGAATAAAATTAAAAAGATAAACTTTCCTTTTAAATTCTTAGGTAGGACAGAGAAGTCACAAAGGGAATGTAAACTTATTTTCTGCAGATAGCTCTCATGCTAACTGTTTTATAAAAAGGTAAATGGAGTAGGGCTTCCACTGATTCAAATATCAAATCCCACTGTAATGGGTGTTCTTGAACTTTCTGTGATCCAGTAAAAGATTAATTCTAAAGAAAAAAATGAATCCTGTAGATGGATACATCACATTAGCAACATGTGTGCTATGTGAGCTCATTGCCTGAATTTCTGGGCTTGAAATATATATTAATATTTGCATCCCATTACTTTCCTCATAGAAACTGTCAAAGATGTAT
Source organism: Acanthornis magna (assembly GCA_036785705.1). NCBI lineage: Eukaryota > Metazoa > Chordata > Aves > Passeriformes > Acanthizidae > Acanthornis > Acanthornis magna. The sequence continues at coordinate 11,937,614 of JAWUZG010000025.1, forward strand.
TGAAACTTTATTAAAAGTATGACCAAAATTTTGCAAATTTTCTGTATGGGGAGAATGTGCTTTGACATCATATAATTTAGAATATGGTCTGGATGCCTCTGCAGTTAGTGAAAACTTCCTGAAGATTTCTGTAAGCAGGATTCATTTGAAAATACTAGCCTTCATATTTGCAAATCTAGTTTAAGGGATCTTTTTTCCTCACTCCTAAGTATTTGTAATATATGTGTGATAATGAGTTTTATTTGTTGAGCAGCTCTGCCAATAATAATGGAACTGTGGAAGTAATGATCCAGGAAATCACCTGCAGTGCTGTCTTCCTTATCTTCCTGTAATCACCTACTAATCTAAGTATTCAAGGTAGTGGTAATTTTAAGCAGGGGGAGAAAAAAAATAGAAATATATGAACTTACCTCAGACAATTTTTGTTCAAAAGAGGAAAAAACTAGGTGTCAAATTTCCACTGAGTTTAGAAAAAGGCCTGTTGTCTGTATTCAAGACAAAAAATGCAGAAGGAAGGTCTTTTGTGATCCAGTTTTTAATAAGAGTTAATTTTAAATAATAAAAAAGGAAAGATCATTATTTGATCATTCCTCACTTCTTGATTACTTTTTGCCACCATCATTATTGTGTATTTACTAGTTTAGTTTTAACTAAGAGTGAAAATATTCTACTTATTTCTGAAAATTTTATGCTGTATTTTCCTCCACACTTCAAAATGTTCTCTTTTCTTTGTAATACTGCCCTCTGTCCCCTCTCTGCCTATAAGTTTCTTTTCCCTCACCCAAGACTGCTCAAGTGAAGAAATTGTGTAACTCTACAGTAAAAACACCTCCACCACTGGAAAAAAATTGCTTATTCCTTATCAAAGTCTTAATAGAGGTTTATTAGATCTGCGACTAAATGATGTAGATAAAATTATGGATTTTATCACTTGGAAAACACAGATGTTTCAGAGAACTAAGTTTGAATGTTGATGGCATTTCTTAATAAATTTGTTTGGAGTTATTTCAAAAATTCTTATTTTTTGTTCAACCTCCATTGCCCTTTAACCACTGAGTACGAGAACCCAAGCAATCCATCCCACAGGCAACTTGCAGCAGAGCAGAGCAGAACAGAACAGAAATGAGAGACATGCAGGAGAAACACATTAGTGTCACTGCAGCTGCACACTCAACCTCATATAATGCCAGAGACAGGGGTGGGGGGAGGGATTTGATGTCTACTTTCCTTTTAGTTCTCCTCCTCTTTTTCCATAAGCCTGGCACTATTTAATGCATGGGTTTACAGCAAGTCAGTTAAATTGCAAAGCCTGAAGCCATCCAACAGAGAGGAAAAGGAGTTGTGTAACAGTTTTCCTGTCATGCACCTAGTTCCGCTCTCCAAACTGTACATGTACCATGCAGAATTGATGACCTGGGTGATAAAAAAAGAAAACTCCTGATGAGTCAGCTTACAGCTTTTCCAGCCTACACAATTACCCGAGAAAATTATATAAATTGTGTATGACTTTGTATCGAGAAAGTCAATATTATTGGTGTTGGAAGGGTAGCAGGAACATTAATTCACAGTGTCAATACTGAAAGATGAGAGGTGCCTGGTAAAAATCTTGAAGCATCAGATCACATAATTATTTCCATATGAATACATTATAATAGTCCACATCAGTCTGTTTTTTCATACAGTCTGCAATATAGGAGTGCATTTTATCATTCTGATTCTATGTGATATCCGTGGCAAGTTCACGTTTGTTTTGTTTTTTCATTGTTAAGAAGTTAAAAAAACCCACCCTATCTAACTTTTGGGGAGATTTGGGTGCAGACCTGTTAGAGAGGCCCAAGCCTTATATGTTGTGAAACATATAAGAAGAGTTTTGGGGAGCTGGGGGAAAAACTCCCTTACATTCTTCTCTTGCCAGGAACACATGAACATGGCTGTATTCTCAGCCAGTCTCAACTACTCTTCCTTCCTTTAATTTCTGAAAGCAACATTCAGGCCAGAAACTAACAGAAGACCTTACAATTCATGCATGGATATCTGTCAGAACAAGATAGGACAGTGCAACCAACATAAGAAACTTGTGGTTATCTGTCTTTCTGGTGGGAGCACGTGGGCTGTACATGAATACCTTTGGACATAGTGGAAATAGAAAAATTGAGTTGGGTTTTTGTTTGAGAAAAGAGGTGGAGGAACAGCATTGGTGATAGCATATGGGATCTTATCAGTAAGATTTTATTATGCAGTGCAGTTGTACTGACCACCTAAAGTGGTAATTCTGGTAATTCTGTCTACATAGGGTTCTCTCATAATTTCATTAGGAGTGAATGATTTGGCATCTTAAGAAGGAAAAAATGCGGTAAGAAAGGCTTGTCCACAGTTGCAGGTGACATTGTGAATGTCAAATGCTGTGGGTCTCATTTCCTGAGCTAATAAAGGGATAATGTTCATCTTCTTAATAACACTGTTGATGTTTACTTTGTTGATTGAATAAAGCTTCTATATATTCTCTAACAGAAGCTGTTCCTGAAATGAGTACAGTTAGTTGTGGGTGCAAGGGAAGCATAGGAGTTTGGGAACTCAAATTTCATCTGAGCAGTACTAGACCTTAGTTTTGATATGCTCAAATTTTCTGTGTTGTTATGCCTGTACTTCAAGACTAAGACAAAATTCCTGACCTTAGTTCTAGTTCATAAAGGTCATTCACTACTGAAATGTGTGAGCATCAACACATCCCTCATTCCCTGGAATTTGAGCTACATCAGAAGGTTTTAAAAGGAACTTTGGGGTTCTTGCAAAGTTAAATCCACAGGGTTAAATCCATGGAGTGAACTATTAAATCTATGTGTTTCTTTCAAATTAAAGTTTCTGGCAAGGAGGGTGCAGTGCCAACTTATATTTTTGTTTTATTGTGTAAGGTATGAATTAGAATTTATCAAAGTTTTCCCACTGTCTGAACAGAGAGAGCCTCCTGATCTGCAAATAATTAGAAAGCAGGTGTTGCTTTTTCTGCAGTTCACTTAAGAGCGTAAAAGAGTCATACTGCAGGAAAGGCAATAATCTTTTTACCATGCATTGAACAAATTAAGGTTTTAAAACCTAAAGAACATCCTTGCTTATCCCAAATAGAATTCTTTTTTCTTCCCAGACCTTCAAAAAAGTCTCATGGTATTGTTTTTAATTGAATAAATCCATAAGGGTTCTAGTATATATCTCATCAACTGCCAAGTACCTCACTTTTTCAGCCAGGGAATTCACAGAGATTCTGTATTCCTAAAGTTGTTACACCAGGGACTGGAAAGGCTGATGGGAACATAGCAAAGCCTAGCTAATAAATTTGCATGCCAACCTTATATAGTGTGTGTTAGGCTGAAGTTCATCAAGGTCTCTACAGTGCAAGAATTCAGTACTCTACAAGCAAGAGAGATTTGAACCAGAGACCGATAGAAATGCTAAATAGTCCTACTTCTCCAGTGTGGCAGCTGTCCTTGAAAATGACTGCTTGCCTCAAAAGTGAGGGTGAAATCAGCTAGCTTAAGTTTTTATCCAGGACATGATTGGTCAAAATTGAAATACTCCTGGCTGCAAAAAAAGTTCTACACCATATTGGCAATGCAGCCATATTTATTAGGAAGAGAATTGCGCCTCTAGGTTTTTACATTTCCATTTCATACAGTTAATTCACTTCCTCAATAAACATTTTATTGTGATGACAAACTGAAAATAACTGAAAGGAAAATTTGAAAAATATAATGAAAATGATCCTTACTCAGAGGAAATCTAAAATACATGTACTGTATAATCTCATTGTATTTGTTGATTCAAATTATGTAAATAGTCTATTGTCTGACTTCAGATATATTTATGTGTTTAAATTGCTCATTTTTCACTGTTCACCTTAGGGGAATCAGAAGTTGCAATTGAGGAAGCAGGAAGCAAAATGCACACACAAATATGGAAAATTATAAGCTTAAATCTAAAGTAAAGACTCTGGAAATACAAATCCCAGACATATAAAGTGCTAAAAAAGCCTGATCAGCTTTTTTAGTAGTTCTTCAAAAAGTGTACTTTTCACCAATAGAAACCTGTTAAAAAAAAAACAAATAGAAATAGTTATCAGTCTATTTGATCCTTAACAGTGAAATTAATGTGAGGTTGTTTGTGAAGTTATTTGGACTAGGATCAAAATTCCTTTCTCGAGGTAATTATTTAAAACTGTTATTTTAATGCCACTGAAGTTTAGTTGTTAAGATACAAAAAATTGTCGATTGCAGGAAGAAATAGGTTATTTTACTACACATTCAAGTATATGCAATTACCAAAAGAAAAAAAAAGAAAAAACAAACAAACCAAACAAAAAACTAAATAAACAAACAAAAAGAACCCAAACCAACCAAAAAACAAAACAAAAACCTAACCCACAACTACCTCAAATATGTGTTAAAAAATATCAGTGTTAAGAACTATTATCAGAAGCCAGGAAGAAGAATACTAATTAATCTTAAATATTAGAACCTGTACTTCACGATTTGGGGAGCCCTCCTAGTGTGCTCACATGCTTTTAGACAACAGAGAACCTTCTTCTGGAATTTACAATATAAAACCTATCAGTAATTGATAAGTTGATTGGGAGTATGAAGATCCATCATTGATTAGGAGTATGAAGAGTGGTGCGCTTCCAGCCCCTGAAAGGGCTGAGTTGCTCACAGGGTTTTGTAAATACTCCATAGTAAAAATTATTAGTATTGTAAACAAAATTCATCTTCTTCTGAAGACAACACTCATTAGTTGCCCAAAAGCATAAATGGAAGAGTTTGTGCTATTCTTGTGCACCAGATTGGGGTGGTACAAGCAGCTGAATTAAGGAGTGGAAAACAGCCATCAGTAGGTTTATTTTGACAGGGTCTCTTAAAGGGTGGGAGCTCCGGTCCTGTACAAAGCACTCTGAAAAAAATTCACCTCAGGATCCTGGCAGACAACTGCAAATGTCTTTTTAATGGTTTTTTTTTTTTTCTTTTCATTTTGTTTTTAAAGCGAATGAGCTTAAGAACACCAAAGCACTAATATGTTAGAAACATAGTAGAGAACACTATTGGAAATAGTTACCATTTGAAATGTTACGTAGAAAAGAGTTGGAATACCATCTAATCTTTTGAATTTGAGGCCAGCATTTACCATTAACAACTGGGATAGCTGCAAATGCATAATGGAGCTTATCTCTAACACTAGAGAGCTGGACTTAGTGTGGGAAATCGCATGCTTCCTAACTGAAAGATGGAGATTTTCCTTTCAAAAGTTACTAGAATTGCTTATTGTGGGAGGCCTGGAAATGAGCAAAACAGAAGTGGCAGAATGTAAAGAGAAATATGTATGAATGAGTGAACATGATGAGGATATGAGGGTAGTGTAAATTCTTACATAAACAAACTTTGAAATTAATCTTATTTATTCCTCTTCACTACATCCCCAGTATTAAAGCAATTAAATAATGATCTAAATTATCACTTATTTGAGTTATTTTCAGTATCAATCTTTGTTATTTAGAAATCGTCCATTTAAATATAACATTTTTTCTGTGGACAATACATAAAGGGAGCTTTTCTTAATGAGCTGCCTTGTGAGAGATTTATTAAAACTTGACTACATAAGAAAGCACATCACAGGAAGCTGAGTTGTTTCATTCAATAAACTTATCCACAGTACCCACATTAAGAAGAGTAAAAAAATTCTTTAACTGACTTAATTGTCTCACATGTAGTGTAATAGAAATAAAATAAACAAATTCATTACAGACAATGCAAATTTCCAGTGCAACAAAATGTAAAAATTAAAAGCTATTGTTTCACCAAAGAAACACAGTTCTTTGTATTCAGTGCAACAAAGATAATAAAGACAGTAGTTTAAAATCAACTAAAGTTATAATATCAGTGTTATGGTTTCTAGAAGTACTTTTAATCATAGAATCATTAAGGTTGGAAAAGTCCTCCAAGATCGTCAAGTCCTGCTTTTGACTGAATACCCCCATGCCCACTGAACCATACCACTAAATGCCACATCCAGTCATTATTTGAACACTTCAAGGATGGTGACTCCACTGGGAAACCTGTTCCAATGCTTAACCACTCCTTCAATGAAGAATTTTTTCTCTTATTCAGCCTTTCTTCTCATTCCTTTTGTATTATGTTTAACATCACAAAAATATAGGGTTTTATTTTCCTTTATAATTTCTGTGGCAGCTGTCTTTTTACTTAGCCATGAGTACATAAACATCTACATTTTTTAATGTCCGTCTTTCACATCTAGCTTTTAATACTTTATTGGTGTGATATTTGCCTGTACTACTTTATTAAAAATTATGCAACTTCAATGTACTTTTTTTGTGCAGGAAGATTCCAGTCTTTCATAGGACAATGCAGCAGAACATAGAGGGAATTTTTGCTTGGTATTTTCTCAGGTCAGAATGTAATTTAATGCAATTTCTGTATGGTGTTTATGGAAAAGCACTTTATTTCCCTAATGGTTTTTAAGAGTATAGCTTTGTTAACATTTTGATATATGCTGTCATATGTTTGGGAAAGATAAAACGGTCTTTGCATTATTCAAAACATATGGAATTGCCTGTAATATGATTCCTCATCATGGAGAAGGGAACAAAACTTAGAGCAGGGAAGGAGATTGAGTGATTATTGGGGAAATGCCTTGGTGCAGGATTTCATTCATCCACATAATTTTACTTGCAAAGTGGGAGAGTCAGTAGCCTGTACACTAAATTCTGCTTAAACCAGTGATGTCATCCTGACTCAACAACTGAAAGTGATTGAAAATAAATAAAGCAGATTTTTTCACTGGCTTTTTATGAAAATTCCATTATGGTGGATACATGTTACCTGAAAAAAAAAAAGGAAGGAGAAAATATTGTTAAAATAGAAAAGAATAAACTGAAGTTCACTGGAACTTTAATTGGATGCAAAATATTTGGAGGCCATGTTCATAGGACATGCCAGCACAACATCCCTGGGCAAATCTTTTCAGAAGTACATCTACAAGATGCCTTTCAGGATGCACTTCTTTTAAGTTGATCCTGGAATTTGTGGTTGGATTTGACACAGAAACTTACTTGTCACGTTAGTTACAGGGGTCTCAGTCTCACTTAAAGGAGGCAGTGCAGCAGTAGAAGTTTTGAGACAGTGTTTGGGATAAGGCTTTGGAAGTATTTGGGGGTCTAAATCAACTGTTTCTTGTGCATGTCTACAGTACTGTATAAATTTTTCATAGCATCAAAGTAATGCCTCAGGCAGGCCTAGAAATATTTTTTTTTTTAAAGTAGGATTTCAACATCAGATTTTTATATCTGAAAGTTTAAACTGGTGCCAAAACATCTACATTCACTGCAATCTGCTAGAATTTAACTCATCCACATATATACTAAACTGGCTTTTTCATTAAAATATTCATTTATCCCACAGACTACTTTCAGAGGTAACATGGTACGATTTGATGCTATACAGAAAGATATTTCATGTTAGTCTAACCTCCAGTGAACCTAAATATTTCAGCTTGCAAGTGTGCATTTGTGGAATATATTTCCTATGACTATTTGTCCCTGGACACAAAGTGATAAAGAGGAAATCAGAACAGGAGGATCTTTAACAATATTAAAACTAGTGTCATTTGCCCTGACTCGTCATATTTCACAGTCATGGGTGTTCCTATACAAGTGTACACTCCAATTCATGCCTCTAGACTTTATCTCAAACTATCTCAGTTAATTGTGTCTCAAAGGCTTCATCTACAGATATCTGATGTGAATTTTTTTAAATTAAGGGGAGGAGAAATTCTCATATGTAGAGAACTTATTCAATGCTTTAACAAGCAAATTCAAACAGAACTCTTATGTACAAATACAACAGGTCATCTACAGGCAGGGATGTTACAAGGAAGCTTCTTCAGAGTTTTGAGATGGGTCATGTGCATCTCATTTATTGTTGGGTTTTCAGCCATAGAGTACAAAGCTCTTAAAAGCTAAAAAAGGTTAGCTATTTCCACTTTGCAGTGAAGAAAGTGTCATGTCAGTCATGTCAAAATTGGAGTAAGTGACAGTCATGGAGATTTGTAAGATTTTGAGCTAGTTAATATAATTACAGTTTTTTATATTTACATAGTAATTCCCCAGATATTAACCAGGACGCAAGAATAAATTCCTACATTTAGCATCCAAATAACATTCAAAAAAGAAGAAAGAAGACGCCGGAATAATTAATTATGCATGCAAAGTCAGTTTCAGCAAAAGTAGCTTGTCAGGGAGTGCTCATGTGAGTGATGCTTAACCTAGAGATGTTCTAATCTATTTCAGTAATACTGAAAACAATGTTTGTGCTTTTTTTCTTTTCCACCTTTATTTTTCAACTCATCAGAGCTTCACCTGAAACACTAGGAAGAAAAAGACAACACTACTTTGTACATGAAACAGAAGTGTGGACTGTATTTTTAGTCTTACCATTCAGCAAGTCAGAGAGGTTAGTTTTTCAGCCAACTGAAACATTGATTTTCATTTAAATCTTAATCTCAGCAGTGTTTTGCTATGTCATTGGCATTTGTGTTCTACATCAGGGGATTAATGGCCACATAATAGAAAAGGCAGTTAAGATATATTTTGTGTCAGAAAATGTTAAATAATTCAAAGCACCAGATTAGAATACAGATATTTTTGATAATTGATATATTGCCTTCGCCATCTTGCTAAGTGATAATTCTTCTGATGAAGTATTCATCAGCATGCAGAGCAGTAGTCTACATCTAGTACTGACTTCTCTTAGTAGTTAAACATAATGAATTGCTCCTAGCTTCTTATCCCTGTAATTTAAAGTTCTGGATAAGAAATGAAAAGTATTCTTTTTTTAGTTTAAATTTCCTAAAAGAAAAGCAAAAGGAATTCTTTTGTGTGTTTGGAGAGTCAGAATTATTCAAATATCTTTTTCAACTACTGTATGGGAAGCAATCAGTAGTAATGAAGTTTTACTGTATACTAGGAAGACTCTGATTTGACAGTGTTTTCTGCATAATGGGTGTTTTATCTGCCTTTCCTCAAATTGTCTTCTTTACTAAAGAAGCTGTTTAGGGAAAGGTGGACAAGAAGAGTCAGGGAAAGGTGGACAAAAGAGTCTGGAAAAGTGAGGCAAAAAAACAGTGTGTTTAAAAATAAAAAAAAGGTTTCCCAGAAAACCACACCAGGGGGATACAGACCATTTGCATTGTTTGTTTTTTGAACAAAAGCTAACTTTTATAGTACAGCATGTAGCTCTGAACATCATTAGTTTTAAACTTAAGGAATTAGTCAACACAGTCTTAAGGCAACAAAAGCATCCATTGATCTTCCTAAGAGTAGCATCCCTTCTATAGAGTGGACAATGCTTTTAAAACCTGTTTAATTTTTTTTTTTTTTAGATTGATGCATAGTGAGGATATAATTTTCTAACTGGATCCATGCCCAGCTAGCATGTGTAGAAGTGTAGCCTTTATGAAAAATTAAAAGTAAATGTCCAAAGTCCAAACTGTAAAACAGATAAAACTCAGACTTTAAGGGTGATCTGTTATATTTTCTGTCCTTCTTTATACAATAATTCCTTCAAAATGGATACAGTCTTTTCATTTCTACCTTTGTACTCCTTCTTTTGTAAGCCAATACAAGAATGTACAGCACACAGTTGTCTTATATAAATGCACCTAATCTCTACCTAAATAGAGATTTACACCTCCATAGAAACTTACTCGTTTTGTTGTAGTTCTGAAAAGACTGAGTTGCAGAATCTGACAGAATATATAGTAAGGTTTCTAAGGAAATAATACTAGTATTAAAAAAAGACACGCCCCACCCCTCTCCCAAAAAACCGAACCAAACTATCCAACCAACCAACAAAACAAAGAAACAAACAAAAAAACAACCAAACCCATTTAAAACTGATTAAATAAAATTTTAAGAAATATGGACACATGTAGTCTGGTGATGCATGAAATTACATTGTACCACTGGTTTCTATAGAGAATACATATCTATTTAAGAGTATGGTGCTAAAAGCCTTAGGAGGTTGAGTGGGTATATTTGTTGTACGTGTCAAGATTAACATCTTGAATTAGATAATTTTAATTTATCATTTTAGTTCAGTTTCCACAAGCTACAGGTGTAAGTTGCAAATTCGTGATGGTGGTAATAAAAAGAAACCTAACCACATGGAGAGAATTGTCTGTGTGCTGCCTGGGAATGAATTTCAACTCACACTTAGAGTTTTTGGCATTCATATGTTCATGAATTTTACTCTCTGTGCTCATATATATACTTCTCTCTGACTGTGTCTGAAGTATCACCAGGTATCCGCAAGGGTTCATAACAGTTGGATAATGTGTAAGAATTTGGTAGAGAATAAAAGTCTCATTTTCAGAAATAGATCAATGTGCAGCATATTTCTCTGCTCTGGCTGAACATATGGGAGCTTATGAGTGGGATTTTTAACCACTTGCTATTAAAAGAACAAACAAAACAGACTGTAAAAGATAATAGCCTGTGCCCTGTAGCTGCCACATCTTCTGATCAATGTACTTACAGCAAGCTTCCCAGTTCCTACTTGTGCCACTTCCACAGTTGCCTGGTTTTTTTTTACTTAGTCCAAGAAGTCTTAATGCTATCTTTCTCCCTGACTAGCTTGAGAAGAATTTTTATTTCATTTATAAAGTTTTTATCTCTTTCTGGCAAAGACAGTGAAAGAATTGTGATGTTTACAAAGCTAAAAGCTGTTGGCTGCACAGTTAACCACAATGAACAAGGAATTCAGAGTTAGCAGGTCTCTAATTTTATTCTTTCACATCTCTTGATGTTAGTGAGGTTTTGATTTCCTTTATTTTGATTTAAAATTTCTTCATGTTCAAAAACTGTGCAAAAATCCTTCTTGTGGAATCAGAAAGTAAGGCAAGATCATAAATTGACTTAATATCCTCAAACGTGGCTACTTTTCCATGTTTCATAGGTTAGAGATGCAGAAAATCCATCACTTTTTTCTCCTGTGTCCTCATTTTAGACCTGAACTACTGTCCACTTGTGTTTTATTATTTTTTTCGAGTTTTTAAACTTTGTGGCATTGATCTTTTTCATCTTTATTAAGACTTTAAATCTAGTGGGTATTTGGTTTAATTAAACCATTGTAGCAGAGCTGCATGGTGGTATTATAGTTAGTATGAGTTGAAGACTAATTACTTTAACTTAATACCTAAAGATCTAATGATGTGATATTGTTTTCATTTGCATTCCTTTTGATAATCTTTATTGCTTGGGATTGCTGTGTCCCCAAATTCACTACACAGTTTAAAAGGGTAGCAGCCCTTTTCATTTAAGTTAAACCAAGAAACCCCCACTTAGATCAGCAGGGCTTATACTGAGACTGTTTTGTTCTAACCCTCCTCAGTATTTTATTCAGCTGTTGACACTGTGGAAGAAAATCAAAATACAGCAATAGAGCCAGATCCTCAGGTGGCAATAATCTCTTCAAACAGGACCAACTGAATGTCTGCTACAAAGGTTATAAATATTTTCAGATTGGTAAATTGGTATTTCCAGCTAACCGTTTGGGGCTTAATATTTTCAGTAAGGTAAATCTCACTAGAATCAGTCATTTCTAATCCTTGGCTGGAAAAAAGAATCTTTGAGATGTGTTTATTGATTATCTAATTGGAGCTAGTAGTAGTAAGGTTATTAGTTTCAAAGAAAAGAGAAACAAATCACTACGCATTTCCACAGAGGTTTAGTGATTGCATCTAGCAGTGTTTACAGAGGGTGGGATGATAACGTGGGATGGTTGACATCCAGCTGGTGTCATTTACCTTCTGAGGCCTAAGCAGGTGTAACTGAGGCCAGAAGCTTGACATACAAGTGCCTGGTACTGTGATGGGGGTTATCACTTGTTTGCATTGCAAAGTTGCCTAGATTTTCTAGGCTGGAGATTGCTGCCCCACTGTGCTAAACAGTCTGAAAACTGTCTAAAAGATTATCCTTGCCTCGAGAAACTCTGAAAGACACAGACAAGCACACGAAATAAAAAGAGAATATTTGTCTGTATGATTATCGGAAGCCAGCTACCACCTGTATAGCCATTGCTAAGACCTTTATAAGCTTTACATCAAGAAAAGTTTTCATGGAGAGGTTTGAAGGAGGACTGGAATTGGCTTTATGGAAAGATCTTATGAGGGTGAGAGCATATGTAAAGGTAGAAAATCACATATTAAAAAGATGTAATGAACAGATAATGAGGGCTAAAATTGTTGGCCAATTGGAAATGGTAATCACTGTTATGAGGCAATATCTTAGCACTTAGTTCTCAGAGGAACTAACATTTTTTAATGCAATGTTGTTATTCGTCTGCCCTGTGCTTTTACAATTATCATCAACCTCTGGGAATAGTGTGGGGTGTTAGATTATTCCTTCTCACCCTCTTTCTATTTGACACTTACTACTTCTCTCGCCTTCACTCTTGATAATCTGTCAGTAAATCTTCTCAGGCAGTATTCCTTTGGGACCCTGAAGAGGATTAATCTCTGATATGAATAATATCTGCAATATTTATGTATTGTGGGGTGGTGGTTGGCATCTGATGATTTGCTCTCTGTCAGAGAGCTTCTCTTCCTTTAAAAAAAGGAGTGTGTGGGTCAGCTGAAATCTTAGTGGGAGGGAGAGGTTGCTCAGTCCTGTGGGAGCAGCTGAGCCTATTTGGGCAGAAACTGTGTTTCAGCCTGAGGGTGCTGGTAAGAGGTGGGAAGAGTCACAGTGATGATCTAATTCTGCAACTTGATTAGCACCACAGATTCACAAAATAGTTTACATTGGAAGGGACTTTTAAAGGTAGTCTAGTCCAACCTCTCCTGCACTGAGCAGGGACATCATCAACTAGATCAGGTGTGATTTTTTTAGTGTAAAACTACTACCTCTCATCCTATCGCAACAGACACAACTAAAAAATCTGTCTTGTCATTCTCATGGGCCTTCTTTAAGGACTAAAAGGCTGCAGTAAATTCTTCCTGGAGCCTTTTCTTCTCCAGGCTGAACAACTCAAACTCTCTCTACCTGTCTTCATAGGAGAGTTGCTTCAGCCCAGTCACCTTCTCTGGACTTGCTCAAATATGTCCACCTCCTTCTTGGGGGCCCTGGAGCTGGAAGTGGTATTCCAGGGAGGGTCTCACCAGAGCAGAAAAGAGGGAGAGAATCACACCCCTCACCCTGCTGGCCACACTTCATGGATGCAGCTCAGGATACAATTGGTTTTCTGGGCTGCCAGCACACATTGCTGGCTTGTGTCCAGCCTCTCATCCACCAGAAACTCCTAGTCTTCCTAAGCTCCTTCATCCCACAGTACTGATAACTGAGGGTCGTCCTGAATGTGAAGGTGTGACAGGATGCTCCCCCCTCCCCCCCCGCCATGGCTTGTGCATAGATAACTCAGATTGAGTCAAAAGCCAATGAAGAAGTTATCTCTTGGTGCCCAAAAGTCTGAAATCTCCAACCTTGAATCCACATCTTGGTAGGGAGAGAAGATGTGGAGAGAGATAAAAAAATTGTGTACATGACCAAAAGGCACTCTTTTACGCTATAAAAGACACACGAGATGTCACAGAGGCAGAAGCTTTTCTACACAGACACTGGAGCATGAAAAAGCTTCTCCCCAGAGTCTGGACACAGCTCTGTGGTAACTTCCTGAGGATTGAGTGAGGATTCTGGTGTGCATTCCATCAGCAAATTGGAGTTTGGTAAGATACAGTGGTTTCCTAAATTGTATTTTTCTTTGCTAGCAATAATGATGATAATAATAATAATAATAATAATAGGTACCTTTCACGAGCTGCATTTTTAGCTATTCTTAGTTTTGTGGTATAGGTACCTTGTCACACACTGAATTGTTAGCTATTCATAGCTTTGCATTTGTTCTGTGTAATATGTAGTTTTGTCCCAAGTCTTACGTCTGTTATTTACTGTGTCTAATAAATGATAATTTCTGTCATATTAGACCTAATCGGCCATTATTAAAGAACTTGCAAATGAGACCAGGTCTTGGGGTGCTGGCTGCCTCAATAAGAGTTACTGCCTGCAGCCAAAGGTCTGGGCAAAGGCAGAGATTTAGCTAAACTCCTATCTCCATTCGTAACTGAAGGATCTTGCATTTGGCCCTGTTGAACCTTACAAAATTCACAGACTATTCTCACTCAAGAGCTTATCCGGGTCCCTCTGGTTGGCATCCCATCCCTCAGGAATGTCAGCCAGACCCCTCGGCTTGGTGTCATCTGCAAACTTGCTGAGAGTGCACTCGATCCCATTGTCATTGATGAAGATATTAAACAGTGCAATGTGCAATGTTTCCCTTTTTACTGTCACTGGCACATCACCTAACTGCTGTGGCTTTTCAAATATCACCAAGAGAAGTTTGGCAACTGCATCAGCCAATTCCCTCAAGGCTCTGGGATGTAGCCCATTGGGTTCTGTAGGCTTGTATGTGTTGAGGTTTCTGAGGTGGCTTCAAACCTGATCTTCCCTTACAGTCAGAGGGTCTGTGCTCCCTCAGTCTCTATCTTGAAGACCATCCACCTGAGAGGCAGGGAAAAAAATTACCAGTGAAGACTGAGTCAAAAAAGTTGTTGAATACCTCAGCCTTCTCCTCCTCCATTGTTACCAGTTTGATAAATGTGTTCTTCAGGGAAGAAGTACACTTTCTTCTACCTTCCTTTTCTGGCTAACATGACAGGAGTCATTATTATCATTCTCTGCATTCCTTGCCAAGTTCAGCTTCAGCTGCACTTTGGCCTTCCTGATCCCACACATACAAAACTGGGCAGCATCCCTACACTATTCCTAGGATACATGTTCCAGCTTCAGCTATACGTGCATTTCCCTATTGCCCTTTTATTGACTAATTCCTTAAACAGCTGGAATTTTTCTTTCCTAAAATCCAGGTTTTCACCCAACCCATGTCCCTCAAGACTGTGAACTCCACCAACTCATGACAACTCTAGGAGTCTCTCAGGTTGCCTAGAGAATCTCAGAGATTATAGAGAAGAACATAATTTGAGAGGGCAGGGAGAGAACATTACAAGAAAGAAGGAAGAACGAACTGAGTTTGCCAAAAGCAAGTGCATTGTGTTCTGCTGTAATGTCTTGAATGCTTTTGTTACTGTGTGTTTGTTTCAGTGACTTATCCATTGTAGCACACCAGTGTTTATAATGTGGTTAGAAGCCACTTCAAAATAGTGGAGATCAAAGGCAGCATGTCCACATAGTGCAATAATCCCTGTAGTTTTGATTCAAAACAATATTAATGTGGTCACAGGGCCATGTGTTGCATAAAGGCTGGATGGACTTTAGCTGGCTGGCTGGTAAACAGCTCACTTGGGTGTCTCTGCATGTATTCTTCACTGTTTCTTCTTCCGCATCATGGGGGGGGATGTAGGTAAGCCAAGATGTTTTATGTGTTTGTCTTTTTGGTCCTGGATTGTAAATTAATTAATTACCAAGCACTATAACCCTAGAATTGCCAAATATTTGAACTGCAGCCTGCTGCTGCCTCTAGATCCCGTTTTGCCAAGTTCTCTTTCATAGTACTCTGTTTTTAAAAGCTGGAAGAATTGCATGGTCCTTTGCCAAGAGCTAACAGTACTTTCTAATGAGTCAGAACACAGTATTATATAGGTATGCAGTACCATACAGAAATTATTTTTCTTAAAATTCATTCAAGCGAGAATGTAATTAGAGGGTCATAAGAATCCTATGAAGAGGAATACTCTAATATAACCTTAACTGTTCCTTATTATGCGCCACATTATTAAGCCTGACCTACTAAGCCTGCCTCCTGAATGCAGCTTGTTAAAAATGTCTAGGTGACACTAGAGACTGCTAGAGACACTGTGAGGTAGAATGCACTCCTGCCTATGCATGCTCCATTTCCCACCAGCAAAGTCCTTTTCTAGCCCCAGTCCTTGCTGGTAGCAGAAGAAGCTCATTATCCTGAATACAGAGGAGAATATGTCATAGTGTTTTTCTAGGCTTGCCAGGCAAGTGTTTAAGGATGTTCTCAGAAAGTGGAGTTTGCCTGTGTTTGTGTTTGAGTGAATTTTGTGTTATTAATCTCTTTAACTTTGGACTTTGCACATCCTGCCACAAGCCATGTGGTGATGAGATCTGGGAGGAGCAATTTCTCTTTCAAAGACACTAAGATATCTTCTCCACCCTATTCAAGGTATCAGACTCAACGTGACATCACAGCATTTGTTTCTCAGTGATGCATTTATAAGTTCATTGGAGCAGAAAGGGGTGGGAGGGAGAGCAATACACCCAGGTGGTGACAGCCTTTTCAAATATGTGATTGCAAGGGGGGAGAAAAGGCAGAGCTTTCATGTCTGAAATGGGAAGTCTGTTGGAGCAAGATACTTTGAAAAGACTTCAAAATCAGCCCTGAATAAGTTTTGCTGCAAATGAGTAACAGTTTAAGATTTTCCTCCTGATGCTGCTGTGAAAGGCTCATTCCTGTAGTTATGTAAGGAGGCTTTGAATGTTCCCTGCCTACAAAGCAAAAGATTCAAACATCCTCCCTCTTTCTTTCTTCTCCTTTTACATCTTACCTTTTCCTTCTAGGGGTCTTTATATGCTGTGAAGTAGCGATCCTCCACGGAAAATTTCCTAATGCTCTAGTCTCTGAAGCTCTGTACAGTGTTTCACAGATGAGGGACAGGCTGCTCAGGTGCTTATAACACAGCTATAGCCCTTAACTGTAAGTAGAGCTAGATTTTATGCATTTCTTTGCTGGTTTTTACCCCCTTCCTTATCATATGCTGTCAATTCTTTTTTCCCCTGCAATCTCAAACTTTTAAAACCTTTGACATTCTTCTATGGTCTGTGCCCCTTTTTTGTCTATTCTGTTTTTTACAATAATAAAATAGAACAGGCTGCTGCTGGCTTTTCAGACGTAGAAAATTGGTGTGTTACTGATTATGAATGGAAAAGGCTTGTATAAAAACTTTCAGTGGTGTCTCCTACAATTCTGGGAGCCTAATGCATTCCCCTTTCTTTTACTATTTGAAAGTGTTCTGGAAGTGACAAGCAATTATCAAATGGCATTTTTCTACTTCCTCTTGAATGTGCATGTTTTTCTCTCAGTCTTGAAAGTTTAGTACTGCTACTGCAGTGTAGGGCCTTTTAAGAGTAAGAGAATACTTTTTAAGGAGATGCTGATATTCTTTGCAGGATGGGGAGGAATAGAACTCTGATGATGTCTCTTTCCATGTCCCATTTTCCTTCCATTTGAATTACACTATTCATGACAGAAATCTCTAGTCTTTTCCATAAATGCTTTAACACTTAATTTCTGCGGCTGAATACTTTTAATTTACTTTTATTTTTTCTTGCTTGCTTTTTTTTGAAAAGGATGAGTCTCCCATTGCTGGAAAATATCTTTTAATTGTGTTGCGTATTAGGAACTAAAATCATTAATCCCCTAGGAATCTCATTCTCATACATTTGTAGTGAATGTCTCGTGATCTTTAAATAGAGCAGTTTTCTCACTACTACTAATGACAATGGTGTTAGCATGATAATATAATTGCTGTGGATTCAACAAACACGAATTGAGTTGCGGTTCACGAGTTGGTTTCTTTAGATTTTTTAACCTGTTCTGTTTTGCTGTCACATATTTTAATTTTGCTCAGTATTCAGTGGAATATTTTTATTGGTGAAACTCCTCACCCAGTTATAATACGATGTAATTTTTGTAAATAAACATTTAAGGCAGAAGGAAAAAACAGCTGAGAAAAAATTAACCCAAAATCTTCCTAACCTCTATCTTTCCCTCTTTTCCAGTGTCTTCTGTTATTCTGCTCTGACTAGATTTTGATACAGCTAAGAACACCATGGGGCAACTTGTGAGGAAGCATATTGCAGAGTGGATGTGCACTGCTTGCTCTGGAACAATTGCAGGAGTTGTTATTAGCGGGTTAGCTCTTATTAGGAAATGTGAACAAGCAGCCCTGAGGCTGTGCCTACACTGTGCAGCAGAGCACAGCCCAAGGAGTCCCCAGCTCGCTCCGAGCAGGCTGGAGCTTCAATGTGGCACAGTGCAGCAGCATATGAATGCCCACAGCAAAATGGCTGTGTTGGCAGGGCAGCCTTCAGCAACATTAATGAGCACCAGTGACACACACTATTCCTCTTAAAACTCTGCTTTATTGTCTTTGCCCTATTTTCTTATTTTTTCTTTTTTTTTGTTTTGGGGTTTTTTTGGGGTTTTTTTTTTGGTTTTTTTTTTTTTTTGTTTTGTTTTGTTTTTGTGGGGTTTTTTTACATTGTATACAGGACACTTGTAGACCTCATACAGACAAGTTATTTCACTAATGCTTGTTTATATGTATCTAATACATGCATGTAATTAATGTGCATATGTATATTTAATGCAGAATGATAATTATCAAGTGATGCAGTCTTTATTCCCTGCAAAACCTCATCTTGTAAGCAATGTAATGCATTAAAGAAGAGGGAACCCCCCTCCCCGCCGTTAATGCAGCGCATGTACATGTGACTGCAAACAGGCACAACTTTGTTACACCTAGTGGTTTCTATTGCAACATATAATGTCTCTGTGATTTGTTCTCTGCAAGGCTCCAGAAGCCACCGGTGATACATTCGCAGTTGTTTATTGCTGTTATGCATTGATCTATGTTTTGGTGGTTTGGACCTTTTTCGGTATCCATGAGTGACGACTCTGATCTGGTGCACATCCATCACGGTCTCTGAAGCTCACGCTAAATGTTCACCACTTGTGGCTCCAGCTGCACTCTGTGCACATTACATCAGCCTGCTGAGCTGAGCAGAGGTGTTCACCATCCCCTGCTTCTTAGCACTCTTGTAGAGCAGGGGGTAAACTTAAAGATGTTTTGGGAGAAGGAAGAGTCACCTGAATGAGGCTCACCTCAGTGAAAAATGAAGGGAAAGAAAGGTCCTGGAAAGATGTTTGTATTAATGCAATGTGCAGCAAATAAATGTTCCACACAGCATCAAGTGCAATAATCAAACATCCAAGCTGAAAAAAAAAAAAAAAGGCAGAAAGCATCTAAAAATAGTGATGTTTAAATACCTATTCATACACATTTGGGGATGTTTTCACATAATTTTCATTTAATGCCTGCAGTGGGTTTATCTTAGCTGACTGCCAGATGCTCATCCAGCTGCTCTCTCTTCCTCTGCCCACCCCCAACAGCACTGAGGGGGAAATAAGATGGAAAAGACTGTAGGTCAAGATAAAAACAGGGAGATCCCTTACCGCTTACCATCAGAGGAAAAAAGACTTGACCCAGGGAAAATTATTTTAATTTATTGACATATAAAATGGAAGTCACTGGTGCGAAACCAAGAAAAACATGAAAATACCTTTCATCAGTCATCTGCTTTTTCCCACATCCACTTGGGAAGTATGTGCTGGCTTTCTACAGAAAAACTAGCGCGTGAGGCAAATATGTTCAGGCTTTCATGTGGTGGCAAGGACTGATGACATTTATTTCAGTAGCCTTAAAATTAAATTCCCTAAAACTTCTCATGGAAAGGAGCTACTGATGAGGAGGCAGAATAGAAACCGAGGTGAGACACAGAAAATGCAGAAAATCACAGCTCTGTTTCACAGTTTTTTTTCCTTCCAAAGACTGACGTTCCTGTTTGCTTGCAAAGAATATACAGTTGTGCATGACACAACTGCTGGCAGGCCACATTAGTGTCTGAATTTGGCATTTTACCATGTACTAATCCCATCTCTGGTGCTGCATTTGGATGCAGAACTCCAGCATGCAATGCTGACTGGTAGTTAAAAGGAATAATGATGCACCATGGCACATGACCTCTTCCATATTCTGCTCAAAATGGAAAAGGCTGCTTGGGAGCACTGATGCTAATTGCCTGCTTTCAAGGCTACTGGAGTATTTTGTTGTGCTGCCTTGTATCTGCCTGATGTGAGTACATAGATTCAGTCATCTCCAGGATTTTGCACAAAGGTCGATGATCACATCTCTGATAGGTTTCTTAGCTGTTCTCCTCAAGCTATTGCCCATTGTTGCATTTCTTTAACTTAGTATTCTGGCTACAAAGCTGACTCCTCCATAATCAATTGATGCATACCTTACCTGTTCCAGAGGGCTGGAATTGTAGCAACCAGTTTCTGTTAGTGTTGATGGATACAGCCTTACTTTAAATAAGAGATTAAGAAAAGGAGATTGTCTGGGGGGAGAGAGGTAACGAGGGGGGCTAAAAATGGGATTATTAAAAGATCTTATTGTGAGAGGCTCAGGCTGAGATTTTTAGAAATCAATAATTTCACAATGGTGATGCTATCTCTTCCCATTCACCCTCTCTGTCGTCCTTATTTCCACCATGACAGCTGTGTTGTTCAAAAGTATTTCAGTAAAAACAAAAGGTGCTAGTGGGTAACAACAAATGCACAAGGTCAAAAACCCCTAGCTAAATATCAAAGAGTTAAATGGTGACTTAAATGCCTACTAATTATTTCTATATACCTACTTTTAAATTATGAGAATGACTTAAATTGTAATTTTCTGAAATGGAAGAAATTCAGTGCAGTCTGCCATATAATTTCAAAATGAAAGTGTTAATCAGAGGTTCTTATGAATCACTCTTCCTTCATGAGTGCTGAAATGACCACAGACTTTATTCTGTCTAGTGATGGAAGTATTATCTGCCATCACATTTGCTTCACTGCACCCTCTTTTTTCTAAGCTTTGCTTGCAACTCCATAAAGACTCACTGCTGAAAAGAATTTTTTTTCCCCAGATAGTTTCTGGTGTATAATCAATCTACTGCCACTTGCTACTGGCTACCCACCACTTCTGGCAAAGTAAGTGTTGAAAAAATGCTGAAAAATTCTGCTGTTTTTTCAATCTCATAATTTTATAATGATGTCTTAAACCAAAAAGCAAGTTTTGTCCAAAGATTTGCTTTGGGGTCTAGACTGTAACATGCAAATGAGAAAAAAATAAGTCCTGCACAGGCAGTCAGAACATTCAAAAATCCATACACAGTGGAGGGCGGAGGGTTTTTTGTTTTCTTTTAAGATGATCAATTTTGTTCCTGCTATAGTCATAACATACAGTTTTATTCAGGTTTGGAACCAGTCTCCCCACATTATTCTCTATTTGTTTGCA
The DNA here is from genome assembly GCA_036785705.1 of Acanthornis magna. Classification (NCBI taxonomy): domain Eukaryota; kingdom Metazoa; phylum Chordata; class Aves; order Passeriformes; family Acanthizidae; genus Acanthornis; species Acanthornis magna. The sequence goes on from JAWUZG010000025.1 coordinate 11,958,827, forward strand.
TTTCACTTATGCTCCTACAGGCTTTTCTGTTGTTTTGTGTTCCACACACACTGAGATAATTCACATTCTAGATGAATATATTTGTTAACTGTAAACAAAATCTTTGGGTTTTGTTGTTGTATGTATATATACATACATTAGTTATACAAGTTTCTTTTCATTGCCTAATCCTTTTGAATACAAAGTCACAGATTTTCATTACTGACAGGTCAATTTAATCTTACCTTTGTTTCAAAAATGATCACAGCATAAATACTTGTTTTGTTGTCAAGAATGGGTTACTGGATCTTGATTATGAAATAAAAGGTTAGTTATACAACTAATCTTCAAATAACATTAGTGGAACTTTGTCATCTTGGTATTATGTTATATCACTTTGTGCAGAACCAGATGGGAAGGGAAATGAGAAAACTCCCTTGGTACAAATACCATCTGATGAGAAGAAATAAAACCACCTGCTATGCTATGCAAAGGCAGAGAGTTAAGGCTTCTTAAGATAGATAAAGTTTTTTACCCATTTTTCTTCTTTCTGGCCCATGTAGACCTATGGTTTCTTTCTTTCCACTTTATTGACAGTCTTAATTGCAGTAACCCACAGCTCAAAATCCACAGTTTATCCAGTGGTGAAATCTCACGTCTTTTTGAGTGTTAACAGAAAATTAACAGTTCTTGCACCTCTTTTATACTTTCCTTCCTTCCCTATACATACTCATTATCATGGTTTGTCAATTATCTTCCAAACTGTATTAAAAAAAGATAACTCTCTAACATTAGCAATTGCTCAGAAGTTGCTAATAGCTCTCCTGAGAGCACTTGTCTCACCCCATATCTCCCACCTTATCAAAAGGTCACATTAATTATAGGACCCTTGCTGGGAATAAATCAATGTGTCAATCAGAGACCCACAATTGTGCTGCAGTTGGAAAGAAAAAAATTCCAGAACAAGGTTATATTTAGGGCTTTTTTAAAAAAAAATACTATATGTGTGAGTTAACCTAAGAACAAAGAATAATGGGAGTATATTGTAGATCAAGGTTGATGTATATTTTTAAATGAACACTTTTATTTGTGTCTTTATTTTCAACTATTCATTCTTAGAATTAAAATACACTTTTCTTACTTGTAAGATGTCCAAAATCATTGCCCTCAGTTAAAAAGGGAACTCAGAAAAGGAAACATTGAATTTCAGCACTGTCAGTTTCTCTGACAAACATTTCTGTATTTCTGTGTTTAGTCATTCATCTGAATATTTTAATGCTGATCATAAATCAATCACATCTTTGATAACACAGATTTCCTCATTTAATCTCTTTAAGTCTTGGTGCAGTCACTGTCTGCAAGGATTTGGATTTTTAAGGTACTCAACATTTGTAGGAGTGTTTGTTTAGTTGTTTTGTGAAGCAGATAGTTTCTTACTGAAATGAAAGTATATTAGAAACTGCATGAATAAATAGGAAAATGTTTAGTTTATCCAGTGTCTCATTCATTTTTCCTTCTGATCTGGTTTTACTACATTAAGCTGGTTTCCAGTGGTGATAAGCTGAATACAAACTCATTCACAGACCCCTGTTAAATCCCAAGATTTAGATCAAATTCTCATATATTGTTATTACCACCAGTCTCATTCTTCAAGATCTTAATTGTGAGCTAACTACCCAAGCAAGTTAACATAAAATTGAATTTGTGCCCATCAGCTTGAGTCTATAGAAGTGTCTAATAAATGTGATTTATAAACTTCTCATTTTGCTGGCCATTAAATAAAAAATAATTTATGGGTGCATATGTTAATATAGGAAACAGTCTAATAACTTTCTAAATACAGTTGGATTGGTTGTTACATCTATTTAACATGGTATCTAAATGAATGTTTTAGATCCAGACAACTTCAAGTCTGGTTCTGGTAATGTTGAGGGGCAAAAATGGAAAACTTCCAGCTCTAAATTATCTAGGTGGAGAGCTCAGGTAAGAGGAAAAATAAACAAAAGATATGGAGAAGATCCTTAACTTACCAAGTAAAATGGAGGAAATAGATTTTTTCTTTCTCTCTTTCTCTCTTTCTTTCTCTCTTTTTCTCTTTCTTTCTCTCTTTCTCTCTCTTCTGTCTTTCTCTCTTTCTCTCTTTCTCTCTTTCTCTCTTTCTCTCTTTCTCTCTTTCTCTCTTTCTCTCTTTCTCTCTCTCTCTTTCTCTCTTACTCTCTTTCTCTTTTTCTCTTTCTCTCTTTCTTTCTCTCTCTTTCTTTCTCTCTTTCTCTCTTTCTTTCTCTCTCTCTTTCTCTCTTTCTCTCTTTCTCCTTTCTCTCTTTCTCTCTTTCTCTCTTTCTCTCTCTTCTCTCTTTCTCTCTTTCTCTCTCCCTCCCTCCCTCCCTCCCTCCCTCCCTCCCTTCCTTCCTTTTTTTACAAAAATAAAATTTTAGTTCCAGGGCAAGTCAGTTATTTCCATCTCCTTCTTATTGCTCAAAGAGAAGAAAATGTTACACTTATGAAGAAAATGAGTACCTGAAATGTTATTAGTAATATATTACATCTCTGTGTGAGGTTTATAAAAATACATGCTGGTTGATATTAGGTTACACTTATAAGAATTTGAGAGTTGATTAAAAAAGGAGATTTTTTTTCTACCTGCCAAGACTTGCAAAGCTGCCATAATATCCTGATGCAGAGATCAGAAGGACATTAATAGATTGAAAAAAAAAATTAAAAGAGGCTATGTTGTGTGACCTATGATGATAAGAGATCCTGGTTGGAAGTTGAAGACTAGGTTTTAAGAACAGGGTGTTTCGGTCTTCACTCTTAAGTCTGTGGAGGATGCCCTTATGGTCAGTTTGCTGCTGTAGTCTGTGCAGGATATTGCATTGCATCAGTGCCCCATAAGTTTAATAGCAGCTAATGTTGTTTTACTTACTCAGTGCTTTACTTTCATAAAAACTGGAAAAAAGAAATTAAAATCTTCCCTGCCACTTTTGTTTCATGTTGAAAAGTTGCTGTCAGTGGAACGGCAGACAAAACATAGCTGCCATTACAGAATGAAACATCCCTGCTAATCTTTCAGGTGTTGTTTGGTTTATGACCTGAAGTAATAATGTATGTGTATTTTCAGAAGTGCTTAGAGCAAACAAAACCCCTAAATTCCTCTGTGTCATACTACATATATATGAATAATTTCTCCCTTTATGTGCCAAGTAGAAATCAAGTTTCAGGATCTCCATGTAAAAACCCAACAATTGTTGGCATCTCTAAATCTCATACCAGTCCCTGTGTCTGCTAATTCTATTTTATTCTTTGTAAACTGGAGTGCTCAAGCCCACTTAATAACTGTATATCTTTATGTGAGAGTTATTGAGGATGAGAGTGCTAAGATGCTTCAGACTGACTTGGCGCAAATTCGTCTGTGCTTAGAAGCCCTTGGACTTTTTTAACAATTTTAGTTTAAAAGTATTTAGAACACAATAACAAAATGCTACATCTGTGTGTGCCAAAATGGCTTATCATGCAGAAAAAAAAAGGTGTTAGAAATGAAGTTTTGGAAAAAAATCAAACCAGTTTTGATCAAAATCCAATTGGTCTATTATTGATATTATTTCTGAAACTTGTTACTCTGAAGGAAGTATCAAATTTTCCCTTGTAGTACTGAAGAAGGGTGGCATTCTTAGTTTAATTTCGGAATTTACGTGAGGATTTATTGTAATTAAAGGTAAATCTCTTGTACAAGTAATGTTTTCCAGAGGCTGATTTAATCAAAATTGCACCTGTAGACATAGAAATAAAATCTAAATCTCAGTTTCTTGGTTATTTGTGACATACTAGTTCATTGAACAGTAAGCAATGAGCAGAGAGAAGAATGAATCACTTGCAATACTGGACCTGCTTTATTTATTTATTTATTTACTTATTTTTAAACGTTAGGAGCAATTTGTGCCTGAAAATATTTTAAAACCAGCATGCCTAATGACCCCCAGTCCAGTTCTGTTCACAGATGGACACTGTTGCTAGCTCCTTTTCATTTCCTGCATTTACTAATTTTTTTCGTTGTTACATTTCACATAAATCAAGAGAGTAATAAGTAACCAGAATACAAAAGCTGGGCACTGCAGTTCATAAATGGTTGTATTATTAGTCTCATCCTCCTTCCCTCTGTAGAAGTGCCTGCAAGAAAGTGTGACTGTAGCTGGTACTGCTAAGTAGCGATATACCATTACAATTTCCAAAATATGTGTTGTAATATTTATAACTCAGATTGCAGGGCATATCCAGTGTTGTATGAAAGAAGAAGTAATTCCCATGAATAATTTCTACTAGAATTAATGATTTCTAATATCAGAGTTCACATTAAGTGCACATGTGCCTTGATTTCATTTAGGGAAGAGTACCGAGTTTGCTGCGAGGTCTAAAGAAAAATTCTCCCATGGGTGTGTCCCACTGTAGATAGCCCCTAAGTTAGTCAGGCATGATTCACCCTGGTGAATCCATGTTGCCTTTTGATAGACTGCACTGCATCTGGAGTTATCTGTATTTAGAGTTTCCCCAAAGAGGTCTCCTTTCTTGCTCAGAAGTGTTCAATAAAATAATGAGATTTTTACATAAACTGCATTACTGTACAGTACATGGAAACTGGATGCATCCAGGATGCATTGAAGATGTTACTCATAGGCAAAATATCATGTGATGTGCTGCAAAGCATACTGCTATGGAAGGTATAATAAATTGCTATGGTTCATAGTTTATCACAGAAAATAAGGTGTTTCCCAGACACACCTAAGTGAGTCAGCATGCACAGAGGACGCATTATTAATTCAGAGTGTCAGGCTTGCTATTTCTATTAGGCAAATCTTAGGTAGAAATATGTCTACTTTGTTCAGATCTGAAAAAGTTTAATATTTTGTTAATTTCTGTGTAATGATCATATGCAGTGATAATAAGGTGAATATTAATAGAGAACCTTTGAATGAAAAACGTAATGTTCATTCTGAGGCCAGAAGGTGATTTTTTTATTAAATCAGCAGCTAAGAATTTGATCATGAACAAGAAGGTCAGATGTCCTTTGACATGCTGAAATATTATGCTAGATAAGGCATCAGAACTATACTGATCTCATTTTCTTTCTCTATTTCTTGAATTCCTATTATTGCAGTAATGTAGGCACAAAAGGAAGAGATTGACCTTAACCACATTGCAATTTGAAATTATGCTTTTCGGTCTTGTAAAGTACAAAATATTCTGGTTTCTGTTCCCCAAGGGCCTCTAGCATCTCTTTGAATCTGAGTATAATACACAATAAGTTTCTGCTTCTTAATAACATTGGTTGCATGTATAAAAAGAAAGATAAGTTTATGTACTTTGTCAAACACAAGATTTTCACTCAGCTTCTTGCTGGTAAAAAGTAATCTAAGACTTCTAAAATCAGGCAATACTTGAGCATGATTTATAAAGTATGATGGGTTGTGTTTGGCTGCACCCCAAAGAGTAGCCTCCTTTTATATCTCTGATTTGAGAAACAAAGAAAAAGCCATTCTGCAGAGAGATGGACAAAAATACAAAACTGTCACTACATTTCCTAAAGAATGTATTCACTTGCGAAAGCTCTGAAAAAATTGTTCTGGTATGCAAATGGCTGCAAATCTACTTGAAATGCTTTAGCAAAATGCTATTAACCCTTATTATCAGAGGCATTATAATCACACATCAATGGAGAATTGGGCTACATTGTAACACTTTTATATTATTGCTCAATTGCAAGTTCAGTAGAAAGATCGCAACCCCCAATACATTTTTCAAGCAATCTTTTTGTTATCTACTTGTCATTGACATGATCGAGGAAAAATTAGTATATTTTCCAGTGCAAATATCGTTCTGTGCTGCTTAAGTATTTTAAGGTGCAATGATTGTAAGTCATTCCACACAAAATCTTATAGATTATTATTTTCAAGCAGTATTTAAAACATTTTTCATTTGTGTTCTTCTGGATACATTTATTTACATTTTAAATTCTTTATAGTAATTGTTCAGAAAATAGAAACTTTTTGGCAAAAAACACATTAATAGCCATGCTTTTTTTCCTGCAATTAAGGAACAAAGAACAGGGTAAAAAAATCTTTTATTCATTATTTTTCCCTTTGTAGATCTGTTTGATTGACTGGCTTTACTCATTAACTGGAAAACTCATTTACATATGAACAGTACATTCCTTTCTTAGGAAATTATAATATTTTTTAAAGAATACCTCATTAGCTACATTGATTTTCTTTTTGACAATAACTAATCTTGAATCAACTACAATATAGAAAAATAATACCTTAATGTTTTGAAGGATATATTAATTTCACCCATCTTCCCCTGATGGTAATATTCTTTCAAATGCAAATCTCTAAATATTTCAGGTAGTTAAGGGTAAGATATCTTGTGTAGATTGTTTGAAAATGTTTGAAAGTTTTAGAAAAGACTTCTGGTTTAAATTGATGGTTCCCTTTCCTAGTTGGAGCTGTTATCTGGCTAAAGGAGAGAGAGCCAAAAGGCGCAGACCCCTATGCTTTCTGCTTTTGTCTATTCATAAAATGTTGCTTTTTCCTGTTTGTCTGAATTAGGCTCGTGGATGATGCTGCTGATCACTGGGAAAAATGTTATAAATCTTATTTCTAGACTTAGAAGATTTGGTCTTTATGAACAAGTTATAATTTTCCATGCTGTTGACAATAAATTTTCAGTTAAAGAATGAAGAAAGGAAATGTAAACCTTAACAGTTTTTAGACATTTCCAAGGCTGCTTTCCATGCATATTTCTAAAGATAACTTTAAATGTATACATTTAGGTCTTTCATCCAAATAAAGGAACAAACAGAACTTTTTTTCAGAATTCTTGCAGGAAGCATGAGCTCTTAATTTTTATGCCAGACTGTTTTCTGAGGCAAAAGACAGGGACCATTAAAGTAGTTTCATGTTCTGCTAAGGTATTTCTAATGCAAGTAAAATTTAAAAAAAAAGACTGTCATAAAATAGAAGTGCCTATCAGAGCTTCATGAGAATATTTGACAGGCAATTTAGCTGTCTAGCAGTAGGGTATTTACTGCAGGCAGAGAGGACATATGTCTTTAAACTTTTTGGGTTCCTCTTGTGTGAAGCTAGACACTATAATTAAATGTAACTGTGTTATCGTATTGTTATATAATTGTAGTGAATGAGATATAGAGGCAACTTAAAAACTTCCTCTTTATGGTGTTCAAAAATACTTCAGTGTTCCTGAAATAATGTTGGCTTGAATCAGTAGTTTTAACATAGGTATATTAATCATATTTAATAACATCAGAACTGAACTTACATCTTTAATAACAAAGGATTGGGGATTTTTTTTTTAATTAAGTTTTTAAAAACTGGAAAATTATTTATCATATTCTTTCAGTTCTATATCTCTGTATCTTCCACGTTCTGGCCAGAATGAAAGGCTACTGTTACAGTACTATTGGCCCAACTCTGAAAGAACTAAGTTTCTGTGAAGAATTATATTCTTGCCAATTTGGAATTCTTGACTGTTAGATATCCATGTTTTGCAAAGAAAGTTTCATTACTAAAATATCAGAACTATCAGAAGAAACCACTCTGCCAATATTTTCTTGATGTGTCCCATCTTAATACATTGATTTTTAAAGTAAGCAATTAAGCCATTCATTTATTAACAGTTAACTAAAGCAGATGTTTATGTAGTTTAACCTAAGAATACCTGCATATGCTCAAAATATTTTATATGTCTTAAAATTGCATACCTGTATCATTACAGAAAAATGACTGGCTTTATGGATTAACATGTTATTTCTACTGAATATCTTTTTTTAAGATTTTTTTTTTTTCCAGTAATACAAAACTTTTAAAGATCTGCGTCGCTCTAGGGGGATAAGGCTGGCTGTGGTGATTTACTCAAGACAGCATTCCTGTTCATTAGGAAATAAACTGAGTTCTTTCAAATATTCCTGAGAAGATCCCTGAAATTCCTCCTTTCCTGGCTTATGACTCTCTTCAACTCTGGATCAGTCGATAAATCCAGAATTGTGGGTGAAATCAGCACAGAGGTGGGCAGCGATGGGAGGCTAAGTATGTCTTTGCTACACAAGTAGAGACATGGAAACTCTTCTACTGTTGGACAAGCAATTAGGATTCTAGGTAGGATGTTGTAGGTACAGGAAGGAAAAATCCAGCCTGAGTCTGGAAGATAGGAAGCAAATGATAGCTGCCTTCAGGACCTTACAGAAAGCAGTATGTATATTTACTACAATATGGATTTATAGAGGTCAGTCTGAGGCTACCTTTAAAAACAGACCAACCTAGGACACAGCTGTTGTATAGTGCTGAATTGAATGAATTAGTCCCAGTTTTAATCAGTCTTGCAATGGCTTCCTACACACACTCATAAACACCATGTACCATAGCTCACAATTAGTTGTTGCTTACAGTTTATTGTATTTATTATTAAATACATCATAACTTCATCTTTTATTTACAAATGTGTTTCACATAATATAATTAGTGACTGATGTGATGTTATACGTTTTATAAACAAAGCAGGGATACACAACTGTGCTACATAAAAGCTACATATAAAAAAAAAAGAAATCTTTAAAATGTAGTTCATGTCAGGGTCAAAAGAATGTTTAATTCTCCTGGTTCTGGAAATGATTTTTCATCCAAGATGGGTAATTCAAAAATAATTAAATCCCTTTTAGATTGCCCGCAGGCAATTTTATTATTTAACTTTATTATTTTGTAACTGCATGCATTCTAACTCAGCGTGATAGATCTGTAATTGTTTTCATTTCTTTATCTGCCATGTTTAGTTTTTTGCCTTTCCTCTCTCTACAGCAGTCATTGTCTTAATTTTGTTTTTTGCTCCAAGCATGCTGTTGGTACACAACAAACAATAAACACTAATTACAATCATCAGCCACATTCTATAATCCTTAGGGCTTGATGTAAAACCTGCCAGAGCTGAGAGGTATCCCTCTCATATAGCTTGATAGTTAAAGCTGCACAGTTGGAGTTAGGATTCTATGATCCTTACCATAGTCCTAGGGCTGACCTACTACATGAATTTGTGCAGATCTCTTTAAGTATTGCAGGCAAAATGTAGAACATGTACAATTTTACTTACTGATATGGCAAGCTCTCCAAGACAAGTGCTATCGTTAGACTAAGTTAGCCAAATCTAGAGCATGGCTGCAAGAAAAGTTTTCGGTGACAATGTGCTTTAGCAGGATGTCATTGTAACCTTGTGGAGAAATAGCTTTAAGAAATAGTGGTTATTCCTTAATCTACTGGTGTTGAATCAGAGAGGCTTTGTGATGGCAAAGCCTTGTGCTATTAGCTATCAATAACACATCCACTCATACCAGCTTTTTTTTGTGCTCAGTTCTAAAAAATTCAGGACTGGTCACAATGGTATTGCCACCTGATGAATTTGGGCAGGCTGCAATATCATTCCATGTTAGTAATAACGATAAATAGTTTTACTATATGAACGTTTTAATGCTTTTTCCTGTATGTACTTTTCACTTGTTTTGGTATTTTAAAATAGTCATGTTTGATTTTATAGTTCTGTTATTTTAACCAGGTTTTAACCAGAAATGCAGTGGGTTAGAAATGTTTTATTAAGCTACATACCTTTATTTCAGGGACATTTCTTTCCATGCACAGTAGATTGATACATCTTCTCTTGAGAAACCTCTTCCCTATGATTTTTTTTTTTCTTTTTTTCAGCTGCCCTCCTATTAAAAATCTATAGCCGGGTGTTATAAGGTTTGAGTCTGTGTCTCACGGTGTTGTTCCTCAGCTAGAGATTAGAAAAGAATATGGAACAATCTGATGCAAGCCTCTTTCTGCCTCATTTTTATAGCCTATTTTTCCTATTTGTCTCTGGTTTTAGGAAAAAAATATTATCATTCTAAAAGTCAGGAAGTTGGTATCATCAGGCAGTTGGTGTCAGAAACCACTGTTATTTAATAACTCTTCACCCAATGCAAATTGGTAACTTTGTTCCTCAAAAATGTTGATTATGATCATGGTATAACACATCTTCAATTAAGGAGGCCAGAGTGCCAGCAGAAAACCAACAGTATATGTGGAAATACACATTCAGCTTTATTATTGGTTTATAATGATACTGCAACTTTCTTACTGTTAACGTTTGGGAATATAGATATCTTTAAGTGTTCTTCTTTAGGTAAAGTCTTGCTCCAAACACTGTGTTGACTCAACACTTGAAATTGCAAAGGGCAGAAAGCAGCATTGTCATTGCTTTTGAAAGAGGCATAATGTGATTTTTTAAAAAACTGGTGTGTATGTAGCAATTTGTCAGGAGGTGTGATCCTGCTGTGGAAATTCAAGAAAGTGTGTAGAGAGCTTTCTGTAATTTGGAAGCTTTAGTTCCATTGTTAACATCTCTCTCAGAATACCCTAACTGAAATACATTTCTCCTCTTAGTGCAGAAGTCATAGGTAAAAACAGTTTATGGCTCCTGTATCATGTTGGGATCAGTACAGGCTCAGGAAATACTGATTCAGAACTTTTTTCTCCTCCAAGTCCCAGATAGTTTTCCAGGCTGCTGGAAGTTTCTGGGGAAGTGCCCCCACATGCTTTCTGCATTGCCTGGATCCAGTGCTTCCAGCTGCCAGCTCTGGAGCTGATGTAGTAGCCCTATATTTGAGCAGCTGCAGTATTGGGTAAGTTGACTTACAGAGTGAAAGGACACCCAGGCTTCTGGCAGAACTGCCAGGTGGCCTCACAGGAGGTGGGCACAAGATTTCAGCTCTGCAACTCAGGAATTGTCCGTTTTCACCAGAGCAACAACTCTTCAGTTGCTGCAATCACTTTGCTTTTAATGAAGGTTTGGCTCCTGTCAACAGCCAGCATAGAAGCCCCGAGGTCACAGCTGGACCGTTTTCTAGATAGCACTTGTCTGAAACTGAAATCAGCCAGTGATCTGAAATGGTGCAATTATGCTCCAGTTTGGGGCAGTGTCGCAATATATATATTTAATCTAGAAACATCTGGTTTTATTACTTTGAAACAAAGAACTTCAAAACTGCGTTTGTTAATGTAGGGCTTGGAAAAAAAATCAAACCTGTAGAAATTATGTGTTTTGCATAGAAAAGGTTGAGAGTAGCCAATATATGAGCTGGTTTGGAAATCAGTTGGGCAGATTTCTCTGCTGAGACTCAGGCAAGTGTCCTAACCATCTTGGTTAAAGAGTTCAGTTTAGTTACCAGAGACATTTGAAATGAGAGAGAGAGAATAGTAATTTTTTTCAATATTTCGACATGTTCTTGACACCATTCATGTAGAAGGTGTGTAACACAATGCTAAAATGTGGCAGAAGCAGCTTGAAGCATAGTCTGTTTAGTTTCTTCTTTACATCTCATTTTCTAAATTAGGCTGCTTGCAGTTGGGAGAATCCAAGTAGGTATCTGAGCCAGAAAATCATAACTAAAGTAAAAAGAGCTGTAGTTCTGAAACATGAAGTTACATGGTATTCACAATGCATCAAAAAAAAAAAAAAAAAGGGTTGCATAGTCATCAGTGTTTGAGTAATTCACAAGAAAACAAACACATAATACTTTGTCAGTAACAGTAAAAAGATTTATTTTCTTTGAAAATTTTCAACACTTCCTCTCAGAATTTTTTTGAAATTATTACAGAATACATTTTTCTGTGGGACCATTATTCTACTTCCTCCCTCTCTGCCTTGTTCTTGGTATGTTTTGTCTAACAAAGTTTTGCATAAGTTGCACATAAGCTTGGAGTTTTTGTGTGTGAGAAAATTTTACAATTAAATGCAAAGAATTAAACCAAAGAAGGGTTTGTTTTAATTTTCACAAGTTCTCAGTTTAGATGGATTACTTATCAATTGTAAGACCAAATATATTGTAGCTATTTTGTTTTACCATAGCAAACCAGCTTTAACAGTTAAATACTTGTTCCTTTTCAAAACAAATAATCTGTTTCAATTAAAAAAGAGTGGCACTTCAAAGAGAATTTCCAAACAAAACAATTTGACAGGAAAATTAGTAATTTTAATTTCAAGAAAGAGTGGAGAATTAATTCTCTTAGCATGTGTAGATGCTTGTAGGTTTATTCAGGTGTTAATAGTGTCTAATGCTGCTACTTATTACCATGCTCGAAAATCATAGAATGGTTTGGGTTAGAAGCTTCTTTGAAGACCATCAAGTTTGAAAGAGTTCCTCTCCAGCCTTCCTGAAAGCCCCTTTCAGGTGCTGGAAGGAAGATGTAAGACCTCCGCAAAGTCTTCTCCAGACTGAACAATGACAACTCTCTTAGCCTATCTTTGTAGAATAGATGCTTAAGCCCTCTGGCCCTCCTCTGGACTCACTCCAGCAGGTCCATGTACTCCTTATGGTGGAGGCCGAGATGTGGATGCAGTACTGCAGGTGGGGTCTCACCAGGGCAGAGCAGAGGGGCAGAATCCCCTCGCTGTCCCTGCTGCCCACACTCCTTTGGATGCAGCCGAGGACACCATTGGCAATCTGGGCTGTGAATGCACATTGCTGGGTTATGTCAAGCTTCTCATCCACCAACATCCCCAAGACCTTATCCTTAAGGCTGTTCTCAATTCTTTGATCCCCTAGCCTGTACTTATGCTCAGGATTACCCCAAACTAGGTGCAGGACCTTGTGCTTGGCATTATTGAACCTCACGAGGTTTGCTCAGTCCCACCTCTCCAAGCTGTCCAGGTCCCTCTGCATGCCATCCCTTCCCTCCAGAGTGTTGACTGCCCCACACAGCTCAGTGTTGTCAGTGAACTTGCTTGAAGGTGACCTCGATCCCACTGTCCATGTCACCAACAAGATGCTGAACAGCGCAGGTCTGCACAACTGACCCCCAAGGACCTGAGCCACTCATCACTGGGCTCCACTTGGTCATGAGCTGTTGACAACAACTCTGAATGTAAGCATCCAGAAAAATTTTTACCCACTAAGTAGTCCATCCATTAAATCCATCTCCAGTTTAGAGACAAGGATATTATTTGGGATGGTGTCAAATTGTTTGTACAAGTTAACATAGATGACACCGGTTGCTCTTCCCTTATCCACCAGTGTTGTAAGCCTGTTGTAGAAGCTCTTCAAATTTGTCAGGCATGATTTGCCCCTAGTGAAGCCCCGTTGGCTGTCAGGAATCACCTCCTAATTTTCCATATGTCTTAGTAGTTTCCAGAAGGATCTCCTGCATGATCTTGCCAGGCCAAGGCCATATCATATATCAACAAGGACTTAACATATAGCACATAGGTGCTAAGTTCTTATCATATCCCAGTATGGCAGGAATGTTTGTTGGCAGAATGGGGACATATGCAATAGAAGAAAATGAAAGATTAGGTCATCTTTGGAAAGTTTGGTACCTATTTTTGATAACTTCACTGTTATATTTTTCCACTCGTATGATGGCTGAGTCACCAAGAAATGCAGAAGTAGTCCTGTGACACATTTTGTTCCTTTTGTTTCATCTAGCTCACAGATATTTCTCTTGTTAAAACAGAAACAACAACCAGTCCTCACTGCTCACAAAATCCTGTTGTAAAGTGCTTAAGGGTGTTGTGTAAAAACAGAGAACATTTATTTGAAAGCCTTAGAAAAAGGGAATTGGTGTGAGGAGGAAGTAGAATGGAGAGTTCTAGGGAATTTTGATTTTTATTATGCTTGAAAAATATTTATCCACACCTACTAAAATTAATCAAAACAGTGCATGAAGTTTGATAAAACTTTCACACCTCTTCGAAATCTTTTTTTTTTCTGTCCTCCTTTGACAGGCTGTTACTAGTTGCTAAATTGATAGAGAAATATATTGCAAAGTCTTTCTTTGTAGATTATCATGCAGATATTTTTTTCTACTTGTAGTCAATATTCACTCTTCATTTCTCAGAAATACTGTTTTCACAAACTAGAATGCAACTAATTTTATATGCAAGTTTCCTTGAAAAAAAAAAGTATACATAATTACTACATGTCCAAGCGAGGCTTACTGAACTCAGTCCTTCCATGTAAAATGATTTCAAGAGAAATTCCTCCTTCTATAGATATATAGAAGTATATGTATGTATGTGTGTGAATATATATACATATATAGAAAATGAAGCAAATACTAATATATCTGTAAAGAATCAACATAAGTGGCTTATTCATACATTATATATTTTCATAAATCATGGATACTTTGTTGTTTTGGAGGTTTTAGTTTGGTTGTGTGGTTTTTTGTTTGTTTTGTTTGTTTCTTTGTTTACTTTGTGAATTATTTTGGGTATTTTTAGCAGGACTTTGGGTAAAGTTTAAAACAATGCTTAGAGCCTTGGGAATAATAGTGAATCATATAATTCAGGATTCTGAAAGTAATTGAGACTCCTTAACACAAACTGTATATTTGTACTTTCATATAATACAGACTGATATGAAGATACAAATTCTATGTCTGTGCTTAAGCTTTTAACCTTTTAACCTAAGCTTTTAACCTTTTATAAATAAAGATATTAATTCTCTCCAATGTTCCTTCTTATTTTCAGTGAGTTTAAGGAGGCTTCATGATACACCTGAAATAGTGAAAGTGTTTAAAAATTAAATGAAAATTGAGAAAATGCAAAATATTTATATTTTGTTATATCTTTCTTAGAGAGAAGAGCAGATAGAAGCAAGTTTGCTCACAGAAATCCAGAGCATTATTTCACGTGAATGAAAATACAAATATATTATTTGCTTCAGAGAATAGCTGCAGGAAGGCACTTGAGCATTACACTATATATCCAGGAGAAACTTGTATAAGGAGAAGGAAGACTTCTGTTGGAAGACTTAAATTTCATTAAATTGGTTGAGTATTGGGTTAGTTCCACAACTTTCACTGCGTTTCTAATGTTGAGACTTACTTATAGGCTTTCAAACAGAAAAAAACTTCTTGTTCATAGGTCTCTTGGCCATGGTTAAATGTAAGACTGTACTTGCAATGTGCAATATCCCTGCTTACATCCTACTCATGCTCCTGTAGATAAAGGATCATAAATTTAAGTGTTGCCTATTGGATACCTTTTTTTGTGATTTTATTCCCAATGAAGAGGCCAGTTTCACTTCTACATAAGAACTATTTTCTATTTGATGTCATGATTAGATTCTTTGATAAGGCTGTCAATTGTTTTATACAAATTATTTTCAGATAACTTCTCCTTAACTCTGAAATTTGTTTGATTTTCCAATTCTACCATGGGTTATGGCTTCAAGAATAAGGGTGCTTTTTAGCAAGGTTTGTTATAGTGATCTCTGACTGCTGGAGCTTAAAAGCAGTCAGGATCCCTCACACACTGTGCTGTTCCTTTTGAGGATATTTTGTAAAACTGAACACCCATGTCACTTAAGGGGCCAGAACCCTTCGATGAGCTAATAATGCTTCTGTGAACAAAAACACAAAGAGTGTAAAAAACCCCTGAAATATACATTTCCCTTTTGTGTCAGACTAGTATTTTACATATTTTTATCAAACTAGAGAGAAAAATGCACTCAGAGGTGTATGATGGTTATTGTTTCCAGTGAGGCAGAATCCAGGAATACAAAACTGAGACAGAACTTCAAAGATTTCTGTTCAGATTTTGAGATCATAATGTGAGGGGATGAATGCTTGTTATTGAATCTGATTTGACCGGAAGGAGCAGTTTTGTACTCATCCTCTTTCCATCCATCTACCTGCATCTGTCTGGCAGGTAAAATAACTCCCAGATCTGGAGTTCTGCTTACACTGGAGACCTTCAGTCTGTGCAAACTAAATGACACTGCACTTTCTTCCTTCTGCAACAACAACACCACTAGATCATGAAATGGACTCCCTGGAGCTCTTTTCAAATGGCTGGAAAATCTGGATATTTGATTATTCATTTATGCAATGTGGATATCCATAATTTGGGTATTCTGAGTGATAGCTTCCATTAAAAGTCTACAGGGTTTGTATTTTGTCTACTATAGCCCTATATTATATGAAATTTAACTATCTTGACTAAATGAGGCAGAACCACATCTGAAGATTTTCCTTTGAGAGGGACAGAGGCACTCTGTCCCAAAGCTGTGTTTTCTTAATGCTTATTACTTTTTCTTCCAGTGAAGTTTACCATCATTTCCATTTCACTGTGAATTGAATTATAGTTGTATCCACATTACATATAATAGGGAGTATCTTCAAATATTAGTCTGGAGTAAAAGGTTTTTTAAATATTTTATAGATATTGAATTTTTTCTCTTCCAAATTGTATTGTTTCATTAGAAATATTTCTGAAAACTTATAAAGATGTGATTGTTTTACTGTGGGTCGCTCTGAATTGCCTCTGCCTACCTACTCTCCCTTTTATTTTGCTAACCTGGTAAAGTGACACTGAAAGATTTTTTTTTTTTTGCTCTTCTCTCCCCTTAATAAAAGTATATTTTCTAGAATCAACTTCCTAAACACATTAGTTGTACTTTTATGATATAGCTTTCCAGTTTAAGAGCACTTCAGTTGCTCTGCAGTATCAAAGAACACCCAATTAAATTAAGTTGGCATCAAGAAATATGTTGTGCTCCTGCAAAAGGAAACACTCACAACTTATGGAGAAATCTTAATGTCAATGATCACTTTGCTTACGTATTTACCCTAATTATAAAACATTTCCTTTTTTTTAAGTGAATCTTACGTAATACTCAAAAGTCTGTTTTACATATCAAATTGAAAGCTTCTCTTCAACATAAATTTCAAACTTTAATATGCAAAAACATAAAAAGAATCTACATGTGGAACTGGAAAGTGTTTCAAAATAGATATTTCGAATTACCACTTGGTTCCTTTAAATATTTTACTTCATTATATATTAAGTCATATTCTCTTGCCTGAGTACAAGTTCTAATGTTTTTTCTTTATTGTTCTCTTGATTTCTGCAGTAGTTTACAAGGAGACTAAAGTTTAAGACATTAGCGTAAGAGAGTTCAGAGGGATTTGCTTAACAAATCTGTAATAATTGGCAGGGAAGATGAACTTGTATGGAGAATAATTGTAAAAAAAATCGATAAAATTACCTAGTTGAGTAAATGGTATTTAAGAGAAAAATTGAATGATAAAATATAAACCAACTGTTTTTCACTCACCTGACTAGAAAATGTTTATTTTAATGTAAAATAGAAACCACAATTTTGTAAATTATGTTCCATCTCACTAGAATTATGCTCTATTCATTAGAATCTGTATTAAGAGAATGCGTTTCTTAATTTTGCTGTGTTTTGCATGTTTCAGATTACATTTTCTGAATCCCACAAGAAAGCTCTGATTCTGAAGTTCAAAAGATCGCACTTGTCTGAACCACTTCTTCTATTAATATGAAAGCCTGAATAATTGCATAACTCTAAGCAGTAGGCTTTGAAAAAAGTCAGTGACAAAACTCTTCTATAATCTACGAAGTTTGCAGTTGTTAGTGGAAGTGAAGTTCATCCAGGTTTTTTAGAACAAAGACATATTTCATTTAAAGAGTTTTAAGGTAAACCAACAGCTGTTTGCAAATAAGTCCCATAAAGGTTCAGCCCTTGGATCACAGAAAGAAACATTAGGGATGCTCATATATTTCAGATGATAAGAAATTTAGAAGGCAAGTCAAAGAATCTGTAATGTTCTACCTTCAGCAGCCTTTCCTGGGGGGAAAGCCTTTGTGTCCAGTTTGTCAATGTCTGTTTGGGTCTAACAATGGATCCTTTCTCAGTTCTACAGCTGCAGAGTCACAAAAACTTAGAGGACATAGCACATCCATAAAAACACTACAGATTTTTGTTTTATCAGGTTTGGATGTAGTGCTTAGCACCACAGCACTGGAAATTGTGTTTTGTCTATACACCTCTGGGTTAGCTGAAGCTTAAACAAAGAGGTGTGAACAGTGCCTATGAAGTAATTTAACTCATTCAATTCCTCTAAGATTTCACTAAAGAAATTGAAAGTCACTCTGTGGGTTTTCTTCATTCCCAAAATGGTTACTAGTCAAATTATTGTACACCTTCACATATTTTTAGTTTCTAACTTGCTTGACATACATTATTTTGAACGATGGAAATAATGTCTGTATAAGGTAAAAATCTGCTGGAAATCTGCTTTGGATCCAATAGTATTGAGGAATTTAGTTAAGATACTGAATGATGGAATAGATGGTATGTTTATTAAATTCAAGGCAACAGAAAGGTGGTTGGTACTGTCAGGTATGCCGAAGCCTGGGCTAAAATTCAAAATAAGCTTGCACTTCATTTTGTTGCTTGGGGGTTTGGATTTTGTTTGTTTATTTTCTGGGTTGTTTGTTTTGTTGATTGTTGTGGGGTTTTTTAAGGTCTCTAATTTGTCAGTTGTGTGGGCTGCTTTGGATTAATTGCAATTATTTATCCTAAGGAAGAGTCTGTCCATCTCCCTTCCTTCTTTCCTCCCATTGCCTAAGTGTTTTTTTCAAATAAATACAAATATTGAACTGTTTTGATGCAAACAATTGGCAAAGTTTCTATGGTGACTAAGACAAATAGGACAGGAGGTATTGAGACTAAATTTTAGCTAGGAATCTTTGGATGAAACATTCAGAAATCATTATATTATTAAAGAACAAAGTGTCGAAATAGATTGCTGAAGGAGAGTCTAAAGAAACAAACCTTGCAATTGTTAGAATATTCTTGGAATACTCAAAAAATATTCCTTTAAAAATGGCATTTGTATGGTCCTGAGAATGAAAGATGGAGATTAAATGAGCTTTCTTTTCTTGGTTTCCTGTGATTGCCTTGAAACAATTGTACATAGCTGTATGTATTTATGAAAAATTATCATATCTTACATTTGTCTGTACTCTGTTATAAAGAGAAATCAGTCTCCTCTATTTTTCATGCTTGCTTATTTATGATAAAAATTTATTTTTAATTCAGCCATACCTGATTTTGCATATGCAGAAAAAGAATGCTTCTCTAATTTTTCCCAGTTACTGGTTCACTGACTGTTTATTCAGATATAGTAATACAGCAATTCTTAGTTTCATACACCATAGGCATGTTTTCATCTTGTTTCCATACATTGCTGTCTAGGAATATTTATATGGGCTGTGTTTACCAGCTCTATCCTGCTATGCTCTTTAATATTAAAGCAATTGCATTGAAGGTGGGCTTCTTGCTATTCCAAAATACTGAAATAATTTTTAAAGTATTTTCTGACCTTCAATCCCTTTTGAATTTTTATATATTACTAAGCTTGTCAATACTAAAACTTGTAGCTTCTTCTCACCAACAATTACTTACAGGTGAATTTTATGTTCTAAGATACTTAATTCCTTTTTGCCAAGTCAAGAAAAATTTCTTTGAGAAAATCAAACTGAAATTATGTCATAGTCCCCCTATTATCATGTTTTTTCCATTGTTTTTTAAAGAACTTGCTTGCCCCCTCTGTATCATGCTATGACATAAACATTCGAATGACTTAAGGTTATAGTATGCCATATGTATATCAAAAGAAATGGGTTAAAACTGAAAATTCGTACTTATAAAAATTAGTTTCTGTAGCTATGAGACATTCAAAGAGATGTATTAATAAAGTGGAAAAAATGGAATACACAAGCTGGTTTTACTTTAATAAAGAAACCCCTTGTATTATGTTTTATTATGGCATTATTCATGGTAATAAGGTGATATTTTCATTTTCATTTTGTTTACTTATTTATTTTATTTCAGTCATTTTCTAGCTTTCAGTCTGGCAGACTTCCAGGTTTTCAGTTTAGTAATTCTTTTCTCCCAATTACTCATGAATTGTAATAATCAGATATTCCACTGAGATTTTTGCTTACATACTTTTTAAATGGCAGCTTTCTAAGTTGAATATAATGCAGCAGAATACCATATGGTGACCCCACCTGAAAGCTCAGCATTGGTGGATCTTTGTATGATTGTTCCTTCTAAGTTTTCCATATTACTGGAGTTGGAATTTAAGGACATAAATATGATATGGATGTTTGTAATAGTTTAACAAAGCTTTTTTGGAAATATGGTAAAGCAGACAGGACTTCTGATACATGGAAGGAAAAATAAAAACAAGATATGACCTTTCAACCAATTAAATCCTTTCAATGTTAGAGAAGGAAATTTTGAAGAACAATTACAGCTTGAGGAATTTTGTGTTTAACCTCAGGGGAGCAAGTCTAGAATATCCAAAAAAATAGTATTCTACATATTTTCTATATACACTGATTCAAATACAAAGAGTGGTATATGCTTAGATATAGCAGTACAATTTTTTTGGCAATTTGAAAACTAACGAGGTCCTAAATAATTTTATTTTGTAATTTTGCTATTCACTTCTAACTGATTTCTCCAAATGTGAGATTTTTTTACTGTTTGCATATGCCAGGAAAAAAAATCAGCTGTGTAGGCAGAAAGCCAAAGAACAGCCTTTTATAAATATGTGTGTTTCTGTGAGTAAACAGCAATGTAAAACAAAATTTGATGTATTATGTTTTAAAGACACAACATTTTGCATGCAAGGAAAATATCAACAGAGCATGAAAGAAGGTTGATGGGGAGCACCCAAGACACAGTTAATTACCTGGGAAGTGATATTTAGCACCATGTTTTTCTGTGGCCTGTTATTTTGGTTAAACAGCACTGTAAAAATCCTCTCCATCCATTCAAGTGAAATTTGTGCTGGCTCTTGCAAACATGAACGATAATTAACCTAGTATGATTCTGAAAGCAGATAGAAAGAAAACAAGCAAGTTAGACTTCTGAGCCAGAGTAAAATGCACCCTTTTTGAAGGTGGTTGTAAATGTTGTCAGCAAAAAGTATGTGGAAGGGGATGGGAGTGCAATTCTTAGTATAATTTCATATACGATTCAGAATACAGTAATGCTATCTTTTTAATTAGCACTCCTGATAATATTACCTATATACACAAGGATTTCTGAAGTCCATGGAAAAGCATTGAGAGCCATCCAGCACAGGAAAGAACCTTCTCCAAAGGGAGCCAGGTAGAAAAGATAAGTGATTTAAAATAAATTAGAAAAATTCAGGAGCAGTTTTGAGCTTGTTAATGTCCATGTAATCTTAAGCCAGTCCCTGACTTCCTCTGTCCCACAATCTCAGTGAAGTGGAGCTCAGTTTGTTAGATCAGAGGGGGAACTGGAGTGCATAAATGTATGTGTAAGTAGGAAGGTGCTGATGATATAAGGGAATAGTGCAGCTTAATTCTGTGTCATCCTTCATGAGCTCTAGGTGGTCAAGTTAATGATAAGTGGTAAAATGACACATGCTCACTTGACTGCAGTCTAAGCAGCAAAATGTGGTTTATAGCTATAGAACTATTTTTCTATTTTTATAACTAAAAATAACACCTCTTAAGCACCTCTTGATGGCATCTCCCAGAAAATGTTATTTTCTCTCCTGAAGCATTTTTCCTTACAAATTAAGTCCTGCCCTGTGAAGCGGTTCCGCCCCTATGCTGCCTCCGCCTCCCAGGCCGGCTCTGCCTGCCGTGGGAGGACCTTGGGGGTTTGGGCTTCTGGGTCCGCCCCTGGATCCCGGGGAAGGCGTGCCCAGGGCTCAGGATCTGCCCACCCTTCCTGAACCTTCTTGTAAGTTATGTATGTCATTGGTTAGTTTGAATTGTACCCCTCCCTCTTATGTTAACTATTGGTTCATGTATGCTCGTACCGCCCTCTCCCTCTTTCCTTATTGGTCATCCCTTCCCTATTTAACCGGCTGCACCCAGGCAGTCAGGGCCACTCTGCCATTCCATCGCCATTGCAGTGGTCCTCCTTCCCCTGCTCTCCCTCCCGACTACCAAGAACCCTCTACCTAAATAAAGGAGAGCTTGGGAAGGAGCATTCCTCCCACCACCCTTCGTCTCGTCGTTGTCTTCTTTTATTATGGTCTACAACAGCCCTGAACTGTGAAAGTTTGAATTTTAAGTGCAAATGAATTAAAATAATGATGTTATTATCTTTTATCCTAAATTACATGATAACACATATGATTTTGAACTAACTAAAAGTATTTGAAAGCCCATATCATCAAATAATTTACTGCAATTTTGGTAGTATTAGTGCTGTGGAAAGGGCAGTCACTAGGAGAATGATGAGGTACCATGGCAATCCAAGCTGTTCTCCAAATTATTTTACAGTTTTATTAAAAAGGAAAACTGACAAAAGCCGACTGGGAATCAACCTTCTCTTGCTTTGAAATGGAGTTTACTCTCACATTGTCAGGTGTCACCAGGCATTAGTTCAAGGCTCATGTCATCAGCTTGGATTTTTAGAGCTACATGTCAAAGATCTTAAAGGGTGTTTCATACTTTTTCAAAAATTATTAAGTCTTTTTTATAATAGAGAAAATTATTCTGCATTTTTCTGCAGAGAATTCACCCCAGGGTTTAGGGTTTTTTTTGATAGTGCCACAACTATTTTATTCTTTTTAGTAGAGATGTATTTAATTATTACCCTCAGATACTGTTGCTAGGTATAAATCTTTACAGGAGACCTGTACTCATGTCTTCTATATATACATATAATAACAACTTGATCTTGCTGAAAATTGTATTCAGCTTTGTAACAACATAAATATGCAAGAAAGGAACAATCAGAAGCTTTCTTCTCAAGTGGGAGAGCTTTTGAGAAAGAGCTAAATGATGCCTTTCATTTTCCCCATATTCCCTGCCAGTCATTCCACCACCACCCCCCCACACATACACTTCAAATGACACCTTATCTATAAATAATGGGTTGTTGTTGTGCTATCTCCTAATGCTGTCCTCACAGATGCAAAACTGTGCCAAGATTTAAATATTCTCACTTCCTGGAAGTGATTAACATAAGTCAACTGATTTACTTCCATCTGTCAGGTGGCAAAAGATTAACCAGCAGAGCTAAAGCAAGTAATTTGTGGTGGTTCACTGTCATGAGAGACAAACAAGTCTCCTAATTGGAAATTGACAGCTCTGGCGCTCATTTGAGCTAAGCTTTTGCTTGCATTGCCTCTTGAGTCACTTTGCTCAATCTATAGCTAGTCATTAAAACACCATGAAATTCTCTCTGCAGGTACATAAAGCCAGATTTTTGCCTGTGGCAGACTTAATTAAGGTAACAGCTGGATATTCAATCTTCACATAAAAGGAGGAAAATGCAACTGATGATAATGCTTCTCAAAGCATCATGAAAGGAAAGGTTCACATGAGCAGTGAATGATCTTGTCATGATGGTATTATCATATAAATAGTAAAAAAAAAAATAAGTGATGTGGAGGGGGGAAAGTCGTTTATGTCAGACATCAACTCAAACAATGACTGAACTATAACAACACATGTAAACTGATTACACTATATGGGCAAATTACTCCTTTTCAAAACTAAACATCTGCAGGCCTGAAGTGTTAGGACGTGATTCTGAATTCAAATGAGCTAAATATTTTTGTAATGTAATTTCATTTGAGGAAATATTTATTTTTGGAGACTTTTTCTCTGCAAACAGAATTGCAAAGAAAAAAATTACAGCTTGCAAAAAATCTCCTGTACATGTATGATGTATATCCTAAAATTTTTTACTGTAATACTTTTAGAAGACTATGTGGATATGTAATCAGGATGTATTCCTTGAACTGGGAGAAGGAGAAAGGTGTAGACAATTTCTGTTTGTGTTGTACTTATTAATTCTTATACTATAACAGATTATAGTTGTTTTCTGTTCTAGTGGCTTTAAATAAATACTGCTTGGGGTTTATATAGGGTTGCCACACTGTGGGGATTGATCTTGGAATTATGTCTCATATACCTTTCCATTAAATGATCAAATTCTGTTTCTGAAGTTATTGGGTAGCCGTTTACTTTTACTTGCTACAGAAAGGCTTTGGAAGAATCCTGTGCTTCCACTTGACTTCAAGCTTCGTTTTCATTGCCAGTCATTGCCAGACTAAACAGAAGACTGAAATAGAGAACAGAAAGTTTTGTTCTTACGTTTCATCTACATTGTTCCTATTCAGCTGCAAATGGAACACTGTATTGAATTTTGATAATCTTAATACCAATATTTTCTTTTGCAAATTATAGGAAGCCAGAAAGATGCAGAGAGTTTTTTTATGAACCTATAAAAAGATAAGTCGCTTCACTTACTTAACTACTTAAACATAACACCAAAGGTGAAAAAGCAACTAGTACATTCTTGGCAGCAGCGTGAATTGTCAGTTTAGGGATGATTCATGCTGAAGCGGCGTTGTGTACATGGATCACTTCTAGATTCCTATAAGGATTCATCTTTCAGATATGACAGTCCCAGTAGGCTAAAAAATAATGACACCCTTAAAATGTCCCAAGTATTTAAAAAACAATAAATGTGGGTTCTTTGTGTTACAATAGATGAGTCTCTGATGTAACTACAATGAAGTTAATAAAGCTGCAGTGAGAATAAAGCTGTTGTAATCTCTGTCAGTCTTAAGCATACGTTTTTCAAATCCATGTCATCCGCTTCTCTCCTGTCTTTGCTTTGGTTTTACATGTTGTAATCTTTTATTGAACTCCACTCCATCCCATAAGGGGAACTTTTTTCATCCTTATTAGGCTTACTTATTCAGGATTTTCACAGCAACTGTTCCATGAAAACAGTGGCAAAGTTGTGAAAAAACATATAGGTGGAAGTGTGGGGATTGAGGTAAATGAAGTGTGTGTAGGTGCTACAGGTTAACATTAGTAAAGTAAGTGGACAGGTGTTGTAAGGGTGCTGACGGTTAATAATGAGACAAAAATATTAAAAAAAAAAACATAATAAGAAAACAATGAAACACCAACAAAAAAATCTGTTTGGAGCTTAGAAGAACCAAGATTATGAATTCCTCAGAAAACCATTGACTCAAAGAGATGCAGAATAGAAGGGACAAAATTTCTCAGTTTTTGTTGACTGGCGGTGCATAGCCTAAAGTTTTATTTCTTCTTTTCTAATTTCTGATCTTTTATTCAGAACTGCAAGGAATGAAATCATTACATCTCTGCCCATTTAATACTCTCTAATTTTTTTTTTTTTTTATGACATTCATTTCAGTTAAGGTTTAGTATTTGGCTAGCTAATATTTCAAATAGTTCAAAAATCCTTTTTATCTATTTCAAAGAATTTTAAAAAATATGTTTTTCATGGAGAGATTTAAAAAAATAAAATTATGTCACTGAGATAGAGATATTGTCTTCCTGAGAAATCTGAATGCATTGGCAGATATGACAATCAGCTTGCACCATTCTGGAAGAACTGAAAGCCAGGTGGGTTATCCTGAGGTGATGCTAGACATCTGAATTCAGGAAACTGAATTTCACACAATCTTGTTTCCTTCTTTTTTAAATAAAAAAGAAAAACAAATCCTTCTTGCAAATATAGTTCTTTTCAGTTTAACGTGAATATATTCACTTACTTTAGGGTGTCTATAAAGACACTTGAGTGCTAGTGTTCAGGCAACTGAATCCCCCACTAATGTTACTTCAAAATGGAATGTCACCTTTACAGGTGATGAAAATGCTCTTAAACTAATTGAGATGTCTGGGCTTTTGCTGGTGTTTTCTTTTAGGAATAAAAGCTCACACGAGTTTACATAATGGGGAACATTAAAAAGGTACATCTTTTCAGGCTCATGTCTCAAACTGCATGGTATCTGAAGCCACAGAAAGAGGAGCAAGAAAGTTTACATAAGATTGTGCTGGAACTTGGATGTTGGCTCTTACCTTGAAATATGAATGACATCTAATGCGTTTTTATAGGAGATTTTATTACCAGTGGAAATTGTTTTTAATTTTCATGAGCAACAGGCCCTTCAGAACAATAAATCCACAAAATGGTTTAGTTTTGCAAGGACTATAAAGAGTGTCATTACCAAAACTGTTGTTCAAATATCTTATGCATGACCTTCTTTATTAAAGAAAAATTTGTTCTCTTCCTTTGTTAATAAGGCTATAGTTCATTTTTATTAAAGCACAGCATATACCACATGAGTGCTGCTCTGTGAACAGAGAGGCTTGGGGAAGGAAGACAAACTACTTCAGAGGAAATACTCCTTTTTCCTGTTCTGATTTCAGGAATGTTTAACATATTTGATATACCTTTAATGGAACCTTTTTCATTGTATTGGTAGAAATCTTAGAATACATTAAGTATATAGAACTCTTGGGTCAAATTCTTTAAGTATTCACCAAATTGATTTAGTTAAAAATATTTAATATTATGTGGAACAGCAGATGGCTGATGGAAACTATTGTTGAGATATTTATTTTACTTTAGAAGAACATCCAGATATTTTGTCTTACTTATTTAATTCATTTGTAGGTTATGAACAATTTCAGGTTATATTTTTTACTTTTTGTTCTTTTCAGTAGGTGCTGCATACACACGTGAACTTTTGAAAAAATACATTGTGAAAAAAGAGGCATTATTGTGCCTGTATTGTTTCTTTACCTGCAGCCTACTCAACAAGCCTAAAATGAGAGTAGTACCTGTCTTGCAGATTACTTCCTAATGTATGAGCTTTTTTCATTAAACAGAATAACATGAATATAACATGAGACAGTCTTGTTTCTCATTATGTTAGTTGGGATTGCTAAAGTTTCAACGTTGTGTCTAGCTTCATCCACGTAAAATGAAGGCTGGAAACCATTCAGCTACCAAACTCCCTAATGATTCAACCATCTCATTTATTAAATGGGTTTTTTTTCTCCTGGTCTTTAAAGATTTCTAAATTATAGGGTCATTTACATTGCTGCTCATGAGTAGATGGGTTTTTAGATGTCCAGGGTCAAAAGTTGTATGTATTTTGTATTTATAAATACAACAATCAAAATAAATCAAGGATTGATTACGGTCAGCAAAAGAACATCAGGGAAGAAAGGTTTTATTATTACAATATAATAATATTATCTATGCTCATTATTGTTGTTTGTGTGTGATAAAGTCCTTGTCAAAATATTGCTTAAGTGGTGTTCTTTTAGAAAAAAAATTGAAACTTTAAATATACGTAAGTAGAAGTTAGTTATATGAAGTTAAAGGAATTGAAATTTGTATTTTAACATTCACTCAAAAATCAGGTCCTTATTGGTATTTCGACATTGTGTTTTCTTATTCAAATCGTATGCTCTGAGCATGATAGCATTGAAATAGGGACAAAAAATGTGAGGAAGGTGACTTTTTTTTGGACTGTAGAAAAGAAAAATCAAACGGATGCCAATGGATGAAAGCAAGAAAAAAACTTTAAATAGCTTGGGACCTACCTGGTCTGACATTGTTACACTACATCATGGTGTTTGACACTTGAAATGATTGCCAGGCACCAAAAATGACTGTCAAACCCTGGTCCATCTGCTGTATGTGTGTGGTCAGGGAATACTGCTTAACAGGTCCTTGGGAATATGCATTTGCAATTTAGTTGTTAAGAGCTGATGAGGATGAGGTTTGTCACAAGTTCTCTGGGTCAGTACCTGACATTAGGATTCTCAGGGAAATGAAAAGACATCGCTGGCATTGTATAGAGCCCTTTTTGACAAAATGTAATGACTATTCTGATAGTGTGCTCTAGGTCACATCCTTCTGTTGGGTTGAATGGTACAGATTTATTTGGTTCCAGGTTGTGTCCTATTTATAAGTAATGGTGTGTTAAGTACAGTTTAGTATACAAACATAATATCAATGAGAGAAGGAGAAATTCCTCCATAAATACAGTATGACTAATACAAGAATTTAGAATGCACTTCATAAAGGAGATTTGGGTTTCATAATACAAATACATCACATTTTGATAAAAACTGAGAATAGATTTACTATGAGTAAGTTTAAAAAGGTGTTATTAAAAAAACCAAACCATGCAGTTCTTAACTTTGTCCATGAAAGCAATTTTCTTCTGGGTGCTTTATGGATGTACCAGGTGTAGCATTGTTTCTTCCTTTCCTTGTTCGAAAACTCTGGGCTGGAACCATCTGGACTTTTTTGTTCAGAAATGTAGCTACCTGTTTCTTGAATTTCAACTGACAAACTCAGTGTCTACTCGACCACTGTGAAATGCTGATTAACTGATCATTAAAATCATTTGCTAGTGCATGAAAACTCACCACTTTTTCAGGAAGCATATTATTATTATTATTATTATTATTATTATTATTAAATAATGTTAATAATGCTTATTAATACCAGTTATTTCTATTTGTAGCAATCTCAAGAGAGGTGTCATGTGTGAATAAAGGCAATATTCATTCTCTTGTCCCCTAATTTCTTTAATGACATAGTATTTTTAAATAGTCTATTGAGCAGCAGATTCCAGTGATAATTTAACTGGAATAGGCAGTAAACCTGGACTACAGGAGATGTTCTTTATAGCTATGATTTACTTTTACAACTAAATAATACAAAGTGAACAAGTGTAGTCATGACTTATTTAAGATTAGTAGAAGACACAAAATTATGGGTTTTTTATTTTTTCTCTCGAAAGCTGGCAGAGTTATTATCCCTCCTTCCAAGTTTCCTATACTTGTCTCTAAACTTCTTTCTTAAAAGACATTATTGTTTTGGGAGTGTTCTTATTTGTCTTTGTCAGGTGCTGAAATTTTGTTTCATTCTCACTGCGTATCTTCACCCAGTAAGGATTTCTCAGCACATGAGAAAGGAGAATTTTCCATGCAATTTGCCGACACATCTCTAAGCAACAGCTCTCGGACAATCGCAGGATGCCAAGACCCAGAGATTAGTTACATTTCCTCAGTGGATGTACAAAGAGTAGCAGAAGTGAGTCAGCAAGAAAGTTTACTATTCAGGGAGAGTCGGTCACTGATTTGATTAGTGTATTCAGGTTGTGAAACATGGTGATGGGTGTTAAAGACTTTTTGTAGCTGTATGGTGTTTGGAGGACTAGTAGAAATTTTCACTGGGAGACAACTGCTGTACCAATATGTCATTTAAGTAATTTGATCATGCACTGGTTTATTTTCCTTTTTACTTCTCCCTAACCACTTTTCACCCTCTCGGCAATTTGAACAAATTTGGGGTTTTCTGTTTTTTTTCCTCTAATAGTGTGACTCACTGGCTGATCAGAGGCCTTTTGGAGCTTGCTTCTGGCCAACATCTTTTGCTGAGATACTTGGGGAGTATATGGGAAATATTTGTTTCTAATTATACATCTTCAAAGTCATTGCTGGCATTTCTTACAGAGTTTCAGTAAGCCTTGTTTTCCAGCCAAATGTCAGTTTCTCTTTCTGAATATTCTTCAGCTCTGCATTTTCTTCTATGACATTGTGCCTTTTCCACCACTTAAATTATTACCCCATGAAGGACCGTGTGTATGCCTGAATGTAGGTATGTATTTAAATAATTTCAAAAATATAAGAAGATTCCGTCATTCTGATTATTACACTTCTTAGTGCATTGGATGACTTGGAAAACAATCTCTTTGGAGACCTTTCTGTGTCCCCTATTTTCTCTTTCCCCTTGAAAGGCATTGAACATGGTATTGGTATTGTAGTTCTGTACAAATAGTTTAGATGCAATGTAGTTTCCTTGGAAAGAATTTGTGGTTTGTTTTTTTTTTAAATTTCATACTGTCTCTTCTTTCCACCCGTTTTTTTTATCCCCTCTTTTTGCTGCAATTGTTTTAGGATTTTGACCTATTGCAACATACTCAGAAAAAATGCAGCTGTGTATGTTTACCCTGATTTGATCTGCAGCTCTTGCTCTGCTTAATCTTCTCCTGTGTGTGATCTGTAGGCTTCCTTGTTAATGATATTGTACTTGTACATTTTACCGGGTCACAATTGGCAATGGGGAATTATTCTCCCACCTACTATTAATCTCACTTTAGGAGGAAAATATTTGTTGTTATACAAGGATATTTCAAGTTTCATTCAAGTATGTATTTACATTAAATATGATAAGTTTGCAGGAATGAACCCCAAACGTGTTTATTTCACCATAGGGCATGCTACATGCTGAGGCAGAGCAGAGACCTATCCAATAATTTTTCTATAGAAAAGCTGTAATTGTTCTTCTAAAGAATGCCAGTTTGATAAACATACAGCAAATAATATATACCGGCTCTCTCTGCTTTATTAAATGTGTTTTTTTTGTAGATGCCACATTTCTAAAGTATTTTAGTAATCTGTCATAATCAAGGGTATTTTTTATATAGTACACGTCAGTTTTTGTTAGATTACAAAAACAACGAATTATTGTGTGGGCTTATTTTTTATGTTTTACGTTGACATATAGGAATATTCAGTGTCATATTTGACTGTTTTTCTTGTCCCTTGTCAGTTTAACTAGGATCTTTAATCATATTTAAATGTCTGGTTTGTTCTGCCTCCATTTCTGATCTGTAATAAGCTTAATAGACATGTCCCAATGTTGCTCTTGAGTAAGGTAAAACATTGACATTTTTGAACACTAGAAGCCAATAATTTTTTTTTTTCCATGGAAGAGATGGTGATTGATGACATTGCCATGTATGCTTAGAACAATTTCTCTATTATGGAGCAAAAATGTTTCGTCTCTGCTTAACTGTTTCATTTTCTAATTAGGATGCTAACATCAGTGTGTCCCTTGTGTGTTCTTTCTCTTTGAACTATTTAATCTAGGTCATACTTTCTGCACCTTTCTGCATGGCACAGTAAAAATTAGACAAGGTTAGAATTAGATATAGGCTAAAATACCTAGAAATAATTTTAATAGTTATTGAGCTTAAACCTATGAATAGCCTACAAGGATTTACATTTGTATTCAGGCTCAGTTCTACAGCACATTAACTCATTTGCAACCCTTAGTACTTTATGGCAATATTTCTATCCTGAGCTTGCTAACACTACATTAGATAATGTTTATATATATATGAATGATTGTGAGCTGTTGGAGTGGGGTTTTTTTCCACTTATTCACATTCACAAGCAACAAAAAGAATGGAAACGAAGAAAAAATTGTGTCAGATTATTTAAAAGGTCACAGCTTTGAAACAAAACACAAGTAATCTTTCATTTAAGTTTCCCTTTGTCTCTCAATCATTAAAATATTATTATTTAGTTTAGATTTCAGAGCCTTTAGAAAATCAGCTTTGACTGCCTAAACTATACCCAGATAAAACTAGAAAGCAAATTTTATTACATGAAAATATCTCTTTGTAAGTATCCCACAGTAAAAAAAAGGTGAGTTAATAAGGAAATCCAATCATTGCATTGAACAATTACTATATTTAGGGCAGATTTCTACAGCAGCACTTATGTGCTTAATTCCCAAAGATTTCAGTGAAGAGGTGGGGGGAGGAAGGCACTATGCGCCAAGTCTTTTATGATAGCTGTCTCCATAGAGAGAATTGTGCACTTTCCTATTTTAAACATTCCGGGCCAGCACCCATCAGGAAAGACAGAATGAAGATGTTTCTAGCTTGAAGAAGAGTCAGAAGCAGGACATTCTAAAATACATTAAAAACTCATTAAGAAAAATAAAAGAATAATTATGCCTACAGCTTTTTGTAAAAGAGGTAATAGGCTTAAACTGCAGTGAGAAAGCTTGAAATTAGGTGCAAGGAATGTAACAGTTTTCTTACAGTGATAATTTTAAGGTGTTGGTCAAATGAGACTTTTAAGATTAAGCAACAATGCTTCTGACCATCAGCATGATATTGGGCACAGTTTATGCACCCTCAAAACATGTTTGTGGTCTAGATTACTCTTGAAGTTTCTTGTAGCTGTGGTAGCTGAGCTACTATTGAAATGTAAAACCAAAACCAGCATTATGAAGAACTTACGTAACCTGGATGATAGCAATGGTTGCTTCTTATCACAGAGAGTTTTAAGCTGGAAGGAACCTCTGAAGATCACCTAGTGTGATCTTCCTTTGAAAGCAGGACCTTAGATTAGGTTATCCAGGGCTCTGTCAAGCCAACTTTTTGATATTTCCAGCAGGGGAGATTGCATCACGTTTCTAGGCCACCCATCTCAATGTTGAACTGTTCTTGTGGTGAAGTTTTTTTCTTAGATGCAAATAGAATTTTTCCTGAATCAGCTTGTGCTCGTTGCTTCTTTTCCTGTCACTGTCCACTCTTGTGGGAGAGGAATTTCTATGTTCTCTATAACTACTTTTCATGTTTTGGAAGTGGATTGATAAGATTGTTGATGTTGCCAGCAATCGGCATTTCTGTTGAAGGGATACCAAAGTTTTAATATATATCTGACTTTCCCCTGAGATCTCATGCTAGTTTAGCCTTAATCTCAAAACAAAACAAAATAAACAAACCCAGAAAACCAAGCCAACTTTGGAACATCTGTTTCCAGGTTTCTCAGTATGGTCAGTCTTAAATCAAGACTTCCTTCTCAACAGAATGCCTCTGACAATATAGATCCTTTTGTTTAAACACTTCTTAGGAGGCTGCTGTTACTCATGAGAGAGGTATCATAGCCTGCAGTCAGGACTCCCAGCTGCTTTCACAGGAGTGTGGCAGAGAACAAGCTTCTAAGAGATTCAACTACTTTTGATAATGAAGTAACAGTTTTCAAATGTGGTATTTTTATATTAGAAGAATAGTGTTGTACTTTGATATTTATGTTTGTTATGCTCTATATTTGCTTTTATGAATAGAAGAAAACCAGAGAATACAAGAAAAGCAGAGAAAATAATTCCTTAACCCTGATTACAATTCACAGATCAAATGCAGTATAGTAGAGCTATCCTGGAGTGCCTCTGAGATTTCTTATAGCATGATTGTAGATCTAAACTGGTTTTACAATAATTTAGTCATAATTTCAACTGAATTAGTCACATCTTATGCTGTTATCAGAGGGATTTACGTAAAAAATTGTTGGGAGCAGTGTCACTTTTGTCATGGATTTTACAAGAATTTAAAAGAATTTAAAAGAATTTAAAAAAAAACATGGGAGTCAATACTTAGCCCACTATTTAAAGCATCCAAAACTAGCTGGTTGTTTCTGATTTTTTTTTTTCCTAATATACCACTTATGTAGTTAAGAAATTAATATCGCTCATCTGTAATGTTACCATATGTTCTTGGTATACAAACTGATTTCTCAAAATGAATATGTTCAAGAATAGCTCCTAGTCTTAGTACTGAGGACACAGTGAGCACAAGTGACCTGAAATATGTTTCCATAAATGGTTGTAATTGTTTTCAACTTCTTGAAGGTACACTAAACCATAATTAGGTGTTAGGAATGAACGAAAATCCATTCTATAGCTGGAAAGGCAAACTTACTTCCACCTGGCTTTAACTCTAGCTGAACTGCCGCAACCCTTGACATTTCAAATGCATTGAATATTTTATCATTCCATTCCTATGGATCTGTTTTGTTGAGACATAATCCAAAGTAACAGATCCAGAAATAGAAGGGTTTTGTTTTGTTTTAAAGTTGACTTGCTGTGTCACACCTCATTTGTCATGCCCTTCTGCATCTCGTAAACAAACAAATACAATTATTTGCTCCCTAAAATACAAGTTATGTCTCCAAGATTCTGTCTAGGTTGTTTCCATTTCTAATGGCAATACATGTACATGTCCTTCCATATATGCAGCCTTGGATGGATCTTTGCTCATCACTTCTGGAAACAGTAAATAATGGATGACAATTAATATTTGTGACTTTCATTCTGTCTTTTGCAGAAATATATAGCAACTTGTCAGTCTAAACTCTTGGATTTTGTTGCTCTGTTTTTGCCTTGTTTCTTTGGGGTTTTTAGACGACCAACCCTTAGGTACTTTTAAACCTACCATGATTTTCTGAAGGTAGATACTTAGCACTTCTAAAAAGCCAGACACCTGTGTCACAAACACTTCACTTTAATTTTCCACTTATTTATGGTAGTTTGGGCCACTTATATATGATACAAAACTTTGGCAAGAAAACCATTATTCAGCACACTGGTCACTTGAAAAAAATGTATCTTTGCAAACAAACAGATGATCTACAACACAAATCCTTCTGTTCATGCAGTCTGCTTTCAGTTGCATCAGAAATTAGCATAATATCATGGTTTGAGAAATGCTGTCAGCTGCTTAGTCTTTATGCTGATAGTATGCAGAATTGGAGTCTGTGAAGAAAATAACTTACTGCTTTGAAAAAGAAAAGAAGTGTTTTCTTAGGTACCAGAGCAGACAAAACAAGTAAACATCTGAACCTAATTCAAAGTTCATTGACGTCAACAAATTTTTTTCCCTTTACTTCTGTAACTTCTGAGCAAAGTCATAAGGGGAAAGGGCGATAAATGTATTGGCATTAGTGCTAATCTAACTTAAATACCATAGATTACATTATTGTCTGACATTCAAGCCATAATTACATAAATCTGCTCCATGTATTTGCTGTCAATTTTATGGATGTTTCATTCACTTAGAAAACAAACAAACACACAATGTTCTGTTTGCTTTAATATGCAAGAGATTTGAGTGCTTAAGAAGTTTATTTACATTCATTGTTGCTTGTAAGGATGCTGTTTGTGTGCAAACTCAGTGAGACATATGATAAAGCCAACTTCAGTTCTTAGATGATAAGAAAATAGCATTCCTAAATCTGTTTCCTAAGGTAATAAAAAAAAAAAAAAAAAAAAAAAAAAAAAAAAAAAAAAAAAAGAAAAAAAGAAAGGGAAAAAAAAAAAAAAAGGAAGGTGAAGACACTAGACTGAAGATTCCCAGAGGCAAAGTAATATATGGGCTTAGCAAAGCCATAGGGAAGATAATTTCAATCAGAAAGTTATAATGAGATAAGCCAGATGGATAGGTTCAAAACCAGTTTTGGCTTTAGGAAATTAAAAAGAAAAAAAAAACCCAGAAAATTAGGAAGGTGTTAGAAGCATAAAATTTAAAGCCCTTATCATGATAAAATCTAGAAATATATGTAACATTTGGAGGGTTAAGGAAAAGAAGTGTTGTCTGTGCCTTTGTTTCAGCAGTTTATTTAACTCAAACTTTTTTTTTCTTTTGTTTAAAACTGCCTTTTTATTTAAAAGGAAGCTAAAGCTAATCTAGAAAACACAGTTCTCAATCAATCCAGTTTATTAAGAATTCAGGGTGCGTTTAGATTCATCTGTTTCCTTTGCTAAGCTCTGCATATGACAATTGTGCCCTGTGATGAAAAATACATCTTTTTTAAGGGGCAGGTGGAAAGGGAGGGAGAGGGAGAGATACTGTGTTCTTTTTCTCTGACTCAAACAGAAAATGCATATAAATAATAAATACAATTTTTGTGATGTCTAGAATTTTCTATTCGTAAGGGATGTTTGCTATGGATGAGATATTGTTATTCTCATTAATCATCTTGAGATGCACAACAGGTTGAAGATCCTATTTAGAATCTCTGTGTATATCTTATTCAACGCAAATCATAAATTTGCAAAAATGGAATCCTTGTAACTGCAACCTGCCAGACTTTAGACCACTTCCCTTGTTTCAAAATCAAAAATTCTGAATACAAAACATAAAGGCATGTAATATGAAAGTTCAGAAGAAATCTCGCTCCCAACACTCATGTTTGCTCCCTAGCATGTTTGACTATGGAAGTGCGGTACAACAGTCTGGCTGAAGTTAAAGCTTCAGAAATCTTTCAAACAAACAAATCCAAAGAGGTGTAGGTAGACCTGAGATATTCAATTTCTGCAAAACCTTATCAACAGTATGAATATGTCACCTAACCCCACGATCCCTCCCTTGGCAATCAGGGCCATCTGAAGGGAGTGAGATGCCTACGCTTGATCCTCATCTTCTCAGCCAGGTGCAGGAGTCTGGGGACTTGAACTAGGTAGGCTGTGTGCAGGAGGCAGCTTTGCTATGTCTGAATGCCATGGGTGATTTAAATATTTTATGTCTGCTTTTCCTGAAGAGTAGGGAGATGGGAGAGAAGTCTTTGTGTCCAGATTTGATCTAGGAGCCACCACTTGAGCCCCACTGAATGTTGTTCAGCCTCACTGAACATTTAGCCCCACTAAAATAAGCATGGATTTTACAGGGAATATTTAGTTCTCTAGTATCTAAGGGAACATGAATGTTGAATCATTCAATTCTGCAGTATGGATTTGTAAAAGTTTTGTTCTTTTCCAATGGTAATGTGGTTGGCACTTTGGTTTCTTCTTTGCTATTCACATGGAAGGGCTTTTTGCTATATTTTTTCTGGTTTTTGGAAGTATATCCACCTTGAGAAACCCTCTGTGTGCCTTGTGGGTTGTTGGGGATTTTGTGTCTTTTTGCAGGGTGTTGCCTAGGCAAATCTCCAACTTCCCAGAAATTGTCCTGGTAGGTCTTGTAACAGAGTGCAGACTTCTTAAATGCACTAATTAAGTGGTTTGGCAGCATTTTAATTTAATTTCTGGTCAAAAACATTATACTGTAGAATGTTACGGACAGCTTGACAATGGATCATTTCTTTTAGTATTTTGTCTATAAATTCAAAAACTACAGCACAAATTTATCGTCTACTCTCATAGTACAGAAGCCTTTGGGATTAACAGTACAAATTAAAAGTGAAAATAGACTTTTCCCGCAATTTAACTTCACAAAAATAAGAGATTTGTTTAAAAGGTGTAAATTAAGGGGAATTTATAAAATTAACTTCATGAAACTTTGCTTCAAATCACCTGTGTGCAGCACTAAAAAATAACTATATAGAAAAATATACTGATTAAATAATAATTTAGGTGTAGCTAAAGATTTATTCTAAACACAGGATTATCCTCTGTATTTTAATGGTTACATTAAACTTCTGGGGAAAAAATGAAGTTTGATAAGACATAACCGCCTTATCAGTATGACTGATGTTTTAACAGTGCATGTAAAATTAGCTGGACAAAATTCAGGACCTTAGTATGAATATCATTGCAAGTTAAATCTACTACTGCTTTGCTTAAAGAAGATCACCAGTTGTTGCCCATATTAGCTGCCATCTTCAGGTCTTGGGTTAATCTGCATGGGAACAGAAGTGAGCCTTGAAAGTGCTAAACTACAGTGATTACGACTTCATCTCTAACGTCTCTAGACCTATGCCCTTTGGAAAGGCAAAG
This sequence comes from Acanthornis magna, assembly GCA_036785705.1. NCBI lineage: Eukaryota > Metazoa > Chordata > Aves > Passeriformes > Acanthizidae > Acanthornis > Acanthornis magna. The sequence continues at coordinate 11,995,857 of JAWUZG010000025.1, forward strand.
AGTGTTAAATTGCAGATTAGGAGGAGCAAGTGTCAGTGACCCTCCCCAGCACAAAAGTGTACACATTATTTGTTTCCACCCTGACGAGCATCTGCTACACTAAGCTTAGATCTGCAAGTTGCAAGCAGTAAAGCTTTTGACAAATTGAACTTTGCTGAAAAATTGATGGAAGAAGCTGAGATATCTCAGCTAGCTAGAATATTTTTATAAGTCTCCTCTTACTGCTTTTAAAAATGTCCCTCATTCCTAATCTGTCACAGGGCTAGCCCATCCCATCAAAAATTTTTCAGATGTCTACAAAAGCCTGTGAAGTAACTTACACTTCTAAAAAAAGTGGCCAAAGCTTTTCTTGCTGGTCATTATTTTTCTACTTTTTCGATATATGCTGCTGTCATTTCATATCCTCACGTTGTCTCTTGCCTTATGTTTAAATCACAGATTGTCTGGAACATGGATCTTCATTTTGGTATAGGTACCTATGGTGTCTGATACAAAGGGGTCTGTGAAACTTGTCAGCAGTAATGGAGATGTATCTCGAATGCAGGTATACGGAAAAGAACGATTGAAATAGAGCATTTATGTATAGCATAACCTTCTCAAGTATTTTCAGAAGAACTAAATATAAGCTATTTGTGTCATTAAACAGAGATTAGAGTTGTTACATATTTATGTCTAACTAGGAAAATCACTCTAATTGATTCAATCTTAGCTCAGAGCTTGAACATAATATGTATGAAAATCACAGAGCTTCTCATGTTTATGAAAGCATAAGAAAAATGATACATTGAGACTAGCTGCTGCTTCAGTGTCAAAAGTTTAAAAAATATAAGGATACTGGGGTGATAGTTGGAGTGCATGGTTATCTCTGTAGACTTGGAAATCCATGCCGTATTTGGTGGAAAGGAAAAAAAAGGTATAATTAATGTGTAAAAAGAAAATGGATGTTAAATTAATTGTCAAACTTTTACTTAATTATGGGCACAGAAGAGTCAGTTTGTTAAGAAGCCTGTCTCAACTCTTTTTTGCATGTACAGTGCAACAGAATTTAGTAGACTTGAATTATGACTTATAATTTTGAAATATGATTATATTTTAGGGACTGTTAGGAATCCAATTCCTGCAACTATTTTGCATTAATAAAGCTTGACCCCTCCATAGGCAGTAAACATCTCCACTACTAATGAGAAAAAGAAAATGCTGCTTATGCCATTCCAATTAATAAAGCAAAATTATATATTTAGTTGTGTGCAAAGCCAACTTGTGAAAAAACTGGCATTAAATAGTTTGGTCTCATTGCTAACAATGTTATAAACTTCCTAAAATCTGTCAATATTGCAGAATTACAGATTTCTTAGTGTCCGAAAGGACTTCTGGAGACCATCTAGGTCAACCCCCTTGCCAAGGTAGGGTCACCCAGGGCATGTTACATAGGAACACATCCAGGTGGGTTGTGAATGTCCCCAAACGGGGAGACTCCATGACATCCCTGGGCAACGTGTCCCAGTGCTCTGCCACCCCCATGTTGGGGTGGAATTTCTCGTGTTTTAGCTTATAGCCATTTCTCCTTTTGCTTTCTCTTGGGCGCCACTGAAAAGAGTCTGACACCATCCTCTTGATAAACACCTTTGAGATATTTATATGCTTCAACGAGATCCCTTCTCAGTCTTCTCTTCTCCAGATTAAACAGGCCCAGCTCCTGCAATGTGTCCTCATAAGAGAGATACTCCAGAATGCATGTGTGTCATTAATATACAAGCTAAAGACCTGAGCTATTTCACAGAATGGTTGAGGTTGGAGCAGTCCTCTGGAGATCACCTAGGTCAAGCCCCCTGATGAAGCAGGTTCAGCAGGTTGCACAGGATCACATCCAGGCAGGTTTTTTAATATCTCCAGAGAAGGGTACTCAAAAACCTCCCTGGACAGCCTGTTCCAGTACTCTGTCTCCCACAAATAAAACTTTTTTCCTCATATTCAGATGGAACTTGTCTTTCATTTTTTGTTTGTTGTCCCTTTTCCTTTTGCTAGGTATCACTGAAAAGAGCCTGGCCCCATCCTCTTACCCCCTGCCTTTAAGATATTTGTATATATTGATAAGATCCCCTCTCATTCTACTCTTCTCCACGCTAAACAACTCCCTCAGCTGTGTAAGAGAGATGCTTCAGGTCTCTAGTCATCTTCACAGCCCTTCACTGGACCTGCTTCAGGAGCTCCACATCTCACTTGTACTGAGGAGCCCAGAACTGGACACAGCACTCCAGATGTGCCTCACCAGGGCTGAGCAGAGAGGCAGGATCACCTCCCTTGTGCTGCTGGCAATGCTCTTCCTAATGCACCCCCGGATACCATTGGCCTCTTGGCCACAAGGATGCACTGCTGGCTCAGGGACAGCTTGTTGTGCACCAGGACCCCCAGGTCCTTCTCTGCAGAGCTGCTTTTCAATAGGGCTAAGTTACCTCCCTGAAGACCAGAGTTAAGTCCACATCTGAGTCTTGGAAAGAATTACTGTAGAGTATACCAGTATAAAATGAACAATATATCAATTTATATGTGGAATCAAAAAAAAGGGAATAATTTTTGCAGAGTGTTTTGTCGTAGCACCTGACATGTACCACTTCTGGAAAAGGATAAAAGGAACACTGGGAAGAAAATGTAGATATAAGAGCCTGGTGTTAAAGGCTGTATGTACAGTAGTAACAGTGGATGCAGGGAGAAAAAAACAACAAAACCAAGCCTTGTTTTAGAAAAATACAGCTGGCATTTTTACAGGTCTGTTTCTAGCTCCTTGTGCAAAAATCTGCTGATAGTCTTAGAAACACTTCTTGCAAAATCATACTGAAAGCTTCACTATCAGTGGGAAATATCTGAAAAGGAATAGCAATATGCATTGGGGAGAAAGGTAGTTTCAGCAAAATTTTAGGAAGGTGGAATTGGAAGCCTTTGGAGAGGATAACAATGCTTAAATGATATAGCCTTTATGATGTAAATTACCTGATGAGAATGCATATTTTGCCACTTGGGATTATTTTTAAGGTATAGAAATGTTATTTCAGCATGGGTTATCTGAAGGGAACAAACTTCCTGCTATAGTTTAGATTTTTTGTTTGCAGGTGCTAACCTGATTGGGGATATAGAAAAGAATGCAAGGCAGAAATTTTTGAAATATGTCTCAGAGTACGTTGCCATTGAAAATACTGTTGCTGGAAAGTTCACTATACCTTTCTAAAATGACAAAGTTTCACGAATCTAGTTTGTTTCAAAATATTCTTTGTCACCATTTCCAGGTTTGCCCTTGTGTACTTCCTTGTCCATCCATGCTATGGACACATTCTTGAAACACGAAAATACCCTGCATTCTTAACATCCATTCCAAAATTATTAACTAAGATAGTATCTTTAGTTAATATGATAAACTATATTTTAATTTAAAAATGGTATTTCCCTGATGAAAGGATCACTAACCGTGTTCATACATTGTATATGCTTCTTTATAATTTTGCAGTGCAATTATCAGCTTCTGTACATAGACAAACTTATTGTTGTTTTATAATATATTTGTCTGGAGGATTTCTTGGCTCTGTCAATGGTCTTTGTATTTTCCTTCCTTTCCTTCAAGCTGTCTACTTTGGGGAAGATGATCAATGTTCTGTGATACAGTCACTGGGAAAGCTCACTGTTTGAAGACTTCTGTGGGAAAATTCAGTGTTTGAAGATGTTCTTTTGTCCAAAATCATACCCAATAGATAAAATATTCACAAAATAGAAACAGTAATAAAAGATTCAGTAATAAAAAAACACAAAATAGAAACAGTAATAAAAGATGTGTCAAAAGGTCAGCACTAGTAAGTTAATTTTTTTACAGGGTTTCTGCACATTTTATTGATGAGAAATTATCTAATAATCCTATTTAAGAAAACCATTAGCATAAAATATTTTATTCACCTAAATGTTTGACCTGAAAGTGAAGTCAAAAGTCAGTGGAGTTAAAAAGATAAAAGAAATATTTCCTTTAGATCTTGAAACACTGGAAAAAAATTATGTTTCCACCAAAGAATTTGTTCTTTATAGCACTGTCTGTTTTGATGAAAAGGTGATAATTTTGATCATCTTTTAATTATGCCTTATTTTAAGTTTGTTCAGTAAACAAGCGATGTAAACAGATATTGCTAGCAGACACAGTGGTTTGCACAGCACTTTGTGAACTGCACTTCCAGATCTTCTGGGAACTTCTGGGAGCCTCAGGGTGAGTGCTGGTGTTGCTGGTGTGCACTGGTGCGGCTGCTACAGAGCTCCTAGAGGCTTTGGCTTCTATTAGCAAAGCAGAGTAGCTCTGCAGAGGGGATGCAACTCTCAGAGTCTGTGTGGGCAGAGGGAGAGCCCATGAAGACAGAGGGAGTGTGAAAGAATCACAGAATTGTTTAGGTTGGGAAAGACCTTTCAGATCATTGAGTCCAACTGTTAACCTAACACTGCCTAGTCCACCGCTAAAACAGGCGGGGAGAAGAGGAGGAAACTGCACTCTGGGCAAAAGATTGGCTCAGATGCCTAGAGCGCTTGTATGGAATGGATGATGTCTGGTGGACATTTGTGGATCAGAATCTAAGAAAAGAGAAGTGAAGACAAGAGTGTGAGGGGAGATTACTGCAGTCTACTGGGTCAGGATGAAAATATGAAAAGTCTTCTTTAAATGGCTCTAGGAAGTCTTGGGATCACAGATGATGGTGCTCATTGAAGACTCAAGCCTCCCTGACATCTGCTAGAGGGGCAGAGTGATGAGATGTGAAAAGTTAAGAAGATTTCTGGAGGATAACAAGGATAACTTCATGATACAGACACTGGTTGGCGCAATCAAGGGTGACACAGATGGATCTACTGTTCACCGGGAAAGAGATGCTGGGATGTGGCAATTAATGGCAGCCTGGGCTGTAGCAGCCATGAAACAGTGGGTCTGAGGTGTTGTGTGACAAGTTTGTGCAATCTCTAGTTTTTAACACACTAGAGATGAGACTTGTTAAACCACTGAGACATTAGTGTGATCTTATCTCATAGCGGAAGTGCTTTGAGTAGAAGTTTGGTCTAGTGGCCTCCTGAGGTCCATTTCAAATTATCCTTTGAACTCTCCAAGTACTATGCATCATCAGCTGAATGGCCTTTTGAAAGAGGAAAGATGGAAGTTGGAGGCTGAATACAGACACGGATTTCAGCAATCTCTTCATCAGAGCTGTTTCTTTTGCTGGGCTGTGAGATTTAGTTTAACCACCTGCAAAATTAAGTTATTTTGGTTTTTATTTCCTTGTTTTCTGCCACTAATTTTGTTGTCCATTGAAGACAGTAGAGGATTCGAGAACAGACTTTTTATGAGATTAAAACCACAACTTCTCATCTGCCACCTGCAGAGGCCAGGTTTCTAAAACTATTATTCAACACTACAGTAAATTTACCTCCAAGCTTCAGAGTTCTGAGTAAAAAAAATCCACATGCTCTGTATGCTGATTCCATATGAAAAGATCTGTCTGTTTTAAGTACTTTTAAAAATATTCGTGGATTGTGTTTTCATAAACAGGCTCTTTCTGGCACTGTCAGTCTTCTTGTAGCACCAGGACATCATTACAAACTCTTTATTTCATCTTCAGGTTATCCAGCACAAATGGTACAAATGCTGGCAAACCATCAGAAATAATTTTGTACAGAAAATCTAGCAGCAGTAATCATGGCACCATGACCTGATTATACAGCAGTAAAGAAGAATAACAGATTTTTCTTTTCTTTTTGGTGGATACAGGGTTCTATAGAAATTTGGAAAAAGAAGACACTATGCAGATTTCTGACATAATAGTACTGTATAACAAAATCATGTAAAGAATAGTAAGAGATAAATAATCATTTAGTGTATTTATATTTACACATGTACATGAAGAATGCAATAGTGTCTGAAACTAAAAAGTGATTTGTACCTTTTCATACCAGAAACTTAACCTAGCATTTTCTGCTTGTTTCACTGCATTCATCTAGGAATGAAGTTTGTCAGCCTTGAATCCAGATTAATATGTTTTATTGTTTCTCTTTTACAAGTCTTTTAGGAAAATCCTGCTTTAGTTTAAGATGTAAAACTACTAGTAATACAATGAAGACATTTATGGCTTAAGGCTATTTTCTTTAATTCATTCAATTGGGAATTTTTAAATTTATCTTCATGTAAGAGACTGAGTTGAGAATTTCTTTTTGTCCTCTCTTAGGTCTTGTCCATCATCAGTTTCTACGGAGATTTTTATTTTCAAATCATCTTTTGCTTGCAACCATAAGTAACCTAGCAGAGAAGAATGCTGAAACTGAGGTTTGTTTTTTTTTTAAGTAGAGATTCAACACTAATACAAAGAATTAATGCGGACCTCATATGCGTACACCAATAGACTGGCACCTGTGACTGTCACACAATCCAGGCAAATGGGAATTTGCTCTACTTTGACGTTCCTAAGGTTGTTGTTAAGGATGAGAAAGGGAGCTTGGAAGTTTGAAAACCTATTGCTTTTTGGAATGTAATGGAAAGGCTTGTGATGTCTAAACTATTGAAGCAGTATACCCCAAAAATGTAGGGAAGAATACAAGGACTTTTTTCTTAAAGTTGTTTCCATTATTCTAGGGTTTGAATTTGTGTGAGCTTAAGGCTGCCTTCACCGAGCTCAATGTGTCTGGTTGGTTCCAAATTTTAGTACCTAAATTGCGGTGTACCTTTCAGTAGTTGTCTCTCATGTCTCTTTCCATTTAAATGCTACAACTGTGACCCTGCATCATCCTTTCAATGATAAGGGAATAATAGGGTTAGTCATAAGACGGTAAGGAAGAAATGCAGCAAGTAGCAACCCCATAACTGAGAAGTGCAGCTTCCTATCTCTACCAGTTTCAGATGGAAGCTTTTGTGAAGAAAAAAAAGGAGACAAAGCATCCACACAAAAATGCAATGACACTTTGTACATTCACCACCCTGCAGAGCTGGAGAGATTTTTTCAGCTAAGATAGGACAACTCAAAAATTTAGTTGTTCAACAGTAACAGGAAAAATCCCAGACAGATATAGGAATGGGAAAGCTGCAAAAATATTTATGTTTTAAAATTCCAAGCTGAAAGAATTTGACGTCACTTTGAATTAATATATTGTAGCATGCCAGGATCTTTAGGGGTATAATGTGTTTTTTTAAATACTGAGGAAGAGAGAAAAACATGTAATTTAAGTGAGAAACTGAATGGCAACAATTCCTTGGCTAAGCATCCCCGGTTTTACTTGAAGCCCACAAAGAAAGGTTCATGCTTGCTGACCAGGTCAGGGCAACTTTTTATCCTAGCATCATTAGACAAGTTACCAAAAACAAGGCCAGAGATTAGATTCAAGTGTACCAGGAACCAGTTTCATTTTCTTGGCTTTTATGGTAGTTTAAAATGGTTTTTTTTTTTTATTTGGATAACTATTTAATCTGCTGATTTATTATTACCAGACTTAAACTCTGATTCTGTTTTTCCTCAGTGTTGTACGAGTGTTACTCTACTACCATCATCAACTGGCATGAGTAGTAGGCAAGCCCTGATGTAAAACTAGCTCAGGTCAGAAGAAAACCTTAGAGATAAATGACAAAAAACAAGACTGTTTTCTTTTTAAAAGCAGCCTTTGCAACCTTTTTTTAATAGCAGCCTATTTATTTTTAGTAGCAGCCTTTGCAGTTGCACACACATGCACACACACACTCATATATATATATTTCTCAGAAACTTTTATTTTCAACATTTTAACCAAATTTTCATGAGAGTCACAATGTGAATTTTCTGTGCTATGTTTAATGTTCTGGAATATAAGGCCCTCTTTGTGGAAAGGGGCCACTTTTCAATAGCGTGTCGAGGAGTTTTTAACATGAACAAAGCTGTGTATTTTTCACCAAGTTTCTTTGCTGAGAAATTAAATTAAGTTGAGGTCTTACTAAAGTAAGAAAAATTTAACATATTTTCCTGTAAGTTAGCACATATATGATAATTTTAAATGTTTCTGAATTCTTAGATTTAACAAATTAATGTGTCTAACACCTTAAAACAAATTGAGTGCGAACTTTCAGTGGCATAAAATGAAATGCTCACTCATACCAGCTCAACGAAGTGAATTTTTTCTGCATTATTCAATACTCTTAAAGCATCAGATAAAAGCAGAAGAAGCTGTGCACATTTTTACCTCTGTCACATAATCTGAAATCCACTCTTATGTAGTAATGATTTACACTGGATTTGTAGAAGTGTTAAAAAAACAGCTTACAAAGAGGTAAAGTGACAGAGCTATTGGCAAAGCACCTTTGTGTGTATGTATAATATTTGGTATAAATTATTCATATAAAGGATAATATTTGTTTTCAGAGCAACTTCAAACTTATATTACAATTACCTTGTATGTTTGATTAAAGCCAGCAATTGAATGATATGCTATAGAAAAATAATGTAATTATGGAACAATCCATTAAATTTCACCTATTTTACTGACTATGCCAATACTATTTTTTACCACAGTAGGAGTAGAACACCACCTGTTACATGCTGCAGTTAAAAATACAGAGTTTAAGTCTCCTGGCAATAGTGCCAAACAGGAAAAATTGATCCTCTCTAAGAAATGCTACAGAAGTTAGTTGTAAATCAGAGGTTAGTTGATACACTCAGTGATCATTGTAAAAAAACCCCAAAAACCAAAAAAAACAAAACAAAAAAAAAACCAAAAAAAAAACAAAAAAAAAAAAACAGTATTTCTCTTTATTTAGTAAGTAAACAAACAAAACAAACAAGTCATTCAACATATGCATAAAGTATTGTGCTGAGACATCTAGATTGTATTTGGATATGTAATTGGATAAAGATTTCAAATAAAAGTAAAGATCCTCTTTTATTGTTTGTTAAATAGTATAAGATATGACAAAATTATTCACTAAAACAATGTACATGGCACTTTTTTTAATAAGGACACTATATTTTAATTAAATTCTCTGGCAGTTAAAGTAGCAAGAATATGGTGAACAAATACCACCATCTCAGTAGCTTATTTCAGATGTTTAATTTTGAATGACTCCATTATTTTTTTTCTCACTTGAAAAGTATTATGTGTTACCTGGATTACTGAAGATAAAGTCTCCATTTAAAAAAAAAAATGTGTAATGTAATAATGACTGAGGAGGAGATCTCAATGCATTACTTTTTTTGGTCATGAGACAGTGTAAAAATGTGTTGTGAGCAGCAGATAACTTAAAATACATGTTTCTACTTTAAATGATTAATCTCAAATGAGATGTCATAATCAACTAGGTGGTATTCCAAATGCCACCAAAATTAGCAATATAAGCAAATACATCTGACATTGTATCTGAGATAGGTCAAAAAGATGCTTCTGGTCAGTTTCTTGCTTTACTGGGAAGGTTCTTTAGATGCAGCAGCACTAATTATTGGCATGACCATGTAGGCCAAGGTCAATAATTTACCACAGGGGTGTATTTAACATAATTTTACCTGTCCTGCTCATGATAAAAAAAGGATATTTTATTCATTGGTGTGCATAACTCCTTGATTAGAAAATACCACTTTTCTGTCCTGTCAGACAGAAAGAAAAAATGCCAGTTTGGAAATTCAATCCACTTTATCTCAGTTCTTTCAAGAACTGGCATCATTTCACAGAAAAGGTTCACTTAAACTTTTGAAGGCTTATTGAAAGTCCAAGAAGCAATTTCATCAAAGTATCATACACTTTGCATTTGATTTGTATGATGAAGCTGCCTGCAAGAAGGTCCCAAATTTAGAAAACTGTCTGATGCACTGCCATCAGCTGGTAAGTGCAGAGGTGTGATGGTGCAGTGCCATTGGAAGCTGTACAGGAAAAGGAAAGAGAGGCAGATGCTTAGTTAAGATCTTTGAGTGAGCTTCTATATAGTTGCAATTTTTTTGTCACCTGGAAGTTTAGCTAATATGAACCCAATGGGTCTGGCCATGCACTGGAATTGCTGAGTTCTGTTCACATTTCTGGCAGCAACCTGCTCTGCTGGAGACCTCTTAGTCTTGCTATGTCCTTAGTCTTCGTTCACCTTTTTATGCTATAGACTGTTTGTACATTTCCTAAGGCAATAGAATCTTGATCTTCAAAGGGCTTCTTATAAAGAGCATACAGTGACTGAACATTAAAATATTAATCTTACAGAGAAGTCCTAAGAATTCACTGATCTAGTGCCTGGTATACATTTGTCTGCCTCACACTGAAATGAGAGTTACCTGGCGTATTATTTTCATGACTAAGTATAAATTCAGACAGCTGGCACAAAATTCTTCCTCCTGGTTGTGATAACTAACATCACAAATTATTTGGTAAGTTAAACAGCTTTTGCCATGCAGTATTCAGAGAAAGTGAATATCATAGTTAATTTTAAGAAGACAGTCAAACTATAAATTTCTGGTGCTATTTTTTGCCACTGAGCAAAGAAGGAAAAGAAAAAAAACAACCCCAATGTTGTAAGTTGTTTGTCAACAACTTTATACAGAAAACTTTTCCCTTCTTGCAAAATGCTTGATGAAATCTAATTTTTAGGAAAAAGTCAGTGCTCACATTTTCATCTTCTGCTAAGGCATGCATTTGCTATTTTAGGAGAGAACCCTAAGTTTATTCAGTTTTGTCTAAAATCTTGCCAGTTTTTATTTACCCATTAAGTACAAGAGAGTGAAGAAACAGCGTCATACAGTAATTTTAATCACCAGAATATTCCCTCTTCAGCTTGAATTTACCAAAAGTGCCTTTTCTGTTCTAAAACTCCAATTTTAATTTACAAATTTGCTTCAACAACTGCACAGTATGGATTGAAATCTTCTTTCAGTGAACACATCTGTGGTGTCAGGGAAACTGCATGAGCATGGTTTTAAGAGAGTTTGCCTTCGATTTAACCTAGAAATTCATAATAAATCTGTTTCCCAGGATGCTCTCATTCTCTTACCCTTGAATGGATGGTCTTTCAATTTTCTACATCAAGGAAACTTTTGGAGCATGGCTACTCCAGAAGTTATTATGTAAGTATTTTTAATGATATATGCTTTTTTAAAATAGACCCATTAGTCAGGTACATTTGAAATTGTAACTGAAAGTTTGCATACCTAGTGCTGTCTTAAAAAATTCTGATTTAAGTTACATAGACTTTTTGTAAAATGAAGTTAAAACAATATATGACATAGTTATTGGTGCTTAGATGGAAGGTAAAAACACATTACAGATTACAAGATAAAGGAGGATATTTCTTATCTTTATTTAAAGGAATAGAGGATTCCAAGGAGAGGTAAAAATCATAAAATATCTAAATTTGGAATGGCACATTTTCATAAATGCTCTGTCACGAAACATCACCCATCCCTCCTGCTTCTGAAGTTTGCTATCTTAGACACCTACTTGGTGCCCTAGATCTTGCTTTTAGGAGATTAGGAAGTGTGAAGGAGGCCCTTACAAATTTGTGTTTCACCAAGGTTTCTCTCCTTCTTACTACTGTATTTCATAATCAAGGAATCAAACTGCAGGTGGAAGAGAAAGCAATCATTTTATGCTATGTTTTGTTGGGGATCTTTTTCTTCTGCAAAACAAACACATCAATGAAATTTTAAAAATTTTCACTATTTTCTCATTATAAGAAGTGGAGCTAATGTACATCTTCATACGTTATTGTATAATGTTGAGCAGGAATAATAGGGAAACTAATTTGAGAACGATGGTAAATAGTTGATAATATGCAGCCCTTATACTCAAAGTATGTTTTAAACAGAGCAGGATAAATATCAGTTTGTAAACATCTGTCCCATTATGTTGAAAGTTAACAAAGTTAAGATGAAGGCATTTTCCCCAAACAATGCATATTAGATGTCTACAATGCAGCAAACACTCAGCTTTATGTGGTGTTTGTCCTTTATTTGTAGTTGAAAGCATACAAAATACGGAGTAGAAGGTGGTTTGATGTATAATTTTCTTTCAATAACTGCCAGGGAATTATTCATAATCACATATATATAGTAGTTAAGAATAGTTGGTTTTATTCTTATGTTTAGCTTACTTTTGGAGTGCAGTTTAAAGCATTTGTGCTCAGACAGGCTCCCAGCTGAATATTTGATGTCTGTGCTAGCTGATACAGCCAGCAATTCAAAGTGATATATTCTGAATTACTTTATTTGGGGAACAAGAGAAGGGGGAATGTGTTTTGTTTAATTGCATGTTTTGAATTCATAAGACATAACACGTTCTTTCATGAGGAATGTCAAACAGAAGTAGTTATTTCCTTAATTATGCTCCAAGGCCCTACATTTGTTCTCTTGGACAGCTTTCTAGAAAACTTCTGCCTTCTGGCTCCTGGAGTTCCCACTATTCAGAGAGAATATAAGCATTTCTGTATCCTTTGCTACCTCAGAGACTTTTGGTTTTGTCTCATTCTCTGTAAAGCTGTGTGAGACTGGAATTCACAGTGTACACAAAGATCACAGTAGAGACTTTAAAACAATACAGTTTAATCTTAATTTATTTATTTAATATGGGATTTGTTGTTTTGGTTATTTTTTTTTTTTTTTACACTTTGGTTGCCAGGCCTGAAAATCTTTTCTCTTTTTTACATTGCAATGAGAGAAAGCCCCACATCTGGTCCTAAATCTAAGTTTTATCTTAGAAACTAAAACCACAGAAAATGGTGTATTCATAAATGCATTCACTGCATGTGGTTTCATTTGGCAACACTGAAGGATTCCTGGCCCTGAATTACTAGGCTTATTGAATTCCATCTCATACTCAGTGTGTGAGGATTTGCTGGGGTGTACCCAGTTTCTGAGCAACGAACTTAGGTCTGAGCAGTATGTTTGGCATGGCTTGCCCAGAGATAACACTTGAAGCATTAAGAGAGGCTAAGATGCTCAGGACCATGGTTGGAATCCTTGCAAGGCGTATAACAGACCTTTGTGTTGTTAAAGTGCATGAAAAAGGAAGGTGTGATATTCTTTAAGAATTGCTTGCTCAGATAATCCCATGCTTGACTATCACCAAGTATGTTGTATTTCAAGAGCACCTTCAGATTCTCTGACATATTTGGGCATATCTCAGCTTGATGAGGCACCTTTGCCCTCAGCATTGTGCCTCTCCTTATGCTGGAGCTGGGGGTGGAAAGGAGCACCATTACTGGTCTGCATTGCATGGAGGATCACACGCTTCTTACTGCTGCTCCTGCTTCTTCAGGGGACAAACAAAAGCTTGTGGTGGAGAGGTGAACCTCAGTGAGAAGCTGAGAGATGTGTGACTGCCTCTGATTACATCCTGCTCTCCGCCCTCCTAAGTGCCTGTATTCAGAAACCTGATCAGGGAAATTTTCTGGGTTTGGAGGTATGAGAAGGTTTGTTTCATATGCTCTTCTGCCATCCTCAGCTGGGTTTCTGTCATGTACATAAAGGCAGCATAAACTTGAGAGCTGATAGCATGAATTGATTAATGTGATTAAGTACAGCTTCTAAAGTGCTCTAAAAACACCCCCTGACAAGTCATCTCTTTGCTCCATCTCCTTTGTTAATAATACAGATGTCCCTTATCACCTAGATTGCAAGCAAAGTTGAAGCTATGTTTTTAAACTGCTGCTGACCAAGCCAGTTTTACACCCTCCATCACTGTGGCTTGTTTTGTACCCCACAGGGTTAAGCTCAATATCTTATTGACAATAGTACAGTGCAATGTGCATAATCTTTTTTCAACCATCAGTCGACATTTAGTCAACAACTAAACGCTAAATGAAGCTTTTCATGACAAATGTATTTCTAGATCATTAAGACAATAAGAGGCGTAATATTCGTAACTTAGCCTATTAAAAATCTATGCCATGCAGCTTTGTGTGCATGAAATTTTAACTGGTAACATTTCATAGTATCAGAACTACTTGCACAAAAAGATACGGATATGAGTTGACAGATGTGCCCATGAATGTTTAGCAATTCATGATAACTGACTGAATCTTACCATTTAATGACTTAAGGCCCTACTCTGGTGGAATATGCACATCATGTGTGCATAATTCAAACACGGATATGGTAGAACACCACTGCCTATGTTACATAAATACTATTTCAACAGTATTTATTCTTGCTGTTTGAAAACTCCATTAGAATCTTAGGATTCAAGTTCAGTGGAGCAAAGAGATATTTCAGCATCTGTGTGGAGCTTTTCCAATGGCTAAAGTTATAATTGTGTATCAGTACTTGATTTAGAAATATTGCAAAACTTGTCCTATGAGCCTGACATTACTCAGTCTTTCACTCTTTTATTTGGAAACATAACTCAAATTAGTCAACCTTCTGTGCCAGAGTGTCTAGTGACATTTTTCAAAGGTTATTTTGGAACACAGATATTTCCCTCATTTCATAGAAGTTAACCTCATCTGCAGCAAGTCAGTGAAGATTTATCTGTGCAGTCTGGATTCCCAAAGGTGTTGGAAGTCTTTGACTCAGTTCATGCCAATGGCATCTACTGGAGATAATGAAAGAATCTGTGGGAATAGCTTGAGCATGAAGATGATGCATACACCACTGCCAAAATTTTATGACAGATTTCTGATTTATATATGTTTGTTCAAATGATAATGCTTATAGTATTCTTTTTTCCTGGAACTCAGCTATTGCTTGAAACTGATCACAAATTAAGTTTATTCAGAAGATGAGAGAAATGTATTTCCATGGAAAAATAAAAAGAAAACATAAAGCCCTTACTAAAGTGTCAATGATCTAAACAAAGAATTGATTAAACTAATTTAGAACTGGTGACTCAAGCCTTATCTTTAGTATCTAATATCCTGGCATTGCTCTGTGGACATCAGATCCTTAATTACATGTTCCCAAAATGACAACTTGAAATATCTTCATGGAGCTGAAAAAACTCATCAAGTATGGCCTGAAACAGAGCATCTCAGTGATGCTGTTTTAGCACAGTGTGTGCAGCTCAGTGGGCAAGTGTTACGAAAGGATTTGGGGTTGGGTTTTTAAAAAATTATTATTCTGTCAGGAATCTGTTTTAACACCTTAAACTCTGGTGGCAGAGTACAGCCCTAAGCAGATGCATCAGAATAAAGAATACTTCTCAAACGGATAAATTTTCTGTGTTGATGGAGTCACACACATGGACCTATCTGCTGCAGCTCTGGAAGACCAGGATCATGGACTTGTCACTCTAGAAACAAATTGGTGGCTTTTGCTGGCTGCAGAATACCTTTGCTTGCAGAATTGGAGCAAGCTAAAGGTGAACGAGTAGTGAATATAGGCTCTCACTTCCAAAACTAAGCAGAAAAGGCCATAAACCAGTCTCTATCACTCATTCTTGTACCCTGATGGTACATCAGAGGCTGCAAAATATTGACATTTTGGTATACAGGCATCCAGGGCAGGGAACATATTTTTCACATTCTTTTCTCAGGTTATTTAATTGTCAGAGTCAAGTTCAGAATTAGAAAGAGGAAGAAAGTAATGGCTGAAAACTAAATAACCATTCCTACAGTTTTTATGCTTTTATGTTTGAATCATCAGCTCTAGACATTTAAACTGAGACACATTAAATTGTTAATGTGCAGAATGATAACTAAACATCTGACCACCTGGTTGATTAGCATTTAGAAAGAAATTGTACAGTTGAGAAATAGAAACCAATTACAGACCTTAAGAAAGAATACGGAAGTCACATATCTTGTAAATATGAAACTGAGAAACTTAATAAAAATCATTTTTTCCAGCTGTTTCCAGATTTGCTAAATCAAAGTAAATGGGT
Source organism: Acanthornis magna (assembly GCA_036785705.1). Lineage (NCBI taxonomy): Eukaryota > Metazoa > Chordata > Aves > Passeriformes > Acanthizidae > Acanthornis > Acanthornis magna. Next base: position 12,011,667 of record JAWUZG010000025.1, read on the forward strand.
TTTAAAAGCCATTTAGCAGATGGAAGGAAAATGTTCACATTTCCTAAAGTGTTAATGAAATTTAGTTATGCCAAAATTGGAAGAAACACAAAATAGAAACAATGGTTATGTGAAACCAGCAGCTGTCACAGTAAGATACTGAAATGTAAAAAAACCCAAAATCCCCCAAAAACAATAGGTTGCCTTTCTTCTTTTCCTAACAAAAGAGTGGCAAAAGAAAAAAAAAAAAAAAAGTGAAAATGTTGGTTTTTCTTTTTCGGGTCTTACTAATGAGTGCCATTTTTTATTAGTCAGTGGTTATATTGCAGCACAACTAGCTCATAAATACACTACTACTGAGACTGGTAATGATTCAAATGATAGCCATAAATCCATTCAAATTGATACTTAGGGCATTGATAAAGAAGGCCAACAGCCTGAAACATTTTAAGTGTTCATTTCAAAAGTTTTGGCACAAAGAACTTTATTTCCCTACAGGGATCATCATGCAGATCTTAGAAGCTTTATGTACTTACCTGTAACATTCAGACAATGAGGCAAAGAGAAACAACATTTCTGAAGCATAGTAGCAGAATCTAAGGAGTAGTGGAGCTGCTGATTAAGAGGCTAAAGACTATTCCCATCTTTATCCACAGAAATAATTATCCTGTAGATAAAATAGTGTTTTCTGTGCTAGGCAGGAGAAAAGTGGAATAACGGAAGGCATCTGTACTGGTAAAATAAGCAGTTTCCACTTTGTGCTGCCTACCAGCAAAAAAAGTAGATGTGACATTAAATTCCTCTGAAGTGAAGCCTGCAAATCGTACAGGATAATAACAGCTCTAAATGGCTGGTTTGTTTTGTTTGGGGTTTTTTTTGGTTTGTTTTTTTGGGGTTTTTTTTTGGTTTTTTGGGTTTTTTTTAGTAAATGTAGATGTAGACACCTTTGATAATTTTATAATTTTGTCTTGTTTGTTTTGTTGGATCAGCAGTAGTGCAACACATGGCAATGAATTTCTTATCTCTGTTTTCTGGTCACCTGTTTTATTGGTCTTTTACCTTCCTTTCTGATTTTCCACTTCAAAACCACTGACCTACACATTATGCAATGAGCCCTTTTGACTTCCTGTGCACATACTTCTTGTGACGTCACAAAATCTACCCAGCCAAGTGCAATTAGTGTCCCCCAAGAACACTCATCATTATCTGACTTATATTTGTAGTAAAAAGTGCAAGGATGAAGTACAAATAAACAGATATAAAACAGCTGTTTTAAAGCACTGGTGAAAAATAAAAAATTGCAGATCTCTAATTTCAATACACAGACATATAGTAAACCTCCTTTGCAATTTCCTCATTACATCTCCTGCTAAATATTGGCAGTCAATTCTCTGAGTTGGGATATTGCTCCCATATAATTTGTAAGATGCCATACATTTTTGAATCACAAGTAAAACTTGAAAATTGCTAGAAAAAATTGTCATAGCTGTCTTTTTTTTTAAACTACTTTTTCCTATATAAAAAATATTTCACATAATAAAATTACAATTTGCATCTTCAAAGTGTATTTTTTTACTTGTTTCAATATTGTTGAAATTTCCCATTTTAATGAAGAACATTTTACTTTCACTTTAGTTTTAGTTCTATGGTCTTTTAGCTTAGTAAAATTGAATTGAACTGCTGTCTGTCACACTGTTTAACATATATTGATATAAATGTTTAAAGTCTGACCTTTTTCTTTGAAATCATAATGGAAGCTTGTTTTGAAATAGTAGAATTTCCTTTTGAATGAGAACTCTTGTTTCTGATTTCTTTTGTTAATATGTTACCTTCTGATAGTTCAAGGAAAGTTTAACATTATTTGAGAAGTTCGCATTGGGAATTTTCAACAAAATGTCTTACCTGCTGGCAGACAAACTTGATTTTGAGGAAACTGTCTTCAGGATAGTTTTTTAGACGAGGAAAGGCATATCAGTTTTCTCAATAGCATATTGGATAATGTATTAATTTGAAATGTAAGCTTAATTTCTAGAAAATTTCACTTGGTCCTCTGTCCCTTCAAAGATGTGTTGTAAACACCAGTGTGTAAGCTTTTGGTATATATTTCTCTTTTCTGCTAAAAAAGCTTTGTAAGGTGCTAGTTACATCACATAGAGACAAGGAGAATAGCTTTTGAAAGCACACACACTTCTGGCAGACAAATATTAAAACTTTTTGACCAGCTCCAGTTGTAAAGTGAGTACCTATGAACTGTTATTACCACTGCAAATAAACTTGTATCATTAAGGGGCTCCTTGAATTTGTATCATTCTTTTAATGTTGTTTTTCAATTTTGAGATGTCATGAGGCTTATTATTTAACTTTTTATATATCTATTTTAACTCACTAGTGCTAAGAAAAAGTAGTAAGGGCTCAGTATACAAACATAAAGTGGCACTTCATTCACCAGAATATTATATGGTTTTCCAATAAGTTTATGGAGTTTGGAAATTTTCCCAGATAGAAATGTCAACTATGATATCCCTGCACCAGAACAGACCCTGAGGTATTAATAAAGTGTAGGTTTTTGTGTACATGTTAGTGGGCACAGTATGGAATGACTAAACTATTCAAGGAGAATTTTCAATTTCTACTCAGCCTGATATGCACACAAGTTTTGAAAAAGAAGGTATTTTATGGCAGGAGTTGAAACAACTTTAGCAGAATCACTGATTCATATCATCCAGGGAGAGTTTACCTTTATTATCAATTCAGATTTGAATGAAACATTCTATGCTTCTATTCCTATTGACCTTTTTAATTCTGCCTTACTGTCAAAGTGTCCACAATCGGAAGATAAAAAATAATGTAATACTTCGTCCAGACTTCCTACTGGTCTACAATTATATTTGGAACACTTTTCTTTCAGCTTTTCTTTCAGAAATTGTTGGATTTTCTTCAGCCTTAAGATAGAGTTATGTAACGGTATTGGTGCATACAACCCTTTAACACCCCCTATCCCGACTTTCCCTCACCTCCCCATCCCTGCTTTCTTGAATAACATTTTTTAAAAAACATTAATGTTTTCTCTTCAGCTATGCTAGAATTAGATTAAAACAAGTGTTAATTAGTTCTGGAGCAAATTAATCATAAATTAAGAAGCTGCTGAGTCTTGCACTACACACTGGTACTGTGAAAGTGTAATGTAAACATTAGCTTTCAAGACCATTTCTTTGGTGATAAAGGCTTCAGAGTATTTTATCCATTCCAATCTAGATCCAGGAAAGTTAATGAAATCAGTTCATTCTGATGCACTTAGTGCCATATAATGACAGGTATGTACTGTGAGCATAATGTATGAGGCTCTGGGGCAAGATTACTGCATTTATGACTCTCATGAAGCAATTTCATGTTGAATACTTGTCAGTCAGCCAGGAAAGAGCTTTCCTTCACAGATTTCAGAACTGGACACTGCCTGTGGGAAAGAGTTGAGCAACATGTTGATTACAGCATTTTGCAGCTATTTATGTGCTTCAATTTAATCAAACCCAAAAACTATTATGTAAAGATTAAGGTCTCTGTAGGTCAGGGCAAAGTGGAACAAACTCGCTTATAAATGTGCATGAGGTACTTTGCAACAAAATCTGTAATACATTTCCGTATCAGGAGATGATGAATAAAGTATACATGAATATGGGGTGGGTAGGATGGGAAGTATTGTACCTAATGTTGCTGCCTCAGTTTGAATGGAGCTGGCAGAAAGTAGCTGTGTAGCCACCATGGTATTATTTTAGCAGTGCTTGTGTTTCTCTCAAAAAGCCAAAATCACAAAAAAAAAGTCCTGAGAGGCTATTCATTCTGGCCAGACACAAATTATTTGCTATTTTCTCCTTCCAGTCTTTTAGGTCAGCTGCAATAACATAACTTTTGTTGTTCACATAATCCTGATGGTCACCCATATTTAAAGCGTTTTCCGGAGTGGGCTCACAAAGCTGTACTTAATCTGCCTTTCAAGTTGAATGACCTCAAAAATTGAATCAATGGAGGCATGCATTGCAGACTAGTACTGCCTCTGATGATGCAAAATGTAGTGCCTTAAAAGTCCTGTGCTTAGGTTTATACGTGTGCATGGATTTGTATAATTCTTCTAGAAACTTCTACAAATTTTTCCCTACTCTATTACACGGAGCCAGCACAGCTGAGGGCAGTGAACACATTTTAGGTAGCGTCTCTTAGCAGAGGATTGAGATAAATTAAAACTAACTGCCGAGTTCCTCAAAGGAAATAAAAATAATAAAACCAGAGGCAAGGCAAGGCAAGGCAAGGCAAGGCAAGGCAAGGCAAGGCAAGGCAAGGCAAGGCAAGGCAAGGCAAGGCAAGGCAAGGAAAGGAAAGGAAAGGAAAGGAAAGGAAAGGAAAGGAAAGGAAAGGAAAGGAAAGGAAAGGAAAGGAAAGGAAAGGAAAGGAAAGGAGGTCTATTCTCTGGATATATGAAGTCATGAAATATGCTGAATTCAATACTCTACCAAAGCTGAGATTAAGAAAAATTATATGAATGAGAAATGAAATATTTCCAAGATAAAGCTAGTCTAAACCAGAGTGTCTTTTGAAATTAAAGCAAGTGGTGGAGAAAATACCCCTCATACAAGTATGCTTCCCAAGAAGGGCCAGCATAACTAACTTGTTTTTTCTTTTGTGTTTTTATATTTGAATGGTACTATGAATTACCTTAGATTCAGAAAAAAATGATAAGTAAAAGGTGAAAACTCAAGATGAACTTTGGAAACAAAAGAGAATAATGCATAGATTTTGCTGCATTTATTGGAATTTTTTGTTGCTTATAGTTTATTCCATTCACACTGTTCCCATCTGCAGCACCAGCTTGCTTTTCTTCCCTTAGGACTGCAGGGTGTTTTAATAATAGGCCTTCAAGACCCCCATAGCAAGAAGAAGTCTGATAAAATAAAGAGAAAAAGGAGCTGAAGTGATCCCCTGAGAAGGAAAACATATTTTCCACTTTTCATTTCCATTTCACAACAGAATGATGGGCTGAACTAATAAAAGCCCATTGGCATTCCAACAAACCCAAACAGAGCTTGCCTGTTGGGTAGTAATTATGTGTGCCAAGTATTCACATACATAATTAAGTAGTGTTCTGTTTCTTTAAATAAACATAATGGCACAGAAGCCAAAATAGTCAAATGGTTTCCTCATTATTTGAACTAGAGAATAGTAAGAAAAGTTTTCCAGTAATTTTTTTTTCCCTGCCTGCTATCATTGGTAAGCTTAGTTGACTTGCAGAAGTTAACTCAGTTGACATGAGAAATCCTCAGATAATATTAATTTCTGAAACACATTGTTATCATTTGCCCAGATGTGCAAAGCATGTCAGCCCCTACTGGCGGCCAATATTCTAATCTTAACCAATTCCTTGAGTTTGGTTCTAATCAGTTTAAGTTTTCCTTGCCTTTCAGTACATACATGTCAACTTGCCATGAAGCTGATAGGGTTTACCAGCATGTACAGAAAGTGTTTTCAGGAGCGGCATTAGGAAAACACTGTTGGCTTTGGGAAGTGCCTGCTTAGAACATGACCAGTTAAAAGATGTAGCTTGGATACTGAATGGGTGATGACACATTTTCACACCCACATTTATGGCCTTGGCTGCATGCTCACAGGGCTAATTTTGTTTGTCAACTCTCCTGAAAAGGACAATACTTTAGCTGAGACATGTTATCACCATAACCTCCAAAGAACACCTCCATGGTGGATAGGCAGAAGAGAGATATCAGATCTCTAAAAGTTTAGTGCAGAAAATTTTTCTCAGTTTCTGCACCTCTGCAGTGGTATGACTTCACTCATGTTAATGAGATGGGACTGGCTTGGAATTTAAAGAGCCACTCAGATGAACCCAAGGCAGCATAAGAAAATCCCATTAGTGATATAGAAGAAAAAATAATTTGATATCAGTGTTCCTGAGTGATTCCAGAGAGCTGCATGCTAGCTTTTGGTTTTTGAAGAAATCCTATAATTAAAAACTATTCAAAAGCAGCTCTGGGTCATGTTTTTAGCTAAGGAATTATCATCAGACAAACTTTTTAATAAGCTGTAATTGTTAGTCAGTGTACATTAAAAAGTTTCAATATGACTGTATTTCAGAAAAGGTGTTATTTGTGAGCTGTTTCATGATGATATTGTAATTTCAGAATGATTTTAAAGTTTTAATTAATCACCTGAGGTTGGTCACCAAGATAATATAGTACTGTGTCTTCTCTTCCATTAATCAGGGAAGAGTAAAACTAAAAATTCAAGATATTCAATCAGAAAATGTTCTGCGTGTCTTTATGGAGATCTATTGTCCTTATCCCTCAAGGGCTTTGGTTTCTTTTCTGAAATACTTTCAGGACAGCAGAATAAATAAGTTTTTGTTAATCCAAACATCTTTTAAAGATATTTTTGAAAATAAAAAAGGTTTTGTTCTTTTTTTTATTTGATATGAACAAGTGGTTAAATACACTGTTCATGCTTCTCGTGGAATTCTCTTCTAGTGGCCTCTAAATCCACAACATTCCTAAAAATTTGTAATTATCCTGAAAATTTAGAATTAACATTAACCCAAATGTAATAACTTCTTCCGTCTGTTTTCTTCTTTAAAGACACAGACTTAATTAAATCCATTTTGATCAGTAGATAGTCTTTCAGAGATCAAAATTTTATTCAGATTTGCTGTTTGTTTATTTTTTATCTGTACTGGTTTGACCCTGGCTGAATCCGAGGCACCTACAACGTCTTCTCTCTATGCTCTCTCTTGCTGCAGCCATGCAGAGGAGAGGGGAAAAAAACTGACACAAACACACTGGACTCATGAGTTGAGATAAGCCACTGGTGGCAGGACACACAGAAAAAGGGTGAAAACAGGTGGAAAACTTAAAGTTGCAGAGTGATTTATTAACCTAACTGAGTCAGAGGATAAATCAGAGGTAAAAATAAGCCCTTAATACACCATTTCTTTACTCACCCCCCTTTCCTCTTAAGGCACCACTTCTCAGCTCACCCCCTCCCTCCTTCCAACCAACCAACAGCTCTGGGGCTGGGGCAGGGGCAGGGTGTGGGGTTTTTTTCTTAGTCAGTCCATCACCACAATTCTTCTGCTACAAACACTGTTTCTCTACTCACCCCTCTCCCTATTAAGACACCATTTCTCAGCTCACCCCCTCCCTCCCTCCTTCCAACCAACAGCTCCGGGGTGGGAGCAGGGTATGAGGGTTTTCTTTGGTCAGGGTTAGTCCATCAGGGGGAACAGTCCTCTACTTAGCCATGGGGATCCCTCCCATGAGAGACAGTCCTCTGCAAACTTCTTTGGTGTGGTCCAATCTCACGAGCAGCAACCCACCTGAAAATCTGCTGCAGCACGAGCTCTTGTCTATAGGGTGCAGACTTTGAGCCGAGGCCAAGCCGAGGCCAGGCTGTTTCCATCCCGGGAGCAAAGCCTTTCTCTCTCCTGCAAGGCCTTTGCAACTCTCAGTCTCTGGGACTCCCACTGGATCACAGCTTCCTGCAGGCCTCCACCTGCTCCTCTGGTGTGGGCACCTCCCCACAGGCTGTGGGGAGTTCTCTGCATCCCCTGGACTCCATGGGCTGCAGGGGGACCACCTGCTCCCCCATGGTCTTCACCACAGCCGGCAGAGGGTTTTCAGCTCTGGCGCCTGGAGCACCTCCTCCCCCACCTTCTCCACTGACCTTGGTGCCTCCATGTTGTTTTCCCTCACATATTTTTACCTCCTCCTCCTCTGACTAAAAAGAAGTGCGTGCTCACATTGTTTTGATTTCTTCTTCAATATGTTTTCACAGAGGCGTAACTAACATCTCTAATTGGCCCAGGTTTGGCCAGCAGCATGTCCATCATCTTCAGAGCCATCAGAGATTGGCTCTGCTGGACATGGTGAAAAACTTCCAGAATCTTCCCACAGGACACACAGGAGCCATTTTTGTACCCCACCCGACTCACTAGCAAAAACGGGGCCAGGCAAAACTAACACACTTTTACAGCTGAAAATATAGATAACATGAAGAGGGGGGAAAGGAAGTTGGTTGCTATTTTTAAAGGATTCTTGATCTTTTCTCTGTCTCTGTGTGTGTGTGTGTGTGTGTGTGTGTGTGTGTGTGTGTGTGTGTGTGTGTGATTAGGGGTTGTGGGAAATTAAACTTGCACATTTTAGAAAAACCCAACCAAACAAACATGTCTGTCAACATTGCATGACAGTCACATTAAACATGACTTACCTGAGAGACTATAAAGTCCTACAAGTACCTCAGATCCCTGTTTTACATCAATTTTATTGCTAGACATTTTTTCCCATGGATCCTTATAGCTTCAACTTTTTCATTTGTAGTTATGGTTTTCTAAAGTGCCAGGAGAAATTCCAGCCAAGAACTCTGGCAAGAACACTTCTAGGTTTGTGAAGAAAGTAGTGACAGAGAATCTCTGTTGCATGGACCAACTTCACGAATCAGCAATACTAAGTTCATTATTATAATTTATTGGGATCACATGCTTGAAAGGGGACTTAAAACTGAAATTCAAAAGCACTACTCTTGGTGCCTTTATGAAAGGAAAATGTTAATATTCAACTTTGGACAAATTCCAAGCCGATTTATAACATTTTAGCTATCTAGAAATTGTGGGAAATTTTATTAGGTATATTATACCGATTCTTAGAGCTCAACTGTTATGCTGTTCCTGGAGAACTTAAACACAGTTATTTGTAGAGCTTTGAAAAACAAAGGATTAAGAAGCAACATTTTTCTGAAGAGGTGAAATTGATTATTATGAATAATTATATTTCAGTTATAAATTAGTGGACAAAGCTGATATTTCGACATTAAGCCTTGGAGAAATGATTAAATTTGGGATTGATTCCAAGTGAAACCTTTAAGAATTTCCTCCGCTACACCAGAGACTTAGTCTCTAGACCAGAGACTAGCAACTAAGCATAGGTCAAAACAACAGACATTATAAGACAATTAATAGCATTATTGTGATATTTTCCTTTATTAATAAAAGGGGCATACATATTGTTATTTTCATATATCTTTGGTTCTTCATTATTTATTCCAAAGTAGAAATATTAATTATTCTTACTAATTAAAATCCTATTTTGCAGGTCTAGGGGATGCCAAGGGAAATCAAATTATCTAACGTAATGGATGATTACCTGAAGTGTCACTGCATCACTATTATGCACTATTATTATTAAAAAAATACATGGTCCCATCGAGGTGGGTGTGGAGGAGGGCCACAAAGTTGGCTTAAAGGGACTTAAAGGGATGGAGCACTTGTGTGAGGGAAGGCTGAGAGAGCTGGAGTTGTTTAGTCTGTGGGAGGAGACCTTATTGCAGCCCTTCAGTACCTAATGGGGGCCTGTAAGAAAGATTGGGACAAATTTTTTATCAGGGTGTGTTGCAACAGGATGAAGGGTTATGGTTTTAAACTCAAAGAGGAAACAATTTAGATTCAGTATAAAAATGTTTGGAGGTTTTTTTACAATGAGGGTGGTGGTGAAATGCTGTAACAGGTTGCACAGGGACATCACAGATGCCCCATCCCTGGAAATATTCAAGGTCAATTTGGATGGGATTCTGAACAAGTTGCTTGTGATGTCCCTGCTTGTTGCGGGGGAGTTGGACTGAATGACCTTTTAAGGTCCCCTCCAACCCGATCCATTCTATGATTGTTGGACTCAATGCATAAGTGCTCAGACTTTAAGGTGGAAGGAGCCCTGCACCTTCTTAGTCTTACACAAATTTAATGAGCAATTTAATATGAATTCCTAGTTTTAATTTCTTTCTGTACACAAAGCTGCATGTGAATACTGAAGTGGAATAAATGAAATGGAATAAAGGAATAAATGACCCATTCAGTTTCTTGAATAGACCAGTGATTAGAGCAAAAAGCTGTAAGTTAAGAGACTTTGCTGCTCTTTCCCTTTGTGCCATTTAATTGCTCATGAAAGATGGACTTCTCTGTTTCAGTTTTCTCATTGTCCTAGTCAGGCTAGTGAAATTTGCTTTCTTCTCAGACATGCTATGAAACTTAAAAATAGTGACGTACACTGTAAAAGAGCCTCAGTACGACTACAAGGTGTGATTTTAAGATTATTTTTGTTTAGAATTATGTACCTGTATTGCTACTGTTTTATCATTCCTCTGATTATTCTTCCAGTGCTTTTGAGAATATAGGAAGATGCTAACAATCTGCTAAGCTGTTATAACATTGCTTGTTGCTTCATACTAAAGATCATCCTACTCGGCTCAGTAATGTGTAGAGGGGACAAGCACCTCATGCTGGCTGAGCTGGAGCATTTAAACTGATATCTAGGAGGAGCATACAAAACCAGACAGCTGTTGCTAAAATATCTATCTGCTGTTGCAGTTGGCACTTCTTTTGCTCTTGCTGCTCCCAATCTGTGGCCCCCAAGGTCTGAGCAACACTGGGTTTGCCTAAGCCAGGAAAATGGAGCCAATTTTTGTAATGAGAAAATTGAAGTGCTGTTGCAAAGGATTAGTACCCTCCTGCTGCTTACTGCAGAATGATGGGACCTTGGTGAAGGAAAGATCGGTACAACGGCACAGTATCAGTAAATGCAGCAGCTTATGACTGCAAACAAAAACAATATTTTGGTATTTTGGCTAAGTGACACCAGAGTACTTTCAACATCTAATTAGATTACAGTTCAAATGCACCCACAGTGAATGTGTGATTATATTAATCCAGCATCAGAAAATATAAGCAAAAGTCACCAGATGTTGCACTTTGACAAATTAAACTTTTTTTTCCTCTTTCCTAATAAAATGTCCTGCTGTCTTTGTGATTTTGCTGGCTGAAATGTGACATGCTCCAATAACTCTTTATGTAAGAGCAGGGACCATAATCTGCAGTTCCACTGTCTCAAGGGAGATGTGTGTCCATCAGGCTAAAGAATCACATTATTTCTTGTTGTAACTTTGTCACTCTTTGCTTCCAAATGTCCAAATAATCCAGAGAATATGGATCAGCTTCATTAGCAAAAGTTAAATTACTTCTTGTGGCTATTTTTCCCAAACAGCACAGATTACACTTGATTCAGAAACTTTCTTGAAAGGACAGAGATTGAGATTTAAATCCTCATTCCAGGAAAAGGAAAATATGACTTCTAATACTTCCTATGTTGGTGAAGTAGTATAATTGCAAAACTACTGAACACATGGGGACATCTATTCATATTGTATTCTGTTTTAGATATATTTCAAAATAAAAAAAGGGTCTTCCATACTTTTATAGGGGAAGACCTAGTTTAATTTTCCAGGAGGATCAAAAATATTTTCGGTACAAGTAGGAGGCATTCCTCTGCAGCCCTGGTAAGTGTGCTTGAGGTAAGGATGGGATAGGATTAATTTCTTTCAGATCACATCCCTCTCTAAGGTGTTTCCTGTCTCCTGCTTTATCCACTTTCTTTTTCCAGCATTTGGGATGTTATGCATCCCCACGCTGAAGTCATTAATTCTTTTGTGACTCTCTGACAGAACCTCTGCTGCATTCCACCGGAAACTCGATGTGATCAAAAAACCAGTGAGGTGTCTCAGTTTTAAGGCACAAATACATCTTCATCTACGATAAGTGCTGGTTTTGGCTGAGATAGAGTTAACCAGGACATGTGATGGGGCCCTGCTCTCCTGGAGATGGCTGAACGATGCGCTCCTGGAGATGCCTTCCCATAGGAAGCAGTGAAATGATTCCTTGTTTTGCTTAGCTTGTGTGTGTGGCTTTTGTTTTCCTATTAAACTGTCTTTATCTCAATCCCACAAGTTTTCTAGCATTTACCCTTCTGATTCTCTCCCTGATCCTGCTGGTGTGGGAGTGAGTATGCAGCTGTGTGGGGCTTGGCTGCTGGCTGGGGTTAAACCACAACAGAGCACAACTGCTGTAATCGCTATCTTTAACTGTTGGTTTAAACAGTGCTCTTGGAGCTCCTGTTTCTTTTTGCTGACAATAACAGCAGCCCTCAGTTACAGAACTCCACAGTCAGCAATGCAAAATTAAGTGGGGTTGAACATGGACCTTCACTGCTGTACAAGCACTCTTAGGAAGTGTGTAGCTCAGCTGGGATGCAGACTCCTGTGTCACAACAGTTTTCTGTTCTCTGGCAACTGATTCCATGTATGAACTGTTCACAGCTCCTGAAGAGGAGTAGGAAGGTACATCAAACTGTGGAAATATGTTGCAGGGTAACAGTACTGCTGTCAAGGGTTTAGAAATACTCTCAAGCTTTTGAGTGTCAGGCTTTACCTGTACCTGCAGCATGCACATGTGATTTTTTGGTACTAAACTGTGTGGAAAGCACACGCTGTTTTAGCAAGATTTATTTGATGTGTAAATCCTCTGTAGCTGCCTTTCCCCTTATTCCTTTTCCACCCTGTTTAAGCTCTGGCAATAACACCCTGGCTTCTTCCAATGGTACTCAATCTGTCAAAATCCTTTTTTCCCCTGTGTTTGAGATAGTTTAATGCAGAAACAAAGAAAATCAGATAGGCAAAGATGAAGAGTTAGTATAAAAGAAGAGCTATGCTAAATCCTTTCTAGTGATTGTCTGGATTCTGGTGACATAAAGTGGTCCATTTCACATTACCGAGGTCTGTATACCCTTTGTCAGGTTAAAAAAAAAATTATAATAACTCTAGCAAGCATATGTACTCAATGACTTTCATGTCTGTCACATGGGTGGAAAGTGCTCCAATATTTTAAAGGATATTGGAGCAAAATTTGATAGAATACCTATATAATTTGAAATATCAACTGGTGAGCACAGATTCTTTATCAGTAGAAAATTGTCAAAGCCCAATTTTTACAGGCATTAACTTTCAGTTTCATCTTTCAATCACACTTTCAGCAGTAAAATCAATCCTTTTGTAAATCACGTCTGTAATGGTACTAAGCCAGATGTCTAAGGTGTGTACAGTATTTCCAAAATGGACAAAGCAATGAAATCCCACTCATCTTCCTGCATTTTGCACACTTGGAGATTTGAGTGTCCAATGAATGTTTGTCTAGATGATGAAATGCTTTTAACTTGGGGTTGAGTAGGTGAAAAAATTTTCTCACAGTGCAGATTCATTCAACATTAAAAATAAGTCAAACAAATGCCCACATTTGATATACTTACAAACATATTTCAGACTCTCTAAAAGCTGGGATTGGGAAAAAGAAAACAATAAATGAACAGAAATAAAAAAAGAGAAAGGTCTCTGGTAGTGCATGAAGATAGCATTCTTTCTCTTTTTCTTATTCCACACATTTCTAATATTATATTCACTTAACGAAGAGACAGAGACTTTCCATCATTCTGCCTGCTTACTCAGTGCATGTGTTATATTTCCCCTTTAACCTTTTCCTTCAGTAAGAGCAGTAGTAGTCTGTCATTTTCCATTTTAAGTAAGTAAGTACCATAGTGATTTGTCATTTTTAATGTGTTTATTATATGTTTTGCACTTTATTTCTTTTTTAACAGTAAAGTTCTTGACCCAGTTAAAGACAGGGGACCAAACTTTGCCCTGCTATTTTGTAACATTTTGTAACATTTTGAGAAACACCAATGGTCTTTCTTCAATGCAGCACATATCCATGTTGGCACAACACGTGTTCATGATTTGTTTAAAACAGTGAACAAAACAAAGGGGCTAAACATTTTTATTCTAAAACAAAATGAAAAAAAAAAAGCCCAAATTATTGTCATAATTCAAAAATCATTTCTTTATATAAGCAGATTTCAGAATCATTACATCATTAGAGCAAGCTTGTTTCTGATGAGCATAAACAGATTATATGCTCAGAGGGTAACACTGCATCTAGCAGTTTTTGGAAGGCACTTTTTTTTGCATTTAGCATTTTGTAAGTATCACATATGACACAACTTTTTGGCTACGTGCAGAAGCCTAAAAGGTCTTTGTGTGGAAATTTTCAGATTTGCAACATCTATTTTTGGGGGTGGGGTGTGCAAAGCATTCCATCTGCTCAAGTTATGTAATGCTTTTGCTTTAACACCAATATTATTGCTTTGGCACTGTGAACTGACCAGCTTTGCCTTCTTGAGCTATGTTTTTTTTTTTTTCTCTCCTACTGTCAAAACCAGAGCATTAACATCTGCAAAGCAGAGATTAGAGTCATACATCATATTGATTTTTTTTTTTTTTAATGTTGGTATTTCTTCAAAAATCTCTCCCTTGTGATACTTTGCATGGGGAAACTGACAAATCTGCAGGCAGCAAACAACCTTGAAGCATTTTCACTGCTGTTCAGAAGTAATTAATGGTAATGTCTTTACTCACCCTACATGTCCCACAGATACACATTTTTGCTCTTGTACTGTGGAGACATGGAGTACTTGTTCTACAGAGATAATCATCCAAAAGGACATGAAGAATGTCAGTTTGGGTCGGCCTCTTAAAACAGTACAGTACTGAACATTTTATGGTTACTTCATTATTATGATTGAGATTTATATTCCCATGGGTTCAGGCCTAAACCAGAAAGACAAGTACCTCTTGTGTTGTATTAAGATAGTGGTTATATAACTGACTTTTTCAGAAATTAGAAGGCCTCAAAGTGGCAGTAAATTGAAGAATAAGAGTCACATGTAATATGGATCTGATAAAATGTTATGATTTCTTTTCAAAGGGCTTGTGGACAAGAGCTTTGAGGAGTTTTTTCAGTTATTGAATGTTGACAACGAGTGAGGTAATCAGCCTACTCAGCTATTGGCCAGCTCCAAAGTGAGTACAGCCACATTAAACACCATTGATTTGGTAATAACATTTTTTAGATGAGTTGACACTGGAAAAATGCCCAAAAAAAAGGCTATAATAGAGAGGGATGTTAGGATGTGTGTCCATAAGGAGGGCTCAGAAGGGGAAGAGACTAGGATCACTAGCAGTACTGATTAAAATGAAAGGGTTTCTGGACCATGGGAGAAAGAATAGACATGGCTGTCTGCTATAAGTATCGGTTTTTATCCTGTAGAGCTATTAGACACAATGTATGCTATATCTCTAAGTAAAGTGTGTGAAACCAATATTGCTTTGGAAGAATTGTTTATTAGCTTTTTAGCTGTCAAAAAATCCCCTGTGTACCAAAAAATTGACTATATCCATAAATTCAGACACATTCCCAATGGACTTGTGAAAGATAGGAGGCAACAAATAGCTAATTTGAGACTCAAGGGGGGAAACCAAACATCAAGGCCAAATACTTGACAGGCTGTCCTACCTGAGGTTTGGGTCTGGAAGCCCAGGGCCTGAGACTGTAGGAAAATACAAGTTCTAGTCATAGAAATTAATAAGAATCTAAGGTTGGAGCCAGGGAGAGATTTGTAATGCATGTTTAGAAAATGAGTCTTCAGGAAAATGGAAAGTTGGTAACATTTTTCCCATAGCAAAGTTCTAGTAAGAAAGCAAACCCCTGAATTTACAACAACTAATAACAATAAATTGCTATTATTGCTTATTTGTTGTGCTGATCTCTCCAGGGAACAGTGTATTAAATAAATCAAATAATGGTTGCAATTATAAAAAGGGAAAGAATTTTTTCTCACGTCTCGATTCTGTCTTAGAATTTAGGTTGGATACTACCATTTAATTGGGGATTTGAGCCTATGCTTCCCTAAAATAAGAGAGATAAACACTTGTTTTCTTCTAAACTACCCAGTGAGACAAACTGTGGTGAACATGGATGCCTGAACAAGGATGCCATGCATGAACAAGGATGTATTCATTCCTCACTAGCCACCTACCTATCACCAACTGCTTTGAATGAATTTCATTGTTTAGAATACATGCACGAACTCCCTAGGTCTTACAATATAAGAAATTCTAAAAAATATCTGAAGAAACAAATAGCTTTAACCAGTAGTACCTAACTGCCTCTCCAGTTTATATGTACAGTATCTCCCAAGTGTAAACTCACCTTTCCCTCTATGGAGAGAAGAATCTCTGCATGGTGCTTTGTGGAACTCTTTGGAAAGATAAAGCAAAAGGTAAGGGTAAAGTATCATTATCAAGTGGACTAGGTACTTAATGAGATAGTCGTATGTTTTTGGTGATGATCCAGACCATGTGAATTCGCAAAAGTAAATCACATTGTATACTTTACTAATTTAGAATGAGTGGCAGCTAAAAATGTCTAATGGATATTTGGAGCTGAAGGTCAAGTCATATATTATTGTAAAGGCATTTTCCTTGAGATTTGCAATGAAGTTTGATGTATGGCCTTGATTCTGTTTTAATATACCTGTTTCCATAATGACTACCTGCATTAATTTGCTTTATGAATGGAAGAAATGTACTCCAAGCAGTTTTGATGTGCTAATACTCAATCCTGCTAAACTACCTTCATCCTTGGTCTGTATTAAATGTGTGAGGTTTTTGCTCAGTGATGCCAAGAAATTCTTGGATGTAAAACTGGCAAGGTCTGATGCAGAGAAAGGTGAAAGAGTACTTATCAGTGGATGATGCTATAAAAACCATACTTTTGTTGCCAGGTCTCTAATTAAATTACCTTTTATTGCCCTTTTTTGGATTTATTTCTCTTCTTTAAAGCTTTATCTTGCCTCATAAGCAAGATTTAAGATGTAAGCATAGCTGTCCTTCAACTGTTCTCCAGCTAAACATTTCCTACAATCACCAGCCTATTAAAGTCTGGAAAAATAAAATGGTGTTTAAATAGATGACAGAGTTGCCATGAAATAAAATGAATGACACAATGGAGTAGAATTTTCAAATTAACCATTCCTAGAAGCTCAAATCCCCTCAAAAATCAGATTTTGGGACAGATGCAGACTCTTAGTATCTAAAGTATTACTTACATGCATGTGCCCAAGTGACACAAAAGACTAGTTCAAAATCTGCCTCACAGCTTAGTCTTCAGCGCATCCATACACATCAGTACTACAGTCTTCTTAATTCCCTAGGTATTTATAGTTCTTATGGAGTGCATGTCCAGGTTGCTTGATCCGAGAAACAGAGTGTCTGACACAGCAGATTGTATGTAATATACTTGTTATGTTTCTCTCCCAGCTGCAATATCTGTAAAGCTCAATCTGTTTTATGTTCACACCCCATTTTATACAACCCATCAAAAATCAGATTAACAGAGGACAGAGTTGCCATTACCATTTTCATTTAAAAACATGGGGTGGTATCAATCATGCTTTTTATAAAAAGCCACTAAACAATTACAGCAGTTTTCAACTGAGCAGCAAACTTTTATTCAAAAGCATTTATCATTGTAAGAAGCTTCTGTTCCCTACATCCAACCTGCTGGGTCCTGCTGCATGAACAAAGTAGAATGCATATTCAGTGAAAATATGGAAAACCAGCAATATTCATTGATCTGGAGAGAAACAAGTAAGTTAGACAACATTTGCCAAAAATATGAGGGAGATTTTTTCTATTAAAATGTTGAAGTCTTTCACATAGAACTGATGTGCAGTAGCTAGAAATGTCTGATTTTCAGCATTATTATCAGAAGATGGTTTTAAATACTGCATAACATAATAAGGAAAGCATTTTAAATTCTGTCAAAGAACTGAGTAATAGCTGAGAAGCAACAGGAAAATACTGAAACTTAGTATATTTTCTATTGGTTTGACAGAGAACATTTTACTTCATTTGCTTCAGCAGAATCCTGCACACCACAAGGGTTCCACTGTGACTGATGTTTTAATAACGTGAAGGTGTCACCTAGTGTAGGCCATCCAGTGAGGGACACTAATATCTGTTTGGATGTGTTCTAATCACTGACTGCCATGTGGGGGAGGACGGCAGCATGGACAGCATTGTCAGTCTTGTGTAGTGTCAAGCCAAGAAGAAATTCAGAAATACATCACATTCCTGGAAAGAAAATTACTGAGGACAAAAGCAATGACAGGAAACATTTTGTTGGCTCAGGTTGCCCAGTCGCAGAAAGAAAGAAAATGTTTTGGATTCAAACATCAGAAGCAGAAACAAGTACCATAAAAATGTGGATATTTCAAGATGATAAGTTTAATCATTTTCTACATTTTCTATAAACTAGTGGACAGATTTAGGGTTTGAACTGAACACTGAATATCTGGTTTCTACACATAATGTTACCATACTTTCTAGTGATTAGAAAGAGTGGTGTTTGCAACTTATCACAGGTATATTATTGAGATATTTACTAAGATATTGCCATGTTGACTTAATTGCTGCAAGCTTTTGTGACAGCTTTTGGGTGTCATTAAGTCATAAGACTGTTGAAGTAAAAATCAGTGCAGGAAATACTAATGCCTTAATTTAATTTTAAAAAATATTACTTAATTTGGATCATTAGAGTCGCAAGCAGTATTTTGTGCGACGCAAGCAAGAGCTACATGTGGACTAATTAATACTTTTGGGGATAGTCGGAGTCATTTTAGAAGATTGATCATTATGGTAAAGAAGTAAAATGCCTCTAAAAATTTAAGTAATTTCTTCTTTTGATATAAAATACACAGAGACTCAGCGAGCATGACCCTTCACAATAAAATACCATAATGCAGCAAAGAATAGTCAAGTACCATGACACCCGGCTTATTAGGTTTAAAACATAAATTAATCTGTTGGAAAATTAGGAATGTATTATGGGACATATGAGGGATTGCAAAAACCCAGAAGTTCCAAATACAAATCTAAAACCATTCAGTCTGGTGTGTTCCTTGCCTCACTAAATCAGGGAAAATGAGTTTTATGAACAATCCACCAGATGGGAAAATGTTCAAATACCACAAAATGTTGATCAGATTTATTTGAAAAGCAAGCTGTAACCATATGCATATGAGAGGAAGCAAAATGGATTTTCAGATATGCAGTCACTGCTGTCAAGCTTGCAGCTGTATGAATTTAATGTTATATTGCTGTTTCTACAGTAGACTTTCTTGATTTCACTTACCTATTTGCCAGCTAGTATGATTAATATTGATTCAGTATTGCAAGCAATTAAATTGGAAAACATAAACAATCTTTCTACTGGCTTTTCACCAGACAGTATCACATATCTGATCTTTTTGACAAGAAGGGTCTCTGAGACATATTAATATTGCATCACCCAAAATATTTGTGCACAAACAGACCACACAGATATCATGGCATTTTTACAACTCTGGGATTTCTCATTTACAAATCTTCTTGGATTACAACAATTTATATTTATTCTGTTGCACTGACATCAGTTAATCTGCTGGAGTCAGAAGAGAGTATATAAATAGTTATGTCTGCTTGATAATGAGTACATCTTTCTATTTTAGTTTTTTTAATGTTTTATTTGTTAATTAGAAATGAACTCTAAACTAGAGATAAAAAGGATTTAAATATGCAGTTCACTCCTACAGAAAGCAATCAAGTGATTCCTTAAATTTTTGTTTCACAAATACTTTTTTAATATCAAGTAATGAGATGCAATGTAATTTTTATTGGTTTAATTTATTTATTCAATTTTTATTTTTATTTGTAATTTACCTTTTAACTGTAAATTTCCAGAAGTCGGTGTTGATTTTAGGTTCAGCAATTTAAGCAGTCCTTTTCATAATGTATTTTTAAACAGTAGAAGTTTTGGTTAATAAAAAAATGAAATTATTTAAAAATATGTCCAACTAGGACAAAAATTGCCAGCATTTGAGGAAAACCTGGATATAAAATACCATTTGTGCTCATGCAAGAAGTGCCTTTTGAATGCTCTTACGGTTTTGTCTGCTCTCTTTGACTGAGGGAAGAAAGTTTATATCAGGTCGAGTGAGTACAGAGTATAAAATCATTCTCCTGAAATGTTAGAATATTAGATTTGTATGTTTTGCAAGGTACTTATCAAGTTGCTGCTATTTTATTAACAGACATGGCCAATGTTTGGGTTTTTTTAATTTTTAATTATTGGGAAATTTATTATACTTCTCGAAATTTCCTACATCCCTGCCTTAGTTGAGTCAAGTTTGTATAGTTGCACTACATTGGACTGGGTTTTTAAACACCAGCAAGCTCTATCTAGTGGCTTGGAAATAATACAATTCCTTCTAGTATGGGCCTTCCATGTTGGATCTGCATTGGTTCTGTCCCAGATTGCAATGCTGGCCTCATGCAGGATCTTGACTCCTTCATCAGCAAGCTCAGTCATCAGGCATGTGGTGGCTGTTGGCAGCTCCTTTGTCGTATGGGAGATGGATCTTGATGATGGTTCATGTTGAGTTGTTGGAACTTGATCATGGTTCATGTTGAGTTCTCCACCATCTCTCAGATGTCCAAGATATAGTCCAACAACTAAATTCTTCTTCTAGCCTACTAGTAGGAAAGTGGTGATTAGTGATTTGAAACAAACAGAAAGAAAAAAGAAACATAAAAAAGACCAAGTAGAATTGTATGGGTTACCTTTTTCTTTCTCTTTCTCTCTTCACTATTAAGTTTTTCATTTTTAATATGTTTTTTTCTTTTACTTCTATCATTCTCTCCAGATGTAAGTTCACTGGAAAATGATTGCTGTTGAATACCATGGATCATTTGCAGAAGGCGACATTTCAATTAGTTGGAATATTTTGGAACTGTCAAAATAAATTTTAAATACCACCAGGCTAGGTGGAAGAGATCCTGGTATCTTATCCACTGGGCTTTGAACTGAAATTTTTAAATGGTGATTGGATGTTGGCTTTATTCCTTTTCAGGATGAAAAATGCATGGAATTTAATCAATCCCAGAACCAAAAGAACAAATTGAAGAAAAAGGTGTCAGGTATGTCATAAGTATCTCTATGATGTGAAAAAAAAATATCAGGTAATCTAGTAAAATGTGAGATATGATAAATTTTGTTTTGTCTTCAAAAGGATCAGGTGTGAACTAGAGATTTTGGAATGAATGGCTGTACTATGTGCGAAGATAACATTAAGCTATATTTCTTATTTTCAGTCAGAAGGCCTAATTATTCAAATTTTTCCCTCCCATGGCTGAGAAACCTCTTCTCATCTCTCTCTCCCCTTCTTGATATCCTCACCTTCTCACAGGAGGTTTGTTGGGACAGATTTTCCCCCTCTCCCAGTTACAGAAAACAGGGCTGTTCCCAGTCCACTGTCCTCTCTCCATTCACCAGCGATCCACACCAGTGTGCAGAAACACACCCTTGAAATCTAAAACAAGAAGATTCCTCTGTCTTTCTTGGCCCATGCTGGCTGTCTTGCCAAACTGCTGAACAGCGAGAATTGACCTGCTTTGCACATTATCACTGATTCACAGCACTCTCTGTGCAGCTCTTTCTGCAATTACCATTCTGTTGAATATAACCCAACTCACCATTCACTTTTAAGGAGAATTTACTTTACAGAACAACAAAAACTGTGCTGTAAAACTAAAAGAGGTTGAATGTGATTAACTTCCTTGTGTAGTCCCAGCTGGTTTCAGATGTATTCTGCTGAGTTATTACAGAGTACCTGAGGTTCTTGGGAAAGCTTTGCTCTATTTGGTGACAGTTTCTCACTAAGTGTTCATAAGTAAGAGGTGTTGCTGCACTGTTTTGCTCAGATTCTCAGAGACTTGACTTCTAAAAGTGTGATTCATTTTACAAGAATCAGGCAATTGGGTGCAACAACACACCCTTTGGATTTTCAGAGCAGAGATAGATTATTTACTCTGTCATGACTAACTTAGAATTTTATCCCAGGGATTTGCATGTAAAATCACAGAATAGTTAAGGATGGAAAAGACCCCCAAGATCATTGAGTCCAACCTTTGACCAAACACCACCATGTCAACTAAACCATAGCACTAAGCGTCATGTCCGGTTGTTTCTTGAACACTTCCAGAGATATTAATGTTTTTCTATGAATTTCAAAACTCCTAAATAATATTTGCAAGGAGTAATTTTTAGAATCAACTTTAAGCTTAAATTCTTAATTTTTAACTCTTAGAATATGTTGATCGTAAAGGAATGGTTGAAAAGTCTACCTTGAACTTTCAGATTCTGAGAGGGGAAAATGCCTTTCCGTCTCCACTTTTTTGATGTCTTTCCTCTAAAATGTTTTTTTAAATATCTTGGAATATCAACTCTATTCTCTCAAAAAAAAAAAGGAAAAGAAAAAAAAGGAAAGAAAAAGAAAGGAATGTTTCTAACCTTGGAGACATAAATCAGAATGCATCTTTTTCTGTGGAGTTCATTTAATGTTTCAATGTCATGATATGTGCACTAATTTATCAAACAAAACCAACCATGCTGTTAGTTTATGCCCATGGACATAATACAGAGGGATGATAGTGAAAACTTTAAAGACAAATTATTACAAAGAGGGAAGATCATTGGGAGCAAGTGTTTAAGATTACAGTGGGTAGGAGCAATTTTAATGTGTCTCTGATATGTTTTCATTCCCCACCAGATTAAAGCCAGATTTCCATACTGTTACCTACTTGGCTCTTAGAGTCTGTACAAGAGCCTCTTTAAAGGAGGTCACAAATACTAAGATAATTGTAAAATATGAGCCTCTGAGTATGACATCAGTGTATCCTATTCAGTTTCTTTGGTTTGATTCTATTTTGCATTAGGCACTTGGGGCATAGCACAGAAAGCCAATTTGTTACAGCATATGTGAAACAGAAGACGGGAGAAGTGTGAGAAACCAGAACTCCAGATTATGCTCTGAATGCTTTTTCTGTCACCATTAAATAAAGAAGAGTGACATACTGTCATTCTCCAGGTAGAAATGAATAGAGCCTGTGATACAGGCTTATTGCTATTGAAGTGTATGTGAAACACTGATGGGATTTTTTGGAAAGACACAGGCTCATGATGTTCTGGTCATACTGCCAGAAGCCAGAGATATTGCGACACTTTTCTTCTTTTTTATTTTTTTTAATTTTTCCTGTAAGGTCAATCCCCTTGAGATTACTCTTCCATCTGGTCATGCGTCTGCCTCATTCCCTGGCTCTGCACTAAGTCAGCTGTTGGCAACTCTAATGTGACAAAAACCCCCTTAAGTCATCAAAGTCCCAAACTTGCCTTCTGGAGCACATAAAAAAGCAGAGATTAGTGGCAACACCAGCTTCTGTTTTCCAAAGAGGAAAGTAGGTTGACAACAAAGCTCATTCATATCTGCCTTTAAAGGTTTGGATATTCCTTGCCTTATTAAGTAATCAGCATTTCAAGCCTCTGAAGTCCAGAGCTGAAAGACTGATTAGATATTAACCTGACTGCACTGTTTGCTCTAATTTAGATTTATGACTATGTCAGCTTAAGGAATGAATCTCTCATATCAGACAGGGAAGTATTAGTTTCGTTGTTCCTATGGAATACAATGTTTCATTCACTGGCAAAATTCCCAGACCTTCAATATGATGGGAATAAATTATGTACATTTACATGGCACATTTGTGAATTCTTAATTAGGGAATGGTAATCATGCTCTGAAAAGATGCATTTTATGCAGGGAGAAAAAGAATAAATCCATTAGTGCTTATAAATGCGACATTTAACAGGACTGATAGATTTATGCTTGCTTTTAATTTTCTTCCATTGTGTTAAAAAGCCCTTTAACCTTTGAGCATTGATTAGGAGCAAAGAGTGAATAAGCACTGGTTGCTTTAGAAGTAAACTTTTCATTTTGAGAGTATTACTGCAACTCAACTGCAGTATACTGCAGTATTACTGCATCTCAACTTGTTAAAGCAAAAAACCAAAACCATAAAGAAAGAAATGAAACCAACAAAACAAACAAAAAAAAGCAATATAATATAACATTGTTCCAGTCAAAGCTAAGGCTAAATATTTTGTGCCCTCTTACAATTCATGTTATACTACACACACAATTAATTTAGTGAACTCTTCTTATAGCTCTCATGAGTGTTATTTCTGATGTTTCAGAGAGAGAAGAAAATTATTTCACCCTACTCTGCTACAGAGTGCTACAGAGCACCACTACATTATCCTAAAATTTCTGTTATATTTACCATCATCAAAGGAAAAATGTTCTTCATAGTTGCAAATCAATGAAAGGATCTGAATTTCAGTATTGGAGAATTTAAATACCTATTGACAGTTGTAATTTTAATGCATCTTTACTGGTACATATCTTGACAGATATTTTGGCCGTAGGTGTTTGTGCATTCATTGTGCATATATGCTCTTATAAAGAAGATATAAAAGAATATAAAAAGAAGGCTAAAACATACAAGAAGAATAGATGTTGTTTATTATCAGGATACTGCCAACAAAATAAATTTATCCTGTCACTATATGCTGAAAAAACAGGAAAAAAAGGCCACTACATTTTAAAGGGCCTTGTTACTGTCACTGTCTGGCCCTTTTTCATGGTCAGCCCAAGCTGGAACACAGCTAAATCTGAGAAGCTGAGCACCTGAAGCAAAATCTGGGTTGAGAGTTGCCATGCAGGTCCATGATCAGATGAGATGTCAGCTATGCCTCCAAGTGTGAGTAAAAAATATGTAAATAGAAAGTTGTACTCGGTGTGCCATGCTGTACCCTGCACCTCATTGTAAGTTACTGCCATTTGATTGTGCAGCTGCTGCATGTCACCTTTGGGGAAGAGTCACAAGGGAAGATATGGATGAGGTGATGAAATTTCTAGTGGAGACTGATCCCTTGATCCCCAAGGCAAGAGCCAAACCTGGAATAGATACCCTTCTGCAGCTACACAAGCACCCAGCCTTAGATTATTTTAGAGGACTCTTCCCAGCCCCTTCCCACCACAACTCCACACTCAGCCCTGGCCATAAAGCCTGGCTGAGCCACAGGCCAGGGTACCCACTCTCTCCAGAGTTATATTATTCCTCGGAAGATAACCTAAATATCAGTCCTGGCTGGCCTGGGAAAATGTTTTCTAGACCCCATATGACAACGGCTCTGAAAATTTTGTTTCCCTCACCTTTAATTCAAATATAACTCACAGCCAAGGAACCCATCCCTTCACCACTAAAAATCCTCAGCACACAGAATCTTATACCCCTTCATTTTCCTTGAGAGCCCATTTACAACTCTGCTCCAGTTTTGCCTTGGTTTTTCTTTTTCTCTCAAATCTAATTCTAGCTAAATCCATGTGCACAGGATTATTTAGGTGTCAAAATTTGAAAAAAAAGGTAAACTGGTCACTACCTCAAGGAGAACTTTTAACTGTTCTCTTCCCTTTCCATCCTCATTCCATGTAATAGTACGTTTTGTATTTTTTCTGCAAGTCTGAGATTATTCAGTGAAAACACACTGCAGGCTTCTCTGCAGGACACAAATAAACCACAAATAAACAGTTAGTCTGAGTGTTTGAAGAAAAATATATGCACATTGTAATAAATTACTGTTGCATTGCACTGTATTGCTAATGTAGGTCATCGTATGTCATTACTGGAATAAGAAGAAAGTTTTTTCAAAATGTAAATGGTGGTGATGAAGCCCACCCTCCCCAAAGTAAAAGAAAGCTTTATTGCTTGATATTTCAAAGTATAAATGTACTGGACTCTTGCTTATTTCGGAAACTGGGAAGTCTGAAGTGTAGAGAAAACATTAACAGAAATTAATGCAAATATTTGCTTTGCTTTTTAAAGTTCAGTTTATACTTTAGAATTCCAGCTATTATCCTAAAATTAATGGAGTAAAGGTGACTGACCAGCAAAGTAGAGGGAGATAAATATGTGCAATTCAATATTATTCGTGCAAATTACAGGGAAATTTAAGAACACAAAAAAATTATTGTGGTGCTTTCAGGACAGACAAATAAAAAATTACTCAGATGAAATGCATTTGAAGCTTTGCGAAATGGTGATTTAGACTGATATATCATAAGTGTTTGTTTGTGTATTAGGAAGGTATAAATATCAAAAGAAAACATGGATTTGTGTTAAGAATCACAAAGGAGCATAATTAAGTGCTAAAACAGGAGTTATATAAGTGAAGAATGAAATGACAGAACAGAAGTAAAATTAGCCTAAACATTCAAAGAAAAGCTCTAAAACACAGTGCTCTAAAAGATGCAGTGAATATTGCTCAATATTGTGAAACTTTGGAATAAGAGGCAATTTTGGAAGTTAAATTGTAGGGAACTCTCTTCTGTGGCAGAGGGCTGGGCTAGACTGAGATTACTGTTCTTTGAGAGTTTTTGAACTAACAACTCTTTTAGGAAATCAAAAGCAAAATCAAAACCAGGAATTAAAGATAAATTATAGAAAGAATGAAAAAGACAAGGCAATATTAGTTTACAAACCCATATGTGTTCAACAAAGTGGCATGTGGCAGAATATGCACAGAAAACAAAAGAAGCTTTCAGCTCTACTGATGAAATAGATAATGCACCCTGTATTAAAACACAAGTTTAATTTATTGGAGCAGTGTGTAGTGGATGGGATAAATGCATGCTGGACTTACTGTTAGCTCTGCACTGAGATGTTTCATCTTTCACAAGGTGTAGTTGGTACAATGCCACAACCTCTGCTAGAGCTGCTCTCACTTGGAAAACATAAAGCCTATTCCCTCCCCTTCCAACCTATCCATGAAATAACCAATCCATACCATAAAAATCCACCTTCTCAAACTTGGTGTATTTGCACAAACACGTGGCAAATGGCTCACCTTTTAGACATGCTAAAAACTTCTTATTGTTGTGTCCTTTTCTTTCACATCCCAAAAAACTTATTTAAAAAATATTATAAAATTCTCTTTCTTACGTTTTGAATTTCAGTTAAAGGGTACAAGGCTGAACACTACTTAGAAACTTAGAAAACAAAACAACACCACCAGTCATGATACAACTGTTTCAATACACTTTTTCTGTTTTTTAGAAGTATAGTAAATATTTAAAGTAAGAATGAAGAACTGGATAAAGTGTTTTCCTTTTGGAAAAGTTGGCTTGTGTGCCAAACTTTCAGAGACATTAATTTATCTTTGGTTTGGGTCACAGAGCTCACCTGTGGCTGCTGCTTCTACAAACAGAAGTGAGGGAGAGCTGGAAACTGCAAGTAAATGTCACAAGTGACCTTCCCTTGGAGGCCCTGAGCACAGCTTGCACTCATGGATGATGAGTTAGGTCTCACAGCTTATAAATCTCTGTTCTCTGTGCATGCACCACAAGTGTAGTAGTTCAGACACTGTGCGATGCTGTAGGTTGAGAACCATCCCAGTTTTGAGGAGCTGCCTGTATCTGTTGGGGTTCTTTCAAGCTGTGAACTAGGTAATGGATCCTGCGGGACCACTGTTTAAATTCATTCTGGTCAGTAACCGAGATATGATGGAGACAGTGAAAAATAGTTTAACTCTTTAAAAACCTAAGAAACACATGCACAAAGAATTTACCTCTGTAATTCCAATATCAAGCCATGTGAAAACAACTGGGCTAAATGATCTGCTGATTCTCTTGCATGCTAAGACACTGTGATTAATTTCTAGAACATGTTCAATTATTCGTCACTGATGTGAGCTCCTATTTTAAAAGTGATTAATCATTGAGAAACAATGTCATACTGACTTTGAATTAAACTTGAAAAATAATTTAAGTACTCCTGAAAAATTGACAAAAGTAATGTAATGATTTAACATCAGGTATTCTTTACTGATTTTATTTATGCTTTATTGCTTTTATTGATGCTTTAATGTTTGTACAACCCCAACTCTCTCAGCCTGTCTCCACAGGAGAGGTGGTCCTGCTACTTGCTAATTTTCATGCCTCTCCTCTGGACTTGCTCTAGATGATCCTTTTGATTGTCAAGCCTGTTGTAGATGCAATTATCTTTAACCAGTGGCATTTGTTATTTCATGTCTAGTACTTTATCTAATGATATGAGAACACATTATTCATTCTTCTACTTCATTCTTGTTTTGCTTCATAAAAGGACCAAGTTGTCTTTCCCTTGAACTCTGCAAAATTATGTCATCAACATCAAGGAGGCCTGAATAACTACGTGCATGGAAAAATCTTAAATAATTGAAGAGAATCAAGCATAACAACGTATAAAAATTGCTTTCTTATGTATAGAATAAAAAAATTAATATGGCCTTTGTTAGAAATGTTTTGAGCTTGCTATCAGTGCATGGTATAATGAATTCCTACCCAAAAGCTTTCAGAAGTTTTTCTACGATCCTCCTAAGTTCCTTTTAAAAAAAAACAACATAAAAGTTAAAATGTTGAAGTTCATCATTGAGCTATTTTGTGCATGATTTTAATTATATTTTAATTACTTAGCATTCATTTTCCATATTTGTTTGCAGCAGAAAATTTGCCAGGTGGAAACGTGACGGCATACCAAAAGTTTCCACAAAGATATCTGGTAAAACATGACTAATAATCTAGTGTTTGTAATATTCCAGGACTCAGAACTTTGTATCCCTGCAGCAGTCATTAGGAATGGGCAGGCTCATTTCATTGATTGCACTGTGAGAAGGCTGTTCAGGTTCAGATGGAGCAGAAAGGTTAGTGGAATATCTGTTAAATGCTTCAGTGGTCTGTGGTAAATCTCCGGTCATGCTCTTATCACAGCTGATGAATTTAATTTTTAAAAGGTGCTAAAACTGAGTACATCCTTGTACTTCTCAAGGCTGTAGAAGCAATTGAATATACACAAAATGGTAATTTAGATAATAGCAATCTCCTTGCTTTTGTATGGAAATTACCATTGCGTAGTATCAGTCAGGGAAGAATTCTTTGATTGCCCTACCAAAAACTTTATGGTCAAGATATTTTTCTTTGGTTTTAATGGATGAAACTCTGCCAATAAATATTTCTGTGTATATTCTGGGCTGCGATAGACAAGCCAGATTCTGTAAGTGGGTGTCATCAAATGAAAAATTAACATATGAAAATAAGTCACCAGCTGTGAAACTACAGACAGGAATGCCAGGTCATTTATACTTCAAATATTTGAGCTATAGTTTAAAATTTTCTTTTCCCCATATAAAGACACTATTATTTTCACTGGATTTCAGGAAATAAATCTCCATTTTTCATTATCAGTTTTAGTCATTTTACTCCTCACCAGCTCTTTTACTCTAGAACTTTTGATTCCTACAAGAAAAAACTCCTAGAATGCTTCTTTTGGTTTGTCAGAAATTACGTATTAAAAAAATGAACCAAAAAGTGATAAAAAGTAATGATATTATTTTATTTTGCTTTAACTAATAATGAACCCATTTTATAGACTATATTTGCTGCCTGGCAGAGGTCATTGTATGTTTACTGCCTTCAGTCAGACTTGGGAAAAGCCATACCTTCAAACCGAGAACAGGCAAGAAATAGGCTTTCTGATTTGTTAGCATTTAACAAATCTTAGGAAAGGGATTGTTTAAAAATAATTTTAGGTTGTATGTAAACAAAGTGCACTAAACATTTATCTAATTTGTCTTTTAAAGTTGAAATGATTTGATGAAATATGAAAGAGCTTGGTTGTCACATTTTAATTAAAAGATACATCAAAACAGTGACAGACTGGCTAAACAAGAAAAAAATATTTTCTAGTATATTGAATTGAACCAATTCAGTTTTGAGATTAATTTTTATTTGATTGAGTTGTCAACATGAACAAGTCATATGTAAACAAATTTATAAAATCAGTAATTGTATGAAAGGACTATACATGGCGGACTTGCCTACATTAATTAAATATTTTACCCAGGTCTATTTCTGGCTGTAACTTTTCATCTCCAAGGGAATGAATTTTCAAAATCCCTTAAATATCCAATTG
Organism: Acanthornis magna; assembly: GCA_036785705.1. NCBI lineage: Eukaryota > Metazoa > Chordata > Aves > Passeriformes > Acanthizidae > Acanthornis > Acanthornis magna. The sequence continues at coordinate 12,041,352 of JAWUZG010000025.1, forward strand.
CAATATGCTTTCAAAAGTGGATTTGCATATAGTGGTGAAGATAGAGTTTAAGTACAATGTAAATCACAAAAGTATTTCACTATTCCCATTGCACCTCTGAAAAGAAATCCACAGAACATTGTGAGCTTTGTGAAGTGTTTTGTGTTTGTTTAAACACCAGTGGTAAGTAGGTGATTACAGTAGGATTCTTCTAGTTTTAAGGTCATCTCAAAGTGTTATGTATAATTACAAAAGATAGAAAAATCTATAGAGCTTCTGTATGACTAATCTAAATCAATGAAAGAGCATTTATCTTTAGCATCCTACCAACAAAGTGCAAATTTCTAGTTTCCCAAAGATTCGAGCCCTCCTCTGGAATCAATGGGACCAAACATCAAGGGAGATTTGGAGCTGATATATAACACCTTTAAGATCTATTAATATCAATGAAACTAAGACATATGCCAAAGAAATTAGTGTCATCCCTGGCCTGCCCAAAGATATGCATCTAAGTTCTCACCTGAATAGGAATTAAAATTGCAACTGAAGATTGGTTATCCAAAGTATTCTTGTCTTGTTTACCTTCTCACTGCTTTCAATGATATCCAGACCCGGTGATGTGCTAAAAAGTGTGACTAAAACTTAACATCAAACTTCAAATGTGTATCATTGCATATTAGAATATGATGCAAACAAAACTCTTTTGACTGATCCAAGAAAAAAGAAGTAACTGCTTGGTTGAAAAATTTATTTCTATGTAAAATAGTCATTAATAAAATGTTAAAAGTTCTTTAACTTCTAATTATATTGATAATATTAACTGTTTGAAGCCTCAGAAACCATTTAGGATCAGGAGGATCATTTTTATTACTGCCACAGAAGAGAATAGGTGATGGGAATATTAGTTACTGTGTTTTGTGCAACATTGAGTTCTAAGAAGCATGATGAGCTATCATGAAGCCTTTGGAATGGATTTTAGCAGGTATTATTGATGGCAAATCAATAAAACCCAAAAACATTTAGTTGGCTAAGCAACTGACATTTTACAAGGGTTCAAACCATTCATTACAACCATCATTAGTCTTCTATGACACTAAAATGTTAGAGTTCAAGAGCAAATTAGGATAAAACAAAACTTCATAGCGCCCTTCATAAAAAGATATAAATCAAAATTCCAAAGCGAAACATGGGAAGAGTTTTGTGATTATACAACATTAGAAAATGTAAAATCTGGAGAGATAATGTGAACATGGAACCAACAGGGAAGATATCAGATGCAAATCAATTTAAGAAAATTCTCAGGAGTGCAAGACAATAGACCTTTAGTTTTGATGATGTGGCTCTTGAACCAGGTAAGACGAAGAGGAAACTGATGCCATGAACTGGCTGGAATTCCATAATATACTAAGAAGTACTTTGAATGAGATGGATGGTGCTTTATAGCAAAAATCTTTACCAAGGAATGAAAATTTAGTTTAATCAAAGCACATTCTAAGCAGCTTAATGTAATAGATACACTGTTAAATGAGAGGGATAATAACATCAGAGTAGTCTGGTTTGTTGGACATTTGCCTGAGAGAAGAGGAATCTGGATTCCTCCTCCTAATTTAAGTATTACTTAGGAAAACAGTGATTAAGTGTCAAAGCATTCTAGTTCTTCCCTTTCAAATTCCATGAAATTAATAATGTGATCCAAAAGTTTGACTTAACTCAGCTGTAATTGTTTAGTTGTTTGGTGTTTTTTAGTTTCTGCCAAACATTTTGGAAATTATCTCAGCAGTAAACCTTTTTTTTTTCACAAACCTCCTAATTTCTTTTTTTAATATATACTTATGATGATTATAGCACAAAGCTGGCCTGACAAAAATAAGAAATGTCTCCAGATAGAATTTTAATCTTGACTTTAAAACTGTGGATTTGATAGCTAAAGGAGTACTGTCTATACTAAAAATATGGGTTTAGGAAACCAGCAGAAAATTCTTGGAACAAATATAAAATAAAAATTAAATACATACAGTTTAAGACAATGATGGAAAAATAATACCACTGTAAGTCAATCTGTCATGATGGTGGTTGATTGATCATGGTGTTTTTTTGGCTAGGAAAATCTTATCTGAAAAAAAATTAAATTAACTTAGAGTTACTCAGATTCATGCAGGTTTTCAGGAAGCTGAGTTTGTGTAGTCAGAATACTTAGAATAGAGAGGAATGTAATTAGCAATTTGAACTGATTTTCTGTTCACAAACAATGTTTGATATATATTCAAGAGAAAAACTTTTGAAAAGAAAAACAAGCTAATTCTTCGAAAATTACAAAAAACTCCTCAAATATTTTCTTACTTATTCTTAAGAAACAGAAATATTATGTGGGGGTCATTTAATATATATCATAGAAGTAATGTAGACTTATCAATTAACTATGATTTTATTTTTAAATTTTTGCTTAAAATTCCACAATACCATCAAGCACAAGGGGTAAAAAATGTGAATTCTGTAGTTCTAATTTCCTAATCTATGGAAATAACTTTTTACATACTCAAACACAAGTAAAAACATATGTCTATTCTTTGTGGCAGCAAAGAAACTCAGGCTATAAAAATGGTTGATTACACTTTAGCTTTGTGTCTTTCCTGTCAATCTCATTGGTTTCTTCACAAGTGTTTAGCAAGGCACAGAGGTGATTAAAATTTTCTTTGTCTGATGAGAGCAATTAATGTAAATTTGATAATTAATAACTGTATTCATTTGAATGGTTGTTTGTTTGTTTGTTTGTTTGTTGATGACTCTAAAGTTGAAAAAAAAAAATTAAAAAACCCTTAGGAACCCAACTTATTTTTCTATAGGAGGGGATAAGAAATAATTTTTTTAATTCCAAAATATCAAGTTGTTAAAGGTGTAATTTTAACTGTTTTTAATTGGACACTGCGTATGGATATTCAGTCATCTCATCCTCCTATATAAGGACAAAGTGTACATCACATACACACATATTTCCAAATTTCAAAGAATGCAGAAGTAATAATAATGTAAATCTCTAAACAGTGAAATTCCCATTTGTCTAGAAAATACAGTTTTCTGCAACAATTACTGCCCATCAGTAATATTTTAAAAGACATTAACTTTGCCCAGTGCAGCAGACTGGCATGCAAAGATATTTTTGAAAGCTTCTGTTTTGGTTAGGTATATTGGATAGCCTCCCTGATATCTAACTTTCTGTGTCAGATCATGGAATCATGGAGTGGTTTAGGCTCAATGGAACCTTAAAGATCAACTCATTCCAGCTCCTCTGCCATGGGCAGGGGCACCTTCCACTAGACCAGGTTGTTCAAAGGCCCACCCAACCTGGCCTGAGGCAACCACAACTTCTCTGACCAACCTGTTCCAGTGCCTCATCACACTCACAGTAAGAATCTTTCCTAATATCTAATCTAAGTATATTCTCTTTCAGTTTATGCCATCACCCTTTGTCCTTCACTCCATACCCTTGTGAAAAGTTGCCCTTCAGTTTTGTTGTACATTCCCCTTTAGGTAGGAAGGCTGTAAATTCTTCTTGGACTCTTCCCTTCTCCAGGCTCAACACTCCCAACTCTCTCAATCTGTTTTTATAGGAGCGGTGCTCTAGCTCTTTGATTGTCCTCATGGCCCTCATCAGGACTTGCTCCAACAAAACTTTTTTGTGCTGGGGACCCCAGAGCTGGATGCAGCACTCCAGAGTGGAGCAGAGGGCGAGAATCCCCTCCCTCACCCTGCTGGCCACACTGCTTTGGATGCAACCCAGGACACATTTGCCTTTCTGCAGGTGCACGTTGCCATCTCATGTTGAGTTTCTCATCAATCAACTCCCCCAATACGTGAATTAATAATAATACAACAGTTAGTATCTTTCAAATTTCAAATTTCACATCACCAATGTGTATGTTTAAGCTAAGTTGACTTTAACACAGTACCTGCTCTCTTAGAGCTTTTCTGCATGTATGCAAATGGCTCTTTATCAGCTAATAGAACGGTAACACTGCAGATACTGCATCAATTCAGCAAGTATTTTCTTGGCTAAAGCTTTTGATAAACATAACATATATGTTATGCAATGACACTTAGGGCTCTGGACTGCAGGCAGGGGTTGCAAAGTAATCTTTGAAGAAAATTCTCTGTCTTTCTGGGGAATATTTGCACTGTTAACTTGTATTTACCACTAAATCAGCTTCTGTAATGCTTGTTCCAATGACTCCATGTATCATTTGGACAGAGCTCCCAGTAGCATGCTAAATATATCCAGCTCTTGAATAGGACTTTCTTCTAAAATTTACTGTTCACCAATCCAGGGCTGTAACATATTGCCAGAAGTGAGAACAGTATGTGTTACTGGAAGGTTAACTAGTCTTCAACTTCAGCCTCTGAACTATGGATGATATTGGCAAAGTTTGCTCAGGTCAAATCCCTCTCCTAAAACCATATTTGAAAACGTTTGTGATGACAAAGGTCTTTAAGGAATAGCTATACATCTGTGCGCTTAGAACTAGGCAACATGTTAGCAAGACAGGAATTGAAGTGGCAAGATAAGTGCTACAGCATAAATAGTTGTTAAAACAAGGATGGAAATGCTTTTCTGTTCTCTGTGTTTATAATAAAACTGGTGTGACACTGATATCTTTCCTTTGAATGAGTTTGACTAAATCTTCGAAGTGTGTGAGTTTTTTTAATTTAGGAAGAAATGGAGGGTACTATTCTTGTTAATCACCCTTTCTGTTTTTACAGGAGGCAGATTAGTTTGTAAATAGGATCATTACAGCATATTTCTGTAGCTGGCACTGCAGAAAGTTAAGTCTCACAAAAGTCTGGGACAATATGCCAAGGCAGAACTACCAAAGTCAGTGGTCATTTGAAGGGCCTGAATCTCTTCATTTACAGACATGGTTGGGCACTTGTGGCGCATAGTGGTGGCAGTGTTTTGGTTTCTTTTCCTAACATACATGTCAGCCAGGAAATGCTTACTGACCACATCTCTTTCTCTCTCTCTCTTTTTTTTTTTTTTTTTTTTTTTGGTTATTTGGTTGGATTTTTGGTTTTTTTGGGTTTGGTTTGGGTTTTTTGGGTTTTTTTTTTTTGTTTTTTGGGGTTGTATGTGATTTTGACTATTTTTGTTAAATTTTACATCTCTGTCTGCCAATAAGGTAAATTATATTATCTTTCTTTTTTTCTTCTTGAAAAAAATCATAATTTGACCAATCATTCCTGATCTGACATTAACTAAAGTTCCTCATACTTTAAAAACAAATAACCCCAATCCAATACTTTAAACAAGACAATGCTTAAAATTTATGTTTCATTAAGATGTAAAAATAAAAGGAAAAAGAGACAAGAGTAATATATGAAATAGTATCTGTTATGTCACTTGAGAATTTTGTTACTCTCAAAATTCTGAATTTATTACAATTCCTTCAAAGGCAATTTTAGCATACACTGTACGTCCTACAAAAGAAATATTGAACAGTGTGTTTCCACTCACTAGATCATGAACAAGTATCTCAAAATAGCTTGTTTCTGTCAGAGACTGTAAGAGTCAAGTTCTCATTTGTGAAGTATTGTATAAAAGTATACCACAGAGGAACAAAAAGCTGAAACATCTGTGAGAAAACTGCAAGTTACTGGGAAATGTCCTTCTAAGCACACTTGAGAGAATAAAAAGCACATTGCTCTCTCCTCTTCTCCTAGAATAACTGTGTAGCTCCATAGAACACTAAACACATATATATGTGCAACAGCTGACCATAAAATGTGGTTATTCTGTCAGAGACAGATTCAGCCTTCTCAGGGGGTCTGAATGAATCAGATCCTTTGAATAAACTTTTAGTGGTTTACAGCCATATTTTACACAAACAAGTATTTGTTTGCATAAAATTGTTATGTTATTGATCTTCCCAATGAGTAAGTGAATGAGAGTTTTATTTTCTTCCAGTACAGAGCTGATACTAGTCCTGTTAGAGGAAAAATTCATCTGTAAGGATAAATACTGGCTTATATATTTTGTTGTTTAAAATCAGGAAAGAATTTGGTCTGCCCATATTCCAAGCTGACTGAAAAGTACACAGTGATGGTGACCAAAAAACTGCTGAGTGCTGCTGGACTGCTGACAGCCCTGTGCAATCTCCCTTTAGGATGAGCAGACTTCTGTGGGTTAATCTCGCCTACATCAGCTGAGAAGTCATTGCAGAATTCATCTGAAATAATAAAGTTATAAGGAAACCTAATTTCCAGAGGCCAAAATTCAATCTGCCTCCATTATTACGTATGTATATGATATTTCATGTTTTAAAATATCTGTAAAGTCCCAGAGAAGTAGAAAACATCAAGGTTAGACTGGCAAAAGTGGAGAAACAGTGTAACAACAGCAGTTCTCATTCGGTAGCAGGTCAGTGGCTTTTGCAGTGTTAGTAAGATGTCCTGAACAATTGCAAACTTTTATTATAACATGATCACATCAAAGAGAATTGCAGACAGAATCTGGTATTAAGTGTGTTCTATACCCCATTCTCCAAAATGCGGCTTTTGACAACTGTATTGTGTCTTTATATAATGTTGATGTAGCTGCTGGTCTTTGACTTTTGCTTTTATTGTAATCTTATGAAAATCATAAGGACTTCATTTATTTTGTAACAGTAAAAATAATCAGGAGACACCACAACTTTCTGACATGCAGTTTTGAATTTGTAAGGAATATATTCATTGGGAAAACACCATTTCCTTATCTTCTTCTGTCAACCTTGCAATATCCCAGATATCATATATTTTTTTGAGTTTTTCCTGGATTTTAAGTGCTTTGCAGGTTCCTGTTCTGTAAAACACTCCATCATTCTTTCACCAGCTTCCAGAAGTTTAGGATTTTATTTGGAAGTCTCCTTTTCAAGCAGCAGCTAGTCCCTGCCTATTCTGTATTATAAAAGCCAGCATTATCAGAGCCTAAGGTGGTGTGATTGCAGGCAGAAGCTGTTTAATACTGAAGTCTGAAAGCAAAGATGTCTTTAGATCTTACAGTGCCTCATATGTGACCAGGGATAAGGTATTTTTTAGCAGGGATTTGCATTAATAAAAATTAAAGCTTTAGGATTTCACTTCAAAGGGAAATGTCAATGAAAGCATATCCTCTCTTAGTTGCATTGGTAGCAGAATATTAACATCACTAATGTAAAAGTTTATATAGCTAGAGGCTGCAGTCTCTGTCTCTCAGCAGAGAAAAAATAATTCTTAGACCACATCAGAAGTGTGCAGCACTTTGTATTCAAAGATAAAGAAATGAGGAGTGTCTTTTTCTCAGGAGTAGTAAGCACACAGAGTATACTCATTTTCAAACTGATATATCTGTTATTAAAAAAGTTTAATTTTTAATGTATTAACTCCAGACAGGCATTGACATAGAAATAAATATATTAGTTATTATGTGCTAGCTTTTTCAAGCTTTACTGGTGCTAAGTATTATTTTGTGCTACATATACAGTCATTGATTTCAGAAAAACAACTCTACAGTATAAGTCACTGCTTAAAGGGGAGAAAAATCTGTGTGAAGTATAACCTATCAAATACAATTACACAGTAAAATGGATTATTTCGTTGATATTAGTCCATAGGAACATTCAATTTGCAAATAGTTAGTGAAGAGATTTTTGAATGCAGGAAGTAATTTTTATTTGAAAGGAGGAAAATGGATTGTCAGGTTTTTTAAATAAAGCACACGGAAAAGATGTGTATATTTGTGTACTTACTGTCCCAAATAATTAAGGGATTTCAGTTCTTTTATTGTAAGAAATAAAAGTAAATGAGACTATCATTCACTTAATAAATGGAAGTTCAGTAACATTAATTGTCAGCCAGACATTGCTCAAATATTCAAAGCATTCATTAGTCTTCTGAAATCTTGAAAATTGTTATTTAAAAGTCTGATGTTTTTAAGAGTATCATCTGGAGATTTTGTATACCTGTTCAGCAGGATATGATGGAGCTGCTGATGTTCTTTTTCAGTATCGGATGTTTTCTGTGCCTGGGTGGATTTGACTGCGATTTAGGGTTACATGAAGAATATATAATATTAAATGGGATGGAAACTGCAAGTTGGCAGGCTAATCCACTGACCTGCAGAAAGCACCATTTTCCAAAAGCTTTATATGTAAGGCTTTCTAGCCTTTTCTAAGTGGTTTTAAAGAATTACTTCTACAGTCATATTTAAATGAACCAGAAGATGCTGCTGCTTGATTGCATCACTTTCTTTTACAAGATCTAACGGCAAAGCCCAAAAAAAGAACAGAGAAGCCTAAAGAGGATTTTTATAACAATTCAGTTACTTGTGTCCAAAATTAGGGTTAAAAGGCCTTGCCTTGTTTTATTTCATATATTTCATTTTTATCACCAAAGCTTCTCAGGTTTCCATGGTCACCCTCCAGAATAGTGGTTTATTGAGTAGTCAAAGTATTACCTCATGCCTAAAATATGTCAGTATTTAAATATTCCTGCAAACAAGTGTAGAAAGAAGATAATAGTATATTTTTGATTTCCCTTTCCCCCTTACATACAGCAATTTAATCCCTCACTCAACTATTAGGAAAATCTGAGTCAGTTCCTTTTCTCCCCTGAGAGGATTTGGTCTAGTAATTACAGAATATGTGCAATATATGAGTTGGAATGAGAAGAGTGACTGGTAGCTAAGATTCACCATTTCTAGGAAAGCTTCCTAAGCAGAATAACAGAGATTCAGAGTCCCTTTTGGACTAGATTTTATGGGGTTTTTTGTTTTTTTTTTCTTTTCACTCATTTGATACAACTTCATCAGGAGCAATCCTGACTTCTGTGTAAATCATTTACTTTTTGAACTTAGAAGTTTAATAAAAGTTCTCTGATTTACAAATTACAAGTCATTCAGTTTTCATTTTACAGAATATAGGTGAGAGATTTGAATCTTGCTTCTTACTGTGTATTATTCAAGGCTCAGTCTAATAAGTAGGTGTAACAGGTACATAGATATTACTGTGATGGCATAACAACTGCTCCTCAACAAACCCACTCTTAGGAGTGTGGTCCATCTGTAAGCCCTGATCAATGCACACTGAAGCTTTGGCTTTCCACGTATCTCTCCTTAAGTGGCATCAAGCTGAAAGAATAAATTCACAGATACTGCAGATTTTGAATGTGCTGGTTCCACAAGTAAAATACAGTAAATGTCATGTACGCAATTGTGGATGTGGAATGAGTTTATTGATCTGCCAGCTTGCATTCTACTTAAGTCCAGATTTTTTTAGAGTTATATGGAGAGAAAATTTGATGCTGTATATTTGAACTACAGTACTGCTGTTCTGATGGAGAAATTTTGATTGAAAAATTCTGACATGCAATTTTCTCAATTACACATGAAGGTATTGTTACCATATTTCAGGCCAATACACAAATGCTGAAGTAAAGCTCATTTTAAAAAAAGGCAGTGAATGCTTTATTTTTGTTACTCCATTAAAGGAAAATGTATTTCAGCAAAAATGAACTTTACAGTCTCAGTTAGAATTTCTTTAGTGCCCTTTTGCTATTGCCTTGAATGTTTTTCATGCTCTAAATTCATGTTGTTTGACCAGCACCTTTCTATCTCAATTTTTTCAAAAATTCTGTGCCATAAATAGTTGTGATTCAGAAAGAAATGTAATTAAAAATGACAAGATCTTTCAAAATTTATGTTGCATGTTATTCCATGCAACTTTGCTTTGATTATATATATCACTTAGAGTAATGAACCAAAGAACTAGCATATATTGATAAAATCTCACTGAAAAGCAACCAGAACCTTTTGTCTATTGACATAATTTCTGATGTCTACAAATGTATCATTTGACATAGTTATACGTCAAACAGTTTGGATAACAATTTCCAGATTACAGGTAAATTACAAATATCTTTGCCAATTCAGTGAATGTGAATGGATGCATGATGATGTTTTTTGTTCCTCAGCTACATGACATTATTTTTTAACTAATGAGCAATAAGAGAATGTGAATATAAATTCAAAGCACTTTAAAAATTACTGATATTTTCGTGAATACAAGCAGCTGTTGAAATATTCCTAATTAGAAATATCACTTATCAAGAGTAGCATATTGAAGCCAAGTGATTTGTATGCAAGCACATTTGTAAGACTGCTCTGTTCTCTTTTTTCTCTTCACTCTTGAGATATGTTTACTTTTTCTTAATATGCATAATACTGGATTTGAAATTGCTTAAACTGAAATTAATACTCAGTACTCCAATAAAATATATCTTTATTCACTAGATTCAGAAGAGCAAAGAAGCTGCAGAATTAAACTTTTGCCTTACTGAATTAGATATATTGTCTGTCACAGTAGGTATGTCATGTATTACGTGTGAGATACTGGATTAAATAAATTACTGAGTACATCAAATAAATCATCTGGTAAAACATACTGTATTAATATTAAATCAAATATGTTTAAGTATTCTGCAGCCTACAGGTAGTTAGAATTATATTCTTTTCTCTTTATTTAAATTCAATTCACTAAACATGAAAGGTGTGCACCATCTGGCAAAATGCAGAAATATTCCTTTGACAGCTTTCTTTTTCTTTTCTACATTAGACCGCTTTATCAATTCTGGTACTAAAATAGCAGAATGGTAGTAAATTCAGCACTAGTAAGCCTTCTTATACTTTTTAATTGTCAATGAAAAGTCTTTGCTAATGAGGAATGTTATGAGACAAACATTTATATGATGACTATGATGTGGATCATTGCCATGCTTGTTTATTACAGTTCTTAATGAAAGGCAGCTTCCTATTATATATGTGAGGAAGTCTGCTTTTTATTTTCACTGGCAATTTTTTTTTACCTTGAGCTGCATAGTATCTTTTTTACCTTGAACTGCTTAAAATCTATGGTGTTACACAGACACAATGGCCAAATTTTAGCAGTCACAGTCTTTTTGCTCTTTTGCTGTGGTATGTTTTCAAGGTTTTTCTTTTTTGTTTTTTTTTTTGTTTGTTTGTTTGTTTGGTTTTTTTTTAAATTTACTTGTTCAATTACAAATCGAGTTTAGTATTTTTTTTCTTGTTTTGCTTAATTTTTGGACAAGCTGTTATCTTTCCTGGACATTGGCCTTCAAATAAATCACATATTATGTATATGAAACACATTTAGCTAATATAGAGCTATTTAACAGTAGATCGTGTTGGGAATTACAGTCCAGTTAGAATACAGTCCACATTGTTGTCCCTAGTTATATTAAATAAGCAAGACATCAGCTGTATTACACAGTATACCTGATATGATTCAGTTTGGTATTCAAGAAGACCAGTTGTATATCCAGATATGCTCCCTGTTGTTTCTGATTATAATTTTAAAATATTTCATAGTTTAGAAAAAAACAGTTTAGCCTCTGTTATTTACTTATTTGTCCTTTGTCACCACATGTTCAGATGAGAATTGTTGTGGTGCTGGCTAAGAACCATTTGGTTAAAGGGAATTGATGTGCACATAGCAAAACAATATTCAAATATGTAACACTTCCAGATGTCTATCACATTTATCGACTTCGTCTTGCTATAAAAAGACATAAATGTATATTAAGATAAATTATTATAAACTTTTTCCGGTGAATATCCTTTGATGGGAATGAAAATTTTATACTTCAGGCTGTGGAGAATTCTGTGAAACTAATTTTTTCTACAATTATAGGAATTTTGAATCTGTAGTGGTTTAGCTTATGCATGACATTTCTCAGTGGGCTTAATCCTTTCTGCATGAATCAGAGGCAAAAAAAGAACCTCTCTATTGATGCTGAGGTCAGTGAGATTTCAGAAAGCCTTGCACTCCTTTGGTGCTAGTAGAGCCCAGAAAATCCTCACTGTCAAGCTGACAGAGGTAAGCAGAAAAATGAGCAGCCCCCTCACAGGCTTTTTTTCTGTGGTATGTCAAGGAAGATAGTTTAACTGATGTACAGTCATCTTGAGTTGTGAGGAAGAGGAAGAGCCCCTTTAAAAGGGCAGTTCACAAAAAGTGTGGCAGCAAAGAGTAGTAGTTACTGCTGTTGGCAGAGTAAGAAATACCAGGTCCCAGAGGGAAGCATGGCCTTCGACAGCATTGTCACTGTCTGTATATATGAGACTGCTGCTGCCCAATTTATTGAGGAAGGCTTGGCTTGTGTGTGGCAGTTTCAGGTTATTTAATACCAATGTATGACAGTACAGATAACTGAAAAGTTTTCAAGGTTAGTTCTACACCAGCCAGGATGCCTTTGTCAGATATCTTCAATGTCTGCCCTGATTTGTCTTTCAGATTATATCCTTCAGCTCTTTCCCTTTGGAACACGATTACCTACTCTTACAGAGCATTAACAAGTAGTTACAACACAACAAACTGATCTGTAAAGTACTACTGTTTGTTTCATCGCTTTCTAGGTTGTGTCTCACAAAGCATCCAAGCAACATAACCAAACCCCAAAATACAAACCATTTCATGTCAGACAACAGAACTGACTACCCTAACATACAGCAAGCAGGCAGTTCTTGAACAGCCAAAGTAAGGCAGTGTCTGACAGATATCATGGCAAGACAACCTCACAAAAGCAGGATCAATGCTCTGTTCATATCCTAGGAAGTTAAATAAAGAATTGTAAAAGCAAAAATATATATTTTAAAATAACCTCAAACATTTTCTTCTCCTGTGGGCAATTTTATTTGCTTGTTTGTTTAGAGTTGGTTGGTTCATTTTAGATTAAAATATTTTACAGGTTCTGAGAGACGACATAAAAAACAAAAGATACATCATTTTATTACCTCTTCTGTAAAATGTAAAACCATACTTCTCCACGAGAAACTGTTCAGATGAATTATTCTTATAGAGATATACTGCTAATAGCATGTAAGGAAATTTCTTCTGTGTCTTAAATAAATTCAAGTGTCAGCATGTTGGTTTTTCATTCCCTTCCTCTGCCACTGACACAGAGACAAATCAGTATCACTTGAATTTATTTTCATTTGAGTGGGAGGGGATGTGGAAAGAAAGGCTTGTTCTCTTAAGACCAACAAATTTAAAAGCAATATTGCCTTTGTGAAGTAGCACAACACCATGAAGAGCAAGGATTAATCTGAAAATAGGATTTGAAAAAACTTCATGTAAATCAGACCGTATTTCAGATTGGTACAAACATGCTGTCTGTGTTAGCTCAGTGCTAGGTGGGTATTCACAGAATCACAGAGTCAATTAGGTTGAGGAAAAGACCCCTGAGATCATTGAGTCCGACCTATGACTGAACACCACATGTCACTTAGACCATGGCACTGAGTGACACATCCAGTCTTTCCTTGAACATATCCAGTCGGTGGATATCCAGTCAGTGACTCCAGCACCTCCCTGGGCAGCCCAGTCCAGTGCCCAATCACCGTTTCTGTGAAGAAGTTCCTCCTGATGTCCAACCCAAAAATCCCCTGGTGCAGCATGAGACTGTGTCCTCTTGTCCTTATTTAAGGCATGCAATAGTTATAAACTGAGACAAGACATTTGTAGCAGGTCACTGTTTTATGGATTTCAAATGTAACCAATCCCAGGCATAAATAACATATTTCCATGTTGGTTAAAGGTGCCTCCCTAAACTTACTTTTCAATACTTTCATATTTTAAAATAGTGGTTGTTATGGCTAGTGGCTAATATTCAAGCTTTTTAATAGAAAATTGGAAATGAGTATAATCAAAAGGCATCTGTTTTTAAACTCACCTGTACTAGACCACTAACAGAATCAATAAGAACTCCCTGTCCAATGTTTGAAACATTTCTCTACAGTTTTTCTCTGTAAGTGCAGTTTTCATAAACCAGTGGCATACAAAACTATCCACATAGGATCACATAATAATTTAGGTTGGAAAAGACTCTTAAGATCATCGAGCCCAGCCATTAACCTAACACTGCCAAGTCCACCACTAAATCACATCCCTACTTAAGTGCCACATATACATGTCTTTCAAATACCTCAGGAATTGTGACTCAACCATTGCCCTGGGAAGCCTGTTCCAATGCCTGACCACCCTTTCCATGATGTAATTTTTCCTAATACCCAATCTAAACCTCTCCTGGAACTTCTTGAGGCCATTTCCTCTTGTTCCATCACTTTCTACTTGGGAGAAGAGGCCAACCCCCCCCTGGCTACAACCTCCTTTCAGGCAGCTCTAGAGAGCAATAAGGTCCCTCCTTAGCCTTCTTTTCTCCAGGCTAAACACCCCCAGCTTCCTCAACCACTCCTCATCAGACTTGTGCTCCAGCCTCTTCACCAGCATCTGTTGCCCTTCTTAGGACTCGCTCCAGCACCTCAATGTCCTTCTTGTAGTGAGGGGCCCAGAACTGGACACAGGAATTGAGGTGTGGCCTCACCAGTGCCGAGAAGGACAATCAGTGCCCTGGTCCTGCTGGCCACACTACTGCTGATACAGGCCAGGATGCCCTTGTCATTCTTGGACACCTGGCTCATGTTCACCTTTTCTGCTGGACAGCTTTCTAGCCACTCTGTCCCCAGTCTGTAGTGCTGCATGGGGTTGTTGTGTTTCAAATGCAGGACATGGTACTTTACCTTTTTTAACCTCATACATGTAGGCTTGGTCCATGGATCTATCCTGCCCATATCCCTCTCCAGAGACTTCCTACCCTCCAGCAGATCAACACACCTGCCTAATGTGGTGTCAAGTGCAAACTGACTGAGGGTGCACTTGTTCAGTTGCTAAAGATATTAAACAGGACTGGCACCAGTACTGAGCCCTGGGGAACCCCACTAGTGACTTGCCACCACCTGGATTTCAGTCCATTCACCGCCATCCTCTGGGCCTGGTCATTCAGACAAGTTTTTACCCAGTGACGTGTATGCCCATTCAAGCCTTTAGCAGCCAGTTTCCCCAGGAGAAAATATTGTCAAAAGCTTTACTAATGTCCAGGTTGACAATATCCACAGCCTGAAAGCAAGCTCTCTGTTCAGAGAGGCCAGATGTCTTCCCCACTGACTTTTCCTGCAGTCCAGGAGGATGGACTGTTTATGTATCAAATGTAGTGGTTCATGCAATCTGGAAAATTATTTGATTTGTTGAGTGCAAAGTAATTAGTCACCAGTTCCTGTTTTGTACGGACATCATTGTGACTGTCACAACGTAAACCCTAAAACAAATGCAAGAAGCAGGCACTAGGTGGTAAGCACATATTTAGCCTTATACACTTGTCAGTTTATCACAAAGATGTGGTTCAGAAAAAGATTCTCTTTTTTTCCCCACTCCCCTAAAAAGAGGCCTTCAACATATCTCACAATATTACAAAATTTTTGAAACCAAAAATAACGCAAAGATTCTCCAGAATTATAACATAGAGTCCAACCTATAAAAACTCATCTTGTAGCAGGACGAAGGTTCTTTCAGGAACTTATTATCCTCTCTTAAGAGTAAACAGAAGAGAAATTAGACCCTTAGCTTTTGATATTCAAGTTGTACATACCTCCTGTAGTGCTAAAAGGGGGTAAATAACATTCTCACATGCATAGTTTATACATGTGATTCTCTGATAAAGAAACCACAAATAATTAAATTTGACGTCAAAATTTTCAAGACAACCAAAATAATAATTCTCATTTTTATTCTCTGGGTGGATTTTTGAGGTTTTAAATTTATTTAGCCAAGTTGCAATACTAGCTTTTGAGTGGTTAAGTGTTTGTGAGGTGAATACCATCTCAATTAACATGTACTTTCCAAAGACAAATTTGAAAACCACTTCATTAAGTTTGTAAAAGCCTAACTACTTCAGAAACTTCCAGTTCTAAGAAGCTGCTCATGTGAAGAAAGTATTTCAATTTAAAGAATTTGACTTTTCAAATAAAACAATTTGGTATGTCGAAGATAGACATGGATCAGATTTTCAATGGTTACGCTGTAGCTGCTTCATTTTCAGTGGCATTATAGAAATTCATATCTGCTGGGCAATAAATTTATAATTTTTTCGACAACTACTCTCAGTCATGGGTAATAGGTGCTGTAATTGTTCTATGGTATTCTTATAAAATATGCTGAAAACCATTTTTTGCATCGTGGACATTATTTTATTAATGACTTCAAATAAAAATTTCTAAATCTGTCAGACCATGATACTCCAGTGTGCTGGAATCATTATGTGTGTAAATTAATTTACAGGCATTTTCATTTGTTTCACTGATACCAGTTTCCATAAAAATTGGTCTGAAGGATTTAGCATTACACAATGGCTTTATCTGTTATCTTCATATTGTATTCAAAGAACCAAATAAAACATCTTTGATGATGAAATATACTCTAGGATTGTGACACTCAGTATTTTTACTTTAATCAATCCCAGCAGACATATCTTACTCTACTAGATTAAACAAATTGCACTTTTGATTTAGTTTTAATCTACTGAGGCTGAATAAACTACATTTATTCCGCCTTACTTTATGGCTGATAATGGGCAAATGGATAAACAGAT
Organism: Acanthornis magna; assembly: GCA_036785705.1. Taxonomy (NCBI): domain Eukaryota; kingdom Metazoa; phylum Chordata; class Aves; order Passeriformes; family Acanthizidae; genus Acanthornis; species Acanthornis magna. The sequence continues at coordinate 12,057,834 of JAWUZG010000025.1, forward strand.
GGCATATTTTTTTGCAAAATTTTCAAGACACCTCCTGCAGCATAAAAAAGGAGACATTCATAAAGTTTCCTATCCTCTGGCATGTATGTCAATTCATTCAAGTAAAAATTAGCACAGAAGCTACTGTTTTTCCACATAACTCTTGACTCTTAAAATGTATAAATGGCAAATCTCAGAATAAGCAATGGCACCTTTTAGCTATAAATGCAATCAATTTCGTCTTTTTTTTTTTTTCTTTTCCTCTATTCTTTCTAATTATTTTACAGCAGAAGGTTCTGGAGAAGGCGTAAAAAAAATCAAACACCATAAGATTCATAAATTTACAAGTGGACCAGAACCAAGGAACAGGGAGTAAAGGAGCTTTTTATAAGCTAGAACATTCAATAAGCATCTGAAAGTCCTCTCTCACTATGAGCCACACTTCAGGATTACATCTGCAGGAGAAGCAGTGAAGCAAGCATCACTGAATCTGTTATGTAGTCTCTGGCAATAAAATCTTGTATGTGAGCTGAATTTCTAGATAGCAAGTTTGGAGTAGCTCATTATGATTATGTTTCAATAGGGTGCAGACAGACACCTGCTTTTCTGTCCACTTTCAAAGGCAGGTAGACAGCAGTCTGTGCCACTGTGTATGAACTCATCTTTCCTGATCCTTATCAGGGCCTGTGCCTGCAAACAAAATTATGTTTCTACACTGGAGTTTGACTGATCCAGGCAGGAACCTGGAGGAAAATACATCAATCTTCACTTGCTCCTGTACACCAACACTGGGTACACTTATATGGTGGGATTCAGCTCCTCAATAGCACACTTAGTTCCTAAATGTAGAAAACAAAGCACCCATGACAGCCACTGGGGATTTAGTCAATAGAACTGGGGGGACATGGGGTGATATTCAGCTCCATCTCAAAGCTATTTTTCAAGCCATATCTGCAAAAAAAAAAAACCCTCCATTTATTTAGGTCATTTTCTTTTTAATATTCCCTAGAAGTATTTTAGATATAACAAAAGAGGACAATTCTGTATCACTTCCTCTACCAAGTTTTTCTTTTTTTTTCAAGTAGAGAAAAACTCTTATAAAAATATTTTACCTTCTTTTTCAATTGCTGCTGGGATGTGATACCTTTTCTTTTTCCCAACAGAGAAAGGGAAAAGAAAATGTTAAGAACTCCTCATGGTCATTTTCCATTTAAACGACAAGCTTTTCATTAAAAAAAAATAATCTTTTCTGTTATACAAAGGTCAGCACAATTCAGGAGCTATGAACTATAAAGTTCCAAGTGTATGCAAGGCTAAAAATATATTTTAAGTCTTGCTTGAATTGTTGATAATTGTTCTTTAGTTTTTGAATTGGCTTTTTACAGGCCTGATACTCCAAGGTTTCTTTATGAAACCTCCTTTATGAGCCAGCATTGTGCAAAGGGAGAGAATAGCTTGGTCACATTTATAGAAACTGGAAATCCAGCAGGATGCCCAAGGTTTCTTGGAAGTAATGCTCCAAACAGAACCACAGTCTCAGTGTGCAAGAACATACAACATTTTCTAGCTATAACAAATCTGGTTGGAGCAAGTTTTAAGATAATTTAAATTAACTAGCATAAGGCTCTATTTACCTTTGCAATCTATACTTTTACATTTTTTTGATAGATCTTCTCTGACCTGCACCATTGTTAATGAACAATGAAGAGGCAGTTCCTTGCACCCCAAAGCTAACTCGTTCAGAATGTAATTACCAAAACTATTTGGTGACATAAACTGGGAAAACAGAGGATACAAGGCTTTTTTTTTGGTTTTTTGCCTTTTTTTTTTTTTTTTTTTTTTTCTCTTTTTGTTAGTTTGTTTGTTTTGGGGGTTTTTGGTTTTGTTTTTCTGGAGGGGGGGGTTGGGGGGGGCGGCTTTTTTTTTTTTTGCCAAAGCCTACAGAAACTTATTTTCAGATCTATCTAACTTCAGCATTATGTGCAATTCACATATCTGTGTTTCTCTCATTGCCGAGCTTCAGGGTTTCCAGGTAACACTTTTCCCGTTCAGTTACAATTCCTCTTCTATTCCAGACATAGAAGGTTCACATACTGGGAAATTTTACATAAAGAATTAAAGAGAAGCATTGTGTAGCAGCTAGCAGAGAATGAAGTCCCCAGAGAAAGCTTCAGCTTATGCCATGTCATGATTCATGTTTCCCAGCACATGTTCTGTTCTGCAGGAACCTCTCTGTACTATTGCAGTCTGACCTGTGAATTCCTCTTGTCACATGATCCAACATGCAGCATCACTTGCACTTGATTGGAATGTTAAATTGATTGATTCACTATATTGTTATCTTCAATGTAGCCTGAATTCAATTTTCTATACTGTCTTGAGGTATAAAGGGCACAAAAAATTTCTGCACCCATGGCAGTATTTTGTCTTTTCACTGTAGCTGATTGATCTCTCAGATTTTAAGAACTTTGTTCTACCAGAAAGTAAAACTGTAATGTAATCTTTGAATGTGACTTTCACTTATCTGCTCCTGGTATTGCCAGAACCCAAATTTCTTACCTGGTAAAAACAGAAGCAATTTAAAAGACTAACAATTATTGTAAATATTTTTATTTCTAATTTGGTGTTCACACTCTTTCCTTGGTAGTCTAATTTACTTCCTGGCACATTAAAATGAGGCATCAAAAGCAGACAGATTTCATCATGAAAAAGGTAATGCTTGTCCCTAATTCCTCATACCTTCAGGATGCAACTTAAGGTAACTTAATTTTCTATTTGAAGAACTATGTCAACTCTAATTCTCCAACTTCTTATGTTGGCATGCTGTTTCTTCTGTCTTGGTTCCTTCTTGAGCATTGTCTGTTTTTAAAATGGCTTAGTTCTGAACACCAAATTCATCTAGACATGTCTTTCAGTGAGATGTAGATGTAATGACAATACATTACTTTTAATTTATTACCATCACATGTATTTCCAAAGATTCATCAGTGTAGATATCCATGACAGCATCCTCAATGACCCATTCATTATGACAAAGTTCCCACTGTGGATTTTCACTATGTTAAGTCTCCTGAATCCCATAGTATCAGACTTGTGAGAGAAATCTGCAGATATTTCAGGACTGGTTTTAGCCTCTGTGGCCAAATATGCCCTACAAGGAGAAAATGTTTCTGTTGCCCTGTCAAGGCAAATCAGACCTTGCCACTTTTTTTTTTGTTTTATGCCTCACCTTGCTTTCTTTGCACGAGGAAGCCAGTCACTGGGAATATACAACAAATATACAAAAAGGAAAGCAAATATCCATGCTCTTTTAAAGTCTTTCTACAGCCAAAATGTCACCTTTGGCATAGCTCAAATATATAGAGTAATAAATGCCATGTACATTTTCTTGCTTCACTGCTCTTCCTGCTTCACAGGATCCTCTTGGCTCAGGTGGATTTCCCTAAGAGCGCAGGGCCCTGGGTCTCCATACAGGGGTGATTTGCCAGCAGGTCTTCTTCTGTGCCTCTGTAAACAGCTTCCTCTTATTTTTCTGCATCAGTGCCCCCTCACCGTTATCAAAATACCCTCTGTTTACCACAAAACTTGTTTGGTTTTATCTTGTGATTCATCTCTTGTAAGAGTGGAACCAGTCACCAGGTGAACTGATGTCTACATATCAAAGCACCCCCAGCAGGAATTTTCTTCCTTGATCCATACAGAAAATGTACAGACTTTTTCTGGCACTAAAATCTGGCTTAATATATCCCTGTCATTCTAGGTCACTCATCTTTGCTCTTATCACTTTTATATTTTATTCAACCTTGTTGTGACTCACCTGTTATGATAGTTGAACTAGCAGCAGCACAGCAATGTTGTATGGTAAAACAACACTTTAAAATATTAAAATAATGCAGTAGAGTATGAGACTTCGCATTTTGTTTCAACTTGCTATAGTTTGAGAAAATCTGGTGGAACCTTACATTTATTTGGTGCCCTGTTCAGAAAAGGCTAAGCACTTATCACTGATTTGTGAACATCTGTGCCAACTCAAACACACCAGTATAACACATGCACTAGTATCCATTGCTTGTCTGTTCCACACTGAAAATATATCTTTTCAGAATAAGAAGAAAAATTAATTAAGCTTTACTAAATAGACAAAGAAATCCTAAGATTTAACAGAAATAATGCCGTAGTCTCCCACTGTCCAGCTGATGCTTCCTGACTGTTCAAAGCCATCTGACCAAGGAATGTTATATTTGGTTTTGTCTCCTAAATGTATTTGGTGGCATAAACATTAAATTATTTTTAAATGACTAAGGGTTTCATGTTAGTGTCTGTTCATGTGAAAATGAATTAACTTTTAATTTCCCATAATGATTTTGATATAAGTATGGCATGGCTGAATTTATTTTCCTTTTTCTAAGAACAGAATTTCATGTCTGTCCTCCATCTGCCATTCACTGTGTGTAACTAATTTCATGTCAAAGACAAGAGTTACTCATCTAGAGTAACAATAGTTTACAGTAGCAGGACTAGCAAAATTTTGAATAGTCATATATTTTTGATTTTTAATTTGGTTGTCAGTTAAAATGATTGTGTATTCTCTGCACAGATGTGCTATCGTTATCCTTTACTTTTAAATGTGATGATATTTCTCTGTTAAGATTTGAAGTACTTTCATTAAAAGGAAAACAACGAGGTAGCTTGAGTTGAACAAAATTATTTTATCTCCTTTTTTCTTTTCACAGACCTTAATGGACTTTGGTTAAATATTCTAGTATTGAGCAGTCACTTGCATTTGATTAGGTTTACATTCAGAATATATAGGTGGTTTAGGTGTCCTATATTTGGATAATTGTATTACTTGGATAAATTGTTTTAGATTGCCTTATTTCTACTCGTTCCTTCACAATAAAACTTTTACCTACCTTATCAGCTCATAACAGTCCCTTCGGCTACATACAGCCAAGGAATGATCATAGCTGTAATGCGGAAGCTTTATTCTGGCCAGGAAAGAGTTCTGCTTCCTCCTCTGTAACAATATAGTGCAGAGATCGAATCAGACCTTTAAATATTCACCAACAATTTTCACTTGTTGATGGAAGTGGATGGATTGTGATGGATTTCACTGGTGGAACTCTGGTTCATGCCTGTTTAAGTAAGTTTACAGCACCAACTGTTATCAGATGCAAGGGATCATTTCTGAACACAAGTTGAGCTATTATGTGCAAATATGTATTTACTGAACTACTTCCTTTTATTGGTACACTGAACAGTTATTTTTCAAAACATGTCTTTTTAAGATGGTATTTATTAAAAAACCTCCATAATTCCAAGGCAGATCTTAACTAGTCCAGCATATACTAGAATGCCCATAAATATATGCTGGTTGAGATTTTTAAAACTGTTAGTTAAATCGAAGAAAGAAACACAAACTGAGGGTTTTTTCCTACAGTAGTAATAATATTTTCAGTGGTACTTTAAAAAATAATTATCAAGTATGCTAAACCTAAGCAATACTTACACCACAGCTTGAAATGAAATGCACAGATTTATTAACAGTGTTTACATATAGGCGCTCATGACATTTAATTTGAATATGAAATACTAATCTGACTTTGACCTTCTTGATTTCTAGGAGATACATTTGTGAGCCAGTAATTTCATTCCTCTAGGGTTCTTCACTTTATTGCAGTGTAAATTTTGTATTACGAACAGTCACATTTGAGTAGATGTTAAATAACTATGACAATCAATTTGTAGACACTGGTAGCAAAATTGTTAGAACCTTATACAATGGACTGCTGAATATTTTACCTAAGTTGAGGAAGTGATTCAATTGGAAGAGCAATAATTAACTCATGACTGAAAGGACAAGGCTATACCAATGAGCAAGTTGTGCATTCATGACAAGGTTTTTCATGTCATCCCTGGGGAATCTTTTGTTCTAGTGCATCAGCGTGAGATACTGGGCTGATTCAGAATTAGCACATACATTCTCACTACAAAATAGATGAAAAAAAAAATTGAAGTCACTTCTAGACTAGCCAAACATAGTTTCTTATTCCACTGAGAGTATTTCTAGGTTTTATAATACTGTGGGGCAACTTTAAGACTGGAAGTTCTTGGTAAGTGCTCTGTTCCATACCTGTTTCTTTCTTTCCCTCTCTTACATAACCTAAAAATTTAATAAATTTTGAAGCACTAAGTTTCTGACTAAATTGTGTGGAATACACCTCTGGGGGTTTTTTTAAGACATTTCATAAAACTGTATGCATTCAGTGTAGCTTTGAAAACCATGCTGCAAGAAAAAGGTGCTCATTTGACAACACAGTATGTGCTGCCCTGGTTAATTTCCAATACTGGCAGCTGAGGCTGGGTCTGCATGGCCTTTGCTGTCTATTCAACTGTTATTCAGGGACCACAGAATGACAGAATGGGTAAGGTTGAAGGGGCCAACTAGAGGTCACCAAATACAGCCCCTCTGCGCAAACAGAGTCTCCTAGAGCTTGTTACTCAGGGCTATATCCAGATGGCTTTTGAGTATCTCCAGAGAGGAGATGCCACCATCTCTCCGGGCGCCATGTTCTAGTGCTGTCACCCACAAAGTAAAGAAGATATTCCTCATGTACAGGTGGAACTTCCTGTGTTCCTGTTTGTGCCCGTTTCCTCTTGTCCTATTGCTTGACACCACTGAGAAGAGCCCAAATTCATGCTCTTGACACCCTCCCTTTAAATACTTATAGACATTGATGAGGTTCCCTCTCAGTTGTCTTTTCTCAAGACTGAACAGATGCAGTTCCCTCAGCCTTTCCTTGTTAAGAGAGATGCTCCACTTCTCTAATCATTTTCACAGTCCTTTGGTGCACCTGTTCCCAGATCTCCCTGTCTTTCCTGTGCTGAGGAGCCCAGAACTGGACACAGCACTCCAGATGTGCCTCACCAGGGCTGAGTGGAGGGGCAGGATCTCCTCCCTTGACCTGCTGGCAATGCTCTTCCTAGCGCACCCCAGGATACAATTGGCCTTCTTGGCAACAAGGACACATTTCTGGCTCATGGACAGGTCCTTGTCTGCAGAGCTGCTGTCCAGCAGGTCCATCCCCAGCCTGTCCTGGTCCATGGGGTTATTCTTCCCCAGGTGCAGGACCTTGTACTTGCCTTTGTTGAATTTCAGAAAGTTCTGCTTTGCCCATCTCTCAGACCTGCTGAGGTCCTTCTGAAGGGCTGCACAGCCCTCTGGGGTATCAGCCACTCCTCCCAGCTTTGTGCCATCAGTGAACTTGCTGAAGAGGCATCTGTTCCCTCATCCAAGTCACTGATGAATAAGTTAAACAATACTGGGACCAGTATTGTTATGTTGTTATACACCTTAGGTGACGCCAGTAGTGACAAGCTCCCAACCAGACTCTTCCACTGGTCACAACTCTGAGCTTTGCCACTCAGCCAGTTCTCAATCCACTTTACCATCCACTTGCCCAGCCCACACTTCTGGAGCTTGCCTCTGATACTATGGGAGACAGTATCACATATGAGAACAACAGGATTCAAGTAAGGGGATTCCTGAAATAAGATCTATTACAAATACTATTGGGAGTAGAAAAACCTGTCATAGTCACTGCTGGACAAAGTGAAGTGCAACTTCATAAAACACCGTGTGCAGAATCTCTAGTATAAAGTAGTGTAGATCTGACAGAAGAGGCTGTGGTTACAAGACATACAATGGCTCAGCAGCTGTATATTAAACTTTTTAAATGTTTTAAATGTCTACACTCCTCCTAGAATTAACATTGCAAATTGTGTTGCTATGTAATGCTACAAGCTAATGCTATGCTGCAAGCTATTCTGAGAACATATATTTCTGAGTGTTGTACAGATATTAACAGCAGTATAACATTCCCCAGAGAGTTTACTAAACAGCCCCACAGATGTGCAGCAAATGAAACAGACAGAATTGAGAGGGTCAAGACTGGATGAGAGTTACACTTGCTTACATCCCTTCCATCAGTAGCATCACCAGTAGCATCTATAGCCTGATGGTGGTATCCATATGACAGATTTTCCATTCACCACTTCTTTATCAAAGCCAATGTGCAACTGTAAAATTGTGGTTTGTGCAAATGGAATGATAAGGTTTTTCTTGCAAAATTCTAATAATCGCCTGTCTTGCACTCTCTTGGAAAAGTGTGTGGCATTTCTCTGTTTTTAATTCTGAAGTCTTTTTATCAGCCCCCTACTCAGTAAAGGACTTCTTCATACTCAGTCCCCCTTTGAACAAAGCTAAATAAGTCTTCTTTATCCCGTGTAGGCAAAATCACTTCAGCTTTAATCTAACTAGTCTAGGTGTCAGTAGCAGCCAAGATGTGGCTCACAGATTCCTGCATGAAACATTTAAAACCATTGGTCTGTACACAGAGACACAGGCAAACCAAACATTTTTTTCGTTCTGTTACTTAAACAGATCACATCCTTGCTACAGCTTTCATAGAGAAATCTTTGAAATTATATCAGCAGGACTTGAGCAGGTGCTGATTGTCAAATATACACCTAACCACTTTGCTAGTCCAGGGTGTGGAAAAGAGGACATGGAGCAGATCTGTGTCAGAATAATCTCCATAGCTCAGAACAGCTGCTGAGGAAGGCAGCTGCTACAGGCATCATTTGTCATTATGTTCCACTATTAGCATGTTACAACAAGTCTTCAACTTAAAACATATAAAAATCCACCCCAAAACTCCACTGACATACATTAAAAATATTAAGGGACTGCTCTATAGGATCTACAAAAGCTAAATTTCATTCAGTTTGAACTACCATTGCATTTCTGTATGGGCTGGGGCTGCTGGAGCTGCTGGAACTGGCTACACACTACACACCAACACACTAGCAAAAATCCATTTTTCATTCATAAGCATATTTTATAGGTTTTCTTTAAATGCAACAACACCTGAATGCTGCCCAAATTAAAGTGCAAACACACAATACAAAATCTGCACCGAACATATTTGCGCAGATAGTTACATTCAAATCCATGCCTGTGAACACAGGAACAATCATCATCTTTAGAATAGAGGTTTTAAGCTGTTTTCATGCTCTCCAGACATTCTGAATTAGGTTGCTGAGACCTCATCTTCCTTTGCTATGCTGCGTCTTGTCACATGAGGGATCATAAACACGGTAATGTTACTGAAAATGCCATCAATGTGATAAAGCACACCAAAACAAGTATTTCAAATTACATTTCTGCAGATAAGTGCAGGTCCCTTTTCACAAAGGTCTAATACTTACTGGCTCACTGACTTCTGGGAAGCTGTTAGTTTGGACTTTGCTTGGATATTTTCTGTTTTCTTTAGATAGGTTGCTTCTAAATCACTGCTCACATAGCCATGGTTTGAAGAGTCTACAGAGAGGTTATTAAGTCTTTCTATTACATGTAGTACTCTGTGGGGGTTTGTTACCTCTTATTCAGAGTTTGTTGATTGCTGGGGTGGAAGAGTCAAAAGTCTTGACTGCTGATGGATAGGCCTCCTTAGCAGTCTGTGTACACAAAAGGTAGAAGTCACACTGGAACTTCTGCCATCCCCATTATTGCAACGATCATTGTCACAAAAAGAAAACAAACTCTGTACTGTGCAAGCCACTGGAAGTCGATCATAATGTATAGAAAGGAGTAATCCCTTGCAACTACCTCCAATAGATAGGTAACTCTTTTTGTGTCAAACCTTTTAAAACGCTGTCGTTTCCCAGGCTATATTATGATGAAAATAATATTTACTATTCATGAGTTATAATAATAAAAAAATCGACTTTTCTTAGAAGAATGCAGGACATGTACCTATTCATTGGAAGGACAGTTATACTAATTTTTTAGTACTGCAGTAAAAATGTGCTAGTTTGCAAACTACTATATAATGTTTGGTTTAAAAAATTACCCTTGATGCTAAAACTTAGAAATACTGAAAAATATTTTAAAACATACTTAATTTTCTAAATTTTGATGCAAATAATTGATAATTAAAAAATTAAAATATGGAATAACATTAATTACACACAAAAAATAGCTATTTTATGTATTCAGTCCACCAAGGTTTTTTTTTTTTAATCTTGAAATATATCTTAAAATGCTACAGATTATATGATTGTAAATCAAATACATAATATTAATACACACTGTGATTAAAAATACTTTTTTCATGTGCATGTCTTCCTACCCTACAACCAAAGAGTTACCTAATGATAATGTAACACCTTACAACCAAAGAGTTACCTAATGATAATGTAACACCTACACATCTTAAAAAATATTGCTATGTGTCACTCCAGGCTGCAGTTGTTTCAGCCCAGACATAGTTTTGCAGTTTTAGTGTATTTGATAGGGATGAGAAAGATAATATTACTTCACTAAAGGCTTCTGTCTTCACACATATAACTGTATTCATAACGTTTCTTCTTATTGTTTCTTGTTTTTTTACAACGTATTTTCTACCGCCATAGCAAATAAAAGTTTTTTCATGCTCATTCACTTAGAATGCTGCTGCAAACCATTTTTGTCTTGATTTGTTACACTGGGCATGTTAAAATTTCTACTGGAACCATTCATTGATATGTCTTCCATAGTCAGTAAAGCTTCAACTTTATTCTTCCTAGCTTAGTGCCATCTTTTTCGCCCATCACTCAGTCCCCTTTCACACATATAGAGGAAACTTTGTTCCAGCATGCCCATATTTCAGCCATGAAAATTCTTCCCTTTTATGATGAATGTCACCCTCCATTTTTGAAGAGGCCTGCCCATATATTCATTTTTTGTATTGCTGTCTTTCAAATTTTTTCTCACAATTCTTTTAAAATCACATGAAGAAATAAAGGGTTTGCAATGTTTCAAACTGCTCTATGTTCTGTGCTCAGCCAGTATTAAGTGAATAATTGTTCTCTATTGTTTCTTTATATTTTCCCATCTATCTTTACTCATCTTTTCTTCTCTTAAACTAGGCTTTCAGCTTTAAACTTTTTATATGCACTGACTAGCTCAATATCCACAACTGGAGTTCACATACATTATCTTAATACGACGTAATAATGATACATAATGTTTTGTTGCTCATCCATTGGAATATTATGAGGAAGACCTTGATTGGATCATAAGCATGGGGAGGGATGTGCCACAATGAAAGGTATTAGGGTCCAGGTTGTGTTTTCCTTGATCATGTTAGGGAAGGCTCAAGTAGGAAGGGATGCATCCCGCACATCAATATCTGCCTGATATTGAAAGCTGTGCTACTAGATCATAGTGGGATCCTTCTGGCATAAGGGAGTGAGCACATCTTCAGAAACTAGTTTGCTTACCAGGTGAGGGAGATGGGGACATTCCCACAATTCCTTCCACAGTTTATGGATGGGGTTCCATCGCAAATATGAGCACACAAAATATGCAGCATGGAAAATAAAGAGAAGATAGGTGTTGGTGCAGAGCTGTACAGCTACAATCTGAGAAATCTGGTAGCACAGCTCATGTCATCTCAAACGCTGTATGGAGCTGATTAGGAGAGTGGTTTTTTTGTTCATAAGAGCCCATCTGGTGCTACAGTTTGCAATGTTGATAACCCACCAATGTTTTAGCTGTTGCTAATCAACAATTGCACAACACCAAGGTTTTTCTACACTCTACCCTAGTGAGTAGGCTGGGAATGCATGAGAATTTTGAGGCAGACACTGCCAGCACAAAGGACCTGAACTGTTTAATAGGTTATTCCATACTGTATGTTGTCATGTTCAGCAATAAAAGCTGAGGGAATGGTGAAGGAAAATGAGACATTTAAGGTTATGATCTTGGTATTCCTAACTAGGTAAAGGCTCGACATCTGCCTGACAATGGGAAACAGTGAATAAATTTCTTGTTATGTTTTTCTTGCCTGTGCAGCTTTGCCTTTTATATTGACCCACCAGCTTTTCTTGTTTTTCCCTTCTCATCCTTTCTCCTATCCCACTTGGAGTCAGTGAGTGAGCAACTGTGTGGGGACTTACCCTCTGGCCAAAGTCAACCCAACAAAAATACAGAGAATCCTGTGGTGGAATGGGCAACACATCTTATGTGATGTGATCAGAGCGGAGGCCAAAAGGGGGTAACTGCTGTGAACATTTGCAACAGACTGCCGTTTGAGAACGGGGGGGGAAAGCATCTTTTCAAACAGCCTCACAAAAGCAGGTACTGAATCTTATGGAGGACTTTACCCGACATTTGCTGAATGGGAAACTTGGAGAGGCTCAGATTTCTGGAGTGTGGCAGGGTCAATTTTTGATGCAGGTTTCAGATGGCCAAACTAGAGAATGTGCCCTGCTGCATCTAATGTTCATGCAAAAGAAAAACGTTCATGGATTTTAAGATTGGTGACAGCATTTGTTGCTGTGACCATGCCATTGTACAATTTTAAATTCTGGAATAAACAGAAAAGGTAAACAGCAGAAAAAAGACCCTTCAGGGGAGCAGACTTGGGAACTGGCCAGAAGCTTCCCCTTAGTGGCCTTGTCCTCAGGGGACACAGATCTTGCTCTTAAGGGCAGGATGGCCCATGACAGCTTGTTGATCTTCACAGACAATCTCCTCAAAGCAAAAGAGTGATCCACCCTCGTACAGAGGAGTTTGTAGAAACACAGAGTGAAAGGAGCTTGGAGTTTTGTCAAGGCTAAGCAAATGAAGTGCACACTAGAAGCACCTTTATTTGAGATGTGTGAAGGTAAAGCCAGCTGTTAACTGGAATAATGTTACATTGGCACAGGGTAACGTTCAGGAAAAGAAAAAAATATGCAGACAGTGATAAATTTAATCACTAAGTAGGAAGACCTGAAGGAAGATAAATATACTTTTACTACTTGCCATGGGAAATTTATGAATTCACCTATATTAGAAGTGAGAATGCTATATTGTAAATAAATTGTTAATTGAATTTAAACCAAATCTAAAAAATAAGTATTTTGATAAACTAATGAATTAAGATAATCTGAGAAAAGAACCAAAAACCTGTGAGCTAAACTGAAGAATGATATATAGCATACAGGGAGAAAAGGTTGCAGAAGCACTTCAGAAGATTAACAATCTAAAGTACCTGACCGAGATGAAATGCCAAAACCCCACACTTAAATCATAGGAATTAAAGGAATCAGATATTTTGCCAGGCTACATAGTAATACTCTTTGGTCATATATTGTATGATTAGCATAAAATGTTTATTGTTCTTATTTTAAATATAAAGGAGATATTAAAATTCTTCTCAGTTTTTCTAGAGTTACATTAAATTAATCCAGAATCTGAATGACAAAATGAGCATAAATGTTAAGAATAAATTAGTCTGTTTTAGCAAATCAATGACAAATATTAAACTGCATCTGGAATTAGGCTTGAATTTATTTATATCTGCAAATGTTATCTGTGTGGTAAACAATTAGAGATGAAAGGAAACACCTTGATACACTATGTTCTCTCGTGGTTCTATTTTCTGCACAGAATAGTCATTCTTCAAGACTGCTGTGACAGTGGAACTTGAACAGGCTGGACTTGGATTGTTAGTAAAACCAAGGACATGAACAGTGAAAAAAAAATCAGAACACTTTGCTTCAAAACAGAAATGAAAACTTTAGCACAGTGAATGGCTGGATGTTGGAGAAAGGAGAGAGGAGCGGAAGGGAGGGGAAGGGAGGGGAGCTATGAGGATTTTGGTGGTACTCTAAAACCCTTCTGGTGGCATTTGTAGCGCCATTCACTGAAACGAAGGATAGAAAAATAATTCGTCAGGATAACAATGCTCATGTGATACATAAATGCAATGTTTAGGAACTTCAAAGAATTCAGCCTGTATAGTGTGGGGCTTAAAGCAGCAGGCTACGGTTTGAGTGGCATATAGAAATAAAAGGAAAAAAAACTCTTTGGAAAGGAGGCTTTATTTTGTAATGCTTTTACGGTTCATGGCTGTTTTTGCTTGTTTTCCAATGAAAAAATAATGTTTCTAGGGTGGGCCCTCTGTTTACTGCCTAAATATAATAAATATCAATTAACCTTTTGGCAAAGAAAAAGTATGAGAAAGGGAAAAAAAGACTGGCAAGGTTAAAAGCAGAGGCAGCTGAAGGAGTCAGTCTTGACAAGCTTAACATACTTTCCTTCATCTTTTATGGTTAGAGTGTGGATTTAAGCATGACTCAAGTGTCATATTCATCTTATAAGTGTATGACATGAACAAACCAAAGATACTTTTGGCACCATTGAATATTTTAGCAATTAAAAGGCTTTACAATAGTCTTTGAATATGTTATTAACTCTGCGGAAGGATGAGAGCTTAAAAGGATACATGGCACTAAGTATCCACTAAATTGTGTCAATCGTAAGTATTTGAAGATTCACTGTACACTCTTTTTTGAAGTGTCTTTCCTGCTCTACTAAAGCAGTTATATGTTCACTTATATGTTCTGCTATATTTTTCCCCACATGTGAGAAAAGTGTCACAAGAAGCACTTAAGATTAGTGTAATTTAGAAAATACCTTCTATTTAAATGATCAGTGCTAACAGCTGACACAAAAATAATTCCCCAACATTCTGAAGCTCTCTGTAAATGTATAAATTATTATGAAGAATAAGAAAAAAATTATATAGTTTCCTGCAAAATGCAAAGTGAAGGAAAAATACTTTCATCTCCCACTGTAGTACTGAGCTCTCAAGCCATCTAAGCAATTACGTACCTTCCAAATTAACCCAAAGACAAATATAATTTGGCCAAAGTATAAGCCTGCACTCTAAGCTAATCAGCAAATGAAAAAAATGTAATAAGTCTAAGTTATATTGTATTTCCTCAATTACTCTTTGCAGTCCTTCATTCCTCAAACATATAGCCTATTCCTTCTAAAATTTATGAATATGCCTAATTTAATATAGTAAAAATTCCTGTGTCCCTAAATGTAAGCAGATTTCCTGGCAGAGAAGTTATTAGTTCACAACTGGTACTGCATGGGAAAAGTGTCAGTCAGACATTATTTTTTCTAGCATAGTGTAGTTAAACTATAACTGATCTTGCAAGTGGGAGGAGAAAGCTTGTGTTTTCTCATTCCCTTTGAAATTACTTTTTTTTTTACTTTGCAAATGCACTTGCAATGACTGAGAAGAAGAAATTTAACAATAGAAAAAATAAATAATGTTTTGTATACTCTGTACAAATTCAGATAATGGCCCTTGCTGAACACTTCATGGGAAAGTTAAGGGCCTTATTTGTATGTCCTTGAACAAGGAGGAGGAAACCTCTGTTGGCTTTTAAAAACGGATGTTTTGTTTAGGAGAGAGAGAAAGAGAGTTTGTGTTTATTTCTTCCATGGTAAATTAAGTAGGTGGAGGGACTGTATTATCTCTATTTCTCTTTCTTTTTTTCCCTTTGGGCCATCACTACTGTGGACTGCCCACTATTCACATCAACTTGCAGGTTAGCAATTTAGTTTATGATAATATATTTGATCCATCTGTTTTTCAGCCTGAATGTCATTACTGCCATTTCTTTACACGTAAAGGATATAAACCATAGATCTGTATCATTGTATATTTTATACAAGATTCTTCTGTGGCTTTTTTGGACCATCTAGTGAAACAGCAAGTACAGCAAGGTAAATAACCAAGGTGTTTGGCCACAAAATATACAAATAAGATTTCAGAAGCCACAGGTGGCTAAGACCCAGATTAAGGCCTACCTCAACTGAAAAATTCAACTGAAAAGAATATGAAAATTTAAAATAAGCACTTATAAAGCTTATTGTTATCCTTTAAATGTTTAAATTTTAGCATCATGCACAAATTATTTCTGTAAATAGATTAAGCTGGAATTAACTTTCTAATTTCAAGCATTACTTTAGTTCTAAGATTGCAGAAACATTCTATGCAATCTTGATTTATTTGAGTCAAAAGGAAAACTCCAGTACCTTCCTGAATTTAAACTGGTTTTCCTGTATTTAAACTATTATTTTATTAATGTACAAGTTATTTATATAGTTGCAGTTAACCATAGAGTTATATGAACTTTGTGTTTAAAGTAGTACTGTACAGGTTCTATGGCATTTTTCTCAAGACAGTATCTTTTGAGTATTTGGGGAATATTACAAGAATTATAAAATACATAAAATTAAGATACTATCAATTGTACTTGTGGAGATTGGATAACCTGTGCTGGGTTAGTTTTCAGCAAGAATACTGAGTGTCTCCATAAAGTGCGTGGGGACAGTGTGTTCAGTGTCTACATCATAAATTGTACAGTCAAAAGAGCCCTGCAAATGATTACTAGGCTGTTGATTTTAGACCAGGTAGGATGAAACGTCCATTAGCACATTCTGAACACCCACTAATGTAGCTAGAGGATGGAAAATACTTGGTGACTTAGAGTGGGCATTAGGTTTTGGTAGCATAATGGATAAAGCGGCAGTTATTCTTAAAAAAATCTTAGTCTAGAACCTAGGTGAAATTAACTGGGGAAAGATTGTCCCTTGCCCTTCCGGAAGTCACCTGAGGTGCCAGGCCAGCAGTGGCAGATGTAGCAGAAGCATGGCAGAAATGTACCTGTCAGGAGCAAGCAGCAACAGAATTGAATGGTTGAACCTGGAATTGCAGGTTCAGAGCTGAGTTATGGAAACCCAGACTGAGGGTTAAATTTTTGATGTTAAACAATTTGATGATGCAAAGTTGATAACATCTGTTTTGAAAATTTTGTCTGTCTGGGCTATATTTGTGGTCTGAAATGATGCCAGGTGTCTGAAGAGCCATCCAAGGCCCTGGGGGACACTGATGCTGTAAATAATCAGTCAGTTGTTAGAGTAATTAGTCTAAGCCTCACAGAAACAAATGCATTTGATCAAGTGATTCCTGCTTTAATCCTGGTACTTCTGAATTAAAATATGATTTGGGGGTAAAAATTAATTCCTGCATAAATTATGCTGAAGAAGATATTGTATCACCAGGTAAATTCCATTAATTTCTTAACTCCTTTTTGTGAACTCCAGGGTAAAAAATAGTTGAGGGTAGATTTAGGGAAAAGTCTGTGAGCAGAAAACAATTACAGCTGTAAAACTACTGCTGCATATCAATACAAAAATCACTTTTGAATTTGTTCTTCTTAATGGATTGCGTAGGCTGTCCTTGAGTGATCTTTTCATGACCATCACTTTTTAAATTATGAAATAATTTTTTCCTGTGATTATGCTTACCTTCCCATTCCTAAGCTCTAGTTTCTTACAACTGCTTTATAGTTTTATTATTTTTGACCAGTTCTGACCACTAAGTTTTCATTCTGTATGTATTTTGCATTGATTTATGTGCTTTTACTGGTGACCACAGTACCTAATAACATGACTGCTACACCCTTATTTAAAGCTATGTGATACTCAGGAATGAATAATGGAAGCTGGGATGGTAGGATCATGTTGTTGCTTAATGAAATGATAAATTGTAAAGAAATAGAATCGGACAGCATGGAACAAAGAGAAATTTATTTTTATCAAAGCTACTTTGGGGAAAGATTATAGAAGCAGTTTTATTTTGTTGGTCTTATGAGAGTTCTCCACAAGCCTCAAGGGTTGAAGATAAATACAGACTTCTGTATTTTACCAGAGAGATTAATGTTACTAGATATTACAACAATATTGGTAATTA
This sequence comes from Acanthornis magna, assembly GCA_036785705.1. Classification (NCBI taxonomy): domain Eukaryota; kingdom Metazoa; phylum Chordata; class Aves; order Passeriformes; family Acanthizidae; genus Acanthornis; species Acanthornis magna. The sequence continues at coordinate 12,075,461 of JAWUZG010000025.1, forward strand.
TTTCTCCTCTATATATACCTGACAAAAAAGTGCTAGAAAGAATAGTGTCTGAATATTCTTGGTCATGAAAACTAGTTCAGTTCTTTGTGAAAACTTTAATAAAACAACAGGTGGTTGTAATGTATCTAACATAGGGAAGATATAAAACAACTTTACAAGTAGATCAAGTGGAAGAATAAGTGGATTATAACTCTTTTTTTTTTTTTCATAAAGATAACCATTCATAGTATTCCTACCCTATCCTACAGATTAAAGTTTACTCTGGCAGCATTACGTATGCATAGTTTTTGTGAGATCATCTTGACTGAGATATTAATAACTAAACTGTAAAAGATGCCTGGATTTCTCCAAATCAAAACTACTAAAACTCAGAGGAATTTGTATTTCAAGGGAAGGGAAAACATCTGACACAGCTGTTGAGTAAACCAGCTAGGAAAGGTGTCCTATCAGACTGATTATGAACAGGAAAAGACTTATGGGTGATGTGATGTTAGAGGCTGTCTTGGGCAGAACAAGCATGAAATGATAGAGTTTTTTGTTCTTTGCAAAGTAAGGAGGGGAGTCAGCAAAACTGCCACCTTGGATTCCCTGAGGACAGACTTTGGCCTGTTTAGGAGCCTGGTTGACAGAATTCCTTGGGAAGCAATCCTGAAGAGCAAAAGAATTCAGCCAGGCTGGACATTCTTCAAGAAGTAAAATCTTAAAGGCATATATACCAGAAAAAAAGCTGGTGGGGAAGAATAATACCTGGCTTAACAAAGAGGTTTGTCCTGAACTCAAGAAAAAAAGGTGAGTTTATGACCTTTGGGGGAAGCAGTGGCTCATTCAGGATGACTATAACGCTCTTGTGAGGTTATGTGGTGAGAAAATTAGAAAGGTAAAAGCTCAACTTGAAATTAATCTGGCTACTGTTGTAACAGACAAAAATTTCTACAAATAAATCAGCAACCAAAGGAGGCCCATGGAGAGTCTTCATCATTTATTGGATGGAAGGGGAAACATAGTGACAGAGTAAGGAAAACGCTGAGATACTTAATACCTTGTCTCAGTCTTTAATAGGCTGACAATTTTTTCTCAGGATATGCAGCCCCCTGATCTGTTTGACAGAGAGAGGAAGTATTCTGAAGCTCTTATAATCTAAGGGTAAAAGGTCAGCAACCTGCTACACCATGTAGACATGCACAAGTCTAAGCAGATGATTGGGATCCATCCAAGGGAACTGAGGGAGCTGACAGAAGTGATTGTTAAGACATTTTCCACAATTTGCCAGCAGTCCTGGCTAACGGGGGAGATTCCAGTTGACTGAAAGTTGGCAAATGTGGTGACCACCTAGAAGAAGTCTGTCAGCCTGACCTTGATGCTGAGTAAGGTTATGGACCAGTTCATCTTGAGTGTCATCACAGTCAGCTGAATGTGCGTCAGCTGTGCCCAGGAGGCCAAGGCCAATGACATCTCTTTTGGATAAGAAATAGTGTGGCCAGTAGGACAAGGACAGTGATTGTCTCCCTGTACTAGGCACTAGTGAAGCCACACCTCAAATCCTGTGTTCAGTTTTGGGCCCCTCACTACAAGAAGGACCTTGAGGTGCTGGAGCGTGTCCAGAGAAGAGCAACAGAGGTGGGGAAGGGTCTGAAACACAAGTCTGATGAGGAGTGGTTGAGGGAACTGGGGGTGTTCAGCCTGGAGAAAAGGAGGCTGAGGGGACATTTTCATAGTCTCTACAACTACGCGAAAGGAGGTTGTAACCAGGTGGGAGCTGGCCTTTTCTCCCAAGTAGCAAATGACAGAACAAGAGGAAACAGCCTCATACTGTTCCAGGAGAGGTTTAGTTATTAGGAAAAATCTCTTCATGGAAAAGATGGTCAGACTTTGGGACAGGCTGCCCAGGGAAGCGGTGGAGTCACCAACACCAGAGGTATTTAAAAGAAGAGTAGACGTGGCGTGTAGAGACACAGTTCAGTGACAGACTTGGCAGTGCTGAGTTAATGAGTTAGCTCAATGATCTTAGAGATACATTTCAAACTAAATTATTCTATTCTATTCTATTCTATTCTATTCTATTCTATTCTATTCTATTCTATTCTATTCCTATTCCTATTCTATTCTATTCTATTCTATTCTATTCTATTCTATTCTATTCTATTCTATTCTCTTTCTTTTATCTTCTAGAGAATAGCGATATTCTTTTTTTTTTTTGGGGGGGGGGTGGTGGACCAGCCAGTATGGAGCAAATGAAGGCTTGAAGAAAAAAAAGTATCAATATTCAATAGTCATACTGCTTGAATGGAAAGAAAATGACAGGGGTAGCCACAGGACTTTTAGAATGACCTTGGCTATTCAATTAGAATAAATCTTACAGGAAATAATTATTATAGGAATTGAATCAAATGAAAAACGTTGACATGTGTATAATATGCATTAGCAAAATAGTATTAGATTGACCTTACATCTTTCTTAGAGAAGATGGACTGTTTCACAGTCATCGTATCTGTTAGAACTTCCATAAAGTCTTCAATATGATGATGAATAAAAAGTCATTTCTAAAGAAGGAAAAATGTAAGCGTCAACTCAGAGTGATGTTAATGGAGCAATCTCAAAGAGGCAAATAATAGAAAAGAGATAAAATTCAACTGCATAAATTAAACAGGTTACACTTTAAAAATCTATGTGGGACACAGTGATATACATAGGCTAATCCAGGACCCCACAAACAGAGTGGACATCCTACCCAGCAGGTTTTCAAGGAGCAGGCTTTAGTATAAAATAGTATGAATAGAACGGTTCTGACTGTTCCTTGTTAAAATAGCTTAATTTTCTACTTCATGTTTATCTTTTTATCTTATTTACCAGTATACAATATTGGGCAAGAGATCAAATGGGTAAAAACTGGCTTTGAATCAAACAAGGATCAGAAATACATGACAAATTCTAACAAAAAGATCTGTAATGGTTTTGAGAAAAATAGCAATAGCAGGATCAAGACGCCTAAGTACTTTTAAAATTATTTGATTAAGTTTATGAAAGGGATTATATGACATGGTTGTCTGTGATTGCAGGTGCTGCATCGAGGCAGTTCATCACAGGAACAAAGGAAACAGGATTAGGAAGAAATTATTACAATAATCTTATCTGCAATTCTCAGATATGTGTCCTATGATTAGGAGGTGTGGAGCAATGACAGTCTCCTCAGTCTAGCAGCAAGAAGAAACCAGCTGTATGTAGTCAACTGCATTCCCTTTGTTTTTATCCACAGTTCTGCTCATTTGATTTGATGATTTGTTTCGATTTTATGTGCCTTTAAGGACAAGGTTGACAACACAGTTATTCAGAGAGTATTTAAGGAAAATATCAATAGATTAGCAAATACAGAATGTTAGGGGTCAATATAACTGCAGCAGAAATTGTAAGGTGTTGATGACATTTGCCCGCAGGTAGAAAAAAGGACAGTGTGAGAGAAATTAAAATCTAAGAAAGTAACTCTTCAGAGATCTCACGTACCCTTAGGTTTAAAACTGAATTTTCCATTACTTGAAGGAGGAATAGTCTCTGTTATCCCATGCTGTCAAAATTTTATGTTTGAGTACTGCTACTGTTGATGTATACCCTCTGCTCCAGTGTTTAAAAGATGCTTCTGGGCTGCAATATCAATCAGCAGTATTCTTTAGAAATGTCAATAGCTGGCATATTAGCACTTCAAATCTATACCCCTTATAAATGGGGACTACTTGACATTCATTCTGTACCACACAGCAATACTTAGATGGTGACACTATAGAAGAGATGGAGAGAGAACAAATATAAACTTTGAATTTTAGAAAGTGCACAAGGACTTCTATAGTTGACAGTTTCCAAATGGAACAGGAAAACAACATCTGAATAAAGTTCTGGACCCTTTGAAATCTGAGGGGGGCTTTGCTACTGAATTCAATGGGATCTCAGTTTCATAATTAACACATATTTAAGGATGTACTTGTTTTAGATTATGTACTTAAGGAACATGAATTTTCCAGCAGCCTTGGTATTTAAAGTAGAAATGTGTCACAATACATGAGGATAACATTTTTTCTTAACTATTTAGACTGCAGATTCTTTGGATTAAAGATCTGTTCTTGTGTTTGTACTCCACAACAACGGATTCCATCTTCCATTAGTTGCATTAGTGTTACTGTATACTGTAAACTCTTGACTCAGAATGCTAACGATACCAGTAATTATAGAGTTGTTACTTATTATTACATCACATGAATATTAGTCAAGGCAATGTGGGTCCAACCTAGTAATAACACTGCTAGTAATATAATAAATGTAGTTTCTTTCCCTCAAGCCAAGTATGTTGCTTAAAACAGAATATTCACTGGCCTCTATCCTTCACAGCAATCTAACTTTTCTGCAAGTTAATATCTAACATCCATTCCACATCTTCTACTTGTAATAAAGCCACACAATGTGACAACATTCTTAAAGAAAATCCATCAAAATATTAATAAACTTTGGAGTGAAAAAAACCCCAAAACACCACAAAAGCCACTTCATAGTTCTCATAACAAAAATTTCTACAGTAGTGGGATTGTGTGAGGAACTTTACAAAACATCTGCTACCACTGTCACCACTGAATAAATCAGGGTATTCCCATAATAAAAATCTTAGTTTGTATGGAAATAGGTAAACCACATTTATGCTAACGAGATTATATATTGATTAGTTTGCCCATGTCAGTACCCTGATAGTGCTGGAAGCAGTTCTGCCAGATTTGGAAGACCTAGTTCATGAAGTAGCACCTCAAGATATGCTTTCCAAGCAGTGCTTTGCTGCTCTCAGGAGCTGTGCCCTCCATGCTCACCTCATGAAGTGACTGTGATTTCTGCCGCTCAGGCTCATCTATGTGGAGTGAAGGGGACATTGTCCGGTGACTGTGCTGCCATCCCAAGCTCCAGTCTCTCTGGTTCTGTTCAGTGTGACTGCATGCACTTGATATCATCACGGTTTAGCAACACCATTTTTAGACAGTTTATGCAATGGCTCTGTGCTCCATCCTAAGTTGAGATAAAGAGGCGTTTGATTGATATCTAAGCTACCTAAAGGCAATTCTCACAATGTCTGCACAAGCTACAGGCCAGACTGCAATAAGCTGAAAACCAATTTTTAGATTATTTTAGCACAATGGACTTACACAACCATTTCAAACCAATGGTTTTAAAGCAGTCCACTGCTTAAATTAACCTTTCATGTCAACTTTTATCTTACTCTGATTTCTTCAGCAGCTTTTATAATCAGTTTTGATTTGCCTATATTACATATTTTCACCTATTTGACATCCTTGCAAGATATTTGAATGAACTGCATTTTAATGAACTGTGCTGGAAAATCCATTGTTCTTCAGTTCTGCCATTTTTGTTCACATCTATAATCAGCTAATAAAATTAAAGAGACTAGCCCAAGAATGAAGTGCTGCTTAACAAAATGGTAGCCCTGATGGTCCCTCAGGGATGAAGCCAAAACTTACACAGCGATTCCACAACATGGGCATCATCATGACTTTTTGTCAAAGGATTTGGATAAAGGCATCATTGTTAAAGCATCACAATCAATTTAGCAGACCCCCCCCATGACTTTGTTTACAGTTTCTGTTCTCAAACGTTACCCTTTAATCTACAAGGACAAAGCATTATGTTCAGTGCTCATGAATGTATTTTTAAGTTTCTCTAAACCCTGTTCATCACCTTGTGCATACAGCTCATGTAAAATATTAAATGAAGATTGACAGAAGGACACAGGGAGCAGCAAGTAAGGGGAGAGACACAGACAGTCTAAGGAAAGAAAAGCAAAAATGTTAACGGAATGGAACTCAGTAGGTCATGAAAGTAGATCAAGAATAATTATCTATGAAATGCTGCAGAGAACACTGCGGACACATGAGGATAGAATTTCATGTCAGTAAGATGAAATTTTGAGGATTAATTCCTGTGACTGTTAGTGGAAGTATGTACTAATTTTCTCACAACATGAATACAAGCTACTGTAGATCATTTCAAAGCACGAGCTAAATATTGCTAGTACCTTGAAGAAAAGAGGGCTGTTAATTCAGAAACTGAGCATCCTTCTAATAAGGCATGGCTGATATTTAAACTTATTAAGAGATTATATTTTGAAAATTTAGTTTAGGGTTAATGAGTCAGACAAATGAAATATACATGTTTAAAAGGGCTTAATTCACTAAATTAACCTTAAGTACAAATCACATATTCATAATTTTGTTTTAGTGGTGTGATTTACTCTTCTGGGTTTCACTAATATAAGTGTACTGGTGGATCTGGGCATAGATTGTAGGCTCTCAGGAATGTTGCATCTGTCTGGCAGATTTTGCTGTTTAAATCCATCTGCTATCTTAGCTTTGCTGGAGAGGAGAAAACAGTATCTCAAATTATCAAAACACACTGCTAGAGTACTTCTTTACCATAGTACTTTCCTGAGTGTCACTTCTGCCATTTGCAGCATTCTTCAAGTGGAAAGGATTACAGGGTCCTATTGAATTTCTTCTGTAGCATAGCAGTTTTGACGGATTCTGGATAAAGGAACTGGCTGCCACCAGTTTCAGGAGTGGTATCTGACTTGGGTGCTTGTAGAACTATTGCCCTGGTGACTAAGCAGAAATTCGGTCAGCAAGCATATCAAAATCAGATTAAGGTATATTCTGTCATAGGTGGTGGTGGCGTGTCTGGTTTACATCTAATTAAGGTAAAAAAGTGTTTCTGTGTTGAGTTCACACCTGGAAGTAAGAAGGACCTTGATGAGAATCTACAGACATCACAAACACAAATATATGGTATCCGTATTCTCAAATGAGGAAAACAGAGGCTGGATCCTGTTATCAAACACATCCTAAACTTAATTTCTGAAGTTCTACCAATTAAATACTGCCAAAGGCAAAACCTGTTTAAAATAACCAGAAGCACCTTTCAATCTTGCCTAAGATCAGGCATATGCTTCTGCTTTTGAAATCATAGAATCATATAAACATTTATGTTGGAAAAGGCCTCTAAGGTCATCAAGTCTATCCACTAACCCACTACTGCCAAGTCCACCACTAAACCATGACACTAAGTGCCACATCTACATTCTTTAAGTACCTTCAGGAATGGTGACTCAACCACTTGGATGGGCAGCCTGTTCCAATGCTAAACCAGCCTTTAAATGCTGAGCAAAAAGATTTCTATTGTTGAGAAGTATATTTTTTCCAGTATTTCTCTGAACTTTATGCAAATAATTGTCCTAGGTAAACAAACCACAAACAACTCATCTCCAAGTAAAATAGCCTTCCCCTGCTCTTTAACCATCTGCATTGCATGCATCAACACATCACATTAGCTACAGTCAACAATAATCAGCCCACCTCCTTGGATTTAAAAAAAAAATATTGGGAGGAAGAAATGGCAGAGAGGAGGTGCCATGGACTGACTGCACCCCCCCCTCCCCCCACTCCTTCCTTCTCTGTCCTTCTGCTCAAGCTCTCTCGGGAAAATAAGCAGAGGAATCAAGAACGGAAAAGTGAAGTTGAACCTGTGAAAAGAAAGGGTACAGGAATGAAGGTGTTTTAGCTCTAATCACTCTTTTCTCATCATCCTACTCTATTTTACTTGGCAATATGTCAAATTAATTTTCCTTGTGTTAAGTCTGTGTTGCCCATGACAGTAATTGACAAGTGCCCTTGTCTTTATTGTGACCCATGAGCTTTTCCATATTGTTTTCTCCCTTTGTCTTTTTCAGGGGTGGGAGTGAGAGAGTGGCTGGAGAGGTAGCTGGCAGCCACCCAAGGAACCAACTGACCATAAGGAATTATTTTATCTTCCCTCACTGCATTATGTAAGATGCAAGTTAATGGAACATTTTTATCTGTAAAGTTTTTGTGTACATTTTTCCACATCAGTCCCTTTATTTTTCCTCTTCCCCATCCTCACAGATCAGCACTGTTTAAACTGACATATTAGTCACAATTGAAACGTGACTTAACGCGTATTGGATGTTACACTAATGTCATGGAGCAAGGTACAGTTTTTCCATGCAAAAGAGGTAGCTCTAGGAGGCCCTGAACTTGTTATTGTGTGCTGCTAATTTGGAACACGGTCTTCTTCAATCAGATTTACAGTCTGCTTGTATGAATGGATATTTCATACAAAATAGCAGAATTACAGATCGGTTAGGTTTGGAAGGTACCTCTGGAGATCATCTAGTCCCTGCCAAGGCAAGGTCACCTTGAGCAGATTACACAGGAGCTTTTCCAGGTTGGTTTTGGGTATCTCCAGAAAGGGAGACTCCATGACCTCCCTGGGCAGCGTGTTCTAGTGGTCTGCCACCCTCAATGTAAATAAGTTCTCCCTCATGTTGGGGTGAAACTTCTTGAGTTTTTCTCTATGGCCATTGCTCCTCAAACTGTCGCTGGGCACCACTGGAAAGAGTCTGGCACCATCCTCTTGACAAACACCTAAGAGATATTTATATTCATTGATGAGATCCCCTCTCATTCTTCTCCAGATTAAAGAGGCTCAGCTCCTGCAGCCTCTCCTCATAAGAAAGATGCTCCAGACCCCAACAAAGTTGGTTGTTTAAATTGTTGTGGTCTGCTAGCTATGACCTTGCAAACAGCTGGGCTTGTCCTGGCCAGAGAAGACAAAAATTTGAAGACCTTGAATATTTTACCTCTCTACAAGGATGCCAGGTATCTTTCAAACAATACTTTAAAGAGATCCGAATCGGTTTTGTGAATTGGTGTCATTTTAGGCTACCTAAAAGTGAATCTGTAGGCTATGCCAAAACTAAACTTAATTGACCTTAGACATTGTACTGCCTTTCCTGAGAGGCAAGTTCTGTGATCCAGCAACTAATTTGCTATTGAGCTGAAAGGAGCTTTACTGTGCAGGTATTTAAGCACTCTATAAGGACAGGGTAATAAACCGTGCTGCTGGAATTAATTGAAGGCGGGCATCTGGATACGCGCACATTTGCGAAAAAGGTTTCTGATTTTATCTGTCAGGAATTACCCAGCTCATCTCAGAGCAGAATAACAATTTCCTCTTGGCTGGTGAATAAATACCCTATAAAATGACTAATGGACTATTTAATTGTCATATCGAAAAGAGCATGGTTGTGACTAATGTACAAAATAAACCAACTTTGGAAACCTCATACAGTACTTACCAGCCTTAAAGTAATGAAGCATGATGATGAGATCTATACTTGATCCTAACTACTCTGTCATTCATGTCAAAGTTTTCTTCTCAAGAAATTAAATGCTCTTGCAAGAATGTTCAGAACATGAATGAGCTTGACTCTTTCATTATAAATCACCAAATTTGCCCTGAATCATTAAGTTATTTGTTTGAGTCTTAGATACTGTCTTGTCCCAATATGTCATCATACATAGGGAAATATAGTTGCAGAATGACATTTAATTCCGACATTAGAAAGCCTAAAGTAAACAATAATTCTTTGTTTGTGTTTCAATGGGGCATAAAATTGCAAAGTTTCAATGTTTTTAGCTTTCTTTTCTTGTACATGTATCTGTTAAAATCAGCCTCATCTAATGGAGAAACACATAGTGTGGCTGTCAGTTCAAATCCAGCCTCTTGATTCGAGACTGTTTAATACAAAGCTGCAAGCACCTTGCTGGTAGTCTATGTGCAAGTGCAGAATCAGGCTACAGGGCAAAAGAAACTGAAAATTATTGCTGTCTGCTCTGTCTGGCATTCTTCAAGTGTGTGAATTATGAACCAGTTTTCAGGGACTATATTGCTGAAGTTAACACTAATTGATGCTTTTATTAACACACTTAATAGTAAGACAACGTTCTTTTAGGTCCTAATTTAACAAAACTTTAAAGAGTATGCTTAAATTCTACCCAAAACAATTTATAATTGAGTAAGATGTTAACATTTAGTTGACTTCTCATTGCTTTTCACCTTATCTGCTAAATTCAGGAACAGGACCTGCAGTACAGAGAAGACATACGATGCTGAAAGCCATTCTTTTTGTGCTTTGTCAGCAAAAGTTTATGTGCAGGATTTTAGAGGTCCTATGGAACCTGAATTGCCCATGGCAGAAGGATTGGAACTAGATAATTTTTAAGGTCCCTTCCTAACAAAATCATTATATGATTCTATGAATTGAAATGAAACACTTGAAAGGGAAAGAAAAAAAGTCAAGCAGCAAGATATATGGTCAGTGAACGTAAGTTCTTACAATGTCTAAACCCACAAATGTCTTACAGCACATTTTTGCATATTGAAAAACACCAAGTCAAAAGAAATTTTAATTAAACATCTTAGTGAACCATTTTTGAACACATATTTAAATAGTTTGAGCTATTGTGACTAGCTGCCGTGTTCTCTAATAACCAGCAAACAGAAAATTAGACAGAAATTGCTTCTAAAAAAATTGTTGTCTATTTTATCAGGTATTGTATCCTCAATACCCTTCCCAACATACTTTTCAGATATCAAAGTACCTAAGCATTTTGGATGCTATCTTATGGTTAAAGTTCACATCTATGGCAGCTGAAAGGCACATTTCTGTTTTGTGCAATAATAGCCCTGGTGACATTAATCTGTCACATTTCAAAGGTGTGAAGCTGACTGAAAATAATTTTCAAAATAGCAGCTACTAGAAATAAGTTCTATTTTAAAGAAACTTCAAACATTTTCAGGTTTCTTTTGCTATGCATTGTTATCAATGTCACTGCTACCTCCAGAATATGCATCACTCCTCATCATAAATTGCCGTATGCATCGTAGTTCAGAGTATTTGCTCATGGTTTGTAGTGTCTGAAGAAAAAACTAAATTATAAAGGATAACAAATCATGACTTTCATGGAAAGGCTCCAGTAATCTAATTCAGTTTAGGTAATGATATATCATTTTTTGCTTTCTGGTTTGGATGCTTTAGGTTTCTGACATCGGTTCCAGCAATTTGATTTCTTTTTTGCCTGTCTCTTCTATGATATAAAGAAGCCTTCGTTCAAATAGGTGACACACACTTTTCAATCTCTTTCCCTACCACCTCCATCTACCTGCAGCCATTATCCCCATCAGATTTACTGAGACATTTTTCCAGTGTTGACAGCCCTTTGTAAATGCTCACAGAATATCAGCATCCAGGCACAGCAGTCAGAGACTCAATGCAAACATCACACAAGAGTTTCTTTCTTGACATTCCTAGCAAAATCATGATTTGAGAGTGAGGATCATGTCTCATTCAATCAGTAGGACCATTCATCTCCCTTCAAACCACAAAAAGATGGTCACTCTTCAGAGACCTTGTATCAAGGAGATGAGAACAGGGGAGGTCCCAAAAGAGTTGGGGACCACATGAGGAAGAGTTTAGAGATACTTTGTTTACCAAGGTATGGCAAATATCTGGATTAATGGTCATAGGAAAATCTCTGCAGTAGGAATATCTCATATCTGTCCTATTTCTTTTTGCCAGATGTATTTCCTCAAGGCTTCCAAACACATTACAGTTGCACAGAAAGCTCGGCCAATGCATTCATCATCATTGATCAAGCTGACTTTAGGGGTGTCCTTCAGGTGCTTCTAACAGTGATTTGAAACAAGTGCCACTTCCTGGCTGTCCTGTGTTTTTTATGGCTCCTAGTGAAGACCAATAATAAGAATTTCATTTTAATTCTTCTGTAAGGGATCTTATTTATAGAGCAATTTCTTGTGCAGTGTCTTGTCTATATGAAATGATTGCCAACTCAGGCAGCAGTTAAAGTTTACTGCTTAGGCCTTCCTTCAAGGTACCATATGGATATTACTTTCTAAAAGTAATTTAGACTTCAAAGTGCTAAGAAGATGTTAACCCCTTGCAAGCTGCCCATCCCTTACTGGAATATTGATCAATTTTATGAACTGGTCTAACTTAATTCAAAAAGTTAACAACATTTCCATTCTCTTTCGTCTTCAAATGTGGCTGACAATTAATTCTGATCATTAAAACAGTGTCAAGTACTGTTTAGCATTAAATTTTTTGTGGCTTAAACTATGACGCATTGTTTTGCTACTATGTTATTCTTTATGTGTATTTGAGCAGTGACCAGTTTTTTATTAAGTGCTTCCATCTCCCAAGTAAGATATCAGTAAATAAAGAAGAAAACTGACAAAGATACACAATATTTGAAACTTCAGGAGGAATCATAATAAATAATCATGTAGGAAGTAGGTTACAATACTGGATATTTCAGTAAAGAAAGAACTCTTCTAAAACATAGCATCTCGATCAATCTGTTTTAGTACTTTGTGCTACAAGTTTTTTTCTTCCCCAAGCTACAAGCATTATGTTCATGTAAAATGTTATGGGCCTTTGTTGGGGTTTATCCCCGGCCAGCCATCAAGCCCCACACAGCCTCTCACTCACTCCCCCGCCAGTGGAATTGGGGAAAGAATTGGAAGGGTAAAAGGTAGAGAACTTGTGGACTGAGATAAAGGAAGTACAGTGTGGAAAAGCAAAACAAGGCATTCATTTGCCACTTCCCATGGGCAGGCAGGTGTTCAGCCATCTCCAGGAAAGCAGGGCCCCATCCCACATAACAGTGACTTGGGAACACAAACACTGTCATTCCAAATGTCCCCCACTTCCTCTTTCTTCCTCCCACTTTTATATACTGGGCATGATGCCATATGGTCTGGAATATCCCTTTGGTCAGTTGGGGTCAGCTATCCTGGCTGTGTCTCCTCCCAACCTCCCAAGCACTCCCAACTTCCTCTCCAGCATGACATTACAAAAAGCAGAAAAAACCTTGGTTCTGTGTAAGCCTGCTCAACAACAACAAAACCATCTCCTGTATTATCAACCCTGTGTTCAACAAAAATCCCATAACCAGCACAGCCCTATAGTGTTTCTATCTGTTTTGCCTTTACCAACCTTTTCCTGGAAGAGAAATAATCAGAATTTGGAATATTATCAATAGTATTTATTCAGACATTCAAAGCTTTTTACCTAACGAAGTGAAGGATTCTATTTTTCTCATTATCCTTGTGTTTCCTGATACCTTGTGAGAATGAAATGTTGTGGTTAATGACTTAAACATTGTTATAGGCTTCTTTGCCCATTACAACAAAATTGTATAAAGAAGCTGTGGCCACTCAAGCCCACTTCTTCCTGAATATGGCTCCTGACTGGAACTTTGGACTGTGAGTTAAGCCGCTGTGTTGGTTTTCCTTGGCCTGAATGTATGTCAATCCAACAGACTCTATGTTTTAGGTGGACACTCACCACCAAGAAGACTGGAAGAAGAAGATCAATGGGATGCCATCAGAATCCACGTAGTAGTGATAATTTCTACTTTGTCTCTCTGCGACTCTCTTTCTGTTCCTCACTTTTTTCCTATTTCTTTCTGCCTCTCTATCTGCCTCACATTTACGGTTAAATGTGAGGCAGACTATGTGAGGCAGTCCATACTATTGACTTTGGCATATGGTCTCATTTGCACCTTAATTGGGGCAGAGGCATCTTTCTAATAATTTTAATAACCAGATCATAACATACCTTCAGGTGTGATTTGAGAAAAAATGATGGGTAATGGATACTGATCCTGAGTTTTCATGACTCTTGAGTAGTGGCTTATGAGCTGTCTTGTATCTCTTATAGACCTGCAGGTAAATTACTTTCATTTTAAATCTCCTATGTGCTGCCAGTGGGTGTAAAGGAAAATGTGTAAACAGCTTCTTGAAAAACTAACATGCTGGAGGGAAACTTCTGATCAACCGTATAAAAGAGTTTCCAAAAAATGAAGGTGTCTCAAAGCCAGCAGGGGTTTTTTTAAGTCACAAATAGTTCTAAAAACACAATGTCAAATTCAGTCCCCAGACAAACTCACAGAAATCTGTAATATTCTGTTAATTTCTTTCCTTTTACTATTGGATATGAAAGCAAAAAAAAAATCCAAATTCCCTGCTTTCTTTTCTTCCAGTGTAAATAATTCAATCAATTAAAGAAGGAAGTGGTGCAAAGGATTTTAGATACATTATATTCAGTACCTAGTAACAACAAAATGCACTTAGGAAATATCTAACACTTTCCATGGTGACTGTCTTGCAATGGAATAGATCAGTCACCTTTACATTGATATTGCTATTGTTCTAGGTAAAAGCCAAGATTACAGATAATTTATTACTATTATTATTATTATTATTATTTCTATTGTCAAGTAGTTTATTTTGCAGTTGCTACCACTCCACCATTTTGTGTTTCTTCCCTGCTGCTGCCTGAAAAATGAGATTTTCATAGTTTTTACTGTGCATGCAAACAAGTGGTTTACATAATTTCACATATATTTTCTCTGCTTGTAAAGATTACATAAAATTGCAGGAATTAATCCCTAAAGATTGCTTTTCCATAATTGAAAAATATTTTAAAAAGATAAGGAACCAGCCTAAACAGTCTAGAAAGGGCATTGATTATTGCAAGTACTCCAGGTTGAGCAAGGCAAAGTTAAGGCATTGTAATGGACTTTTCTGCAGAACATGAAAATGCTACCATACTCTGGTCCAAGTTCTCATTTTCACTGAAAAAGGATGAGATCTTGCCACCTTCATCTTGGAAAGAACATTAGTCTGCACAAAATTGTTGAAATTGCCCATAGACAAAATGCTGCTAAATGTGAACTCCAAAATTATAAAAAGAAGTTAATTTCCATACAGACTACAATGTTTTAACACCAGTCATAGAAATGTGCATACAAGAACTTCATGTCATTTGGGCATTTAATTTAGCAAGGGTTTAAAGTCAAGTAATGAATAGACCCATACAAATTCTTTTTTTGTTGGAGATGTAATACATGATTTCTGGTTGCAGCACATTCAAGTACCTTGGGCACGCTTTGTAATAGTCGATATGAAACAGTGCAGCATTTTTCCTCACGGTGCCATCAAAAGAATCTGAGACACAGTTTTCTGCAGGAAATATAGTGGGAGTTTGCCATTTGCTGTGTTCTTTTACAAGTCAAGTTTTCCTTTAAAAGACCTATGGTCTGCAATAGATCATTGTGTTCAGTTGTCAAGTTATCCAGAAACATATATTTGCCTGAAAATATACTCCAAATTCTCTTGAAATTGCATGTTTAACTATTGAATAGAGTAATAGCAGTTTGTGTAAGGTCCTTGGATATGAGAGACTTTTTGTGTTAAGGAAGAACTATTGATTAAAATCACTAAATTAGATAATGATTTAATTCACAGATATATAATTTCTGATGCACGTTACTAATTGCCAGGGTGTTTTTTCTCCTCATCTCGGCTTGACTAATTTTTCTGGTTATTGACTACCACAGCAAATATTTCCTTTGAATATTTTCTTTTTTTTTCCTCATATCATTGTCATTGGCCAACAAAGCATCAATTTTAATCTCATTTGTCATAACAATCAAACAAATATTGGACAAATATCGAGTGGTGTTTCAGTCATGTTCTATGCCTCTAGCCTTCAAACTTCCATCTCATTCCTTTGTTTTTATCTTTACCTAGTTCTTATTAAATCAGGTATCCAGGAACATTCTGGCCAACTGTATTGCAATTGACACCCTAAAGGTATGAGTTGAGTTTATCTCCACTGCAATAAATGCCTAAAACTAGACACTACTATAAACCTTCCCAAAACTCATTGTCATATTGCTGTTCTCAACTATTTGTGCCTTGTCTGTTCCTCACTTATTCTTTGAAAATCCATACAATAACATGTTGGTTTTGTTGGTTTTTTTCCTATGGCATGAATTATTGTATTGGAAAATAAGGTTCAAGTATTTTTTTCCAAAATATAATAGCATATACTTTCTTTTCTCACTGAATGAATGTTTTATTTATGCATATAAAAATTCTACATATGTGAAATAATATAATATATTGAACTTACAGTAATTTTTGCATTTCTGAGCCCTACCTGGTAGACAAAAATAATGTCCAGATATTTCACATATGGTCTGAAATATACATAATGAATACTACTGACTTTAATTCAAAAGGAGAAAAGTTGCTATTTTTTAACAAAACTGTCCTGTAATCTATATTTAATGAAAATCTTCTTTTACTGATGTTTTAGTGAACATTTAAAATGAATGAACTCTGGTTTTTACTAGTTTGTATTACTATTTTAAATGAGGTTTGTTTGTCTTTTTTTATCTTTTTTTTTTAGCTGACTTCCTTCCTTGACATTTAGTCTGAATGGTGTAAGACACACATCAATTTTTAGTTTGGTAAGGGAAAGCCACTCTGTTGACCAGCTATAATGTGTTTCAATTCCCAGTGAATAGACAGATCCTTATATCTGTAAATATCATGCCTTTAACTGGCTAGTCCTAATCCTACTTAGCAATTTATTATGATAAAAATGACTAGCTGTTTTTATTTTTAGTACCTGCTTTAATAGGAAGCCTAGAATATATTTCAAAGTACATGGACTAAGGATCTAAAACTGTGGGAGTGAAACTTTATATGGCTTACTAAAAGCCCTGAGTTATCTCTAGCGTGTTCCTTCTCCTCAAAAGAGAACTGCCATCAGATCAATAGAAGTCTTGCAAAATACCTAGCAATAACCACCCTTCTCTTCCATTGCCTGTCTCTACACCAGGTAAACTCAGACTCTTCCTGGGTTTATAGCTCAGCAATATTTTCCCTTTCAGCTTGCAATTCCTGTTCTAAATGTACAAACCCATTTTCCCCAAGAGCCTCAGTTGTTTGATGAAGTCAACGTAAACAAACCCATTCCATGATCACAGCTTTACCTCTTTGGGGCTGGTCATACGGCCCATTTACACACACAACTCACCCTTGGTGATACGGAAAGCTGCATCTTGGGGGGATCTCAT
Organism: Acanthornis magna; assembly: GCA_036785705.1. NCBI lineage: Eukaryota > Metazoa > Chordata > Aves > Passeriformes > Acanthizidae > Acanthornis > Acanthornis magna. Next base: position 12,092,311 of record JAWUZG010000025.1, read on the forward strand.
AAGTTCAATCCTTTAATCTCCTCTTTTACCGTGCTCCTTTTGTTGTCCCTTCAATTTGATAGGCAATAGCCTTTTCTCTGTGGGCTGAGATCCTACATTTAGTAAGTCAGAGCTATTTTTCTCTGTATATCTACAAGTCCAGTTGTCTGCCATAACTGAGCTGACCCTTTTTATCCTAGCCATTCTCTCTGTGTTAAATTCAGATCTAAAGGATTTTACAGTCTCTCAGTGGCAAGAGAACCTTTTCCGTAAGTAGTTTTATATACCAGTTGTATTATGCAAACATACAGAAACATAACTTAGAAGTTCAAATTGTGCTTGAGTCTTGGTCTTCCTCCACAGACAAAATTTATTATGAGTAAGAAGTCAGTGGATTTCTCCTGTATGCAGAGGTGATTTACTCTAGAACAAAGAAGGACTGACCTGAAGTAGAGAGAAATTGTGTAAGTCCCAAGCAGGAATTATGAAGCTCTTTAATAAATATCACTTTGTTACTACTGTCAAAAATGTACCAGTTCTCAAATGAGAAGTATTACGAGACTGATATGGCAGCAGAGAGATAGTTTTCATTTATTCACAGATATTATATTTTTTACAAGAAGGAACGAGTCTTATATCATTACTACACTAAGAGGCTCCATCCACCAGCTGAGCATCTTGGAACTTAAAATGAATAAATAAAGAAGCTGGCATTATCAAATGATGGAGAAAAGGAGAAGGAAGAAAGACTGCTTAACCTTCAAAGTTAGCCTCAAGGCTTTTCTTTTTGTTTGTTTGTTTTAAAGGATCAGGATTTTTTATCTCTAAAATCTCCACCACTATGAATTGCAGAAGGCGTAGGTAAGGGTAACATTTGCTCCATTTTGCAGTTTGAATCAGTTTAATACATGTTCAGGATTCAGTGAAACACTGTGAAGGTACAATCTTCACAAGTTCATTCAAGGTGAATCTTTATTTGATCCATCCTCCTCTAAAATACTTTCAATATACTTTGAAATTTTTAAATATGATTTTAAGAAATCTAAGTTGGGTTATAAACACCTTTTCAGAATAGCCCCTCCACTGATTTTTGTTTCTAAGATGAAGTTGTGGGGAAAAAAAAAAAAAAAAGGAGGGAGGAATAAATCATACTTTTAGCTTTTCCACTAATTTCTAAGGTTGATACACCAGATTTAGAAGAGGCATTTCTTATCATATATGGAATAAATAATGACCATAAAATCAATTATTACATCTGCAGATTCTGAAATTCCATGTAAGATTTTTTGAGAAAGTTGCAAGGCTGTAATATACTTTAGAATTCTGTTTACGAATGTGAAGAGAATAAAAATGAAAACTCTTGACAGTCTGAAGAAAAATATTATCTTCTGATTACTAGATGAGGCACTTCTACTTCCAAGGTTTTTCGTCTCAGGGTATTTGTACAATAAATTTAGGTCATTTCTAGTCACGGCTCTGACAATTTTCTAGTGAGAAACATAGGTTTGGATAAAGGAACTAAACATAAAAAGTTATATCACAAAATTAATTTGGCACTGGTATAGCAGGAAACTTATGTTGAAGTTCTTCCCCAGGTAGAGCCATAAATGCCAAAGCTGTCAGATATATTAGTAGCAAAATCTAGGAAACCAAAGCCTAGATAAAATAATCTGACCAAAATAAACAGTTGTAGTGGTACCTTTATATAAAATTTAAAATAGGTGAACTGAAAATGATGTTAATGAAAGTTGGAAGATCTCTCTATCTCAATGTTAACATTTCAATAATCCTTTAGTAGCACTATAATTTGAAAATTCATAGCATGATTAGGTTTCAGTATTTTCTCTCATACTTCCTCTCTATTGTATAGTTTCCCTTCAACTTTTCTTCTGAACATATGGAACTTACAAACAAATTAGCATATGTTATACACTTAGATCATAAACACCAGAAAATATTGTAAAAATGTTATAAAATTAGATACTCCTAAATTATGAAAATGGAATCACCCTCTTTGAATAACCTCTATAGTTCATTGGTTTGCTGCAAATGGGAACATGAAGGGATTCATTTATTCTAACACTTTTTGGTTTTTTTGTTCTAAAGCAGTACAATGAACATTTTTCTCTTCACTTTGATTGTATTGAGCATTAATTAAAATGTTTTGCATAGTTTCTTTTAGTAGTGACATTTAGAAAATTGGACAAAAGGCACCGTGTCTGATAGTGAATAATGTCTTTGTAACCATCAAGGTGAGACAAAAGCAATATCAACTATAAATCACCATAATGATGTAAATTAAAATGAAGAGAGAACGTTGTGTTGAAGCAAGTGCTACTTCCTAACCAAGGAGCTCATTCTGAGCCTGAAACAGGCTCAGTATTCACAACTATACTGGAATCTGTGGGAGGACCAACCCTGGTTGCTGCTGAAGATCCACACCCTGCCCGAGAAGAGGGGCATGCCCAGAGTCTTGGACCAAGCCCCTCTTCCCAAAAGTTCTGTTATGTTCAAAGCATTATTGGTTATAGGTTATTGTACCCCTCCCTCAGATGTTTTTATTGGACCCCTGACCCTTGTACCCTCCCCTTGTCTCTTTCCCTATTGGTTGTTTCCCTCCCTTAAAACCTGTTGTACGGGGACAGTTCTCCGGTGTTCTCCTCCACGACTCTCCCTCCCGGGGCCTCTCGCCCTACCCCTAATAAAGGAGAGTTCGGGGGAGGCCCCTCCCGCAACCCTTTGCCTCTTTGCCTTATTCCATCGGCACCTCGTCGGTCCCCCGCTGGGGGCAGCCCCACCTCTGCGTGATCCAGCCACGCCAGGCTCTGCCGAGCATTCAAGGGGCTGGCGCTTCGGTCGAGGGTAGCCAGGATAGCCAGGCGATTTACAACAGGAATCCATTTTAGTGTTGATAGAAACGCAGAAAATGAATTTAAATCTGGCCATACAGTCTTTCTTCTCTTAGAATCAAACAAAAACCTTTCCCTGACGTTACTGCCCACAGTGCCATTGAAAATTATATGTGAAATAATAAATTTCTAATGCGAATTGCCGCTCCTCCCAGAAGCAGAACCAGTACATTAGTGCCATAACAGTGCTGAACCAAAGCTCAAATAGGTAACACCCCATTACGTGGCTGTTGTATGAGCAGCTTGTTTGCCTGGCTTCTCATTTTTGTGGAAATAGACATGACTCCAAATTCAGTCACAAATTTGACAGCATGTTAGGCTGCAGAGTGTGGGATTTTTTTACTGGACTGGGGTACACCAGATGTATTCTGCACAAAACCAAATTTCATTTCTTTTTCCTTTCAAAATGCAAGCTCTTAAAATGCTCATGAAAGAATCAGAATCCAAATATAATGTGAGTGTGTTTCTGTATGCATAGTAAAGTCAGAAATGCAATTCTCCTTTTCCGCTGTTCGTGTGTCAAGCATGCCTGGGGTTTGAGAATAAAGAAAATTATATGCAACAAAACAGAAATTGTTTGTTCATCTCCGAATCAGAATATGGAGTCTAGAGCCAACCTTTACTTTTATTTGTTCCATAACAAAAACAAAACTCTAGGTATAATAAAAAACATTTTTACTCATTAACTTTAGGAGGTATTTTTACCTAACAAGTAATAGAAAAGATTCAGTCCTAGAGACTCATATACATTCACATCAAAAGACATTTCATTTTGGCTATGCATTTTTACAACACGTGCTTCTGCTCCAGAATAAAAAGGTGAAATATTTATTAGAGATTATAAAAAGAGATTATAACAAATCGATTCTACTCCACTCTGCAAGAAAACTTCCAAATGCTGTAATTCTTTGTGAGGGAGAATTAATCACATTGTATCACTCTTTCCCAGGAGCCAGAGTTTCTCATAATCTCTGGAAACCCAGACAGCTGAGGAACTGCTAGGCAAGAAGGGAAGCAGAAAACTGAGGCTTCAGGCTCCCAGCTCAATCCACCCCTGAGTGGGTCACAGCAGAGCCAGCACGCCAGGACCTCACACAGCCACATGGACAGGGAGCCACACAGATGCTGCATGTGCTGCCTGACAAAAGGTGCAACCCATTTTGTCACGGTCCGTTCTCTGGCAGAGGGCTGCTGAGGGGTGTGTGGCCTCACAGAAGACCACATTTTCCACATTTCCACATTTCCACATTTTCCACATTTCGTTCTCACAGGTTAGAAAATTCAGGAAAAGTATGGTTTCATATAATGTGATCCTTTCTTAGTTTCTGGTCTGTCCAGTGTCTCGGCATACATGTGTGCATACTTACACCTACAGATAATTTCTGCTAAATCTAGAAATTGAAATTAACTTTGAGATAATAATGCAGCTTTGGGCACTGGAATAAGCTCCCCAGGGAAGTGGCCACAGCACCAAGCCTGACAGAGTTCAAGAAGTATTTGGGCTGCACTCTCAGTACATGGTGTGATTCTTGGGCATGATCCTATGCTGGGCAGGATTTGGACTCGATGTTCCAGATGGGCACCTTCCAATTCAGTTTATTCTGTGATTCTGCAATGAAATATATAATAAATTCTGGTTTTAACTCTACCTCATAAAAATCTACTAAGATAGCTCAGAGAATTAATAATTTGATTTCAAATTGGCCAGGATTCGGCCTTGTGTTATTTAAATATGTTTGAAATATCAAAGGAAATTAAGTCGTTAAGCATTTCCTAGCATTTTAGTAACACAAATATTGCTTTGAGTCCTGAATGTTGTTATAAGATTTTATTAATAATAATTGAAAATAGAGAAAATTATTATTTCTGTGGTTTCAATTGTAGCATGAAATGCAGTCTTGAGCTAAAAGCCTTCTGTCTGCTCTGTTTACTTTCATACTGCAAAAAAGTAGCCTATTAAACCTTGTACAATATAAAATCAATATTCTTCTCATGTCTTGAAGAGAAAGGAGACAGTTTGGGAAGCAGTTAGCTTTCTCAAGGCAAGCACAGAGGAAAGCGTGGGAATTACCTCTGCTTCTGGACGCTACCTCTGCTGCAGGTGGGAGGGTGCTGCCTTTGCCTTCCTGCACCAAAGATCTTGGATCAAAATTTGAGTTGATTTGAAGTTCTGGGGGGAAGGTCACTGAGAAACCCACATGAGAGAAGTGGACTAACCTGACATTCTGCAAGACTGCGATCATCAGATGGCTGTTCCTCACTTGCAACTGGTGTCATTGCCATAATAATCCTACAGAATTGCAAATAAGAAGGAAATTCCACATGGCGTGAATAAGAAAAAAGATCAGTTCATTGAGTTATTTCCTGTATAATGTGGTCCACCACCCCAAAATGTCATAGATTTTTTATGCAGAATTTTTATAAAGCAAGTTATGTTGTTAAGATGTTTTACTGAGCTCTTGTGGCAAATGATTTCTGCTTGAAATGATTTTAACTGAGTTCTTGCTTTGCAAAGAACTTTGGAAAGGCCAGTAAGCAGAACATCGATCTCAGAAGTATGTCAAAGGCAGGTGTTTAAATTAATGTACAATTCATTTTACTGCATATCTAATTTCTTACAAATCATGAAAAATTTCCTTCTCTATGTAGGCATTTATACAGACTATTAGACCTAGTTCTAAATCATTAACCCCTCCAAGTTGCAGTTATTCATAATGCATAATGTAGCTTCCTTCTACATTTCCCTTTCTCAGTGGGTTCATAAATGTTCGTTTTACTTTTTAAAAACTCAGTAAAATAAAACAGAAGTCATTAATACACACAAAACCTGAGTTCATTCATTTGCACAGGCAGGGAAACTTGTCGCATAGCTTTTCTGCTTCTTACAATGGCATTTTTCAGAGTACTTTCAATGAAAAGTACTAGAAATTTTCAATTGCCTTCTGTAAGTCAACCAGTGCCCTTCTGCAGACTATAGGTCGACCTGCAGTCATGTCAGGAATTTTGCTATGATGTATTTACTCTGTTACAGAAAGACTCACATTTTATCTGAAAGGTAAAGGTGTAAAGGTACTCTGTGCTGTTGCCACCAGCTGTGAAGCATTATGCAGTACAGGGTTGAAGATAAGATATGACACAGTGAATATATTTTGTGCATGTGTATTTACTTGTAGTCAGTATTTGTCATATGATCAGCCATGATAATCTAATTACTTTTTTTGATTGTAGAAGAACCTCATTCTTTTGACTTCTTTATGAAAGGTGATCACCGAATCACGCACTACAACCTCTCTCCTCCACAAAATGCAACTAGTGTGCTCTCCTCTTGCAAACCAATCCCTTGATTCCACAGCCCTTCAACAAAAATCTCCTGCATCTCCCTTCATGGGAGAGGCATTCCCCCATTTTGAGAAATTCATGAGAGCAAAAGCTTTGTAGTCAGTATGACTGCAGCCTGAAGCACAGCCCCCAGGATAAGGTGTGTCGCAACACTATATCCGGGAAAAACCTGTCACTTATTTGCATCAGATCTCAGTGATAAAGAGCAAATTAGAGCATGATCTTCAAGCTCAGCTCCTCACTGTTTTTCTTGTTTATTCCTTTACCAAGTTAGAAAAAAAGAAACTGATTCAGAAATTCTGCTGTGATTCTGGAGAGTGTCAGGCACACAAACCTGCCATTCATGTCAGTGAAGCGCCAGATGTGCAGCTTCAGCTGCGTGTCATGGTTTTTCTGAGCTGTTAGCTGGTACAGGGAGACAGAGATGCCTGCACTGTGTATGGGAGGCCCTTACAGGTCAATGCAAATATGTTCCAGGTTAATACAGTAGCATATTGTGACTGCACGGTATGCAAGAAAATGTTTCTGTTTTACCTCAGCAATTAACGATATTGGATATTCACAAAACAGGACTGCTTTAAGAAATTTGTCTGTAAAACTTCAGAATTTGTGCTGCTGTTACTAATATTTCGCACCCTGTATTTTTTATGGCAAGTTTAAGGAGAAGGATGAGGACCTCTTGACTTGCATTTTACAGACAACAAGGTTGTAGCAATTTGCCTTTTTAACTGAAATGGAGTGGCCTGAGAAAGTAAAACTGAAAGATTCTATTTTTTCAAAGGACAAAAATATGAAAATGATCTCATTATTTGGAACCTCCAAACAATGAGAAAATTTGGCTCAGTGTTATAGCTATAGCCTATATTTTTTTAATGAATTTGGATTTAGTGTTCTTTAGGGGTGGAGGGTCACCAAGGGAGACCCAGGCCCAGGCATCAGGCCCCTCCCTGGGGACAGGTCCAGCCAGGCTGGGACATTGCCCTGTGGGTGGGTATCAGACAGAGTCTGGCGTAAGGATCATGTCGTACAGAGACAGCCCCACAGCTCACCGAGGGCAGGAGTCTTTTTAGGTGGGATGAGAGCAGTTAATAGGTAAAGAGCACTCAGCCTTGTAATTGTTAAGCCAGAGGTAGCTGTGGGACCCCCCTTTTTGGTTAACACCAAACTTCTAGTTAGGCTTAGCTATAAATAACATGAAACAGCACCCTTGGGCTGCAGCTCCTCACTGCGGGCTGAGTGAAATTAGGGCTGCATGCCCCACTGCCCACCATCAGCAAGAAAGACTTTTGTGAACAGGCAGAGACCTTCTTGCCTTCTCTCATAGTGGTCTATTATGTTGCTCACTTAACCATAGGACAAGGTCTCAGCCTACTATGAAAGGCCATTGGGGATTTTTGGAATTGCAGGAATACTATAAACATGCTTGAGTGAAGTTCCTAAAGAAACTGGAAAGCAATACAACATTCCCTCTACAACAAAGCAGTATATTCATACACCTTTCAGGACAAAAGAATAACTCTCATAAGGAGTCTTGGTCCGATGTGCATTCTCTAGAGTGTTCAAAGGGTGAAAGACTTCGGCCTCTTGCTGTCTTCATAAAGCAAGCAAAGACTTCTGCCCCTCTGAGTGACTCTGGCTTTTCATCTGACTTTTGCTACTTAAACTGAGCTACATTTCAATGCTTTAGGAGAAATATAGACATATTTTTGTAGTTAAGGGCTTTTTTAGGGCTTAGAGTTAATGCAATCTCTTTACAGCATACTAAATTGTTCACTGAAGTAAGACAGTAGAATCCCAAATATTGTTTTTATTTATTTTCTCTGTGCTCTTGGAAATTTCTCTTAAGAATGGATGGACTGAAAAAAACAAGTTGGGTACACAACAGATAAGTTTTACTGCAGCATAGTAAGAATGCTTGTGGAAACGATATGAAACTTTTTATTTAATCTTGTGTGCAGTGATATACATAAAACCAATGGCATTGTAGGATCTGTTACTCAGTTTATTAAGCCTGTTTAACAACAATGAAGATTGCCAAAGTCACAAAGTCCAAATAGTGTCTGAACAAACCTGGAGCCTATCAGCTGAATCAAACCACAATGGGAATTTTATCTCAAGGTAAATAACGTGTACATCTTAAATAAGCTGTAATTGGCTAATTAAATAATTTGAAAAACATTGCAAAGGCTAGGACTACGTTATTTAATTTTAACTACTGAATCTAAAGTCTCCCTGCAGTATCAAATAATGTCATATTCTAATTAAATTCCCTCCCTGAACTAATAGAAATCCTTAAAAATTATGACAATAAAAGCAGCTAATTATAACTAGCAAATATAATTCAAAAATTTAATAAAATAAAAATGCCTCTGGTTAATATTAATGATGGCATCTTTCTTTGATACTTAAACTAAAATATCCTGCCCAAAACACATAAATAAAAAAGGTTCCATTATTAACTTTCTTGAGTAGTATATTACAATAATTGACTCCATGCAGATGATTGCTGCATTACAATCCTAACTCCAAATCCATGCAGAGAGACAGATGAACGGTTATCATTCAAATGCTCAGTGGACAGTCAGAGAAACAGACATTGACATTTTATGTGTGGAGAAGGGTGTGAGGCTCCTGGTGACTGAGGAAAAATAACAAAAATAAAAGACCATTGCAAATGTATTTAAGCCACTGATAATTTCATTGCTTTGCAATGAGGAAGTGTTTCTATCATTTTCTGTCACTTTCTTTTCAAAATTAGACTCTTGTACATCCTTTGCATGGAGGGAGGGATACTCACAAAGCAGAGATCATACCAACTTGAACCCATAATGCTACATTGAATCTCTGCCTGGAGTCTTCATAATGAGACAGTGCACGTTCTGTTTTATACAAGGCACAAGACAATGCAAGGCAAGAAACTCAGAGACAAAATATCTTTTTTGCTGAGTAGTTTGTAGTTAATCAAGTGCCCACCGAAAAAAATGAAATCATTCCTGATATCAGTGTATAGGGTGTGTGAATTGTCAAATCCAAGTATAGGACCTATTTCTTCCTCCCAGCTGAGTCAATTATTCTGGACTCAAGAGAGCCAAGCACAGTCTCACCTCGTGCTCTCCACCTATTCCAGGGAGGGGTAAAGTCACTATCTAGTCAAATCTGTCTCAAGATGGGTTTTTTTTCACTAAAAGCAAATGGAATTGCCACTACCACAAGTATGAATGATGGAGACTTGGTTGTCCCAATATGAGATAGTTGGAGAACCAAGAGGGGATAAAAGTGAGTAAGGGAGAATTTTGAAGAAATTGAACTGCCCTAATCCATCATGGCATCTTCGGCCTCTGGCCAAATTTTCTTCTCTCTACCAAATTTTCTTCTTCTCTCTAAAATCAGACTTTTCTATTTTTTTCCCCTTATGCTCCCTGGTTTCTGTCTATGTGATAAGTCTGGCTTCATATACATACAAACCAGAACACAGGACCATAGCTATCAGGTCACTTGGTCCAATCTACTGCTTGGAAACCTTAAGTGGAAAAGCTCATAACCCTCTTCCCTCCCTCTTGGCTGTTTCATCTGATGTGACAGCTACTCTGCCAGAACTGACCTGAAGGTAGTTCTGCCTGTGTTTGTAATCTGTGACCCAGGGGGTCCAGCTAGAACTTGTGTATGTGTGCTTGAGCAAGTATTTATCCCCAACTACATGTTGATTGGCGCCATATCTTGGTTACCTTAAAACCAGGACAGGGTTTTTGCTAATACCTTTCAGTAGACTGAACAGCTTTGATGAACTCACAGATACAGATTTTATTTTTGGTCTGTGTATAATATAGAATCAATGAGCATTTTTTAATATATTTTTTGCTATACCTTTGTCCTGGGGTGGCGTAAATGATATTTTGTATTCCCTATCATTTGTATGTTTGACCAGAAATATGGTTCTGTAGCTTTAACTGTGTCCTGCAGCCAAGAGAAGCTCTGCCAGCGCGGGATGTTTTGAAAACTTTTTCCCTGAACTGTTCTACGGGGGAGTGAGAAGGAAGGGACACTAGTTTTTTTGGTTTTTTTTTTCCCTTGGGTCAGCTGCTGCTGCTGGTTGCTGCTGCCACCGGTGTGGCTGCTGCTTGGGATTTTTTTGTTTTGTTTTTTCCTGAGATTGTTTTTCGTTGCTTTTTAAACCTTTTTTCCCCGACTTGCTTTCTCATCTGAGAACCTGAGGAGCCCCGGAGGACAGAAGACGAGAATCGCCCAGGGAGCCGCTGGAGGGACTCCACCGGGCCCCTTGGGGACCCCGGAAAGGGGAAGCTACGCCTGAGGAAAAGGACACTAAAGTTCATCAGCTGTTTATTCAGGTTTAATGACCCCTTTTTCCCTTTCCCCTTCCACTGTGTGGTGTGTTAATTAAACAGTTTTTATCCCACTTTCAGCTGAGATATTCTGTTTGCTGTGGGGGGAGGGGTGCTGGAAGTTTTGCTGTGGGGAGGTGTTTTATTCAGAACACTTTCCACCTAAGAAAATTTTCTCTAATCCGAGACAACCTTCATTTGACCTGCAGTCATCCCTCAGTTTCAATTTGTATTATATCAGCATATTTCAGTGTTACATGATAAAATAAAATTAGTTCTGAGCAGGAAGTGCGTCTTTATTGCAGTTTTCCATTCAGATGTTAAACATCTGTAGCCATGCATCTAAAATATGAGAATGTCAAAATGTAACAGGTAACTGAAACATAAGATATTTATTAGAATGGACCAGTTCAAACAAAACTCCCTTTTCACAGAGAGAGGAAAAAAATGAAAGTAATTATTTAGGATATTTTAGGGGTGTTTTTTTTAGTTGGGGTGGGGGGAGCAGATGACTTTGTTTTGTTTTCCTTTTTAGTTTGAAGGTCCAATACATAAAAATAAATTTTAAAAAAATTAATTACAAGCCAATGTTGGAAGGTTTTGGTGGACCAAGCTTAGAATGTTACTGGAAGCTAAAATTGTTTTAAAATGGAAAAATATTTTCTCAACTGGTTATATTTTTTTCATGTTATACACCATCACAATAGAAGGTTAGTTGTGAATCCAACTTTTCTGTTAACCATATATGTTTAAAACTTCCATCTTCTACTGTACTATTTCTAAATCTACATGACAGGACTGATGAATCTAGCAAACAATTTCTGTCCTCTACCATATAAAATATAACCTTAGGTGGAAAGTGAATTGTGTTCAGTGTGTAGTGATGAGAAATAAAATACAGTTAACAAAAATGCACATAACTCCACATGCACAGAAGGAATACATGTGTTTTGAGCAAGAAGTAATTTTCCACAGAAGACTTATCCTTTCCAAGATAATAAATAATTGTAAGTGATTACATAAAGCAATTTTTCACAAACAATAAAATTCCAAGGCAAAGTATCATGGAGAAACTCGATGATGATAACATTTTTCAGAGCTGACAAGACAAACTTTTTGTGCAAAGATATAAGTATGATTGTTCCAGACCAATGTCTGAATTTAGTATTTTAACTCTTTAAGGATGGCTTTCTTAAAGAGACGCGTATTTTTTCACTATTAGTAAAATTATTTAACAGTTTTTCTACATCAGTTCAAATTAACATTACCAAAAAAATCTTGTATTGGAAGCCAAATTGTAAAATATACATTCATCCTTTCTCAGAGCTTATTTATTGCAGGTTATGTGAGTTGAGCAAGACCACTAGTTGATCAAAAACATAATAGATATTTTTGTTATTGCTTTCATAATAAATACGAGACTGATAGAACATTATTTTTCATTTTTGACTGAAATCAGATTGGAAACAAACAGACAAAAAGAATAAACACAATTTTTTGTTTAATGAACATCATGAAAAACTATTATCAGGAATAAACATAAAAATCAACAGGTATTAGAATGGCTTAACACTCCAAGCCAAAAACATACAGTGGAAGTCATGGATTTATGCCAATTTGGTGGAGCTGGTGTTCTGCTAAAAGGTTTTTTAATTTAGGTGCTCCCACAAGTTATCCCTGAGAGTTTTGCAAAACACTACAATTCAAAACTGCTGATTTGCTTTGCTTGCTGACATAATTTGTTTTTTCAGTTTAGAAAAAATCCTTTAAAAATGTGCATATGAAAATTATGAGTTCTAGGAGTAATTTTTCTCAACTCTTAATTTGTTTCCTGTTTCCCTCAACAAAACCAGCTGCTGGAATTTGAATATAACTGAACAAATAAGCATGACAATACTGATTTTTTTAAGGCCAAAAAGCACCATCTTATCTAATTTCATTGTATGAAAGGCTGATTATGCGAATGTCCCTGCTTAGTTAACAGGCACTAATTTGAATGTGATGAGTAATACTTAAAACGTCATTATGCATTTTTTATGTTTCCATCCCATCTGCTCACCCTATTTCTTTCTTTTTTTTTTTTCATTCTTTAAATCTTTCTTCTTGTTTTCTTCCCAGAATAATTCAAAAAATGATAAAAGTTTTTTGCCGTAATAATATTCTTAGTAGGAACATTTTAAAGCAAAGTTAAACTACTAAACTAATAAAGACTATCATACTCTATCTAGCTGGGTCCCCAGGTCATAAAAGGAGATCAGAATGGTCACGTATGACTTACTTTTTCTAAATCCATGCTAGCTGGACCTGATCCCCCAGTTGTCCTGTACTTGCCATATGGTCATACTATGGATAATCTGTTCATAACCTCCCTGGGCACTGAGGTCTTGCTGGCAGGCCTGTAGCTCTTCAGATACCACTCCCAACTCTGCCTGTAGAAAGGTGTCACATTGGCCAGCCTCAAGTTATCTGGGTCCTCCCTGGTTAGCCAGGACTGATGATAAATTGCGGAGAGTGGCTTGATGAGCTCTTTCATCAGCTCCCTCAGTACCATGAGATGCACTCCATCCAATCCCACAGATTTGAGTGTGTCTAAGGGGCTCAGCAGATCACCAGCTACTTCCTCCCGGATTGCAGGGATTCTGTTCTGCTCCCTGTCCCTATCTACCATCTCAGGGGGCTGGCTGCCCTGAGGAAAACTGGGCTTTTAGTTGAAGAGTGAGGTAAAGAAGGCATTAAGCATCTCAGCCTTCTCCTCATCCTTGGTGACAAGGTTCCCCCCCATCATCAAAAAAAAAGTGGAAATTTTCCTTGACTCTCCTTCTGTTGTTGATACATTTACAAAGCCACTTATGATTAACATTCACAGCAGTGGCCAGATTGAGTTCTAGCTGAATTTTAAACTTTCTAATTTCCTCTCCATATGACCTAACAACATCCTTGTAGTCTTCTAGAGATTCCTGTCCTTTTTTCCAAAGGTCATAAACTCTCTTTTATTTCCCCTGGGTTCCAACAAAAACTCCCTGTTCAGCCAAGCCAGTCTTCCTTGCAGGCTCATCTTTTGGCACGCAAGGATGGCCTGTTCCTGCACCTTTAAGATTCCTTCCTTAATGTTTCTCCTTTCTCACCTGTACCTTCTGAAGAGCCTGTAGGCATCCATTGCAGCATTCCAGTCATGTGAATCATCCCACTGCATTTCGATGATGGTATGGTATATCTTTCCTACTGTACCACGGCTTACAGCTCCTCCTGTTTGTTACCCATGCTATGTGCATTTATTTGCAGGTGAACTTCAGCTGGGCTGCCCACTTCGGCTCCAACATTCAAATGCCACCCATTTCTAGTGATCCCGATCTTATCTCCTTCCTCCTCCAAACCTAGTTTAAGGCTTTCTCAGTCATCCCTGCCAATTCATGGGATAGAATCCTTTTCCCCCTTTTAGGCAGGTGAACCCCATCTGTTCATACAACAGGCCTGGTGCTATATAAACCATCCCACTATCAAAAAAGCCAAAATTCCATTGATGACACCGTTCTTTAAGCCACAAGTTCCTCAGGTGGGTTCTTCTGTTCCTTTCATCATTCTTCCCTGCTACTCAAAAGGGATTGAGGAAAAACACCAGCTGTGCTCCTGTCCCTTCAACAAGTTGTCATAGTGCCCTGAAGTGCTTTTTGATTGCCTTAGGACTTCTGTCCTCAACATTGTCACTGACCTTGGCTGACCTTGGCAACCAGAATTGGGTAGTAATCAGAGAGCTAAATCAGTCCAGGGAGTCTCTTAGTAAAACCTCTTTACATCCCTGTGGGATGGATCTGGTTGGCATACACGGCTCTCAATTCCCCTCAGAAGAGACTCACCTACAATTTAAAAGCTTTGGCCTTATTTCTTAATAACATTTTAACTGAATTTAGAAATGCAAACTTTCTCATGCTACAGTGTTCCTTCTCCTAAACCTGCAGAATAGTATTATATGTAGATGATCTATCATTATCCCTGTCTTTCTCCCGGACACAAGAAGTTTATATACAGATAAACATTACAATTTTTTTTTCTTTTTTCTTAATTTATGGGAGTCCTTCAGTAGTTTTAGCCAAAGTGCATAGCTGGCAATGATAATGTGTTCTGTTGAGAGATTCCAATTCTATACAAACATGTGACATTTTTCTCATTTGATTGTTGGAGAAAAATGTTGTAGACTTGATTGCAATTAAATTCCTTTGTAAAATCTTTATTTTGCAATTAATTGAATTATAAATTGTTTGCAATTATGATTGTTCCAGTAGTGATGTGATGTTCTTCTTGTTGAGAGATTGTGCCAACACTCCAGAGGTTTTAGTTCTGTCACTGACATCCTGAGTGACTTTGGAAAAACAACTTTAGTCAGTTTTTTCAAAAGTATCTACATTCTTTTCCCAATGTCAATGGAAATTCAGACTCCTAAAGGACCTAGATAATTTTGTACCTAATTACTATGGTAATTTTTTATAAAATATTTTCTTTATTCTGAGAATAAAATAATAAAAACAGAAAGTTTCTTTCAGAAATTTCAAGATGTTTAAGTTGGCTGAAATAAATGCAGTAGCCTACATATAATGAAAGCAATTTTAATAACATTTGAATGCCTTTGTGAATACCTAAAAGTTGGAGAACAGTTGTCATTATTTTCTGATTTTGGAAAGTTCCTTTTTTTATTGTAGCACCGCATTCATTTCTTTTGGAGTTATGTAGTTTACACGATTGATAGTAATGTGGATCACCACAGAGGGTAGTAATAATTGTAGTCAACTTTACAAGAAAGGGATAGATAAAAGTAATTGACTTGGATCCTAGGAAATAAACTCATATAAAAACCTGGAACATTCTATATTAAGAGGATCAAAAGGAGATGAAAATCTCTGACAACCCTGTCCAAAATTGCAAGTTTGTTAGATCCTGCTTTTTTTCATCCACTCTCTCATGCCTATTTTCAGCAGTTGAATTTCTGCCACTGAATTAAGTGCATGCCTCTTGTGGCAGTAGGGGATGCTCCACGCCAACCTCTTTCCCAGAGAGATTTTATTTTGAAGGCAAGTTGGCAGGTAGAAGATTTACTCTTCCTTGTCCTCACAGAACAGCAAAGTGACACAGAGCCTTGTCCCTCCAAATCTGTCTTTTACCTTGCAGACATTCAGATATTGTGGAAAAAGCCACCGAGTTGAGATCATGAAACCTGAATGGTCATAATAGGAATGTTTACAAATATGAATTGTAATCTATTTATTCTAAAGCATTACTTAGTTCTGTATTTAAAAAGTGGAAAAAATAATGAAATTTAGAGTTCCTTACATTGGAGCAAAAAGTAATAATACATGCACCACGAAAATGCCTCAAGAGGAGCATGCATTCCAAATTTTTTTGTTAAAAGAAGGATTTTAGTTCTTGGACAAGCACAGATCAGTGTTGCAGGTGACAATAAAGTGTACAGTAAAATTAGAGGTAGTACAGTTCATATACCTTAGTTTCTAGTGGCTACTGGGATAGAAGGAAGACAATTGCCACAGAAGCAATGTGTGTAATCCTAGGGTGAGACAGCACAAATCTGTCTATGCTTCTGTAATGGTTTTAATCAGTGATGTAATTCAGGAACATATATAATAAAACAGAGTTTTCCTGTTTATTATACACAAGAAGGTGAGTTTACACATTATTCATTAAAGTAGCTCTGATTTTTTGGTTTTACTCTATGAATGAATACAAGTATTCTAAATATTTTAACCTTTTCTCTCAGAGTGCTGCAGTGCAAATTTTGATCACGTAGTATAGTCATTGTTGTAAAAAGTTCATTAGGGAAATAGAGAAATAAAGGAATTTTTCTCTCTCCTTTAGAGTTCCTAATGCTGTGGAGTCTTGGTCCTTTACTCTTATTGTACAATTGATAAATTGACAACAAAAATTATCAACATCTAAACCCACTATAGATTTAAGAAACAGTTAGTTCACAGTCTGGTGTATGTGATCTGCAATTCTAACAACCTAATGGAAGTAAAATGCACAATTTGAAATGGGTATGATTTTTAAAACCAGAGCAGCTGTAACTAAGATCCTACTCCTTGGAATGTGCCCTGATCTTGTGGCTATTTTGTGTGTCTGAAGAGTGGAGCTGTTGGGCCAATGCCACAAAAATCATTTAGCCTCTTATTGTCAGTAGGAGGGCATGAGGAAAGACAGGGTCACGGCTGAACTCTGCCTCTAAGCCAGATATCCCAGTCAACGTGTGTGTCCTGCATACATTCGCAGGCCAGCAGGTTGACTGTATGGAGTTTTATACTCAACAAAGACACTCGGTCTTAAAAAGACAGTACCTTTCCAGCTCTAATTGCAATACAGTCCTCTATATTTCTTTGAGATACAATAAAATTCTGCAGCTTTGACAGGTTGAAAATGCAGTTCTGTTATGCTATGTTCTTGTAACATAGCACCTAAAAATATTAATTACCAGAGTTCACAGATTTAGGGCAAGAAATAGAAATAATTGTGGATAGACAATCTGTATTTTATTGGATGCAATCTATTGATTTCAATGCCTAAATCTTGTTATCCAGAGAAAAACATTGTGATTTCAAATTTCTGTTTGCTATTACCCCAATATCACTTTTATTTGTTTTCATAATTGCAGCAGGAAGGGAGAGACATTCTATTCTCTGGGATCTCTGGTGATTCAATTATGTTCATACATCAGTCAAAAAAATTAGGTAACACCATGAAATGATACCAAAGCAGCTACATTAAAAATTCAGGGAAACTGTCTGGCCACATTCAGCTACCTTTTCACCTCAGGAGCACAGAATCTGAGTATCTATTGAACAGCTGTGGCCTAATGGGTACAAGTATATTAATTTACATACAAACACATTAATTGGCCTGTGACAACTGGCAATGAAGATGCTCTCCAAAACACACCTGTTTCTCCTGTTATTCCCTGAAGTATTTTTATATTTTTATGTTAAATATTGTTATCCTCTTTAGCTGAAACCCAAATTAGGCATAATATAGAAACTGTCAGAAAGAGGTATGAAAATTACACTAGATGATCAAATTTGTTTCCCGTATATATTTTCTGAGCAGGTATTTAGGTAATTCACTAGAAAAGAGAATACTTTTAGGATTTTTATATGAAGAGTTATTTATAGTTATGTTGTATACACAAACATTGGGCCCATTCATTATATTTATGTTTTATAAATACTAAGTTCCTGGTCCAATGTTACTTGAACATTTAAGCTCTACTATAATTAATGCCATTATTGAGAACAGAGCAATGAACTAACTTTCGTAATGGAACTCTTTGTAATTAGAAACACATAGGTGTTTTTCTTTAAAGAAGAAGTTTATATTTCTCTGTTTCTTAAACTCCTTTTCAATAAAAATTTGACACATTATTTTTAATGAATAAATTCTTCTTGCAGTTTTGTTTCTTTACAATTCTTTACCTTGGTTGAGGGAACTACTTAGGTATGGTTGTGGGAATTGTAAGTTTACAGCGCCATGGCATTGTTACAGGTTTTGTGTGCTGCACTTTCTGCTTGAGAGGATTTCAAGGTAACATTTACACAACAGTAAAATTGCAAACAGATCAAAAACCAGAGAGGAATGAATGCAGAACTGAAGAAGACTCTAATATCCCAGAGTGAAACAGACTGTCTTGGCATAAGGGAAAAAGAGATTGCACTGTCAAAGACATCACAAAAGGAATATCAAATGTGTTTTCTTGGCTTGGCAAGTGCTCTTCAGGTGATTAAATTGTCTGAGTCAAATGAGTTTACAGAAATGTGCAGATAACCTTCAGTTTTAGACAGGTTTTCTATAGTTCCCAGAGAAAACACAATATTCTAAGTGCTCTCTTTGTTTTCTACTCTGTAATTTTTGCTCTGGACATCTTAGGTTGAATGATCTCTTGTCATTGCCAGACAGATAAAAAATAATTTTGTGTGTTTCACATGTAACACCAGCTGAAGTCTGAGCAAAAAGCTTTGTGGAAACAGAAGGTGAAGTGGGTACCACGGATATGACATGATGTTTTAGATCTTATGTTGCAACTGACAGAAATACGTTCCCAGAAGGAAAATCAGGATCTGTTGTTTTCCTTTTCTTCCTTTAGTAGGTGTATTATTTGAGTCAGTTCAAAGATATTAAGCTTCCAGCTCTCATAGTTTTTCTAGAAGCTTCACGTTGTTTTACACTTATCTTAAATTCTCAAGTACTGTGATATGGAATAATCTTAACCTTTTTTCACTTTGTTTTTTCTTTAATTCTTAATGAAAGCTTTTAGACCTCATATCTGCAGAGCAAAGTTCAGCCTCTATGTGCACTGAACGCTGAGAATAATAAAACCACCAGGGAAAAGAAGAAGGGGAAAAAAAAGATAAGAAGAAAATCCAAAACTATATTACTGCATTAGAATCAAATGGCTTGGAAGATGATAAAATTACTTTTGAGGTGACTGTCAGTAATAGTGTTCAAATATCAGTCTGACTTCTTGAAATTTCAGCTTAATTTTATGCATATCAGGTTCTGGATTTAAGAGACAAACACGGATCCTGCATGTACCCTGCTATCATTTCATAATGCCCCTGCAATGGAAGTGGTCAGCTTTACACACGCTGTGCCTAATCACATGAGTTCATAAGTATTCTGCTCCACACAGTACTCCTGTTTGAGCACAGAAATTGCATTTGCATATTGATTGCAAGCAGTAGTATTGTTGATCCTAATATATCTATTGTTTTTGTTTCTGGCTGCATCTGTTTATTTTTCAGGCAGGGATATTTTCCCCACAACATTGTTTTATTTACAGATTTTGTGATGAGCCTCTTCATTGATTTCCTCTTTCATGTGGTCTCTTCATTGCCTTTGTTCTTTTACAGAGAAAATACTCTAATATAATGAAATAATAGCAATAAATAATAAGAAAATTATTACCTTTAAAAGAAAGAACTAAATGTAGTTTTGCAAATCTGAACGCAGAAAATTTGTTTACAGATTTTTTCAATAGCTTCATTTCAGTAGAACAGGAACAGAGGATTCTGTGATTTTAAAAGAAAAAAAACCCTACAAAACAACTTGTGGTATTAGTTATGGGAAATCATTATAATAAACAAGACCCTTGTGGTATAGCATACACTAAAAACAAAGCTTCTAAAGGAAAATTATGATGATTTTGTTTGAATAGAAGTCATGTTGAAATTTTCATGCCAATTACTTCTACTTAACCATCTCAGACTGACTCTTGGTTTATGTGTGTGTGGGGGGGGGGTTGTGGGTTTTTTTGTTCTTTTTTTATTTAATTTATGAAAAAGAGTATAAAAAGCTTTCTTAGTCCTTCTGCAGGCTGAAATGACCACTGTTGGTCACCTGTCAGAAGTCAGGTTGATGTTTAAGCCACTTACTAAGGTTTTCCACAGTTAAAATGGAAATTCTGTTAAACATGATCACTAGCACTCTCCTATCCTAAATTCTTTTAACAGTGAGAAATTTGCTGCATAGATTTTTTTACAAGTTCTGTTCGTTCTTTGTCTCGTGTGATCTACTTCTGAAGAAAAATAATCTTCTTCCTATCTTCCCTGTTGATATTTTAATACAAAAGAAATTATCAAATACTGAGGAACAAACTCAATCCTATAGCTGTGGGAGCTGTTCCTCTAATTGGAGTTTTAAAAATTAAATGCGAAAAATGATAACTTTTGCCTTTTGATGATAACTTTTTGTTGTAATCTTGGAAATTATAGGCACTGCAGCAGATATCTGAGGAGATTAAAAACAATCATCAGCTTTCTGTATCCAGGTTCTTTGATGTAGATCATCATGCACATAATATTGAAAGACAGTTCTTTGACCATCACTGGGAAGGATAAGGGTACTTTTTTCCCAGTACCGCTCGCAGAATCTCAGGATCATCTAAGTCTGAGAACTGACATTCAGATTCTTTTATTGACTCTTAATATTTTCTATCTGGATAATCATAGATTAAAAATCTACTACATGGTTGAATTTCAATGACGGTAGGAAAAAAAATCAGAAGTACATTTAGCAACATAGCTTTTGGAATTATAAAAGCAATAAACAGAAAGTCCAAAAGTAAGAGTGAAAGAATTTCTAATGAAACTCTGTGATCTGTCTCCGAAGTTATACATAGACTCTCTTCAACATTATATCCACAGGAATTTACAGAGGAATACTAAAGAAAGTTCTTTTAAAATCTGGGCAAGATGTCTCATATTAACTGCATTTCATGATCACATTTTGTTGATGCCAACTAATGGCAAAAGTGTATATAATAGGTAGAATTAATGAATAGTTCATTCAAATTATTATTATTATTATTATTATTACTACAATATTTGTCCAGAGATATTATTTTCTTTATGATTTAAGGCATGCTCTCTCTTTTTCTTTTCTTCAGCAGTAAGAAGGACATATGTGATATAGGAGGGTATTGCTAGAATTTTTTTTTTTTGCTGGCATATCGTAAGTGCTGGAGGTAACACTGACAGAGAACCACCATTGCTAAAATTTCAATTTCCATATTTCTGTATTATGGATATGAACACTCAAGTTTCTGTACATCATGTTCTTAATCTTTTAGCAAATATCCTACACTTATTTTTTTTAATAAAAAAGTGATATTGTGGCTGAATATGTTGTTTAAGTTCTCTAGAGCCAAACACCCTTGCTGGTTCATAGCTGGATTGTATTGAAGATATGATATTATATTTGTTGATTTGTTTGACATATGATTTCAAGCTATAATCACCAAAAGCACCGTTATTAGGTTTCTGCGTCAATCAAAGTAGTTTCCTTTTAGTGGTACCTACTGGGTACACTGGCTTTGGAGAAGTATCTAAAGGGGACCTCAGGGATCATCTTCTCTATTGTTAACCACTGTGGAACAGCTTCAAAATCAAAGTTTGTGTTGCATCCATCTTCATTATCCTTTTATGTTAACATCGTTTCACAACAAGCTGTTTCTAGTCTGCTCTGATATGCTTGAAGAAAAATGGGTCAATTATTTCATGTATGTTTTTGTTTACTTAAAGAGGTAAGCCAAGGGTAATAATGTTGTTTTTTTTTTTAATTTTTTATTTCTGACTGTAAGGTGATTTTTGTCTGCAGTATACAAATCCAAATGAACAAAGACAATCCTTAATTGTACAGAAGTATAAAAATGGCAGGTGCTAGTAGACTGCACTAAAAGGTGAGGAAAGAGGCCAGTTGTTTTTAAAATGTGTATGTAGGAAGAAGTCAACATGAATAAAATATATCTACAGTTCAGCTTAAGAAGAGATGTCAAAGACATTCTCACAAAGATATGTCAAGGAGCCTACTGAAATGATGGATTTTTTATTAAAACTAGGGTGGCAGAAAGAAGTAGTCTTAAAGTCACAGAAAACATGGCTTCACTGAGGCTTAAATTTGCTCTGAAAGACAATGTACAGCACGTGATTAATAATATCAAGTCCGATTCATAGAATCATAGAATACCAAGTGGGAAGGGGATCTCAAAGATCATCCAGTCCAAACTTTCTTGTCAAAAGCATGGTCTAGGCAAGGTACACTTCCATGTAGACCTTAGAGGTGTCCCATGTTGGGGAATGCACCGCTTCCCTGGAAAAATTATTTCAGTGGTTGATTGTTCTCGTTGTGAAAAATTTTCCTCTTCTGTCTAATTGGAATCTCTCCAGAAGTAACTTGGACCCGTTACTCCTCATCTTTTTCGTGTGACTTTGTTTAAAAGGGAGCCTCCACCTTCTTTAAGTCACGGTGATGAGAGGTACCCCAAGCCTTCTTTTCTGAAGGCTGGACAAACCCAGTTCTCTCAGCCTTTCCTCACATGGCAGGCTTCCCAGTCCTTTGATCATCTTTGTTGCCCTTCTTTGGACCCGTTCCAATCTGTCCACTTTTTTGCACAGCAGGAACCAAAACTGAACACATTATTCCAGGTGTGGCCTGAAAGCACTGAGTTGGATAATGACTCCTCTATCTCTGCTGGTGATGTCCTTGTTGATGAAGCCCATCATCCCATTGGAATGCTTTGCTGCAGCAGCACACTCTTCACTCATACTGAGCTTTTTGGCCACTCAAGGTCACTTTCCACCTTGTTGAAATTGTCCACATGCTCCCCATTGTTGATGACTAATTCACTTTGTCTACTTAACAACAGGCCAATATTTTCCTTCTGGTTTTGTTTGTTATTTACATATCTGAAGAACGCTTGTAGTATTTGAAATCACTCGAACCCCAAGGGCTTTACAGTCTTTCTTGATTCTACCCAGGCCCTGGCTTGTGGTGTTAGTTGTGTGCCAATAGCATTCTCTTTTTAGTTTAGATTATCCTGCAGTACAAACACATGTCACCTAAAATGGATTTAGCTGTTAAACTCCTGTAGGATACACATCCTAATGAAATCTTGTTGAACAATTGTCACTTCAGTGTTTCGTGGCTCAAGTCACCCACCTGTAAAACAGGAGAAATGGGAATGGTATTATGAAATACATGTAAGAACAGGTTGTTATTATTGCTATTTTCCATAAGGTCCTGGGTAATATAAAATGAGTTGTGATTGTATTCTGGCAACACTGTCCTTATCTCTGTTCCTTTTATTTTTTGCTCACTGTGTCCCATTTAACATACATTTTGGAAGACTAGGATGATACAGCATGGGATAATATTTATTGGAAAATAGGCAATGACCAATGTTACTTCACTACTTCCATTGCTCAGTATCTGACATCATACTCTTTACATGACTTGAGAAAGCAAATGCATTCAATTTATGTATAATGAACGTATGCAACAGTTTTGTTCATTGCTTATGTACACTGAATAGAAGCTGTATGACACTGATAAAGGTTTTTTTGCTAACGCTCTGAATTCCTTCTTCATTTGTTCTACTCAAATTGCTTAGTAGACTTTTAACAAGTTAGTAGATGGAGAGACCAACTAAGTCATATAATGTCTCTGCATACAAAGAGTTTGTTGATTCACAGGCTCAATTGATTTTGTCTCAGTCAGATGGAAGAACAGCTGAAATGTTTTTATTGAAAGTTTAAAAGTTTCAGTCTTGTATCATTTTATCTGGAAGTAATATTTTTTTCTGGATTTGGGATAATTTTTTTTCAAAATAGAATTCCTGACAGTTTATGACATTCACAGAACTTCATAGGGAGAAAAAAAACCCCGAAGTTCTCCATCCTTTTTAATCCATGCTGTTCTGATTATTTAAACAACTGTGATAAAATTAAGAAAACAAACAAGCAAACAAACGAATAAAACATACTGTCTCATATTTTTCCTATATGTACTCATATTTTCCTATATATACTTCTAGGAATCAAAGTAAGAACCTACTGATTGAGTTTAGCAAGTCTGCCATTTACCCAGGCAATTTTCCTGACAGGACTTACCGCCTTCATCCCTCATCATCTAGAAATAGAAGTGTTTGATTTGTCTATTATACTGGACTTCAATCCATCAAGAATGCAATTTCATTTCTAACAGAAATTAATGCTGGGTAATCCTGAAGGCTTCTTCTCTCTTGGTCAATACCCTTTTCTGTAAATCAATAGTGCATGAATTAATAACCTAAAATAATTATTTGAGTAGTGCTAGGGGTGAAGTCTAACCTAACTCCTGAATGTGCAGTATTGGGTTCCATTTGGAAATAGGCAAATAGTCTTTGTCTTTCCAGAATGACAATTATAAACCAACAAGAAAACCATTACTGCAGTTGAAACCCAAGTGAGCATGCTGTCTATTTTAGCAGAAATTTTATCTTAGAAACTAATCAGGTAACAAGCTATCTGTCAAAAGGATATCTGGTCATCCCTGTTTGTTAAAACACAGACAAAAAATAAGGCTTTACATTGGTGCAGAAGAGTGGAAAATACTCTGTGTCCCATAGTAAGCTGGCTGGTCTGGGGGCTGGTGACACTGCAGCCACGCCAGCAGTGCATCAAGCTTAAGTGAGCACGGTGCACGCTCACGGCCACAGCCTGTCATGCTGGGGCTTAAAAATGTGAGAGGCAGGAAAGGCCCTTGGTCCCGCAGTGCTCTGGAAATGGCAGGTATTCATTGCCTGGTAATGAAGAAGAGAAGACAGGACCATTTAACTCTTAAAAGTGTTTTATTTATAGGGCAAGTGGAAAGCACAAGTTAAAACTGCCTCTCAGCTTGGCTGTAAAGAGCACATCAGAGCTTAGTAGCTGAGATGTCTGCTGAGCAGCCAGCAGCAGTGGTGGCCTTTAATGAAACTGTAAAGCAATTTGAGTTACTGGCATCTGAAAATAAGTGACATTTCCACATAAAAGTGTTCCCTAAGACAACATACAGGAATGAATAATGGCAATAATAAATCTGCTTCAGAGGAGGAGAGGCAAAGGCAGAGGCAGTTATTTCTGGCAAAGTAAGCAACACTTAATTTTCTTTCTGATACAAAACATCTTCCATTCATATGTATGACCAACCCTCTATTCTTAGTGATACATTATTGAAAATTATTAAGTCAGAGAAGTATTTTTTAAACAGAAGGAGAGGTCTTGCTGTAAGACAGAAATGCTTGTGAAGTATTTGGAATTTGCTACTATCAAAACAATTGATTTTTCTGCTTAGAATTATTTTTGAATAAGCTTATCATAAATAAATGCTACTGTAAAATTTATGCCAAACCCCATTTTTGTTTAGTGCTTGTTCAGTCGCAATCTATGCAAAAGCTGTCTTAGAGAAGTAGAAAATAAAAATACAAAAGATATTTTTCTTTCTATTCTCCTTTTCAGAACACCAGGCTAGGTTGTTCTTAACTTCTAAGTCTTCCACCAAACTATCTTTGCCAGAGTTCTTCATCATGTGAATTCATTGTGTCACATGAAAAGGGAACAGGCAATTATTTTCCTAGATGCATTAGTTGAGGAAGAGGTTAGGACTAGCTACAAGTCAAAATAAAAGATAATATTTCATATAGAGAAAGCTATTTAAATTATGGTTTGTAATTTTTTTTTATTTATTAGGGAGAAGTTAACAAATATTTTCAAAGATATATGAAAATTGGACAATATCTATTAGAAATATGTAATCATAGCTAGCCCTGTTTTGGGGATACAGAAGAGTTAGGTGAGGTTTATTCTCTCCCATTCTACTCTCTGTGATTTTAGGAACCTAGAATTGAACTTTGAGGGCTGTCTTCACTATTTGTGAAATAGTTTATTTTCTCGAAATACTGAAAAAATCTATTTTAATCATCCAAAATACTGAAGCTTGCAAGGAAATAACTGCAGCATTTTAAACTACTCTGGTAGAATGGTGTGTGCTTTCTAAATAAAGTCTTTCCCTAGGGTAGATTTTCCAGCACTTTGCCCAATCTTGTTTTAATGACTAATGTTAATGAGAAGACCAAAGGGAAATAACAATCTTGACAGGAAAGATTCGTTGCTTAGAATACAGAAAGAATGGCAAGAACTTCCAGGAAACAACATTCTTGATATATCACTATTAAGCAAGCAATTCAAAAACTTTGTGTGAGTTTTCACAACAACACTGGGACAAAGTATGTCCAAATTTCCTTTCCTGAGAGTAATGCTTATAGGTAAATAGTTGGGGCTTTTGATAGGATTTTTTTTTTGTTTTTTACATTGACATGAAACTTCAACTTATATAAATACAAATACTCAGAATCTGTGATTTACAAGCTTTTTTCTTAGAAAAAAAAAAGAACAAACCAAGGTATAGTGTCTATCAAAAGAGAGGCACAGGAATGTGAGGATCAAATAAACTAAATTTGATAACACTTTTATTAAAGGAAGAGCTGTTTAACTGTTCCCATAGTATGGCAATAAATGAAATAAAATGGTATCATCTGAGAAAATCAAATCTTATAAGTCTAGTTTTATGTGTATTTTTGTTTGAAAAGATGAAGCCACATTTCTATGAGGAACTTAATAATTTCATGCTAATAAGTCACGCTTCAGAGTCCTTATGTTTTTAATTGAAGCCAATAGTTTAATGGCCATATGTTGGCTTGCGCATCAAAAGTAG
Organism: Acanthornis magna; assembly: GCA_036785705.1. Lineage (NCBI taxonomy): Eukaryota > Metazoa > Chordata > Aves > Passeriformes > Acanthizidae > Acanthornis > Acanthornis magna. The sequence continues at coordinate 12,118,937 of JAWUZG010000025.1, forward strand.
TCATTGCATGGTGTAGTGGTGGTGCTGGGATACAGCAGAAAACTGAAGCAAAAATTGATGTTAAGCAGCCAACATTTCCCTAGATAGAAGACCAAATGGCAGGGTGATGCAGAGGTAATTATGATAAATGAGCCCTACTCACACAAAGTTTATTTGATCAGGGAGTTCAAGTCATGTCCCTCCTTCTACTTTTACAGTTATTCAAGTGGAGATATAGAAAGAGAAATTAGCAAACTGGGATGAGAATATAATGTAAAGGCTACGTACAGAATTCTGGCATCCTTCTCCAGCTTCTCAAGTCCCCATTTACTTATTTTAGATGGCTGAAAATAATAAATAACTCTTCGTTTTTGTACAGCAAATAACCTCCAACATCAACATTTCTGCTCCTACATGTGTCCTGGGTTGCCTCAATCTTGATAGTATTCCATAGCTTCCTACCTATTTTATCTCTAGACAAGGCCCAAAAAGGAGGTATTTTGCAACCTGTCTCCCTTTGTCAAAGTATTTGATTTGGTACTTTTAAAAATATATTAAGATACCTGATATACATCTCAGTGTACTTGTCCCAAGTATCTGTGCAAGACAAAGTTTCAGACACCTGGTCAGCTCCTTCCACTTAGACAAGGACCTTTTGGGCCACATATATTTTACATGGAGCTGAGGAGCAAGACTATGCTTCCATGGATACTCCCAGTAAAACTACATGCCCACTTTTCAGCTTCTGTACCATTTGCCTTTTAGGAGTTCAGATAGATGCTGCAGTTGTTTAGATCCTATTTCTTACATATTGCATCCTCAATGGAAATGTAACCAGTCACCTGAGAGAAGGCATAAGCAAATATAGGAAATGCGAAAGTTTTCTGTGTCCTTTCTTTCCTATGTCCTCTGAATACCTGTCAATCAATAGATTTCATTATTATTCTAATAATCATCAAAAACCCCTATTTGAGTAAAATACTCCAATGAGAAAAAAAAAAATCAATGATCTTGAAACTGCAATTTGAGTTTTTTTGTTTGTATAGAAACCTATGGTTGTAAATTGACAAAAAAACCCCAAACCAAACCATAAAAGACTTCACTGAGGCATCTTCCTCAGGATTACCCTTAATGCATTTCCAGTATATGAAATAGTATAGAGCATGCTCTTGTCCCTGCAGTCAGTATATGCTCTGTTCACCCTGTCTGTCTGAAATGTTTTGGTTTTGAAGCAGATATTCCATACATACAAGGCTTTGTTTCAAGAAATAGCCTCTCTCAATATTACTATTTCTCTCTTAACTTCCTCTGCCCACCCCATCTTTGCCCCTTAATGGGTCTAGCAGAGAACAACGAAAAGCAGAGCTACAAGAAACTTTTTCTGCCTTCAATGAAAAGTTCAGGTTTTGTAAAAAAAACTTCAGTCTGCACATGGTCCAGTTTTGTGTGTAGGCACTCAGGATCTCGTTTTTACCTAGATGAGTTCCTATGTATAGTTTATATTCTGGTTGCAATTTCTATTGCTCAAGTGCATGAGTACTGAATTATGGGAAATCCTGACATGAATATATGTCATGAGTACTTGGTCTTGTAATTGATATTGAGGTTACTGTTATGTTTAATGTTACCTCATCTATCTTTTGTTATTAACAGGAGCAACCCAGTGAAAACATTGTCTAAGAATTATTAGACAACATCACTGAAACTTTTTTTCCCTTTTTAACAAGGTGTTCCAGCATCAGATCATCAAAAGTCTGAATTATTTCTTCTCTGATGGACTAAAACTATATTGGCTTTCTTAAAACCCTTTCATACCACCTAATGTGATGGATGAGTGAAAGAAGAAATTTGATAACTTTCTGGGCAAAGAATAATGCTTTACTCCAGTCTTTAGAGACTCATTTATATGAATCTAATTGTTTTGTTATAACCTTGTCCTTATGCTCTCCTGTGTAAATGCTTCAAAATATAATCTCATTGTCTGGAAACCCAAAATCAATATAAAAGGAAGTGAAGCAGCTAAGATGTGAAAGAAAGAATTTTTCAAGTTAGAAATTAGCATGTCATCTTTCCATTTGCCCTATTAGGACTAAATGATTTTTATGTAAAATGTATTTACCAACCCTTTAGTCCATTAATATCCATTTAATAATAAATTACAGTCGTATTCATTGCAATAGTTCAGTAGGACTTTTAAATCTCTCCTACCTAAGGGGCTTTTAATAATGTAGCATTTAGAATGATACATGGATTATACACACAAATGTCTTCAAGTTATTTATATTTTAAAATTAGACTTATCTTCACAAAGAGACAAAGACTAGTCTGCTATCTTCTTGACCAAAGTGCTTCTGGTATTAGGGAATTCAATACAAGAAATCTCACAGTGGACGGTTAGCATGTAATCTGTTCCTAAAGGACATGATGAAAGTTGTTATTTTTGCCTGTAAGGAAGATTTAAATTTCATAAATTGGAATGCTGGAGTGCCTGCCTTAGATTTAACGGACCTGCATTCATACTCTTGCTATGACAGAGATTTATGGACTTTGCACCACAAAGACAAGTAAAAGGAGTCTGAACATAAAGAATAATTTCCTCTGTTGATTAAGTGGGTGCAGCTACAGGAGAGGTTGCAGGAAGGATGATGTGCTTTGTATGGGGTGGTGCTTAGCCAACTGGAAATGCCACACTGATGTGTTTTTACTCATTGTACCTTTCTCAGACTCAGGGCCCTCATCCCACACAGGATGCCTGTCCCTGAAATCTATCAGATAGGGGCACCTACACATTACTTTTCTCACAAAATATGCCTCATCCTTCCGCATTATGCATCTGTTCAATAGTTGAGCTTCTAATGGCCTTTGAGGTGGATAAGGGAGCTGTTTTTCATCTGTCTGATTAATTTGGTCATTAATCCATCTGATGAATGAATTCCTGCGATACCCACAGTGCTCCCCATCCCTTTAGCAGGAGGTAGACCCGCTACCACTTTGTCTGTGTCTCTACCAGACCACAAAAGAAAGGGAGAGCTAAATCACACGTTCTTTATCCTGCAGTCCATGTGTCAACACTGCTGGTTCTAGGATGCCTGCAGCTGAGATGAGATATTCATGCTGTTTGCTAAGGACAGTTTTATTCAGCAAGGACTGACCCTGAACAATTACAGTGTTTGGCTTCTCAGTCTCTGTGGCTGAGCTGCTTGCTCAGTTGTTGGATGTATGTCACTATTGGCATCCTGACAGATGCTTCTGGGTGTCCCTTGGCCCAGCCTGCTGTCAGGAGCAGAAATCCTTGGGGTATCTGCTTTTGTGGCTCTTTGCGTATGAGTCCCCGCCTCCAGAAAGAGACATAATAGTTCTGCCCTACCCTGCAAACTGTTGTATGGATTGGCTTGCCTGTATCCCTGATTTTTTTTTCTTTTTTTATAACAGTATCATTTCTTGCCTGCAGTAATGAAAATCATAAATCTATACCTTTAACATGTATTGAAATTTCTTAATACATCTAATTATTAATGTCGCTCTACCACATACATTTTTTATTACAGCCTTCTGACACAGTGGCTTAGTGACTGTTTTACTACAAATGAGGAAAGAACAACTTAATACTATGCAAAGGCTGCTTTATTGTCCAAAGCAAGGTTTTTTAGCACAAGGAAGAAGGGTATTTTCTTCCTTCTGTTGATTTACAGCTGTATCAGCCTTAACTTATTATCAGCAACACTTTACAGCTGACAAGTTTAAGTACATGCTCTTCAAACCTCATGGTAAGAGACTAGTTAAGACACAATGTTTCAACCCCAGTTTCTAAAAGTATAAACTCATAGTAGTTAGAAATGCCTGATTTGTATTGCATTTAAGGCTTTTTTACACCACCCTAGGAGTGCTGAAGACAATTAAATATGATTACATATCTGCATACTTGAAGGTATTTTTATTGTGTTAGTGAGGCTGTAAAGTGGTCAAGTGTAAACTCAGATGGGAAAATCCTGATTCCAGTCAGTGACAAAATTCACATTGATTTTAATGGAGCTAAATTTCACTCAACTTTTAGGACTGGAAGGGGCCATAATAATCAACTAGTCAGAACTGCAGCATAATACAAGGCAGAATTCCTTCAAGTGTTTCATGCATAAAGTCTATAATTTCTGCTTGAGCTATTACATATCTTTCAGGAACATACAATTTTCATTTAAAGTTCTCAGTGATGAAGAACCAAGTACTTCCCTAGGTAAATAGTCCAAATAGTTGATTAGATTCACTGATAAAAATATGCACCCAGTCTAATATCAATCATCTAGCTTCCACCTTCAAATATTGGATCTCGTTATGCTTCATTTGTTAAATTAAAGGGCTATTTGCAATCAGATATCTTCTCATTGTAAGTAATTGTAGGCTGTAATCAAGTCACCTCTTACCCTTTCCCTGGATACACCAGAAACTCTGCAAACCATCTTTTCAAACCTCAGGTTGTTCAAGCAGTGTGTTGTTAAATGAAGTTTTCTGTTTGTCTGTAGCTTTTTTTAAGTTGTGGACACCAAATAAAAGAGTTGCACCATTCTAAAAGGTGATCTTTAACATCAGAATATTGGGGGGCGGGGGGGAGGGGAGGAGTAGGGGGAGAAGAGGAGAGGACACTAGTCTCTATATGTATCTATTTTATATTAATCCCACTGCCAGGAGTTAAACTGAAAGTGATTGGTCAGAGATCATGAACAAACAATTGCAAAGATGTGATGTGTCCAGCAAGCATCTGCAAACTACTCAGAAGTGTCTACGCCCATAAAATGGAAAATAGTTATATACAGCTTGGCATATTTTACATGTAGCTAATTATTTCCAACGCTCAGTCCAGAAGCAAAGAGGACTTAAGTGTTAAAAAGTTTGGTTGAGAAAGATGATGTGCTGTCAGCACACTGTGAATAAATCACAGAGTGAGCAGGAGACCCAAGGTCTGCAGCCATTAGTCTCTTTTCTGAAATGGAGAGCAGGAAACTTAGCCATAGCTGAGTTATATAAGATAAAGGTAATAAAACTTGGATGCCGTGTTGTGTTGTATATACAGAATGTAATCTTCTGTGTCCCCGCTTTGAATTTAAAGCTAATATACAATATGCACATTCTGCATCACTGAAATCAGGTGTTTTTAGAGATACTTGTGGTACAAGGATGCATATGTGCCAAGCACAGTAGGTTCTGCTGGTTTGGCACAGGTGGTTGAAAAGAGAATTTTCGGAGACACCATTTTATGGAGTCAAGAGCCATAAAATGTGTCCTCTGTGCTTGTCCTCTATTCTTGTCCTCTGTGACCTTTTTGAAAAGCCTAGACCTCATTTTCATCAAGTATTTCCTCCTCTATGTATCTCTGTTTTCACAGCACTCTTTTATCTTCTTGTTATGCTGCACCAGCAGTTCATCTTGAGTCAAACATGCCTACCATTTTCCCAAAGGTTTTTTCAGACTTCGTGTTTTCTGAACTACAGGCTAATGTAGCTGATGAAGGTCATTTTCATTCTTAGTTTCAAATGTGATTTTAGAGGTACCTGCACAGATAAGATCAACGGAGGCTGTGTTACTAAGACATATTCTCTTCAAGTTTTGTAAGACTGATTTTTATTTAGCATTATTTACTATAGGTCTGAAAAATTTAATGGTGTTGTTTCACATAATTTATCCAGATATTAACACGTAAAGGTACAAAATTTTTCCTCTTTTAGGAGTACCTATCCTTCTTTTCAACCTTGTAGCTATCAATTCCTGTCACCTCTTTTTTTTTTTTTTTTTTTTTTTTTTTTTTTTTTTTTTTGATTAGATGACCAGACTTGTACAGAGCATTTTAAACATCCGGCTGGTTCCTAACTCAATGGTACAACTATATCTGCCATGTCAGATAAAATAAAAGCCAGTATTGTCACTCTCATGACTGCACTGCACAGTGAGCTCATTCTGTAGTTAGCCACATTAACTTCCGTTTTGGTGATCTTCATATGGAAACATCAGCTCTGTTCATCTGAACAACCCTTTTAAAGAGATAAAGCTCATATCCCTCTCATTTATCTGCAGAATCATGGTCACTTGAATCTGCAGGAGACTTCTGTGAGGACCTGCTGTGAGAGAAAACATAGGGATGTGAGTAAGCTTTACACTACAAAATGGAGAAAAACTTAAAAAAAAAAAAAAAAGGAAAAACTACCTAAAAAATATCAACTATTTATGAAGCAGTTAGTTTGCCTGTTTCTGAGGTTCTTCAGACTGGAATTAAGCTCATATATTGAAAATTCCTGCCAGCTTTCTGAATAGATAATTATGAAACTGTATATATGACCTGAAATGTATCTATAGGTATAACTTCTATATGCTCAGTAGGTGCTCTCACCTAGAGGGGTCCCTACAGCCCCTGAAGTTCTTTGTAATGATGTATAAAAGATCAAGTCTTGTGTTGGATCCTGCTCTTGACACAGTTAGCTCTCTCCAAAACATTAATCTCAAGTCAAATTAATAAGGCCTTTTGCAGTTGTTCAAACAGGATCTATTTTATAATTCATGCCCTAACTTAGCTGCATGATCTCAATCTCCTCTTGCACCTGTCCTGTTATACTTTTTGGAGCATGAGAGACTTTAATGTTTCTTTCAACACTGTGCAGGAAAAAAATAAATATCAAGCCTAAATTTGTATGTGTATGCGTCGGTGCTGAGGCAGGAAAGACTTGAACAGAATTCTGTAAAGCTGGCACTGCTGTAAGATCAGAGCTAGCGTTAAGAGTTACAGCGATTTTTCTAAAAAAGCTATTCTATTTGCAAGGGTATATAAACTTGGTTTAGAAAATGTAGAGTTTTCAAACATCTACTTATTACAGTGCATTTTTAAGGCATATTAGGTTTATATTGTTTAATTATCGTACATAGTTTGTATATATGCAACAAGATAACATATTAAGTATGTACAATAATATATGTAGATATTTCACATATATGTACTTACTTTAAATATATGTATTTAAGAGATTTAAATTTGTATAATATGAATATTTCAGGAAAAAAATTTTATAAGGAGCAAAGTTGTTAGGCTTTTCTCTGTATATCTCTAGATTATTGCCCTATTGATGCTAGAAGATAATGTCCCATAACATGGACTGAACATTTAAATTATAACCTCCATTCCTGAGTGAAAGAAATGCAAGCCTGTATATACTGTTGGAAGTTTTGTGTCAGACAACCACAGATTTATTCAAGGGATTTTGTGAAGCTGTCACTTTGTCTCCTGCTCAGTGTTGTGCCAACACAGAATTCAGTCCAGATTGCTCAGGGCTTTATCCAGTTGGGTCTTATAAACCTTCAAGAACGGAGACTGCGCAGCCTCTCTGGGCAGCGAGTTCCACTGCTGGACTTGTGTACATGGCGGTTTTTCATTCCTTTACCGTACCAGAACCTGTATATATTTCCAAATGCATATTTCTACTCAATAGATTTTTCTGGGAGCATGGCAGCCCAAGAACAGTTACTGAATATTTGAAACACTCCTTATGTTTCTCTGTATCTAGATATGCCAGACTGTATTTCAGTTCAAGAAAACCTAACATGTCAGCTGTAACAAAATATTGTGTGGGTTTGGTTTTTAGGGGTTTTTTTGTTTGTTTTTTTGCTTGTTTTTTGTTTTTTGAGGGTTTTTCCCTTTGTTTTTTTGTTTTTTGGGGGTTTTTTTTGTTTGTTTGGATGGTTGATTGGTGTTTTTTTGGTTTTGGTGGTTTTTTTGGGTTTTTTGGGAGTGTGTGGGGTGTTTTTTGTTTTATTTTGATTTTGGGGGTTTTTGGGGGGGGTTGTTTAGTTTGGTTTTGTTTTGTTTTGTGTAATTTCCTGTTTTTTCTCCAAAAGCTTATTATCTGGGAAAATGAACACTCTAGAATGTTTTCTCTGAAAAAGACAAAATATCAGTGTGTGAAGAGTCTCGGGTTTTGCCAACACTAATTCTCAGTTTATATTTTCACCACTGGTTTGACATCCTTGAGACAAAATGAGAGTTTTGTCCCAGCAATCTTCCAAATATTTCACATATAAACATGGCTTCCTAGGAGATCGTGAAAATGTGGCATAGCTATGGAGACAGAGCCGATTTCTTGCAGCAGGTGCTTGAAGAAGAAGAAATATTTGTATGGGTACGATGTGACAATAAACATTGCTAAAAAAAAGGCAATAAAATAAGGTAGTGTCGGGAAAGAAAGATCTTATATCTTGAGCATGTCCACTGGGTTATGATGTGTCATTGGAGATAATGTTAATAACGCAGCATCACCTACAGCTGTGCCATTCCCTTAATGTCACACATACACCAGCTAGCAAAGGTGTTTGTGTGTAAGAAGGAAAGAAAGAGAAGTGCAGTACAGCTAGCCAGCTCAACATGAAGTTTCAGTAAGCCTCACTAAATTCTTGGGGATTATTCCCATACTCATAATGTAGCATGTGCAAATAATTGGTAAAGGCAAGACAGACTTTTTGTAGACCACTACCAATAGTTTTGAATGAAAATCTAAAATAGTTTCATTTCACAAAACTATAACAGTAGCAGCTATACAGGAATGAGTAAGGAGGTGTTTTAAAATGAAAGTCAGTCTTGCAGTCTACCACTAACAGGGATTGTTGCCAACATATCCACTTTAATATTTGTTCTGTCGTATTTGATTATACTCAAATTCCTGTAAGTCCTTTAGCTGAATTACAAATTATGTCTTTATTTGGAAACAAAAATGCCCACAAATGCATTGTGTACCTTCTTGTGTGCAGTGTGTGGCTTTAGTGACTGCAGAGAGAGAGCAAACTACTTTGGGCATTTTTCCTGCCAATCAAAGAATTGTAAGTGATCATTTCAAAACAGTTACCATTGGAAAACAATGAAATCCATTTTAGGTTGTCATACAGGAATACAAGTCAAATTCCTTCTGGGAGAAGAAAACAGAGAGTGTATGTATGTGTGTATAATATATATTATGTATGCTACATAGAATATACAAATATTTCCGCTTCATAGTCAGTACAATATATTTCTACAAACTGATAAATAATTCACAGCATGTGATATATTACAATACTTCTTATAATCCTTAATAATTTGGAACTCAGGCAAGGGTTGCAAACAAGTGCCTTCTTTTCTCACATTGTCTATTTTAAAATTTGCACTGGAAGATAAAGGTAATTACTTTTTTATTCTTATTTTTTTAAATTTAATTTCAAGTATGCTTTTATCCTTGAAGTTAATTATAAGCAATTGTCAGCTGATGTGCATCACTGTTTTGTTGTGACTGTGGAATATCTTCTGATTTTCATGCCACTAGATAGTTTCTTAAAAGAGCTTTGAGATGGGAAAAATATGGTTTACCTCATAGACCTTTGTGTAATAGGAATCTAGGTCATAAGTAGTAAGCAGCTACAATGACTGAGGGGTTTGTACATTGGGACTGGAAAAATCTGGCAAAAATATGTCACATTTGTTCTCTGAATATCTCACATGCACATCACTGACATTGTTGAGATATTGTCATTGGAAAGCCAAGTAATTGATTTGTTCTGATTTGTACTGATTTGATCTTTGCTATTCATTTATTGACTAGTTCTGTTTTCTAGCTTTTTAATGACATTTCATAAAAATGCTAGATGGGAATTCGCTGTTTCATCAAGCATTCCTATCTGACCGTATTCACAAAGAGAAATGTAATGAAATAGAAAGTAATTTCCATTAGATAATAATCTTATTTGATCAACATTTTTGTCAAGCTCTACATATTAATTTAGCAAACTTCTTCAAACTCTCTCTCCTACTTCTCATTACAAAACTAAAGGGAAAAAATCTCTCCTTTAAGTAATAACTTTTTGTCTTAATTTCAAGAAGTTACAATTCAAGACTAGGTATTACCATATATCACTGCAAAGTCTGTATTTGAGAGCATGAATAGTGAATATCTGTATTTTGAGACTAAGAAGCATAGTGAATACATTTTGAAGCAGACAGATAAAGAACAAACAGCACAAGTGCTGGTCCTTTTGGCACTGAGATTTCCTTCAAACACTCAGCCGCAAACTATTTTTTTAAATGGAGTTTAATTATTCCAACCCATTCTGCCTTTAAATCATGCTCCTGTGACTTCATATTGCATCAAGCGCAATATGCCAGCTTGCACTTCTCTCAGCCCTCAGAAACACTTTTGACTCATTATTCTTCCTCTTGCTAAATAAAAATAATCTGCAATTTAATCACTTGCTTGCAAGCAATCACTCGCTGACTTGATATGCTTGGCAGATTTCCTTTTTAGAGCTGTCAGGTGTACACACCACAGGAATCTGCCATGTCCTACTGCTAGTTCATGTGCAGGGTCACTGGCCAGGACACGGTTAAGCAGCTGATGATGTATGTGTTCACTGAAATTATTTCAGAGAAAATATCAGGTCTCTCCTGCTGGATGCCCATAAGATAATTATAGCAAATGGTTACAGAGAAGCTAGATCACAGGAAAATGCACCATCCAGCCCTAGTCTGCCTAACAGCTGCTGTTAGCAGTCATTTTAAAAAGCGCCTATTTCCTAGTGTTACCAGATCCATATTTAAATTGCTTGTGCTGCAACTGAAATAAAGTGACTGTTCTGATGTCTGTAATTCTGACCCATTGTCTGATTATTTACTGACAGTTGTAGGTAAATTCAGCAAATTAGATATGCATCTATATCCTCTTTTTTTTTTTTTTTTTTTTTTTTTTTAAATAATGACAATAATAGTATCCTAGAAGTGTTCAAAGACTTCAACCAAGATCAGCTTCATCATATAATAGATTGTGCATCTGAACCTTTCCCACAAAGGGATTAATGGAAGAGGTTTTATGAGTCCGGTATCATTATGATATTTCCACACTGTCTTACTTGATGATCTTTAAATATGTACTTCCACTGTTACAGACTATTGCTATTGGTGGTGGTTATTATTATTTAAAAAGACAAAACAAAACAAAAGAAAGAAAACCAAGTGATGTAAAAGCAATCACTATCAAGCAGCTGATGGACACCCAGACAGTCACGGAGCATTGGCAACCCCTAATGAACTCCAGCTGTGGCTTTATAACTGAACTAATCCTTTAGTTAATTTGCATCATCTGTCCCAGTTGTGCTCTCTCTCAGCCTCTCATCTTCCCCAACCCCTCACTGTCAGGGGAAGAGTGGGAAATAGAGAAAGCCTGGATGCTGCATAAGCACTGTTCAGCAATAGCTAAAACATGGATGTGTTATCAACAGTGTTCTGGTCACAAACAAGAAATTTAGGGCTGCTATGAAGAAAATTAACTCTATTCCAGTCAATACCAGTATGTGACATAAGCATTGGTATCATTTAGAAGCTTTTCCAGACATCCAAATCCTGTCTGCTCTACATGGGTAATGAGAAAAAACCAAACTGAAACCTAACTTAATCCTCATATATCTCAACAATATTTTAGAGATTTTATTAAGACAGATAGAACAATATCCTCCTAAGATATAGCTAAGACTTTTTTCACATAAATAGCTCATCAGATTCTAGGAGGCTTGATGTAAGTTTTAGGTGAGAAAAGAATTGACTCAAATCACTTTATTTTGGTTGCTGTAGGATTTTTTAAACTCTTTGGATCTGCATACAGACTTCTACCATTTCGGTTGAAGAAGGCTTTTGGCTACTTCTGCGATGTCAGTCAGATAAGAAAAGCTATTGCTGGCTTGGTATAAAAGCTAATAATTTCTTGGAAGGATTCTTATTAATTAGGCCCATTTTCACTTTGAAAAGTAAATGAAATGTCTATTTAATTATTTTCTATTAATTTGCATAATATACACTATTCAAAATCAAATCTCTAATTTTGTATCGATTTTATTTTCTACTTGTTTCCCTAAGAAATACAAACAAAAAGTCAGAAAATGAGTAAGTGGTAAGATGCACACATTAAAGAGAGCCTTCTTCCACCAAAAAATTTATGTTATTATCCAGAAATGAAAGAGGCAGACCTCCTACCATTATATAAAAGATTGATTTAGATGTTATATTTTTGAAGAAACCCAAATTATATTATATTTACTAATTAGCATTTTATTACATGCATTTGTTCCTTCCTAACTAGATAAGTGGAACTGTTTGTTTACAGTTATATAAATTTGTTTGGAGGGTAAATCCAGCTAATGTATAAACCTCTCTGTCATCTTTCAAGTCCTACTCTCCCGAAAGGATCACACTTTCCTCCTCTTTCTCTATCTCATACATGCAAGAACCCTATAAAACCATTAAATTAACACATTTGAAGGGAAATAGATAGACTCCAATTTGCCTTAAAATGGGTTCATTTGTTAACTTCTAAACTTTCCCTTAGTAATTTTCAGACATAATGTATAGTGCCAGTCTCTCAGCATTTCCAGCACTCAGTGTTTCTCTCACTTGAGGCAGTTGTTAATATGTTCACTCCCTCGTTATTTAGAGTATTGTAGACTTTGTTTTAATTACTATTGCAGTTGTCTGTGTTGTTTATACTTGCTTATACCTTACATTGCAATGGAAATTTTACTATCTAGTCCTAACCCTACATGGTGAGGGAACAATTAGAATACACATTTTTATATCTATTTTTGTGAGCTCTGTGTGCAGAAACATGCCAGAGTTGAATTTAAACAAGGATAGATTTTAATTAGAAAAATACAGAAGCAGGAGCCCAAGTCTTGAAAGTTATGTTTAACATAGCTGTCATTTAATATTGAAATTTTTCTTGGAACTGGACAAGCAATGTAACAAAGATATTTCTTTCTGAAAAGATAAAAAGGATTACGTCAATTGGTTTCAGTTGGCTTAATATTTGAGCACCAAGGTCTAAATTAGTCTTATGGTTTTGAATCTGCAATTTAGAGAAGTATTATTATGTTTTACAAATAGTGCAATAGAGGTCAAGATTTGTCTTGCATACATTGTGTTATGTGAAAGCCTGGTGCTTAATTTAAATCAGGTCTGTGGATAATGCGGATAGGCCTGTATCCTACAGACATTGAATACTCAAGTTGTCCTATCTTTTCACACCATTTCTGTTGAATCTGGAAAATATGGTAGGTCACATTTAACTATTGAATTTTCTGTTGATATAAATGATTAGTTTTAACAGAACCTAAATCCCCATTTAAGCATGCTGTAACATAATATCTGCCCAACATATATAGAACTGCAAATCTGATGACGAGTATTGGAGTAAATGCTAAGTACCTCTGTTGGTTGGCCAACATTTTATACCTGAATACAACATGTGTAGGGAGCTGTGTGGCATCAGATGTAGAGAGTTTTACAGGTTCTCCATTTGCCCAGCACTAAACTACACTGCAGAAAGTAATTCCAACTCCTCAAGTAGTTAGAGGCCATGACACCTGGTGAAAACCCAAAATTATATTCACACTCTTCTTAGAAAAAGGTCCTGTAGCACAATTGACAGAAAGAAAACTATCAGATTAAAGAGAGAAAGATATAAACCCTCAGTTATCATTTTGGTTATAAACCTTACAGCTGTTTCCTTATCATCTTTCCAAGTAATAAAACTACGAAAAAGGGCACAATTTTTGGAGCTCGTGAAAATAAAAACTGTAGCACAGACTGATATAAGAGTGAGATATCATAGGGTTCTTCATTTATGCTTTTCTCAAGCATCTGCTTTAATTCAAGAGAGCTTGTTTTTCACTACCTGTTGCTTTTTATTGCAGCTCCAAAGGATATCATAGTTTAAAAATTATCAGATCACAAGCACAAAACATCTGCCGTTTCTGTGCTGGTGACCGGAACATCTATATAATTAATTATGTATTTCAAAATTCTTCAGATTTCTATTTTCATGGGCTTTCACAACAAACTCTTTTTGATCTTTAACTTTTCTTGTATTTTTCTTTATATCTTATCCTTTATTGCTCTTCTTTAGAGCCAAGGTCACTTTCCCCACACCCCAATTTTCATTGAATGTATTTGGATAATTACCTTCAATATCTGCACATGTGGAAAAACAAATCTGTGTAAAAAAAACATCAATGGAAAAGCTTAATTTTCTAAAATAAAAACTTCACCAAACGAAAAATAATTGGGCCCCATAAATGATGTTGCTAATTTGTTTCCCCTAATATTTCCTGTTTTTTAAGGGTGGGGTTGCAATGAAGCGCCCCTTTCTAATTTCTGATGTTTACACTTCTTGTTGACAGATTTTTTCCCATAAGCGTTTGCTCAGAAAGTTAGAACACCAATTATTCTGGCGTGTCAAATCTGTCCACTAATAGAGCAACTGGTTATGGATGTGAAAGGCCACTTTCTTTAAACTATGGGAAATGAGAAGATGCAGAATTTTCGTTAAAAGACATCATGTCAGTTTGAGATGACTAAATGGGAAGCTGCTATTTATTGGACTGTATTGCAATTTTGTAGGTTTGCCTGGTGCTTGTCCTGAACAGCTGCTGTGACAGCTCTGTATCAAGAATGACACTGTCAGAGCATGCTTCAGGAAGTGCATAACAATAGCTTTAGAGTTTTGGATCTCTTTATATCACGGTATGTAACAGCTCTCAGCATTAAAGCCTCTCATTGTTCTGTACAGTTTTGTCAGTTGACCCAGTCTTGGAACACACACACAGAGCACAGTGCAGTGCAGCTTCCATTTAAAAAACCTTTTACACTGGTGTAGGCTGGAACGACTACAGATTTATTAGAAATATTTATTGGTTGTCTCAATCCCTGTAATTTAGTTACTGCCATGCAACTTATTGGGGAGGTTTATAATACGGAATAGGAATTCATGATATAGCAAAAAAAAAAAAGAAATCTTGAACTGGAGATCCATGGGTAAAGAAATAAGCACTATAATAGTGCACATTTTTCCATTAAAATTCCTGCAATCAATAACCTTCTTCATCCCCTGCAACTTCCTTAAATATTCCAGTGTCTGAAACCTTTCTCCTTCTGAGGCAGGGCTCATAAGAACCATTAACCGCTGCTAATAATGTAGACAAATAAAAAAAAAAAAACAAAACAGCCACAGTTTTGTGCTTAATATTCTCTGTGGGTTAATTTAAAGCTCTTCTGGGACTTAGAACAATAAGACCTTTCTCCTTTTTGGATCATTTGGCAACAGCATAATCTAAACAGAAATAATTGTAGAGAAGTCTAACAATGAAAATAGGTCTAGGTTTTGTTAATGTTAAAAATTTTATCTGAACTTTAACACATGCTGTTCTATTTATTCAGAATATATATTTTACTTATTTTCTTATTTACATTTCAGTGAAACAATACTGATTTAATTTAATGTATTTCTATTATGAAAGCAGGAAGAGAAAATAGAAAGAAAATTGAAAAGAATTGTTAAAATTGTATAATTGGTGACTTTAAAGGCTTATGTTTCCGTAAGTTATAATTTCTTTTTCAAGTACACAGTGTATCTGAAAATGTATAGATTTCAAAACCAAAATGAGCCATATGAGCCTCTGCAAAAGACAGTACAAATTGTATGAATTTTATACATTCTGAGATACAGAAATATATTTGATCTTAATCCAGTACCTTCAAATCATGAAAACTTAATTATTTGTTCTCATGAAAATATGTCCTTTTTTTTTGCCTAGTCTGACTATGTTCGACCTCCAGCTATTTTGCTTCATTATATTTTCTTTTCCTGCATCCAAATTTAAGAGTCACCTGCTTTTGGAAATAAGTTCCCTGGGTTGGTACTTCAAGGCTAAGACAAAAAAACTTCTTAACCTTCTCACAGGTAAACTATACAAGTAAAATTTGCCAAGTTTTTTCACTAGAAGGCAATTTTTCTTTCTCTCATGTTACTCTTTTTAAAACTCTGTCATTTTTTAATAAATTCCAGTTATTCAGGCCCCTTTTTTATGATTGATGTCAAACCTGAAATAATTTAATCAGTAAATTGTTGGGTTTGACACAGACATTTCCACAGGAAGTAGCTCCTCTTTCAGATGTGACTTCGTCTGGACATCTGTGCATTGTGCTCACCCATTAAGCTGAAGTGTAACCATCTACTTGTTTTGAAATAATTTTCATTGATGCAATGTGATGCTGTTTTCCTCTTTACCTATTGGAGTGGGATTTTTTTCCTAGATATTTGAGGTCCCTTTTTAGCAGTATTAAAAAATTATTATTATTCTACAAATTTTTACTTAAACCATAGATAAAAATGACATGAGGCCAAGAATAGATTCCCATGGAACTCTATTAACATTATCCTTGTTTCTCATTAAAATTACCACTGACATCTAGCATTAAACTACGTCAAAAATGATTAATATGGTTTCCACTGATACTGTGTGATGCTATTTTAATTCAGCCAGTTATGCAGGATTAGGTAAAATGACCCATAGAAGCCTGCTATACAAACCAGCTACTTTTATAAATCAACCTTGCAAAAACAATTGAAGCTGATATGAGTGTGATTTTTTCAGATGTTTTCAGAAACTATGCTGGATAGTCATACTCTAAGCCTTCGCAGGTCGCATCTTCACTCAATCTGTCTGTGAAACGTACTAAGAAATGCATGCAAGTAATTGACTCTTGACTACCTGTCTTGCTAAATATTAGTAAATAAGGACCAAAAAATGTTCTTCTATCAGACCAGGAGGCACTGAAATTAGTGGCAGGGGAGTTACTGGTTGTGTTTTCCAGTCTCTTGAAGACAGTAAATATGCCACCAATTTTTGAAAACCTTCCAGGGCAGACCCCAGCATCTTCCACTTGTGTACCACAGAACAATGATGCTTAACTTTGTTTCTTCTGGGAAAACTGGTAAGAATTACTGTAAAAAATAGAACTAGTGTCTTCTTTAGAGACAGAGCTCACAAATCTGCTGCAGTTCGTTGAAGGAAGCAATGAGCCTGTGCACAAAGGTTGATATGACATCCTTTGATTTCCAAAGGCAATCAACGCAATCCCTCAGCAAAGGCTCTTAAAGAAACTAAGCTGCCATGAGATAAGAGAGCCAGTCTCTACATGGATAAATAACTTATTAAAAGATAAGAAACAAAGCACTGAAATAAATGATTTTTTTTAAAGTGAAGACGACAAGAGTATGCCCTGGAGGTTCTTTACTCAATATCAGAGGAATAGATGACAAAGCTTGTTGGTACTAGCAGATACTACAGAGTGCTAAAGGTGAAGGCCAGTTGCACAGCCTCACTGGCAGAACTGCAAATAAAGCTAATGCAGAAAAATGTAAGTCATATATATGGAAATATGCAATCTTCAGTATGCTTGGATGGGCTCTACACTGTTCATTAGCACTCAGGACGCATATTTTGGGTTTATGATAGTTCTTCTAAATGTTGGTTCATTTTTCATGAATGCTAGGAAAACAAAAGTGAGTTTTCAGAATTAAGAAAGGAAAATGGTTCCTTCTTTCTTGTCTGAATGGCGGCATGTGAACAGGTTAAAATAGTAGATTTGAATCCAGTCTCTTCCTGTTTTAGTAGGTAGATGTGATCTTGAGGTGAGATAAAGATGCTTCTGCATCACATTGCTTGCATATAAAATTTTGCTTTTGATCTTTCAGTGGGATAATGAAGCCAGAGAAATAGCTAGAAAAAGGACAGCATACAGATATGCATAAAAAAATAAAGTCAGCTTTAGCTGGTGCATACTAAGAAGAAACACCTTTAGCTAGAATAAATAAAGAATAAACAAACAAGTAACTTCTTAAAAAAACTTGTGATTGAATCCTCTTGTGATTTGGTATTTGTGGGAAGAGTTGAACATGAAAAGCAGTGGCAAAAAAAGAACCAAGACAAAATTAGGAAACAAACAAAATGAAACATTTAGTTTTTATTTGGTGTAGCTGTGCCACTCCCCAGAACAGAGAAATTGGAAATTATTTGGAAATAGCAAACTATTTAACACACCAGAGAATACAGTGTTAGGAAAGCAATATTCCATATGTAGAAGACAGATAAAACTTTCTAGGAGTAAAAATATTTATATTTTCTTATTGTAGAACACTTCCTACTGTATCCATTAACATCAGATAATGTCTTTATGAGGATATCAAGGCTTCAATAAATATAGTTTTTTTTAAATTTATGTCTGTCATGAATATACTTCATTACTCTAATAAAATTTGTTTTCCTATGTATTTTTCTCATTATCACAAATATTGGAGATAAAGTAACACAGAGACATATCATTGGGTGTGTTTTTGTTTATTTAAGACCTATGAATATTTTTAAAATGTAAAGCACCTGTGTGAACATATGTATGAAAACCCCACATAACAAAAATACTAGGTTTTAATTTTATTGTATCTCATTAGTATCTAATAGATTCCTGCATATCCTACGTATCTTAATTTCATAAGTACATCTAAAAAAACCATAAAACCAACCAAAAAACCAAATGATTGATTAATATCTTAGAGAGGTCAATTTATTTTTTAGAACATGTAAATATTAAATTAATAAATAAAACAGCAGAATGATAGTTCATTATGCATTTTACAGCATAAACACTAACGAGTAATTATGACCTGCTTTTGAATAGGAACCATCCCATAGATGCACAATTTGGGTAACCCTTTTACACTGTTCTGAATATTTTGACAATTATTTTGAAAACAAACAAGCAAACAAAAAAGCTTCCTTGCCTGCTTAGTTTTGGGGTTTTTTTGCTTCAATGTGCTATCCACTCAAAAAAGAATGAAACTGAAAAATTGAGCTGTAAGTGTGCAAAACATAACTCTTTGCTGTACAGAATGACAAGACTTCATCAAGGCTCTTGCAAGGTATCTCTCAAATTGATTAGAAAAAATAACCTTTCATAAATTACTACTGTTCTGATGTTCATGTTTTTTCTGTTGTTTATGTTGTAAATGTATCATCTGAGTCTGGAATTAAATTAGCCAATTTCTTATACCCTAATACTGTCTTCAATCCTTAGACAGTAGAAGTTACTTAAATCATTACTATTCAGAAAATGTTGGTTTGTTTTTGTTTTTTTTTAATAGAAAACTATACTCTGTTTACCATTTGTATAGCCAAGCTTTCATCTCTGCATAAATTATATTCACTCATGTAAAACCCTGTGATGATGGAAATGCTCCCATTTGCCATTACTAAAGACAACTGCTTTCTTAATTCTGCTTACATCTCAATTAAAACTCTTCTATTTATTTGCAAACACCATTATACTCTTCTGGTTTAATGAATAAGATAGAGAAGAAGATCCAAATCATCACATCAACATGTGTTGTAATGTACAAAGTTAACTTCACAGCTACTTATCAAGCCCAGAACTACCAATTTACACACTGCAAGGTGACGAAGTATTTTTTCACTAATGACATTTCCCTTAAGAATTCACCTTCAGAAATGTGATAGTTTTCTAGCTGCACTCTTGGGAGAAGAATTTTATCCCAGCTGGTAAGTTCAGTCCCACACTAGTATGTAGGGATTTTTTAACTTTTGAGGCATGCATGGGGGGTACACAACTTTTACTTAGAGAGAACAAATCATCTGGATTATTGCAGAAATATCTTTTTCTCTCTGAAGTCAGAAACTAATTTGGTTTACTTTCATCCCATATTTTTCAAACTCTTTACATACTCTTCCACTGTGTGTTTAGATACAGGGAATTAGTTCACGCCCTCTTTATCAAGCTAAGTAATATTGCTAACATGCACATTTCTTCCTTCAAGTAATGATTTAGTGTCCCTAACCAGAAAACCTTTCTAGCTATACAGCTTCAGCGTGTTGTTTCAGTGTGTTTCAATTCCATATCTTATGTGTTACCAGCTGTGGTCCTGATCCTTGTAGGTAAAACACCACTGAGGTTAATCACTGTTGTGTTCCCTGACAAAGCCAGCCTGGGACTGTGCCCATGATGTGGCTTGTCGTTTGGCTCTGTGTCTCCTCTGCAGGCTGCCAGCATAAAGCTTAACTCAGGCCATCTACAAATCCCATCTGCTCTGCTAGCAGATGATCTATCATGGTGCTGGTGGGAAGGATATGGACCTGTCCCAGTTGCCCCTCCTTGCAAGGCCAGATAGGATAGCCTAGATCTGACAGCAGAGACAAGAGCCCCTCTAATTAGCATCTGCTTGTACATGATCCAAGGTGCACTCTGCAGAAAAAGGCATCCACAAACAGGAGAGGAGAGAAATTAAATGTGCAGACAGCAAATATAAATGCAAGCTGGTCTTTGAGGCTGTTCCTGTGTTCTCTGTAGTGACACTCAATGTGACTTTGTGTAAATATATCCATGACTGGGTTTAAGACTGCTTTGTTTACAGAATGTCTCAGACACTTTTGGGACAGAAGGTTGTGGTTCACAGGGACAGCTGGCTTCCTTGTGACATACTAGCAGTCAGTAGTTGACAAAACTGTGTATGTTTTTCAGTGCTGACAAGCCTCAGAAGTGCTCTCTGTTACTCAACCTTAGGCACATTAAGAAAAATTACAATTTTTTTCCTAAGTTTAATTAAAACGAGGGGGTGGAAGGTAAAATGTACTTTGCAACCTGGAGCCAGGGATCGCAACCTAATATGTAATGGCTGCATTTAATGAGCATTCTGTGAATAGTTTAGTTATGAATAAACATAAGGGTTTTGCCTATGGTTATGGATTGTTTTCACCTTTGCATACAGTGGAGGTCAGGAAATACTTGAGTGATAGGTTTTCTCTGCAAGACAAGCACTGAAATTTAAGCTTTTAAAAATACAAAAAGTTTTTGCCATTCTGTTACTGGATTATTGCTGTAAATGCAGCTCACCCTCTAGACCAGCTTGCACTATTGTAGATCCTGGGAGTAAATCTTTGCAACTGTAAATCTGTCCATAGTTTTGACTCAGCATACATAAAGCAGAACACACTTTTGTCATAAGAAATGTTGCTTAATGGTTGTACAAAATGTAGATAATCCATATGAGAAATCTGTACTTAAATCTGTACTTAGGATATAAGATGAACACTTATTCAGAAACTGAGGAAACAAAGGTCAAGCAGCCAGGACCTTGCCTTATTTTATATGGGAAAAATATATGAAACTGTTCTCTGCAATGCAAAAAGGAATCTCACCATGGACATTTTTCACCAGGTTTTCAGGTGCTAGGGGTTGGTTCAAGAGACCAAGAGTCAGAAGAGTATGAGGGCATACTTTCTACCATTCATTAGTTGCTTTTTATGTTTTATTCAGAGAAAAATGACTTGTCTATTTTATTTCAGTAAAAGCTTGGAAGTGAAAGATGATTGTCCCTAAATTGAAAATTACTATTCTTACATTTTGGATAAAAATAATAACAAAAAAAATCTTGTTTGGGAAATTATTGTGTGATACTTCATAGGAATCCTACATAAGTAGTTAGTTGTACCCTTCTATTCCTCCTTTATTTGTATTTCTAATTGTGCTTTCCATTTCACATTGTGACAATAGTATTGCACATATCTTCTCTTGGTGTCATGATAAACTGTGGGATATAAATATTGGACAAAAAATTCAATGTACATAGAAGAATGCAATAAATAATCTCAAAGGGATTACTGTAATTTTAATTTTTTTTACATTTACTGTATTAAATTTAACAAAAAATAGTACTTTGCATTAATTTTTTTTTTCTTTAAAAGATACCTAGATTGCAGATAGAATGGGTATTTGACTACAGTAATTTTGACTTGGATTTGTTTGTAGTAGTAACGGGACACACACCCCCACACAAAACTAAAAATTTTATCATTGTATAAAAATTCTATCATTTTATCAAAAAATTGCTTGCTATTGTGCTGTGTAAGGGGAAATATTTATATGCATAAAATACTCAGACTTACACTAGCTATATAATTTCTCAATGCAACAGTTTATGAGAAGTTGCTCACTTGGAGTGCAAGCACAGAGAGAAGGGAAGGGGACTGGGTTTGGCAAACTGATGATATGAACAAATGATAGGCATTTTCCTAGTTTGTTCACTGCTGACTTGTGGATTCAATGGAGATGTGATGGGTAAAAAGATCAGGCATCCAAAGAAAGATAAAAAAGCTAAAAATCTGAAATACTTTATCTGTAGCTTGTGCTCAATAGATGCAAACAGATTCTCCATCAAAAGGTCTGCTGGCCACAGAGCAGTCTGGAGTGATCTGCAGCTATATACAGCAGTGATTCTTCTGCCTGACTCCATAAATTCATTCAGTTCCTCAGTCTAGGATCTAAATGAACTTCATAGAGACCAAACTACCTTGCAAAAGCTTCTGGAAAGGAAATGTTTTTCTTGCCCATGCAGTTAAAGCACAGAAAGTCCTCTTTTCTTCTGCGCCTTCAACAGGAATTTCAAGTAAATTCTAAATATTTCAAAATAAATTTGAGGATGGCTCACGAAAATGACCATTTTATGTTAACTTTTTTTGGGGGGAAAGGGGTTGTTTGTTTGTTTGTTTGTTTGTTTGTTTGTTTTTAATAAAGATAAATACATTTTCACAGGGTTGCCTGCAATTATCAAAAGTTTTTTAATATCACAGAATCATGGAGCCATGGAATGGTTTGGGTTGAAAGGCACCATAAAAACCATCTAGTTCTAATCCCTGTGCCACAGTCACAGGGGGGGCACCTTTCACAAGACCAGGTTGCTCAAAGTCTTATTCTACCTGGCTTTGAACACTTCCAGGGCTGTTCCCCTGGGTATCCTGTTCCAGTGCCTCACCACCCTCACAAAAAAGAATTTCTTCCAAATACCTGAGCCAAACCTACTCTCATTCAGTTTGAAGCCATAACCCTTTTCACTGCAGGCTCTTGTGGAAAGCCTCTCTCTATCTTTCTTGTAGGCCCCTTTTAGGTATGGGAAAGTGCTCTAAGGTCTCCCCAGAGCCTTCTCTTTTCAAAGACTAACAACCCCAACTCTCCCAGTCTGTCCTTCAGTTATTTCATTTGTTCCTTTCCTCCAGTTTCAATGACCTCTTGAGGGCACTTTGACCTCATCGGCACAGTTAACGACTGCATTTATGAATAACATCTACTCCAGTAACACAGGCTGAATATTTGACACATGCAGATGAGAAGCACAGCTGGTAACTTCAGAGGAAAGAAAGAGCACAGAGGGTCAAAACTAAAGATCTGTGTTAAGACCAAGCTACTCAAGGGCAGCAGCTAAGCTTCTGATATGAGTGATAACATTTTATGAAAGAATTAATAAATTGAATTCTAAGTTGTTGAATGAATTGTTGACAAGACCTCTGAACATTTTCAATCAGCTTTAGGAAGAGTTATTCTAAACCATACAAATGAATTAATAAAAATACACACATATGCAATTTTTTAAGAAAACAGGGAAATTCTTACTGCATTTAGTCCATATAATGAATAAGAAATTAGTTCCATTGTAAATCTGTGGGACCCTGGATAATCTTTGAAGTGTCACAGTTTAATTTCCATCTTTGACATCAAAAGTATAGCTCCCTAGAGCTTTCAAAAATCAAAAAATCTCTTAAATAACCAGAAATAATTTTAGGGGCCATTGGACTTGTGGTACTAAATGGGTTATCAAATAAAATAGATCTTCAATTTCTTTCCATTCTTGCTGTTAAGGGTACTGGTTTTGTTCCTTGTGTTTTGCTGTTTTGTTTCTTTCCATCATTGACAAATGGATAGTAGAGGGAGAGATGCATATGCATTATTATGCATTCTTCTATATTTTAAATTTTCTTTTTTTTTTTTTAGCTCATCCTTATTGTGTTGTTTATCTTAGGTGATAAATCTAAGTTATTTTTTTGCCAAGCTGAGTTTTTTAATAGAACAAAATTCGAGATGATATGCTAATATAGCTTATTGAATTTTTTCATGCCCTGCTAAAAGACACTGTGTCCTCTACTGTTTCACAGGAGCTAGACAAATGCTGGCACAGTTGTACAGCTAGGAAATAAAACAGCTAAAGAGTTGTAGGCCACTGACTTTTATAGGATTCAAAAGGCAATTAAAACCCATAATTAAAATGTATGATAACGGTCCATCATCTTATGCTCTTTCTCTCAGGTAATTATTTATTGGTCAGCTGTGGCAAATTTTGCCAACATCATCTTCACTCTCATTTATGACACATACTTTCCAATCAAACCATTTTTATGGTCTAAAATAGACAGGTTCTTCCCTATATTTATTTGGAGGAAAACTCCTACAGGAAAACATAGTGAAGTGCATTTGATGCCGTTGATTTTTGAACCAGAGATTATAATTTCACACCAAACCCTGGCCCTCCCCCAAGGCACCCCCCTCAAAAAAAAACCAACCAAACAAAAAAACCCCAAAAAACACTCAACAAAATTTCAAAATACGACAGTTCTTGTCCTTTTTAGAAAGAAGTGAAAAAAACTACTAATGGGTTTAGTCCCATGAATCCATTGCAAACTTTTAATTTTGCAGACTGTCTTCTGGTTTGTCCAGGATATCAAGCTCCACTGACATTTATAGTATGTTGAAAGACATATTTACTGAGACATTCTGAAAAGGACAAAGATGGTAGAATTGGCTCGTCAGTTGTCCACTCTGCTTTCAGACAGTGTTGTCCCTCTCTATATAATTATATTTTCAGTATACGAGTAATGTGTCTCAACCATGACTTCATTGTGCCCTGAATCACACAGATGATCAACATAATGAACTCCAGCTTTTATCACTCTGAGTCTCAGAGAAGGCTTGGACTCAATGCACAGTCCATTTGGGTTCTGCTTGGGGTCCATTACTTTCCCTGGATCTTTTATTATGTGGGGAGGTAAAGTTAAAAACCCTCCTAGGACACATGGTAGGAAAGTTAGTAGTACATCAGAGTCCAGTCACATCATACAGGTTCAAGCAGGAATACATTTTCCCAACTGAACATGTCCCTACCATTCCTCACAGAGCTGAACATTAGGCTTGTGAACGCTCATAAGGTCACAATGGATAACTTCCTGTGACTTTTTACTTGAATTTCAGACCCTTCTCTGGTAAGGTTCATGGGTGGTGGAAATGCTGTAGGACAACACCATCCCTGTTTTTTCATAGGACTCATTGCATTGGGTGTCTCAGTTTAGACAGCCATAGTTGAAATAACCCCAAAAGGTATACATGTCCCAGATAAAAGTTCTCAGCTCTGAGATGTACCAGGTTTCTTTAGGTTCAGCTGCTCCTGTGGCTCAATTTATTATATGGGCACGCTTCAAAAGGGCAGTTTCTAGTTTTCATAGTTTCGTAGTTTCGTAGTTTCTCTATGGCTGGTTCTTACAGTCCAGTTTCTTTGTTTACAGTTCTACCACTTCCCCCATGTGGACCTTGGAGGCCCCTTGTAGAGAAGGTGTGGAGACAAGGATTTGTTTCACAGACCAGGCCCACTCATAAATTGTTTGGTGAATTTGGCATGGGGTGCCTGGGTTATTGGGGATTTGTATACACCATCCAGCATCCCAGGATATATTCCACCCATGTTCAAAAATTCCACTCTTGGCAGGAGGATCCCACCTGTGCCATCACTCAGGGAATAGCAGTGGAATTTAATGATGTAATGTCTAATGATGAACCTGTTTGGTTCCACAAGTGATTCCAGAAAGGGTTGTGTGGAAACTGGTAAAAGGCTTTCTTGTGTTCTATCCATGTCCCCTTTGCCATCCATGGCCGTCCCTCCTGATCTAGGAAGGTGAACACAGCAGCTCACCATGTGACATTTTTTTTTGTTTTGTCAAGGTTATTTAGTACACCTGTTATTATCTCGGAAAAATTTAGCCAAATCATCAAAAAATTTAGAGCCTTCCAAGGCAGAACATAGAAGTTTAATACATATTTGTGTGATAGCAAATGTGCCTAAATTCTTGTACCAGCTCCCAGGTTACATTTGTTTGAGACAAAATTATATATCCATATAATAAAAGTAGAAGCTTTTCCCACTTCATTTTCCCCAGTAAAAAGACAAAATAATCTTGGAAAAAATCAGACTAACAATACATAAAATGGTTTGACTAATATTTGGTTACCCAACAAGTCAAACACAATGGAAACACAAGCAAATAACAAACATTAACAAATTGATAATACAGGCAATTATGGTGGCAATTAAGTTCCAGTGTTTCCACACAGCTCCATCTCATCTGTTGACAGGTTCCTATAAAGAGAAAAGTGAAAATTTGGCCTACTACAGACCAATTATTTAAAAGAAGGAAAAATCCATCCAGTGTTGATTTGATGGTCCTATGTCTACCACAAATGTAAAAGGCCTAAGGGAAAAAACATCATCACATCTTGGCTATTTGTGAGCTTTCTCATGTAAATAAGCCATTAACAGTTTCAGTCTCTCACAAATGCAGGTAACACGCACTTACTATCTTGCTTAGATGGTAAATGGGGGTCTAAGGTGGAACTGCATAGCAATAAATATAGAGTAAGGTGTAAAACTTACAGTAAACTTACAGAAATGAGCTCAAGTGAAACCTAGACTGAGGAAGAAAAAACTTCAACATTATGCTTCCCTAGCAAAGGGCTTTAGAAAACAGAAACCAATCCAGCTTTTGATTTTCCAGTTGTCAACATGCCAACACCTGAGGAGGTCACAAATTATGCACAGCAACTCTCAGCACAATATATACTTATCTCCCAGATGGCATCCCATATTTAAAAAAAAAAAAAAAAAAGAAAAAGAAAAAATAGGAAGTCTTCATGATCAGACAATTTCATTTAAGGAAATGGGTGGATGTGTGCTATAAGCCAGATTGCTTCCATGCCTCCTCTATGCTGTTATCACAACATTTTAAAAAACATTGCAAATCCATGTATTTGACTATATTGTTACACCACATTTAAACCATTATTGCAGAAAAGGGTCTTGCAAAAAGGAACATTGCAAAATATTCTTTCAATGTGCAGATGGTGTCACTTTCTGATATGACATGTCATGCCTTTGGCTTCCCTTCTCTGATCAGTACAGACCAACATTAGCCCCACTCTCCACCAAGATGGCTTTCAACTGTGTTAGTCATCTTTTCATCTTTCACATCATTATGTCTTGTGGTTTGATTTTTACCATCACTTTGAAATTCATCATTGATTCTAATTAGTCTTAGATGAATATTCTTTCTTTTTTCCTTTTTTATCTTAAAAAAAAGCAACAAGAAAAAAAAAGGAAAAATAATTTTAAAAGAGCTTTCTGACCTTAAGAGTACTTTCTTGAATTTTTTTTCCACTTTGGTAGAAAGAAGTTAAGTGTTATTACCTCCCTCATCCTCAAAAAAGAAAAAGGTTTTTGTGCCTCCTTGATTATCTGCATACAATGTTTAGTTTGTATGCTCTGTAATAATGTAAAAATTACTCAGAAATGAGGCAGAAATGACCTTACCAGCCTTCCAAGTTGCTATTCATTCAGGCTTTCTAATCTTGGCTCATTAAAGACTGGTAGGCACATCATGTGTAAAACAGTTAGAGATCTTTTCTCATCATGTTCAGAATAATGTCCTTGCTTACCCTGCTTACAGATTTAACTTGGAAATAAAACAGATGACAAAAATGTCACTTTAACTAATGCACTCCATGAATATCTCTTAGGCATCTAAATGGATAGAGAAGGTAACTATTCAGAGTTTCTTACATAGTGAATAAAACTCAAAAGCTGCAGTATCTTCTGAGATATATACATGAGAGAAAATAAATTTTCATCATAAGATTGAAGGATTTATATCCTATATATATCCTATTACTGTTGAGGGATTTCTTCAAAGAAATAACATTAATATTTTATTTAACTATATTTGTAATTCTTTCCTTTATCTTATCAACTGTCTGAAAAAGGAAAAAGAAACCAAATAACGCAAAACAGAAATACTTTGCATTGATGAGTACATCAATGGGGTTTTTTTAGCATGTAAGAACTGGTGTCTTGTTCTGAGACAATGATAATAATAGTGGCAATGAGAAACTATGGTTATTATTTGACTAATGAGAATGAAGGAGTCGGATCTTAGCTTAAAAGAAATGTAATATGTGAAGAGCAGAAATAGTGTACCTTTTCTAAAATGAGCTTGGGAAAGAGAAGAACAAGAAGCACAAAAGTGAAGCTGAAAAAACATGGGGATTCTTCACCTCTGATAAAATACAGGGTCATTCCAGGGCAACTACAAATGGCTGAAATTATTTTTTCTTTCTTCACATTAATATTATTTCTGCAAGTGTGACCATGACTTGCACAATTTCTGCAAGACTGCAATAACAGGACTGGAAATAGATGTCAGCAGTTTTGTATTCTATTAGACAGTCTTCAAATTCATTATATACAAACAAGAATGGAAATATATCTGATTGCTTCAGCCTCTAGTCACTCTGAACTGCACGTCACAGATTCTTACGATGCAATGTATTTTTCTCTTACATATTTGTTCTGCTTTGTCTCTTTCCCACCTGGATGCTTAGGTTAATAAATGTGTTTCTTTTAAAATGGACTTGGTAAACTAGAACTTTGAGTAACACTGTCTTTTGCATGTCACCCTTTAACATTTACATCATTTCCCTCGTAGCTGTCTTTTCCATTCCTCTTATCACCTTAGCAAATGCAAATGAAGTAATTATCTAGTTAAATTCTGAACAGGCATTATTCATTTGAGAAATCGTTACTTTGTAGTGCTAAGGAAGCATTTTTCCCCCCACCTTTGGCACTTTACAATAAACTCATTCTGATCTAAATTGATTGCTCTGGGATTATCTTGGAGTCATTAAAATAATGCTGTATTGACTTTCACTAATGTCTTTAATTAGCAATTTAAAATTCCAACATTTTGAATTAAACATGCACAGGTATAGCTCATTTTAGCTGCATATAGTTTTGATATGACTTTGATTCAAATCTTATTTTGAATATTACATAATTGGTCTCAGAACCAATTATGGTTTTGCTGGAGTAAAGGTGATGGCATCAAGGACGGAGGGAAGCACCCCATAGGTGTTGGGATAGGGAAAAATAGAGAAGAGCAGTAAGTGGCCAGTCTTCCAAGACTGACTTACCTACAAAAAGTGTTGTGAATTACAACTCCAAGCAACTCATTAAACTCTGTGTTACACCATAAATTTCAGGTTGATTTTCCATCCAGTTTGTAGATATACACAAGGCAACTGAAGGCAAGAAAATTCATTTCATATGCCAGAAGGTCTGATGTTTTATGTGAAGATCTTGTAAAACTTTTCATGAAGGGCTGATTTGGCTATGGTTAGTAGTAAAATTGGTGTGTTTGATTTAAGATTATTAGATTGATCAAGGAAGTATATTTACAGTCGGAATCTTTGTTTTGTTAACTTAGCAGATAAAAACTATCTTAGAATCTTTTGTGATGGCTTTCCCCTAAATCTTAAATTTGCAGAGAGAGTTAACCTTATTAGACTCAGATTTTTTTCTCATCTACTTCTATTGCACTTTAATTATTTAATCTTTGCATGAGAATGTAAGATATACCGCAAAACCATCACATTATTCTACGATTTCTTCACATCCTTAGCAACAAGCCACACTTCATGGGTTCTTCTGCTGCCTCTGAAACTAGAAATGTCCTATTTTTTTTCTGGACCTCAGTAGCTGTCAGGATGTGGGCCTGGACAACTGGCTCTTGGAGTAGGGGAGTTAAACAGATTATCTCTGTAGGTTCCTTCTAACCCCAACCATTCTGTGATTCATAAACTCACTATTGTTTGAGGAAAGATGTGAAGGGGGCCATGTTGTTGGTAGATACAACTAACGCAGTTTTAATTACTGTTGAATTATTTTGTTTGTTTGTTTTTTATAGGTATTTATCACACATTGAGAAATGAATAACTAAGAAAATTACACCACCAGCTGTTTTATAGAGCTTTTCTTTAAGGAAGTCTTTCGGCCATGTGACAATAAATAGCAGTCTCCTGCTTCCTTATGGCAGTAGCAGCATAAGCTCCATCTAGTAAAAATTACATTTTCTTAGCGAAAAACACTTAACCAGATGTTCAATAGATGTGAAAATGCATGCTTTGGATTTTTAAAGTGTGTCTGATGGGTTAAGGCTAAAGAGCACTGAGGATGCAAGATGTTGTAGTCAGAGATAATTTAGTCCCAGTGGCCTCTATGAAGGGTAGTTGAGGTAGTAACTGCTGCTGTTAACCCAAATTAATTCAAAATGTTCTGACTTAAAAACTTTGTTGGCAACTTACAGTCATTATATGTATACGATCAAGGAAATGAACTCTTTTTAAAAATAGGGTGACTACTGCTATGAGAAGAATGAAAAATCAAGGATTGTCACATTTCAAATAAATTGTTGTTAGAGATCCAGTACCATGAATTACTTGAATAAACTGCACATTTTAAAGTTATTATTTGATTTTGCTTTTTTTTTTTTTTTTTTTTTTTAACACCAACAGGAAACTGAATTGGTTAGTTTGGTGTTCTGAACAAGTGAACTGGTAATCATTAACTTGGGCTGGACATAATTTGTTAGTGCTACTGCACTTTCAATGAAAGTAAAGGTAAAAAGACATGTATCTGTTAATCATAAGCATTTATATTACCTGTTTGCATGCATTTGTGTAGTTCAAGAACTTGAAAGATGTTGACACATAAAATGTGGGAAGCCAGGATGTATTCTTCCCCTTACATTACAGTAAAAGTTTTAATGACTAATACTTCTCCACTGCCCTTTAAAAGCCATTAATGGCTTTTCATGACCTTGTTATAGACTGTGACATGTACATGGAAAGACAACAGGTTAATGAAGGTTAGCAATGAAATGAATAAAAGGCAGAGGCCTACACATTTCATTTCTGGTGTGAAATTGCAAAACATTGGAAATGTTCAGTATTTCAATGCTCACTCAAGCTGGGAAAATCATGGAGTAGAAGAGAGCTATGGAGACAAGGGAAGCTCAGTTTTCTACTGTCCATGGTCTTATGGGGGCTGTTTACTTGTTTTCAGAAAGGGGGAAAGTAATACTTTTCTTTCATACCTTTTTCCAAATTGCTGCCTTTGCTCCCCTCAGTTGCTGCTATTGCATAATGGAGTGGAAAATAAATGGAGTAGTGGAGGTAACTGTTTCATCAGATGTGTTTTCCATAGTAACAAGTTTAAATTCCAGGGCAAGAAAGTGTTTGGTTTTTTTCTTTTTCTACCATATTCAGAAGTGTATATAAATCTTTTAAGCAAAGCCTTAAAGTTAGTTATGGGGATGTGAAACATAGCTTTGGTATAACTTGTATTGGTGATCCTTTGTGGATGCTAACAATCTGACTAAGGATAAAAAAAGGTGTTTAGAATGTGAACTTTCAAAATTGAATTAAGTAGAATTTTAAATTTACAGACAGAACTGCATTAACAAAAAAATTTTTCCATCCTCTGAACTTATTTTTCTGAAATTTCAAGTACCTAACCTTAGTGGGCATATAAATCAAAATATTGAACCTTATTATGATTTTATCTGAAACATAAGAGAAATGTCATTTTTTTTTTTTATCTCTTTGGAAGATTATTTAAATTATTAGGTTATACTTTAAAACATAACTTAAAATTTTAAACATTTGTAATATGGAGAACACAAAACAATGATTTTTTTTTACCTTATTGAGATACTTTGAGGGTTTTTAAAAAAAATCTAAACATATGATTGAAATTACTTATTTCAATTGATTGATATTTTCTGACAGAATACATTATTTCAGGCAAAAAGAAAAGATTCAGTCTCCATTCCTTTGCATTTACAGTGTTAGCACCAAAGTAGACTAGACAGAGCTTGTTTTTCTGAAGGTTGTTGATAATGCTCTTTATTGTTCATATTAACAAAATAACAAAGAATACCAATTCTTGATCAATAATTCAGTGGACTGTTACTGTAGATTTATGCCATGACCATCAAGCACAATCAATGTTGCCTTCAAGAATTCAGTTCTTTGCATAAAATAGGGAATTGATAGAAAGGTTCGTTGGGCTTTTTGGTTTTTTTGTTTGTGTGGGGTTTTTTTGTTGTTAGTTTTGGTTTTTGTTTTTTTTTGGTTTTTTAAATGGTAATAGTTCTGAGAACCAGAATGCATTGGAAAATTGTATTTGACTTCTGTCCATCTTTGACACCTATCATAGTCATCCTTTTGTTGTAAGTAGTTAAGAATATTTAAATAAATTAAAATTATTACCATAACTTGAAATGAAGTAGGTGCTATTGACTCCAGGGACATCAAAATTTTTCCCAAGTCCAGGATCCCTAATATTCTTATTGCATTTTCTAGCACGTCCTTTGTTTTTCATAGAAGCCTAGGGATGAAGTCAAGGTTAACCTCCACAACGGCATTTCAAATAGTGTCTTTAAGAGCCCAGCAGTCTGTTCCTTTCTCCCTTGCCCACTCACTCTATGATTTTTAAGGGAATGGCTGCTTATTTGTTCTGAGATTCTCACTGTTGGTTGTTAGCAGTGGCGACTGATCAATACCAATTTTTATAGCAATGTTTTTAAGGTAAAGGTAAGATCCATTTATAACAATTAAAAACTAATCAACTATTAAATAGAAACTGAATTTTGGAGACTAATTCCACATGAAAATAGTATTTTATGAATAGTCTGTATTTCATCCAGTCATCCTAAAAGCCTAAATATATGAATAGGCATTAATGAACTCTATTTTCAAAGCTAAATTTAATTGATAGTCAGATTCTGATGTCTAAATCACATTGTATATTTTTAATTCCTTACATATCTGACAATAAGGAACTCTGCAATCTCACTCAGAGGTAACAGGCAGAAATGTCCACTGTCTGAGCTCAGGAAAAAACCTGGCGTTGCTCAGTCATTGCTCATTGGAATGGAACAGCAGATATTAGAAGCACTCCAAAATGAGCCCCAAAGTCTTAATAAAAAGGAAAAAAGAAAGAAGATTGCATCCAGAACTCAATATTTTAGGCGTATTCCTCAAAGATTTGGTTAACTGCAAAAAAAGAAAGATTATTTCTCTGTTCCACTCGAGAGGGTCTCTTTCCCCCTCCCTGCAACAATTTCAACTTCAGATAACCATTTCTACTTCCAGAAAGCACTCTCTTGTTTATAAAATATAGCTGTGAGACAGCGATTCGCTGACACCTAAGAATCAGTCTGCAAAATAACAGTCTCCAAAGGTGATTTTTGCAAGAATGGTACCTAATCATAATCAGTCACCATTTATTGTCAACGAGGCACTGGATGTCACCAAGAAACGGAAGCAATGAATTTTAAAATACCTGGTATCAATGGCATCTCTGAATGCTGATCTCTACAGTTCATTATTGCTCTTTGAACTCTCATTTCTCCATCTCCACTTTTCTCTTTTAATTAATTTCTTGAGTTTAAGAAAATGTAAATACAGAAACAATTTTAAATCTATGAATTAAAATATACCATTTTCTGATACTTACATGATTAATAAAACATATTGATTCAAGCACTTCTCTGGTTTCCAATTCCACAGAAGAGGCAGTAGCACTTATCATCCTGACTACATATCTATACCTTTTTCTTCCATGAATCTGAATTACTGGAAATAGTTGAAAAATATGTTATAAATCATCTCTGCACTGCTGGCCAACCTGTGTTTTAAGTTCTTCGGCTTTCTGTAGTCCTCAATGTTGTTCGGGAATGTTCATAAGGTAAATGACCAGGTGCTACCGTGGTGTTAATACAGAAAAAATCCTTGGTTTAAAAAGGAAAAAAACAAACAAAAAAGGATGTTATGAGCATGTGTTTGATTACCACAACTCATTTTCTAGTTGTTTTTACTTAATGATGCTGAAGCTGAAAAATCTTGAGTGCATTTCAAATTTATCTATTTACCTTGTGTTATTTGCTTTCACTTCATTGCTGATCTCACATGGTTTTTTCATATAAAGGAATTATTATTTTCATAGAAAAGTAGATTCTATGAGATCCACTACAGGGTTTTGTTGATACAGAGTTTGTATAGAAAATAAGGATATAGCATGTTATATTAAAATGTGATTCCTCTTCCTTTTCCCTGCAGTTTTTTTATCAATAAGAAAATTTTATGGTTTATCCATCCTTCCCCTCTGGAATGATTTGCTGGCACTTCGGGATGAATTCTACACACAGCTTGTCAAAGAATCATTTTGGTTGGCTGTGGTTCATCCATATAAATTGAACACTTCAAAGATTTTTCTCACTTTGACCTGCATCGCAAATTCCCTGCAGGAAACTGCATCACACAAAAAAGGCAGAGTGATCAGAGTGAATACTCTCGGACCATACAGAAGGACTCAGAACTAATGTCTCATTGCTATTTGCTTATTTATACCTGCTAGCTCACCTCTGGGCCCAGAAGAAGCAACTTTCTGACACTTTTAATGTAATATGCAGGCCTTAAAATCCTTCAAACTAAAACTTAAAATCAAATTGATGTTGTATGTGCCACCTCCATTAGAATCTCTGCATTAGAAATGTATCTCCTACGAAGCAGACTTGCACCTACAGGGGTACTCGTGCAGATGTTTGTGGTGGCTGTGAAGAAGGAGCTGCTTAATGCAAAATGACACAGCTCTATAGAAATCTGCAATTCTGCTTAATGTAAGAGACAATTCCCACATGGAAAATAGAGTACAGAAAGAGCTTTTGCAAGCTTTTATATAGAAGCAGTGATGCTTGAAATATGTGCTTTAAAAAGGTCTCATGGAAACTGCTAGTTTGACTAAAAATTTTTCAAGAACCTGTTTCACCTAAAATCCTTCTGTAAAATTACTGGAATAACATCGGTGCAGCGGCACTTAGAATTATAAGGGTAAAAGGGAAAATATTTCTACTAGCATGTAAAGGAACGTGTTACAAATATTTTGCATAACACAAAAAGTCCTGAATTTGGCTTTCATTCCCATTTAAAATGAAACTGAAAATTAAGATAACATGATTTTTCATGGAGAGAATTTAATTTTTTTTTTAATGTTTAACTTGTACCTGACTAAATTTTTTTTTTTTTCTGAGCAATGAATGAGAAGGATGAGTTTACTAAAATCTTCCAAATATAGCAATTTGTAAAAATTATGCCCGTAAAATTATGAATGTAAATATGAATGTCATTTAAGACACCATTGGATTTTGTCCCTTATCAGTACACATTTCTAGCCTATCTGATACCTGTTCAGCCCTGAGACAGAATTCATGGAATTAGGCAGTAGAATTTCCTTTTTTACACCTTCTAAATAATAGAACTTCTGGTCTACATTTCAATGTTAAGTTTTCAGTCAGTTCTTGTTCTAATTATTTCAGCAGGGGTATTTTTAAGCAGAAAATAACAAACGTACACAGGGAAAAATAATATTCTAGAGTAAGTTTCTCCTGAGCCTTTTCAAAGCAGCTTGTTCATTTCCACACAATGAAAAGAATTTCCAGTATCAATGGGCTTGATTTGAATCATTGCTTCTTTAAACTTACTGTAATTTCACTGCCACTTACTGTTGTATGTATCACACTTTCATTAGCACAGAAATGGTGATATAGAATTTTGGATCAATAAACTCCAGTGAAAAAATTGTGATTTTTATTGACACAGCTTTAATGAAGTAGCTTTGAAAAATATCATGTTCAGTCACCTGTCAACAGCTTTCTGAGTCCTTACACATAAAAATAAGTGCAACTCTAGGATTACGTGCTACAAGTGAAAAACTGCCATTCCAAGTTCTGCCATTTCGAGTCCTACCATTCCAAATTCGTGCTTTAAAATAATTATTTTGGTGAAAATATTAAGAAAACACCATCCAAAATACTCCAAAACAATATTTGAACTATTCAATTTTAGGTTTTACAAAAATCAATTTAATTTTTTTTTTCAAAAATTGTGGTAAAACCATCCATTTTCCTATCTATTTAATCACCACAGTGTATAATAATGTACATAAACATAAATGACCAGGGTCCCGTATATTCTCCTGCTAGGAAGGAGAGTTGCTGCTAGGAAGGAGAGGCTAGGGCAAGGAGCAGGAGGAAATAGTTTCCTTCACCCATTCTTTTTCTCTTTGTTTTTGCTTCTTACCTGTTTTAATGGAAGAACAATGGAGAGTCAAATATAAGTTGGCGAGTGATTTGAAGGTCATTGTTGTGGTGTAGGAAAAGCCCATTGAAATCATACATTCTGGATTTGTTTAATAAACTCTAGAAAGACACTGCATAGCTGGATCTCTGCCTGCCCACTGAGATTTCTTTTTCCCAGCTGTCAAGTTCTTCTTCCTGAGCTTTATAATCTTGATTGTCCTAAAGGACTACAACTGTCTTCTTGGTTCAAAGACTTCTGTGTTATCTTCAATGTAGCCAGAGCTTGAACTATTAAATGAAATCTCTTTAGGGCACTGCAAAAAATACATGGATAGAAACAACAAAGTCACAATGACATTAGCTTTGAGGCTGTTAACTTCGACAAATTAAATAATTATAATAATTTCATCTGAAATTTTTAACTTTCCCTCTTGTGTGTATGAAAATTAATGTCTTTCAATGTGATGTAAATGTAAATCCTATTTGTATGACTCTGGAGTTGTTCTCAAAATCAATGGGATGACTGTGTGTGGGTAAAAGTTAATAATTCTTGGCACTTTATTCAGTGGTGTCTTTAGAAGACGTATACTTCTCAAATATATTGTGTTCTTTTAAACTTTCTTTTAATTTTGTTATATTTTAATCTAAATTAATTTGTTTCACACAAGAAGGAGCCAAAATCCTAATTTTTTTTTAAGAGGGGAGTGTTTTTTGGTTTTTTTTTTTACTATTTAAAACCAGCTATTTTCATGAATATATTTGGAAGGAGGCTGAAGCTCTGCCAGATGTCATAGTACAACAAGGTGAAAATCAACTGACTGTAAAGAAATCTGTTTATGATCTTAAAACTGGTAAAACAAGATAAAAATAATTTCTATAACAGCAAAAACCAGAGTAATGTGTTCTGCACACTTCCTCTCTCCCTTTTCCATTCTTTCTCCCACTCCCCTTCCAGCTTCCTTCAGACAAAGCCAGGTAATTACTTAAGGTAGTGAATTTTCTGGCAAGGGAACAAATTTTTGTTCAGTGTTTGTACAGTGCCTTCTATAATGCTTAGGCCATGATGAAGACTATCAAATAAGATACAACCAGAAAAGTAATTCCATCTGAGCAGAAGTTATGAAGCTTGATTCCTTTAATATTCATGTCCTGTAGTTAGAGTCATGGCTGTGCATATGAGAGTGAACTTATATTAAAATTTCCCTGTGGTTTGGGCATTTATAATAGCTTTCTCCTATGTTGATCTCTAAGGTTTAAAAAGACTTGAGTCTGCTTAACGTAAGAGACAATTCCTGTATAGAAAATAGGGTACAGAAAGAGTTTGTCAAGCTGTTTATATAGAACCAGTGATGCTTGAAATATGTGTTTTGAAAAAGTCCCTCAGAAACTGCTAGTTTGACTCACCTTTCTTCCCTTCATTGAAGGCTTTATTAAAAGCCTCTCTATACCATTTTCTGCTTTTATGATGCTTACCTGATCATATCACCTATACCTCTGTTAGACATGACCAAAATTGACCAACAAGTTCTAAGTATTTCAGGGAGAAATTGAGAGAACTATTTTCTTAGGAAAGCAAGCTACAAAGCTATTATAATAATGATATAATAATCTTGTTTCCTTTGTTTGCAAAGCAGAGGGTTAGAATTTGCTTTTCTCCTTGTCACAAGGAGAATAAAACATTTTTAAGTAAGAAATTACAATATTCATCTAGATCCCACTCCCCTGTAATGTAGCCAAACCTGGTACTTAAGAGTAAGCAAGTAAAGAATCCTGAAGCAAAGCAAGCCTATGTTTTTGCTAATGGGATTTCATATCGTGAACTTGTGTGGAGCCTGTCCTGCCAAAAAGTGTATTCTAGAAGTCATGGACCTAGAAGGAATATAGTGTGACAGACATATTGTTTTGCCCCCTTGGCTGGCCTTTGCTCAGGCCTGCCAATTCCATTTGACCTCCGTATTGGTTGCTTCCTTCAGGGACTATACAGACCTCTCTCTATGCTCACCATCTATTAACATAAATGTTCAGTTCGCCTATCATAGCAATGCAGCACTAATCATTGAAATTTTTCATGCCTCATATTTTCTCTCTGTTTCACAGTTTATGACTCAGGCTTAAGGAGACTAAAAACATCACAGGGTTATTTCACAGGGAATTGGGTGTATGGGTACTTTAGAGATTATGGGTTTACATGTCTAATTTAAGCCATAGTAAACTATCCTCTCTATCATTAGGCAGGCTTTAAGTAAGTAAGGGGGAATATTGTGTTAATTTACTCTGTCAGTTCATTCTATTTAGAAAATAGACTGGCAAACCAAATCAAACACTTGCTTTTGCTTCTTTTATTTCTCTCTTCTAAACCCCCCTGCTATTATTCCCTTTAGCCTGCACAGTCATTCAGGCTGCGCTTCTTCCCTCCTTTTGTACAATATGTCATCTGCAGTCTGTAACTGTTTATCCTGCCATTACATACACCACAAGCTTTTACACACAGTGAAATGGTTGTTCTGGGTATAAAAGGAACTGTAAAAAGAAGTGTAAAACTTGTGATGTATAACAGTAGAGTGAATGAAAAGCATATGGATTTTATGTCTCCGAGTGCTCATGAAAGGATGGAAGGACAGTGTCTGACTCCTTTCTAGTACTAAATTGGAAGAATGGTTAAGAAACTATCATCTGAAGTACATTATTTGAACAACCCAGAGTAAAATTCCACCCTCAATAGTGTAGCTGATACATTTTTGAAAAGGCATGAATGAGGATGAAAGTGAAACTTGGCCTGTAGCAACTAAGAATTAAATATTTCTGTGACAATTTTTCATTTGTAGGAAAATTTTGACACAAAACCTTGTGTCAGATTTTATTGACTACCAAAGTTCACTAATTACTTAGCAACCTGAGATTCCAATGAAAACCAGTCACAGCTAGTTTCAAGTCAAACTAGTTGTTCACCACCTCTGAGAAAGACAGAAGAAATCTTGAAGCCAGGTGGGAGTGGAACAACGAGGTGTCACAGGATGGGAAGTTCCTCAGGGTGGGAGCTAAGGAGGTTGTCCCAGGCCAGATTCCACTGGAGGCTACAGGCTTTCCCCAAGTGACCCAACCCCTTCCCACAGCCACACTGCTGCCCGCTCCCTTCTGCTACCCCATTCCTTGTGGGGGTGGGACCAAGTGACACCCTGCCGCTGCTCTCTGGGGGCAGCTCTGTGGCCATTATGGCAGCTACTGGTGGCCATTGGTGCTCCTGGGCCCTCGCACATCTCTTGTTCCACAGCGGCACAGAGGGAACTCAGTGCCTCCTTGTCACAGGGGTGATTCAGCCCCACAGCAGGGACAGCACGCCCTCCACACCCAAATGTAGCAGAATGAACTCTCTGGCCCAGCAAGAGGCCACTTGAGTCTTACCCAGGTGTGTTTTTAGAGAAATTGCATTTTATCCTTTCTCCTGAGTAAAGCAAAGATTCCCTTTCCAAACTCATAGATATCTCAGGTAATCCACAAGAGTCTTTTCTTATCACTTTCGCTAAATCCATTGTTACACTGTCTATCAAGACTGGTAAGAAAAATCAACTGTTTATCCACACAGAGTTGTGAAGTTGCCAGTTTTATTGTTATTTTTTACATAAAGTGTCTGTGTTCTTTTTTGACTGACATATTTTCCAATGCTTTTGAAAGTATGCTACTGATATTTTGGGGGTTTCTCTGAACAACTCTGCAAGCAAAAAAAAACAACCTTTCACGTCTCACTCCCTCACTCTGCCTCCCTCCTCCCCCCACCCCAAAAACTGCAACTGAATATTCTCATGTATCCCTTCCCTTGCGTCCAGTTTCTGATATTAAAAAGGAAATATTACGTCACTGTGGGAATTTTGAACATATTGCAAGAGTTGGCAATGTGCAACACAGGGAGGATAACATTTTAGAGGACTCATTAAGGATGACATCTCCAAGAAACTATTTAGTCAATGAAAAAGCTCTCCAAGGGAACTCAGATAGGATTTTTCCTATTTATGCAATGTGCATTGAGGAGTATAGATTTCTACTAATTATTCAGTCTTAGGCATTCATAAATCAGCTGTTGAATAATCACTGAGACTTTGTATTAATACAAGTACTAGTAAATCTGCCAACATTCATCTCATTTTTTGTATTGGTTTTATTTTGAACTTTAGAAATAAGAATGCATATCACATTGCAAAGAACCGTGTTCTATGCATGCCTTTTCAAGGTACTCTTTTTTTTTCTCCTTAAGAGGACAGAGGGAAACAATCATTTTAAGAAACAAGCATTTGTCCTACTTCTATCATTGGGTATTTTCTGGATGATGCCTGATCCGTCCTAATGGATGTGTGTCTAACTTGGATGGCATTTGTTCTGCATCCAGTAGTGTCCTTTTTCCACCTAACATGTAATACCCCTTCTCTCTACTGTTGGATTCTTTCAGTAGAAATATTTTTGGCCTTTACTAGAAGTGTATTGACAAGTCATTCTGTGTTTCATATACTAATTTAAAAACCTTAATGAAACATTTAATTTTCAGTATCTTAAGATTTTCTCCATTTTATAATTTGCCACCAAATTAGATTGATTTAGAACAAATTAATTTAGAACACCATCATTGATTTAGAACAAATTATTATTCAAGTTTTAGAACATATAGCACCTAATAACATATTTTATATCATATATAAGGCTGCATTTTCATAAGCCTTCTTTGTTTTGATTTGATTTGTTTCCCAGAACACAGTCCATAGTTCTAACCACAGAATGTCACTTTTGTGGACACACTGTTCACCAGTATCAAAAAATAAATAAAGCATTACACACAGGAGAGCTTGCATCTTCCCTGTGGATATTTCAGAGGCTTCTGGGTGCTGCTCATTTGTCTCATTAGTTTGTGGATTAGATTTATGAAGAATAATGGTGCTAATATCCTATTCCATGTGTTAAAATAATTGAAAATTCAGACCAGAATTTAGAATAGAAGGATATATTCAGAATAATAGTCTGTTCAAATGAGGGGAACAGAGTATCTGAGGTGTAGGTATAGAATGGGCCATCATCATCAATAATGCAAAAGCTTTACT
This sequence comes from Acanthornis magna, assembly GCA_036785705.1. Lineage (NCBI taxonomy): Eukaryota > Metazoa > Chordata > Aves > Passeriformes > Acanthizidae > Acanthornis > Acanthornis magna. Next base: position 12,160,012 of record JAWUZG010000025.1, read on the forward strand.
GTTAAGAAAGTAAATTTGGTGATGGACTCAGAACTTTTCAATATTTTATGATGATTTGAAAACCATTCATTAAAATTATGCATAAGTGAGATTTTGAAACAAATTTGCACATTGTGTAAGTATGGTTTATGTGAATATATAAAAAATCTAGTATCAATTATGCTTTGACAATTTTTGATTTCTGAAGTCAAGTTCAACTTCTTTCTTAGATAAGTGCTTAAATAATTATATTTACTAACATGTAATTGATTATAGCAATTAAAGAGAAGTATGTTCCAAGCCATCTTTCTTATATATTTATTGTCAAATATTTTGCTCTATGGAGATTAATCACAAATACAGACTAATATCATTACTGCACTGACTTCTTAGTCCTGTGCAAATTCTTCAAACTGATTCAAAATTAAAGATCCAATGCCTTCCTATAATTCATTCAGCTGATTTCTTTAAGGAGAGCAAAGGTCCTTTTTAGACTCTTGGTCATTCAGCTCCTAATTTGGTTTCTTACTCATACACAGATATAGCTCAGGGCTGAAGAAAAAAATGGGTTTTGTGCCTGATTCTCTATGTGAAATATGAAGGAGTAAATAAGAAGCAAGAAACTGAAGAACCAAGCCACATCCTTTCAGAATTACTATTGTACAGAGTTTGGGGGTTTGTAATTTTGGTTGATTGGTGTTTGGTTTTTTTAAGGAGAACTGCAGGACAATTATTCAGATTTATTGTTTAAATAGGAATATGCGCCTTCACTATTTGTTTTGTTAAGAACCTCAGTAGGAGAAAAAGCTCTTGTTTTTTCTTTCCAGTTAAGTTTACACTACACAGAGAACATGCATTATTATTTCAACTTTCCATTGGAGAGGGAAGACATTCCCTGGCGACTTTAAACCCCCACTAGTTTCTATTGTGACCAAGCTGTCTGAATAACACTGCAAGCAAAATTTGTTCCTCAGACTGTTTTCTTGCTTAGTGTAAGTTTTTCACAGAAGGCAGTATACTTATAAGTTGAAAGAATCTACAACAAAGAACTGGATCTTAGAAGACTTACTTTAAAAAAGCAGTTTCACACATTGTAATCATTGCCCTGTACAAGGAGGTGCAGAATTCTGTGATTTTGAATTTATGTTCCTCTCAATTAATTTAAAGGTAGTGTAAATTTGACAATAATGATTGTTGACATGTAAAGCAAAGGAGAAATACATCTCTATTTTTCTTACATTACTCTTTGAGCAGTGAATTACCTTTCTGGGTTTTTTATGATTCATATTTCTATAAACTTGGATTAAATTAGAAAGTCACTATACATTCACACTTAGATTGTCTGCAAATTAAAATTCTGCAGGTTAATGAACAAATTTATGTACTGGCTGATAAAAACTTTTTTCCCAGTCAACACAGTTTCTGATTATGGCACTTGACCAGCTCAGGAAAATAAGATATTATGAAAAATTTCATATCTTAGCCTTCTTTTTTCCATTTTCTTCTGATCACTCTGGTGGTATATAATATAAAGCATGAGTCACTGCACAAGTGTAATTCACTTGTATAAACTCTCATTTACTTCTCTCTTGCTCCTTTTAGAATTTTCCTTCCTGTTGTTTCTAAAGCATCTTGTTAGATTTTACCACTATGCCAGTCTTAATTTCATTGAGGTGATAAGCCAAAATTACATACTGTGCAGTCAAGCACAGAAAAGAGAGAGACAATCTTTTCTTGAGCAGTCCTTGTTCTCACTTTTAGCAAACCACCTGAATTATATAAATGAAAAGTATTTTCTTTGAATCACTGTGTAGTCCAATCATAAATTAATGTTTTCACATTTTTCTAATAATTAGAAAATTTTATTCTTGCTTCTTTTCACTGCAGTGAGAACAGGCAACAACAGGAACTGTCAGATGTATAACTAATTTTCTAAGATCTTAAAAAAACTTTAAAATGATGTAGTAGAATATTTATAGAGAAAGAAACAGAAAATGGCAAAATGACTGAATAGGTTCCCCACAGAGTTAAAATTTCATGGTAGGTCTCTTCAGGCTCTCTTAGATACTTTGTCTGTTTCTAAAAGGAAATGCACAAGTTGTGAATGTGATATACCTGAGTGTTTGAAGTTTTGAAAGGTTGAAGTCCTTAAGTGATTGCTATTTTTATACCATGCTTATTTTAGCTGTGTAAAGAAAGCAATAAAGACTGTTGTTAAGAAGAAATAATAAAGTTCTGGGGAAAAAGATGTTAAAGTTAATATTTTATTGCAAATGTAAATAAATTTTTAATTGTAATAATGTTTAACTTTAGGGAGTACAATCATGCCAAATTATTTACTAGTATACAAGATTTATTTTTGATAGTTAATAAATGGTGTTATAATTTCTTTTGGTAATCACTGAATTTGAAAAAAAGATGTGTTATCACTACCAGACAAGATACATCAAACTTTATTTACTTTTACAAATGTCAGTATCTCAAAAAGATCAGTCTCAAGTGCACTTTAAGTCATGGTCCACTTTTGCTGTTAGGTGGTGCTGTGAAAAGAGTGTTTATGTGGCAACTGACCTTCTTCTGATGCTGCTGCTTCTTGTCTTGCAAAAAGAAAGCTGAGCTTTGAATACAGATAATGTGTGAAACCCAGCTTAACTGCCCAGTAATTTCAGGCACTTCTCACTCTATGAACAAGTGCACAAAATGTTGAGATGTCCTGGAGATGCTGAAAAAAAAAGAAAGTTTTGCATCTTCTTTACAAGGGGAATGCAATCTTTTTATTCACCATCTTTAATTTAAACAATTTTAAATATTTTATACAACCGATACCCAAACTCTGATTCTACTATTAACTATACTAATGGATTGTTTGCCTGACATAATTTTCCCTCATGCTCTAAGATGCATGATATTGACGATTTTGTTGTCTAACTTTTCATTTAAGCAGTGTAGAAAATCCGAACTGCACTGAAATGATTCAGGATAGAGTTTTAGAAGGACTGATTAGCACCCATGGAACTCCAGTGAGGTTTATGCTCTCCAAATTTACTTTAGGGGAGGTACATACAAGAAAAGAACAAAACACTGTTTGAGTTTTCCCTCACCAAGACAATGGAAACAAGAAAAAATTTAAGGAAACATGCCAAGTCAACTTCAGAGAGTGTCTGTGTGTACACAATGTGTACTCAAATCATTTTAGTGGATGCAGTGTGAACAGTTTTCTTTGTTGATTCTATGTGTCTCTGCATTTTTTTTACCAACTTTGATTCTTTCTTATTCTCTCTGTAAAAAGAGCCAAGCCTTCATCTGGATTTAGAAGCACTTGTTTAGTTTACTAAAAGCTGCAGTTAAACTAATTTGAGCAGTGATGAAAGTTGGCACATTTGGTCAGTTATGTGCTATCAGTTTTCAGTGCCTTTTCAGAAGGACAAGCAGGGTGGTGGACAAATTCTTTTTTGATGCATGAAGCTGAAAAAAATCCTAAAATGTATCCTATAGAAATAAAAAACAGGCATTCATGCCTATATGGATAAGCATATGTAGAGGAAGGTGATGCTAGAGTGGGGTCTGACTCTCGCTACCATGGATGGCTGTACTTGAACAATGCTTTTATGGATATGGATTGACTGAGCCAAATCTAATCATAGGACATTTGAAATCTGCCTTCTAGAGAATTTACCTATTTGAGAAACTGCTCAATATTTTCTAGTTATTGACAAATACTTCCCTAGCCCACAGAGAACTTCAAGAAACTTTCCCTTTGAATAGCATTAAAAAATTAAATAGCTTGTAAGTGGTAACTCAATCTCATGTGATCCACTCTGTTTCCAGGTTTGGATGTCCCAATTTAGCATAGGTAGCAGGCACTAACAGCAGTATTTCTGGGGCTTTGCAGCAGTGACAAATAATGACAGCACAAAGGCAGACAGGAAATTTTGATCGTCTTAGGACATTCATAATCTGTGCAGCAAATTTTATCCTTAAAAACATATATTTGTGTTGACTCCTGTTACATTGATTTTGAACATATGACAACAAATAGATGCAGTTGTTTCATAAAACCTAAAGTATATTTTGATAATGTTGCTTTAGTGACAAAGCTCAGTATGAGTATAATTTCAGGAAGCTTCTGTATATTTATCTACGGGGTTTCCAGTATCTGTGACATTCTCCACGATGTTTCCAGTATTACATTTACAAAATATCTGGCTTAAAATTCTTTGGGTTTTTTTTCATTCTGATTTATGCTTTCATTAATCAACTGCTCCATCACAAAAGGCACTCTCCATGCTGATGACATTTGCTGAGTTCAAACACATTTTCTCAACTATCATGAGATATCAAATAATGCCTGCCAAATCTTTAACCTGAGATTTAAAGAAAAAACTGGTTTACTATTCCTGAGTCCTATTTTTTATCAAACAAATGGATTACAAATTTGTTTGTTTATATTTATTTTTCATCCTTTTTCTTCACAAAGAACATTTTTTTCCTGTCATTTAATCCTTAGGAAACTTTACAAAAATGACTTTGTCAGTTATTTCCATTTCAAATATTAGGGTGAGTGATCATATGCCCAAGTGTTGCTAAGCCTTCTATTATTACTGCGCTTAAAAAACAGCCACTAGCAAAATGTTGGGGAGAAGACAAATAGAATCCAGTGAAAAACAACTGAATTAACATTCTGATTTATGCTCTGTAACATTTATAATCTTTTACTCTAAAAACCAAAAAGAAATCAATCCAGATATGCTAAATTATCAGACATTTCTTTATTTTTATTTGTTCAGGAATGAATTTTGTGAATGTCCTAGATTATGAAATTTCTTCTTATTCATAAAAATTTACTTAGTGTACAGGATTGCACCTCTGATTCCAGGCAATTATAAATCTAGGCAGCCCCCAGCAATTTTGTTTACTTTTGGCAGTTTTTATTTGGTAGTTGTTTTTGTTTTTTCCCCTTAAAAGTTTTTTGAGATGTAGCTGAAATTATTCTCACTCTGCTAAAAAGGGCAAAAAAGTGACAGCTATTCAGAAGTCGTATGGTGTCTTGTCCCACATTCAATACTCCAGCCTTTTCTGCTCAGTGAGTGACTAGCTACTTAGGAATAGACATGGAAGAGTAGTCATTTTTAGCTTCCAGTGAAAGCATTTTTAGCTTCTTTGTAGTTTCTTCACATTCTGGAAGTGACATGCAAGTTCGGTGCTCATTAGTTCAAGTTCTGTTACAAGCTCCTATTTATGTGGAGGCTTCAGTCTGAAACAGCCCAACACTGCAAGAGAAAATAGTAGACACTTTTAAATATCTGCGGACTGACAAAATTGTGTAGTGAGGAAGATGAATGGAAAAGCAACAATCTGCATTGGACTAGTAAATGCAAAAGTTCGGCCAGCTTTAGCATTCATATGCTTCAAAATTATTCTTAGGAAAATAAAACACAAAGAATAATAAACTTTTAAGAGACAAACATTTCTTTTTTTCTTCTTTTTTTCTTCTTTTTCTCTTTTTTCTCTCTCTGAAGAGAGAGAATGATGATTTATGATGATTTATGGCTTGGGCCGATGTGGAGAACAAGACTTATATTGCTTTTTGGCCAAAATCTTGACTCTTGGCTCAGCAAGCAACTTGAGCCACTACTCCTCCTATGCTCAGATTAGAGGACAGCAGGCACACATTGGCTCTTAGTCACAAAGGCACCTCATGCCACTGCCTGCTGTTGTGCCAGTGCCTGTCACCCCTCAGTTTTGATTTGAGCCAATCACCACTAGCATATGTCTCTGCTGGCAAGCAGTGTATCCCATCCAGAAGGCGCTGGCTGCTGGTGCCCTTCACCCCTCTCCCAAAACAGCCTGGCAGGGTGCGTCCTTCATGTTTGAGCTACCCTGCCAGTGTGAAGGTTGTAATTTTGGGCAAGGAGGTCAGGATTTCTTAAGGTTTTTCTACCCGGTAAAGGGTTCAGTTCAAGGCCAGGAGTTTTCTTCCTTTGAATAGCTCTACATTTAACATCAATCTCAATTAAAATATGAATTTGGCAATACTAACACAGGAGAACTGTCTTTTGAATTTCCAAAATGTACTTCAGGAATGTCCTTTTCATTTTAGTGTGATAAGACCGTCGTGCATTTTTTTCTCTTGTTACTCTGTGCAATGCAGTATATACAACTTGTAATAACATTCAGGTGGCCAATCCCAATAAATGTAGACTGGAGTAGCCTCCTATACTTCTACCTCATTTAAAGTGATAGTCCTTGCAGATATTCAGTTATAATTATGGCCTAGTAACAAGAAAGCAGATATATATTCTGTAATTCTGTAAAATTAAACAATGAATGTCAATCTGACAATGGGAACACCCTTGAAAATCTCTAAAGGCCTCTGCTTCAAATGCTCCTTGAAGAAGGCAGGACACACAAGGCAAGACATGCAGGAGTTCCTTTTGATTCTTTGTGGCAACTACAGGTGTTGCATGCAACAGCTGTAAATAAGAAATGCTTTTTCAATATAGAAAGGGTTCTTAAGACTGGAAAAACAAACCGGGTTTAAAAGTAAATTTTTTGCAAGCATCACATGTCTTTTAACTACCATCCTCTCATCAGGAAAAACATACATTTGAAAGAGGAAGCATTTCATCTCCCCAAGAAAAAATTCTTCCTGTAAGTAAAGGTCAAAATGAGTAATTTTAATAGGTTCTAATTCTTCTTTTCCATGTTCTGAAAACCAATAAATTTATCACTCCCCCCAAAAGAGATAAATCCTTTCCACAAGTTGTTTCAAATAACTAACATTTTGTATGAAAAATCACAGAATTCTGTCTTTTACATGAATGTTAATTGACTAGCCAGCTGTCTGATTTCTCATTTTCCTTTCCCTCACAACTTTGGATTTCTGTTTTAAACATATGGTTGAATTTTTGAAGTCCTGTCCCTTTTTTTAAGAGTATGAATCTTGGATGTTATCAATGTAGCACATTTCCTTGATGTTTCATTAATATGTAAGAATATTTCTTCCTGACTTCATGTACCCCTTTTGACATAGTTTTTTTTTTAAGCAGCATATCAAGAGATAATAATTTTTAATACCAATTTAAAGAAAAAACAAACAAAAAAACCACCAACTCTGACCCTTCTGATTGCTATGGTGTGTCTGTCTGGCTCAGCAAATAAAGACCATTTAAAATATTTAATTTTGTCTTTACATGGACTATAAATGTAAGGATTTTGGAGCTGAAGTAATGATGTTCAAAACTGTACATGATTAATGATAAATAATGTAAGAATCTAGTGGAGTAATAGTAAATATCAAATAATATGGGAAGACAAATTTACTTAAAATCACAGACTTGAAAGTGGTTTCGAAGAAGAGCCATGTCCAGACTAGAATGATCTATACTTGTGTCACTGCTGATTGATGTTTGTCTCATTTGTTCTTGAAGCATCCAATGAATGACTGCTTAAGAGAATGCATCTGAGGAAGTGTCAAAAACCTTATTAAAGTCAAGATATATGGCATCTTTCATATTTAAAAAAACCAGTCATATTATGGTATTGTAAAACTAAGGTAGATTATTGTTACTTGAATTATTTTAGATATCCATATTGACTCTGACTAATCTTTTTTTTATTTAACAGCAATTTACAGAAAGCGATCTTGCTTCTATTTTTCTAGGCATGGCAATTTGTTTCTTGGGACTATAATTCCACAGAATCATTCTTCCTCTCTTTGCAACTCCCTAACTCATTTTTAAATTCTCTAGTTTTGGAAAATACTCATCCACCATAGAATCTTATAAATAAACCACAACAGTAAACTGTTTTTACTCTGTGCTCACATGTTAATGGTAGATTTTTTCTGTGTGTGATTAATAACCTCAACTAATTTTCACTTCCTGTATACCTGCTTATGCTTAAACTCAATGAAGAGCTCATAATTTATTGGTGTTGGCTGATTCTAATAGTTACTTTTAAATGGCTTTATCTACTTTCTTCATTGTGGTGTAGCAGAGAGAAGTAAATTCCGCTGTGAAAATTGTCATATTTTTCCCCTCTATTCATGAAAATTGGAAATTTTTCAATGTCAGTCACGCACTGCACAACAGATTTCAAAATGTATCTTGCAATGTGCTGTCCTTTCAATGTTGATCTTTTTGTTTTTCCTGAAATATATTTTATGAATCAAAATAGAAGTCAAAGAAAGGCATTAAAAGTTAAAGAAAAGATGCAAAAAAAGACAGAAAACATTTTATTTTAAATCAAAGAGTCACAGAATATTCAGAGTTGGAAGGGAACCACAAGAATCACTGAAGTCCAGCTCCTGGACCTACACAAGACAACTCTAAGAGTCACATCATGTGCCCAAGAGCATTGTCCATATGCTTCTTGAACTCTGCCAGGCTTGGGGCTGTGACCACTTCCTTAGGGAGTCTGTTCCAGTGCCCAAAATCCCTAGACGCAACTTCAGGCCCTTCCCTTGGGTTCTATCACTGGTCACCAGAATGAAGAGATTGGTTTCTGCCCCTCCTCTTTCCCTCATGAGGAAGTTGTAGACTACAAAGAGTTGTCCCCTCAGTGTCCTCTTCTCCAGACTGAACCTCAGCCACTCGACCTACAGCTTCCCCTCTGGCCCTTTCACCATCTTCAAAGCCCTCCTCTGGACATTCTCCAGTAGCTTTGTATCTTTCCCATATTGCAGCATCCAAAACTGCACACAGTACTTAAAATGCAGCTGCACTAGTGAGACCAGAGTGGGATAATCACCTCCTTCAGCAGGCTAATCATGCTGTGCCTGATGCCTCCCAGGACACAGTTAGCCCTCCTGTCTGCCAGGGCACTGCTAACTCAAATTCAACTTGCCGTTGACCAGGATCCACAGGTTCTTTCTGTGGTGTTGCTCATCAGTTCCTCACTCCCCACTCTCTGTAAATCCAGGTTTGCCCTGTCCCAGAATCTGGCACTTTTCTTTATTAAACTTTATATAATTGGTGATTGCCCATCTCTCTAATTTGTTCAGGTCACTCTGTAGAGCCTCTCCACCTTCCAGGAGTCTACATCTCCTTCCAACTTATTATCATTGGCAAACTAAGTATATCATTGAGTCCTGCATTCAAGTCATTTATGTAGCATTGAAGAGCACTGGCCCTAAAATGAAGACCTTTATCCTTCCGTATGCTGGAAATTTTGTTCAGAAGGAAATCTAAAAAGATTACATCAATTGGCTTCCCTTGATCAACTAGATGGGTGACATTGCCATAAGCGGAAATTAAGTTTATTGAGCAGGACTTTCCCCTCATGATTCTGTGCTGGCTGTGATCGATGACTACATTGTCTTTCACATGTTTTTCAGTACCTTCCAGGATAAACCTCTCCATACTTTTATCAGTCACTGAAGTGAATCTGACAGGCCTGGAGTTACCAGGATCAACCCTCTTGCCCCTCTTTAAAATTGGGATGTATGTCAGTCCCAGTCACTGGAACATCTTCAAATTCCCCAGACCACTGAAAAATCATTAAGAAAGCTCTTCCAATTACTTCAACCAGGTTTTTGAGTACCCTGGGATGACTCCCATCAGGTCTCATACACTTAGACTGGAGCAGAAAATCACACACAAGTTCAGGGTTGACTGGGAGTTTATCATTCTTGCTGTCACTGTCCTCCATCTTGGGTTCCAGGCGTCCTACAGGCTATCACCAGTATTGAAGGCTGAGGTGAAGAAAGCATGAAACATCTCTGCTTTGTCTATGTCCCTGTTTGTGAGGTGACGATCCTTGTCAAGTCACAGAATGGGGCCAATGGCCAATGTTATTTCTGGTGTGCCTTTTGGTATTGAGACATTTTTAAAAGCCCCTTCTGTTGTCTTCCTCAGCAGTGGGCCAGCTTCAAATCTAATTGATCTTTGGCCACACAAATTTTCTCCTGACAATAGCGAGCAGCATCTCCACAGTCCTCCCAAACTACCCAACCTTGTTTCCACTGGCCATACACTTTTTCTTTTTACTTTTTTTTCCCTTTAGTTCCAGAAGAAGACTAATCTTCCAGAAGAAATAAAATAAGTCATTTTGGCTTGACCCAGTTCTTTATAAATATTGAGTGCTCTGTATTAGGTCATAGAACCATGTTCTTAAAGTTCTTATTTGAAGTGATGCTTAATATGTCCGAGTATATCCAAAATCAAGAAGGTAAGAGAGAATGGTTGATTTATTTTTTTTTTTTCATTTTTATCTGGTTTAAAAAAGGGCAAATTATCAGAAGATGCATCTGCTATATTAGTGGAATTTCAAATTGAGGATTTGTGCTATTTCATCCTTTCTTTCATTGATACAACACAAAAATAAAAGATTGCTATCCAGTCATACCTGAAGAAAGTGATGATCTACAATCTTTGAACAAAATATAAAGGTATTCTGTTCAGCTACTGAAGGTAAGTGAAGTTGTGTGTGTTCGATCTAACCAACTTCATTCTAAAAAAGAACGGAAGGGAAAGGAGTCAATGAGCATTGTAGGAGAAACTACTAACCTTGTGGTTTCAGTTAGTAACGTGACATTCTGACTAAGAAGTGCAGATCCTCAGTGAGGTATACAAGAGATAAATACAGACTTATCATCAGTCAAAGTATGAAATCAAAAGGACTCTGGATACTTTGATACATGCTAATTAGAGAAAAAATACAGAGCGTAATCTTGTCATCAAGTGCGGTAATTCTGTCAGATCTTAGAAGTGAAGTATAATTGGGCCATGATAGCACTGGGTGATCTGCATGAAGGGGAAAATTAAGGTCAGGAGGAGTGGTTTTGTCAGCAACAGTCTTTCTTTTAGTATAAGGTTAATACTCTTTCACTTGGAAAGTTGAAAATATTTTCATTTTAAAGGCCTACCAAATCATAAAGAACAGCCAGTTGCCTCCTTCCCAGATAAATAAATTTGTTTTCCAGAAGTATATACAAAAAGACTTATATACCTGTAAAGAAGAAAACATAGACTCCTTTGGAAACTTTGAGGTTTATAGGTTTGCTGTGCACTGCCCTGAAGCTTGCGAGGGAGCTTCCTGAATTATCCTCACAGTGGAAGATATTTCAATCCCTTGGCCCTGTAGTAACACCTCTCTTTAAGTTCATGAAGCTCCTGTGATGGCACACAGAGTGAAGAATCAGGGGATGGTCAAAATGTCACAATGCCCTGCTTTTAAATTCTTCTGCTGATGTGAGGGAATGACTGTACTGCATATATACATATAATGCATAGATGCACCTCTATAAGAGTATGAATGTGTGTGATACCTGTATATAACAAAACAGTCTGTTCTATGTATAGACATTTATTAGATAAGGTATGGATGAGGAAAAAAGGGAAAGCAAAACTTGCACTGCTTATATTAAAATAAGTAACTCTTTTGCTGCTTAGCTGATTCACTTCAGAGTGTTCCTACCCAGCTGCCCAGGGCCTTCAGCTTCATTCACTCCACTTTCCAAAGAATGTCTTGTGGATAATTTTTAAGTTCCATCTATTTTTTTGAGTTCTCTAAGGTTGTGGTTGCTGCTTGTTTTTGGGGTGTTGTTTTGTTTTTCGGTTTGGTTTGGTTTGGTTTGGTTTGGTCTGGGGTTTTTTGGTTTTTTTGTTTGTTTGTTTGTTTGTTTGTTTTTTTTTTGATTGGGTGGTTGGTTTGGTTTGGTTTGGTTTTGGGTTTTTTTTGTTTTGTTTTGTTTTGTTTTGTTTTAAATTCAGTCTTTCTCCATCAAATCCTCTCCACGAAAATGCCTCTTTGAAAACATCACTCCTCCTTGACTGGCTTAATAGCAACTCCCTGATTAAGTGAAGGATAGGAGCCCACATTCCCTAGTGAATCCCTGTCTATATCTCAAAGAGAATCTGCAGATGTATCAAAACAGAAATGTTCCTGATAACTAAGTAAGATTGATGAATTCAGACCACTACCATGAGACAAGACACAAACACATTGAGTTAATTTGACACAGTTTTAAATGCTTTAGAGCACTCAGATAACATTGTGAGAAACACACAAAGACAGATAAATATAGATGATATGCATACAAATGATACACATATAAATTATATAGAGACAGATAAAATGATATAGAGATAAATGTTATAGAGATAGATAGATAGGTAGATAGATAGATAGATAATAAAAGCTTTTGAAATATTGCTGAGTAATAAGAAATTAAGATATTTCAGTATTATATTTGCCTTAAGACTCAGTAAGTATAATTAACATAGATAAGTAACTGGCTATTTTCACAGCAAACTCACAAGCTTATGCTTATAGAGACAAAATATCTCTAGTTGCATTCCTTGGGATGCAGCACAAGACTAAATGCTGATCCTGACCAGTATAATATTCTTTACAGGAAAATAGCAATTTTTGTATGCATTCCAGAACATTTGAAAAACTAATCACTACCTACATAAAGTCCCTCCTAAAAAGGAAATTATGTGGTGTATTCCTCAGCTTTTATATTCTGCCTAAAGATACAAATTTTTACTCATTGTTTTTTTTAAATTTATTTCATGACCCATAACAAATTTCACTGGAGAGAGAAATGGTTCTTTAAATTGTTCATAAGCTTTTTGCAAAATGTACCAGATGAATGCTGTTTTGGAAATTATTTTCTTACCATCATTCAGTACCCTTCTATACAGCACTGAATTTTTTGCTGACTGTCACTCCATCTTCAAACCGTGAAAGATTTTATGTTATTTTCTTAAGGACCGCAGTGTTGTGAAAAATGTTCTTCTGTGATACATATGGAGTAGATCTGGAAGAATCTGAAGACAATTGGTATTCCCTGAATTGTATTTGAATTCAAAAAACAAAAAATCTTCCCTGACTGACTTTAGTTGTATCAAAATAATTTATTAAACTTTAAAAGTATTCTGTTTCTCTCAGTTCCTGATGTGAATACAGCATCTACCAAAGCAAATCTTATAACTAAAGTTCAGTTAACAATTTTTATGATAACAATTACAGAATAAGATTAAATTTTTCTTTTCTGTTCTAACTTTTCAGTACTAAAAAGAATAAAAAGCAGTAAAAGCTTATTTTTGTCATTAAAATGAGTAGATATAATCCCAGAAGTAGTGCACTGAATAAGAAGGTATAATTTTTAAACAGTAAGTTTTATGATTATCACATTTCTCATTATTACTATCTTTAAGGCTAAGAGCAGATTAAAAGACTGAACACAGGAGAAAGCACCAAACACTGTAACATTTTTATGCAATTTAATATGATCTAATCTCTACCTTTGGTCTCTAGAAATAAAAAGCATGATATCTTTAAAATCATGCCCTTGTAATCTGCATTTTAACTAAATGATATTTTGTGGTTCACAAGACATTTTCTATTTTATCCTGAAAACAGATTATTTTCATGTTAATTAGGTTCTCAGTGTCTTTACTATGGAAAAAAACCCAAATTTTTATAATCCTTTCAGTATAATTAAAGTAGACCTTCATTCCTTCCTTCAGACAATATGCCACAAATAGAAGACCAGCAATGTGACTGTATTAAAAAGTCAAAACTGCCCAAAAGACAGGAAAAAAATTAAATAACCACATTATGAACAATGATTGGATTGAGGTAGTTTCTATACCATGTAAAGATTTTTAGTGCTTAAAGTGAGATTGAGACATTATTCAAGGACTTGAAATTCAAACTATGACTCCACAAACTCTTTATTCCAATATAATTTCATACAATCTTTCTTGTCATAACGAAATTCTTTTTTCAGCTTATTACTGCTTCAGAAACATGCTCAGCCTCAACAATACTAAAATGTTTTACATTCACATCAGTTTTGCACATCATTGAGATACAAAAATACTACTCCTTTCTTTCCTCTGTTTTGGGGCTCAGTCTGTATTAGGTGCTAATAAATCACCTGTAACGTAAACTGACGTGGTTGATTTCCTCATAAAAATGTTTTCAATCTGTCTTAACTTTTAGAGTCTGTTAGAGAAGTGTGTGATTCTGAATTTTATAAAATAGTCTAGTTTTTAGGGAATTTTTCTAGGAAATAAGAGAAGCATTTAAATGTCCACGTCTCCAAGTATATTCAAACTACATCTTCTAAACTCCAGGACAGGACCATAACCATGAGGATATCTAGTAATGAAGGAAGAGAACACAGTAATGACATGAATGTTTCCTTCCACTGAGGAAAGAGTTGTATTAAAAACCAAGGAAAAAAAACCTCTATGTGAAACAACAAACTTAAAAATTCTTAAATTGCCCTGAAAACAAAATCAACTTGGTAATTGCCATTAACTACAGAAATCCAAATTGCCCATGATGTGAGAAGCATTAAAAAAATGTTTTGGTTTTCACGTTTCCTGAGAAACATCCTTTCTTTACAACCTAAGTGCAAATATAAAATTTTCCTTAGTCAAAAGAAAAACTTCCCTAACTAGGGGCTTGCTACAAGCCCAGCTGAAATTGTTCCCAACTCAATTGGTTTCTGGAAGATGCCATATAGAGATGATGCCTAGACTCACTTAAGTGCCCGAGTTGCCTCATATAAATCAATGTGATTTCAGCCATTTCATAGCAGTGTTTATGTTAAAAGGCAGGCTGCTCATAGACTGAAAAGAGGGTAAAATTCTCATCACTTCAGTAAACAGACAAGACTTATTGTTGTAAAGGTATCTTCAGCTACATATTTCAGACAATGTAAAGACTAATTTTCAACCAATAATCTTATTCTTCTATGAAATTCTGAAGGACAGGACTAGAGAATGTACAAGTGAAATTAAAGGTAGCTATGTAGATTTGTAAAAGAAACATATTTGCTCTCCATAATGATATTAGTGTTAGTAAACAATTTTAAGTGCACTAATCCCAGGGTTCCAAGGAATTCTCTTTATAAATGTAAAGAAAATGTTTAAAAAGCACAGTTACTCACAGCAACCAGTTACTTATTAAAATTTATGTCAGACACTCAGCTTAGAATTTGTGCTTGTATATATATTAGCTGTAGTAGAGATCTTCTTAGTGTTTATTGCTCTCTGTAATGAAGCTTTAAATGTTCCAAGGTTCTATTTTTCATTTTAGGAGAAAGTTTTCCAGTAGTATCTGGGGCTTGGGAGTTGGAGTTTCTTTGGACAGGAATGAACTTTACTACACTGTTCTTGATATACTATCCTGCCCTGCAGAACTCTGAAGAATTTCTCAGTGCTTCACATTTATATACTTTGAGTGCTTGAGAATCTTGTTTAAGGGTTCTTGTCATGGTTTAACCCCAGCTAACATCTAAGTACCACACAGCTGCTTGTTCACACTCCCGTGGTGGGACAGGGAAAAGAATTGGAAAGGTAAAAGTGAGAAAATCCATTGGCTGAGATACAATCAATTTAATAGAGAAAACAAAGAAAATGTATGTCATGTAACTACATCCAAAGACCTGGTGCACAAATACTTATCCCCGATGAGGAACAAAAGACTTTTTCTGGAAGCTCATGAAAACTATTAACAGAAAAAAAAATCAGGAATTTTCTAACAAAGGCCATGCATTTTTGTTTTATGTTCTGACCATGTGCATTCTTCCTGGACAGGAAGCTTATCGCAGTTTTGGTTTTGACCATTTTCAGTTGTGAAGACCTGGTTGTTTAAAAATATGCAGTAGAGGAACAGTGAAACAGGAGTTCAGTTCTCTCTTGAAGGCTGGACTTTGTCAGCAGTAGGTAATAAATCTTGACAGTTAATCATATGGGGTTTTGTGTTGCTGAATATGTCTCCGTCCTTATCTGTCTATATACAGAGAGGGAATATAGTGCCTATTATATGGTAATAATACAATGCATAGTGCTGCCTGCAACTACAGTGTTTAGATAAAAGATAAATTAAAAGATATATTTTAAAAGTCATAGGAATTTTTAATTTAGTTATTTATTGAGCGCTGAAAATTTGAATAGTGGCAAATTTTGTCTCTGTCCATGGTACTTCCTTTAGAAAATTTTCTGATAGGGAAAAACTTGTCCCTTAATTCGTGGCACAGGCATAATGCTCATATTTATGAACAAAATAAGTAAGTCACCTTTGAGCTATTACCTCTAAATATAATTATGGACATTTCCTAGAGAGTTTGTTGAAGATGAGTTGTTGAGAGTCATTCAGGTTTAAGAACCTTCACCTGAAAAATTAGTGCACACTCAATATTTTATAAAAATGCTATGGCCAGACATAAAGCTTCCTTGCATTCATTTTTTTTTTTTTTTGTTTGTTTGGTTTTGGTTTTGGTTTTGTTTTGGTTTTGGTTGGGTTTTTTAATTTTTTTTTCTTACAAGGATAATCATCTCTGAGATAGAAACATATTGTTCTTAGTCACACACTGCTTTTGGTTTTGTTGATCCAAGGGAAACTAAGTTTAGAAAAGTGCTGAGGGACGTGTTCACTCTACAGTTGGAGTATGAGTTTATTGAGGTGATTGAGCACTCTTCATGTTCTACAGTAATGTGCTAAGATGCACTTTAAATGGGAGTGTAGCTCTTCCAAAATATGTTTTTTGAAGCAGTGCAGTCTGTGCAGATTTAGATTCGGTGCACTGTGTATGTGCATGAGGTAAAAAACTAATAACAATGACAAATGAATAAATAAATTCTGTTATTTTGGACATATCCTGCCTTTTCTCTGGCTGAAAAGTATGAAAGAAGAAAACAAATCTCATAGGTTCTCTTTATTGCAGCCCATAGAGGAGTCCACCATAACAATAGAAATCTGCAGTTGAGAAGGTGGATGGTATAGGCCTACAGATTTGAAGAATTTAATGAAATCTTGCTGTTGTGAAATCAAAAACAATGAGAAGTATTGTTTGGATGAGCAATGCATAACTCATATTAAAAATCCTACAAGACTTTAAAACATTTCACCTTTCCTTTTTCTGAAGGAGAACCTTTCAAAACACTATGCAACTTTCAAACCTATTATCAAGAAAGAGCATATGAACAGCAGTGTACTTTCCAAAGCAGACAGGTGCCCTTTTGTTTATTTTTTATTTCTGGAAATCTGATTTGTGATGCAATTTTGCAAATAGATCTCCAAATATATATGGGTTTTTTCCCATATCCCAAATTCCTTTTAAACCATATTGCCTTCCATTTCTGACTGTCCTTTCTAGTCTCAGTGTTCTCTTCCCAGAATTTGAAAAGGTTATTGAGTAACTTATTCTTCTATTATCTTACTTAACTATATGTTAACAACTTATTAGAATAACTTCCTAAAGGTAATGACAAAAGTATAATCTAGTACAAAGCCATTTCAAAGCTGGACACTGCACAATTGTCCATGAAATACCTCAGTGATTGCCTGTGTTTTTGTTTTTGGTTTTTTGTGGGTGTTGTTTTGTTTTTGGGGTTTTTTGTCTGACTTTATTTTGCTACTTTGCTTTCTTTGTAATGAACGGTGTAACCTCTACTTTCATCAAAATTAATTCACTGTTCTTATTTTTAGGCTTGTTTATCATTCAAAGCATTGCAAATGAAAACTGGAGATGCTTTTGTTTCTACAGAGGTAATCAGTCCAAAAAAATATTTTGGATGTCTGCAATCAATCTGGAAATCTCAGAAGTAAGTCTGATATCAGCATTAAAGGTTCTGTTTGATGTCTGGCAGCTAGAGTAGAGAAAGAAATCTGCCTTAAATATTAGATCCTAGTTTCTGCTACAGGCAGGCATTTCAAAGTGTGACTTTGAAAAATCCAATACAAGTACAGAAGCTCTAGCTAGCTTCTGCCCAGTGTTAACATGAAGCTATAAACCAAAAGCAAGCATTTAAATGCTGATTAAGATCAACATTCTCTTTGCATCAGTTCTTTCCCTGAGGGTGAAACTCTATGTTACCAATAATCATGAAACAAAAAGGAAATACTTCCAGATTTTTCAGTTATTAAATGATGGGTGAATATGTATCACTTAGAAAATAATTCAACTTACTTGACCTTGTTTCCCCAACAGGATACTTATCATCTGCATCTAGCTCTGTTAGAGTTGGTTGAGTTTGAGTTATATTGCTTTGGTTTGGCTTGGTTTATTTGTTGGTTTGTTGTTTTATTTTTTACAAACATATTTATCTTCATTTCACATGTTTGTGTGTGTACATATTCTGTGCCAGTGATGTGGAAGGCAGAATTGTGTAAAAAGCATAGGTGGATGAACAAGGCCTTCCTGCTTGGCCAGTTGTCCCAAAATGTTACTATGGAAACCATCAAATCCTCTCTTTCTAAATAACAATATAAGCACATTTAAAAAGAAGATAGACAAAACAAACAAACAAAAAAAACCAACCAAAACCTCCTAAAAAAAAATCCCTAGCAACTTTTGCTAGTCTGTTTTCATGTTTGTAAAAAAATCTTGCTACAGAAAATCCTTTCATTTATACCTTTCACTTGGTATAAGTGAAATTCAACCAGCAGTTCACAGTAAATACTGCTAGATAAAGAGGGTCAATGGATAAATTACACTTGCTAAAACTAATTGTCCTGTGTTCAGTCTCACATATTTGAGTCAATGGATTGCTTAATCATAGAGGAAGTAAGCTTTGAAATAAGACAAGTTTTTTTGCATGACTTCTCAGGAACTAGGAGATGTTAAACTCTGAACCTAGAGAACAGAAAAAAAACGTTTTAAACTTTCAACAATACTTTTTCATTTTAATAATATTTTATATCTTTGTATTGCTAAACTGGTCTTTTTTAACTTCTTTCAAACCATTAATGTACTCCCCACCTTTCAAGAAGTATCTTTACAAGGTGTGTTTTGTATGTCTCCTATGTCCATATTAAAGCATTCACTAGCTATTTACCAGTTATTTTTGGAATTATGGCCTCTTTCAGAAGGTTTCCTTTACTAAAAAAACAGTGTTAGAAGTTTAAATAAATCTTCTCATTCTTTAATAAATTGAGAAGACTAATCTGGGAGACAAGCTTTATTGAACTATTGAAAATTATTTAAAAACTTCATCTATTTGTTTTTCTGCATCTACCCATTTTTAAAGTTCACTGCTTCTGTTAGTGGGGACTATATCCAAACTAGACACACTCTTCAGCTGCTTTGGTGTAAACTCTGTTATCCTTCTGTTATCTGCCTCTGCTGGCAGATTAGATTAAGACATCAGCTCTCTTCTGAGGTTGAGTTGTAGATTGACTTTCACATATGTGTTCTCTGCTGAAAAATTCTTTCGGGAATAAAGATGATCTTTTCAGGCAAAGTTGTGCAGGAGAATTATGGACTGATATTTCTTAATTTCCCCAACACAATGTGCTGATCTGATTTGTTAAGGGATGAAAGTGAAATAGCAAGATTCACTCCTTTGTTACTTCCATTGATGCTGGTTGAGAAGTTTAATAGGAAAGGAACGGCTGTACATGCACACGAAGCAGAACAATTCACTGCTTTCCACAGGCAGGTGCTCAGCCATCTCCAGGAGAGCAGGGCCCTATGTGTAACAGCAGCTTGAGAAGACAAACACCATCACTCCAAATGTCTTTCCCTTCTACCTTCTTTCCTTCACTTTATATACAGAGCATGATGTTATATGGTCTGGAATATCCCTTTGGTCATTTGGGATCACCTGTCCTGGCTGTTTCTCCTCCCAAATTCCTAAGCACTCCTTAGTCTCCTCTCTAGCATGTCATTAAAAAAAAGTAGAAAAGGCCTTGGCTCTGTGTAAGCCCTGTTCAGCAATAATAAAAACATCTTTGGATTTTCAGCCCTGTGTTCAGCACAAATCCAAAGCACAGCCCCATATCAGCCAATGTGAAGAAAATTAGCTCTACCTGAGCCAAACCCACCTATCTACAAAGTTTATTCAAGACGTGATTTTAATGTTTGTTGCGGGTTGATATTGGCTGGTAGCCAGACACCAAGATAGCTTCTCAACAGGACTGGGGGAGAATTAAGTACTGAAAAACTCCTGGGTCAAGATAAAAACAGGGAGGTCACTTAGCAGTCACCACCATGGCCAAAACAGACTCAGGCTTATGATTATTAATTTAAAAATATTGTCAACTCAAAATAAAGTGGAATGATGAAAACCAGACATGAACTAAAATGTTTTTCCCCACATCCCCCATCTCTTTTCCCAGGATAAACTTCACTCCATCTCTGACTCCTCTACCTCCTTGCCCCTGAGCAAACAGGAGCAGAGGGATGGGGAATGCGGGGGCTGTGGTCAGTCCACAGCGGTTCTCTGCCGCTCGGTCCTCCTCACACGTTTCCCTGCTCCAGCCTGGAACATTCCCAGGGTCCGCAGGGAAAGCCCTGTCCCGCCGGGGTCCCTCCCAGGCCGCAGGGCGTCCATCCCTGCCGGCTCTCTGCTCCATCCCTCCGTCCCTGCTCCCGCTGTCCCCTCGGGGCTCGCAGCGCTGTTTCCCGCACGGTTCCCCTCGCTCAGCCCCGGCTGCCGGGCAGCGTTTTGCCCTCCCTTGGCCAGGCTTTCCCCGGGGCTCTCGCCCGCCCGCCCGGGGCTGAGGGGCTCAGCCGTGCCCTGCGCTGGGGCCGGGCGGGGCAGCCCCGGCACAGCCCAGCGCTGCCCCAGCACCTCGAGTAAGTAACAGTATTTGAAAAGTTAAAGTCCGTGAGAAAACAGCTGGGGAGAAAAAGCCCCAAGCACTGTAATGTTTTCTTTGTGCTGTCTGTATCGTACAAAGAGCTGGGGAAAGAGAAAACCAGCCCTCATCTGTTCATTCTTGAGTACTATAATGCCATTTTTGTGGTTATAGACATGCCTGGGATCAAGAGCAGTACTAGAGTCAAAAAGGGAATTCTTTCTTAAAATATCTCACCCTTTCTTCCTTTGGCACTCTTTTCAACTAGATAAAAAGCTAACTGTTGTTGACCCAGACAGTTTGGATATTGAAGTTAAGAGATGATATGTAGAATAAAATATGAAAATAAAGTTAATTATTTCAATGATTTTTTGGTTCAAGAATCCAGCCAGAAATCACCAAGGCTCACTTCAAACTACATCTGATCTCTGCAAGTCCACGGAATCACAGGAAGGTTGAGGTTGACCTAGAGCAGATTGCTCTTGTTGGGTTTTTTAATATCTCCAAGGACAGAGAGATCTGTTCTCTTTGGGCAGCCTGTTTCAGTGCTTAGCATCCTTCCTGCCAAGATATCCGTACATATTGATGAGGTCCAAGTCTTGCAACGAAAAGGTTCCAACCTAGTCAGTCATTTCTAAGATGACTGATGCTCTGAACCCTTTTCATTGTCATGGACCTTCCCTGGACTCACTCAGGTATGGCCATGCCTTTCTTGCACTGAGGAACCCAGAGCTGTACACACTGCTGGTCTGATCAGTGCTGAGTAGAGAGGAAGGATCACCTCCCTCCACCTTCTTGTGACACTTGTCTTCCTAATGAAGCTCACGAAACTGTTGGCCTTCTTTCATGCCAGAACACATTTCTATTATACGGTCCATGGTGATCCCAAGTCTTTTTCAGAGTTGCCTTCCAGCAGTAGGGTTATTCATCTTTGGTGTAGGACTTTTCCCTTTGTTGAACTTGACAAGGCTCCTGTCTACTTATTTCTTTAGCCTGTCAATGTCTTTCTGAATAGCAGCATAACCACGTGGCATTATCAACCACTCCTCCCAGTTCTGTGGTCTCTGCAGATTTTCTGAGTACCCACTATCTCAGCATCCTGGTTGCTAATGAAGATTTAAGCAGTATTTGCCCCAATATCAACCCCTGAAACATCACTAGTGACCAGGCTCCAGCTGCACTTTGTGCCACAACCATTTAAATTTGTCAGTTGAGATAGATTTCATTCCATCTCGTCCATTTATCCAATCTGTTCTTTATCAGGTTGTTAACGAGGATGTTATGGTTTTACAATATTATTCCAAAGTTATTAATCTAGCACCTTCAAATTTTTCCCTGTAAAACTAAAATTAATTCAACTGGTAGTTACATCAGTTAAGTAAAAGTTATTATGCTGATCTTATATAGAAAGAACTGCCTTATTGCAAAGCTTAAGGCACTGTAGCAGTTGATAAAAACCATAGCTAAAACAGAATAAATGTGTAATAAAAAAATATACTTCATTAAAACGTCAATGCTTCAGTTACATTTATATATAATATAAAATGAGTAACATGCAATATGCAATATACACATACATATGTGTATATCCAACATATATTTAATTATATAAATTATACCATTTTTATTAATATGCTCTCTCTATATGTATATAAATCCTCCAGTGTAAATATCAATGGAAAACTGGTGAAAAGGAAATACAAAATCACAAACAAAATCACTGTGGCTTGAGCCTGTCACCCACATAATGTATTCAATCAATTACAGGATTGCTTCTTATTACTGCTCTGAAGTGCTTTCACCTTCACTGCCACTGAGTAACTTGAAGTTGCATGAGTAAATCTGACAACATGATGTATAGACCACAGTAGAGCATCCACACCAGGATGAGCCATACCAAGCGCCCAATCCAAACCCCACTGCAATCAGCAGAGGGATCCCTGAAACTTTTGAATTGGGCTTTTGAAGTATTTGGTCTGTAATATGTGATGTCATGTTTTGGTGACAGAGGAGAAATTAGTTTTTCCGTTGAACATCTTTTTTTTTTTCACTGTAGGTGGTACCACAGAGCATTTCTGATTTGGGGCAGGGATTGACTTCAGCAGTTTTATTTTCACAGAGTACAGAATTTTCCATAGAACTCCAGTATCTTTACAGTAGAAGAAAATTACACATCTGCTTACAGCTATGTGGAACTCAGCACTTTCTATTCAGACAATAGAGCCAAATTTTTTATCTAGTTAAAAACATGACCATGAGATTTTCTTACTATTTTAAGTTCCTGGTTTAATGTAAATAAATAAATAGATAAATAAAAACCCTAAATCCAAACAAAGATCTATGAATTTCCTATGGCTCTCTTACACACACACGCACACACACACACACATAATTTCCTAAACTGAAAATCAGTTCTTTAGGCATATTTTTAGATAAACCTAGCCCACATTTGAGATTAGTTTTACTTCTTTTTGTTCTACAACTGACTGTAGGACACTACTGCTTTGTCATTTCTATATTTAATTTTCCAAGAAGAAAAAACTTTACAGGCATTGCTGGTAGTACACTAGACAAACTGAGAATGTTCACTAATGTAAGACAAAAAACAATATTCACCAAGTGCTAACCTAGGAAATTTAATACTTGTGAAACTAATATCATGGAAAAAAGCAACTTATTTCTAATCATATTTGATAAAACAAATTGCTATTTCCTGCTGGTTTTTCTAGATATTTTCTGGTTTCTTTTTTTCTTTTTAAGAGTATGGAATGTAAGCATTTTAGTATCAGTTTTCTTGGAAGATGTCTTAGCTTTATTTTCCCCATAATCTCTACTTTGCTTCTGCCAAATGGGTATCACCACTAACATTTAAGGAAACATTTTTAGTGTCGCTACTGTGCATCTTGATCCATTTAATTTTTCCAGTAACTACAATAATAATGGATTAAGTGTAGTATTTTATGCTTTTCATGTTCCAAACTCAACTTGTTTTCTGTGCAGGTTTTGGCAGGAGTAGAGACATTAGATGTGGCATCTGCCAAGGAGTTAATAAGATTTGAACTCAATTTTTGTGTGGTTCTAATGATTTGATGCCTTGATACTTATAGGGGTGTCTTGTACAATGAAAATGTTTACTAATTTACTTTGGAGCCTCATTAGATTTACTGATTCACTGCCACGATCTAGAGGAATTTGTTCAGGTGTTAATTTAATTTTTGCTCATGTCTTTTTTAACCACATGGTCAAACTACATTTTAGAGATGCACTCTCTGAATCAACAAAAACCCCACAAAATTATATATAAGTTGAGTAGCAAATAGCAAGACCAGTAAGAATTTTTGTGCACCTAAACATGGTTCAGCACTTCAATGGTACTTCAAATTAAAATGTCTAAAAATGAGAAAAAAGAGTTAGAGCTGAACATTACAAAAAAAAAAAAAAAAGTGATTAAAATAATGAATTCATAAAAATACTGGGCTCATTTCTGAAGAGAAAAAAAGTTTTACCTGAACAGTTACTCAAAAATAAACTATAGAGAAGTTGATTTGAAGCTTAAAAGTACAGTATACTTCTAAAGAAATGTCTCCTTCCTAAAGACAGATTCACTGAGGTGCTTAATCCTTTGCATCATTTTCAGCTCATGATTAGTTCTACTGTAGTTTAATGATTGCAGAATTATATGACTGAAGTTTAAATACAGAATTATGCATATTTTTGGTGAATATAAATCCATCTTTCTGGGTTTTATTTTAAAATAATACCCAAGTAAAACTTTAGTATTAAAGACTTTAATCTTACTCTTCTTTTATACCAAATTAGGGAGTTTTAAATAAGGTTTTTCCTTAGAATTTCAGCTGGGAAATTTAGGACACCCTGAAATATATTCTATTTCCTCATGAACTACCAAATCCATATGTCTTCCTGGCACTTTGATATATCATTTTGTTCTCTGACATAAAGTTAATAAGTAAATAGGGTGTGCAAACACTCAAAATAATTCGGGGGATTGGTAGAGAATTACTTTTCATAAATGGAGTGTACTTCAAATGAATTTTCTTAAATCTAAATCAATAACTAATAGTAACATGACAGTTAGGAAATCTTTTTCAACAAAATATTCCATGATAAGAAGAAAAATATGTCATCTTTCACTTTATTTTCTTTATATATAGCTTTTCTGCAAATATCTTGATGTAAGGTTTGCAACTTTTTTTTTTTAAGCAGGTAGCTATAAAGTGAATTACCTTACAAAGTTTCTTTATATTTAAGTGTACGACTTCAAAATTAAATGCATCCTTTTTTTTTTTTTTTTGAGAAGAAACCCTAATCTTTCATGCTCTAATTATTTTAATGAAGATTTTTCCATTAATACCTGGCTTGCATTTTTGTTTCTTGTTTTCAATCACTTTATCTCTCAACAGAGATTTCTTATCTGTTGTTGCACTTATACAAACTAATAAACTTGTTCATTCGTAGCTTTTAGATTGATTTTCTTCTCTGCTGATTTTTTGTAAAGGAAAGGACTATACAGATATGGGTTAGACAGATACAGCTGAAAGTTTCTGAGCCTTGGCTGTTTGTATTTTCTAGGCAAAGCCACTAAGGTTGCGCAGCAAAAAGAACAAAGATAAGAAACTTCCTCAAAAATTTGCATACGACATCAAAAAAGTCACAGTGGCTTCATTTTTAAAAGGTGCATAATGATTAAAAGTGGGACAAATCAAGAGTCCTGTTCCCATCATAGTTTCTAAATTTTGCATCAAACAACCAAAAGATAGAAGTCGTCAGGAAAGTAGTTCTGTGTTTCTCACTTCCTTAATAGAAGCTAAACTTGAAAATAGGAAATATGGCTTTGAATGTTCTCAGGCTGAAAACAGGTTAGATCTCATCCTTCCAGCTTCTTGAGGTGTGCAAAACCTCTGAACTACTATGTAAAATGTAGGTGCCATGAACATTGACAGAATGGTTCTCTGAGCAGCCAGATTTTGGAACAGATAAAAAACCTAGCAGAAGCTTTGTGTCATTCCTTGAAATCCTAAATTGCAAAAATTGTGTCTGTGTAATCCTGATTTAGGCACCTAAATCTAACAGAATTTCCTGTTAACTGGCTGCTTTCCTCTGTGTTCATGTGTTTTGGACTGTTCTGCAAAGGGTCTGAATCCTTTAGACACACTGAACCGGAAACCCATGATTGTAGCTTCAGGTTTTGCATTATTTTCCATGGACTGAGCAGATAACGAGACACCTGCAAGTGTCTAAGCCTTTTATTTGCCGTAATTGTTGAGGGCCTTTTGAGGATGTCATTTTGTGGCAATGAAATTGTTTGATTGTGTCCCTTGTATACACGGGAATTTTCTCAAAAATTCCAGTCACTTTTAGTCTTGCCTAGAAATACTTTTCTATAAGATAAAAGGCTTGTGTCATTTACTGAGATGCTGTTTCTTCATTGCCAGTCCCTCAATCCACCACACTCCAGCATCGTACATAATTTTTTGTAAAATCTTCCTGAGGTTAAGGTTTAGAACCATAGTAGTCACTAGTACTTTTTCTTTCAATCAAATACTTTTCCTCCACCTTGAAAACAATACACAAACACAAAATCCTTTAATGACATCTTCTGAAAACATCTCAGGTGACATATTTTTGAAAAATATCCTGTAAGCACCTTGTCTGTGCCTAGTGAAGGGCCAGCAAGAGCACTACCAAGAGATGCCGTGAAGGACTCCACAGAATTCATAAGCATTCAGACCCCCTTTAAAGATGATGACAATGCAGAACATGAATACAAAGCCCAGGCTAATATTTTTGTTTGCTATCCCAAACTGGGGAATTTTTAATGACAAAATCGCCGTGATGCCTGGTGCTTGGAGTAATGAAATGTTGATACTAAGAGTCTAAATAACCAAAGTGCTTTTTGTTCTATGTGCTAATGTTACTCTTCGGTTGCTAAAAGATTAGATCATCCTTTTTGCAGTACAGTTAGGCTTTAAGTTTCAAACTTATGCTGGAACACATTCCTTTTTAAAAATTACCTTTGTAGGAAATGGGAGTAGAATCACAAACCAAAACCACCTATTATTCATTTATTTGGTATACATGTATTGTTCAAAAGATGTTGAATTCATCATAGAAGCAAAAAATCCATTTCTCCAGGTAAGGCACACCTAGACAGATGTCACAACACGGCTGATGGGAGACGAACCTGGACAAGTTCAAATCTTGCCAGTAGCAAGATCAGGAGAATGTGTACTGTGGACTAGCAAGGTAAACAGCTCTTAGTGAGTTCTCTGTTATATGCACAGTGCTACAAAGCACTTTAGCTAACTAGTTGAATGATAACCTGTTTTCATCTGTATGACTCCATTGCCATAGCAAGGGAACAATCTGATTTATTCTGTAGGGATGTTTCCATTTTGAGACCTATGAAGCTGTTGAAATGGAAACAACCTCCCAGAATAAATCAACTTTAATGTTGATGTGATAATTAACTGCCTACTAATAACATCTCTGACTTCTAATCCATGCTTTCTAATAATAATAGGCACTATTATTCCACTACTATAGAAATCTAGATAAATATTATAAAATGAAATAAAATTTTTAAAAAAGCACTGATCAGATTCTCATTTTAGTCTGATTTTTACGGCTAATGTTACTTAATTAGGCTCCTTATTGAATGTTTGTAAACATTCAATTAACGTTTTGACAAGTGATACCAGGTAGTCTCAGAAGAAGAAAAAAAATTCAGAAGAAAGACATTTTTAGGAAACGTTGAAGGCTCTGGCTAAATGTGAGACCCTAACAGTGGAAACTGTGCTGTGCAGGCAGTTTCTAGTTTCCAGAATAGCTGCAATGAATCATCAATTTTTTTTTACAACATAAAGATGCTTTTGCAGAGTTAAGATTTACAGACAGAACTTATCATCCCTGATAATTCCAGTCATGCAGATTTTGAAAGATGTACTAATCCAAACAGAAACATTCCATATAAGCTCTGAGTTTAGAAACATAAAACAGACATAATAGTAAACATAAAACATAGTAGGTGACCATTCCTTTAAAGCACTGTATCAGAGAAAATTGCATAGGAATTGATGGCAAATGGACATATACTTTCTTGGTGCAGGACATAAAGTGCAAGTTAGGGGAGCATTTGTCACTTTAAAAGAAAGATGCAATATGTTTGATGACTGCACTGTTCTAAGCATGTAGTCCAAGTTGATTTCTGAACATTTTAGTGCAAGTAGAATTTCAGTAGATGTTGAATGTTAAGCTACTTAATATAGAAATAGACACTTATTACATGCATATTCAGTGCCTAGTGGAATGTGGCCATCTGTAAAAGTGTCTCGGCCAAAGTCAGTAGATTTTATCAGTGTTTCTTTGGGCTTGAGAGGCTACAGGCATAAATTAAAAGGATAAAAAAAGAACAAGAGGCACTAGAATTGAAAAGAAAAAACTGCAAGTGATATTGAAATGTAAACAAAAAAATTTAAAAATTGATGTTACTATTATTTTAAGCAATTGTTATTATGGTCACTTACAGGGGAACTTCAGTTTATTTATAACAGTTAAATATGGTTTGATTCTCAGACAGAGATTTTTAAAAGAACCTCTGACTGGTATCTAACTCCCTTTCAATTCACTAAAATTTGATGGAATAATTTCAAGTATTGTACTTTACCCTGGTAATCCATGGCCTGTGCAATACAAGCTAAAATAACCTCTTGATGTTTCCTGGTGTTCCGATCCAGCAGTCCTTGCTGGACATAATGGGAATAAACCACCATCTTTTCAAACTTCACTTCTGTCATTTTCATGTACAATTTCCATGACAGACACATCATGCTATGAAGTAAACAGTCCTAAGCCATAATGCAAGCATTATTTTTGATTCTTCAAAAGCAGTGTAAACAGAGGAGCAACAACAAGATGTACAAAAAATGAATTCTGATTTTGTTGGTGGACCTTCTTCACCATGTGGTCTTGTTAGTATAATGGAATTCTGAGCTTCTGTTGGAATCTGATTGTATTATTAAGTGCTTTTCGAAAAACAGAAAGGTCAAAAAAAGTTAGGTACTTCTTTGCTCATAAGCATTGCCCAGAACCAATTTCCAAAAATGACTGCACACAACACCTGACAGGAATATTCTAGTATTTTTTTATAGGGGATAATGAAGATTTGTTTCATTTGCATGAAACAGGTTGTTAGCTGGGCTTTTGAGAGGAGATACAAACTGTTTTGCACAAAGTGGGAAGCAGAATGACAAATTGTTCTCAAGTTTATTTGAGATTTGCTTTCTTTCTCCTATTAGACAGTTATTCACTCTATTAAATATTCTGCATTTTCTTTTCTGTTCTCCTTTTTTAATGTTGTGAGCTTTGTTTAAGGTGTTTAGGGTTTGGGGTTTTTTGGTTGGCTTTTTTTTTTTTTTTTTTTTTGGTTGGTTGGGGGTTTTTTTTTGTTTTTTGGGGGGGGTTTTGTGTTATTTGGGGGTTTTTTGTGTTTTTTTTCTTTTTATCTTCTTTAACTCCAACATTTCTCAATTTATGTCCCAGCAACCTTTTTTTTTTTTTTGTTACCACTGCACTTTTATAACTATTCCTACTACTCTTAATGGATAGCTCTTTCTCCTCTTCTTTCAGGTTTCAGCATTATTACAGATTGTCTAGTATTTGAAGTCTTGTCACAATTTTCTCTTGAGCCATTTTACTCTGTTTCACTTTTGAATATTTATAGTCTTTTAAGATGTTTTCTCCAATGTCTTCTTCTTGACATATTTTTATTCAAGGTACTATTAAAATGTATTTGTTGTATCCGTGTGGTTGGGATAAACTTTAACCTTTCTACTAATTGATGTATCTCAGTATTCAGAAAAGTAAGATAATTAAGAAGACACAGATATGATGGAAGGAGGTAGGAGATTCACTTACTGTAAAATTTATTTTCTGTAAGGATTAATCATCTTCCTATAACAAATGCTATAGGAATACACTTGCAGTGACTAATTTTTAATTGTGTATTGAATTTTCTTATTTCCCCTCATCCTCCTATTTTTTAATTTATGAAAGTGATAGCATTTTTTTCAACAGATTTCCCTATAATAGTTATTACTTTCTAAAAGTTTTCAAACAGTTTGCTCCTTAGAAGTGATTTTGACAAGCCATATTCTTTAAAATTACTTCTAGATTCCTACTATGTCCACACATTGTATATTGTGCTGCTTTTTTTTTTTTGACCTGAGAATTTTGAAGACTGAATTGTTTTGGGCATAGCAAGATCTAAGGAACACTTGATGTTTAATTACAGATGTAATTAAAAACAAAGGAAAACCTTCCTAAATTATGAGAGGTTTATATTCAACTGACAGAACGTAATTAAACCTAACAAAGCTGCCACTTACTAATTCATTAACCCCACTCTTTTCTTAAATTTTCACCTGGGAAGGACTTAATGTTCCACTTGCTGGGGTTTGTGGAATTAAAAATCTGAGCTCCACCACTCCCTTCTACAAAAACTTTGTAAAGAATCCCATCAACTACAGCCAAATAATAGTCATCCTCAGGAATTGAGATTCATGGCTTTGCAGCTGGATATCTGTTGTACACAGCATTCTGTTCTTTATACAAAATGCTCAGATTTTTACTAGGAGAATAATTACCTATTTTACTTTCATTGGAACCAAAAATGAGGGTCAAGAGTCCATATTTTGATCCTTTGGAATATCTTTGTAAAGTGCAAGATGTCTAGTAATTAACTTAGTTATGAAGCAGGTGTAAATTGCTTCCAGAATTCAATTGGCAATTAATTCCAAGATAGCCATTTCTGAAAATCTGAGGAAGTCATTATATTAATGTGTCGGATTTTCTTGGCCCAGTTTTTGCTAGTGAGTAGGGTGGGGTACAAAAATGGCTCCTGTGTGTCCTGTGGGAAGATTCTGGAAGTTGTTCACCATGTCCAGCAGAGCCAATCTCTGATGGCTCTGAAGATGATGGACATGCTGCTGGACAAACCTGGGCCAATTAGAGATGTTAACTACGCCTCTGTGAAAACATATTGAAGAAGAAATCAAAACAATGTGAGCATTTTTAGTCAGAGGAGGAGGAGGAGGAGGAAAAATATGCGAGGGAAAACAACATGGAGGCACCAAGGTCAGTGGAGAAGGTGGGGGAGGAGATGCTCCAGGCGCCGGAGCTGAAAACCCTCTGCCGGCCATGCTGAAGACCATGGGGGAGCAGGTGGTCCCCCTGCAGCCCATGGAGTCCAGGGGATGCAGAGAACCCCCACAGCCTGTGGGGAGGTGCCCATGCCAGAGGAGCAGGTGGATGCCTGCAGGAAGCTATGATCCAGTGGGAGTCCCAGAGACTGAGAGTTGCAAAGGCTTTGCAGGAGAGAGAGGCCTTGCTCCTGGGATGGAAACAGCCTGGCCTCGGCTTGGCCTCAGCTTGGCAGTCTGCAACCTATGGACAAGAACTTGTGCTGCAGCAGATTTGGGCAGATTGCTGCTCGTGAGATTGGACCCACGCTAAAGAAGTTCACAGAGGGCTGTCTCTCATGGGAGGGATCCCCATGGCTAAGTAGAGGACTCTTCTCCCTGGTGGACTGACCCTGACCAAAGGAAACCCCCATACCCTGCCCCCACCCCGGAACTGTTGGTTGGAAGGAGGGAGGGGGGTGAGCGGGGAAATGGTGCCTTAAGAGGGAAGGGGGGTGAGTGAAGAATCAGTGTCTTAAGAGCTTATTTTTACCTCTGATTTATCATCTGACTCTGTTAGGTTAATAAATCACTTTGCAACTTTTAGTGTTCTACCTGTCTTTGCCCTGTTCTGTGCGTTCTGCCACCAGTGGCTTATCTCAACTCATGATTCCGGTGTGTTTGTGTTAGCTTTTTCCTCTCCTCTGAATGGTTGCGGCAGGAGAGAGTAGAGAGAGCAGATGTCGTAGGTGCCTGGCATTTAGCCAGGGTCAGACCTCAACAATTAATATTTTGGCATCTAAATATTTTTGCAAGGGCATTGTTCAGACACATGCTTAGAAGTTGTGTTCAAATTTATTTATGTCTTTGGTGATTAATGTGTATTTAAATGCCTTGCTGAATATTGATTTTAGCATGTACTAAACTGCTTGGTTGAACTGAGGTCGACTTGAAGTGTTTTAGCTATGTGCTAAATTGTGTAGGCTTATTCATTTAGCTTCTGCACTTAAAAAGGTGAAAAAGTTTTAGCTATGCGCTAAATTGCGTGGGCTTATTCATTTAACTTCTGCACTTAAAAAGGTGAAAAGCACCTATATGTAGGTACAGAGGAATTTCATTTGTATTGCTAAGGATGTTGGTAAATAAATTTTAAAACATGATAATTTTATACCTAGAGTTTTTTACCCTGATTTCTTCATGAACACGCTTAGGAACAAAGCGTCCAAACTAACCCTAAGACTATTTAGGAGAAACATTGGAAAATATTGTGTCGGAAGTAAAACATTCTCATCTCAGTGAAACTTCCATTTCTCAGTCTATTAAACGTGAATTAACTCACATTCAAATGGTCTATCTGCATTGACAACATTGATATGCGTTTAAATGTAAGTACTTATTGTTTATCATTCTTTCTTGTTTTGGTTTTGTTTTGGTTTTTTTTTCAGTTCAACACTTTCTTTTCTAGGCATAGCCTATGTTATGCATTTTCTGTATACTTATTAAATAACTTTTCTGAAATTATTAGCTGGTTGTAAGTTTTTTGAAATTACCTTCACTATGAAAGTTGTCTATTATTCAGCATTAACACTGTGAGTAGCAGAAATGTGGCAATATTGCACGTCACTTGAGCCCCAGAATCATAATTATGCTATAATGTAGGAAGCTTGCCACTTAGATGGTCAGGCAATAAAGGTACTTTTGTCTGTAATACAAAAGCTTAATTCTGGTTGTATTTCAAAGAAAAAATTTCAGCACTTTTGAGTTCTTACTGACTTTCTGAATAGGTGTTAGTCATACTGTTATTTCAGGCAACTAATTGTTTTCTTGAAAAGGTATTATCTGTATTTTTGTCATTGATAATAAGTAACAGATAATAAACACATTGTTTGGTAGCTTTTTAGTGCTAGATATACATGCAACTGAGGTTTTTAATAAACAATGGAATAAACAAAAAGAGCTCAAATGTCCCAAACAAAGCATAATTGTAGTAATAATGTTGCTCTTCATGTGGTGTTTCTCTCTAAAGCTTTCCAAACCACTGTGTGAACTTTGCCCGTAACATTGAAACAAGGCTGGAACAATCACATCTGGTTTGCTGGAATATAAGTATGCAAGTGGGTATCATCTCTAATATTAATTTACTCTTTATGTAGCAGAACAGCAGTGACTTAGGTGGTGTTTTTTTTTGTGGAAGGATGTGAGAAAGCATTTCCAATTTTTTTTTTTCTGAATTTAAATGCTATTTCTTGCCACTAAGAAAGCTTTTAACATTTATAACTACCAGGAACTCTAACCTGAAGACAGAACTGATAAGCTTATCTCTGAGATATGGTGAAGCTTATTTAAAGTGTTGTGTAAATCGGGCCTATACTCACATTATGAATAAACTGTGAAATCAGTCCATGTGTGTTACAGAAACCCATGTCAGCACTTCATAAGATTTAGGAAAAATACTGTGTGTTTCTGTACATCTCTAGCACACCTCCACACTTCTGCTTTGCTGCTGGTCTGTTCACTTCTGTAGGGTTTCTAGAACTTGCAAATGTTCATGTTGTTCCTTCTTTCTCAAAGCCACAAGCTAACAAAATCAGGTAGAAACTGTTGGCTTAAAAGCTCTGTCTAAACTGAGGATACAGAGAGCTTTTCCAAATGACCAGCCTCAAGTGTCTTTCCTAGCCGTAACACAGACTTAGGGTAAAGCAGAGGAAAACACCAGAATTCCCCTACTTCTCTTCTTCCCCAAGGCTTCCTTGAGGTGTAAATTCAAGTGTGCATGTCAGCAGGTGGTATTGTTTCCGTGCAGCTGGAGTCTTCTGCATCACTGGGACTGGGAAAACAGAATCAATCTCTGATTTTCAGAAAGTAGAAAGAGTGAAAAAATATCACTTTCTGAAATTCTGATCCCAAAGCATTATCCTCTAATATATACAAGTAACTTCAGTACCCATTAGTAATATCTCCATGTAATTTATTTGAAGAACATAACAGATACTTAATTAGTATTTTTCGTATCAATGTTAAATTAAAACTTTTGTCTCCACTTCCTTTCCTTTTGAGGCAGGAGTGTCTGTAAGTAAAGTATTCTTGTTTTGCTATGATTAACTCACTCTTGAGCTTTTATGAATTTTCATGAAAATATGCTGTTTATGTAAAACCACTCTGAGAAGCCACAAATACTGAAATTTCACACATGGGCTTAACCTCACTTCAAAATTATTTTGCCCTGCAAGGGATGGTCTTGCATCCTATCTCCCTCCACCTCGCTTGCTTTCTCTGGTGGTCATGAGTGTGGCTTCTTGGTCACAGATGCAATCTGACTGCTGACTGGTTTTGGGTCCATCTGTCTTAAGAAGAAAGAACCAGCCTTCCAGGCCCTTCAGCAAGTGGAGTTCCTTGCTGGTGGTGCCAGTGTGCTGTTATTCTTATATGTCTTATACTAAAGGCTATTTTCTGTTCATTAGTTTACAGCAGAAGTTTGAGAGCTCCACTGCAGCCTTTACTTGCCCCCATTCACAAAACAGACTACTGTTTAAGTTTCTTAAATCTTAACCATGTGTGATGTCCACAGAGTTAAGCTGAAAAAGTTTAGGCAGTAGTGCCTTCAGATAATGCAGCTAATACCAGTTCATGGCAGAACAAATGCAGGTAAGTCTCAATATGTTACATTGACCAGCTAAAATAAGGCCCGTGGAATTTTAGTAGTAAGAGCAAAAAATCTTATTTATTTCAGATACGAAGTTGATGTTGAAATCACACCTTGAATGTGAAGTAATATTAGCTGTACCCTGAGGGGAAAGTGAAATATATTCTGAAATGGACATATTTGCAGAGCATACCAGATAATAATTAATTTGGACAAATAGAGCGGTTCATCCTGTCACAGCTAACTGATAATGTTACTTTAAATGCAATTAATGCATTAAAAATTAGCCATTTTAAAAACACAACATAATAAATAATAATAAAAACACAACATAAAAAATGGGATAACCAAGTAGAAAACAAACTAAATAGTACAAATAAGCAATTTAAGAAAAAATTGTTTTGAAGACAGCTGAGAAGTTACTAGAAGAGAGAAAAAAATTTTATACCCTTTATCTGTAGTTGCCAGAAAGTTATTTAATTTTTTTTTTTTTTAAATCAGGACAAGTCATTGCAATCTTTTACTCTATCGAAGCTTATGTTGGCCTCTGCATGTAGTCTTACAGAAATGCAGGTAGATTCTGCTAAGAGAAATCTTTGCAGGACTTATGACTTATCTTTAACCAAGGAGCCAACAGCTTATTTTTTATTATAAAAGAATTTTGTGTGTATATAACTAACACTACTATGCCACAAAATCAAGGGAACACTTTTCGTCTCATACACATGTAACTTTTGAGGTCATCAGCATCCATGAGCTTCATTGTGAGGCTGGTGCTGAAACAGACAGAATTGCGTGTTCCTACTTTTTATAATTCTCTCCAGCTACTGGGGTGAAGAAAATGGTCTGAGTTAGGTGAGCATTGGGAGAATCAAATAAAAGTGTGCGGGACTGAAATTACTAAGCCATATGGTTGTCACTGTCTTTGTTTATTAGAGTGCACAGCCATAATGTTTATTACTTGCTTGTATGTAGGATTTATGCACTAGTCACCCTTACCTTGGTGGACAACAAAAACAAATGTCTACAGAGTTTCATTGTGTACCTGAAGGCTTTTTAAAAGCATTGATCTTCAGGCTGATAGCTAAAGTCATTGGTAATGACTAATTGTTCTATTTATCTATCTAGGGAAACACATGCAATAAGTATTTTGGCAAATGTCCAGATGAGATAAACCAAAAATCTAATACTTTACAAGAAAGTTTAATATCTGATAAATGTCTTATTTTGGATCAAGCAAACCTTTCAATTTCTGGTAAGTGGGATTGAATAAGGATTGGATGTGTTGTAGGGGGGTCAGGAGAAAAGTTTAGCATAAGCATTTCATTTGAAGCCACTTCTAAATGACTTTTTGTCATGACTGTTTTCAACTTCTCTGCATTAATAAAATCTACTCATTTAGAATCTATCTCTCCTGAATATGATCTCTACAGACAAAGATTTATGGTATTTAATATATTTTGAAGCTATCCCATAAAAAGCAATCCATCTTTCTAAAAACATGTTTATGTAAAAATTAAAGCAAGAGAAATAATTTCCCACCCTTGCAAGACAGAGCCATCTCTGCCCCATTGTACAAAACCAATTTATTTCTATGGACCAGAACAAACAACCCCAGGGGATTCTCCCAAGTCTATTTCTAATGAAATTATTAGCAAAAGAGAAAAACAATTCAGACAGTAATCAAGGAACAACTACATATTTATCAACAGAATATTGATAAAATGCAGCTTTTGCTTATGTAAGAGCTTTAAAATCTACTAGATTTTTCAAAAAAGCATGTGGATATTTGTGAGGCATAAACTTCTCATCAGTTTGTCACCTGCATTTCTCTGACCCAGAAATACAACTAATTTTTGCATGTTTTAAATGCTCATTTTAAGCAAGGAAGAATGGGAAATCTGATGAAATCTAGTGCACACCTGCCAAAAGCTCTGCCTAGTTCCTAATAAAATTAACATAATCAGAGAAGCACCATAACATGCAATGGGATCTCCTCAGTGTTGAGCAAGCAGGGGCTGGAGAGATAATCCCTTTCGTGTATACTGCATCTGTAGCCTCCATTCAAGCAGAATCCAAATTCCAGAAACTCATTCAAGCGGCAATTGTACCTCTTCTGTGATAATATTTGATATTTGGGCACGTAGCTCATAATGACTTGCGTGTTAATTCCTGTAATTTGTGATCCTCTTTGACACTGGATGCTAAATTTGTCCCTGTGCTCTTTGGAAATTAGCCACCCTTCCATAAATGAGAAAGCCATCCCAGGTGCTAGGCGGCAGGAGGCACCAAATGCCTGCAGAGCCGGAGAGGGTCTGTGCTGCCAAATTGGATGAGCCCAGCCAAGGGCTCAACAGACCTCTCCCTGAGGCCCCTCTTCAAACTGGGCATAGGTTTTGGCTATGCAAGGGTGCAATTCCACTTTTGTAGCTCTTTCCACTTGGCAATAGTGAGGGAGCCCAGGAGTAGGAAGGTATAGTGGTGTTTCCAGGTGTGAAATGTTCTTTCCATCATGCAAATGTTGTCTTCCAAAATCTTATGTTCCTTTGTAGAAGCAATGCCGGGGACTTCGGATAAAGGCTTTAAGTCTGTCCTGTCAAGGCCATTAAGAAAGGGCAGAAATGCTTCAGCAAGGTGATACATACGTAGATGCTTCCTCCTGCTTTGGCAGGCTCTCAGATTCTATTTGTCCCTTTTTTTCTGTCCTGTCTCCACGTTTTCCCATTTCTTTGTGAGTCTGTGCTCCATCCTTTCTTTATCATCTCTTAAAGGATGAAGCAGAAGAAGCTGGAAGCAACTGCCTATTAATTGCAGTTTAAAGTTCCCTGCCACAGTGGGTTGCCCACATGCTTTCCCTTCATTATCAGAAGCCACGGTGCAAGAGTGCATAAAGTTGCTGACTTTTAGCTGTCTGTGCACCAGTGGAACAAGACCAAACCTCATCACATGAATAAGCTTGTAATCATTTTGGCATAAAATTTAATGACACAGGTTAAACCCAAGATAGGACAAATTACTGGCACATACAAGACAAATTTTATTCAGTCTCGATTGTGATAATCCTGTTCTTAGCCTCTAAGTAAAATAAGCTAGTGAGATATAGTATAAGGTAAAACACTATGACTATATGCAACAGTTCAAAGCCTTTCTTCAAGCTGTTATTTTTCTTGGAAATTCTTTCTAGATGATGCGACTATAAAAGCATCATGTTTTTTTCAAGGAATAAATAAAAAACACTCAGTAAGTATTGGCCCAGAAATACACTGGCAATAAAACTGAGTTCCAATCTTGATTTCTTAGCTGACAGGGTCATTGATTACCTGTTATCTCCATTCCCAAGATTTTTCCTGGCTTAGAAGAGGCTTTAAATTAAGGGTTTTAACTGAAAACATGTGCTGCTCATTAGCTCTGGTACTGGAACACCTGTGCTGTTCTCATGCGTTTAACAGGCCTTTGGTCAGCCCAGGCTCCTGGATATTATTATATTTACTGTTGCTGTGGCGGCTAGAGGGTTTATCTACCATTATTGGCATTTCTATCCTGTATTTCAAGGATGCAGAGAGGACTGACTTGATGAACAGAAGGAAATGGGTTTTAACCTAAAAGATGGGGAAAATGAATTGTTGGTGACTAGATTAATGTTCAAGATCACCTGTTTTTTAAAATGGGCATCTCCTTCTAAACCTTTGTGAAAATTTAACTAGGGACTGTACATTTTTTTTCTGAAATTGGCTGGATTGAAGAGGTCTGCTTTGTTTTGCAATGCTGAATACAGCAGCGTTTTTTAGCTAGGCTTTTTGCCTTGAAATAAAGATGCTGATATTTTAGACTTGCCTATGGTCTGATTGCTTATACTTTGAAAGTAAACTGACACAGTTGTCTTTTTGGTCTTCATAGCATGAAGACTAAATATAAAGGCTGTGTTTTCAGTGAATATATAGTTCTAGATGTTGACTTATCCTGTCCTGAATGAGGTGTTTGAGTCTGACAGCTCTTGATTGTGTACAAAAAATTGAAGCAAGGTACCTTGTTTACAGACAATAAGGTCCATGAATTCAGTGTAAGTTATCTACATACTTACTGCAACTGAAGAACTAAAAATAGCTGTAAAATGAAGCAAGCTGGCAAAAGACTCTAGCATGTGCCATCTCTGACTTCTGCCTATTCAGTGAGGCAGCGAGAGGTTGTATCTCACTTCTTGAGAAGTGTAAGTCACTTCTTCTCAAGCATGCTTTGTTTAAGAGTAAGCAGGGAGGAATAATATCTTACTATAAAACTGCCTTTGACTATCCCTTTTTGGGAGTAAAAAGAATCTTTTAGTGAGATTAATAAATGCTGTGCTGATTCTGCCTGTCATTCAGCAGTAGTGCTTATTTGCTTCTGAACTCTTGTTATGCTATATTTAGCTTCCATCTTTTATGGCCATTTTCTTCAAGGAGCTGAGAGAGAAGGGTGAATATCTCAAACTAATAAAGTTGGTTGTTTTTTCTTCCTCAAGGTACCTCTTGAATTTTGAAAATTCACTTTGCTGGAACATTCAGAAAAAACTTGCCATCAGGACGGTTCTCTTAATGTTTGCAGGGTCTTTGGAGGTAGGTCACTGATACAGTTTAAGGTGGGAATCATAAACTAGTGCTTCCAGTGAGAGGTTATACCATAAGGTAAGGCTTTCTTTAATCACTGGAGACCTTACAGAGAAAATAACCATAAGAACCAGACACGATCAGGTGCAATTATTTTGCTGTAAAGAAAGTCTGTTGGTATAATAAAGCCGGTCTTCACGTAATAGTAGCATTGTTGCAAGGGCTGGAGATAAAACTGCTCAAAGTGGCTGTACAGAGAGGTAAGGTGCCGTGGTCAATGAAGATATGCACACCTGCCTGAATTTGGTTACTCTGAAGTGCCACACATCTTACTTTTTCCTCAGTTCCAAGTCTGTAAAATGGGACAGATATTTTTTCATCTCATGAGATTTTGTAGCCATTACTTTTTTTTTTTTTTTTGTGAAGTACTTGGATGCCAGAGTAATGAGAGCTATAGAAAAGTCTATTCAGGGAATTAATAATTCTGTCTTTAAGGCAGAGCCTGAACAGCAGGTAGTAAATAAAATCTGAGGTCACAACATAACTGGTGAATAAGAAGGAAAATATTGGCCAGTCAACCAGGAAGCATTTACAGTCCTTTCTGAGCTTCTGATTTAAGCAGGGATCTTGTGGAAAATAACTAGTTTGTAATTAAAAATTGAGTCAAAACATACATGTAGAAGGGAAACAAGAATTAAAAGATGATGATGCTGAAGTTCTGAACATTCTCTTTGTGATTCTGTGTCCCTTATGGAGAGGATGTGGGATTAAGTATAAAAATTTACTTCTGCATCTAAGTGATGTGCTGCAGTGGGAAAATAAAATTAAAAGTTAAATCTTCTGGGAAGAGGAAGATGGATACTGCCTGTGGCTTGAAGTACAGATCTGTTTGCATTTAGAAAGTAATTTTTGCAAAGAATATCCTCATCATTGCAGTTCCATATTGCTCTGCTGCATAGCTCTTGGATCCGAAAGCAGTCAGGAAAGCATAGTTTGACAGAGTGGAACAATTCTGTGACAACAACAAGACCAGGTGCCTTTGTTCAAACTCATGGGAAGTGACTGACTGATGGGTAACATGAGTAATCTGCTGCTAGGAGTTCACTCATGTCTGTCTGTGGCAACAAAAGCACAGCTGTTCAGCTCCAGCTAGGTGCCTTGGCAAGGCTTCTATGTACAGGCTTGTAACAGCCTTTGAAATACTTGAGGTACATTTGTATATTGTGCATTGCTATGTGGACTTAATGGTCTATTTCTCTTGTCAAACGCTCCCATAAACAAACATACTAAGTCATTTACTTTGTTGCGGTAATTGACCTTATCATATGAAAAGCATGGAGCTGAAATCTAACTTGCAGATATTACAAATATATGCATACTGCCAGAGGCTCTCCAAAATCCAGGCTCTGTCCTGTTCCCTGGCATTCAAAAGTGTTCCTGGCCTTGGTTCCCAGTGATGAGTTTCCAGTTATGAGTTCAGATCAAAAGTGTGATCCTTCTGCAATAACTACACACCTGAAAATGTTACTGAGACCATAGAATGAAATATGAGAGCAATAGGGAAACAAAAGAGACCTGTTTCACTTCAATTAGTCGTTTATTTGGGTATTTGCCTAGATATGACATTTATCAGGGAAACTAGAATTATCTAACTACTTAAGAGTTACTTTGCATTTTATTATTTTGGCAGAGAAATGAATTTGGCCAACTGATTTGTTGCTAAATTTCTTGCTTCTGCTTCCTGAAGTACTATTCAGTTATCATCTTCCCTTTCAAAAAAAGGTCTGATGCTCACTTTAACCATTATTCTGCTCCCTGCTGCTGTCTGAGGTGGAAAACATATTTTCTTGTTAATCTTTCATGTAAGCCACCTACAAAGGTGAGGGCACATGATGCCTGGAAAACACCTCTAGATTTACAATGAGTCTTTCTGGTCTTCCACTTCTCTAAT
Organism: Acanthornis magna; assembly: GCA_036785705.1. Taxonomy (NCBI): domain Eukaryota; kingdom Metazoa; phylum Chordata; class Aves; order Passeriformes; family Acanthizidae; genus Acanthornis; species Acanthornis magna. The sequence continues at coordinate 12,200,911 of JAWUZG010000025.1, forward strand.
CACTGCATTCTATATTTCCAAAACTGTGTTGACGTTAATGCTGTAACCAAGATTTTGAAGGCTATTATTTGCAGGCAAGCTCTTTGAAAATAACAAGCTAATTTCAAGGCTTAGCCTGTGACATCTTAAGACATCCTATTTTCAAAGCAGACTTCTTGTGTATACAGTGAAAATTCACACATTTTTAACTAAACGCCTAGAATTGCCAGCTTGGTTTTCAATTTCTTCAGTAAAATTATATTTTAAAAAAATAGATTTTATATCCAGTTTCAGAAATTGGATATATATAAAGCATAAAGGGACTAGAGAGTGATTTTTCAGTCTAATAAAATATATAGAAGCTGATAACTGTGGAGGATTATGGATTTTTTTTTTGTTTGTTTCAAGGAATGGAGATCAAGAGGCAGAAAACTGTGTGCTTAGCTGAGGAGGAAAATGTTTGTTGTGGGACCCTTGTCAGTGCACTCATTCTGCATGTTATTCTGCTATGGAGAAAAATGGGACTTTGAGTATATGTCAGTAAATAAATTAATTGCTCTGAGATTAACTCTAAATTTTTTTCCACAGTTTCAAGTCCAAATCAAGCCAATTCAAAAGCCTAACATTTTTGTAGCAAGGTGTAACTACTAGGAAAAAAACCCAGTATGCTAAAAACAGTAAAGTTGTTAAGCCAAGCAGCAAAAGGCCAGAAAACTCTAAAAAGTGATGCTGTGTTATGCAAATAATAGTAATAATTCTCTCTTGTTATGTGTATCACTATGATGCAATCTATGATAATATCGGAGCTCGTGCTGTTGGGCTCTCTGTTCTTCCATTGGGCAGATTTTTATATTCTGCACAGATGTGCAGAGATGCTAAAGACTCTAAGCTGCACATTTCAACAGGCTTGTTTTTTCTAAATGAGAAAAATAGTGGCACCCGTTTTCATTTTTAGACACGACTGACTGACTTTTGGCTTAAGCTTCCTGAAATACCTTATCTGAAGAATATTGCCAAAATGGAAAATTTCACCAGAAATTTCGGCAGGAAAAAAAAAAAACCAGAAAATAGGATACCAGTATGGTCTACTGAACCTCATTATGACAACAGATAGCATGCTAGCTCTATGTATTGGAAACAGAAATATAGATACAGTCATCGTAATGAAACCAACTGTAGGAACTAAAGGTGATTCAATAGCTAGTTTTTATCTGGATTAAAACAACCAGAAATAATGAGCAGATTGTTTCTGGGAAGATTTTTAACTGATGTTACCTATCTAGTGTCATTAAGTCATTACCACATACAAAATACAACAGCACAGATGGGTATATAGAAAATTACTGGTTCCTTCTTTAGAAGTTACACTCTATTCATTCTGTGAAGTTTTCTAAACATAAATTCAAATGAACAACAACTTAAGCTCGACTGTCTTTCCTGGACATCCAAATGAGACTAGCAAAGCAACTTATTTTATGTGAAAAGAATGAGGAAACTGAAATGCAGAGTTGAAATAGGGAGCTGCCAGAAAATATTATATTAAAGAAATAACCTATCATTATAGGCTGACTAATAGTCAATCACTTGGTTCCATACCACCCACAATATTATATATGCTCATAGGCAAGAAAGAAAAGAATCTTAATCTGAATCCAGATGCAGAGTTTAATTTTAAATAGCACATAATCCATCATTGTTTGCACTTGTGTGCCTGAAAGAAAGAGCAGAGCTTAGAAAAATAATATCAGCTGTTTCTTGCTGGATAGCAAAGCAGGATATTTGGTATATGTTGTCTCAGTTTTTTCTAGCCAAGACCTATCTCTTTCCTGGAGCCGAGAAGATATCATCATTTAATCTCAAAATCCACTCCCATACCAGCAATTTGAATATCACCTGTGTCAATGTAAGTATAAGGCTTGGAGCAGCTTTGGAAGGATATGTTTTTAAGCCAGCCTTTACTAATTTTGAATAGTTCTCAATTCTGATACTTTTTTCCCCTATTATGCACCTAATCAGATTTTTATTTCTAAGAGAATGGTCTCTTTTGTGGTTATTTTTTCTACTACTGCTAATCCAAAAGTAAAATTACCAACTATTCTGTGTGTTATGATGATTCTAAGGGGAAGTAAATTTTTCTCTCTTTTTCTTCTTTCTTTCTCTGAGAAAATAAAATAAATAAAATAAAATTTTTAATTTTACACCAATCTCATATTCTAAAATGGATATTTGTTACGGCAGATTTTAAAGAAAAGTCACAGGAGGCTTCACCTATCCAGGAGTCATTGAGGAAGCTGATTGAATCAGCTGAAGTGCCTTCACATTCCTATGTTTGAAAGTTTTTCAGGATTCCTCATTTTTTTAAAGAGATTTAACAACCTCAGACCAGGTTGAAGATTGTCATTAAGGGATGAAATTTAAAATAAGCAGAACTCATGTTTATGAAAGACTCATGCTACTTTGATAGTAGGATAATTACCCATGCTTCAGCAACAGAAGAGATTAGACATGACTAAATTTTTGGATATGGTATATAGCTTGGATTGTTTTTTTAATTTTGCTGATTCCTTTTTTTTTTTTTTTTCTCCCAGTCCCAGAGTATTCTGGTGCCTGGGATTTAGGCAGGCAGTGGTTACAACTTCAGTGGAGATTGAGCTGACTCAGAGGAATACCCTCTCCTGCTGCTTTATTTTCCTATTGGTTAGCTATTATTAAAGTTAACTAGGCAAGAATAGAAACCCCATAGGAAAGCCCAGCTAGAAGTTGATATTTCTTTGTCAGCTCGAATTCCTCTGGTTAGAGATTCAGGCAGCAATTGCATATCCCATACCTGCTGCTATTTTTCCTTTGCCTGCTAATGAATCCCTGCAAAGAGGCAGAAGCAAATTAATTGATTTCCTGTATGTGTCCCAGCTTTGCTATTGAATTTAAAAGGAAATGATATAAAAAGGGGTAGAGGAGGTTGGCTTGTTGCTTTTTTGATTGTTGTTTCGTGTTTTTTGCTAATGTTTGGTTTGTTAAAGTTTTAATGACTCCCATTTGGTATTTCAGTTATAAATAGGCACACAGCAGTTTATGAAACTCAAGAGAAGAGGAAAAATTAGAGGAGGGTTGATGTTCTTTAATTATTACAAAATGTTCAGGGATGGGTCAATTGATAGCTGATAATGAAATTTTAATCATAGTAGTACTTAAGATTAAGATAAAATAATAAGCACTAACATGAAATGCATTGAGGCTTTTTACATAATTATATCTTTGCAAGAATTTAATTAGGATATAGTATTCTCTTGAAACAAACATGCTGCGTTGGGTTCGATTTGTTTGCAAGCATGATCAAAATGGGAGCAATACTGTCTTTTGCTATTTTATATCAATAGATTATGGTTTTGGGCATTGATATGCATTATGCCTTAATGAACATGTAATGTCTACTGGCCAGAAAGGGAACGAGGAGCCTTGAAATGGGAGATTTTTGGCTTCTAGCTGTGTTACTCATACAAGTCCACCACTGCTGCCTAAAAAAATAAAAAAAATAAAAAAAAAAAAAAAAAAATCAACAAAACTAATGGAAAAAAACCCCAACCAAACAAAACAATAAACAACAAATTTTTTAAAAAAAACAACAAAACAACCTGGTTCTAGCCACTAGAGAGTCATACTACTCGATTTTTTTATCCCATAACATATGTCTGGTCCCATCTTCCCCGTCCAGATAGGGCATTTAATTTTAGGAAGAGCTTCGAATTAGTTATCCCCCAAAAGGGAATCTAACAGGCAGGTGTTTATCACTGGCAAATCCCATACCTGTTTGTGCCATCATCTTCCTGTCTAGAGGAAACTGCATTCCTAGTGTCTCTGAAAACCTCCTGGAAGCAGCAAGATTGAAAGTCTGAAGGTAAAACAGTGAAGACTTAGAGCAGTCATTGTTTTGTTCTCTTTCAAAATTCTCTCAAGTCTCATTTTTTTCAGAAACATCCTGAAGGAGAAACTTTGTCTGCAACATGTTTTGATTCTTAATGGGTTTTTTTAAGTCCTGAAAAATATTCTAATGTTACAGGCAATATTTATTGGGATGCTTAAAGTAAACAAAACCCCAATTCTTTAGACTAGAAAACATCTGTGATATTTCTTCATACTCATTACAAAGAAGACAAAAAACCCAGAAGTGTTCTAATTATCCTGTAACTGAAAGAATTCATAAAGGAGCAAGACGTGGACTTATATCACGGATGTCTTTCTGCCAATAGCATAGCATTTTCAATAACCACGCTAACATTTTTCTGTTTCTACTTACGAAACTTAAATGATGTAAAAGATGGCATCTCTGGTTGCTGTTTGATGTCTTTAATAAACATATCATAACAATTTCTGTTCTGTTTGATACTGCAGCTTTTCTATTCCAGGGGGAAAACCTATGGAGACAGCAGCTAGCCGAGAACAGAAAGCCATAGCAGAGAAATAGGCAAAGGGAGAGGTATAATAGGAATAGTAGCAAGTTGCAGCAGCCTTTCATGAGGAAGTAAAGTTAATAAATATAAACTGGAGGAAAGACAAAAAGGTGGGTGTACAGTAGTTTCTGGATCCTGGCATCAAAGAAAATCAAGTAAGTGAGTTGGTTGGTATTTTTCTGAAGTGAGCAGCGTTCAGAAAACCAAACTACAATGAATAGGGCAAGGACTAGGCCTGGGATACTCTGGAAGAAGAGAGGGGGCTTTCACTTTGCTGTCTATTGCCACCCTGGCTTTGTTAATAGCCTACAAGAGGCAACAAACATTGGGAAGGAGAACCAAATAGAGAGATGGTAATGGGAAAAGAATCAGGAACATGAAAAAAAGATCAGATTGTTTGCATGCATTTGTAACTTTGTACAGAAGACTGCTGGTTTGATTTCTGCTCTAGTGCTCAATTCTTAGTGCTATGAAGCTGTCTTTCTAGGACTTTTGAATGAAAGTGCTGTATAGGTTATTCCTGATATTCTGCAGTTAGGTGTCCCACAGTTACACCAAGTCCTGATTTTGTCTCTGCAATATGACTTAGTTATTAAAGCAAAACTTTGCATACATTCTTTTTAAGACAAGATACATGGCAACTGTAACTAGTCAGATCTCTTGGAGCAAAACAGAAAAGGGAGTGTATGACCAGTTGTTAAGTTTATTTTTACTTTTGGTAGAAGTTGTAGAACACTCAGGCTGTTCAAAAATTATATCCTATATATGTTCCAGCAAAGGCTGCTCATGACAGATAGACATCATCAAACTGACCCACAAAAGAGAGGATAAGTGTCTGTGTACTACTTGGCTATTTAAAATTACTTAGTATATATTGGCCACTTATTATTGATCCCATTACATACAGGATTCTCATTTTCTGGTAAGTAGTGACAAAACTACAATGATCAGTACTTTTTTGCTTGTTTGTTAAAATATAGCTCTTTTCAAAGATAGTGTTCTCAAAATTAAAACTTTCAATTTTATTTTATTTAAAGATTTTGGGTAGGTTAGTAGAAGAACTATAATTCTGTTTGACTTGGTAAAAACTTTTTACTACTGAAGACATGCTTTTAGAGGAAAATCATTTTGACAAAGTTAGTTCAGCTAATTTTAATAAAACTTTGGTGGTTTTTCTTTTCCTTTTTGTTTTTAAGTAACCAAAGCAAGCAAATAATACAGAGAGCAAAAGAACAGAGTGAAAAGTAGATTTGTTTCAAGCTCATGAATTGGCTTTGAAATCTTACATATTAATTAATTCCCCTTTCTCTCCCCACTGTAATTCTTTTTAGCCAACTGCTTGACAAATGAAGCAAATCTTGAAGAAAAATCTTCAAAATCTTGAAGAATCATAGAATGGTTTGGGTTGGAGAAGACCCCAAAAATCATTTAATTCCAACCCCTCTGCCATGACCAGGGGCACCTTTCACTAGACCAGATTGTTCAGAGCCCCATCCAGCTTGGCCTTGAAAACTTCCATGGGTAGGGCAGCCTATACTTCTTTAGACAACCTCTTCCAGTGCTTCACCACATTCAGAACAGAGATTTTTAAAGATCTTTTTAAAGATTAATATATCATCTAACTTTCAGTTTGAATCCATTATTCCTGACACTATATGCCTTCATAAAAACAGTCCCTTTTCCTCTTTCTTATTGGCCTCCTTCAGGTACTGGAAGGTCACAACTGGGTTACCTCAAAGCCTTCTCTTCTCCAGGCTTGACAATCTCATTTCTCTCAGCCTTTTCTCATAGGAAAGGTGCTCCGTCCCTGTAATCAGCTTTGTGTCCCTCCTCTGGACTCACTCCAACAGGTCCATGACCTTCCTGTGCTGGGAGCCCCAGAGTTGGATACAGCACCCTAGGTGGGTTCCACAGGAGCAAAGTAGAATCAGGACGCAGAGTTCATACCTGCCCCACACTTTATACCACTGAAGCATTCTATTTGAAGCTACCTTTGGGAAATAAAAGGATAACTTAATCAGTGGAATTTTTGAAGTCAAAATCTATATGCCTATTGCTTGAGAGAAAGCTACAGGGGCTGACTTGTACTAATTACTGAATATTTTATGTACATGTCTGTATGGTTAAATCACTGCCTAGCTATACTGCTAGGCCAGCAAGCCTAGTCTGTACTAATTTTCATTCTTTGGAAAACCTTAAAACATGAGAAGTCTGTCCCACCTAATGTGCTTGATGTATAATTCAGCATGGTGTCCCATGTAAAACAATGGCCTGTGAGGCAGAAATGGGTTTCTGAGTGAAATAAGATACATCTGAGCAAAAGTACCATCTTGAATAGTCTCTCTGCAGCTCCTTTTCCATAAAAAACACTGTTACAGATGCTTTCATTGAATTGTAAACAAACGGCTGCTGGAGTAGACAAGTGTTCACCCAGTCAGATACAACTAATGGATGACTGAACAAGCTGTTTCTTATTGCTATTGTGTTGTCATTTGCCATCTCCAGCTGAGGTTACTGTTCATGGATGCTTGATAATTTGCACACTAGAGCAGTAGGCAGGGATGCGTACCTGTTAAAGTCTGGATCAGGCCCAGGACAAAGGTGTTGGAGGCACATTCCATGTGATCTGAATACTGACATGGCTAGACCTGCTTCAGTAACCTGCTGTGTGTATGTGCATATCTAAATTGATATGAACTAATAACAAGGGCTCTTGAGGTGACTTATTTGTTTTTTTCTAGTACCTATGTATACAGATAATCAATGTGAAAATCACAAGATGCAGGATGCTGTTGTTGTCTTGGTCAGAAATTTCCTCATAAATATTCAATAGAGGGTGCAGGTTACTGCTCAACTCAAAGTGAAACTCATTATGTTGAGATACCCAGCTAAGGTTAAAGTCCATAAAGCCAATCTCCCAAGATGTAAGGAACAGAACAAAGTCTGCAGGTTTTTTAGCAACTATGCTTGTTACAGTCCAGGGAGGAATGTAGTTGATGATTTCCTTGAATCTTGTTTTCTTTTTATGCTCTTGCATATCTCTCACCTCTTGGTTATCTTAAGGAAAAAGCCATAATCAACGCATAGAAGGGGAAAAAAAAGGACAAAAAAAGTATTAGTCCATAAAGATTTAAGAAAAAAAATAAAAAACCAAAAAATTAAAAATTCATCAGGAGACTCCCAGTGGAGCAGGGCTTACCCCACGTGTTTCAAAGTGCTGCATATTTAATGACTGATCCAGGGACCAGATTTTGTATTTGTCAATACAATGAAAAGATCCACCAGTACCAAGTGAACAGGCATGTGCTCTTTAGTTTGAGTCTGCTGAATTAAGGAAATTAGGGAAATAGATTTTTTTCATGTGGCTGACACGAAAACTTCATGATAGCCTCACCTCTGCTACTGCAGTCCCAGTGCTACAGAAGAGCAACAAGTTTTAAAGATGGAGAACGCTACTGACAAGAAGGTTTTTGAACAAGATTCACATTCCAGCTGAGGTCAATGTCCTCTTATGCTGAAGGTACAGCAGAGGGGTGGCCACAGGTAGGAATAAACAGGTGGTAGTAAGAGAAAATTCGGTGATACATAAAAACATGGGCTCTTTTTGACATCGAGCGGGACTGCAATGGGAGCTTTTATGCTGGGCACAAAAGCTACAAACATGAGGAGAAGTCTATTCAGGAACCAGCAACAAAGTAATCACAAGGATGTAGGGAAACTGTTTAGGAGTCTAATCAGAGTCCAGGACCTCCATAGATTTATTCTTGTTTTTTATCTTGAGTGCCAGGCAGTTTTGAAGTTTCAGTGTGTGGATAAGCTATAAATTATATTGATAAATTATAATGGTATAAAGATGAGCAGATGATGTAAAGATGAGGTTTACTTATATTTGGAACTGAGAAAACTGTATAGGAAGGATGAGCTGTATCTTTATCACAATGGAGTCAGGATGATGATACTGAATTAGAAAGGTTATAGAGAAATATTGAAACTTAGAAATTGGGGGAAAGCCTAGAGGCACAGAAAATCACCTTGTTTACACTGATGTGAAGAATATTCAATGTAGTCCTGAACAGTCTGAGATAAACAAAAATCACACAAAATTAGAGGAGGTAAATTAGTTCACCTGTAATGCCAATTGATTCATATGTGCAGCATTAAGTGATGGAGTGAGTGTATAAGCTTTGAAGTATTTGTAAACTAGCCTAAATTCTGCATAATTAAAATATATGACATTAAGTGATGCTTGCAAGCAGCTATTTCAGAAGGAGGAAATTCAGTGGGACATAATTTTACCAGGCCACCAACTTCACAGGAATCAAATTATTTTCATTGATGAGAGGGTCAAATGCATAACAGGACAGGTTTTAAAGGAAGAGGGAAGTATCATGTGGCCAGAATTCCCAGATTCTAATTGTAAGATTTTATTGATTGTACTGTTTATACCATAGTTAGGAAAAATAATGAACAGAGTGTTAAACAAAATCAGTCAAGTTGCAAATTTATGGCAGGTAGAAGAGTGGGAAATTAAAGCTACTGCGTACAGATCAATTCAATTTCTAGATGCAATAATTGGCTGCTTCTGAGACAAACTGTGTGTCACAACAGGAAAATGTGCCTTTCTGGTTTACACTGAATGCAGCTCAACACTGTACAGCTGCTTAGTGGTAGTTACCATAGTACAATTAGGTTTAATGTTGTAGCAGGAGCCAACAGATAAAACAAATCCAGTGCATGCATATTCAATTTTAAGAGTTGGAAGTGTACAAAAATGAGGGAATATGTCAAAACCGAACAATGCCTCCTTAAAGCAGCAGTGTAAGAAAATGCACACAGTCTGGAGACAGTTAAAAATCCATTTTACTAGAAGATTTAAAAAAACCCAGAAACACTAGCTCAATTTTAAGCAAATATATGGGTTATATTAGATCGGATAGACAAGTTGCATCCAGTAAGGCTAGGATGATACACACTCAAGAACCCTGGAGGAATTCAGATGTGAAATTACTGAGCTTGGTCTGCAGCCCAACATTACAAATAGGAGTTGTATGGGAGGAGTGGAATATTGCTGCTGCAATCCTACCTGCAAAAGGGTTCTGGGGGACATCCTGTCAACTACAGAGCAATGAGCCTGTTATACACCTCTGATAAGATAGCAGAAATTATAATAACAAATATATAAATATGGATTAATGCTCTCTGGGAGTCAGCATGGTTTCTGTAGAGGGAGGACCTGTCTCACTAATGATCTGTGTAACACTTCTGTGAATGGGGTATCATGCATAGATTAAATCCAATGGAGATAAAGGAAGCAAATTAACATGGTGTGACTGACTAAAACCCTAACGGTGTGATGAAACTCAGTGAATGACTCCCTGGATAGAAGAATAATCAGCAAGGGTGGTGTGCTCATGAAGTCCAGAGTATGATGTAAAGAAGCTGACTTCTGCCTTCACTCAAAAGGGACCAGAAGAGTGGGTTTTGTTTTAAATGAATAACAGCTGAGTGGATTAACCCAAGGTGTAAATGTCTCCCTGAGTTAGTCAGACCAGAATGGGGGGACAGAATTCATGGCTTAGTCCAACATAGAGTATAAACACAAGTAAAGTATTTTGAGCAGAAAAACAATGCTTAACTGCTTTCATTCCTTCCTGGTAAGGTGGGATGCCCAGAGCTGTGATGGTCAGCAGGTTTTAGAGACAGGGCTGGTAATGAGATTGAGCTGTATATTGCAATCACTATATTTTGTGAAGTGAAATCTACTTGTGTATTGTGTTTTCAATATATTATCTATCACTGCTAAATCTGAAACCCTGTGTGACATCAAACATCTCCAAGTAAGTAAATTTCACACTAAACGTTATTCGTTCCATACACAGAATATTTAAAAGAACCTGCTCAGAGTATGTTGAACACTGACACATGGCTGTAGGGGAAGACTTTACTTGTATTGAAAGACAGTTAAAGTAGAGGAAGGGTAGGGCTTAGCAATCACTTTTCAGGGTAAAGAAAGAGGGATGGGATGCCATTCCTGTAGGATTGATGATGAGATTGACTTTATTTAACTTCAGTAGTGTCCTAGAAAATACAATGAAGAGTGAAACTTTCAAGCTTGCAGATGATAAACATTTACCCCTGAAGTAAGCTAAGTGTGCTTCCTTAACTCAGTGGTAAAGAAGTCTACAACCGCCTAATAAAACTGAGATAAAAACAGCATATGAACTTTCATCATAGACGATTAATATAGGCAACTTAACTCCTGAGAGACCAAACTAAATCAAACTATATTATGCAAAACCAGAAACTACAACACAACAAGGAAAGTTTGGTTTGACAGTTCTGTGAAACATTTGGTTCAATGTGCTGTCTGCTATTCCTATCACAATTCTCAATACCAGGGTGGTTTGTGGGAGTAGATGGGATGACAGAAAGTGCCCAGGCCTGAGTGGTCTTCCTAAATAGTTTATCTGTTTTGGAGACAGAAGCTGGGCTAGGTGCTTACTAGGATGTGTCTGTGCTTACCATGTCTTTGATTGCATTCAGATAATGAGCAGTAACAGGAGCCCTAACTGCTGATGGTCTCTTTGTGCAGCGTCAGAAGTCCAGACAGTGCAATGGATATATATAAATATCCATGCCTTTGATGAGGTAGTGGAACATGGTAGCTACATCTGAACTGAAAGCTGTGAAGACATGAACATTTTCAGGTTTAGGAACACCAGCACAAAATGTGGGTGATTGGCACTTGTTTTATCGCAGTGTAAAATGAGTTCCCATTTGTTATCTGAAGCATAATGATTAGCCAAATGTTTCCAGTCAATTCTGAATGTACTAATTTAAATCTGAATAAAAGATCATTTGTGCACCTCCTTGGGCAAAGAGCATGCATATTTTCCAGTTATTGCAGTTGACTTAATGAGTGGCTACTCGGTTGTGTACTAAACCCTCAGTACCAAGCTACTTCTCAGGATTAATAATCTTTGTGATATTTCATTAATATTCATTGTTAATTAACACTTATGGAACAAAGAAGGAAATGTGCAGTATAGCATGGTTTTTTTCATCATTTCAGCTTCATTAATTCAACATCATGTTTTTTCATCTATTTTTCATAATGTACTCTGCCTAAGAAGAACAATACTTGGCAGAATTAATCTTATAGATGATAAACAGCCTGATAAAAGTAAAAGTTTTTTCAAAGCATCCTAAACAACTATTCATATCCTCTCCATTGTGACAAATACTCAAGGGTTTCCCTGTCTGCTATTCTGCTAAGCTGTTGCACAGTAACACAGTTTTTCTTGTATTTATGTCATTAACATTGCTGCTTTTGTCAAGGTCTAGGATATATTGTGGCGTAGTTTGAACAGAAAGATTTTATCTTCTGTTGGACCAGTTAATAAAACGTGAAAAAAAAACAAACAAACAAAAAGCCAAACAAGCTTTCATGTACACACGTTCTTCCTGCCATTAGAAATCATATTAGATTTATAACACCTTTCCCCCAAAGTTTTTTATCTATGCTTGTGTGAAATAGTCAATGAAGAAATGGAGAAAACAGGGAAAAACAACACACCTTCCCCCTTCAAATCTCCAAGATTATCTGTTCAAAACATTTTGTTCCCCCAAAACTATTTTCACCTCATATAAATACTAGTTTCATTTTTAAAAAAGCAAAAACTCCCCCAAAAATAACAAAAACCCCCCAAAACCAACCAAAAAAACCCAAGAACAACAACAACAAAAAAACCACCAAAAAACCAAACCAACCAGAAAAAAAAAAAACCCAAACAAATAACAAAAAAATAACAACCAAAAAACCCACAGAGCATTTATACTTCTTGATGAAGGATAAATAATAAAGTTCTCTGGAAAGAAAGACAATACAGAGGAATGAATATGGAAAAAATGTCCTAAACTACAATACAATATCTTCATATCTATGATGAAGACAGATCCAAACAAATCCTCCATTATTTTCAGTGATAAGGAGAAAAATCAGAGTTAAACCTTTTTAAAAAATCAGTCTTTTGATTTTTTTAAATCCTTAAAATATTGAAGAAAATACCCCCTTCTATGAAAAGGCAAAATTAGCATAAGTTTTGTTTGTAAGTTGAAATCTGGATCAAAATGTTGCAAGGCTTATACACAGCATTTCTATTGCACAAAAGGTCAGCTGTTGTTTTGGCTGACATTCTTAATATAGTAATGTTTCACAGCTGGTAATTTGCAGCCAGTAATAGCCAGATGGTGCTTTTTCTAAGGTGAATTTAGAGCATTTTGAGCAGTTGTAAATGTGAGACTCATAACAGCAAAGCAAAGCAGAGTATTCTAGAGCTCTGTCTTTCTGGATTCAATAGCATGCTTAATCACTGCCAAGACCAGGCATGCTTTACATGGTAGACTGCAATAAGGGACCTGTGATAATCAGGCATAACAAAATTGCTTTATTTTTGACCTCTGCCAGATTTAAATTTCAATTCACAGAGCTCATTGCTTTCCTGAGAATGCTTATTTTGAGATTTTCTCCAATTTTTGTACCTATTTTGGCAGACTTTATTTTAAATCACTGCCTTATTATGCCAGGTGTCCCTGGTGCCTGTGTAAAACATTTCATGTTATCAGACACTAATGTTATGAGGTTTTGGAGAGCTGGAACAGGCAATAAAGGTGTGGATCTGAAAACATGTATACATGGCATAAAATTAGTCCAAGAAACAAAAGTGGAGGAATAGATAATGTGTTTGCCATATTCATGCAGCAAGACTATATAATCTTTATTTTTAAGGAAACCAGCTTAGTGAAATTTTGTTACCATGTTCAATTCCAATCCTGAAGTGTTTATAATGGGCAAGGGAATGGTAAATGATGAGCTTCATAGATTTCTTGCCAGTTGATAATCTTTTCTGAAAGTTATTTAAGGTAATGGCTTGACATGATAATCTGCCTTCAGGCTATATCAGAGTTAGACCCACTGATGAGTAAAGGACACCTGAAACCAAGAAACTCCTCATCTCCCTATGCCTTAGGAACCTTTCCAAAATGGATATATGTTTTTTAAGACACAGTGTTGAAGAGAGTCTTGTGAAATTATATTGATACTCTTGGATTTCAAGGCAAAAATCCTCATCCTGGTGATATATACTAGTCTTTAGGGTTTTTATTTTGTTCAGGGAGCAACAAATTTACCAATATTCATTTGTAAGCTTTCCTTGCAGTTGAGCTAATGGTATGTGCAGTAACAAGGAGACAGAACATTGGACTACAGGGATCTCATTGGTTATAGAGTCCAATCTCTCCCAGCTGCAGGCAACAAGCCACATGCATGCTCTCACTTACTGGAAGAATACTAATCCAAAGGAGAGAAAGTACTGCCATTTCATCTCAAATGGGGCAGAAGTGAAAAGATCAAGTAAAATATCTAAGCAAAGGATTATGAAAATAATTTTTTTCAAAAGAAGCTAAAACTGCACCAGAATTAATATTTAATGAGGCCTGGTTGGAATTAAGTTTGCTTATATCTAAAACTGTATAGTACTGTTCTTGTTTAATTAAAAGACAGGTTTTATAGCTGAATAAAGAGATGTCCTTCCACCAGCAGGCAGCACAGCTCCTTAAAGTGGTGAGAATGCTGCAGCTAGCAACCATTTCTGTGCCCCTCTCCTAGACTATATAGTGAAAAGCAAATGCTCAGATAGTAGAGATTCAGTGCTTCATGAAAATTTTGTGCTTATGGTGCCTGCATCCCTCCCTGGGAAATAGGTCAGCCCAAGTATCAAAAGTCATGCCACTGGCTTTCCTCTGCATAGTTTTTGGGGGGAGGAAGGTGAAGGGGGGCACTGAATATTTGGAAATGTCTAACAAGAATGTTTTATGAGTATCATTAAAGTCCTGAATTTATTTTTGTATTTGTTTTTAAGCAACATATTTACTAGTGTTTCTCTCCTTTCTGATTTTAAACTCTTAAGTAGTTATATCCAGAAACTCTGACTTGGTTTTGGTAGTAACAAAAGTCTTCTGTTTGGAGACATAGAGCTCAATGATGCAAGCAAACATTTCAAATCTCTATCAAAAAAATTTCTGCATTTACACAGACCTACAAAGGGAAGCCATTGTGTGATTGGGATCTACAAGGTTTCTTTGTTCTTGCAAGTTGGATCAGTGGCAAACTAGAGGTATTTTTAGGGTGTACCTGTGTGAATAACGATACAGTCCAGCATTCTGAACTTCTTTTGACAACTTAAGTGGCTAAGTTTTGGTAATGTATAAGGATATTTTAGCCACAGAAAATAATTTTCTAATAAGTTACCAAAAGATGAATAGATATTTTGTTTCCTTACACAGGATATCGTAGTGAAACATTATATTACCCTATTTTAACATCTGATTAAATTATTCTGTGCAATTTTTTTGGTTTACAAGTAGTTCAACATGGGTCAGTAATGTGCACTTTCATCCCAGAAAGCCAACTGCATCCTGGGCTGCATCAAAAGAAGTGTGGCCAGCAGAGCAAAGGAGGGGATTCTCCTCTGCTCTCCTGAGACCCCATTTGGAGTGTGGTGTCCAGCGCTGGGGCATCCAACATAAGAAGGATATGGACCAGTTGGAATGAGTCCAGAGGAGGGCCAGGAAGACAACCAGAGGGCTGGAATACCTCTGTTTTAAGGAAAGGCTGAGAGAGATGTGGCTGTTTAGCCTGGAGAAGAGAAAGTTCTGGGGAGATCTTGTAGCACCTTCCAGTGAAAAAAGGGGGCTACAAGAAATCTGGAGAGGGACTTTAAACAAAGGCATGTAGTGACAGAACAAGGGGGGATGGCTTTAAAATGGAAGAGGTTAGGTTTAAATTAGTTGTTAGGAAGAAACTCTTTAATGTCAATGTGGTGAGGCACTGGAGCAAGTTGCTCAGGGAACTTGTGGGTGCCCTGTCCCTGGAAGTGTTCAAGATCAATGTGGATGGGGCTCTGAGCAAACTGGTCTCATGGAAGGTGTCCTTTTAAATGGTGAGGGCATTGTAACTAGTCAATATTTCCAAGCCAAACCATTCTACGGACCTATGATATTTGCAACTGATTGCTTGAGAAAGATGCCAGTAAACCAGGTCGTGTCATCCCAATCACACTCAGATGCTGTAAGAGAGGAGGAGATATAGCAAAGATAATAAAAGATGTGATATTTCCCAGGGGAATATAGAATGGCATTGTTTTGTATGACACTTGTAATTTTTTTTTTCCATTTGTGTTTAGACATTGCTGAATGACTGCTTTCTGCAATACAGAGGTGAGAGGAAGAAATGCATGGCTGGAGGACAAAGATTTCTAAGCCAAAAACTGCAGGGAACTTAGTGGTGCTGTAAGTAAATGTCTAGCCTGGCGACACCCCAGTGAGGGTCAGACCTTTGAGGTGAAGTAGCCATCAGAATGAAGTGAGCTGTTCTACAGGCTATGTAGGACAGAGAGAGATTACCAGCAGGAAAGGAATTAAATCTATTTGTGCCTCCAGGACACTTTGTTATAAATTTGATCCATTTATGCTTCTAAAAGGTTGTTTAAAACCCTAATTAGCAACAGGAAACCTGAAGGACTTGAACTACAATCCATTGTTTTGTTTAATGTGGAATGTGGTGAATCTTGCCCAAAGCACCAGAGACAGGAATAGGAAAGCTGCTTGCTCTGTGTATAACAAAGTGCAATGTGCATTGCCCTTAACCTTAGCTTTTCCCCGAAGTCTTTAACTTAAAGAACTAATTTGAACAAGACAGAATTCATTAATTTTACCTAACTATAGCCTAGGAGGAAGCTGGGCAAAATTGCTAATAACTGTGTCTCTAAATGTGGAGTTGCTATTTGTACAAAGACTGTCTGAGCAGAACTACTCTCAAAACTGCATCCTGCGTGACTCACATTTCTTAACTTGAGAGGGCAAAATGCAGCGAGTGAATAGCACAAGTTAACGTAAGCTTTCATCTTAAACAGAGGTAATAGTGCCACATGGATGTAAAAATTAACTGTGACTAATCAGCAGACATCAGAGGGTTTTCATGTACTGATTTTTCACAAAGACTTACTTAACAAGGGAGGAAGGAGGGAGCAAAGTACAAGTTATTGACATAGAATATGTAAAATCTTATTACTGCTCTACTGAACTGACCAACTATTGAATCTCTTCGAAATTCTTTTTGATTAACAGACACCTAATCATTCTGAGAGAATGCAAGAAATATACAGATGGATCTGCTTTGTTAGAAATGGATTTGAAGTTTTAAATGCTGTCATAGGTTAAATTTATTTTAACCTTTGCAAATCTTGTGCATGTTATTTGCATTATTTATGTATTTCTTTCGTCCCCTGCAATTGCTTTGTGTTGCTGTGATCTCAGATACAGCAGTACTGCAATGTGAGAACACCATATGAAAGTATCTTTTTTTCCTTGGCAAAGTCCCCATGCGAAATTTCATTGTCCAGCCTTCTTAGGAATTCAAAATGAAAATGGCTGGTTGAGAGAGATTATGCATATGCTTGCTACAAGGAGATTTTTTTAAAGCTATATTTAAACAGGAAGGGGTAATATTTGTAAGTATTAACTAAAGATACTGAACTATATGCTAAGATTACTTCAAATCAAGGATTCATCCTTTTTCATCATGTAATATCTCTGGTGAAGATCTGAATGCTGTCATAATAAGGTTCTTAAATATCTTGTTTAGTGCTCTTTCTGTAAACAATTTTTTTCTCATTTAATTAGGTTTTCCTAGAATTTTCATCTGGAGTTATTTCTACTGAAATGATTGTCTTAGCTTGATTGAATTTTATTTTTTCTTCCTCTCCTCTCTTCAGCTTCCTACTTGTTTCTGATACACTGGCAGTCACAGGATCATGCCCCTATCAGAGAAAACATGTTTGTTTTCTCAAAGCTGTCTGTCATCTTTAACTTATTTGCCAACAAACCTCTGATCCATCAGCATATGCTTGCAACATGATGTTAATAATTTCAGCTGTCCAAAGCAAAGTGTTACTGTAGTTGCACAGAATCAGCTTTTTCACCTCTAGATTGCCTTTCCTCTTCGAAGCTCACATAGCATTTAAAGCTAAACTATTCACTTATATTGGTAATCAGAATGGTCTGGGAATTAATGGAAAACTGATAAATGACAAATTTGTTCAGTCTGGGAACAGGTCAAAACAAAACTGAACATTCAGAAATGGTGTAGCTGGCATACCAAGATGTGCCAGAGGATAAACAAAATCAGGACTCAATAAGGTGTCTTGATTTTTCAAAACCTAGGAATAATGCTGAGGGTTTTTTACTCAACAATCCCCACTACTGCCACCTCACTCCATGTATTTAGTTCCAACTGCTCACCCTTTCAAAAATATAATATGCACAATGAAATAGTGCATAATCTTCCTTGAACCAAAAGCATTCTCTGTGCAGTTGTCTTGTGGAATTCATCAATTTGTGATGAACCAGAGGAAACATTTCTTTGTTGACACTTACAAGTATTTTGCCTCATGTATCTGACAAGTCTTTACTCAGGAAAATATGAAAGACTAAATGCATAACTTTTTTTTTTTTTTTTTTTAATTTTTATTTTATTTTTCTATTTTGAAAGTTTGACTATGTGCTACACACAGTAGACAAGCAGAGGGTAGTCTGGATCCCCTCCAAACTCCCCTACCCTCCCACCTCTAAAAATAATTTAGGATGCCTTAAAATAAGGTTCATTTTTGTGGAAGAAATTATAATAGTTTGAGGATTGTAATGGTTTGAGGACATCATAGTATAGTTTGATAGCAATATTGTTGAGGTATTTTCTGACTGTTTGTGTGGCAAAATATTTTTTCTTTCTCAAGCACACTTTTGTCACATTGAACTTGGATTAAACCAACCACATTATATTTTTGACAGTAAGTAGTTCAGTGTTCTGCTCATTTGCATGTTATCTGTTGGAGAAACTGAAGATGTTGGGGTTTGTCCTTTATAAATTACATCATTTTCTATCATAGTTTGAGATGCTGCCTTGAAATGCCATAGCATACGTAGACAGTTAAATGCTTGAGCCATTTATCCATCAACACCACTCTTCATGTAATAGCGGGGTAAGTCATATTTCCTGCTGATATTTATTTCCAAATGATAAAATAGAGATGACTAAGAACTTTATTATAGTATTGGGTAAATTCTGTACGTACTTTTTTGGTTTTCCAGATTTTAAAAAGGAAATATCCCTGAGTATAGCAGTGACTAAAAATAGCCTAGTCTGACAAATGTCTACAGAAAAGATTCTCTGTAAAATAGCGTAATTACAGTGTTAACTGAAAAGAAGCTTTTGGAGTGCCTATTCAACAACAGGGGATTTGAGAAGGTACAGGGAAGACCTGATCCAACCTTTTAAAGGGGATAGACTTTCAAATTATCCACTCTTTGTCCACCCTCTAGCTTTATCCTCAGATAGGCTGATTCGTGGAAGCTGCTTCTTAAATTTGTTCTTTTCTTCATATTTCTGTTTTATAGCTGTTGGCATTTATTTTCCTGCTTTAAAAAGTACTACATAAGCTTTTAAATAAGAAAATATATTTTCATCAGTGAAAGCTTACTAGTTCCATACATCCTTGCGTACATCCTTGTGTCCAGAAATGAAAGTAGAGAAATTAGTTTGTATAATCCAAATGCTGAGACACTGAAGAGTTAGAAAGGTGTTTTGTAAACTTTCAGGCTTTGGAAATTTCTTCAACACAGAAATAATCAGAGCTAGGTCTTTGTAGATGGGCAGGATTTATAACAGTGGCCTTTATTAATGTGGGAATGCATCAGACCCAATTTTAAGAATGCTGATTTTGACAGAGTTCTTTTGAAAATTCAACAGGCAGTTTTGCTAGCCTTGATTTGTAATGTGTACATGAGTACACCGTAGGTCTGTCATACTTCAGAGTGTCTAATTCTGAAGCATGGGGGACCCATGTGTAACTTGCAAATTCAGGATTATTCAATGATATACACATACTGTGATTTCTGGAATTCATTTGCTCATCCATGGTTTTAAATGGTGTCGTGTCCTGCTTACAGGAGAAAAGGAAAGACATCAGTAACTTGGAACATACTTGGCTTTGTTGTACAATATGCTTAACAAACTGAAAGACTAGAATAGTGGCAATTTTCCAATGTTTCCTGTATGGAGAGGCATTTATAAAGCTGATTTCTTTTCAAGAGAAAAGAATTGCAAAGAGTAGTTTTTAAATGCTGTCAAAAAACTTTGACACATGCCATCTGAAGTAGTAAACCTTTGATGTCTAAACCTGAACCAAATTTCAAAAAAGTAATTTTCAAGAATAGACAAGAAATATTGAAGGCTGCTTTGAAAAGGAGAGCCTTAAACACAGGAAGGACTAAGTGAACAAATGGTACTTAAATTGTTGGGTTGTTTTTATGTAAGAAATGAGGTTGCACTTGAATGACATGTTTTTGCAACAATCACCAAACCCTGTTCCTAGATGTAAATATATGATTGACAGCATCCCTTGATGTAAGCCTTTTGCACTTCATGTATCTTTTGAATGTGAAGAATTAGGTGGAAAGCACAAGAAGTGGGGGGAGAGCAAGGGGGAAATGGTAGCAGTGGTGGGGAGAGGGGAGAAGTTAGACTGGAAGATTAAAATGAGTGATGAAATTTAAAAAGAGGGATTGGTGCTGTTTAAAGCAGACCACCAAGAACTCTGCAATGCCTGAATGTATCAATATTTCACACACAAGAGTGAGGAAGGGGAACAACCTTATAAACATTAAGGTCAGAGAAGGACTGGGAGGAAACCAGTCCTGTTGAGGACAGAGTCCTGTTGTCCTCCCAGTCCTGTTGAGGACAGGGAGTGAGCGAGTGGCTGAGTTGGTGTTAGGCAGCCAGCCAAGGTCAACACCCCACGTAAGAAATTAAGGACCAAGCAATCATTCAAGCCTGAACCCCACATGTATCCCTCATGGTGTGAAGGAGGTGTAGGGTAGGTCAGCTCACCCGGACAAAGCGTGGTGCAGTGCTTGGATTCACACACACAACAGGAGCAGTGACAATGGAGCTGGCAGGTGGGCTGGTTCTTTTATAAACAAAATACTTCAGTGGCATTTTGCAACACTGTTGCAACACCACACTCAGCTTTAATGCAATTCCCTTGCTAAGTAGTGCGAAAGAATAAATAGACAAGAGGTAAAATTTACATCCTTATTGTAGTTGATGAGGCATAGTTAGGTCCAGTGCAAATTGCCCAGGCGCCCACAATATCTACTACAGCATACTATACAATCCAAGTATAAAATCCAGATGCACTGGGAGGCTTAGATAATATTATTTCATGCATAATTTCCTATTTCCTGCTGGTTTATTTTCCCACTTTCCTGAGACTAGCTATTAAGTTTATTATGAATTATTGTTTTAATATCTACCATGTACTTAATAGAAAAGTAAAAAAAAAAGTCTGTTATTTTCACTTTTTTTAATCTTTGCTATAGCTGTGATAGGATTTTATGGAAATTCATTTTTATCATGATATTGCAGTATTTGCAGTTGTTTCTCTATTTTTCCTCTCAATTTTTATTTGTAAATAAGTGTCTTGCTAATCACCAGAATAATATTCTTATTGTCATAAACTTCCATTTTCAAATTTTTGTTGAAATCTGTGAAGTAAAATTCAATTTTCTCTGTGGTTCTGTAGAAGGAATTATTTCCTTTCTGACTTTAGACAGGATGTTTTATTATTATGTTACTTGAGAAATAAAGGCAGCACAGAAGGGCTACTTGAATATACCTAATTTGATATACACTGTAAATTGCTGTTAAAAAAAAAAAAACTCTTTAGAATAGTTTAGTCAGATTCCTCTCAGAAAAGTTTTCCTCCCAGAAGTGTTGAAATCCTACATGCGCGTTTAAAAAGGTAGAAATGGGCAATCTTTCTTAGTTTTCCTACCTAATGTTTAGGCATTTCTGAAAGGTCCCTGACTTCAAACATGTGATTAAGGAACTATTAGCCTGATGAAAGTCTCTTAAGTATAGCTGAAGGAGTCTCTTGTCTGTGCAGTGATTGCATAGTTTCTTCCATTCAAAACCACTTTTATTAGTTTTCTGGTTTGTGCATTTAGAAACATTGATACTGCTCCCTGACTTTTGAAAAACTTCTTGGTTAAAAGCAGAGTTTCTCCAAAATGAAGGAGTGGAGATATGTAGTGAGACAAAGCACTGAATCTTCAGAAAAGCATTTTTTCAGACTTTGGTAGTTAAATGGAACTAGCTTTTTCTAAGTCACCCTTTTTTTCACTCTAGTGATGTCCTACTTTCACTAATGTCCTATTGATACTATTCTCACATTTTAGGGGAAGCAACTAATGGAATTATTATTAACATATTAAAAAGAAGAATCTCTCTTTTGACACATATTTTCAAGTTTTTTTAAATTTTAATTGAGAAGAGACTATGGCGTCATTGAAACACTGTTGCTGGTGTTCAATTTCTCTTCTGTTATTTCAGCCCTTCCTGTTACACTGCCTCATTCCGCTTGTGTTTTCCAGTTGGACTTCATCATATTGCCCCCAGATGACTCATTCTCACTATCCAGCACCTCACATACTCTGCCTGTGACTTTCCTGACTTTATCACCATGAGTTCTGTCTTAGATCTTTTGTCTTTCATTGTTACTCAGCTGTACATTGTGGGTTTCCTTTAAATCCCCAAGACAGATGCAATTCATGGAGCTGCACTCCTTATCAGCTCCATTGCTGTTGTTTTTCTTTTATCTTAATATTTCATCTCCTACTGTGAGATTTTTTTTGAGGAGGAACTCTCTTACTGGTTCAAAATGTACTGTAGCCTGTAGTTCTGGTGCTGGTGCAAATGAATGGTGAAATATTTGTAGAATCTTTAGAAAGCTATTTTAAAGCACTAGGATCCATTGAAGTTCAGAATAAGGAAGGGGTGATTATGTTCAAGAGTCTTAACTGTGCAGAAATGTAAGCAGTGAAAACTTAGGCAGCTTGCGTGGCATAAACAAATTGCATTGTTGACAACACAGAAACTAAATGTAAAAGGTTACACTGACCTTGTTCAGAAATTAAATTGCAGGTGGGACATTTCTGTTAGAGTCATAAGCTACAATTACTTTTTGTTTTTGATAAAGAGTAAGGTTAAGATAGATTGGTAACAATAAATGTTGTAACAAGTAATGGAATTTTCTGATGCAATTCTAATAAAGTGATTGGAGACCAATAGAGTCATACCTAGTATGGTCATGCATATGCTTACGTGATGCTTTGCAATCAATACGTGTAATTGATAAAATAAATCATAAAGAATTGTTAAAAAAGGTACTTTCCTGACTTACATTTCTGGATATCATGCAATCATCCTTCTGCCATGCAAAATTCAAATGTACACTTATTTTAGTTTGGGGCAGATAGGAATGCTAGGCCCATTTTGTAAAGGAAACTTATTTAGAGGAATGGCAAAGAATGAAAATAATGTTTCATATTTTGAATTGGTTTTGTTGAAGACTAGAAATGTACTTATTGGTTAATCTGTTTATTTTATCAAAGGAACATTGTACTCCTTACATTATTTAGGTATTATTTTATATTACATTGTTATTCTATTATATCGTATTTTCTGTGTGTATCTAATATCTTTACAGTTTATGTTTTAATTCAGGTTTACTATTTTGTTATAACTGATGGGGAACCTGACCGTTATATGTTGTCTTTTGTTTATACCAATAAAGATTGATGTAAATCCTAATCTAGCCAGAGATCAGGATATAATTCAATATTATATATTGAATTAAAATGTCCAGTCCTATCTCTTTTTATGTCTGGCTCTTCTACTAAGGAATGGCTTTGAGGAAGACCTAAAACTTCTTCTGGTCAGTCTCTCTTTCCATAGTCACCCAGGGTTTTTTTCTGTTTCCATAATTTTTTGTTTCTTTTTGTAACAAAATCAGTACCAACACTCTTCACATGAGCAAAGGCATATAGGCTGAAATGTTTGATGAACTATGTAACTGTCTAAAAACATCTTTTACCTGAAATAAAATCAAAGTTAAATCAAATAAAATCTTTTTTTTTTTTTTTTACAGCAATAAGTGGGGTTTTTCTCTTTCTTCTAAAAGCTAATCTTACACCAGAATAAAGTTGATGTATGCAATGCAAACATTTTCAAAATAATTAATGCTAGTTTACAAGGGTTTCTGGATTTGAAATTGTGACAAGTTTCAAAGGTTCTTAAATAATGTTTCCATCACTTCAGGAATTGCTTTTCACTTCTGTAGCATCTTCCCTAACAGAATCTTCCATTCTTTTTGAAGGGCTTGAGTGTTTCTCAAGCAATGCAAAGTGAAGATTTGATGTCTGCTTATTTTTGCACACCTTGTATAAATGTGCTCATACCTCAAAGGTGGGAAAAAACCCCTAATAAATCCTAATTGAGAGGCCAGGGTGACAGCGTGCATAGTGTCAAAAGTAATTTTATGGTTACATCTTCATCTCTTACCTTCTATTCATGAGGTTCCTGAGATATAAGTACTGATATTTTTTTTCCAGAGTACCCTGTAAAAATTGTGAGCCATGAAATGAAGTGCTTACAGAGAACATAAACCCGTTCAGTAGATTGGCAGCATATAAACTTCATAAACTCCCAAAATCTTCCTGTACTCCAAGTTATATTGATGTTTCAGTTGTAAATTGTAGTATCCATTGCCATAAATTAGCTTTGCAGTTTTTAGTATGTCAGCTTCCTTAGAGAAATCAGTGAGCATAATCACAGATCTTACTGTTTACTTATAGGAAACTGTGCATGTAGACTTCATAAGCTTTCTATTTTTAGACTAATCAACACATAAAAGATGGGAGAACAGGAGATGCTCAGGATCTGTAATCCACAAAGGGATACCTTGATATTTACTGATAAACTACTAAAGTACTTTCAACACATTTGATCTTTTCTTTCTATGGGTTTGTTTAAATCTGTGACAGGAGTTGTTTTTTTAAACAGAGTTTTAGATGCTTTCATTTTATTTAAGTCCAGAATTTGGATATTTAAATTGTGCCAAATACTGAAAACCTTGTGTGCTTACTTACATCCATAGTCATATTTGTAATTAAAATTTTCTTTCTCTGCAGAATCTTAATGCTGGTGCTGTCCAGCAGTTTGGCTCCAATCTCATGCACAAACCCAAGATGGTGGGCAAAGTAGATTTTTTTGCTTACTCTTCACCCTCCTATGGCTTTATCTGGAAAGGAAGTAACTAATTCTGTGCTGTACAGAAAGACAGGCCCTAGGCCTGTCTGCCCGCAAAACAGCAAATTCAGCGCTGGTGCTTTCACATGGTGAAGCATCTATAGGTATTAAAAAACATGGAGACCAAGCCCAGGAGAAGGATTTCACCCAAGAGCTCTCACTTTCCTGAGCATTTTCTACAGCTAAATTAGGTTACAACTGGACACCTATCAGCATTGGTGCTCTTCTGACTCACTTATTCAAAAATCTTTTACCTGGGGTGTCCCATTTTGGTCCCCAATACCTACCTTCATGTCAGATGTTCCAGATTGCTGTGACAATAAGTTTATATTATAGCTTCAGCCCTTGTTCTTTGCAGGACTAAGCTTCTAATGGTAATTGCAGAGTTCACCAGTTGAGAACTGAGTAGTCAAAAGATAGCCAAGATTTTTGGGCAGGGTGAAATTGGGGGGAATATAGTAGCATTCATAGTCAGGCTTGTAAGCTACTTGCAGTGATCTGCTGGCAAAGTAATTATAAAAATTTTTAGATTTTGAGATTTTCCTTGTTCTTTTTATTGGGAGTCTTGTAAGAAGTATTGTATCAAAGTTCTAGGCCTCAGACACTGAGGTGCAGTGCGGGAGAGAGATGGGCCAACAACAAATAGCTTAATAAAAAAGCCTTTTTAAACATATAGGGTTAACTTATTTTCTTACTCTGCCCTCTAAAGAAGGCTATTGGAATAAATATTGTGTCCCTTCAAATGCTGGGAGCCTCCTGTTCATGCATCATCAGAGACCATGGATTGATATCCATGGCAGGCTGCAGGGATCCTGTACAAGGAGAGTGTTCCTCCTTCTGATCCTTTGAGCTTTATACATAATTTTCCTTCAAGCAAATATCTCTATTCATAAAAGCTGTGCTCATGAAGGCTTCTTGTCGCACTTGCAGTCAGAGGTGAGGTGATGCAGATGGTGTAATTGCAGTGCCAATGGGGAGCTGCCTGCAGGCTCTTCTGTCAGATGAGCTGGCTGAGTTTGTCCTGCAGCCAAGGTGTTTGTGCAGCACCACACATCCTGAATCCACGCTGGACAGGTGGCCCAGCACAGCACAGGTCTCAGGTCAGCTGTGATGTGGATCACCAACTCCTTGAAGTACAGCAGCCTGCCAGTCAGAAACACTTCACTGCACCCCTTGATCTGCATAGACCCTTCTGCTTTCAAGCATATTGAAAGTTACTATAATATACAAAAGCTATATTGGGAAACTGTTCAGCTTTCAGAGTCTCCTGACAGGCTGGGATGTTCCCTCTGCTGCCCTACCACCCACTGCTGCAGCACAGGCTGGCATGGGGCAGGCCAGCAGGTTCCCCTGCAGTGGCTGCTCGTGCTGCATACAGCCTGCTGCAGCCAACAGAGGGGACATGGACTCTTCAAGGTCAGCAGCAACTCAATACGGTGTCTTCTGCAAGGCTCCCAATACAAAGAACAAGAAAAATATCAAAATCTATTTTTTAAAAAATCTTTCTTTTGTGTTCCATTTTTATGAAGGTAATTGTTAATCTAGCAAGGCCCTTTAGGGACCTGTAAGGTTCCTAGATGGACAGAAACAGAGGCAATACATACAAAAAATACATAGGTCCACATTTTTATAAGGCAGCTAAATTATGATAATAAAATATCAAAACTCAATCCATGTCACCTTTAACTGTTCAATAATCTAAAATATTTTAATATTTAGGTTTTTATCTTTTCAAATTAGCTTATATTTTCTTCCCCAAATCCATGAAATTCTCTAATTGGGAGCTAGGTGAAACCTTCATTGATCTTTCTATTTCTATTGCATTGCTAGTATGGCACATCAAATGAGATATTAAAAGTGTCAAATTCCAAGGACAATTTTACGATGCTTAATACTTTTTCCGGTGGTTAACCACAGCACCCTTTCATTAACAAACAAGCAATCATCGTTCTAATTTTTTTTTTCTTCAGTCATTAAGCTTGTTAATGTTGGATTGTAGGAGCTTCTTGAGGCCTAGTGTGCTGAAAAGAACAGATTAATGCTCTTACTGCTGCCTTTGTATGTAGTTCACAAATGATATACTTGAATCTGATTTGCTGCAAAGCACTGCAGATTCATGTAAAATAAGCTATACAGATAAGAAACAAGCACTAAAAATAAAAATACATTTGCAAAAATGCTTTGGATAGCCTGTAAAAAGGCAAGACAATCTGCATTACCCCATACATTCCAGCTTTTAAAACAGATGAGTCCACGCTCAGCCCATCAGTCAGAATCACTGAAAACGCAAGAACGATTTATCTGGGGAATGTATTTGACAATAAAATCCTAGAGTTGTAATTACATTTGGCAGATTCAAGGCTGCTATTGGTGGCAGCAGTCTTACTAAGGGAAAAAAAGATACATAATTTTTGTAATGTTCTATTGTATGTTCCGTGTTAATCTTGGACATGGTATGCTTCACTGGAGATGGAAGGGAGCTGCATAAAATTGTTGTTGTAATTTGCTTAAATAATCAAATTCTTTATTTGTTTAAAGGGGGGGGGAGGGTAAAGAGCCTAGAAAAAAATTTAAAAGAACGGAGAAAGAGTGTTATTTATTTATGTTGTGGAAACCACTTCAAGCAGACACTGGAAATTTTTCAAGCGTTGTGTTCTGGTTTGTATTTTCATTTCCCAAAGTGGAGGTTAAGCATACTACTTTAAATTCCCTGGGGGCTGTACATGTAAACACTCAAAGGTAAAATGTTACAGCTAAGGGTCTGTCTTTCTTTTGTGAATCCTCCATCTACTTTCTTCCTGCATCCCTCTAAGCCTAAATTCAAGAGGCCCCTGACCTCTTCCACATAGTGTCCTCTAGATGCTGCATGTTTCTCCCTCTACCCTGATCTGAATGTGTCCTGTACTCAAAATTATTAATTCTGAATTGCAACTTTCTACCCAAGATTGTGTTCATGTGACACTGTCAGCATACAGAATAAACCAGTGGTCCCAGAAGAGTATGTTCTGTGTGTTTGAGGCAGCATAAATAGGGAATGAAATTCATAGGGGAATCAAACATTTGCTCAAAACTTTATATCAAGAAAGCCCTGAAGAGGGCCCTAATATCTCCAGTTCTGCTCCAGCACAGTGCTTTAGCAGCTGCAAATGGGCTTCTCCAATTATACCCACAAGCTGAAGTGAGTGCCCAGCCCTGGAGGTGCTGTGAACACTCCTTATGTTTCTGGTCTTGCACATGGTTTGGGCAGCTCTGCCCCAGATCTGTCATCTAGGTGACCCTGCCTTGTCAGAGGGGTTGGACTAGATGAACTCCAGAAGTCCCTTCCAACCCTAACCATTCTGGGATTCTGGGATTCTGGGATTCTGGGATTCTTTGATTAGTCGATGTGTGCTCTTTGTTTCCTTATTTTTACTTTAAGATTCACTTTGTTAGTAAATTCAGAGGTCCAAGTAGTTATAATCTCAGAACATTCAACTTTACCTGTCTAAAGTGAATGAAATCACTTTATTTCATCTTGAAAGAAAAGGATACTGAAAATTATTCTGATTTTACGAGCTTGTAATGACTGCTAATTTGATGCAACATGATTTTAATCATGGTAGTAGACATGAAGTTTTTTCTTAATTGAAAATCTTTAAAGAAATTTAGTGGTGCCTCACTTAAAGAAGATGCCTTGAGCCAGAAGTTTCTTACTTTTTCATTGTTTATATTGCCAGTATTAGGCTGCTTGATATCTGTACAGGTTGTCTGTCTGTTTGGATGCCTGTATCTGTTTTTGTTTTCTCCATTCTTTAGACTGCTTTTTCCAGAAGTATCATATGCCTGGTCAAGCTGTGCACATTTGCTGAGTCCACAAGTCACGTTGCCATTTGGGACAATATTACAGAAGATTGTGTGGTGTCTCTTGGGGGCTTTTTGAAAAGACAAGAAAATTCACTTTCGTGCTATTGATGTTATCCAGACATTATTCATAATTCAAATGCTGTCTTTATGCACCATTTTGGCACTAAACTGAACAAGAAAGAATTTTTTTTGTTAGTCTTGATTCTTATTTATTTAAGAATGATAGATTCTATAGATTCTATAGATTCTATTCTATTCTTGATTCTATTATTTAGAATACTTGTCAGTATTCTGGCAAAATTGTTTTTCCCTACTGCTTTCCTCTCTTCATCTTTCCTCCTGTTCTAATCTTTCAAATTATATTTTTCTCAAAGGGAAAGTGAAGAGTGTTGCATTTGAGTTCAGTTAATTCCCTTCCTCCCACTCTGGTCTCAGTTTCAGACTGTGTACATCACAAAGTGCATTAGTCCTGTTGCTTTTACTAACTCATGTTTCAGTAGCTCTTGAATGTCATTCTGAGTCAGCTCTGATCATGTCTAAGGCTTGTGATTTGTTTGTCGCCTTTTAGGGTTTTTTATCCCTCCTCAGCTGTTTTTGCCTGGCTTCCTATTCATCAGAAAAATATCTGGGACTTTCAAGCTCATAATGAAAAGTGATCTGCGTAGGCAAACATCATTAAACTTGTGACCTTTAGGGCTATATTCATTGCAATTTGAAATTCTGGCAAACATTCTTCTGCACAGTATAATAAATAATCATTAATTACAGATCTTGAAATTCATGATGAAACAGTCTAATAATTTCAGAATGTAGATGGTTGTGATCTTTCCTGGATTGTGGTTAATCTTTCCTTTTGTATGGGAGTTCTCGAGGGGAAAATGTATACCCCCCGCCCCCAAATATAGAGAACAATCTTAAAATGAAATTATCATCTCAGTTTCAAAAGTATAGCTTAAAGTTATAATGAGAAGGCCATGGTTGCTCTGATCTAGAGGGATGCACATAAACAGCCTTCATGTGGATGAAAAATGTTGTGTAATCTTAAGAA
The DNA here is from genome assembly GCA_036785705.1 of Acanthornis magna. Lineage (NCBI taxonomy): Eukaryota > Metazoa > Chordata > Aves > Passeriformes > Acanthizidae > Acanthornis > Acanthornis magna. The sequence goes on from JAWUZG010000025.1 coordinate 12,230,492, forward strand.
GATCAAAGACTTGCATTCACAATTTTTCAAGTTACCTGAGCTTCAGGGTTCATGCTGGGTTGATCTTCAGGAGGAAATAGACAACAGTTTCACACACAAAATGTCCAGAAAATGTCAGTGTTCACACATACCATAGTCACATCCAAGTGTGCCTTTGGAGAAAGGCCTAGAATTTCTTACCAGGAAAACATGTATAAAAGTTCATTTTTGCATTATTTTGAAATATACAATTAAAGAACATGTAGGATTTTAGTTCCTAAATTCTTGAAAATATTAAAGTATAGGAAGTAATGAGTAATATATCTTTATTAGGTATTTCCAATTACTAGAGCAGATGTCAGATTTTTCAGGGAAAATTAGGGATGAAAGTTGAGTCTAATTTCTTTTTTCAATACATTTATAGCTTCCAGTTATAAAGTATCTGTCTTCTAAGGCTCTTGTAGAGGATACCTATGACATTAGAGATTTTAATAGGTTTGAAGGTGTATCCAGTGTAAAGTTATGCTTGAGCTATTAATAGAAACATAGTAATTGTTGAACAGGAGAGATATTTTTTTGTTTGTACCAAATTTTCCTCTAAGGGGCTACAGGTATTTTATTTCATTTTTTTTTTTTTTTGTGTGTATGTGTGTGAGGTGGGACAGTTTTTTCTTTTTATTATTTTTCTCCATTTTCTGTGCACTGTCTGCTCTCCTTATTGCTACGTTTAAAGAAAGTACACCTATTTTCTTACAACACAGTGAGTGAGGAGGTTGGTTCTGGTTGAACTGAGAGTGTTTGCACAAAACTGTATTTTTATGAGTGTGATGAATTCTATGAATGATGAATGTCAACTTCTTTGGGACTAAATTCTATCATTTTAATTCAACCCATTAAATAGATAAGTTTAAAAAAATATATTCAGAACCAAATTTTAATCAAATGTAAAAAGATGCAAGATGGTTTTTGATTTTTTTTTTTAATCAGAGCCATAACATAATACATATGCTCACTCAGGGCTCTTCCCCTGCCATCCAGTAAAATGTTGAATACCTTTATTTAACTTCTCATTAAAATCTCAATGGATATTATTACTTCTTGGCAAGTTAAATATAAGGCACTATCCAAGGTTGATAGCTGGGCCTGTTTTCTGTGAGTCATTCTAATCGTATTGCATAAATAATTGCTATATTAGTAATTTTCCTTTTTCAGCATAAGGTCATCCATTGCCCCACAAGACCACTTCAAGCCCAGGAAAAAGCAGTTTTGCATTAACAGTTTCTGATCTGAAAATTAGGCTGATGGGCACTAGTATCTTCTAGGCAGGTTGTGAAACTGTCTGTCAAAAGTATTTGTCCCCTCATCTCCTGTGAGATTCAAGTGATCAGTGAAAATCCTTGAATGAGATTTTCACCAGGGACATGAGGAAGAGAGAGAGATTTCTGAATCTACAGACTTCACTGATTCAATTTATTCTATTCTTTATTTAGACAGAGTAAGAGGTATTTTTGACATTTCTTAAAGGTTTTTCTTGGTTGGGTTTTTTGGGGGATTTTTTGTTTGGTTTTTTTTTCCCCTTGGGTTGTTTTTTTGGGTTTTTTAAGATAAAGGTTCTTTATACTCTTGTTTTTTCACTCTCTAACAGCTTTCCAGAACAGCACTGGCCAACAGTTTCACTACTTGCTTTGGGCACTAGTGTTAAATGGATAATGAACCTGAATGATTGGCTGTTGTCTCAGAACAAAAGACCTATGTTTCTATTTTCTTCAGATCAATTGCTGAAGTACCTTCAAGCACTTTGAGCTTTCCAGTGATTGGCACATCTCAGGTATAATCATTCTTATAGGGACAAATTCACTTTCCCAGGAAAATTACTTTGCCAGGAAATTGCTTTCCTTTTCCCAGGAAAGTAATTTGGGATGTTGTATGGGGATGTGCATGCACTTCTGTATGCGCACATGCAAAAGCTTGAGTCTATAAGTACGTATTTACATGAGTACATTCTCTTTTTAAAAATATGCTATAAAGCAGATAAGAAAGGCTGAAAGCTGTCACAGCTTTAAAATACAGTTTCACACACTTTATGCTGACACAGCTTTGTAGAATTATAGATACTTGGGAGGGTCACAAGTAAGAGGTGGAAATAGCATAATTTTTGAGAGGTCACACGGTCAATTACAGTGTGTCTTCATCTGTATAGGAAATTTGCAGATGAGCATACTTTTCTATTATCAGAATCTCAGTAGGGAGAATTAAAGTGATTTAGATATTGTGCTGATCTGTCATGACTTGGGTAAAGGAGGATTTAATGAGATCACTGGCATTGCTTTGCCCCTGTTCTGCAGCTCACTATTCAGGAAAGTGCGAGAATTTCAAAAATCAAAAAATATACGGAAAGCTTGAAGGATCTTGCTGGAGAAGGAAGACATGACAATCAGCGATTTAATTTTCTGTTTTGTCCAGTGTATCCCATGAAGGGCAGTTGATGCCTCAAATTACATTATCTGATCAAGGGAATGCTGGAAATTATTTGAAGAAACTAATTCTTGGTTTCTGCCCTGCTGTGACTGGGCAATTCAAGTTCCTGTCTTGAATCTCAGGTTGTCTTAATAGTCTGGAATGAAAGATATCAAGCAAAAAATGCTTGATACCTTCAATTAATTTGTTCTTATATTCTATTGTCCACTTTATTTCATAAAAATATAAACATTGATTAGATTAAGCAATCATATCTTTTAACTTTAAAGTATCAGGATTTTCATGCAAATAGGTTACATTATCTAAATCTATACATGAATATATTAATTTCATTAAAAGGAATTAGTTACTTGCTTTACTGACCTCTGTTGTACTAGATGGTCCAAAAACTGTTGGAGAGGGGTAAAGAAAACGTGGGGGAAGCTTCCTTACACATATTTTTGAGTTGTTGCTCTGTTTCCCAGGTCACCTACTAGCTTGTTTCGTCACTGTGTCCAAGTCATTTCACTGAGCTCTTTCTAGGAGTTTCAGTTCGGTTTCCAGCTCGACTTCTACCACACTCCATTGCAGTGCTGTACTGCCCAGAATGAGAATGCAGCCTTGAAATCCCATCTGTTTTGTAATCCCGCATTAAATAAACATTTTCTGATACTGGAAAAAGTTATATCTGCTCCAGAGAATTTTATGTCGGTGTGAGGAACGGTTTGGAACAAATTAGCTGTAATAGAATAATAGCTGAAGGTGGGTCATTAAGAGTTACCAATTGCTCATTTCCCATCTCTCTCTCTCTCCCTCTTCAAAAGGGAAACTGATGTTTGTTACATTATGATTAATGAAAGTAGAATTCCTATCTTCAGCTTTCATTTGCATATTTTTTCTGTATCAGAGATGATACTATCAATCAAATCAAATATTTTTTTCCATTTACATACATAGTATCACAGCATTCCAAGTAAATCCTGCCAAGGATATGGTGGTATTTTGGATTGGCTGTTTGCTTCCAGGATGCCTACCCATCAAAACAGTAACTTGTAATTTTTGATGGATTTTTTCCATTCAGCTCTTTCCATACAAAGTAATGATCAATCTTTCAGGTAATAGAAATTACATATTTCATGGTACTCAATCTGTTCATTTACCAGTTCAAAAGTACTTTTAATTCTAAAATTTTAGAAAGATTTTTTACAAAAAAGTTGCATATCTTCATTAAAGAAGTTTGCAAAGCTTTTAACTTTCAAAATTAAAAGCTTCTACATTAGGAAAGCATATGTTTCTGAAAAGCTGACATGATTTTGAATTGTGTGGGTGTCATTTCCAATGTTTTTCAGATCATGACTTCATGACCTAGTGATCTCTATGTCAAAATATCAATGGGTTGTGGAGAATGATGGTATGAAAGGAGCTTCCTGATTAGTTGTAGCTCTGAACACTGTGTTAAAAGCAATTATGGCCAAAAGAAAATAAAACAAGTCACATTTCTTATAATTTATCTGTTCAGATCTTTAACTGGAAATGACCCAAATGCTTAAATGATGAAGACAGCAAAGGCAGACAGAGGACAGATATTGCACATCACTCTTGCCTACAGTGCTATTTTTGTTGATATATAATCATTCAGGATTTACCTGATGCATATGTGTGGGCTGGGACATATATTCTCTGCATCAACAAGCACATGTACAGTTCTATCTTTAGATTCTACCCTAATAACCGTGTTTTCCATCAAGAAATTGCCTTTACTTTGAGCAATTCCTGGTGACTCACAGCAGCAGAAAAGTATACTTTACTCATATTATTCCTCCACCACACTGTCATGCTCATGTGCCAAGTCTGTATTGACTTAGAATTAGGAAACAAATCCTGTTTATCCTGTTTATAGCAATGAATGTTCCCAATTAACAGTTTTCGGCAAGGAAATTGTGGGGGAGGGGAGGAGTGTTTTTTTAAAGGTTTATTTTGTTTACAAATAGCAGTGCACTTAATTGGACTTTTAGATAGATTCGGATTTTTGTGTCCATGAATTTTTTAGTCTGTCTCCTTTTTTTTTTTTTTTTTGGTCATATGCTTACCACTGGAAAATCAGAAATTAAATCAGCATTATTTATCTCTGTAAAACTACAATAAAACTAACATTATAATCTATTATGAGTGGCACTGTCATCAGACAGGCTGTCTTTTTTCAGGTCATAAAGTACTTTCTGACTTCTTAAAAATGATCCATGCTTTTTTTGTCAACAGTTCAAGTTTTTTTGATGGGATTGTATACAAAAGTTGACAAAAAGACTTTTCATGAAAGAAGGCTAATTTCCAATTAACAGTTTTCTTTTGCTCTCTTTTCTAATTCTGTAGTCTTTATAAATGTTTTTCCCCTGTGGAATATTATTCTATATCTACATATTTATTTGTTTTCCTTAAATATCTGCTATTGGTTTTCTTCAGAGGTTCTGGGCTGGACAGAATGACTGCTAGTCAGCATGGTAATTCAAAAATAGTTGCATTATTAAGTTCTAATTTGAGAGTTAATTGTTTGACAGGATTGTGATTATGGAAGTGAATGAGGTGAGGAAATTATGTTCTGCCTCTTCAAAAGAATTCTTTAGCAAAAAAATTAATGAAGAAGGCAATAATGTAATAAAAGAAGAATGGATGCAACCTTGACCCAGGAGTAATTCCTGACATCTAAAGAGTTTTCTCTATTTTTAAATAAAGAGTTGGGATTGATGTTTTTGGGGGGATTGTTTTGTTTTGCTTTTTAATGAGAGGAGCTCTGGTCTAAGGGAGAAAGTGATTCAGTTCAAGATGCTTAATCCCAAACTCCAGTAACATTAAAAGTTGCTGTATAAGTGTTAGAGCAATGTTTCTATTCAGATTAAATGAACCTTATACAGTTTCACTTGAGTGAAATAATGCCATTGTATGTTGCTTTCCCCAAAATTTGAACCTCTGTTTACTCAACACAAAAAATACGCTGTATTAAAAGTGTTTAATAAAATAGATACATTCCTACTGTATTGTTGTGAGCAGAGTTGTTTGAAGGAAAGAAAAAGAAAGATTGCTTCTCCTGCGTGATCTTGGGATGTCTGCAACTTTAGAGCAAAATTGCTTTTAAACAATCAGTTTTCTTCCAGTGTCAGCAGATTAAGGATCAGGCACCCTGAATATCATCATGCCAAAGTGCTGTGCTATGGTAAGTTTCTTGAACGGTGTTGGAGTTTTAAAAATTTTTTGATTGCTTACATATTGATTTCAGTTTCTGTCATCCTAATACTGTTTTCGTTTCCATTAAAAAAAAAAAAAAAAAAAAAAAAGAAAAAAAAGAAAAAAAAAAAAAGAAAAAAAAAAAATGAAAGTTTTCTTCACCAGAAAGGATTAATTGTTCAGTGGAAGTCCAGTTGGAATTTAATATTGATTTTTCCCCCCCCAAATACAAGGCAAAAATGTCATCCTTTCTTTTATTCTGTACCAGAAACCTTCTTTTTTTTCTGTCTTTTTCCTTAACATGCAGCTTGCATTTACTTTATTTTTCACACTGCTAGATGTGACACAATACCATGAGAGACATATATCAAAGGAAACTGTTCACTTAGATCTTTTTTTGTGCTGACAAGCATATTGCCAAGACATTTAAAGTGCAGGTTCCTTGTTTTGATTTTTTACGTGAAAAATTTCGAGACAGGAGTACTGAAATGATCAGAAAAAGAGCTGTAATGCTACAAGCACAGGCAAATGAATAGAGGAAAATAATGGTAATTTTTTTCTTACAATGTTTCCCAAATATGGGGGATGTCTCCTATATTCTATGTTCTTCACATTGTGTAAATTAAGTCAGAATTGTTCCATTTTGTGCTCTACAGGTTTATCTTTCAAAGGAATGAATATTCCTGTTTCACTTGAACAGTAATAATACGTAAAAGATGGAAGCAAAACTCTACGACTTAGTGCTTGCAACTGCATAATTTTAATGGTAACAATATAATTTAATAATAATTCCAGTAATGGTTAAGTTAATTGACAGTAGAAGGTTATTTGACTATGGACTTTATGAAATTATATTGACTGCTTAGGAAAATTGGACTCCTTTGTAGGTTAAAGTATTGTTTTTTAAATAATTATTGATATTCCATATATATTCTGAAAGTGAACTAGGGAATCTGAGGAAGATCTGTTATCTTTATTTAAGTCAGCTGAGTATTTAGTCTCTATTATCAAAGCAATCTTAAGTCATTAATTTAGTGTCAGTGATGTCCTTCTTTGATTTTATTTGGTTTTTTTGGGAGGCGAAGTATGAGTCTGGAAGTGAAGTTAGCGCTGGTGGGGGGAAGCTCACAATAAACCAAAAAATATTTTTTTCTTTTCCCCAGAACATGTTTCTCCCTTGAATTACTTGTATATCCCTTTGTGCCAGCATTGTCGAATGTGAGAGTGTTGGCCTTAAAGACAAAAGCTTTCCCTTCTTAAAGGTCTTAAACAGAGAAATAGAGGAAGGAATAATCACCTTTCCTTCTCAATTACTTCCAGCAGTTCCCCTGGGGCAAAATTCTCTCCTCATGTTCAGGTTAATTGCACTATTTTTTTCTTTCCATTTTACTGCAGTCTTTTCCCTTATTGTAATTTAAGTTTCTGTATTCCTCACCTGTACTGAAGTGTGAGGTTTTTAAAATAGCTCCTTAAAATAAGTATCAGTAACTCACAGATGTGGCTCAATGGCTTCACTTGGAGCTGATTAGTAAAGTCACCACTCTGTAAAAATGGCATTGTTCGTGGCAGCTAAAAAATCCATTCTTTGTGAGATTATGGCACCCCCAGTAAACTCCCTTACTGTAGATCTCTGACACATGACTCAAAGTGGCCAAGTTCCCGAGTTTGCTCTTAGACCAGTATGGAAAGAGCAGAGTTCCCTGACTGCAGCTTGCCTGGGAATGGAAGCCCTTGATCTGAAGGAAGAGCAGACCTGCTGGGGACCTTCAAATCCAGCCAGGAGAGGTTTGAATATGTCTGCTCTAGGTCATCCTCCTCAGCACTGGTATTCATAACCCTCAGCTCCTCTGCTCTGTGAAATGAAAAGGACACTTAATCTATCAGCACTGGCAGCACATATCCCTTTACTCCCACATGGCATTTATTCCTTTAGTATCCTTATCTTGTATTTTGTAAGGAAGGTGTCAAACACCTCCTGCAGCAGTTCCTCAGTTCTGGGTTGCGTTTGCCAGATGCTGCCCCAGCCCTGTCACCTGTTCTGTTGGGCTGCTGATTTTGTGATGTGAGCTGCTCCTGCCCTGGACTGTCTCTTAGAGATCTTGCTTGCCTATTCTGGCTCTATATGTCTTTTGACAATGCTGTAGATTACTATGGGGCCTATGTGAAAGCCTTGGTCCATTTACTTATTCCATTCCTAGCAACAATACATATAACATGCAGGCTTCTCATAATTATTAGAGATCTTTTCAAGCACTGTACATTCCTCTTCCATTGAGGAGAAAAAGATTAAGTATGTTTTAAAGCCATCTTTTTTCACTTTTTTAAACTGCCTCCAAACCTCTAAATCTCAAACCAAGGGTCAGCAATCTATTTCCTTTTCTTTGGGTGACTGTTTACCTTGGACTCGCTCCTCTTGCTTTTTACAGCAGCACAGCCTTTTCCAGGATCCCACAGGTGCACTTCCTCTCACTTTGTGACACATTTTCTAAACATGATAAAACCCTTACACACAATTTGTCATGGTTTTGATCTTTCCCATAATGCTATTAGTCATAGCTGCTCCTGTCTACCAGATGCCAACAGTGCTTCCCCACAGAGATTCCTGGGGCCCAGGGAATGGCACTGCTGTCTCTTGTAGGTTTGGCCACAAGCCTCATGCTTACTTGAACAGTGGCTCTGCATAATCTTATTTTAGGTATTCCCAGGCAGGTACTGCCTGTAATCCTTCCCGTGGGAATGACTGTATGGAAACCAGTGAGAAGTTAGACTGAGGTGGATGTGCATCTTTGCTCACCACGACCCTCTCAACACACACTCCCAATCCAGTCCCCTTTAAAAGTGGGGCTAGGATAAAGATCTAAGCAGTGCATCTCTAAGAATGGTGCCTAAAGGCTCCCTGTTTGGAAAGCATCAGAAGATTGTTACAGAGAAAAAATAATTCACTATGGGTAATACTTTTTTTCCTTTCCTTTTCTGAAAGGGAGTGAGAGAGAAAAGGAGGTTGCAATAGGGCAAGGAGACCAGTATTTGCAAAAAACTCTGCCTTTCATAATGGCATTTTATAAAATATTTACATTGATAAGTTTCACATTTCTTTCTATTCAGTCTGTACTGAATGTGGTTTTCAGAATGAAGATGGTTAAGTTGGCCTGGCTCTGCTTTCTTTGACATTCATTAAATGACTTTAATCTTCTCATATGGCTCTGCACAGAGTTGGGTTATACTGCCCTTTCTAATTAGTTTAATTTCTAAATTATTCTTTACCTACCTCTAGAGGTATTTCCCAATTCCATCTGCAGTCCTCCACGCTTCTGCAGTATTTCACTTTGAGATAGAGTATATAGAATGGAACATAATAATATCTGGGGGAGTGTAATTAATATTTCTTCAACAACGTATTTCCCATTATTTTCTGTCCATATTTTCACCAACTTTACCATTTTGATGCTATGTCTGTTATAGCTATTTCAGCACTATTAATGTTTTTGATGTGCTCACTTGCAGTGCCAATGTCAAAACTTTTGCCTGAGTAGACAGAGTTAATTTAAAACTCAACAATGTATGTGACTCATGCAAATTTTCATGGCGTGACTTGACTTGCACAGTTCTAATCTGCATTGTACTGACAAATTGCATAATTTTGTTTCATTCCTCTGGACTTCACTAATTTAAAAGAGCGGTGTCATTATCAAATATTGCAACATTTCTGTATATCCTACAGTACAAAGTCTAAACAAATAGATTCAACTATGGGTTAAAAACCATGACATTTCTTTGTTGTGACAATTGACATCTTCTTCCATTTCTTTCCATTTATCTTAGAATATTTTAACATATAGACGTTCTTTCAGGAATGTTAACTCACTGTCTATCTATCACCATATTCTCCCGCCATGCTAACCTGGGGAGGCTAATGTTATCTCTGTTTTGCATGTAAGGAAACTAAGACAGACAAGCTAGAATAAATGAGACATCTCACAGTGGGATTTGGCATGAAAAGAAAGTAGCAATTCTTTACCTTTAATTTATGGAAGCTTTCCTTAGCATTTTAAAACTATTTTTTGGGGGAATACTTTCTCAGTAGGGATCTTGCAATCTGCTAGGCATTCCTTGAGAAAGTACACAGTGACCTTCATGATAGCCCTTACTATAACTTGGACTCCAGCTGGAGCTGTACATCTTTTATTTAAAACCAGCTCAGAAGTACCTACCAAGCCCATGAAGCCTCCTGTCCTGTGTAGCTTTGAAAGTGCAAACATAAATAAGCACACAAATAACTGTGCTATTCACAGCTTTTCATATTATTTTCCTATTTGCTCTTTCACTCATAGAGAATCTGTAATGAATATTCACTCTTATAGGGTTAGTTCTCAGCAGTTGGTGCAGCAGGTGTGACACACCCAAGTGTCTGGTTCTTTTGTATTTTAACACATTTGTTTATACACTGGATAGGAGGATATGCAGCAGTGTTGTAAAATTCATTGATGACTTTTTCCTGACAAATTTACATATGCTGGGAAGGCATATAAAGCTGGGGGGGGGGACACACACACGGCTAGAAGGAGGAAATTAGGAACATTTGGAGTGAAGGTGTTTGTTTTGCCAAGTCACTTTTGTACATGAAGGGTCCTGCTCTCCTGAAGATGGCTGAGCACCTGCCTGCCCCTGGGACACAGTGAATAATTTCCTTGTTTTGCTTTGCTTGTGTGCATGACTTTTTCCATCTTTATCTCAACCCAAGGTTTTTATAGCTTTTACCCTTCTGATTCTCTCTCCGATCCCACTGGTGGGGGAATGGGTGCGTGGCTGTTTGGTACTTGGCTTCTGGCTGGGCTTAAACCACAACAGGCATGTACTCTCAACCAATTTTTATACCAAGAAAAGAAAAAGTCTTCTGTTAAATAGTAAACAAGTAGGAACTAACTCCCCTGTCCATAGTTTGCTTGATTAATTTCAAACAATGTGTGTTTCAGATGTAATGCTTCTCAGGTACAGACTGTGGAACCTACTTCCTCCTCACAGTCATGAGTTTGGTGGATGGCTTGGACTAACTCTCTTTATACTCAGCCCTTACATCAATTTCAGGTCAACAAAAGCAGTGTTAGAACATGTTCTGTTGTTATTAAAGCCTTCAATTACATAAGAAATAGACCATAAAATATATTTATTAATGACTGTATCATACTTACACAAAAAAGTTAGTAGGAAAATTATATTCTAGCATGATTATCTTTCTTCTGGTTATAGATATCAACAATAACTACATAAAAGGAAACAGAGTTGGTTTTGAAGCATTAACACTGAATTTTTCTAACTAGTGCTGCTGCAATTTTTTTGAATGTACCTGAAACCTAGCTGCAATGGTATTTGATAGTGAGAGTTTCTAGAGAGCAGTTCTAGAAACCAGAACTTCTAGTTCTAGAGGAGTGTTTCCCTTCATTGGTGAAGCTTTTGTGAATCCTTTCAGTTTCATTCAGCATCCCATTCTTTTGATATTATAATTCTGCCTGAACTGTGATACCTTATTGATAGTCACCACACTTCTTATGACATAGGTAAACTGGGAAAAGTTCTATGAAAGATGATGGGATTTGATCCGAACATCAAACCTGGTTTGATACTTATTGTGTTTCCTTAATTCTCTTATCTGAATATTTTGAAATATATTCTTCCATTTGAATCACAGTAGATTCATTTCTTTGAAACAATGTCCTTTCCCAGGGAAAATATTAAATATCTTATACCCTATCCCACACAATTTATAAAGTAGAGACGAAGAGAAATTTGTAACCTAAAGAGCAAAAAAAAGATGGATCAGACACACATCATCTGTCTCATCTCTGTTGCAGGGCTTGTAGAGGTAAGAATTTAATAATCACCTGAAGTTTTAGGCTTTTATTTTATTAAAAAAACCCACCCAACAACGGTAATAGCAGCACTTGCCTAGTAATTATTTGATCAGTGGGTGGTTGAAGAGAGTTTCTATGTTCCACCTGCGTTCTACTTTTTAATTTGATTGCACTTTTGACATTAGCTCCCCAATTAAGATAGGTACATTTCTAATTTCACCAAATGTAGAATTAACTAACAGTAGAAGGAGAAATAAGTAGGGCTTTTTGCTTCATTTTTCGGGTAAATTTTTGCACAATATCTGCAGCTGGATTGTGAACGACAGTGGATTTACAGTGTCATGAGCCTGCCATGCCTGTTATGAGTCTGAAAACCTATCTAAAGAGATTGCTAGAAACATATTTTGTTGCTAACTTATTACTTGAAATCCATACCTCACCTGGGTAAAATTCTGTATAAAAACCTAGTTTATGAACAGTTTTGTGAGCCAAAAAAATCTCAAAAGATCAGAAAATTTGTAAAATACTTGCGTTGTCACTTTGGTTGTACCTCAAGTCTGTCATGGAATAAAATGGCAACACTCTAGATGAGCACTGAGTGTACTCCTTTTGAACAGCTTTCTAAAAATTATTTGTACATTTACTTTCTTTGTGCAATGAAATGTTAGCTTATCTGAAGAACTTGCAAAAAATTGCTTATTGCCCTGGGACAAGTTCTATTTTTGAATGGAAAATATGAATTAGAGATGTTTCCATTTTAAAGTCCTGTAAAAATTTGAAATTAAATCCAGGGAGTTACTGTAACAGAATGCTGATCTTGCAAATACTGGTGTCCTTTTCTGGATATGTAAGTGGCCAAATTTAAATTCCAAATGGTTCATCTTAATCTCAAATTCTTATTTAGAAGTTAATTGAATTACAGGTCTTGATTTTGTCACAACAATTGAAATAAGCTGTTTTACAGATTTATTACAAAAGTGTTTTCAAGTATTGTCACTGGTGCTACTTCATTCACTAAATGCTAACTAAGATCAGACTCCAGTCTAGGATTTTTCAAAAATCTAGGATGGAAATAAGACCTAAAGGAAGTACAAATAAAACTTCCTCCCTAAATGAATCTTTTCTGGGTCAACTCAAAGTATGTTTGAAGGATTATATGCCATGGAAAGCTCAAAACAGCTTATGTGCATCGTACTGGGACATGTAATTTAAATAGCTTTAAAAGGCCTGATGTGGTAAAGTGACCGAATAGTTGTCTTATATCATCTGAAGGTTTTAAATTTATATTCATATTGTCCTATGTGCAATGCATTCTCACCTTGGATGAATGGCTAAATAAAATTTTGCAATGCTTCTCATTTTAGCAGAAGAAAGTATGCCAAATTATTTGTCTTTCTTTCTCCAGGCTTGCAGTCTATATAATGTCAGAAATGGGATTAAAAAGGAAAGGAAGTGAGGGGACAACATCATCTCCTGTTTTAATTATACTTATATATTTAAACCTTTTTCTTTTTAGGGAAGGGATAATCTAATATTATGGTACTACAGAGTCATGAAAGATTCTGGTTGTTCTACTTTGTCATTTGTTATTCAGTGGATCAACGTGTCTGGATGCAGCTCGTTATCTATGATGACCAAAGGCAACGTTTCTGTAATGAAGGCTTAACTATGTAAAGTGACCCACAGTTAAAGAAGAGGATTTTTTTGTGTTAAATTGCTGCTGCACCTTTAAATTACTTTCTACAATGTGAAAGGTTATAAATTGTGTGTGACAAAGGATAAAAACGAATATAAAATATTGTGTTACCAGGATGAAGTGAGCACTCAGTGGCATTTCAGACTAGCACTAGGAATTTCTTCTGTTTTGTTTCGGTGATTCCCTCAGATAACTACAATGTTTCTTCATTTTCTCATCTCAGAAGCAGCATCTAACTCAGCAGGGCACTTTTTTACGTCCATCTAGGAATTAAGAGGACTTCTGAGGATTCCCGACTTCTATTTTAGTTTATTTTTACACTCTATCATAAAAGATATATTTTCTAATTCCATCTACTAGCCTGGAAAATGTATGTAGGCAGAAAAGATGTAGGGAATGAACTGGTTTCTGCCTCTGTAATTGTTGTTTTGCTTGACATGAGGATCAAAACTTTTTATTAGAGAAAATGCAAGGTCCTAAACCGGAGCCGTTTTGGTTACAGTACCCAAAAGAGGTGTCTCCAGTTCAAATACATTCTGTAAAAGATCTGTCTTTAGAAATGTCATGTATTTTCTCGAAAGCTTCTCATTATATTGAGAAATTATATTCTCATGAACTCAGTTTAGCAAAGTCAATGTTACTTATTAGAAATTTAGAAAGGTCTTTTATCTGTGAAAATGTTAGTATAAAATCAGATTTTAAATAAAATCTTATAAACGCTGTTGCAAATACAATGGGTGATGATGAAGTACAAGAAAAAAATAAAAAGCCACAGAAGTTGAAAGTGGTCCTTTATCATTCTTTTTCGATGATAGTTTACAAATTAAAATGCATGCTCTGTATTTCAAGAGAGAGCACAGAAAAGAATCCAGACAGATAACAGTGTGGTAAAATTTATCCAGATAGCCTTATTATACAATTCATTTATTCATATTTTATGAAGAGCATGAGCAGATTAGGAGGTAAATTCACATCCTTCAGTCCATCATTCTTCCAATGTGTTGTACTTGAATGGCTCTCACCCTGTGTGGGCTGCACTGCAGTATTAGAGAGTGAGGCCAGGCTGTGGCATTTTCCTCTTGTCCAGCAGCTACTACCCAGATATTTCCCTCTCCTCTGAAGTTCATGTGTTCTTAAATTTTGGTCCAGTGTCTTTATCCAGCAGACACATTATCAGCTGAAAAAATCATGGACTTCAGCCTACCTGGCATGGCTTGCCACTCTTTCTCTGTCAAAAGTTACGGCTTTGTCCAATCCCATTTAGTCAAACTGAACTAGCACAGACTGTATAATCTTTTTTTTTTTTTCTTTTTTTTTTTAAAGCTAAACAGTGTCTCGACTGTTTGGAAGATAGATCTGAAAACATGAAAATATGAATAAATCAAGTGACATGTAGCTGCTGCTATGGGTGAAGGTAGAGGAGAAATACACTGTCAGATTTTTAGCCAAAAGATCTGGTTTTCAGTTGCAGTCTTACAGAGTCCATTCTCTTCTTTCAACATTTTATATCTCATTTCTACCTGAGTACATTTTCTCTCTGATACAAATGGTCAGCATTTCAAACAAGCAGCTTGAATTGTAACAGACATGGTGCATGTACCTGTTTTTATATATTAGGTGATACGTGGACAGGAAATGCTAAATAAGTCTGTAAAAGCAAGGCATATGTAAGTCTAGGAGACATTCCTGATGCAATCACATGGCTTTGGATGTTTTGCAATCTTTATTATTCGTATGGATGTTATCAGCTTGAAAGTAAAGATGTAAAAATGAAATATTTGGGATCCATATTAATATAATTGGCAGAATATTATAACTCAGTAGCAACATCAGAATCTTTTTTTCTTCTCAAAAATGCATATTTTAGTCAAATTATAATACCAGTTTGTCTTAATTAATTTGTCCTAAGATAATATGCGGGTGGAGCTGCTGATGCAATGTGGAAGTTGCAAATACGAATCCAAATTTGTTTAACCTGTAGAGATTAATGATGTGATGACAATAAGATGAAGTAATTGCTTTAAGTTGGCAATTTACATAGTTTAAACAGGGCAGCCTCTAGACTTCAAATTAGTAGAATTAGCACATTGTCTACTTTTAAAAAGTGAAGGTTCTATAAAGTCACGAAGCACGTTAATTGTGCAAGGATAGCATAAATTGCATTATTTTTGGCAGTCTTTCAAAAATTACCATCTAAAAACTCTGTGCCTAATTATGTTAAGTCTATATTAATTTCTTTTTTTTTATGTATAGATTTTGTATAGGTTAATTTTTTTCTCAGCAAAGGAGGAAATAAGGATAGGTACAGCCATTGAAGTGAAAAATCAAATTAAAAAAAAATTTAAGAGGGAGAGCCCATGTGACTTTATAAGACAGATATATCTGAAAATGTTGCCCAGTATGTGATGAACTAAAATATTTTTTGGGTTCTGGTTTCCACAATTGATGTAGAACATACTATTGTCTTCCTACAGGGTTTATGTGGGGTCTAAGGCCTTACATCAAAGTTGGACCTTTCTAAAGTGTAACTTTGCATTTCTTTCTTCTTCAAGAATCTGTGGAATAAAACAATTGAACATAATAGTGTAGGAAGTCAAGTTTTATGAGGAATCTGATGCATGTAATACTCAGTTTGAATATTTAATTTTGAACAAACTCATCTATTACAGATAGATTAATTGTTCTGAGGCTATCATCTGATGTCAGGTTGTGAATTTGACATGTCTGGAAAGTTATTCTGGGAAGTTTTATTATTATCACTTTTTAAAAAATATTTTTTGTAGTGGTGGTGGTCAGTTTTGGGGTTTTTTGTTTGGGGTTTTTTTCAGGTTTTTTTTACTTTTCTTTTTTCACCAGCAAAGCAGGAAAGTTGTTTTAATCAGTATGTTATTACTGAAATACCTGCAGCTCCAGAGCTGGCTGGTTAGTCATTATGAAAGTAATCAACCAAAAAAGGACAAACAACCAGATGGAAAGTAGTGCAATAAAATTATTCTGGCAATTTGCCGTAAAATCATTATGTTGATTTCATCTTTGATACTTCATTGAGACTAAATAACTCTCAAAGCAAATGAAGCATGAAATATTTTCAAAACCTCTGTAGTCCGAAATACAGCAAAATTCAATATTTTATTTTAAAAATCAGGTACTGCCATGTGTTTACAAAATTCTTAATTATCTGTTTACTGTCTGGTACTTGTTCAAAGGACCTTGTTATAATGTTTTTTTTCAAAATAACCTTTTCTCCCATCCACCTTTTTAACAGTGTTACAGCTTGCTTAAGAAGTAATTTTGTAGACAGGGACAGAGAAATCTAATGAAATAGAAATGTCTGCACTTTTTCAAATGCAAGTGAAAGGGTTTCTTAACCTTTCTATGTATATTTATGTATGCATTAATGTATATTATGCATACATGCTATATATATACATATATTTAGCAATTTTATGATACAATGCTGACTCCAAGTTTCAAAATTCTCTCTGTTTTCTTTGTAATCACTGTGTTATAGAATTATCACTATGGAAGTGAAGGGGGCACTGATGAAAATTTTGAAAGCTGTTAGTCCAGTACATCTTGCTTGATCAAAATTATCTGGAAGGCACCACTGGAGGTCCAATCTCCCTGCTAAACCAGGGTATCCCAGAGCACACTCCTTGGGATTGTATCCAGACTGCTTTTGAATACCTCCAGGAAAAGAGATATTCACTCCCCAACCTCTCTAGGCAATCTGTTTCAGTGCTCAGTCACCTGCACAGTAAAGAAGTTCTTCTTCATATGCAGGTTGAATTTCCTGTATTTCAGTTTCTGCCTGTTGCCTCTTGGTCTATTGCTTCGCATCACTGAGAAGAGGCTGGCTCCATCCTCTTGACGTTCTGCAGGTTTATTTTTTCCAGATGTTCAATTATTTTTGCCGGAGTCCATCCCACCTCAGTGATATCAACACCCCCAATCAACACATCTTCAGTGTACAGATACATCTAAGCATCCCCATTAAGGGTCATTTCCTTCAGCTCAAGAGCTCAGATGTGATGGGCTGTAGTGCATGAGTGCCAATATCCCTGTGGGAGATGAGTAAAGGTATATTGTACTCCTTCCTACATGAAAGAAAAATGTTCCTGATCTCCCTGTCTTGAGGGAACAATTAAATCCAGAACCTCCACATCAATTGTAGCTAAAATAAGGTGTGCTTGTTCCCAAATGCTGGAAGTCAGTTTGGCTGTGTTAGGTACTGCAGCAGTGGAGGGACCGACATCCACATTGAAGTGATGATAGTCCACAGTCAGGCGCCACCTCCCATTTGGTTCACTAATGGGCCACACAGGTGAGTCATAGGAGGAGTGGCATTGAACAACAATTCTACTTTCCTTTAACTCTTCAGTGACTTCAGCAATTCCTTCTCTGGTCCTGATTGTAAAGGATAAGGCTTTAGATTCACCGCCTTTGACAGTGGTAGAGCATAAGTTTGTCAAAGCCTTACTGAGAGCGCAGGGGAACTGAATTTCGAGTGATTTCCCTTAGAATCCACCCAGACTTTCCCCTGCAGGAGTCCCAATCCCATACTACTCAAAGGGAAAGAACCCAATATCATCATGGTCTCAGTGGAGTTGCCACCAGGCAACCAACATTTTATTTGAGCCATCTGCTGTGGCTTAGAGTACATGTACACATCAGTAAAATGCATCTGGTTTTTTCCAGGGACTATCCAGCTTCATTTGGGAGTTTCCTCATTCAGGGCAGAGGACGGGGTTCTTTGTGGCTACTAAAAAGGTGACTGGGGATTGAAAGGAATCAAGGGGGAAAGTTACGAACCTATCTTCATCTTTATTTTCAGTGAGTCTTCTAAGATCCTTCCATTGGCTGTAACCTGGCTCACCTACTGGGGACAGTGCTGAGAGTTTCCTGACATCTCAGAACCAGCTATATCCAGCTCCACTGATGGGGCTGTAGGGACTACCTACTGTTGTTGAAGAGGGATGGTCTCTCTTCTGGGGACTCCTATCCCTTTGTTTCCACGTTTTCACCAGCATTTGTAAATTCTAGAGTGGTTGTTTATCCACCAATTCCTGAGGGATACCCTTCTCCAGTTCTACCCTCCATGGGTGGCTCTTTGAGGATTCAATTCACTGGTTCCAATCCCTGAACCAAAAAGCATTTTCCCTCAGTTCCACCCTTTGGACAGCAGTATGATTCTTCACTTCACTTGCCACAAATCATACCTGTCAGCCCTATATTAGTGGCTCCTCTGAAATTTCCCCCCATGTAAGATCAGGTCCAACTTGTAGCCCTCCCACATGAGCAGCTCAAAGCTACCCTTACAACTGGGTTGTAGAAACTTTTGATGAGTCAGGCAGTCCTTTAGTCAGGGGGGTCATTCTATCCGGGTTAACAAACAACAGCGTTGGAGAAGGCTGATGGGGTACAAGATGTCACTTGTGTATGAATTGGAGGCAAGCTGCCTTTTGCACACTCAGTGGATTTATCCAATGTTGAAACTGGGATAGAGATGGGTTCTCCCCTCTTCAAGTGGTCTAAACAATCTCCTTATTTTGTCTCCCACTCTGATGGATGTGTTGACTTTTTTTAAAATATACTAGAAACTGTATTCTCAAGTAAATTGAGATTGAGATAGAGGCACTGCTCTAGTATTACTTCATCTTCATTCTTCCATTGCATTGTAAAGAGCACGTCAAGTCACAGTTATTAACAAATTTAGGAACATTCCTTCAACAAAATGATGTTAAGGATATAGTCTTGAATCTTTGCAGAGTTACAGCAATGGTGTTTTGTGTGTATTTGCTTTTATTTGGAAGTTCTGTTTTTATTTTCTGGAGGAGATGGATGACTGGAGGTCTTCCTTTTCTCTCCTCTGGGTCCACCATTGGGAAGCACTAAATTTATATTTAGTGTAGTGACTGAGAGTTCTTATTATTTAAGACTGGAAAAAAAATTACTTATTTTTTAACTATGCTTTTAAGACAAAAAAAAAAAATTCCCTATTTAATTTTGTTGTTGTTGCTGTTGATGGAATTTTGTTGTTGGTGGAATTCTAGTTTTTTTCATTTGTTTGGTGTTTTTAGGGATCACAAAAATAGGTAGGGTGTCAAAAGAGATAAATGAGTCTTTACTATTATACTAATGTCATTATTTTTCTTTTTGGACAGAGCAATTTTCAGTCACCTTGCTTTAAGGATGTTAAATGCACAGTTACTCTTTAGATCCTAGGTTTCTCCATATCCTTTGAAATTAGGAAGTAATTACCTTTGAATGCTTTGTTTGTCTTCAGTATGTGACATTTAGGCATCTGTATCTTACTATTTTAAAACCTCCAATATGTACAGTCTTTTGCTGCCACTAGTCCAGTTGTCTCTGTGTTTGTGATGCCGATTGAGAGCTTATAGCAACTTTAAGAGGTCAATTTGCTTTCTCTTTCAAATCTTCCATCTTTTCCAATTAGAGTCTGAGATTGGACTACCAGTGACATCTAACTCAGCAGCATAAATTCTGCTGAACTGCTCCAGGATTTGCTCCCTAAATTCATTAGATGTACCTGAGAATAACATCTTATATACTAAGAAGGGATTTGGGATTGTTTCTTTATTCCTTGGAGAAATCACAAAGTGAAATAGGAGGGTTTTCACATTTTGGTAAATGAAAAAAATATATGTCAGTGCTTTAGTTTATAGAAACAAACTTTTCTATCACTGCTCTTGGAAATAGGTGACTCTTGAAGTACACATCCCAAAGACACACGTACCCACATTCATCAAGCCATGTTTTAAAAACTGTCCCACTCACTCTTTCTATAGTAAATTGTTATTTAAATTTAATAGCAAATAATAATTTTAATACATAAGAAAAAGCTGAAATGAGTGACTGACCTTGCAGCAAATGAGTCATCCTACCCCAACTCCTTTTTCTATTTTCTCCTGAGTCCAGGCCCTGTCACTTAGTCACTTTCTTATGTTTGAAGTTCCAAGTAACCTCCTGTATGAAGTTATCAAGTGTGCTGTTTATCACCAGTTTGTAAGTCAGAGAAGACTTGAACTTACATGCTGCAAACATTTAGAATTTGCAGCTGTTTATAATCTATTTATATTAATATTTTATTCTGCATAATAAGGCAAATAAAACTATGCAGCTCATCACAGTCCTTTTGGAAAAGAGATTCACTATTCAATGTGTTTATTTGAGTGTGCAGTTTATACTCAAAAGTGGTTTTCCAAAAGTTCATGGTAAAAGCAAGGTGGTATTCTTGAGTGAAATTTGGCACTTGTGGATAGTTCAAGAAACCAGTCTGAATGTTTTATATCAACCCATACTGTAAAGATATTTGAAAAAAATTGAAACACCAGTAGATTTCTCCTCAAAACCATTGTAGATACCTACGTGTCTACATATTGAGATATATACACATATAGGCATGAACAACTTACTACTTAGTTGAATACTTGGTTACAAAAATAATTTTGTTCTCGTTAAAAGGTTGAAGACTAACTTCAGATTTTTGCTTCAATGTGATGAAGCAAAGATGGTGCCAAATTTTCTGTACTGTGTATGATGTTGGCTTCTGCTCTCTGGTCTTGCATTCTCACAGGGTGCTCTGTAACAGACTGACTAATCCTTCCTGGGGCTCACTGCTCAGTGACCCTACATCTCATTCTGGCTGAAATCATAGGTTAGTTAGAGTAGAGCCCATTCAGGAAAACAGAGGCTTGAACAATGGATAATGAAACCTCCTTGGGGGGCAGGTCAGACAGGAAAGACCAATGGGCACATATAAATGGGTCACATCCTTGTCTTTGTTCTTCAGTAATCCAGTGTGGCTCTGTGGTTGTCAATAGGTAATGTTTCCTAAGGAGAAATTCTTTAAACTCCAGTATGTGAGCTCTATAGAGATCATTAAGCCTAATGGATCTTCATTATCATTACAGAAAGAGGCATTAGTCAGTAATATCGGCAGCTAATAATTCCTTGATTTTATACTAATTAATGATTTTGCATTACGTAAAGGAATGAAGTAATCATTGCTCTGCTTTTGCACAGTAATCCAGGTGTCTGTCCAGACTCTTTCTGAAAAATTTACTTCAGTTGTGGCCCTCTTTTGGGGCATGGTATGTTAAAGCCCAATGTCTACCTACCGAGGGCACTTGGAATTTGTGAACAAAGAAAGAATTTCAACACTATGAAGCATTTCAATACTACTCAATACACATAGCTAAGACTGTTTCCAAAAGGTATATGATATGTAAGTGATAAACATTAAGGAATGCATCTTTTAAAAAGTCAATTACTAATTGAATCAATGCAATGAAATTTTGCCTCTGATAAAGTTAATACAAAAGCTCAACCCTTTTCTCAATTAGATTACAATTTTATTTAAAATTTCCTTTTTCTGCATCCTTTCTTCACTAGTAAGAATAATGACCATATCTACAACCTCATTTGCAGCATTAATATCTGCTTATCAGAGTACAACTGTTTCTTTTTTCAGAATTTATTTGTTTTAAATACATAGAAAGCTTTAAAAAGTCTTAAATTTTCCATGTAACAAAGAATAAAGGTCAGTAGATATGGATGTAGAAATACAAAAAGACTCTACAATTAGTAGCTGAACACAGGCCTACTTTATTGACAACTCCTATGGAGTTCACTTCTTAAGGGATGCATTCCATTAAGGATACGATTTCATACTTTCAAAGTTTGTATCCTGTTCAGGAGCTGCTTCACATAAGAAGCGTTATGAAGCTATCAATGGTTCAGCAATTTTCTGAAAGAACGCTAGACCTTCCATTCTGTGTTGGTTTATTGATTGTATTTTAATTTCTTTCTAAATGCTTCTGAACGTGCAGGAGTCATCATGATTAACAGTTGTCAGCATGATCAGTTATGCAACTGACCCCATCTTACAAACATTGCTGCTTCTACGTGTCCATAATACCAAAGGGAAAGCCAAGCATTTAATTATAAGCCCAACAGGCAGGCAATGCCATATATTTTCTAATAATTAAAAGATAATAATGTAATGAATTTCCTTATAATGGGTAAAAATATCTTTATTTTGAAACAGTTTGCCTGTTCCAGTCATAATTAATATATGGATTAATAATATTTAGATTCCTTTTTAAAAATGCACTGAAAAAGCTATTTCATTTTACTAATGTTTTTTCTTGATGAAAAAAATTATCATAAGTTTAATTAAAAAAGATGAACTTTGTTACATTTAATGTAATTCAGTGGGCTTTTTAGTAAAAAAGATTTTTTTTTCTTTGCCTTCCTTTGTTCTGTATCTGCTTTCTGTTTAAGAACACTTCCTGTTATCTGCTACCCCTTTTTACTCTTCTGAAAACATGTACACAAACAGACACTTTATTAAAAGTGACCCTTTTTCATATCTAGTATTAGATGAAAATTATAATTCAAAATTTTGTGGTCTTTTAAATTTTTGGTTGTCCTTGGACTTTAAGACACGAGAAAGGTAATATGTTCATTCAGAATAAAGAATAAAATAAAGAATTAATAGCAAGCAATGCTAGAGTTTTTAAAATTCTCTGCTGAAATGACTCTACCGGTGAGAAATAATACCCCTTTCTGATGTAACTTATTAAAAGTTGCATATTGAAAGATTTCTATACTTTATATAAATGTGGAGTAAGCATTTGAGAAACAGTCACCTTTGCAAGAAAGTAATTCAACAGCAATCTAGCACAGATTAGGACAAAATGTAAAGAACAATCATAGCTATGAGAAGAAAGATTTAATGCAAGTATATATTTATAAAAAAACCACTGGACTAAAAAGAGCAGAGAAGAGCTAAAGCAGCAAGAACTACTTCATAATCCTGTATTAAGACTTTTAATCTGAAAGTTGACATGTCACACTGTAGGATAATGAAAATGGATAGGATTACAGCATAAAAAATGGAGGTGTAGAGTGGTAGGGAAAGGATGAATACTTCAGAAGCTGAAGACACTGACAAGAAATCCATGAGCTAATGAATCAGTGTATGTTTAGAAGTCACAGGCCCAGATTCTGTGACTGATTCATGTGACATTACATGGACTGCTTAATACATTTGATCTTTGCTCACTCATGTTCAAAATGGAACTAAACGCTTCCCTATCTTTCTAAAGCACTTCCAGCCTCTAGATGACAGTGTTTGGGTTTGTACACTGTTATTAAAACTGGAGTATTTTATCAGCTATATTACTATCAATAATGTGTGTAATGTACAAAACAGGAATAATTTTTCTTTTTCCTTTGGCACAGGAAATGAAGTGGTATATTAGAGTATGTATTTATAGCTTATATGCCAAGTAGTGCTGCATTTCTCTTTGTTTCTAATCATTTCTCAGAAAATGGTACATGAAATGCCAAATGAATAGTCACAGATATTTAACTGCTCACCCACAATTTGCTTGCACCAATATATGCACTTGGCTGTGTGGAGTCCTAAGCAGTAATTTTTTGGGTTTTTTAAATTTTAAATTTGGTGCTTAACATTGAAATGTTACTATGTTTTTTTGCTTCTAAATATGTAAAGCAAGCAAGCAAACAAAATTTAAACACTGGTTGTCTTTGTTCTCTCTCTCTCAGAGATTGAATGAAAGGAAAACCCTCCCCTGTCCCCATCGCTTCCTTTGCCCACTTTTAGTTCCCAGCATTACCCAACCAGTGATGCAATAGGAGGAAATTGAAAATATGTCTTCCTTTTCACCAAAAGAAAACATCAAATTATTTGAACAATCCATATTAAAAATAACTACACCCTTTTTTGTTCTCATTCACTCTGAACACCCATTCATTTTCAATGACCACAGGCTCTCCGAGTGAACATGTACTTCTTCAACTACTGCATAAGCACATGCAAACACACACTAGCTAAAACAAAGCAGAAAAACAGTTTTTATATATGAAAGTTTGGAAGTGATCTAAAATAGCAGCACGTTTTATGTGTGAGATTTGAGCATTCCTTATGCTGAGAGATATAATTTTTCTTAAAGGTATATTACTCTGGAGGTCTAACTGTGAAAAAGGAGAAATGTGACCAATGCTAACTTACACAGCCAATGACCCTTTGAAAGTCTAAACAGGCAAAGGAATCATCTGCCCTCAGCTGAGTTTAGAATTGCCCATCATGACACAGTTCAAGTTATGCTACACTAAAACCACACAAAAAGAAACAGAAAACTGTGTCAATTAACAGATTTTTGGGGTTTTTTTTGTACTTCTTCTTTCCTATTAATGATTGTCTTCTTTTTTTTGTTAAAACAGGACCACATGAAAGTAGCACAACACCTGAATTTCACTGGCGGAAAAGGTAAACCTCTGCATCAAGGAGTAATTTTTAGATGTTGTGGTAGGATTCAAATCCAAGTTATAAACAAGCCTTGGCTTCTGGTGACTGATAAAATAATGAAAATAAGACGTAATTTTAACTACCTTCAGGCATCCTGAAATACCACAAATATGAAGGCTTACTAAGCATACATAAAAATATTTAGTAGCATTAAAAGGCCAAGGTTATAAATAAAATATATGAAGCTCAATTCAGAGGTAGAATCTAACCTATTTTTAACACATTACTATGTTTTGCCCTATACATTCCCCTTTTTTCTCAATTTCCTAAAAAAAGACTAAAGGAACTGACCATAATTCTGTGTGCTCAGCTAATTTGTAACTTCCATACACACCCTTAACTTCTTGCTGATAAGAGCTTGTAGAGATAATTCCAATTTCTGTGGTTGCTCCAGCAGCTGCCAGAAGGACCCTTACAATATTTTCAGTGATGTTGTGAGACATATGACACATTCTTTGCTTTCCATCTGAAAATGAGTCTGTCCGATCAGTCATTTTTCATCCAGTTCTCTTTTCATGTTAAATGCCTTTATCACTGCGATCTTCTTCTGCCCAGGATCTTAAAGTGCTGTTCCTTTTCCTAACAGGCACTCCACTCTGACTGCTTGGGACAACTGCCTTTCCCAGCAGCGATTCCTCATGTTAACCATGGCAGAGAATTGCGCTGTAACCTCTGTGGCCTTTGTAACGACAAGCTGATTAGCGCACAGCTTCTGTCAGGGAGCGGGTGTTCAGCCTGTTGGAAGACAGATTTCTTCTGCAGAAAGGGGTAGACAGCTGATTTCTAGAGGCTTAGCAGAGCGCACGATACAAGAGCTAAAAAGTGCATGAAGTAGGTTAATAATAAATATCTGTATTTTCATATGAATGTTGGTGAGTGGCAAACCAGATGAATTGTCTCCATGTTCAGCACCCTCTAGAAAAAGGCTTGTAAAAGTAATTATATGTACATAGTAATAATAACTGTGTAGTCCAGTAAATATTAAATCTTTCCTCTAAACATCAGAAGCTCATCTTCCTTTTAATGGACTTCTATTATAATAGTTAAAATAAATGTTCCTCATCCATGGATAAGAAAATTAGGTAAAGATTATTTTTTGCAAATGTAGGGATTGAGACATGAATCCAATGAGCTGCAAAATGCTAGGGAAACAATTAATAGTATAATTTAATTTAACTGGCATCTATATGCATGATACTGAGGCAATGAAAAACCAATATAAGTTGATTTTCAGAGGGAATTAAAAAATAATATTCCACAATGTCAGTCACCACATTTCTAAGCATAGAGAACAAATTTGATGTTTTGCTTCACTGAATTACAATTTCTTTTCTTCAGTGTTTCTGTTTATATGTACTTTTCTTGGCTTATGAAGTATTTAGTTAAACACTATGCAGCATTCTGATTAAAAACAATGAGCATAATCACCATAAAATGATATATATGTTTAATAGTCATTTTTTAATCTAATAAATAGATCTGAAAATAGAAGCATGTAGAGAATCATCATCCACCCAGAGCATTCTGGCAGGCTAATCAAAAATCCACTTTCAGCATGTTATTTTTGTTAATAGTTTGGAAGTATAAATAAAATAATTGCCAGTAAAAGTTACAGATGAGAGAAATTGGTGTAATTCTAAATCTGCAGAGAAATCTTATTTTAAAAAAAACTAGCCCACATTTATCTTCATAAATCGCAGATTATTTTTCAGAGTTTACAGAAAAACACCAAAAATTCCTATACCATTGCAGGCTTCATGCCTAGGAAAAGGATTACAGAATGGAGGAAAGTGGTGTTTTTGAAATGGACATGGTATCCTTAAATATATTATGCTAGGTGATCTTAGGACATGATGATCCTTGATGTGAACACTTAATAGAAGCTGGCAAGGGTATTACAACTTCAGTGCATTGCAATTTCAGTGTTGTTTGACCATGAGCTAGCAGTGTGCCCAGAAGGCCAATGGCATCCTGGCCTGTATCCACAGTGGTGTGACCAGCAGGACCAGGGCACTGATGATCCCCCTGGACTCAGCACTGGTGAGGCCAGACCTTGAATCCTGCGTTCAGTTCTGGGCCCCTCACTACAAGAAGGACATTGAGGTGCTGGAGTGTGTCCAGAGAAGGGCATCAGAGCTGGGGAAGGATCTGGAGCACAAATCTGATGAGAAATGACTGAGGGAGCTGGGGTTGTACAGCCTGGAGGAAAGGAGGCTCGAGGGTGATTTCATCTCTCTCTCTACAACTGCCTGAAAGGATAGGTCTCTTCTTACAAGTAGCGAGCAACAGGATGAGAGGAAATGGGCACAAGTTGCACCAGGGGAGGTTTAGATTAGGAAAAAATAGGAAAAAGATTCTTCATAGAAAATGTTGTCAAACACTGGAACAGGCTGCTCAAAGAAGTGGTGAAGAAGAAGTGTCACATTAAAAGATGTGTAGATGTGACACTTGGGGATGTGGTTTAGTGGTGGAATTGGCAGTGAAGGGTTTATGGTTGGACTCAATGGTCTTTTCTGACCTAAATGATTCTATGAATACAATGAAAGTTTTTGCAGTAGGAAGTTCAGTTTTATTACCTATCTTCTAAAAAGGATGTTTGACAAATAATGTGTTGTCAAAGTTAATAGATAAACTATCATATTATTTCACCTTTAAAATCTAATTTCTTGTGGACCTTCTGGAATCACAAGTAATGATTATTCAGTAGTCAGAGACCTTGAAACATTCTTGTTTCTTACACCTCCTTTCTGACATCTACTAGCATTCTCTAAATATTTATATAGATAAATATAAAGAAACCCACAACAACCAAGTTAGGAACTAGCATGTATTTAACAGTTTTTTAAGTCAGCTTACTTTACACAGCAAACCCAGGTCTAAGAGAAGCCTAATTTTACACTAATTTTTCCTGAAAATGTCTTTGTTTGGCTTCATAACACAGAAACAAAATGCATACAACCTTAACAAGGCTGCTTGCAAGATTAACAGTGGTCCAAATACAGAATATATAACATTTGGAAAAAAAAACAGAAATAATTTTGTAGATGAAGGTTGAATGTTCTTATGCAACATGGATTGGTATGTCTTAGGATGTCTGGTCATGGAAAGTTTTCTTAAATGGATGTGGCATCTTAATAGGACAGCATTACTGCCTATTTTTTGATAACTCGGTAGTAGAGTGCAAAACAGTATTGACTTTAAGGCAGTGCAGAATTTAGTATCATCCAGAGTCAAAATTGTAGATCTTGACAAACTGAGTTACAACAATGACACAATGTAGTTACCTAAAATCCTAAATCCTAAATCATTTGGCTAGAGTGGCATGGTGTTCCATCCCATTACAACTCAACTATGGATATTAAAATAATGTTCTCTGTTAATAAAGATGGTTCTCAGAATGGCACATTCTATACCAAATGGGTATCTACCCATGATTTCTATGAACATATAAATTATGCGTATCCTGAGTTGCTGTTCATCTCAGAAAGGAATAAAGCAAGTTTTTTATTCTAAGTGGCAATTTAAAAACAAAATGTGATTTACACCTTTAAGGTTTCACTTACCACTCATCACCTCACCTACCTTCTCCCCCCAACTCCTTCCCATAACCATATGAAGGAATAAAGGTAAGACTATTACTTGCATAGCAAAATTAATATGCACAAAAGATGGTTGATTCCCTTAATTTCCCTGGTTTTTGCTACTTACTTCTTGCATCAATTTATAAGGTCTTAGTTTGGGGAATCCTTGGGATGATAGGCTTAATAAATACAGCAAAGAATCTCCTCATCTTGTTTCAAGCCTTCCATCACTAACCCATGTTTTCATGGATAAAACTGTAAAACAATAAGAAAGTTTTCTCTGTTTACAGGTTTACTGCACCAATTTTTAAATATTCATCATAATAAACAGTTTTTCTGGAGTAAAACCGCTCCATGTAGATGCTTAGTTTTCCTTTGTCAATGTTGTAATTGAAGTGAAAGTTTCTTATAGTCTCACAGGACTTTTCTGTGCCACTGTTTCTCAGTGATCTCAGCTACTTTAAATAGCTAGTAATAATTTATATTTTCGTTGCCTGAATGTGCATAATATACTGTACCAGATCAAAGGCTCATCCAGCTCTGTACCCTCTCTCCATCAGTTAGATGGAGTGTTTCTCTGCTCACTGGAAGATGCTTGAGAAAAGAGTACAAGAAAGTGAACAAATAGAGCATTTTAAGAATTATTAATGTGCTGACAGAAAGCAAAAGAGAACACAGTAGTGTTTGCTCATATCTTGAATATTCTTAGTAATTCTGGTTTCTTTTCTATCTGGAAAAAATAAACCCTAACAAACCCATGACCAAAAAAAAAACTCAAGAAGAAAGAAAAAAGAAAAAAGAAGAAAGAAAAAAAAAAAGAAAAAAGAAAAAAGAAAAAAGAAAAAAGAAAAAAGAAAAAAGAAAAAAGAAAAAAGAAAAAAGAAAAAAGAAAAAAGAAAAAAGAAAAAATAAATAAAACTCACAAAAACAAAAAAAGAAACGAAAATCAAAATAAAAAAACCAACAACAATAAAAAATTTTTAAAAAAACACCACCAAACAAAACGACAATCAAAAGAAACCCCACAATTCCTCCAAACAAACAAAACCCTCCAAAACTAAAACATTTTTAAAATGAAAGATTCAGAGCTCTGAGAAGATACTTGAAGGTAAGGATTATTTTCCTAATAAGTTAAGACAAAGGCTGAGACACCCCAGTCTGAATTTCAGGGTGTTGGAAAGAAGCCCTACAGTCGATAACTATAAGAATAAGTGTTAATGGGATGGTAAGCATTATATTTCTTTGCCTGTTTCACAGTCTCTTTTAATACATTTAGGTTACAATTATTCCTATGTCTTCTCCGATATATATTCTCCCATTCATTCATGATTTGGGAGACCTATGTCATTCCTTTTCCCATTCTTTTTCTAAAAACTTTCCGTTTATTTACTCTTTCTTTATGGATTTGTTCCACATTTTAGGCCATCCTTTCTATCCTTTCTGTAGTTTTTTATATTTTTCTGTTTGCTTCCTTTTCATGTAGCAGTCATAACTTATGTAGTATTCAAAATAAAGGCATGTTAGTGCTCTACACAGTGGTATCCCATAGTTTCCTTATTTTTTCTGCTAAATCCTTATACCTCACTTAAACATTTGAACCTATTTCCAGACACTTATCTATGATCTCTAATTGAGAACTAACTACAGTCACACATTACCAGAAGATTTTTTTTCTTATGTGTTAAAACCTATCATCCCTGAATATTATTTGTAGTTTGATTTCTCAGTCACCCAGGATAGAAAACCCTTACAGTTCTTGATGGTCAAATTTTACAAAGCTTTCTGATGTGTTGCCTTTCAATCGACAATTTCAGCAATGATTCCATGCATATACTATAACTTTGTGTGTATTCACATGTGCATCTTAACATTTGATTAATATATTCACAGGCAGAGATAAACAGATAGCTTGGGATTTGCGTGCTGTTTTTTTTTTTTTTTAATATAAATAAATACATAATAGAAACAACACAAAAAGCATTATCATGCTATACCTTTCCTATACTTCAAGGCCTTATTAGATTTTTGTTTTTGTAGACAATAGGGTAGCTCAAAATTATTGCTTGGCTTTTGACATCTATCCCATAGTGAAGTAGCAACTTTCTAAAACTTGGTAAATTGTAAGTAATGTGTTTTGAGATTACTGCAAGTGGAAAATAAAACCAACTGTGAGATTATGTTTTCCATATAATTCAAAATAGACGCTTGTGGATGTTGTAAGCTGTGTCTAAGATAATGATGTTAGAAAAATAAGAGATGTACAGATAAGACTATGCGGTATTTATAGAAGTTATACTGATGTTTATGCTAAATAATTATCAAACTAACCAAGAATGACCTGGTTTCCAAGTGAGTTGACCAATTAATAAATAAATCAAACTGCCTTGCATAAATATGCTTCTTGACGGTTTGCAATTTCCCTCAAGAAGTTTTGCAACAATCATGCCTGTAATTCTTTTCAGATTTTAAACCCTCTATGACATCAAAGGTTCCACTTGCCCCTTTTTTATTAGTAGGAACCTGTAATGACCAAGGATAAGAGGGTGATGGCATGGTGTAGCTGCTATGGTTAGAAATTTATTGCAATACAAACAAGATTTGTGACAATTGGAAAGAAAAGCGAATGGCATATAAGATGCAGCAGTAAATGGCTGTGCTGCAATTACCTCTTTACTGCAGGTGAGAAATGGAAATCAAAAACTTTTGAATCATTACAGAGTTTGTTGGTCAAAATAAATTGTTTTTCTGAGGCAACATTTTCAATTGTTAATATTTTTTGCCAAAAAAAAAAAAAATTTGAACCAAAATTATTCCTTCATTGTTTACCATAATAACTTTGGGATTTGTGTTAAGGGACTTCAAAAGGTTTTTGACTGGTGGACTTTTTATCCCATCAATTTAGTATACAGTATCGTTTTGACTTTTTAAGTTCTGCCTGGTCTGGAGGAAAAAATAGCCATCCATGACACCAGATACCAAACAAGATAAGCATGGCACTGCTTGTTCAGCAAGTCATATAAGTGACAGTGAAGATGTTCACGCCCGCCACGGAGTGACACTATATTGAGAGGTGTGCACAAAACCTATCATGTTCCAGGTAGAAACTTATGAAAAAAATTGAATCCTGAGGGCTTGTCTGGCATCCTAAAGAAAGCTTTTCGATTCCGGTCCTGCAAATCCATTTCCTCCAATTGCCACGATTATGGGAATTAGCAATGTTGTTTTGTCTTGGCCAGATTTCTATTCATCATTAATAAACATGTGTACAATTTTTGTATGAAATATTTGGTTAATTCTAGGTAGAATATTTTGCTACAGAAAAACTTTAAAGTTTTTTCCTCATTTGCCATTTCAGAACATCCCTTGTACAAGGCTTGCTTCCATCTGTTCTGAACAGTTGGTTCCAAGTAGATAACAATTAGACTGGGTTTTAGTTTCTTTTCATTTTGGTGATGCAGTGTTTTTAATTTAATCTTCAAGTAAACAAGCATTAAAATACGGTTGTGTTTAAGTAAAATTATTGTTACAGGTAATTATGTCTAGCACAACATACCAGATTTTAAAGTCATAATTTAGCAAATGTCACTCATAAATCTGACCATTTCCAAATTTGGGTAGATTGAGATTGCTTCTTTTCACTTTATTTTACAATATTTTAATTCCCCCATGCACAAGAATATTAAAATAATAATTTAAAACAATGAACATTATCTTATTCTTGTGTTAACTGCTGCTCTGGGGCTTATTTTGTTTTGGTTTGGTTTATTTTTCATGTCAACACCAGGAGAGAATTCTTCTGTATCACACAGCGTGGGTGTCGCTCATTCTGATTTTCTGCACAAATGCCAAGTAGTAGTTCCACAACTGTTTCTCTCAGCTCTGTCTCAAGTGTCTTTCATCTATGCTGTAGGTTTGTTTCACTAATTGATTTATATCTTTTAAGTTCATCAAACCAGATACATGAAAATTCTCATCTGTGAGTTTAAAAAAATTAACATATCTATTTTTCTGCCCTCACCCACCATTTATTTACCATTCTCATCCCTCTGCAAAGTTCTGTCACCTTTCTCTAACAGGCCCTGGATCTTAACAATTCAGAAAAAGTGGCCAAAAGGGCAAATAGTAACCCCATTAACACCAAAAGATACCGTTTGTTTGACAAGTTTTCATAAAATAGAACAAATTATGGTTTCGCTCTATAGTGAAGCAACGCTATTCTCTGATTTTATGTCTGCCTAGAGGATTAATTATAGACTAACCAAGCCTCCTATAGAGAAAAACTTCATGAATTACAGGGTTTTCCTCACACTCTTTGTATGCTCAAAACACAGATGTATTATATACTGCATAAGAAAACCCCAGTATGTATCTCATTAACATAAATGAGACTGAGCAGCTTGGTCTAAATGAAATAGTAGACAACAGTATGAACTAGGTTCATATTCGTTTGCATTCCCTTCACAATTCTTTCTTCTTCATAGTTTTGAGTCTGAGCTGACTTAATAATGTGCTAAGAGTAGCATGGCACTAAATCTTTCATAGCTTGGCTGTTCGTGACTTTGGTATTGCCAAATATACTCGGTGTTTACCTGGAGTTCTGTAAAACAGGGAAGTGATGAGGGCAATAGCATGCAGGCAGCCAGGAAACATGGACCAATAACTTAAACGTTGCAAATAGATCTAAAACTCAGCTTTTGCACAGTATCAAAAAGATATGAGGAATAATCATAATCATTCATTCACTATAGGGACAGAGGAGGAAATAAACTATTCTATTTTCTTGCTATGAGATCACCTAGAATGGAAAACATCTCTCTAGTCAGTGTTCTACTTCATAGAGAGTCTCTACTTGGATAGCTACCAATATCTTGGCTCTTCTCTGAAGCAAATAAAGTATCAGTTGCTTTGCTTTCCACTTTTTCCATGGTAGGAATTGACATTCAGTTTAAATGCATTGTGAACATCTGTTGCATCTCTTCTTTTTTTAAAATTCATGGATAGAAATATGCATAAAAAGAATCACTTGCATTTCCACCAGATTATCAAGTAGAGTATTTTCCTTCAATATCCAGATATTTGGAAAATAAATTCCTAAATTGGAAGTCTTTCATTTCTTATTAAACATCATAATATCATTAAGGTTAACTTCAGGCTTTTGGCATATTTTAGAATTATTTTCGGATCAGTTCTAACCAGTCAAAGGAAAAGACAGGTTATTCTCCTGAAGGTGAGCTCCAAAGAGTGTAGGATTTCATTGAAGCTAGTTAAAATTCTCCTTGCTGGTACAAGAGTAGTACATTGGGAATTTAGTCTCCTTGGGACTCAGTAATGAAATGAGACTTTTGAATTTCCTGGGAAACAAATTAGAAATTCCTATAGTTTGGTTCATGCTGAAGATGGAAAGGACTATTGGGCTCCAGAGCACTGAATCTAGGGAGTGAAAATCAAGCATTCTGGAATTTGGGAGTGTAGGAGCACAGTAGGAAAAAAAAAAAAAACCCCAAACCAAAACAAAGAAAATTAAATAAGATAGAAGGTAACAGGGTTCTCATACAGATTTCATGAGTTTTAAATAATTTCATAACAATTTAAAAATTCATATCACTTTAATCCAATGCAAATCAAATTTGTGCAGCTGTGAGCTGAATCAGACATAACGTATTAGAGGAACCCACAAAAAGTGTTCTCTTCCTTATTCCCTAAGTTTCTGATATAAAAAACTTGACAGATTTCTTGAGAGAGTACATGTCCAACTCAACAATCAAATACTGGATATGCCTTGCTTCTGGTAAATACACTGTTTCTATTTACTGTGTCTTTTGCAAAGCTGGCATTCCATGTGTTGAGGGAAAAAAGGGCAAACCAAGGAAACTCCCATGTCTTTGCAACATGCATATTATCATGTTAATACAAGATGGTATTTTATGTTGCCTGGTTGTTTGGGGATTTTTTGAGAACTGAGCTTATGCTGCCTCCTCTTCTTGAAAGCAGTACTTTTGGAAGAATATTGTAACATAGGGTCCTGATCCAGTTTACAGACACATCCATGTAACACTTTTTGTAGAATTATGAATCAAGTATTACATAAAGGTCATAAAAATAATATCTTTACAATTTAAATAATTTCCTCTGTAAATATATAAATAATTGAAAGATATTTGTTTGAACATGGGAAATATTCTGAAGGACAGACTGCTGATTTCACTTGTAAAATAAAAGGGTTATGCATGTTAAAATATAATCTAGAGGGGAATTTAAAAGCAATCTTGGTTTTGTAAACTACAGCTTTTCAAGAAGAACTAGGATATTGCTGTCACTTCTTTTTTTTCCTATTTTTTTTCCCCGAAGATCAAAACAAACTTGTTGGGAAACAACAACAACAAAAATCAGTCCTGCCTCCTTACCCTGTAAACTTCCAAGAAATCCTCTGATTGATAAGCAGGGATATTACAAGATACGGCACACATCTTCAGTACAGCTTTGGTCAGCTACCCCATAGCATTTTTCTTCTAACTTTTGAACTTGAACTTGTTTGCTCATGAACCTGTTTTTGCACTGACATAAAAGTATATTGTTTCCTTGATGGATAAAGTACTGTAGAAAAATGTGGAAATAAAAAGAGCTTGCATATTCAGTCATTTAGACCTCAAATTAACTCTAGCTTTGATTTTTTTTTTTTTTGGCAGCATTTCTTCATGTTGCACATTGTGAAAAATAATCTTCAAAATGCTAGGATTTCAGTTCAAATATCACCTTGAGAACAAGATGATTATCCAATCCAAGCTATCTACACCTCTTGATGTGGAATTTAAATTTCACAAGAATGCAGAGGTTAATGAAATTTCTGGGGCTTTTCTTCTCAGAGGTCAGAGACACCACTGTAACACTTTATCATTATATTTGATATTTCTATTCCTCTTGGATCTGAAATTATAGAGGAAAATACAAATTAAATCTCATGTAAAAGGAAAAAGCAAAAAATGACCCTAGCTTTTTGAAGCATCAAAGAAGTGCTCATCAAGTTCAGGTAATTCTCATTTTTATTGGATCTGGCTTAATTATTTTTTCTCAAGCAGAGCATTACAAATTCTTGCACTCTTTAATAATTTATAACATGTTTTAGGAGCTGTAAAAACTTATATCAGGAACTTTGAAAAGTGTTTACAAAGAAGTTGCATGGTAAGTCATCTCTTGGAATATCAGAAAGTCTTCAGGTAATGAGATGACTTGAAAAAGAAGAAAATTTCTACAACTTGCAAAAATTTACAAAACAACTCCAACCAAAACACAAAACCAACCAAAAATACCCCAA
Organism: Acanthornis magna; assembly: GCA_036785705.1. Taxonomy (NCBI): domain Eukaryota; kingdom Metazoa; phylum Chordata; class Aves; order Passeriformes; family Acanthizidae; genus Acanthornis; species Acanthornis magna. The sequence continues at coordinate 12,265,944 of JAWUZG010000025.1, forward strand.
AACATGAAAAGAGAGTGATGAAGCATCCTGAGAAATTGAATTTGGCACTTGTGAAAAGTATTTCAATAAAATTTAAATAAAGTACAAATTTGGAGCTTTCAAAACCTGTCTTTGTTCTAAACAAGAGAAAAAAATATTAAAGTTTCTGTGTTTTATGTCATTTGGAAATAATATAATATTATTATCAACCAAAATTTATTGTTTTTCTTTTCTTAATCTTAATTATTATTTTAAAATTGTTTGCTACGAACTTAAAGAAAAATTACATAAATCCCCTGATTTTTCTAGCTCCAAAAAATGTCATTAGTTTGCTTCTATGTTTTCAGATTCTTCTTTGTGTCCAAAAGACTGTTAGAGAAACCAGTGTATCATATATTTTAATACTGATAATACTAAAGTTATGGATGAAAAATGGTTCTATTTTTCAGTCATATCTTTTATGATATGACTGCATATGACTCTTCTGATATGCTAAACTTGCTTAATCTAACAGAAAAAAAAAATCAATTATATCTTTTGCATATTTTTTGTGCTTTCATATGAAGTCTAGTATAAGTTGTATCAAACCTGAAAATGATTTTGAAAGATAATGTTGTTAACTTAAAATGGCATTCTTACTTTCATGGCATTTGGTTTTTCCTGCTGTTTTCTGTGCAAAGCATTTTCATTTAATGAGTAAAACCCAAAATGATGTGTCCTATACATTGTAAAGAAACTGAAGTTACTTGGTGAAGCAGTCAGAAGTAGAAATAAATTGGCTGGAAAATTCTTGGTTTTGTTTGTGAATCTTAGTTATTTGTGACCTGCTGGGACTGGTTTATATTGAAAATACATTAAATGTCATCATTACATCAAGACTGCTCTTACAAAAATACAAATATGTTTAGTCTACTAACCTCACTTTATGTGGGAACAATCGCATAGCTTGTATTTTAAGAAGAAATGCTGATTGTCAAGTTATAAACTGCAGTTAGGTATCTCCAGCTGGAGTTTGTTAATACAGTTTTGAAGGCAAGTCAATGTAGGCTGAATTGAAGAGTAAAGTAAAAAGAAAGGATGAGAAAATATCAATAAAAATCCAAGGGACAATGCCAAACTAATATGGAAAAGGTTTTGTTCCTTTCCTTGAAACATCTAGCCTTGCTCCAGGAAGGTTTGGGTCATAAAAACTGGGCAGTATTTCACTGAATATATGAGAGCAATGTATCTTTTAGAATCTTTAAGAAACAGAAGTCTAATAGTGGGTTTCTTACTACCTTCTACTATGACAGATGCAGTAGATCTAGTTCTGAAGATGGACAGAAAGTGAAAAGACAGAGAGATAATAAAAAAGTTTCTTTCATTTTTCTTTGAAATTAGAATGCAAGTAGCTTTACAGAGAATAAGACAAAATTAGGTAGTTGTATTTACACACAAACTACTCCACAAATATATTATGTGTCTTTTAAGGAAAACACTATAACATGAGACTATAACGTGTTTCTTTTCAAACTGATTAATGACACATATTAAACAGCTCAATCCACAGACAAACCTCTTCTAATTATTGTTTTTTAAATGTAAGTAAACATGTACTTTACACATTATGAAATGCAGTATGTGCATTCATTTATTATAGATTCATTTATTTTACTTAGGAAAAAATATTTATACTGTCCTTCAACCTTTTTTGAAAAAATACCTAGAAAGAGTTCAACCTTAAAAGGAAAACTGATCATGTCAAGAATTTCCTATCATAAATGGTTATTTAATTAGCTCTTTTTTTTTTCTATTTTATACTCTTTTCCTTGCTGTTTGAAATGAATTTTCTATAAATTATCCACTTGCCCTATAAGAGAGACAAATGCATTTTCACATTCTTCCTAAAGCATAGCTGGTAGATAGGTTTCTTTGACTTAACTTACATCTCAAATATATTTGTTGTAATTGAGGATGGTGATATAGCAGATATCTCATGTTAATAGTTGCACAATGAGAACAAACACATTTCAAGAAAGAGACGTAATTATAATAATTTATTGAATATCTTACTTCTAGATGGATTGCCTTAGTAAACCACATAAAAGGCTTGTAGTAGCATATATGAAGGATAAAAATGTTTGATCAATTAAAAATACTTTATGGTGTCAAATTTCCAAGATAATGATTATCAACTTAGAGAACAGAATCACAGAATAAGCTGAGTTGGAAGGACCCTGTCGGGATCATCGAGTCCAACTCCTGGCCCTGCACAGGACACCCCCAAGAGTCACACGATGTGCCTGAGATCATTGTTCAAACATTTCTTGAACTTTTTCAGGCTTGGTGCTGTGACTGCTTCCCTTGGGAGCCTTTCCAGTGCTCAACAACCCTCTGCGTGAAGAACTTTTTCCTGATATCCAACCTAGACCACCCCTGACAGGCCTTCATGAAATTCCCTCAAGTCCTGCCACTGATCAAGAGAGCGAAAGGATCAGTACCTGCCCCTCTGATTCCCCTCATGATGTTACGTGAAAGGCTTATGAAAGAAAATTTATGTTTCTTTAATTGATTAAACTCTAACAGTATTATATAGCTGGGGAAAAAAGAAAGAAAAAAAAAGAAAGAATCAAAGAAACCTTAGATTGTTACATGACCTTAAGTTTAAAGAAAATAGTGGTGTATAACTGAGGTAATTTTTAACACTTCCAGGATTCAGTATATACTTAACATACGCATAAAGTCATGTAGTCATTAAATTTTAGAAATTTATAAACTTCTGTTTCCATTTATGCTTTCCATTCATCCGGGCCACACCTACTAGTACAGCTGTAGGTACAGGACACTATGTACTGTCTATATCTGGTTTTACTGGAGCGACATTAGGAAGCTACATTATTCCTTCACTGCCTGCTTAAAGCCCACAGCTACTGCACCTTTAAGATGAACCTGGGGCAGGGGGCCAGAGCCGGGGTCAGTCGAAGGGCTGAATTGTCGCTTCAACTGAGCCCGCACCTGGCGGTCAGTCCAATGGCTGACAGACCCAGGGGACAGGGCCAGAGCCAGAGTTGGTTCAGCCGAACCGGCACCCGCAGGTGTTGGATAAACGACTCGGCCCAATGGCCCCACCTATAAAAGTGGCTCGGCCCAACAGACTGGAGAGATACAGGGAGATGGAGAAAGAGGCAGAGATGTCGATGGCTCTTGGAGAGGCCGCAGCACTGCTCTCTACACTGCTCTTCCCTGCGAGCTTAGGAAAAAGGCTTTGTTTGTTTGTTCTTTTCCTCCCCCTGGCCTCCCTATCTTCCTTCTCTCCAGCCCAGGGAGCCTGTGGGGTGGCACCTGTGCAGTCTGAAAAACAAGGAAGGCCATGCCAGTGAGTGGAGGGGCAGAACCACTGAATTCCACCAGCTTCACCTGCTCTGAGGAGGAGGACCAGCGTACAAGAGTCAACGAGGTTTCTCTATCCACCTGGCTTCCTCTAGGCTGCTGAGTGAACTCCCCTTCCCCTTCCCAGAGACTGGGGGGACCTGTTGTCAGCTCTTTGCAGACACCATTTCCACTTTTTTTCCCCCTTTGATTTTTCCTGGTTTCATTTTGTGTCAATAAATAATTCAGGGGGTTTTGTGTGTAAAAAAATATTCAGGGTTTTTTTCCACTTTAACTTGCTGTGCTTGATTTGTTTCATTGGCAGAGGAAAGAGGGGAAGCCCTTTTCCTTGGAGAGGAGGCACTCATCCCAGGGAGCTTCCTCCTGACACTTTGTCTCAGAAACCGAGACACCGGAGAATGACATAAAATGAGATGTGCAATTTCTGTAATCCTGAGATGGTCTAGGGAAAGCAACTGGGGTAAGAAACAAGAATTTGTCTGGGCAGTGCCCCAACATTGCTCCTCCCACATCTTTGTACGCTGGAATACCCAGAGTCCTGGGTCTGGCTTAAGAGCTAGGGCTAGGGTTTGGGTTATATTTAGGGTTAGGCTTGAGAGATCTAAAGGGCCTTGAGCCCCAGAAACACTGGGGCTGGAAATGGCTTGCCAAGGGCATCATGGCACGGCGCCCTCAGAGCCTGGATGTTGTATTTCTCAAAACCCCTTGGAATGTTGTGCCTGTGTCTGCTAGGAAGGGCCAGCTGGGCTTTGCTAAAGGTGAGGCCTTTTGTGCCCTGTTGTGCCCCCAGAGCTGCCCCAAGCCCCGGCTGAGCTGTCAGTCAAGGACTCTTGCTGCAGCGGTGCTCGCTGGGGCCCTGAGCAGCCCAGCCACCGACATTCCCACCTAAGAGCTGGGAACATGAAGGCCGCAGGGCTTAAAGGCCAGAGCATGAGGTCAGCACATGCTCACAGCCGAGAACCCTGCACACGGTGTCCTGCTAGTGCTGGAATCCTTGGAGGTGGTAGCTAACTGTGTGTTTTTCTAGGTCTCCTCTCTCCTGCTGTGTCTTCCTCTCTTCCTCTCTCTCTTTACCTAATTCTCTTTTCCCGCAACCAGTAGGTAACATAGCATTTCCCGAGTTGAAAAGTTTTCCTCATTTGGGCTAAGCTTGTGCAGGGTAAATGCTAACTTAACACAAAGTAATAGTATGAGGCAGAGTTTTATGTGTAATTCAATGTTGTATTTCGTCCTTTATCAGAGATGGTTGATTTTTGATGGTTTGGTTTTGATATATTTGCCAGTGAACTTCAGTGTGATTTTTGCCACTTGAGACTATATGATGGGGATTTCTCCTTGGCACTGAGAGAGAGTAATGGAAGGTTGAGCTGAAGCCCTGGATCTAAGCTTGCAGGGCTTAAGATGTACCACCATTGCTGATGGTGCCCTTTGGAGTCTATGCCATCAGTGGCAGTGATGAGCACCTCTTGGCACAGTGCCAAGGTACCCATAGAGACTAGGCTTAGGCTCTTAAGGGCCTTGGGCTCCGGGAGCACTGATGCTTGAAAAGGCTTGCCAAGGCCATTCCAGCAGGGCCCCAGCATTGCTCCTTCCACATCTTTGTGCGCTGGAATTCGTATGTAAATAAATGTGTTCGGATATTTATTTGACAGTGTTATTTTGAACGGGATTACTCTTTCACCTGCCTTTTTTTCCCCATTTTTTGTTGAAATAGTTCACATATTTCAGAATTAATATTATTTCATTCCCTTTTAATACTTGTGAATGGGGTCTGCAGCTTGGGGGCAGAAGTATGACATACATTGTCCAGAAAGCCCCTCTGAGCTGTACCATTTTCTTCAGGCTGAGCTTGTGAATTGATACAACCTTGTCCCTTTTCAGTGTTATATGATGAGGGACCACCCATGGTCATATGCTGCATAAGGATTTACGGCGCAACCCTTCCAGCTGTATACACAATTCCTTTATCAGGGAGTCTTCCTAAACTTACAGCACAAAACTGCACATTGCTTAGGTCGTTTGACCAAAATTAACATTCCAGGGATTGAGGCCTCATCCCACAGAGTGATTATGTGTTTAGAAATGCTTTACTGAAAAGATTTGCTTTCAATTGTATTTTAGCCTCTATATTAGCCTCTATCTGCACATTAACTGAGCCTTTTTCACAGCACATAATGTTAAACAAATGTTTAAGCATTTTAAGATTCAGTGTTGAAAATATTTCAAAAGATAACATTAATGCACTTCTAGCTGCAGAAGTTTCTAAACACAGTGTGAGACAGGGAAAGGAAAGGAGTTACTTGAATCCATTAGTCCGTATATCTAACACTTGTTAGAATGTTGCACTTCCTGGATTGATAGATTGTGTGAATTTTTCCCCTAGTACAACTGATTGTTATATGCTTAAAAGCTTATTTTCTTGGGTGGTAAACTCAGGCTAAAAAGTTCTTAAAAAAAAAAAAAAAATTTCTACTGTGACTCAGACTCAGGACTAGACTTTCCTGACATATTTACAGTTCGCCTTGCCTCTGTTTTTTCCCCATGCAGCTGTTTGTGGGACTGTGCTGCAAAGCAGATCACTGAAATGAACCAAGTTAAATCCACAATATGTTTTTGGTGGTATGTTTGTGTGTGTGTGAGCTCCACAAAATTTTTTCACTGGCTCTATTTGAAGAGTACTCTACACGCTGCTGTCCTGGAAGACAGTGTGGGTGGCACTCTGGAAAGCAGAGAGAAGTGATGGGGTGTTGGCAAAGACACCTTAATGGAGTTCCACTGAAGAAAATATGTACCTGTCCCAGTGGTTATGGTTGTGAAATGAGGACTTGCTGATGTCTGTCCCTGCCATTTTATTTACAATTCTACTACTGTTAAATTTTATTGAAATATATCTCTTAGAATTTATCCTCGGTTTCTGGCCACATTTTGCTGCATGTTTATCCATTTGACTGTCCAGTATTTTCAGGTTTTTTGATGCTCAGTTTAAAAAACTGTTTTTCTAGGCTTTGCCTAATTTGGACATATCTTTAAAAGAAAAGATAGGATCTTATAAATCACCATATAAATGTGAATTACATGAGGGGAAAAATGATTTACACTTTGCATCAGCTTGAAAACTGGTTTGATTTGTCTGCAAAATGTCAATGGTTAAGATACTGAATTAATGTGGGTGCTCATTGTTGTTGTTTTGCTTTTCCAGTCTTAAACATCACCAGGAGGATTTAATGGATAGTGATTCATTCCTTAGTCATTTTAATTAATCCACTGTTCCTGAGCTTAGTGAGTGCTGACAGCTGTTTCTTCCTGTCTTGTTCTGTCTGGGACCTTGCTGTGGTGTCCCTTCATCATGTCTGATGCTGACTGATGGGATATCGCATCTGACTGCTACCAGTGTGTTACTGTATGGCACTGTCCTTCGGATCCATGTTGTTGACTGTGACTTTGCCATCCTGATCCTCCTCAGCTCCTCCTATACTTGTCACCCTGTGTGCAGCAGAGATGAACAGTGGTACAGGAGATATGGGGAGCAGTATTGAGCCCTAATTGTAGTGGCATGACTCCTTCAGTCTGTTCCTCTTTAAGCTGAGAGTTGATTTGGTCCCAGATTCAACCACCTTTTACATTTGATGTAACTAACATACTTTCCCTAAAGATTTTCTGTCTTTTTTGTGTGCAGCATATTTCACCAAAAGCTATAATATTATACTGCACAAACAAGGTAATAGAGTTTTGTTGAAAAAAACAGTTTTATAATCCTTTTAAAAACTGGCAAGATCCACAAACATATAAAATTATTTCAAAAATTGAAACAATCCATTCTATAGAATAATTTGGTCTATAGCAAAACATTTATTTTGCACAACACAGAAATGAGAGCATATATTGGCCTTTTATATGTTGCAGCCAGGCTTCACCCCTCCCCAAACCTACACACAGAAACACTATCTTTTTTCTTCATTCCTACACAATTTGTACCTTTCTTCACAAAATATCATATTTAGCTTGACTGCAGTCATTTCTCTGCTGTGACAGCACAGAGGAAAGAGCAAAGGGGTAGACAGCCAGGGAAATCCCTGACACCAATCAGGGGGCTCGATGGAGTTCTGCTTGCAGACTGCACTGAAGAAGATGAATTGTTTGCACAGAAGGAATGGTCAGAGAAAGTCAGGAAAGCTGCAGAAAACTTACTATGCTCTGTCCTCTCAAAGCGGGATGGAAGCTGCTATGCAGATCTTTCAGGACATAAATCTGCAAGGTACCACTGAAAGCAATAGCTTTCAGAAGCAGGCTAAGCCGTCATTTTTCCAGGATCCCTTATCTCTTCAACACTAGGGAAGGAAGAAAGGCAGAGAGAGAGCATGGGGGTGTTATAGAAGCAGTGTGTAAGGACATGTGTGTACTTCAGAATTCCGACTTTTCAACTACCTGACAAAATACAGTACTTCTGGATATTTCTCTTTGCAAAGTAAAGCTCTACTCTATAGGACTGAAACTTATATACAATGTAAGTAAAATAATTTCACAGGTTGAAAAGCTGGAATAGCCTAGAGGGAGGTACCCCTCTAGAAATTACCATTTCATAGGCAGCACTCCAGATTTTTTTGTGACTTTTTTTGTTAAAAATGTTTTATCCAGAAAATGCTGAATCAAGTAGAAACTGGGCAGCATAATAGGAGGCAGTTGTTTTTAAATTCCATCTGAAGGAAATGAGATAAAAAAATAATTCAATATATTTCTGTTCAACAGAACAGATGTAACTCTTAACTATCTGGAGAAAAAAGCATTCAAGAAACTGAATGAAAATGTCTATTGTTGCAATTAGTATCGGATAAAAGCTGCTTTGCAATAAAAGCTCTTTGAGATTTTTTTTCTTGTCCTCTTACTTGGAGAAATCCTTAGAAATATTTTATCAGAAAAATAGCTCTGTCCAAAATAATAGTTGGGGTTTCAAAATATTTACCTGTGAGTGGTAAGGGTAGATGTGAATACTTTTTGGGTTCCATGCACATTAGGTCTAAAATATTCTAGTTGAGAAGCATGGCTGGCAAATCAAGGGTTTGGATTGTTGAACTTTTTGTGGAAATTCTCTATTATAAACTTGAAAACTTTTCTTGATATGTGGGGTTTTTTTAAAAGTTAAATCTTCTAGAAAATTTTTTTGTAAGAATGATTAGTAGTTCATGAAAGAACGTTTGGATGATAACATCTTAGACAGCTTTCAATGCAATATTTTAACTATTTTTTGCATTTCTTCTTGGCAACTAAAGACTTCTGTTTAAGGTCTTTTTTTTTTTCAAGGATTTTGCAATCTTTGATTTTTTTTTTTTTGTCTTTACAAACTGCCTTTTTTTCTGGTAGTAATTTAATTAGATCTTGGTCTCTATACTGCACAGTTACATATAACATTTTGAAACAGATGGAGTTTCTCAATGTGTATTCATTATAGTGACCTTAGGGGCTCAATAACCAACACTAGCATTCATAAGAAATGGTGACTTCAAACTTTCACACTCAGTGTCTGATTTTCTGCTTTATTTTGATCTTTAAGAAGACCCATCTATTATTTGTTCTTCAGCAATGTTTCATAATAAGATCTAAAAAGAGCAAAACAATTATTTTCTTATCTAAATAGTTCACAGAAATTACAGTAATTGCAAATGAAATTAAATTGAACATGAGGAATATCTTCAAAATGCCCTAGAACTGAATAGAATCCATCTTGCAAATATTATAACGTTAATATCTCTTCAAGAAGCTTATAAATATACATATTCAAATATAAGTTCTTTCTTCTCCTTTAATGATTTCTTATCTATTGCTATTATTCAATAAATTTAGAGCATATAAAATAAGTGAGGATGAAGACAATGGGATACAGATTTAGAGATCTGCCTGTTACAATGAACATTCATATTTAATGGGTACCTTCTTGCAGTTTCTTCCTGTAAACAACACTGTATGACATTTGGGTTACTAATTATTTCTAAGCAAATCAGAAAATAACCATTCATTTCGGTCAGGTGAGGAAGGATCTCAGTGTCCCCAGGGGAATGCCTGTTCTGCTGGAAGCAAGAAGGGCTGGAGTCCACTTTGAAGCAACAATTCAAACAGCTCGCAAACTGGCAGGATATCTAATAATGCTTGGCACAGCCTAATTATCCCTCATGGCTTCCAGGCTGAGAGGGGAGGTGGAGATCACTTATCCTTTACTATGTTTGTATGAGCAAATAGTCACGCAGATCTCATACACCTACTTGCTTCTTTGTTAGAAGTGTCAGCTACCACCTCTAGGCTTCCTTAATGTTAGAGACGCCAAACTAAACATTCTCAACAACTCAGACACCCACAGTGGATAATAAGGGAGAGATTTATTAATTTATTAACCTAAGTATGATATTTAACAATATTACCTACCTTCACATACTATTAGAGTGAACCTTTGCTTATATTTCACTATACTATCCATGGAAGCCTTCTTTGCTTTTGAAACACTATTTTTTATTTCTTCTCTGTGGTTTCCGTAACTGTAACGGTAGTGACCTTGAAGTGTGTCTTCTTGGTTATTACAGAACACTGCACATGCAAAGCAGATAATGGATATCGGTGCAGGCGTTGTCAGGGAGTTTCAGATGTCAGGTTACCGTGATATGGATTAACCCAGCAACCAGCATTCAACAATGTACAGTAAGTGCTGCAACAATGCTGGCAAATTGGCTTTGAAAGCAAAATGTAACACACTAATGTGATTATTAATCAGAAGTTTCTAGGCACATTTTGCACATTATAATTACTGAAGGTCTTTTAAGTGTGGCTGTTTCCATAAGGCAGTTTGTCATACTTCAACACAGTCTAAGAAAATGCAGATCTGGTGCCAAATACTAGGAGAATAGAAAATGATGCTTCTCTCTTGCTTAAAAATGTATTTCCTGACTCTCAGAACATGTTCCCATTGAACTTTACTTTGCTTTATACACTGTATCTTATCGCTCAGTGACTGGCAGGTGCTATTTACCATCCCTGGGAGTTTTGTATTTAAGAGCCTAATCATTAAGGAAACATATACTGATAAGCTGGATTTCTAAGGAAGCAGATTGCTTTCCAAGGAATGTAAGAAAATTTCTAAGGTAATAACAGAATAGGCCTGGGACTGACATAATTCAGTAAATAGGATAAAAGATATATAAAAGTGGGGAGAAGTCCAAGGAATTTCAATTTCTCCTCTAAACTTAGTAACTGCTACAGAAGTAGTGACACTACTTAGATATAAGTAATGTTGTTGTGCAGCAAATTCTGTTTCAGCTACTGGGCTCCAGGTTAAACACGTAAATGCTTCAAGCTTGGTAAACAAAACCAGCACTTGCTGCAGCCATGTACATACAGGTGTGCAACTCTCATTCTGGGCCCATGAATGGAGACTGAGTGTCTTCCTCAGGCTCAGTCCCCATCTCTTCCCTCAAGATCCTGCAAATCATCTGTTTTAAGTTTCATTAAGGCTAAAACATATAATTTTCGCTGCATTTATTTTAGGTGTTAGTGCTTTAGCACTTGCGTGCTTTTTGGGAACAGCAATTATTAATGCATAGCTAATGATATTTGTAGGAATGTGACATTTGCCTTCAATAACAGAGGCCTGTTAGTTATCATCAGATTTAACTTTTAGGATTCTCTTTCAACAGTTTTTTCCCCATATTCCATATTGGTCTCATACATTGCTTTATTTTATTTCTATTCTAGCTTTTGGTACTTCCCACACCCTCCTGGTCCCCATCTCAGTTTCATATTTCTTTGTATGCCCAGCATCTTGGAACATCTGTTCTTGTTTTGCCTTGTTTAACTTGGACATGTGTATTTCTTCTGCTTCTGTTCTAAAGTTTAATGTTTTGATCTAACCTGCTCACAGTATGTGCAGCTGTTACAGAAGAGTTGCTTTAAAAGTAGTTCAGTTCATTTCAACGATTTTTAAAACTGATTTTCCATAATAAAGATGTGGTTTTTGATAAAAGAATGTGTAATATGCCTACAGTATAATTTAAGGTTTTCTAACATTTTTCCAGCTTTAATTTCTCAGTTATTAATTAATCAATAAAGAACTCAATCAGTGTATATTCTTATTCTAAAAGAGGTAACAAATACCTGCATTTCTGCATATTTGTTTCTGGCAAAAAAAAATTCTTATTTGTCATGGTTCTGTTTTCCTTAACTTTTCTTATTTTCATTTTTTCATTTTTTAATCTGCATATTCTTCTAAGAATAGTGTGACACTTACTACTCCCATGCTACTGAAGTGATTTTACTGGGAGTGTGTCTCCTTCTCATTTTTTCCCTGCTGTTTGATCAATTTCTGTGTGGTGTTAGCCTTTCCTTAATCTTTTCTTTAATTTGAAAATGAGTGCTACAAGAGTAGCAGATATAGCTTTTTATCAAATGATTACCTCAGAACTATAGGATTATAGCCTCAAAGGATTTTATAATGGGATTAGAGGGTATGTACCTGGGCATTTACCACCTAGCATCTGCTTTGTACGTGCTCTATTTGATGTGTGTCTTAGCCCTAGGCCTAGCCCTAGGTGAGCAGTGGAGGGGGCACTCCTGTGGGAGATGAGAGGTTTGAATTTCAGCTCCTTTTGCATGAGGAGGGCATTGACTTTGGTTTCCTTAGAAACTGCTGTAATTTCTAGTCTATTTTAACATTCGTTTCTCCTCCTCCTCCTTTGACAGACAGGTTTTAAGTGAAAAGAGTGAACCAATTTTCCATAATCAAAGAAGTTTAAGTGCAGGTGGGATTCCAGGTTGTGAAGCCCACTTTCACATAAGCACATAATTTGGGCTGCACTTAGGCATTTAGAAGTGGGAGGCAACACTGCAGATCATCTCTATCTATGAATTCCTTCATTGGCTTGCCTATGCATTTCACTGTTTAGGAAGCTGATCGCTGTGAATCCTGCCATGGCCACCCATGTCTCTGTTTATATTCTATTGTCCTGGGGCATTCAGCTCTGGTTCGTGAACTCCCTTCACTGGAAGAAAAGAAAATTACCCATAATCGATGCATATTGTTACTTTAGTGGATCTGAGATATCTGTCTTAGCTTCTTAGAAGGGCAGAGAGGACTTAATATGTTTAAGATATAACTGCTCCTGATCAAATTGGGAGGCACAGTACATCAAAAATCTCTGTTAATATCCTGTGATCTTCAGCAGTCCATGTGTTGGGTTCTCAGTCTTCAGGCCTTTAAAAGAGATTTTAGGCTTCTAATTACCAATGTGCTTTTGCTTAACAAAGAGCATTAGAATGTTAAAAACTCTTAGACACTTCCAAATTAAATGAAAATTAATTGCTTTAGAAAACATAAATGTTCTTTTTCTCCTAAATTAACTTTTCCTCTTTCCTACTTCTAAAAAATGTCCCCTTTTAGGAATTGATGGGATGCTTGGTGAAGTTGGCCTTCACAAAGGCCTCTTTTCTAGCTATAATTACTCATCATTAAATTACAGTTTTCCTCAAATTTTTAAAGGTTCCCTAAAAGTCTTGTTGCAAACTTGCTTCTTGTGCACCTGTAATTCTTGTCAAACACAAGGGTTGTATTCTTATTTCTATCCCCCATACATAGGACTATGTTAAACCTGACCCCTTCTTCCTTCTGTGAAACAGCTCACAATCAGTAGGGAAATGCTTAGCAATCTTGCTTCCTGAAGTGAAAGAGAAAAATCCAGCCACTGTATTAAAGCAACCTCAACAGCTGAGAAATAAATCACAATGAATAATTTTTCCTCTATATTTTGTTGTTTCCACATGTACAATCACAGGCAAAGTGTTCTTAAGCACCTCAGTAATTTAGGCACCTAAACCGTACTGTACAGCATAGAATAAGCAGCTAACCTCTGCTTCTTCAATCCTTAAGCATAAAAGAGAGATCAAATTTTTCCTCCATTCATCTACTTCTTTCAATGGTCTTTGGATTATGATTTTTATCATGTATTTGTAGGTATTTGGCATAAAGGAGAATGAACTTTAATTGGGACCTCAGGCACGATTGTAATACAGGTAATAAGCAATAATTATAGTGACAGATGTGGCCAGCTTTTAATTCCATTCTCATACATTCAAACTTCTGTATTTGAGAATGCAACTCTTCACCAGGAGGTTTTATTTATGTGTTCCTAAATAGGTATTTGGCTCCTTTTTGAAAGCAGATATTACCTCACATGATTTGTATTTTCTTTACATTCCAGTCTGATTATATTATCTTTTATGTCACTTTATATTTTTCACAGGTTTCTAAATATTATCCTCCTTTCAAACCATACCACCCTGGTTACCTTTATCCTAGCATGTTCTTAAAACTTTATTTTCTCCCTCTTGTGACACTATGTCTGAAAGATGCAGCAATAGCAAATCCTTTGAAAACATCCACCAATTAACTGTACTTACCTGTAAAATAGATTCAGTCATTTCTTCTACTTCCTAAAACTTATTTTTAAATCCTATTGAAATCACCTAGCTTCCTCTTTGAACTTTGCTAAACCGGTTCTTTAATGTTACACCTCTGAATTTAATTTCTCATAATGCCCCAAAATTCCATGCTGATATTAAAGTTGTGTGACTCTGGGCTGCCTTGCAAATGTGTTGTGTTATTTCTCACTTTAACTTGAACTTCTCATCTGATCTGTTGCTGCTTTTCCTTATACTTGATTCTTGACCCTCAGTGGCTACTTAAAGATGATTAGGAGAGCAAACAAGGAGTCAGAAATAATTTACTATAGGTTGGATGCAGCTTCCTCTGCTTCAAGTTTTTCTACAGATATACAAGTGAAAACTCTTAAATGCTGTAATGGGAATTCCTGCAAAACAGGAATTGAAGAGTGAATTTGGCAATTATGATGGATGTGACATTCAAGCCCAGACTCTGAAAATAATTTTTCACAAGGAAAGAAGTATTTAAATATTAGCAGACGCATCCTCAAAGAAGTTCATGGTTAGCTTTCTCCCTCTTTTGATTTTGTTTCAGGAAGAATGAGGAAATATTTAATTTTCCACTCCAGTGGTTCGTTTGTGTGTGGGACAGTATGTATATAGATTCCAGCAAGCTGAGAAAATAAGTGGGCTGTCGGAAAAATAATGTAAGGAAGACTGTCAGGACAGTTAACAATGGATAACTGCAGGAGTCAAATGAGTAGATGTTCTTGTTTGAGTTTCCCATGAACTGAGTGCTTTTGGAGCAGAAGAAACCTTCAGGAGAACTCTCTGTTCATGGTGTCAGCCTTTGGAAAGAAGCGTAAGAAAAAGATTGCCATTGCTCTCTATCTGAAGATATCATTCACCAGGCGATGGCACATATTGCATGCTGCCTTGACAGTGGCTCCCAAATGGAAACACTGTTGATTCCTCCCTATTGCTGTTAGCTTCCTTTCCTGGGCTTCTTTGTCTCTGGGGAAAGGAGTGTTCCCTGATAGAAGAAAGGAAAGCTTAAGTGGTTGTCACTGTCTGGTTTGTTCATTCCCTCCTTCCTTTCCTTCTTCCTTTTCCATTATCTGTTAATACCTAAGGAAGGACAAAAGAGAAAATTCTTGTCTTCAACACTAAGCTGTAAGAAAGATGGATGGTCCATACAGATATCCTGAACACTGGGGCTGAAGAGGGAGTAAGAATTTATTTACCTGAGAAAAGGTCAACTCTGTGTTCCTCTGGAAGAGCATAATGCAAGCCATCTTCAAACTAGGGCTCTAGGATTTGTTATTTGTGTCAGGGATGGGATTCAAATGGATAAATTTGTGTATTACCTCTGTTTGACAAAATTAAATTGTTCTAATGGTATGGAAACTTTCACTCTTCTTCCAGAAATTTCTTGTTCCATGCAGACAAAAATGTGGTTTGTACTGCATGCACTTTTGAAAGGCAAGACAAAATCTCCATTGAAGTTGCACCACTGAAGGTGAACAAGCCTGAACGCACAATGTCCTTGTCTTTTTTCCTTCCTTGGCACCCTTTATTAATTTAGAAATTATGGGGTGGATGGATGATTATAGGTAAAAATACTGTACAAACTATGAATTTGGGGGGAAGCAAATAAAACCATCAGTCTTTGAATAAAATGTATTTTACTACAAGTAAAAACCCCTAGACTCCAGGCAGCTTGAAAAATGTTTATGTTCAAATTATAGATTTATGACTTACTCTTTCTAATATTCATGAATGCAGAGACTTTGCCTTAGGCATGTTATAGTAGCAAGGCCTTGAAACCGGCAATAATTGCTTAACACTGAACAACATAATTATATATTTTTGAGCATTTTAGCAATTGATTTAAGGATATATATGTACATTAAAAAAGTAAGTAGGAACTTTTAAAGGAGTAAAACTGCTCTTTCGTCATTTTACATTTGAAAGCTGGTTTGCCTCTAGAAAAATCACATTGCTTTCATTTTACATGCATAGACGTTTTACAAGTCTTATCGTTAGTGAGCCCCACGCAGTATGGGTTTAAAACTTTAATCAAACTAAAAACCACGGTCAACTGATGTACTATAGACCTGCTGGGTTTAGAGCTGTTACAAAAAGAAATTTTCCCTTTGCATCCATAGAAAGTAAAATTAATTATCATACAGTGGTTCCTTCTGAAGAACAGAATTGTTTGGGCTGAGTTTAAATAGAAATGTGTAACTGCTAATATCTGCATTAGAAGATTTTTGTTTTGTTAACTGCCATTGTCTGATTTTCTTTGTCAGCATTCTGTGGAGGGTATTTAAATTTTTTAAAAATTACTAAATTAATTCATTTAGCATACGAAGACAGACATTTGTGTAAATAAAAGATAATAGAAGGTACTTCAGGATTTGGTGTGACTCCAACTTCTATTTATATATTTTTATGAATGGTAAATGTTCATGGAAAAGCTTGAAAATGTTTGACACTTATAGACGACATTTAAGAATTTTTTTTAAGGTTTGATCGACACTATTGATGGTTCAGTTCTTCCTCAATAGAAAGGAGCATGAGATAAAAAGCAGATATATATTGTGGTTATGCTAGTAGAAAACCAGAAGTAACCTCTTATGGTGAATGTTAGCAAAGGAAAAAGAAAAAAGGAGGGTCCTAGACAGTAATAATGTACACAGTGTAGGAATATTTAAAATACTTGTAACTATTATATTTTTTTCTTTTCCTTTTTTTTAAAAAAAAAGAAGTAAAATATATAGGAGTAATAGGGGAGGGAATACCTGTGTCTGTCACTTTCTGAGTGGGTTATACACAGCTGTAGGGCTAAGGAATGTTAAGAAGGGAGAGGAAAGGAGGGAGAGGTGAGGAAAGGAAGAAGGGAGAGGTGAGGAAAAAGAATGGAGATTCAGTTCTGGATGATATGGGCAGGGAAGGGTTCATTTTTCTTCCTGGTAATCTTTCAATGGCTGTAACCTTAGCATCTCCGGAACTAGGGAAGTGCTGTACATGTTCCTGCTAAATCTGGCTTCTCCAATCACTTACACATAGACACACACACACACAAGTGTGCACAGGCACATAATACCAGGGACTCAGAAAACTCTGTCCATGTCCTCCATTTTTTAAAAATGGTTTATGGAAACAGAATCCATTCAAATAGAGGGCATCTGTAAATATTTCACAGAAAAGTATAAAATGCAGCATAAATAAATGACATTTTTCAGTAATCAAAATATAGTATTTTAAATAACTTGAAAGAATGACAGGAAATGGGATGTTTTCTTCAAATACTGTGCATGCTGATAGATATGAAAACGTCCCATTCTTAACTGCTTGGATCTTTAAAATGTTTATTAAAGCTAAGTAGTATATCTTATGCATCTCATTGCCATCTTGATAAACTCTCAGTGCTAAAGGGTTTAATAATAATGTGGATTGTAACAGCTGCTACACTCCGTGGTCTTTTCAACTTAAGATGATTTATTTTTGAAGTTTTATTTCTATAGGCTTCCAGTTAATTGCTGTGTGCTTTAATTGGGCTTCAGTATGCTCATCTTTTGATCACAGTGCAAAAACAGGAAACCACATTTGGATAAATCTTGAGGGTGTCTGCAGCCTGATTGTGTACATGAATCTTTCACTCCTCAGTCACACAGGATGCAGATGCAGTTATTAGGACAGTGCAAACTGCAAGCAAATCACAGAACCTAGCAGTGCTACTAGTAGGTCTGTGCTGTGTCGTATTTTGAACATGACTTTAAAGAAATAGGAAGGAATAATAATACCATTGCCCTGATGGCTTTTAGTCATTAGCTCCCCAGGTAAAAGATGGAGCTGAGGAAAAAATGGTGTTGAAGTTAATTTGCATTCTCAGGCTGTTTCACCAGATTATTGTATCCAGACTTCAAAAATTAGATGGATCTCTATTCACATGTCTGTTTTCAAATGCAGATCAAAGTGGGAAATTGCTTGCATCCCTAGATTACAATAACAATAAACCTTGACAGACTTGAGAGGTAGGACTATATGAGCTTCAGAAAGTTCAGCAAGGCCAAGTTCTGCACGTGGGCCAGGGCAATCCTGAGCACAAGTACAGTCTGGTGGGAAATGGATTTAGAACAGCCCTGAGGAGAAGGACTCGGGGGTCTTCATGGTCAAGAAGCTTGACATGATCAGACAGCAAGGTGCACTTTCAACCCAGAAAGCCAAACATATTGTGGGCTGTGTCAAAAGACTCATGGCCAACAGATTGAGGGAAGTGATTTTGTCCCCTTCTACTCCATTCTCCTGATTCCTTACCTGGAGTGCTGCAATCATTTGGGTCCCTCAACTTAACAAGAGCACGGAGCTGTCAGAGTGAATTTAGAGGAAGGCCAGGAAAATGATCAGAGCACCTCTCCTGTGAAGACAGGGTGAAAGAGCTGAGGTTGTTCAGCCTGGAGAAGAGAAAGCTCCTTCCAGTAGCTAACAGGGGCCTACAAGATGGAGAGGGACTTTGCACAAGGGGATGTAGTCATAGGACAAGAGAGAATGGCTTTAAACTGAGAGTCAGTTTAGATTAGATATAAGGAAGAAACTCTTCCCTGTGAGGGTGATGAGGCCCTGGAACGGGTTGCCAGGAGAAGCTGTTGACATCCCATCCCTGGAAGTGTTCAAGGCCAGGCTGGATGGGGCTTTAAGCAATTTAATTTGGTGGATGATGTCCCTTTCCACGATTGGGGCACTGGAACTAGCTGATCTTCAAGGTCCCTTCCAACCCAAACATTTTCATTATCAAATGTGTTAATTTTATTTTTCTCTATATTAAAATGTTTGTGTTCTTACCATTAAAATTATTTCCATGTAACTGAATGTGAGGTTCTTTTCTGAAAAAAAAAAAAAAAAAGGGAGGAAAAAGTACAGCTTTCAATGTACTTTTGAAAATCAGAATCACCAAATGTAATAACCTTTTATAGAAGTTATTACAGAAATTGTTGTCAATAGCATATGAGTTTTTAAACCCATACATGATTCTTGCCCTGATGGCTTATATACCATAACTGTGGTTATTCTGATCATACAAATATCTCATATTTTCTAACTAATAATTTATTTCACCAGTTACTCACTCTGAATGTAACATCCATGGCAAGGATTATTACTGGTGATTTGTGACGTCAAAGAGATTTCTTTCATTAGTTGTGAGTCTGGCTCACATTATTTTGCAGTTCCTTGCTGGAATTACAAGAGAAGGGGAGCATTGATAATTGTTTAACATTTAGCATCTTTTGTTGTGGTATATCCTCTTTTTCAATCACCTTCTAGTTGTATTCTTTCTGTGATTGTTCCAGTCCTTCACTCTGCTGGGGTGATCTCGTGTGTTTAATTACTTTTTTTACCATTACTTGAAGTTTCTATTTCTGTCACTTTTTGGATATGTTTTTATCTGTTTTGGCAAAAGTATGTCAGTAAAGTATGTGTATGTACACACTCAAGACACATAACACAGACATAAGTATATATGGTGATGTATACAAATATTATATATGTGGATTACATGTTTATGTGCATATATAAAAATATGTATATGTTTGTAAATGTGTATATGTGTGCATACACTTGTAAATGCACATCACAAATATACATGAATATAACATATATAAATATAAATATTTAAATTAATAAAAAAAACATTCTATTAATTTTGATATTGTAGGCATTGGGGTTTTATCCTTTTTTCTTACACACAATTTTTTTTCTCCCTTAATTTTCTTTCCTTGAAATGCCACTCCTTCACATATATCTAAGTATCTTGGGAAATAACATATTCATACAAAAGATAATGCTTCTAGGATTTCTAGAGAATACCTAGTTTAATCACATGCAACTTATGTTATAGAATAACCAGAAATTTATTCATCCTTTTCAGAAAATATACTGTTGAGGTGAATTAAATATTAAGTTTATGAAGTATGAAATTTATAACCCTGGATGTACATACAGACTGGGGAGTGAGAAGATGGAGAGCAGCCCTGTGAAAACATGCAGCTCAGTGAGTATTTGAAGCCATAGACACTTTTTCCTTCCTAGAATCTTCTGTCTAGTTTTGCCCTTTTTCTTTTCTTTTCTTTTCTTTTCTTTTCTTTTCTTTTCTTTTCTTTTCTTTTCTTTTCTTTTCTTTTCTTTTCTTTTCTTTTCTTTTCTTTTCTTTTCTTTTCTTTTCTTTTCTTTTTTCTTTTCTTTTCTTTTCTTCTCTTCTCTTCTCTTCTCTTCTCTTCTCTTCTCTTCTCTTCTCTTCTCTTCTCTTCTCTTCTCTTCTCTCTCTTCTCTCTTCTCTTCTCTTCTCTTCTCTTCTCTTCTCTTCTCTTCTCTTCTCTTCTCTTCTCTTCTCTTCTCTTCTCTTCCCTTTCCCTTTCCTTTCCCTTTCCTTTCCTTTCCTTTCCTTTCCTTTCCTTTCCTTTCCTTTCCTTTCCTTTCCTTTCCTTTCCTTTCCTTTCCTTTCCTTTCCTTTCCTTTCCTTTCCTTTCCTTTCCTTTCCTTTCCTTTCCTTTCCTTCCCTTTCCTTCCCTTTCCCTTTCCCTTTCCCTTTCCTTTCCTTTCCTTTCCTTTCCTTTCCTTTCCTTTCCTTTCCTTTCCTTTCCTTTCCTTTCCTTTCCTTTCCTTTCCTTTCCTTTCCTTTCCTTTCCTTTCCTTTCCTTTCCTTTCCTTTCCTTTCCTTTCCTTTCCTTTCCTTTCCTTTCCTTTCCTTTCCTTTCCTTTCCTTTCCTTTCCTTTCCTTTCCTTTCCTTTCCTTTCCTTTCCTTTCCTTTCCTTTCCTTTCCTTTTTTCTTTTTTCTTTTTTCTTTTTTTCTTTTTTCTTTTTTCTTTTTTCTTTTTTCTTTTTTCTTTTTTCTTTTTTCTTTTTTCTTTTTTCTTTTTTCTTTTTTCTCCTCTCCTCTCCTCTCCTCTCCTCTCCTCTCCTCTCCTCTCCTCTCCTCTCCTCTCCTCTCCTTTCCTTTCCTTTTTTCTTTTATTTTCTTTTTTTCCCCCTTTTCTTCCCGATTAGATGTTTAAATGAAGGAATGCTTCCTCTCCAATCATGTAGCCAAAATTCTGCTGCCTGTATCTTCAGTCTCTGACACCTTCGTTTAATCTTACCTACAACTTTGGGCTTCTTTATTTCTGTCTTTGTGTAACCAGAATAAATAAATTCCCTTGGGATAATAAGTTAAAGATTGGAATAAAGGATGAATCTTATTTTTATTCAATTTTTCAATGTATAAACACACTTACACAATCATTTTACTGAGTTAGACTTCCTTTAGATTAGTTTGCACTAGAAGAATATACTTTATAAAATAGAAAGCCTCATTGCCTTAGGAAGGAGTCTACAGAACTCAGAGCGAGCCCTATCAAATTCCTTGTGAGTCAGTAAAGCTCTTTACAAAAAGTAACAGTAAAAAAAGGCATCCCTGCCACTTGTTCTGGTTGATTGCATATGCTTATATACCATTTTGTGTAAGATTAATGATACCTGCCCTGAAATCAATAATACCAGTCTCTTTATTGTTGGGGACCTAAAGTTTTCGTAGTTACTAGATATGTTTGAAAAAAAATCCTAACTCAGGTACTGGATCTCAGTATCATAATATCCTGTTCAGAAGACTATGATCCACACTTGTTTATATGTAAACCTTGGAACTTAACCCAGAACTGAGCTACACTTCTGTCTTTAATGGAGACATAAGACATACTTGTGAAGATATGGATTTCTGGTTTTTTATAAGTTAAATAACTTTCTTTTAGGAGTAATATTAGTGAAAAATACCTGTCAATGTAGCAAAAAGTGACTCTCACATGATGATGTACCTTTATCTTCAAAAGTGATTCATTTTGTAAAGTATTTTTTTGGTAAATTACAGATATGGTCAAGCCAAATTCAAGCCTCATCATATAAATACACAATGTATCATATAACCCATATCATATAATACAGTAGCAGGCTGCAGGGAGTGGAGCATTGTGAATGCAATGGGAAGGAACAGGAGCCTTAGACCTGTTCCATTGGTTAAGAATTTAGAACAGCTGGAGCACAGTCTAGGCAATGTTTTTGAACATTTTTCCAGAACCTATTCATGGCTAATCTGTGTAATATTCAGAGAAATTACATTGAATTGTCATCATAAAAATATATTCTGTATGGCCTATACGAAACAGTCACTCATTTTTTGTTGCTTGCCTCTTATCTGACATTACAAATAAAAGAAAGTCAATTAGCACATGTTTTATTGGTGTTTCTCACCACTTTGATAAATGTCATTATAAATGAACAACGACTAATTGCAACCTTACATCTAGCTTGAAAAATTAACCTCATGTCCCCCATATGAAATTGAGTAAAGAAGAGTTATATGAAAAACTACTGCTGGGAATTAACCTAGCATGTCAGTGGGTCAAACATTTCCTGGATGAGAGATGGGAAAAAGAGCTAAATAGCTGAGCTGTTTCCATTTATTACAGTTCCACCCAACAAACAACCTTATTTCTCTCTTTGGAGCAAGTGTCAGAAATTACCTTCTCACACTTAGTTTGTGGTGTATGTACACAATGCATTTATTTCACCTACTGTTTCTGTGTTGTTCTGCTCTTTTTGCACTTGACACCTCCCTCAAAATGGGATGCTAATGATACACCACACATCACTGGGCAAAATGTCTACGTGTCAGCCCTGGGTTACACAGGGATTGATAGGAGAACTAGTGTAGGATCATACTGACAGCATCAAAGTTTCTGCAGGTTCACTGAGGAAATGAGGTTAGATTATTCTAGAACACAGCCATCTACCTGGCATCAGACAGGCTGTCTCCCCTCTGAGACCATCTCACTTGCATCAGGTCTTCTCTTCATTGCCTCAAACTGAAGTGGCATATGTTTCCTCCACCTCTAATATTTTGTTTTAAAATACCTAAATTACTGTTTACCATTTTTTCACCTGTCTTTTTCTATTTTTCCACTCTTCCTTTTTTGGTTTTTTTTTTTTCCCATTGGAAGAAATTGTTGCTAAAACTGTTTGTGGTGATTGATACAGAGTGTTTCCAAATGATGGAAACATATCTAGTAATTACACTGTTCAGACATGAAGATTGTATTACCTCAAATTGCCTGGAATGATGTCAATTTATCAAACTTCCTGTGAGAAGTTCATCTCTGCTGTAAATTGATCACTTCTCTCTCTGTTAGTTTGCTTTATCTAATACAGAGGGTCCAGAGGGGATTTATCCACTCTCTTTTTCAACCTCATCCTCTTTTGGATCCTACTAGACCAACGGGGAAAAAATTAGAGTGTTTTGTGACTGCCTTGTTTATCGTCTTTCAGTGCAGTGGAGGGAGAGGATGTATAATTTGATTTGAAAGCCCGAGACAGTTAAGCAACAGGGCTTTGACAGAGCAGCAGTAATCATGTCTGCTTACTGAAGTAAAACATGGCTTGTTTGTATTCCAGACAGAAGATTTCAATTATGCTTGTTTAAGACTAACATATTAAAAAGCATAAAGATTCACTTCCTATTAAGCACTGCCTTGGCGAATCCTTTAATGCAAGCATCAAAGTGCACTTCCTGGATGTTTTCCTGTCTATTTAACACTGACAGAAGGAAGATATCATGTTTGCAACATTTGTCTGCCCATTAAACAGTCCAAAAACGTCCTACAAAATTATTTTTACCTTTTGGACTACCAGCAACAGAATAATTAACTTACAGTTAGGTGTGCAAGTGTAGGGTTCTTAGCCTTTTTTCCACGGTATCAATCCAGTGCTTTCAGATTAGCTGATCTAAAAATAAATGTAAGGTTAAAAGGAGATTTGTCTTATTCAAAGGACAATTACTCCGTGGCAATCTAGACTAGCATCGCTCAAAGACTAAAATGAATCATGATTCCTTAATAACCTCAATTTATATTTTTTTCATATGTTTCCTTCAGTTCTCTAATAAGGACATATATTTTTATATGATTCCTCCCCATTAAGATCTATGTTCTGTCTATTGTGAAATTGATGATTTCCAAGCGTAGACTGTTTGTCATTGAAATTTGAGCCAAAACCCCAACTTTTGATCTTATTTCTGTTTGTTCACTAGTGCTGCAAAAGTACTAAAAAGTTCTAAGAATGCTATGGTCACACAGCAAATGAACCAAGTTAAGCAACAGTAAGTCCTAACTAAAATATATTTATTGGAATTTTTCAACTTTTTAGAAGGTACTTGTTGGCAAAAAGAATAAATATAGCAAAGTCACTAGCTATATTCCTTTGACACACCTTAATCTCAAAGAAGCAGCATAAACAGGACTACTTCAGTGGCTCCAGAACCCTCTATTTCCCCTTCTCAATAGTGGAACCAAACTGTCTTTAATATTTGAAGCTTATCTATACTCAGTTGCTTTCAATGTTTCACCTCAAGGAGAAACTTCCAGCTGGGAGACTAAAAAAGCCTTTTGTGACTTTATTAACTTTACTTAAAATGAAAGGTATGCTTCTTGGCTTTGTATTTTACAAAGACATCGAGGCACTTTAATCTTTGAGGTAGCACATCCAGGTGATTCAACTAATTAGGCAAACCCAGTGATGTACCACTGAGTAAGTCTGGCAGAATCTCCTATCCTGGATGTGTAGTCCAGAGCACCGGTGAAATAACTCAGTAAGTGCACTCATCAAAGGTGCTGTTAACAAGGAAGGAAATAGGTGCTAAATAAAATCCAAACCAGATTTAGCAACCTTTGATAACACTTAATCTTGTAATTTTCATACTGCATTGCTGCTACTTCTATATCCTATACTCTCTGCATTTTTTGTACTATCTGGCTTATGCTCTTGATGTGATTAATTTCTAAATTCATAACATTTTTTCAGGGAGTAACTCAGAGAATAACTCTAGTTATTACTGAATTACTTAGAAAATTTAGCTCCTTAATTCCAGGTTTGATTTAAGCTTACAGTTTAGCACATATATTCTCAAAGCACTTTCTCAGAGAGCAGTATTATAGATGTAGACTATAATCTTTGAACTGCTTGCAACAATGAACCATCTTTTTATTATATTTACATGGGCAATTACTAGGATTTCATGTCCATGGCTCTTTAAAATCTCTCTAATAATACAAGACTACAGTGTTACCTGTTGCTTCCATCCTCACTAACCAGTTTAAAGACTATTCCATTATTTGATGTCTGGATTTTTTTTTGGTATGCTTTTACTCTTTCTTTTTAATGACCTAATGGACTAGTTCAGACATCCCCAGTACAGACTGTCTTGTGTTGTCTTATGCCAGAGAGAAAACCTGCTGTTACTGTGCCTGCTGTCGCTATTAGATTACATAGCATAAAAATCACTGTCCACTGAGGAAGATCACGTTGTCAGCACTGTCTGCCAAAGAGACACTGAGCAATTTAGGTCCTATCTCCTACTGTGCAGTACTCCAGGAAGGCATTCAAGGAAAATAAAATGACTGTAGCTTGCTGTCAGGTTTAAGAACGTGTTCTGTAAAATATGCTGTGAATAATTCTCTTCTTCACTATTTCTTTACAACTCTAAGGCTCCCAGGGAAAGATGTGTATAATTTGACAGTATTTTGTTATTGTGAAATAAGAATTTTAGCTCTATTGTCAAATTGTGTGCATGAATATCTGTTAATGCACGCCTTTTTAAAGTAAGTATAGAAAAACTCTGAGTCCTTAATCAAGGAAAAAGAATAAGCTAATACAGACCTAAATCTTTCCTGTACACAACATTTCCCTATCCACCTCTATTTGCAACTCAGATTGTTTTCAAACTTTGTGCAATTAAAGACTCATAGACCTGTATTTGGACGTGATAAAAATGCTAATCTTGTAAAAAATGTACATACGCATTTCATTTTATTCATACAGCAAGAGCCCACTCACCAGTGAGATTTCTGATATCACATTAATTCATAATGTATTGAGAAATATATCTCAAATTATTTTAAAATATACATACCTCTAAGAAAGGTACAATCTTTTGTGTTCTTTTTATAGTTGCTGTTCACATTGTTTATGACATTTTTACAGTACGGTTTGGCTTTTAGTGTGGTTGGATTGAATGTCATACTGCATTTCAGGCTGAAGCTTTTTTAAGTCTTTAAATTCCTGAGAGAGTTTTTTAAAGGGGCGAGTGTCATTGCAAGGTAGATTTGATTCAACAATTGGAAACATGATACTGCTATCTTGTGGGAATTCTTTTTCTTCTTCATTCCATTTTGTGTCACTCCCCCACCTCCCAGTTTCAGCAGAACTTAGCTCAAAAAGCACAAATTTAGCCCTACATATAGATTCTTAATTGGAAAAAAGCAGGGTGTGTTCAGTTCCTTCATATCGTGAGCTGATTTGCATGGAAGTGAGTTTGATTTTGATAAAATGTTACTTATGTCTGTTTTCTTGTTTTTCAGTATGGCATAATTCATATTCCCTTTTCCACAGACACAAAGATGTTTATACAGCACTCTAGATTCCAGATTAGTGAGATTAAATGGAAGATCACAGTTAAGGGAGTGCCAGGGTAGGAAATGAAGAAAATAATGTGATCCCTCTTGCACTGACAGTAGATGGTGGCAGCAGTAAAAGTTAAACGCAGAATTTAAAGTCCTCTCTCCATGGCAGATCCCAAAAGTGGCAGCCCAGGGCATTGAACAGTATGTATAAAACCAATTTAACAGCCGTGGTGTATAGCGGCAAGGGAATGAGTGGAGATTTTCCAGCTACTAGGGCAAGGGGGTGAGTAGTTGAGAAAAATGGGGAAAGAGACATCAGCAGAGGCTGTGAAAAAGAAATGAGAAGGAAGGAAGGAAGGAAGGAAGGAAGGAAGGAAGGAAGGAAGGAAGGAAGGAAGGAAGGAAGGAAGGAAGGAAGGAAGGAAGGAAGGAAGGAAGGAAGGAAGGAAGGAAGGAAGGAAGGAAGGAAGGAAGGAAGGAAGGAAGGGTAGGTAGGTGGTAGGTGATAGGGCAGATGACAATGAAGACAAGGGGAAGGAGTTATGAGAGTGAGAGGCTGTTAATGTAACAGACTAGTGACTGTTGCTTTTGGAAATGGTTTCCTTCTCTCTTTAAGCACAAACCCAGCTACAGTGTGGTCTAGGACTGTAACTGTACCTGTTTGAAATGTATGGACAAATGTGATATGATTCTGACTTACAAAACTCTTCCCAAATTGGCCAACAGACAAGCAAATGATGGCAATCTCACTATTGTAGCCTTCTTGCCAAATGTGCAGAATATATGCAGAAAGGGAGAGAGAAAAGGAGGAAGAAAGAAGGGAAGCATGAGAGGCAGAAAGATTTTGTTTTGTTGTCTCTTTTCTTCTTTAGCATAAACTCAGCTCTGAGAGACTTGGAAAAGTCATTGCAATGTACAAACATTTGTCGAGGAGAGAAAGAATTGTTTTCAACAATAAGGTTCTACAGTTAAAACCACCTGGCATCACCATTTGTTTAGTTCACAACATACAGAAAGACCACTAACAGGTAAATAGCTCCTGGGGAAGGAGGGAGAAGCAAGAAGGAGCAGAAGGAAATCAATGAACAGACATCTTTGTGGTGACACTTTCATCGTATGAGCTGGAAACTGGAAGCTTGAAATGGTCTTTGCACCTTGAGTAATAAATAATTTTCAAGCATCATTCTCAATAAAAGATGCGGGCCTGATGGATGGTGACGGACTGCTGATTTTAAGTCTCCTCTTGGCTGAATTGCTTGTTGGCACTCGTATAAAAAAATAAAAATTAAGTGTCCTCTACACCCCTACCCCATTTTTTTTAACCAGCAAGTATTGTAGCATGAAGCTTTTGAATATTTTATATCTAGAGTGCCTTTTTCATTAAGAGTACACTTTTATTTCTTGACATTGAGAAAATGGATCAGGATCATCACTTTAAAAATTTTGTTTAAATGCAGATTTTGAATGGCTGCCAGGGATGAATAAAGAATCCCTGCAGAACAAACACTATAAAAATCAATAGTGCTCTTTCCAGGGAGGTATATATATCTGGTCATGTCTCCTTGCATTTCACTGTTGCACTTTTTGTGGTTTTAAGCCTTTTTTCTTTCATAAAAGCGATGCCCTGTACCTGGTTAAACTAAAAAGAACTGTTGCACTCTGTGGGCCTTAAATAAATAACTGATTATCACTATTAAACAGAGACGTCTTAACGTTTTGGGTTTTTATTTTCCCTTTTTTTTTTCAATATTATGAGCAACAATTCCAAATTACCTTTAAATGTCTTCTTTAACATGTTATTGGCATGTATATATATATATATATATATGTATGTATATTGATAGAACCTCTTGTGCATGATGTCAGATTTCTCTATAGTTCTTTGAATCTTCACTTGAGGTTTTTTGAGTGAAAGAGAACTAGTTAAAATGGAGAATTAACTTGGGGGGAAGGACTTGAAATATTTTCTACCTGTGACTCCTGATCTCTGCATCCAACCAGACCTAATTATTCCACTCCTTGTGACTGTCCATTCAGATCTTTCAGCTGACATGCTCTTTTGACCACTTGTTAACTTTTTCCAGATGGAAAGACCTACAATGCAAGCATTTTAAACTAGCCCAACTAATTTTCAAATAAATGGGTTAACAAACATGCATCCAAATTCTTGGATGGTAGCATCTGCAGCAGGACAGTGAAGAGCAAGGGGCCACATAGGAGTAGCTACTCAACTTGATATATCTGCAGCCAAAAGAAAAGATGTCAAAAAGCTCTTAGGGAGTTTATATTCATGGACTGTAGACACTGATGTTTCCAAAACTTTAAACCTCGTGTATAAGGTATGTATAAATGTCAGCAATTTAAAAAAGAGGAAAAAAAAAAGCAATGTAAATTCTATATGAAAAGAAAAAAAAAGAAAAAGTTGTCTCGCTCCGCAGTGGTTCAGCAAATCCATAGGTAGAGAAATAGACCATAAATACTTCCCTTCACATTTAGTACCTATGAGCCTTATTACTTGCATGTAAGCATTTTGCAGCAATGACGTCTTAGTTTTCTGATTACTGCTCTATCTTGGCAGGGAGGAAAGAAGGAGTGCTTTCATGACGGAAGATGTGCTGGATCAAGCAGTCCTGGAGTCTTCTGTAAGAGCTAAAAACCAATTCTTGAGCAAGTGAAGAACAAAATGCACAAGTTATAATGTCCACCATAGCAGTTTGTTGTCCAAATGAAAAAGTTGCACTACCAGAGATAAAATAGAGTAGAATTCTTGAGCTACTAAAAAATATCCTGTCATGTAAATGTCAGTGCTCTGTTGGGTTTTATAAATGATGTACTTCTGCCAGCTCAGATGCAGCCTGGGAGTCTTGCCTATTACAAAGTTTTGCCAAAACACTCCGAAGTGCTGCAAGTATTTTCTGTATCAAATGGTGACATATTTTAAAGTCAAGAGCTGCATTCATCTGTCTTCTATTTTTTTTCTCTGTTCTCATCAAGTAAATGAGAACTGTTGGATGATTCTTAAGCATTACAAGTTTGGGTTGAAAGTCATGTTGCCAATATCAAATGCTAGAAAATATAGCAGGCTTTATGATTTTTGTAATCAATTGTATTTCCACTTCTATTTTGTCCTCTAGGCTTAGCCAGATACTTTTATCTGTGTTTCAGATAGCAGAAGAAAGGTTTCAAGTTTGTTTAAACATCCTGATTGTGAATACTATTTCAGTCAAATTAGATTGCCAGAGCATGACAACGATGTCATTGATTTATTATGTTTTGAAGTCCTTCCCAAACACACATTTCATTATTTTGTTTTGGTTGTTTCTCCTTTCCTTTTTTTTTTTTTTTTTTTTTTTTTTCCCTAAACCTATGCGTCCTGGAAGGATTCTTTATAATGGGCTGGATAAAATTCATGCTACACTGTGATCAGTGTCCCTCTGAGGCTTTGAGCAAATGACCAAATATTTATAGCCACAGATAAAACCAAAAGTGAAGGGATGCAGAACTATCACATGAAAGGGGAGCATGTCAGGACTTACAGGGCTTTGCCCTATGACATGAGAGCAAATTCCACTGCAGCGTGTATCCCTCCTAAATCAACTGCAATTTACCCACAATCACAGGTAAAGACAGATTGTGATCCTTAACTTATGAGAAAATGGCCCTTTTGATCTTTTCATCCTCAATTTTATATCTATATTAAGAGATATACTTTAAAGTACATTGAAGCAAAATGGTGGCAGACTGAACAGTGCTTGCGTCCTTCAGGCATGAGAGATGGAAATGTCTCGGAGACAAGTTGGATTAAAGAGCTCCTGACACCTGTGCTGTGCGAATGTTACCCCATATTGGATGGGCAACAGACTGGATCAATGAACCAACACACCCAAGCTGTTTGTAACAAAGATCAGTTCACTAGATGTGTTTACTTTGTAGATCCCCAGGAGCTGTGATGGCCCAGCCAAGGCAGAGTAGCAAACAGGGAGGGTCTGGATGAAACTGAAGTGACATAAAGGATTTGAAACCAAATGGAAACCCTAAAAAATCTCCAGTATGTAACAGCTTATTTTTACACTGTTTGATGTTTCTGGTGGCACATATAATCTTTTCCTAATGGTGAACTGTGAGGCTACATTAGCAAGGAAAAATAAAGTTTCTGACTCAGATGAACTTGATTCAGATTCCAGCGTGAACACTAAGCAAAGGAATGTTCATGTCTAGGCAATGGTCATGATATACAAGTCAAAATTAATTGCACAGACTTTTTTTTCTTGTTCAACTCTTCATATTTTTAAAGATACTTAACCCTGAATATGCTAGTCATTTACATGACAACCTTTTGAAGAATAATTTTCACTAGCCAAGTATTTCTGCTTATGAAAGCACCTGCTTACATTTCAGTGACTTCAGAGAGATGTAAGTACGTAAGAAAACACTTCAGCTCATACTTGAATAGTTTTTTTCTCAAGTGAGAAATTCAATTAATAAGCATTAGATATGTTCATGAATACAATTAGACATGTTTCTAAATTTGTAATGAATAAGTTAATTGTTCTTTGATATAGTAAAATGATCCATTACTGAAACTCATCCCTTGAGTACTTTGAAGATTTTTATTTCAACCTCCCACAATACCAGTGTATCCTAAACATTGAATGTGGTTCATGCAGAATTTTCCCTTTTATTACTAAAAAGCCTTTATGTTGATTTGGAAAAAAAAAAAATCCAATGCAAGAATGATCTTCTTATCAAACAATTTATTCTTAAATAGAAGGAATAAAATGTTCATCTTTTTTTCAGAGGACAATCAAATTTAGGCAGAAATCATACTTTCTACTTTTGAAAATACAGACATGTCTGAGCAAAAGCTGCTTTATGTTATGCTCAAAGCCATGAAGACCACTTTCCAGGTAAACAATAACTCTTATTTGCTTATTTTATATGCAGGCACACAGTCTGAATTTCAAACGTTAAAACCAACAGCTGTGTTGCTGATGTGTTATTGTAGACCAGTGCATCTATACCTGCATGAAATTATATGATATAATTTGAACTTCTTTGAAGTTGTCTTGTAACTTCATATTGCTTTTCATTAAAGAAAACAAAAAGATTCCCTTTAAGTTCAAGGCCTTTTAATTTTTTTAGGAAAATAAAACATGTTTATTGAGATGTTTCTTTTACAGATTAAGATTTAGTTAATTCGGTGCTAACTCTAGAAAGGAAAATTACCCTATTTTTCAGCATGTGTATTTCTGTGCTCATTTATAATCCTGCTGAAACATCTGCCTGGGAACCAGGCAGTTGTCTTTAAGGTTTTCATCACGTAGCCAAACCCTGTGCTTTTATCTGGGTGCTTTTCTCTAGAAAATAGACTAATCAGAATGTGAAAGAAAATACCTGCAAACAATCTGTTGATTTTTGGCAACACTATTTATTAGTAACAGGAAAAAAAAGCGTGCAGATAGCCCATTTTTGTCTTCTGATGAGACAGGAAGGAATTTTCATAAACATTACTCTTTTTAAAGAATATGTCAGCCTTTCTAAAATGGGCATTTCTACACATGCATGGCGACATACATTATTTTACTAATACTATCACACCTATTAAGGTGTTAATAAGGTTACTAAGGAACTAGACAGCTCAAAAATACTAAAAAAATAAATTTGAAGTGTATAAGACTTCAGTTAGATGTAATGAAATATTGTAAACTAAAACTATGAATGTAGTTTTAGTATATAATTGAAAATACAAATGATGAGTGAGAAGTGAATCTGTCACTTTTTCTTTGCATACACACATAAGAGTACAGATAAATACAAAACAAATCTAAATTAAGAAAATAAAGGCTGATTAGCATTGTGGCCTCTCTTTGTCATTCATAACAGTAAAGTTTACTGTTTCAGAGAATAAATTCATTGGGAGCTGGGATCAAGAGGAAATTACTCTCAATAGAACACCACATGTAAAAGCATTATGTAGAGGTTATGCTTTATGGTCTTACATACTACCAGAAATATTTTACTGGATTAGATGGACAACTCTTTTGTTCTGGTCCAGAAATCCTGAAGGTCTACATAATGGTTACCTCAGCCACGATGTTTAGCATCACAATTAGAAAAAGAGCAATAATGGCTTCTTTGCTCTCCCTTCTCTGCTCTACCCATCTGACTTCTAAACTGTAGGAAAGTATTGTGACCCTTGAAAAAACTCCTTAACGCGATAATCAAATCAGTAACTTGTTCAGCTCTGAGAACAGAATCACTTAACATTTTGCTTAGGCATTCATGGTTTCTGGTTTTCTTTTTTTTTTTCCTGCCTTTCACTGAAGTTGCTTCATGGCAGGTTAAGTGCCTTCTAAGATCTCTTCTGAAAGATATTCTTGCTTTAGGAGACAGCTTTCCTGTCTTTCCCAAAAACAAAGAACAAAAAGTCTTTGAACTTTTGAGAAAGTGATGCATATGCTTACTCTGTAAGTGATGTGAGTATTAATGAGGGTGGAAAAAATTGTATCAATTGTGTTTCAAGTGAAATGGGAACCTAAGAAATATCTCTGATGAGAAATTAGGAGTCCATTTAAAAACAGGTTAATACTTATAGCAATCAGAATCAACAAATGAATAAGAGAAAAAAGTCTATTTAGAAAGTCAGACATCCAAACTACACTCTCCTAACATCAGGATCTTGCTGCAGTCTCAGATATCAAAGCCATCATCCTCTAAACAACTGTTGCTCCTCAGTGTCCTTCAGCTTATGCTAATGATGCAGGCAATGAAGGCTCATACTGGGAAAACAGAAATTCAGACCTTTAAATGTCAAACTTTTGCTAAGGAATCCTTTACTCTTCTGGTCCTAGTTACTCCACATTCTTTTGCTATTTTTTTTTAAGCCTCTGCACCTCAGTAACCCTGTTAGGCAGACCATGGTTATGAGGATACTCGTAACTCTGGATCCAGGTTTCTGGTAATTTTTAACACAGGACAAAGTTGATGAGAACCACAGTCCCAATCCAAATTTAAAATCACTCCTCATTTGTCATTGGAAAAAGGATTTATTTAGACAATTCTAGTTGAAAAAAGGGCTTTTTGTAAAAAGAAAACAAAAGAAGGATAATAAAAAAGGAGGGAGGATTCCATTATGAAAGGCTTTTAAAAGAAAGAAAATCTTGAAAGTATCACTGACAGCTCCAGCAATAATCCTGACTCTGCCAGGATAGTGGTGATGAATCCTTGTGTTCTCACCAAGAGTCTCTTTTCAGACATGCTGTCATGGGAATTGGCATTGTTAAAATGAGGGTGTTGTGATAGTACATTTTCTCCTGCAATCATCACATTAGATTCATCCCTATGTAAAAGCAAACTGAATGGTTCTGGACAATTACTAAAGCAGAAGAGATACTAATGGCTGCTAATCTGTGCTTTCTGTGTGTAGGGGCCTAACCTGCAGCTCAAACTGAGTTATATACACTGAAAGAGCAGTGAATGTTTCTAAAACAAATGTTTTATTAGTTTGTATCTTCTTAATCTCCTAGGTAATTTTTATTATAAGTGATTTTGAAGGTTGAGGAAACCCAGTCTTGTTTGCATGCCATAAATTAAAGCCATCAGTATACAATTCATTACTCCAGTTTCCAGTTTCTCACAGTGGAAAAAAAGGATGCTGTCTTTGTTGCTGTCCTTTGCAGGCTGGGGTTGATGTGTAACAGCAGGTGCCTTTGAAAGAAATGTTGTTGGCTCTTGTAAAGGCAGACTGCCCAAAGCTGCATCCTTTTTTATTTAGGGAAAGACCATTGTTCCTTTTGTTGCACTCTGTCAGGGGAAATCTTTGTAGAAGAGCTCAGGCAGATTAAATGGCACAAAAGGTTTAAGAAACCTGGCCACACTCAAGTTAATGAGCATTACAGGTCAGTGGTCATATTTAAACATACTCATTCTTGAATACTGTCCTCATGATTATCTAAACCTAGCAATCCTGGAACTGTAAGATAATCTTCAGCTTTAATACTGGTTTTTTGCGGGTTTTTTAGTTGTGGTTTTTTTCATGTTTCAATGCAGAGAAATATAAAACATATTTTTTTACCCACAAAGTCTTAGTAAGGGCTAACAGTCATGGTGAAGCAAATGAAAAAGAAGAAGAAAGTAGCCTGAAAGAGTTAACTCTAGGAAAGTCTAATGCCAAATATTACAGACACCATTTTTTGGTTTTAAGTTGAAATTTTGGAAACAAGGTAGTGTACACATCCGGGTACAATCTCTATGACTGTGTAGCATTGATATTCTCAAATTTTGGAAACAGATTTAAATCCTGTGCCATTTCACATAAAGCTGAATTATATCCTCTCATGCACTAGACTTTCAATGCACCATTTGTGGAGATTTGGGTTCTATTTCTGTGTTGAAGCTGATGTCTCTAAGCAAGATTCAAGGTAATTACTAGTTCTACTTGCTAAATCTGCAAAGAGCAGTATTCAGTCTTCTAAGTTGCATCAATGAGAAGAAAGTCTGCATGCATAATCTGAAAACACCAGTAATGAAATAATACTGGTGTTGGAAGTTTGTACCTGTGTCACAGCATTTTGTTCCAATATAATCCTTAAATTTCTTCACAACTATTCCAATATGCTAAAATAGATTTAATTTAAATTGTAATCAAATGTAAACAATAAAATTTGTACAAGTACAATTAAATATTTCAGCTTTATCAAAATGAACTCTTGTAATAGCTATATAAAATGGGAGATGTTTTGAGTTTTTTGATTGCTGGTTTTTATTTAATATTATCACATTCTGAGAAAATAGTCTTCTAACAATCAGTTTTGTCAATCGTTAATTGGCAAACATTGTCAATGAAGAAGAATTTATCTGTTTATAGTTTGTAGCTTGTTATCTAGGTTATCTAAGTACCTTCAGCCCTGGATTTTTCAAGTCTGTCTCATTATATGGAAAGGAGAATGCGACACCTAGGCCATTTTTTCCTGGATGAATTGGGAGTCAGTTCTAGCATTCAGGATTTGTAGCAAGCTTTACTTCTTATGCACTGCTGCTGAGCTGCCTTCAACATAAAACAAAGAAACCCCATCTTTTCCACAAGTAGGTGGAAAGTCAAAGGTTCAGGCAGAGGGTGAAATATTTATTGGAAATTCAATTGTCAGAATTTTTTGACATCTCTATTTGAACAACACTTGGGTGACTTGGGAGACCAGTTCAGGAAGAGTAATATTTTGTTTTAAAAAATAAAAAAAAAAAATCTAAATTAATCCTCCCTTTGCCCCTCTCACCCCACATTTGAATATTGAAAGGAGGGATAATTACAAGATGTATTTAATTTGTACTTGATTTGTTTGACTTGCTCCAACCCGCGACAGTCACTGCTTTGTGCTTCCATTCAATATTTTAGCTGTCAGCAGATGTTCAAAGGGAGCTGCAGCTCCCTGTACATTGTAGCTGACATCAGGGAGTATGTTGTTCATAGTTATGTATAATAACGTCATACAAGAAAGTGATATACAGTGATTGCAAGCTGCCTATCACTGCGGATCATCAGGCTTTGGAAGATATTGCATTTGCTTCCTAATATATTGTGCCTCTCTAAATAGGATGATAATGTATGATAATTAGGTTGCCTGGTGTACGCTAGGGCAAAAAGCAAAAGAGTTCAGGGAGGCTCTACTAGAGCTAGAAGGGCATTTAGGATTCTTTTTGTCACAAGCCTTTTGTTAGTCAAAATAAAACATTTTCTAAAGCTATCTTTTCTCCTGAAAGCACATTGCTGGCTGGAATGCTGTTTTTCCCTGTGTAACAACTCCTCAGATGTGGCACTTTCCACAATCAGAATTGGACAACAAAATACCATAATGGTAACACAAGTCCATGGAATAGCTGCATCTCATATCTGAAAGGGCAAAAGGAGAAGAGCAATGAGTCTTTGGGACAGCAAAAACATAGAGATATCTATCTAACTCAGCTCAGACCACCCTAATCCCACATTTCTACTGTGTTTTTCATTTGTGCTCTTCTGTTTTATACCAGATAATGCATTATAATCAAACAGAAAGTCTGGTTTGGTACTTGATGGTATTCCTGTAGTCAAGGAAGACATTCTAGTGACACAGAAGTCAGAATTGATTCTGAACTGATATTTTAAGGATTTGGAAGTTGGCAGCCACCTGGAATCCAACATGATCTGCTTAGCACAGAAGGAGCACTCCTGCTGCATGCATCACTGCCCAACACCTTGACAGGGCAATGACCAAGGCAAACAAACATGGGGGCATTGGTTAAACAGTATTGCACATGTAGACTCAGAAAAATGAAAACACAGCAAAATAGTTTGACACGTACTTCAGGATGATCTTAGGAGGAAGCAGCAGAGAACCCAAGATTGTTCAAAGAAGGGACTGAGGTGTTTGATCTGTTTCTGAGCTCAGTCCCAGCCCTGGTTACACACCTACTCTTTGGGCACTCAGCAGGCTGTGGTGCAGCCCCATCACGCAGTGGCTTTGAGGGGTGAATACTCAAGAAAGTCCTGCCTGGCCTGCAGTTAGAATAGCGCCCCATTCTGTAGAGACAGAAATCTTTTCCACAGTAACCTCCTGAACTGGCTTTAGTCTTGACCCTGAGGACCTTGCTGTGTGGCTATTGAGACTGTTTAAATTTTAAAAATCATGGTGACAAATACAATTTCTCACTAATTAATGAAACCTAAGTTTTTTTATAAACAGAGCTAAACAGAAACAAATTTGTCTTAAAAGACTTATCCAGATAAAACAAAGCTCTGTTTATCATTGCCACTACTTAAAAATTGGAGGTAGTACCTCTTACAGTGTTTTCCCTTCCAGATCTGACTTTTAATTTTTCATAGTATGTGAGGTAATGTGAAAATCTGCATATTGGGAGTAGTAAACATTCTCATGATTCCTAATGGATGATAAAGGCAAGGCAACTGCAAAGTTCATACCAGACCACAGAGAGATAAAAAGAAGGAGGAGGAAGGGTGAAGACAAAGGACTCCCACATGAAAATCTTACTATACATGTGTTCTCTCAGACTAATATTCTGTCTCCTGTAAGTTAGGGCAAGTAAGTGTAGGACAACGTAAAAAAGAAGTGTAAAAGACTAGTTCATTCATAAAATAAATATATTTAAATATGGAAAATACACTATAGACATATAAACAGAAATTAAGAAAAGGACTCTTGTCTTATTCCTTCTAAAAAATGAGGACCTGGTTTACCCTCTGTACTATCCTATCCAAAAGACATTGTGTTTGTTGTTTTTAGTATATCTGTAGTTTATAGTATATATTAGTATATAGTGATTAACTTTTCTAAGCTTCTCAAATGTAGATGTTCTGTCCTTGATGGGGTCACTGCTCTGGGCATACGTATATTCACTTATGTTGAATACAAAGTGAATGTTACTCAGGTTAAAGCAACAGCTTCACCTAACTTAGGATATTGTTGTCTTAATTTCATGAACACTTTATAATACATATTCTCATATTATCTTTTTAGCATTTAATTAATCTGTTGGAACCTGATGAGATATTTTGAGAAAAAATAGTTCTTTTGGCCTGTACTGTACTATTGTCCAGCTTTACTGAGCCTTTCACTTCTTTTGAGATGTAGCCCTATCATTCTTTATTCAGCCATGTAAATGGGATTCATATATACAGCTTATTAATTACATGTCAGAGGAACTAGCCATTGATGAGTTCGGACAGATGAGAAATCTGGGATAACTGCTTTGTAAGACAGCCATTGAGAGGTAACACTATGATGGCATTGATTACAGTGTTGGTAACTTTTTTTTTCTGAAAATAATATTTTTTCCTCAATAATCAGACACAGTGGTTTTCTTGCTCCTACAGAAGGAAAGTAAAACCAAACAATCTGTTCTCAAATCAAAATTCTGCAGCACGATATTAAGGAAAAACCACCTCAAATAAAAGGCCATGCCAAATTACCATATTATATTATGGAATGTAACAGCCACATTTCTTCTCAGTCAATTCAATATTTTTGTTCAAGTTTAAACTGATTACTTGGAAAATGAATGAAAAACATTTTGTAAATTGAATTTCAAGGCAGCTGGCTGCTTAACAGGAAAGCTGAGTATCAGACTAGTACTGCTTGAGAGGTTCTCCAGAATCTTGAAAGCATCCAAAAGTACGATGATTATAAATTTCTACAAGTTTTATGTAATTATGCATGACATTTAATAGAAATCTTCCAAAGTAACTATATGAAGCTTATCTGAGCTCAAGTGAAATTAACTGTTAAGAGTACACTTCAAAATGAAATCCTCCTTGTTTTGCACATCTCATTTTACAACAGTAATTTTGATAAAGACAGTCAAACTGTAACTAAAATAAACTGTGAAATACAAGCTATTTTTAATTAGCTATTTGGAGTTTTGATTTAGTTATATTTTTTTATCCTCATTTTGCTTTGCTAGAATCTTAGTACCTTAGATGCAGGTACTCTGTGCTTTGATGTTTCTTCTATTCATGCTTTCTTTTCAAAGCATTTGATACATTAAAACATGCTGTCTGATTGTATCATTTTAAAGAAAAAAAAAAAGGAACTATTTTTATCAGTCTTCATTAGTTTGTTGACTGAATGACAATGGACCAGAATAAGTGTCTACAGAAATAGGTTTTGCATTCAGTATAATTAGGTAACAGAATCAGAATACTATTTCTTTCTGCACATTTTTTTTCCACTCAAAATCCCACCAGGTATTTTAAAACAGAGCTGTCTCTATCATAAAAATCAATCATTTAACCTCAGAGAGGGCCTATCATTTCATGATGCAAAGATGTTACATAAATTTAAACAAAATGCTGAAAATACAAATAGTTGATAACTTCTTTTTGATATCATTCTTTAATGAGTTTGAAGCAGAGATTATGTACAAAAAACCACTAGTCTACATGGAGTGCTCTTGTGAAGATTCTACATAGCCTTCTGTTCTGTGAGAATGGAACAAGTTAAACTATTGAAAGCATTCCTATCCCCTTTCATCTAATATTCCCACAGAAAATTCTAAACCTAATTACACAGTGTAAACTGTTTATTACAGCTCTCGGTATTTCTTGAATTTCAACAGGAAAAAAAATCAATGAGAAAGTTAAATAGTCTAACTTCACTCTTCTATTAGACACCTTATTACCTTTGTGTCTTTCAATATCAGCAGTAAAGGTAAAGTCAGCAGTTGGAGAACAGAAGTATGAAGAGTGGAAGAGGTTTGAAGGTTCACAGAATGGTTTACTGAAGAAAATCAGAGGAGATTTTATTAAATAGTGATTAAGAATGGAATGTGGAAAATACTGCTGCTAAATGTTTTGACATGAGTCATTAATGGAAGGGATTTCTGCTAATTATGCATCCATACTAGGGAAGTACATTGTGCTATTGAAACAGTTCTTATGTGCATAACCACTTTTTTTTTTTTGCCTTGGGCCTATTAATAGCAATGGAAGTAACAGCTAGCCCAGCTCAATTTCCAAGCCGAGTGGTGAGGCAGACTATTCTTGTGTGTGCACTTATGCCCTACAGGTATCCAACTTGAGGAACTGCAGGAGTAAGCACCAAGTGTAATGGGGCTACATGGTAAAACAGTTGGCAGAGTTGTCCTGGTTCAGAGGATCTCGTTTCTTTTTCACCCTATTCTTCCCTAAACTTCCGTGAAACTCTGTTATTCTGGATAATTTGTCCATAAACCATGGGAATATGTTGCAAACAAAAGTTGTGATTTCTACTTAAAGCTCTAATGCCGTGATTTGCTGTGACAGCAACCATACCTAAGATCAAAAGTTTGTTTGGGGCCTGTAAAAAGGAGTGACCCTCATTTTGCTGAGGAAGTCTAGAGGTCACATAGAAAACACCACTAATTTTCAATTTGGCATTATCTTGTCTTCCCAGTCCATTCTCATTGAAGTGAAGCACAAGGGGAAAGTGGCTATTTCCTTCTTTTGAAAAATCGATCTAGACTTTCAGGTATAGAAACTTTCAGGTGTTGAGCCATAAGGACCTGTTAGTGTCCATTATTGCACTGGCTTCCACCAGCACTATCAGCAACCCTGAAGAGGTTTCTTCCAAATTCCAGCTCAGGACTTAGGATACAATAAAAAGTGCTTTGGAAACTGTTTATCCAAGGTTTTTTAAATGCCTTGTGCAAATTCAACAACAAAGTCTTGAGAGGCTAATTGGTGCCACAGATATACTAAAACAGAGCAATTCACAAGGATCTCACTTGAAGACTCGTAGCTTTCATTTAAGGTGCTTTAAATGTATTCAAATTAGTTAGTAAATACTAAGTAATTTCACTTAAACTCTTCCTGAAATACACTGATACAAGTCCCAGGTATTTTCTTTGGCCCACGTCTATGTTGCGGTGAAGATTAGACTTCTAACTAAACACCACCCACTTCTCCAGCTGTGGTAAATATTTTGGTTGGTGGGTATTTTTCCAGAAGTCAAACATTTTAAGTTAATGGAATTTTATATTTTCACACTGAAAATTCCATCCATGGGGGAGCTGTTATTGCCTTGAAAAAATATGTGCAAAACTAAAATCTAAAGTGAGTTTCATATTTTACACTTGCATTTACCTGTTTTGTGAATGTTTGAGTAGACTTAAGACTGGAAGAAGACATTACATAAAGAAAACAGTGGTGACATTTTAATGCCTGTTATTATGCAGTGCGATATTGCTAACTCCAGTTGGAAAATGCAGCTCTTACCATATTTCACTGAGTCAAAGTGTGCAACTCAAAGCTTTAGAAATGTCAAAATATAAAATTCAAATTACAAGGCAGCCTGGTGTCTGTGCTCTAAGACTGTATGCACTGGGTGGGAGAGGGGGCAGTATGTATAAAAAGAGGGGGTTGAAAACAGAAATCTCAAATTCTGTAAGGAAGACCAATGTCAGATTTAAAACTTGTATGCCTCCCTCCTCCCATGATAATGAAATGTACTCTATTTTCTGCCCTAAATATAGTTATTTCATTCTCTTGAATGAATGACTGAATGAACTGAATTAATATATCCTGTCACAGCACTTCACCATGTTTCCTAGGTTATTTGATCTGGGATCTTTTAGGGTCCTCTTGCAAGAGAATTTGTCTACTCCAATGATCACCAGTATGGCTCTTCTCTGCTCCTATTCCAGGTTGTCCTCACGCAGCATTTCCCAAACAGTGACTGCAGTTAACAGCACTCCAATCAGATCATGTCCATGAATGGAAAAAAGGAAGAGGATTCTGGGAATAACAAATTCAACCTAACAGCTCATATCTGCGCCGCCTGACTGAGGACTTCAAAGCAGTGGTAAGTAGGTTTGCTAGCAGTGAGCTCAAGTTTAACATTCAGTGGAAATATACTTGACATTCAATACATCTTCCT
Source organism: Acanthornis magna (assembly GCA_036785705.1). Taxonomy (NCBI): domain Eukaryota; kingdom Metazoa; phylum Chordata; class Aves; order Passeriformes; family Acanthizidae; genus Acanthornis; species Acanthornis magna. The sequence goes on from JAWUZG010000025.1 coordinate 12,307,592, forward strand.
ACAACATGATGGACCTGTATTATATGCAGCATTCCAGGTGATATATTAGGAGTGCCTGCTCCAACGACATTAATACTTCCATATTTCTTTGTGAAATACCTTGCCTGAAAAATCCTAGGATTGCTTTTGACATTTTCATGGCTACTTCACAGAGATGGTTCATAGTAATCTTATAATTGACTAATACACCTAGATCTTGCTCTTCCTCTGACATTTCCAACTAATGGCTTTCCATGTGAAGGTGGAAATTTTTGTTATTAATCCTCAAATGCATGACCTTGCACTTTTCTATGAAATCTCATGCCATTTCCTTGTTTCAGTCCTCAAGGTCTTTTTTTCCCCTTAGACTAAGATTCTGATCCTTTCCTGTGATGACAGTGCCTCTCTTTACATAATCAACAGAATTATCACGCTGAATATAGTACCAGGATCCTCAATGAGAATGTTTAAGTCAGAACCTAACATCAACCCTTCAGAAAGTTTGTTTGTAACTGCCTTTGAACCTGATATGCCAATTTTCGATGTGAGCTATTGTTGTCTCTCAGTTAGTTTGCTCCCTTCCTAAGTTAAATAGATTTTCCTGGTCTGGCAAATCCTTATCAAAGCAATGTCCTTGATTTTTTTCAAAGAAAGATATCAGATAAATGTCACAACCTACATGTGCTAAAACCGTGTTTGCTTTTTGTTCTGCTTGTCATTTACTGATTCTTTCTTTCAACATTTGTTCTGTAGTTCTGGATACTCAATAAAGAAGTTTGTAACATCCAAGATCATTTCTCTAACCTTTTGAAAACATTCTCAGAATGTAAAATACTATCCACAGTGTGTTTTGTTCTCTGAAATTTATCGCTAGTCAGTGTTGCACAATTGGGTGTTGAGAAACATATGGACACAAAGGCTACTTTTGTGCAGAAGTCAAGCTGGTAACATCTCTTATGGTAAAGACATAACAATTTTGTTCAGGCATTTGTGGCATTTTGTGAGCACTTGGAGGTGAGCTAAGCAAACTGTTTTGCTCCTGACCCCAGGGTGAGTAACTGAACAGTTGTCTTTGTTTAAGGTGTTTAGGACAAAAAACCCGCTTTTTCATGTCTCTCAACAAGGAGGCTTATTAAAATTCAGCAAAACATTTGTCTCCTTTAAGAGTCTTGGATGTTCTTGCTTACTGCATTTATTATGCATACAGTTCCTATATATGCCCAAAGGATACGTTTTTATGGCAATGAGATTCTTGACCACTCACATCTTTATCTTACCGTCAAAGGAAAGGGAGACTCTGGTCTTAGTCTTAGCACACAGAGGTCAATTTAATTGGTCCCTAGATGATATTGCACTAATCTAGATGAAGTGGAACTTGTTTGCACTGCAGTTCATCTGGAATCATATTTGTGTGAAGTGAACCTGAAAAGCTAGGTGAAATGTACAGGTTGTGAACTCTAGCTAGCAAGTTCTGGATCACTAAAATGACATCATTGGAAGGCATGTATCACATTAAGTTGTACTATACAGGAAACTAACTTATAATACTGTTTATTAGAAATGTTTGTATGCTATATATCCTTTGGTGGGAAAAAAATCCACTGTATTCTTTCACAAGCTTTTTTTGTCATAAACAATAAAATCAGCTTACATTAAAATTCTAAAGAGACTGTATTTGTAAAATGTAATTAGACAGAAACAGCTATTAAAAACAATCAGTCCAATGAAGATATGACATCAGCCAGTGGCGGAAAGAAAAGCCCCACAAGAAAAACAAAAATTATTGATTTCTTCAGAAATCAGGCAGCTATGTATGCCTCTTTAGAGCTTGAATAGGCTTTGGTAGAGGTAGAATTTCTGAGCAGAAAGAGCTGAGTTATCTCTAATCGTGGTTTGTTATGTAAATCATTTAAAACATCTAGTCACTATTCTTATGGTTTAATGTGCCTGTTTAGGTAGATAATATATTCTTTCATTAATCACTGCAGTGCTAGCTCTTAAACATAGGCTTTTGAAACAAGAAATGTATTGTAAGAGTGCATATTTCTTTACTGTTTTATTTTAAGATGTTAAGAAAAAATAAATCTCTAACTGCATTCATGGAGGGGGAAAAAAAGACACTTGCTTAAAATAAAAGTAAAACCTGAACAGCCTTTCTATTGAGTATACTATTGAAATATTTTGTTATTTATTTATTACTGTTGGCTATGAAGGTTTTATTAAACATCTCAGAAATATAAATGTACAATCCCCCCTCAGCCCCCCCCTGCCCGCTCCAAGGCATCTACAGTTTTTTTCAGGCACCTATTAGGATTATGGAGGATGACTAAGAAAATTAATTAAAAATGAATATACACTAAGGGTTGTAATTTACAGCCCACCAGGTTCAAAATATTTTTCTTAGTTCATAACATGTTCCATGTGTGTGTTAAAATTCAAGAAAATTAGTCTCAGCCCTATATATTATATTTCACTGTTTCATTAAAAAGTTGCTTAAATGCTTTCATTAAGTGGAACATTTATTTAGATATTAAGGGAAATTATGTTGAATATGTAAATGATCTATTTGACACCAAAAGGGGAAAGAGGCAGTAACAATTTTAATTAAAAATTCAATCCTAACAGGGTTTGCCCTCGTCAACTTAGAAATATTGCACAGACACTTTATTAAATTGCAGAGTATCTGGTTAAAAGCTATTCACTGTGTTATGTGCTAAATCATCCTTCTCCCCACCAGAGCCAGTTTCTACAAAACTCAGTTGCAAAACTCTGACTCCAGGAAGTAACAGATTCAGTATATGACTTCAGAGTAGTTTCTTCAATGGAATAAAATGGTGTATTCCGGCCTTGTTTTAGATCTGGCTAGATGGATCTACAAGGAAAGAAGAGGAATGTGATATGCACAGATACACCTGCTGTCATCTATGCCAATCTCTGGCTGTCCCTACCAAGAGACAGTATATACAGGACGCATGCTTTTTTCCTCTCTCCAGAGCTGGTGAACACAGGCAGAAAATGGAGCAGCCAGAGCACTTGCATTATTTTCCATTTATGCTGTAATGTATTTGCTCTCCCTGTCTCGTTTTATGGGAAGGATAATGCTTTCTTACTGGAAAAATCCATCAGCAGCATAATGACTTGGAGTTAGCAGAGGAAGTGGGAGCAACCTGAAGAAGCTGTGAGTAAGTTTGGAAGCATTTGAGTTTTCAGGGTCAGAATACAACTAATAGTTGAGGCAGGAAGGATCTCTGTTCGCACTCGTGTTCATGTGTGGCAAAGACATTTGGGCTCGGTGTGAACATCACGTGGCTCAGACTTAAAAAAGCTACTTCTCTCCCTTCTTCTGCCATTGATCTTGGAGCATGGTCTTGTGTAACTACTTTCATATTTAACTGTTGGATTTTTTTCTTTTATCTTTTCTAAGCCTTCATCTCTCTTTCCATTTGAACTGTAAGGCTTAGGAGAAGGAGTGTCTCATGACAGGTGTAGTTATACTGCACAATGAAACTCTCTTATTAGCTAAGACCTATGGAGGTGTAATATCAATAATTAATAATCATGAAGAGGACCTGGTTACTGGTTCATTAAAACTAAAACTTATCCTATTTTTAATTGGATTCTGAGATCCCTGTAGACAGGCCATACATACCTACTGAACAGCCCTACCAGCCATTTGACTAGTTCATATTATTATTGGATTTAATTTTTCCAGAACTGAATGACCTCGTGCACATCAGCAAAGGAAATAGATTGACATCAGCAAAAACTAGGGCAGTGTGAGCTGTACCCAAGCTGGTAAAATATCGTCTGAGGAATTCGTAATTCCTATAGCAGTTCGTAATGTGGTATAAATTGAGTGAAATTGTCTCAGGACATGGAAGCAACCTTCATTTTTGTACTTTGAAGGGATGAGCCTTTCCTTCTTTACTCAGGCAACCTAAATACATAGTGCTAATGCTTCTTTTTGTCTAAACCTCTTAGGAGTACATCCAACAGCTAGGAAACACTGAAACAGAGAAAGAATGTAGATGTCTGAATCAGGGCACCTTACTGATCCACCAGGTCTTGACTTGGGGAAATCTAATTTAATTTTTTGTCAATTTAAATAGATATTGAGAAACCTCTTCCTTTCTTCAAATTCCCAGCTCGCAGCGCTGTTTCCCTCACGGTTCCCCTCGCTCAGCCCCGGCTGCCGGGCAGCATTTTGCCCTCCCTTGGCCAGGCTTTCCCCGGGGCTCTCGCCCGCCCGCCCGGGGCTGAGGGGCTCAGCCCTGCCCTGCGCTGAGGCCGCTGCAGCACTGGCAGCAGGACACCTGCATCCCTCACAAAGACTCAGAAAAAGGTGAAAATTGCTTTTGTCTGAGAACGTACATTGGATAAGCACCTCAAATTTTGGATAACTATATTTAATGACAAAGCACATGGAGGTTTTGGAGACCTGTGCTCTTTTTTTTCCGCTTTCTTTTGCTGGAGTCTGTTATTAATATTCAACTCCTTTTCCTTTTGATTCTTTTTCATTTGATCTTACTCTGTTTAATTTTGGGAGGGTCTTTTCATCTCAACCTAAGCAAAGGGCAACGTAAAAAAGTATGGTTTTGTTCCTTTGAGCAGAGCCTGTGCTACCAGGAGCTGTGCCTTTTGGGAGATAACCCTGTCTTTGCTTCCTGAGCTCTGTCTGAAGGGACAAAGTGGAAGCCTGTGGTTTTGTGTGAGCTCAGCTTGTGCAGGCAGGGAGTATTCCACTGGGGAGCTGCCTGTGTGCCTCGCTGGTACTGCTGTAGCAGAGTTGGAGACCTAGTTACTATCTGGAACAAATGTATGTATTTTGTTTTAGCTATTAAACTTCTCCTGTTCTGTCAGAAGGAATCCTGAGGTCACTGGGTTTCTTTTCCTCAGAAATGTATCATATAAGCAAAGCATAAAACACACAGAGAAAATAAAAATAAAGAAAAAGTAAAACCTCAAACATGACGCTTTATGATTCCACACTGCCACATTTTTGGGCAATAGTTTTCATTGATGTACTGCGGACTTAATTTTCAGGAGCTCAAAGCAACTGTGTCTTTAAGGAAGCATTTGTAGATATCATCTGCATGAGGATTTTTGAAAACTGAGCCAAAGGAGAACAAAACAACAAACTTAAATTCTGTACGTTTACATTGTAATATTTTCTCTAGCTTCAGGTGCCATATGGATTACAAGTCAGAGCTCATTAAGGTTTACATTAATTTAGCACTTTGGTGTTTAATTTGTGCTAATTTAGACTGGGAAAATACTTAAATGTTACTCAACATTTTCTTTAAAATTTTGTCAAATTTCATTGTGAAGAAGGCTTCTAAGTTCACTAAAAGTTTACTGAGTGTCTTAAAAATCAGACCAGACGCAAAAGAAGGGAAACTGGTTTAGATAAAACAGGGAAAATGTCTTTCAACAGTTAATAAAAATATGTTCATTTTGTATCTCAATATCCAAAAAGATATCCTAGTATTTCTACTACTTATAGTCTAACTGAACAAACAGGACCAAAATACATAATATGCTTATTCCTTTATTATTTCTTTAGATAAATTGGATCTCTTGGAAGAAAAAAAGTGTATGACTTTAGTTCCTCACAGAAACACCATTGAAATTCTGAGCCTTTAGAGATCCTTCTGCCACTGCTTATTAGAACTGGTCAGGCACTTGATAAATGTTCAAGAAGAAAGCCAGAAATAGCAAAAAGTAACTCTCAATGAAGTACAGCCATTTAGCTATTGCTGTTTTTCAGTCTTTTCATAGCTTCCAGTTCAGCATTTCAAAATGCATTTTTATTATGAAATGGCATGAGAAGACAGGATTTGGAAAAATCTATTAAAAGTTCAGAAATGCATTTGCTGAGGCATAAAGAGTTTCCATTTGTGTCACACTTAAAACTTCTATGTATTCATACTCCATTGTATATTAATGCATTAGACTTTTATTAGAAGAAAAGTCAAAATGTAATCTAAACTGTAGAATTAGTGCAACAGATTTGACAATAATCAAGTAAAAAAAAATTCATTTGGAGTCTTTTCAACAAAATATTTCATCAAGATGATGATCCAAAAAAGCACTTCCATGTGATAAATCCTCTGTATTCAACTGTTCCTTCAAGAATATATCAAGTTGTAGAAGTACAGTAGCTGAGGATGAGAATATCTTGGCCTATGGGAAACACCTTGCTTCATGTTATTGAAGCAACAGTGGAAAATTAATATCTCTCTCAACAGTAACCCGGTCAGCAATAAGTGCTCTAAATGAAGGAGAAGGAAGAGGGACTATGTGCCATGCATGATTCCAATTGCACTTTTGATTTTATGACTCGCTTCAACCTCTGTGTTGAAACCAACATACATGAAGTATACCACAACTGAAATGGATTTTTCTTTCTTTAAAACTAACCTATAATTACACTATCTGATCCTGGTGTTGCAATTATAACAGTTCAACTCCTTTAGGAAAACCCTTTCATTTTATCTTCAAGATGAAGTTAAACAAAGTTAACTTCAACAGTGATCAACAAGTCAATGAGAGAAAACTGAAAGGAAATGTTAATGTCACAGGAGCATGGAGGGGAGGGTAAAGTTTATTCTACTGTCAGTAATTAACTAAAAATTTTGCATATTTAAGAACACTGTGAAGTCAATAAATTAGAATTTTTAAGGCTTTTTTTCAGTCTCAAAGATTTTGTAGTCATTCTAGTCATGAATGGCTGTTATAAGCCATCAAACATTGAGAGAGAAAGGTGTGTCTGCTCAGTCCTTTGTGTGCTGATGCAGGATATATGTGCAATGTAGATGGATACAAGCCAACTCATGATCCAAAGTCATAAGCCATTGTTAGAAAGATTCAGCCTTGTTAGCCAGGCTGCTTCTCCCCAATCACTGCATGCTTTTGAAGCCTACAGACAAATTGTTCCCTCTGTCTTTTCTGGGGACAGGACATTGAGGATGATTAGAGAATGGGGAGGAGAAATCAGAGCACATCAACCCTTATTTGCGCTTTCGTATTTTTCTTAAGAACGTGTCTCTTAGAGGAGTATCCAAGAAGCGGGAAAATTGTGCACTGCTTTGTGTGAATTGTACACATGCTCTCCACGTGCTTGGAACAGCCTGAAAGGAGTTGCTCCTCCCTAACAGCAAAGGTAAAACAGATGTATCTTGCCATTGAACAGATCATGACTCCAAATCTAGCCCATATTGTACTGTTTTGGAGATTTTTATAAGATGTGGACTTTGAAAAAATGCTTCCTGCAGGGGCGAATACCCCTAAGGTGTAACAAGTTTATACTACTTGACTTTAAGGAACACCACTAATATTCATCATTTGAGAAAAGGCTTAAGATCTGTAGCCACCTTAGTAGCACACATAAAATCATTGTGATGTTAAGTGGGCATGAACTTAGAAATGCAATGTTTATTTTCTTCCTAAGTGTTTGTAGCATTAACAGCAGGGGTAGTTTTCTCACCTCCGATGGCTCCATTGTGCTGCCATTTACAGCTGTAATATCAAGCCCCTCCACATATTCAAAGTTATCTATATATTTAACTCATGTCAGCAGAAAAAAAAAGCAGACACAAAGTCAGTTGAGAACCAGGTTTTCACATTCCACTTCCCCAGGCAGTGCTTCTGTCATGCCAAAAGGGATAGAATAAGATTAATTCCAATACTACCACTCTAAGTGATCTTCAACTGAGCTACCACAATGAAAAATACAACTGTTCTGTCAAAAAATTGAATACTTAAAATGGTACCTCAAGTTTTCCTCAGTTCTGCTAATAGTCATGAAATTTAAGGCATGTTAATATTGTTTAATATAATTTAAAATAAAAAAATTATATAATCAAGTACCATATTTCCATGGCGTCTGATTCTCTGGCTATGCTTTTATCACTAGCAACAACATTTCACTCCCATAGAGAATGTAAGTGAAAGGCTTGAAGGGCCGTGTAATTTTTATTTTATTTTTTAGATTATTTTGAAGCTGAACATAGAACACATCTGTTTATGGGTGATAAACCTATTGATTTTCTTTCCTTCTGGCTATGCCAATTCTGTAATCAGGTGACTCACATGTTTCTTACTTCTTGTTAGTCTAACAGGGACAGCATAATTTCTTTTAACACAGTTTTAAAGCAGCAAATTCCTTTAATGCATTCCAATGCAATATTTCTTTAATACACAATTTTGTGCTGATCTATGTCTCAATATTTATTTCTCCCTCAAGTTTCTCTCCATAAAGAAATATATTATCTCTTTGACCTTCACTGTTGTTCAGGTTTCTATTTTGTCTTCTCTGCATTTACTTCTGACATTTGTTCTGCTTGGTACCCTTACTGTTCTTTCTGTTTTCTTTGTTGTCTTTCTATCCCCTTTATAAGTGTATGGTTTTAGTGATCTGGAAAAATTACCATCTGTAACATTTTTAAAGCTTATACTAATGCTACAATTCTTCTTATTTTAAGAGTTTTGAAGTTTCAAGGAAGTGTTTGCATATATATTTTAAAAAGATTTTTTCAGATCTCTCTTTGCCATGTTCCCGTAACAGCTGTCCTTCTGTTTCTTGGATCACCACTCTTTTTTTTTTGCTGGGGTTTTTTTGACCTTACTACAAAGCTGCTTTTAGTTGCTTCCCATATCTCACTTAGCTATTCTCATTAATTCTGAACTTTCTTTCCATTATAATGAATTCTAAAAATACCATTCTGTAATTTCACTGCCTTGGATAAAAATATTAAATTATTTGAAATTATCGTGTATTAAGGACAAAGGATGAAAAACTGCTCTTCTAGATAGAAAGTTAGTACCACAGTAAAATAATGTTTGACAATAGATGATGTGCTTGTACATACATAATGATCTTCCTATTACCTTCTTGCAGAGGTTTGGGAGACCATGTAGGAACATTTTTGCCCACGTGTGTCTGTATAGAGGAGGTATACCAAGTATCCCAAACCCAAAAACTCTGAGGCACAATAAGCAACGCTCCCTAGGGTTTTTCCATCCCTGGGTCCATGGTATATCAGTCTGATTATACAAAATAAAATGCATTGACTTATATTAGATAAGGACCATATACAACTGTGTGAATTAAACTGGTCATGATAGAGAGGAAACTGTGCAGGAGCAAAAGCTCTCCCTGCACCTTTCTAAGTGATTGAGATTACCCTGCACTGGAGTGAACTATTTTCCTTCAGATACAGGAAGACTTACTCCAGTTTAACTAAAGTTATTACACTACCAAAAGTATTTTTATCACTTATGCAAACTGTTTCTTTCCCTAACATACTCCTTTTATGCACCCACGGCCTTGCCACACGTTTTCCATCATTATTTTAAAGGGGATTTACTCCTTCTTAAAGAATAGAGCAAAATTCTTGGTATTATAAAAGCACTGGACATTGAAGTCTTATGTTTATCCTTGGGCTTACTAGAGATGGCAGGGAGGTTGAGAACATCTCTATCCTACCCATGATTCAAACCTGATCTATAGGGATTGTCTTTTCTTTTTGAGAGAACAATAATTCAGTCTGCAGAATTGAGCTTGACAGAAAATTTTTCGTCGATTATGTATGAAGCTTTGAGAAACAGTATCTGTCAACTAGGGAGCTGGATAAAAACTGCAAAATTCAATTGCTTTAAGGATCTTTAAGGCCTCAAAATTGGGCTGGATTCTTTTCTATATAAAACCTAAAGCTTCATCCAACAACACAGCTCAACTCACCTCTGTACTAAAAATGATTTATTATTGTAAAAGTAAATACTTTTATTTTCATGAAAGACCAGGGATCAAGTACTCGTCTGCCAGCCTGTTGGTGTTCCTGGGATTGCCATGACTCAGGTGTAGGACCTTGCACTTCATTTTGTTGAACTTCATGAGGTTTGCATGGGCCCACCTCTCCAGCCTGTCCAGATCCCTCCGGACGGCAGTCACAGACATGGTAGAAATGGAAGCAAAATACAGATACTTTGATATGAGTTTTTCAGAGCCCATGCATTCCTGTGTTTTTGCTGTAGCATCTGTGCAGGGACTGCATTTTCTTACATTAACCTTTATTGAAAAGTAGATGGTTCTTCACATTGTTTTCCTCCTCAGTAATATTTTAAGAATAAAAAGGAAATTGAATAACAATGTCTATTTGGGGTAAAAAATTCTAGAAAAACTAACTCCTCCCTGTCTACAATCAAAGTGGTGGGAAAAGTACTGCAAAACAAAGGTCATTAAATCCCTTTATGTTTTGAGCTTCCAAAACAATCGTGGAGAGACAGTCATAAACAGCAGATTGAAGTAAATGACTAACAAAAAGCAAGTTAAACTCTGACCTTTCATGCAAAACTTTCCTAACATGCAAGGACTCAGCCTGAGTCAGGAGGTACAGTCCAAGGATATGCTTTGTAGTCTTGTCTTCTTTAATTACTGCAGTGTCAGTTCAATGGTTCTGTGAATAAAGAAGGCTTTTTTCTTTTTCCTTTTTTCCCGAGCTAACTAGCATATCATCGTCCTTAGCCTGTTTACCCTCAGCAGAGAAAAACATGTGGGAGACTTCAGGCATGAAGCGCGTGACATTTTGATGCTTTGATCTGACTGCTGCACACACAAGTGGTTAGGGCAGAAGCGAAACGTCTGGAGTGTTCTAACAAAACAGTGTCTGTTGTGCCTGAAAATATATGTGTTTATGTTTAGATTATCATATGCAGGCATTATGTGCATTTTGTCTTCAATATCTCTTATTTTTCTTTTATGTTTCACATCTTACATATATTTTGGATTGCTATCTATGAAGTCACACCCCCTGATGTGGTCCATTGCCCCTCTCAGTTTTTCACTGGCCTAAGTTTTAAAATTTATATATGAACTTTTAAAGCAACTCAGGACTAGTTCATGAACTCTAGATTTCACCACTGCCAATTTATTCTTTTTATACAATTTCTGCAGGTTTGTCCCCATACACATTGTTTAAACAGAATCCTACATGAAAGCTTCTGCATAGAAAGTTAACAATAAAGAGAAAAAGGATAGGAAGCTTTCAGTCTATTGTATACTAATGGAGAGAAAGCAATGATTGATATTCACCCCTCCACACACACCCCTGTGCCTTTGCCTGCAGCCAGGGTCTACTGAGGAAGTACACAGTTGAAGGTCTTCCTAGAAACTGTAAAATGTGAGCAACCAGGAAGATTACAGTCATGATACATTAGCACTTTTCTAGCTGTATTACCCAGCATTTGGTATGTGGTCAGTATGAACTTCACAAATCGACTTCAAACTGTATTATGCATGTTTAAACTAAGATTAGAAAGAGGTTAAAGATAAAGCCTTAGATTAAATCCTGGTGTGCAATTCAGGATAATCTATTAAATAGTAAATGATTATCTAAGGCCTTCAGCATTAGCAGCTTATTCCTCTTTAGCTAAAACTCAGCTCTCATCTCTGAAATAAGTAGCATGCTTTTATAACCTTATGCTTGGTCACTAAAGCACTGCACCTTGTGCAATGCATTTATTATCTATTAAGAATATTGTCAGCATCACGAACAATCACTAAATAATTTATGTAGGTGATTATATTTGTGAAGAATTTAACGCACAGCTTGAATCTAAGCCCACAAAGGTTATCATAATATGATACTTTTTATTAGAAAATATTTTGGTTAGAATTGAGACTAATTCTCAAATAACATCAGAGTGGATGCTCTAAACCTTTATATATGTGTTAAATTTAAACATAAAATTAATTAAAATATTATAGCCCTAGCCAAAGAAAGATAGAATTACAATTCTATGAATAAAGAATAATAGCAATTATTTATCTTTTTATAGGCATATTCTACAATTCAAAGAACAAAATGTTGTTTTCCATCTGAAATACAATGATCATGTGCAAAACTGAAGAAAAAAAATTCTGCTGGTTCACAGAAATTAATACAGAGTTGCCAGTTTTAGGAACTAGCCATTATTAAAGCATCTTTCTAATTGTCTCCTTTAAATTTGGCAGGGTCACATAGCAGTTACCTCAGAAGAGAATTTTGCACTCGTCTGCTCTTTTCCACTTAATAAACATTTTACCTGTTGATTTTGTTTTCTTTTTCTTGCTCCTAAGATGGTAAATCTCACACCCTAAAATGGACAGGCATGTGTCTCTCACAGTCAACATTATTATTTACAGGATTTTGTGAAAGTATAAGCAGTGATGTTCAGTTTCCTTTAGTAACAAGTGATTTATGCTGGGACATTTTGATAGCTTTGTATTACCTTCTGACATGAGATCCATTAAGGCGTCACAGCTGCATCTGTGTGCTTATTTCTGTCACGTCGCTTTGTGTTTTTGGGAGGGAGAGGATATCGGATCAGATGCACTCCCAGCATATGGGGTGAGTTTGTTATTATTGGCACATGCATGGAAAATATTTAATTCGTTCATTGCTTGATCTTCAGCCTTTTTGAGGTCACTAGAAAAACTGCTATTGACTCAAGTGGTGCTGGCTCAAGCTCTCAGAGAGCTGATAAATGTTATCTAGTTCTTGTCAACAATAAAAAAAGGAAAGTCAGTATGAGCTACAAAAAACAACTGCTTTTGTCTGCAAAGAAAATGTCTACTTCCAACTTGTTTAAAGCAGGGGAAGGTTCAGCAACCAACAATAATTAGAGAATAATAGTAAAGAAATCCTTTTCCAAACTGCATTTTTTTCCCTAACTTCCCTTCTTGATGTTTCTCATTGAACATTTTTTGCTGCCTCTTTTTGTCAGTTCTCAGGGTCTTCAGTTAACTTTCAGGCTCCTAAATATGCCATTCAGTGTTTTTTTACCCTTCACAAAAGAGTGTGCTCACCTCCCATGCTGGCCTTTCTTCCCAGATTTTTTTTTTTTTTTTGCTATGTACTGCCTGCTTCTACTGCTAGTTTTGTATTAAGTTGTCCATCCTTTCTTTGTCAGTGGCCACATCAGGTCTCAGAAATGAAATGTCTTTGGAATGCTGACTTTTTGAAATAATTTTGTGACTTAAAAATCCTTCAGCTTCCACTCACTACTGTATAATTTTCCCAAGCTGTTACCAGTTATAATAGACAGCATGCTTTTTTAGTAATCTGATGAAAATGAAGTGTCCAGAAGCTGGGAAATAATAAAAACAAATTCTTTCTTGTCTTACCAAAATAAATAGGGTTTTGGTTCTGTGGTTATGTATCAGATTTAGCACTGTAAATATTAGCTATGATAGTGGATTAGCATGTCTACTCGTATTATATTTTAGTTTATAGTAAAACATTCTTATGTCTTCTGTTTAGTCTAATCTAATTTCCCATGAATTCTTGAGTTGTACTCTTAACCTGACAGATTTATTCCAGTCTGCAAGGGTTGCTTTGTCTTTCACTATTTACTGAAAGATTTTAATGAATATTAGAGAATCGTAACTTGGGGTTACCATACATAACAAGTGAATCCGCATTGTTTAGCTGTGGTGTCCTAGGAATTAATTTGGTATGCACAGATAACTGGCCCCAAGTTAACCTGGAGGATGGTTAAGAGATAACCCAGTGCCATTAACTTTGGGTTCTTGCAGCCATGGGCCATTTACTCCCAAAGAAAAACAGCAAGACTTAAAGCAAACAATTACAGGAGCAGCATGAAAATCCTATTAAATCTCACAGCATGTAAAGATTATGTGAAGGTTGGCAAGGTGCATATTATCATTTTCCATGAACATGCACACACACAAACACACAGGCACAGGTAGGTATGTATGTTCATTTTGAAGGATTTTTTTCTACACCAGCAAAAAAAGAAGGAAAGGAAAATCTTCTGCATCACAACCTGTAATGTTCTGCACTACTTGCCATCACAAAATGGCAACTGGGCTGCACACTGAGCTAGTTTACCTAACTTTGGATGCACCATTAGCAAACAGAAGTGTATCACAGTGAGTCCAATTACTCAAATATTGTGCTGTTGTGGTGCTGGAACACTTCACAGTCATTGATTATTCTGTCTTCAGCAAGTATTACCATCTGTACGTCGTTGCCTAGCTACAGAAAAATTAAGTTTATGCTGAGTACCAGATGTGTACCATGGCCCATGCAAGAACCTTGATTCCTACAGGATCAATAGTGGGAAGCTGTCAGACACATTGCTGTTCCCTTTCAGTCTTGATGGATAGGCTTTCCTTCCCACTTTTAAAACCAAGGCACAGAGATACAGAAGTAGAGGGGTGGAAAATTGCAAGTCTGGGCTCCCACTTTAGGTATAAATTTACATATAGTCTTGGGGATTCAATCCAGATGACACAAGGTATGTTGAGTATGATGAGAAATTGGGTGGGTGTTAATTACACCACTAGCCTCCCTACTTCACTGGTAGCCATTTTCTGTTAGGTTCTATAAACAGAAAATGCTTCCATGCTAAGACACATTCACAAGTGGAGCAGACTTCAGTTTTTCTGCTACATTATCATTTTAAGTTAAAGTGCAGAGAATTTCCTACAGAAGAAATATAATTCTTGTCAAGTTAGCAGTTTATTATGAGAACCGGGATGTAGAGCTGCCTGTAGATGCAGCAGCAAGTTTTGTTTTTTTTCACTGAGATTTGACATCTTAAGATATTTTTGCACTGGGTTAGTTTTCATGGAATGGAAGAAATGGCAATGTTCAAAATTTCTTGCACAGTTCTGCACGCATATCTCCATCCTGATCGCACAAGATGCTCTTGTTAAAGGGAATTAGCCAATAGCATCAATATTTTGTGATTGCTACAACTAAAAGGAAACCATCAAACTGATTTTCATTAGCAGAAACTGGATATAGATATGCAGAATGTAACAGCTAATGTGTTTATCTTCTGTTTAACATACTCCAGAGTGTGTGTAGTCTTATACTTACGCAGCTTTCTTTTTATATATCAGCATTCATAAACTTCTTTGGAAAGCAGATAAGAAGGAAGATCATGATAAGCCCTTCTTTGGGTATTAGTGATAGAAATTGGTCATGCTGCCAATATAAAGGTATTTAGAGCCTGTGCACCACTGTGGTGCTTGTATTTTCTTCCTCCAAGAAACAGCTGCATGGAGCCTTAGATTAATGGAAATGTGGAAACAACAATCTTTAATTTTATGCAGCTAATATTTCAGAAAATATCAAAGCAGCTGACATAAGTATCGAATGAACTACAGGCTGCAATCCAAGTTACTTTTATCTTTCTATACACAGGAGAAATTGCCAAAACTATCCCTCTACTTTAAGAAAAGTCTCTTCTTAAAATGATACAGTACAATATGTAACCATCTTATGAAACTCATTTAACACTGTTGTCCCTGGACACAAAATAAATTTCAAGAATGTAGACAGAATTAATTAATTTTTAACTTTTACCAAGGTTACGGGTCTAGCTGCACAGCTATTGTTCTTTTGGCCTCAGTAAGTGCATCCACTGAGGTACCGATATCAGGCTTTTACCAGACCTAACCTAGAAATTATCTTAACCATGGCTTATGCATATCTATTGTACTTATTCATACGCAGAAGTCTGTGAGCATCAGTGAATACAGTGATCAGTAAAATTTTTGTAATCAAACAGCATTTAAGTGAAGAAAGAATGTAGATAAAAGTGACTTTAAAGAAGGATGCAGCACACAAAGCTCTTTAAATTCATGATTCTTTTATAGTGACATGAAGTGGAACAGAATTTCCAGAAAACCTTTAAAAACCTTTGTGGATGAGTTCCCATATTTCTGTCCTTTTTTAATCTGCTTGAGGAAAAGGGAAATGCCTTTAAATTTCAATAGTACTTTTGTGTGCACTGTTCTGCCACAGCAAGTGGGACAAAGGTGAATGGATGGCTGGATGGATGGATGGATGGATGGATGGATGGATGGATGGATGGATGGATACAACTTAAAATTATGAACACTAAGATATCATCTTTGTTTGAATAAATTGATTTTCTGGAAGACTGGCTTACCTTACCACCAGTGAGGTGTTATCTTCTGTTAGCTTCTATACATCTCAAATTAGACCAGCATATGGTTTTCATATATGTTTAAAGTGTACACTTATTTCTGTATCAGCTGTATTCTTGATTATAGGTTGTATTCTTTAATACATCTTAACTAGATCCCAAAACAATGGAGTTTTTTTCAGGATAGGTGGTAAACCACTAAAATTTTCAGAGTATGGCGTATATTATTCCTCTAAAAATCTTTACCACTCTTTGAGAGTATCTTGATGCCATGTTTTAGAAAATATGGGTAGAAGTTGATGCCAGTGCACTCACTTCAAAGGGCCATTGATTTTTATTAAGATTCCCTGATCCTCTAAGGACTTGAGTATGTGCTTAACTGTCTCCTTTATGACCATGGACTTTCAAGTATGTGAGACTAAAACATGAGTATATTTAAGTGTGGAATTTTTTTGTGTCTGTAGTTGGGCCTTGTTTTTAATCTGCTCCAGGACAGAAACTTTGGTCTATTATTCTATAACCTTATGAAAGCACTGATCAGAAGCATGCAAACAAAGAAGGAAATATTACTTAGTTAAATAAATTTCCACGTCTTTTGATTTTTGTCATGCTTGGCAATTAGGTTATCAAAGTTATTTACTTGTCAGCAGAGATTTGTTTCTTCATGACCTGTCTTACCTTCTTCTATGACTTGAAAAGGAATTCATAATACTGAATTATCTTAGACTGTGATGTTCAAAAGAACAGGATTAGGCTTTGACTACAAGACTGAGCAGGAAAAGATGGGCTGAGAAATATTGCGTAATACATGAAAATATCAATAGTGCAAAAGCAAAGAGCAGGGAATCAGAAAAATCATAGACTCATTTAGTTTGAAAAAAACCCTTTAAGATCATCAAGTCCAAGCATTAACCCAGCACTGCCAAGTCCACCAGTAAACCACGTTCCTAAAAGCCACATCTACATGTCTTTTAATTACTTCCAGGGATGGTGACTCTACCACTACCCTTTGGCAGCCTGTTCAAATGCTTGACAATCTTTCTGTGAAGAAATGTTTCCTAATATGAGATCTAAACCTCTCCTGGCTAAAATTGAGACCTTTCACCCTCTTCCTATTGCTTGTTACCTGGGAGAAGAGACTGGCCCTCACCTTGCTACAGCCTTCTTTCAGCTGTAGAGAGCAATAAGGTCTCCCCTGAGCCTCCTTTTTTCCAGGCTTAACAACTCAAACCCCTTCAGCCACTCCAAATATAACTTGTACTCCAGACCCTTCACCAGCTCCGTTGCTCCAGCACCTCAATGTCCTTCTTGTAGTGAGGGGCCCAAAACTGGACACAGGATTTGAGGTGTGGCCTCACCAGTGATGAGTACAGGGGGAAAATCCCTTCCCTTCTCCTGTTGACCACAGCATTGCTGATAAAGGCCGGGATACCATTGGCCATCTTGGCCACCTGGGCGCAGCTGGATCATGTTCAGCCAGCTGTTGACCAGCACCCCTAGGTCCTTTTCCAGTGGGCTGTCTTCCAGCCTGTAGCACTGCAGGGAAGCGTTGTGACCCAAGTGCAGGACCTGGCACTTGGCCTTTTTGAACCTCACACCACTGGCCTCAGCCCATGGATCCAGCCTGCCCACAGCCCTCTGTAGCTTTCCCACTCTCCAGCAGAACAACACTCCCCCCAAACTGGTGTTGTCTGTTACTGGACATGCACTTGATCCCCTCATCCAGATTATTAGTAAAGTTATTAAACAGGACTGGCCCCAGTACTGAGTCCTGGGGAACCCCCCCTTATGACCAGCTGCCAGCTGGATTTAACTCCATTTACACAGCTCTCTGGGCACAGGCATAAAGATACTTTTGTTTATCCAGGGGCGAGATGATGAATCCACTATGTGAGGAGCTGAATATAAAGGAAAATATATTTTGTGGGTTTTGAATTTTCTGAATAAATCCACAGAACTTAGGAGGCAGTTGCAGAGTCCATTGATCAGTGTAGGTAATCTACCCCCACTGTACCCATCAGACAAAGAGTGACTTTTGTTGTACTTTTACCTGAGACCATGGATTTTCAGCTTTAGTCTCATAGTTTAATCCCCTGAAGTCTTCCACTGCTGAACACTGGTATCAATCATCAATCATGTTGATAGCTATTAAAATCATAGTACCTTAAAGACTGTGACAAAATAGATGCTTCTTTCTAAAACTCACTCTGGATTCTATTGTTGAGAAGACACACACACCCCCCCACAACAGAGAGAGAGAGAGACAGGAGAGTTAAAAAGGTCTGAGTCTCTTACTGTGCTTTAATGTATTAGAAACAGAAAAGCAGAAGGGGAGTCATTAACAGAGCAGTAGTGTGAGGGAAAATCTCACCCCTTCTCGGTATTCAGCGATTTGAGGAAAGAGTTTGCACCAGAACTCAATGGAAAATTAGCTACAAGTTAATGGAAGAAGCCACTGACTCACATTTATGGTAATTAAATGACAAGAATCTGACAGACAGTGGCTATTGTGGATGGGAAAAGTTTCTTCTGTGATTCTATGATTCATTCTTTTAGCATATTTGTAGATTGGGAGATGATAGATTTGCTCATCCTTATCCCCATGGAATTTCTGCTCAACATTTTAATAATTAGGCTGTAGGCAAAAGGTGAGTGAATGTCATCCTTACTGAAAAGAGGCAGACCCAAGGGAGGGAACTAAATACAAAGTTTCAACTGTAATGGAATGATCTTGGACTGAAGTTGTCACAAATTTGTAGCTATTTGGGATGAGGCTACTCACGATTGCTGTAATTAAAACAAAATAAATACACATGAGCTGATAAGGACATTTTGTGCAGCTTAGCTGCTATACAAATGTCTGTGTAGGTATGTGTAGCCATGAACTGACTAATCTTGTCAGAGATTCAAATCAAAAGTGACTCCAAAAGCAGAGAGAAGCAAGAAGATATTTAGTCCATCTTACTTCACTCTTCCGCTTACTAGAGCGAGCTAAGTTCACATCCATTCCCTAGTCATATATAGTTGCAGAGACTGCTTTCGTCCAGTCATGCACTCTGGCAGCGCAGGATCTCTTAGCTGTAATCATGAGAAAGTTAAGTCTTCCTGACTGAACCTTTAGGTGATGCTCTCCACAAAAAACAATAAAATAAAGGGCAGTATTTATTTGTGAATATGGATAGATCACTGATTTGCAAATTGTCACTGACAGTTTTATAATTTATAGAATCTCTTAGGACACTGTAATCTTCTGAGATGCTTACTGATCAAAAACCTTCATATATAATATATACCTGTGTTTTTTTGTAATTGTGAAATAATTTTGAAGAAGGTTCTTTACTAGCTGTGCTTGGTTATTTTCTTCTGAATTCTCACAAATATCTGATCAAAATGTCCAAATGGAACACACTGGAATTTTCACATCATGTAACTCCTCATAAATTTTTCAGTGGTAGTTAGTCCTTGCAAAAATTCTATTTCATAGAATAGGACTAACACCAGTCAGTGTCTGCAGAATCCAGATACATTTATTTAAAAATCACTGTCAATTTTTTTGTGCAATAGAAATGTACAATGGCCAAGAATTTTTAAACTAACCCGTAGATCTTAAAGGATTAATAAAATTTTTATATAGATTTCAACAGATTAGAAGAATTTGTCTTGTCACTAGATTCTGTAGTAATAATTTCTGGAAGGAAAGCTTTTGGCAGGCGCTCAATTTTTAAAGGATCAAAGTTACCCTATCTATTTAAAGCATTAGCATGTATTTTTGAGGGGGTCTTTTGGGGGTGAGTGAAATTTTTCCCTTTCTGGACTGGATTCAATCAGCTTTAAGCCTAAATTACATCATGGGGGGGGTTGTGATTTGTTTTTTGGTTTTTTTTTTATAATTAGTGCTACTTTTGGAATTGATACTGCCTGCTTAGATTACTCTGAAGTTACAGTTAGAAAATACCTAAATATAAAATAGATTCATGAGTGCATCTTGGGATGGTGGTATTATGGATGGAGAGCTGTCATTACATCCTTCACAATTACATTATCATGTGCTCCTGTGGTGTACACCTGTGGCTTGTTGGCAAGGCATTTAATTCTAAGGACTATTGAACACCATGCATTTTCATAGGGAATCAGCGCAAAGTTATTTAACACAGGTGTTTCTGTAATTGTTATACATTGGGAGATTCACAGTGCTCAGTAGCCTCCAAAATTACACCCTCCACCTGCATGGTGAAGTAGTCTAACAATACCTCACTGATGCTACGAATATGTCGTGTTGTGATCAAGTTAGGCATCTGTGTGTGTTTATGCTGAACCGTGGTTCAAGCATTCTGCAATGAAATACCTCAGGTATTTTAATATTTATAATGTTTCCAACTATTCCTTCTCTTAAAGGCCCAGTACCTAGATGAATCTTTTTCATTCTTTTAGCAGGATGTTACCAATCCTCCTGGCTGTGGACTTTAAAAAGTTAAGCAAATTTTACCATATTCAAACAATATTGTATCAGGAAACATTGGGGTGACATTGTTTCTTTACAACATTAAACATTTTGGTATATTTATAATTTTGGATTGTCAGAGTATCAGTTGTGTTGATTTTATTTGTGGGGGTTTCTTTTTGATTTTCTTTGGTTGTTTGTTTTTTAAAATAAAGATAACGCTCTTTCCATTTCAGGGAAATGTTTAGATTTGAAAACAGGGATTCTAACCAGAGACTCAACTTCACAAAGGGGAAAACAAGTTCTCCCCTTGGGATCCACCAGGCACTGCAGAATGAGCAGTTCAGCTGGCATGCAGAACCTGTGAGAAGCCGGATCCTGGTGCATCATTGATAGATTTGGTAGCTCACCTCTCACCTGTAGGGCAATAAGCCAGATGGAGCTGTATTCTTTCATAGGCCCTTGCTTTGCAGAAGGTAATGCTGGGTAGCTATACCTTGCTTATACGGAATGTGCTAGATTCTAGTACCCACATTATTTGGAAGCACACCTCCCTCCAGCTTTTCCTTGTCTCAGTTGTGCAGCTTTTGCTATGTATTAACAAGGGAAGGGACAGACTGAATTATGAGTTACAGTATATACACCTCTCAGTCACTGACAATTGTTTTTGTGTCACTTTTTACAATATCTGAATGGATTTTGGAGGGAGAAGTAAAATTGACATCTGATAAGCCAATTTTATGCATAACCACATAGTGGTGCTAAACTTTTCCAAGAGAAGATTTTCATGTATTTCATTTTTAGAAAAGGTTGGATCTTTATTGGGTTTTGATTTTTGGTTTTGGTTATTTCCCTTAGCCTTATTCTTAGAAACAGCCAAGTGAAGTACACCCAAAACTTTCACCAGAGGTTGAAACATTGGAGGTTTGGCAAAGTTCTGTTTTGCTAAGCAGGAGGCCATGAGAAGTGTCAGGCAATTAAAAGAAGTGGTGCTAAGTTGATTTGTTCCAGTTTTACTCCTGCTTCACAGTTGTGTAACTATTGATTTCCCTGTAGCTAGAACGGTAGCTAAATTAAATTAGCTGAAATTTAAATTAAAAAAAAAACAACCAAAACCACTATTAAGAGCGAAAATTTCGAAGAACTGCAGAGAATCTGGTCCAATGTGAGAGCTGATATTTCAAGCACTATCATAACAAGCATGGCAGAAGGCCAACATGGATCATCAAGGAACTCCTGATTGAGCTTAACTACAAAAAGCAAGGACACAGAAGCTGGAAGCAAGGCTAGGGTAGCAATAGAGAAGAGTTGCCCAGGCATGCAGGGGTGGAGCTGGGAAAGCCAAAGTTCGACTGGAGCTGGAACTGGAACTCGTGAGGCCTGTGAAGGACAGCCAGAAAGGCTTCTATAAGCACACTGGCACCAAAGGAAGGTGAAAGAAATGTGGGACTGCTTCTCAGTGGAAATGGAAAGATAGTGACAAACAATATGGAGAAAGCCAAAGTACCAAATATTGGTTTACCTCATTTTTTTCACTAGTTAGGTTCGCCCATGTGCCTCCCAGATCCTTAGGTCCGTTAACAGAGTCGGTGGGAGAAAATATTGCCAACAATAAGAGGTAAAATCAAGTGAAGATGTGGTTAAGCCATATGGACAAACACGAGGTCAAGGGGCAGATGGAATGCACACAAGTTTGCTGGGGGAGTTAGCCGCTATCTTTGTGAGGCTGCTGATAATTTGAAAAGTGAAACAGAATTTGAAGAGTCTTGAAGATGGGGAAGAAGGAGGATCTACAAAACTACAGGCTTATCAACCTCACCTCATGTCCTGGGAAATACCCCATAACAAACTGGATGCTTACAGAGGGCACTTCCCACAGATTTCTGGACAGCAGTGGCCTGAAGAAAGGCTGGAGGATGGGGATGCTGCTTAAGGGACCATACCAGCAGAGAAAGGAGATCACAAGAACCGAATGAAGTTCAGTTTTGGCAAACAAATTTGGTAAACATATTTCTCTACCTGGGATGGTCTAAACTCATGCAGGACTACAGTCGTGTTGGCTGTCTGGAATTCAGCTTCACAGGACCCAGGCTTCTACATGGAAAACCGGTTGAACTGGAGGAGTCAGCAGTGCACCCTTGCAGCAGTGAAGGCCATCCATGTGCTTGGCTGGACTAGCAGTAGGACAGTCGACTGTTCAAGCAGTGGATTTTGTGCCCCACTCAACTCTTGTGAGATTAGATATGAAGTACTGAATTCAGCTTGGGGATTTTCAATACAAAACATTGAGTTACCGCAGGAACAAGACAGAAAGATGAAGTCAGGCTGATCTCAGAAGTGTACAGTGGAAGCAGAAGATGCAATGGATGCAAGCTGGAATGGAGAAATCCTTACTGGGTACAAGGGAAACATTTTCTTCGTAACAGTGGCCAATCACGTAGGTCTAGAGAATCTGTGGGATTTCTTCTCTTGAAGATATTTAAACTCAGCTGAATGCTATCCTGAGCAATCTGAACAGAGTGTTTTCACCCATCAGCCTTGGGTGAAAAGAGGCTGGATGGTCTCTGGAGGTCCCTTCCAACCTATGTTTTATTATGACTCTGTAGAAATGCTTAAGACAATTTTCTGTGGAAAACAGTGGTGGTGGGAATTGTGCTCATAGTGACAAGGATGTAGATTTAGTTTAATTCTGGTGTAAAGTTGATCAACTCTATATTTTACAGAAAAAAGAAAATATATCATGATTCTCTTGAGCAGAATACATCTCTTTAACACTTAGGTTCCTGGATAGCATTAAATCTTTATGACATTAAGCTCTTCCAGAATGCTGACCATCTAGAAGCTAGTGCCTGTATAGAATATATTTTTTAAAATATCCTGTGTGTTTTTTTAAAATCAGGCTTTACCAAATACACTGTTAACAGAACAGTAAGAAATCAAAAAATTAGAAGGAAAAAAAAGACCATATAACTGTCTAGTCTGAAATGATGTTTAACTAAAAAAATTTAGAAGCAGCAGCCATATCAAGAAAGTAGGGAGATAAAATCTAAAACACAGAGCCATAGCCAAAAGTGTTAAATTTAAAAAGAAAAAGAAATTAGAATAAACCTAAACCAAAGCTAAACACCTCCTAGTCCTGGGGCAGAAAGAAAGCAAGCCAAGGAGTGCATTTTTCATGGGAATGAAAACTATTACAGAGCTTTTTTTTAAGGTATAAAAACATAGTCCTCTAAGATCAGAATTAATCTTGATGTAGTTCAGCTGAAGGCCCTAAAGTTGCATCAAGGAGCAATGAGTACATTCTTAAGCACACCATCCAGTTATTACTTCTCTAATTTGTTCATTCCGTTAAAAAAAGAAACAATCCTGACTCCTGAGCCTCCTCTAGTGTTCTAAAAATAAAAGAAAGTCATGTATACTCAAATCAATGTACAGCAAAGTACAGAATCGTTGATGAATCTTGCCAAGGAGATATTCTTTAGCCTACACCTTTATTTTTTTTTCTACTTAATTTTTATGGTGCAAAATGGAAATTTCCAATTGGTTTCATATCCCCATCTTTCTCTTTGGTTTTGACTGGTAAAAAATTTTAATAGCTGAGCAATGTTTTTTGAACAAACACAAACAATAGTGCTGGAAAATACAAGAAGCAAACAAGCAGATCCCCCACTCCATTTTTCTGTCTCTTGGGAGCTAGCTAGTTACATTTATCTTGTTCATGCTCAGTCATCAAAATTAAAAAATCCATTTGTTAAGATAGTTGATACTTTTACCTGAGTCCTGAATAATCTCTCCAATTTTGCTAAATACCTTAAAAGCATACCACACTCCAATATTTCTTTCTTATTTCATTATATACCTCATCAGTGTTTTAAATGTTTCTTTTCCAGTAAGTTGTGTGTGCAGTGACAACAGTATTGAATCAATGCATCTTTTTTATGACCACACACTTTTACTGCCAATTTTCATTCTACCTGTCTTTTTTTAAAAAAAATTTTATGTGTGACTTCAGTAGAAAAACAGGCAGATATTTTAGGTTAACATTAAGCTGTAGACATGTGTGTGTGTATATATATATACACATGTAGTTCATAAGGAATTGACATGATAATTACGTTCCTTGCATGCTCACTTTTAGTCTTCATGACAAAAGACAGAAAATATGAGGGGACTATGTTTCTTGGAAGACAAGGAACATTCATAGACTGTCATGTATCCTATGTAGTTCTGATGATGTCATTTGAATGAGGACTTATTTAAAAGCCATCAAAATTATTAAAACCATTTTTTCTTTACATTCTTTAATTTTCATTTTCTACACCACAACAGATATCAGTTTGGACTCTTGCATAACATTTCAATATAACATTTTACTCATCTAGGCACAGAGGAAGGAAATATAATTCTGCCTTAATTTGAATTTAGAAGAAATTAACCCCCTCCCCAAATCCCAAATCCAACTAAGAAATAACATAATTATAGAGCTATTCTCCTTGCTGTACAGTGGGGAAATCAATATGAATACTACTGAAGTCTTTTCAGCCAAGCTAAAGCAGCAGTAACACCATGTAACATGTGTAATTAAACAATCATAGTTTCATGTTTCTCATGGCAAAGCTAGAATTTATCAAAGCAAGAATTTGGAGGAGTTTACATCCTTTTTCTTCTCGTATGAAACTAAATGTTTACTTTTAATCTACTCCCAAGTAAAAAGTGATTCCCTAAAGTCACAGTTAGCAAGAAATAACAAGTGTAACTTATCTTTTTTTTCCCAGGAAAAAGCAGGGAGGAAGAAGCATAATCAACTGATACTTTGATGTAAAAAGGCATCTAAACTGAAAACAATTCATGGCTAATAAAATGTGTAGTCAAGGTCAGGGTAATGCTCTCTTTAGAGTTTTAACTATGATGAATTTACTCTTCATCTCCTCCCAAAAGTCAGAAGCAGCCTTACATTACCTTGAAGCAGCAGTGGATTTAGCTTTAAAATACTGTTCTGTCTGAATTTTAGGTCAGGTGGCCAAAAAGATAATACGATAACTTTAGGAAAGAATTTCCTACTCCTTCATGCTTTCTGAGCTGATTCATTGCCTCCACCTTAAAAGCTGACAGGTTAAACAGGAACAATACTGGGGAGTTAAAAAAAAGAAAAGCAAAAGTAGAGATGATATTTTTATGCAACACAGTGTCATATCAGAAAGAACATTCAGGTTCCCAACTTTAAATCTTGATATATCTGGGGAGGTGTGAATTTTTATACTTCAGGAAAGATTCTCAGACCCATGGCAGAGCCATGGTACTTTGGCCCTCCCCCAGAGAGAAGTGTGACTTGAGATGACTAAAAAATGTCAAGCAGTTTCAGAGTCATAGTCTGTCTCATTTATAAATTTAAAATTGAATGTCTTTGAATGTCTAATGCTTTCCAAAATCTGCTGGAATTTTTAAGTACACTTCATAAATTTTTAAGCATTGTGTAAAACTTTTCATGGCAGCTGGAAAATAAAGAACTAGCATTTGCTTAAGATATTAAGCTGGCAATTTTCCACCAGAACAAATTCATCAAACTTTAGATGAGGCAAGGACTTGTCTGTTACTTCTCAGAAAATTTAGATACAAATGTTTAGTGTAAGTATGGCTATTGATTAAAATCAGGTTTCCACATTTGTTTTTCTCTCTTAGGTTGCAAATGGCTTGCAAAAATATTACCAAGTTTTCTTTCCAGGATAAAATTTATTATTTGTTGCATTGTATACTATAACACCATTCATTTCAGTGAGTGATATTTGGCTTATTTTTAATGTTTTGTTGCAGAATTAAATCTTTAATAGTAGAATAAGAAATAGAAATAATGATGGCAAACTGTATATTTGCAGCATGAAATTTATGAAACTTCAGAAGCTTAATAGTAATATTCAGTTTGAGAACACTAGCTGACTGAATGTGGATCCAAACAGATGCATTGGTCAAGGTATGCAAATCAAGAGAAATGGATCTGAGCAAATTATTCTGCCTGTTCTATTGTTTTCTCATTATAAAGTAACGGTGTAATGACCTAACACGTGGTAGGCACATTTCTTGATGTATCTGAGAACTGAAAATGAAAAAATACCCCACAGCTCTTATCAGAGTCAATGATATGGAAACGGTTAGTTGATCTATTACATCTTGGTAGATAGTGATAAATTCTGTAACCACTGTGAGCTCTCTTCCGCAAACTTGTGACCACCCACATTGCTCCTACTTTGTAACAATGGAATACAGAGCTAAGCACTCCATTTCCAGGGCCATTTCCCTTGCCTATTACAGTGAACACAAATCATCAAAGTCAAGTTGTTCTGAGAACTTTTCAATGTCTTCATTCCATTTCCCCGCTCTCTTCCTTGCTTTTCCTTTGTTACTTGCTGGGAAATTGCATATTTTCTGAGGTTGTTTTTCTAGAATGTCTGTGTTTAGAAGAGCAAAAATGTGAACAATATATATTTGGAGTAAAGAAGCCCATCTTTATTGCTGGAGAGGTAAAAGTGAGGAAAGGCATGAGCATGAATTTCTCAGATAATAAGTTTGTGGTAACTATGCTCTACTCTGCAGTGTGGTCATCAAGTCCACAAAAAGAACTCAAGGAAATACAATCAGAGGGATACTGGATTGGGAGGAAGGGGTAAGGAATAAGCTACTCCAGGTAAAATATTTCCATTAAATATCAATAGAAAAGTTAAAATAGAATAAACTGTCTCAATTGAAAAGGTCAATGATCATCAAGTCCTTAGCATATTGCAGCAACTACAACCACTCTGCTCAAAATGAGGCCACGTCATTTTAAATAGAGAATGTAGGAAAACAGGGCACATTTTCATTTGTTTAGGTCTCAACAGAAAATGCATTTGGTTTGCATTTACTTAAAATATATCTCATCAGTGCTTACATCCTGTCTGGACAACCAGTAGTAGACACCCACTACAACATCTCCTTTGTTTTCCATCCTCTTAATCCTCACCCAGACGATCTCAACCATCGTCACTAACTGTAAGGACGATGTAATCAAACACCTCCTTTAAGAATCGTGGGACACCTCCACCTTGTCTGCCCTGCCTATCCCTCCTGAACTGCCCATAGTCCTCTGCCCATGCCACCTCTCCAGTCACGGCATCCATTCCACCAAGTCTCATTAATACCTATGATATTGCAGCTCTGGGAGATGACCAACACTTCCAGTTCATGCTGCTTGTTTCTCATGCTGCCTGCATCAGTGTACAAGCAATTTAGATATATTTCTGAGACCTTTGTGCTTCTGAGGGCATTGTAAATGCTTTTAGCTTTACAGTCCCAGGCAATGTAATGCCAACCCTTGGCTTCCCTACCGCAATCCTGTTGGTATCCGCTTCCCCCATTGCGTCTTAAAGCCCACTTTAAGGATCAGTCCTGACAGGTTAAGTCCAAAGATCCATTTTCCCCACCAGCTCAGGTGAATCCTGTCAAACCCCAGCATAACCTATCAAGCCTCTTCAATGGTTTTAAACCCCAAAGTTTTGGTGGAGATAAATTTCATATCATCTACTGTAGCAATGGATGCTGATGACTTCAGCTTCCTCATACAAAGGTAAGACCTCAGCAGATAGGAATATTTTAGCTGGACAAGATAGGTAATGATGCTTTTCATTCAGGTGATATGCTGGACTGAGGCAGTAGAGAATATATTAGCCTTTTACACTTGGCAAAGGAAGTTACGTTACATTATCTAACTACATTTTCTGTAGCTATGAAATCCTGTCACCTGCAGAGACTCATGCTATTTGCACTGTCTTAAAATGCTATCCAAACTTTGGGCTTTTCATGGTGGAGAAGACAGATTATTAAAAAATTAGATTTTACCAATTTTCTTGTATGTGAACTGAAAGAAAGGAGCCATCCTCACATTGCTCAGTTACAGGAAAGGTCAGCTGAAGTTTGTGTCCGGTGTTTGAGGAGTGCTTGGCATTCTTTTCTTACCCTCTCTCTGCTCCATAAATCATCGCACACAGAAAGGTCAGGAACAGAAAGGAGGTAAGATACCAGCTAAATAAAGAGCAAAAGATCCCTCTCCTTCTGGAAATCATCAGAGCAGAAAGGGAATTTCTAGAATCCTTTTGAGATAGGAAAGAAGACCTGTGATA
This sequence comes from Acanthornis magna, assembly GCA_036785705.1. Lineage (NCBI taxonomy): Eukaryota > Metazoa > Chordata > Aves > Passeriformes > Acanthizidae > Acanthornis > Acanthornis magna. The sequence continues at coordinate 12,336,125 of JAWUZG010000025.1, forward strand.
GTTAAAATATTTGGACTGCACACTGCACAATTCAATTGCTTGAAATCAGCTCATATCCTTCAATAAATAAAGGAATTAGCTCTGTGTAAAGCTGTCCAAAGCCAGAGAATTGTTACAGCTGACATTTTTTCTTTTAATCTGTGCTTACTTACAGTGTGTGTTTTTCCCTTCCCTCACCCTTTTCCTTGATCCGACCTAACTTTTGCTTGTATTCTTGAATATGGGAAAGGTCAGAAGAGAATTTAAGAAAGGACAGTTGTTGCCATGTTCTTCAGCAGCCACAAAAATTTTCCATCAGGTATTTTTAGACTTGTACCTTCTTCAAAGAGATTGAGCCAAAATTAACCTCTAAATTTTATATCCCGTAAAAACAGGATGCCTTCAGGGAAAATAGTGACAAAGAAAAAGAGATTTTCCTTTGTTTGTCTCCTTGCTGATTTTGGTTGGCTATTTCAAATCAGTAAAAATTTTGCTGAATAATGTTGTTGGACAGTTTGGAGCAGAAGCCGATACCAAACTCAGAATGATTTCACTGAAGATGTGAGCCTGAAACTTTTTGCTCATACAAACTGGGCAGCTTCCTATAAATATTTTTAGTGTTATGGATAATCTGGCTGATTTCCTGACCTTTTGCAGACATTTCTACTGTTCTATGAATAATATTAAAGTGGTCAAACAAGAACAACTTTAAGGAAATTATTATGTTCAGGCTTATTTAAAAAAAGAATGAACTACCTTACATCCACAGCCTTTTTACAGTGACTTTTATGGGCAATCTAACTCATATCCAACGGATACCAGTGTAACCTTGACTAGATATTCATAAGCTAAAGTACAGGGACTTGCAATTCTTAATCATTCCATTCATGGTTTTATACCATTTTGTCATGAAGTATCCTTAGTCCTGCTCAAAGAATTTATGTGTTGAAGGAAGGAAAACTTTTTTAATATGGTAAGACCGTGTCTGATAGCAAGATTTGAAGTATTAAAAGATATTTCTCTGTTCACATCACTATGACACTGCCTTATCCTATTTGTTTGGAAAAAATATGAAACATTTGTGAGCGGTGTGGACCTGGTGAGAAGTCCCACAATGAATTCCTTTTATTTGCAAATATGGCAGAGGACATTTTTTCATCAACACAAGCCACAATAATGATAAAATAATAGGAATATTTATTAAACCTCATTTTTATTTAACTTCAACAAAGTATTTATTGTTACTTCAGAATATAAATAGCCTGTAGGAGTCCAAATTTGGAACCTGTTACATTGAGTGCTGAGCAAATGTGCAATGTGAGCAAATGTGTAGAAGGGAACACAGAAAACAAACATTTTCAATAGAAAATTTTAAGACCTTCTTTCCAGAACGAGACCTGTAGAGGTGTTCACACAGAACTTGCCCAATTATGTTAGTTGTTTTAGAGACCATACATGCAAATTAAGTACTTTCAATGTATATATGTATAGATTGGTAAAATATGTTAATATGTGTTCTAGATAAGTTAAGAATAGGCACTGATGAACAGAGATTGTTTTGGAAGATTTAATTGACTTTGTAATTTATCCTCCTGGCCTTTTTCCTTAGAAGAACTTCCTGAAAGAACAGCAGAGAGTTGTAAACAAACAAGATTTCATTAAGCATAAGCTGGAATAATTAAATTCTTACACTGAGAAAAATCAAAACATGTAGGTGAGGGAGACCAGAAAATTTGAAAAACAAAATTTGCAAGCTACTCTTTTCCTTTGTGCTTTCTTTTTCCAAGTCAGGTTCTTACATTCAGACTTAATACACAAAAATTCCCAGATTACAACAAACATTCTCAGTGCTCTCTACCCCCAGAAAAAAAATCTCTTTTGATCACCTCCAAGCTGCAGCTCTTATCCCTTTGCAAAGGTCCTTGTCTGTAGGCACCAGACTCCTAGGTCCCAAATGAGATTTTTTTCCTGCTCAGTCCTTCTCAAAGCTGGAAGATCCTCTCCCACAGGGGCTTTTGCGTTCCCTCTCATCCTGAGCAGCATCTCTGCTTCCCTCCAGGGGCATCTTTCAACACTCTGTTGATAACAATCTGAGAATAAAGAAATATATCCACTAATGGGTTGCATTGTAGACATGAATATATTTAGAAAAGTATTTCCTTAATTTCCCCTGGAACATAAACTTAGAAGAATGATGTAACAAGCACAGTTTACCTTTTCTTAGACTGGCAACCCTTTCTTAAAGGCATGTGAATCCCAAGTTCAAATGAGCTGTCCCTTGTGAGCAGTCTTCTTTATCAGGCTAAAAAAAAGTTAACCGCCCATTCTGCAGAACATGCTTGGAATATCATGACAAAAATAATTTTGACACTGCTGTTTGCATTATGTATTAGGTGAGGAAAAATTCTGGTTCTGCACCAACATTCAGCTGAAGGAGCAAATCTATTAATGCTTCCTTTCAGACATCTTCCTTTTAAGCAAGAAAGTTGCACAGGCACTGAAGTAGTCACAACTCTGTTCTGAGGATGTTCTCTTTGTTTTTTCATTTCACTGGCAAGAAATTATCTAGCTGCCAAGATATACTGCAGAATATAAAGCAGTGCAAAAATTCTGAAGAACAGATGCTGGTGCTGTGGGGCAAGTATAACAATTATCAGATACTCAGCTAAATGATTGAGGTTCTATTAAACAGTCATTGACAAAAAAAGAAAAAAGAAATAGTACTCCCTATATTTTCTATATTTTGACTGGAAAGTTTAGAAGCAGTTAAGCGTAAAAGTTGGAAGGAAGACTTGCGGTTCCTATATTCAACATTGTTTTTAATTTTTCTCCTCTTATATCTGTAAAATATGAAAAAATAGTAAACCTAATCCTTTCAATCAGTGAAGTATGTGTGGCTGAATATCCAGGGAAAAGAGGATGCAACAATTAGGCAACTCATTTTAACCTTCTAAGCTAAGATCATTTATGCAAAGCCCTTGCCTGAAATGAATTTTCAAGGCTGACTATTTAAAGATTAGCAGTAGTTTAAAAATGAAAGATTTGGCATAACCTTTTCTGCACAGAGCGCATGAATTTTGATATGAGTAAAGACAGGGAAAATCAGGAACATTCAAAGATGTTTTAAACCAAAACAGAGGAAACAACAGTTTGAAAGGATGGGAAGTGTATTTTAGTGGGTATTACTTAAGGTTTCCTCGTTTTTGGGGGGTTGGGTTTTTTTATGCAGTGCAGTGTCTTATTCTGCCTGTGCTGTGGATGACAGAACACAAAACTAGCTCAGAAGTGCAGCACAGCTCACAGCAACCTGACTTGAAACTCTAAGCATCATAAGAGCTAAGACTGAATCAATCAATTGATCATCCCTTCTGGTTCCTTTACACACTCACGTCTTACACCATATAAAGATTAGTGTGGGAGAAAATGTTATCTTTTCCATTTTACTGTCTCATTTGTTCCAGGTGGTACAGGTAAAGTACCACACACTGACTGCCTTCTACAGTTTTGCTTGTTGAAAGGACACTTACATTAATGTACATGTGTTTGTACCATGACCAGATTTCATCTCTGTGGTTGTGTCATGTATGGACTCCTCCAAGATCAGCTTTGTCAAATGAATGGATAATTAAGAAAAAATAGTGGCATTGTTAATACGGATTAGTGGTATTTTCTTCCATATTTTACAGGAGGATTAAACTAAGATCACCTTCAGAGCAGTCTGAAAATCGGGGTTCATAGTAACTTGAAACTTTAAACTTTAACTGCAAATACAATTGCAGTTAAAGAAATTTTAAAAGGTGGATTTCATTTTGTGATCCTTTTTATTTATTTACTTTAAAAATATATCCTTGAAAATGTAAGAAACTATTATTGTTTGTTTTAGTTTTTTTCTTGTATTTTAAAATAGAGACGATAAATGAATGACTCTTCTATTCATGCTGCTTCTGTTTGATCTCCTACTTTAACTCCCTGTAGCAAAAAAAAAAAAAAAAAAATCCAGAACCTATAGTGTTCCCATGGGGAACGAAAGCTTGAAAAGAAGCAGCAACATGTTGGTAACAAAAAAATTTCAAAGGACCATATTTCAAGCTGTGGGAGTGCAAGGAACATCATTTTTTTTATAAAATGCACATCATCTCTTGTGAATGGCAGCTCAGGATACTGTGTATGGTCCTCTCCTACTTCATAGGAATTATCTAGCAGATATAAATGAAGGTGGTTTTGATAACTAACTTAATAAATTCCAAAGAGTAGGGGTGGGTAGATCAAGTTGACATTTTAAGATTTCATGAGGGAGGGTGATGGGTGAAAGAAGGAGGAGTGTCAGTTTTGCTACAGACAGAAACTTAATTTCTTTAGCTGGGATGAATTCCAAGCAGAATTATAACATTTTTACAATCCTTCTATTTCTTACACAAAGCAAACAGTTTGCTTCTGTTTACTTAAGCACATTGAGATGAAAAAAAATCCAGAGGTTTACAAGGCCACAGCTGTCTGCTCTTCAAATACCAGTTCAAAACTTTGATGAAGGGTAGTGCTGTTTGCTTTCTGTGCATTGCAGGTTAAAATGAAGCAAGTTGTTAGCAGGGCATAATTTCTCTAGGGATGGTGCTTCCTGGTTGAATTAAAAGATAAATAAAAATTCATAGCTCATTTAATTTATTTTTCCCATAACCCAAATACTTTGATATTTAGTCTAAATCAGGGCTTGAGTCCACAGACCTTTAAATCAGGCAACATGATTCTTCAGAATTATAAGTAATTAAGAGTAAATTTATGGCATATTAAGTTCTTGTTTAATTTCCCTTCTTCATATATTTTAAAGGCCTGGTGCTCTGAATCACTGCTTTCATCACTTTTCATCACCAAAGTGTGTAGGCCTGACATAGATGGTCTTGATTCATGCCACCATTTCCAGTATCTTCATTAAGATTGCATGACCAATTAACAGCTGATTACATGAATAGGGCTTATATATACCATCTTGCGTCAGTCACCTTCCTGTTTCTTCCTTTTGCACTCTGTTTTCTCTGTCCACATGAAATTCTGTCTCAGTCGGCATAGGAAGGCTCTCAGCAGATTTCTTTGCAGCATTGTTTATCCACCCCTACAGCTTAGACTATGATTAGGTGTAAGGAAGAGCTCTTTTTCTGTGAGGGTTATGAGACACCGGCACAGGTTGCCCAGAGCAGATGCCCCATTTTTGGAAGTATTCAAGGCCAGGTTGGATGGGACTCTGAGAAACCTGATTTAATGAAAGGTGTCCCTGCCCACAGCGGGGTGGGCGGGGGGGGGGGGTGTGGAACCAGATTATCTTTGAGGTGCCTTCCAACCAAAACCATTTTGATTCTATGTTTTCATCTGATTTGTGCAGCTCAGGACCTGAGCAAGAGTAATCTTAAATGAGACTGGCCTGACATTTACATAGAAGATAGTACTTAAACTCTGAAAAAATTAGGTGAAAAGAGACCAACCCTTCCAAACCGGACCATGCTTGTGATCTTATGTAAAATCTTATGTATGCTCAGGTGAACAAATGACAGCTTAAGGTATGGATGTAACTATGTAGCTCCAACAAACCTTATTGCCAAGGAGACTTGGCACCCAACAAACAGACCTAATTTTTCATGATTCTCTGGAAAAATATTAACAGGGCTGTGCATGTCTCATACCTATCTTCTCCTCAGCTGAGCTGTTTTAGACAATTTGAATCTCAAAGCTTTGTGTTTATACATATTTTTGATGGAAGAAGAGTAGAGGTGACAGGTGGGATAAAGTTTGTAATAGTGGAGTTTGGGAGCACTATCATTATATAATGGTTTGTATAACACATGTACCTTACACCTTTAAATTTTAAGAAATCAAAGATATATACCTAAATATATACTAACCTACATAGATATTGGCATATATATTGACAGTATATATTAAATAAAGGTGCTTGTGATACATAAAATCCCATAAACAAGAAGTTATGTAACAGATACTGCACTTAGTTCTTTGTATGATTCATCAACAATTAGTTTTTTTGTTAGGAATCATTGATTCTGAGCCAGTCATCTGTACACATAGGGACGTTATTGAAATTTGCACTAGTTGTAGGAATTGCACTTTCAGAGAATATGGACATTCAAGTTCAGCAACTATGCCTTTCTTCACACTAAAGGAAGAGAAACAATAAATCAAAGTATAGATTCAGCAGTCTCCTCAGGAAGTCTCTTACTGATGTCCTCAGAACACGTTACTGATGTCCCTTTTTTGTAGACAGGCAGGTGTGAAGGACATGTTGTGGAGCTTACTTGTAGAACAGTATTTACACCTAAAACTGCTGGGTAGACTGGATTGATGTGAAGAGAAAGACTTTCTGTGCTCTTCTAATATCATTATCTCTTCTGATTAGGTTATAATGCAAATATTATTGAAGACTCACAGCTTATCTGTAGTATTGACATTCCCAATACTGACATTCTCAGGTCAATATACTAAAATTATAATACACTTCCTGTGAGTTAAGAATAAAATTACCATGCTCTCTATGCATAAAACTTCAAAATAATTTTTAAAAAAAGTAAAAAAGGGTATAAAAAATAACTCTTAAAAAAAGTATTTGAAAGTAAGTCCTTGGATAACAGGTATCCTTACACACCTGCAAAAAATTGGAACTACCAAGTTCCTTGTATTAGAGGAAGAAGTCTTTGGATATTTATGAGATTTTTGGAAGGGAGAAAGAATGCAAGGGGAAAACAAATTTTATCGTATCTGGGGAAGTTTGGGATAGTTTTTCTATAGGTGTTTTCAAACATATATAAGGCACACTGCTTCTGAATTAGTTCTTTTTCAGTATATGAGATGGCTGACTCTGTAGATGAGGAAAGCACTGGGCATTGTTCACCTTGTGTTAGAGGCATCTGGTCTGTCCCTTTTGGCTCTAGGTCCCACAGCCAGGGAAGCCAATTCCACTCATGGGATACAATCAGTGCAGGGTTATTGCCCGACTGCTGCCACACCAATCAAGTGCATTGATGGGGTCTGCAACCTCTTCCTTCATCCCTCCTTCCCAGGGTTTTGGCTTCCAGTGCTCAAGGCCAAGTCAAATTATTTGCCTTTTCAATACTCTTTTTTTTCTCCTTTTCCTCAACAAACAAGCTGTCCTTTTCACTCTTTGTTTATCTGGTTTTAGAGATTTTTTTACCCTTATATGGTCTTAGACTCTTAGTCTTTGGTTTTAGACATTGACCCCAGTAAACCTGTGCTTTCCTGCCTTTTGACATCTTCCACCCAGAAGCAGTCATAGAATCATGGAATTGTTTAAGTTGGAAGGGACATTAAATATCGTACAGTTCCAACCGTGCTGCCACAGGCAGGGCTACCTTTGACTGCATCAGGTTGCTCAGAGTCCCATCCAGCCTGGCCTTGAACACTTCCAGGGCTGGGATATCCACAGTTCCTCTGGGTAACTTGTGCCATGCCTCACCACCCTCACAGTAAAGACTTTATTCCTAATATCTAATATATACCTGATATTCCTTTTCGTCACTCATAATATATTGTCATTTCCCACATTCATTCTTATTTGTTTAGCCTCGAGTTGGGTTACATGAACTCCTTTCCCATTTTTTAGGTTTGCAGTACCCTGCAGTTTCTCACATTTCTGTCACACTCATTGGCTTTGGGACTCAAGCTGGCCCTCTGCCTGTATACTTTAGCAACTTGCTTAAGAAATGTTCTCAACATAGCTTCCAACATGTATTTAGAGTCACATTTGTGAGATATAATATGAAAATTTACTGTGTCTCTGTGCTCAAACTGTGGTGATCAGCCATAGAAAATTCTCCTGTCATCTGATTACTTAGTGGTGCTCTTTCCAGTAGAAACTGAGGCCATTTCTGTGTAATATTTTTTTAGTTAATGACTGGATGATGCACTATATTACACCCCACATGTTTCCAGACAATACCAAACTAGCTAATCATCAAAGGGCAGAGCTGAACTGAGGATGTAAGGTGGAAAAATGGGCTGACGGGAACCTCATGAATTTCAAATGGAATTGTCAAGATCTCCACTTGGGTAGTAACCAGCAGAGATTATGCTTCATTCTTATTCTAGCAGTATGTAATTTTTACCAAAATATTGATGATGATAATAATATGTGCATAGATAAGCATCTGTGATATTCCATTGCAACATAGAATATTATATCTAAATCATTATGCATTAAAACTTGAACTGACAAATATTTATGCACTTTTGTAATTTGTAGTCTTCCAGTTTACAACTTTAATATTAACCTTACAAAAAATGTGGTTCTTTTTTTCTTTTTCAGTCTGAAGCTAGTAGCTTCTTAATTGCTGACTATTTTCAGCAGGATAGTACTTAAGCAGAATTATGGCAGTGCATATATTGGCTTATGTCTAGTTCAATAGCATTGCTTAACAGATGTCTGATTTAGTTATAGGCACCTCATACACGTTTTCATTGGTGTCATGAACCCACGTCTGTAGTCTCAGCATTTCTAAGCAACATTGCAGCCAACTAATGCAGTAGAACCACAAAAAAGACCAGTTTTCTCCCGCACTCACCTTTCCTTTCCGCTTCCAGCTCTAAGAAGCAGTAACACAATAACATGCCCTTCTCTGTCAGCTAGTGGTATGTCCATCTTTGTAACCACATTCCAAAACGTTTCTGTTGTATGATTAAAGGAAGGTCATGTTTCATTGAAACACTGGTTGCATTTCACTATTGGATGAGTTGTTGCTAATATATTTAATTTTAGTTAAGTCACTACATAGATGAGATTCCCAGTGAGAACATAATATTTTTTTTCTCTTTTAAGTCTTCAAGATGCTGTACATCCAGCAGGAGTGAACATAGTTGTCAGTGTAGTTCTTTGATCAGGGTACTAAGATATGAATGGAGAAACTGAGGAATTATGCTTTCTGTTCTACCTTGAGAAAGGGATGTCAGTGTCTCAGGTTCTCCATTTGTGAAATGAATACTGTACACCTGCTTTTCTCTAAAATAGGCCCAGATATTAATGGAGAAATGTGATATGCTTAATAAAATTCAAGTTAACTAGTAAATTAGAATACCTCAGTATTCATTATTCTGAGTTGTACTTCAGTAGCTATTATTCTACTTCAGACTGGGTAATATTTGATATTCCAAAACGCTTCAGGAAAAGGAGAACAGAGGGATGTGTTTCTGTAGGCATCAAGTTTAATCATGAAAGAACTACTAAGAGAGTTACCAGTACCAGAGAAAAAGCAACGACTCATTACTCGGGAAAAAACCCACAATGATACTGCAAAGATGGTGGAGGCTGAGAGGGAGAAAGCAAATCCTTTTAAGTCTATTTTATTCAGTTCTGCTGTATAAGCAGATTGAGAGGCTCAGCAGTATGTAAATCGGAGTGTTTTACCGAAAAAGTAGAAAGAAAAAAAGTAAAGCAGAATAAATATCAGGAAATGTAGCATTTGCTAGTATTAACTAGTATTTATTACCTTCATATTATATGGAACCAAGAATTGTGAAGCCCAGAATTTGGGTGGCATTAGTATACAGCTGGTTCTTTTTCCTCTCTTCCTGTATCCTTATTTAAGCTTTTTTGTACCCATAGAACCATAGAATCATAGAATATCCTAAGTTGGAAGAGACCCACAAGATCATTGAGTAGTCTGCACAGAAGAGGTGTGTTAATCGGATAAAGTGACTGCAGCATGAGATAATAAAAGGCTGAAGTGCAGTATGGTGCCTTGTGTGAGGATTTCAAAGGGGCTGTCACTATCTAAAGTGGATATGGACTGTGGTGCACAGGTATCGGAAAATAAAATGCTAATGGTGCTGTCTGCAGTTCTGCACTGTCAGCCTGATTTTTGGTGGTGTTGGATTCTCAGAAGGAGGATCCACTCCAGCCAATTTCAGCTGGAGTGAACAGAAACTACATGTAGCTGGAAAAACAAATGACACAAAAACATGCAATTTAAAAATGAAACGACAGAGAGTCAAGTAAAGGTGTTTACTGTGTCAAATCTGCCACAAACTCTCTATGTGAGTCAGGCAAGTTAACACAGATTCTTTGTTAAAAAAAAAACCTCAAAAAACAAAACCACAGAAATACTTTCCCCTGCTGTTTCTTTTCCACTATTTTTCCACATGAATGTGAGAAAATAGTCCAAGACTATCTTATGTGGTCATCCAAGGTGCTATAAATGAGATCTTCTATTTTTTTTAAAGCACCTTTTCACACCAATCAAGAAAACTCACAAGTCATTATTCATTTTGCCAGCACTTATAATACAGCAGTGATGATAAGTGTTGTATACTTTGTAATTCTGATGGAAGTTGCAGCAACATGAAACATTTATTAAAAGTCACACAAAGATATCCATTTAGCCAGAAGTATCAGGTAAAAAGGAGAGTAAAAGTTTAGAGAGGAAAGAAGTGAAATTTTGCTAACATTTTTTTCCTACATTGCCAATGGGCATAAAAATTTAGTCCTCTTTTACTTTAGTGCTTAAAGCTTGCAGAAATGTGTTTACATATTCACTTAGACCACTGTGTTAAAACAAAAATAACATAAAAATGGTATTTTTTGCCTGATACCAAGGAACCAAGAATTTGCTTAATTGAATTTGTAGGTCAGACCCTTCTTCCTCTCAAGTCAATTCCCCATTGATCACACTAAAGTGGGGAAGGGAGCAGTGGAAAACTTTCACATTCAGACTTATGTGGAGATGTTTTCACTCAGATTAAACTGGGACTCAAAAGTGGCCATTTATATGCATGAGACCAACACAAAGTGCATATTCTGCCTCAGGATTAAAGCATTTAGTTTTTCAAGAGGGAACAGTTCATTGATCAATGCTTTATGCCCACATTTCTCATTTTGATAGAGCTTTACCCATGAACTCTCATTAGATGTCCTGATTCCAACTTAAAACTTAAATTTGATTTCAACATCAGCAGTAAGATGTCATGATGGAAACAGATTGGTCCATATATTTGTCTAAATACAAGTCAAAACTAGGTATATATCAAGAGCATTTCATCATCAATAACGTGCCACCAAGATGAATTGATGTTGAAGGCTGCAATTTCTAATCACTAATAATAATGCTTGCAATTAATTGCATGTACAGCTAAATGTATTTCAGTTTATTTGCAAAGGCAATTTTGCTAAACCGAGTAATTTTACTGCTAAACACAAACACAGGAAAAGTTGTGCCTATTAACATGACTAGTTTCACTTGTCTAATATGTGGTCTCACAGTTAGCCAGTATGATAATTTAATTTCATGCTACAACTGTTTTTTGCTGAATACTAGATATAAAGCAGATTAAAGGTCTGACATTAGAAGATTCCCCCAAATATATTTCACTTTCTCGATCATCTTCTGCCATAGCAGTACAAACTGGCATTATCCAGTAATTTTTTTTCAAGAAAAAAGAAACATGGAACTCATTGGCTGCAGTTCCAAAACAGACAAAAGGTTTTTCATCAGACAATACTCAGTGATTTAATGTCAATTGTGTGGCTAAATTCTTCCACTGGTATGAATGCACTCCTTTCATTATATGCCCTTTTAACAAGTTCCTGCCAAATATGATGTGAATAAGTGGTAGAGTTATGGTTCAGAAACTAATTCACACTTATTATTTTCATGAGATACATTATATGCTGTTTCACCTTTCAGAAGATGTGCATTTGGGTTAGTTTCAGAGCACACTGTAGTCTAAATCTCAAATCTCTCACTAATAAACACTAAAATATGCTTAATGTACTCAATATGTATATTTCTGCAGTTACAAACTCCCTGTCATATTCTAAAAGTATTTAGAATTCCTCCAATGACCTGATAGCAGAGTAATACTTTCATTTCTACTGTGAGTCACTCCTGTGTGTTGCTGCTGACCCATGAGCTGCTTCCGAGTTCTGTACCTGAGAGCCCCAACATTTCACAGACACCAGCTCTGAAATCACTCTGACTTAAGTTATTAATCTTGGTTTGTTTTAATATAAAGCACAATGATAGAAAAAAGCTACCTTGGAACAATTTTGTGGAAGGTTAAATAGTGTAAATAGACCTGTATTTTTAGGACAACAGCACTACATCATCAGAAACAATTCTGACAAATAAAAAGCTGTTAGTCTACCAAAACTGTAATGAGATCATGATTAATAAACACCTCTGAAAGGTCTGCATCAAAGTCACAGCTTTTCTGTGATAAATGTAAACATGCAGACCTTACTTTGCCAAAAGCTGTGTTCCAGTTATCCAGCTCCACTGATTTATTTGTTCATTAGACTAATAAATAATTTATCACCTTGAAGAGGACAATTCATTATACAGATAGCATGAACAAGTAATTTTAAACAGCCAAATCTTTAGAAGAATTAGTGGTGTTAACAGTGCCATGAAGTCTGTTTCTGATGCAGAATTCAGACCAGCATAAAAACAAAGAAATTTTTATAAAAACAGGTCATTTCAGATAGCTTCTAAGCAATTGTCCATGGGAATTCAAAGTGCAGCTCTATCAGAAATCTCGTGTGTCTTATTATCTGCAGGTCCTTTTAACTATCCTGCCCTAGAAATTAGGATAAGCTATGAGCAGCTTTCTTTACAATAGGCACAGAAATAAATTATAGTTTGTAATATGCCCCATTTTCTAAATTGGGGAGAAAGTCTGTAAGATTTGCAGTATTGATTATTTTATTCTATGATTTTCTTTCCTAAGGGCCTATATGATTTATCCTAGCAACAAGTGATAGAAAAAATCACATAGAAATCAGGCAGAGTAGGTAATTTCTCCAGGTGTAGGAAATATTACTGCAAAAACTAAATTGTAACTCATTCCATAGAATTTCTTATGCATTGAAAGTTGAAAAAAGATGGAGATAAGGAGAGTTGTACCATGGCAACACATTAGGGGATAAATTAAACACCATTAATCATCACACTCTCCCCAAATAGGAACACAAGGGATTATTATTATTGTTATTATAATATTATTATATTATATATAATATATATATAATTATTATTATTACTATTATTATTATATCAGTTTTATAGGGGTTTTTTAAACCTTTAAATGGATGTAATAGTCCATTTGTTGAAGATGGAAAAAAGCCTACAAATAAGTGTCTTTGTAATTAAATGTGTAACATGTCTAAGAAAAAGGATTGTTCAACTTCATTCATAGAATTGATAACACCACAGTCTAAAGTCATTTAGCCAAGTTTTCTCCCTTAGTGATGCACAAGAATAGGGATATTTTGTTTTCCTTTTTTTTTACACTATTTTATTTTCCCCAGCAATAAAAATGCACTGAAGCTTATGCACTCCACTGCAAGGGTGGAAACTGGGAGCATTTAGGGAATGACCTGCTGTGTTTCATCCACAATGAAAGTCCTTGTTTTCTTGGGAATTAGTATCTATAACAGCAACCATATCACCAGTCTTGGAATACCAGCCTGGTCCCAGAAGTCTAGTTCAAACTAACAAACCAGACACGTTTTCTGTCATCACTTACACACTACTTTCCTGAATCTAACAGTTATTTCCTTGAAGGAATGTCTCTATACAGCATTATATTGTGTTCCACAATGCAACACCTGTAACTGTGAGACTGTGATGATCAAAGCTTGCATTCTTTGAGTCCCCTGATTTTTTTCGTCTTTTTTTTTTACCCCTGAATCATGGATCTGGCCTGGGGAAGCAAGGGGTGGTGAATACTGCTTTTTCTACTTTTTACTGTCATTATCCTAGAATTTGCTCTGCAGGATCAAGGGCAGTGCATTCCTTTGCTGTAGTTGAAGCTGATGAGGGAGTTGTTGCATACTCAAAACAGCAGCAGGATGACTCCAAACTGGGATGCTTCAAGCAGGGTTGATATTGCCATTTATATGACTTCTATCATCATTCAGGGAGACTCACAAAGGCAATGCCTCAAAAGAAGATTCTGCAGCAGTGTGACTTGCACAGAATCCAGAATAATAATGCCAGGAGAAAGCTAGAGAAGCTAGCTCTGATAGAGCAGAAGCTGATATTCTCCTTCATATCCAATGGAAACTTCAGGAAACTAAATCCCTGCCTTTTGGTTCAGGATTAGGTAACTTATACCTGGTGGAATTATTCCAGTAACTTTATAACACAGAGTACCATTTTTATCCAAAACCAAAGTTGAGACACTTCCTCTTCTCATGTATCCTTGTGAAAAATGTGGCCTCCTGAAATGATGAATCGTATTTGCTTGTATGGGCCTTCATTGACTCTATGAATGTCACCAGGCAGATATGGTGCACTAGGCAGGATAAGAAAAAAGGAAAACATATTTAGTATCAATCTTGAAAAAACCCCAAACAACTATTGGATGACATTAAGTTGAATTTCTTCTGATGTCCTTTAATTAACCAAATAAAAAACTTAACATTTTTCCCCTGATTAAAGAACATTTAATGAAACTGTGTTTGCCAGGTGGATGTCTTCCATAATATTTTATTTCAATGTACTATTCCTCAGTTATTAGAGAGACAGAGAGGAAGAACTTTATATCCATGGAATGAGCAGAACAAATTAAACTCTGAGCAAAGATTTCCTCCAAATAAGACACAGTGCAAGCCATAACCAACAAGAAATGGGATACGAGCTGATAAGAAGAAAGCTTGCGTTATTGATTTTGTTCCTTTGCCCCAATTAGATTACGTAGATTCTATTCATCTGCTCACTTAAATAGATATGAATGTGAACTCTCTGAGGTATTCCTAAGAAGTTTTCAGTAAAAATGTTTCCATGTCACTGCACTAAGAGGGTTTGGAGGTAGCTGACAGCTGTGGGTATATAAATTAAATGGAAGATTATTGATGTATTTGAAAAACCACAAAAAACTAAAAACCAAGCCAACACATTTTTTTCCTCAAACTTTAGCCTTCCAAAATACTTCAGTGGTGTAAAAACAACATTGTTTCATATTTTAGAGCTCCAGATTTATGACAATGTGACTGTTTGTAACTCTACAAATAAAATTATTTGCCTTTGGAGTGATCCACATAATGTGTTCACAATAACTTATCTGTACAACAATTGTCTTAAAACTTGTCTCTCCATGAGCGATTAGGGAGTTTTTTATGAACTTGTGAACTTCTCCCTGAACCCAAATGGGCATCTATCCATGACAAAATTATTGTGGCCATATCTGGGAATAGGAGAACCTGATCAAGGAGGTCCTGATCCTACAAGTGGTGGCTGAGAAGCATGAAGACTTTTGTGCTTTTTGGAAAGTTTCTACACAATGAGGGTTTAATTTTCTTCTGTGATAAGGAAGCTGGATCAGAGCTAGGTTTCATGGTGAAAACAGCAGAACTTGGTGCCTGGAGAAGTGCCCCAGTATCAAATGACTTTGCAGTGAGAAAGGATGAGTCACTGTTCCTGCATGCAATCTGATAGGCACTTCAGACGTCTCTGTGCAGCAGAAAGAGGCAAAATGCTCCTCTCAGCCATGCCAGCGTGTGTGTGAAGGCAGCTCTGAGAGCTCACTCAGGCTGGCTTGGCTGTAACTGAGAGAAGATGGTGGTATGGGAAAGGCAGCTCAAATGAGAGCCCATCACGATCTGGAAGATAGAGGTTACCAGGTCAGTTGTGATTGCTTTGTGCAATAAGGCAGACAGTGGAGGTGGGAAGGGTTTCTCCTGAGCCCCTTAGGTCATGATATTCGAATTACAACTAAATTAGGGAGGAAGAGAAAGGTCTGAACACTGTCCTTGGTTGAGACTGAAATGAAAATCCCACTGTGAAAGGCAGTATGAGTCCTTGAAAAACAAAAAGGCAGAATTTCAGAAGTGTGGTCATGGGAACTTTGCCACCAGGGCACAAGAGAAACTTCACTAGATTAGATTAACCCCTTGAATTCCACAGGGGAGAGTGCAGGATGGGTTGGAATCACTCACTGTCTGCTGAATTTCTCTGGGGAAAAGGGAGGATAAGAAGAATCACTTTAGGGAGCACCTGCCCTGACCTCATAATCTACCAGCTTCCTCTGTTTTACGTGATTGCATCGCCTCCTCTGAGGGGCCCCTCAGCTCTGCTCTGGTCAGGCTGCAGGGGTGTCTGAAACCCCATCTGTAAAATGCACTGTCACTTGCTTTTCTGTGTGATGAGTATTGAACCAAAAGATTGCCTCTTGTATTCCGCTCTGCAATATCTTTTAATAACCCGTTTGTAACAACAGTGTGATAGGAATAGACGCAACATTTACTGCTTTCATAGACAAAACAGCTAATTGCAGCAACCTGATGGTCATTGCAAACCATTCCAGTTTGCAACAGACAGCTCTCATGCTGTCATTTCACTGACACTGCTTGTGTATGTAATGTAACTTAAAATACTTACATGCTTTCTTCACATCCACTTACACAGGCCAATGAATGCTCTGTTTATTTATTTTGCAGGAATTTTTAGCATCAAGGATAAAGGGGATTTTTTTTCCTTTGGTTTGGGTCAGGCTTTGGGTCTTGAAAATGGCTGTGCATTAATTCTGCATGCTTACTAAATTAATTTTGAAAGTGAGGATATAGTATTATTACAGCAAGTTTGCTGGTAAAATGTGATAAGGAGAATGCTGCTCTTCCCACTGTCTGCCAAGGACTCTGGACAGTAAGAACATGCCCAATGTGTTGTTGCAGAGGCTTAGCAAAAAAAAAAAAAAATTTTTTTTCAGAAATATTTGTTTTAACTCAATGGTTTACACAGCTTGTGGGAATGAAAGCACAAAGACTTCTTTACTTGATGTTCTTCCATCTATCAAACACGCCCAAAGCTCCTTCCCTGTTCTCTTCTTAGGAGGTAATGATAACAGACACCCAGAGAGTATCTATTATGATGAGAAAACAATACATTTCATTTAACATATTTAGTTTTGTAAGCACTTTTTTTTGCTATATTGCAATCATGCCTATTAGAAATTGATTGCACTATAATTATATTTAGACTTACCAACCAATTTCATCGAATGGGAGACCGTGGAGGTCATTGCACTGCAGCCTCTGGGTATTGAAGACATTTTAAACATCTGGCACTGTATTATTAGAACAGTCACATAGAACTAGAGAGCTTTGAGTACCTATTATCATTCATGCAGGTTACGACTGATGAGATCAATTGTGAGTGAGTTTAGAGTGATGCTTCTCTTTTCTTTTTTTTTTTCTTCTGAAAGAATTCGGCACTATAAACATTGTGTACTTTTACTGTCAATAAAAATTTCAAATTAGACAGGCTTAGAACATAAGATGTTTGATCCCTTATTATAAATTGTACACCATGAGTTATTTGCTGGGCTTTTCTAAGCTGATTCAATAAATACCAAAAAATGCATAAAGCATTTGGATTAAAAACAGCTTTTCTTTCCTTTCTTGATTGCATGGATTTTCATACCCCAAAAGACTCCTTTCCTATGGGGAGTATAGAAGCTTTTGTATGTGTATATATATTTTTCCCCTTCTTTGTGTGGTTTGTTCTTCATTTAATATATAGGTTTTTCTTTTTCTATTATATATATATTTTTTTTTTTTTAAATAAACTTTCATGGACTCTACAGTGTTTAATTACTGTTGACTTATAAGCTGTTGCCAGCTTCAGGATTTTTGACTCTCTTTTAAGGAAGTTCTTAAACGTGTGTTTAATTTTATACTAGACTGTAGATACTAAGCCTGCTAATATAAGGCGAATAAGCTCAGAGGGCCTGTAAATAGTCTCTTCAGTTGGGACTTCTAAGCTAGAGAGAACAACACTTTGAAAAGTGTTTATGGCAAATGTGAAGATCACACATCTTTACTCCTAAGAGAAAAAAAAAAAAGGAAGACAATTGGTTATTGAAGACTAACACAATTTAATTAACACAGTTTTCATTTAGCTCGGTCATGTTCATCCATTATGGATACATTAGGGCTAATTGTAATTCTGAAATGAACTGTACTTACAGTAGTTCTGGGAAAAACTCAACTCATCTTTTGCCACAGGTTCCAGCCTTTATTTCAGGATCCAGTTTTCTGTGGAAGGATGTGTACAATTTGGAGGTAATGGACATTTTATGACATTCTGCTCAGGACAGTTTACCTGAGAACTTTTGTGTTGCTCTCCAGAAATAAGGGAAGGTAATGCACACGTGGAATATCAAAGAAAACAAAATAAAAAAAAAATATGGAGAAGTAAGAGATAAAAATGATGGAAGAAAATCATATCACAGAACCATAAAATGGTTTGTGTTGGAAGGGACCTTAAAGATCATCTAGTTCCAACCCCATTGCCGTAGACAAGGACACCTTCAATTAGACCAGGTTGCTCAGTGCCCCGTCCAACTTGGCCTTGTGTATCCGTATTCAAAGAAAAGAATATCCATCTATTTCTCTGTGTTTTGAGGTTTATTTAATTTTTTTGTTTGCTTTGTTTTTTTAAAAAAACCCTGTTTGCTGACACTTCTAGTTAGTCTGAACTCTTACTGTGAGTCTAAATGGTTTAGATACACACCACTGAGGGAACAAACAGAGTTCAGTATAAGCCACTGAATATTTATGTCCTATCTTCACACTTTGAAATATTTCTATATATTTATTGTCATCAACATGAAATATGTCATAAAATATCTGTAAGGGGTTTTTTTTAATGGGGGTAGAAGAGGTTAAGGAAAAGAAAGCAAACAAAACCCCTTGTCTAGCCCACAACATTTTCTCCTATTTATTAGAGAGCACAACACAAAAATGCCCAACCTTTTTTACAATGGAAAAAAGCAAAACAAAACAAAACAGAAACCAACCCAGGTTAGGCTATCTACAAGGTACAGAAATTACAGAGCTACCTACTAGACCACAGTCTGGTTTTATGGATATTGTGTATAGCTGGCACAGGGCTGGGACAGATGAAGGACCACAAGATCAAGGGCCAGAAATTTGTTGCCAAATCCAGAAGAGAAAACCAGAGAACAGGGATTTTTGAAAAATAGTTAATTGTGTTATATCTGCAGCAAATTATCTGCTATTGGGTCCTGTTCCACAGCTCAGTAAAATCACTGGCACAGGGCTTGAAGTCAGCAGTGGTCTCTCCATGTAGTTTTCAGATTCTACTCTATCAAGAGATGGAAGATTGTTCACTGAATGCAGTACGTGACAGGGAGACCAGAAAAAGATCTTTTATTTTATTTATGTAAGATTTAAAAGTCTATTTTTCTGTTAGAAATAACTCTGGTGAGATTTCAAAAACCAGCACTCACAGGCTCACTTATTTCTTACAGATCAAATGGGATCACAAAAAGAATAAACATGGTTAGAAATGGACAGTCCCCCCCTGCACAGCTGTGCAAGGTGATCAGAGAGTGCAGGGGCAGAGAGGGCAGGACAGATGGGTAAAGCACCCTGGTAAAGAAAAGAAACTCATCATTAGGCATAGGTCATGCTGCAGATTTCTTGATTCACAAAGGAGGGAGAAATTGTCAGACAGAATGTGCCTCTTGAGTGCTGTTGGCAAACAAAGTCTGTTATGTTGCAGTATTAAGCCCATGTGAGGAGGTGTGTGGGTGCTCCTGGGGTTTTAAACTGTAAATTACAGGGGCATACTAAACTGGTGTGTGTCTACACAGGTAGTTTCACTTAATTTAACTGTCAATCTAAATCATTTTAACATCATCCCTTAAGTTAAACCATTCATTCTTGGCAGCCTGCCTTTAAGACCTAGTTTTGCAATGTGTCCCTGATGGATCCTGGTTGAAGCTAATGGGGCTGTATGTGGTTGTGCAATAGCAATTGCATAAAATTCATTAAAGGGCTGGGACTTATTTGGGTAAGACCAAGTCTGATACCTTTGCTTATTGGGAGTTCTTAACACAATAATTATTCCTCTTGACTTCAGTGGGAGTATTTATGGGTTAAAGTACAGCTCAGCAAGAATTTGGTTGCAGGCAGGTGAAGATGTTTGTTGCCTTGCTAATGTTTCTCATCCCATTGAAATCAAGGTGACTACTAATGACTGTGGGTTACTTGAATGATGAAGTGTTTGCAGGAGTGGGATGTTCTTTTGCCATGGGAATGTGGGACATTTGTTTTGAGAGTCCCAGAAAGTAAACCACAGAGAAAAAAGACTTAGAGAGGAAACATTTTTTTAAACATTCTATCAAGTATTTTGGCAATATTCCTAGAAAAACTGGGAATAAATCCTTATGATCTTTATTTCTGGGTTAGAGAAAACAACTATTTCTCTGCAGATGAGAAAAGCTAAAAATCAGGTGCTGTGCTAGTCGTCTGCACTTGCGTTTTGGAGAGGAAGGTGCCACTGGTCAGAAATACACTTCATTACATAAATGCTATACAAACTTCATAAAATTTGGATATGGGCACAAAGGTATATGCTTTCTTGTCCAGCTGCAAAGAAATACAGCTGAGCTGATTAATGCCAGTACCCAACCTACCCATTTTAAGAGGCTGACAGATTGTGCACAGCAGCACAATGAAATAAATGGAATTGCTTATATAAGTGCTCTCCCACACAAAGCTTGCAAAACTCAGTCTTGCCATGATTTCTTCCCTATCCCTGATGTGCAGAGTTAACTGGTGAGTCAGGTCTGTCTCTAAGATGTACTAAATTATTCCAGTGTGGAAAGAGAGGACTGCTGTCCACAGAGCAAAAGAGTGCTCTGCTTCATATTATTTTGTTGTCACCCAGATTTCAGCTCAGCTGCTTGCTCAGTTGGTTAAATCATATGAGTGATAGAAATTTTAGAAAAATTATAAGATAAATACAAATAACTATGAGAATATGTATGAGAACATAGATTTGTATTACAGACCATTTAGACATGGATAGTTTAAGCCTCTCACCTTTAAATTTTGCATTTCCACTCTTCTTAGAAGGCAAGGATGTCTGAATTTACTGAACTGAGATATATTCTGCTCTCATTCCTATTGGAAAGAAAAACCAGAGCAATCGCATTGACTTCAGTGGAATTATTCTAGATTTGCCCTAAATAAGCTAATTCTTTCCACACTCTACAAAGCAGCCTGGATACAAGTGGACCGTCTTCATGATAGATGATCTAATCCTGGTGTCTGTGGAGGGTGTACAAAGAAAGTTGATCCAGGGGATGAATAGCTCCAGAGCTACAGATTTTCTGCCTTTGAGAAAGAGGAAGTAAATCCATGTACTTTAATCTCATTGAACTTTATTCTTTGATTTTCCACCAGTTCATAAAGGTAGTAGAAAGCATCAGAATGTCTGTTCTGCATAAAGCTGAAAAACTCTGTCTCTCACAAATACTTCTACTTATCATCACACAAAGACTGCTTAATAATGTGTATGGCTATAAGAATTCAAATCTTCAGGACTCTATAAGCTTTTATGTGTATTAAGCAAATCTTTCTGTCTAAGGAGAGTATGTTTTCATAACACAGTGAAAGATTCTGGGCCCCAGTAAGAAGTCACTTAACACTTTAGAAAACTTACCCCTTCATCATGACATAAAAATTAATCACACCACCCATATTCAAATTGCATCCTGAAGTTAGGTGATTACACAAAGACAAAGGAAAGACAAAGGGGTGATCTTTGAATCCTAAATGCATTTACACATGAAAATAAGATGATATTTCACAAACACTTTCAGCTAGTAAAACACACATAGAGGAGAAATGATTGAACTGAAGCTGTATCAGACCTGGAGTAGGAGTATCAACACAGAAATTCATCATGGGAATTAATTTTGTTGTATGAAGAAACAGAAGGATGAAACATCAAATTGAATCGCCTACTCCTTTTCCTGTAAGAGCAGGGGAAGATGGCAATGCATTAGTTCTGGGATTCAAGGTATCTCTGTTCTTTGCCGTACCTCTGCTGCAGGCTTTCAGAAAAATCAATGATTTTGTCACTGGACTTCGTTTCTGTGTCTGTAAAATGAAAATAATTGCTTATTTCTTGTCTAATTGGGCTACACAGGTATAAAAGGAAGCACAGTAAGGTTCTGATTGCCCTCAGAACCTTTTCATATTCCTGTAATAAAAATATGAAGAAATATTGTCATGCTCCCATTTTAACTGTGGTGAGGAAAAGAATTTCCAGACAGCTGAGCTGACATTGTTTGTCTTGTTCTGATTTCCTATCTTTGCTAGACCATGCACTTACATTGGCTCTGTACAAACCTTCTGGTGTCTTTTTTGCCCATTTGGACACATAACCACCTCTTCTGTGTTTGATGTTAGTATTTTAACTTGATTCCATGTTAAGCCTATTTATTCATCTTACATATCCAATGACAAAAAGCCAAAAACTTTAGCAGATGGAAGGTTTTCTGCTGTATTTTCTGACTTCTCAGGATGCTGATTTCTGAAAGCCAGGAAATACAGGATTTCTGTCTTTCCTGGGGCAGTCCGTAGCCAATGGGAATTATCTGCAAATGCTTCAGAGGTAAACACCTTGTTAGATACAGCTGTATTGAACTGATCCAGGGATTAGTTGGAACAGATTGACAGAGCTGTGCTTATGATTAAAAAAAAAAAAAAAAAAAAAGGAAAAAAATCTGGGAGGACTGCAGGAGGGAAGGTGAAGGGAAAAGTGAAAGAAAGGAGCATGTACATTCTCTGAAATACCTGATAGCCCTTGTTTCATGCTCTGTTGAGTAGATTGTGGCAGTAAAGAGGTAAGAAAGTTTTCCTGTGTGGGTAACTGTCTGAAGTTGTTTACCCACAATTCACAGGATGACAAACACCATAAGTGTGTATTTCCTCTTTTCACAGCTATTAATTTAGGTTACTTTCTGGAAATTCTTGAGTCTGATCATACAGAAAGTGAGGAGAGTTCTACATAACTCTCCACGTAAAATGTACAATACATGCCCTCCAAGTCTTATCCTATATCCAGGGATTTGGAAGGGCACTCAGATCCCACTAATGGAGCAGTTACTTTGCCTTTGCCCTGTACTGGATTACAAACTTGAAAGAGCTTATAGCCTTTCCTAAGAAATTTTCCTTTCCTCGTATTCCATCTCATGGATCCTGGCATTCACGAGGTAGCATGAATAACTCCATACACACCCAGGAGGAAGGGCGAATGCAAGGTAATAGCTATGTTTCTACTTTTAATCTATGTCCTCACTCCAGTATGAGTCCTCCCAATGCTTATTCGTTCCCAGGCTGCTCACTTCCTTCTCAGCCAGCCCATGCACAGGTAATTTATTTTCTTTATGAAATTTGTTGGTCCTTTTCACTTCGGAATTTTACCCAAGTTTAGTCAGATGTTTGTTTTTTTTTTCTTCCTGCAGGCAGTAGCGTAGTGCAGTTTTCCCTTTCTTGTCAGTGAGTGCAGGGAAGCCACGACTTCCGTGTGTCACTGACTGGACATAGGTACAGATTCTCCTGAACTACCCAGGTGATGTAAAACACAGCATAGAAGTCCCTTCAGTCTGCATATGCACAGTGCAATTAGTCTGACAGGTAAGGTTAAAGGCTTGTGGTGTATCAAGAACAGTCAACAGTAGCAGTCTTGTCAGTGTTAAGCTAATACAGTTTTCCACTGCAGGGAAGAGTCCTTCATATATGTAAATATCTCCTGAAGTTAGACTAGAAAAGAAATCTGCTTAAATTACAATAAAATGTGTGCAGGCTATAAATGTCGAGGATACAGTACTCATGTATTTTTACTGGTTATAAGATTTCTGACTGTATTAATTGGTGCATATAGAAATTGGGTTTTAATATTTACTTTGTGGGATTTTCTTTTCTTTATTATTTGTTTAGTACATGCAGATTAACTCTCTTGTCTGTGCAGCTAAAAGACTTCTCATATTGTAAGTCAGCTTAAGTAAGTGTTTCATATTTTGTGTCTATTTTCCTCTTTCTGATTTTCTTCTCTAATGAGACCTGGTGAGAGATCACAAGAAAGAAAAGGAGGAGTAGGAGTATGAAAGAGAGAGAGAGAATGCTGATCCCTAACAGTATAATTACAAATGTCTTCTTGTAGGAGGAACCTGTCTTCCCTTTGATTTCACGGATGGTTGGGAATTTCCATCTGAGGTTATGGGAACAAATGTGCTGGCTTGTCCAAAAATGTCTATTCCTCTTGACAAGGGCTTTGTCCTAGAATGTGCTAAAAGGACTTAAAAAAAAAAAAAATCCCAAGATTCTATTTTTGGCTGCCGTTTTAAGCCATTAAAGATGATCTATCTTGCACCTTTTATGCAGTATGGCTATTATTTATACATGAAAGAAAATTGTACAGGGTTTGCACGGAGAGGGGGGATCTTTAACTTTCTCTCTTCTTGTGCTTTAGGTCAGCTCTCTCAGCCTTTTCTCTAAAGATCTTTGCTCATGTTGTGAAATCTTATGTCCTGACCCAGAGCCCACTGAAGTAGAGAAATTCATGGTACCAATACTTTGTTTAGAGCCTAAGGATGTATGATAGGCTAGGATCATTCTGTCCTTTCTCCGAATCCTGAGTGCTGTGCAGTACAGAGCTGAAATATACCAACCCTTTCTCTGATGGGGCAACAGTGTGCTCATTAAAAACTTTCCCTCTCTTTCCTGTATGTAATTAGTTGCTTTTCCTTAGAGTGTGGGTGGCTTAAATTGATATTTAAGTTTATCAGAACTCCCAGAGAAGTTTAAATAGCAGCCAGATAATTTCTACAGGGAAGCTGCTTGGTAAAAATTTAATACTAGAAAACAGCTGAAATAGTCCCTTTTTTCTTCCTCTTTTAGACTTGCTTTCCATAAGTTTACAAATTGCAATCAAACCACACAAAATAGAACTGAGAGTCCTTCTAGAAATGTCTAGAAACTCTAATTAGAGTTGACATTAGATGGTTTCTTGTATGCAAAAATCTTAAACACTTGTTATTAAGCAGTTAGATTTTGGCATTTACAAACTCCCCTTCCATGTAGATGAAAGGAGGCTGGAAGCTGATTGCAGAGTATAAAACATGTCCTATTTTGTTCAAACCGTCTCCTGGCTAGTGTCACATTGGGATATTTTCATAGAATATACAAATATCACTGTACAGAATTTCCCATTTTGTGGTTGTCTTCCTAGTTTTTGTTCCCTTTGTTTCCAAACAGTCCCTTTGGCTTAACTTCCATTATGATTTTTGTTACTGTCTGTAAGAACAATGATCAGCACTGAGAAGCTCCTGGCTCTGCAGCTGAACATCTTTACACAAACATACCTATAGTGATCCTCTGCTGAGTCACATAGAGCAATGATTCAGTCCATCAAGTGCCTGCAGATTCCTCTTCATCCACACAAACAGCAACATTTGCTTTAGGCAGCACAGTGAATGCCTTATTGCAGTCACTGCTGTCAGTTCTTCATCTTCATACAAAAATCAAAGGATTTGTTAGAACACTGCAAGTAATGATTCCAGTAACTTCCAAGTGCCCAGCCTGTTTCTCGACATCAAAATGTTTGCAGGCAGTACAATTTCAAACCAAAAGGTCCTTACATAAAATTTAAGACCAAAACAAAATGCAAAACTAACAGACCAAACAAACAAAAAAACACCCACACCCCCCTCCAAAAAAAACCCTCAAGAAAACAAACAGAACACAAAAAATCTAACTCAAAAAAGACCCAAACAAAACAAATCAGAAAAAAGACACCCAGAAACCAACAACTAAAAATCAAAAAACCACAGCCATTTCTTTAGGTAGGCATTACCTGTTCTTATATGGTCAAAACTTATAAGCAAGAATGGATTATTAATAAACCTAAGAGAATCAGAAGTTCAGAGAGAAAATGCAGAGAAACTTAAAGTTTTGTCCAAAAATCATACAGCAGACTAGTAGAAGAACTGGCAACAGCACCTAGCTTCATGCCTCTAACCAGTCTGACTTCTAGACCAGCATAGCCAACTATAGATTGAGAGTTAAAAAATATATAAGTCAGGGAATCATATCTTTCCTGAGTAAAAAGACCAGCAGTAGGTCCAATGATCTGCTATTCTCCTCATTAATTCTTTCATGATAACTTCACTGGAATTTGTCTTTTTGAAAATGCTGGCTGTACGGTTTTTGACTTTAGTGGTTTTTTTATCAGAACAACCGTACAAAAAGTCATAGCAAATCTGAGACTGAATCAGGAAAACAGAGTGTCACACACCTCTGCCTTAACAGTAGTTACTTACTTACATTGATTAAGTGGATATGTAGTCTCTTGACAATGTAATCTGCATTTTTTTCCAGAGTTCCACAGAAGCAAGATTTTCAGTACTGTCAGATTACAGTATTTCAACTGTCACCAGAAAGGACTAGGGCTACTTCCTTTCAGTTCGATCTTCAACTGGGCTTTAACCTGAATGTATTACAACACTGTCAGATGTGGTAGCAGATTACTCTGTGACAATAGTAGAAGGAACAGAGTTTAAGCAGAGTATGTATTTCCCAGCAATCTCACTCTTTGCAAACAGGTGATGGATATATAGCCATAGTAATGTCCACTGAAGAGTCAACTATTTTATTAATACATTTTTCCCCGGAGTTTCTTGTTATGATATAAGCAATTTCATCTTTCTCTTAACCAGAGATTCTATTGTGTTGTGTATGTATAGATAATGTACATGGTTTTATGCATATTTCTCTAAAGTGACAATTTCTTCTGTCTCAGATGCCTAATGTGTTATTCAGAGTCATCAACCAGTTTTAATTTGCTCTTTAAAAAGAAAACTATGAAAACAATGAGAAAGGTGCTTCTGCTTATGATACTTCACACTGTCTGAAATGCTGTGCTGGATTTTTACCATTATTCCCCTTGCTATGCCTCCTTGCTGCTGTGTTATCTCAGTAGTTCTGAGTGAAGAGGGAAGAGTCTCAATTATTTTTTAGAGAAATAAATGGTCTGCCTGTATCCTGTATTTGTGCGTCAGGCACAGCACAAGCTATAGGTTCTATCTATGGCCAACTCAGTCCATAGCAAATATTCATGTAATTAGCCTTAAGACTTTTCAACCAGTCTGAGCTGAATGAGGTTGCCAAGGTGCAGAATGAAATCATGCAGCCTTCTTCAGCTTTGTGCAGGAGGAATAGGGCACATAGAATTTAGCATGTATAAATCAGCAAGAATGATGCACCTGAAATGTGGTTTGAAAAGGGCAGCAGCCTCTTAAAAAGCTTTGGAAGCTAACTTTTACCTTTGAAGAGAGGATTGGAAGTTGGAATTCAGCTTGTGGTATTATTAGGATGATTATTGTATCCATTATCTCTCTTTTTTTTCCTCCCGTGTATATAAAAGGCTCAATAACTCACCAGCAATGTGGCCAATGTTGAGAATATTCCCCAGAGCTGAAGAAATGTACACATTCTTTACTATTAGGAGATTTTTTTTATTCTTGAAGAGCCATTTTTTCATATTACATGTCCACAGATTTTTGAAGAGCCATTTTTTCATATTACATGCCCACAGATTTTACTTGAATTGGCATCTACCTTGAAAAATGATCCTGTTTATAAAGTTGTACAATGAACCTGTAGTACTATTTAAATTGCAGCTGCAACACTGCATTGACTTTTTCCTCTTGTGAAAGCAGCTGGCTCTCACAAAAGTAATAGGAATCATTTCTATGCAGTATCATAGCAGTCACTTAATGAAAATATAATCACAAACTATACTACAAGGCAATTATTTAATGAGTTGGATATGAAAAAGCATGTATTGTTTTGCAATATAAAAACCTAGGGGTGTTGGCAGCCGGAAGCCACTTGGCTTGTTAAATCCATGTAAAATGTATAATGGAACTGAAATCGGCATTATGCATTTATTTTTAAAGGAATTTATTTTCATTTAAAAAAACCCAAAAACCTGCTTATATGAAGTTCTTTGAGATATACTTGTTGTTCTAAAACTGTACTAGACCTTTTCATTTAATTTAAAAAATACAAGCACAGACCCTAAAAGCCAGCCATATGTGGTGACATTTAGGGAAGAACTGGGTTTTTTTTAACACTTAGGCCACACACTTCAGGTAATTTTTCTGCCTATTTCATATTTCAGCTACCATCAGTTCAATTTTAAATTGTTTCCCTATCTAATCACTACTACTAGCAAGAACTTCTCTAGATTTCTAGATAGCCAATAATGTCTCAGAAGGCCTGATGGACTCTGAAGTCTGAAGTATCCTTTTTCATTGGAACTTAACTAATATGTAAGAATGGCCTGTGAAGCTTGAATATTTTCCCTTGAATATGAGATTGTAATTAAAATAGAAGATAGTGCAACTAAATGGAATTGGTTAATATATAACATGAAAAGAATGCATCGCTGGAGTAATTCACATCTTGAAGGGAATCAAGTTACTGCGTTTATTTTAGCTATTATTAATTCTATTATTTCCTTACTGCTTTTCCCAGAAGGCTATAGATAAAGAAGGTTTAAATGAATAAAGGCATGTACGAGGTATGTGTATGTGCTACACACACCAATTTTCTAGCCATCATCTAATTGCAATTGTTTACATCGCTATATAAACACCACTCATTGACTGCCTGTAACAAACACAGCAAACAAATACGGAAACAGGACATTGCATTATCTGTTACCCAATGCTGGAAGACAAGTTTTGAAGATTGAAAGAAAATATCATCATGGTTGTTAACTTTTCTGTCAGACCCTAGGCTTGCATTAAGCAAAGGGATTAATTGTGAGTTCAACTTTTAAATATTAGTTTAAGCCCCTTCCTTATGAAAAAGAAGTTAATTAGGGCTCTCAGGTCCCCAGAAATCTGTGCTATTTAGCCATGCACAGAGGGTTAAGCATTTACTTCAATGGTTCTACTAGCCTGGCATCTTAGGAAAGACTGCACAATAAAGCTGTAGGTAGCTTGTCCTGCTGGATCATCTATGGCTCTGTTCATACTTTACTATGATGCAAAGGACTTTTAACATTTTTTTACCGTCTTTTACACATTCCATACCTCACTAATAAGTCTAGAGCTTTCCTGTAGTTCTTTAAATGAGATTTTGATTAAATCATGATACAACCTACAACATATCCCCAGCTGCTAGCTTGACTCCTTAGCAAAAGCATCCAATCAGTTAATCCTGGAAGATTAATTTTACTTTCCTCTTAGAATGCAAGATTCATTAATGACTTAGAAACTTTCGGTTAATTAGTTGAATGATGGTCATCCATATCTATCACCAGTGGCAGACAGCTGGAGTAGTTAAGTCCGGGAAAATAAATTCACTCTCAACACCAAAGTATTAATCAGCTCAGGAAGGCTTGTTGAGGTCACACCACATGGGTGCGAAACAAAAACCTCATAGAGTTTGTCTAATTGATGGTTTGATTTTCAGAATGGAATTCATAGATTTAATGATGGGCAGTAATCTCATGTGACAATATTATTTCTGGTTTTCTGCAGCATTTTCTTACTTATTTTAGAGTAAAGGAAACAAGGACATAATGACACGCATGTTGATGCTTTCACACTGTCTGCTGCCTAAAGAGAGTTGTGTTTCAGAAGAATGCACACTGCCTTTGGATGAATGCTCCCCATAGCAGCACACACAGCAAGCATGGAATGGGGATTTATGCACAGAAATGTCGCTAAGAAAAGTAGGGAACCTGACTGCAGAAACTCTGCGAAATGTACCTTTTTGAAAAATGTCCTACTTATGTCCCAATTTCTTATTTATTCCTTTTATTTCAAAAGTTTTTAAGAGCTGTTGAATCCTCAGTCCAGTATTCGGCAGACCTTATATCAAACATTGCTAATTAAAAATTTTGCTGCCATATCAAAACTTGTTAGATTTAAGGATGATCAGAACAATTTAGATTAAACAACTTTCCCATTTTAAGCGAATCTATTGATTCTTTTCACAGCTCTTCATAATAGCTTTATTCTTCTGAGCACAGATTTATCAATGTGGCAATTAAATTACATTTCTTGATGAGTATAAGATGGTACAACTATTTTCACAAATACCACAGTGACCATGAATTTAACATAATTTATAAGTTTAGGTTAATCTCCAGCCACAAACTAAGCTTACCTGAGAAAGAAGACATATGGGTGAATTACTTCGTAAAATTAACAACTCTCATTCTTGTGAAGTAAAAAAGAAACTTATATCTATAGAGAATAATTATACCTAGGAGTATATCTTACATAAGATATATATTTTACATATATCTTACTCATTGGAACAAATTAAAATGATTGAAACATTAAATCTGTTTTTCTTCTGGCATGCTCATTAGAGTAAGGAAAATACAATAAATTCCTAAAGAAGCTCTGGTTCTTCATGCACCTTACCACATTCCATTGTGATTCTTATTTACTATTTTTAATGGAAATTGAAAATGTAGCATAGTTACATGACAAACAAATAAGAGTGGATGTGTTTTTGTTTTTTACCATGCACTATTTAACAGTCCACCTAAATATTTAAATGGTCTGGCCATCAAACATATGATATCAGACAATGTGAATACTCTTTATTAAAATCAAACATTCCAGTGTGCCAGCTGAAATAAACTTTGCTTTTACACAACAAGGATTCAAAAGAACACAAGACTAAGAAATAACTTTACCCCTTTAGAACAGGAAGAAGAAATAAAATTACAAATATTTCTTACCATCCCCCCCAGGAAATTAATATTTATTATTGAATTT
The DNA here is from genome assembly GCA_036785705.1 of Acanthornis magna. Lineage (NCBI taxonomy): Eukaryota > Metazoa > Chordata > Aves > Passeriformes > Acanthizidae > Acanthornis > Acanthornis magna. The sequence goes on from JAWUZG010000025.1 coordinate 12,366,737, forward strand.
TATGAGCAGATTTTTGTAGTTAAACTTATTTGAGCCTAAATCCATAAAATTAATATAAAATTGTCTCTTAATTCTGTGCTTTACTAATGATGGATAATAATATATCTTTATCATATCTCTTCATGGATCTGGAATTTATGAACCCAGTAAGAAAAGTGTTTACTGACTCTAAATCAGAGGCACTTGCAAAAAATTTGCAAAGTATGCATTTCATTTCACTCTAATACATGAAAATACATTATGTTAGAATCATAGGTGAATTAGCACAATGGTAAATGATTTTCTGTGCTGGTGGCAGGTAGAAATTATATTTAGACACTTTTTATTGTCTATGGTTAATTGTGTTCTTGGATTAATTCTATCACAGTTATTATTTGATTTGCATTATAGTTGTAGAATTAGTTCTGAGTGACACAGACCTGAGATGATTTTAGGACAATTTTCTCCATATTTTTACACTTTCACCTTTGAATAGAGCTGGAGGATATGTTTAGGGAAATATTTTAATCCAAACTTTGTCCACTCAAAAAGGAGTATTCACCATGGTCATTCTTCAAGCAGCAATTCAAAGCAAATTTTTTTTTCATTCAGAAAAGTTTACAGAATTGCTGTGTGCCCTCTGTGAGGACTATAATGAGCACTAGCTGCAAATATAGAGTCAGGAAAGTGAGCCCCATGGCAAGCACAGGAGCCTGCTGATGATGAGCTAAGCAGCACTAACAGCTATCTATTGTCTTGCACATCCCAATCAAATCTGTACTTATCTCAAAACCTTTGGCTGTCATGGTTAAACCCCAGCCAGCAGCCATTCCCCACACAGCCGTTCTCACACTCCCCCACCACTGGGATCAGGGAGAGAATCAGAAGGGTAAAAAGTAGAAAACTCATGGGTTTATGTAAAGACAGTCTGATAGGGAAAGCAATAGCCACTCAGGCAAGCAAGGAAAGTAAGGAATTAATTCACTGTTTCACATGGCTGGGCAAGTGCTCAGCCACTCCCAGGAGAGCAGGGCCCAATCCCATGTAACAGTGACTTGTGAAGACAAATGGCATCACTCAAAATGTCCCGCCCTTCCTCCTTCCTCTCCACACTTTAATACTGAGCTTGATGTCACATGGTCTGGAATATCCCTTTGGTCAGTTGGGGTCACCTGTCCTGGCTGTGTCTCCTGACAACCTCCCAAATACTCCCAGTGTCCATACCAGCATGACAGTACAAAAAGCAGAAAAAACCCTTGGCTTTGTGTAAGCCCTGCTCAACAATAACAAAAAATATCCTATATTTTCAACACTGTTTTCAACACAATTCCAAAGCATAGCCCACACTAGTCACTTTGAAGAAAATTAACTCTACCCAGTTAAAACCAGCACAAGAATATTCTTCAAAGTGTGTTCCAAAGCCAAGAAGGCTGTTAGCTTCAGTGTGCTTTTGTCAAGTTTGGTTTGAAAGCAAAAAGTTATTCCAAGAGAGAAAATAAAAAAGCCCAAAGTTTTTACCACTGGATTCTAAATCTGTACTTGTTCAAATGTACCTGAGCTGTCTGCAGTTATTTTTTTTTTAATGGTTTGCTGAGAACACAGTATTCATTCTGTTACCACATATTAAATATGGACTGGCAATGTTTACCTTGTAAATTTATATATTATTACAATCTCTATTTGTCGTAGGCAATCTTTTTGGTATATAATTTGTCATTTAGAAAATCTGAAATGTTCATCTTTTCATGGTCCTGATTACTTAAACCATTATTAATTACTTAAACCATCCTGCCAAAATTAAAGAGCATATATATATATATGTTGTTGCAATTGATAAATTCCCTAAAGACAATAGATTTATTCAGTTGCTAATGGGTTTCCACTAGACATCTTAGTAATATAATTATCTGTCTCATAATCAAATAACTGAGTAATCATTGCATAATTTTTTCCAAAGTTAATAAGTTGTTATAGATGTTTTTTTAATATATCTTTCCAAATAATTGCTTTTTCTATACTATTTCTTGAAGAAGTTCCATATAGATAATGATACTTCTATGTATTGTTTACTAAGTTTATTGAAAACAGTTTGTGAAAGGTATTCAAATCAGGAAATGATTTGCTGATTTTAGACTTATTCTATATAATTTGCAATAGCGTTGAAGAGATTATTTTCTAAATAATAATTCAATGCACTGTCAGTGGGACTATTTGACTCCCATAGAAGTTCTAAAGAAATGGTATGATTACTTCCATTTGTGTAATAAGAAACAAAGTAGTGTGTGTAACGCTTTTATTATTATTTTTCTACTTTATCAGAGCAATTAACCATATGCTTTAATCATTTACTTGGGTGGTTTGTTTTTAAAGAATAGATATGTCAATATTTTGCTGTCTTAAAATGAATGCCTTAGTATGCAACCATGTTTGTTGCATTCCTTGCCTAGGTAAATATCATATATAAGAAGTTGAATGTGTGTAACATATATGTACATACACACTTATGTATTCAGTCCATGTAAAATTTATACAATTTTCATCTCTGTTGTGAAAGCAATTAAAGTCAAGCCATAATTCAGTTCATTTAGACATATTCAGTGGTTGAAATGGCCTGGGATACTGTGGAGTACAGTGATGATACCTCATCCAAATGCTTCATCATTTCCTCCAGAAAAAGATAAAAGTGACTGGAAAACACCCTGGGAACTCTGTTATTTTTTTTCATGGGTATGTAAATGTTTCTTTTTTTCAGTGGTAACTTATTTTTATGTAAGTAAAAGATTCTTGTACATAATTATCTACAGCTATATTCAATCTCTAATTGTGCATTTGTGTATGTGAAAATGATACATAAAATGAAAAGATGGGTGGAGGGATAAAGGAACAGGATAATTTGACTGATATTTCACTATATAAGCTCTTTGTGTGTTCTTTTTGGAGGAAGAAAAAGGTTTGCAATTAATTTCCTCTTTTCTTATTGCAAAATTGCAGTAGATTTTGCTAGGATTTGAATTTAATGCTTTACATGTATGTCTTAAAGTAATACAATCCTTGTCTTTGCATAATTCCTGCCTTCCTTTCCAACTCCTGTCTTTCCTGTCTGCATGACTGCGCCCTCCTAAAATGAAGTAAATGGAATCCCAAAATGAAGCAAACAGAATACTAAAATGAGGTAAATGAGGGAAATAATGGTTCTTTTGATGTTCCCTTCCCTGTGATGTTTGGGGGACATGAGAAGAGAATCCTTACCCTATGAGTTTGTTTCAGCAAGTGTAGAATCAAATTCCAGTTTCTAGACAAGCTGAAATGACTTGCTAATAATAGAAATTAATTATAAATTAGAAAGACTCCCAAGGCTGATTTCAGACATACTGAATTAACAAAAGAAAAAGGGAAAAGGGGAAAATGAAACAAGACCTTGAAAATTATAATCTGCATCTCTCTGTGTAACTTTAAATACTCGATTGAGGGTTTGCACTCATGGCTTCCTTCTGGGTGTATGATAAAATCTCACTCTAACAAAGCACTTATGATTTCTTTTCCCTTGAATTAAAATATGACTTTTAGAGGAATTAGTTGTAGTTAAAGGTAATTTTCTTCTGTTTCCTTAAGTTAGTGTGTAATCACACAGACTGTGAGCTCCGTTTCATTTAGCAGTTGTGCTGGACATATTTAAAATGCGTTGGCTGATGAAAAAGAACTCCTTTGCTTTATGGTTTGTTATTTTCTTTTGTCTTACCGAAACAAAGTTATTTATGAAAGACCATGAACATATGATACATCATTGATGCCTTGCTAAATCACGGCTTGCAAAATTTCATTTTTGTTCATCACAGAACACAAGGAACATCAGTCCAATTCCTATTAAACAGGTGTTTCTCATAAACAGTGACAGAGAATAGAATGTTTTGATGTTTAAAATTAGCAATATTTTTAAATTTTATCTGACAAACACAGATTGTGGTGACATATAGTGTAGCATATTTACATTAAATACTGTAGGAGATGAAACTTGAATTTAGAATTCCCATTTGGTTTTCATTAGACAAGAGATTCTTTCTAGAGAAGGTTTCACTCAGACACCTTTTAAGGTGAAAAAGACTCACAACCAACAGCTTCACATAAAAAACCTCAAACAACCAAGCTGAACCAAACCGCAAAACCCAACATAATCTTTAGACAGGTACATATTAATATTTTTATTAAGAGACAAGTAAAAAGAACTCAGCAAACTTTCATTGGTTTGCTAATGTGTCTTTTCACTGTTTGGAGTCATTGTTTTTTTTTCAACAGGGATAATGGAATTGAAACAAGTAAATTTAATAGTTACTATCAGTCTTAATAATTATTTATAGTAATACTGAAACATCCTCAAACAAAAAGAGTTTTTCATTATTAATTTTCATAAATTATTTCAATAATTTCATGGCACAAGATAATTACAGAATTCTAAATATACGTAATCTAGGCTTAATGGACTGTATTTATTAGTGGTAATATACCAGGAAAAGAGACTTAAAAATTGAAATTTTTTGTGAAAAACGTTGATTGAATTTTTTTCATTAGAAAAACCAGATGAAATGTATTGAGCATAAAACACAAAGTTAGTCTTAAAAATATGTGTTCCTGGCTTTTCTTTTTCCTTTGTTAGGGCAATTCTCATTACCACACTTAGTTTAAATGGGGATCATTATACTGTTCGAATTTGAAAAATGCTTTGTTGTCTACTAAGAATGTCTTGGGCTCTGAGATTTTTTATGCAATTGCAGCATTCCTCTTGCGCTGTAATCCAGGTTCTTCTCATCTGCTGCATTCTGTTGAAATTTCTTTATAGAATTCAGTATCATGGTGTGCATAAGAGTTATTAAGTTGCACTGCTGTAATTCAAAATAAATCATGTGAAATATTTTCTTCCATGGTGTTTTATAATCCAGAGATTGTTTCTGTTTTGAACACACATGTATCATAATTTGTAATACTATGTAAAATTCCAATCACTCATATTTGAGAAGCAGAATGAATGAAGAGTATAAGTGCAGAGAAGGAATATCATACACACAGGGAAATATCCAATTAGATAAAATATTAATCTTCCAGATGAAATGAGGAGAGTATATTTCTTTTTTATTTTTAAACCTAACTAAATTAATTCTGAAAGACAAATGACTGCTGTTTGCAAATGTGTCTGTTTTGTGTTCTTTAAAGAATAAGATCTATTTGACTAAAATACTGAGTTGACAGAAGAGAAACATTTTTATATTGAACCTATGAAAAAATATTAATGAGGAAACTGTAGTAAGGAAATTAATGTAGCTGGTGTTTAAGAAGGCAAAATTTTAGTTATTAAAGAGATAATATGGTAAGCCTTAATGTGAGTGAAAAGATTTGAAGACCTAGGAGGCTCCTTCCATTTGTGAACGGCTTGAATTTTCAACTGTAAGACTTTACTGCTAGGTGAAATTTACGCTTTTCAAGTGATTCTAGTGAAAACTGTTTTAAGATAGAGAGGTTTTGAACTGTTTCATCTTTAACTGAAGAAAGAATTTTTCAAACAGGTGGCTTTGTAAAGACAAAAGCCTCAAATTTCAAAGCTTCAGCATCTTTTTTCAATTCCCTGTTGTAAAATTTCAGTGAGAAAATATGTAAACAATCAGTGTCATTCCAGTATGAATTTTGAAATATTTTGCACGAAGTCGCAAAAGGACCACAAAAGAATGAAGTAATAAATGAGTAACTTAATGCGTAAGAAAAAATGGAATATCTGATTGTGTTTTGTCACATAAAAATAGGTTAAATTCATCAGGCAAGTTATTGCTTGTGAATTATTCACTATGTTCTACTGGCTGTAATTCTTTTTGCATTTAATTACTAGGGGCTACAGATTACTTAGAGGTCTTGTAATGCATGTGCATGACTGCCAAGACCACTAATGGAAATTGCATACCATTGCTGAGAGAAAAGTATACACTTCAGTAATTACATGTGGTACTCTAAATGCAGATGCAAAAGTAATTATCATAAACTGGTGCTCTGCATATTGGAATGCTGTATTGGCTCAATACATTAGCTTTCACTTCCGAAGATCATCAGGACTCAATATGTAGTTAGTTCTCTCATGAAATATAATTGAAGGTCTCCAAGTAGCTTCTTCCTTTTGTTCTTGTGCTCTGTGAGTAGTTCCATAGGGAGTGCTACAGGCATTACTGCAGTGCAGAAAAGAGTGTTATTGGCTAGCATGTAAGCATTTTGGTAGAATTTTAAAGAAAAATAACAAAACACTTGGCTTTAGCTACTCTTATTTGTCACATTTTCATGACCACTAAAATTTATATAGCAGGGCAAGGAAACTTAAATTCTCAAGAGGTTTATTCTCTTTCTTCTCCTGAAATTTCAGTAATGAAGCCTTGAAACTCTGACCTTGTGAAGAGATGAGCAACCAAAAACTACAAAAAGGGAAAAAATTATGTGTCAGAGATAGGATTGGATATCCAGCAGGGCTATGAACTTCAGAGCTCTATGATTTCTTGCTGTAAAATGGCTTTAATTTATATCTTTTGATGGTGGCAATGCTCCAAACATGAAACTCATCAGAACTTCAGCATTTCTCCAAAATATGTTGTGAAAGTGAGGATGTTCAAAGGCATTTGGTCCTTCTCTCTAGTTACACATGGCTAGTGCATTCCCTTGTTATGCAGTGACAAGCACTTTTAGACCTTTATTGATGCATGGAGCTAGCCTGCCTTTTTATTCCATTTATTTTGGTCTTTCTACACTGTCTCAATCTCATGTTAACCCTTGACTTTTCTCAACTCATGACATCCTTAAAAATGAAACTTCAGAGAGATATTTCAAACCTATGAAGTGTGGTTGGTACTCATGTCTCACATAATTTTTTTAATTCATGAGGTAAGAAGTATGTCTTGTGAGTGTGGATGTTTCCAATCTCTGGGCTTTGCCTGAGTCTGTGTAAGTTTATGCACTTTCTTTTCTCCTAATCCTCTTGCATTTTTCCCTGAAGACTCTCCTGAGTATTGACTATTTGCCAGTTTCTTCTGCTGATCTGCAGCTTATATACAGATACCTCTGCCTTCCCAGCTTTCTATCCTGATTATTTTTATAACCTGATGCATCCTGATAGTTCTAAGTTCAAGACCCCATGTTTCACCAGTCACCTCTATCGCCATGGATTCTTGAATCAACATCTGATGTCTCATGTCAAAATACTGCTGCTATATTTCTGACTTCTGAATTTCAAGTCAATTTCCAAAAAAAGAAAAAAAAAAAAAGTTAAAGGTTTGTAATTTGTTGCAGTCCCATATAAGATTTTAGAAGTTCCACTCTTCATGAGGTTACAGCTTTCCTCAAACACTTTCACTTCTACATTCTACTCATCTTTACTTATTTGCATGTTGTTAAAAAGTGGTAACAAGCCACATTGAAATAACTGGGAAAAATAACATTTTTTTCAGTCACTTCATATTAAATTGAGTTAATTTCTCTCTTCATATATCTCATATTTTGTCTTAAATGTTTTTCTCATTGCAACCACTGCCCAAAGGCCAAGTTGATGAAGGTGCAGTTGTTGCTCCATCTCTTGATTCTTCTCTCATTCACAAATGTTCTCACTCTTGCTCTTTATTTTTTTGCAAGGTTTTTCCCTCTCAGGATCCATTTATAGTACTGAGTGATTTTCTAGTGCTTCACATACCTTTGAATTTTTATTTTTAAACTTTTTGGAGAGCTCTAAGAATTTGCCACCTGGGGAAAAAAATCTGAAGGTACTTTACATCTCTGATATGGTGCAACCAACTCAGACTGATGCACCATGCTCTTAGCTTTGCTGTTAATAAAGGTTGAAAAGTGTGTTCTGTAGGATGCAGGTTGCTGAGAAGCTACTCATATACTTGAAGTTAGATGGAAGTTTTATTCATGTGACCAAAATGCATAGGAGTGTTTATATAAGGCTCTACATAGAATTCCAGAGGCACACAAGAGAAGAATTAATGAGAAGACCCAGAAAGAGGAATCCTGGCATTGAACAAAGTACTTATCCTCGTGCATCAGCAATCAGAGGGGTTGGTGTGTATATGGGTATGTTTGAGCATCCTATTCATGTCAAATATTAAAATGAAGATGTTTTCTACACTGGTTGCCATGATTATTTACCATCTGAGTACAAGTAAATTCATTACCATGAAGACTTAACCAAATGAAATAAGTTAACCTGTTACAAGTGATGAAATACTGTAATTAGTTGTGTCTGAAATACAAAATGGGAGAGAACATTTTGTTTACCTAATGGCTGCAAGAAGTGATTCTTTTGCATGGTACATGTAACCAAGAGAAATTGCATCAAGCTGATTCAAGATTAGGTGTTTAGGAAATGGATGTGCACTGTGTATATGTTGTCTCAGGTACCTTCATGCAGGTAGTGCAAAACCACAGACCCCACAGATACATTTATATAAATGCAGTAGGTAATTTCCAGTCCCATCAATATCCATTTTGAATAACCATATGAAATATGTTTAGTTATAAAATATGTTTACAGAAGTGAGAGGATGAAATAAATAATTTATTAAAAGAAGGCGTTGCTGAAAATTGAAAGTCTATGAATGTAGAAAGGAAAGGTAAAGTTGTGTATGCAGCAAATTAATAATGAAAATTCACTGTTGTTAACACTATTAATTATTTTGTATGATCATGAATAACATCTGTTTTTACCTTAGAAAACAGTAACAGCAAGCATAAGTTCCATGTTTTAACCACATAAACGGAGTGTCATCTTCACATCTTTGTATCTTTACAGTTTTTAGTTCACCATTTTGGGCTGAAGAATTTATTCATAATTGTTTCATCAGCTTTCCTGGTTTTCAATGACAGAATTGATTCTTAATGAAAATACTTTTAAAAGGGTTTTTAGTGAAGTAGACACAAAATGAAACCAGTATCTTCTCTTCAGAGCTATGCATTTGGAAAACAATAAATACACTGGCAATGCAGAAATATAAGAAAATGCATGTTAAGAGTAGGGACAGGGTAGACAGAATTAAGGTGACATCAAACATGTACTCTTACGTAAGCATCTTCTGAAGCAACAGATCTATACTGTAGTTGGAACACCAGACTGGAATTCATGAGACCTTCTGATTAAGGAAAATCTGTAGGTATCTGAAGTTCAATGGAGAATGAAATAAGATCATTAAAACTGGAGAAGTTGAAGATGAGGACTCATATTCATGACTTTTACACATCTACATATCAGATATGCTTTTTGTAAAATGTTAAATCTTTGATTCTTAAAAAAAAGAAATATATAAAAAAGGAGAAACTATCATCCAATCTGGAGCATATCCATTAAAACGAAGAGTTTTCTTTTATTACAGCTAGAAGCTTTGGTGACCATTTCTCCCTTTTATCCTTCCAAAAATATCAGATGGAGAGGAGGCTATTGCGCCATATTGATTTGTGTTGGAAATTCAGTAATGCCCACATAAACACTAAAGCTCTTAGTCTTGTCTTAGGACTGTTATTTCAGTCTTTAGGACAACTGTCCATACTTTGAGACTACTTCAAATCAATATTGTTGGAACAGGATGAAATGTGAAATGATTACAAAGGAGAATACCAACATTTTTGCTGTTATGTCAAATCTTGCACCGAGATGTTTTTGGGTTTTTTTTCTTCTTCCCCTTGACCTTTGGGCATAACTGACAATGTCACTTGCAGTTGAAGCAGAGCACTTTGACATAGCAGACATCAAATTTCCTTAATGCTTGATCAGCCTGGAAAGTGTACAAAAGCTGGCATATCTGGGAAAGAAAATGTGTGTATGACTGCTGAGAAAACCTATTCCCAGGATGCTTGTTACCGAGTGCTAATGTCAGAGTGTCAACAATGGAGCTTTTAAATATCAGAATTACACAAAAATAAAATGCGAATTATTTCTAAGGATAGATAGTTCAGACAGAATTTGCCTTGTTGTGTCTTTTCCCTTTTCCTTGGGCATATTAGTCACCTCAAAATTATAATTGATTTAGATTTCAGACAAATTAAGTTCATTTGCTGTGCGTAGCTTTATTAGAATAATCACTAAAATTCTTTTTTTCTTTTTTTCTTTTTTTTTTTTTTTAAACACAGCAAGATATTTATTTATTTAAGATTTTTTCCACTGTGTAGCTTAATTTGGCTAACATCAGCTGAGAGTTCAGTCAATGTATTCCAGGTAGGAATGCTGGTTCTATTAACAGACATTATTAATAAATGGTAATATAAAGAGAAGAATGTGAAATTATATAGCTGAGACAATCTCTATACAGCAACATTTTAAATATTGTTTGAAAACCAGCAATGCACAGATTATGTAAGGGTGATAAAATATTCTTTTTAAGTATGATTAAATAAATTTTTGTATGCTTTCAAATATCCTCTTGTGTACAGATTAATAAATAAGGATGTGTCTAACTATGCACGCAAACAAGAGTAAATGAGTTTTCAGATCTGTCAAACACTTTTTTCTTGTTGCTTCAGGCTTCTTTTGGTATGTTACCCTTTGTATCTCGAGTTAAGCTAGCTGGGTATGCCTGCTTCTGTGGGGGTGTTGGGAAAGCAGAATATTTATCAGAATAGAATATCAATTTTTCTGAAACTTCCCTTGAAGTGGGAATTATCACCAATAAATTATTTGAAACAATCAGATTTTATTTCTTGATAATAGTGGTTTTTTTCAGAGTATTAAGAGAAATGAACATAACCTTTACCATACAAAATTATCATCTGAATGAAATATGCTGCCACAAAAACTAAATCAAATTTAAACCACTTTAGTCTTTTTCTTGAAATGTAGATCAAATTCTAGTATTTTATTCTCTATCGCAAATAATGTTTATAAGCATTATGAGCTCCCAGGTATGTGTTTTTGATTGAGTTTCTTCTTCTAGAATGTTTGTATGGAGATGTTCATTTTGATCTTACTTGACGGCATCCTTCTCATCCAGTTTCAGACAACTTCTATGTGAAAATCTAGACCTGACCAAATCGTTTAGTCTCTCTGTAAAGGCAGAGAGGGAGACCAGGGCAGTCATCCAGCTCCTCAAGAATCCCACCACAGAGAACAGCTGAGTACATCAGCCATTTTCCCATACCTGGCAGGATGAAAATTTTATTTCATTTGGATTTCTTAGTATTTTTTCTGAAGTTCACTAATCACTTATTACCAGTGGCATTTGTACTATTATACTAGCATTTGTATTGTATTTCTATATTTATTATATTAGTATATTTTCTATTTCTAAGATATATATAATATATTATTTATGTTTGTATATTTTTACTATGTACTAGAAGAAACGTAAACTTAAAAAAAATGCTGAGTTATTCTCTTACTTGTGAGTTTATACGCCTCATGAACTAGTTTAGCTAGAAGATTATCTCTATAGTCTAAATTGGAATGAACTTTTGCTTTCCTCATGTTCCTCTACAATACAAATGCAGAGTGATGAAGCTTACACTCCAATTATGTTTTACAATGTTGACCATGAAAACTTCATTGTAATTGTAATGTCAGATAATTTCCAAGAACATGGTTCTGACTCGGAACAATGTGACCAGCTGCAGAAAGGCAGGACTCTGCCAAAACCTGTCACTTTTCATTTGGTCACTACTTCCAACAGAGCTGTTCCTCATTTTATCTCTGTTTAGGGTTTTCCTTCATGAAATTTGGCTTCTTGCAGTGTGATAACTCCACGCACTATCTGCACATGTCAGCAGGTCCAGGGCAGGATTGTGCCTTTCCACATTATCTGTTATCAAATCCGTGTGAGGGGCGACCTGATCAAATGTCTTTTTCTGGAGAGGTTAACACAACACTGCATAAGAATGTGAGGTTATGCCCCACAACTGGAGGTTAAGAACAACTTCATTACAGCTGGTTCACATCACAATTTATGGGTGGCTGCAGACCAAATTGGTTGGCTGCGCGCTGAACGAGAAAGGACACGCTCCGGTGTTCCAGGCCTATAGCTCTCTACTGCCTTAAGGGCAGTAATTTCCTGTGGAAAGGGGTAACAAAAAGTATTTAAAAGTAGCACCAGAAATAATTTTAGCCATTTGGTAAATGAACACATATCTGAACTTTTGGAAATTTTTTATTAAACTCAGAAATGAAACATCTAGCTCACTTTTCTTTTGACAGTCTTTTTCTCTTAGTTTTGAATTTCTCTTTGCTGCTTGAAGGAGTAAAACCCCAAAGCAGGTTAGTCTGAATTTCTTCAGTTTCATTACAAAAGTTTTGTGCAGATCTAGCTAAAATCTTTGGTTTAGAACTATAATGATTAATGTCCTGAGCCACAGAGAGAGGAGATCTGAGCCAGAAAGGGAAGAGAATAGAAAACTCAGAAACAAATGGGACACACAAAATTGAATACCATTCCTGACCCCAAACCTGCTGAAAGAGTCTTTTCACAGTTTGATATTTTATGTTCCTTCTCCCTTTCTTTAAACTTTAGAAACTGATAGTCCTTCATTTTCCTGTCAATGGCAAACTCTTCCTTCATCTCATATAATCTCAGATATTAGTGAGTGAAGGAGAGTTGATCTGGGTTTTTTTTATTTCTCTGCATTGTTTTTCTCACACTCTGTCTTATAACAGATTGCCAGCTATAATAGAATTCTTAAGTGTGCTAAATTAAGAGTTAAGTATGGAATATCTTATTTTTTAATTAGAAGTCTGATATCAGAATGCAAACTGTCATCATATCTTTTCACATATTAGTGTCGGAAAGTAAATGGATTTAGAATTGTGCTGGCTGTACTGTTAGAGAAATGCAAATAAGTTCATGTTGGCCAATATCATGCTTGTTTTACAATCAATATGTTTACTGACTTGAAAAACGATCTCAAGAAACAAGCAAAACTTCAGGATATCAGTTCTTTTCAATCTAATATAAGCCAAGCAAAACTCTCCGGTCTGAGAATCTGAGTCATTAGTCAGATTAGACGGCGTACCAAAGAAAAAGATATAATGGCAGTAGCTTGTTTTCAGTTTTGAGAAAGAAATTATCTGCATCACATTTGAAATGAAACCAAAAGAACGAATTACTGAAAGAGCTAATGACCACCATTTGCTCCAGGTATACATCATGCACAGATCTGCAATGAGTTTATAGGTACATACTGAAACTGCTGGTGAAAAGGTTGCATTTGTCTGTAGGTACTATCAGCTTTGGACACTGTGGGTATCTGCTATATGGGTGTAGTAAATACAGCAGGAACAACTGATAAATGTTTTTATTCAATAGCCATTATATTAATAAAAATAAATTTAAATAAAATTTACATATATTCTTTTATTTCAATGACATTTGAAAAAAACATGAGTCTCTGTTAGGCAAACAACATTTTTAAATGCTGAAACAGGAATGTTGGCCATTTGTAATGAAGGCCAATGAAACAAAATTCAGTATTTCAGGAAGAGGAGGAATTTTTCCATGAGGTAATCAAAGCCATTACCCAAGATGTAACAGAGTCAGTGAGGATTTTCTCTTCTGCCTGAGAGGGCGGAAGCTCTCCACGCTCCTCTTTAACTTTTCCAATCCTCCTGCCTGAATTGCCAGACTGTTTGCTGAGTTGAGCAAAGGTTGGTCTTAGTTCTGCCCATGCACCTTTATTTGATTAGGTGCGTTCAAAAGCTGAATGGCTTATTTAAAAGAGACTGGCTTCTGCAGTTCAATGCAGACAGCACCTTTCTGGAAGGTCAGGGATTTAGTTTCCTGTGACTGCTCCAAATCAAGCTGAAAGTGTATCTGATCGGTCTTCTCCTACCTCTGAGGAGAGTGCCCACCCATTTGGCAACTCACTAAGCAAACAGTCAAGGAATAACTTTAAACATCGCACAGGAAAGGATTTAGCAAAAGATGCCTCTGTGAAAATAACCTATTGATATTAAAGTTAATAGGATTAAAGAAATACTAATCCTCCTATCTGGCATGACGGATGACCCATGGATGATGTTTCAAAGCTAGAAGGGATTGTAGGAGAGCACTGGTCAGAATGAGGAGCAAGGCTGCAATCCACTCAAACGTTACTGCAGAAGAAAATGAAAATCTGCCCAGAATGAATAGAAAAGGTTACAGAAAACAGAAATCTATATGTCCATGGCCAGAAAGGTGTACTGCAGCAGTGTCTATTTTGCAGTTTTATTTCTATTTACATTTGCTAAGAAGGCCTAAGTAAGTTTTGACAGGTCATGTGAGAGGAGATCAGACTAGCCATAGTAATAAAGTTACATGCATTACATGTGGACTGTTGCATAAAGAAAAAGAGCCTGAAGAAGAATGGAAATAAGCTCTGCATAATCTTTGAAAATAGAACCTTATTTTTTTTATAATATGTTGTTAATGAAAATTGTAAATCTACTTAATAATACATGCACAATACTTTCTGTGGCCTCCAGATTGGAGGAAAAAAAAGCTATAGATTGCAAAATAGAATTAATCTATTTTTAAGCTACCTATGTGATCAATTACACTACAACCTGCTCAGTTAGCTTTTCAATTACGAAGAGGGCTGTTTTCCTTAGCTTGCCATGTTGCTTGAATGATTTATTTCCAATATACCTCATTGATTTCCAATAAATTTTCCATTTGAATTAATTGGTAACATGAAATAATGACAATAGTTTTTGCTTTCTTAGATGTTTTTCTGCTTTATTTTTGCACATGTATATTGTATATTGTATATTTTAAGAAGGGAAAATATCGGAAAGAGGATGATGATTTTGCAGGAAATTTAAGTAATGGGAAATGAAGGAAGAAAGTTTGATGGGAAGACAGAAAGAAAAGGAAATACATTAATGTTGTGACATGGTAATTGCATACATAAGGCAGGGTCTAGCAGGGCTGTGTGTACATGGCTCTGAAACAGCAGTCTCCAGAGCACAAACCCAGCTGGCATCGGCCTCCTGCCTGCACATATTTCTGCCTGAGTGCCTGGTGCTTGCTGGGGAGCGCCCACACACCGCACACAGACAGGCACAGACTGCTCTATGGCAAGCAAGTCCAGCTGCACCCACAGATACTGAATCCTGCATGTTCTGGAGAGGGAGCCAGCCAAAACTGAGCACCTGCCTGCAACCTTGTGCTACGCACAGTGAACAAAACCATTGTCAGCAAGTGTTGGGAACACAAGGGAGCTCCTTCCTGCATCCCAGTTTGTGGTGATGTTACAGACCTGCAACATCTTTGGACTGATGCTTATAGTTCACACTTGATGTGCAGAAGATAGTGTCTGACCTGGAATTATTACTGCAGAGAGCATGCGTGGGTTACATGTCTGCTTTTGTTTCCTTTCTAACATCTACAGTAGCACACTTTGGTGTTGCAGTGTCTCAGCAATAACACACTAAAAGGATTGGGTTTTCCACTTACAGTTTACTCCCTCTTCAGGAAACAAGAGTTCCTTCTATGAGGACCATGATAGCAATGTTCCTACTTTTGCTTTACATTTATTTCTTGCAATTAAACTAAACTTTGCTAAGTGGACATTGTGGAGCTGAGATGTGCGGGAAGATTCCAGTTAGCTAATCTATTTTTCATACACAAAATTGGAACAAGTACACTTCTTGGTTCTTCAAGTTGGTATGATTTTTATAGAGTTGTATTTTGTAGAACATTCTGAAGTAGATAAATTCATTGCAAACTTATTATTCACACAAATTTATTCATAAAGGGAGGGATATTGAACTTATTATTTCTGCAATGTAGAAAATAGGTAGATTATTATGTGTTGCAGCTCGGTAAGATGAATGCAGTTTTAAATGGCCTTCCTTCCTTCCTTCCTTCCTTCCTTCCTTCCTTCCTTCCTTCCTTCCTTCCTTCCTTCCTTCCTTCCTTCCTTCCTTCCTTCCCCCCCACTACCAATCTGCTGTACCCAGGACCCCAATCTAACTGGATTTTTCTTGTATGTATTTTTACTCTGTTGTTGGTCTATTCTTGTATAAGTATCTTTGCCATTTATGTGGACACCAATTCTGTTCTCAAAGATGCATAATGGGCTTTCATTTGAGAAAGGATTACATGTAAAGGTCAAATATCTTACACATGTGCTCTCCACAAGGGAGATTTCTGAAACTGCCTTGTCTCTAATTCCATTGTCTCCTGATATTGATAATGATACATAGACCTTGTTTTTCAAAATTTATTTGATATTCAGAATTCCGTAATTATGCAGTTTGTCAATTTGTTGCCATTTGTTCAATTCCCTCACAGAGGCATTATATCCTGTGGAAATAAGAACATCTAATTAGAGATTGACACATGGAGTATAGAAAATGTCAAAATTGAATGGATCACTTAGCTGTTGTCATTTCCTGCAATTTGAGGACTTTGATACTTTAATATTTTTAATAGATTTTTAAAATAGATTTTTCCCCAATAAAAAGGAAAATATGTCTAAAAAAACCCTCAAATGCATTAAGAAAATGGATTTATTAGAAGCCCTAGATTACCTGCCTCAAGCCAGACATGGAGTATCTTCACTCATGCCTTAAAGGCCAATTGAACAAGAAAATGCTCTACCATGAGTCTGCATGCCCAAATACCAGTTTTGAGCAAAAAATTGCTGTTGAAGCTGTTTGTCCTTTTTTTTTTTTTTTTGGTATATTACTCTCTTTTCCTTTTTTGAACAGAAAAATATATCTTATATGTTTTGGTAAACGCTGAACATATTTTAGTTTGGATATACTACTGCACCAGGACATAGAATCATAGAACGATTTGGGTTGAAAGGGACTTTAAAGATCATCTAGTTCTGACCCCTCTCAATTCAGACACTTCACAGTCCTGTCCTTATCAGCAGTACAGAATCCCAAGCTTGACTTCATCTGTTAAGAAGTGGTAACATCTTAGACACTCAAACCTCAGAAGGACTCCTCTATCCCTTTAGTAAGGTCTAGGGTGAAAAGTTGGTCCAACATAAATCAGTGTATTCTGGGTTAGAAACTACTTTTTGTGGCCACCCCTTGAGAGCCAAGATGCCTCTTTCATATTGTAAATTAGCCTTTGTAATATTTTAATTTTCCTGGCATGCATGCCTCCAATACAAACACAAATTCACAAAGAATGTTCTATGTAGCCCTAGCATGAAAATAAGGAGCTCTAAGTGTTACCTCTATCATTGTATTAGCTGAGAAAAGACAACATCTGTTTCTAAGCTCTTATTAACTGTATTTGCACTTGCACTCTGTATTTTTGTGTATAGAAAAATGATAAGTGGCCTGGAATTGCAACCTCCTCAGAACATGCAAGTCAAATGGTAAGGTCAAAGCCCTCATTTTTCTTTTCCTCTGTGGATGCTCTCTGGGTATACAGCAGACAGGATTCCCATCACAGCTTACTTGCTGCCAGCCATCCCAACAACTGTTGCAGCCGTGCAGAGACAGAGACTGGAGAATACTTCATAGGAAACAGGCAGCAAGCTAAACTATTTCACAGCTCATCCGCTACTCACTTCCCGTTAGAAAATACAGTGATGACAGTGATTTTGAAAGTCATCATATTCAGTATATTTCATGTATATTTTTTTATGTGAGTACAGGTTTCCTCTCCTGGTGAGCCACCAGACAAGAGGTGAATACAAAACATAAAATACAAATATCTGTGTCTTAAGTGGTGTCTATTAACCATTGCTCAGCTAGGGTTGAAATTATGTTTCTTTCTGCTGTTCTGGTCTTGATTTGATTCAACCTTCAAACATTGTTTTCTGAAGCCACTCTAGAAGGAGCCTGTTAAAGGTGTTTGTTAAGGTTTCAGCTTTATGCTGAGCCATTTCCCACCACCCCTTTTTTTTCAGACATTACTATTTCCTTTCCTTGTCTCCCATGCCACCAGAGATCTAGAGCAGGAGGCTCTGTGGAGATGGGAAGGGAATTCTGTAACTACAGCTTTGACGGCAGATACTAGTTCCTCACGGAGCTCTGATGTCAGTACTGAGCAGGCTGGACTGAGTGACACAAGAAGGTGCCACATGAAAAGGATGCTACTTCATTTACAGAAAAATGACTCTTTTGCTGTGACCACTTTTGGTGTAGTATTGTTCTTTCAGGCATCTGTTTTGTTATGATCATACACAAGATATTGTTTATTAACTGTCTCTTCTGAACAGTTTTTAATATTTAATACAATGAGCTTTTGCCCAGGGACATTGATCCATGGTTGACTATGTACTTTATTACTAAATACTTTCTTACAATTAAACATAGGTAAAGAAAAAGCACTTAAAAAAAAAAAAAAAAAAAAAAAAGAAAAACCCCAAGCCTCAAATATGACAGGCAGAAAAATGATGAAGACAGACTCAACATATTAAATTCCAAAATGTCACACTCTTTCAAATATAAAAGTGACCTCCTCAGAATTTAGGATGAAAGCTTAAATCTCTTATTTCTCTTCCTGTACAGAGTAAGGTATGCAGAAAGTTAGAATAGGAGACAGAGCAGAAGAGCTCCAGGTGTCTATGGGGCTGGCCATGGTGTGGTCAGGATATAACACAGAGGCACCTTTTAGCTTGTAGGTCAAAGATGGTGTCTGTCAGAGGAAGTGAAGCACAAATGTTTCTTAAGCTTCCTAGACTGTCAACCTTCCATTGGGTTGAATATGAAAATTATTTCTTTTTACATTTTTTTCCCAGGGGACATTTTCAGAAATTTTGCAGGCCCAGGTGGATCGTTGGTTCATCATCCCATTTCCTCAAAGTGTTTGTGGTTGACTTCTGCACTGATTGAAGGAATGACCTCTGGACTCAAAAACCAAAGCTTCCAGTTAAAAATTAGATACCTGCACTGTGTTTTCCAAAGCCACATTGAAATCAAGCTTGTATTATATATAAATATTAAAATGTCTGCCTAATCTCACAGGAAAAATATTATGGCACTACTATATAAGTGCTCAGAAATAGATACTGGTATTGACACTTGGAGATTTTTTTGTGCCCACTGATATCACTATATGCGCTTTTAAATACAACAGCTAGGGAGATGTTTTGAAATTTCACAATAAAATGCTAGTCATTAAATTCCATACACTATATATTAACCTTAAATTTAAATGGATTTCAAAATTACTCATAATTATAAACCTTCATAATAAAATTATGACAGCTGACATAGAGAAAAGACATTTTAAGTGAAATCCTGAAAATGCTGCACTAAACACATGTAGATTAGTGTGGAAGAAGAAAGATCTATCAGTACTTGGCCCCATAACATCAATGAACTTCCTGTAGAAAATACCTGACACCATAAAATTAGTCAGTCCTTAGTATTCCATAAGAAGTAGAAAGTAGTCTTAAGTCTGTCTAAATTAACACTGGAATTGTCTACTCAGCCACAACATTTATATTTGACATCACCACAATTAATGTGTTTATATTTTCTTGTCTGCCTTTTGTATTTTTTCTAAACTCCCATATGAACCCTTAGATTTCAATTAAGAAAAGAGGTCAAAGTTAGAATGCTAAGTTGAATTGCCGATAAAACTTTAAAATGTAGACCTCAATATTGAATTGAATAATAAGACTGGCTGTACTGGAATTTGAAAAATAATATTATTTAATTTTTTCTACTTAGTTCTTATTAAATCTTTTTTCTAAATGGCTTTGAGATATCAGAAATCAGTTTAAAAAGAGTTAGGAATCTGAAATTTAGGGTAAATGTTAGTGAAAGTTAAAGAACTAACAGCGGCAAAAACTTCCTGACATATTTATCTCTCAGTACCATCACCAAAATCCTTGTATGAAGAGGTGTGTGTGCTTGTATATACTAAAATTAAGGCATGCATTGACTTTCATGGGTTTGGATCAAGCCTTACACAGGATTATCGTAAACTGCAAGTTTAATGAAGTCACAGTATCTAAAATTAGAAGACTGCTCAAGGAAATGTATTGTAAGAAATTTTGGCTACAATTTTCAACATCACTGGAAAATTAACATATAAATTAATAACAAAGCTACTGCCAGAAGCGCTTATGAGGGCGGCTTGTTGGATTAGGCGGTAACACATAATTAGACATAGCTATTACCAAGGATATCTAGATTCAGCAGCACCTGAGAGAAATGGGAACTTGTTTGCCCTCCTCATCTAGTATTCTTTAAAATCTAAGATAACTTCTACGTGTAAGGCATGGTTGCATTTAACTTAGAGCTGCAGGCTTAGCTAAGAACTGATATATATTGAAGGGAAAAATGATGGCTTTACAGTTAAAAACTTTTATTCAGAACTAAATCCTGAAACTTAAAACCAGTGATGTTTGTAAACCTGTAAACCTTTTGTTTGTAAGCAAAATAGGGATCTAAAGTCAGATTCTGCATATTGAAGACATCAAAGGAACTCAGATTCTGAGTTTTGGGTAAGACCCATCTGCAAATGTCTGTGAAAGTATATATTTCTTCCATGGGTCATTTATGCTGTCTTGACATAGGGAAGGTAGCACACACTACCATTATAAATCCACTTTGGAAGGCTGAAAGCTCTCCTCAGTACAGCTACTGTGAGGTAGGATAGCTGCCCTCACTATTCAAGAGTCCTGAGATTTAAATGTCTCTGTGTATATGTCCATGGAGACTGCTCATATATAACACCAGAGCAAAGAGATGTAGCTGGACACGAGGAAGACCAAATTCTCTTCACAAGAGCCACTAATTATTTCTCTCTTTGCTCCAAAGATTGATTGCTTAAAAAAAAAGTGTAATAGTTCTCACAGAAAGATGAAGTAGAATACTCAGTATCTCAGTCAGTCACCAGAGACTTTGTGCTCCTGGTAGAGTGAGATTTCAGTACTCAGCTTGCTTTCTTTAAAGTGGGGAATTAAATCTGAATTTTCTCAGTAAAAGTTAACCAGGTAGGCCAGGATTTACTGAACTTGAATGGAACAAAATCTCATTATGTGAACCAGCTATGCAGCCTTCTGATCAGAGACGACAATAGGCTATAACCTCTTGAGCTATTGCAGTTTACCATTGCCACTTAGCTCACATCCTGATTCATTGGCAATGTGGATGGGGATAAAAAGTGAGGAGCATATATTCAAAATGAAAAAATCATTTACATTGAATCAAATATAAATGCTAATGCAGTAGTCAAAATTGCAAAACAGACTCAGTCTTGTGTTCCATTTAGAGCTTGCAATTAACTGTAATGATGCTTGCTGCAGAAGAAACATATCCAATGTAAAATTAGATTCTTTTTTTTGTTGTTTTTCCCTAGCAGATTACTCTAGATTTACAGTGGTGTAGTAGAAATAAGAAGTGAAATAAAAATGAAAATAAAATAACCTCAATTAATATTAATCTTGATATTGATATTAAGATTGATATTGATGTTAATAATAATGATAATAATTTGTTGATTTACCTAAAAATGCTCTCTTCAGGACTTGGAGATCACTTAATTTCCCCTAATTTTTATGGCTTTTTCTTGATAAATAAGATTCTGAGGCCTTCATGTAACACTGACATATTACTTGGACTAGTTTTCAATGCCTTACAGTTTAATTTAATATTTTTTCCCTTACACAGCAAGTGTAGATTACATGAGTTTTAGGATTGTTTTCTCAGTCTTCTCCCCTCAATCTTCTTCACTCTGCAAATAGACACTTCATGTTTTAAGTACAAATAGTAAAGTTTGTTCAAGAATAATTCATATGACTTGGGATGTGAATGCCACATTTATCAGTGTTTTAGCATATGAGGAACATCATAAATCCTCGTCAGCGGTAGACTTTCTCCAAGTGTTAACAATGGCTGCTCCTAACGCTAACACAGAATATTTAAGTACTTCAGGACATTTGAAGGTTTCAGCTGTTTTTAAGTCAGATGTCTACCTAAAGCTTTAGGGGTACTAATAAGAACCACTGTTGTCTAGAAATTAGGAAAGAATTCTCACAGATTTTAGGGATGCTGGAGTCACTGAACTGTTCAAACGTCCTTGATAAAAAAAGGAGATGAAGGATTCACTTGCTATGAAAGTATCAGGAATTGCTCAGTAACACAAGCACCTGAAGATTTGTGATTTGTCCTGATTCTCCACATGTGAGAAGCAATGTTTCATCTTTTCTATTACCATTACATGAGATTTATCAATACCTGGACTATATTAAGTAGTTTTGTTGAAATAGGTACGTCCCCTTTTTCTTTCATTCACCCACTGTCAAGGCCTGTCTCACTGTGACCTGTCAAGGTCTCCTGGATAAATTATTGATGGGGGGAGGGAGGGGAAGGAATGACTGCTGCAAGCTTTATCAATTTAATAAGCATGTTAATCTAAGTCAGCCCTACTCTGAAGAGGTTCACCTGTCCAAATGTCATAAATACATTTTCAGTGGTTTTCATATCATAATCCTTTAGTTTTCATATAGCATACGCCAGTGAATACACAGACCTACTCTGCCTGAAGCAGGCCAGATAGCTCTGCAGCGTAAGAGGACAGCCTCACACTCAAACTGTGCCCCACAAGCTTTATAGATACAAATTCCTGGAACATTTGGCTCTGGAAACTCAAGCATGAAGCCCAGTAAAGCTACCAAGGATGATACAATCACAGTTGCAGCAGAGCAAGTAATCACATAGCTTCCTCCTAAGACCAACCCTGTGCATAAAATAATCTCATCTTTTGGTTAGGAAAATGATCCATTTTCAATCCAATTTTAAACAGAAAGTAGACAATACCTAGATGTATATATGTGAAAGTGAAGGTCTGAAATAAAGTATCTACAGAAAGTTTTCTGGTAGAGAGAGAAAAATAGGTGCTCTGGTCTAATGATCTAGCTATAATGCATCACATAAACTACTGAATCTTAAGCAGCTGAAATCACTGATAACTTGTAACAAACATTTGAGCAACCATGACAAAGCACAGTTTTTGGATTTGTTTTCAGTCTCTTTGCATTAATTAATATGTGCATTGTCTATTAATAATTATTTTATGGCTAGTGCTCTGAATGGGGACAATGAGGATACGAAAGAATTGTGTGGACAAATTAGATATTTCCACAAACATGGAAAAAACAAAGCAGTGATCACTTGGGAAAATGAGCAAAGAAGAGGTCAACACAGTAATCCTCAATGTTCAAGGAATTGTATAAAGATGGAAGAAATATCTCCCTCTGCTTGTCGCCAAAAGTTGAGAAGAGAAGAGCCTTGGAACACTGAAATACATCAATATTTGGATATTTTTTTCAGTGCATATTTTAAGAATAGACAGGATTACTGGAAATTGTTTAGGACATGTAGGAGCAAACAGGTGAGATACTCATTTCACAAATTTCCATCCTGCCATGTCTTCTATGTAAATCTTGGTTGATGGTTAAAACTTCTCATCCATGAAAGTTTTCTAGCACAAAAAGTTAACATGAAATAATTGCTGGTAGGTGCTTTGTGTGCTAGCAATGATTCTACAAAGAAGATTTTTCTCTGACTCCCCATTTTCTGGTCCTGGCTTCTACTTCTTTTTCAACTCAAGAATAGATGGGGAGAAATGAGGGCTCATGGAAGTAATGTCTGTCAGGAGGAACACCTCTCCGTTGTTAACTTGCATCAGACTTTTATTTATCTTTTAACATCAGAGTTAATCATTCATTAAACAGTGTACAGAAACATGGCTCTAAAAATCATCTAATTTTGAAGTGTAGCTTCTTGGCCAAATGCTTTCACTCCATTGGCATACACCTGACAGTCACTATCTGCAGCAGAATTGGAATCATGTTAGTTGTGGATACAGCTCCAAGTTCCTTCTGAAAGATGGATGTTCAAAGCTTTAGTAATTTTTGATTTATTTACTCTTGGTACTGTGACAGCATAACAAGAATTCAGAATGTAGTAAAACAGCAAGACTTTTAAAAAGGCAAACTTTATCCATTATCCCACCATAGATTTAAAGAAGTAATGCATATGGAATAAAGATGATGGAACCATAAAAACAATCTTCTGATGAAAAAATAGCCTCTGTGGAAAATGTTGCAATGGTGTTTCATCATTTTTTGAGAGAAATTGTTTGGGCGGTGTTTTCCATATAGAGAAATGGGGAGATTAAAGATTTAGCTTAATCCTTTCAGATGACAATTCACTTGTCATTTCCTATTAAAAATCACTGGATTCTTTTTTCCTGCATGGGTTTGTAGAAGGTTTTAATATTCACGGCTATGATTGTTCTTGAGACTTAAGTTTTTCTGTCCGGCAGGGTTTAGGATTTCCTCAAGATACATTCTATTGAATAATACTTTCTTTTCATATTAGAAATAAAATAACAGCGAAAAACTTGCATTAAGTGAGTAGCTTATGTCTTTGGCACATATAAATCTGTGAGAGTGTTAGGTTTATTTCCACACTTTTCTTAAACCTTTTTTTTTAAAAGGTTTTTCCCCCAAATACTTGTTGTTTCCACAGTCAGTGACAGAAATATTCTGTATACATTTGGTAAATCTTTAATTGTACATCTCTATAAGGAAAAGGACCCACAGGTCCCTGTCAGTATCACCAATACATATCCCTTTATCCATAAAGAGAAGCCCATGCACCATCAAAGTCTTGGTTGACAGCAGCACAGTATAAAAGGCTACTTTTTCCTTACCTTTACTTTCCCTGCTACTCCTTATAGAGAAGTGACAATGATAAGGAATAGAAAGTTCCTGGTTGAGCTAAGCTTTTTCTTGACATATAGAAACTTATTTATAAAATTTATTTTGCTATTTTATGTTCACTACTAGAATTTCTCAAATAAAACATTAAAAGTTTTGGGAGGAGAGAAACCAGTGCATTCTGCCATGTTTCTTGGCTTGAGCTTGAACTCTGGAGCAAAGGCTGATATGACGCTGAAATGCTGGGCAGTTTGGCAGTGAGGAGCAACTATTGGCAACAAAGCAATGTGAAGAAGCAGTAGTAGGTGTTGGGAGGAAATGGAGAAAGGGAAGGAAATGGTGTTTTGCTTTGTTTGGGAGTTAGCACTAATCATTTCACTGCCCTTTCTCACAGACAAGATCAGGTACAGGTAAATATTCCTAGAAAGTTGCAAGGAGGTGTTTTTTTGGGTTTTTTTCTGGGGTGGGATGGTTGGGGAGGGAAGGGGAGTGGGTGGTGCTTTTTTTGTGGTTTTGGTTTTTGTTGCTGTTACTGTTGTTGTTTTGACAACCTTTATGTACCGATACATAAATGGATACAGACAAACTTACAGGGTACAAGAAAATGTCATTTCTCTTAGCCAATGAAAGGGGCCTAAACTATGCTCACTTCTAACTGTGAGTCCTGTGAGCTAGAAGACACATTTCTAGTGTTTTAAGATGAAAATAGGTCATGCAAACATAGAAGTTTCTCTTGATATTTAAGTTTGGATATGTTAGTAGGTAGACAGCATGAGTCAAATCTGACATTTTCAGCAGAGCTGTATCAATTCATAGCTGTATCAATAGTTTTCTGCTAATAATCTACAAAATCACCCTTCAGGGGACTTAAGATCCATCTCACCGTTTTGTCTTTTTTTACATTATTATCATAAAAATCATCATGCTCAGTCTCTCCTTCAATGGATAAAAGTTAATATATTTATCACAAATGGTGTGCTAAAAATGAATTACAGTGGAAAAAACCACAAACATTCAACCTACAATTTACACTTAAAGCAATTGATTGTAAGTGTACAGTTACCAAATTTCAAACAGGTAAGCAAACATTAAGATGGACTTTGATGGAGAAACGAGATTTCCTTGAAACACAGGTTATTGCTATAAGGAATAGAGATTCTAAACTAATGTACATTGTATTCATTAAAAGCCATGGAACTATGATGATTTTCTTCATCTGAGTATCTAATCTCTCCTATTTTAGTGAAGAGACTGAAATCAAGACCCTCATGGAATAAAAATTTATATATCTAGAAAGAAGCGTTGATGTTGTTCGAGCCAGTGACAACTGCATTAAGCTTCTCTCTGGATGTGTATTTTCCACTTATATTTGCTGAATAGAGCTAAAGCCCTATTATCTAGCTGATTCAAGGGTCCTTTGAAAAATTCAGGCAATTACAGTACATTGTAAGCAAAATGTGTTTTTATTTGAGTTTTGAAATGGGAGAGGAACAATATGTTCAATTTTCAACAAGGTGGCTTTTGGATAATCAGTGCTAAAACAATTGAGATTAGCATTTATCTCCAAGTTCTCTTAAGCCTGTTTGTTTGCTTGCTTGCTTGTTCGTTTGCTTTAAAAAGCATTGAGCTGCATTATTTCTCTCATCTTTTGGATTGGGATTTCCTGGTTCTCTGTTCTCTTGAAAGAGAACAACAGAGTTCTGCATACTCCTCACTACATTTCCTTGTGTGACTATCTGCTTTAAACAGTCAAAAAAAATCACAGACTAATCTGGTATGATTTGCAGGTAAAAGAGAGTGACTGATAAAATTTGATTATTTAATTTTTCTGCTGGCATTTTTTATAGCACTGATGCATAGTCTCTCCATGTTGTTTCATATTATTCTCTAGTACTATTTTTCCAAGGTAACTGCTCTCCTCAACAGTTACTTGTAAAAGAGCTAGAACTTAACATAATGTAGAACTGCAATTTTTAGTGTAAATTTCTTCTAAATTTAAATGTCACAATTGCTTTTAATTTGCTTAATTTGATCAACTTTCATCTAAAAACCTGAGCATTTTCAGTGAATTGCTGTTACAATTATCTCTCCTTCTACTAGGAAGTTATAATATAAGAATATATTTTGCTGAAAGCTAGTCACAGTTGTTTAAGATTATGACTGGGTGAAGCTTCCTTGCAGGTAAAAAGAAATAATTTTCACTAGTTCTGAGAAATGCAAAATATACTGTGTGTACCTGCATACATATATATACCTTTATGCATGTACAGAGAACAACTTTACCTGGTCAGAAGCTTTCTTGTTCTCATGTCTGAGCCAGGACCTTCCAAACTCATGAGGAACCTATCTCACCTCTGTGGATCCTGCCTTCACCCTTCCTGCCTTCCCCTATAGCTCTGCCAGTGGGGGCACAGGGCAATTATTTTCAGAGCAGGTGTGAGGAAATGAGGCAAGTTGGCCAGCAGCCAAATGCTTATCAGAGGTGCCTAAATTGCAGGCAACAACCATGACTTTCTGGGTTGCACCATCTGCTCTCTGATGTCACCTTCTGCTGTAAATTCCCCAAGAAGGCGCCCAAAAACTCTCTTGACCTTGCCAAGGGCAGCATCCTCCTGGTTCCTGTATGCAGGAATCCATTTTTATTGAACTGTCCACAGTCACTACCAGGTCCTGCCTCCAGAGCTACCTCCTTTCTTCTCACCTCAACCCTCCTGCTGGAAAGGTTTTAAAACAACTGTTTTCATAAAATGTACTAAGGTTGATCTTGAGTTGGTCTTCTGAGGAGATGCTTTGCAGAGTAATCACAGATGGCAATTAGGAGAATTAAACAGTGTAAAACACACAAAATGTAGAAGATAGGTGTCAACAGGATTGGAATAGCCACTTCTGACCTTCTACCTTAAAGGTCTTTGTTGTTGTTTAATCCCTTTAATTTTTCTTGTTTTTTCTCACAGGATGAAAAAGCCTTTTTACCCATTTTTGAGATATTTTAAAGGTCCAAATCACGATTCTGTGTCTAGATGACATTAGCAGTTACTGAAGAGCAGTGTTTTTATTAGAATAGTGACATTTGGGGACAGGAGAGAAGTGGGATGGGAAAAAGGCAGTGTCTTAAGTAGTCAAGGACTTGTCAGCCCTAATAGATTTTAAAATGCTTCCTTCACCACCTCTAAT
This sequence comes from Acanthornis magna, assembly GCA_036785705.1. Taxonomy (NCBI): domain Eukaryota; kingdom Metazoa; phylum Chordata; class Aves; order Passeriformes; family Acanthizidae; genus Acanthornis; species Acanthornis magna. Next base: position 12,394,511 of record JAWUZG010000025.1, read on the forward strand.
CACTGGAAACTATGCGATTATTTCTGAAAACAAAATGTAGGCATTAATGACAAAAATGCTTTGTAAAATTAATATTTTTCTTTCTTATACTTACCATTTCACTTACTGCACTGGAACCAGCACATGTAAAACTTTATATTTTTTTTCGATTAATAAACCTATCATAAGGACATAAAAGATTGCTGGTCAGGAAAAGGCCACATGCCTTGGAAAGATTGCATCCTTTAGATTTATTTTAACCTCACCTCTCTGCTTTGTAACTATATCATTTAACCCCTTTGTCTATAAAAATGTCTTTGCTGGCTCTTAAACACATTTATTCTGTTTGCCATCTTATTTCATATGTTGCCAAGTAACAAAGACCACTGAAGCTAAGTAGGTCACCTCAAAGTATTCCCTTTTCCAAAAAGAATAAATTTAACCTATTCTTTTTCTTCCTTTCCCTCATAAGAACAAATACTATGAAAGTCCAAACCTTTCTTTGACTGCTCTCTCTTACAGATTCTCTGGAGCAGGGATATTTTGGGGATGGAAATAGAATCAGATTTGTTAAAATACATTAACTAGCACTTCCTTTGCATGGAACATCTGTCTGTCTGCATACCAGTTTTTCTTTTCTTTTTTTTTTCTTTTTTTTTTTTCCCTAGTTAACTGCTTATTTCATGTGATGTTTTGATTTCTGATCTTTTTCAGAAGCATTTTCTTTTTTAGCTTTGATGACTTTAGGGATTTTTTTTCCCAATAAAATATATCTCATGGCCATTAACTTCATGATGGTAATACATACAGTCTCTTTTTATGGGTCATTTCTAATTTCAGAGAAAAAAAAAGTAGAATTCTGTTTTGCAAATTTAATTATTGGCATTCAGAAAACTGTATAGGTAAGACTTCCAAACTATTGCTCTTGCTTTGGCATTAGCCTGAGGAAATAGCATTTGAAAATCCTACAAAGTTTGGTTAAGGCAGGGAGAAGATTTGACAGTAAACAATTGTTATGATTTGTCCCTAGCAAAGGTTCCTGGGGTCATTAGTGTCACTCCTTTCAGTGACTGTGCTGTTTGTGGGACCCTGCTTGCCCTGAGGAAAGAAGCCAGCTAGGGATTGTAGAGACAGTAGGCAGCAAGTTGAATTAGCTGTTCTGGAGGTGGTTATTGCTCCAGAGGAAGGAGTTAAACAATGCATGAGGAGGAAGTGGCAGTCAGAAGGCAGATGTAAGAATTATTCTGGTGGTGTTAGTCCAACCACTAATGTCCACTCAGCTGGGGGTGCTGATGAGTAGGTACTGGTGGCAGATGGAGAAAGGCCAGCATGGCTACAGCACTCCTGGCCTGCCCCATGTGTGGGTTGCAGCCCATCCCACAGTGATGAAGAGGTGCTGTATCCTGCAGCAGTCCCCAGATGTTGACAGATCCCAAGGGACCATCCTACTCATCATAGTTGGGTAACATTGCTGTGAGGCCAACTTGTGACACCCATGTTTTGCCATCTCCTGCTTATACTGTTCAACCATCCTGGACTCTAGCCTGGATGGCACAATTATTCCACCTTTAAGAACAAAAAATAAACTAAAAGGTAATTCTTCACTCCACACTATTGAGCTCCATCTCCAAAAGCCTTTAGCAACATAGGACAGCTTACTGCATTGAAATGAACACCCCAAAACACCTGACCTCCTTTGCTACTTAATGCTCTTCAACATTTTTCCAGTCATTCTAGTGACAGTGGGCAATTTTTATAAGGAAATTTTAAGCTCAGGGTTTTAAAAGCATCTTTTGCTACTATTAGTTGAACTCAGAGTTATTTAAAGCCAGAAAACAAGGGAAAATGCAGTGGCTGTTAGAAAAGATCCATGTTATTACCTCTATCTATTTGTTGTCATATTTGTGGATGTCTTTTTATGTTCTAATAGAATTAAAGCTATCACTAAAAATTTAAATTATAAATGTGGCTTAGTGAGTAAATAAATGTTAATCCTCAAAGCACTTTGACTAATTTTTTTTATGAACTCCTCTCTACAGCTACTTGAAGGAAGTCTGTAGTGAAGTGGCTGTTGGTCTCTTCTCCAATGTAGCAGTGACAGGACAAGAAGAAATGGTCTCAAGTTGTACCAGGGAAGCTTTAGATTGGATATTAGGAAAAATTTCTTCATCCAAAGGATTGTCAAGCACTAGAACAGGCTGCTCAGGGAAGCTCCTGAGTGACCATCTCTGGAGGCATTAAAAAGATATGACACTCTAGATGTTGCACTTGGGGACCTGTTTTAGTGATGGACTTGGCAGTCCTAGGTTTATGGTTAGAGTCAATGACCTCTTCCATCCTAAATGATTCTGTGATTCTATGAATGTAAAGAGGATTTCAAACATGGTTCTTATCAAATGAAAATGTGTTTTTACCATTCTGTGGGTGAGGTTATGGGTTTTAGATTACTTTGAAGAATTCACAGTTATAGTGAAGAAATAAGGAAAAGAAAAATGTCTCTAGTTTTTCATAGCTTTTATAAGTAAGTAAGCAGAAGAATCCTCTGTTGGTGATGTGTGCTAATGGGAAAAACAAAATAAAAGATCTAATACAAGGTCCAAAAAATTGAAGGATAGGTATTTTTTTTTACTCACTGAATTTAATAAATCTTTAAATTAATAACTTATTTTTGCTTTGTCCCTCTCTTGTCCCTCAAACTGATCAGAAACCACAGAATATTATCAGCTAAATAAGGGAAACAGTTAATTGCATCTCCTTTGTGTCTTGTGCTTTGTGCTGTTCCTTCTGCTATTCCTAGTCTCTGATGGCCAAAGAATAAGTGAGATGGTGACTAGCATGTAGCAAAATTACTGGAGGACTCAAGAGCTTACCTGAAATGACATTTATCTCACTGTTTTTAGCTGACTCGATTTCAACTAGGGAGAACCCCTTTAAATATACTTAGTTCTCTCAATATTTGAAGCCAAAGGTCTCATTTGCTGAAAATTTTTTGATGCAACACTATAATATCTTTTTGTTATGCTAATCATTTCCTTCCAGCTGTTACAAGAGCAGCTGTTGCACACTGTACACATAAAGCAGCAGCAAAGGTGCAGCCTTTCTCGTTTTCTTCAACTGATATTTCTACTACCTCCAGGCCCAAGCTCCATTTCTGACGCCCCAGTGGGACCTGCTAAAAATGGATACAAGAAGGGGAAAAATTCAGGTAAGCATAAAAGCTACCCTTCAACAGCTTTTCTGCAGCACTTGCCAAAACGGTTTGACAGCGTGATACAACTTGCCTTTGGTACAAAAAGGTACAAATTAATCATTTTAGATTTATATTGTGGCAAGGATCCTTCTCTGGTTCTGCATATAGGCTATCACAGTGGTGTAATAGCTACAGGCTGCTTTTGAGAGTAGTCTTCATGATAGCAATCCTAGGCTACCTGACCTACATACTGCCACGCACAGTCCTGTAAGATCTGTTGCACATCAGCCAAGAAAATGGTACTAATGACCAAGATCCCACCTTGTTCTGCTGCGGGCCAAAGCAGTCCCTGCCAGCCTGTGTCCGTATCATGACTCAGCCCTTCAGCATCCTTACCCGTTGTGGTGTTTCAGTCAGAGCTCATATTTTTTGACACAAGGTGAGTGAAAAGAAGGCTCATAAAGCTGGCCCAGAGATTTGACAGCTTGCCCAGTGTGGAAGCCACAATTTTTGGGACCACTCTTGAGATCATATGCTCAAGGCATCTATGAGTTCACCACTGAAACCATGTCAGTGTGATTGGCACAAGCCAGCTCATTCTCCTGGTCATTATTACACTAAGAGTATGGCAAAGTCATTATTGTTGATACAAATTAAAACAGACTCTCCCTAAAGTGAGACAGCTTCATGGCTATTAAGGACAAGAATCCACAACTCTTAATTGTGGGATCATGTGGATTTTCAGAAGACATATAGAAATGAGAGGATAATGCGAGAAAACAAGAATGAACATGCATAACAATTTATGTCTCTGCAGCATATCAGTATCTTACAGAGTATCCATCCTGGTACAGAAAAAAAAAAATGGGGCGTGTCAAATGGTCATATTTGACTCTTATAAATTAGTGATCCAATCTTTTGACTAGGGCTGTTAATGGTATTGTGGATCAATCTTTGCCTAGAAGGTAGATGTTGACATGTCTGAAAGCATCTGTCACACTGTGTTGGGATCCATCCCAATTAGTAGAGCTGATTTAGTTGCGATGAAGGGAGGGAATATGTGATTGTTCTGGGAGCAGTTATCTGGAAAGGCACCACACTGCTTTTAATGCAGATCAGCACTGGTATAAGGGGCAGCTGTGTGGCATGACTCAGACCCCCATACAGGCAAACCAGCCTTTGTAGCATATCTCTGTTGAGTTTTCAAACAGTTTGTAAAAGATGTTGGAAAATATTGGTCTTAGGTTTCTGTCTTTGTAGATAAAGGAGAGTAAAAAGTTTTAGAAAATTTATCTCATAATCTTCAGGGTGCACCACAAGCACTACATGGACATGAATTCAGCAAGTAGTCAAATACAGAAGAACTGACCACGTAAGGACAATGTTAATTTGTTATTTTTAGGGGTTTTTAATATCCTTTTCACTCCCTCATGCCAGAACTCCCCTTGTTTTCCAACACTAGCGAAATTTAATAGATGGATTTGTCTATTTCCAGGCTTGACCATGCCATTGAACATATAGGCTACTTTAGATAAAGTGTATTTTATGACGCTATGTTAGATAAAGGTAATGAGAAAATGAATTCCACAGTACACATTATAACATAAGTTCTTTCATGTTTTCAACTTGTGTCACAAGACATCTGCAGTTATCACAAGAACAGACCATATAACAGTTTTAGCAGGCATACAATGATACAATGGAACACAGAGTGATATTCCATTTTGCTTCAATTAAACTCTTAAATTGATAGCTATGGTTTACCACTGCTTTTTGACTACATAAAGTCTTTTATTCCCAGATCTGAAAGCCTTTCAACAGCATGATGATCGTCTTTTTCTATAGAATATAGAAATGGTATGTAGAGAGGTTAAGTAATTCATCTGATAGACTTAGAGGTAATGCTGGCAATAGAAATCACACCTTCAAGCAGCACGGCCTAATTGGGTTTTGAGAGACTATACAAGTGTCAGATAGAGAAAGGTTTTACTTGAGGCTTGTCTCCTAATCCCATGTGAATCTAGAAAGCTTCAGCACTTTATATGGATCAAGCCTATGGTTGTACTAATCTACCAGCTTTAAAAATTTAATTTGTAAGCAAGATCAACTTTATCACTTCAGCATGCTCAAGCAGCTCGAATAAGGGTGAGCATGAGTTTTACCATAAAGTCCCTAGCAACGCAAGTTTAAGGCTTGTAATGTTAAATAATTCATGTTTAAATTAAGCCCTCAGAATTCTTATGTCACTTCACTGTTTGCTGAAAGCGTTCTGCCTGTGGTATAGTGCCAAACCTGCCCTTTTTTATACTGATATTTTCCATTCACTTCTATGCAATAGAATCAGAGCTACTGAACTGTAACTATAATCTCAGTATGAACAGTTAGCAGAAAACTGCTTTACTTTAACAATTTGGGAGATCCAACAAGGTTGTTTCATGAGGTTCTGATCTTTACAATGCTCTGAATCTTAAAGGAAGCACAGTATACTCAGTTATGACAAGTAAAACTAGTACTGCTCCCTGAAATTTATTGATTTGCTTTGACAACAGACATACATTATAAGTAGGTTAAGTACCTTTCTCAATGGCTGGGGTAAGTATTTAAAAATCACCCTAAATTTGTGCAAAAGGCTGAAATGGACATTTTCAGTTTGTGGCTCATATGTAGAACATGTTTCTTTGTTGTGCATGGGAAGTAACTGGGTTTCAAGGCATTACTTCCAATTCCAGATGGACACTCCAGCACAACTCAGAGAATAACTTTAAATCATGTGAGCTGTGTTCATTCATCACGGGAGAGTTTTCAGCAATATCCTGTCACAGACTTTTCAAGTTATTGAAAATAGATATATTCTACTATTTCTGTATAAGCTTTCTTACAGTATCAGTTTTCATGGTGGTCATAGGTTGAATCATATACCTGTGAAATACCCATTAACATTAACACTAACTTGCATTGATTCTCATTTTTGAACAATTGATATGCACTATTTTCCTGGATGACTTTGATACACAGCACACTCTATTTAGTAAATTCAGCTGATAAGTAAGCACATGAGCAGGCAGCACCAACACTGTATTCCTGTCTGCAGAAGAGTCTTCTGCATTTCACTCTTGGATATTTTTGACTGCTATCACAAAGATGAAGGCTGAGTGACAGAGGTGACTTATCTTGACAAGAGATACTGCTGCTTTGCAAAGAACCATAAGGTGGAAAAACAAGAGAATCAAGGCAGAAGACTCAATTTATGTCTTGTTGTACATACAGTGCATCTGAAATGATATTTTCCTTTGAAGACAGCTTTAAGCGCAGAACTGACAATGAGGTATAATTTATCCACAAGAGAAATGGCAGGGTCAGCATTTCAAACTAAAATTCAGTGTAAGTGTTGAGTGTAGTAACAATACCTGCGCTATTCATATGTCTGTTTTACCATTCAGTACAGAATACACAATACACCAAAATTTATATATTCTATATTTAGTATCTAGTCAATACATATTATATTCAGTTTCTTTCCCTTTGTAGTTGCTTATTTTTTTTTCAAATCCCAGAAGTCTTGGACATTTTGGTTGTCTGTATTTGGAGTGAGACTACAAAAGAAGGCACAATAAAATCCCCATGGCATTAGTTCCTCAGTGTATAGGTGATCACACAGAAGCCAATAGGTTCATTTTATAAAGTAATATCCAATCCATGGGTAAAAAAAGGATTATTTCTCTTTATAAATTACTCCTATAATGGTCATTGATTTCCATTTTCTTAATTTCCAGGAAGATTCTGTACACTTTGATCTATACTCTGCAATCCTGCTTGCCTTATATAAAACTTTCAAATCAGACCTTTCTTTCAATATTCAGGACAATATCCTACAGAGGAGTTTTAAGAGAGAAAGACAAAATAACAATTTTTCTAGCCCGTGGGTTCCTTTTTTCAATGGCTGAACAAAAGGAGGAAAATATTTCTGGTATTAAAAAGAAGGTTTAAGTTAAATTGCATCATAATTGAACATTTTAAAACAATATGTAGCTCATGGAAAAAACTAAATAATTTAGTAAATTAATTTTGAGCTCAGGACACTAAAGTAACAATTTGAATTAAAAAAAGAAGTGTCTGTTTGAGTTTATGCTTTAAAACATTTCTCTCACAGTGTAAAAGGTAATCTGAAGTCCATTTAACACCTAAAAGACAAGTAGTTTTAATTATGCATACAATGCAGAAGAATCAATTAAGTATCAGAATAATTGTAATACTACTAAGGTCAAATAAGCAAGACACCGTCAGAAAAAGGAATAGAATTCTTTTTCCTTCTGTAATGACTATACGTAGATGAGATGGCAATTAAAAAGTAATTAGGAGGAATATATTGAATTTGTATTCCTAATAGACTACAGGATTTTGGCTTTCTTTTCTATGCTTTGGTAGGGCCCAGGGGACTGATACACATTTGCTGGTAGGTGCAGGAGGTAGCTCAGCTGCTATGTATTGATCTGTGTACCACAGGTTGCAACTGTTCTGTAACTGTGCATTTTATTCTGAGAGCAAGGCTCATCATACATCGGCATATTGGGACGTATTTGACATTTGGTGGAAACAACTGTGCTCTACTGTATACAATACGTGTGCAAATAGCCAACCATTCCATGTGTGGAAAAACATCACACAGCTTTGAAACTAACCTGTGGTTTTTCTTGCCTTATTCTTGACCAACATTTAATAACCTCAGCAAATAAAACTTTGCACTTAACATCACTTTTTTTTTTTTTTTAATTGTGAGGTGAAAGCAGGGCCGAAGTTTAAGCTTCCTCATTTAATGGACCAATTTCTCATAAAATTTCCATTACGTTTTTGTATTTACAAAAAGAAAGTGCAACATTAATCTACCTAGGGCTACCTTGTGTACTCTTAACAATGGCATTTCTATATGTAGTTTAGTACACACAAATAGAATTTAGCAGACTATCACAATCATATGCTTGATTATTGATGATGTATGGTAACTTCTACCAGGTATTTGCCGCCATGCATACTTTAGCTTTCAGGCAGATAATCTGCTTTCAGGCAGGAATGGAAACGAATACTGAGCATTATCAGGTTTCCTGTTCTTTTCTGGTTTAAAATGATGTCATAAGGGATTCCAGGCCATGTTATAACTGTCCACACCATAGATAACACCTCCCCCTCCTCCCTACCATTTTAATTCTTTTGGAAAATTCAGTTACCATCAATTAAGTGTACTGAACAAAGCAAGGCAAAGGAAAAAAAAGTGAAAAGAGCTATTTTCATTCTTTTTTGCTTCCAGCTGGGATAACCCATAAAACAGGGGGGGTTTTAAGTATAAAAAAGTTGTATGAGAAAACTAATTTTTTCACACTGTTATTTTTCCTTTTTTTTTCCCTTAGTCAAATGAAGAAAAGAAGGTGAAGTGTAAAACTGGGCTCTAAATATAAGTTTTTTATTTTCATTTGCACTTGAAAATAATTGTGCTACATTCTAAAAAAAATTATTGAAAATTAAATGCTCATTTCAAACTGTCTAAATAGAAAAGTGTACAATTTCATAAATTACTTTTCCACATGGAAAACTTCAGCATACATTAGGGATTAGCATTTAACCTCCAATATAGATGTGGCTGGGTATCTGGATGTGCTAGAGACTCCATCAAAGAATTATTTTCCTTGGGTGGGAGCTGCTGCAATTTGTGCATATGGAACATCACGCACATCTGCAGGCTTGCAGGAGAGTTGAAATCTCCTTCCATCCCTTTACAACTATTTTGTGAGCAGAGCTTTGCAGTTCTAAATGTAATGCAGTTATGAGCAAGTACCAAATGACACAATTTAACCGTGTCTGCCCCAGAGGAAAAAGTAAGAAAGAAATAAGTCTACATGCAGTAAACTGCAAATTCATAGAGAATGTACAAAAGGAAAAAAATAACAAAATTATTATAATTGAACTAGTAACAAAGTTGATATTGTCATTCTATGAAAGATGCATCTTTGGAGGAGATGCAATATCTTGCATGAAAAACAGCTATATCATCCCATATGACAACCCTGTGACATCACCGTGGCCTAGACAGAGTAGATCATCAACAATTATAGGATGCTGCAATATTCTGAGGTTTTTTAATTAAAATGTATTCATCTTGTTATTTAAAGGATTCTAGTTTCAAAGACCTTAGAAAGTGAAAAACTGTGATAGACTTATAAAATGTGCTGTTAGAAGGAGAGATAATCCTGAGCAGATAAAATTTTTAATGCTGAAATATTAACACATTATTGAATATGATTATTGTAGTATTTGAAAAGTGAAAGATTGGTTTAGAGATTACAAGACTAATGATAATATTTTTGAACTATTTCTTCTGCTAGCATCTGATAGAAGAAAATTTTCTGTAGCTTTCCCTGTCGTGAAACACTATGAAATGCCCCAAAATGTGGAAAATTTCTGCTCGGATAAAGGAAACTAAACTAAGCATAAAGGTTGAACTGTGTCCAGTACAGAAACTAAATTTCTTGCCTATTTCTGATTGTAATACTTTCTAACAGCCAAGTGCCAATAATAGATTTTTTTGAGTACTTCTTGTAAATAAAAAGGGTCCAAATTTATAAATTTTCATCTCACAAGTGCAACATAGTGTACAAACCGGTTTTGATAAATTTATACTGCATTTGCATGTGGAAGTAGTAGGCAGGTGGCCATTACTCTGTGTAATCTAATATTTTGTTCCATTTGAGAGGAATACATAGGTAAAGCCAATACCTTAAAAAGGCAGGGAAAAAACCTATTAACATTAAGAAAAATAACATTGACTAAAAGATACCAATGAATTTGTGAATGTGTAATTTTTTCTAACGGACTTTCTTGTATAAAGTGTCTTTTATAATTTTATTCAAAATTTCTCTGTATCTGGAATTAGATGGCTGTAGAGAGAAATTAGCATTAAGGTTTATGATTAGCAAAAGAACCCTTAGTACAATCTCAAAAGCTTAATGATGCTAGCAGGGAAAAAAGTTTCATGAAACAAGGATATAGATGCATGCTGTGATAACTCTTAGGGGGCTAGGTCTCATTCAACAGAATTCAGCTGCTCCAAAAGAGACTGGTGTTTTGATAAAGCTATTTAAGTCAATCAGAATGTTTCTAGTCACTCAATGGGATTTAAACAAGTCTGTGGGAATCCAAAGAAGTAGATATGGATGTTTTGATGTGCGCTGCAAACTCCTACTGAAATCTCCAGAAATCTCTGCTATTGAAGTAAGACAGAAAATCAGTCATGTTTAATGCAAGATTTGAACTGCACTTTGTAAAAGCCTGACTAATTTTTTTTTTTTTTTTTTTTTAACTGGGCACAGGAAAGAATATCTGTTTTTTCGTTAATAAAGTACATGAAAATCCGTCTAATACCCATGTTTTGTGCTGTGCTGAAATAGACATGGGGATATTCAAATAGCAAAGCAGTGATTATAATTTGATTAATTTATTTATTTCCTTAAAAAATTATTGAACTACCTGCAGTGACATGCCCAAATGTTACAGTCATGCCCAAGGTCAATTATGTCATATGAGGTGAGTGCTGCTGTGAGTCCTGTGGCCTTGGGCCCCTTTGCCACATGGTCCAGGTGCTGTGACTGTCATTGTCATGGCGCTCTAAGGTGTCAGCACAAAAGAGGTGACAATACGGGGTCCTGGAGAAGTTGTCCACAGATCAGTTTAAGCCACCCATATAATGGTGGCAGAAGGAAAAGGTAGGAAATATGACTGATACAAAGGATTATCTGAGATCTTTGGGGAGAGAACAATTTCAATCACGTGAGTTCAATGGAGTGTGAAATCTCTAACAGCAGGCATAACTCCTACAGGAATATAGACATAAGGTGTCCCTTTGGGAAGAGTTTAGTTTGGTTCCTTTCACTTTTTTTACATAAAAGTGACTTTGCTTCTGAGAGAGAATGGCTACAAGGTGATGGGTGTGCTGGTAGTGTGCAGCCACTTGAGATACTGTGAAGAAAAGCCCAAGCAGTGCCTGCTCATGGTTTCATCCTCAGCATTGTGAAGCTATGATCTGTTTTTCAGTAACTGGAAGAGAAAAAACACTGTCAAGACTACTCATTGTAAAATGGCAACCCACTGAATACCCATAGTATATTGCTCATGGAGAAACCTTCACAGCAATGTCTAAAACAACTCTATGTTATGTCAAACATATGTCTATAACTTCAGTGTGATCTTAAGGCTTTTCTTGTGTATCTTCAGGTTAATCCTTTGCTGTGCTTTGCATTTGTGTGAACAATTATTTTTTTGCTCTGGCTGCATAATTGTTCAGTTCCTTCTCTTACATTACCCAGCACTGTGAATTTAATTACTCCTCATCCTGAAGTAATTTCTGATTTATCCTGTTAGCTTTGCTCCAGGGCGGTCCCACCTGAGCTTAAAAGTGCATGGATTCAACTATCTCTGTAGTGTCACTCTAATGCCACATCAAGAAATTCAGGAGTATAGTAATGCCTGACTATAGAACACAGTTCCATTTTTAAAGAATAATATTAATTCAAGACTTTTTCTTGCTGTGTGAGTAATTTGTATTTCCCCTCTATCTGAATGAGTTCAGAGAATTTTTTATTATTATTTTTGTTTAACAGGAAACAAAGCATGCAAATCCAGTTGCTACTCAGTATTCATTCCAGGAAAAAATGAGGCAAGTGAACTGGATTGAATTGGAAAGGAGCAAGCATGTGTTATGTGCATGTTGGGATACCAGAGGTTCATTCCCTCAAGACAATATGCATTCTCTTGCTTTTCAGTGAGTCAACATAGCAATTGTGCACTGCCCTCAGGGTATGCAATGCTCTGCTCATTGGGGCAGAAATAATTTTTTTCATTCATGTTATTCTTAGCAGCCCTCTTTGTTATCCTCTCAAAGGGAGTCATTCCTGGGCATCGCTGGGGAAAGGACTATGCAGCTGGATGAACACTGTTCTACCAAACCGAGGAAATAGCAACACTTGTTCCAAAAATAATAGGATACCTTAAAAGAGTGTGAAACAGCCAATCTTTTCTAAAATATTATGACTCTAGGAGCTGGGTCTTTATGATGCACAGAGCCAGTGATTTGGAGGTCTGTAAAGAACCTCTCAGAAGCTGCTATTCCTCACTCCTGTGGGTGGGCACTGGAGGTGTCGTAAACAGACTCCCAATCTGATGTGCTTTTGCCTGGGATTTCTGATTCTACCTCAGATTGTCATCTTCCTGTCCTGTAGCTTCTGGTTGCCTAAGCAGCCTAAAAAAATTTGTTTCATGAAGCCTGAAACTCCATTTGTAAGCGTTAAAGTCCAAAGGGAAAAAGTGATAGATAACTTCAAATGCTGTGTGTAGTCTACTGGAATAAAAACACCTATGCAGCAATTTTTTAATGAAATAATTTTTGATTAGACCAGAACTATGCAGTACATGCCATGCACTTTTCCATGAAGCTAGTGAAACAGCTTTAAAAAGGTTCCAAAAGTTAATATCCTCAGTTGGGCATGAATAAAGGTTTGGTGGTGAGGTTTTTATTGTTGTTGTTGATGGTTTTGTCCTTTTCTACATAATTGCTCAGAAGGAAGACTAGAATAAGTTTACCTTTGGAGATAGAATACTTAATTTAAATCTTGAAAATATAACTTCTTCTTCTTTCTCTGCTTCCCATTTTTTAACTGTTTGAAATGCTATATAGCTAAAAAGAATGTTTCTCTGGGGGACTTTGCAGAGTGAGGGCAGGAAAAGAACGATGAGAGTTCTAAGCTGGTTGTCCTGTAGCCATGATTTTCCAAGTTCTGTAGCTCTCTCTAAGTCTTCCTTTCCAATTTCATCATGTCTTAAGCGTCAGCCATTTTTTTAGCTGTATCCCTGAAGTCATCTGCCCACATAACGTCCATCTTCTATTAGTCACTGCAAATATGTCTGGAACCTGCAATTGAAGTCCAATGTTTATTTTCTAAGTTTAAAAATATGTCCCTCACTATCCTGATTTGGGGAGGAGGAGGAAATTTATTTTGATCACAGTGATAACATTGGCCATGCTTGTGAATGTGGGTTTGGAAAGGAATCACAGAGACCTGAAGAGCTGGGTCAGTCATTGCTGCTCTGTTTATTCAAGGGCCAGGCATGGTTTTCAGTCAGATAAAGGAAATCAGCTAAGGGGTTTCACGCCCGGACCCGTAATGACTCAGTAGTTTTCATCTTTATATTTTGCTATGGCAGAGGTATATAATTCCTATAATTTAGGAATACCTTTGCAAAATCCCAGAGCTTAGTTCCACCACATGCCTGGCTTATAGCTGGCTGGTGTGTTCAGAAAGTTGGCAACAAACTGAAAATTGCAACCAAAGTAATGTCTGTTGCTAAAAATGTCAAGAGATTTGAAGAAAGCTTCAAGGGTTCGGGGAAAGTAATGTCCAACTCCACGTATGCACAAGGCATGCTCACTTCTCTGGGCATAAGTCCCAACTGTAGGGCAGAATTGTTCCTATCCTCTGGCAAAGCACGGTAAGGAAAGGCTTCTGGTACCCTGTCCTGCACATACGCAGCTGTATTTATATTGCACTGTTACATGTTAACCTTATATGCAAAATTTGGTTATGACACTTTGAAATTCAATTAATTTGAATACCCCAAAAATTATGTATTGCAGAAGTGTGGTGAGAAGTCAGGAATTCCTTTGACAGAAAGTTAGGAGAGAAACAGGTCTTCTGTTAGACATGAAGCCTTACTGAACATCCAGCTCATCTGCTCAGGTGTTCAGTTAATAGGCATACACTTGTCTGTGCTCTTGTGTATTTTCTTCTCCATAAAGCTGAAGAGATGCTTTGGAAGGCATATCTTTCACATGAATCTGGCTTTTCTTTTAGTCTGATTTTCAAATAAATAACCAATTACTAGAGGGCAATGAAACCAACTATTACAAGGGAAAACATGAAATCTACATAAATAGTTGCTCATTTGTTACTGATGATTCCTGAATATGCCATATTTTGTTAATAATGTGATAGCTTTTTTTTGACACAGACTTATTCTGAATAACTTCAGGTATTAGTTTTCTCAGTCTAATATTTTTCATGTTGCTCTTCTTACTAGCATACTTCTTTCCAAACCTTTCAAAGACTGATTTCCAAATAATGACAAAAAAAAAGGAAAAATAAAGAGCAATAGATAACAGGTGGCTTCACTTGAGAAAAAAGAAGGGGAAAAAAACTCTTAAACTGGCTATTACTGAACTTCTTCAGTTAATTGGAAGATGTTAAAATTCATGCAATTTGGCTCTTGGAATACATGTGTAATAGTTACCAGAATGATGTAAATATTTATAATTGCATTTTCTGAAAGTGGTTAGAGTAAGAAGAGCAAATTTTGTGAATTCTGAGTAAAAATATATTTGAATAAGAATCTGGAACATGTAGATTCAAGAACATGAATAGAAAATTCATTCTGTTGTACGCAAGATTCACATTAAAAGATCTATTTTTTCCTTTTCTTATGGTTGACTAAAACCAGGGGGTTTTATTTCATTCACATCTTCTTTTAGTATCTTTCAATTTGAAAATGCATATTTTAAGGTCCACAGAATGTCTGGCAATCTTTTTGCTCTTTAAAATCCTCTCTTAAAAGGCATTTCATTTTTATATATCCCTTACAGATTATTTTATTTTCCAAAATCAGGCTTAGCATATATAAGACAGAAAGAAATCAACATGCATACTCTTAAGTATATTTTGTATATTTGTACAGAAACAAACTGTGGTAAAAGCAAAGAATTAAAACATAGTTTTATAAACTTATGGCTGATATGAATAAATGAAACACCCATTCTTATGCATATACTGCAACTTTCCGTTCAGGGTACCTATTCAAGACAAATTCATGGAATCTATGAACAGTTATAGATCTATTTGTATACTTTATTTCCACTGGTTTGTTTTATCTAGATGGGAAAATGAAAGTCATGTATTTTTTAGCATATTCTGACAGGTGACAGGACCAGCTAGGAATAGGACACTGGTCCCACTTTCCTTGGTAGAGGTCCAGCTCATAGTGGGCTTTCAATATGTCTACTTATCTTATTTTTACACATTTTTAAAACCAAAACAACAACATCGTAAAAGCTAAAAAAACCTATGTTCTTAAGGAATCCCAATGTGTTTTCAATGCATAAATGAAAAAAAACTCAAACAAAACAAACCAAACTCTGCATTCAAGCTTTACTTTAATAATATTGCATTTTAGTAAAATTATGACATCTTCAATGAACATCTAGAAAGCAGAAATTATGGCAAGGCGAGTGGGGGAGCGTTAAGAACTAATTTTCAATTTTAACAGTCTACCAAGATTGTATAGTACACTTTATCTATTATTATCTTATATTTTTTCATGGCAAGATGTTTATTTTTTTCTACTTTTTATTAAAGTCATTGGCATGGCATGGTGAAGTATGTGTATGCATACATTTCAACATGAATAGTGCTGTATGCAAACTTGAGAAAAACTGTAAAAATATGGACTGATGCTATAGCACTGGTTCATACCTTGAGCCACTCTGGCATACTGCAACATTTGGCACACTGTTAAGTTGGAGACAGATTTTCAGCTCTGTTGAAAAAACACACTCAAATGAGTTTTAGAGAAATGTATGATTAGAATCAGCAGTATCCTGAGTTCTGTGCATTTTTAAGATAAATCAGCTCCCCACCACAGTGCTTCATAGCCAAAACTTTGATGTTTTACAATAAATCTGTGGAGATTATTTATCAAGCCGTTTGGAAAAAAAAAAAAAAAAGAAAAAAGTAAAACAACCTATCCTGAAAACTGGGATTGATGTCCACAATTATAAACAGTCACAGCTTGATAATATACTAGTCTTGCATTTTCAATTTAATTCCTCACTGATGAAAGAGTAAATTATATCAATTTTCTTTGTCATTGAACATTTTTATTTTGGGGAATAAAAAGCCACCTACCAAAAAATTAGACTTCAACCTTACGTATATATTAGAGGTAAATACTCTTCCAATATTAAGTTATTCCACCCATGAAAACTTATTTTCCATTAAAAAAAAAAAACAAAACAGTAAAAATGTAAAAAATTGTAAGAAAGAGAATTCAGGAAATGCCCAGAATATATGTGCACATTTGCCAAGTAATATGAGATATTTTAAGGTGGATATGTACATATGTCAATAAATTATTGTAAGATATATATGTTCAGAATATAATATCGTTTTCATTTGTTTAAAAGAGAGTCATAAGTTCTTTAAAAAAAAAAAAATTATGGTTTATAACACTCAAAGTGAAAAGTGAAACCCAAACCTAACACTAAAAATTAATATGCAGGTGATCTTTAACTTGTTCCCCTGTTGGACACAGTGTAAGATATTACATCTCTGTTATGCAATATATTGATATACATACATTTATCTATACAGATATAGATGATATCGATAGATTATTAGATATAGATATAGAGATATAGATATAGATATAGATATAGATATAGATATATAGATTGATATAGATAGAGATAGAGATAGAGATAGACATAGAGATAGAGATAGAGATAGACATAGAGATAGAGATAGAGATAGATATATAGCAAGAAATTATAACAGAAAAAATCATTTCTGATAAAATTTAATTGTCTTACAATCTATTTTTTTCAGAGATAAAAGAAAAAACTGTAGCAATATGAAGATAAAACTGTCAGAAACAGTTGAAATTTTTAATACATCTCAGGGCACTTATTTATAAATATATTTAAAAGCATATACAGAAGAGCAGTCGAGGAAGTTCTTTGTGCAAGCAACACCTACCTGCTTTCTACTGCTCAGATGACCCCAAACACAGGCTATTTTTGCAGAAGTGGAATCGACAATTAACTCTCTCTATACATTTATCAAAAATCAGACACCAGAGCCAGCTACTTTGTCTGTTTCTAGAGGCCTTTTTTGTTTGACTCAGATTTTCACATTGAGGTGGTACCACGTGTGAGCAGAATGCTTCCAAATGAGCACGCTGAAATCCAGGCTTGTCTTCAGTGAACTTTACCCCAGAATTCAAGGGAATTGAAATTCCACTAGAACTTTGGTCTTGCTTCTGTGAGAAAGTGCCAAAACTATGAATATTACACATTTATTCATATTTTCAGATCTAATAGGTATACTTTGTACCTCAGCTGATGCCAGGGAAATCCATGATCCACCCAACCCCACTGATTTTTGTGAATGTCCATACTTAATAGGTTTTTATATATTCAACATGGGAAGAAAAAGGAAAAAAAAAAAAAAAATCTAAATCTTCTGCTGTTGACTTAGTTTTAATGGAAATGTATTTATGTCACCATAAAAGTAACAAACACTTTGCTGAAACAATTTCTGTGAAAAATTAAAATTAGAAACAATTATGTGGTTCTTTTTTTTAATCAGTGCTTACTAATTGGCATTAATAGAAATTGTGCGCACACTAAGAATAGTGATTAAATCTCTATTCAAAGTAAAGGCAGCAGAGCTTAGCAATAAAAGCAGTTTTAAATGAAAACTTGAAGAATATTAGTCCTACATGGCATGGTTATTCAATCATGTTAAGAAAGATATCGGTATATTTTTCCACTCATTAGTAAGACAATAAAATAACAAAAATAAATTGAAAAATTGTTTTTCCTGGCAAAAAGCCATAGACTTTTCTGGAAGGCAAAGAAGTATATTTTAATTAATTAACATGAAGTGTAAATCTAAGTATCAGCAAAAATCTGCTCAGTAGCAAAAGAAAGTCAGAGTCAAACAACACAAAGCTGCTCCTGTAGACTATTCTTCAGCAGCATTTTTTTCCTTTATGTTACAGTTGCTTTGGTGATCTAATTCTGTAGTTCATGGGAAACCTCACATACTCTCACTCATGCTTTTCCCTTCACTTTTCAAAAATAAGAAGAAAATTAGGAAAGAAATACAACTGTAAGCCCTTTGCTTTTCTTCTGACAGAGATCACTAATTTGGTAATTTTTTATCTGTATTCTTTGTACTTTATTTTTAGCATGAAGCATGCTCATGTATGATGGCATTTTCAAGGCCAGATCTGGCATACATGCAATTTTTGTTCTTAGGCCTGCTAATTGTAAAACTTCCGAGAAAATGAAACTTTACAATATTATGGCATAAAATTTCTAAATTATTATGGTGGCACTGCTGTGTAAAACCAAGTGACATCTGTGGGGTTAACAGTCCTTGCTGTAAGTCATAGGGGAAGCACTTACTGCTTCTCAGTGGAAACATAAAGTCCTGCCCAAAGTGAGGTAATAAACGTGTGTCATGGATGGGGCAGTCCCAGCAGTTTCTTTTGGACTGGGCAGGAGAATGCAACTTTGTCTTTTCACAAAATTACTGCTTCACCTTGGAAGGGACACAATTAATGATTTCATGACTGTGTGTTTGTTCACTCGCTGCACACCACACAGCACTGCAGTTACTTTTGCTCAGACCTAAAAATCCCCTAACTCTGGAAAGCATTCACTTGTTAGATTTCAGGAAAAGTTAAGTTCCAGTGGAAAGCATGGCATAGCTAAGCAGTACCTTGTTCTGTAGGTCATGACAAGTTCTTTTGCACTGGTTAGTGTCTCTGTAGCACTTTTCATCCTAAAAAGGTTGAAAATACACAGACTATAATTAATCTTCCCTGAACTGCTGTGAGGTAAGCAAACATTGTTAATCCTATCTGATGAATGGGAAAACCGCATAGCTGTGTATTCCTGGTCCTATTGAAGTTGGTAAGACACAATTTCACCTATGGAATTTAAAAGGTTTATTTACATGTGATGTTTGCACCTCTTTCACCATAGAAACTACCAGCTCTAGGGTGGATATAGGTGAACTGGTATACAAACATTTCTGCTGGAATAGCTCATTCACACTTGATTACTGTAGCAGAAGAATTGTGATAGAAATAAAGCAGAATCCATTCTGCTCTCTGTACTGATTACACTATTATTTGGTTAGGAAGAAATTGTACTTGACTATAATAATTTCGTAAATGTAGAGACATATGTACACATGACCCTTAAGGAAAAAAAACCAACCCAAAACATAGCAATGAACATGTCAGACAGCTTTCACACTTTCCTGTCTTTACTACTTTTTTGCTTGCAATCTAACACCATTTTGTTGTAATGTGTGCTGTGTCTCACTGTGTCTGCACTTTTATACATTTTGGAATAAGCAGGTAAGGACACAACCAGCTGAATCATTTTCATGCAACTACTCTGGCTGTCATTGTATTTGAGCAAGCAATCTGTGCTGGTGGGTGGAAAATATACTCAGGGATTCTGTTTCTCTAGTCTCAAGTAACCAGATAATAGCAGCCATGAGCTACCTCCAAGTTGCAAGTAGCAGTTCCAATTGCAAATACTGTGTTTTGGGGAACTATGGGTAGCTCTAAAGTGTTTATAAAAGTATAACATCTGACCTAGAAAAAAGACCAGGAAGGATTGTAATATATGCTTTGGTTCAGCCTGCAAGGACAAGGCAGCCCTGACAACATATTTTAGAACAACTCTCCTGCTTGCTCATATTATTCCCAAATTACAAAGGAGAGGAGTAGCCTTTTGTATAGTATATGACTCCTTTGCTTTGGAATAGCCTTGATATTTGTTTTGGTATAGCCAAGTATTTCTTGATAAGGTGAAGTTGGGAGATTTTTATACTGCAACTAGTTTGCAGGTCATATGGGTAGCCCAGCATGATGATGGGCTCCTCTAGACCTGTCCAAACCAGGTCCAGCTTCCTGATACCCTGTGCCTCTACTCTGCCTTTTGATGGGAATCCAACTGGGGGAGGTAAGACAGGCATTTGGGATACTTCCTATCTTTGCCCTAGCATGGAATCATGCACTGATGTTCCACAGTTTGACTATAAACCTGATGGCTTAAGATCCAGCAAAATATCTAAACCTTGCACCTCAGAAGTCACAGTTCCACAAGGCTCCAAAGTTGGAAGGTAGTCTCAAAAGCCTCGGTGCTGAAGGTAAATTCCTTCTAGATTAAACCATTTTCCTAGGAAGAGCTACACCTACCAAGTTCTACCACTTGGCATCTTGCCATATGTCATGCTATTGCAATTTTATTATTAGAACAGCACTAAAAAGTAAAATTTAGTTTCAACCCTAAGAATATTATCAAAATATTCCTAGGTATATATTTTTAACTCTGAATAGACAGCTAACTGAAGAATCATGTCCAGTTTCCGCAACTTCATTTGAAAATTTAATTTTGCTTGGATTTGGATTTTATCAGAGTTCTTTCTCCACTGTGGAAATAATAAAGGAGACCAAAAATGAGAACTACTTTTTTCTTACTCTTAAGCATTTTCATTAATCATTCTCTAGTAGCATGAATATTTAGTGGTCTGAAGCATTTTTTAAGAGACTGACATGTCTGAAAACTATTATAAACTTTAATTTTTGAACAGTAATGATGTTCAAGATGAAGATTGTTCAAGACAAGAAGATGAAGAACATTTTTGACAAGTTCTCCTTGAAGAACAGCCACCTTTGATAGAACAAATTTCTCTGCCCTTTTCCAGTATTTGAATTACATGTAGCTTTCACTTTTTGTCATAGCTGGATGTCAACCAGTTGGCTGCCTCCCAGTTTCTGTTAGCAGCTTTCTGTATTTTGTTAAGTCAGTTTCTCAGCAAAATTTCCTGGATGATTGAATCCTCCTCAGAGAGGAGGAAAAAAAATGCTGTATATATCACATAATCCAGGTCCCCCTTTGTAAACTAAAGCAGCTCATGTTCTGCTAATCAAGAGAGCAGAGTCCAACAACAGAGGCTTCTCTACCATAGCTTTCAGCTATGGCCTCGAACTCAGCTTCAGAGAGATGAATAGAGACAAAAGAACTCCAACAGCAAGGCTGTGGCAAGACAAGAGTGGTTATAACTTTGTGGGAGGGGGACAGGGAAGAGAAAGGCGGCCCTTAACCTTGATTTTCGACTAAAATGGGTTACCGGTTGCTCACATCTGCATGGAGCTAATGGACAGATACAAAAGCAAGTGCAGAAGTCAGTAGCAGCAGCAACTGGCTTTTCTGCTTCCAAATCCAGATGAGAGGTAAATTAACCCTTTTAATTATTTTGCATTTGTATGCTAAACATCATTAATTTAAAAAAACAACAAAGAAAGAGAATTTATCTTTCATGTGTCTTCCATGAAATATGAAATAAATAACTTGTTTTGGAAATTAATTGAGCTCTTCCAGACTTATGAAATAGTCCAGTTCCAAAGACTTTTTTCCATATTCTGACCCATTTTATCAAAATGTTACCTTTAATGAATACAAGAACAAACAACACAGGAAGATAAAATAAAACTGTCTAAGGCTGTAAAAAAACCTACCAAACTATAAAGTTGAAGCCCTAGAACCTATCCTGTCCCAAGGAGGCTTGTTCAGATCTCTATGCTCCATAGAATTGTTACCTCAATGCAAGACCATTATAATATTTCTTTTTCATTCGTATTTTCCTCCTTCAACTGGATTATTTCCAGTTGTTTGTGTATGTGTACTGAGGCAGTCAAGTCTGCTTGATCTGACTTTTAGACAGTTGTTCAATTTATAATGCCCTCCTTCCCACTAAATAGCAGTAGTTAGAAGAAACAAATATGCTTATTTCAGGATTCATAGCTATATCAGACTGCACATTCCAGAAACTATTTAGTTTTTTGATAGCATTTCATCCTCCTCTGAGCTTTGCTTGAATAGTAGAATGCAGTCAAATTGCAATGCACGTATGAAAATCCAGAGTTCAAAGAATATACATGCTATTTATATAGCAGACTAGCATTATAAAATTATTCTGAAATTATTTTTCAAATCAAGAAAACCATATCAGTACTAAAGAATGGCCTTTTAGAATGGGAGCCCAAATTTTTCACTTCTTCACTTTTTCACAGCACCAGTATTCTTCCTGTTGAGGAGGAATTTGAGATTTTCAGAACTCCAGACTTCTGAAATTCTAAAGGATTTTAATTCTATGAGTTGAAGAATGCAACATCTTGATTCTGAAAATTTATATAGCAATAAAATAACTTACTCATCTTGCAAAACTCTCTACTTTCCACAGAATCATAGAATGACATAGATTGGAAGTGACCCTAAACATCACCCAGTTCTAATCCCTCTGACACGGTCAGAGACGCCTTCTACTATATAAGGTTACTCAAAGCCCTATCCAACATGGCCTTATGCTTGTTTTCTCATATCCAACATCAAAATTTTTATTCCCAAATGCATCTGAAAATCTTTTCACCTTTCACCTGAGTGCAACTCAGAAACAGAGGCAGATACTTGTTGAGTTGTTTTGAGTTTCTATTTTGTTTGTTTGGGTGTTTTGGTTTTGGTAGTTTGGTGGGGGTTTTTTGTGGGGGAGGGAGTTGATTTTATGGGAAATTCAGTACCATTCACAAAATAAATAATAAAATAATTCTTAGTAATCTGGATACCTCTGTAGAACAGATATATGAAACGAGTAACAATGCAGATCAGAAAGGAAGATATTTTTTGAGAAAAAGACTTCATGTTAAGTAAAACATGCAAGCAGCCATGCTGCAAATATATTTAGCAGTTATGCAGAAAAAATTCTAACAGATATCCTATTAATGGAGGGAAAAAACCTCTTGAAAATATTTACCATTGAGTTCACCTTATTCTTACACCTTAAACTCCATTGTGTAATTGCTGCAAATTATAAGATATATATAATTATACTTACATAAATTTTAAAAAGTAGAACATATATCAAATGAAGATTTCTTTCTTCAAATACAGACATAAGTGGTAAAATTTTTTTCATTTGAATTGATCATTCCAGGTTTTCTTCGGTAAATAGCACATACTGAAGTTCACTAGAGAGTGTCAATGTAAAGTGGTGAAATGTTTATAACATCTTGGCTATTCTCTATCCCTGGAAAGTTTATAAGGCAAGTTCCTTATAACATGGGAATATTACTGTGTGCAAAAGAGGTATTAGACAGACAGTGAGAGGGAGACCAAGGGAGCCATCATTCTTGGCTGCGGTTCTTTTTTTTTTTATTTTTTTTTTCCATCAATTAATCTATTTAGGAATGAAAGAAACTTTAACTCATTCTAGGTTCTTGGTAGGCAAGAGAGAGCCAGCACGGTCAGCAGCTATGAAAAATCAGATGACATACAGGGAGAAACACATTTCAGTCTCTACACAGTGGATGAAGAGCAGTGGATGCTTCTCTATTTCCGTCTTGAAGAAGGACAGCTAGGTCTATCTCACTGCGTTCCTCTTAGTTCTAGTACATGGAATATTTTATGTGATAAAAGTTTTTCCCGAGATTTCCCTGGAGTAGCAGTGATCCTCACTAGCTCTCATGTAGAGCAAAGCCTAATAATGTGAACTTGTAGTGCCTGTTCAGACACTGCGCAATGAACGCCAGAATATGCAAAAAAACTCAAAATATCAAAATAACCATAAACTTCATAAAAGACATATGGCAGCACATTTATTCCTATGACCACTTGTGAGGGACTGAGAAATGCTAAGACAAAAATGTGTCAATATTGTTTGAACTTTATTCAGCTGTTGCTTAGAAATCTGCTCTACTGCCAGGACTAACGTTAACGTCTTTAGTTGCACTTTTGTGTTTGGAAAGGTACTGGAGAAGCGGGATCTGACATATGGCAGCAGACATGGAAAGGAATATTCTGGGATCCATGGTCAGCAGGGGGAGGAAGACAGAGAGAGGCTCTTTTGCTGGGTGGCTCTCTGCTAGGGACATTTCTTTGGACAGCCCCTTCGAGACCCAATGATTTCTTTGGATGACTGGACTGTGGGAGGGTCTATGCTGTATATAAGGAATTCTGAACTGGGTCACTTGTCAGCCTCCTGCCCCCCTGCCTGTGCAGGTAATCAGTTCCGGCTGCTTTGGCTTTTGCTGCTGACTTCACCTCCAAGTTAAAAATTAGGGCTTTAGCACTTGATCAGGTTTCACGGCTATGGTGCTGCTCCTCTGCTGGGAGACAGCAGAGTTGTCCTGATGCTTGAGAGCATTCGCCTCTTCATATATTTCTTTTCCTTTATATACAGAGGACTGAAGTGAGGACAGAAAGCCTATGAAGGAAAGAGCCTCTGTCATTCCTTTCTTCAGCACCTGAGGGATTGCACTGATAAACAAATTGTGATGATAAATTATAAAAGGGCGGTGACATACCAACAGCTCATTTCAAACTTAGGTACAAACTCAGGATAAATGTTATTGGGGGGAAGGGGATATGATTTTCTGCAAGTTAAGGAGGAAGGAATATGGGCAAGACTAAAATAGTTATGGAACAGTACAGTACTTGATTTCAGTGAAGGTGAGTGATAATCAGAAGCTTCCTCATGGCTTGACCATTCCATCAGGAGTCAGGGAGAGGTCCATAAGCACCCTCTCACTGCAATTCCAGACAGGTTCCCCTAAGAGTTTTAGCACAGTTAGAAAGTCTGGGATACCACTACTCTGGAAAGATTAAAAGTCCTCTTTTTATGCTATGTATTATAACAGATGATAAAAACAAAACCAACAATAAAATTAAAGTAAATTACTATTTGCAGCCACCTTAAAGTATTTGCAGCATAAAATATATTTTAACTTTTCATCAGAATAGGTTCTTTTTCTTTTTCTTTTTTTTTTTTTGCAAAATATAGTTCATGTTTCATTCAGAAATTAGATGAAACACAAAAAGCACTCAAGAGGAGAGTACAGTGCAAGAGATTAATATGGAAAGCTGTTTTACTCATTTTGGATACTTTCTTTTGTATATTTGCTATAAACTTTATGAAACAATATGTCTCAATTAAATCCATCACACTGCATAATCCTCTCTCTGTAGTGTCCAGACTGTACTTAGATGTTGCACTACTAACTAGGAAAACATTAAGCTCCAAGTCAGGGTAAAATTATGGTTTTTTAAAAATTGTGACTCCAGATGGGATCCTTGCCTCCTAACTTTAGTCGTTCTAAAATTAGGAGTTTATACCATTTTAGTCTTCAAAGCTTCATTTTGCCTGGAGATAATCATCTTGGGACTTGACTAGTGGGGGAACCTTAATAACTCAATCAAGAAATGTAACTTTTAAACCACTAAATTTGATAAAAAGAAGAAATATGAGACAAAAACCTTTGGATATTTTTATGGGGAATAATCTTTGATTTCAGAGGCTACTCCAGTAATTACAAAAATGACAGAATTACACAGATTAATGATCCAATTATGTGAGAAAGAATTTACTACCAGAAACCTTAAAAAAAAAAAAAAAGTTGAAGTCTGTTTATTTGGTTCCTTTTCTCACAATTCTTTTTTACTCTGTTGGAAGGAAAAGGTAAAGAAGGAGCTGTAATTTCTCATTTTAAAGAGTGACAAAGGTAATAAAATCCACATATTTCTAGTGCTTTTAATCTATTGAAAAAATTTAATATAAATTCCTGTGATCAACAAAGAAAAAAACCCAACAAGCTATTAAAAACCCCAACCAAATATACTAAACCAAAATACAGATTCACATTAACTAACTTCCATAAAGTAGATTTTCAAGAAAGATCTCACACATTTTATAGTTACCAAATTCAGGACATTTCTGTCAATCAACACTACCCTACACTAAACCACACCTATAAAAAAAATCTCATATGCTGTCACAATTGCAAAACCTATTATAAATTGAGGACTATATTATGTTATTATGCTCAAGTTTTGTGTGGTGCCAAAAATATTGAAGATATGACTGTACTACAGGTAAAATATTCCAAAAGTTTGCAAACATTGAACTTCAATGCTGAGTTCTGTTTCTGAAAAGTCTAATCCCACTGCAAAGTAAGAAATATCACAGTCAAAGCTTACATAATTTATCTCTATGGCAAAAATCAAGTTGTCATCCAGGATTAGAAAGATAAGGACCCTTTGCATATAACATTTAAGTTTTCATGATAGGAATTCTTAACTAAACTTTGCCTGTTCAGACTGCTAGGAGTTGAAAATATAATGCATATACCAGGTGTTTTTTTCAGAGTAAAATGTAATAAATAACCAATTAAATTGTTGGAAGGAAGTAGCTTTGTTTTTCCTTTATACAATTTAATTCCCTTTTAAAATAAATCTATTTTATTTTAAAGTTGCCTGCAATCAAGTTTACTGTTGATGAAAAATCAATCATTTTAAAATGGTATGGCTGAAACTGTAGGAATGAGTGAAAGTGGCTATTCATTTTGCACCTGGGTCTAGCTTAGCAGAGTTAGAAACATAATTTTTTGTTTCAGTATAGACATGCTTAGAGAAAAAAAAGGCTCATGCTTCAATAAAGGCTGAGAACTCATCAGTGATGCTAGACATCTAAGGAGCACAACTCCTCTCCTGTGGCCTTAGCAATGCAGTCGCATTCCTTCCCATTCCTTGTATTCAGGTGTTCTATGAATAAAGGATATTAAGGTTTTTCCCCCTCTGTAGCCAATCATAAGACAGTAAAAGGTGATGCAGTTAGATGTAAACCTAGACTGAGGGGTTTACTTTCAATTCCATTAGCTTTGCCATCTGTTTCATCTCAGTAATACAAGGTACTGACAGATGGGGATGCTGCTCTTGAGTTCATGCTGTTAAATGCTGAGCCATTGGCTATTAAACTTACTGCCATTCATGATCAAATTCATGATTAAATTAACAGTAAGACCTTTCTACTCCCCAGGCAGATATCTAGGTCCTACATAAGAAAACCTATGATCCCTGAATCTTATGAAATAGTTCATGCCAATGAGAGCAAAGGGGGGCATTTCCTGCATATCTGGCCATAAATGCTGGAGGGCATCCCACTGCAGAGCTGGGCACAACTGAAAAGCAGTTCCTGTTTGGGGTAGAGTCCGGGTACGAGATTTGGTTGTGTCCAGTTACAATGCACAGATCTCGATACTGCTCAGAGTCTTGGGTTGCTCAAGGAACATTTATTTTTACTTTTTTTCTTGCTGATACTTCCAAAGACACGAGAGCTGAATGAACACAAGTAAGGCGCTGCTAAACCAGCTTGTGAGTTATGGTTAATCTGACTAAGGGGCTTGTCTCAGGTGAGCTGTAGCTAAACACATGAAGCTGACTGCCATGCAGATCCCAGATCCACTAATCTAAGCATATTTATTGTCTGGAGTTCTACATCAGAATCACCCTGGGCTCCTTCTCTATAGTCGTTAAAGAGAAATAAATGCTTCCAGAAGATAATTTATGTCATGCTATAGTAGACATCTAGGTATAGATAAATCAAACTATTTCTCTTTGTTGACATCAAAATGGCTTTATTTCAGCAAGAGTAATAGCATATCTCACATGCAAACTTATAGTATTTTTCAGATTACTGCTAACATTCTAATAGAAGGGGTTTAAGACCGGTGTGTGATTTCATACCCACACTGCATAGACTATTCGACCTCTGCTACACCAACTACGGACTGAAAGAGAGACTTATGGGGAAGCTACCTGTTTGACAGCCAGAGAAAGCAAGCTGGTGTTTCCCAAGGCATGAGGTGCCAGGCAGTGGGTCAGGAGGGTGCTGCACCCTGCTGCTGTTCCTGAGGAATGTGCTCTCCCATTAGATGTCGTTTCAGTAAAAAGATGATTGTCCTTGAGCCTCAGCTGTAACTGGCTAGTAGATCATGTCTGAAACTACCCATGTGCTGGTCTGGGAAAAAGTATGCAATAGGAATCAATCTTGCCTAGTGTGTGGATTGGCATACATGGTCTCTTGAACAAAAAGAGCTTCCTTCCTGTTAGGATAGTGAGTAATGGTGCACAGCACTTCGGATTACTTTGTAGTCTTGAGAAAAGCTGATAGGGTCACTTGAAATAAACAAAATATTAGATTTCCCTACTTTTAGTATCTTTAAAACAGACTAACTGCAAACTTAATTCGGACAATTATATCCTTACACACAATGTGTGGCAGCAGGAGTCAGTACTTCCTGAGAAAGGGATTCAGTCTGTTTCATTAAACGTAAGAAGACCTCAGATTGAATTTGCTCAGACTTTGCTTAGAAAAGGATCCTGTAGGTAGATATAGTTTTATGCAGTTCTCTCTTCCTTGCCATAAAACAATGCCATAAAAAGGAAGAGGAAACCTGTCTCACTGAGCTAGGAGTCTGATAAAAAGATAACCTTCCAGGTATTTCACTAACTCTTTACTGCAATAGCTGTAAATTAGGTCACTGCTAATTACTGTGGTTGCACTTCTAAATTTCTCTCTTTTTTTTTAAAATGCATATATCAATATTTACTGTAAATGTGAGTTGCACTTTTTATTATCCTTATTTGGCTAAAACTTTTAGACAATAATTTCCTTTCATATTTGAAAAACAAAACAAAAAGCCCCACACATTCTAAATAAATTTATAATGATTCATTTTCTGTGAATATATATTGATGCTGGGTTAGGAGAGGACAATACAGTATGTTCATATCACGTGTCACTTTTGTCAAAAAGATTTATTGGAAAAGTAGAATACATTATTAATTGTAAGTCCCTACAAACAAGAGTGGTTTTGAAGGTGTTTTTTGTGTCAATTTTTTAGACGTGATAGAAAGCAGTTTTTTCAGTTGTATGTTTATACAATTTTTCCACAGTAACAAGTTTGACTTATTGCTTCTATCTGTAGATAGAGTTGGACTCAGGTCTATTTCATTTTCTGAAATCTGTAAATAGGATCTTTTATTTTTTCTTCAACATTGTTGTTTGGCTCGGGTTTTTTTTGTCTCCCATAGCAAAAAAAGTGCCAGGGTATTTTTAACTTTTCATTTCATTCTCCCCCTCCCTTAGCATGTTGTTTAAGCTCATTCCCTTCTGCAGGACACAGCAAGTGCATAAAGTGCACATAAGCAGTCACTTCCTTCTGTTAATTGTCCCTGAGAACTCCCCAGTAAGCCAAGATCAGCTTCCAGATCTGTTCTGAAATGGGGACATAAGAACGTCCATAAAGCACTTAAATTTTGACGACCAGTTCTTTGTGATAACATGATAATAACTCACCCGTGTAATAAATCTGAAGCCCTGTCTCAGAAACCTATACTAAATTATATTATTCTATTGAAAAAAAATTGTTAAGTAATAAATTGTATCCCTGAAAAAGTGATAAACATTTTATGGACTTTTTCTGGAACAATGGCCCAGTAAAAGGAGCAATTTTGGGAGGCAATTCATGAAGGGGCAAGAATATTGTTATCAACCCGGAACGTACTGACCCAAAACAAAGTGGAAAGATCATCCAGGCTTCAAAGAGCTTACAGAATATAACAAGAAGTAAGAACGTGAAGAGGACAAGAGGACAATTGGAAGAGGACAAGAGAATGAAAGAGATCTTGGTCCAGCAGAAGTATAAAATTTTCATGCTATAGAATCATAGAATAGTTTGGGTTGGAAGGGACCTTTAAAGGTCATCTAAGTCCAAACCCCCCTGCGCTGGGCAGGGACACCATCAGCTAGATCAGGCTGCTCAAAGGCCTGTCCAGCCTGATCTTGAATGTTTCCAGGGATGCAACATCTACCACCTCTCTGGGCAACCTGTTCCAGCTTCCACCACCCTCACCTGTTCCCCTACCTTCATTGTAAAAATGTATTCCTAATCTCTAATCAGAAGACACCCTCTTTTAAACCATTATCCCTTGTCCTATTGCAACAGGCCTTACTAAAAAGTCTGTCCCTGTCTTTCTTATAAGTACCTTGTTTATTAAAGGTGTCTTTAAAAAGAAGGACTTTGAAGATGGAATTAAAGTATGATAAAGCCAGACATTTACTATTTCAATAACAAGAAGATATGATAGAAAATTATTGTGTAGAAGGAAAAGCAAAAGTTTTCTGTTTAAATAAATCAATAGAAAGGTACTTACAGAGTCATGAGAACTAAAACAAGTAGCATGTTTGATATAATGAAGACAAAACAAGTAGAGAAATAGGCAAAAGGGAAGCTGGGATTAAATTCCTTAAGGCATTCTGAAGGAGAACAGTTGAAAATTATTCTGTTCTTATACCTGTGAAAGGTGTTGCAAGGAGATGGCAAGCTGCCATTTTATCAAAAGTGAAAGTTGAAATAGTATACAGAAAATCTGTACATTTTTAACATAACCTTGAGTTGTAGATGATGAGATATGCCAAAATCTGATGTTGTCAAAGCATTGAAGTGTGAAGTGAGGTGAGAGATAGAAAATGAATTGGGAGAAAGAAGCAAGGCTGAAGTGCTAGTTATTTGTGTTATTTATGTTAGGGAGACAAGATGAGAACTTAAGATATTGTTTAGGAGTATGGAATTAAAGCAGTACATTGTCTGCAAAATGTTCAGAGTTAAATCTGCATCTATGACTGAAGTTAACCTAGGAAGGAATGGAGAATGAAGAGTTGTGACCGAACTCTAGGAAACATAGGAATTTGAAGAAGAAATAGTCCTTTAAAAGACACACTAAGTAATGAGTGATTGAAAACCTAGGAGGAGATACAGCAAAGGGCACAGGCTCAAGAGTCAATGTAATACAGAGAATATCTTGCAGACAGAAACATTGTTAACTGTCAAAGATGGTGGATGGGCAGAATGAGCAGGGTGATAGACTACAATTCTGGAGCTCTGGCTAGGAAATGACCATTTGAAAATCTCATACAAGGGTTTAGGCTGAAAGCAAGGTATGAAAGCTGAAAAAGGGATGAGGGCAGCTCTAAAGGAGGTGTGAAAGGCCCAGGATCAGGAGGATACGTGGAGGAGAGGCGATGCGAAGTCCCTGCTCTTGTACCAATCTTCCAGAGCAGCAACTGGCAGAATCTGGATGGCCCAGGGGCATGGGGAGCACCACAGGACTTGCTCTACAGCTTCTTTAAGCACCTCTTTCTCTCACACCACTGTCAAATGTTCACAGCTGAGAGCAGAGAATAGAAGATACTCACTGCTGGCTGCCAGGCAGTGAGAGGTGTAAATTGTCAAACTGTTGAACTTTACAGAGGGTGGTCTAGACTTTGACAGAGATCTCCTCTACAAAGCTGTCTAAAAAAAGTGCAGAGGTAGGGTATTTTGAGAGAAAAGTCAAAGGGAAGAGCAGAGAGACAAGGATTTGGAGGAGGAGATTACAGCCAAGTCAAGAGTAGATAATAGGTATCTGATTATTGTGATGTATTTCCAGTGCACTGCTTGGAGCTCATGGGGTTTCAGCTCTGTCATTCGCAGAGCACTTTGCCATCTGCACAACAAATGGTGTGAAAAGGTGTTTAATTCAATGTGGCAATCATATAGTACAGTGAGTAAACGATGGACTCAGCAAGAGGGAATAGCTGGAAAAAAATCATATATATTTTATACCTCCAAAAACTTTTAAGAGAGTTGATTAATGTTAAAGCCTCCCTGAAATTTTACTTGGTGTTGACCTCTATAAATCATTTGTAATCTCTCCAAAAAAAGTTTCATCAACTGATAATACCAGTGTTGAAAGGTTTCCTTTGATTTTTATCCCTTTATACCCCAAAATATAAAAATAAATGGAATTGTAACTCTCTTCATCCACATGTAACCCTGTATACAGCTGGTTTATTTATTTTGCCATTTAGTGTTGAAAGCTAAAGTATTAAATTCTGTCCACAAGATGTAAAATATGAATACAGCCTGTATTTGTCTATACAGCACATTTAGACTTTGGGGTATCGTAGGCATCATTGAATTTATCTTGCTGTACTGACACAGATTCCTGAGTGGTATCATTCAGGATTAAACCTGACATTAAAAAAACCCCAAACACATTTGCTATTTAGGAAGTAAAATCTGAAAATATTCTCCAGTCCCTTGAGTAAAATTAATCTATGTAATTTTGTGTATTTATAGGTTGATATTTAACATGCTTTATCTACTGCAATGAAAATTTTAATGATGCATTAATATGTCTATTTTTCTTCATATTTTTCACATTCTTTTTCATTATGCTTCCTCTGCAGTATATCTTCAACTTTTTGGCATCATTCCACTACTTTAAACCAATTATTCTCAGGACCAAGTAAACTTATTGTTAGCAAGTACATTATTTACAAACCTATCTTGAATTATTTAATATCTTGATTCTTAGGAATTAATATCTTGGTTCTAATAAACTGCATTGTGCTAATTAGAATTTCACTGTAGCATGTTGTTAAATCTCTTTTTAGACATTTAACACTGAAATACTTTTTTGAACATAATAATTTATTTTTTTTTGCAAAAGAACCCACAAACACAGTCTAGTGACAGAAAGCTGTACATCTTATCATCTTAAAACAATAGGCTTGTCATAGTTTAAACCCAGCAGACAGCTAAGCCCCAAGCAGACACTCACTCACTCCTCCCCCAGTCGGATGAGTGAGGGTGAGAATGGGAAGGGTAAAAGTGAGAGAAATCATGGGTTGAGGTAAAGACTGTTTAATAGGGAAAGCAAAAGCCATACGCACAAGCAAAGCAAAACAAGGACTTAACTTGTTACTTCCCATGGGCAGCCACCTCCAGGAAAGCTGGGCTCCATCATGCCTAATGGCGACTTGAGAAGACAAAGTGCCATCACATAGAACATCCCCTTCCTTCTTTCTCAGTTTTATATGCTGAGCGTGACATCATGTGGTTTGGAATAGCCCTTTGGGGTCAGCTGTCCCAGCTGTGTCTTCTCCCAGCTCCTAGCACATTTCCAGACTCCTCTCTTGGGGGGCAGTGTGAGGAGAAGAAAAGACCTGTGTGCAAGCCCTGCTCAGCAGTAACTAAAATATCATTATTGATCAACTCTGTTTCCAGCACATACCCAAAACATGGCCCCATCCTTACTACTATGAAGAACATTAACCCAGCCAAAACCAGCACAAGGCTTTTATTAGATGCTGAAACATACATTTAAAAACTCTAATTCAGGCTCCTACTCTTTAAAATTCTGCATTCCTGACCACCAGCACATTGAGTATTTTCTTACAAGACTCAAATGCCTGATGTTGTGTTAGATGTGACTATGCAGGACACAATGGATATTGAATACAATTCAGCAAGCCTCACTTATTTGTCTCATTTTATAGAAAAGGATGTGATAGGATAAATTTTGACAATGAACAGAAATTGTACATAGTTTTTAGTATAATTTTTACCTGTTTTCATATGGAGCCGTAGGTTGACCTTGAATGTAATATTATGAGGCCAACAAAAGTGTCACAGTGCAAAATTTTCTTTAGTAATACTACTGCCAAGCTCCTGAAGACTTCTCACTCCATACTTGTTGCTGCCTATCCGTGGTTTCAACAGAAAACTAATACTCTTGTTTCTTACATTGCATTCCAATTCCATTAGTGACTACACTAATCAATCTCAAAACGTATAGGGACTGAATAACTGTTTGAAACAGCACCATTTAAACATTTCTATTCCATGCCACATGCAGGGGCTTGTGTTGTTCCAAGTAACTTGGGTACCTTGAATCTGGAGCACAATGACTTCGGCAAGAAAAAGACCCTACTGAGACTAAGCTCAGCTTACCAATCACATATTTCCCTTACATTTCCCCATTTTTATAGGGAAATAAGAAACATTCCTTGCCCTGATTTTGGTCCCTGACAATACGTATTTTTACATCTGAGAATAGGTCACCATCTCTATACATAAAAAAAGTGCTTGAAGCACACTTCAGACTCATATAGAACAACTTATATTTCGCCCAGTGTCTTCACTTGATCTTCCAGGGGCATTTGAATGTATGAGACTATTTGCAATTTCTTGTTGAGATTGCCTTGTAAATCATACACTTTGTTTTGAGAGGTTTTATAGGCCATTTGTGGGTGGAAGTGAGGAATCAATAAATAGTGTAGCTACGTATCTGATGTATGGTAGGGCAAATTGACTGAAAGTCTTAGACTGATGTAAAGAGATAAAAAGTACATGAATATACTGTTGGTAGGTCTTGAAAACAGACTAGATTATTAAAGCTACCAATATTGGCAAACAGGAAAATGGCAATTAATTTAGCCAATTGTAGCATTCCTATTTCTGCTAGCAGTCAGCCCAAGTGAAAAGATGAACTGAACTGTGGAAAAATTCCAGACCACAGCCTCAGCCCAGCCATCTAGGTTCACAAATCCAAATTAGAAGTGTGACTCCAGCTGCTCTGAGCTCTTCTCCTTTCATTTGTTCATCCTGAAATCTGACTCTGGACCTGAAACACTTCAATAACATGCACTTTTACCTTCAGTCATTTCTGTGTTGGGCTCCATTTTAAGAGTGACTGCAGATAACTGATGTTTCTGATTTTTATTGCCCACTTAAAATTCTAGAGAAAGTTAAAGGTTTTAAATCTTCCACAAATCACATACTCTTTAGGAAAACACGTGCCAATAACAAAGAATTCCTCAATATTCTTGAAAGCATGTTGATCAATGACCTAGGGTGTTTTTTGGACGTGACTTACCTGAACTTCTAAGCATATGTGAAAATAGTTTTGTGTTCAAACATTTTTTCCCCATGAAATGGTTTTCCATATCATTC
Source organism: Acanthornis magna (assembly GCA_036785705.1). Taxonomy (NCBI): domain Eukaryota; kingdom Metazoa; phylum Chordata; class Aves; order Passeriformes; family Acanthizidae; genus Acanthornis; species Acanthornis magna. The sequence goes on from JAWUZG010000025.1 coordinate 12,429,246, forward strand.
CTCCAATGCAAAACACCTTCAGAACAGTGTATCTTTAGGTTCACAGTAAATCACCCAAATGCTCAAATGCAAATGTTGTTTACACTGGCCAATTTGTCCAATCAGTTAGACTGTTCATGGACTAAAACAATCCTTTTAACTCCTTTATGGATGTTTTGGTTTCATTTATTTTCTTTTGAGGGGTGTTGTTTGGGAATTAACCATTTTAAATACCAGCTCGATAGAGTTGTGTGTGCTGGAGTTATTTTTTGTTTATATTTTTTGTCTGTTGCTGTTTATATTATCTAACATGCTCTTGATCAGCTTTCAAAAGGAGGGTAACTCCTGCTCTGTGCCTTCAGGATCCCAGGAATCACAGTGGATTTTTACTAGGTTCTTGAAAATACGCAGTGTGGATGGAGGTGCTCAGAGCTGAAGCAGGAATAGATGTATGCTCTGAGCTACTTTTAGACATCTCTAACATCACTTATGCTATATAAATATCTCAGCCTGGTCATGAAAATAGAAGAATGATCAGGGCTTAACCTATGATACAATTTAATATATCTTTTTCAAGGTGTTCACAATTATTTGCCTCACCTTTATTTTTATCTTTGACTACTCTTCTGTTATTATCTAAGCCAAGCCGTATGTCATTTGTTATTGCTATTGTTCACTGACTGGATTACAATTTTTGCAATCAAGAGAAGCAATGGAAAGGAGATTTCTAATTAGTGATATCAATCCTTCCCCCTTGCAATATTATAAATGGCAGATATTGGCAACATTTTTGAGAGTTTTGCTACTGATATGAAATCTTTAGAAATAACCAGGATAGGTTATGGAAATATTTGCCAAGAATGAGTTTACAAGAGTCAAATTATTATTTACTGTTGCATGAGAAAACAAATTCTTGGTTGTAATAATAAAAGAAGTTTGTTCTAACGTGAAAGACAAAGTCTAAAAAATAATCTGAATGCATAAGTTCCATTTTGTCCGCATGTCACAATTGAAAATACAAGGATGAAGAGTACATAATATTCTGATTAATAATTTTGGTCATTTCCATCTCCACCATCTAATATCAGCATCTTATAAGTAAGCATTTTCCAAATTACAGCACTAAAGGACATTTTTGATGAGCTAGTATAGAGTTGGCTGATTTGAGATGTCTACTGTTTTTTTCATTAAGGTGCTGAGTAAATTTTTCCCCTCTTTAAAATATTGCATGTTTTTGCATTATATAGACTTGAGAATGTCTTGTACAACCTTGTACAAGTAAAATAAACTCATTGATCAACTTAGCAAGTAGTAATATGTGTCACATCTATTCAGAATTATCTTTTCTCTGACAAGTACTATTATTCTAGACTGGTTGGTTGGTTGGTTGGTTGGTTTTTGGTGGGGGTTTGTCCTCTAGCCTTCATTTTTGATTCTTTTACTGTGACCCATCAGTCTGTCATACAGTCCAGGAAACTAAAAATGTAATAACAGGTTTCTGTATTGTTACATTCTATTTTGTCCATGTCATGCTAGAGAATTTTCTTTCATTTCTTGGCATTTTTGTATTTATGGCTGACATGTACACGATGAGGCTTAATCTTACTGTTATCTTCTGTTCTGCAAAAATGTTGCCATTTTCTACACATCTTTTCTGAGCCTACTTCTAATAATACTGTAGTTAGGTCAAGCCTCATGGGATATGTCCATGGGCTCTCTCGTTCTCTTAACAAAAATTTGCCTAAATGTTCTGTATTAAGCTGAAATGAGATTTAAGGGGCAGCAAATTTGCATTTTGCAGTGTTGATGTTTGTGTCTAGTAAAGCAAGCGATGAAGCTGTACTACATTTTCAGACTGTACTAAAAGTGGAATTAACCCTTCTGTTCAAAAGATGAGAAGTTGCAAAGTATAACTACAGGGAATAAATAAAAGTTTTTCTGTCAAGAGATGAAAATACATTTGTGCAAAAGGAAGTGAAAGTCCCTTTGCTCTACTCTTGCCCCAAGAAAACACGTTGTGCAGGTGTATATTTAGATCCAAGGACGGATGTCATGTGGTGGGTCCCTCAGGCTGCCTGACAGCCAGCAAACTGCTAAAGAAGGGGTAACAGCTGCTTCCAGTAAAACTGCAATGAAGATGGAAATGGATTAAACCCAAACTTGCTGCCCAGATCTCAAAGGAACAAGTCTGGAAAAAAGGCACCCTGTGCCTGAGGAAATGTCTTAATACCATGAAATGAGAGAGCTCCAATAATGTATCAAAGACAAATTACAAGATAGTTGAGAGACACTTGAGGTTGGAACTGCCCAAACTTCTCAGACTTTATGCAGTAGGCCATTCTGAGAAGTGTTATATGAGAGAGTTAGCTGCCTGGAAATATGGGTACAACAACAAAAATGCCAACATAGCGCAGCTGGAACATTGCAATAAGCACCGGAAGTCACACAGTATCAGTCTGCTATTCAAACTACCTAGCTACGTTTGGTTTTATGCTTAAAATATATATAGACCTAGAAAGACAGGGAGGATTTTGAAAGGCATGAAGATTTTCATGATTGTTTTGGGTGAAATCCTACTCCTCTTTACACTGGTGTCAAGAAAATACAGCAAAGACTGTGTTTCAGTGCTCTTGTAACCCAGCTAAAGATCACATTACCCACATTCACCAATTATTAAGTGTTTTGGTTTTACTGTTCGTACAGAACTTTCTGCTGCAAGACATGAAAGAGATTATTTATTCCTCTCTCTTTTCTTTTTTTTTTTTTTTTAAACTTCCACCTACCCCCCCCCCCCCCCAAAAAAAAAAACATTAATTGTAGCCTTTACTGGTTTAGGAACTACAGTTATGGAGGAATAGTAATTTCATTACATACTGTTTAGGAAGCCTATCTGGAAACACCAATATACACGGTTTAACATATGGGAAGAAGGGAAATAATTTGGCTGGAAATACAAATAAGGAAATTCATAGCATTCAGCTATTTTAAGGCCTAATCATGCCTAGGGATAATTTTTTTCTGTCCTTCTCTATTGACTTTAAATTGGGCTCCTTGTACTGAGATTGGCTAGGCAGAGTTGGCTGACAGGAAGATGGGATATAGATGGAAATGGACCAAGAAAGCAAGGACAAATACCTAAGTATGATCCACAAGTTTTGCCACCTAGTTTTGTCAGTGCATAATGTGAGAAAACCATACTCCAGCAGAAATCATTCTTTTTCCCTTACATTAATGTTGCTTTTCTAGCAGAATAGGTTTGCCAGCTTACAGCATATTTTTTATTGAGGTAGTAAAACTACTGAGGGAGAAATTCCTTCTGCTAGTGTACACAGTGTCTGTTGTGAAGCACTGCTGACATAGTTATGCCAATGTAACTCTACAGAAAAACTGACAGCTTCTCAAGTTAGCCTGTATTTATAGCTCTAGGTTAGAGACAGATTGAAAAGGCCATTAACACTTTTATTTAAAATGCAGTGTAAATAATATTCCCTGTAATTTCTTCTTCTAAAATTATGAGAAACACTTACAGTAAGGACTCAGTTTAGTGGAACTCATGAATGAGCCCTCATGTAAGACTTTCCACTCTCTGATTTCAAATTTCTATTTAGTAAAGCACAGACCAGCTAAAATTCAAACAATATATATTTCACATAACATTTGTGTTCGAGACAAGGTGGAAGATTGTCACCTGCTTACTCTAGTGATTGTCTGACCCTGAGTAACAGTAGCAGAAATCACCATTAGTGGCCATCAGCTGTAAGAGTTACTTTGAGATGTACCTTTCAAAAGTCACCTTTTCTTCCATACTATAGATGTCCTCATGCAGGAGATGGAAAAAGTAAAAGGGTTTAAATGTAACAGGATTTTATTTGGTGTTAGCAACAGAGTTAGTAAGTAGGTAGCTCTGGCTGTAGCCTGCAAAATACATGCTAGGAGCAAACAAATATTCTAAGGTTGAAATTCTGTTGGATCTTCAAAATGAAGCTGAAGTTTTAAAACACTGATACAATCAAGTTACACTTAGTTATCTTTATTTCCTGAGATCAAGAGCAAAAAATCTGAAAAGAAAGTGTTTGAAAACTGTGATGTCCTTATATTTTTGATCTATTCATAACCAGGAAATTACAATAATATTTAAAAACCCATTTTGAAAAATGCATAGCTAGATTAAAGAGACTCAGATAAACTTAGAAAAAGAAAGCAAAACTTCAGATGCATCTTCAGACAACTAGAGCAAAAATTATTGATAATGACAAGTATTGTGACTTTGAGCATTTGTTAGGACTTACGTGATGGTAGAACCAAGGATTCAAGCCCAGCACTACATGAGTTCTTTTTCCTGTTATCAGGATCCTTAGAGCTGTATTGAAAATGTCTCCAGTGCCTTTGTACATTTTCAAGCCCAGAATGCTTTTTTAGTTCTTCAGTCATGTGGCAAGAGTGAGATTTTGCAGGTTTTAAAGATTAACTCTGCAGAAGTGAAAATATCAAAAATCATATTAAGGAGGGCCTTGACTTAGGAAGTGCGAGACTTAGGTTGTTTTCACGTAAGTATTTTAGCCACCTCGTGATTTATTATTATGGACCAGGCTTGCTCAGCCCTTTAGCTGTCTCTTCAAACTAATCAAGTAATCACCATTGTTAAGATTTTTTAACCCATCCCAGGTGACCAGGTGACTTTTTCAGTCATTAAAATATAAAACCACAGGTTCTGATCCTTTAACTATGGGTATGGACTGAGAAAAAAACTGATTACAAAACCAAATAGTTCTATCCTAAACATAAAGAACATACATGTTTTAATATATGTCCTTGAAATATCTTCATGAGGAATTTTGAGTATTATAAAAAGAGTGTCTTCTGCTGAGGGACAAAAAGAATACCTTTTGCAAAAATAGAACTCCAAACAGAGCTCTACTTGCATCTTTTCAATTCTACTTGTTTAGTTTTCTTTAGTCCTTCTCTAACTTCCTGTCACTCTTTATGCTCTGGACCAGAAATTAATCTTCTTTTTACGTTTCTTGAGAGTTCCATAGGGAATATTCACACAGGATTTATCTTGTCATTTCAGTTTACTTTCTCTTCACAGAAGGAAAGAATAAAATAACAGCCCTGTTTATGCACATTCCTGCTACAGAATGTCTACATGAAAAGGGCAAGTTGTGTATTTAGACCACTCGTGATTTTACAAGATCAAGGCTAAGTAGATTTTTTGAGTAGTTCTAATTACACTATATTGTACTAAACTGTATTATCTAACTGTGTAATCAAATACAGCAGAAACTGTCACTAGCACCTTGAAAGTACCAAACAACAACAAAACCAGTAACTAATAAAATACAAGAGTACAAACTCAAGAGCAACAATTGTAAAGTACAAAAGTGTTAAACATCATTGCAGCTCAAATCTTATCAAGTACACATTAAAATTCAGTGCTGTAGAGAGGAAATAGCACAGTATCTTTTAAACAGCAGCCTATATCATAGTAAGGAAGAAGAGAGAAGTTTTTGCAAAACCTGTCAATTTATGCAATGTGTACACAGCCAGATACATAAAGGGTAATTTTCTCACAATGGATCTGGTACATAATATTTCAGAAAGCAGGCTGATGCACTTTATTCTGGTATGTCAAGTCTCTTACATAAAGGAGCTTCATTTTTATATGTAGGAGAACAAATACTTTGGTACGCAATGTTCGGCTCCAAAGCTTGCACTATCATAGATTTTGTATGCTGTAAGAACAATGCAATGAACCAGTCTGACCTTTGGGCATTGTTCAGCCTCAAAAGCTATATTTCCTAGTTCCTGCACCATAACAAATAACCCATGGTATTAGAACATATGCTTGAGAAAGACATCTGACCTCAATTTTAAAGTTCAGATAGTATTTGCTATCTATTTATCACTGTATTACTGTAATGCTCAAATAAGCTTCGGTCAACAGCTATAATTCTAAACTCTCTAGCCCTTCTCCCTGTGTTTCTATTCCCCCAAGGAAGCCATCCAGACCAACTTTCCTTCTTCGGAAGAAGACAACATTCAAATGCAAGGTCTTCCTTTTTCAGCTGGAACTTTTCTATACAAAACAATGATTTCTAGCTGCACGTTGTGAAACCTAAGCCGCTTCTAAATTAATGTACATGCTGCCATTGGCTTGATAGCCCAGGGGCACACTCCTGAAAAAGATTTTAGAGTTTGTAAGAGAATGGTATTTCTCTTTCATCACGGATGTAGTTCTACTTTGTTCGAGACCATTACCGAGCTGATTTGGAAAATCACAGTGGTATAGCTAAGGAGAACTACCTTTCATGCTCACATGGTTAGACTGGACATCTTCTTTATAGATGTCCATCTCAGAGAATTTATATAATACTATGTACTTTCATTTAAGATGTAAATAATTAGTGAAAATGCTATATTATGATGAGCTCAAAAATCTTTCCTGCTCCTCTAAGACATTAATTAACTATGTGTATCCCTGTCAAAGATCGATGATGCTACTACTGCCATAACATCCCAAAAGGGCTGTAATTCAGCAGTGAAGGTCTAATCTCTTAAGCATAGGCTTAATCTCCTAAGTATATCCTTAAACACATTCCTATTTATCAATGAATTGAAAGTGGTTTTATGTCCTACTGACATTATAGCTGATATTCAGTTTTGAATAGTAAAGAAAACACAAAACAGGAACTCTAAATTTCTAATGTCATTTGTTATTTCTGTTTCTCCAACCGTCATCAACCTTTCAAAGAATGGGGAAAAACTATTAGGCTATAGCACCTGTTGGAGAACTTAAATGTTCCACAGTATCAATTCATTTAACAATTGACTTTCACCACTTTGTGACAATGGCCGCAGGGCCGCCCATCCCTGCCGGCTCTCTCCTCCTTCCCTCCGTCCCTGCTCCCGCTGTCCCCTCGGGGCTCGCAGCGCTGTTTCCCGCACGGTTCCCCTCGCTCAGCCCCGGCTGCCGGGCAGCGTTTTGCCCTCCCTTGGCCAGGCTTTCCCCAGGGCTCTCGCCCGCCCGCCCGGGGCTGAGGGGCTCAGCCGTGCCCTGCGCTGGGGCCGGGCGGGGCAGCCCCGGCGCATCCAACCTCTTGCCGCATAAAGAGAATTTCCGTGGATTTCAACGCTTTTGGTTATCTTTTCTCCAGGAGACATAATGAAATATTGTACCAGCATTAAAATTAGTTGCATATAGCTTTGGTAATGTGCTCTTCTCTTGATACAAGGGTTTGATGTAGACAAGATTTCAAAAACCCAAACAGCATTTCCTTAAGACTAGCAATTTATTGAACAAATAATGTTAATGGGAAAAAAACCAACCAAACAAACAAAGAAAAAAACCCACAAAGCCCAACAAACTAGAAAGATCTCATATTTAATGTCTGTGATGAAATAAATATTTTCATCAGAATCCTCTGTAAGTTGAATCATGTCTATAAAATGGTGGGTCTTTTATTATTCCTTGGCTTTTAACCTTTGCCTTGCACTGATGGTCATGCAGAGGGAGACCTATCTGTTTGCACTCCAAGCTTCAGTAGATAGTGTTTTAATAAAATAAATTGGAGTTGGAAGTTAATTACTAGTTTTACTATTGACTTTGTGGAGGACTGTCAAAACTTATCAGTATTTAGAAGATACTTCCCAGCCAGGGAGGAGAACGAGACCAATATTCATATGCAGGGAGCAGACTTCTTGTGAGCGGGAAATGCACTCATAATCCTGTTTTCTCTCTAGCAGACAGGCATTAAAATTGAATTAAGAAGACCTCAGCTCTGCTTTGATTTAAGATACCGACACTATTTGGAGAAGATTCTGTTCTGTACTCCTGTTTCTCTGGCTTTCCTTTGCCCTGGCCATTTGATGATGACTTTTTCTTACCCTGTACTTGAACAATAACTCACAGGCAATTCTAACTCACTTCTAGCTACTACTGCAATAATAAGTAGAGGGAATAAACAAAATGTATAAATAAATATATAATTTCAAATATATAGACAAGGATTATATTTTGGATAGTAGTTCAGGGTGAAGCTTCATGAGAGATTAAGTAAGTCTAAATGTCAGTGCACCCTTTGCTCTGGCACATTTGCTTATCTTGGCTCTCTGATGTGTCAGTTCACTTGCCAACTCAGCAGAAAACTAACCCAAAAAAGAAATAGAATAGATTCCTGCAAGCTCAGTAAGTTGAATTGATTCATTGGTAGGCCAAATGAATGTTGGAGTTGCTACAAAAGAAGAGGGAGGAAGTGGGGAACTGTTGAAGCCCAATTTAAATATGTTTGTGCTGCTCTAGAATTATTTCCAGTTGCACAAGACAAGTAGGCAGTTTAGAATGCCTAACAAAAAAATGCATGTCACCCATGGTGTTGTCTTTTGTAATTTTTTTATTTATAGATATCCAATAAGTAATATTTTTATTGAATGTAGACTTCAGGTTAGTGAAAAATAAGATGATTATTTGCTAATATTTTAACACCAGCAGTCTAGAAAACATAATTTTTTGTACAGTTCTTCCTCACCTCTAGTTTCTGATCACAAATAGAGTTGGTTGCAACTTGTTTTTCCCCCTATCTTGTGAAGAAAAATAAAACCAACAGAAAATTATTTATTCTTATCACTTCTAGTGGATATTGTCTACCATAAATATAACAGCAGCAAAAAGACTAAGGAAAAGGTGGATTCACTATTCAGTAGGGTAAGGAACCTGTTGATACAGGACACAGAAAAGGCCAAGGTACTCTATACCTTTTTGATTTTCTTCTTCTAAAAACTGATAGAGTCTGCTCTTATGTGATTCAGCTCCTTGTACTGCCAGCAGTGTTTGCAAGCAAAACAGTAGCCACAGTACAGAAAGATACATTCGGGAGCAGGAGAGTCAGCTAGACACTCCAAAATTAATGGGCTGCAGTGGGATTGCTTCCTGAGGTACTGAGGGAACTGACTGATGACACTGCAAGATCTTCACCATAATGGAAAGGTCATAGCAATCAGGGAACTTGCCAGTGTTTGAAGAAAGAAGCATCACAGTCAACTCCAAGAAAGCAAGAGGGAGGAGCTAGGGAACTGCAAACTAGTCAGCCTCACCTTGGTCCTTGAGGATGCTATGGAGCAAATCCAACAGAAGTCATTTACAAATCCATGGATAACAAGAGAACGATAGGAACAGTTCTCATGAATTTACCAAGGGCAAATATCCTCTTGCTAAATCATGATGAAAAGGCCAACTCTGTGAACAAGGAGAGCAGATGTTGTTTTCCTTGGCTTCAGCAAGGCTCCTGACCCCATCTACCACAGTGTCATTATAGGCAGATCAGTGAGATAGGGACAGGACAAGAGGACTACAAAGTGAATGGAAATTTGGGCAGGTCTCTGGCAGCTGCTCACTTAGTGATATCCTTTAGGGACTGACCCTTGAATCAAAAGTGTTGAATGACTTTATTAGTTACATGGAATATGAAATGAAATGGAATCTATCCTTAGAAATTCAGTAAATACTGAATTGTGGCTCATGGTCATTATGCTGGAGGACAGGGTTCCCACTGTAATCTAGACAAGCTTGGAAAGGTGGGCTGATGGGGACTTCACAGCAATGAACAAGGCCAGCTCCATTTCATACAGCTAGGGTAGAATAATCTCATGAAAGAGTACAAGATGGGGATTGACTGATTAGGAGGCAGCTTTGCAAAGGAGAACCAAAGGGGATGGTGAACAGCAAACTGAATAGGAGTCAGCAATGTGCCTTGCAGAAAATGAGGTTGGCTGCATCCTGGGCTGCATGAGCAGGATGGTAGAAAACAGGCCATTGGGAGGTGATCCTTTCCCTGAACTCAGCATTTGTGCAACTCCATCTGGAATATCATGACTTTGCTTTGAGCAGAGGTTTGTACTAGATGGCCTTAGGGGGTCTCCTCTAGCCTTAAGCATTCTATGATTCTAAAAACCTAATTTCATACACATAATACCTAATTATTAAGACCAATGCTAGCCACCATTGTATTTGTTGTTCTTACATGGTGTGTCCTTTCTGGGTACTCAAAGATTTGGAGAATTTGATTCCCAATTAATGTCAGTACTACAATCCAGAGAGTAAAAACTCAGTGCAGAAGTGCAATGGTATTGATGTTATCGATCGTATCTTTCTAGTGTGAGTATTCATGCAGCACTAACAAGATTCACCAAATTCTGCCCTAGGTGGCTACACTTAAATTATGGAATGGACCATGTTAACACTATTTCCCTTTCAGTTGTTTGCAACCCTCCTAAACCACTGGAATGGACACTTAAGAACATTACATACTCTTACCCTCTTTAAACTTTGGTGAGTGAGGAATTTTTTATTTGTCCTTCCATAAATAAGAAGTTCTTGCCTATTCTTTATGTCTAGTGACAGCTTGTCAAGGATATATCTATCATTAATTTATAGCTTCAATTTTTGTACTCTTGGAGAAATCTCCTTTATCTGAAATACTGATTGAAAAATTAGGAGTTAAATTTTTCACATTAATGTACTGAAGAGTTATAATTGATACCTTTCTGTATAGCTTTTTGAGATGTCACAAATCTCTTGTTAATGAGGTGACATTCTATGACTGAGAATGTATTTTTTACACATTCCATAAAACATGATTTTGTATAAAATGCTAGATATCAAAAGTATAAAGAGCAATTATTATTAGTAGTAGTAGTAGTATTAGTATTTTTCTTTAGATTAAAATATATGACTGAAAGTTTTGCATAGTTCCCACAATAGAAGTACATTGCATAAAGATTTAATACCAAAAGGAACCTGCTCTTTCTTCAGTGAATAGAACTGTGGAGTATACAGCACACATAAAAATGAAAAATCTCATTTCTGTTGCAAAAAACTGAATCTACAGAGAATTATTAAAAAGTGGAGCCACAGCATAATGACATAAAAATTTCCATGCTGACTTTTCTGAGACAAGATGTATGTTACAATTGTGTTACATTAATAAAAGATTAGCTAAATATGCCAATTATCTCTTCAGTGTAAAATTTCCCCCTCATTCAGTATGACTAGGAAGTTGAGAACTATTTTAACAATTTGTTCCATTTTAATCATCACAAGATAAAAATTTACATTAAAAAAAACCCTGAGCTTCATTAAAAATAGAACCTTTTTTTTTCTTAAAATCCCACCTTTTCTTTTTTTTTAATTTAGATGATATCAGAATAATTATTAAAAGTTCTAGCCAAATTATTTTGTAAGCAATTCCACTGTTTTTACTGGAACTGCTTGTAAGGGGCTTGACCCAGGTCTACAGAATGAGAAAGGGATATTTTTCTTCTGATTTTAATAGGAGCTAGAATAATTTGATAATTCTGGTTTTGTGATAATATATGTATAGTATTCAATGAAAATAGAGTGGGTTGGTTATTGTTTGGTTTTTTTCTTTGCATCAAGAGAGTATATTCCAAATGGAAATGGTCAAGGCTTTTTTCAATTTATTTAGTTTAATGCATTTACTTTTGTGCAGTTAGCAATGACACAAAAAGCAGTTTATATATCTAGTCTGTTCTAATCTAGCTGGTATAAACTACTGATTTTAGTGAGGGAGGACAGTAACAATCCCAGTCTGATGAGACTTGTCTTGATTTGAGGACACTTTCCTGGATCAAATCCCAGGGTAAGAATGTCAAATGCTTCTACAGAGGCTTTAAACCAGCTACAATCAAAGCTCTTTGGAAGGTATTAAGTGAGAAGAAAGAAAAAGCACAGAGATTCTATTAAACATAATAATGATTTTCCGTGTACATTTTTAGTAGAAATGTGGTTCTGTCTTGTTAAATTAGCAGGGGTCATCCTTGTTGTAACTATCTCTATCTGTTATATAAATATACATTTGAGACTTTAAAATGTGACAGTTTGAATTTCTATCATTTGTTGCTGAGTTTTTCATTGCCATTTTAATGCTAGTGAATAACATTTTAACAGAATTGTTAGAATCACAAAAAAAAAAAAGAAAAAAAACAATAACTTTATTTTCAATATAACTGAAAGGCAAGACCAAGGCTTTTAGTGCATTGGGGGCAGCCATTTCCTATTAATTTCTGCTTATCCACATTATATCAGTTGCATATTCTTAACTGTACATAAGGGATTTCAATACCCTGTTTCAATTAATTTCTAATGATAATTGGGAATCAAAGCCCTTTGTATGGCTTTGATAACCCAACAGAAATATTTTAAGGACTCCTATAAATGTTTAGGGAAGAATTCTACTTCAAGCATGTGAGTTGACATTAAGACAATTACTTATGCTCTTTAAGTTAAACATAACCAACTTTTTCATCACTTGCATCCAGTTTGGGATTTAATTCAGAATGAAGTAGGAGTCTTTCAGAAGTTTCAATGGAAGTCAGTGGTCAGCTGGGAAAATGGGAATTTTCTGTCTTGACGGATGATATCTTCACACTCTGTATTCCCTGGTCTGATTCACATTCCATTTTGAGGAAACAATGTAAAAGCAGAAGAAAGACAGCCCAATACCATCCATCTTTTTCTTCTGTCAACCCCAGCTCAAACAGCAATGTTCCTTGTATTCCCAAAGTTAAGTTTCATACAACATTAACAGGAGAGGGAAGCAACTAAGAGTAAGAAATCAAAAATTTATGGTCAGCAAAAAGTTATTGCAATAAAAAAGATGCAGGGAGGTTGTTCCAAACTGTAGTCCTGTAGTACAAAGGATCTAATAATGATGTGGCTGCAGGCAGGAACAGTGACAAGAGGACAGAGTAATATATGAATAGAATGATGAGACAATATAACTCCAAACAATCCTGCACGTTTTTACTGATTTTAGGAAAAAAAGTGTTATTTTCTAGATTTGCATACTTAGCATGCTTTAGAAAATGTAATTGTATGGAACAGATCACTGAGAAGAAAAGAACTTTCAATTTCCAGGCAGAAATGGTAAAATTATCTTCCAATATTTATTACATTTGTTTTCTTTCTATTTCATAAATAATAGTGGAACAAACTTATGTTTAGGATGTCATATACTAGTGCCTTTTCTATCTTTTATTTTCATAATTAAACTGATGGTCTGAGATGCTGTACAGGAAAAGCCCTGAAATAAGAAAAAGAACAGTGCATTAAGGAGAAAAAAGTTTTAAAATTTGTGGCCATGGTGTCACATTATAAGTATGTTTAGATATTTTAAATTGTATTCCATATGTTAGATTGAGATTGTTACACAAAACTGTCTCCTTGGCTTAGCTAGCTTTTCAAAAAAAGTTCCTATAGTAGAATTTCTTTGTCCAAATTCCTGCTCATCATGATTTTTACTGTCCAAACACACATATGCACAAAGAAGCACAGAGACACACATCCGTTTCTATAATGGGAGGAGTTTCTCCATATCTGAGAAACAGCTGGAAATCTTCCGTAGGACTAAGGTGGGATTACAGCTCCATTTTAATGTTTATACTGGCAGATAAAAGCTATCGCCCATGCAGCAGGGGAGATAAGATGGCTGACAGCACTAAGCTGCCTTCACTAAGCAATGCTGATGGCTGCCTTTTTGGCAGCCTGGGGCACTGTGCATGATTAAAGAGAGAAACTTAAGCTAAACCAGACACTTTAAAAAGAAATACACTTTGGAATAATGTTAACTCTACTTAGCACCTAGGATTTCACTGTATATATCTTAATAGTCTTAAGCAGCTCCCTTTGTAAGCAATTCATCCAGGAGTTAATGTGTCAAGTTTAATACGCATCAAGAAACGCTCATTTGTAACTAAAAGGTTCATAATGCAGAGGAGCTTTTCATCTTGGACATGCAATCACCAGCCTCCAAGCAGAGCACACCAGAATATATACCCTGTGCTTGAGCTCCAGAACTGCCGCAAGAAAAGGCTGGCACAAATTTTCTTGCTGTTATTTCCCTTCTCAGTCTCCTAAATTCCAAAGAAAGCTGTATATGTTGGACAGATGCTGAAAATGTGAAGAAAATCAAAAGCTATTCTCACTAGAAATTGTATATGTAAAACTTAAGATTTATCTTGGCTGGCTCTGAAGGCAGGAAACAGCTGGTGAGGCAGGAATGCTTTCCTTTTTTTCTGTCTTTGCCTATAGTAAGCCCAGTCCCATGCTGAACTTCTTAGGAATGTTTGCCGAGTTAAGGTCACAGAAAGATGAAAAACAAAGTAGGAGTAATCAGGCATGCTTTGGCTTTCAAATGGGTGGATTTCCACCAGCTGTGAGCCGCTGAGGTCCCTTCCAACCTTACCCATTCTGTGAGACTCCTTGCAATGACTTCGTGTGTTACACACCTGTACAACTTTCTAGAGGGAGTTTAGCAGATAATATTGTCTATGCTCTATAAAACTGCAAGACTTTAAAGAGAAATTTTTGTAGGCAAGCTGTCAGGCAACCAACTGGGTAAGGAAGGCTGAAGAACAAAATTAATGAAGCCCTAGAAATGGGAATATTCAGGTCTTCTTCATTTATACTGAAGGCTACCTTGACAATTACTTTAGCTTCATGTTTGTTCAAATATGATATAGTCTTGACAATTTTTGCAGAAGATGAGAAACTCTGCATTTTATCTTTTTATCTTTAATTATATTAAAGAATAATGACATCCTGTCTCGGGAAGCTGGTCTTTCCAAGAACATCTGATCCATCCTTTCTTTCTTCTAGAAAGATCCATGATTTTTCAGGTTCATCTGGCTATCCAAATTAAAACGTTGTCATGAGAACAATATGTGAGTTTCTTATATCTGATTTTTACTGTCATAAAGCCCAGTTTCTGCAGAAGGTTATTGTTTTCTTTTCACACAAATTTATATTAGTTGAACAGCAAAGCTCTTTAATGATCTTCTAAACAAATGTAGCCGGTTAATATTCTTTATAGTATCAAATGTCTTCTTTTTATCTTTTTTTTTTTACTTGTTTGGATTTTGTTTCCCCAAAGATTGAATAATCATCTAAGAAATTTTTTAAAAAATAAACATACTGCTGTAAATAAAGAATCAATTAGTGTGGGGGTACTTGTCTGAGAAAGTGCAATAGCTTTAGTTTGTCTTAAGTTGGAACTTCAGAAATTTAAGTTTAAATCCTTAGTCTGACTGGTTCATTTAAAGCAAAACAGCCACAATAACAGAACATAAGGGCCTCAGATAGTCAGTTTTTAAGCTCTTAGCACAGTGTCCTTGCTTGGGAGAAAGTGACATAAAGAGTGTTTTCAATAGATGTTTAACAGTTTTGCAGTAATCAGTCGTGTATTAGTTCCTGTAATCCTTTATGAAATATTTGCAATGACTGTAGCTCTAGGAATATTATTTTTGTTCTTCTTGGAACACCAAGGGTGATGGGGAAACAGATTTTTGCCCAGGTCTCATTCTATAGAATTATCTAAACAAGAAAATTTAAACTTTCTTTTGATTCTTGGAAAATCCAGTGGGATTTCAGTATTTATTGTTATTAAAAAACACTCAACTAATTCCACACAGCTATAAGAAGGTTCTGTTCCAGGGACTGCAAAATCTAAAGGAGCAATGATGTCCCATTAACGTCAAGTATTAGAATCAAACGGGACTTTATATTTGAGGGAATAAAACCCAAGAATGAAGAACTTATACGCCCTTTTTCATCTCACACACTAAATCTGTGACACTGCTAGGGACAATTCTAGATTCTTAGTATACTGCTTTGGCATTCTTCTGACAGAATTCTGACAGAGAGCTGAGAAAAATAGTAGAAATTATCTGACGGAAAGCCTTAAACTGTAGGTATAGCTAGAATCTCTCCCTGCCACCACTAATGGAATACTGCTATTGACTGTGGCAAGGCTAGAATTTCATGCAAAACTTTAAGCAAGCTCTTTCCATAGAAATCTTGGAAAATCGTATAATTGATCAAGCATGTGATTCTAAATATGCAAAATGGAATATTAAAACTAAGAGCTTGATCTTGCAGCCTCCAAGCATATTTAAGCACTATTTTTCTTTACCTACCTAAAGTAATCCCTTCAAAATTTCTGGCAAATGGAAACGTCTATCAAATTTATTTTCAGAGACATATATGGGATATATATATATGTTATATATCTGGACACCTTGACAAATATGATGTTGTGTCAAATTGCAAAGGCACTTGATTCCCCCTTCCAGGATAGTGGAAACCTGAAAACTAATTCCAGGAAAGACTATCATGGAAAAAGGAGAAGAGAAGAGAAGAGAAGAGAAGAGAAGAGAAGAGAAGAGAAGAGAAGAGAAGAGAAGAGAAGAGAAGAGAAGAGAAGAGAAGAGAAGAGAAGAGAAGAGAAGAGAAGAGAAGAGAAGAGGAGAAGAGAGAGAGAGAGAGAAAGAAAGAAAGAAAGAAAGAAAGAAAGAAAGAAAGAAAGAAAGAAAGAAAGAAAGAAAAAGAAAGAAAGAAAAAAAGAGGTGATAGGTGATCCCTGATGAAGAGAACATAATAGAATGTAATTATGGGACCAACTAAACTATGATCACCTCCATTGTAAAGTTAAATGATAACAGCAGTAGCCAAAGCGGTACACAATTTTGGGAATACAAACTGCAAGAGAAACAATTAAATACCATTGTTTAGAAAACTAAACCAGGCCACAACATTTCTCTCTTTCCCTTTCTGTTTGACAGCTGCTGACAGTAAGAGACAATGAGGGCCAGTAGAAGGAAAAAAGGCTAAAAGAGGTAATTTCTTGTGCTGAAAAAAGCAATAACAAAATACAACTAGATGTGAGAAACTAATAAAAGTGAGACTAACATGATTATTTTGTTCACATGGCATGATAAGCTAAGAGGAGCACCAAGGTAAGTGGTAGGCTAGACATAGATATGTGGGTGAATTAAGCACTATTTTCCCCACTGGGTGCATGCAGACAGAAGCCCTGAAGCTGAGAGCTCCTCATACAGGTCCTCATACAGTACGACTTGTGGGATATGGGTCTCAGTTCAGCTGTGACACAAAGAATGCTGGGGATCCTCTCAAGGGCAATGGGAAAACTTACTCCACCACAGCTGTCTGGGAATCCATGGAGTAAAGATGCCTATCAACAGCCTGCTTCATGACCAATATGGTAAGACAAGAATAAAGAATTGATAGGAACAAAATCATTATCAAGCTTGAATAAGCTATCCAGACCTTCTCTAATGGGCTTTAAAACCCAATCTCTTTCTATGCTAAACTCTGAGCTGCTTTAATTTAAATGGAGGTGGGTTTTGTCACTTTCTTTTTATTGTTTTTCTTGCTTCTCTTGAAAGGCTGTGAAAGCAATGATGACAGGTGAAGTACCAAGATGTCCCTTGATCTCACTCATCCATTTACTTGACATTTGGAGATTGTCATCACTGCAATATTTTGGTGCTTGTATATGTTGTCAAGAGCAGACCAAGGCAAAGCAACTGAAAACAATTTAGCAGAAACAAAACACATTTGTGACAACATTATCCCACCTTTACTTTTAGATGCTAATGTTTTTGGAGGCAGAACTATGTAGTTCGTATCATGCTCATAGTGCCTAACAAAGGATCTTTCTGCTTACTTAATCCCTAGGCATTGACTTGAACCCAAGGAACAGTCAATTTTTGAGAAAATACCATATTTTTTAGGAATGAATTTTGTTTTTAAGAAAGAATTAACCTTCTAGGGAAAGAAAATTCTAAACATGTACATATTGCTGAGTTTTTGCAGACCAAAAAAAACGGAGAAAGAAAATTTAAATTAAATTAGGACAGTGTGATCTTTGTTAAAATAATGAATCTTTGACCAGTTTTAGGAGTGCTTAGGAAAACCATGTAGTTTCTTTCAAAGTGTAGAACTGAAATGGAGATGCAATAACATAGGTTGTTTATCTGAAACCTTTTGATAAACCTTTTAGAAAAAAGGGAAGAGATGTCAGGAAAGATGTCAGGAAAGATTCATTCAGCATTGACTGAGGATGTTGGAGTTTTTTTCCAAAGGCCTTACATAAAACTCCACAATATTGCAACGCATTAATATCCTCCCCACCTCTCTGCTGCATATCTATTCTTGCCTTGTCTTATATTACAGAGATAAAGATTTTGTCCAAAAGAACTGAGATTTTATAATGCCAACTACAGCAAAACAGAAATTCAGAGAAGAGAAGGCAGGGCACCATACAGTAAGTAGTCATTTGAGGACAATAAATTATGGCCATAACTACAGCCAGTATCATTTAACTACTCTTTGGTTTCTGATGATAAAGCACCAGCTTACTGTAGTGTTGACAACAATCCTATGGCTCCAGCTTATAGCTTGTCCATTTGCTACCCAGCCATCCACAGTGAATTTAATATAATGCAATAAACAATCACACTCATCAGAAGCAGAAACAGACTCAGACTTAAACCAACAGGAAAAGGCTGCCAACCAGGCAGAGCAAGGCAGGGAGAAACACTGATGTCAGGTCTTTAGCTCCTGTGTCGTGCAGCTATTAAACACGCCAACAGCTTCAGCAGAGAGACCTAATGTGATCCGGGTGTGACAACTATCCAAGAGGAGAGAATGTGTGTAGCGAACATCACCATGACAAAACTCTACATGTTGTTACTTTTTTCACCTGAGATCATAAAGATGGTAGTATAACACCAAATCAAATGTATAATTGAGCTTTGTGATATTTTTGCTCCATGGAAGAATACAACTTGCATTATTATTACTACGACAGACTTCTAGTACACTGATATTTGTACAATACATTTTAATTCATACAATCATGTGATACAATGCATCATACAATGAAATCAGACAATTCACTAAGATCTCCTGTGTAATTCAGATCATGATAGGCCACACTGCCTCCTGAAACACATAACTTGTGGTTTAATTACTGCTTATCTTTCAGAATGGAATCCAGCTCAATCTTCTTCTAAGCTGTCCGCAAGCCATATTACCATTTTGTTGGAAGCCCATTCAGATGGTATATTAGGTCCAAATTTTTATGCATGTATGTGGTTAGATATTTTCAAATTTCTTCCTGTAATTGTACCCTCACTGTACTAAATATGAAAGGCTAGCACAGTATGAGTAGGAAGTCAAATGTTTGTTTTGATGAACTTTCCTCAAGTCCTTGAGTCTTTCAGGTAAAAAGTTGAAGCACTCTAAATTCTTAGTATCACAATCACATCAATTAATGTCATAAGGGCTGAATGACCTAAACTGAGATCTCCACTAACCATCACAATTGAGAGCTCAGTCCTTGGTCAGCTGGTGTGTATTGCAGACATGAGGAAGTACCAGCGGAAAGTTTACTTATCCATATTTCTCTGAAATTTCAGGAAGTTTTTAAAAAGCATGTAAATTGTAACAGCTCTGAATCCTTTCTTTCTAGCCAGTTGTCGCTGTATCACTGTGTTTGCAGTCTGAACAAATATGTAAATGTGTGGCTGCATAAATATTTCTGTGCATATTAGCAATGATAACAGAAACTACTCTACCTGTAAAATATCTAGAATAATGACTGTGTCATGGCCTGCTGCTTGAGACATAAATTACCAGTCAAGTAACAGCTGATAAAGAATTTTCTTTTTAAGATTCTTGTAAAAGGTCATCTAGATATGGCCTTTGGGATGGCTCACAGATTCATTCTTTGTATTTAATATATTCAGTGATTTATGTCTGCTGCATTAAACACACTGCATCAGCACACTGGCCAGAGTGACTCAGAAAAAAATGTGGTTTTTTATTTATTAGGTTTTCCAGCAAAAAGGCTAAAAATTCAACTTTATTTCCAGTAAATTCATCTGTATTCTGCCACCACAAAGTGAGTGTTTCAACATGTTTAACACTTCAGAACCATGTAAGAAGGCATGATATAAAATACATATGTAAAAAACTGACCAACCATACTCCAGAAAAGATGTTTGGTCTAATAATAGGTGTTATTAAATGTGAGAACTCAAAAGCCTGACCACACTAGGAGTTCTGATTCCCTAAAGCACAAGAGCTTTCCTGCTGGATCAGATTGGCAGTGTGCCCTGTCATGCCTGCTTGGCTTCAGCCTTTTTTGTTGTCTCTTTTATTATTGCACCTACCCTTGCAATAGAATATAAATGTACCAAGTAGGGGAGAAAAAACACTCAAATAAACTAAATACAGGAAGAAATAGAAAATTTCTTTTTGTTCCTAATCTTTGAAAGTAAATTCAAAATTTATGCAAGAGGTGTCCATTCTTTCAAACTTAGAACAATAGGCTGGGTCATCAGGTGATGTAGGGTTGAAGGTTTTTTCCCAGCACTATTCTCAGGTTATATAAGATTTTCTTTTAAAATGAAGACAGTGCAGCAGTGTCATCAACAAAAACTGTAGCATCTAAAATAAGATACAATGGAAGTTTTCATATATGATTGTTTGAAGTTATTTAGAGTTCTCTTTTTAACTCAAATGTTGGTGAAATTGTGTTTTGGTTAATTTGTGTCAGTTTGAGAAAACTCACTAAATGGAATCATTTTTTCAGACCTGTTTCTTTGAAGAAGAAAGAAGTCATATGAAAAGATCTTCTTCTAAAAGTGTTCAGAGAAAATTATTTTAGTCCTTCAGGGTTTGGTACATATCTATCTATTTATTTATTTATTAGTTTAAACACTGGGAATAGAAAAGGAATTTTTCATGCAATCTCTAATTTTCTCTCAATTACCTCTCTTATCAAGTTCTCTTCAGTTACTGATGTGTCCAGTCATAGTTTTCTCTCTGTGTCGAATTTCTGTGACAAAATATTCTAATATACTACTTTTCCTTGCACACTTTCTCTGCCCTCCAAATTGTTTAAATTGCTGGATAGTGTTTCTTGGCAGCAGTCACTAACAGCAGTTAAAATTTTATAACCTTTACTTATAATTACAAATTGGACCATGAAGGTAGCAATTGAGAAAAGTGTTTTTAAATTCATCCTGTAAACTACATAGTGTTTATATTGCACCAGAAGTAAAAAAAATGGGATTTCTTGTCTCTTATAATTTGGATTTTTCAAATCCATTTTTACATTGTTGTTTAGAGGCAGAAGCAAATTCTTTCTAAAGTATGTATTGTTTATTAATATTGATAGCTGAATTTACCTCTTTTTTATTAACATTAGAATGAGAATTGTGGTCAACAGCTAATTTTTGATTAATTAGTTTAGAATTATTTGGTTTTCCTTCAGAAGTAATTAAGAGTTTGACCATGGCAATGGTATTAAGAACTAATAAATGACACAAATCATTATAAAATAAAAATCTAGTCTTATAAAAGTATGTAAAAATATTTTGACAATTACTTTTGTGTAGCAATACAGTGAGTAGTAAGAATAAATTTGCAGCCATGTTGGTTTATTTTACACGTGCTCTTTTTAGAAGGATAAGCAAGAAACATAAACACAGTTAAAACTGGGGGATTTCTATTGAAATCTGAACTGAGGGGGTGGGAGGTGAGGCTTTGCAGTTTTCAGTCTTTCCTTAAAATGACTGTGAAACTTAATGATATTGACAACTTTCCAAATTTTGGATCTGCAATAAAATCTATAGTAAATCTGCACCAGATATCTTCATTAGCCAAGAAAAATTTGTCCGAGAAGATTGTGGTAGATTTTTTTCCCAAATTTTAGTTGGTTGCATATTTTAAATAATCATAATATGATAGGTTAATTTTCTCAACAATGTGAAACTCATAGAAAAACAGGAAATCTAATACTGTAATTTAGTTTCCTACTATAGCTTTTATTCTTGATCTGATAACATAAAAATACATTGAATACTTCTAATTTCATTAAAGGCGATAAATCATCTGTGCCATAGGAAGAACGTTGGTAGTGTATATGAGGGGGAATATTTCTGGCACATCATCTGTGCCTTCTTCAATGACTGAACAAGCTGGACTGTGTTCCCCAAAGCCTGCTGAACTGCTTCCAGAGACTTGAAAGGTTCTCAAAGAAGTTATTCAAAGAAATCAGATTTCAGTTCGGTTATCAAACACAGAAAAAAAAAAAAAAATTAATCTCAGGTAATTAAATTTGTATATTTAGATTGCAGATTAAGTTCTACATTACCTCACACCTCCTGCTAATTTGTTACGCAGAGTTGCAGTGCTTTCTCAGACAGTTTTATTTCCATGCTTGCCTTAGCAATGGGTGAAATACGTCTGGCTGTGTCTCACCTTCACCTATCAACACACTGTTGAAACTTAGCGTCACTGCATCACTACAGACAAGCTGAGATGAAGTGCAAGAATGTCC
Source organism: Acanthornis magna (assembly GCA_036785705.1). NCBI lineage: Eukaryota > Metazoa > Chordata > Aves > Passeriformes > Acanthizidae > Acanthornis > Acanthornis magna. Next base: position 12,451,448 of record JAWUZG010000025.1, read on the forward strand.
TACGTACTGTGATGTGCAGGAAGCCAGACAGCTACCTCCTTCCTCTGAGAACTTGAACCTATCAAAAGCTTTAAACAAGAATAAACTAAGATTTCTTTGTCGTTCATCTATCATGGTCAACCCTTTCATTTGCAATACACTCACAAAATGTTTTTCTTGTCTCCTATTATTTTCCTTAATAATGACAAACCACTGTCATATACAAGGTGATGATCTTTGCATGCCAGTAATGTAATAGTCATGCTTCATTTTTATCTCAGTATTCCCAGGTCTGGTTTCCAACCTCAGAAACAGCTACTGAACAGGTTATTATATTTCCCAATGGCTTTTCATTTTAAATCGGAAATGGAAGACAATTTTCACTTCTGACAATCTAGTGCACATGAATCACTTACATTAGTGGAAGCTTGCAGTGTGGGCATGGTAACATGAAATAACTCATTTTCCTATTCATCCAGTGAGCTCTATCCAGCCACAAAACAAAAACAAACAAACAAACAAAAAAAGAGAGAGATGACAATTATTTTTTTCTAGAGTCATTTAGATTTGGCATTCATTCTGCCTCAAGTGAAATTGAAAGGCTGGGGAATCTTCAGCCAGTTAAAAGAAATCCTTTTGGAACGAATCTATGTCTGTTTTGAAGTCAGTGATAGTTTTTCTAGTTGACTTCATTGATGCTACATCAAATAGCTATAAGTGGTGGTTTGTCTGTTTTCTAACTAGAAATTGAATTTGCAAGTGAACATTTGGCCTCATTGAAATTCATCCTTTTTTTTTTTTAACTTTAGTCAGTCAAGAATTTCACCCATTACATTTGATATTCAGGTCATTCTTATGGCCTGAAGTGAATGTGATCTGAGCTAGGAGCAAAGAAATTCAGGATTGTGTATATTTAAATATTGCCACACTTCTAAAAGCAATCAGATGTCTCAGAAAAAAAGTTTATGGGCAATCACAGGACAGCAGGTAGGCAGCCACATAAATGAAGCATAATTGGCTGACTACAGATTTTAGTCAATAGCAAAATGTTTGATAAGGTGACCTTTTAAATTAACCTGCCTTAAAGAAGCAATCTTCCTGAATAGACAGACACAAAGAAGCCTATTAGCAATTGGTAAATTGAAAAGAAAAGCCATCAATCAGATTTGATGATAAAAAAGGTCAATTTTCAAATAACCCATTCAAAAACTGAAGCCTTTTGCTTTAGCAGGAACAATTGCTTAATCAACACCACTTAGCTTCAATAGTTAAATTCTGTTCAACCAGAGTGTGGTCATCTTGCTTTGGTATAGTTCATACCAAAGGAGGAGGTTGCATTTCCTTTTTCTGCTGTTCCTTTAACTTCTTTTTAAAAAGCTGTTCTTAAAAATTAATTCTGTGGTTTGTGCTTGCATGCTAGAAGAGCAACCCAGTGCAGCCAAAATGACTGCACAACAATATCTGGAGCTCAAATGGAAACAGACACTGCTAATTACCTAGTCAACCAGTGTCTCACTTTAAATATGTGACATTAACTTCAGAAATATTTTAAAATTGCTCACAAAATGCTGCGAATTGTTGCACAAGTGAAAGAAGTTTACAATAAAGAGGCAACTCCACAGTTTATCCTGGGGTGGGGGGGGTTTCAGCATTACCTCTGTTTGTGACAAGGTTCCATCTGCTGCACATAAGGACTATTTATTTAAGTTTTGTATACACAATCTCCTTTACTCACTTGGTGTTAGGATGTAACCCTAGATGTATAAAGCATCCAAGAGATTCAATAGCAAGTGCGGCAGGCCGCCCCCTCTGCCTCCCAGGCTGACGCTTTCCTAACAGCCCGGCATATGACATCACTGAATAAACACCACTTGGGCCTCGCCTGGGTGGGAGAGATTCTGGGCATGCCTCTGCCTCCCAGGCCAGCTCTGCCCATCTTGGGAGCTGGGACCACCCCTGGGGGTGTGGGGTAAGGCGTACTCAGGGCCCCGGATCCGCCCATCGCTCCAGATCTTTCTGTTCAGTTATGTATACTATTGGTGTATTTGAATTATACCCCTCCCTCTTATGTTCTCATTGGTTCATGTACGCTTGCACCCGCCCTCTCCCTCTTTCCTCATTGGTCACCCCTCTCCCTATTTAACTGGCTGCCCCTCAGCAGTCGGTGCCATTTTGTTGGTGCTGCTGCACCATTGCCACCGCAATGGCCCTCCTTCCCCTGCTCGTCCTCCCAACTGCCACGAACACTCTACCCAAATAAAGGAGAGCTTGGGAAAGAGTCTTCCTCCCACCACCCTTCGTCTCGTCGTTGTCTTCTTTATTATCGTCTGCAACAAGCAAGATCTAAATACAGACAGCAAGAAGTAGTTCCTTAATTTCTCTTATGCATTTGTATAAGTCTGAAGGATACAAGACAAACTAATCTTAAAAGTTTTGGTAGCATCTTAATTTATTAGGTGGAATTTAATTTAAATGCTTTTTTTTTTTTTTCCCATGTCAGAAGGCCTCCCTGATTTCATTTTTAACTGAACACAAAGAAAGATGTTAAGGTGCAGACTTGTCTACATGTGATTAGCACAGGAAAAGCCTTCCTTTCCATTGCATTGGCTCTTTGGAAATCTTTGGTGTACAGACCCCTTCTATCACTGTATTTTCTTGAAAAGTGTTTCCTTGTATATGGGGGTAGAATTGTGAACCAGATATTAATTTCATTTTACCATAACAATGAAATGTGTTACTTTTACGTAAGGTGGAATGAGTTCAGGGCACATACAGACTAGCACATGTCCCAGCTTTCATCAGGAAAGATCTCAGCAGAGATTCAGGCTAGTCACTGTACTGTAGGAATGACAGTTCTGCTTTTCATATAATCTATTTTTTTTTAAATCTCTGAGACAGAAGTTGACAGTTTTAAGAAAACTAAGAGGAAAAGAAAAGGGGGGAAAAACAAAAAGAAGAAAAGACAATTTGTCAGTCTTTATACGAAACATTGCTTTTTACTCATTTCTGGCCTCTAAACATGAAAGATCTTGTTGGTGTCCCCAATTAAGTGTAGGAGATCAAAGAATCAGTGATATATAACCTGCTGCCTGTCTAGCAGTATTTCAAAAGAGAGATCAACTGAAAATTATAGAAAAATGTGCCATAAGTTGCTAGAATGTAGCTCCTTTTTCCTTTTTTTTTTTTTTTTGCTTTTGCAAGAAACAAGAGTGAAAATGCAGGAGATCTTTCCTGACTGTTTCCTGTTATCACACAATTACGTAGGTATCAAATGGAGCATTAAATGACATGACGCAGAAAGACCAGGAATGCAAAGTTCAAAAAGTACTTGTGTCAGAAATATCCAATTATTATTTGTCTTTCCTGGCATCCACAACAATATACTAGGTACTCTATGTGGTCTATATGGCCTTATTTCTGAAAAATTTTACTGAGAAGAGTAAAAAATTTTAATTTTTAGATAACATTTTAAATAAATAATAGGAAAAAATATAATGAAATATTTTTAATTTCCTTTCTTTTCCTTCTGCATTTCCACTCTAAATTCACCCTTTCCAATTATTCCAGACCAAAAGGCTAAGAAAATCAATGAGGAAAGAAAAAGAGGCAAATAAGGAGAATTGTAGAGATGAGGATTGCTCTTTTTAATAACAGCCTCCCCCCAAAAAAGTTGGACTAATATATTTTTGTTGTAAGTGTGGGTTTTAGTTGACTTCCCATTGCAAAAAACTTCGGCTGAATGCTTTTGAGCTTTTTCCCTCCTTCTTTGACTGTCCACATAAAAACAGGTTATCTGTAAAGATCTGTTATAATTTGGTGGACTTATTCCTTGCCTGATTCTTTTACGGCATAGAGTCAGAACAGATAGAATTTAAGTCCTAGTGCCTTTCTCATCCCCTGGTGAAGAAGAGATACCTCTGTGACTATCAAAGCATTGTGACATGGATTTTAGTGGCCTAGAACTCAGTTTCTCTTTTTTGGTGGAAGTTTGGATACTAAGATTTAGGTCTTCAGTTTCACATCTCTTCATAGCTTTAGTGCTGCAACTCTGCCTCTTTTAGACTGTTGCTAAAATAAACTCAAACATACCACTAATGCAAGATTTAGCTGTAACTTTGCCTATGGGAGGAACAGATTACCCAGACTTTGTGTTCTTTACACTCGTCAAATGGATGACGTGTGAGTTTGAAAGGCTCTTTGATGCCAGAGCTACTCTGCTATCCCCCTTGTGTAAGCTGCTTTGAGACTTCCAGATGAAAAGTGCTATAAAAGTTCTAAATGGTATTGCTGTTATTATTTATTATATATTAAGCTAGAGTAAACTGCACATTACTTTTTTATGTTTATGCTTGGAAAGGGGAATGTATAGATAACTCATATTTGATAATGTAGATATTTGGAACATTTGCTCTGTGCCCTACCATCTGTTTCCATTATTAAAGCCAAGAGAGAATTTTACATGGGCAGAAACAAAATAAGGATGGCAAATTCATTTCACTGTTGTATGTATTGAATCAGGCATGTTTCTCTGTTCACTTTCTAGTTTTCATACTTTATCCAACTGTAATTGCTTTTTGTTTTCAGTACCCTTGTGCCAATTGCTAATGGTGAACTTCACTGGGTTGTGAGAAAGTTAATAGTTTCATAAACTTTATTACAATGATCTCTCTATAAACATCTCAAAATCTAAAATGACAAATAATTGCTTCTCATTAGCAACGGCCTATAAACAGTTTATTGGTTCACCAATACTGAATCTATATAAATAATATGTGCAGGACCAGAGGAAATTGCCTACATACTATTAAACACATGCTGGACTATGAAAAGCAAAATGCAGGACAGCAAAAAAAGCAAAAATCCAACATGAAGAGCCACAGTGAATTTTTTTGCTTTTAAACAGAACTCTCAAGGAATTAACGGAGAGATTTAGCGTAAATGTTTAAGGTACAATGAAACCCATAGATAAAATGCAATAGATTTCAGGAAAAAAGCTATTTGCTGATTTCAACTCTTTTCAGATTGTCTGGCATGGTCACATTTGCCTCTAGTTTTAAATTCAATAACAAAACCTTCAAAGATAATTGTAGAATATGTTAATACCTTGTGCAAAATGAGTCTTCACCTTCAGTGCAGTGCCTGGCCAGTAAAATTATATTAATTGCAATATTAATTGCTACAGTATTAGCAGCCTGCTAGATAATTACAATTATATAAAATTCAAAGGCTGAAATCTCAACTGAAATGTGATCTCAGGTTTCACAAATTGACTGTGGTCACTGTCAAGCATGACACACGTTACACATGTAAGTGGTATTTAAATGAGTCTAACATATTCAAGAACTAATGTATTGTAAGGTGTTTCTCATAAGAGAATCCAAAGCACCAGCCACATACAGAAATCTGGCATAAGTTTTGGTTTCAATGGCTTAATTCAGACAGGCACTATATTAAAATGCATCAGAAAGTAATGAACAGATAAGACCCATATCTGTAAGCAAAATTCCTTGAGTTAGTCTCTGTGCTGGTTTTGCTTAAGAAAGAGAAAATTTTCATCCTAGTAGCTGGTGTGGGGCTGTGTTTAGATTTCTGCTGAAACCAGTGCCAATAACACAGGGATGTTTTTGTAATAGCTGAGCAGTTGCATGCAGCCAAAGCCTTTTCTGCGCCTCTTACTGCCCTGCTGGCTACGAAGGAGGGAGTGCATGGGAAGCTGGGAGGAGACACTGCTGAGACAGCTGACCCCAACCGACCAAAGGGACATTCCAGACCATATAGTGTCACACTCTGCCTTAAATTTGGGAAAGAAGGAAGAGGAGGGTATTCAGAGCGATGATGTTTCTCTTCCCATGTCACCATTATGTGGGATGGAGCCCAGCTTTCCTGGGTGTGGTTGAACACCTGCCTGCCCATGGGAAGCAGTGAATTAATCCCTTGTTTTGCTCTGTTTATGTGTGTGGCTTTTGCTTTCCCTATTAAACTGTCTTTATCCCAACCCATGACTTTTCTCACTTTTACCCTTCTTACTCTCTCCGCCATCCCACCAGGAGAGTGTGAGTGAAGTGCTACATGGAGTTTAGTTGTCAACTGGGGTTAAACCTCAACAGTCTCCAAAATTGAGAAGGAGGCACCTAAGTTAAACAATTTTCAAAACTTCAGAGCCTCAAGAGGCCTCCCAGAATGCAAAAGGAACAGGCTTTTTTAGTTCATAGTTTCAGCGTTGTTTTCTTTGATGACTGAAAAATAATGTTAGAGGATTGTTGCTGATTGCAGGCAGAATTGCTCAAGTGCAATTTTTAAATGCCTTATATAATAAGACTATGAAATTATTCCACACATGGATTGTTTAAAACAGCTGCTGTAAGTGCCTGAAATTATTTCATCTAGTACAATGCCATTTTAACTACTTTTTTAAATTTAGAAAAATATATGCAATTAAGGTGTAATTACAGAAAAATGAAAGTGCCAGTGTAATTAAAATACATTAAATGTATAAATATGTCCGCAATTCCTTCTGATTTGTTTGTCTGCTTCTATACTCTGAATTGTTTTTTCTAGATAATTTCTTTCACATATATTTTAGGAAGCTTAGCTGGTGGAAAACATTTCCCGTATGTCAGAATCATTTAATATCTTTCCCAAAATAGTTAAATTAACATTTATTTTAAAATCAAATTAGACATAACATCAAGAAAAGCTGTAATACTAGATCAGAATGTGGAAGTAGCAGTCCTGATAGCTAATGTTCAATTAAACCAAGAACAAACTCACTCAGCATTACTTTCAGTAGAAAGACACTCCTCATTCTGCCTCCCTAAAACTGAAAAGGGTTGAACTGTTTACTTAAGAAACAGGACCAAAAAAGGTAGAAGTGGAAAAATAAGTATAGTGCAGAAAAAACTTAAAAGAGGTGTGTCCACCTTCTCTCACAGTACTAGACATCCAGGAAAATTGAAATGCAGCAACTTTATGACTGGTAAAAGAGGAAACATTCTCACACAAGCAGCTTTGGGAACTAATTGCCTGAAGGTACCACTGAGGCCAAGAGCTTATCAGGGTTGAAAACAGGATTTAACATTTACACAGAAAACAAGAATATACAAACCTGTAATAGTAGGATTAAGTGTTTGACCCTGCACCAATTGGATTCAATGGGTTTCCTGTGACTTCAGTGGTGTGAGATCCAGACTAGAAAAGAGAATTTCAGAAAGGATAAAACCCTCTTGCTTCAGAGTATAAGAAAGGCTTTAACAATCAGAGATTAGGAAAATATTTTTCTGACAATGAATCCCATAACTTTGTGATGGATGTTTCTTCTCTCTTGTATTAATTTGGGAATGAATTAATCTTTTTCTTTCTTCTTAGGAGTAAGCCTAAAAGCTCTATCAAAATCCCCATCCATAAAATGTAAGTCAGTCACAAATATAATGGATCCAGCCTACTTAATGTTAAAGTACAGTTAAAAATATTAACCAGTATAAACAACAAAGAAAAAAAAGGGGGGATTTCTTATTGTATTTAAAAGAGTATTGCACATCAACTCGAGTCCAAATGAAAGCAAATAATTTTAAAGGAACTTAAATGTATCCTGCAGGTAATATATACCACATATTTCTGCAGTGGCTAGAGAAACTGCTCTAATTTTTAACTGAATAATAGAATTAATACTGCATATTAAGATGAAACCTGTACAGATGATCAGAAAATATTTTAGAGCTAACCTCAGCAGTCTCACATACCCTTTCATTGAAGAGTCAATAATGTAGTTATGCCAATAATTAAATATGCAAATATGGATTTAACTCCAGAGAACTTTAAATTGTGCATTGTTTAATTTCCACTCTGAAATATTGCCTTAGTGTTACTTCCAAGTCTCTCCAAATCTAATCTATAAAAAAAGAAATTAATGGATGGTATGTTATCAGGTTGACTGTAGGAGAATGAACTAATAAAGAACATACAGAGCAAAGAAACACAAGCGCTACCAAACCAAAACCCTCCAAAAAAGGAGAAAAATCTAAGGTTTATGTATTGGAGACTATCAACTCAGAAGCGCAGCTCTGAATAAACATAGCAGAAGACTTGCATATTCACAGTGAAAATTATACAAAGGACCACTAATGATTACTTTGCAAAATGGATAATACAGGGTAAGAAGATACTATAGTTTTCCTATGATTACTTCTACAGACAATGGAGGCAGCAAGACAAGAAAGGTTTCATTAAAATTGCATGCTGCTTCTCTATTTCCCTTTTAAACTCTGGTTCACACAAATTTTCCACAATATTTTCTTTGTGGAATTTTTCTTTTTACATGAGAGCTATGTGATATAAATACCTTTATTCTAAGGAGTCATGCTTGTGTCAGGGAGATCAACAGTTCAGTTCAATATTGTGGGGTATTCTCATCCATTAATTATATTTCATTTTTTCCAAGAGACAAACTACATGAGCCTGGTTGTTTTGAAGAAGGGAAAGGATAATACTTTAACTGATATTATTGCTAAGCCACTCTTCATCATCTTTGAAATGTCATGGAGAGCAGGAGAGGTACCTGAGGACTGGAGGAAAGGCAGTGTCACTCTACTCTTCAAAAAGGCAAGGAGGACCCAGGGAACTACAGACCAGTCAGCCTCACCTCCATCCCAGGAAAGGCAACGTCGCAGCTCATGCTGGATGTCATCTCTAAGCACATGGAAGATGAGAAGATTATTGGGAGTAGTCAACATGGATTTTCCAAAGGAAATGATGGCTGCCTGTGATGGAATGACTAACTAAATGAAGGGACAAAAATGGATGTGGTCTATTTGGATTTCAGCAATGTTTTTGAATGTCTGCCATAACATCCTCAAGAGTAACCTAAGCAAGAGTGGTCTGGATGAGTGAATAGTGAGGTGCATTGAGAAATGGCTGAATGGCTCCGACAGCTTTGCTCAGTGGCACAGGGCCTAGTTGGAACCCTTTAGTGAGCATTGCTCCCCAGGAGACAGCACTGGGTCCCATCTTATTTATTTTTCAATGACTGGTTGAAGGGACAGAGGGCCTCCTCTGTGACTCTCCTCCTTCTGTGACTCTGTGACTTCACTGTCTTTACCAATTTTGGTTGTGCTGAGCACAACTTGAGAGCATCTGAGGCTTAGATTGACTATAAATTGAAAGTACCCAGTCAGGTTTATATTTATGAAGTGACAGTCTAGAAGATCTCACAAGACTTTTCAGTTGAGATTCCCTAGGTCTATTACTAAATCAAATACAATTGTTTATAGACCAGGAGTCAATACTGGTCTTCCCCCAAATGCCACTGTCCATTGCAAAAGTTCATAAGTAAATATTTACAGCAGAATGATGAAGTGAAGTAAGATCTCTGGAGTTCAAGACTTTTTACTTTTTACTTCTATATAGAATTGATTTTGTTTTTGTTTTTAAACCACCAAAAAAGCCTTTCATCTCCTTATTAGGAAGAGAGAGTGTTTTCAGGGTTATGTTGTTTAAGGGAGAATGCCAAAGGACAGAAACCTAAAAAGCAAGCCAGAACCTTTGAAGGACTCTGTCATTTTCTCATAAATTCTGCTGTGAGTGCAAGTGCAAAACAGAATCACAGAAAGAGCAGAGCTTTAATTCTCTATGTAGACTCGGGATTTTGACCTGAAGCCAGATTGGATCTTTGTGCTCCTTGTGGAAAGATGGCTGGGGGTAAAATTAGACCAAACTAAGAAGTTATTTTCACATCCTGAGAGAAGTTATAAAGGTACAGAAATTATAGGGTAAAATGCAGCTGCTTCTCCGTGGATGGAAGACAGCTGGCATGCTTCATGCTGATTCCCCATACAACGGTAAGCACCTGCTAAGGGGGATGGAATGGAGGGTGCAGCAGAGTAGAGACACCGTGTCATGTTCAGACCCCGTGGAAATCCTTTCAGGGAGGGGAATTCGGTGGTACTTTGCAGCTGATAAACCACAGAGCACCAGCCAGCTGGGAGAGAGAAGATGTCCTGTTACTGAGCCAACAACCGTGATGAAATCTCTCTCCTTAGATGAACTTGGTTCATTATAGTCTAATTGTAATATTAACACACACATCCACCCCAAAGTTGCCCACCTCCAAGATACGACCATCCCTCACTGGACATGTGCTCTATATTTTTTTAATAGTATCTTTAAAAGCAAAGCAAGAGAATTTCACACCAATCAGTAATGGTAGGCAGAACTAGAGTCTCTCAAGCTCCACCTAAACATAAAGAAACAGTATAAAAATAGGTCAAGAATGGAGCAAAAGTTAGGGAAGACTCCAGCAGAACTGCTGGGATTAGTGAACAGGCTGAACCTGCCTTCTCCCCCATAGGGATGACTATTGGGTAAGAACTGTACTCTGTGCTTGCTGAATACTTTGGCTGGGATTTGAGACAGTGATTTTAATACATTTTTGCAGTCAGACACTGTCACTGGCAACCCTTGAATCTTAACCTGCCACAAAATTATATTAATAAAGAGTGTTATGCTGTAAAGTGTTGGTGAGTCCTTCTCAGGCGCTGGCAGTCACTGCCAGTGGGTAACATTCTCAAATAAAGCATAAGATCCACTGAGAGGCCATCAAGTGGGAAGATCTGCTGAGGGGCCTCTCTTGTGCTGTTGGTGTGTGTCCCTGAACAAGTCAAAGCTGGCCCTCCAGACCAGCAACACTGCTCAGTGAAGGGTTCCCCTAAAGGGGCGCTGACAGACTGCTCAAGTAGAAGGGTCTCAGCTTTCCTGGGGCACTGACAGATCAACTAAGCACCAAGGATCGAGGAAATCTCCCCACACTAAGGGTTGAGGAAATCTCCTTTTCACATGACAGCTCCTTCTTCCTAAAAGAAGAATTTAACTGTGCACTCTTGTGCATTTCAGCTTCTATGTCATTTCAACATTTCAGTATGTCAAATGTTACATTAAGGTGGTGATCCACACTGCCACTAAAAAGCATTGAGTTCCCTTTCTCATTTATAGACAAGGCTGTTTATTTCGCTGTCAAGAAAAGGAGAATAAATTTCTATAGATTCATGCATAAATGTTCATGGATATGTATATGGATTCACCTACATACAAACATGAATATTATAGTTTGTATATATTCAAATAGAATTTGCTGTCTTTCAAAATAAGCTTTTTTTCTGATACTTAAAATTTGGAGAAAAAAAAAGTTATGATTTCAATCTATTTAAAGTGAACCTTTGAGTTTCCTTTCTTTTCCCTTAAAAATATATTTGCAACTTTCAATCAGCTCTAGTCTTGACCAAAGTGTTTGACAGTGTTTTCAGATAAATTTGTTCTTGTTATAAAATGCTGGACTCACATCTACACTGAAGGTAGGTGTCATGTATTGTTTATTTGCTGTCTTATAGACGAGACATTTGAAAATAGAAAATATACAGGCTCAACAAACCAGACATGTTTTTCCACTAAGAACTTTATTTTTGTCAGTGTAAATATAGATAAAAAACATCATACAATACAAATGTGTTGTATGGAATACAAATATTTCCTTGCATTTGAGTTTCTGACTCAGTTCTCAGGTTCTCAGTTCAAATACTCATCTTCCAAGTTTTCTTGAGAATCTTTTTAACAACTCACTTTGAGACCACCTCTTTGAGCTTGTTATTTACCATTGTTTGTACCTTTTTAGGAACATAAGGTAAATTTCTAACTATTAGCAAGTTGTTTTACTGAATTCACTGTTAAAAATTTTGCATATTTGATGTCTGTTTATTTTAGTATTGTCTGTAGGATAGACAAGATTGCTGAAACTGAAAGCAAAGAACATATTATTAGCTGAGTGTGGGTATTTTAATAGGGCTTTCAAGCCTTCATATATATTCAACAGTTTAGTTCCCAAAGGCTTTATTTTTAGTTTATCTTTAATATGAATATATTTCATTATTTTAAATGTTAACAAGTATAAAGGGACTTATAAAGAAAAAAAATTAACACTGTTGTCCCTACCACAAAATTAGCAAGTATTTTCTCTTCTCCTTATGTTTTATCTTATATTCTCTACGTGGAATAACTCAATAGGTAAAGCATTTGATGTTGCTTTTAATGATAGGGCTGAAACACCACATCTCTTTCTTTTTAACTGGTAAGAGATACAGAGTGTAATCCAACGTGCATTACACAGCCCTTCTGATTTTGCTGGATTTTGGAACGTGTCGTAAGTGAGCTATACATTCTTGATTCACTCAGGAAATTAGCCCCAAAACTACCTCACAAGACATGACCTCATCCTTATAATGAGCACTGGACAATTTGTTTCAGTAATGGGTAAAATGGCAAAAAGCCAAGGAGGGTAGGGGAGAATCTTGTCTGTTATTTTTGTCAACCTTGGAATAATGTAAGCTTTGTACAACATACAAAGCATCACTTAGGAGCTGTTCCTAAACTGCTAAAGATGAGCTCTGCTCTCTGCTATAGGCAGTCAGCTCTCACTGAGAACAGTGGGTGTAGTCTATGCATGCCTGAATTTAAAATTTCTTCTAGACAGTATTGTTTTGTAGTGCCTTTTTTCCCAGTGGATCCTCTCTCAAATTCTTTCCCTTTCATCTGATTGAATGAGACAATTTTTTTTTTTTTTCTGTTAGTTCATCGGTATCTTTGCTTCAGTTTCTCAAACAAAGCATTTCAATTTTGAGCCACTTCAGTCCATGAGCACTTTGGGGCAAGGGTTGCTTTCACTCTGCATTTAGTGCTCAGGACAGTATTGTTTTTTAGACCCACGGTATTCTAAATTTTAAGTAATATGCCACAACTTTAAAAAGAAAATGCAGACTGGGTAAGAATTGTATACCTGCATCTGATTTACTTGGAAACCTTCACTTCACTCTCGAGTATGCAGCATGGAGAAGGCACAGATTATTCTCATTTGTATTTACTGACCATTGAAATAAAAATTGTAGTTAATTGACATTTTCACAAAATACTGTGTAGTCTTAGCTTTTGAAATGTCCTTCATACCTAGTGAAGATAGTTAACATTGGAAAGCAAGAGATACAATTTTTATTGTTGAAATCCATTCACCTCAGAAACAATGGATCATGAAAACTGAGAAAGAATTTATGATTCATATTTCTGTTTGCAATGACCATTGGACATAGACCTAAGATTCATGTTTTTTTGGAAATGAGACATTAAGACTAATCATGACATATTATAAATTATCTTAATGAGAAAGAAAATTGTTTTGCCTTTAATTAAACAGAGTTAGTTTCTTGCTTTTATAATGTTATGCAACTGACATATGGATCTCAATGTTTCATCTACTCCTGAATGTGCATATTATACATTCATATGTATATACTTGGCCCAACCAAGCAGCATTTAAAGGAAAACAATTTAAAATTTATAGGATCAGAGAAAAGACAATTAAAAAGGAAAGTACAGAAGTGTTCAAAATAATGTACAATTAAAGGACAGCAAATAATATCATCTCTAATAGCAAGATGTGACAATTTATAGAACTGAAAGGCAACCCATTTGAAATGAATAGAAAGGAAATAAATATATATACAATTCATCATTAGCTTCAGAAAATTATTTCACAACTTGTCTTTTAAGCCTTTTAAGTCAAGGCTCAATAGGATTCAAATCATCTTAATATATTCATGGACAACAAGAATAACTATGCTTACAATAGAAAAGTCAAAAAGTCAATGTAAATTAAAGCTATAAGCTGTCATTAGACATGTAGAATAAAGAAAAGCTTCTTCCACATCAGTCCACAATCACACATTATTGCTTCTTCCTTTTATGAAATTGGTTATTTTCAGAAAAAACTGCAGGCGACTGGATTCAAAACTTTCCCTTCTGGCCTGGACTAAGAATTATTACAGAACTGGCCCCTCCTGACGAAAATGGTCTTAACTTACTAAGTCATGAAAATACTTATTCATGGGTGTTTCATGTATAAAATCATAAACTCACAAAATGGTTTAGGTTGGAAAAAACCTTAAAGATCATTTAGTTCCAATCCCCATGTCATAGATAGGGACACCTTCCAATAGACCAGGTTGCTCAGAGGCCTATGCTACCTGGCCTTGAATGCTTCGAGGAATGGGGTATCCACAACTTCTCTGTCCAACCTGTGCCAGTGCCTTACCACTTTCACAGTAAAGGATTTCTTCCTTGTATCTAACCTAAACCTATTCTCTTCTAGTTTAAAACCAGCCCCTCTCATCCTCTCGCTACATGCCATTGTAAAAAGTCCCTCTCCATCTTTCGTGCAGGTTCCCTTCAGCTACTGGAAGGCTGTGCGGTAAGGTCACCCTAAAGCCTTCTCTTTTCCAGGCTGAGCAATTGCAATTCTCTCAGCTTTCCCTTACAGGAGAAGTGCCCTATCCCGCTAATCATCTTGGTGTCCCTTCTTTAGACTCATTCCAACAGGTCCATGTCCTTCCTATGCTGGGGACCCCAGAGTTGGATGTAGCACTCCAGGTTGGGTCTCACCAGCATGGAGGGCAGAATTATATCCCTGAAATTGGCTTTTTGGGCTGCAAGTGCACATTGCCAGCTCACGTCCAGCCTCTTATCCACCAGCACCTTCAAGTTCCTCCCGGAAGAACTGCTCTTGATTTTTCATCCCCCAGCCTGGATTGATACTGGGGATTACCCCAAATCAGGTGCAGCACCTTCTCTTGGTCTTGTTTTACCTCACGAAATTCCCGTGGGCCCACTTCCTGGGCCTGTCCAGGTGTCTCTGGATGCATCCCGCCTTCCAAATGTGACAACCACACTCTTCAGCTTGGTGTCATCTGCAACTTACTGAGAGTGTACTCAATCCCTTAGTGTACATCATTAATTAAGATAATAAATAACACTGATTCTGGTACAAACTCCCAAGTGACACTATTCATCACTGATGTCCATCAGGATTCTGAGCTGTTGACCACTGCCCTCAGGATGCAACCGTCCAACTAAATCCTTATCCACCTAAAATGAGTACTTCATGTCTAAAGCCCACAAAATGCCTCTCAGTCCTTCTACATGCATGTTGCTTTTGCTGAATGTTGTGGTTTAGAAATGGAACTCCCCAGCTTAATGTCCCATCCCCTACCAAGACTATCCCAAATCAGATGCCACTTATTTGCTTCCCTCTCTCCCGTCCCCCTTCCCCTTCTCACTTCAGGGATGAACTTGAAAATTGGAAGAACAAAAAGGTGATAATCATTGGCTGAGATAAGAAACAATTTACTGGAAAGAGAAGTGAGTTAAGAAAAAGAACAGTAACAATATCAATAATAAAAGTATACAAAAAGAGACAGTTCACATGCAAAAACGCTCACTGCAGACCTCAGGCAACAATGAACAATTGCTCCCTACACTACCACGTCCTTCCTCTCACTGCGGTGATGACCTGAGGTGGTATAAAATAACAATCTAGACATTCCCACAGGGCTTCTGGCCCTTCCTGCTCACAGCTACTGTGAAAAAATTAACTGTCCTGGCCAAACCCAGGACATGGAATCATTCGATACAAGAACATTAAGAACGTTCCATGATGAGCTTTCTTTTTCCCTTGAAATTAATTTTTATTAATATTAAATGGGAATCTTTAAGCTTAAAACATGGCAGAGAAAGAAGGGAAACAAAACCTTCACAGTTCAGGAAAGGTGGACAGTCTGCATGTACCTCAATATCAAGCTTTACTTCCTTTTTTTTTTCCCTTCTCATTTCTCTAGTCCATGTGAGTTCAGGTCAAGCCAGGCTGAAACTTCCAAAATACTCAGCCAATTAAGGTAATTCTGATGGTGTGTACTCATGGCAACTGTTGGTATAAGATACTGTGAAAGTTGTGGAAGTCAGCATGCCAAAAAGTAATTGGTGGCAGTATTCCAGAAAGAAATAAATTCACTGAATAGCTGTTAATAAGGTTTTTACTCAGGGGTATTTCTCTCTCATGCTCTGTGTTAGTAACCCTAACAACAGAACTCTCCCTCATGAATTAGTGAAACAGACTAGATAAAACAATATAAAAAGAACATATAAAATTTCTATTAAATGATACAAAGCTTAAAGACTTTCCCTAATGCCCTCATCAATTATAATAGAACATTTCACATAAACATAGGATGCAGAGGTTTTGGTGAATAATATAAGAAATACATGTGTACATGTTTGCACATGTATGTACATGCACACTTGAAAGAAGGAAGCTGCTTTTGTCTCTCATATAAAAGTCATAGAAGCAATCCACATAAAGAGGAAGAAATCATGTACAAAATGCCAGTAGAGACTTACCAAAGACCCTATTCTTCAACTGTACCACAGGTAAAAAGATTGTCATATCATAGGGAGTGGCATGTAGTTCGCATGAAGAGTATGGATTTTCAGAATTTTGGAAATCCCCTGTGTTTCAGAGTTCCCCTTTTCACTCTGAAGAATTCTCAGCATTTGTAGCTATCCCCCACATCCTCATATCAACATCGTAACCACCTAACAACAGTCCTGAACTTTCTTGCTTCAATCTAACAAAAAGGGATTAAAAATCCCATATTTAAATAGCTTCATTTGTGCAAGTGTTATACTCTCCTGACTCCATTGCTCATGAAGCACTCACAGGCAGACTAAACTACTGCATATAGTAATACCAACAATACTATAGGTTTGGTTCAGTTTGCTCTGATAAAATCTATTATACTAACCATGGGTCCTGTGCAAACACATTTTTCTGTAAATCTTGAGTCAGTTCCCAGTGAAACTGTGCCAAAAGATATCTGGGAAGAACATGTCAGCAAGTACTTAGAAGTAATCCTCACATCTTTCCTCCAGTAATTCATTTTGCAGTACCCTTTCCTGTCAAACTGGAGATGAAAAAATTGCCCCCTCTGAGCTGATGAGATTGATTTCTTTTACAGGCAGTGTTGTAACTAGTTTACGTAAAATGAAATGTGTGTCACAAAAAATAAACCACAGAGTGTCACTGAATAAAGGAGAAAAGTGTTTCTTTATACTGATGGCAATACTTATTTTTGAGTAGGACAGAAATATCAAAAGAATGTTTTATAATCTGTTGTTTAACACATTCTTGTCTGTTTGTCTGGCAATGTAAATAGTGTTCTGTGTTATAGCAAAATGGTTTAAACTGTAAGGCTTATTCTAAGCTGGTTGAAACATGTCACAAAATATAGCTATGCCATGAGTAACTTTCATTATATTAATATATTCATTATTTTCTTCTCGAAGGTGCTTTGCATTGAGCTATATGGACTGGGAAATCTTTTCAAAATTTGAGAGAAATGGAGAAAACTGAACAAAAAGAGTCAACAAATTTGCATGTGTATTTTCTCACAGCTAGTAAGATTTCTGTGTCTATGTATCTTTCTGACAGGATGCACAAATATCTCCACTTACATGCATCATCATTTATTTCAATAATTTTCTCTATAAATTATCCCTCCATGGCACAAATACTACAAAACATACCTAGCAAGCATCAAGGAGAAACATGTTAACTTCATCATTTCAATGAATTTTTCTGTTTAGCAGCGGTCACTTCACCATTTCAGGAAAGCCAGAGAGGATTTTTGGTGTTCAATGACTAAGGATATCAGCAGGTCCACTCCACACAGAGAGCTTAGGAAAGAAGAGAGAGATCTTTTAAAACTGTTGGGACAAATGGAGAAAACTGAACAAAAAGTGTTATCAGATTTACATGTACATCCCTCTATTTATGAAAGTACTATTTTACTCTAAGTACTGTATAAAATCAAGATGGCAGGGAAAAATAATTGGGTACTAAATTATGCTTTGTTTGTAGCAGTGGCTTTATTCTGATTTCCATTTAAGTGAATTTTCCTTATGTCTTTTCAGAAAGAAATGTGAGGAAGAAGACGGATGCTACAGATTTACTTGAATCACTTGAGCATCCTACTTATCTACAGAATGAGACTTCAGCTTGTCCCTTCAACTTGTACTGCTGCAGTTGTTCCACTCTGTATGATCACGTAGTGCACTCGGTCCTATTGTTCAGTAGTTAAGAATAAGATGGAAATTAAACAGGGCATATTTACAGGACCTTCTGTTCTGTCTGGGCTAGAAAAATATTTGATTAATAGTAACAGCATGAACTTGAACATGTGTCTCACGTATTACAATCTTGATGACAATTCTGACTGTTCAAGCTTGCCTTTCCTGCATTTTGACTACAATTTCTGCCTGAATATGTTTAAAATGAAAGGCAAAGATAAAATAAAATACTTACTTTCAATATTTCAATCAAAACCACATGGTCCTGGGAAAAGCTGTAATTCCAGTATGACATTTTTTAATAGAACGTATTATTTTCAAGTTGTTTTGGCAAGGTCACTGAAATATTACTCTTGTGTTAGTGATCTTCAAAAAGCTTTAGTGAAATGCTAGAGTTATGCTACATATTTAATAGCAAATAAAGGCTGGTTCCTATCAAATGAAAGGATGTCAAAAATTGCAGGACTTCCATGCATGGAATATCCCTCCATGTATTTGGGTGTCCTAATTTCTGAGAAAATGGAACTGAGTTCAAATAATTTTCAATAAAAAAGAAAACCTTTTTATTGAATAATATCTGTTTCCTGGTTGGTACATGGGTCAGTATATATCTTTGCTTTTTGCTAGGGTTTTCTTACAAGCCTGACACCTATGAATAAGAATCAAACAAATTTTTCTTATAGAGCATACTAAAGAAACATTTAAGCCTTGAAGAAATTCAGTGATCTTTTTTATAGCCTAACTTATAGCAAGTGGAGTATGACACTGTGGGTTGACCTCAGTTTCTGGTTCTGTCACTGGTTTCCTTGGAGACCTTCTGCAGGTCACTTCCTCACCCTTTGTGAATCATAGAATAGTTTGGATTCAAAGGGACCTTACCGATCATCTCTTCTGGCATGTCTCAAGTGAAAGGACAAGATCAGATTGGATATTAGAAAAAAAAAATCACTGAAAAAGTGGTTGGAATGAGTTGTCCAGGAGGGTGGTGGAGTTACTATCTCTGGAAGCATCCAAGAGGCATCTGGATGTGTCATTTAGGGATATGGTTTAGGGGTGATTATGGTGGTCTGGGTCAACAGTTGCTCTACAAGACCTAGGAAGTCTCTTCCAACCTTGATCATTCTGTGATCTATTTCTAAAATCCTCTGCCATGGAATGGGCACCACTAGACCAGGTTGCTCAATGCCACATCCAGCCTTGCCTTAAACTCTTCCATGGATGGGACATCCACAACTTTTCTGTGCAGCCTGTACCAGTGCCTCACCATTCTGACAGTAATGAATTTCTTCCTGAGATCTAATCTAAACCTACTCTCATTCAGTTTAAAAACATTTCACTTTGTCATGTCACTGCATGCCCTTGTAAAAGGTCCCTCTCCATCTTTCCTGCAGGCTCCCTTCACCTCGAATGCAGCTGAAAGGCCAGACAGACTTCTCCTGGCCCAGGTTAAGGACCTTGCATTTGGCCTTCATGTAGAACTTCTGAACCGAAACTCATCACTCGGGTCCATCCTGATTTGCTTCTGTGTAAGTATCCAAAATTCAGCAAAGACACACAAAAATGTTCTGGGGATCATCTGACACAAACTGGGAACTATTGTAAGTCTTCTGGAAAAACCCTTTTAGTCAGATTAAAAAAAGAGAGAAAATCTAGAAACAAGCACCTCTGAGTATGGGCAGAAGATCCAATACTATGATATTTTTTATCCTTTGTTGCAAAGAAGTAAAAAGAGTCCTAAAGAAAGACTGCTTGGTGACTGAAGTGGTTGATATTGGCTAACCCAAGTTACAATTACGAAGTATTTTCCTTTACAAATTCTTTATATACTATCTTTTCTTATTTGAAATGTAGCCATTCTCCTCTTGGTAATCTCATTTAACTTTATCAACATCTGAGGAACAATGCAATTGATCCGAAAACCCAACATCCTCTGGTTGTTTTAAAGGATGTTGATAATGAAGTTTGGTAACACTAAGATTTCACCTCATTCTTTTTCTTTCCGTTTGTAAAATTTTCTTCTCTATTATGCTTCATACTCATTCTGATTCTGTCTTTTTTTACTCAGTCTTGAAAACATATTTATAGTTGAATTAATGGAAACTAAAACCAAAATGTGAATTAATGTCTATTTTCATGATATGTATCTTCCATTTTCAGAAAAAAACATTCTGAAAAGAAGTTACAGGGTGTAAATTCCCTTCTAGACAAATTTCATGCATCACTCACTATTCCTTAAACTCCTTATTTTTAATCTTAGTTTCAGATAAAATGCAAGTAGGAGGCAGTCATTCCTATTTTAAAGCTCACAGACTACTATTAAAAGAAGCAAGAACTCCTGCCAACTCTTGGCCACTCTACAAAAAGAAAATCATTATGGACTAGAATGAGCTGCTTTTTACTTGAATATTTTCCATTTATACTGGCAGTTCCCTACAAGTAAGTGCTTATAAACTATGTCCATGATGAGTGGTGTGGTTTTCAGTCAGAGGCTGACAATTTTTATCAAATTATGAGGACCAGCAGATGGTGCTGTTGCAGATGGCTATCTCGTTTGGTTTTGTTCAGTTGGGTTTTTTCTGACAGAAACTGGCCATAAGCTCTTAAAAACTTAAAGGCTGTATATCCAGTGGTGTTATTTTCTTAAAGATGTATTATGGATTTTAGTCATATAAGCAATCTGATATTATATGGTGCAAGGAAATTGTGGTATTTGCCTTGCTGGAATGAAGGTATAGTACTCAATAAAAATCAGAAACATGCTCCTGCAAAGACACAAAATTCAGGTTCCATATGGCCTAAATAGAGCAGCTTGAAATTACTGTAATTGGAGGTATTTCATTAGATTCTCTTAGGTATAGAAATATAAAAGGACTGTGCTTCCAAGCACATAGCATAAGTTTTCTCCAGACAAGCAAAACAGAAGTGAAGCGTCTCAAGACAGGGACATCATTAAAGCAATGACAGTCTTTTGACAAATGCTGTAATTTATCAAAGGTACAAAGCTTTTTGTAGGCTGGAGCAGAAATCTGTCATTACCTCCAGTAAAAAATGGGGAAGAAAGAGAGAGTGGACAAAGACTTAAATTTGAAAATATAATAAAACTTACAATAGAAAAGATGGAGGGACTTTTCTTGACTGATACCAAGGATAATACAAGCCTCCTCCTTTGAATTTTATTTTCAGAACCAGTTTCCCCATTGAACAGAGATATGTAAGTGCCTCTATGACCAGGACGCTGGTACCCAGATACAGAACCTGTGGCACAAGACTTTCAGTGAAAGGAGGCATGTATGAACTGCCTTTCCCCAAGGGTGTTACATGAGCTTTTTATTTTCTGCAACATAAAATATGAAATGAGAAGAGAAGAGAAGAGAAGAGAAGAGAAGAGAAGAGAAGAGAAGAGAAGAGAAGAGAAGAGAAGAGAAGTCAGGAAGGGAGGAATAGGAAAGAAAAAGAAAAAGAAAAAGAAAAAGAAAAAGAAAAAGAAAAAGAAAAAGAAAAAGAAAAAGAAAAAGAAAAAGAAAAAGAAAAAGAAAAAGAAAAAGAAAAAGAAAAGAAAAGGAAAAGGAAAAGGAAAAGGAAAAGGAAAAGGAAAAGGAAAAGGAAAAGGAAAAGGAAAAGGAAAAGGAAAAGGAAAAGGAAAAGGAAAAGGAAAAGGAAAAGGAAAGAAATGAAAAGAAAAAAGAAAAGAAAAGAAAAGAAAAGAAAAGAAAAGAAAAGAAAAGAAAAGAAAAGAAAAGAAAAGAAAAGAAAAGAAAAGAAAAGAAAAGAAAAGAAAAGAAAAGAGAAAAGAAAAGAAAAAAAAGAAAAGAAAACTGTACATAATCCTGTCCAAACTCTCAGTCTCTAGTCTCAGGCACTCTACTCAGTTTCCTGGTGGTCTCTGTATTTCCTTTTTTTTTTTTTTTGTTAGAGAATGATGTGTAACCCAGAACTAACCATCTGTGAAATTATAGGCCAAGAAAACAATGGAAAATAATATATTTATTTTCAATATTCCAAAGAAGATTTTGTATCCAAATCTGCCAATTTGATAAATAAGATAAAATGCTAATAATTTCAACTGAGGATAATAATCAGAAATTTATATGCAAAAAATAAGGATATTTTTCCAATTTCCAATTGCTTTAAAAAAAAAAATTAAATGTAGCCTGGTTTATCCCAACCTTTGGTGTCTCTTCTTAGACTGCCAGAGAAACATCTTTAAACAAACAAGTCACATTTCTCCTAAAACTAAATTAACTTATCAATTCACTTTACACAGATCACTGAACAACTGCTAAATAATGACAGATTTTGGCCCAAGGAGGTCTGCCTTAGGTGTGAGCTTTTCAGTCCAGTGGAAAGATGCTTAATATCCAATCCACTGTATTTCCTAATTTCAATACAGGTACCAGTTTCTGTGTGAATTTGGTGAAACTGGAAAAGTTCTGCCATTTCATGACTGCAGACAGACACTTCCCCACCTCATTTTTCTGCCTCTCCTCATTGCTACTTTAGCCCTTACCGCAGACGTTCAGAGCAGCCTTCATTTCAGGCATGCAGCAAGAAATGAGTGATGCAGCTGGAAACACATCCCTGGATTTTCAAGCTTTGATTGCACACTAGGGAATATGAAACACAGGCTCTTAGCAACCTTTTTACTAGAGAAGGATGGAGGAATCAGAGGAAGGTATGAAACAGCCACACAATTAGAGAAAAGAAAATATGTCATGCATAAATGTTTTTGTTTTATTTTTGGTTTGGATTCGTTTGGTTTGTGGGATTTTTGTTGTTCTGAAAGCAATAATCTTCCTAAAAAAAAAAAAGAGAATGGAAGTCAGTTAGCATAGTTAGGGATTAAGCACATCAAAATTGCATCACGTGGTAGTAAGGAGCAAGGGTCCTTCAGTGTAATGCAGGAAGCAAACTGTCTCAATATTCAGTTTTGAGGGATGTTGTCCAATCATCTGTTCTCCTATCTCTTAATGCCAGCCATTGTAAACCCCAGTAGTAATTTTTAAAAAATTTAATTGTTAAAGTCACCCAGGATATTCCAGAGTTGTAAAGACAGTGATATCTAACACAGATCTGCAATATGTCATGATCACACTATTGTGACTAAATATAGGGACAAAATGAAAAATTTGACTCTACTTCTCTGGACCCCACTGAACTTCCTCAAACAGAGAACAAGCCCAGGGAGAAGTGCTTTGCATCTTCTAACCAAATGCTGTAGATCAGATGTAAATACGTTGAAAGAAGGGATATTTACACCATTCTCTCCACTCCAAAAAACGGTTACTTTTGCAGGTGTCCCAAAGAATTGCACTTAGACAGTGTCCACTGTCTAGGCCTTTATCTACACCATCAAGTTTTGCCACCTTACACTTCCTACCGTATATATCTCTACATGTGCATCACGTAAATCTGGCCATTATGTTCATATTCTTGCTTGCTTGTTTCCGACAAAAAAAACATTTTCTATATCCTGAGGTTTTGGGGGATTTTATGTCCACGGTCCCTAACAGTTTTTCTCAGTATATCTGTAGTGCGGCTCTTGGGCAGAAAGAGCTTTCTCTGGGAAAGGCCTTGTGGTAGCCCAGATCTCAGGAAGGCCAATACACTTGGCATTTCTGCCTGCTTCAGTGTCTTTAGAGGGGTGCCTTGTCAGGGGGATGACAGCTGGACATAGACAGAGTGATGATTAATAAAAGCATTTATTTGAGTCAGCTGTCAAGCTGTTAGACTAAGACATGCTTAAAAAAAATCACTACATGGTGTGCTATGAAGAAAAATATTTTTGTTTGTGCAGCCTGAATTATAAATATTAGTTGTATATGAGGTATTGTTGACAGTTCTCTGAGAGGAAAGCCTGGATAATACTTTAACACATACCATTACACATTGCATGCATTTTGTAGCCTTAACATTTTTATTGCATGCAAAAAAGCAAAGTAAAAGAAATTAAACTCAACCATGCCATGAAAAACAAATATAGAACTATGCCACCTGTTCGTCTGATAACAAAAATATTTCAAAAATGTTGTATTAACACACTAAAAGAACTTTGAAAAGCAACAAAGGGATCTATCATGGTGCTAAAAAAAGTATGTTAAGTTAAAAATTCTTAAAAACATTGAACAATATTTTCCTGGAATTAAAAAATAAAATCAGTGTGAGGAGAGTGCAAGCTGTTTATCATAGAATCGCAAAATAGTTTGGGTTGGATGGGACCTTTCAAAGGTAATTAAGGATCAGTTAGTCCAACCCCCTGGCACTGGGCAGGGACATCTGCATCTAAATCACATTTCTCAGAGCTCCATCCAACCTGCCTTTGAATGTTTCCAGGGATAGGGAATGTAACTTCTCCCTGGGCTTTAACCATAGGCTTATAGAGGCCCTAGCCTTCAAGGATTTACCATACTTCATTTTATTCTCCACATGTCCAGAATGAGTTGTTAAAGACATGGTTTACAAGTGTTGTGTTGTTTACTGTCCTACAAAAGCTACACAGCAGCACAAAGAGTGAATACTGCTAGTGGTGCTTTAGAAGTGATAGTATTTTGGGCCAATTGATGCAAATCTGTGCGCCATTTTGAAGACTCATAGTGTCCAGGGCCACTGTCCCCCCAGCTTCTTTCAGGCTCTTCTTCTACCACAAGTCTTCTGTTTCCTCTCCTGTGCTGGATGCTCTCTGTTCCTCATTGCTCACTCACAGTTTTCATTTGAACTTCCTGATCTGAGTCAGTCTTTGAACGCTGTGAAGGGTTTCTGACAAAGGCACTGATCAAGAAAGGTAACATGACTATTCAAGGGGACAAAATAATGATGAAATCCATCTACACTTCTATTTCACCTCCACACTTTGTCCCCTATAAAGATTCTCTTATTGAAATGTAGAAGATCAAAGTATTTTTCTTCCTTTCACTTTTTAAGTGCTGTGATGCGGCAGAGATTTTCTCCTGTGTGGTGATCTTAGTTCCCAGCCATAGGGAATAAGGTTTAAGAGGAGTTTAAAGCATAGGGAACAATTTAAGGAAGTTATTACATATAATGTGGCTAAGGCTGCAATTTTTATTCCTGAGAGTGTTAAGACTTTTTATTGTCCCTCTGCTACCTAATTGCACACAGAAAGGATCTCCATGGATGTCACTGCATGTTGGCATTGAAAAGTATCTTGGGAAAAAGATCTACATGCATTTTTACTAAAAATACTGAGAGCATCTACTAAAGTGTCCAGGACATTTGCCTATAAACCAATAGACTCCCTAATATAAGACTTGGGTGTGTTTCTGCTGCTTAGCAACACATGCCAGAAAAGCAACCCTCTTTTCCTGCCCTTATGCCAGCTATGTCACCTTCAACTCTTTCTCAGCATGTTCACGAATGGTCTGTCTGATACCAGTACACTATTTTAATGTATTTCTTTGTAGAAGAAGCACAGGATTGGTCATCAAAGCACAGATATTCAATTAGGCAAATACGAATTTGCGGTTGTGATTTTGTTCATAGGGGTGAGGCACAGCTTTGCTGGCAGGGATGCAGCTGGCTTATTACTCTTTACAGTATCAACATTCAACAATGGCTCCAAAGTTTTCTGGAGCTGTATGCAAAACATACCTCTAAATATTAAATAAAATAATAAATAGTAAATGTAAATAATATAAATGGGAGAGATTTGTAAAAGGAAATAGTTCTTTTAAGAGTCCTTAGAGTCCTTCTTTCCTTGCAAAAAGGTGAAATATTGGTCTCAGATGGAACAAAAACTCTCTGACAAGAAACTGCATGCTCTAGCTACATCCACCATCCCATGATCACTTTTTTTTGCTGTTCCTTTCAAGTCTGTATACAATGGCTGGAGAGCTTCAGTTTTTCTCACTTTCAATCCTTCTTCATGTACGTTCATACAGCAGCTTTTCTTTCTTCAAAACATGACATACATATCAGAAGTCAAGGTGACTCTGAATTTCTGTGTCATTCAAGTCTCTTTTGAAAGGTTAAGTCCTCGAAGCAGTTCCAGATTTGCTTTTCTCAGCCCTCACCTTTGGCTTATTTCTTTACCTTTACTGTTTATTGATCATTTTCTTCTCAGCTTCACCATAATCTCAGTTTATTAATCCTTTCTTGCAGTGACTGCTGTGTCTGCAATTGCCTCATGAGTAATCCTGCCACCCAACAGAGTCTTTCCTGCGTTTGGCAAAAATAGAAGGACAAGTTTGGTTTGCTTTTCTTAGGCAATAGCACATGCACATCGTTAGCACATGATAGTGTACAAGTAAATGAGGTATTGTTTCCATACTGTTGAAGATGACAGATATAGGAAAACTGAGAATGAAACTCACGATCACTGTGACCTTTAGGCAGTCAGGGCAGAGGTAGATGTTGAGCAGTTATGGAGCAGCAATTGTTGGGTAGCTGTTAGAGCAGCAGAAACCAACACAGACAAGGTTGAAACAAGCCTTGATTTGTCCTTGTTGGATGTCATCCTTGTGTGCAACAGAGGCAATTTATTTTATAACTGAAAGGCTTGGTTCCACCTAGCTAGATTGCATTGTGTGAAGCCACATTCAAGGCTACAGGAACAAAAGTCAGGTTCTGGCAAAAATCTTGAGGCACAGAAGAGGGATAAAACAGACATAGTCACAATACCTGCAATATGTCCCCTTAAAACTGTGATTCATGACACTACAAAGAGCAGCCTCCCAGACTGGGGGGTCTCAGTCCCCTGCAGCCATTCTCACAAATTGCACTGGAGATGAATTGGACCCTACATGTAAGAGGCCTTTGTAAGTAAGTGTTGAAAATCAGAGGCGTCCCTTCAGCAATCTCACACTGTGTGCAGTTTTTTCCCTTTCTTTTCTTAATGGTCCTGAACTACTCCTGAAGAACATTCACTGAAAGCACCAGGGGGGATGAAAAAAAGAAAAGGAAAAAAAAAAAGAGAAAAAGAAAAAGAAAAAAAAGGGGGGAAAAAAAAGTGAAACTACAGCAATTCTCCAAACCTTGTTTATTGAATGTCAAGCTGAGAGCAGTTATTGACCCAGGGGGATTACAGTTTATTCAGGGTGCCAAGTAATTATAGAAGTGACATTAGATCATCATTTACACTCAGAGTATAGCCATGAATGACAATGTCAGCTAAAACAAGGACAAATGAGAAAGAGCCCAGAGTTTACAATATTCCCGAGAAGCATTGCACAGGGTGTAAGTAAATGAGGGTTGTCTGGTCTAGTAGCTGCTCGTTTCCATTGGAAATTACCACCTGCTGTTCTCAGTGGCAGTTAACACTAATATGAGAATCCCTGAGCCAAAGCAATAAACTAACAGCGAATGTTGTTTTCTGACTGCTGCCTTTTCACTTAGGTAACAGATAGAGGAAATTACAGGAGAGACCTCTTAAGCAGAAAGCTTTGGTACTCAGCAAATATACTCTTTTATCAGGAAATTTTGTAATAGGGTTTTGCAAAACTTACAGTACTTGCTTAAATTCATATGAGTTATTTATTTACAAGTCAGGTAGTAGTTCCCTTTGCATGTTTTCCACACAGTGCTTTCCAGATTAAATTCGAAAATATGCAAACTCATCTGCTAGAAATATGAGAACTCCTCAAATCAGAAATACTTACTGGTCTCTGGCATCAGTATTACTTCATTGCCTTATACAGATCTGCCAGCAAAACTCAATATCTAACCCAGGAACATTCAGTAAAAAATATCTTTCTAAAATTGTTAACGTCAGCTTAACCAACAGGGCTTTTGACATAACATACCACCTTTGCAAACAGGAAGGCTGAAGGAAATTCTTGGGAGTCATTAGGAGACAACCATCGCTGTAGTCTTCCACTACATAAGATTTGTTTAGATGAGACCGTTTTAAAGAAGATTATTAAGAACGCATCCCAATGGTTTATGAACCCTAGAAGCTGAAAGATCAGTGAACACAGGAACATGAGCAGCAACCCTCTCACTGCAGCTTGAATAGAGAAAGCTCTATTTAGCAAAGCAGCCAATCTCACAAACACAAAACAAAAAAGCACTCTGCCCACTTTATGATCAAAGGATATCAAGAAAAATTTTGCACGGAGTTAATTTTTTTTCTTTACACAATCTAAAGAAAATATCAAGTAGTTCAGCTTAGGAAGCAGTACCCCCAACTAAATAAACAGTACAAATTTCACTTCCCTGCTCCTTTAAATTATCATTATGTCAAACCTTGTGAAGTAAAGGCCATTTTCTACAGCTTCTACGGAAAACAGAAAATTCTATTGTTCTTCTCTATTTTTCTATACAAAGTGCTCATTCTCTATCATGTAGGCTGTGGAAGATGGGTCCCAACAGTAAAGGAAAGAAAAAAAAACAGAAAAAAATAAAGGGAGACATAAAAGGAAGAAGTAAACTGGTAAGTTACTACCTTGTTAGATGCATGTTTATTATGATCATACTATTTTCTGCAGGCATAGAAGCAGTTAAACACCTACCTGAAATTTTCAAGCTGCAAATCTCTTACCTTAAACCCCATTTATATGTGCATTCTGTGAACATACAAATGTCTGTACACAATTGCACTCACATAAACACTATATGTTTTACATGGTATATTCTCGTTGAGTTACTCCTGTTCCTGAAGAAAGAATTACTGTTGATAATATAGGCACTTGTTAGGCCACACCTGGAATACTGTGTCCACGTTTGATCTCCCCAATGCAAAAGAGACAAGCTGGAGAGAGTCCAGCACAACACCAGCAAGGTGTTGAGATGATTAAAAACTTGACATATAAAGAAAGATTGAAGAATACAAGTTTGAAATGAGCAGGCTCAGATGGACCTCTTTTCAGTTTTCCAATATCTAAAACATAGTTACTGAGAAAATGGAGATACTCTCTCCATGAGGATGCATGGAAACAGAAATAAAGCAAAAAAGAAAATGGGCACACATTGTTTCAGGCTAAATTCAGTTTGTGTATAAATTCTTCACAATGAGAAAAACTGAGAATTGGGATAGGTTGCCTAAAAGGGTCTGTCTCCCTGTTGTCAATACTCAAGTCTTAATTTGATAATCCTAATCTGAATAAGACCTTGCTTGCAAGAGAACGTTATGGCAGATTATCTCCAGATGTCCCTTCAAACCTAGATTTTTCCATGAGCTACTATTCCTCAGGTTCCCTTATTACAAATGGATATGAAAATGTTTCTGATATAGTCTTAAGATAGCTGAAACGACAAGCCAAAGGCTACAGTGTTTTGGCTTGTTTCTGCATGAACCCTGGGTCTGAAATAGGAGACATGCGGTCAGTAGTATCATAAGCATAACTGCAGTGAGCTGCAAGGAATTTTTCCAAAGCTAAGGAAAGGGACACAGCACTGGAAAAACTGATGAAAACTGGCATGTGAAATAATCAGGAATCTGCTCCACAGTGATGGAAGGAAAGATACTAGAGTGTAGTTTCCTGGTGTTTTCATGAAGACAGTGTTTCCCTAAATCTTTATACCCTCAAGCAAAAGAGAAGAAATTAAAAGATATGCTTTTGCATCTAAAAAGAAAAGAAGGAGGAGGAATATGGCAGAGCAAAGGAGAAGGAACAAGGATTACCATGTGCAATTGGAGCTGAAACCCTGTTTCTCTTTTCAAGCTGATCATCACATACCTGCCTGCCTTCTTAAATGCAAACACATTTTGGGGTGGCAGGAGCTATCAATGTCCAAACATAAAGGTCATTAGGTCCTTGTCTTGTCAGTATGTATGAATAACTCTATATCTGGACACAGTATATTTAGCTTAATGCATGTATTTTAACACAAATTATTTTCTGCTGTTGATGATATGTTTTGCATTAACAAAATGTTAAGACTGTAAAACATTACAAGAATATAGTATGAGAATTTTGTCCAAGTGCTGTGTTTTGGTCAAAAAAGAGACATCAGGATTCTTCTTGTATTGTGTCCAATACTGTTTCTATGGTTGTAAATCCTGCCCATCACAATTAATTAAAAGAGAGAAAACATCTTATAATGAGACAATTTGGGAACTTGACAATTGGTTGCCATTAAAGCCAGGGTTCAATCCATCTTCAAAGATCATCTCATTTGTACATCTGATCTCAGGGAATAATCATTGTTTGATATAAAATTTACCATGACACACTAACAACAAATAAACTATTGTAGTGGACATTGAAATGACTGTTTCCTACCATTCAAGTATTCATTCAGAGTATTTGTACTCTGAGATTTAGATTAAAACTGCCATATTGTACTAACACTTTGCCTAAGTCCTACATTTCTCCTACAATGTAACTGCAAAGTTTAGTTAGGAAGCAAGACATCCTCATTACAGAATAATTCTGACACCTAATAGTTCATCCTCCTCATGCAACAGCAAGAGTGATCTCAGTGCAAAGCAGCTGGAAAAATACAGGTTTACGTTAATGGATGTAGGATTTTACATCACCCTTGGCTACAGTAACCTAAGCACAAATGAACTGTTCCTTGTGTAGGAATTACAGTGTTAGTTAAATGATAACCCCTCAATGAAAAATATCTAAGGTCTCAAATTCTCTTTCTCTGACAGTGCTAGGAAGGGAGTCCATTACCTTCAGCAAAGTTGAGACAGAATAAAATACTTATCTTACAATAAGTTTTCCTACTTTAAGAAAAAATGCAATAACATCACAGTATATAAGCCAACATTGTTTTTTGGCTGCAATAACAGGAACGGGGTTATGTTCTGGAGCAGGCTGGTCTCTAAAATATTCATGTATGTCTGTTTTCTGACAAACACTGTGAACACAAACAAATCATAATTTCTGATAGGAACAGAGATAAACTTTGCAAAAAGACTCTGCATATAAAAGATTAATATTTTATTGTGGGAGTTACTTTATACAAATAGTCCAATAGAAGCAAAATCAGGTGAAACTTTGAGGGTTTTTCCTCTAAAGTCAACATTTCTGTTAATCTTAAATCAAATGGACTTATATAGTTTAATTATATAGAACTTAGTGGAGGAACGAATTTTATTTCTTATTTCTGTTTTTCAGCTAAATTCCACGGTCAAAAGACCTATACATTTTAGTTAATTTAATGGGAAATGAAATTTTTAGCCCATGATATTCAGTGTTCATGGATTCTTATGAAGCTCAAGAAAAAAAACTCACAAAGAAATTCCAGAAACATAAGATTTCATGCAACTGTAATGGATATCCTAAATTTCTAAAGTCCCTCTTTCTATTGGAAGGATAATAGTGCAAAGAAAGTTTAATGCTATGGGCTCAGGTTCTGCTGCTGAGTGTCTGATCACAGCTTCTTTCTCCATCAGCCAGAAGAACTGCCTTGTTATAAACATTAGGAGTACAAGGGTAAAAATGGCCATTCTGTGCCATATTTTCATTTAAAAGTAGAAAGTGCCAGCAGAATGGTTTCATAGGATAATATTTTCATGACAACTTGTGTACTGTGCAGTTACAGGTTTATGTGGATATTCCTTTAGGTCATATGTACAGCACCTGCTATATTTTACCTGGTGTAGGGCAGGTACAAAATCAGACACGCATTTTCCCAATAGTTTGGCATACACGTTACACCTACTCCTGTACTTTGACAGGTAGATCAATTATTCAGTGTAAAAGGCAAGTTACCTTGTAGAAATCCTAGTTTTGAAGATGTTTGCACAGCTACATTGCCCTAGAAAATTTTTTTTTTCACCCCCAAAAGCCAACGTTTTAGAGTGATTGTATGTTTTGTTCAGGGCTGAGAGGATGTTTGTCTTTGCTTTCTGAGGGCTGAATGTCATCATACTTGCAGGTAAATATTATGGCTTAAAAATTCTGTTTTGTTTGATTCTTTGACAGTGCTGTTACTAATTTTACTGAAATTCACTCATATATGCTGTCACAACTATATAGAGTTATCCAAAGCTCTCAAAGCTCCAAAGACTGCATGGGCTTTTTAAAGTTCAGTGTACTGTATTGTCAAGATTCATTGCACATTAGTTATATATTTTCTTTAAAGTCTCTTTCCATCCTATCTTTAACCACACAAGAATGGAAAAAGAAATAGTCAACTCTTTTTGTTTTAAGAAATGACATATATTCTGTTTTACTTTGTCTTCTGAAGTGTCTAAACACAGACAAGTAAAAAACAGAGAAATTAATTTCATTATGTCGTTTGAGACTTGTTCTCCAAATAACAGTTTATTTTATAAAGCTTATCTAAAGAACTGATCAGATTTTATACTAATCTGTACCTTCAGAACAGTGAATAGTGATATATCAAAGACATTAAACAGCACATTGTTTTCCTAAAATGTTTGCATTTGGCTCAGTAAGTCTATTAGGTGTCTGAAAAGGCTTCTGACATCTCCTTAGAAGTCTTGTCTTCTTTTTTTTTCCCCAGAAGCCTTGGCCTTAAAAGGGTTGGAATTGTCAGGTCTGTTAGACTGGCAGAAATGTTCTAAAAATGCATTTACAAATGTAAAATATTATCGAAAGTAGGATTGTTTTAGGGAGGATATTGCATAACCAAAATAAAAGTCACTTCATTGCAGTCATATATATGTCCAGCATTCAGCCTCTGGCTGGAAACAGATTGCGCACAGGACTTCAGATGCATCAGAAAGCTTTATTTATTTTTCTCCTGTCTACCTCTATAATCAAGAAAACCACGGGATCAGCAATCCTCCTATGATTACAGAGGATGAGGTCTTAAAGTCTTGAATTCTTTTCTCTATTTTGTTTGTTTGGGTTTTTTTAAGTCTGATTGTTTTCCAGATTATTTTTAATGTTTATTGGAATGCAGAGACTAAAAGAAACCTTAAGGAAATTTTCATAAGAAATACAAATAGACAAATCTTTACATTTTCTTCTTATACAACAAAAAAAACCCCAGCAAAATTAACATATTTTGATATTGTCAGTTTTATTTTTGTTCTTTCTTATCCAAAATAATTTTCTCCTCTCTGGTCATATTTCTAATTGATTTTTAAGATCTAACATAGCCACAAAATATGTGCTTTGACATACTCATATTCCTTCTTAATTATCTGCTTTCACTGTCTACAGATAACTAATTCTGGTTTTTTTGGGCTTTTGTAAAAGGCCTTTTAAAAATGGCATTTTAGTGCTAATGAGTCAACAAAGGGAAAAGTGTCTGTGGCTCTCAAAACACTGTGTTCAAACAAACTAATAGCATTGGAAAAAAAACCAACCTTATCAGATAAGTATTAACTGCACATTAACAAACAGCTGAAATTATGGGTTTGACTGGTCTTTTAGAGAAATTTTTCTAGATACATAAGGGAAAAAATCTACTCACCTGGCTCTGATTCTGCAAGCAAGACAGGAGGAAAAAGATGTTCCTCTATTTTGCCTTACACAGGTGGTTAAAATAATTTTTCATTTATAGTTCCATCCTATACATAAAAAGCCACAAAATGCAATAGGAAGCTTCATGAATACATCTTGGTTTTCTAGAGCACAGTGGAGGAGTGCCAAACCCAGATTACTTTAAAAAATACAAAATCAATCTTTCTTGTTCTCAGTTCTGCACTCTTCCTTCATCTCCCTGCCCCCGCAAAAAATCCATGAAATTTAAAAATAGTGCTGTTTTCTTTTTTAAAATTTGCATGGTTTACTGAACTCTCAGAGTTTATGTCTTTGCATTTTTCTCCATACCGAGAGCTCTGAAACCTTAGTGATATTTTCTGTTTTTAAAATGGATGATCACTTGACTGCAGGAACTGCAATTTAGAGGGAGCCATGGGCACTATCCCTGTTTCAGCAGTGAGGTGAAAGCAGGGCAAGACCTGTCCATGGAGGAGGGAGTCAAGGGACTCCCCTTTCTCCTCACCCCATTCTCAGCAGGGAGAGAGCTCGGCTTTCCACTGAGTGGTAGGGAATGAGGCCTCAGACACTTATCCAAGACTTCTTCTGGAGAACTTCAGATTCTGGGGAATACAAGAATTACACTGGAGTCAAAACTTGAGGTTCTAAGACTCTGAAGACGTAAAAAGTCTGAGCCTCTTCCCTTCCCTGATGTGCAGGCACTCCCCAACCTCATTGTTTCCTTCTGCAAAATGGGAACCAATCAGCAAATGTCATTTTCTTTGTGGGTAGATTTTATCAGACCTTCTCCTTTTCTGTTCTTTGTTAGGGGAAGATCACATTGCTGGGGTATATCATAATATGATATGTCACCTAGCTATTTATATTATTGTTTAAGGAGCGAAATGAATTTGGGATGAATGCTGGATATGATGGATGTGGGGTTTTTTTTCCAACCTACCCCTCAAACATCATCATCATCACAATTATTATTATTTATTATTATTACTACTATTACTATTGCTTTTACTACAGCAATAATAAGTATTTAGTTTCCGAAGAACGTTCACGAACAATACTGCACCTAGACAACTCTATAAAAATGTGTTTATTTTTGGGCTTAAAGGCAGCAGCCCAGCAGTAAACAGAAAAGAGCCTTGTTGAGGAAGAACAAATTTGGTGTGAGAAAACTGGGATTAACTGCAGCTTCTACAAAGAGAGTCATGACATTTGTCTGTTTTACTTGAAAGGTTTCAGCTTAAAAGCATTCTGGGAATTTAGTATCGCTCGGAAGGCTGTAAAGACCGGGTGGAATTTACAAGGATTTGGATATGAGGTGTTAGAAAGTCTGACCATCTCAAAAAAACCAATGCATTTATGCCACTAAATGATGCCCTGTGGACTTGGATTGCTCTTGTACAGCCCTTAAAATATTGACTTCAACTTGCCCTGAAGTCAGTTTGTCATCAAAGAACTCAGCAGTTCAGAAGAAGTGAACTCTGTGAGGAGCTTTTAGGTTTAACAACCCTAAAAGTGGACCAAAAGACAATAGTTTACCTGACTCAGTCAGGGACCTCACTTAGTGTCAGATCTTATTTCTTCATTTCCTTGCTGAGCCTTTCTCCACCAACTCCTGAATGATGCAGGCAATACTGAAGAACTGCTGGGGTAAAGCAAGTGAAATAATCTCCATGAGAGGTTGTGGTGAACAGTTGGTTCAATAATCCCACCTGAAGTATGTCATGTCTTTGGCAGATTGAAGTGGAAAGGGTTTTCTGGGTTATCAAGGGCAGCGATCATAGGCAACTCCTTTACTTAATTCCTTTCATAGACCAAGTAAAGTCTATCTTAAAATTAATTAAGGTTTCTTAGTAAAATTTGTAGTAAAATATACCACTAAAAACTTGCCGTTTTTATGCCATTTTTCACTACTTCAATTTCCTTAGTTATGGTTTCCTTCAGTTTATGCTCATTCTCTGCTTATTGTTGAATGTTGGCTAAAAATGCTGTTATTCATTTTTCACCAATGATAGACGGGGAAAGGAAAAAAAAATATTCTTCCTGGACATGTGATGTTGTACGTAACTTTTTCTTCAGTGTAGAAACCAAGATAATTAGTTCTTCCTTAGACATCCAAAAAGTACTCAGAAAGTCATAATTTTTTTTGCTTCCGTTTCAACATTAGATTGGCAATTTTCATATCCAAACTCTTATTTCCCTAACTGCCCCTTTTGAAAGAAACATGAAAAAAATCAGCAAGGACCCACTGTAATCTTTTAAATCCAGAGTATGTAAGAATCATGCATACCTGTACATTGTCTGTATGGAATTTTGTGCCTTTGTTTATCATCTTAGCTGCTGTGCTATGATCACTCTTCTGTGTTAGGTTTCTTTGGGATTTGTTTTGCTTTGTCTTCTTTTTTTCTGAAGACTCTGTAAAAATTGAAAGAATAACTAATGTTCTCTGTTCGTACAACTTTTGCTAAAGGAGATATATGCTTGACAGAGAAGGCTCCAGCTCTCAAGATGTTTTGTTTTTATATTGTTGAACATACAGAGCACAAAGAGAAGGATTTGTCCTCTTATACACCTTTTTACTCCCTGTGAGGAAAAAAGTTTCAAATCACCCATTTAGCCGCCTGCTCAGTCTTTTTTTAACTTGACTTTTAAGGGACCAGGAAACAAATGAATTCAAATTCATTCAGTTGGAAAAGCTGATTAATACTTTCACTGATTTAGAAGTGAGAAATAATCCACTCAAAAGAAATGGGGTAAATTTGGAGATTCTTACCATCAAAAAAAGAACCAGGGGACATATGAAATCTCAACAGCTACAGTAATCCCAGGCTATTAACAATGGGTGAAACTGAATTTGCTTGAATTTAAATTAGCTTAATGTGTTGCCATAAATAGTTATAAATTTGAATAAGCAACTGTGTTATAATTACTACACTAATTTTTCTTAGTGGAGGAGACAAAGTCTTTTGTGTCAGTGGAGACGATCTCCATGGGACCTACTTTACCAGACACCATTTTTCTACTGAAAACTGGGACAAAAATGCTTATTTATTTGAGGGCAGTTCCCAATTCACTTTTAATCTCCAACATATCCCCATTGTATATTGACCCAACTTTTGTTTTCCTTGTTGTTTTCCTCTATATAGTTGAAATAGCTTCTTCTTGTTAAAACAACCTTTTCATGATCTAACACTTTCTGATGGAGTTGATGATCTCTCTTTTTACAGTCCTCATAGACTTCCTATTTATTCTTACTCTCTTACTGAAGAAGTAATTTGTCTAGTTAGGTCTAGAATTCTTTCCTCAATATTTTTCTGCCTTACTTGTGGAAAAAATGACAGATATTTGATGGTCAATAATTTCCATTACCTTTCCATTTTATTTTTGTTTTGATTTGTCCAAATAAAAATATTAATTTTCTACTACTTTGTGTGCATCTTTTTAGTTTGGTTAATCAACACAAAATCCAAGTTCAGTTTTCTGTAGCATCTTCCCTACTTTTCAGAAATGTTATAAGAGATTTGAAGATCACAATTGCCTCCAACACTGTTAAAATCATACTGTTAAAATTTGCTGCCCTCTGCAGCAAACTACAAACTGCTCCTCTGCAACCATGGAAGCTCACCCCTCCGGAATACGGCTCTTGGATTCTTGGAATTTGGACAGTAAGTTAAGCCACCTGAGAGGAAGCTGAGATAAGATAAAGGTGGTCCTATTGCTCAGTTATCTCCGGTCTAAGGAGAGGTTAGCAAGGCTGGGGGAGACGAATGTGCCACTAGGAAAGGCAACTCAGCAGCTGTGCTGAAAATCAGCTCTGGCCAGGTCCAGCGGGGGGAGGCCACAGCCCACAGGCTCAGTCCTGAGGGCCTTCCACCACAGGACTGCACGGCATCCACAGTGCTGCAAAAGACAGTGTAAAACTCCTCATATCCCAGGGAAAGTGCTTGGACATACCCAAACATACCTGAACATATATTAACCCATCAAACTCTGTGTTTTGTGGGACCCCCACCACCAAGAAGGCCAGAAGAAAAGGACCAAGGGGAAACCATCTGGATCCACAGGCGGCAATATCTTTCTACTCACCCTGTCTCTCACTCTTTTTTTCTCCTGCCCACCCCCCTTTCTTTTTACCTCTACCTCACATTTAGTATTAAATAAAATCCATACTATTGACTTCGGTGTATGGTCTTATTTGCACCTTAATTTGGGCAGACGCATCTCTCTAATAGTCATAATAATTGGATCTTAACAAGCAGGGAGACAATCTGATGGAGAATTTGGTTCTCATTTCCAGCAGTGCTAAGCTAGAAGTATTCATTCTGAAGTCCCTCTAAGGAAATGCAGAATTTCCACTGAAGACACAATAGCCACAGTGTTTATATCAAATGAATTTACCTGTATCCAAGTCTGTCTAAAGGTAACTTTAGATTTAGATTTTAATCGTATCCAAAGGTCTATGGAAGGCAAATGACTCTCAGCGGTGTGTGAAATCACATTCCTTGCATATTTATTATTATGATAATTATCTCCAGGTATTTATACTCACAGAAATATGAGATAAAATAAAGAAAGATGATGGAACTTTGCAGTTAGTGATTTTTTTTACTTCTATAAACCAATGATGTGAAAACTTTGATCAATACATGTAAGTAGAAGGTGATCTGTGCTATGTGTCAAAGTGACAAAATAATTAATATCCCTAATAATAATCTAATGTGTTTCTCTACTTGTCTAAAGACCACTGAAATGGAGTACTTAGTCTTCATAATGTTATCAAGTTGTTTAATTCCTTTGCAAGAAAATCGAGTTATATCACCCTCATTTATCAAACAAGGCAATTGCAAAGTAAATGTAAATTTAAAATTGTGCAAAGGATAAAACCTAAATATTTACTTTGTCTAAGAATTCTTTATGTGGAAAAGATGAGCAAGCATGGAATTCTTGCAGCACAGTATACCAATTCCAAGTTCTTTTTCTGAATGAAGGGCATGTTCATATATGTAAAACCGAATATTTACTGCAGCCTTTGTCTCTAGATTCTCTTTATAGCATTGCGCATTCATCTACCTCTTTAAGAAATCATGACTTTTAATTTTCTTAAAGAGCATTGATTCCAAGACTTCACAATACCAAGGTGATTAGCAGCAACAGAAGAGAAGCTTGCTCTGCCTCTCACAGATGTGGGAATAAATGAAAATATTAAATTATTAAACAGGGAATTTATATGAATAACAAAAATTCCTCATAAATACACATAAAAAACTCCTAAGAACACACACACAACCCATAAGAATATATATTTTATATCTGAGATTCAATGTCTTGAGTCTAATGCATACATTTTGCCATACAATGTCACAAGTACTCATTTTGTTATACTGAATGACTTTTCCTAAAAAATTTGCAGTGCTGTTGATAAGCTCTTTCAGAAGAATGAGATAATTTTTAATATTTACAAATTTCTCAGCTTGAAAAATGTCCTTTCAATACATAATTTGGACTATATATTTTCAATGGCAATACCCCAGGATGTACCAAAATGTACAAATATTTTTGGTTTTGCCTGTATTTTCCACCTAAATGGTCACTTGTTTATACAGGTCAGGTAAATAGCCAAACCTTATATCAGTCGACTTCATCTTTGGTGAAATAATTCCTTCTGTTAAGCAATTGGATGTCCTTGTGTTTATAACTGGTCCCTGAATGTTTAATATCTACCTTAGAGGCTACTTAGGAACTTGGCCCTTATAATAATCACTTATGGAAAATAAACAAACAGAAAAGTGTCAGATATAATTGTCTCTGTATTTTTTAAAATTATATAATCATTGCAACTCTCTGTTTCTGGCACTACTATCTGCAAAGGCATTTAAGTCTTCAGAGCTAAAGTTTCTCATTTATGGTACTTCTTTTACATAAAAAAAATTTGGTCACCCTTGTGTTTCTACTCAGTACTATTAATTCAGTATATTGCTTTCTAAATGCAAATAATTTTAAAAATTTTACAAGTCAGTGTTAAATGGTGATGAATTTATTTAGAAACGTCTTTTTTCCATGTCATATTATACCAGGGAAAAAGATGCTGCTGGGCACAGCTTTGTGTCTGAATCTGGCCTGCAGAACTGTGCATATTTCTCTATTACATGATGGCCAAAACAGTGAGAGAAAATATTCCTCTGAAGCCAAATGGATAGGAAATATTGCTGCAGAAGAGCATGAACTGGAGCCAATACAGAGTAGTTAATCCTCAGAGAAGCCTCTGAATAACAAATAGATACACAATTCTCTCTGACACTCACACAGAAAAGAACAGGTATTTTGAACTTCTAGTGTTGAAACCTGTACATTCAATAACTGAGCTACACAATGCGCTCAGGAAAATAAATAACAAATGAAGAAATTAGAGTCTTTGGATGGTATGGTTAGCTGACTACAGAGCTGCCATCCTCGGTTAAAGAATCCAGACCATTTCATATTTCCAAACAGAAGAGTTTGAAACTGAAATTAAAGAGAGATGGGTCCAAAGCCCAAGTCATCCTGGCAGCACCATGCGCACTGATTAGTTTTTCTCATCAGAAAGTCACCACTTTTGCATGTTACTCTTGAGCATTTTGAAAAATCATGTCCATATACAGATGTGCCTGGATTAGGAGACTTTTTCTCATTTTCTGTTATGTGTCACCCTTTGCGAAAGAGAAGAACATATGTGATCTTTGCCTTGACCAAAGTACTACCCCATCAGAAGTAATTTGTCACTGTATTTTAAAAGGAGTACCTTTATTTTCCCTATGAATCATTTGACCCAGAGGTAAACTATTCATTGTTGCCCTAATTAAATCTCTATTTTCCATTCTTACTTGAATAATTTTTTTTTGGTTTTCTTTCAAATTGGCCTTACATTCTGCTTCTGTGGCATGTAAACATCAGGGGCTGAGCTCTGTGGGCTGAAATACTCCCTCTTACCAAACCAAGGAGAGATTATTATTTTTAGAAGTTTAAGCACATATGTTAACATGTTTAGTTTAAGAAAGTGCACAGTGGATTATGGATATAATTTGACTTCACATATGTTAAAATGGCAGGCTAATTTTTAAGTATTTTCCTACAGACCCTGTATTTCAACATGAAGGAGAGAAACATGCATTACATTTCACACTGACACAAGTATTTCAAACACGGAATATTATTTGACTAGATAAAATCTGTTGGATTTCAAGTTTTTCTGCAAGCTCCAGAGAATGAAAGAATCTGTGGTGTCTTGACCTTGGCTGACTGCCAGATGCACACCCAGCTGCTCTCTCACTCCCTTTCCTCCACAGGACAGGGGGAGAAAATAAGATGGAAAAGCTGGTGCATCCAGATAAAGATGGGGCGGTCACTTAGCAAGTTTCTGTCACAGAAAAAACAGATTTGATCTGGGGAAAATTAACTCATTGACAAATAATTTAGTTTGATAGTGAGAAACAAACAAGAAAAGACAAAACCAAAAAGACAGGCAAGAACAAAAGCCCACTCCCTGCCGTTCCCCGGTTTAATTTCACTGCCTCATCTCCAGCTCCTCTATCTCCTCTTTCCTGAGTAGCATAGAGGGATGAGAAATGAGGGGCTGCAATCAGTGTAATTGTTTCTCTCTGCCTCTCTTTTCTCCACACACTTTTCTTCCACTCCAGTGTGAGACTTTCCCATGGGCTTCAGTCCTTCATGGTCCAGTATGGGCTCTTCACAGGCTGAAGTTCCTTCAAGGAATATCCATGTCCTGTAGAGCAGGCTGTGCAAATTTAAAAAAAAACCAAAAAAAAAAAACCCCAGCAGCAGCAACAACAACAACAAAACACTCACAACAAAACAAAGAAACAAGAAAAAAAACAAAACAAGAACAAAAAAAACCCGCAACAAACAAAAAAACCAAAAAAAACCCCCAGAAAGTCAATGGCTCAGGTATGGGGAAAAAAGTAAAAGAATGTATTTTCATTTAAAATGAGAAAAGAGCACTAAGTGATGGATTTGCTTGTCTCACTGTTTTTTGTATTTAAAAAATCACTTA
This sequence comes from Acanthornis magna, assembly GCA_036785705.1. Taxonomy (NCBI): domain Eukaryota; kingdom Metazoa; phylum Chordata; class Aves; order Passeriformes; family Acanthizidae; genus Acanthornis; species Acanthornis magna. The sequence goes on from JAWUZG010000025.1 coordinate 12,492,782, forward strand.
AGTATCCTCCAACATTATTTCTGTAATAGCTCAGTACAAATTAGCAAGTGTAATTTTTATTCTTTTCCCTATAATCTTCTATTAACTGGTTATATGGTAATTTTTCTAGTAAATATCCACATATTTCTTCTCCCTTGCATAATGTACTCTATACTTATTTTAATATCAATATTTTATAATGGTTTAAGCTCTTTTTGTATGACTTCTCAATAACATAGGATAACTAGAAGATAATGTTGCATACAGTGACCAAAAATAGATAAAAGGCAAAACTGAAGTCTTCAAATTCTGTTATTACCTTTGACTACAGCAGTGATCTCTCAGTTTATGACATTAATACAAAATACTGTGCAAATTTCTCATTGTCGTTTTCAGTCTATTTGGAACAATCAGAGTAATTTCTAAATACCACCAGGCTGATAACTAGAAAGAATGTATATTATTTAATTTATCTCAAAATTAAAATTATATAAGTCTAGGAGAGGCTTCAGATGTCAAAAACACCTCTCTTCAACAGGACATACATAAAACTTGTTCTTGCACCCTGTGTTTGACTTCATAAACTTGAGCTACCTAGGGAAATCAGGGAAAAGTCATTGTTTTTTGCTTTTCTCAATAGTTTTTGTAAATCATCAGATTAATGTTATGAACGTCTATTGCATTGAAGGCAAAAGGAATATTTAGAATACGCACTTAAAAGGAATTTAGGCATGGATTTGCTGGTAGCCAAACTGCCCAAGCCTATCAAAATGACTGCTCATGAGCAAGTAGTAAGTAACAGCAAGAAAACACTGCCAAGGTTAGACTTCGGCTGCAGACAAGCTTTGAGAATTTAACTTTAAAAAAACTTACATGCCAAAATCACATTTTACTTTCTCCATAAGTATATGTGTTTCCACATGAGACTGGGAGGAAAGTCTAGGCACCGGTCCAGGAGATTCTGTCCTCCCAACAGCATTTTAGCATCTTCCCCGTTTAAAGTCAAACACATGCACAGTCTTTGAAACAGAGACCAAAACCTCAAATTGTGTCTCTCTTAGCAGTGGGCTATGAAACATTAAACTGTTTTGTGTTAGGAGAACCTATCTTCCCTGGCAATTTCTGCCACCTGGGAGCCATTATGCAAAAATGGAGGGCAGGAAAAAAATGCTTCTTTGAGCTGAACCTGGACACCAAAGTAGGTACTAAATGGAGTGAGCCATGATACTCAGAGTGGAGCTTGCTTATTTACCTTCTCATCAGTTGAATGCTTAGCAGCTCATTTCTGGGATTAGTCTATTAGTCTATTTTTAAAGAAAAACAGAGGAACACTGCATTCAAATGCAGAGATAATATCTCAGACTGTAACTACAACTGCAGCTCCAAAGCAGAGTTGAGAACCTTGGAGCAGGCAGCTCTGAGCAGTCTGAGTAAATTTTGAGCCCGTCCTTCAGATACATAATCCAATCTACACATAATCCACAGTGCACAGGAAATCATTGTAGACTAACGTGATGTCATACAAACAGGTCCTGCAGTCAAATCTGGAATTTCTGAAGCACGTGAGCCTCACTCCTGCCAGAAAGGACTTCTCATGCATATTCTGTTGACGAAACAGGTTACTTTCTTCTGATAGAAAGCTGTGAATCATTTGCTGTTAAGAAGAAAAGCAATGTGAGAAGATAGTAAAAGAGAAAGTAGAGATTTGTGCTTTCTTTGTGTTTATAGAATCAATCATGAAAACAACATAAGTTGGAAAGGACCTTGATAGATGACCCAGTCCAACACTCTGTGGGAAAGGAAGCCTAGATAAGATTATCTGTTTAATCGCGTCTTGGAAACTTCCCCATGATGGGGACTGCCATGACCAGTGGTTCCAGTGAATTACTGTTTTCACTGTAAAAAATTGCTTTCTAATTCCAGATGAAACCTGTCCCAGTGCAGCTCTTACCCAATGCCATATTTCTTCTTTGTGTGGTCCCTCCTGAAGAGAGAGCCTTTGCCATCTTTATAGTCATCCTTAAACCAGTGGAATACCATGATGAGGTCCCCACTGAGCCCTCTCTTCTTCAGGCAGAAAAGACTTAACTCATTCGGTCTTTCCTCACAGGGCAGGTTATCCAGCACTTTGATCATCTTCGTGGCCCTCCTTTGGTCCCTGTCTAGTCTGTCTGCATATTTTTTCAGATGTGGGGACCAAAACTGGACACACTATTCTAGGCACATCCTCACAAGTGCTGCGTGGAACTAGTTTACATAGTAGACATTGTTATAAGCCTGTTTCTAGCCCTTTGATTCCCTGTGTTGATGTGAACCTGAAGTTGCACCACTCTTGCTCACTCTGACGAGGAATTTGGTGCTTTTGTTTTATTTTATGTTTCTTCACTGTAATAATTAGATTTTGGATCCAACTGGGATTATCACATTGTACCTCTGTACCTTAAAGGTGCAATATTGGAAAATTATCAGACCATAAGAAAAGATGAGACTTACAAGAAGTTCTATTTGCAATTATATTAACTTTGGTGATGCACTGGAAATTAAGAAACTTTGCTTGATGCAGAACTGCATATCTAGGATCCCTTAAGACACTGTTATTTTTTCACTGTGAGAAGCTCAGCCACCCAAGCACTTTGCCACATTTTAGTATTTCTGTTTGGTTTTTTCATAGTTAGATTGTCTTTTAAAATACCCACAGAGCAGCCATAATGCCACTGCCAAGTTAATCTAAAGGTGTCTCCAGCCATCACCATCAGCAATTGAATTGTTGTAAAATAGAGAATTCATTTTTGTCCCCTACTAAAATTGAATTCACCTGGCACTATTTCACAGTTAGCTAATCCACATGCTCTAATGAATAATTGTGTGTTCGTCTATCTGCACGAAGGTGTGCATAAATGCACACACACAAGTTAGTTTATATTAATCTCTCTTTGTCAGACATCTGCCATAATGATCCTGGATCCCCAATAGCTTCTGAAGTTCATTTCAGTTCAAGCAGTGTTCAGTTTATTGAAGACACAGACACAGTCTGAACTTTGTGTGCCTCTGGAGTCTGCAATAGGCAGCTGCAGCTTTCTCAGGATGTTCTGTACTTCCTGCTATAAGGCCCCATTCCCTCCCAAGAGTTGCACATGAATAAGAATTCAATCTCTGTAAACAAGTGTTTCTTCCGCAAAACAGGAAAAGAATTGGATCAGCCTTAGGGACGTAATGGTCTTGAAGAGAAAGATACTCCTGCGGAAAATGCAACCCAGCAGTAGAGATCAGGACAATGCCTTCAACTTTCTCCACTCCCTACACCTTCATATCTCATTGTGATTATATAGAAGTCTTCATATTTTTGACAGCTATATGCTTGCAGCAGAGACCTCCTATCACACATTTTTAAGATCAAGGAAACAGGAGAGTGGTTTTGAGGGTACATTGTTATAAGAGCCTTTGTACTTTTCTGTTGAATATCCAATTGATCTACACACTGCAAAGTTATCCTGGCTGATGAGTGAAGTGTTGAGGAGTTAGCCCTAATTCATCTCTCGACTTACACACATAACCTGGGCCCAGAACTTTACCTTCCTCACTCCTATCTTGACAGACTTCACTGTCGTGCTTGAATGAGGGGCTTGGCCTGCTGAGGCTCACTCTGTAGACAAAAGGAAGTGTAACTTCAATTTTATGAATCTTTCAGTCATATTGAGTTGGAAAATAGGAGATTAAGATACCTAAATTTTATTTTATTTTCCTCAGGTAAGTGCTTTAAGTAAAGACGATTAAATTAAATCTTTGGAGCAGAGCAGTGATGGAGATCCACACTGTTCAGTGTTCAGAGCCAGCTAACAGCCTCTGTTAAGTAAAATAAAATACTTTTGCAGCTTTTTTCAGACTTTTCATGCTCTTAACAATGCCCTTCCTAAGGCAAACTTGGCTCTCAAGACTGAGCAACCAGACTGGCCAAACCTGTATGAGAAGCCATACCTCTGTCATGATGCCCTTGCCAGTCCTGCACCCTTGATAGCCCTTCTGGGTGTCTTCTTAAATCCTGGGGACAAACCTAGTGGTTGTTTTGGACATTAAGTGTAATGGTGATGTCTTCTGGCGGGATGTCATTGCACAAATAATTTAGTTTGAATCTTTATTTCTGGGCAATTTTCCAGATACTAAGCCATTTGAGTTGAAAGTTCTGCTGCAACTAGGACACTGTGTTTCTCCCGACACAAATGGTGGGTAGTGAAAAAGACAGGTAGTTAAATGTGCTATGAAATGTAACTGTAGCCAGCAGACAGCATGGAGGCAGAAGCTCATCATGAAGATGTAGCTTCATTTGGGCATTCCTTATCCTTATTTTTTGTAAAACAATGAAAACTGTCTAACCTTCATATGTAACATTTCTTTACGTGTACATTTTTTCTTTTTTTTCCCTTAAAATAGTTTATATAAGTTTCTAGACATTAATTGAATTTGAGTTAACAGCGTTATATTTACATGGGAATCACAGAATCATAGTAAATAGAGTCCCAAGGGGTCATCTAATACATCTAATTGCCCAAAGGCAAAATCAGCTATGACTAAACTATTCTTGACAGATTTTTGTCTCACCAGTTCTTGAAAACTTCCAGTGGCAGAAGTTTGCACGTTCTCCCTTGGCAGTGTACATTAGTGCTCTGCTATGCCTATAGTTGAAAAGATTTCTCCCAATTGCCAACCCAAATCTTTCTTGCTGTCATTTAAACCCATTGCTTCCTGTTCTATCTGCAAGGAATAAATAGAAGAGCTTATTCCAATCAAAAAATTTAAGGTCCTGAAAATTATAGTTTTACTCTGTCTAAATATTCTCAGATTTATAAGCAGCATACCTGTTAATCTCTTCGGCTATGATGCCTTCTACTTCTTCTCCATGTATTACCAGCTACCTTTTCTCAGAAAACCTAATCAGATTGGTCTGATATAATTTCTTCTTGACAAATCTGTGCTGGCTGTTATTTCCCATCTTGTTCTTTAGAGTCTTAAAACCAGATTTTTGTTTGTTTGTTTGTTTTGCTGTTGGTAGTTTTAAAAATATAATTATTTTTATATCTGTCTATCTTTATGTGTATCTAACCTATATTTATCTATACCTTTATGTTACTAAGGACCCTGAAAGTCTGCTCCACAATTTCCTGGTTTGTGCTTCCTCCTGCCTCTCTTTTTACAGATCAGTACCCTTTGCTTTTTCCAAGTCTCCTGAAAATGTACCTGTTCTCCAAATATTCTCATAGATAAGTGCAATACTGTTTGAGCATGTTTTATATACTCCTTAGGTTTCTAGACTAAATTGTTTTTGTTCAATTTAGTTTCTACAAAATTTTACAAGGAGTCTTAAAGCAGTTCTTCTATACTGAACTGAGTTCTTATCCCACTGCAAATGAGGTTACTCAGCCATCTGATCACAGTTAATGTTTTTCTAGTGAAACTTAGAGACAAAACCTCTCATAACTCAGATCTTCCATCATTCTTACTTTCATCCCTCAATAACATTAACTCTCCTGAAAAGCGAGTAATCTCTTCCTTCTAATGACTTGTTAACTATCTCAGCTAGGAATGCACATTTTCCTCGTGTGTAGAAATCTCTGTGCTGATTTTTAAGACATATGACTTTAATAAGACGATACCAAAAATGTGAGCTGCCTCTTATGCTTGCTGACTGCCAAATGTTCCAAATGTCCCCAGACAATATACCCAGCTTTCTTCTGACAGCTTGTGTAATATATGAAATATTCACCGTAGAAAGCACCATGTGACGTTAAAATTTAGTTTGCAGTACGGAAATGAACCAAATTAAAACTCAAGTTAAAAAGGTGGTATTTGAACACTGTGCTCGTTTCAATGTTTGTATGAGCAGCCACATGTATTTTCTGATGCACCTGAAGCTCTGAAAGGCTCCCTGTTCTGTTGCAGTGTAGTACCATGCAAAATAATCAGCTAGTGTTTTAGTCAACTCACATACTCAATGAGGGATAGTGCCTGAGAACCTGATGGACCATGGGAATCAATCTGATTAGAGGACCAGAGCTGTCTCCCTTTTCCGAGATGAATAATGGGCTCAAACCTCTGCTGACACGAAGTCTGGGAAATGAAGCAGCAACCTCTCTGTGAGAATGAGGGAAACATGGCCTTTCTTCTGACCAAAACATTAAGTTCACCTTTTTTAAAAGTACCTTTTTGTTCTTCTCAAAGTGCTGTCTGGTCCCTATTGGACACAGAGCCAGAGAAAACAGTCAGAGTGATTATTGAAGACCATTTTGTAATATTACCCTTCTATTTGTGTTTCTTCCTGATCTCACCAGAAAGACACATTATATTAATCTAATTATTTATCCTGTCTAGCTCTTAAAAGGGGCTTAGGTCAGAGGGCAGAAGAGAAAAAAATTGCACCCATTTTTGGTTTATCCATACTTCTTTGTTTGCCCAAGCCTCTCATAAAGGATGTCCTTAATTCTTTCTTAAAAAGTGTAAGCAGGCTTGTAGAGCCTGATTTACAATGAAATTTTCAAACAAAAATTCAGAAGGATGAGGTCCCATTTAGGAGGGGAATTTCATCAGAGCAGTTATCTCAGATATTAATTTAATGGCTTATTGAAAAACACTTCTTTGAAATCTGACAGTGTTTAAGCAAAATTGCTTCCCCCAGTGCATGGGTCATATCTTAAATATTTAACTTCTGTCTACTTTGTATTAATTTAGGATAAACATAGTGTGTGGCACATGGCTTGATTTTATTTTATTATTTTCTGTGTTCAAAGACCTGAAGAATTCACTAAAGATTTATTTTCTGGGGGGAAAGGCCTGCTTTTCATCATCTGGTTACTCAGGTCCCATAAAAAAGTTCAATGCATGACAGAATCTCAACTCATAATCTTTGTTGACATGGTAGCGCTCAAATAAAATAAACCATGGTTCTTCAGTGTTTTTCAATGAAAACTTAAGTGCTCTATATTAATTATAAATAAACTAGCATGCCAAGACTTCTATGATACAGAGAATTTGCTGCAGCAAGAAAGATTTCAGAGAGAGAGAGAGATATTCAAAATTCATTGCCAGGGTTCAACACTCCAAAATAGATTGGAGTGAGGCCGTGGATATACAATCTCAGTACATAGAAGCAGCATTTGTAAGATTATTTTTCCAAAACCAATTAAACACAGTGAGTGTAAAATTTGCTGACAAGTGCTGAAGTTTGATGATCTCCACTTTTTTGGTGCACTTTAAAAAGCTGGCCATGAAAACATTTAAATAAGAGCTTATTCAATTCTATCTGTCCTCAACCAGTCAATCAAATTTCAATTGGTGGCCAACTTGAGAAGCAGGAACTGGATATTGTGTGGTATCAGCAAAATCAAGATGGAACTGATAGTATTATAAGGATATGGAGAAAGAGCGATCTTGGACTTGGGGAATAAAAGCAGATAACAGAGGAAGTAGATGTGGACTTAGATACTGTGGAATAGGAAAGGGTGTAGGAAAGCATAGAAGTGAAAGGGATGACCTGATGAAAGGTCATGCAATGAAAGGGAAACCTGAAGAAGTGAAAAACCAAAAATATAGTAAATAATAGGTGATTAGAAAAAAAAATAGGGGGAGTAATAGAGAAAATTCTGGTACAATCTGGGTAAAAAGGACATAGCAGAGTCATGTGAACTGTAGTAAATCTGGTAAATATGGAGACATTATGGTCTCCTGGCACACATTCTGTGAGGTAATTGAATGATTAAATCCTTAGAAGGTATCTGTTAATACTGTTTTTTCCTCAATATATATACAGTTTTATGAAATAATCAAATATTTTCATTTATTGAGTGCATTATCCATCATGAAAGTGTAGTATTTGTAAAGTCAATGGAAAATGTAATTTCAAATGCATGCAGTTCTAGATTTAAACTAAAAGCAGATTTCTAATTCAATTTCTGAGTTATCAAGTCCAAAGGCCTCTCACAAAAGGTCCTGAAGACTGAGGAAATGAAGACCATTTAAACAAATGGTAGGATGAAATTGGCATGGGGAGTAAGGTCATGCTGATGGCTCATGATATGTGTCTGTTCTGGCACAGTTATAGAATAATTTACACACTAGCAGTCAAATTAAAGCCAACATGAATACACAAAGTACAACTCTTGTTTCCTGATGTGAACCTAGGAGAGTACTGCTCACTGGATATGTAAAATCCATCTTAATTAATCAGTGTTACTTCTTATATAAGGTTAATAATCATGTGAGGCTTAAAATCAATAGATTTGACTGCTGTTTTACATACTTATGATATTTACCCAAATATTTTCAGTTGCCCTCTTACTGGCTTGATTCTTGATTTTATTTGGAGCTGTACAGAGTTCAATGCCTGCAAAAAAGCATATCAAATTTAATTAGAAGATGAAGGGATAAAGAAAGATAAAGTGATCATACTCTGTATTTGGGACAGGAGCTGAAATTAGCCCAGTATCCTGATTTCACAGTTGTAAACTAATGCTGACTGTACTCTCTTGCATAAACCTTTGCACTGGATACATTCTTTATTCTTTGAGCTGTTCAGTGCAAAATCCTGTCCTCTTTCACTGGCGATGCTCTAAAGGTTTTCTTCTTTCTCTGAGAGATGTTTCCTGGATGTCAGGAAAGGAAATTGAAGCAGCAAAAATGTTTTTGCACACATCATTGCTGCTCAGTCATTTTAGCTCCTGACCTCACCCTACTCAATTAAGAAATCCTTGGAGCCTCAAGATAGCATCTGACTTGCGAAGTACTGGGTGCTTTCTGCTTCATTTGCTCTTCATGCTGCCTTAACAGGAAAGCAAGCTTCACAAATTGAGAAGACTGGGGAGACTGTTCTTGTGTGTCTGTATGCGCACACACGCTCACATATCCATGTGTGTGCACACGTGCATGCACGTATAGACACACACATTACAGCTGAGTTCAGTCTGTGCCTCTGCAGTTTGATAAAGACCCCAAGTTCTTCAAATAGATTGTGTCATTTATTAGACCTAAAGGTTGAGGCACAAAAAATTCTGTGGTTATTCACTTATGTGTAAAAATATGCTTTAATGCACAGAGATATATCTGAATGAGTAATGTCTTTTCGTAAGTATGTGGGTGTGTCTAAAGGCATGTGTATGCACTCTCTATATGTAGCTGACAATGTTTGGGTCCAGCAGATACTTTAAGCTTTGAAAGAATGTGACTGAGCACAGAAATAACTTAGATGTAAAATTCACTTGGGGAGGGTGGGAGGAGGGATCTTTAATCTTTGTTTTTAATAGCAAAAAATGGGGTCTGTTAAATCAATGCAGTTTTGCTACAAAGAAGGGAACAGTGAGTTGGATATAATTCCAAGCCACATGGCAGACAATGCACATCCCACGGAGGAAAATGGTAACACTAAATGGCTACAGCAGTTTTATCCTACCTAGCAATTATCTGGTTTCGGGCTTCATGTAACTAATTTCTCTTTCCACGTATCACACCTAGTCTCATACAATGGATAAGACCTCAAAGCAAATGCTTTCTCTTTTGACCACACAATATTCTTCCAGAGGATAAATGATAAATAGAGTTCATCAGAGATAATATCAGAACACTTAAAGCAGAAACACCATTTCCATGTAAGGTTTTCTTTCTCAAATAATGTGGCAGCAACTTGGCATAATACAGTGACGGCAGGAGGCAAGGAGGGGACATGTGCCTGTTTGCAGCACGGTGGCCTCTTGCTGGGTAGGTGAGCTGCCAAAGGTTGATTGCACAGAGCAGAAGTGCAAATGACTACAGAATTGCAACCCTACTGCACTAATGAGAACCCAAAGGCCACCTCACCTGGAAACCTGCAATTATTGCTGCTGGATCAGGCCCCAAAAACACTGCTGACACAATATGCTTTAAATTACATGTTTATGTTCCAGGAAATGGCTCCTCTGGAGAAAACATGGAACTGACCTTCAGACCATAAACCTATGTCCTCTTGCCCTTAGTAGTGATGCAATTGGTCCCCAGAAGCCTTTTTAATCTTACTGCTCACCCGTGATTTTACACTTTCTCCTTTTGAGAGCTATGGGATAAGGGAAAGGAGTTGGAGAAGATTGGAGGTGAGACTGCTGGTAAATAACTCTGATTTTTAAGAAATTAGCTTTGAAGAAAAAAAAGTGAAAAGGGACAGCTCACTTTTCTGTTTTCCCCCTCTACTGAAGAAAAACCATAGCAGCCTCAGCCTTGGACATCCAAAGACAGTACAAATGAGTTCTGTTGAGCACAGTGCTGCTTCATGTGTAGAATCAGTTTTTCCTGAGCCCTGGAGTGGACAAATCCCTTCCTTGTCCTTTCCTTCATCTTCCTCATGCCTGTCATGAGATTCTTTTCTTATGCTTCTTTTTCCTTTGTATCCCATTGTCCTGTCTAATCAACATAAGTGCAACATTTCAGCCACCAAATTAACTTTTCTTGGTGTGACTAATGTTTAAGTGTTTATTTTTGTTTTCTTCCAGACATTTCCCAACCTTCCATTCCTAGAGGTGTCAGGAAAAAAATAAGGTACTTATTCCTTTTTTTTATGAAGAATTTGAAATCTACTTGACTTAAAGGAACTTAAGTTGAGTACTTAAGTTGACTCAAGTTAACTTCACTACTTAAAGGAAGCATATCTTCACATAAATATAGCACTTTTCTTCTTCTAACTTCCTATTAATTTTGGTATTATGAATTAATTCTGCCTGTCACACTGATTCTGAGCAGTAAAAACAAGAAAAGAAAGATGAGATTCCTGAATGCAGAGAACATATTTATGGTAAATATAGGAAAAATGCCAGACATATAAAAGCTTTTTTTGTTACTCCAGTTGTTAAGCCCGTAACAGTGCTCACTGTGAGCAAAAGTTGGCTAAATCTGAAAACTGTGAGGAGCAGTGGTCTGCATGAAATCACCATGAGAACTGTATGCATGGCTAGTATGGAGTACTGTCCTAGTTAATTAGGCTTCCCTCTCATTTGGGCTAATTAGCTTGGGCTGATTAGTTGGATTAATGTCCATAAGCTATATCCAGATCTAGACCTAACTTTTCAAGCCAATTTGGAGAATTCTGCTCTATGATACATTGCACAGCCTAAGTACTGCTTGCAACACCAAGGTATATAGCTAGATAGCATCTCCTTGCCCTTTTGCTTTGGACATCAGCATCCAGCCCTTTTGGGGATTTTGAAAACCTGTACTTGGCAATGCTGCAGGAAATCAATGGAACCGCCTGTTTGCCTCTGTGGACAGAGCCTTACACAAGGTGAATGTAAATAATAAATATGTTTCTTTCCCTGTGGACTCAGTTGTATGATCTACTAATGTAAAAGTGGTTTTAAGGATGCCTTTGTTGTGTATGTTGTTTAAAAATTAAGAAAGGTATGTGGCGTATATATATAAAGACTGTCTTGAAAGGCAAAGTTGCAGTTGAAATTTAATCCTAGCCAATACTGGAAGCTTTTGTTTTGGACCTGAATTTAGCTTTGTCATCAAGTTAACAAGCATCTTTAAAATGCTCAAAGGAAGACTTGTATCAGAGAAAAGACAAACTAGAATAAGTAAACAAAAGGTTATCAATAAAAGTATGTCTGTATGTGTATATATAAAAATACATATATTTATACATGTGTGTATAAAATATAGGCAGTCTGTAAAACTGAACTACAATTTGCAAACTTGTCCTGTGTGACTCCCCTTAAAAACAGCCTGGCCGGGAGAATGAATGGTGCAGCAACAAAAGCAGTCTTGTGGCTCTCCAATCACTTCTCTAATGCCTGCTTACCTACAGCCCTGAGGGAAGGGAAATCCTTACAGACTGTCTATATGAATAAAGAGAAGCTGACTTGTTCAGTTGTGCTTTTGTTATTTTGTAGAAGATGTTTCTTGGACTAGTTGACAAATTTTGAAAGGGTAAATGTGAAGATTCATCTAGGCCAAGAAAAATTCATTTAAAGAAGACTAAAATTAAGTTTCCCTACCACAAAAAGAAAATACAGACACCGAAAAACTGTTAAAACAATGCAGAAGCAGAAACATGTTAAAAAGATAAGCACAACCCTGAAAGGATTTTCTCCTAAAAATTACCATTGAAAGTTGCTTGTTGCTCTGATTGGAGTTTAGAAATTTATCTCTTTTTCTGGTACAAGTTGCTAAGATTTATCAAAATAAAAAGCAGACTTTTCTTGACATCAGAAGGGCTGAAATCCAGCTCTAAATTGTTGCCCAAATTTCAGTGAAATCTTTGGCAGTGGGAACTGTATTCAACTCATAGTACATCATCTATACAGACTAAGTTAACTTACAAAAGTATTTATGGGGTCCTTTTCAATTCCTGTTTTCTGCTAGTGTTCTTTAAAATGCCAGGTAATGTTGTGGAAACCAATCTCACTGTTTCACTGAAGCTCTAAGCAGTGTTTTATTTCTCGTCTTTTAGTTTTAATGAGAGCGTGCTGCTTGCTGCTAATAGAGCTGAGTAAACAATCTATGTACATTTTATTCAATTACTTTAGCTCTTTTTCTTCTTATGGTAATTACCTATGAGCGGACAATGATTGCTTCCATTTGTTTGTTCCTCCCAACCACTCACTGATTATTCTGCACAAGCAACTTGTAGCCTGTGTTATTGCAAACTGACTGCTTGCGAGTATTCCTTTGGGTATCGGTGTTTGGTTGCCCAAAGCCAAGTACTTGCTTCTTTTCCATGATTGGATGATCTACTTTGTCACAAAACACATTCTATTTAATAAATTTATGGCTTCATCCTGCAACATGCTCTCTAGACCAACAATGCAGAGCTACATTGTGGTAATGGGAACCTACATATTAAATACAATCTCTCTCATGAAAAAAATAAATCCTGATAAATATAGTTATTCCAAAGTTGATATACCACTCTCTGTGCAGGCATTTATTTAATTTTGTTGTGAGCATTAACAATTAGAAGTGTTTCTTTCACCCAGGTTCCTGTCAAGGCAATTTCAATTGTCATTAGGGACTGCAAATTAATTAATGATAAGACATTTAGCATTTAACATTGTTTCTTTACTGGATTGTAATGTTTCTTTTTAGTCCCTGGGTTCACTTTACATGGAAAGTGCAATGGACAAACAACTATGATTTGCAACAAAGCAAATATATTTCTGAAAGTCTTTTCAGGGCTGCTATTGCAGTAAATCTCTTCCCAGCCTCCTACTTATTGTAAACAAATTAATTTTTTTAAATATCCATATGATTAACAATTGTGCAGAACCTTTTGTGAAACAACATTCTGAACAGAAAGCTAATTTATTCCAAAATCACTAACCCATTTTTAAATTACTTTGAGACTGAGACATATCTGAAATAAATTTAAGACAATCTGGAAAATTTGGATCCTTAGGGGAGCATCATATGCAGTCTGGCAGAACTGTGTATCAGTTGCCACAGTCAAGGTCACTTCTTTGGAGTCAGCGCCATTTGAAACAGGTGGCTGTGGATCTTTTCTGATAATACAGCGTATAATTCCACATAGATTTTTAATCTAATCTACCATGAAATCACAGCAGTAATTAAGCCATAGACTTGAATCTTTTTCTCAGAGCTCATTTTTGCTGGTCAAATCTGGTTATTGGCTGAATAAACTGATTTCGGTTCACTTCAGTTTGTTGTGTTTCTCATTATTTCATTAGCCTGCTACCTAATCTTTAGGTTCCTATTTTACTTCACAGTAGGTTAACAGGTCTGTCCTCCCAGTAATGGACTGTGCTGACCGACAGAAGGGAGGGCGCAAGAGGAGTTTCTGAGGAGTGGCTCCTGAGGCTGTGATTCCTCCCTGCACTGGATACTCTGTAGGGGATGTAACAGAAGCAAGTCTAATAAAATGCATAGATTATAAAATGCATGGGAGAACTATGATGCAAGACCATGATAACTCAAAATTATTTTACGAGAGTCTGTCAGCTAAATAAAACCATTTGAAATAATCTCTCCTGAAATACAATTTAAGTGAAAGACAGCAAGCTAAGCAAATAGCTTACCACTTTTTACATTTAGTACTTTCCATGTTTTCTGCTTCAGACCCAAGAAGTTACTTAATTCCAGCTCTGGTTTCTGTTTCCAGGCTTGCACCTCTCCTGTACTGTAAAATTGACTAGAACATTTACCTTCAGACTTTAGTTTCTCCAGCTGTAAAATTTATGTTTGTCTTTATTATTTTTAAGGTGCTTGTAGACTAATGAATGAAACTACTCATAAGTCACAAACTTTTGTCTACTATTTGACATTCATCTGGACATTTTGCCTGCAGCATACCTCTGCAGATTGAACAGATTGTCCTATTTCATTTAAGTAAATGAAAGAGATTAGGCCAGATCTTGATATTAATTTTCTGCTGTGTTATCTTGTGGTAGAAGGCATGGATTTGAAGTTTTACGACATATGAATTCGTATGTTTGAATTATCCATAATAGGAAGTGATTCATCGTATCTGGGATCATCTAAATAAAACTTGAATGTGAAGTTCACTTTAAGGAATTCTTTGTGGATTTAAAAGCTGAACCAAGTACCCCCTCCCCAGAAAGATGGCATCCTGTCATACATTAGACGCCAGTAGCAGTCCAATCAGAATGTTCATTACCTGATGGATACTAATGAAAAAGAATGAGAGGCTAATGTCAAGCCCTGCAGTGCTGTCATTGAAAGAAACAGATAAGAACAGCAGCAGCATTTCTGAAGCAAATTTAAAGTTTTGGTCCCACTGGATTTTAGATGGAAACTTGCCATGTCTTGGATTTCATTGTCTCTGTTACCAGAGATTTCGGTAGCCAGACGGTCAGGGAAAATCTAAAGTTGCATGTGCACTTTTTAAAGGTTAGTGATATGTGGAAAACACACTGCTACTTACACATTACCTCTGAAGTGAAGATAATGTTCAATGACACAAGACCAAAACATGTCTTATTATGCATTATGCTTTGTTGTTATGCTCATTATTGCTGTGCTAATTCTTCCCAGGAAGGTTTTGATTTTCTTTCCAGATGCTGCAAATTTAACTGGATTGTTGCAGTCAAGAGCTGGTTTTTCAAGTTTGTTATTTTGTTTTTAAGTCTATCAAGCTCCAGCTTGCCAAAAATACTGAGTGTCCTGAAACACAATTCAGCTGACAAATCAAATGAACCTGGGTTGTCATGTTTTAAGTTACAAATGTAGGGAGTCATAATTTCTTTAGAAAGATAAAAATATAAAACTCAAACAAATTGTACATATCTCAATAGCCACAACAATTGACTTAAATTGTTTAAGTAATACTATAATGGAGAGTTGTGTATGACTATCTCCTACCTTTGGCCTTTAAAGACAGGTAAAAGTAGATTGACAGTACTTGTTTATTATGCTCAGGTATTCTCTATCTTGAGACAAGGACAAAAAAAAATGCTTAAGAGCTGAATGCCTGTAATGCCCCTAACTCTTAGGAAATTAGCTAAACTTTTTAAAATGAATCACAGAACTCTTTGCTGTTTAATTGCCTTAATTACTTTTAACTAAAATTAATTTGTAAACCCTGTTTCCCCAAGACAGTTTGGATGATTTTTTATTCTATGTATTTATGTATGGTATGTATGTGGGAAATTATCTAATTTCTGCAGAAAAAGAAGACTTGGCCATGTAAGAAATGGTTTTGGTTTATTTTTCAACCAGAACTGTTAAACATTTTCTTGAAAAAATGCTGAAATATATGACGTGAATTACATTTCGAGTTTATTGCTGATCTCAAGAGGTGGACTACACAAGTATGGAATAGACCATCATGATGCTGTTGTGATAATTGCAAAATATGCCCTTACTCTCCAAGGAAGAGGAGAAATAGAATTATTGAGTGGAAATTGATATGTAACTAAGGAACCTTCTAAAAAAACCCCACTCACGTGGATTTTCTTTATACTTTGACAAGACACGCAAGGCGCAACTCCTGTGAAGTTCTACAGCTCATCACAATTTTAGGCACCACAGTTTTGATAATGTGGTGATATACTGAAAGTTCGAGGTTATGGAAGGGCTGATTTTGAAAATCTATGGCTTTCATTTAGAAGAAACACTTGCAAAAAGATGTATCAACTAGGCATTGTCCATGAATATAGTGAATATGCAAGAAAAACACAGTTCTGTTTTTTTCGCCTGAGGGAGTCGCATTTTTTCATTTCAGCTCAAGACTGACAGCTGAGTATAACATAAAACTAGAGGCCCTCATCTAAAGTTTATTCAAGCCAATGTAAAGATCTATACAGATCTCAGCTGTGCTCCCATTGAAGTCAGTAGCAAAGCCCCCAGTGGTACAGACTTCTTGTCAAATCACTTAACTTTAAAACAAATGTGGTGCAAGGGAAAAAGAACACATTAAAAAAAAAAAAATACAAAATTGACAGGTGTTTTCAAAACTGAATGGGGCAGCATTGCACTGTCAGTCAAAAGAAACTAAACAGCAAGAGATCGCAGCCACTAATTTCTCTGTTCCAGGTGGTTTTAAGTATAGTTCGGTAACCGAGTCAACAGCAGATTGTTTTCCCTATGAACAAAATAATTGAAGGGGCTTTATAGAGGAATTTTATAGATCCAAGTATTGAGCCTTAATACAGCAAAACAACTTATTCCTTTCTTGCCACTCCCCCAAGCAACCTGTATTTAAAATTATAAAGCACAAAATACTGTTTTTAAAGTCCTGATATATGGCAGTAATAGCATAACCCTGATTTTAAGTGTGGCTAAAATCCCCACAGGGCACAGCTGCAGTACACTGTAGGTATCTTCTGAGTCTTCATTACCTACACCTTCAGCTAATTATCTTGTGAGATATATTTTCTTCGCATTTTTGTTATTATATTATTCCATTGCTGTTGCTTGTCCTAGCGGCATGGCTTGTGGTACAGCCACGCTGGGAAATCAGTCTGGGATGAAAACTTACACTTCACTTGAGCAAACAGATGGGGCCTCATTTGCTAATGCATTATAAGGCTTAGTGGGCACGTCTTGCTTCTTTTCTGAGCAGGGCACTTAGCAAAAATTCAGACAACTTTCCTAACCTTCCATTCAGAACGGTTTTCCCCATTCTACATAGATTCATAATTGGAAAAGGGCCAAAGTTCATGCTGCCTCTCTATGTCTTCTGGCAAGATGCAGGTTTTGAAGGCCAGGTGGGATCTCATTGTGTTCTAAGTTATGTCACTGAGCGCTAAAAGCTGCACTTTGTTTGTTTCCACCTATCAGGAGCAGAACTGATATTACATTACTTGCTTGCCAACAGACTAATCATGAGAACTAAGGGATGGCCTGCCCAAGACAAAGGGCAGGAACATGGTGTGAGAGAGGGTTCTAACACTCAGTTCTTCGAGGCGGATGAGCTCTTTCTACTTGTCAGTTTTATTAGCTCTCCTGACAACAGAAACAGCAACAGTGGCTACCAAAGTCATAATATTTACAGAACATCATCTCCTTTGAAGGGATACAAGCCAAACCCTGACAGGAGACCACCTAAAATGTATCTCTAAGCCATGGGTTGAACCACCTTCAGAAATGAATCACAAGCCTCTGTCCCTACAAATACAGGCAACAGGCGAAAGGAAAACTTTCTAATTTTCTAGGATTTTCTCAGAAGTTATGGTGTTTGGGTGCATTCAATACTCTGAATGAATTACTAATAACTTTCTTGGAGTTATTTATCAGCATACTCAGTACTTTAAATCTGTGCTGCTTTTAACAGCCACACTTCTAAGTGAGATCTTTAGGTAGTATAAACTGCACAGCTCCTGTAAAATCTATGAAATTGCAATGCTTTACATGAGCTGAGAGTTTGATAGCTGTGAGCTATAAAATAAATTTAAGTTCTCTAAGCAAATTGGCTTCAGTCTTAGATTCCAGTTTCTGCAGTGAAAAGAGTTCCTATCATGAATTCAAGTTTGGCTCACAGCATGTATTTTATATTGCTCACTTAAAATTGTGGTTCCAATTAATATGTCTCTTGGGTAGCTCATTTGATGGTAAATCTGTGCCCAGTTTTCACCTGTATCCATAAACCAATGCTAAAAGAAGCAATACACCTTTTTTTCTGCCACAACAAGCATTTTGTATCCTTGTGTATGCTAACAAGTCTCATGATAACCTTGAATTGTGTGACGGAAAGAAAAACACACAAATACATTTCTAAACTCAAAGAAGCTGAATTAATTCTAATTTTAGGACAAGAGACTTTTGGGGTTTAAGAGAAAGAAACTCTTGATTTCTTTTTTTTTTCCCCTCTGGGAAATGATCACTGATCACTGATCCTAAGTTGGCTGAAGTAAAAGAAAAAGCCTCCATTGATTACAGTAGATTTGGGTCATTCTTAAAAGATTTAAGCACTTAACTTTGAAAATAACCACTACATATATTCAGATAAATTGTCTATGCAAGTTTTGGCAAAAACCAGCAAGACATCTCTGCAAAATAAGCTAGCCAATGCATTGTGGCTGAAAGGTCTTCATATTGCAAATCCTTTTTAGCTACATGGTCCAGACAAGTACATAATTCCAGAAATAGTAGGCATCGGATAGGGGAAGGTGGAAACTCATGGAAGGGTTTCACTATCCACTCCACCAAACAGTGCAGTTCTGCTCATTCCATCTCCTGCTCCTCATCTTAAGTGCAGTTAGAAATTATAATCACTGTGATCACTATATAATTTACCACACTTTACAAAATATTTAAAACATCCTGCACCTATTCATAAATAAACAGTCCCCAATTCACAGCTGTTTTGGCAACATTTTCTTTAAAAATGTCCTATATCATCTTTCTTTTTCTCCAGTGTTTCTTTCATAAAGAAGTGAAAAGTATTGTTTGTGATGGGCATGAAGTTAACTATCAGATCTGTTTAGGTCTGTGGCAAAGGATTTGGACATTTTGTCTGGCACTTTTCTTGCCTTCAAGAGGATTTTAAAAGATGAGTTCTTAACGGAGGCTGAAAGTCTTTGGCACCCATCTCCTTTTAAATTTATATTAGATAACTAAAGCCTGTAAGGTCTTCCAAAAATTCTCACTCTTAATTTTTAATACAGATTTGTTTTCAAAAAGTGTAAGAATGGACTTGTTTTATTCTTTGCTGGGTTCAATTCCAGTTCTCCCCAGAGAGTCTAAAAAAATAACATGTTAAAAACAGCATGAAAAACTTAAGTGAACCATTAAATTTTGACATATTGGAGAATTTGACCCAAAAACTGAAAACTTAAAACATTCATTCTGATTGTAAGAATAATAATAGTTACAGCTGCCAATAATTTTGTAACTTTTGTAATCTTGAGCCACCCCTGAACACAGTGAAAATTGTTTGACCCTCCACAGGAGTACTGATTTTCTCAATTTGGAGACAGACTAAATAGAATGGAAAAGAAATAGAACTGAAGTTCCCAATTATATAATTTAAATTCAAGAAAAAACTGACCCCTATAAACTATGTGATTAATTAAATAGGTATTAATTTTCTTTTTTCTAGCACAGCTCAAGCCATGAGTGCAAACCTCCCTTACAGTATGAGACAGGCTTGTGCAGACAAAGTTTTGCACAACTTGGAGGAGAATAAAACTTGTGGAAGTGGAGATATCTGCTCATTTTACCCATTACAATAACAAAACAAAACACTACTCAAAGTTTATACTGTGAAAGAAGTTCTCATATAGCACAGTTCCTTTGTATGCTTAATGTCAGTGATGTTATTCAGCTGGACTCACACTGAGACTCACACTAAGTTTAAACGAAGCCTTTTCCTTTCCAAAATTAGCTTTTTGGTAAGCTTTCTCTCTTCTGCTCACCTGTCATCTTTTTATGCTTTTGTCTACTCTATGTTTATCCATTGTTTCTTTTTATTCCCTTTCTACCTTTATCTCTGCAAACTTTTGACTTTGACACATCTTAATCTCTGACTTTTCTTTATACAAATCCATTGTGCATTACCTAAACTGGTAATGTTGCCTTTAAGGGAGAATAAACTAAAATCCAAGAGTATTGAAAGTCACAGAGTATAGATATGTTACAGAAACTCGGCATTTGCAAATACTTCATTCTCATGTAATCATGCAGTGGAAAATCTTTACATTGCTGCATGTCACAGATATGTCCTTTATATTGCCAAATGTCCTAATTACATAATTTTATACATTTTAATTAAAAGCTGCAGAGGTAAACTTTCCAAAAAATACTGCTTTTTAAGTCCATTCCTCTTATTACTGAACCAAGCAGGAGCTGTGAAAAGGAAATTTCAGGACTGATGTTATCTTTCTTCATGGAAAACCAGAGATTTCCTCCATCTGAGTCTTAAATTTCTTAAGTCTTGCAGCTTTATTTAGCCTCATCATAAGGATTTGCTCCTATTAAGTTCCCTCATTTTACCCAACTAGTAACAGTCAAGTAATATACTGTTATTTCTTTTCTATACGCACAGTTGGAATTGCTCTATAAAATGCTGAAATAAAGAAAAACAGCTTGATGTGCTCTTTTTTGCTTATCATTTCATTAATTAAAATTCTTAAATTGACCCTAACTTGGTACAATTAGTAAAGACATTTAACTTGAACCTGGTGAAGCTGGAGATCCTGTTAAGGAGGCTGGGCTACAGCCATTACAGAGAATGTTCTCTGTTGCTGTACAGGAATATTGGGTCACATGTATTTCAATTTCCCCAGAAGAAATTCCTAAAGCTTTATTTTTGCCATAACTATAAAATATATGATTGGGTTCGTTTGTTTGCATTTTGTTAGCAATAGCTTTTCTCCTTTTTTTCTTATAATAATAGTGGGAATTTGTTACGTCCATTGTCCTAGGTATTCACAATGCTTCATTGCTCTTCAGCATGGTTTATGGCAGTAAAGCTAATGACATGCCTTTAACAGGCTGGAGTCGCAATAGCTTTGGGCTCATAAGAACATGTATACCAGCGAAATATGTAAAACACTACTTTTTTTAATTGGTAGCATTTGGTAGACTTTATATCTTATTCCTGACACAACAAAATAATATGCAAAATGCAAAGCAGCAACAAACCAAGTCCTACATCTCTGGGTGGACATCGTTGTATAATATCAACACATTCTCTTACTCTCTCATGCACATGGAGTGCAAGATCTCTTAAAAACTGATCTGCCAGTATTTACCCTTAATGGATTTCCAAGATACTCTACACCTTAGAAACTTCTCATATTGATACAAAACATACTTATCTGTAATGGAATTTGAAGCAAGCAGAAAAGATTTAATGATGGAGTGTTTGTGCCAATGCTACTACAATAAGTACCTGTTTTGACTTAGAGGATAAGCAGGATGTTACCATGTGAGAAAGCCCTTACCCTGTTTTGACCTGAAACTTTCCTGCTGATTTACATCTGTGTAAAGCATGTTACTTTTCTGAAATTGTTGTTGCTCACTGACAAAAGCAAATAAAGATTTAAAGTTAAGTTAGTGCTTATCCAGCTTAGCTCCTGTAGGCAGTCTGTAGTTTCTAAGTGGGTCAAGTTAAAACTTCACTGGCAAGTCATTTACTAAACTTGGTTCAACAGATATAAATAATGACTGAATATTTTTCTTTAAAGTCCTTCAATATAATTGAACAGGTGTCTAGTTTTACTATTTATGCCTGATCCCACCAGAATAAATTGAGGATAGAGAAAGGATGACAAAAAAAGTGAAATTTTAAGGGATCCCCCTCCAATGAAAGCTGTACAATGCCTTTCATAGAGTTCCCTGTTGGCCTCAGTTCTAGAAACTTGAGAGCAAAATCCTGTTTTTCCAGCTTTGTAGGAAAAATTTGTACTGATTTCCTCTGAGTAAAATGTGGTCTCTCTTCCATCCTCCTACCCTCAAGTTATGGGTTTAAGCAAAAAATAAATCATTGCACTTATTTATCCAGATCCCAGTCAGGATTATTCCCCCGCAGTGCTATGCCATTAGGAGTGCTGTGAGAGAAGAGCCAATTCCCATTTGTGTTTTCATATTTATCCAGCAAACCCTTCTGAGCTACATCCTTTTATATACTGTGAAGTCAGGCATTTGTCTTTTCCACAGGACACTTGCCTTGCTGGTGGCTAAGGACATTACAAATCACAAGACATTTCAAGCTGTGATATTTCTGCTTCCCTCTGGGAGTCATTTTTCTGCAGATAATCTGGTTTTTATACCTTATATTATATTCTAGCAAAGTTTACATGTATTACAATGCTCAGAACATTATCCTTAAATAGACACAAGATGCGTTTCTGCAGAGAAGCTCATTTAAGCACCTGTATTGTAGATAAAATTCTACCAAATTCTACTTCTGGAAATAAAAAATAGGCTTGACAAACTTAGTAAAAAATAGCAGCGATAGTAATGATGAGTAGGTGAGATTTGCAAGTTATTAACCTCAAGAGTGTTTTATTAAACAGGCAAATATTTTAGCAATTTTAATAGCTGGATTAATTCTTGAGTAGGTCAAAATAAGGGCTTCTGTTAGGCTTTGGAGGAGATATTTTGACGATATTATTGCAAGGGTTATGAAGAAAAATATTATTGTGATATTTCAGGCCTCTGCACCTGGGCATGGGAATTTACACCACAGAAAACACATTAATACAACAGAGCCTCGTTCTGCACTGGGAAAACTGCACTTTCAGTACATGCAGGTCTGAAATTAGAGAGCTAGACCTCCACAATTAAAAAGAAAGCAATTTCATATGCTTATAGTAAGAATTTATTTGTCAATTGGTAATTTATATAAATATGAATAAATTTGGTTGCAAGTGTTTATAAAAAGTGACTCATTGCACCAGAGAAATTGAAAAATGTATAATTTATCTGATCAGTCTTAACTAACCAACACCTAAATGTTGAATACTGCAGACTTAATATCAACATCAATCTTTTAATCAGAAACCTAACGGAGACAAACAAACAAAAGCAGGACAAATACATTGGACAAATTCTGATAGCAAGCACAAGGGCACTTTGAGTTGTCATGAGCATTCAGTAAATCCTGGGTAAAGCATTTATCCCATTCTTTTCACAGTATATTTAACTTCAGCTTTCCAGACCTGCTCAAACACAAGAAGATTGGGGTGTGTTTAGAGAAACACTACACTAAGGTTTGATTTCATAAAGAAATTAACACTTTTCTAAGGAAATCTTCAAAGCTGTGACATCTGGTTTCTTATCCCTACAGGTTTTACATTAAATGAAAGGGAAAAAGAACTGTAGGGGATGCACAAAGTTTTGGAAAACTAAAAATAGTAATCACACTGCTATGATATGCTTGATTTTTTTCCCTTAATGTTTACCTAGAGTTTTTTTTCTCAGCATTGCAGTAACACTTGCATCATCTTGATGCCTTCATCCTGATAGCTATGAGTCAGAGAGTGTAATTATTGGTGGAATGTCCTCTAATTCTTTACAGTCATAGCCTATAATCCTTTGCACATTAAGTATGAAATCATACCAAAATGCCTGAATTTAACTATCTAGTCTTGTTCTCACAAATTTCTGAAAAAATTGATAAAACGAAGTTTTCTTTACAGTTGAATTTTGCCCATTTCCTGTAAATCTTTAATTAAACATCTAGTCCACCAGCCAATGGTTGCAAGTACCTTGGAATATACACCATCTTTTTTGCAATAGAAGTATTCCTCCCTGAAGAGTTGATGACCTGCATACTAAACATAGCTGAGTTGCAGTTTATACAGAAAATTTTCATAGTTAATCAGGTTCAAGGAGATTAGTTAGAGTGTCCTTTCTTTTTTTCCCCCTTTTTTCCTATCTATTAATATGCAGTTAGGCCAATCATTAAAATACTGCCCTGATGAATTTGTCCTGAAAAGAAACAAAACTCAGCAAGACAGGCCCTCTTAATAAGTTGCTCAAATAGCTCCTATCTATTCAATCTCTATCAGTGCCAGTAGAAACCAGAAATATTTTAATTTATTTTGTAGCTGTTGAACCAAAAAGATATTAGCTGTGGGGCTGTTCTTGTAAATTGCTGAGCACCTCTGGGAGACATTCTGTATTTCAAACTCTCATCATACCACTGGGAACTGAGAATGCTGAACAGAGGAGAAAAATAATGCAAAACAGCTTCTACAAATATTTGCCCACATTTTAAATAAAATCAGTTTTGCTTTGTTTCCACCTTATTGTGTATTCAAGCTTGATGAGCATTGGCAGTATATTGGCAAAAGTGAAGGATAGTATTTATGCTTGCAATATTCACATGATCATTCAGTCAGTGAGGAAGCAGAAAAATGGTACACCCAGGCTCCTAGATTTGTTGGCATAGATGATTTGCTCACAGTCCCGCTGGTAATAGTTCAAACTCTGTGCTGGATCCTTGCTAGGGATAGACCTGAGGGATTTTGGTTTTGCTCTGGGTTAAGCGTTGCTTAATAGAATTCACAGAGCAAATGATCCTGCAAAGGTGGTAACACGAGGATGATAATAAGCTCTCATTTATTTATCAGTATGATTCAGTAGGCAAAGTATTAAAACTTTAAAAAACAGATGCTTTGATTACTGTAGCATCTCTGTTTTGTATCTTGCTTCAACTTCCCAATCTAAAAAATTAACATTTTTCCTGTTTTTCAATAAATCTCTTAATGAGCTAGAAGTACCTTCCTATATATAAAAGAAGATAATATTTTAATTCCAGATTTCAGTCTTCTGCAACTTTCACCTGCTTGATCAGATCCACACCAGACTTTTGTGATGGGCCTAAGGATAATATGACATAAATAAAGAAGAAATTATAGATTTTTTTTTTTTAAAAAGAAACCAAAAAGACCCAAAACCAACCAAACACACAAAAACCCACAACACCTTAGCAATTAAAGCTATAGGGAAATATAAGTTGTCAAAATATAGGAATTTTGTATTCTAATTTACTATGAAAATAAAATTAATTACAATAACAAAATAGAATACGGTTGCATTTTATATTCCTGATATACTTCTAAATATCTTTCCTTTGATCCATAAAAGCAGAAAAATCACAAATTTGCATTATTTTTACAGCCACAAACCATAAATCCTGGTTGTTAACACAACTTGAGAATTATTCTTCCTTTGAATTTCCTGGTTTATAATTCCATTTACTACAGTTATGCTTTTCTTTATTCATTTTGACAGAATTAATTGCAAGTAAAAAGCTTTTTTTGTTTTTCCCCTTTACTTTTGCCTTCTTTCTTCAAACAGTTGGCTAATTAAGCCAGTTAGGCCAACTCACATCTCTGTCATATTTCGCCTCTCCCCCAAACACAGATATGGCTGCAGGCTTGTCTTTTACCAAGTGATCCCAATTCAATTAGAAATTAAACTCAGTATGCTACACAGCAAAGCGAGTGAATATTCTTCTTAGGAAAGTAAGAGCACATCTATAAAACTAATGTTAAGAAACTTCCCCTTCTGAGATGAAGGGCTCACATTCTGCTCACTGAATGAATACCTTGTACTTCCCTTCCTCCTCCTGCTCTCCCCCCTTTACATATTTGGATTGTCAGCAGCTTGGGACAGGGTTTGTTCACAAGATTCAATAGGGAAGGAGGGCTCATCCAAACTGACAACGGTAACTACCATTTCATCTGGATGTAGCACATTGGAAATCAGAATGGTTTGGGTTGAAAAAGACCTTAAAGGCCAACTAGCTCCAACCCCCCCTGCCATGTGCAGGAATGATCCCTAACTAGTGCTACATTATCCTTTTAAATCACATTTGCACAACTATGTTCCAAAAAAATACAACTTAATTGCAAAATTTACACAGCTACTCTTACCTTCATTCTGGTGCGCTCATGCACCATCCCACCACATCCCCATGTCACCTGCCAGCATTTCTAAATCTTCACCAAAATCTTCACTGAGTTGAGTCTCCCTGCCAGGCAGTAGTTAAATTCTGCCTCAATACCATTCATCCCAGTAAATGTTAGAAATACCACCTTACTCTAATGGAAAATTTCCTATGAAGCATGTACACATTTAGTGTTCTGACTTCTTCTCCTGAAAAGTGATAAAAGGATATTTGAGGAGACAAGATTTTCTGTGATAAAGCTTGGGCAACATTTTCTTATCTCATTTGCTCGAGACTAAGGATGCTGGTCCTCCAAGTCACCATACACTCATTATCTGCTGGTGTTTAGTAAAGAACTATTAGTAACCACATGGCAGCTTTTGTCTGAAGGTTACCAAATTAAAAAATTCTTAGGTATATAGAGAACAAATGAGCTATAACTTCACTTCAGCTTTAGGGCCTACACAAATTCTTTAAACACTTTTCAAAGGATAAGCATCTCAGCTGAGTGGATGTCCCTGCCAAAATCTTAAATGAGAAAGCAAAAATTGAAATGGTGGACTGACATTTATTCTAAAACTTTCATATTACTTCTTTTGGTGGTCAAATTTGAGGAAGTTTGAATTATACATAAGATAACAATAAAAAAAGGTATTTACAGTAAGGAGTTGGTGTTATCAGTCAGCCGGGTCCTTGTGCTGGTTTTTGGATGGAGTACAGTTAATTTTCTTCATAGTGGCTGGTGTGGGTTTTTGGATTGTGCTGAACACAGGGTTGATAACACAGAGATGTTTTTGTCATTGCTGAGCAGGGCTTACATAGGGCCAAGGCCTTTTCTGCTGCCGCACTGGTGAGGAAGTTGGAGATGCCTGGGAGTTTGGGAGGTGACACAGCCAGAACAGGTGACCCATACTGACAAAAGGGATATTCCAGACCATGGGACATCATGGTCTGTATATAAAAGGGGGGTGAGAAGGAGGGAGGAGGGGACATTAGGAATGATGGTGTTTGTCTTCCCAAGTCACTGTTACACATGATGGGTCCGTGCTCTCCTGAAGATGGCTGAACACCTGCTTGACCATGGGAAGCAGGGAATTAATTGTTCTGCTTGTGTGTGGGACTTTTGCTTTCCATATTAAATTGTCTTTACCTCAACCCATGATTTTTCTGCCTTTTACCCTTCCAATTCTCTCCCAAATCCTTCCAGTGCAGGAGGGAGCAAGTGGCTGTGTGGGGCTGGGCTGCAGGCTGGGGTGAGACAACAACAGTCCTGTATTCTGTTCTATACCCAAAGTATTAAATGGTTTTCCAATAACACTCTCTGTTGGGGACATGATAGTCTAAATTTGTTGGGTTTAAGCTGATTCCATGTGTGCAAAAAAAAAAAAAAATTCTTCTTTTTTTGTACTAAAAAAGATTAAGTGATCTGTCAGCTTGCAAAGAAAAACACCTAATTCCTTCTGACTTTCTTCAAAATATTGCATCATTTGTAGAATATGTGACCAGCTTGTGCCTTCCAAGTGATTATTAACATCTTTCATTTACATTGCATTAATATTGAAGAATCTAATGACAGGTCTAGACCCCAGTGCTGGATTTTGTAGAGATGACAAAACAAAAAGAGGCAGTCCTGGTAAATAAAATTTGAGAGAGAATCTGCTTTTACACCTTCCCATTTCCCTTAAGTTAAACTGGGTTGACAAGACTGAAATTAATACAATTGTTTTCTTGTAGTATGAAAATAAGAAAGTGCAGCCTTGAAAAGCACGGTGATCAAGGTCAGGATGAACACATCTTTTTACCCACATCGTAACATTCCCCTCCTGTGTCTGGGCCTCAGTGAAATACATCTGATATGCAACCTTCTATCTTCTCAAAAACATTTAATGGGTAGAATTTAACAATGATTATCCAGGTTAGCACTTGGGAAACATAGCTTGAAGGTAAAAATTAGGAAGAACTGCCTGAAGTTCACCACTAAAGTCTGTAGAGACTACAACGCACAGGAGGGAAAACCTACCAAGCAATTTTAAGTGTTATTTTTCAAGTTCATTAATAAATGTAGAGAATTTTAAAAAGGGAATTATGCTTCCTGAAGTCCTGAGGGACTTTACTACCAACTGTCTGAAAATTATCATTTTTATAGATAAGCCAATTAAAGGGAAACAAGGCTTTTGCATCATACCGTGAGTGCTAAACAGGGAATTTAAAAGAATCGGTTTCTGCTTAATAATTTAATAAGATTTTGTGTTTTGTATTCTCACAATGGGCAGTAGAAGAGCAAAACCTTTTCTATAATTTCAATTAGAAGTGAGTTATTTACTGATGTGGGTTATGTGAGGACAGGGTTCTTTATTGCTGTATTTAGTTTTCCAATAACAACAGTTTTGGCTTGAAGAGAAGTAGACTCTGAAATGGTGATTCACAGTTCTGCATAAAGGTGATAAGGAGGGAACCCAAATTCAGTCCTTCAGTTATTGGCCAAGACCCACTGGCTCTGAAAAGTGAAAAAGCTCTTATTTTTCTCAGTAGGCTTTGGGTCTGCCTGTTAACGGTCCCTCTCTTGCTCAGTCTGGAAGTGGACTTATGATAAAGGTGTCACCTGACATTTTAGTCTTTGCAAAGGGAGAATCCTGAGTAACCTTGTTGGTCCAAAATAAATTGCATTTGGGTCTTCAGGAAGTTTCACACTAAGAGTGTTCAGCCATACTCCATTCCTTCAATTAAGCTCTGGCTGTGAACACAGAGTGCTTTGCTGCACATAAGCACATAATTTAGCTTTACAGTGAAGCATCCAAGGAAAATATACTGCAATGTACAGAGCAGGAGAGAAAAAAGAGACATAGACCAAGGCAGAGGCACTGCTGTGGGTTGTTTAGTGTGCAAGGAGACACTGCCAGCCAGTCAAGGGAGGAGATTGTCCTGCTCTGTTCTGCACTGATGCGGCCTCACCCTGAATATTGTGTGCAGTTTTGGGCACCACAATATAAAAATTACATTAAGCTATTAGAGAGTGTCCAAAGGAGAGCCATGATAACGGTGCAGGAGGAAAACATCTGGAGAGGAAGCCTTATGAGGAGAGGTTGAGATCATAAGGTCTGCTCAGCCTGGAGAGAAGGAGGCTGAGGGGAGACCTCACTGTGGTCTTCAGCATCCTCACAAGGGGAAGTGAAGGGGCAGCTACCAATCTCCTCTCTGTCATGATCAGTGACAGGACTCAAGGAAATGGTGTGAAGCTGAATCAGGGGAGGTTTAGGCTGGATATCAGGGAAAGCCTCCTCCTCATCCAGAGGGTGTTTGGGCACAGGAACAGGTTCTCCAGGGAAGTGATCACAGCACCAGCCTGATCGAGTTCAAGAAGCATCTGGACAATGCCCTCCGGCACCTGGTGTGACTCTTGGGGTGTCCTATGCAGGGCCAGGAGTTGGACTTGATGATCCTG
This sequence comes from Acanthornis magna, assembly GCA_036785705.1. NCBI lineage: Eukaryota > Metazoa > Chordata > Aves > Passeriformes > Acanthizidae > Acanthornis > Acanthornis magna. The sequence continues at coordinate 12,522,028 of JAWUZG010000025.1, forward strand.
ATGGCTCCCTTCCACCTCAGCATATTCTGTGATTCTGTGATTCTATGTACATGCCCCTGCAGACATACCCAGATACCCAGGAAATGCTTTCTCTGAGCATACTTGGGTTAGCTTTTCATGAATAAGATAAAAGACTTTTTTTGATAAAAGAGACAAGTATTTTTGTGTGAAACTGGGTTTTTTTTTTTTCTTTTTCATAGAAATGAGTTTTTGAATAAAAAGAATGTTTCAATGACAGAGGTTTCTTAAGCCCTCAAAAAAAAAACCCGAAAAAATAATTAGCAGATTTGGGGTTTTCAACATTTTGTTATGTAACTGGTCCCAAAATCAGTTAAAAAAAAAAGAAAAAAGAGAGAGAGAAGTCTTTAAAAAAAAAATCCCTCTACCTTTCAATAAATTGTACAGGGGATGCATGAGCAGGTAAACTACAGACACACTAAGCTTTCTAAAATAGGTTGGAGGTTTTTTGCGTGTTGTTCTACTGCCCCAACATGGTACCAATTCAAGGCATCACAGGAGCATAAGCCAATTTACTTGGTCCTCATTCTCAGAATGACAGCAGAGCAGGATCTGGGAAAAAAAAGCTGGAGGAAGAAAGAACATGTCCCTCTGTTCCTCCTCTCCTCTCTACATCTCCTGCCATCTCAACTGATCTGGTTATTCTGCTCTGCCACAACCATGACAGCACTGTTCATTCCATTAAAAAAAAAAAAAAAAAAAGTGAATGAGGCAGGTCTGGATTTAAAAAATGGAAAAACCACAGGGGAAAGTGAAATAAGAAAAGGGAGAGTGGGGCTAATGAGCTCATGCAAACTTGTAAGGAATCCTTCTTAGCCCTCTGAAATAATTTCAGTAATTGCTTTTTGTGAAGGTGAAAGTAGAAATTTGTTCTCTGTTTTCCACTGTTCGGGCAATGGATAGTGATGAGCCAACTGAAAAATACATTCTGCTTAAACAATTGCACTTCTAGACAGACACATAATGCAGTTGCAATTTTTTGTGTACTCTTCTGGGAAGACTTTAAGCATAAACTGATGCTTCATTTGCCTCAGCAGAAAGGCTGGCCCTTAACAAGCACCTTTGAATTCTGCTGGGCAGAGTAGGACATAAAACACATTCAGGGCCACACAAGCTAGCGGCTGCCAACTTTCTTCCTGCAGTCTTGTGGATGGGAGAAGAGATCTTGTTTTGGGGCTTGAATAACCACATTTTGTATTATTTATCATCTAATATGGTTCACTGCAGTATGTTTTTTGCTTTCTCTTTGTTCTACATACACTGGAGAAATGAAGACTGTAATCAGACTTCCAGGAAAGGAACACAATAAAGCAGTTTTACACTATATGCTACTTGGTATAAAGTGTAATAGTGAAAACCCCTGGCATTGTCCTCTGTTATCTTAGATGCTCCCATCCAATAATTCTGCACATATTTTTTTATCACAATATGCAATCGTACAACTCACAAATGTGAAAGTGCTGATTCTTCATATTATAGCTGTATGAGCCTGTTCACGCATGCATGTGAGAGTGTGTGTGCTGCTTTCTACACACGTGTGCTTTCCTTGGTGTCCACTCTTTGGATTTAGTTTGATGTTCCTTGTTTCCTTCTGTGTCAGATCTGCACTATCCGCATGCAAGGAAGCGATCATAATAATGATTGACCTGACAGTCATGCTTGAACTGCTCCTGACAAAAGCCTGGGCTGAAGGGAGAGAATGTGAAGCTGTTAAACTAACAGCAGAAACTGTATATAGGAAGACCTAAGGTGACTTGAGATGGCAATAAAGTTAAGAGGAGTGGAAAAAATACAAACTGGTAGGTAGGCATTAAAGCTGAAGCCAATGGTACATCATGAGACGTTGGCGTTGCTTTAATGAATTGAAGAGTGAGCCTTCTTTTTTGCCACTTGAGGATCCTTTCAATAAAGCCAGGGTGCAGCTGAGTGCAGAATGTGACAGTCTCATGTAATTCCCCTGAATGAGGAAGATAGGCCTAAGAGAACCATGTAAAGTTTGATTTGACTCTTTCTTTTCCCTTCACTGTGAGGTATTTTCAGATAAGATGAATTTTTGGCTGTCACAATTTTGCTGTCAGGAAGCAGGGGTGGGACAGGGTGGCCATGGTTTTTGCAGCGTCTGATATGGTTATGCCTTTCCCAGCACTGTCATACAGAGGCTGAATATAGACACTGGTGGTACACAGCATCACACTGAAGCTCATATTTTTATTTTTAAATCATTATGCTTGTTTTTATTTGCTGTTTCTTTCCTATTGTTTTTTTCAGAGACAGCTTCATTCAGAGTAATGGAGCGCTGGGTATCAAATGAGTGTGCCTGTAGTCCAATGAACTCAGTATGCTGCTCATCTTGTTGCTATACTTAATCTAAATAACCTTTTTTATGCTCTGCTGGAATGGCATTTTCAAAAGGCTATATAGTAGTAAATGAGTGTATATGTCAGTAAGGATTTGCTAGACAAATCAAATCTTCCTGACAAGTACATTTATTCATTGCTATTTACTACACACTCCAGTTTGAAGGACAATTTTTGTGATCGGATCATTAACATTTAGTGTCATTTTGGCAACATTTCCCAACTTTTCTCTTTCCCTTCTCTCTTGCCTGTTGTGTGCTTAGCAGCCTCTGCCTAACAGAAGTTAGCTTTACAAGGATTATATCACCAATATGTTAAACAGATTTTTTTCCCCATGACTAGCTGGTTTATTGCACAGAAGGCGCCTAAGTGCTAAAGTACATTTTAAATACAAGGTTTCTAAGTGCAACATTAGGAATCTGCTACAGTTACAGCCCTGATAACAAGCAGAGAATATTTTCTTAAAAGATCACAGCTTCTTGACAGGCATATATACATGTTAATTTTATTCAGGCCAGATCTTCAGTAGATATAAATCAATACATTGATCCCAAACTGAAGGCTTGCCTGTGACATTGAAAAATATCATGCAATAATGTGAAGCTACAATGTATTTTGCTCTTCTTATTTTTTTTTTTTTTGTTGTGTCTTCATTTGAATAAAATCAATTTCAGTAAACTTTTACTTAGCAAAAATTAAATGAGAAAAACATGGAGTTTTCCTGTTTGGAAGAATTTGTGCTTTATGTCATCAAGTGCCACACAGAAGAAGTGCTGATGTGCACAAGTGCTGGAAACTGTGGGAGGCAGAACCCTGGGAAAAAAGCACAATGCCCAGGCAGATGGGATGTTAGAAGATAATCACCAAGATCAGACCTGTGAAGAATCCAGTTTTCTTCACCAACACGGCAGAGCATAATAGAATTACCTCTGTGAGTTTGAGTACTTCTACCAACCCAGAAAAACACCCTGTCTCCAGGGTCTTTCCCAGCTAAAACCTTCATATAACAAAGCTCGCTGTTATTTTCAAGTTAAAACCTTCCTATAACAAAGCTCACAAAATTGTGCAAGTAGACAAAGAAGCCTCCTATAGTCAAAACTGTATCATAAATTTCTTTCACTTCAGAGGATGGTACCTGGCATCCTACTGAAAGTTCAAGGTATCTAAAGCCACCAACACCATTTTTTGCGTGTCAAAAACAAGAAAGGAGTAAAATGTACCTCAGTTGTTGGCAGAATAAGTGTTGGTTTACCAGGATTTAGCTGAGGATTAAATCACTCAAAGATAAAATTTGGTATCTTGAAAACTGAACTAGTTGCTAATAAACCTACCACCACGTTACTAGAAATGCTCTTAACACAGCCGACATCCAAATAGCAAACTTCATCCACTGCTGTTTCATGTCTCACCAGGCCTAACGAAAATACTGAAGCATCAAGCACAACAATGGAAGGAAGGAAGGAAGGAAGGAAGGAAGGAAGGAAGGAAGGAAGGAAGGAAGGAAGGAAGGAAGGAAGGAAGGAAGGAAGGAAGGAAGGAAGGAAGGAAGGAAGGAAGGAAGGAAGGAAGGAAGGAAGGAAGGAAGGAAGGAAGGAATTATGGACTTTCACGTGAACTTCCGCCTTGCTAGTAATATTCTGGTTGCCTATTAGCCATTGCTAATTAAGTCCTAGAGTAAATGAAACACAAAACAAAAATTTTAGAAGAAAATTTAAATATTTATTTAATATAAATCATATTTTTGAATCTTTTCTTTTTTCTTATTTACATTTCTCTAGGCTTAAGAGGAAAGCCCAAACACTGACATTACGTGTAACATTTCTCGAAGCAGTCTAACATGGTTCCCCAACCAGCACCAAAACCAGCCTGCTCACCTGGCTGACTAAAAAAGGAAAAAACTTGGATTCACAGGCAGTTTAACTCACTTGTTCTCTCCAAGATAGCTATGGGGAGCCTTTGGGAAACTGGGCGCCCTCACTCCAGCCAGCTTGAGCCTGAGTTTCTGGTCACTGGAAATTACTTTCAAAACAGTACATTTGCTTGAAAAATTGGTTAAAACTGTGCTGTTCCTGAGAAGCATTTTAATTATGACAAACTGCCACATTCCACTGGAAAAGGAAAAGTTTCAGCTGCTGAATTTTTTACTGATTCTCATTAGAGCAGTTTAGATTTCATATTTCCAGCTGAGCTTATAAGCAGGTCTGTTAGGAAGATCATCTTGCATTTGGTAGATCTGGTTTAGAGTCAGGCAGAAGAGACACACAAGGAACTGTGGGTTGTCTGTTTTTCAGTTGTTTTGCCCAAAATTGTATTTTGAAAGTGAAAGCTTTTGCTCCGTTATCCTGAAGTATCCCCCCCACAAAGTTATTGGAGTTATTAGCTTTTTTTTTTTTAATAAGCTGCTTTTGCTTCTGCACTTTGCAACGCTGTCAACTCCCCCTCTCCCCCAGATTAACCCAATAACAATACACATGTGGTACTGTGAGCACTGTTGCTGTAAATACATCAGTCAGAGATTCATAAAGGGGGAAATGTGATAACTGAGCAGGTCAGAGAAAGCAAATGCTGGACACTAACTTAATTTACAGAGTGTAAAATGTCGCCAATGAAATCTACAGAGGTACATGGGTTTAAACCAAAGGTAAATAAGAACTCCATAGAATGCAAAAAAACTCTCCAAGATAATACAATATTATATAACAAAATTTAACACAATATTCCAGATGTAAACTTAAGCGTGTGTCACTCTTCTCTTAAAACTCTTCTTAAAATTAGTTTACCACAGTGAGGGCATGGTCTCCTCTTTGAATTATTCATCCTTCATTCTGCCTTTCAGTCCTTATATTCTCTGTTTAAGAATACACTCTGCAAAGACGAATGTGAGTAATTGGTGCTGGATAAGGCTCACAAAAGAGATGCTATTTCACCCTTCACCCATAAGCACAGGAATGTGGCATCAGAACATAGTCTCTACCAAGCTGTTGGCTCCTGACTTCTCAGTGTTAGAATTCCAGTAATCCTAGGTAGGCTGGCTCTTTTTTTTTTCTTGAATCCAAGTTATTTTCTCTGAACCAGAAAGGGATTTACTGTAGAGCTTTTTAAAAACAAACAAGCATAACATATTGGCAAACACATATACAAAAGATTCATCTATACTGCATCTAGAGTGGTGCCTGGAAATTCAGTATGAATCCATCTTCATAATCTTTAGCTATCCACATTTGTGCACAGAGAGACAAATATGTGGATGTTGGTCTGATCTTTGTTTCTAGGTCCATACACAATATAAATAGCTTTTAAAACTATACCACACACTGGGGTTTTATTGTGGTTTCTTTTTTTCACTCCATAATAGCACAAAAGTAGTAGCATGAAAGCAGATTTAAGCTAAAAATATATCAGTGCTTTTAGGTCTTACCTTGCTCACCTTAGCTTGGAAGTGTGCAGGATGTGGGCTATGTCATTTGTGTTTAAAAGCCAAAAAGGATGGATGCAGGGGCCACCCACCTTCAGAAGGTTGCAGTTTGCTCCACTGAAGGAGAAGTGAAGAAGAGAAGAAACAGAAAGGAGATAACATTTAGGGTGAAAACAACCTACAAGCAAACTATCTTTGACTACTCAACGATATTATAATCTCACAGTTTCATGTTTCAGGGGCTTGCTGTCGTGCAGTTCCACAAATCTTGGAAATCAGAGAGATGCAGGATCTGTTGTACTTGCTTGGCTCAAGGCAGTTGCTATTTACCATCAGGGCAGGCATCTGCTGTATTTGAGCAAGGTCTTCACACACTATTTTAGATCTGTCTCATTTTCCCAATCTGCACCATCATCTGATATCAGGTTCCTTGTTCTGTCAAAGTCTGCAAGAAGAAAAAAAGAGAAGCAAAATGCACTTCGGGCAAAAACGTGGGATCTTATGACGTGTCTGAGCTAAAGAGTTTGGAGAGCTGGAGGACACTCATAAAAGCAAAACTGCTCCCTGCAAGTCTTCCTACATCAAAAATGGCAAGTGACAGTAATGGAGGCTGCAGATTGGAAAATTAAGTTGTCCAGCTTGGCAATTAGTATTTCATAAGATAATTAGATTTTAAGTAATAGGGTGGAAATGTTTGGGGAGAAGGGACAAATAAAATCATCTTCCAAACAAACTGCCAGAGGCAGCAAGCTAATCCAAAGTGCAATTATCCTGCAAAGGCATATCTACCCAAGAGATAATGGGAGCTCCATACTTTTCTTTCCCCACTGTTTCTCTCACAGTTTCTGTCTCTTACAGTTTCATTTTACTTTCTCTTTTAGAAAACACATGACAGCAGAACATCCAGCTGCTTATGGAAAATTCAATAGCTTTTGTGATTTAAATCAATATGATTTAACAGGTGGTTGTTTTGCTATTCATATTTGAAAAATCACTGCAATTATAATTCTGCCATAATATAGTTTTCTTCACATTCACAGCCTTTGACAACCCTTGCTCACTCGCCAACTTCCCTCACAACTCTGGTAATACCAGATCTCTGATAATCCTCTCCCGCTCATACTTAAGTTTCTTGGCCTACATTAAGGCAGCCATTGCATCAGCTTTTCATGTACTGCCATCATTAGTATTTGAGGTGTTTGTGGATGTTGTAATTGGTGACAAACGCACTGTTTAAACAATTGCTGAAAGCTCTCATTGTTAAGTTGTGCCTTAGCCTTCTGGCCATATTTAAAGATAGAGCTAAGAAGAAGTGAGAAGCAAAAGTAACAACAAGCATTTCTCTAAAGAATTCACCACTTTTCTTAGTTGAAAAAACTTACCAGTTATTATTTTGGTTTACATTCTGTTTCCTCTTATATGGGAATTATGTTATGTTATTAATGCTGAGGCCTTCTTTTAAGTTAAGGGTCTACAGATTGAAAAGTTATTTGGGAGGACTGTAAATAGAGGTCCTAGAAATTAAGAGCATTTTACAATCTGGGATAACACAAAGATCATGAAAAGAAATGTGCTTGGATGCATCCTTCTGCTGTGCTGTGCTCCCCAGTTGTATCGTTTTGGCCTAATAAAAAACAGGAATTGGTCTGATTGAAACACAGTGTTTTAGGTCCAAAGATGTTTTTCCTCTCTTTCCACATTTCACACATACATTTCTAAATCATTTTGACTCATCCTAAATGTCAGAAATGAAGGCTGCACATTATGAGAAGGTTTGGTTTTGTTTTTTTCTTTCTTTAAAATTACTGTAATTTGTATGTGACATGTTTTGGCAACCTTGAGCCCAGATGTAGCCAGTTTTCACTGTTGCCTTTTACACAAAATAAAGGGCTGAAAATAACGAAGATTAAAACCGTGGTCTTGTTAAAGGCCTGGCAAAGAGTTTTCCAAAAGACCATTGGCCTTACTGTGCACACACAGTATGGTACATGACCCTTTTTTTTATTTTATATACCTAATAGAGCCTCTCAATAACAAGATGAAGGCCTCAGCCCTCCTGATATGCAAAGGGTGTAGTGTAATGGTTTTCAGACTGAACGTTCGGAAACATACACAACCAGAAAACACTTCAAGAGCCTGGAAAAATTAAATATCCTCTTGTATTGATAGGGTTGCTCCAAGGTTCAAGTCTGACGGTCATCTTGAGAGTGTTCCTGTGACTTTCTACTTGATTTATCTGCCTTATTTTCTGTAATTTATAAGCATATTATTTGAATAGTTTTGTAATCTTCTATTTTTCTGTTCTAGAGTCTTATGAACAATAAATTCCCCCTTGAATTCAACGTAGAACCAGATTTTATCAAACAATACTAGTTTTCAGTGTAATTGAAGACAATTTTACCTAAAATTCAATTATAAAGTTTAAGACAAAAGTCTTTTTCAAACACAACCACTTCTTAGAAGACAAAAAGGCCTGCAAATCCTTTGACATCCTTCTTCTCAAATAACCATACATATAAGTTTCTAAACTTATACAGGGGTTAATTTCTAAACCCAGGCTTACAGTATTTTTATGTACATATAAGGTTTTGTTTGATTAATAAACTAAAAAAAAAGTGTTTATTTTGTTTAACATTTTATTTATTTTTTTTTTTTTACTCCTTCCAGTTAAGTGATTATTCATTTTGACTGTATTTACCCTACCACCAAGCATTATGTTTCCTTCTATAAGGCTTATTTTAAGCTTAACCTATCAGTTTGGTGTTTGGTCAGAAATCCTTCTGTCTGGGGAGTCCAACAGTGTCTGAGCCCTAAATGACTGGTTTAAGCCTTCCTGCTTGCCCAGGCTGTAAAAAAAAAAGATAATAAGTCCTTCACAAACAGATCTGCTGGAAGGATTTATCAGTTAAGTTTTGAAGACAAGGATGCTGACGATTTAGCTTAAACTTGTAAGAATGTGTGACGCTGGAGTTTAGGTTTCACTGCTGCATTTCTTGTCAATGGAATAACTAACAGATGAAGGGATACCTCACGCAAGATGTTTGTCAGGAAATGCATGCCCTCTGGAGTACATGACACTATTTAACGACCTACAATTGCTTCACATCAAGAGCTCTACCTGTGCTGATGAAAATAGTCACGCAGCACACGCTTTATCCTGCGCTCCAGCACTGAGCCTCAACTCATTCAAATGTCAACAGCTGCAAACAAGGTTTAAAAGAATATCCCAGTAGATGTTCACATGTGTAAACTAGTTAAAGACTTTGAGGTATACTAGATGGGGACAGAAAGGCTTGTAAGTAAAGATTTGGTGTTGGAACAAGAGATGTTATGAGTTAAAAAATGTAATGGATGTCAATTTGCATATCAGTGAGAGTGTCACAACCTGCAGCTGAAGTTCACATAATTAAAGAGTTGTGGTTAACAAATATACAAACAAATTAGATTAATTATTTCAAGTTAGTGCAACCAACCTTCCTTCCTTCGAACTAGCAATTAATGAATGTGAGCAAGGTGAGGAGAAAAGACCTGTGAAACAGGTGGAGCAGCACACAGCTGTAACATTGTCAAGAATCAACAGAAAAAAGGATGGTATTGCCATAAGCACTGCAGAATGTTACTCTGCCTGGGTCTTACTTTCCTTTCTTTACCTTCTTTCTCTTCTCATTTCTTCTTGGTTTTTGGTTGGTTGGCTTTTTCCTTGTTTCCAGTTTTAACTGACCATCTAAAATCTCACAGCCAGAAGAAATCCTTGTATTCTAATGTCCCAGGAACTGGTAAGGTCCAAATTATAAAACATATTGCAATCAGATACTCATGTTCTCTTTTCTTTCCTTAGCCCTGTGCTCCTCTGAGAGGTACTAGTGTGTCCCCGTTCTTACCCAGTTCCTATATGGTGGGCTTTGCAAAAATGACTATTTTCCTCACAATTTTAAAATCAACTATTCTTTTTTTCTCCTATTCTTTTTGGAGAATTTTCTGTTTTCTTCTTATGTCAGGTATTTTTCCAGCAAGATTTTTTTGTTTCTGACATGACTTAGGATTTGTTTTAGTGGCCTCAACTTTTATACGATATTGTAGCATTGTTTAAATTAAATAGGATAAATTGACTGTCTGTTGTAAATATATAATAGTGTGTCCCAAGCTGCTTGGAAAAAAATCATAAAACAAATTCAACCAAACTTCACAAGTGGAAAACATAAAGTATGAACTTTAGTGATCATGTCTGTATCTATGAGTATTCACACAGCAGTTATTAAATTCCTGAAATCCTATCCCAAAATAGATTGTAATCAGAGCACAATCTCTGACTGGCTTCTTGGAATATTTTTTTTTTCTTTACTTCAAGATCTAGATTCAGAACTTGGCAGAAATGTTCCTTGGCAGGCTATTACTGGTAATGTTATATTGAATGATATCGTGGATGAAAACAACTCAGATTTGATTACCACTACAGTTTATTATTCCAGGAAGAAAGAGGGAATGGTGCACGCTCTTGGACATGGTCTAAATACAGTCTAAGATGAATTACAAGAATCAACCAAAAATTATGTAGAATCAAGTGTTATCCAATTAATCAAAGTATCTTTGATCTAGCAATGTGCTTCTTACACTTAAATAAAGTTCTGATAGTCCTATGTTGTGGGCTGCTAAGAAATAGAGATGTGTGGGCCGTCAAATATTTTCTGTGACAAAGATCTGATCAAGTAATTATCTGCCACAAATGTTGGGTCCAATTTCTGCTACCCAGACCCTTTCAGAATTAACCAGAGGGTGATTTTGGCAGCCTGTCAGTAGGAAAACAAGAGAACGAGTTGGGAAACATTAATAAAAGTTGAAAACAACAGCTTCTGAAACATTTGAGTCGTCATTCACATGCATGCAAAGAGGCTGCCAAATGAAAAAATAAGAAAATGGGCTGATGGGAGATAACAGAGAAGTCTTAAGGAAAAGAGACATTGGGGAATTGTTTCCAGAAACCTGATGTGAAATTTAAACTGTTGTCTTTTTTCTCAGCTCTTTCCTGGTGGCACCTCTTGCAAACCCAGAAAAGAAGTCCTGGTGCCCTGTATCCACACAAACACACCTGCTGTGCTTAAACACCCACAGTAGAACAGATCCTCATTTTTGTTTGCTTTAACTGAGAAAATCATTAATTCCCAACTGAGAGAGGAGGAAGGCTGTAATAGTTATTCAGAGAAAACAAAGCAAAACAGGATTGCAGCCACTGTAGCCAGCTAACTTGGCAGGGAGAGGAAGGGAATCCTGGTACCTCATTGGGACAAACAATGTATCTTCCATCTCATCTTCTGTATTGCCATATACAGAAGAAACATGCTTATAACTGTGTGCATATGCAAATGGGAGATCTGAAAAAGAAGGATTATGATTTGCAGGAGATGGTTCTCAATCTGCATACTGTCAAGAGTTCGGTCTTCTGTCACTGAAACATCCTGGGTTTGCAGTCTTCCTTTTCCTTATTATTTTCTTCCTCCTCATTTTTTTTCCATTTTCCACTTTCAAGGAAATAAAGCTTAAAAAAAAAGCTGCATACAGGCAAAATTTTTTCAAAAAAACAAACCAGTAAAGACCTTTTTTGCTCAATATATGTTGTTCACAAGAATATGCACGAGGTACCAGAGCAGAGGATTTTCAGCTTAAAAGACACTTTGTCACACAGAAACTAAAAAACACTCAGAAAGCTGTTGAAGAGTTAGGAATTAGGGACGTGGGATGAAATTTCCAGAAGAAAAGACAAAACCATTTGCTTGAGTAAATCATGGATTTAGACTTCCATTTTCTCACTGTGGCAGTATTAAAAGTTTTTAGTGACAAAACTAATGATAGTTGCAGTTCTTTTAAAGCTTATTTACTCATTTTGAAAGTAATAAAAATGTCCTTTGTGTAAAAATATTTCTTATGTATCTCAGGTAAGCACTTACATCTTCTTCAAAACATCACAAAGAGAATGATTCCAGATTTTTAAACCTGTGCTCTAAATCACTGTGACTTGTATTTTAGCCCTAGAGGAGTTACTACAGTGGCTGTTAGGCAGTGTATGTGCTTGTACTGTCCGTCTCTATTTTGGAAGCTGTGATAGCACTGATGTGCCATTCTAGAGGTTTTCAAAAACCCCAGAGCCTGTTGCATGGGAAAGTCTTAAATATTACAACCTTTATTTTCATTTTTCATTTTCCTGAGGAAATCAGCTAGCCACATGTAGAAGCTAAATAAGAAAAAAGACAAAGACAGTACTAAAACCTATTGTCTTTTTTTTACAAACATTTCAGCAATAGTGTTCCTTAACCTGAAAATCCAGACAAAGGGATTTATTTGGGTGACTGCATGGGCTCTGGATCCAAGGGCAGCTCAGCTTTTCCTTTCTGGCTTTGGTGCAGCTCATCCCTGCTGCCAGCACGTTACAGAGCGCAGCCCATCACCAACTGCTGCGATGCTGCTGCAGCAAAGGTCCAGGGAGGGGGCTGAGTCGTGCAAGGGGAAAAGCACTTACCCACAAGCAGCAGTCAGAGACTGAGATGGGAGCATTAAAAACAAAGCCTGCAGATGCTGCAAAAGCCCAGGGTCACAAAATCGTTCTTGAAAGATTTAATTTTGGCTTTTGCAATGGCAAATTGTAAATGTTAAGGAAAAAATGTTATCAGCATTTCAACGTGGTAAGTTTCACTTTTGCTGAATCTAGTTTTGCTGCACACTCAAAAAAGAAACCCAAACCTATCAACTGCTTAAGGGATTTCTTTCTGGTGCTTCATCAGGACTTAATTTTGTAGCATATTGTATCTTTCAGATACCAGCCAGAAACAGCTAAGTGGAATCAAGATTATATTTCTAAATGTCATGGTTCAGTATTTTTACTTGAGTTAATGCTAATCAATTGGTGTAACATTTCAAAGTTACATGCTCCTGAGATGCACTGTCCAGAAAATTTAAAAATAAGAGAGCCTTAAATAATTAAAACCTTAAATATTAAATTCTTATGACCCGGATAGACAGCTTACAATCACATAAACAAGTGAAAGTCATCAAATTATTGTATCACTATAACTGAGAAACATTTATGTGTCTTCTTTTGATTATTCTTTTCTAATAAAAGGCAATTTTGCAGCCTTTATTATGGCTGAAGCCCTTCCCTTCCCTTCCCTTCCCTTCCCTTCCCTTCCCTTCCCTTCCCTTCCCTTCCCTTCCCTTCCCTTCCCTTCCCTTCCCTTCCCTTCCCTTCCCTTCCCTTCCCTTCCCTTCCCTTCCCTTCCCTTCCCTTCCCTTCCCTTCCCTTCCCTTCCCTTCCCTTCCCTTCCCTTCCCTTCCCTTCCCTTCCCTTCCCTTCCCTTCCCTGTGATATTGCACATCCTATTAAGCTCTGCTAACGAAAATGGTGTAGGATTCAATAAAGGGAAGGATGGAGTCAAAACCTAAAAAATAAAAGGCAAAACTAAAAAATGTATTGGATTTCATCGTTGCATTTTTCTGAAATGTATTCTTAAATTTAAAAATCCATTTTGAAATTCTACGCATAAGTTATTTTAAAAGGTTGCTATCACTTCTAATATCAAATCCGTGCCTTTGGTAGTAAATGAGACATTTCATTGTTCTTCTGCCCACAGGATCTGTTTTTATTTGCCTCCATTTCACTAACTGCCAGAGCTTTACTGTCGTCAACTGGAGCACTTTGGGATTGGCCAGAAACACTAAGGCAAGCTCTAGATAACTCATGGATCAAAACTTAATTTTCCCTTAATTTCTGAACACTTGGCTGCATCTCCTGTACTCTGTGTTCACAGTGCTGGTATTGGTTGTTAAGGGGGAAAAAAATCAAGAAACATTACTTAAAATGTGAGGGGCCAAACTGCCATGGTAACGGATCCCATTCCAGTAGGACTGCACAGCCATTTTTCTTCTCCTCTGATTTTCTGTGTTCATGAAGTTCCTGTGTTTCTACTGCCAGGTAGAGTTATCAAGTGCCAAGAAAAAGGATTCTGTAAATCTTTTAACACAGATAAAAAGCAGCATGTTATTTATAGAGATGAAGGAAGTCTGCTCTGCCCTTTTCCATCTTGAATTGTGAGATACACCAACGCAACAAGCTCTGCTCTTGTGCAGTACTTCTCTCAGTACTTCACCACATGTATTTTTACTTTTGGGGTGCGGAAGCCTTTCTCATTAATGTTTGTGAAAGAAAAGGAAAAACTGGTTCATGTTTGCTTTGTGACAATCTTCTCTTTTGTTGTATGAACATTACCTGTTTTCTGTTTCCTCTTCATCCCTGTCTCAGTAGAGACAATCATGACTCCAAGGGTCACAGCTGGGACAAAATAGATAGGGAAAAGACAGACCTACCAAAAGAGAGGCTGTGAGGGTGGTTAGCCAGGAGGCAGATTTTATTCATCCTTGAGCCTCTCTTCTCTTTCTTTACCGTAGCTGACCTTTAAAACCAGCTCTGGAAAACTCTCCAAAATTCCACAGAGGGAAGCACCACTCTCCCAGTGCTCCTGTTACCAGGATTTTAAAACTTTGGATGTTGTTTATTGCATAACAACAACCATGAAAAAGGTTATCCTGCTTGCCAAACAATTATTTTCTATTTATTAATAGTGCTTTTTTATCAGCATCCAGAAGAACAACTCATTTGCATACTTCCCCAAGGTTTATGGGAGCATTAGTGTAACTGCTTCCAAAGCACATTCATCAAGTCATTCCCTTAGCTATGGTAGGGCTCACAGCTGCATGATATAGTAAAAAGTCAGGCTGGGGTAAAGGGTTACCATAACTTAAGATCACAATTTGGGCAATCAGCTCATCCATTCGCTCCAGCATTTATGTGTAAACTAAAACCTGTCACATATGGAGAACATCGCCACATTTCAGCAGAGGCTTATTAACTTCTATTCTTCATAAGTTTAAATTAAAAGGCAGCCTTACTCAAGGTTCTTTCCTCACACTTTTGAGGATGCAATTTCCTACAGTCAGGTTTGTTTATTGGCTTCACCGTGACAACTCTTGGTAATGCTGCTTATGTTTGTTATGTTCACAGCCGTTTTTAATGTGGTATCTTAAATACCAAATACAGTAATTTAGTTCATCTGAAAATTAAACACAAGGGACACAGGGTAATGATAAATGAAATTGTGTCAAGTGGAAGAGATATTTAGTCAGCACCAAAGGAATTAAGGTTTGACTCTGCATTATTTAATTAACAGTCTGCAAGAGGGGTTAATAAATGTTAATAATATTAACAGTTCATACAAGCTATTAAGATGAAGTAATCCATCCTGCGATCTGGAAAAAGGACTGGAAGGCAGAACGCTCATTGCTCCCTCATTGGCCATGCCATAGAATGTGTGCAGTTTTCAGATCTCTTTCAGTATACCTTCTAAACTGCCCAGTCCCTCAGAGGTCTGTGTAAATCTGGCACTGAGTTTTCAGAGGCAAGAGCATCCACCAGCACTGATGTTCCAGCAAAGTCAGCTACCCTGAGCTCACAAAAGTTGTGCTGAGAAACAGCTTCTGCTTCAAATATGGTGTCAGTCCAAGATGATGCAGCCAACAGAATCACCTTCCCTTCACCATGGGGAATGAGGGTATCCAGGGATCCTGCTGAAAACAGGTCACCTACACAAGCTGTGCACACCATTGGTGCTAAGTCACTGAGCAAGCTGGAAAGAGTATGTTTAGCTGTGTTTCCTTTGGATTATTAATGTAGCTGTGCTAAGATATTAATAACATTTCATCAGTGGTGGTCCCAAACTGCTGTGCCAGAAAGGTCAACTACATAAAGAATTTAAAGCGAAGAAGAGCAACAAAAATCTACACTCAATTCAATGAACCAACCAAAAATCCCAGTGCTCCGAACAAATAAATATCAGTGTCAGTTAATTTTAAATGACAGGTATAAGTACATTAGTTTGACTGTATTTACTTTACTATTTTTTTCTGTAATTGTAATACTCCAAAATTAGATTTTTTTTTCCTGTTCATATTTCACTTGTTATTCAGAGGGTTCCAAAGAGAGATTTAAGACTGAAAAGAACATTATGGTTTAGAATTATTTTCTGAGGGATTTAGATTCCCTCTTTCTGTTCATTTCAATGAACAGTGACATCAAAATCACCGTGATATCTCTGATAAATTTTGAAACAGTATTTTCACAACAGTTCAAGGACAGAGTGTATTCATATTGGTGGTTTAGTTCAGATAAGGAGTGTGCTTTTGAAGGAAATAGTTCAATCATTCCCATGTACCATCATTTGTTTCACACTATGTAGCAGTCTAAGACTGAGTGAATATCCATCCCTTTTGGATGAAATTAAACTGAAAGATGAACACTAAAAGCATAACTAACCTCGTTCAAATATTATTGGGGTTTTAGTCCACAGGCTGCACTAACTGTAGTCTGAAATAACAGAACTTCCTTTAAAAATGCATAGCCTGAACTTTGAATTCTCAGTATTAACAGGTCACCTCAGAGATGCAATTCACAAAGATGCAATTCAAGACTGCTAGGACAGGCTCACAGAGCAGATAAAACTTTGTTTTCCTTCAATTTCAGGAATGAAAACTGGTGAGTTTTCCCAAAGCCACATGGTAACCCAATAAATAATATTTCCAGGAGCATCTGCTTCACAGACAAATTAGCATAAGTGCATTTTTAAAGTTACCAATATATCTGAAAACTCTCTCACTAAGATACTCTTGCCAAAAGAAACTTGCCTGGTTAGCACTGATTTCAAACAGATCCTCTACTAGAAAACTCTATTACCAGCTCCTAAACTTGGGTAGCTCAGTGGAGGTCCTCTTTTTTAGCCATCTGGGTTCTATGTATAAATACATTCAGGTTTTGGACACCACAAAAGATATACAATCCAGGCAGCTTGAAGCAGCCTCAAATTCACAGGTGCTGCTTCTTGTGGGGGACTTTAACTACCCTGGCATCTGTTGGAGAAATAAGACAACAAAGCACAAATGCTCCAGGAGGTTCCTGGACAGCATTGATGACAACTTTCTGACACAGGTAGCGGAGGATCCCAGAAGGATCAACCTTATCCTAACAAACAGGGAAAGCCTTGTTGGGGATGTGAAAGTTGGGGGCAGTCTTGGCTGTAGCGACTGTGGAGCTCAGTTTGGGATGAGGAGGATGCAGGGAAGCAAGTAAGATTGTAGCCATGGACCCCAAGAAAGTTAGCTTTAGCTTCTTTAGGGATCTTCTGGGAACACTCCCAGGAGAACAGGTCCTGCAGGGAAGAGGGGCTCAAGAGACTGGTTGATGTTCAAGGATCACTTCCTCCAAACTCAAGAATGACACTTGTCTCTCACAACATCCTCAAAGACAAATCAGGAAGTATGGACTGGATGAGTGGACAGTGAGGTGGATTGAGAACTGGCTGAACATCAGATCCCAGAGGGACATAATCAGTGTCACAAGATCTTGTTGGAGACCTGTCACTAGAGGTGTTCCCCAGCATTCAGTACTTTGTTTAACTTATTCATCAATGACTTAAATGAAAGCCTCCTCAGCCTTCAGGCACAAAGCTGGGAGGAGTGGCTGATACCTCAGAGGGCTGTGGAGCCCTTCAGAAGGACCTCACCAGGTTGGAGAGATGGACAGAGTGGAACCTTCTGAAATTCAGCAAAGGTAAATGCAGGGTCCTGCACCTGGGGAAGAATAACCCCAAGCACTAGGACAGGCTGGGGACTGACCTGCTGGGCAGCAGCTCTGCAGAGAAGGACCTGGGGGTCCTGGTGCACAACAAGCTCTCCATGAGCCAGCAGTGCATCCTTGTGGCCAAGAGGCCAAAGGTATCCGGGGGTGCATTAGGAAGAGCATTGCCAGCAGCATGAGGGAGGTGATCCTGCCTCTCTGCTCAGCCCTGGTGAGGCATATCTGGAGTGCTGTGTCCAGTTCTGGGCTCCTCAGTACAAGAGAGACATGGAGCTCCTGGAGCAGGTCCAGCAGAGGGTGACAAAGATGATCAAGGGACTGGAGCATCTCTCTTATGAGGAAAGGCTGAGGGAGCTGGGCCTGTTCAGTTTGGAGAAGAGAGAAGTGAGAGAGGACCCCTTCAATGCCTATCAGTATTTGAAGGGAGCATACTGGGGGGATGTTTCCAGGCTCTTCCTGGTGGTGCCAAGCAATAGGACAAGAGGCAATAGGCACAAAATGGAACACAACAAGTTCCACCTGAATGTGAGAAAGAACTTCTTTACTGTCCCAGTGACTGAACATTGAACAGATTGCCCAGAGAGGCTGTGGAGTCTCCCCCACTGGAGATGTTCAAGAACCATCTCAACAGGTTCCTCCTGTGTCATGTGCTCTAGGATGAGCCTGGTTGAGTACAGAGGTTGGACTAGGTGATCCACTGTGGTCCCTTCCAATTTTACCCATTCTGCGACTATGTGCATCTGTGATTCTATTTTTTAAAAGTAATGTTTTGTCAGATTATTCGCTTTATTTCTAGATAAGATTTAAATGGCATGTTTACTTAAAACAGAGATCTGCAGTAACAGAACAAAGATACAAACTGCTTAAAAGAAAAATAAATTTCTAAGGCTGCTGCTAACAATTCATTGTTACAAGCGTTTGAGGTTTACTAATTAGCCTCAAAAGTCTGTCTCTGATCTGGCATGCTCAGGAGAAGTATCAGAGCTCTGCTTTAGCTTTCTGCCATGTTGACTGCAAATATTAGAGACACAGGGCAGACTAAGCCAACAATGGGAAGCATCTCCTCCTATTTCAATTTATTTTGATTTTTCTCTGCTGTGACTGGGCAATGGAAGACCTCATGGTAGTGTGGAGGATTAAGACATCTTCCTTTGTCAGCCTTAGAATATCTTCATTAACATTTCAATCACATCTCTTAATTAGCATATTCCCAGCAGACTTCAGGCTGCTTTTCTCTTTCAGAAGCCTCTAAAGATGCATAGGTAAAATCACACATTTCACATAACATAAGGAATAGTAAGTAAAATGTTCTTCATGTGAACTTATTGTTATTTGCTCTCTGCAGACAACATATAAAAGGGAAGGTGACTGTAAAAGGTGATTTTTGGAATGGGGAGTTTATGCTAAGAAACATTTTCTTCCCTGAAAACAGATCTTTTATTTTAGGATATAATTATAAGGAACATGTATGCTAATAAACTAAGTGATGCTCTTGGGAATTTCATTGCTCATATTATTTTCATAATTGAACAATCATTAGCATAGATTTGGCCCAGCAAATGAGACCTTTCCCAAAAATTTCTTGGGCAAAATTTGGGAGCTAGCATGAAGCAAGGACTTGTTCTCCACTTGTTTGCAGTTTGTAGCTTGGTTATTAGCAGGCTGCCTTGCAGGCAAGAGAACTTAGCAATGGGAACAGATCCAGGCTGTGCCAACTAACCTGGGAACAAGAAAACAAAACCTAGCACTATCCAGTTTACTCTCAGAGATGTAGCCACAACACTCCGGCATTTTAGTGCAAATAGCATCAGCAGATGACAGCTATTTATCTGAGCATCATCCTTTGCACGACTAAGTAGCTTTCAGCCCAGGAGGCTATTTCTTTGGTTTACAGTGTGATCTCTGACACTGATTTGTTATCTCAGGTAGTTTGCTTTGTGAGCAGGGGCTATTTAAAGAGAAGATCATGGTTGGTTCACTTCTATCAATCCCTTGGAGCAAACCTCAGATGCACTTGAAGCCACATGAAAACTTGAAGCATCTGGTGCTGCATGAAACCTTACCTGTTCAACACCACAGCACCTTGCAGCAACAAATAGCTTCTCTAGCAAAGAAAAAAAACAAAACAAAAAAAAAAAATACAACTGCAAAAAGTATTCTGGAAAGACTTAAAAGTTGCCTTTGAGCAGTTTACAGAAAACTTGCTACAGAATGACTTTTAATTCTGTGATATTGATCTGTAAGTTGTAGGACATAATTTCTAATAATGAATAAGTAAAAAATGTTCTTCAAGTGAACTTATTTGCTTTCTGCAGGCAATACATAAAGGGGAAGGTGACTATAAAAGGTGATTTTTGGAATGGAGAGCTTATGCTAAAAAAGGAAGAATTATGCTGAAGAATACATATTTTCTTTTTATTTTCCAATACTTGTTCAAAGATTTGATTACATATTTCCTATTAATATCAGTTGGATTTGTGATATGCAGCTGAATCCTTTGAGAAGCTTTACAAATACTTACAAATGCCAGATGACTAGACACTAAATAGGAAACAAGAAACTTCCCCCACACCTACCTCTCAGCAGAAGCAGATAAAAAAAAAATCTTAAGATGCTAGGAAATCAATTTATTTTATTGTTTTTGACCTTTCTTCTTTCCTCATTGTCTTGTTTCTGCATTTGTAATTTAAATGCAATACAGTAGAAAACGAAGGATTATCACAACAGATCTAAGTAAAAAGGAGATTAATTTAGAATGAAAATGAAGACCATTCCTTGCTAGAACAAATTAAATGCTTGAGGCAGAGGTCTGGCTACATGTAGGTATGTGTGGTACAGCAGACACGAGAAGAAAGAGCATAGCTGTTGCAGAAAGCAAGCAGGAGCAGCAAACAAGCATGTCTAGTGGTGAAACAAAAAGGGATGTGCCATAAAAGAAGCAGAAACAGACTCCTGTCCATGAACAGATGCTGAAACAGAAATGAACTTTGCAGCAAAGGCAAACAATGCCAAAACTGAAGTCCTGTGGACAAAAGGGCAGCAATCCAAGTAATATAAGCATCTCATTCTGATCCACCCACTGTGAATCCAGAGTAGCCATAAAGGGGCATTGCTCATCAGACTTAGTTTATAGTTTATCATGATGTACTAAAAATACAAATAATGAAGTTTAATTTATGCATTTGGACTGTGATATTCACAATCTCAGCTGCTGCACTTCAGTGTACAGCATCCTCAGTTGGTATGTACATATATATGCTGTTTTCTGGGCCATCAAGTAGATAATGTCGAATTTTCGTAAGTACAGCGTAGAACACAAGTCATGTTATAGTAATTGACAAAATTTCTACCAGCTTCAGTGGTATTACATTTTTACCTATTCTGTCTCTCAGGCCCTCTGAAAATATTGCACGACCACTCTTTTTCACTTCAGGGTTTTTTTTAAAACTGATCTACTATTTTTACAGATTGAAGTTTTCCATTGGAGAATGTTGATTCAATTGCATCACACATTTTCTGGAATATACAGATATATTTTTCCACAAGATTTCTGAAATACTTCATTTTGACAAGGTGAAAGAACCTCACCTA
Organism: Acanthornis magna; assembly: GCA_036785705.1. NCBI lineage: Eukaryota > Metazoa > Chordata > Aves > Passeriformes > Acanthizidae > Acanthornis > Acanthornis magna. The sequence goes on from JAWUZG010000025.1 coordinate 12,543,080, forward strand.
AGCAGCTGGTTTGGTTTGTGATTTTATGAACCTTTAGCGCATCCAACAAAAACCTCATTATCCATAGCTGGTCATATAAAAGTCAAAACAAGTCAAAAAGAAATTCTCTACTCTTAACAAACATAAGCAAGCCATGGAACTACTTGGATATTTCTGAAGCGAAATTATTTGGAAATGGCATCTTGAAAGAATTTGCAATGTTTTGTCCCAGTTTGAAACGAAAGGCATTTCTGAACCAGAATGAAGACTAGGACTACCAGGTAGCTCTTCACCTCACCTCAAACTTCAAGGACTTCGGGAGAATCAAAAATTCATTTCACGTTATTTAGGGTTCAATGCAATTGTGCATGGTTCATACAAGATGCTTCTTCCTAATCAGGATCCACACTCAAGAGCTGCTTTCCTTGCTGTCAGTTGCAGCAATTACTCCCCTTGCAGCTTCACATGTGCCCACTGCTAACCTTCAGATTTGTCAAGGCAAAACAACACCTGTTGGAAGGGAAGCTACCAAAATATTCTAAAAAATATGCTGTCACACAGTTCATAAAGCTAGTGGTAGAGGCAGTGACAGGGAAAGAAAAAATCTGCTTTCTTCTCTAAGCACTTCCAGAGCCCCACTGTAGGAATGCAAATGAGGAGACTGCTCCAAACTTGCAGAGCTATTGTCACTGTCTAATCACAACCATCTAATTCTGTGGCAGCATTTGGACATAATTCTTCATGTCTGGAGGTTGAAACAGGGTAGATCATGTGCAAAGTTCAGGGTTATCAAGTCTGATTTATAGACCACAAATACTCTGTGATGGGTGCAAATTAGCCCTTGGGCAGAAGAATTAGTTTTATATATACATCTGTTTCATCATTCATACGTGTTTCCTTTCCTTATAGCAGGAGGCTGTTCACTTTTGCAATAGAATTTCATTATATATTTGGTGTTCAGTCTCTTCTTTCACATCAGGCAAACCCTCCCTTATACACAGAAGCATACCAATAAGTACTTCTGGAATTTTTGATGAAAGGATGTGAAATGATGCCCTGTTGCTTTTTCTCTTGTTTTAAACAACCTATAAAGAAACAAGAGCTCAGTCCAAGACAGCACTGCTCTTTGTAAGTGGCAGTGGAACATTTACACCAGCTGACAATAGAGCCCATGTATTTGGACAACAAAATAACAGGTTCTTCTGGCTGTACATGGTCACATTCTGATGGACATGGAGATGTAAGCAAGGGAACCCCTCCATTCAGCTTGATATCATACAAATTACAAGGATGTATTGTTCTATAAGCACCAAATCTGTTAATTATCTAATCACAGGAGTGATAAGTTTCTGTAGAGTAAACAGCTCTGTGGTCTTGTATGAGTGATATTCTATCCTGACACCTCATTTCTCGTGAAAGAACTGAACTCGACTTCCAGGTGGGTCAGGAAGCTGACACCTGAAGGCTATGCTGTAGCAGTGTTGCATGAAGATGGCTACTTGCCATCGGATGAACACAAGTCAAGCAAAATCAATGTCAGAGTCAAATGACAGCATCTCCCAAATCCAGCCTCTGCTTCACAGAGAAATTTCAGCATTCTAGGTGTGCATTTTCCCGCTCAGACTCATCCAAGAGAATATAACTCTTAAAATTATTTTTCTATCTTTCTGTTAGAGGAAAAAAAGGAAAAACGTAGTAACAGCTGATCCACACCTATCATATGCACTCTTTTTTGGTTGTGTTGCTCTGCTTAGTTGCTCAGTTTGGAGGACTGAAATGTACGTAATTTCACATACGTGAGAGATTAGGTGCATGTCCAAAGAGAAAATGAAAGCATCACTATCCACAGTGAAGCTACTAACTCCTACTTGCATTATGCGTTGAGTTTTTTTGGAAAATGTAATAAATCAAACAACACTTTTCAACATTTTCAGTTTCCTGTTATACACAGAAAAAGAAAAAAAAAAAAAAGTTTCCTTTCTGCTGGACCAGATCCACATGTTCTGGAATTCTATATTTTTCCTAACTTTTTTTTGTTAGGGAACAAAGCTTCTGTGTTTTGGAACGAAAGGCCTAAAGGTAAGACTCTAATCATATATGTGTGCATGTGTGCTAACTCATTGACATATAAGCAAAAACACCCCTTCAGTATTTGAATGTAATAAGTAGGACTTTTTTTCCTATGAACATTTAGTGGCATTAATTCATTTTTGCCTATATTGCTTTCTCTTTACATTTGCTTTCACTGAACCATCCAGGAATCAAGTTTTACCAACATGAATATTCATTCTTTCTGTTACCTCTAGTGGCTTTGGATCAAGCCCAGAGCATAGTTGCAAGTGTATGTACATGAATATTTACAGGTGCCAAATTTTATATCCACATTTGCAAATGCTGCACTAGAAGTGGTTTCTTCCATTTGCAGTCACAAACACAACAGTGGCATATTTCTCTTTTGACCTATCACAACAGCTCCAGTCTGAAATGATGATTATTCATGGAAGACTACGCGTGATCAAAACAGAGTTAAAAAGATTTGCCAAAACAAAATACAGTGAATAATTGTGAATAATAAATTCCAGGAAATTACAGTCTGAGAGCAGACTTTCTACAGGCTTAAAAAGAACATCAAATAATTTCTTTGTCAGCTCTTCTCAGTATCCACTGCATCAAATTTCTTGCTGCAAAACAGTTAAAAAAATCCAGCATAATCTTTAAAGTGCATCAAACTTCTGACATTACATCTGAAAAGGGAATAAACAGTATAAAAGACATGGCATTACCCCATTGTGCTGTCCCTGCTGACCATCATTCACAATGGGCATGCAGCATTCCAGAGTCCAGTGTATTCTTATGATAGCCTGAGATAACACCACCAAGGCTGGAGCTGAGCTCAGTTATCTTCATGACTGATAAAGCAGACTACACGAAGAAAGTGTATAGACAGACACAGAGGCACTAAAAATAGCAGAGGACTGGAGAAGTTACTTTTTGTCTTCTGTCTTATTGCCCATCAGCAAATGTGTTGACTTTGAAGATATTTTAGCACCCATGAGACTGCCAATGTTACAAGCTTGATCTGTCTCCTGTGTGTTGTAATTTTGCTGCAATGCTCCCAGTGAAAGAATTCCATGGAGTGTCTCAGATCGATGAATAAACAATTAAAATGTTATAATAAACCTTTATAATTAAAGCATTAAATTACAAAGAGTAAAACAAGAAAATTATGAAATTAAACTTTGCATATATTTTTCTTTGGGAATTCTCTATTTTTTCCTTTTTCTTTTCTTTTCTTTTCTTTTCTTTTCTTTTCTTTTCTTTTCTTTTCTTTTCTTTTCTTTAACTGTACTCTTCACAGAGGCGAGAGGAAAAAAATTGGCTTTTGGAGACAGGACAGTCTCCAAACCTGCAGAACCTACATTTCCAAAGAGGATTTTCCCTATCCCATAAGCAAATGTCACACCTGCAGGAAAAGAAGCAGTTCAGTGCTGCTTTTCTGCTCATGGAAAGTAGGCAGAGACCTGACTCTTCCCTAGCTTAAATTGGTTTTTTAAGTCCATGGGTGTTAGAAGATTTTTTTCTGAGCACATCCTGATTGCAGAGTTCATCTGTCATTTAAGGCAAGGACATTGGCATCTGGATTCATGCATTCAAGTCTCTGCTATGGTGCTGAGAAGCTTCATGCCTTCAGGCAAGTCACTTAAACCCAGTGTTTCAATTTATCCTTTTACAAAGAAAGTATAAATAATACTGCTCTCACTGGGGTGTTTTGAGGTCAAATTCTGATCTTGTTCCAGCAAAACAAGGAGCAGCAGTTGATGGAATTAGGCTAAAGTAAACTCACCCCAAGTGTCTTTCATTGTAAAGTCCTTTACAGACTCCATACAATGCAAAATGATGAATTGCAAAAAACTCAGAGAAAAAGGAGGTAGAGAACACGTACATGGGGCTAAGCACTGGCTACAGAGGGTTGAAAAAAATCCAAGGATCACAGGAGGAATGTTTAAAATGATACTAGCATCTTTTTTTACTGCTGTTAAGTAAAATACAGGGAGTTCTTTGTGTTAAGATTATATCAGATATCCTTACTTATAAAACAGCAGAGGATTTGATTCAGATGTCTCTTCCCCCTTTGGAATCACTACTTTCAGTTTGGTTCTACCACATTTGAGGCTAAGGGCCATATTTTGCTTAAAAATTTAGGCATTTAAGGGGCTGCCAGACGTCAGTCCCTCGGAATACTGCAAAATCTTGCATTTCTTCTCCTCCCTGATCCCCTTTTCACAGGCCAGCATGCACCCCCGGTGCCCGCCAGGTTCCTGGGACTCGCCCGCCCCATGCCACTCCGCCCAAACAGAGGCAGCTCGCTCCCCCCTTTCTCTCCTTCCCACTCATTTCTCACCCTTGCTGCTGCTCACCACGACTCTGATCTCTCACTTCCTTCCCGTTGCACATGCACACATTAAAACATCCACAGCTTTTACCGCTGTGAGCCAGGAAGAATGGGCATGGCGATTTCGCTCACTGAATCTTTTTACCAGTGCAGCTTTCAGTGTTTATGCTCAATCTGCCCCAGGCAATTCTCCCTGAGATATTAGTTGCAATTAAAGAAAAGAGCAAAGAAACTGTGAAACATTTGGGGGGAAAGAAGAAATGTAAATCACATATCAAGGACTTTTGGGAGCACAGAGAAAGCAAACTGCATGTAAATCTGAGCTTGAAAGTCAGTTGCTTTAAGAAACAAATATAATTAAAACAAACAAGCCATTCTATGTTGTTATTGCAGTTAATATCAATTAATCTATAAAAGGCTTTGTTCCATTTCATGAAAACCTGTCTTACAGCAGCTACTTTGCTTTAACCTTCATTTGTTCTTCACAGCTGGAATAAATGGTTAATCTCTCAGGGAATCATGCATGATATTTGTTATTGATTTTATAGCTCAAAAACATACCAGGGCTGTGAACAGGTTGGTATCAGATTAGGAAACAACCACTTAGAAGCAGACACCAGCTGTGCACTTGTGATAAATTACATTTTTCCCTATGAATTTTATACCTAGTTATAGTTAGTTTACAGGATTTAACACCATATGGACTGCCTGCTAGCGAGGTAACAACCCAAAACACAAACACTTTCCTCAGTGAAAGAAGCAACCTGTAGCTAGAGACTTTTCTTTCAGAAGATTGAATTGTAATAATGGATCTGGAAATCAAGAAAGCTTTGGCATATCCCTCTGTGTTTTGGGTTTAACATAGACACTGAGGTTGTGTGAAAGAGCAATACACAAATGGTAAATGTGTTAACATTAGTATATAGAGAACTTGGAACCAATGCAGTCCAAATACAGGGTTCTTTTGAAAAAAATGGCAATATTGTTTTCAGAGTGTTAAAAAGAAATCTCTCTCAGGTTTGTACAGGGAAGAAAATTTCAAACTATGCATTGCATTTCAAAAATCAGTTCTACAGTGCCATATTTACCACTAAAACCTTTCCAAGAATCATTTGAATGTAATTAAAGTTGCTGCAAGTTTTTTAGAATACAGGACCAGCTTTTTTTAAAAGAAAAGGTGTCATCATAAATAAAAATAATTTATAGAAATCACTTTATTTGGCAGAATAAAGGACTCAGAAACATTTTCACTTGCTCTTTTATTTCCCAGAACTGACCATTATTTTATATACATACATAGGAGGCACTCTGCCGAAAAAAAAACCTATGTAAAACTACAGATACACAGACACACACATTTATTTGTTTATTTACTTATTCACAACCTTTCTGGTTTTCCACCAGCATTAAGGACACTGGTTATGTGCTACAATTACTAAATCTAGATATGGAATGATTTGATAAATGATCCTTTGTTTTATGGCTCTGCCAGAACAAAAATGTTACCTGATACACATCCAGAGCTGCCGCTCCCACTGTGGTCGTGTTATTTCCCCTGGAAATTTTCTAGGCCACTTATATGCTTGTTGTTTAGGTTAAGCTAAATTGTCCTGATGAATTCACAACATACTGTAGAAACCTTACTTCTTGTTCTCTTCTGTCATGGTTAGAAGTTTCCTGGTATAAACAGATTTATCTGAGCATAAAGCTAATGACATAACTCATAGACTAACGAATGGATAAATCATCATTGGTGTAATTCTAGCATCAGTGAAATGTTAAATACGAGGACTAGATTCCATTTAAGTTTAAATGAGGGGGAAATGTAGTAAATAAGCCCTGCAGTTTATGAGAACGTTCTGTAATAAAACTGAATTTTAAATGTAAATAGGATAAAAGATCCCAAATTTGAATTTGTTAATCAGATTAAACTGCCATTTATTTGTAAAGTAACCTTATATAAAAGAACATATAAGGACCAGACAGCATTTTACTAGCTTTTGGATTTAATATCAGGTGTTCACAAGACCCTGCATAAAAAGAAGTTGCCATACTACAGCTGATATTCAAGAGTCAACAGACATTCTTAGAGCTGAGTGAATAATTTAAAAAAATTGAATAACTTATTCAAAACTATGAAATTCATCAACTAAATTACTTGAATAATACATCTATGAATTATGAACTGACTATGTTGGGTGAATAATACATTAATAATTAATATGAAAAATATAATTAAATTCTTCAAATTAATTACTCAGAGAATATGAGAAACCATAATTATTCTCTATGCTGTACTCAAAGAATAGAATGCCTGAGTAGTCTGTATGCTCTTACAATTTTTCAGCGCAATATATAGGGTATATCTTTATAATTACAGAGTATCGGGGTGATATCTCAAATATCGCTTCAGGCTAAGAATGAAGAAAAATGTCATAATTGAACAAAATAACATATGTTTTAATAGAAATATGCTAATGTTGGGATGTGTAACATGGCCTAGTTGGCAAAGACTGGCTCTGTCTCTGAACAAATGCCCAGCGGAGGGAATTTTTTGACAAGCAGTGAAGTGTTGAGGCTGTGCAAATTGCATTTGCTGATTTTGACCATAGGTTACTTTCAAATACCATCTTGTATGGCACCTGCATCAAGCAGTGACCGTGGTTCAAGTGGCTCAGCCTCCCACTCATGCTCAGTGTTGGTTCCCAGGGGCTGGAGTGGTGCCTCTCCTCCAGCACTTTGGTAGACAGCTCAAGCTGCAGGGCCTTACTTCCCAAGGACATCTGTCTGGCACGCTTCTGGATCAAGCTACACTGCATCCAGCTGTCTAGAAAGAAGGGAAATGTGCACTCTGATGGATTTAATGTCCATAGTTTTGCTCTAGCACTCGCAGACCAGCCGTAGCGCCCAGGCGTGTGCTTATACAGCAGGGGGCAATTTGAACATTCACGTCCCTTTATCTGTGCTCATATTCAATACTGACATCACACTACAACATCAATCGTTTTACCTTTTGGGATAGGGAGGTGTGTTGTTGTCTGTAGGGCATTGAGTCCCTCCTTTTCCTACTGGCCACTTTGCATAGAGCACAGAGGAGAAGGGAAATTTGCCTGCAAGCTAAGAATGGGAAAATTACAAGGTTCTACTCAAGATCTTTCCTTGCCTATAGTTACTTTTGTCACATTTTCATGTCAGACCATGCAATTACTTCCTGTTGAACTCTGGCATATATCACAGCAATACACTTGCATTCTCCACGCACATATAGGGTAAGGTTATGCTCAAATATGCAGTGAGGTGTGGAGTGATGCCGGTGAGGGCTGTGGCTGAGGCCGGTGTTCCATGTGGGCCACAGAACAGCTCGAATGAGGACTGACATGTAAGATCCTCACTCAATGATAGATGGGGGGGGCGATTTTTCATCCAGTAAATATAAACAAAATTAGCATATTCATTGCACTATTACAAATGGAAAATGCAAATTAACCACATATTCCATCCTTCTGTATTCTGTTGCTATCTTGAAAGCATGGTAAGTTTATAAGATTACTTGAAGAAATAAGAAAATGCTACATGGCCAGAAATGGTTTTGCTTTCAACTGTAAAATATTTTTAACTCTGAAACAAAAAAATCCAACCAATCAACCAAACACAAAACATCAGGAAAAAACAACCCTTCAGGGTACTCTTTTTCATTTTCACAGCCTATCATACCTACACACCTATCCCCCAACCTCCCATAAACTGAGCATTCTGGTTTCAAAATATGTGTCTGTAAATTTAAGATCTCTTTAAAGGATATTTCAAGCATCTTGCCAGTCTATGAGCTGATCTGGCTGGTTAATCAGCAAACAAAAACTGTTCTCTCCTTGACTGTAATGACAGATCTTGTATTATTTATGTCTTGTTAGGGGATCCATTACACTATAATCTCCAATCACTGTCTTCTTAACATCTCTGTCCCACACCTGTCTTTAAGATTTCCCTATTAGGCCCAGTTCCATCAATAAACTCCCAGTTTTAACTAAGCTATACTAGAGGTCCATTCTTTCAGTTTGTGAAAGATTCCAATTATGTGGAATAACTAATGAGATATCCATTTAATCTGATTAAACACGGCCATTTTTATTCCCTGTATGCCTTTCCATTTCTAGGAATCAAGCACGCTAGCTAGAGAGAATATATGTCTCTGGGAGAACAGCTGTGCTTCTCTTTCGATATATTATTATGGGACAATAGTTTTTAGAAATGAAAATCTTCCTCTCTGAAGGAAGAGGTCTATTCCTACAAAAGCAACTGGTGATGTTTGTGCATGACTTTCTGTAGCCAGCTTGTTACTTCTTTCCCATGTCCTGGCCTGAGACACAATTCTACACATAGGCTTGAAATTGGCAATTACATCCTAATTCTGCTAGGCACTGAACATTCTCCCCAAAACGCTGAGTCTCCTGGAGTGCTAATGACATCGGTGGGAGTGAAGGAGCTCAGTTCCCCACAGGGCTGAGGCGCCGCTTCCTTCACTGGGGATTTCAGGTTCTGTTTATTCCTGCAGATTTTCATGCCCTATCAGTCCTTGAAGGTGACACAGGAGAAAACATGATGACAACAGGGCATGACAAATCTCAGGGAAGATTTGAATGTAAATACTCTCCCGTGAAATGTAGATATTATTGGAATAACCTGAACAAATCAAGAAATTGGCTGGCAAGGGCAAGGCATCATTATCACATTGCAATATCTTCAAGGAGAAATTGCATAAGGTCTTTTATAAGATTTATTACATTTCTGAAATGAAATAAAATACTAGACCTCTAAATTTTTTCAGTTAAATTCTGTCAGTAAGTCCCTACATGCCTTCTCCCTGCCCAGCGAACTATCCTTTACCATATTTTTGTCTGAGATAAAAATGGTCTGGTTTTGATTAAAAAAATAATGAAAGAAAGAAAGAAAGATAGAAAGAGAGAAAGAGAGAGAGAGAAAGAGAGAAAGAGAGAAAGAATGAGAGAGAGAAAGAGAGAGAGAGGGGGGGGGAGAGAGAGAGAGAGAGAGAAAGAAAGAAAGAAAGAAAGAAAGAGAGAAACCTTTCTCCTAACTTTGAACTATGAATCAGAGCCTTGGTGCTCTCATTAAAAACTCCCTAACTTTTAGTTGCAGAACACAGTCTCTGCTGTCCCCAGACTGCAAAGTAAGATTCTTGGCAGTTACTCAAAGGAAAAAGGGGGGAAAAATAATCATTACTATTATCATAACTTAAGACAAAGGTGTGCTATGAGCACGTTTAGTCAAGCTGGAAGTTGCAAATTTCTGAACTTTGCTCCATCACTGAATCCCTCTACTGACTTTTGACAAATGGTGTTCACTCTTCACCTCATTTCACCAGCAGATAGTTTCTAGTAGACACTTACTGTGCTGGAGTATTACATTTGAAAGTAGTCCTACAGCTTTGAATTTATATTTGTAGGAGTAAACACCATAGTACTGTGCTAGACTGAAGAGAAGAAATTTTCATTTACTGGAGCAACATTCTTTTCAGGTCTTTGCCCAAGACTATCCTTTATTTTATAAAAGGAAATAATAATAGTGGTAAGGTTTCAAATTATAAAACAAAGCACCTTTTAAGAAAATCTTTTTCTGCTGTTTCTTTGCACTTATTTAATTTTAAAAAGTTGAACGCAATATAGACAAGGTGAAGGTTCAGACAGAAACCTCTGTGCAAAATTCCACCAGCATTACTGGATACTTGTGCTGCTGGTGGTGAGGAACCTGATGGCAATTCAGAAAGGAAAATCTTCTGAAAAACAAGAAAATGACAAACAGCTTAGGAAGTTAGAAAACAAAGTGTTGTTTGGGGGAAAAGAAAATCGCTTTGAATGAATCATAAAGTGAGCCACAGAGCAGAACTTTCACAGGTATCCTTGAAAATTAATATTGCTCTGTGTTTCTCAGGATGTTTCTAATTCAGTCTAATCTACTTACAGTTCACCCAGGAATACATAAATGCTGCCATCATATTCATAGACAATGCCATCCAAAATGCTACAGAGGGATTTGAGAGCACAGAAATACAGAGTGAAAGGGAACAGTTGGAATTCAATGGCTGTAGACATAAGGCACTGAACCTATCTATGACTCTGCTTTTGTGAGGTTTCTTTGGACTGTAGGCTAAGCTTGGCAATGGAGAAGTTCCCCTTTTATGCTGACAAAATGTCGAGAGTGCCTTCTTTGGCACACCTTTATGAATGACAAGGATAACCTTGGGGATTCTGGTGCTGTAGAAAGGGCGAGGAAGCTGACTGGTTAGGCAAGTGACTCCAAGAAGGTGGCAGGAGGGAGAAAGATGATAAAAGCAGAGGGCTCTGAAGCTCAGGAGAAAAGGATTAGATGCCATTACATGATGTTAGAGCAGACATTCAAAGAAATGTGGGGTTTTCTTGGCTCCCTGGACTTCTCTCCGCCCCTGAAGTACGACTCAAATAAAAACAGAAAAGCAGATCAAGCACTGGATACCTTAAGGAGTTTACTGTAAGCAGCTTGGCGTTGGTTGAAACTGAGCAAAAGGCTACACAGATAGACAGAACTTAATATGGAGGTTCTGATGTAGCTGCTGGGCTGCACTCTCCATCCAAACAGCACTTTTCCAAATTACCAAGTAGGGTTGGTTTAACCAAACAAATTTCCCTGAATGGACAAAGAGGAGTAAATCTGTTGAAGGAGTAAACGGGAAAACAAGCCTGATGGGGAAATCTGTTTGCTGGGAACCACACACATCCTTGTAGGTTCTTTGAGGTCCCCTGTCTGCCTCCAATACCCCCAGGAGCTGCAGCTAGGATTTTCACATTTAATCTGCCTTAATACAAGGGTCTATGAGCATGCTATTGATGAACTTGTAACAGTTTCACCCCTAGTGATGTATAAATACTTGAAGGACTACTTCCCCTGGAAAGATGCTGATAATTCTACTTAAGACAGAATCTGAGATTAGCACCAATGATTATGTGGCCATACAGATAAGGAATGTTAAATGCTGGCTGTGCACCAGACTGGTTTACTTTATCTCTGTACTTAGCTCATTTTTAGCAACCGCTCTACATCCAACTATTAAAATGAATCAAAATATCATGGGCTCACAAGGCCATTACATAACATTTTCTGCAGTCATTTTCAACAGGTTAAGGCAGGTATACAACCAGCTGGGTTTACCCATAGGGTTCCAGCTGAGGAAGTGCTCTGTGTGGTAATTAATCACATGGAGCCAGTACACAAAGGCAAGAAAGTGTGGGTCCAGCTATTACTAAAACATTGACTTATACACACCATACTTTTAAACAGCCACCGGCTGAGCTAAGCGTAACAGCACAAATCTAGCAACAGAGAGAGGGTAAGATTAAAAATCTTTAAGAAATCCATTTTTAGCTCTAGGTTTATTTAATCATTCATTACTTTATATACCATCACCAAGACACCTTATTGGCTATATTGATTCAAAGCATTTTGTTGGATATTAAAAAGTCAGTAAAAGTAGCATGAGACAGTTCAGCCATGGCCATATGGGATTGTTATTGAAACCTGGAAAACAGAGTTGCAATGTAAGCAGTCAAGTCAAATAAATAAATCTTCACTTCCAGGTGTTGTTTCTTAGCATTTACCCCTCACCTTGCTACCTTTGCTCCTCATTCCCCAAAGGCCCTTTGTGGATACTGAAAAAATCAGACTACTGCCCTGTTTCTCATGCACATACACAGAAAACTGGAAAAGGATATTGCATTGTAGTAGCCACTGTCACCTCTGGGAGTGACAGCTTCGGGCAGCAGGTCAATACTCCTGTTGGCTGTGAAATCAGCAGAGGGAAAGACCAACTTCACCCTGGAAGGAGTCAAAGCATCAAAGTGGTGCTTCCACCTTGAGCCCCATTAGGGAGAAGAATCCATTTGTCTCCATTAGCAATTGAGGGAGCCCAGGGAAGCAAACCTTTTCACTGATACAACTCCATTACCCAGTTAAAAAGTAAGTGATGTGAATATACACTCTCTCCTCCTTCTGCTCCCTCCACTTTTTTTATTAGCAGTGTGCTGCAGCATCAAGGCAGATTACAGGACTCAGGAAAAGCTACACAAATGCAGCAAAGATGAACAGTACTCAAATCCACATTTTTAAGACTAAATTCAGATTTCTAGTATTTAATCCCCATGTTTCAGGACATAATCCAGCTACATAGTGGTCACTAAGAGGTAACATTTTCTGGAACAATATATGGCATAATTGTTCTTCAAGCTTATCCTCCAAAGAAATTGGCATTAATGTACACAAGCAATGGACACTGACTTGTGTCAAAAACGAGGCAACTCTCTTTGTTTTATAAAAAACAAAACTCAAATTTATTAAAAACACAACACCAGGAAGAATAAAATAAGAGAAATCCAGGTCCCAGTGATCAGAGACACTTAATGCCAAAAAGAAAGGCAAAATGACCCAACACAAGGAGCTCAACAGTGCTGGAGCTTGCCCGGGGTCAATTCCAAGCAAGAGAAAAGTTGGAAAGCCGGCCTAGTTCTCCCAGCACCGGGCTGTGCCTGGGCTAGTCCCAAGCAGAAAGTCCCAGAAGCTGACTCTGTAACATCTGCAGGCAAAAAGCAGGGTCCTGAGGCTGTGTGACATTTTATACCTGCCTTGGCCCCTCTCAGCACCGCCCATTGTCCCGCCTCCCAGGTAGGAACTGATCGGTGGAGTTCCTCTAAAGTCCAGTTCATTGGATGGAGTCCTGGGGATGATGTAAGGTCCTTTTGACCAATGGCTCGTTGTCTCCGGGCAGGGGTGTTCCTCAGACTTTTAGGTGGGAAAACTTTCTCATTAAAAGTCACATTTCCATGGAGTCAAGTGTCAGGGGAGCTGATTTTAGCCTCTCAGGACAGGGTGAGAGGTTTTGTCACTTTTCAAGCACAGCCTGATCTGCAAAAAGAACTCAGATGATTTTATAAAGTTTTCTCTTTTATATGACCCCTGAGTCTTCAAACTTAAGTTTTTAACTTACAAACTCCTTGTTTTGAACTTTGTTAACAACTTCAACTGGTTCACCTTATACTAGTTATTTAATTCCTTGTCACCTTTCATGTGAAAGCCAAAATTCTCCCATTTCATGTATAACACTTGTTTCAATGTGGCAATTATACTTTGCTGATTAATGTGCGATTCCATGTTTTTTTCATTTACAATCAGCATACATACAACAACAACCCATATTTCCTGTGCCTGTGGCAGTGATCAAAATGCACCCAACTAACAGCAGTTCTTAGGCTTGACCTGGTCAGGTATCAGATGAACTGTATCTTTGTCAACAAGTGCTTCCTTACAAATACCACGGAGTCAGGCCCCAATGCTGCAAGAACTCACTTAAATATCAGCTGAATTTTGCCCATTTGTTTCACTGACCAGAAAGGGGTTGATTCCACTGTGGAGATAAGAGGCCTGGAGCCTAAGGAAGCAGCTTGGCATTGCCACAAGGCAATCATATCTCATACATAACAGAGTTATAGCACACCTTGTCTCAATATGCAAGGGTAGGAAAGGATTTGTTGTTGAGTCCTTTACCCAGCCACTCTGGCGTTACAGTCCTGATATGCAATAATAAAAGTGAAGTCAGCAGGGAAGTCACAGTGGGGGCTCTGGTGACTAACTCCAGAGTTTCCCTAGGGTACTCATTTGTCATGGCACTTGTTCACAGCTAAATGGATGGCAAAGTAGCTCATGGTCTCTTGTTTCTTTAAAGTGCATTCGCCACAGAAAATAAATAAGAGATTTGCAGTTTGTGAGAGTAGAGGCAAGCTTTCAGGAGTCCAGTTATTTTTTTTCTCTCTCTCTCTATAAAAGAATTATTAGAATAATACAGGAAAAACCAAACATTTTCTTCATCATGCTTGCAAGAGGTCATTGCTGCTACGAGTGCTTTTCATTCAAAGATCTCAAATCCATTTCACCCTGGAGATGGCAAAATTACCACAAGAGAGGTGTGGAAAAAAACAAAACCACAAAATCCTATAAACTAAACCAAGCTTTAGATAAAGTTTTCAACTTTATCCAGTTTTCTTCCCCTATTTCTGTGAAATTTTACACTGTATCTATATTTATATGGGCCCTTTGCATAAAATATAGTAACAATCCAAAAGAAGAACATTACATACGCTGATTTTTATGTCATGAAAAAACCTTTGCATAAAATAGGAGGAAAATTTAAAAAGTGCAAAGAGAGTCTAGGAGAGCTGGGTTTGTCCAGCTTGAAGAAGGCAAGGCTAGGGAGATGCCTTAATTGCTGTGTACAACAATGTAATGTGTTGGGATAGGGAAGACTAAGCCAGGTGTTTCTCAAAGGTGCACAGAAGAAGGATCATAGAATCATGGAATCACAGAATGCTGTGGAAGGGTTGGCAGGGACCTTTAAAAATCATCTGGTCCAACCACTCCATGCCACGGGCAGGAACATCTTTCATTAGATTAGTTTGCTCAAAGCCACATCCCAATAAAAGGCCATTCTCACCTGTGTTTTTCACATGGGAAGGACCCTCTGAGGAAAATGGAAAGACTCTACAGAAGGATACCTGTGCTGCTGGCAGAAAGAGATGAAACAACAGGCATTATTACCCCAGCTGCAGCATATGAACCCTGTTTGTCTCTGATGGATAAGAATAGTAGTCAGTGTCAGCAAAATGATATTGCCAGGAAAAGGTATCTCATATAGTAAGAAAGCTTAAGGATACAAAGAGAGATCAGAAAATTCACTAGGATTGTATTTCACTAAAATGTCACTGTGAGGAAAATTTGTGCAAGTGCTGTAAGTGCTTAAGTTTGTGGATCCTGAAAGTAGAACGGAGAATTACTACAGTTAAAGTGAGCTCTTCGGTTAGGTGCTTCTCAAAGGATAAGCTTCTGCTTCAAGAAGCCCATTGGCATTCATTGTCACAAGACAGAGGGAAGCATCATAAATTATACATTCACAGACTTCAAAAAGTTCAGAGAAAAAATAAGTAAATGGCTGGATGATGAAACAGCTTCAAGCTTCAAGCCCAACTCTTCAAAGACATCTGCACAGCGATTTTCCACGCTGAGCTGGAATAAACATCAACTTTTCTGATAAAAGCTACTTCTTGTCCCTTTAGGTGTATTTTTGCTTTTTTAAACGTGTTGGACAAAGGGACACAAGGAGTTTTGCAATGGTGAAGATGGAGTAAGAATTCTTCGGCTTCAGTGGAACCATTTGTACTTTAAACAATTGAGGCAGAGGTATTGATTGCTTTGGCAAGCAAGAGTAGTCACTCCACCTAAGTCTATTCCTTTTAGTTACTTAATTCAGAGTTCAAGAGGAAGGAATCCATTCTATGGAATACATATTTCCAACCTAATTTAGATATCTGAAATTAGGCACCATGAAACATCATTCTGTCCTTCTAATTTAGTGTTGTCAGTCATTCAGCAGCAGTATTAATGATGTTCTGAGGCCAAGCAGAGGCTGGTCCAGACCATGTTCAAATCAACTGGTGATTCTGACCAAAAAAACACACTTGGAGAGTCCTACTGAGTAAAGGAATACAGGTCCCAACCCCTTCTCCCAACCAGGGGACTACCAGAAAACATACAGTGTTCTGACTAGAACAACGAAAAAACTCTGTCACATCTCTGTGCATGTGAAAACTAGAGCAACACACAGAAATGTGCTAGCACTGGTCAAAAGGAGTTCAGTCATGCTTGGCTGACACAAAGCTGCAAAAATAATAGTATTTTGCATATGGAATATAGAAGATGGGGCATTATTCTCCTGGAATCAGTTCCTTACAAGTAAGAAGCAGTGAAAGAAATACTGCACTTTTTCATTTCCACCATCTCCTTCCTGCTTCCTTAATTAACAAGTCTTGTGTGTAGGAAACAAATAATATTGTTTAACTTGGTTTCCTGGGACATAGGATTTCCAGCGGTATCCAAATCATGACATTTTCTTTGGCAAAATCATCCTCAAATAATTTTTTAAAATATTATATATATATATTTTTAAATATATTTTTTATATATATATATTTTAAATATATTTATATATATAAAACTTCTAAGTGATAAGGTGCTTTTTTCCCCTTAGAGGCAGTTCCCTAAAGGCTGCCATATGACCAAGAGTTATGTAGCAGCTGTTCTAAAATAGGATATGGCAAACTCTTCAAGCCTGAAGAAACCCATCATAGTTTGTGTCAGCTAAGCCCTGTTGGGTTTCTATGTGTAGGCAGTGGGATACAAGAAACTGCTGTCTGCTAAATGGTCCATTCAGCTTCTGTTTAGGTCTGTATGCCCTCACCCACATTGCAGAAATTGAAACTGGAACAATATGTATTTCCTGATTCACTTAGGAAGGTGTAGGGGGGATACAATCCTTCAGCAACTAGAAGGGAACAGTGAAAGTGCAGAGATTAAAGAGCAGAACGCAACTCTATTTCTTAGGAAACAAAAATGAAAGACAAGTGTGGGCACAGCTTCTGAGAACCATAGACTTCAGTTCTAGTTTCTCCTCACAGAACTTATTGTGACTCAGGTCACAGTCTCAGCTCGGGGAAGTTACTCAGAAAGAAAGCAAATTTCCCATGTCACATCTGAAGGTTAAATTGAAAAATAAGATATGATTAAAAAAATTAGAACAATTCTTCAGAAAAGAAAAATCTAATAAAGTAGGGAATTGTGACTCCTAAAAAAATTGTAAGAATATGAATCATGTAATGAGTAAGGGCAAAATTATGCTAATAGAGACAATCATGTTACTCTGGGAATGATTATGCTAAGCCTCTGAGCTTGCCCTATATAAATTAGTGATTTCTTTAAATCTGAAAAATCTGAAATAAAAATAACTGTTCTTGTAGTGAGAAAAATAGATAAGTATGGGGGAGGGGAGGGCAAGGTCACATCCCTCTACCCAATCTAATATGACATGAAATATTTCAATGCTATTGGGCTATCCTGTGCTAAGTGGCAGCCCTATTTTACCAAAGGTGAGCATGAAACTCTTGCCAGACCTCCAGTCTAGAGGTAAATCTTTGATCATTATTTAGTGCTTGTGATGGTAAAACAGTGAGAAAGAGGCAACGGCCCATCTCTAATTGAATTCAGTAGAACCCTAAGGAACAGATTATGCCTCTAGGTAAAGGTTTTGCTACTATCCGATAAATATAGTTGTGAAGGAATTACTTCTCCCCTAGAACAGGAAGGCCACAATATGCTCCATCCTTGCAATGTGGGATGCATGCCACCTCCTCTGCAGCAGCTTGGCTGCTAACACTTGGTAACTTCCTACTCACTTCAGTCCCTTCCCGCTCACAGGGGAGGTGGGAAGCTCCGGCTTTCTTCTGTGCAGTGAGCCTAAGGAAGATCTAAGGAGTGCATGCAATAGCATGGGGAACTCTGTACTACATTAATTTAGATATCATGACCTTAACCTACATAAAGGGCTTAAGACTGTTCCAAGAAAATCTACATTTTTCACCTTTTTGCTTTCGCTTTTATTCAAGAAAACTGTTGTCTCCCTAGCCTTGATCTAAATTCTCAGGAAGTGTATAGAGAAACCCTAAAGATGGTGATTATTTTTCTTAAGAAGAGAAGGATCAAAGGGAGCTCAGATGAAATTTGAATTAAAACACCAGGTTGGCTCAGCACTTCAAACTGCAACACTGACTCTGTAACAGGAGCGATGTCTAAAGCAGAGCCAAGTTTGTTTTGCAGAGGCATGTTTCAAGTGAACTCAGAATCGCTGAGCAGACCATTCCAAAAAATGCCGCACACCTCCGACGGCAGCTGCTTGGATAGTGTCAGCCCTCTGAGAGATGGATTCAGTGACACCACCAAGGCATTGCTGTGGTGTAGAGGCACAGAGTCACTGGAAGGGCACTCAGACAGCCCATTCCAGGCACTGCACCTTCTGCCATGTCCCTCAAACACTCAAATACAGTGGGATCCTGTGCCACAGCCCTGCATGGCTGAGTCGTGGAAATGAACATAGACAGACTCACTTGTTCCTCCTTCAATTGCTCCAGGGTGCTGCCTGTGTCTGAAACACACACATACTCCTTTCTTTCGTGTGAGTAGAATAATAGCATTTACATCTGAAGTGCAGAGCCCAGGGAAAAGGAGGCTCCTCGCCCTTCTTCTTCCTCTCAGCATCTTCCATTATTTTCATACCTGAAAATGATTCATAAAGTCAGGACAAAGGAGGTTTTGTAGCTGAAGGAAAAGAGCTGCTAAGGCAGATTCACTAATCTGGTTTACTCCAAGTAACATTGTATTTCATGGAGCAACATCAAAGTAGCCCAGGAAGACACATTCCTTCAAGAATGTGATATTCAATCATACAGGTGAGATTTTTTTCCTAGGAGTATAATGAAGCTCTCTTAGACCTCCTTGACATCTTACAAGAGTCACGGGAGATTTTCCCACAGCACTGGATGTCCCTAGTATTTTGAAACAACGTATTTCAAAATACTTAAAAAACCACTCAACAGAACCCGAAGGGGAAGAATTTCTCAGAAAGCAAATCAAACTATTAATTCACTAAGTCGTATGTGTCTTAGGAAAGAGGAAAAAAAAAAGAAAAGATAGTCATCTTGAACCAATTAAAACCACTTTTCTCTACTGCAGTCAAAGCCAATTCTTGATACAGAGATTTTCTTTTATTTTCATCTCTCATTTCTTTCTTGCTTTGGCAGGAAAATATTTTAAATTATTTTTTTATTTATCAAGTGAAAAATGTTTTACGTCTGTTTTTTCAGACTAAAAAATTATTACACTCAAGCAAAGTTAAAAAAAATCACACAACAACATTTAGGCAATGACAAGCACAGAATTTTTCTGCTACAAGAGTAAGTTTCTAGAAGTCATGAGAAGCTGAACTGAGAGTATGTCAAAGATTTCTGCTGCTGCTACTCTCCTGCCAGAGATAGGACTGCATAAAAATATCTAGACCTTGAGAGCTTTTAAGTTCAGGAGGCAGAAACTGTGAATTAAAATTCGGACCATCACCCAGATGACATGACTAGAATAGACCTCCCACATCAGGGTGGACAAACTGTGGGTCATGAGCACGAGGAGTTAGGACCAAAAATTCATAGCCTATATCTGACCACTGAAAGTCTGAACTTGCTTATTCTCTCTATCACTGCAGATTACTGAGAGCACCCTCTAAATTTAGAGTTGTGGTTCCCAAAATCGTATCAAAGCAGATGGTCTCTGGAGCTTTCCTCCATGAAACACAGGGTGGTGTTTCGGCCTGCGTGGTAATATGCATAAATGGTGCAAAGGCACACAGATATCTTCCCAACACCTCTTTCCCAAGCTGTTGACATCATCTGTTCATACACACGAGGAAAGGTAAGATGCACACCACTGTAACTAGAAGGGCAGAGGTGTTGGTGAGGTAACATCACTGAGATAATGTCTTCACAGCTCTGCAAACTGTGCAGTTTGAGTATGCAGAAGCAAGAAGAACCTGCCCAGACCCAGTACCCTGAATAAACCCATCCAAATTGTGAGAGATGGTGGAAAGTCCTTTTCATTCTTAAACAAGGAAGGGGTAATACACATGGCTGTACAAGCACCAGCTGATTTGCGGCTAAACCCTTTGCCACATGCAAGATCTTTCTTGAGTCAGCAGCATGCTGTGCTGATTTTCTCTATTTCTATTGCATATGGTGAAATTTCTTGTATTAAATGCGATTTTTAGAGGTTTGCTTTTGCGTCTTGCTGTGAGCCCCCCCGCACCCTTTGGTTTTCGTAGAAAGCACTTTTATTTCTTGGATCTACGGCACTATTGAGTGAGTCTTTACTGAAATTGTTTTTGATTTTGCTCTCTTTAATCTTTTTAATGGTATTTTCCACAAAATTGACTTTCAGATGTTAATACTTTGACAACTAAGAGGCAGGTATGTCTGAGTTGTCATCTTGCAGTCAGTTTTTCCAGAGGCCAAAAGCAGTGCTTCCCCAGTTATTTAACTTTTTGCCTACCTACCTGCATTTCAAAAGCTGCCTTTAAGGCTCTTTGGTGGGCATGTAGCTCTAAAGCATTTAAGAAGCTTCACAAGGATTTAGCCATGCAATATTTATAGTTTCTAATAGAAATTATGTGGTTAATTCCCCATGCAATCCTAGGACTTTTCTTTTGTTACAGTAGCTGGGCAATTTGTATTTGTAGAAATGTGGCCAAAGTTCTCTGTTAGACATCTGTAGGGAAATTATGAAACCTCTTTGCACAGTAACTCACTTTTACAGAACTAGGCCCACACTGGTCTGATCTTTCCATATTAGGCTTGATATGTTGTGTCAAGCATTTCAACCTCTAGCTTCCATCAAAAGATAAATGACAGCTGTCTCTGAATTAATGGAACATGAGAGCAGATCACTGCTCTGCACACTGCACCCTATGAAATGTTTAAGTATGCACTCACCTGACCTGACCTTGCTACTTCCACTTTTCCAATTTGTTTTCTGGTGATTGAGAACGGTGAGGGAAGAGTTCAGCACCCATGCAGGATGTTTTAGTCATACACCACTGTGACATCCATCAGAAATTACCTCTGTTTCTCTAAAATAAAAAAGGTAGTTTAATACAACTGGGTCCTGTTAAAAAAAAAAAAAAAAGGAAAAAGAAAGAACAAGGACCAAAGCTCTATGAACTTCATGAGATTTTCTCCTCCTGTTATGTTCAATAAAGTTTTTGTTAAGTATCTTCCTGTAACATACTAGGGCCCCAGTTGTGCTAGTCGAGATAAATCAGGTGGCATTTCATTGCATACAGTATATTAAGACACCCCACTTAAACCCACCCTCAAAAGAGAAAAAAGGATACCAGGAATCATAGTCTTGAAGTGTTTCTGGAACAGTAAGATGAAATCATATCACTCTAGATTTTGTGTTGTTTGCTTTCAGCAAAATTCTTGATCATGCAGCAAACAATCACTTGAACCAGCAACTACATATGTAGTGTATAGTATTTGTGTGTTTATAGTACTAAAAATAATCAACTATTTGAATTATTTTTACAGATAACAGAGTAAAAGTTTGAAGAAGACCAGCTTAAAAGCAAAACTTAGAGGAGTAGACCTAACCAGGACTTCTCTCTGAAAACAAATTTGTAATTTTATCCAAATGTTCCAGTGTGAAAATAATTACTGTGGGAGCCTTAATTAGAATAAACGGGACACCAGTAAGCTGTCTTAACACTGTGGTCCAGACTGCAGTGTATCCTTTCCAGTACAGCCCTGGAGGCCCAAGAGGATGAGCCTTTGGGAATACAAATCCCAAAATTGCACTGAGAGCCCACAGTGATTGTGATGGACAGCTGAGTACAGCAGGATTTGGCAACAGTAAAAAGGATGAGAAAGACAAGTATTTCAAGGCATTCATAAATATATTTTAACAGTAACCTCTTTCTTGCAAGCAGGATGAAGGTGACGGACTAACCTGAGTCACTGACACTCATAAAAGGTCAGTCTTCCAATTGCTCACACAAAAAATGTCACGGCACTTATGTTCCTAATTGTAACACATAGCTGCCACAATGGCTTCCCAAGGTGGGTATTTATGAGCTTGACTGACTGGATTTTTATTTCTGTTAGATCAGTCATATCCTAATCACTGGTACTGAGACAAAGCAAAATAGATCTGGTGCAAAAGATAGGAGAATAAGACATGTAAACTGAATTTTTGAGAATAAGGTACCCAGTTTACTATCTGTGAGGTTCAATTAGGATATTATAAAACGTAGGGGTTTGTGTGCATATGTTTCTGTGCATGAGTTTTTAAACAGTATTCTAGACATCTTTTTGATTTTGAATTCCACTCTATGGCAATAAGAGGAGAAAAATTTCCATATAAATGGAGATATAGGCAGAGTGAAGTGTGTGGATGAGGCCAAAGTTAGAATAAAGAGAGGATTTCATTTTTCAGTGATCTGAACTTGACATTTTCATAAGCTTCTCTTACGGTCCATAAACAAAATAAGAACAGAATCAATGTCTGCTGTTTTTGTAGCCAGTCCCAGAGTCTCAATACAGAAGAATGACATTTGGCCTCATCAGAATAAGAAACTGGCTCTGTATGTACCTCCAATGCCTCTGCTCACTTGTACACATCTCCTGAGCATTGTGAGTGTACTTCTGAACCGTAGAGAAAGCAGAGAACAGGGGTTTTCCTCTCTATACACAATCTAAGGCTTTTTGCTTTCTCTTTAACCATTGGAATGCAAAACAATATGTATTATTTTTATCCACTTAAGTTTGTCTTGGCTGCTTACATGTAGGTTTTCTGTGAGTGGAGCATACTTAGTTACAATAGGAATATGTACTGAAAATACTTCAACAGCAACTTCAAACATAAACATGCTTAGGTACTGGAAGAATACTCTATTCAAGTTCTTCATATGACTTTCGGGTTCACATGGTTCATGGAACTGGCAACTTTACAAAAGTGTAAACAAGCTGCAATTTTTGCAGTTCTAATGAAGCTAAAACTCAAGATCATATTCACAGACAAAGATTCAAATGTGACCTGCGGCTCTGTAAAAATCCTTATATTTGTGACACTGGTATGAATACTAGGTGCTGTGTCACATGAATCACACTACCAACAGAAAAATAAACCAAGACTACAGCACTTGAGAGCAGAAAGTTGCAGAGAAAAATTATAAACTGCTTTGCTCCTCGGCAGCACCAAATGGAGCTAAAAATTTGTAGCCTGTTTTTATGTATTTGTAGCCTGAAGGAAACCACAGCACTCCATAAACAATATGTGCACTACGCTCTGAAATGACATTGGTGGGGAATGGCAGCTAAACCATAGCCTAATGCCATAAACACAAACCTCATTTTCTAATAATAAATAATGGAAACATGAGCATCCACACCAAACCAAAGGAACTGTGTCATTTTGCAGTGCCCTGGGGAAGAGTCAAAGGTCTAGTCTAAATCCTGTGGACCAGCAGATGTCAACACAGTTTGAAAGAAGCAAACCAGATGACTACAACCTACATTGTCTTTTTCAGCAATGAAAGGGAGAAATGAAATTTAGACCCAAACTGAGTTTGTGAATAGACAGCTCTATGCAAGTCCACATTCCAGAGTTTTTTATATCTTTGCAGGAATTAGTCACTAGTGTTTGACTCATTACCAATGCATCATTAAAAAAAAGCCTGCAGCAATAGTTTATTTGTGCTCTGCTTTTCCCTCTAGAGCTACAAGTGTTTAAATCATTGTGTAAATTTGATTTTTATTTAAATCAAAATTGAAAAACAACCTCAGACACTGAAGTGGCATTCACTAGATGAGGATGTACACCTAGGCTTGTTGGAGATTTTCTGTACCACTGGCTTCCTGCAAATTTGTGCAAGATTCTGATTGAAGGATGATTTTTAGGAGGCAGAAGGGTAGAGGAAAGAGAGAATAGATGCATGTGTGTGCCTAGTTTATTGCTCCAGGAGGCATTGATGTATCTGTAAGTACAATTCTTGATAGAATTTTGCTGGTGGTGGAGGTTTTTTGATCTGCTTTTGTGTCAGTCACTGTTTGCCATGGGCCAGATCACCGAACCAGGTTCATGCTCTGCTATGTTATGACATGACTTTCTTGAAGAAAAATTAGTTTTTACCTTTGCTAAAGAAAGGAAAAGGTAATTTCTGGCAATAGGGGAAAGTCTAGAAACTGCTAGCACTAAGTGTTTAAAATCATAAATGGGAAAAATTATTTTTTATTCTCATAATTTTCAAGTTGTGAGATACTAAATTTAAGTCCAATAACGGAGTTAAAGAATGATGAATGAAAAGAGGAGAATTTATCTGTTTAGATAAATTGTCCATGCTCCAGCTTTTCACCCTTACTCTGGAGTCTTAGTAAGAATATCCAGTATAACATTTTTTCCCTTGAGGTAAAACATCATGAAACTGGAGCATTTTCACAGAGGAACAGGAGCCTGTTGTGAGCCACCAAGATGCCTTTGGAAGGAAAACAGAAATGCTGTCCTTATTGACTAGTTTCTTATTCTGTACCAGTAAATAAAAAACTTATTTTCATTTTCCTTTTCTTAAATCACATTTGAGTGGTTTGTTGGGGCTTTTTTACAGCCTTATTATGCTTCCTGTGATATCCCCTCACTTTCTGATACTTGATTTGAGAGTACCGGTCACCTACCTTGTGTGAACTTTTGACACTCTCCAGACTTCACAGGGTACCAGCGTGTATCCTCTCCACAACTTGAAAGAGCATTCCTGCTGGACTCTCATTCGGGGAGCTCTAGTTTGGGTCAGGTGGGTCAGGATGTGCCTGTGGGGAAAGGGCAGGGTAGAGAACCACTGAAGAAGGGGTGACTCCAGCTTTTCCCAGCCGCTTTCATCTCGCCAGCACCGCAGGAAAAGTCTCTGCACACTTGGGCGCACCACTGCACATTCACATGATCCTGCTTAAATATCCAGGCAGATGAACAGGCGAGACAGAGTGCTCCTTGCACTCATTAAGGAATTAGCAGGATGCAATCTAGCTTTATATAATTAGTCAGTGAAACCCATTCACACTGCAGTGATCACTATTATTAGCGAGAAGTAGCAGCATAGTGGGAGACTGTCAAGAAAACCTTTCTGCCCAAAGGATCTCGGTCACAGCCGCCAGCTGCAGGCGTGTTCCTCTTGCTTCAACTGCGGGGTCAGGGTCACTGATGAGCCTGCTGGTGTGCAAAAGGAGCAGGCAAATAGTTTATGCACTAGCAGGGACAGCATTTATTTTTTTCTTGGTATTTCTGCTGTTTTGCAGAGTGTAGCACCAACTAAATCAAACTTCTGCCAGTGCAAAGGGAAGTAAATAAAGCATCTGGGGAGTAGAAAGGGAAATTTTATATAGAAGAACCTGAACTTTTTCTCCAAGAAGTGCGGTATACATCCACAAACTCAATATATTTCTCTAGTAGGAATGACTGTGAGAGAGTGCAGAAATGCATGTCAGAATTATGCTAAAGAAAATACCACTTGTGGAAGGGCAAAAGCAACACAATAGGTAAAAGAGAAATGGAAGTGGATGTAATACATCACCATTTATTTTCTGATGCAGACATTGAAGAAAGATTGCCTGTTCTGATGCCTATACAATAGTGCCTGGCTAGATCTCATCTCAGCACAGTGTATCATTGTGCTTTCAAGCACATTTTCAAGCAGCCACTGCAGGCATGCAATTACCTGAAAGACACATCTACAAAGTGATTCCAATGCAGGGAGCTGCCTAAGAGACTTATTATACTGTAATAATATAAATATGTAAACATTACACACTAGAAGCCTTATTGATCCTTGCTACCAGACATGACATCATTATTAATAAAAATGTAATGGGAGAGCTATAAATATGCAAAATAATAGCATATTAACCTAAATAACACCAACAAATTGTACAGCTTAGCATAAAATTGAAAACCACTAACCAAACACTGTGTGGTTTGCTCATACTAGAAGCAGTCAGGAATCATACATAATGCAACAGTGCAACTGCTAACAATAGTCTCATGAAGATAATTTAGGCTAGAACTGGACAAGCTCCAGGAAATCTGCCTGGAGAGCTAATGCTGGGTTTTTCTTCTCTTTTTCTGTGAAAGAGCACAGAGTTGTTTGGCTCGCTGTCCCAGGTGAATCTTATTAAAAGGCAAAGGTTAATTTCAAAATTAAGGAGGAGGTAAACAGCCTATAAATAATGCAAATATACACAGATATATTAAAACTGAAAAAAAAAAGAAAAAAAAAAAAGAGGGAACTGAAAAAAAGAACAAAAAGCATCCCCCTCCCTCCCTGAAAAAAAAAGAAAAAGAAGACCCATTAGATGAGTCCAGACAGTTTGGAAAAAGAGGAAAAAAGGCAAGAAAAATGAGGAAGAAGAGAGACAGTCAGTTGCCAAGTGTTATTCATTAAATAAAAAGTGTTACACTGCAGAAAAGAGTCCAGAGAGTGTCAAACATCACAGCAAAGAAGGGCTACAAATTGTTCAAAACTGGCACCATACTTTATATCCCTCTAAATTCTGATGATTTACAACCTATACAAATAACATTATTAGTATAAAAGCATTTCTTGTAAGGATTAGGAGGACACACCACTAATGAGAGTGGAGAGTATGGCACAGTTCAACCAAAAATAATAGGCCTAATGCAGAAATTACTTGTGGGGTTTTTTGCCTTGTGTTATGCAGGAGGTCAGACTAGCTCCTCCAAATGGCCCTGGAATCTACAAAACTCAGACATTTTAGCTGACAGAGGCTTTTCCTCTCTTATAATTTTTTTTTGTTTCATTTTTTTTCCAATGGGATGGAGGAAGACACAACAATGAATTCTTAAAAAATATATTTGAAAATAACAGCATTAGTTCTGACAAGGACTCAGTGAGTCAAGGGCAGTGTAAAGAATGTGAATCCCTGACTTGGGACAGTGCTGCCAACAAAGCTAGTCTGTCCCACATCCAGAGATGCCACCAGCTGCTGGAAGAACCTGCCACCAGAGGCAGAACTGGTGAGAATTCTTCTGTGTTACTTGGCAACTTTTAAGACCCCAGAGAGAGTATCTTATATTAACTCTTTTTTTTTCTCTGTTTCCAAAACATATTTGCTGAAATTTCCATCTAATGAGAAATATGAAGGAAAGATTTAGTTTAGTTGAGTGCAATCAAAAGACACACATAGAAAAGAAGAACCTAAATATCTTGCAAATCACAATTCCTGTGATTTAGTTTTGATTTCATTTAGAGTATATTCTGTAAAAATAGGCTATTATTTGCTAAATGCAAATTACCTAATAGTACTTGAAAGGTACATAAACATTTCACTGAAGCTGGGCTGAATTTGGAGTTTCTAATGAAGTCTCAAAATAGATGAGATTTGGAGGGCTTCATAATGAAATAATAAAGACTAAAGTCAAATAACAGTTTTCTTAAAATCACTGTGAAACTAGATAATCCTCATCTACTTTCTCATGATAAGTTTTAAGTGTTGCTAACCATCTGAAAAGCAAGTGTATGTTTGTTCATAATTGTTCTCTTAATGATACAACTCTTTTAATTCCTATTGTTTGGAGTGATTTTAATTCTATGCAGTTTGCAAAACTCACAATTTTATTACGACATATGGGCATTATATCCTTAACAAAATCTGGGGGTAACCCCGATTTTATTAAGTATATTTCCAATCTTGATCATTCAGGAGGAGAGGACTAGAAAAAGAAGAAAACACACCTTAAAGTCTCGGAACTTGGAAGAAAAAAGAACCTCAAAATAATTAAGAAGTTCACTGAGAACTGGTGGTTTACTAGCACCAAATTCAACACCTGATAATTTAAAGTCGTTCAGACCATTTAGTCAATGTATACACTGTTTTATGGTAGCTCAATGTCAAAATCTGATTTTATATAAACACACACATGTTAAAGCTGCCACACTTTGTCACAGCACACACTGCCAGCCTGAGAAGGGTAGGCTGAGAAAATGAGACACAGAGATGTGAAATGACTGAGCATAAGAAGCTAGCCAGATCAGGGGCAAAGGGAGGCAGAAAGCTCAATTCTAATCATGAAACCAAAGTCTATCCTAAGAACAAACTCTTTTTTCTTCTTTTCTGTTGGTTTTTTTTTTTTAAACAAAATGTCACTTTTCATTTAGTATATGTGTTACATACTGCTATATTAAGGACATAAATATTGCTGCTTCTCACTATTTGAACATAGAGAGATATTTTAGTTAAACATTAGTGCTAAATTCTATCACTTTGGCCTCTTCCCAACTGGTGATTCAGAAATGAAGCTTCTTTGAGAGAGAATTTCACAGGCAGCAGGTGATATTCTGAGCTGCAACAGCGTTTGGTGGTTTTGGCTGTTCAGTGATTCTCATTCCTCCCAAAGCTCTTCTTAGTGGAGGTGGAGAAGAAAAAAAAAAAAAAAAAAAAGAGAAGGAATTTATTACACATCCTTTATGTTCCTGTTTAGTTTTAAAAAAAAACCTCTGTGGGTGTCTTAAGTTGATGTGTAGCCTTTATTCACAATATTCCCTACTCAATCATTCCTTAAAGTTCACTTAGTTTACATTGTTGGGAGTCTGGCGCTGAATTCAATAGACTGGAGGAGTCTTTCAAAATTGACCAGATAAGTGCATTAAAAAAATAAATGTAGGAGCAAAGAATGAAGGTTTTTTATTCATCTGCCTTAAAAGAGGAACCAAGTGATATTCAATCACACAGCCGTCCCTGTGTTTCTAAATGCTAAAGTGACATTTGACAGAAAAACATATTATGCATTCTCAATTAAATTATTCCATTTATTATGCTTTGGGCTCTAAGGTCCTCCTAAAGGCTATACATGAGTGTGTTATAAAAACATGGCATATTTTTCTCTGAGGGCTGACTGTAAGATCACTCTATCAAGATGCAAAGGTTCAGCTTTTGCAGATGCAGACCAAGACAAATTCACCTTTTCTCCATCCACCTTTCCACATAATGTACCACAGCCTAATTGTCAGGCTTGTTAGATCTGAGAGAGAGATTGCACACTAGCTACCACATTTTAAAGAGTAAGCTTGGTAGAAACTCTCATCTCTTCAAAAAGACAGGCAATTGCCAGAAAGGAACTCAGCACTGTAAAATGGTGAGTTCTTATCTTACAAAGAACAGAGGTGACACTCGTTATCACTATATTGGATTTTTTATATAATGAAAACTAAGTTTAAAATAATTAAAATTATCTGTTCTTTATCATAACCAATGCTTCTTATATACATATAAACATATACATATGTATATATATGTGTGTGTATATGCATAAGATCATGGCTGTGATTCTTTTCTGTGCTTTTAAAAAGAACACATCTTTGAAAGTGCAAAACAGCTTTCATTAAAACAAGAATTTCAAGATTAGACAGCACAGTATTGTGCTGCTTTGAAGCCCCCCAACAACTGAAGAAAAGATACATTCATATATTATTCTGTGTCACAGAGTTTATCTTCTTGGATTTCAGAGCATAAAAGGAACAATTTGCAATAGGCACAGCTCCACTTCAGCATCTGAACAAACACGAATGCTGCAGATAGTTAGGTCTAAATCTTGCTATTGATTTCAGCAGCAGTTGCAGTAATAACTCTTAGACCCATTAAATTCTGCATTTTAAACAGTGTCTTAATTCTCATTTTCATATTTGTTTCCTGCATTAACAAAGGTTTTTCTCTTATGTATTGTGACATGAAAAAAAAATTTACCCTTAGCCTAACTACCTGGCTTTCAGCAAAATCTGTGATGTGTGGGTCCAGCCTTACATACTGCCATAACTGCAAATGCAACAAGAGCCAGCTGTTGCTAGCCAGCAAGGCTTATTTATGGACAGTGGAGGGAGTGGATAATAAAACATCTGAGCAAGGAGCTTATGCCAAGTGACAATTTTTTTCCTGTATATTTCCTTAAATAAAATTTTATTAAGGTAATGTATAAGTTCTATGCATTTTCTTGGACTGAGCACAGCACTTGATTTTATTTCTTTTTTACACAAATACATCTTTTAAAGAGGATGTTAAGGAAAATGTGAAACAAAACTTGTGGCGAAGCACTTATTTTCTTTCTGCATTGAAATTTGTAAAGCCACACTTCCAAAGGAGAAGAATAAAAATAGCACTAGCAACGTTTTACATGGCAACTGTACATGCTAAATACAGTGCAAAACCTTTCAAGCCTCTTGCAAGAGCAACATTGCTGCAATCAGCTCTTAGTGCTGTAACTATGGTTTGCACACTAAAATGTACTCTAAACACATGGGACTTCCTTTTGGTAGAAATGGAATATCAGCCTTTGTTTACAGTCTTTGAAACTAGTCAGGGTCAAGAGAGATGATCCTTACTGCAGCAAGATCTGATGCAACTGGGAGGGTACTGAGAAGGGAAGGGTCTATGGCTCTTCTGTCAATCTTTTCTGGAATGTGGTAAAAGGCATCCATAAAAAGGAAGAACAAGGTCCTTCCTTCACCTCTTCTACTGCACTATGTAAGGGTAGTCTGTCTTGCGGTTTTCCCGCTGTCACAAAAGAGTCCTTTAAGGACTGACAATTAAAGCCCAATCAAGACTGCACTGGCATTGCTACTAACTGATGTTCAGAAAGACACTCTGTCAGCTGTGAACTGCCTTTGTCTCTTTGCTCTGCTCATCTTCCCTGCCTCTGAGGAATGCAGCTGGCAGTTTTCCTCAAAATGCTGGTAGTAAATCAGGATGTAAGCAGACCCTCTGTGGTCCCACAGAAACAGACAGGCTTGTATTCTGCAGTCTGTCTACTATGGAGCAGTGAAAGCTGGCACCAGGAAAAGTCCAACTATGCTCTTAAAGTATCCTGCTACTTTTACTACTGGTATTCACTATATTTTGCTGTTTCTGTTCTGTCTTTCTCAGCTTGATGAAGAGCCTCTTTGGAAAACTAGCTACCACCTCACCCATTTCCAAATTATTTCCCTCTCTTGCCCCATGCCTTCTTGGACTTCCCCACTCCCCTTTCTAATTCTCAGGCTGCCTCCAGCACTAAGCCTGCACTGAAATTCATTCATGTGTAGTACAAAGAATCCATCTCAAAGACACTGCAGTACATGTTTCCTATGCATTGGTACAGAGCATTAAGGACAAAGGCACATTGTACAGTAACGTGATTGGTTTTATTCCCCTGTTTATAGCCTAACAAAAGCGGGAAATTAGCTTTCAGCTCATTTCTCTTCTGCCTTTTGCGAACCTGCTCTGCAATATTTCTAGAGGACCCTTGAATACCTTTTAGGCACCTGAGCTCTCGAGGTCTGGTAGCCTTAGAGCTGCAGCATCTGTCGGCACAGAGTTTACAGCCCCAAGCTCCTCGTCCCCACAGTCTGCAGCAGCCAGGTCTGATGTATCACCCACGTCCTGCTGCTGATTGAGGATGGAACTGTACCAACAAATGCGCCAAGGAGCAGCAGGAGCAGTGCAGGTGAGCAGCTGAGGGGCACCACAGTGCCGGCAGTGTCTTTCTTGCCAGGGCACCCCCTGCACTGCCTGGCACCTGGGAATAGTGACCAGGACAAGGGACCTCAGGCTGGGTAGCACTGCAGCTCTGGGGCCACGGGCATGGCTGGGGGAGGAACCACGCAGGCAGGTCAGGGCCAGCAGCCAGGGTGGCAGCAATCTCAGGGCTATGGCAAAGTGCCCTGCAGGCCAGTCGTGCCAGCCCCTGCCCTGCCTGCAGGATAAATTGTGTCACTGAGGATTAGAGCTTTGCTTTTTGACAGTGGGGCTGCCCTGATGCTGCACAGTGACTCCGATCAGCGCAAATTTTCTGTCTTTTCCTCTTTGCTCTTCACCCATGCTCTGAATCATGAAGGCAGCCATGTGAACTTACTTTTCTACATGTCTAGACTGAAATTAGGCACAAGAATGTGCTTTACTCATCTCATTGCTTCCGCCTATGGGCAAGGCTTTACTTACAGGTAGTTGAACCATACCTGCAAATCCTATGAGGCCACCAGCAAGCCAGGAGAGGGCAAACTCACTCTCTTGTGCCCTTATGCTCTGGAAAGTCTGCAAGACAAAAGTGAAGGCACCCACAGCTAAGTACCTTGCAGGCCTCAAACTCCCAAAAAGTGATTTGTGTCCTTTTGTGAAGCAGCCTCAGTGGATAGCAGGCTGTTGTGCCATTGATATAGGTCATGTGTTAGAGAGATAAATTAGCCATCTATACCTGGGTATAGAAAACCACTGCACCACAAATGCACAGGGAGTATATCATCATTCCCGTAATAACACATTAGCATTCCCCTTTGAGCTGTAGTCTGTGTTATCTTCATTTTTCATATCACACGTCCTCTTTTGAAACACCTGAAAGCATTTCTTTACTGCCAGGAAAAAATAAAAGACACAAGTATTACAATGCATGCTTATTCTCAGGTACCTGCAAAATCTGATGTTTTGACATTAAAAGTCTCTGGCAATCAGTTAGTCATTTCACAAAGACTGAATCAGCGCTGTCAAAGATTTATTGTTTTAAGTCCTTCCTATCACACATCCATTCACTTTGCCAAGCAGTGTCTTTTAATAATTCTGTTCAGACTCTCAGTGCTGCTGCTGTCACTGCTGTTCTTACACAAGCAGTACAATCAATAGATAGATGGAAAAAAATTAAATCATTTAATGGGTTCTGGCTGAGTTGATTTGGGTCACAGGGTTCCCCAATGTTTCTGCATTATTCCATATTCCTGTACTGCCACAACAATGCATGTTTTCTCTTGGTTGCTATCCTACAGCATGTAATAACAGAAGATGTGGGCTGGTTGGATGATCATGTGGAGATCCATGAGATCCATGAGGATTCTCATGAGAGAAGCCTCTTATCCAGATGGTCAAAACCACAGAGGTTTCTCTTTGCAGAAAGCAGCTAACAGTCAATATCATTTATCTAAACATGTTCCTTCCTTTCTCTGGAGAGAATCATGCCTGTTCTACAGGGTACGAGGGTGAACGTTCTTACTTTCTCAGTATAAACCTTGATATGCAATACAATCCTGTGTCTGAGTACACAGGCCTCACTTTCCATGCCTCAGCTCACATTGAAAAGGTGGCATGTGCCAAGAATCAATGTGCTATGGGGGAAAGGAATGGCGGCAACTATTTCTTCTCATGACTTTAGCAAAAATGGAGTCCTAATCCTAGAGTCACGCTAAATGGAACTACCCCAAACTCCCTAGATCTTAGCAAAACATGCATCCCTGGGTGTGGAAATAGAGATTTCTGGAACTTAATGTCGGAGTTTGATTGCTGGAAGTTAGAACAGAACTGTTCCTAGCCATGTGTAAGTTCACTGGATCATCCATGGGGCTGCTGTAAATTAACCAATACTACAAGAGTTCTCCAGTTTTCCCAGCTGCTGGCTTAGCAAAACACGAGGGTGATTTAAAGGCATCTATCTTCTGATATTGTTCTCTGTTGAAAGTAAAGAACCATTTATGCCTTTCTCATAAGGAGGGGAGGGAGGATATGGAGCAAGATATGGAGCTCTTACTGGTGGCAGGGTGTTAAGGATGTCGAAATCGACACTATTTAATATTCTGAGAGCTCTTTATCTGAATAGAGGGTGGGAAGAAGTCCATGCAAGCTGTAGTGAGAAAGTTTCTTACCAGAGCATCCAGAAGTTGCTGCTCACCACACTTCTGGTAGCACAAGATATAGCTGTTCTATGTTGTTAGGAAACCTGTGGGAAACTAAGCTAGAAACACCTGAGAAAAGTTTTGAGTTTCAATAATGAATGTAAATACACAATTGAAACACATGAAAGATGAATCCAGCTGACAGTGTGCTAAATATTATGGTCTACTACAGAAATATGTAATTGTAAGCATGCTTATTGCACTATGCTTAATCAGGGACTTTTTTTTTTACAATGTTTTATTTACTTGATGGTATGAAATGGTTTGGAGTAAATAGGCTTTTTAATCTGTTTCTAATTGGCATGTTATACTTCTGAATCAAGAATAAAAGGAATTAATAAATGTTACAAAAATTGGATTGAATATAAGATAAATTAGAATAGAGCCATTATAGTCCTTTGAGTAAGTTTTTAGAAATTAAATTATAAATGTATTTGAAATGTTAATCATTTACCCAACAGGCTATAACAGCTTGCAATGCACCATTACAATTTGTCATGTGAATTCATATTCAGACACGAAATAAAAGTGTGGGGAGGAAACAGAAGGGTACTGTGTATGGGCAGTCATAGCTGTTGCAGAGCGGCATTGATTCTCCTTGATAATTTCAGAATCTGTTCAAATCTTGAACAGAAGAAAGCACTAAGAAAATCTGTAACTGACCAATGCAATATTCTTTTCAAAAAGTGCTCCTTGCATAACTTACGAAGACACATTGAAAATGCCCAGTTATATCATGATCAATAGAAGAGGCCAAATGCACTCAGTGATGCAATGCTCTATATATCTTAGGTACTTCTGTCTTATTACCATTCTCACTGAGCATCGAGGCTGCTCATCTTCACAGAGTGCTGATGAGCCACAGAAATGCCACTTCCCATCGATTACACACAAGCAACAAAGATACACAGGATGAGATCCTTTAATAATTTCGGCAGCTAAATCTCTCCACCACCCTCCAGTGCCCACTCGAATTCCACTTTATCATACAAATTCTCACATGCCACTGTAACTCCCATTCCTGGAACAGGCTCATGAGCAGGCAGGGTGTCTGCTGTCATCGCAGACAATTCAAGAGGTGCCCGCACAGAGCAGCTCAGCCATGGCAGAGGGCCAGAAAGAGTGGAACATTCCTTCATTGCAGGTTGCTCTGAACAGAGGAGGTAAAATGATTCCCTGCTGGCTCTGTAAGTCAGGATCTCAGCAGCCTGAGGCAGGGAGTAAGTTAATGCTGTGATGCCCTGATTCTGATCCAATGCAAAGGGCAGCAGATAGGAAACCACTAAGTGCACAGAAGGACAAGAGTTTGGGCCTTGCATGTTATCAACTTCAGTAGTTTTATTGAAAGCCTCTTGATATTTGATGTTACAGTCTGCTGGGTAATGATGAAGGCTTCTTACGGAACGTCTTAGATGTTACACCCCTGTGGATGCAGAGGTAATCACGCAAACACACATCCCAAAGGTTTTTTTAAAAAGCTACAGGTCTTCCTACAGTCTCTAAAGCAAGCCCTTGATTTGTTCAGATTGAGTAGTAACCCTCATGTCTGCTTGTATCCTCTCTATTGACAGGTTGTGCCATTAGGGCTTTGATAATAGCAAGATATATCTCCTGTTCAGGACAATAATTTGGGTACAGCTCAAGAGTTGAGATACAGTAAAGGAAAGATTAATGGAATTACATCTGCTGTGAAACATCACTTTAGGCTTTCAAAGTTGGAAAAGAAATCTTGAAAATACCTATTTATTTTCCACATATCCTTAAATCTAGCTACAGTTCAAAACGATCTAATTTATTATCGATACAGAGCCATAGGTGTCTGCAGCAAGGCACATCTCAAATATGTCAGGAGTCAGATTCACCTGTCTCACATGCTGAGCTTCATTGAAGATTTGAACATAATTACTGCATCCCAACTGCTCCACAGCTGGTGTCCAGGAGATGAAGGACAGAGCTAATGTCCACCTTCTGGCTGAAGATATTGGACTACCCATCTTATTCTAGCCCTAGCTGCTAGAACACAGACCATTCAATGTGTGCAAGAGTGTGAGAGTCTCCGTCCTTGCATGGGATAACTGGGTATTTAACAGAAAGGAAGGGGGAAAGCAAGAGATCCCGTGACTCTCCAGGCCTTGCTGCACTGACTGATGAACACAAATTACGTATCATAGAATCTGGAAAAAAGCTCCAAAAATGCTTGTGCCAAGTGTGGTGCTCACTAGGGCTGGTGCGGTCTCACATTCAGCACAGCTGTTTCTCCATAGCGCACTGAAGGACATTGGTGGGACAGACCGAGAACTTTGCTCCCACAGAATCATGCTGCTACCAGCAGGATTATTCTGCTGAGTTCCAATCCCTGCAGGCGCTGGGAGAAGCTAAAGGTCGGTCTTTGGCACTTAAACACACTGTGCTACTTGGCATGCCGCTGTCTAGAAAGGACATGGTGCTCTTGTTCTGTTAGCTATATTTTATGCCTGGTTTTGAGAGCATCTGCGAAATCAAAGCCCTGTGCTTTCGAGATGACAAGACACTAAGCAGGTAAAGAGGCCCAAGAAAAGTGCCAGGCCACTCAGTGATTTCAGGTCCAAAACATTTATGCACAGGTGACAGATCAAATGAAAATGTTACTGGCAGGAATTTTGGCTTCTATGTTCTTTAGGTATTTCCAAGGCGGGAGCAGCTGCAAGCATCTATGAGAATAAAGATTTTGGATCCGGGACACTTGCATGGCATTTTAGGAGAAAAAGACCACTTATGAGCTATGCCTAAATGATTGTTGTTTCTGCTAAAAAGCACTAAAACTCCAGAATCCTTCTATGAATCCTGCCCTAGAGAAAGGAGCAGTTTTTAAATTCCTTCCCACCCCTGAGCCTCCCAGAGGGGCAAGGCAATTATTTACAAAGTCAATTGGCCCGTGACAGGGAGAATTGTTTTTTATATCCTTTTTTATTCCCAGCTTCACTCTTGTGCCTTTCTTCAGGACTTGTGCCTTTCTTCACTCTGCTGCCTAAACAGTATACACCAGGCATATTTAAGTTCACTATTCCCCACAGGGAGCTCTTGCAATTAACTTGCTGTCCTGGTGTGTGGATAAGTAAATCGGGAATGGACAATGGTTGATTTGTATTTATGGTGAGCAACTACTGTGTAGCCTAAAAAAAGTATTATAAGTAGGAAAAAAAAAACAAAATCAAAACCAAACCAAAAATATAAAGCAAAACAAAAAAACCCAAACAAACAAACAAAAAACCAAAACCAAAAATAAAAAGGAAAGTTTACTTTAGAAAGATAGATTCTTAAATGTCCAATGAAGCCTTAGGCCAGGTCTTCAGATAGAGTTCACCAGTGTAACTCAGTTGACTTCAGTTTTTATCAGAGATTTTGCCTTCAGAATAATTGTTTCAATTTTCCCTACCTGTAGATCTGGAGCCCTGTTCACAGTACATAAGTTATAAAGAGCCAGATCCAGGAATCTACCTCTGAAATATTCTAAATTTGATCTCTTTTTTTCTATCATGAGAGAAAAAAGGAAGTAGCAACATTAAGTAGGGGAAGGTTGCTGTAATATCCCTGATGTATAAAACATTGGTTTGCCAGAGGATAAACATTTTCTTTCCACTTTTTACTTCATTTTTAAGTTCCTACCTGATGGAAAAATTCATGTCCAGTCTTACTGTTGGTTGGGCAGCTCTGAAACTCAAGATGCAAAGTTTGTATTTCTTTAGAAGGCAGCATGTCATGCTTCTAATAGAAATACCTCACTCTTGCTCATTCTGACAAGAATATTTCAATGCATCCATCACTGACAAAGCTCAAATCAAATCAGATATTAATCAAAGACTTCATTTTTTTTTCCTCTTTTAATTCGAAAGGGCTCCAACAATAGAACAAATTTAGCAAGAGAAAAAATCAGAAAAAAATCCACATCAAAACTACTGGAGATGTTTTGCCAAGGGCAGTGCCCACATCACTCTCTCCTACCCTATTATTTCTCCTGCTTTCCTCCATTGAATGAATTAATATAAGGTTCAGAAGGACTGGCCCAGGGGCCATGTAATTTCCTGGTTTTTATGGGACAACTCCTGAGAAAGCACCAATGGCTCAACACCTAAAACTGACCCAGAAAATACAGCAAAAGCCATGCCTGTAGATAGAAATGCAGCTTTTTAAAGAGCCAGGACCCTAGAAGCCTGTGCGATTCGCTGGAGTTAGTGCCCCTAGCTGGGTAAGTTACATGCCAGTGCTTACTGTTTCTCATCCCTAAAACGTAAAGTAGCTCTCTCTCAGTCCCCTGTATTTGCACAGACACCCAGCCCTTGGGCTGACATGGCAGAAGTACCTCTTCCTAACAAGGAAGATACATTGGAAGGCTCTTTCGCCTTACAGGGGGAAAAAAATGGGGAATGACAGAATGGATGTATACCTGCACATTCCTGTATACACACACAGTTACACAGACCAAGGATAATTGCTTGAGTACTCCGCAGCTCGCTCCACTCCCTCACCTTACCCCGGTTTCTACAGGTTAACATTAAAATCCATCCTAAAATGGGGTTTATTTTATTTTATTTTATTTTATTTTATTTTATTTTATTTTATTTTATTTTATTTTATTTTATTTCATTCTGCTGCTTGCAAAAGTTCACAGCACTACTATGAGAAGGATGCAATTTTCAACGGCCATCATTTCAATGTCTAGTCAGGGACAGAATCAGTATGTCAATGCCAGTAGCAGAAGGCAAAAATATGTCCCACACACATATGGACACTGACTGAGAGTTTTCTCTGTCCACAATCAGGTCTGCATGAGGTTCTGAGTCTTCCAGCACTGCATAAAATATCCTTCTGT
The DNA here is from genome assembly GCA_036785705.1 of Acanthornis magna. Lineage (NCBI taxonomy): Eukaryota > Metazoa > Chordata > Aves > Passeriformes > Acanthizidae > Acanthornis > Acanthornis magna. Next base: position 12,581,507 of record JAWUZG010000025.1, read on the forward strand.
GACATTTTTTTAAAGTAGATGAACTGAGAGTGCAGAAAGGCACCCACACAGGTTTCCTTTCTCACATTCCTTCCAGAGTATTTCAGAATTGCATTTCACACTTTTGTTTTGCATAAGCTGCTCAGCATCCCTGATCCTGCTTCTCCTAATGGTTCAGCACACTTCCTGAGTAAAGTGATACACATTGCATTTTATTTTTCGCAGAGGAATCAAGACAAAGGACTTTAAATTATACTAAGACAGGGGGCTTTATATTATACTATGCAGGCAAACCTCTGTATTTATTAGCATAGTTCCTTTGAAATCAAAAAGCTACATCATTTACTGGCTGAATATCTGACCTTATTTAAAATTCAGGTGTAAATCCTCCTGCTGATGAGCAGTGGAGCAGCTTTAAATAGTAAATATGATATGTGGAAAATACGGATATGTTTTAAAACTTTTGTAACTGAAGATCTACAACTCCCTTGCACTCTCTTTGTCTTTCTCTGTCTAACATAAAGAAACATCATTTTGTTATACATAGTGAGATGGATATGTGCTGCATCTGGGACCAGGCTTTCTCTGCTGATGAGTGACAGAAATCCTAAGCTCTTTTAGAATTGCAGTTTTATAGCAAATCTTAGAAAACAATTTCAGGCAGGTTTTGATGTCCAGATTACAAAAGCAAGCTGTGAAGAGAAGAGGCTCATATTTTTTTAAACAATATTTTAAGGTGAAGGCAACGTGATGGTGGCCCTGGTTTATTCAGGTCCAAGATTCAAGTCTCAACTACAAGAATATTTCTTATGTAAACACAATGCAGAAAAAGACATGCAGCCAAGAAAGCATGCAGTCTAGATAGGTAGGGTATAAAAAAAAAAAAATATATATATATATATATATATATATATATCTCCATATAAAACTGGGCATAAGCTTTTTTTTTTTTTCTTAAAACATATCTAGTCAGGCTGTCCATCTCAGAAAAATCTCCCTTTTTCACCCCTGTTCTCCCCAGGGATCCCTAGCCCTTCAGCTCCCGGTCAGATAATGACAGTTACCCTCCAGATATTCCTCCCATGGGAAAGCATATTTTTAGTTGTGTTTTAGGAGATGCAGTAGCTCATACTCAACCAACTCCCTGCACTTACAATCAACAGAGATTAAAGAACCTAAAATTCACAGCATTTCTGCAGCAAAAGAAGCACCTTTTAATGAAAGAACCATCCTGGGAGAAGTTCACCATGAGAAGCTACAGCAGTTAATTCCCATTTTCCTTTGCAAGGACACGTGGACAGAAATAGAGACCACTGTGATAGATAAACAGAAGTGACACCTACAAGTACTGGATTTGAAATATATCACATTAGTCACTTGCGGAAGATAAGCAAATTCCATATGGGGTCAAATGACCACAGATGACACATGGATCAGCTCTTCTGTCCCTGGGCTTGATCTGTGCCCAGGCAGCTCATGGATCCCCACACCGTGTGCTAGGAGCTTGGAGTGCTGCAGATTGGAATGGTGGAATATCAAAAGGGTGTTGGGCGAAGTAAGGCTAAAGGGAAGACAGGGCAGAAGCAGTTTTCAGCTGCTGATGATCTTGGAAAGACATGCAAGATTACTAATTTTTTTCAAGGGAGGTTCAGCTCCAAAGACCTTGCTAATTACTTTTGCAGAGACAGACTGATGAGCGAGAGCATTCATGGGCACACCCTTACACAGAGCCGCCAGACTGCCTCTCACTCATCCATTGCTCTGCAAGGCACAGGTTGTTCCCTCAGCCCCAGCTGTACAGGTCTAACTGTGCTGGAGGGGCTGTGCTCTTCTTCCTGGGATAGCCTGAGCCTCAAAGGTTGGTACATTAGCCCGCAGAGTCTTGAGAAGGAGAAGCTGGTGTGCCAGTGTTGGACACCTTGTCTTGTGTCAAGGGCTGTCCATTTAGCTTCTCCTCCGGGAAACAGCCAAGCTGAGGCAAGTGAGCTCTGCTGTGGGACACCAACGTTGATATATTGTCATGTCCATGAGGCAAGAGCCTGTATCAATACACCTAACTTGCCCTTTCCTTCCACTGGTCCAGTGTCTAAACTATTTCTGTCTCAGAAATGTCTTTAAAGACAGCCACACTTCACTGGAAATTGCTGTAAAACAACGCTTCATGTTGATGTAGGGTGATCTCTTCAAGATGTAAAGGATGTCAACCAATACCCAGGCATAATTCCTGTATTTTCTTAGAGTGAAACAGCTTCTTCCCTTTTCCTAAGCTCCTTCCCTCACGTTCATCCTTTCCCACATCAAATGCACAAATTCATCATCAAATGTTCTTCAGGGAATTAATGCTTTCAGCAAAGCACTGCAGTGACAGGCATGCTGTGCAGAGATGTTCAAAGATTTCCCAAAATGGCAGTGATGAGGACACTCTTAAGGAGGGATGTGACCTATGAAGGGAAAAATGCCAGATTGCAATTTGCTGCAACACTAAAGGGCCACTAAAACTGCAACTCTCACCTTCCTGCACATTATTTTTAGATTCAAACCAACCCTAGATGACAACCGCATGATTAACACTGAAGCATTTTAGTGACAATACATTACTGACAAATTTGTATAGTGTCCTAAGGGTGTTTTCTTGTAATTAAAGTGGAAGTCAAGAGCTGTTTGGGCAAAAGTTTCAGATTAAAAAAAAATTAAAATTTTTAAAAACCAGCATGGACTATGAAGAAAGACAGACATTGCAAAACAAAGTTTCTGTGGGGCATGGTATAAAGGCATTTCAAGCTGCATAGCTGACAAACCAACAGAAATTTTGCAATTATATTTAATTTTATTTTGATTTTCTTGCAGTCTCAGGAAAATTTTGAGCCATTCAGAGACCTCACCAATGGGAAACAATACAGGACAGATTCAATCCCTTATATGCTGTGGACTTCAAATCTACAGAGCAAATGCCTCTGGTACACAGCGTTTTTGAATTAAGTGTGCATACTTCATAAATCAGACTTTCATCCTCTAGCACACACTTTTTTTCTTTCATTATTTAGTGAAAAAAGCAAGAAGATCTTCAAAAAAAAGAAAACACTTTCTAGTGAAGTGTAGTGGTCATTAGATTAGAGTCCTAAATGAGCTTTGCATGAGTGAAAGTCAACTGACTTTACTGTTGCTAAAGCTGAAATGTGAATGAGAGATCTATAGAAACACACGTTTCAGTACAATCAGTCGATTAAGCAATCTCATTGTTCAAACACTGCTAAATGCCTTGCAGTTATGAGATTTTAAACATCAATACAGTTTTTAAAAGTCAGTATATTACTTTCTCCTCTGGAAATTTATTGCAGTCTATCTAAACTGGAATTAGAGGACTCCTGCGGAGCAATAAATGCATTGAGACTGAATATCGTGAAGAAGATCAAGGAGTTCAACCCAGCCACTGAACCTAGTCATCATATAGGATTCCTTTGCTTGATGAGAAACCTCCAAACTCTTTGTTATTGTGTTCAAACGAGGGCAGTGATGGATAGCCAGAGTCAAGGTTACTGGGAGACAGAGCAGTTTCTCCTAGAAAGAGAAGTTACAGGGATTCAACTAAAATATCTCAAATTAGGACGGTCTATGGAAAAACTATCTGCTCCAGCCTCTGGGTTCCCACTCAGTACTAGAAGGCTTCTACACATTAAATTAATTGCTGGTTCGCTTAAAATTAATAAAATATTTCCCTAGCACTTCAGTCAGCTTGCCAGAGGGTGCCATTGAATCAACAGACTGGGCTGAATTTTTAATAATTTCATGATCTCTAAAGCATCACGTATAAGGTATTGCAGGAAGTAAGATGAGCCCTCAAAGGCCCTCTTAGCTAGACTTATTAGGAGATAGATTAGGAGGAAGACTGGAATGGATTCCTCTCCCTGGTACGTTGATGTAAATAAAGGATGAATCACTAAATTTTTGCAAAAACAATGCAAAATCTAAGTCAATCTCAGTGATCTTTAAAACTGCATTGACAATTCTTAAATATATAGCAACATTTTCTTTTATGATCCCTTTTCTTAGCCAGCTCTTACATTTACTGCATCACTTTTTTTCAGCTTTGTTGCTGTAGTCTCAGCAATTTACAAGAAGAGTTTGTGAAGCACAAATATAGGCAACAGGTAAAGGAAGTGGGCAGAGGAGGCAGAAAAATTTCAGATAAAGGGAAAGCAGAGCTCTGCCATTGTCAAATAGGGGGGTCAGAAGTGTCAGAGATGCAATTAGTAAACACTATGATTACTTTTGTGCCTTTTGTGAGTTTAGGGCATTGTCTATTGCTAATGGGAGGCACACAGAGAATTCAAATTCAATTTGGAGAGGATTTCAAGATTTTAAAAGTTAGATCCATCTAGACAATAAAAAAAGATCAAAAGATTATAGACATCTATCCCAAAGAAAATTCTGACAGGAATTTCTTTTTTCCTTATTCTATATTTTCATTTAAAACCAGATAAAAAGTCAAAAAGAAAAGTTTGAATGTTGTAGTTAAAAGAAAACAATGCAGTATTAAGGAGATATTCCCTCTCCCCTCTTCCCTCCCCCCATTATTTTTCTTTGTAATCTTTGGGGAAATAAACATAATAAGATACATTAACCTGAAAGGAAGCTATTTTCCAAGACAAAATGGTCTGTCAATGTTTTGTTTAAGATAGTTTATTGCTGCTGCAAGTGAGAGTGGGATACCTAGAATACCCACTGGCATGAAATAGATCTGATACTTGTTTGCTCCTAAGTGCAATACTCCAGCATGCACGCTCACACAAAACTGCTCTAGAGAACAGAAGGGAGTCTTTCAGGAAAAAAAAAAGAGCAAGTAAAATTGCTTGGTTTGCTACGTTTCAAGCCTTTTGAGGTAGTGGACAACATGGTAGATTATTATCAGTGGACTAACATAGTACATTAATGAACTCAGGCTGCTCAGTGACTGATGGGTTGCACCACTCCTGCCCAGTGGTACCTCCACAGTGATTGACAGCTAGTGACAAAGTCTGAATCACTTTGCAAAATCTGTGCTTGATGTGAACCTCATGGACCGTGGCCTTTCAAAGGAAAACCAAGCACACATATATGAAAAATTCAGGATACCAAATTTCGGAAGGAAATTGTCTTTTAGGCTCCAGTGATGCTAGAAGTCTTTCAGTGGACACTCCAGCAGGTGTGGGCAGTGCCAGTGACTTCAGGTGCAGAACTATACATCTGCAGCACATTGCAGGCTCAGAGTCTTTGGGTTGTCTTCCCACATAAAGTCTGAACTTCACATACAAGACTCACCAAGCTTTCTACTAGATGTGAGAGTAGCCTGATACATTTTTAGTAACAGTTCTATAAAGAAGGGAATGCTCAAATATATGTCTAAGGTTTGAGTATTAGTTAACCTTTCACACTCTAAGCTAAGGACAGGAGAGTTTTATGGTCTGTGTTTTACAAAAATTCATTGCAGTGGTGTATTATATGAGCACAGGAAGACAATCCTTGCTCTAGAGTATAAAGTCTAAAAGATAAATAACAATCACAGAAAAGAGAAACAATAAACAAATAATCTTAATGGTAATCGCCAGTAGCTCTTGTTAATTACAGTCTCTCTGCCCTCACCTTCCTCTTTTTTTATTTGTTAATTCAGTTAATGCACTGCACTCACTGTCTTTAACAGCTACCGCAAATTACAATGCACTGTATTTATATCTTTCTTCCCCCAGTATTCACTTCCCTGTCTCTGTACAATTCATCCATGAGATAAATCTCCAGGATGGGTAAGAGATTTAGCCTGATAGAACTACCTTACTCTTCCAAGGTAGCAGGCACCTCCATCTATCATGTAAATTCCTGGCAAGTTTCAAAACCTTTTCTTAGCTCCCACCTAATCTCATAAACCTTTGCATTGCTGCCAGTCTGAATTGCCAAATCCACCTAACCACTGATACCACCCAACAAACTGATAAACTGCTCAGGGCTTTGGCTCAGCTTTCACAATGGGATCTCACAATGGTCAAAAGAATATTCTAAAACTTCTCATCTGCTAGTCTGGGCAACAGAGCCAGGAGAGGCCAGCAAAATGAGCGCTTTACTGAACCTACAAGAAAGTGTCTGGGAGTACAGGGAAAAGAGGTAGGGATTTAGCCCTAAGCAAGAGGTCCTAAATAAGGATTCAAACGCCAGTGTGGGGTAGAAACTGGACCTGAGACATTCCACTTCACACAGAAGAGCTCAAAACAAGCTATTCTCTTTGAGTAAAACAGTTCCCCTAACTGCTCAATTACTTTGTATGAATAATGACAGAAGAGTGACTTGAGGATACCATGAACCTGATGACTGTCCTAATCACTGGGCTCTGGAATCAACCTTTTTCTTGTTTAATGAATATTTAATAATAACACTTCCTTTCCACATAGAGATGTCATGAGGAAAGATTATTTTAGCTTGATAGGTGCTCAGACACCAGACAAAGGAAACCATCTAAAGCATAATCAACTATCCAACAGATCCAGGTATCAAAGACCAGGGTAAAAACAGATTTCAATGGTACTAGAGGTTAATGGGATTTTATTTTCATTTGGGTAATGAAACAAGAAAGTCATGCCTTAAGTAAAAAAAAAGGAGTGAGAGAAGAAACAAAGGATTAAAATATTAAAATAGAACAGAATGGAATATTCAGTAAGTAATTTGACAGGGATGAAAACTCTGGTGAACAAACAAACAAACAAAGAAGCAAACCCCTTTTCAATGTTTTCAAGCTCTGTACCATTACATGAACTCTTCATTGCCAGCTGGTCCAGCTGACAAGTGCCTCGTTACACTTGTGAGAGAATGTAAGGATTTTAAGAAAATGTAACTCTTCAGCTCAGCTCAGCAGGCTGAAAGTTCAGAGGGTAGGAAACCATTTACCATGTGAATAAACTGCAAAATGCCTTTGAAAATTACATTTTTAATTACAGTTGACATTTCTGAGCCTCCTGCTGATGGTATCTCTCTAAAAGAAAAAAAACCCAACATAATTCAAGACAGAGAAAACACTATAGAAGAGACAGTAAAACAGTTCACAAGTTACTACAGATGGAGGCATTGACTTCACGTTCCTACTCACCAATTTTGTTTAAACAACTCTCATGCATCAATCAACTTGATCTCATATAAAATCTCTGAAATAGCAAAGCAGTAGTATTCCTCATTTCCTGAGAAAGCTCAGGAGTAAATTCTAATGCTCAGCTTTGCAACTGCATTACAATATTATTCCACCACTTGTGATCCAAACCTCTGCCTTTCTGTGGTTCCTCCAGTGCCAGGGATACACTCCTCAGGCCTGAATACTTTCAATGGAATGGGAAGCTTCCTTGCTTCCCTCTTGGAGATACAGTCATGGAAAAAATGCTGGGTATGCAGAGGAAAGACAAACAAGGGGAAATGAGAGGAGATCTTTGAAGCGTGGTCATTTGGGGTTGAGAGGACTGAAAGTCAGCCACTGCAGTCTGAGCCCAGTGGATGGCAAAGAGAGCCAGGCAAGACACTAGGAAACCTTAAAAAAAAAAAAAAAAAAAAAAAAGGCAGCCCACTGACTATGTAAATCACCTTCTCTTGCCTTTGTTTTTCAGCTGTCAGACCAACAGGTAGATTGCAGAAAATCTGCCATGCCTGAACAACATGCATAAGATTCCACTCTTGAACACGCAAAATTTTTTCATTATTTCTCTTTGGCAAAGGTAGAAAATGTTACTTTGGAACAGGAACATTCTACCAGCTGCCATGATTTCCCTTACTCCCTTACATTACATTCGCTAGGCAAGACATAGCAATGAAGGCTACATATGTCATTGAATTCTTGCAGAGATGCCTCAAAACCAGAACATGTGTCATGCTCACCTTGTTCTGGTCTGCTCAATTTAACGTAAGCTTTCTTTGCTTTTAACTATGAAAGTATAAAAGTATCCTTCTAATACCAACCACAAATGGAAACCAGCTAATTCACACCTACAGAACTTGATTTCAATCTTCATCAAATTTGCTGCCAAAGAAAAAAATGCTTCTGAAGTAGTTACAAGTTAGTAGGAGTGATTAAACAACATGAACATGAACAGCATAGAGCCATATGAATTGGATCTGTTCCCAGATATCTGTACTAATATGATCATAACCTCATCGCCATCTATTTCCTCCAAATATAGATAATTAATTTATTTTGAAGGAGTTATAAGTGACTGGGAACTGAGAATATGATATATCTGATACGCTAAGAGCTCTGTTTAATCCAGTCATATATGCCTCCATCAGTGAGCAGTACCAGTTAAAGATGTGAGCAATTCCTGACAGCCATATGACAGATAAACTGTGCCTCCACACTGAGTTCATACATGATCTTTTAGATTCAGCAATTGGTATCAAACATGAAATTTTAGAGCTTTTCCAGAAACCTACTTATCTTTCATTATAACATTTCAAGGTGTTAACTGTAGCCTTGTAAATGACCAGTCTTGAAAGCTTGAGTGCTAACAAATCACTTTTATGCTAGACAGATGAAAAGAAAAGCTAAGATGGAAATTCAAATTTAAAATCAGCATATTTTTAAATGACCTATAATTCAAAAATCTCTGACAGCGTGCCTTTGGACTATGTAGAAATATTTCCTTTCTTTTGTAGGAATTGTGGCAATTTCCTGGCCAAGTTAAGGTGCTAATTCAGGAAAGCATCACTATTCAAAAAGGATGTAAGCATATGCTTAACTTGAAGCATGCACTTGAGTCTCTTTGACTTAATGATAGGATCTAAGCACATATTTACATTTCAGCACATGTCTGAGTGCTTTCCTCCATAGAGACAGATTTAAGCTTGTGCTTCAGTGCTTTCACTGTCTAATTTTCCAAGACAAAGCTAAAGGTAGATGTGAAATAGTGTGTTAGAATGGAAGCTGTTTGCCAGGCTAAGTGCATTTAGACAATCAGCCTCTGCAAAATTATATGCAAACATAAAGGTGCACAGCTCATTAGTCGGGCACTGAGGGGCAGAGAGACAATGAGCCTCTGAACTGTGATCCCAGCTCGCAGTAATGACAAAGCTGTGTCTTTTAGCTGACTGAAGAAGCGATGGGAGAACTAATACTGAACTTGCATCCACCTTAACTGAATCTGAGGTTAAAGCAAGAGAGGAAATAAAAGAAGGCACCTCTTTGGATTTGAGTCAAGCCCAGAACAAGATGGGCATTATACAGGGATAAATAGCCTCAGGCTATCAGTGGCTGCTGTTGCACTGATTACTCTTGAAAAAGGTGCAAGGTTGTGGCAGCACGACAAAAAAGGAGAGAGTGATGTCTGGAAAGATCTCAACATTATTGTTTCCTGTTTTATTGGGACTTTGAAATACCTTCAGTAATATGGAGTAACATATTCCCATGGGAAGATTCACAAGAAATCTGTGTTTTGGCAAAATAAAGGAACAACAGCTGCTTGAGGATCTGATAATTTTGAGATTTTTTTCACCTCCCACCCCATTCCCTATCTCCACTGTCCAATTACATACCAAAGTCAAAATACCAAAATTCTGAAGTTCTTCTCTGTTCATGAAATTGTTAATGTGTTTTATCAATTTTGCAAGATTTCTCCTTTACTTCTAATGCTTCAGCATTAACTGACTGAAGCTGTGACTGATTGTACTGAGGAATCAAAGTGATACAGATAATGTAGACATCTTGTTGATGTGTCTCCAGAAGAATTGGGACTCAAAAAATTTCTCCATTCTGACACGCAGACCCAGTCAGTTATTCGTGTATGTACTCCATTAAGATGTACTCCTATAACCTACTCGTTCAACTTATATGGAAATTATGAAAAAAAAAAAAAAAAAAAAAAAAAGCAGGCAAATCCCCTGCATTGACACAACTGAATTTTGTCAACTGAATCATGTGTAAAAGCAGCACATAAATTAATCCCAGATAAAGTGAAGAAAAACGAAAACTGCTGAGATAAGTCTGAACAATTATTGCAATTCAGCACAACTGCTTCTGGTATTTCTAAGGTGGGTTGCAAAGATGCCTTAGACAACTTTTAAAGTGCCCTTCATTACAGAGTTTGAAGGGAAGCAGTAGCAACATTTCTTGCTCATTATAACTGGCCCTCATCACCCAGATTTAGTGAAATTACTGAAGATCATGTAGATTGGTCATACAAAAGACAACTACATCAGGACAGAATGGTCAACCTTGATTTATGTTTTCTGAATCCAAGAGCCAAACACCAAGATATTTGAAGTTAATTGACCTATTGTTGTTAATATTCTATCCTTTGTTAACTATTGTTTGTAATACTGCTTGTTATTTTTCAGTATTTTCATAGTATTTATTATACAAAAGATATTGAAGGCTTTGTTTTCAAGTAGAGATAAAAGTATAGAAAGATAGAGTTATGAAACTGAAGAGATCTCTTAAAGACATTTCCATACCTAGCTCAGTTTTCTAAGTGAATCTTCTATTCAAACTATAAAGATGTCTCCCCAGAGACCACAGTACAATAATCCTAAGGCTCAACTCATTAAGGTAGGCTGGCTTGGAAAGATTTTGGGGATAGTATGAGAAAATATAGCACAACATTTAAAAAAAAAAAAAATAAAAGAGAATGTATGCTGAGTAACCTCAACTGAACAATTAAATACATACTCATAATTTTTCTCATAATGTTATTATATAGTCTGTAGCATTTTCTACCAGTACTAGAAAACATTTGCTTCTGAAAATAGATATCTTTTCATGAATCATAACTGAGCTGCAGGCCAAAGTCAGTATTTTAGATGAAACAAAAAATCACGTCATAAATACAGAAAATGCCATGAAACCGAAGTATGTGCTAAAGCTAAAATATATAAACCCCATTAAATATATATATTACATTTCCTTTAAAAACTGTCATCTTTCATATCCATCAACAAATCAGACTGAGATGCAATATGTAGCAATAACTGGACAGTCTTGTCTCAGTGCATCACTCAGCCATTTCATAGCTAGACAAAAATAAGAAGATTATTTTAAAGGATAAACAGATCATTAAAATAAGCTAGTGATGACTGTTCATCTTGAAACCACATTTTCCTACTTAATTTGGTGTTCTAAGTGTATCTGGAATTAATTCGAATGAACAGAGTAGCATATGAAAGACGGCAATGCAATAGTCCTGTGACTTCATTCACTAAAAGAGACTGCACTGAAGAGGGCTTCTCAATAAGAAGTTACAGGAGAAACTCAAAAGTATAGACATGCAGTAATTTAAAATGAGTTATTCACAAATTTTAATTACTGGACTTGATTGACACCCATTTATTTTTATATCCATTGCACCAGCATTCTTATATACTACACTGTTAATGCTAAGTCAGTGAGAAGAAAAATATGATAAGTAAATCAGATGTTAGACAAGCCTCTTGGATAAACTAACAGAGAAACATCAGGAACAGGATCACATATTTAATAGGATCTGTTTCCAAGATTCAGTGTCCTGTTCTATGGAAATAATGGGCATCCTCCACTACCATGCGCTAACAGCCCAGAATCACCCCTGATACCAGAAGCATCCAAGGTATAGAGCCATGGTATCTGCAAAAGCAGTGTGCACACATATTTAGGTTTTTTGGGCATGAACTACCGTCCAAGGGTTGGGGATTACCACACGTGCACAATGCTTTGAATTTAAAAAATAATTTTTCCAATTCCACTATGCTGTGTCTTTACCTCCTGACGTTAGTTCCCATGCCTGTCACTTGAGAGTCTCTTGCCACTTTTGAACTGCCATGAAGTTTGCTGTCACTGCTGCACACTGTATAGATTCTGGAGGGATCATCCCATGAGAGTGGAAAGTATTCAGTCAACTTTAACTGCAGTGAAAGGGAAAGACTCCTCCACATAATTATTTCAGACAGAAACTTTAGCTACAGCTCTTGGGAAAATTTCTTTCTCATCTAAATAGGGAGACTAAGATGACTAACTGTCTAACTTGATTATCTAAATATCTCAAAACTAGTAAATATACATCTACCTCTTTTTGCACATCACAAAGGTTTTAGGATGATCCTATTCCATAGTCAGATGGTAACTAAAAGTAAGAGATAAGAAATAAGCTGTCCTTGGGTCAGCTCCTCTCAGAGCAAGATGTACATCTGTCTTCGTTTGATCTTTCCACTTACACTGCTTCCATGATATCCAGCCACCTCAGCACACCAGGCCTACACTATGCAAGTGGGTGATGCTCATATTAGCTCTGAACTGGAAGATCTGGGGGTACAGAAGTGTGCACTGCAGGAAACACCTCCTGAAAGGATGGCAAATCACTCAGGACAGGCTGCTACTGTGCTCAGTGGTACTAAACATTGAGACCAGAACCACGTAACAACACCGTGACATAGGAACCTGTGTGTTTCTATCAGCACTAGCTTTGAAACCTAAATCACTCTCCAGTGCGTGGGTAATACAAGATCCTGCTCTCCTATCACCTAACTGGCAGCCTGCTGCATGTGGGTGGGCAGGGACACGACTCAGGTATCCCCCCATATAAACTCCCAGGCGTGCTTTACAAGGCTAAAAGACAAGTGTCAGAAACTTCAGAAATCACTAACTGGAGCAAAACATTTTGTATAGGTGAATTTCAAATTTTTCTGCCAGACATCTGTTATGTGATCTTAGAGACTAGTTTAATATATCACTGCAAAACAACTCATGTAATTTTCATTTTTCACTGCTCCAGTACGTGAGTTTTGCATCAGCTTTTGGCACTGAAAGTGGGTTTGGATGACAAAGTAATGTCTGCAGTGAAACATGTTTCCCTTCCAGTATGTCATTTTTTTATGTGCATAAAACCTTTGCTATCAGATGCTGAAGTGCTCAGTGTTTAAGGTAGCATTGCTGTGAGCAAGAGTGAATGGAAGCATATGGAGATCAATTGAGTTATTCATAAGGTGCCACCACAACAAACTAAGCAGGCCACCTGCTGTTTCACTGCCTCAAGAGGCTTTTCTCTACAACTCATTCTAAAATAATTTGGTAGCAAGGCTGGCACTGAAGTCAGATTATAAACTGGAAATTCAGCAGAAAGCTCACCAGGGTTGTGCAGGTAGGGGTGCTTACTTACATACATTCCTCTGTGCCTTTTTTACATACAGGTTGCCTGCACAATTCAGCAACACTGCATTGCTGGTTTAGAGAAATACAGCATGCAAAAATGAAACAATTCAGCAATTAGAGCTCCTAAAACAAATTTGTCACTTTGTGAATCCTGTACATTTTACAACAAAGATTAGACAATAAAGCAGTGCAGTTAACAGGGGACAGAACATATCCAACAAGGAAAGCCGTAATAGATTGAGTTGTGTTACATAGGACTGGTTTTATTTAGCATTTTCACCTAAGCTCCATGCTCCATGTATTATTATCCCCTGCTTTCTGTGGGCCAACTTTACCCTGTACTTACTTTTGACCTAGGAACTTCTCAGTTGATGTAAGACATTTCCCATTTCCTGAGTCTGCTCGTGGCTGGGCTAGGGACTCAGGGCAGAGAATCATAGAATAATTTAGTTTGGAAAACACCTCCATTAAAGGCCAACCATTAACCCATAACACCATCCTTTGAGCTCTCAAACTCCATGTCTGAACATCTTCTTCCAGACCCATCACCTCAATGGACACATATGGATGGAAAACCCTACTCTGTCATATGCATCAGTCTCTCAAAATGCAGCAGAGGCTTACAGACAAACTTAGGTCATGGCTTACCTTCAGACATGGTTTACTAAGATGTCAAGGTATTCACCAGTTGTAGGCTTTTGCTTGAGTGCATTGCTTAATGGAGCCCCTGGTCTTTCACTGTGAACTTGAGCATAAAAGACATGTCAGCAGCTCTAGGGTGACCTGCCCTATTTTTAACCACTCTGATGAAGCCAACCTCTTCTCTGCTTCTCTTTATCCCCACCGATCCTGTCACCCTTGTGACACACACGTGCTCCGCACACCACGCACATCTCCCACCTCCTGAATGCTTCCTTGTCTTTCACTTCCCGCCTCTTCCTCCAAGAACCTGCTCTTCATTCCTTTTTATTCACCCCAGCATCTTTGCTGCTTAGGAACGTGTAAAGGGGGGAGGGGGGGGAGGGCACGGGGAAATGAAGTGCATTAAGTGTGTGTTAGAGCAGTTGCCTCTGCTTTCAAGCCGTGCCAACGCCACAGTCCTGTCCCACTCAGCAAGGACTGCCTAGAGAGAAACAGGCTTTTGGAGGGGGGGAAATCAGCTGCTAAATTCTATCAAATCTGCAGGAAGCATTCAAACTGCAGGCTTCAAAAGAGTTCAAACAGAGCAATGGTGTGACTGAGCTCCTAACTAATGTACTGTAAGGGTATTTTTCATCTTAATTGTTATCAGCCTATAAGACAACACTGCTGTGTTCACAGCTGTACTGTACAGGCTGCCCCAGCCATCCAAAGCCAACCCCCAAACCCTCCCTTATTTATTCTGGAGTGTGCTGTGTTGTTCAGGGTGGTTATCACTGTCCAAGAAAATGTTTTATTTTCCGCTGTGTGTTGTATTTTTCAGATCTTTAGCCGGACTATTACAGGCTCATGCTGGGCTGTCAAAACAACTCAATCTATGCTGACTTGCTAGAGAGAAACATATAGTTTCCATCCAGTGCCTCCAGAGTAACAGTTCAAATAGGGAAGCATCAGGGACTGTGATCTGAATATCAGAGGATCGCCAGGATTAGAAGCTTTAAAAAAGACTTCTATGGGTAATAAATTATTCATAGCTTCAAACTATCTTAGATAATTAAAATTGCCTGCTTTCAGCAGATATGCCATCTACTACAATGCTCCCCCCTTCTCATAGATCTGATTGACACTATCTCTTTCAGATAGCTGTATCCACTCTGTGTTTATACATTTGACAGGTGCACTATGCATACCCTGTGCTGTATTATTCACTTGTGCGTGTCTGTGCATGCATGCACATAAAAACTCTTACAAGAGAAGTCTCCTATTGTGCTAGGAGGCTGACAGCAAGTATGCTAAAATACAACAGGTTAGGCTTAACCTAATATGCCACAGAAACAGCAGATCAGGTAGATAAAGGCCCACAGCAGCCAGGGTGCAGGGAATAAATGGAAAATGCTATTATGGGGAGAAAGGCAAGTGAAATCCTCTGTTCCATAAAGAAGCTGACACCAAGTATGTTACAATACCTATTGACAGTAACATGAAGCTGAATTTTTTCATTGGGCTGATGTCAACTTGCAGTGAGGTTTGGCTTGATGTTCCCTGAAGTCTGTTGAAGTATACATACAGTGGTTTTGCTTTTTCCCCCATTCTCTTTGCAAACCACACACAGAAGACATATTCTCTGGAAATGTCTGTGTGCCAAGGGTGACAATACTGTAATGCATTGCTGCTCAGCAATCTAAGACATCATTTACTAACCCATGAAAATGGAGGGAGAGAATATATATTTCTCCAAATCATGGTCCTGAACTTTTGACTTGAAGAAAATTTTAAAAATTAGGAAGGCTTTTTCATTCCTAAGAGAAGTACAGCAATTTCAGTTTGGAAGACTGAACTTTCCTACAGTTAAGAAACAGTAAAATATTTTAATATCATGCTATACTATGCAACCTTCCAAATGCATACTTCTTCCATTCTTAAGCATCTATAAAAAGAGAAGCTCTACAATAAAATTAAATCACTGCATATAACCTAGTGAAAGTATTGATTAAAATGTGTGGGTTATGAGGTGTTTGCCGACAGAAAAAAATCATAATTAAATTAAATTACATGCTTAAACAGATTGAAATTACCATTTATACCATATATGCTGTTCTTCCTGACTATCTCAAGCAGCTTGTGAAGAGGGGTTTGGTTTTAATTTATTGTATTATTTTTAATCAAAGTAAACCTCTTCTATTTGTGACTCATTAGGTTATGCTGGCTTCTCATACAATACAATATGATGACATGATAGCCCTAAAAAATAGTAATTTATCCCCCTTTGTTGACATCTTCTACCAGTTCAAGCAGGATGACAAAGGAACAACTCAAAAAAAAAGGCAAAATAGAGCATGATTTTCAAAAACTGGGATGTATTCAGTGTCTATAAACTTCATCTTCCCTAATTCTGAGCACATTTTTTTTTTTTTCCAAAATGGAAATAGCTATTACTCCTAAGATCATGAGTAGGCTCTGCTTCTTATTTGTATTTTTTTTTTCACTTCTTCCCTCTCTAAGTGAATGGAAAAAAGAGTATCGATTAAGAGCAAGGAGCATTGAAAGCTACCTTTCAACATAGTAGATAAAAAAACAAACTAGATAAAGAAGTATTATTGTCTTGATAAAAATTAGTTACATCAACAAACTAGTAGAGGGAAGCAGGGAGGTTGGTTTAACTTAAGTAGATGCAGGATCAACATAGCAAGTCGATAAAAGTCTATAGTGGCTAGGGACCAGGAAATAAATAACAAAATGCTATGATGGGGAGAAAAAGACCAGTTATTTTCTTGGTACTTGAATACAGGATTGGAGAACTGACTGACTTTGAATATTAGATTGTGTATTGCCTACCTGCTTAGTGTCAAGGCTACATGTTATCCATTATAACCAGAAATACTCTTTCCTTAACAGAATAAAAAGGAAAGTCCTTCTGCAAGTACAATAATACATCTGAAAAGCACTGTTATTGTGTGAGCTCTAACATTGTCAGGAGGGTCCTCTAAGTTCTTTAATATAGGAAATCAAAAACAGTGGGAAGAGCATCCTTTGAAAAAAATGAAAGACTACACCAAAAGGCGCCTAGAGTATACCACAAGATGATAACTGCTGTGCTGCTAATCTGAAGTGTTTGTGTGACAACAGTGAGTTTCAGAAATATGACGAGATTATTTAATTCATACTTTTATAAGTTAAGGTCATGTTGGGTCTCTGTTCCCAGAGGCACTTACAGACAACTTTCAATGGATTCAAATTATGGGCCAGATCATTAAGATATCAGACTGACCCTTTCTTGCTATTAATACAGAACTCATCTTGAAGATTTTCTGCATGGCTCTATAGGTAACCTGAATTTAAGTAGCCCTCAGCAGTTCAAATTTGGAACGTGACGCAAGCAATTCAACAAGTGGTGTCTGAAGCTTATTGGCACAGGAAAGTGTTCATCTTTCAGTGAATTATTCCGAAACATTCTTCACCACATAACACACTGTATATGTGCTACCTGCAGATTAAAGTCCATTATTTGCATACTGAGAAATTGAGGGACAACTAACATTTCACAGATCTAGAATAAAAACAATTTATGTGGATGTATTCAGCCTGTCTCAACACCATTTTCTGCTCTGAGCAAGGAAAATGATATAAAATAGGGTGAAATACACTTAATGCATTCCTTTACCCCACCAGCCTATTCCAAGGCAAAATCAGTTAGAAACTATTTATTTCCCACCGAACATCTGTCTAACCTGCTCTTAAAGAACATCAGTGAAGATTTGCCCTTCTAGCCAGATTTTTTTTTCCCATGCTTAACCATCCTGACCATTTACAAGCTTTGACTGATGCATAATTTTATTCTCCCTTGCTAAAAACAAATGTCTTATTTCCGACACGTTGGGCACATAGAACAGTTTATTTTCTTTCTGTTTATATCAATCTTTTTTTTATGTCAAGTGTAATACAAGCATGTGCTCTGCATCCCAGTCCCTTCTTTTGACTGAACTACTCCCACGTGTTCTGACCTTGCTCACACAACATGCCCTTCAGTTTCTGGAGTCTCTCACTTTGGACCACCTCTTTCTGCAAGTACAGTATCTAAAACTGGACACCATATGTTGGTCTGAGACCCTTTCTCTGATGTGGTAATATTCTAAAATTGGTGACTGCTTAATCATTGTAAGTTGTCTGTGTCCCCCCTACCTCCCTACATTTTATTTACCTTTCCATTCCTTAACAGTGGAGAATGGACAACAAGCCGTGCAATGACATAATATGGGGTTCCATCAGTGTAGCAAATGTAAGGGAAGGGAAATGTTAAAAACACAGCTTCTGATTTCCTTTCCCAACACAGTCAAGCTTCTAAATAAGGTTGAAGGGAGAGCAGGACAGGTTAGGGGTAGAACATTGTTCCTTATCACAAGGCCAGGCCAAGGTAAAATGAGACAATGCAGAAGAATGACAGCAAAAGTGCTTTTCCAGGTGCTACAGCTGTGTGTGCATTGATGGACTCACTCTCCTGAAAGAGCCCTTTGATGCAGTTGTGTATTCTCCAGAGGTTCAGTAGCTCTGACATGAGGGATCAGACATGCAGACAAAAATGGCAAATACACGGAGCAAACCATGGACAATGGAAGGCACATGGGAGTCTCTCTGACTGGGGACAAGAGGAACAGTGGGGAGCCTGCCATTCAGCAAATTAAATGGGTCATTTCCCAGAAATCAAATAAGGCTATAGCCAGAAAGACTGAGAGTTCTTTTAAAGCAGGGAATTCTAGAAGGCACTTTCCAAAACTCCCTGGACAACTCTAGTTTAGTGTTGGCACTAAGGAAGGGCCTCTGCTCTCCCCAAGGCAAGGCTCTAACCCTGTAGCAATCCCTATTCAACAGCCAGAAAGCCCTGCCTCACACCCTCCACAGGGGTCTAAGCGCCACTGAAAAATGGCTACATCAGAGGCTCAGTTAAAAAGAGGATGAAATGAGCTTTCCTACAGTGCCATAAAGATTTAGCAAAGATAAGAGATAGTAGGAGTCGATACTAAGAACCAACCCGCTTAATTCCTCGTGCCATTATGACTGAGTTGAGTGGACCCAGGCATAGCTCAGTTCAGGGGAGAATTTGGTCCCCAATGTCTCCCTTGAACTTTTTATTCCAGCCTTCAGTACTCCCATCTGGCTGCATCTGCAGAGCTAGAAGAGAAAATCTATCCCAAGAGAAAAGAAAGCAAATAAAATGGAATCCAATACAAAAATGAGAAAATAAACAAGCATTACCTATTTTAGATAATACTTTTGTTAGATTTTATGAAAACCAGAGGGAAAATCACTGTAATTTCCACTTGCTGAAGAAGCCTGTTGGGCCAGTCTCTGCATCTGTGGGCAGCATACTCTCTTCTTTGCAAAATATTGGCCTTTCTTTGTTCCTGCCTTGTGAAACCGTTAATGAAGAACAGCCAGTTCTGGTGAAATTTGTGCAAAAAAAGCAAATACCTTCCAAAGACCTTGTCTGTGAAGCACCTAGCAATAATATTACTGAAGCATGGGAAGAGTCTGTGGAATTTGAGGCACAAAAAACCCCTCCTTCCACACTGTCTCACTCATCCATTGAAACCTGTAGCCTGAGAACTTGCTTAGACTGGTGTGAGCTGGGCAGATCAAATGAAGATACATTTGTAAGGACATTTTCACAAGGTATTGAATGTAATAAATAATAGGCAAGGTGCCTTGGAATCTATTTTCTTTTGAAGGACTAATAAAAAATACTGGTTTCCTCTGATGTCCTACTAAGCAATGTTATCATGAGAACACCTCTAACCAAGGAATTTCACAGATTAGAACCTGAGATTTGAAACCATTGTGAGCACCTGTAGCCTTTGTCCTCAGCAAGAGTAAATCCTGGGTGTATATCAACTCTCTAATCAGAGTTAAGAGCTGTTGAGCCATCTCACACATCTCTCAAGAACAACTCATTAGACTGAATGTTAAGAAAGTAAAAATGCTCTTGGACACACAAGGCTAATTTTATTTGCGAAAAGCCCAAACTGGACGATATGAAAAAAAATTTTAAAAACCAACTCTGATAGCTGCAAGTCTCAGCCACAAATTCTGGCAAGGAGAAAATCCTGACCAGAATGTCTGCTCGTACAAAATTGTGACCAGAATATCACAAACTGAGTTGAAGTCCTTTTGAAACTGTGGCAACCTGTTTTATTCATCTCTCTTTCTCAGATGGAGAATAGGCTACTAATTATGTACTGGACTGCACAGCATCCTAGTGAGTAGTAAACTCAGTTTTCTGACAGCTGTTACAGTATTCTTATGAGACCTTGATCCTTTAGAAGATACTGTGCTGTCTCAGACAGTTATATTAAAACCTTTTTCTCTAAGAACAAAATCTGAAAAAGATGAATGAGTTGGGCATTTGGGTTCTTTTCCTCTAACAGGTTTTTGAAAGCACTGGGTCTTTCAAAAAAAACAATCCCAACAGTTATTTTTTCTCTGAAAGGCATATGGTCTCACAGAATAAAGATCTGCTCTGTCCTTTCTTGATGGGGGTCATTTTTGCAAAGTGCTTTTTACATTATGTGTAAGGGTAGATCGCAACAGCAAACAGGAGCAATTAGCCTATTAGCTGAGAGGCAAAAACAGATGAGGACACAACATAGGCAGCGGGAATACTAATCATGAGGATTTTGTCAAGTGTAACCACACAAATGCTTGTTGAAAATTGGGCAATGTCACAAATCCTAAGAATAATATCTTTCTAAGAGAGAGAGAAAGAAAATAGGTAACAGTTGTACCCATACTTGGGATAGACAGAACTATTTGCAAGGAGTCTGCCCATGAAGAAAAATGAGGCACATAGGAGAAAGAATGCCTGTTTGGAGGATCAAGACAAAAAGATTTTTCAAAATCTAAAACTGAAGAAAGTTGTTAGACTCTTGACCTCCTCAAATTGTTATTCTTTTTCTTGTGAGAGCATGTAACACTATCACAATGCCACTGTAACTTGAAAGTAACTCAAATAAGAATGAAAACTCTTGAAGCAGTATATGACCTTAAATGAGTTCACAAAACACTATGTAATTTTCAGCTTAAGGAACTGAATACATCCATGAATACTCTCTATGCAGGTTTTGAAACTCATCACCACATTAAAAATACTCCAATGTCAAAAGCCAATTAACAGTTCTATAATCTTGTTTAGTTAGATTCAAAAGTTAAACAATGAAAGTTAGACACAACCTTTATGCATTTTACTTAATTCATTTATTAGTGAGTGAACAGTACTTTTGAGTTTTAAGCAGTGTAAATCATGTATTTCATAAAGAATTTTGCCTCAGAAGCATACAAAATTTTCTCTCAGAAAATTCAGTTAAAATGATTCTTTGGGATTTAAAGCCATTTATCCTTCAACCTCATCCTTTTTAAAACCAAGATCTAGAATAATCACATTAATGTTATCAGGCTAATGATAATGGCTTTTAACTCATAACCTGCACATAAATTAAGTAGTTTCAGGGATTTTTTTTTCACTTTTGGTCAAAATTCATCTACATCTCAGCTTTCCAGGGTTACATTGGCTTATGAAAACTCAGTGGATTATTCAGAAAGTTTCTCTCATCATTAGCAGCAAGAATTAGTAATTAAAGTCAAAATACACCTTTTAATATTCAGGGAACAGGAAGAGTATCAAAATAACAAAACTAAAAAAAGAAAAAAAAATTACCATTGAAAATACGCTTGGGCGTAGAATAGCAAAATAAAAGTCAAAGAAACACTGCCACCACAGCACGGCATAAAGAGCAGAAAAAGCAAAGCATATAAAAATCTCTTTAATCTATATCTGCAACAAGGTCCATTTTCCAATGGAGCTCCAGTTTTACATATGGCATAAAATTAGCCCTTGATTGTACAGTATGTTGACCAGGAATCCTGCTGCTTTCTTACTTGATGGACAACAACTATAAAAATAACCTGTACCTGATAGTGCTGGAGAAGCTGTTGGAGTGTGGACCACTAAGCATTTAAATTAATAAAGCTGATTATAAGGCAAATGTTTCCAATTATCTGGATCTCGATGAGTCAAATACAGAGATTCAGTACCAAGATATACATTGTCATTTTTCTTAATCATAACGCAATTCTGCTCCCTAAAGTCAGATCCCAACATGTACTTGGCTTGGTATGAAGCAAGGAGTAGAACATGCCTTTGAAATTGGTACAGTGGCTGCCTTCAGAATGCTGGCCAGGCACCTGGAGGTCCTTTCCAGCTCTTTATAAAGGGGTGTGACTAACGTTCTTAAAAGCTCAGGATTGTAGCCTTCTAGACACACTGCTGAGGACTGCCAACATCACACCAGACTGCAGTGCCACAAAAAGCATGTTGAAAAAAATCCGTGGAAGTAATTTTTGGGGTCAGCTGCAGATTTTGTGTGCTATCCTGGACAATGTGGATATTCATTCTGCTTAGGTGTTAGGGCCAGGGAAACTGGGACCCCAGTTTTGGAGGCCAAAGGAGCCCCAAGAGCCTATTTCAGCCCCTAACAAGAGAAGCTATCTCCTAATTTCAGGCCATTTGGACCCTAGTAAAATACCTGCAATAGTCCCAAGGAGGTAGACTGAACACCTTCTTTAATGTCACTTTGCCTCCATCTCTCACCCATAGAATGGGAATTGGTGTGTTCCTCTACCTTACCAAGATTGGTAAAAATGGAGGCACTTTACATGGAAATGAAATCGGATTCTTCTTTTCTGTGGAGAAGATAAGGACCTTGGATAGTGAATATTTTTAAATAAAAGTGTACCATTTGAAAACTTAATTATTTTGGTAGTGAAAAATGCTTATTATAAAGTTCTAATTAAAAGAAAACAATTTTCATTATCTTTCGTAACTATAACACACATTTATGAGAAAGTCAGCAGTAGCAACGGGTTATGCACTTTTAAGCAATTGAATTTCCTACTTGTCTGATTTTGTTAGACTAATCAATTATACCAGGAATTTAATAAAGTGGACAGTTAAAGGAATTTAATCTATTCTCTCTAGAACAAACAAGATTAACAAGATAAGGTTTCAGATTTGAGAAAAATATTTAAGAGATAAGCTAAATTAGAAAGTGAAAAAGGTTTCTGTGATTCCCGAGCAGTCACATAAATGAAAGAAATAATTAAAAAACCAAAAAAAACACAAAAAACACAAACAAACAACAAAAAAAAAAAGAACCCAAAGGTTAACAGGCAATATAGGAGTAATTTCTTTCCTCATAAAATAATTAACCTTTGGAAAAGGCTTCCTGTCAACACAGAGGCTTTTACTGTGTCGTTTGAGGAACTAGGCGCATTCCTGAAAAATGAACAATAGGGAACTTAAATAAGCCTTTGAAAATAAAGCATCTTAGACATAGTCATTTCCTGTGAAAGAAGTTCTTTGCAGTGTAGAAACCAAGCAATTCTCTCCATCTCTTGACACAGAAAACAAACTCAACAGGTATTTTGAAAGTAGGGGAAAAGAGGAAGTAATCCATTTTATGTGTCTTCTTTATACATCCTTTCGTGGGTGGTTTAATTCCAGGACAATGAATTTTCACTAGATGGATTTGCTCATTAACTATATGAAGGTCTAAACACCAAAGTTAACTGGATGAAATATTCCTACCATCACTGGCTCCCTTCATATGAGTTGCCCTGTCAAAGGATTATTTTGTAAGCAATACTTGCATATTCTTGTTATTATAATTCTTAATTTTTATTGAATAATGAAAGAAACCCATACTTTCAAAGCAGATTACAAAGATCAATACCTTATTCTTACTGAAAATAAATAGGATTTAGGCACCTAACTCCCTTAGACTCCTCTGATACTTCTGGAAGCAAAATCTCCTACAGTGAATAATTACCAGGGTACCAAAAAAAAAAAAAAAAAAAAAAGGTAAGCCTTTAATAAATCCATATATCTGGGAAAATGTTTTAAATTCCATAAAGGACATTTATTTTATGCGAAGAAAAATTCACACCGAAAAGCCATATTGGAGTAGCAGTAAAACTCTGCTCATTGGTAAAACATTTCATTTCTGGACATGTGGAAGAGCTGAAAACATTCGCACCTATCTATATGTACATCCACTTGCTCTTTATAACTTAATTCTATGCTGTGTATAGGTTACAATGATTTCTCCAGGGTGAAATTGTCCTTCCCCATCTCACCATATTCTGATAATGACTGGAAAGAATTTGATATATTGAAACACTCTTGCCTTGATTGTGTTTTTCATTCATTACTAAAGCTGAGAATATTGAAGTTGCAAATAGTGTACAATATCTTGTTAGAAAAATAAGTGGTTCCAGGTCGAAAACAAAAGACTGGCACCTGACATTGTAATAAACCAATACACTGCCCTATGCTGAAATAATCATTCTACAGACCTGGTGCAGAAAAATAAAAAAGAAATCCATTACATTCACATTTTATAATTATATTTGGAAGATGCCCCAGGACACAACAACCAAACAGTGAACTATTCATCTCACTTATAAAAGCCATTGCGCTAAAGTGGAAGCTACAATACTCAAGAAAGGCTGATAAAATGGCAAAATATGAACTCCAAGATTTGAGCAAAATGGCTGTAACCCAGCAAGGAAGAACCCATTTCCCATGAAACAGTGGAAAGATTCATGATGCATCTCTCCCCATCAACCTTCCCCCTGCAGCTCTGCTTCAACAGAAAGTACCAGAAAAGCACTTCTGGCAAGGGCTTTCACATGGCTTTATGCAAACAATGATTTGGGGTATATTGATAGTTTTTCGTTTTTAAAGGTATTCTGTCTGCTGTAAAGATGAGACTTCTGCAAAACACAGAGTGGTAGTTGGCTACACAGTATTCCTCAACAATGAGCACAGAGTGAGGATTGTAAAAACCAGGTGTGCTGATGTCTGTGAAGTGCTGTCACTTCACTGAAGATCTTTAAATAAACACAGCATACAAAAAGAAATATTCATTCCTCATATGTCTGTATTTTGAGGCATGAAGGGATGGGAAAGATATATTAAGGAACAGCAACAGTCCCTTTAATTAAGGCTACAATGTGGATTTCCATTATAAGATAAAATTTGGCTCCCATCCCCAGTTCTAAATTCCAGATTCACAAATCATATGGCTTTCAAGATTTGTAGCTTAGGTCACAAGCTGAGGTAGGATTTTTCCACCAAATTTGCAGTAAATCAGACAAAGAGATCATGAATTATGAACCTATGAAATAGAGATGTTCACTATAGTTCAAAAAGTCTTAACTTTTTTTGTCATTTCATAGCCAAAAGAAGTAAATAATAATAACTGCAAACTGGAAAAGAAGACAGATAAGATTTCATTTAGCAGACTTTTGTGGTTGAGGTCTGTGGCACAGCACAAAAATTGCTTGATAGCCATCACATCAGACACATTATTAACATTTATATAGAAATGCTGATATAAGTTATTCATCCCGTGGAAGAGACATGTGCAGCAGATATTCATTCCTTGAATCTGGTTTCATTCGGGCAAGCATAAGTACTCATCAATTTTATGTGTCCACAGAAAGCAGCCATACGCACTGGAAAACTGTTCTTCTATTGGAAAGAATGGAGGTGGGGGAAAGGCAAGAATTTAGCTACCATCCTAAGCCCTAAATATCAAAAGGTGAGTTAATACTCGTATCTTTAACGCCCCACAGGTGAATCTATCAACATAGACTCCTAATCTAGTTCCTTTAATGATTAACATATTAAAAATATATTAAATGAAGTATAAATATATCAGTGGGGCCGTTTTTTCCTTTATTTATAATCTGTTAAAGCACAGTCCTGCAAATTTTTCCCATAGGCTGTTGTGAAGTAATGATCAGACAAAAGCATTTGCAGCATTCCACCTTTAAAACATGTTTGCAGCATGATTTTAGTTAAGGTAGCCAGTATTTCTGAGAGGATTAAATGTACTTACTTTTAGTATATAACAATAGCATGATGACAATAATAAGAGTAATCAGAACTGGCATAAAAATGTGCGTGATATCACACCAGGTTTGTTTATGCCACCCTCCAGAGACACAGCCAGGGCTGTATTACCCAGGGCTGAACACTCAGAACAACAGCGCAGACTCCTTATTTTACAAACCATCCCCTTTTATTCTCCAAAATGCTCTACCTCTAGTTTTTGGCAGGAGAGAGACAGCTGGTTAAAAAGCAATGAAGAGAAGCCAGGCGGGACAGAACCGCCATAGCTTCAGCCTGGTGCAAGCCGAGGGAGAGGAAAGGTCAGCGCCACAGAATTCCCTGTCCAGCGGACGAGCTTCCCCATTTCTATTCAGCGCTGGTCCTTGTGTGTGGCTGGCGAGTGGGCTCCTGGCCAGCCACCACAGAGGTGCTCAGTAATGTGCTTTCGTGCATTCTCTCAGCCAAGGACTGTTCCTGTGCCAAACAGGAGATGGACCAACCACTGTGTCAGGAACAACAAATACCCTGTTCCTTATCCAGCCTCCCTTCCATGCCTAAATGAATACTAAACTTCAAACCAGAAGCCCTTGCATTTTCACACACACACCAGAGCTGACAAGTGCATCTTTTCTAGAGCCGGTTGAAAGAGTGGGCAAAATGGTTTTTAACAAACACAATCTTTTTCCAAAACAGACACATTTTGTAACGGAGAAAATATTCTTTTGAAATTTTCCAGTTTTTACTGAGCTCTGATTTCTCACTCTTCACTTTTTCATTTCTGCCCAGTGATGTCATAGGTCTTCTATCCTCCTCTAACCTTTATACAAGGAGGTTTCCTCCCTCCTCCCTTTATTTTGGAAACACTGACTATGTTTAATGTCCATTCTTGATGCACAAGATAATTAAAACATCAGAGATGTCTTTCTAGTCTTTATTCAGGAGTCAGCTATCTGCTGTGTTAGAAAGCTTCCAACTTTTAGAGGAGAAAAAAACGTAGATCACTTTAAGCTGTTTCAATAGGAAAATGAAGGGCACATTAAGGAATAAACAGCTGCTTTGACATCACAGTGATATATGAAAAGCAAGTAAAATTCAGCCTAGTTTATTTTTCCTTCTGAGACACGTAGGTGGCTGAAACCAGCTTTTCTAAAGATGACTGAGAAATTTACTTGAAAGTGTATAACCAGTAAAGCAGTCCTTTATTAACAAAAACCAGGAAAACAACAAAAGGGTTTTTACAGTTTCTTCAATGCTTGAACATAATCCCTAACTGTGACTTTTGCTCCCAAGGCTGTTTGCAGCATTTTCTTGTACAACCAGCCTGGAGCTTGAAAAAGAACAAGTACAATACCATTAAGCCTCAACATGGTGTGCATTAATAACTGGCTGGTGCATACCTTGGATTTGTTGCATTAGGTAAGAGGATGAAAGCACAGTGCCTTCTGTTTTGCCCACCCAAGAAGCATGCAGACAGCTTAATAGTACACATCTTTAGGAGGCTAATTATTGCTACACTGGAATGAATTTTCATTTAAAAAAAAAAAAAAAAAAAAAGGATTTTGTTCTTTTAAGCTCTTTTAAAAAACATTCTTGTATGTCTTTTTTTCCCCTAGAGTGCCTTGCCACTCAATAAAGTGGGTATCAGCAAAGAGATGTCAAGAAAATAAGACCATCTATACATACCTCCTTCTGTGCTATTCCAAATACACTATTGCTAATTAACTTACTTAATATTTCCTAAAATTCTTATTACCTTTTCTTATTTCCATGGAGGCAGCAACCCTTTTAAAAACAGTTACTGGTCTCAGCAATAAGTTTTGACTTATTTTCCTTTGGAAAAACAGACTAAACTTTTATTGCTAAGGCACTTCTGGTATTAAACAAAAAATCCCCAAAACCAAAAACCACACAAAAACCCTTGAAGCAAAAAAAGCCTCAGAACTTGCTGCTGAAATAGCAACAGAGCACTCTAAGAGGCTGTCATTGTTTCTATTCTTCTCAAAGCTCTGCCTTCTCTTGAGCACCTATTTAGTTTTCTACCCCATTAATGTCCTCATCCCTCAGTTAATTTTTTGTCTTGAGCCATGTAAGGGAATACTGAGAACTAAGATTGGGCAGGAGAAGCAGCAGCCCTGCAGGTATCCTGGTGAATCCTTTTAGGTGCAATGCCTCTGGCTTCAGAAGAAGTGATTCACTGGCACACATGGTCCCACTCCATTCAATATTCTCCCCCGAAACCGTGGGCAAATGGCATGGGAATTTCTCAGCCCATTAGTGAGCAGTGAGATGTCAGGTTATGGTACTGGGAGTGGGAATTTAGTTCATTGTCCCACAAGGAAGGCACAGCTAATTGGTCCAAGGGAAGCTTTAAAAAGTCAAAATCTTACCTAGACAATGATGATAACAATTCCTAATAGCTCTTTAAGGAGCATACATCAGTCAAATCTCACTAGCACTGCAGACAAGAGAGGAAAATAAACCCAAAAGCAAACAGCTGTGAGGATTTTACATTGCCACAACACCCACCTGCAAAGCTGTGTGCAAATGCTTTTCTAGTGTGCTGTGCCAGCGCGATTATTGCCTTGCACGGGTACAGGAGGATGAACTCAGGTTTAAGAATCTGCCAGATTAGGATCTCACTTTAGACAGACCACACTCCAGCTTGTTTCTCCAGCCTTTTACAGCAGCAGTAGCCACAGCCACTCAGCTCTGGCAAGAGATTACCACACCTATAATTCTTTTCATTAGCTCCACCTGATCTGCCACGGGCCCAATGACAGCCTTGTCAGGAGATTTCTGACAGCTCCAACATCTCGATGATTTCTGAACCAAACAGGGGAAGAAATATAATTGCTTTTACCTTAGCAGGTAGCAGCAATCCTTCTTTGTCTACTGTGGAAGAAGGTTAAAAAACACAGGAGAGCAACTTAAAAACAACAAAAACCAAAACCCCTAAAGAACACCACAAAAAATCAACGCCCACCCCCAAAGCAAATAAATAAATACATACCCAAACAAACAAGAAATGCAGAAGAGAGGAGGTTATTAACATAACAATCAGGAAAAAAAGATAAAGCCGCCCACTCCCTTGAAAATTCTGCATTTTTCGCACTAACACCTAAAAATTTTGCAAAAAATAATATTTTCTTACTTTATGCAGGATCATCCCCTGTATTACATGATATATGGTCATGGCAAGGAAGTCAATTAATATCCTTCCTCTGGGGTCTTTGTTTTTAATTCCTCCTTAAATAAATAAAGCCCCAACGATAGGAGAAAAATTCAATAGAGGGAAATATTCAGAAAATATCAGAATGAGAAAAAAGCAGCATTAACTATCCTTTCACATTTCTATTAGCCTTTCCACCTATGTGAGGATATACCACCTTGGCAAGCCTTGCTTAGATTTACTCTGAAGAATTTATGCCTTTGGTCAGAGTAAGTTAAATTAGTAGCAAGCCCAGATCTCAGCCTCACAACAAAAGCTATTCCTTCAATGTTTGTTGTGCTGCAAATTCACACACTTACACTCCTCTCCACAGAAAACAAAGAAGCAAAAATCCTTTCTTTTGATAAAAAAAAAATCCAGTCTTTTGATAAATTTTTACATAAACTATTCTTATAAATGGATGCATGTATTTTAGGAGGAATTTAAATGTATTTGAAACAAGGCAGGAAAGGAAGGGGAAAAATAAGTTTCCCACTTCAAAAAACCTTCAATAAGCTCATGTACATTGCTGTGGTGTGCACTTTGCCAGTTACATTTCTGAAGGTTTTGAAAAATGTGACTGTGAGTTTTTAACAGTGCAGTGTTTGCAGTTAATCATCAGCAACTTAAAAAGACATTGACATCTGTTGTCTAGAGAGAAAAAGAAAAATGTAGGGGGGAGAGTGGGCAGGGGGGGTTGAAAATTAAATCAGCTTGAATCCTCCTTAGTGTTACAGAGTCAATAGCAGGAAATTTGCTCTCAGAAAAATGTGGGGTTGTGACCCTCTGTGTTTCAAGACATCCTAATTTAGCTTGATCCCTCATGCTCTCTGCTCCTCCTACTTGTACCCTAGAGGCAGGTTTTCTCCTACTGAGAAAGAGATTAAGGGGGAAAGTGCTGAAAGAGGGAGGTAGAGAAAGAAAATAAGACAGGAATAAACTGGAACTGAAGTCCTAAAATCTAAGAGATTATTAAAATTCAATCACTCTGCAGAGAAACTTATTTTCATGCAGACACCAACGACTTCTTTGAACTGATGTTGAAAGGTAACATGAAAACTTTTTATTAGTGTTTGAGACCATTTTCTGAGGACACCAGAGAGAGCTGTTTTTGACGTATACAAGTAGTGCTCACACGCTGTATAATGAGTATACATCTACCAAGACACTTTTCTTCATCTCAGTTTGGACCATATGAGTGAATCAACTTCCCAATTAAGTGGTAAACTGTGCAGGCTATGAGACAGCTGATGAATGGTGGCTCCCTAGCAATTAGTGAAGAAAAACAATGCTAATATAGAAGACACTAAAAAATATTAATCAGCTGTTAATACAGCTCCAAACCCATTAACTATTGTCGTTCTGCTTATCCAAAAGTGGTGTATTTATGGTCACAAGGAGATGCCTTTCCAAGCAGAGCACATCATTATGTGGCTGAGGAGACGCTCCCCAGCCCACAGAGCTCAGCCCGGGCAGCCTCCTGCAAACAGCAGGGCTAGGAGAGGGGTGAAGGGAGGGAGGAGAGTGTAACCTCAACTCTGCTTTCTCTTCCCCATCGCTAACTACCCAGAGCAGCTCTCAAATCACATCCTCTCTGCAGTCCATGGGAACTTAGAGGACACAGAAGTCCCCTCCAAGTGCCTCTTCAAGGTTGGGCTGGGGGTGAGGTCCCACTCTTCATTCCTAAAAGCACACTGGCAAACAAAGATTTCCATGCAGAGCACCCAGCTCCTTCTCATCTCTCTGTGCCTGGGCTCCATGCCTGGTTCAGCACATGTTCCCGCATCTGTCCTTCCAGTTCTATCCCAAGGAAAGATCCAGGTAGACTAGACAGCTCATGCCCCACCTGAACACTGTGACATGACCCATATGACAGGCAGCAGGTCTCAGCACTCCAGAAGGTTTTATCTCCTACCAGGTTCAGACATACAGCACTGACCTCCCCAGCAGTGCTGGTGCAACTAGCACACTACCAGAGGAGGAAAGAGGGGCTGGAGTAATCCACCCGAACTCAGGTTTCTAAGGTCTGATCATAATGCATTTGTGGTATAACCTGAAACTCCACAAATTCAGCAGTTTTCTTTCTACAGATGCTAAAGATCTTTGCTTCGGGTTCATAAAAAGCATAATCGATTGCATTGAAGTTGTTTGACACATGGCAATATTCACCTCAGAAAGTATCCCAGAACTGGGCACTTAAACGTGAGCAAACATTGATATCAATGTGTGTGGGGATCATCTTCCCCAGCTAATTGTATGCCAGATTGATAGAGATAAATTATAAAATAGGATGTCCTTGATTGACGGCTTTGCTATCTAGTCAGAGAAAAAATCAAAAGAGGACCGTTTAGATCAAAGATTAAATTGTTCCTATTCATAGATCCCTAGATTTTAATATCAGAGGAAGAAAAAAAAGAAACCACACACATTTATTTAGACTGACCTCCCACACAGCAAAAAAAATTTTGTATTCCACCCATAAATGCTGCATAACCATAAGCACAGTTATAGAAAGACATACCATTTCAATTAATAGCGTTCAAGACAGGAAAAATCTGTCTCCTGCTTAAGTAATTTCAATATTAAAAACATGCCCCTGAATTCAAGTCTGAATTTAACCAGGCAAGACTATTGCCATTAAAAGTTGAGCTGCTTTAATCAAGAACCCTTGATGCATCTTGAAATGCAAAGACAAGAGAAAAAAAAGAATACCCCTGTTCCATAGAACTGCAAAAAGCCTCCTATACCACCAACAGAGCTTCATATAAAATATTCTAATTCAATGAACTATGTTCAGTTATTCCAGTAATAACTTTTCAGTTTGACAAACAAACAAAAAAATATTGGGAATATGTATTCTGTATGAACTGGAAATTAGTTTTATTGTGTCTCTATAAAGATAAAAACAGTTTCCTGAATCTATGGAGTCTAAGAAATCTAAGAGGTCCTTTCCAGTAAAGTAAAAAATTGTTGTCTGCAACACATTGTAGTAAGTGTCAGCTCTTGCCAGCACGTGGCATATGGTGATCTTCCATTTATTGAAAAAGAAAAGCCTTATAGCTATTAGATACCACTTTTTCACATCTGATGTAAAGAACTGATTTGAAAACCTAAAAATAAAGCAACACATTTTTCCTGAACATTTTGAAATAAGATTTCTAGTTTGCCCTTGGCCAAAACAGTTTGCCAAACTCACGGCTCATTTCAGTCAGTCTACCAACAAGGGAATATATCATTTGAAAGGTTCACTCATTTGTAATGGTACTTAATTGTCGTAGCCACATAATTAACAGTTACTGTATATTTTTATTTTCACATAAAGAGCTTACAACTGATTCTTACCTTACATCTTCAGCAGACACTGATGTTTTTCATAAATATTCATCACGCATGTTAATAAATATTTGATTAATATTAATTGTTTGTTTGTTTGTTTGTTTGTTTGTTTGTTTGTTTGTTTTAAACATAGATTTTCCTTTAGTTGTCATGACTAGACAGAAAGGTATAGAGGAAGGTGTTTGCATGGGAAAAATGTGAAGAAACAAAGCTTTCAAAGAGGCAGAAGTAAAAATAAGAGATTAAGACAACACAGTACTTCCCAGATTTTAGTAGAACCAACACCTCTCTCCTGTGATAGTAGTTATGGGAAAGATCCATATTTCGCCTGTGTTGTTCTGCCCTTTGAAACCCCATTGGGAACTTAAGGATAACTTGTCACAGCTACATCACATCCAGTGAGCTCAGAATGTTGCAGGCTCATAGGAGACACTTTATTGTTCTAAGGAGACTGGGAATAAGAGTAGGCTTCTTGTACCATCAGAAAGAGAGTAGGACAGGGGAGAGGATAGTATATCTGGGTAAAAGGATAAGAAAATAGGGCTTACCGCCCCTGAAATTAGTGAATCACTTGATTTCTCAATGTTGCAGTTTATTTGCACAATTAAAGCTATCCTTTGCTTAGTCCTGTGTGTGAGGAGCAGCAGTGGAAGAGATAACAGATCACTAAACAGAGTAAAAAGGCAGCCAGTTCACAGAGCTGTCCAGCTGCATGTCTAGAATTAGTGACTTCCCTATATGCGGTTGTTTTCCTTTCCATGGGGTTTGAAATACCACCAGGCCAGGAAAAGATGAAAAGAACATGAAATTCACTGGACATCCTTTTGCAGAGTAGGGTGCTCCTTTTTATCATCATTTATCATTTCATCATTTATCATGACAGGGCACCTAATTGCTTTCCAGTTGCATATCTGTTCACTGATAGCAGGGATTTATGGACATTCAGGATTACACTGGAAAACTGAAGACAAGTGTCAGTTATCTGTGGATATAGATCTACACAGCCTGTGTTTGGATGTTCTACAGGTTCCCAGATAATTACACTGGCCATCTCTGGGCATTAATAACACCCAGAAGTAGTAGCTGAAGCAGAGAGCAAAGGGCATTTGGACCTAGCCTGGATGCTTCAGCACCAACCTCCTCTATCCTAAAGGGGATTTAGTAAGATCCGCAGAAAGCCACCAGTTCTGCTTATGGCCAGCTGTGGCTAGAACAAAAGCTGGGCCCATAAAGCCCTCCAAAGTCTTGGACTGGCCATGCCACTGCCTTCATGTCATGTTCCCCACTCTCTTATGAGCGATCAAAGTAAGGTCATTGCACAAAGCACAGCCCAACTAAATGAGCATAAAATTTCTGCAAGAATCAGCTTGGTATGAAAACACGTAGTAGCTCCAGGCTGGCCTCATGAAAAACCCCTCAAGTATTATCACATTATGTTCCCTATTGCTCATATTCCATGCATTTTTCCCTATTGCTCATTCCATATGAGTTTCCCCAGACCTCCATTACCTAAAATAATGGGGTTGTCAAGATCACTGACAGCTATGTTAGCATAAAAATAATATGGAATGCAGTGCCTTCATGTTTCTGGACTTGAGCCAACTATTAACCATTACCAATTAAAAAGAAACTCTCTCTTGTGGCAAAATGGTCATGTAGCTGTCTACTGTGGGGCTTCATAAGCTTTCTTTTCAATATCTGGTACCAGATATTCTCCTGAAATTCAGAGGTAGCATTCAGTACGGAGGCTGTAATAGAAATTTTAGAAGTAATCCAATATCTTTCCAAGGAGAAATATAAGGGTTTTTTTAATGTTAGCTTGTTTGTTTTTAATTAAATTAGAGAACAAATCAGCATCTCTGTTCCATATATGTCTTCCACATTCATTCACACAACATATCTATTCTATAAGATTTGGAAATTACTGTCTGTGGACTAAACATGAATTTTCAATTCATTTTTGTTGCCAAAAATAAGTTAAGTTTTAGAGGACAGAAGCTACACCAGAACCTCTAATAGGTCAATCTAGGCCGTATTTCTTCTATACCTTTGGTTACTACAGCTGGACTTGGAATATTTAGGGCAGTTTGGGTCTCTCAAACTTAATATCTGCATTGCAGAGACAGGAAAAGCTTAGCTAAAATGATACCTGTGAGGAGAATATTAACAATTTTGTTTAATTTTGAAACAGACTAGAAAAAGTAGTTGCCATGAGAACTTTTGTGTTTCATGAAAGGAAAACTGCATTAGGATTGTCAAGTTAAATACTTGGGAGCTAGAAAATGGCAGAATTAAGCTCACCTTTTCAACCTTCATTATGTTCTTCCCTGCAAATATCTTTAATTATATGATAAGATGTTGTTTTTTTCAAGGAAGCCCCTCCCATATTCAGCCTGTAAGGTGAAAGGTCTTTACTATACATGCAACAATTTAATTTGTTTTTATCCAAACCATTCATGTTTCCAATACACTTTACAAACACAAGATTGTATACACAATATTTCAGTCCCAGTGGAAGACTTCCTAAATGTCTCCACCATAGTACTTGGAAAAAAATAAATAAAGGAAGTATTCACAATTTTCATATTTTTATCTTGGCACTCAATTTTAAAGGTGGTGAGTTGAAGTTCAGTGATATTCAGGTAAAATTCCTCACTAATATCCTAATATTCTAAACCACCTGAACATTTACAACAGTTGGAAAGAAAAAAAGATCATTGCAGTTGTCAATTATTTAAAGGTTTTTGCTCAAGGAGGTTATACATGCAATGTTTATAACCTTTCAAAAGAATCAGTATATTTACTTCTAAGACTGCTGCAGACTAACAAACAATTTCTCATTCGTGGCCCAATTGATTGTCTTCATGGGGAGCTCATGTAAAGTAAATGTTAGTTTATTCTTACATTCAGTCCCCTAATGTCTTCTGAATTATCAGTGGAGATATGGCAGAATGATATCAACGATCTGCATAACAATAAAAAAGCAAATATTTTGTTCACATCTAACAGATGAAACATGAGTCATATCGCCTGGAGTGGCATGAGTGGAAAATCGATTAAAAACATAAAAGTGAAAGGGAAAGAGAACAGCAAGAGTAGATTCTGGTTTACAGCTATTAAAGTGCATGAATATTACTAGAGTTACTGCACTTCAGAAAGTCTGGTTTGTGCCTCTGAGATTCCAAAGCCCTCAAACAGCAGTAAACTCAATATTGGATATAAAGACACATGCATAATATTTCTACCTCAAACTGAACAGGCAAGAGAAAATTTTCATAATACCTGAGAGAAATTATTTTTAAAAACTTGGTACTTACATACTTCAACAAAACATTATAGAAGGTGTGGGTTTGTGTTTGTTTGGGTTTTTTCCTTATTTTTACAAACAGCAAAACAAGCTAAGGGCCTCCAAAATTATGATCTATCTGTTTTTTAGATAGCAGTGAGTTCAGCCTTGTGTGAATCAATGGTTTGATGCATTACAAGAGTGCAATCTTTCTGGGGAATGTAGATACATGTTTGAATTTCCAAATGCACAGAAAACCTCACAATGGTTCCATTTATGTACTTGTCTAATTGCAAATATCATCAAGGCTAGCTGATTCCCTTCCGTCAATATTCCCATTTTACAGAGAAATATACTACATGCCTCCACCCTTTCCTTTTCTTTCAGCTAATGAATCTCCCAAAATCCCTTATTTGCCGTTTCTGCTTAGGAAAAGAGGACAAAACCCTCTTGCTGTCTCCTGCTGCTGAAGAGTCAGTAACAGCTCATTAACATCTGTCTTAGTTTAAAGCAGAATCCAGGCTGCAGGAATGTGTTCAAGTAAACCACCAGCACGATGACCCCCAGATGACCACGGAGATGGAGAGGAGTGCCGCACGGCTCAGTGTATACAAAGCAAGATGTTTTGCTTAGATATCTTAATAGGAGACCAGAGTTCCTCACAGACAGCTTGAAAATTGCCTTCTGTATCACAAATATTACCTTTCCCTGAAAGGAAAATACATCAGTTTTATGCAGTTGGAAAAGCGGTTAAGTAAACCTAGGAATCTCGTAAAAAATATTGGATTTAGGTCCTTTAGGTCCTCCTTTTTTAGTCCCTCTTCCCTCTCCATTACTAAAGTTTTTTCTGGTATAGTCCATAATAATATGTGTTTGTCAAATGGTCATTAAATGCAATTAAGCAATTCTAATCTTGTAAAAATTCATTATTGCTACTGATCTAATGACTCTGCTAAAATTACTGTAACACTCCGTGGTTTGCTCTGAAAACGTATTATTGATTGGATGCTTATTTTGCCATTTAGGTACAAAACCCCACCACAGTCAATATCCCAGTCTCGGTGAGGTCAGTCCGTAGACTCATTGTCTTGTCAAGGAGAAATATGACTTAAATGCAGTCCTCTGTGCTGGGGGCCACTTAAACAACAGTATGGAAGTGCAACTGAAGAAACATTAGTTCCTCCCTAAAATAGGGTAAAAATATGTCGTCTCTGGCCAGTGTTTTTGACCTTGGGATGGCACAGCTACAGCCAAAATGCTCCTATATAAGACAACATTTTTTCAAATATTGTAAGATCTACTTTTGAGCAATGAACATTTAGGATTTCAGGAAGAAAGACCCAAACCTGAGTATTCTGATAAGTCTTACTGCTCCACCATGATGTGAGCTGTGAATAAGTAGCAGCAATCTAAGAGTGTACTGCCTGTCAGCTGGGCAGTGGGGACTCTCCGTGGGTAGGTTTTCAGTATGCTCCAAGTCTGAGATTAAATTTGGTTGTTTACACTGCTACAAAAGCTGATTTGTGGATACCTTGTCTACTTGCCATATCCTAGCTGCTAGGACAAGCCATTTGGCTTGCTCTGCACATTGTCTGCAAAGTAAAATTGTTTTGATCAAATGTTGATTCTTTTTTTATACCAAGTATTTTTTTCTCTTTTAAAACCACAAGGTTACATGTGTGGTTATAGCAAACTACAGGTGCTTTGCTGCTCTGAGGAGTTATTTACTTTCATAAAGATCTACTGTGCTTTTATAAAAAGACAACAGCAGTTGCACAAAACAAAGCAGGGCTATTCCCTGTTCAATATATTATTTTACGTGAATGCTCCTCAAATTTTGCTTATTGAAAAAAATAACAAACCCAGAGAAAAACATATTCTCCGCTCTCTCCTTCTCATTAAGTATCATAAACAATATAGGAGGGGGGATGTTGTAAAGTGCCCCCCACCCTTGCTGTTTCTCAGGCAAGCAGAGTAAGTCAGAAACTATTATTTCGTTACTGTAATTTTTCATCCTCCATTGAGCAACTTATGTGACCTTTAGTGTAGGTTTTAAAGCTCAGTTGCCTATTCATTAGGTTGACAAACTTGTCAAAATCCTGCAGAACTATGTCAATTATGTCAAAAATGCTTACAGGTGCCACAATATGTGTCAGCACTCAACTGACTCCTGTCAGCCATGGATGAAATGACAAGAAACCCTTCTGGGGACAAAAGGGACCAGGGGAAAGGATAGAATCCCACTCATTTTATTGACACTGTCCACTCTTTCGCACCAGTGAGGGTTGTTGCAATTCCTTCTTTTACTGGAATCTACAACACTGTTCTTCAATGAAATGAGTTAGTTGCCTCTCGAAAAAGAACCTGAGGGTGGTGATCTGCAGCCAGTTGAACCTGAGCCAGCAGTGTGCCCAGGTGGCCGAGAAGGCCAATGGCATCCTGGCCTGTATCAGCAATAGTGTGGCCTGCAGGAGGGGACAGTGACAGTACTTGGCCCTGTTGATACTGCACGTCAAATTCTGTGTCCAGTTCCGGGCCCCTCACAGCAAGGAGGACACTGAGGTGCTGGAGAATGTCCAGAGAAGGGCAACAGAGCTGGTGAAGGGTCTGGAGCACAAGTCTTAAAAGGAGCAAGTGAGAGGGCTGGAGGTGTTTAGCCTGGAGAAAAGGAGGCTCAGAGGAGACCTCATTGCTCTCTACCATTACCTGAAAGTGGGTTATAGGGAGGTGAGGGTCAGTCTCTTCTCCATGGTAAAAAGCGATAGGATGAGAGGAAATGGCCTCGAGTTGTGCCAGGGGAGGTTCAGATCGGATATTAGGAAAAATTTCTCCACTGAAAGGGTGGTCAGGCATTGAAACAGACTGCCCAGGGAAGTGGTAGGATCACCACCCCTGGAAGTGTTCAAAAAGTGTGTGGATATGGCATTCAGAGACATGGTTTAGTGATGCACCTGGCAGTGCTAGATAAAGCTGAACTCACTGATCTTAGAGTTACTTTCCAATCTTAACAATTCTATGCCAAGAAACCAACATTTCATGATTTTTCACAGTAGCTTTCTGAGCAACATATTAAAAAAAAGCCCAAAACCAACCAACCAATCAACCAACCAAAACAAAACTTAGTGGTTAAGATAAAAATTGATTAAAAGTACTAATATACTCAGAAATTTTCTGGAAAACTCTTTTCTTGTTTTGTAGTCAGCAATATTCTGCAGTGAAGTTCCTGAAAATCAGCAAATGCACTTATATTGCCGTGTAGATTGGAATCTACAAACTGTAAAAAGTTTCCCTCTGCTCTCATTCATTTGCTGATTAGAGTTGTTTCTCTCCATTTAAACCATCCATAAAGAATGCAGGGAAATAAACAGTATCTGGAGGAGAAAGAGCAGATGCAAACAAAACAGTTTATATTGGACAGTAGGTAGCAGTAGTAACTCTCCTTGTCTATTTAGACTGCCCTGAACTACTACCTATCTAAACATTCCTGTTTTCTTTCTCCATAAAACCTTTCCAGTAAATGACAGAGCGTGCTTTACAGGCCAGTCTGGTGACAGCAGAGAGTTTATAATGTCACTGGCAGAAGAAAGTGACTAGATGGATTGCCCTAGAAATTTTAGATTAAATAAAAAACAGAAGCTGCTGTGCATTAACGTTTTTTTTTTTTTCTTTCCTATAACCTTTTCTCCAGAAGGTGGCTTGTTCCTCTCGGTCTCATTCTGCTCACTAGAACACCTAGCAGGGATGAGAGCTCCACTGGGCCTGATATACAATGAATACAATACACAACAGTGAGCAGCAAAGTATATCCAGAGACTTAAGGCTTAAAAACTAATTATATAGCAGGGACAAGCAGAGATAGGGAACACAGCAGGAAACAAGCAGTTTGCCAAAGTTTCTTTGGCATGCTGCTCCTTTCCATCTTTTACAAGAGAAAAAAAAAAAAGAAAAAGAAATCAGCATACTGTTAGCATTTTTCACCCACAGGTCTCAAGGAGCTTTACAGAAATCATTGTTATTCCTAGCTTTTGTATGTTGGGAAAAGAAAGCACATGACTTGTCTGAGGACTCCCAGTGACAGAATGGCAGACTCAGAAGCATTGTATGTTACCAAGTATCCTTCACATTGCTTTTCCTTTGTTGTATTTTGATCATTTGGGTTTTTCGTAAATAAGAAACTGTTACTTTCACCTTCTCTCACTCAGTTTTCACCTTCTCTCAGTTGTCATCTTTACTTTAAGGAGCAGACCAAAGGACAGCTCTACTTCACAAAGTAGAACTTCATAAAGTTCTACTTCAAAAAGGGGACCTGGACTTAAAATAGG
This sequence comes from Acanthornis magna, assembly GCA_036785705.1. NCBI lineage: Eukaryota > Metazoa > Chordata > Aves > Passeriformes > Acanthizidae > Acanthornis > Acanthornis magna. Next base: position 12,621,335 of record JAWUZG010000025.1, read on the forward strand.
CACACTAAAGATACACCTTCCACATAGCAGTGCAATAAATGTGGGGGCCTGGCTGCATCTCTCTCCTTTTGAGAAAAGGAGCTTGCTTATGTGCTAAATATCCTTGTGAGGTCCAAATACTACTTTTGTATCAAGTGCATAGGCCAGACCAGTAACTTTTCATGGAAAGCATAAGAAAACTGCCTGGAAAACCTAGCAGCTGTACACACTTCTGGATCCCACACGCAACTCATTTAATGTCACACCTAAATAGAGCTGCAAGTGCTCTATAAAATACTTCCCATTCACCTCACTAGAGGACTTTGAATAGAAAAATAAAAGCCAGCCGGGTTCATAGGGAGATGTCTTAAAGCTCCAGTTCATTGAGAGAAAATGTATTGTCCGTAGATATTTGCAAAAGGAAGCTTCAGGAGTGGCCTTGATTTAGTCCCTCTGCAATCTTTGAAACATTTGTAGCAGAATTTTGATTAATTTACAGGGATGTAGTGAAAAAAAGCACTGAAGCGGGAAGCTCGTACAGATTGGGTGCCCTAAAGGTTTACCCCTCTGATCACCCAGTGGCATACAAAGGCAGGCAATATGCCACCCTTTCCAAGGATCAGAGCTGAGCACAAACAGAAACACAAACATCTGCAGTAGCACAGTGTGCACAGCAAATGACAAATGCTGACAGTTCAATGAATGGCATCGAGAACAAGGAGCTAAATGATGCACTCGGCAGCTGAAGGGTAGTCATGGCAGTCATTAAAAATGAAAAATTACCACCTTAATACATTGTGTCCTCACAAGCAAGTACTTGCCTTTGTCCCTGTTGAGACTTAAAAAATCTACTGAAACAAACAGCTAAGAGTGGAAGCCACACAAGACTGAGGAGTGGTACCCTGAGAGATTCAATCATAACTGAGCAGTGATGCATGCCCAAATGAATGATTAAAAACCTGACTGAGAGTTTTTTCACTGGAAAGCCTCATTTTCACAATGCTATTTTTGTACCAGAAACAAACAAAGAAGGCTGCTAGGATTTCCCCAGCTGTGGTCATCCATGCTGCATGCCCGTACAGCTTTTGGGATGAGCTGCCAAGACAGAGGGTCTGTGCTGCTGCATGTGCACGATGCACCAGGAAGTGGAACAAAATTCACCACTGTGTTTGAAGAGGTATTGGAGGCTGTTTAGACCAAAATCATGGTCTGCTGAGGCATACACTAAAGCGAGAGGCATTCCCAGAAGTATTTCTGAAAGCAGCAGGCGACTTTAAAATCTCAGACTCAGATTTCAGAAGTGAACTTCTGAACTAAATTCAGGTTAACCCTCTTGGCTTGTCATCCTTCCCTCTTCTCTGACTAAGTCTTGCTTTTTACTAGGACATTTTACAGTCAACAGTGCATCTTTATGTCTTCCAGTGTGCTAATCCAATGATACCTAGTGTTGACATTTCTTTACTGACGCTATCTGTGCTGTTCCAAGAACTTCTCTGCAAAATCAGCCAAACTCTAAGAGCCACCGCTCCCTAGAGGTTTCCCATCCATAAGTCAGGTCTCTTCCAACAGAATTCTTGGGGGAATTAAGCACTGAAGAAAGAGAAGAGTGGAAATCTGTAGAATTATCTAAGAACTACTGCTAAGACTAGTATCAAAAGTAAGCATCTAATGTTAGATTACTTGGAGCTGCCCAACTCCCTATTTGTGATTTTCAGTTACATGCAATTTGTACAGAGGATCACTCCATTCCTGCAGCAACCCCACAACACCCAGTACTTCAAATATTTTATAGTAACTGCTTGGAGTAAAGAAGCAACGAGTTCCAAAACTTCCCGCTCATTCTTTTCCATGTGTATACATCTTTCAGCTGAGTAGTCGGGACTCTCAGATGTGTTGGTGTAGGTCTTTCTCAATCCCTCTACTGGTAGCTTTGTACTTGCCTTAAAAAGTTATACAAACATTGGCTCAGTGAAATATAGCGCCATAGATTGCAGTTATGGCCCCTGTAGAGCAGTATTAAGGTTTCAGTTCTTGCTTTGAGCAAGTTTAAAGGCTTATGTCAAACACAACAGCTAACAGGGAAGACTGAGTAAGCTGAGGTTCAGAGCACTCATGGGACTGATGACTGGAGTACTTTTCTCTGCTCCAGATATTTTTGGGATACAGTTTTGTGATGCAAGTAGGGGAACATGTAGTTTATAGCTGAACTGTAGTAGCTGGAGAAATAAAGAAAAGCAGATACATGTATGTTCCATATCACCAAGGCTTCTGACCACTCAGAAGCAAATCTCTATGCTACTGTGAAATCATACTGATGGAAAATTTTAGATTGATAGTTTAAAAATTAGATTTTTCATGTCTCCAAGTGTGTCGGAGAACGAACAAGTATTCAGAGAATCTAAACCTATGAATTTAGGCACTGATAAGTACATTTTGGAGGATATGTGGTGCCAAAGTCCTTTTATGTATCTAACCTTATTTCTTCTATAGTGCTATTGATTTACCTAGACCTACCCCTGAGTAAAAGTACTACTCTGGGTAAGATTATTATAATTTGACCTTTAAAGACAATTTCAGAACATTCTAGTTAATTTAATTTTATAAGTGACATTAACACCTATCACATATTACAGATGCTCTTAGAAAATATTAAAATGAACAGTAGACGTGTAAAAAGAGGCAACAGAGCACCTAATGCACCTTAAAATATAACTACCTCACAAAAATGTCTTCAGTCATATTAACATCCATAAAACAGAAAAACAGTGCTATGAAGTCCTTTTCTTCTAATGCATATGCTTCCCAAACTGTTGTGAGGGAAGGCCTGGGAGCAGATCATCTGAAGGTTCAGCACCTTGGCAGTCCTTGCAGACCAGTAAAACAACTGTGCTCCAGAAACCAGTGCCTTCCTGTGTCTATCTCTAGGGCAAAGTCCAGATCTACACAAAGGGTCAGCAGAAGCCTCCCTTTCTTTTTAGTCTTAATAAAGCCCAATAAAAATATAAAATATTAAGCCCTTCACAAAAGAGACTAAAATGAATTAATGAATTTCACCTGTAATATGAGGCCCAGCTAATAAGGCTATTTGAAGCCCGCATGAAGAAAGCAAGGAACTAGGGTTGTTGGTAATCCAAGTCTTAGGTAATCAAGGTTTTGACAAAGTAATATAGGAATTCTAAATCTCAGAAACTTAACAAGCTGCATTTTCAATACAATAGTGCCAGTCCTAGGCAGATGTTTTTAAAGGTAATATTTTCATTTGCCTTTTTCCAAGTTCATCTGGCTTCTGATAGGGTCTCTCTTTAACTCTTGCTGTCTGCTTATCAAGTTTCCAAACTTCATAATTAAGACCTGTATATATGTACTGCCAAACTTTTGCCTCTTGAGTTAGCAGTTTTCCATGTTTTACCACATTTGAAAATGTTAGTATGGATACACTGTACACATTTATTTGAAAGTACAAACTTTTAGGTGTTTTTACAACAAGGATCTCACAAGGAAGGAAGACAAACCTTTTCAGGAAAAATAATATAATCCAAATAAAAGGCTATTAAGGTAAAATCAAAATAAAAATAAAAAAATTTCTTCACCTGAGCTTGACAAGTATATTTTAAGATCACAGCCTACTGCAAATTATAGACAAATTTTAGAAAACAGTTGTCTTAGTTCTTTCCTCCCAAGGTACAGCTAATAGAAAGGATTATTTCACTAGTATTAAGTATTGTTCCATTAGCAGTGAAATATTTTCCAGTATTGATGATGAAACAACTCCTCATTTGAAGTCTGCTTTGTCCGATAATTTCTGTAAGACAAATGAGAAGACAATTCAGAGTACATTGATGTTAATTCAGAGTCTGGGTCCTCTTCGAAAGTTCACCTGAGCACATGCAAATTCATTTCTTTGGTATACCATCGGACAGATGTGAGAGAGATAGTGTTGATGTGTTATTATATAACTGCAGATAGGCTTTCACTTCTTTTCTTTCTTCCACCTCCTAATCATCATCAATTCTGAATGATGCTAAATGAAGTTCAACCTGGATATGTGGACATGCAGCCCTTCTACATTCAAACAAGCTGTGTGTGGATGGAAAATGATTGATTTGAGCCATGGCTGTTCTGGCATATCACATTCTTTTATAGTAGCGCTTACCACCATTAACCTGGTGTTAAGATATTTTCATTGCAAGTTTCTCATTTCTCTTGCTCTGTAACCAATGTCATTATCTTCTTCTTTGCTTTCTTGGCAGACTGCACTGTATTCAGAAGAGTCAGATACTCTTGCATATGTTTGGAGGTTTCTTTATCCCTCTAAACAATCACCAGCCTTGCCATTCTATTTGCATTTCCTGTGATTTGTTTCACTTCGTCAACACAGTTCTTGCTAACAGTAGGCATCTTTTAAATTGAGTTATTCTCATCAAATTTGCACCAGACACCATCTACCAACCCTTTGACTACCTTTATATACTACTTGCTACAGATTTAAGATTTGAGAAATATATCTTTACTTCTCTGCCTGGAAGAAGATCCTTGTGTGTTCCAGGAGGTGTGAGGTAAATGCTATCCTACCTGTCTCTTGATTCTACCCTGTCAGGGACTGATTATTTCATCCTTACAAAAGAAAACTCTGTGGGAGTTTGTGCCGCTTAAGCACAGCAGGAAGAGCCCTATAAAGACATAATGACACAGTAGAATATTTGTCCTTTGCATTATCAATCCCACTGTGTGACAAAGGCAGGTAGATCCTTCTACCTCAGGGATAAGAAGAAGGCATGGGAAAAGATGACCATTTTCTTCTTTTGCTCATAGTTATCCTTTCACTGTATAGGTCTCCTACCTACTGAGATTTTTATCTTCCCTCACATTCAAAGTTCGGTCGGTCGAAGTATTTGTGCACTTCTCCTTTCCTCAAAATCTTCTTTGTTCACATTTGGAAAAGCACACATGAGAGGACTAAGCTTGAAAAATACAAAGCAAGAGTTCCACTCAGCAAGCTTCTTTTTTTAACTAAAATTAACTTCCCTTAAGAAAATGTATTGTTCTTTATAGCCAAGGCAAATGCATGCTTCTTATCAGGATTGTAAAAAATACACCGGAGAAGCTGATAAAAAGCATTTTAAACAGTGTGGACAAGAAATACTGCAGGAATATTGAAACAACTTTCAAAAACTTCATGTAACTTTAGGAAAAAGGAAATTAGGAAAATGGGACAGATCTCACAAAACGTATTTGCAATAACTAAAAAAAGAAAAAAGTGACCAAAAGACTCAAACATCAGAAAAAGATTTTCCTAGGAATTTTTGAAAATGTTGGTTTTGACTAATCCATAGTAAAAGAAAACTCCAAGCAGAAGGGAATGTCACCCAGAAGAGAAATAACCAGTTCCATTACTTAAAAAAAAAAAAAGAAAAATCTGTAAAATCCTTTGGAATTCTGTCAACACTTAAAATGGCTCTCATGTGAAGAGCAAATTCACTAATACACATCCTTCACTGAAGCTGAGAGAACTGTGATGACAGAACTGCTGATGCTCAAAAGCAGAGGATTTAACCCCAAATATATTTGCATTAGAGTCCCATTACAAATATGACAGCAATGTTTTAACCACAAGTGGTTTTTTTAAATTGAGAAAGCTCTATATTTTTTTGCCACAGAAGAGGTTCCCTAGAAGGCTATATACCCTAATTAAATGTCACAAAGAAAAGTAATCCATTCTGCCTCTGTTGGCAGTGAAATGGTCTACCAATGCCACAATATAATTTGCATCACTATCATTATTGCTCGTAAGCAAGTTCTGTGATCTTGAGATATAATTAATGTAGATGGAGTTGCATACACATAAAACAGGAATAGCTCTTTTCAAGATGTCTTTGATCCTACTCATAATTAAACCCCACACACCCAAATATAGGATAGAACAGGTTTTCAGGAACATTTACATAAAGGTCTGTAACTCTGTTGTACATTTCCCCCACAGCTTCCAGAAGACTAACGATCTCATTTCTCACATTTTTAAATCAATGATGTTTGTGACCAGGTTATGCTAAAATTTTGGGCATTGCTTCACAAAGCCATTTAGAATAGCAGAACAGGATTACATATTCATTTTAGGTCACTGCAGTAATTTTTCACTCATTTCAACATGTCACACATCTGTGGTAGCTCTTAATCCATCTTTAGTGTAATTTTTTGACAGTTTGCTGCAAATGTTTCATTCTGACTCCTTTGTTGTCTGCTTTCACCCTCACCGGTTGCTCGGCTGTGACAGCGATGACTACCGATCATGTCTGATATGTGTGAGAGGGGCTGAAATGTGTCTCAAGTCATTCCTAGGGAAGCCTTTACAGGTGTTTTTCTTGAAAAGCATATGCCTTTATCATATTTTCATAATCCTGGTGTTATGAAGCTCTTTTTGTTATGCTATGGAATGGAAAGAAGTTCCATAGGTATAAGTACTTCTCTTATAAAATAATATGCACACAATAGTCCATACACATGTTCTTAAAGGAAAACAACCAGGTGAAGTTCTTAGGGTGACCTGGAGATTTGAAAAAATACAGACTGAAAAGTGTATGACCACACAGGCAGCTTTTGAGAGCTGCTTTACCTGTGCATTTGTAGGTGGAGTTCACCTGAGATGGGTTCCTGGAACAACAGCAAAAGAGATGCTCATTAACACAGATAATTCGCACAAAATCTCTGCCTGCCAGAGTATTCTGACATTAACCACGTACCCCACACAGGTAGAAAGAGCATTCCTTCATTGTTTCAGGTGGATTTGTGGATTAAATGCAGTCCACAGAGATACCACAACTGTATCTGCATCTCGTATCTAGCACTGATCCTCAAACCTGGGCTTATGCAAACTTAAAAAGTGTGGCAGCTTTTCGCTAGTCTATTTAGGAAGATTATGCCCTCTGTATGGAACAATACTTAATTTCCATAGGTATCCCTATTAACTTTTATTATAGATGTTATCAAAGTTCCCTTATAAGAAGTCTGTGCCACAGATGTCATTTTAGCCCTGTTCTGGCCTGGGATTCGTCAGGAGGGTCTTTACACTCTCGGGTACACCACCTTTGTTGACTTAGTGCTCATATTGCAAAGTGCACAGGCTCCTCGGTGCCAGACTAAACGGTCCTTGCTTGATGACTTGAGCGAGCATAAAGCCACCAGAAGCACATAGCACTTGACAGATGCACAGAACAAACTGCTGGGTCTGACACTGTGTAGTTATCCAGCTTGCTGGCAGGAAGTGTTGCTTTGCAAATATAAGAGAGCTGATCACAGCTCTGGTAGCATGGGGGTGGTTTCTTATTGTGCCACAGCCTTTTGTCACTTCTGGTGCTGATATCTGTGGCAAGAAATGCCACTGAGACAGGAACAGTTATGCTAGAGCCAGTTGTTGCTCTCGGTTAATTAGATCCTCATTCTGCCTGTTAAATTCCAATAATGCTTCCTGTTTGTTTTCATTAAATTAGATATTTTCTTCTGTACAATATCCACTAAATTATGTAGAAATGCAATGTTTATACACCCAAAGATGAGGATCAGAACACATTGTCTTCTCTGAAGCAGTGAAATAAGGCAGCAAGTTGGGTGAAACAGACTGGTCCCTCCCTTTCGCACATGCCTGTAGTCCTACAAACACCACAGCAACGTCCCATGTATAACAGGGCAATACAGCTGTACCCCTCCATATTCCTTGCACTCCAGAACACACCACCAATTTATCCCTCTGTCATCCTACAGCCTGGCCAAAAAACGCAACTGATATTAATGCAATTCCTGCAGCCTTCTCTTGGAAAAATTATTTTATTCTGGCTTTGATACAAGTTTTAGGATTTGGTCTGCTTTATGATTATAACAGAGTTTTGAGAATTGCTATCATGGTAGGTGTTGTCTAATAAATTGGCTGAAAAAGCAAAGAACTGAATCCATATTTAAAACCTACAGCAAGTTAGATTCAGAGAATAACATGCAAATAATGTCTTGTAGATTTCTAGTGGTATCATAAAACAATTCTTATTTGTTCAAACAATTACATTTTCTGAACACTGTGATTAATGTTGGTGAATTGAAGCTATGCGACTTTAATTTTTAACAAATAAATAACCAACAAAAAACCCCAAAACAATGCAGCCAAAAACTACGAATTAAGGACAGATTTTAAAACTGCATGAAAGAAAGAGAAAGTGAGAGAAAGTCCTTTGATTTCTTAGGATTATTCATCTTTAAAGTACCATATGCTCAAAATCAACAGAACTATTTTTCATTTCAAAGTGGAAAAGTTACTGGCCATGTTGGCTCTATTTTTTCCTTGTCAGGAGGTACACTTTGATTATTGTCATGTCCTGGTTTGAGTCAATAAGTGTACTGACAGTAAAGTTTTTAGAAACAGCAGAGTTACAAGGGGGGACATTCAGTACTACTTTTTACTAAGAACAACCCTGAAGAAGCTTTCAGAAAGACAAAATTATTGGGGACAACTTCAGTTAATTTTTAAATTATGTAAAATTCACTGTGAGTTTTGGATTAATTACACTAAGAATTTCTAATCTAAGTAAAAGAAATGCAACAGAATTCATAGCAGCTTTAAACCAAGGAGTGCACTTATATCTGTACATATTTGTTTGCATAATGACAAATGGTTTTCCCTGGAGGTGGTAGCTGAAAAAAACCTAGCAATTGGTTTCTTATAATGCCTGTGGAGTCTAACTATTCTCAAATAATTTTTCAGATTGTAGATCATGATACCTTCTAAGAGAGGTTTTCAAATACAACATCCCCTTACTCACATTTTTAAACCTAAAACTTTTTTAAAGCAATTATCAGTTTGACTGCATGAAAAATTAACGTAAAAGACAATTTTTAGTATTTTCAAATTACCCATTGTTGTCTGCACAGTGTATTATATAATCAGTTTTAGTTATCTCATGTTTTCCTGTGTTTCTGCACTCTTTCCTCTATGGCTTCATCCTCTAAGTAGGTGACAGATGGATTTTCACCAAAACAAGACAAGAAGCAGCCATCAGAGACAGCTTGTCTTAAGCAAACTGCAAGAAAATCTGCTGCTGTAGGACTGAGAGATTCACAGCTGTTGTGACAGAAGAGCCATACTGGATCATATGACAGAGCTCTGAGGGTGAATCCTGATTCTCTACTGCTTAGTTTCTTGCTCTGTTATTAAAAAATGTCCACAGTGAGTGCAAACGTGATGTAAAGTGCCACCTGCTCTGGAAATGCCCCCTCAAGGCTGGGGTTGACCATGGCCACCTTAGAAATAGTGCTTAGCATCACCACAATCTGCTTTGCATAGACAGGCACCGCACACCTGCAAAGGAATACCACAGGGGAAGGTACAGCAAACCTTAACTGTGCCAAAGTCTTTCTCATAGCATTGCAGATGCATGGCAGCTTCTGTTTTCCTGAGCAATACTGCTGGCTAGGTTACAAGAAGCAATAAATAAATAAGGCCTTTCATTTACTTCATGGTTTTATGCATTTTATTTGTATAATTTTGGATAGTATTTTTTTCCAGACATCGCTAGTTTAATTTAAGAGAACAGTACCTATTCCACTGAAATCTGCTGAGATAAAGCAATTATGTAATGCAGAAGTTCTGCAAACGTGATCCGTATATTGCAGATCTGTAATTTGTTCTCTACATGTCTGAGTTGGTTTTCACACCTCAAGATCCAGCCTATTTTATTTGGCTTCTGGTTAACACATTTAACAGGGATAACTGAAAGCTAGAAGTGCATGCATTTCAACTTCTTTCAAGTTTCATGAACATAAAAATAGAAAGATGCCCAAAAGAGGTGCATATATCACTTTTATGTCACAACAGTGCTGTTTTCAAAGCAAATTTGCTGTCTAGTAAAATGTGAATGTGATGACATAGAATTAGACTGCTGTAAATGCTTCACAAATGTACTGGGTCACCAGAAATAAATGTGTCCACTTTTCTATACTTTGCCCAGCTGAATACAAGTTTCTCAGGTTTTTTACCCCGTGAAGTGGCTTATTTTCAGATATTTTACCTCTGAGCCAAATTCAAGCAGGAAGGGAAGAGGTCCAGAAGAGACAAGGTTGTGAGAGACATTCCTTTCCAAAGGAGATGCATTTTGAAAAAGCACTTTGCACTTGGAAGGTGAAAGGATGCTGTAAGTTGGGCTTGGATGCACGAAGTCGTGACAGCCTAAAGCTGCTGAAGGAGGCCAGCAAGGCAAGTGTGGGCAACTAGAAATAGATACCAGCTAAAAGAATAACTGACTGAGACAAAATAGCTGCAGAATTAGATCTTCTGAGTAATATTTCATGGCAAAACATTAGTTTTCATCAGTATGAGATGTCATATAGGAGTCATAGAGGAAGTACTGGGAGCTCTGTGAACTCCAAAATTCTGCTGATGGCTTGACAATCTGTCACTCCTGCAAACAAACTACTCCAGTTGAAGGCACACTGTGACTGCCATCTCTTATGAAATTAAAAGTGCTTTTCACTTCCAGTTTAAGAAATATCTTGATAGATGTTATTACCAAAGCCCTGAAATAATAGCAGTGCAAAACCTATGGAAAATTCACAATCACTCTTGACATTTCCAATATATTGGTTTCTTAACTTCATCTGAATGATTCCTGAAATTCTAGCTGAAAATTTACAGATTTCAATAGTTATTCCAAATGTTGCCTGTTGCACTGGTCAGCAATGAAATATTTGGACTGAACTTGTCACAAATATTGCATTAAATTATACATCTTTACACTTCACCAATAGAGGAAAGCACCTTTTAAAGCAATATATTGTTCATGCACCAAAACAGCATTTAATAGTTTTCTGCTGTATTGCTTTTGGTTCATTAACATTCATACTGTTGTCTGCCACCTCATTTGTTTCAGTGTTTGCTTTAAATTTGCCTTGCTGAAATAGTTTCACACTGTGCTTGCTCTGCTCATCTGTTCTTTCTATCTGACTAATGTTTTTACTGTATGTTTATATTTTATATATTTATGTAGATTCTGTGCTGACTTATGCACATCTCTACACGTAGTTATCATTTGGGGCAAAATCACAGCCCAAATACAATCTTGTGAGCAGTCTTTCATAAGAATAACAGTCAGAACTGCTTATTGATAATTCATAAAATCTTCCTTCACCCCCAGAAGTTTCATTGCTTAGTTCTAAACTTGCTATGCAAAGCTTGACCCAAAGCTAAAATTAAATTCAATCTCCACTTCAGTGCCTGTCAAAGGAGTCCTGGAGATTCAGGCCCTTCAGACCCAAAGGTCTGATTTGCAAGAAATTTTTTTTGAGACTTACACAAAGCAGAGGACTTGAGCTTGTCTAGCCCAAATGTATCCAGTATCAGATTGCACCGTTTGAATCAGGAGGTGTTGTTTTGCAATCTCCAGCAATGCCATAGATAACAACTTATGCTGCATACACCTGGAATCCATGAAAATTTCTCTAGCAAAAGCAGTTTACTTTACACAGTTCAGAGGTATCAGGATATTCTTACCACCTGCAGCTATACTCTTTCTTGCTCTTCATGGATCAAAGTGCTGTAAGGAAGAAAGAGATAAGGCTCTTCTAACTTATAAAAACATCTAGATCCTGCCATTCATTTACAGATGTTTTGTGCTGCTTTGCAGGACAAAACGTGGAAGAGAAAAAGGCTTAGGTGATGAATATTCTCCAAGCTCATGGAAATCCCTCAGTAGCACTGACAGAGCATATTGGCTTCTTCATCACCCTTTGGCTACCTATTTGTGCAGTCAATGACAAGAAGGGTATTGATGACAAAAGAGTCTAGATACAGGTGTCAGATTCTATCCCTTTAGCTCGGACTCTTAAATAACATGCAACCCAAAGAAGCAATTTAGAACTTAAATTTCCAGTCTTCATGATAAGACTTTTTATATCAACCATGGAAAGCGAGCATCAAATCTTCCAGATAGTCAGCCTTGATAAACGAACTGTTTTGAAAATTAAAAAAATAGTCTGCCCATCTGCATCCCACTGCTCTGAACTGGTTCATAGTAAAAGCATTGGAGGTGAGTCTACGTCTCCAGAAGGTCATTTAAGATAGCTATCACAGTTAGTACCAGTAAGGAAATTAGTCAAATGTTAATTTAGCCTAAAGGGAGAACTAATGTTATGAATCTTTGTGCGAATCAGATGTTTCCAAATAAACTGAACCCTGTCCTAGCATACTTTGAGAATAATAACTTCTGGACACTTGATATTTATATCAGAGAATCTGGAGGAAGGGGGAGAGGAAGGTACCAGAAGACAGCAAAAAGGTAAACATATCTTTACAGAAGAGGAAAGTGAAGGTTGGAGAAAAGGAACAAGGAAATTATGGAATAGTGAGATAAACTGCAATTCTTGAAAAAAAGACTAAGAACAAATAACCAGCATATTTGCAGACGGCTGTGGTGGGTTAACTTTGGCCATTAACCAGATGCCCACCAAGCTACAACCTCACTCCCCCTCTTCAAGAGGGCAGAGGGAGAAAATCTGATGCTAAGTCTTATGAGTCAAGATAAAGACAAGATCACTTACTTACCATCACCGGCAAAACTGACTCAACTTTTCACTCAGGAAAAGTTATTTTAATTTATTAACAATCAAAAAGTATTTGGACTTTCAGAAAAAAAAACAAACACACCACCTTCCACCCACTCCACCACTTTCCCCATTCTAAGCTTGACCCCTTCATTCCTCACAGGGATCTCTCCTGGGGCCACAGAGGGATCCTTGCTGGGAGCCCTCTGTTCCTCCCACTCTCAATACAGACGCATGAAATTAGTTCTAAAACTGTGAAAGATAGCAAGGGAACAGGTGATAACCAACACGCATTTGTCAAGAAAGTATCAGATCAAACAAATCTCATTTTGTTATATAATGGGCAACTATGCTTGCAAATAAAGAAGAAGCAGTAAGTGCCATATGTTGTCATCATTTAGTCTTTTGACATAACCTTCTGTGACATCCTCAGAGCCAAAGTGGGAAAATATGGGAGACTTACTAGATGAAGCCTAGTTGAACAGCTGTAGGCAAACCCTAGTGGTTGGAAATTGGTAAAATGCAAGAATGCATCTGGCAGGGTGGAGAAGGGGGTCTGCCCTTTTTCTGGTTCTACAGAACATTATTATCAACAGCCAGGACAAGGGAGTAGAGAGAATGCCTGTTTCACTTACAGATGACACAAATTTAGCAGGAGCAGCAAGTGCAGCAGAGACCAGAATTATACTTCTAAATGACTGTCCCAAACTTAAGAAATTATCTGGAATGGATGAAACTAAGTGGGGGAGCTACTAGAGAAATACAAGGTGGGGAAGAGCTAGCTGGGAATTGTTCCTTCCAATAATTATTCAGGGGTTGCAGGGGACCACATTAGTCCAAAAGTCCTTGTAAAACAAGAGTCTTTCCTGCAATGAAAGTGCAGGTTGATATAATCTTCTAATATATGGATATTTAGCTAACCCTGTAGACGTTCCATTCAGTTCAGCTAGTAGACTGTGTCCTCTTTGGGGACTACACAGCTAGAAAGAGGCAAATTAATCAAAAACAATCCAGAAGATTGAAACAACAATGATCTAGAAAACATTACTGAGGATAGGCTGAAAGAATTGACCCTGTGATGCTAGAGAGAGAAAATTGAAGGTCTTAGAGGGATTAGAAGATAAGCAGAAGATATCAGAATAGGCTTCAACTGTGCAGACGCTAAAAGCAAAGAGGGAAGGTATCAATTGCTTTTTATGTTTATTGCTGGCGTAAGAGCTATGGAGACTAAAGAGCAACAAGGAAGATGTTAGTGATCCACTGGAAGAACCAGCTGGACAAAGAAAGCCTTGGAGTAGCGCACCCATGAGAGCTGAGGAACATCCATGACTGTAGTGCTTTGAAAGCAGCATACACAATAACCCCATGTGACAGACACAGCTGTGGCTGACTTCACTCTGGTGTAAGGCAATGGACTACATATGACCTTCTGGGTACTACCATCTTTTGTTTTTCTTTCATTAACATAAGTAGTAGAAGATCAAATATTTCATTTACTCCTTCTCTTCTTCCAACAGATACACAGGAAAAGACATGAAAAGCTCTTTTCTACCACTGATTCTGCAGTACCTTTTATCCAGTGTTCACACCGCCAACCTGTGAAATAAACAAGTGCTTTCTCAGTTGAGTCAAAAGTGTGATCAATTGAACAGTCAGGAATTGATAGAGTGGCAAACATAACGCCAGTAGAAAAGACAACATAGGAGAATCCCAATCCAATATTTTTGTCTACTTTCAAGAGCACATCTCTTCTTTCAGCTGGATCTTTCTAAGAACATGGTTCACTTACACATCACAGAATCAGAGGATATGCTGAGTTGGAAGGGACCCATAAGGATCATCAAGCCCAGCTCCTCGCCCTGCACTAGATCGTTCCCAGGAGTAATACCATGTACCTGAGAGCATTGTCCAAACGCTTCTTGCACTCTGTCAGGTTTGCTGCTGTGACAGCTTCCCTGGAGAGCCTGTATAAAATAAGACAACAAATCTTCTATGCCATTTTCTGTAATGAAATCCTCTCACAATATGAAATGAAAGAAACAGATAATAATGATAGCAGTTTACTTAATCTAGGCCAGGTTTTTATGTAGTTGGAAGCAAATCCTGACAAAATCCTCCTCTGAACTCTTCAGGTAAGGTAGACTTTCTTCTGCAGAGCACAAGCAATATGAAGGGACATAAAGAATAATTAATTAGAATCTCTAATTAAACAGCAGAAACTAAGAGATGACTTAGTGTCATCCAGAAACATTCTCATGAAGCGACATTGTCCCAAATGAAAGTCCAGATGTCAATTAATTGCAAATCAGACAACCTTGAAACTAAACAGAAAGTGACATGAAGGTGTGAAGTTTCTGCAAAATGTCCCTGTAGGATTAAAAGAGTAAAACATTTTAAAGAATTAAGATAAGAACTTTGCCACATCACATGTTTTCCCTTTTAGGAACTGACAGGACAAACCACAAGCAGTTGCCTTCAAGGAAAAGAAAGTGCAAAGAGAGACATGATTTAATGTTGGAAATTATCTGGGCTATCTGAGGTGAGTCAATACATCAGATGAAAAACTAGGAACATTGCAGTATAGGGCTGGGTATCAAACTGTAATTTCTCTTTTTTTTTTAAAAAAAAGGAACATCAAGGTAAAAGCTTTATAGTTTCTTTTATGTTCAACATAATCAAGATTAGAGATATTGGATACTTTCTGTGAAGGCTTATACTCAGAAATGGTATGTTTGAGCAAAAGAGTTGTCATGCTTAATTATATCAGCATTCCACCTCTCCTTCAAGACTCAGTAGTACCTCAAAATGTGTGACAACAGAGTATGAGGGTCATCATATATGATTACTCCGCACTTAGGGAACATTTTTTACCATCCCCTGTTATTTAATAGGTGGTTTATGTCCTGAATCATGAGAGTTTATACCCCACATAAATTATCTATACAGCCTAATATAACTGTTCTCCTTATTCACAGAAATGTTTATTTGCGATACTGTATCTTGTGGTAATGCCTTAAGTATGTCAGTTAGTCATTGTACTAAAGGGAAAATCATTTTATTGGTTTTAAATTTGTTTCCTTCAAAATTCATTGAATGTCCTTTTGTTCCTCTCTGATACAATGACACAGCATGTGTTAAAATTAGTTATTTTATGAATCTCATCAGCAGTCTTTTCAATGTCATTTCACAAGATTATTTTCTATGCTTCATGTGTGAAAACAAAGATCCTGGATTCCAGCTTTAAAAGACATACTTTTAATTTGTACCCATGTTTTAACACATATAAATCTTTTCTTCCAAAACAATAGAGCCTGTGTTCCTCAAGTAACTTGGGATGTCTGGTTACTTGCAGTTAAAAAAAAGTATTAAAAAGTTGTATATTCTATTTTTCATGTACCTAAAAGTGGAATAAAAGTATAAAGATCATGTTGTAAATCTGGATATTTCATTAAATTAAAATTCCCTTGAAAAGGGAATTTGTTTTCACAACATGCATTTTCACTTGACCTGCTCACAATTTGTTGAGTAGCTGTACTGCATTATATAGACATAGAGGGTGAAGGAGGCAATATTTGTGCCAGATTTACCTGTGTTAGCAGCACTGGTAGCATTCACGATAAACAATGCAATAGAAGTTGCAAAAAAGGACAAATGTTCAAAAAGAAATACAGGGAAAGAGAAACTAAGTCAGATGGGAGTTGTTTGGGTTGAGTATTGTGAAATTAAGGATGACCTGGATACAGCTAACTATCTTAAAAAAAAAAATGCCAGAAAGGTATGGAACTGACAGTAAAGTTAACCAAAACAGGCAAATGCTGCGCAAACAACTGCAATGGAGGTATATTGTAACAGAGCCTAAATGTTGGCAGCAGGAGCAAAAACCACAGGGTAAACACATTAAAAAAATTTGCAAGTTCTTATGAACCTCAAGGCTCCCTAGAGGTAGTCATTAACCCTGGTACTTTTTGCATGCGTAATGTAAATTTTGATATCTCAATGGGAAAACACAAAAGAGATCATCTTATTATGGGATTTTCCCAATCACCATGCCCCAAACCACGCTAACAGGGGCAGAGCTGGGCTGACACTCAGGAGAGCTTACTAGCAGCCTCTACATCCTGCCTTTAGGAGCAGCAGTAACGCTAATGGACAAGCATTGCATTTTGTTAGGAGCCTAATGAAGAAATATATTGGATGTGCCTCATTTTGGTGTGTTCAGAGTAAAAAACCTGTAAAATATGCAGTGATGCATGACTCCTATTGTCAAAAGCTTCTCATTCTTAAAATGATATAATTAAATAGTTGCAAAATAGTCCACGTAGTGATCTAAGCAATTACTGATTAAATACACAGCAAATAGTCACTTTGTCCTGACCCTTCTCTATCAAATCTGTGTGATTTAGAAAACTTGTATGATTGTCCAGCTGTTTGGAGTCACCTCCCTTGCATACTGATGCTACAGTAGGTCAAACTACTCCCTTTGGACAATATTCAGCTGTTTCTGGTACAGTTACTTCAGACAAAAATGCATTATGTGGACCTGATTTTAGTTTGTACCATGCCCTTCCACTGTCCTCTGGAAGAGCAAAGGACCTGGAGATTGAACCTTAACTTTATTCACATCAACTACATAGTCTGGTTACAAAATTTGATAAATATCAATAGGCCATAATGTCAATGGAAACCAGGTCTAGCTATGGAGCCCTGTATTTTGCTTAGCCCTTCAAATTCAAAAAAGAATCCAGTGCTCTCTGTAAAAACTGAACCAAAATGAAATTATTATTTAAAGGAGTGAAGCAGCTTTGCAGGCAAAGGCAATTGAATATGTGGAAATCAAGTTTACTTGATCAAATGGCAAGCAGAAAAAAATCAAGTCATGCACTCTACTAAAACATTCTTTTAATAACAACAGAACAAATCCAAGCCTTCCCAGTTTCCCATGGGTTTTATTAAAGTAACATATTCAGCAGCTAGCTTCCCAGAGCCAGGAAGGAGCTAGACACATATTTTCCTCTGCCTTGCTTTTTAGTTGTAATGGATTGCTAATTGAAACAAGAGAAATGTCTAAAAGGGGGTTGAAATTATCAAGAGTTTTGTGATTTGATTACAGCTGACCAGATTATTCCATCTGAAGGTCAAGGAGGCCACTAAGGCCTCAATTCACCAATTCACCACGTTTGGCATAAGACTAAGCCCATGATTATGTTCTGTGGCTTCATTACTATGCAGTTGTTAAAATGCTTCCCAAAGTTGAAGGCAGAAGGTCTTCATTCTTTCTCAGCTGGTGTAAAATATATCGTGTGTCTCACTCTATTTCCTATTGCACGCAGACCTGCAACCAAAAATGACCATCAAAATGGATAAGCCATGGGATTTTTATCATATTGGGCAATGATTAGATTACCCGGAACAATTTGCTAGACCTTTAACACCAGCTTAGAGTTCAGCACTGACAGAAGAAGAGATGATATCAGACATTTAAAAATACATAAACAAAAAGAAGTGTGGATTGAAAATGACACCTCGTTCAGACTCCAGAAAAAAAACAGTCTTTACCACTTCAGTTAAATTTAGAGGGAAGTTATGAACTGAGAACTGATTAGATAATCTAGTTCCTGTTGATTTGTGTCAGTTACGATTTACATTTAGAGAATACCTCCAAAATACGTAATCTTACTCTCTGCTTCATACAAACACTCAAGAAATCAGTGATGTCTGGTCTTCAAATCTCATGTAGCACTTAATATGTGAAAAAAGACTATAAATTATGTCAAAAGGTCTTGATATAACAAAATATATGTTACCTCTCACTCTAGGTACATGAGAGATAAGAGGGACTTGAATATCATCCTTTTGTGACATGGCAGTCTCTTCTGTTAAAAAACATGTGGGTTTAGAACACTTTCAGTTTTAATGCATTAGGAAGAACGTTTTAAATTAAGAATGAACCAGTTATTTTGTGTAACTTAAGGAAGGCTATCTTGCTAAGTTTTCAGATGTTTCACAGCTCTCATTCACAATGTTTAAGACATATTGTACATTATCACTTCATCTATCATATATTATTACAGATGAAATTACACACGACTTCTAAAGCGCAAAGCCCCTGTGCTGCCAACAGTCTTCAAAAGCTACTCCAGAAACAGTAAAAAAGAGCAAGGAAATCACTGAAAAGGACAAGGATAATACAAAAGCAGAGGAAAGAAGAAGAAATGAGAACAAAGGGGGCTTCAAGCAGTTTTCTTCTCCTTAATGAGATTAATCCATATGTTTGTTTCTGATTTGATATGTTTCTTTTTGTTAATAGATTGTGTGGAAGGTTGGGAGGGTTCTTGGGTTTTTTTCTTCTTTTTTTCTTTTTTCTTTTTTTTTTTGTTTGTGCGTTAGCTTTTAATCACTCTACATAATCCTTCTATTATTTCTTTTTCTATTTCTTCTTCTATTTCTGTTGCAGAACAAAAAACACCACTGTGTTATTTCAGTGGTAATCAGATGAAGCAGCAAAAGTTGCAGCCTGTTCCAGTGCCTTTTTTATGCACCAACCCATTGGTGTTAGACTATCCTGATGGGACATAGCCACTGATAGTCAAAGATTTCTTGACCTCAGGCTGCATTTTTATTGTCTTAGGAGGGGAAGGGGAAAGGCGCTTGGGGAGGGGGGGGAGTAGGTCTACCCTAAGAACTTAGTTTCTTCAAATAAAGTTCAGGATTGAAATCAACCTGACAAGGAGAACAAGTGCTACTTTATCCACTTATCTGATTACTGCAAGCTGAAAACACACACACAACTGTATTCACACGATTTTGGGTAGATATATGGGCTCTAGCAATTTCCAAAAGCTATGAACCAATATTTCATAAGAAAAACAGATACTAGGCTTATTTATTGGGCCTTTTTTTTTTTTCTTTTTTTTTTTTCCCCTTTGCATTTAAGCCAAATGATCATTTGGGGGTCATATATATATTCATAATTAACTGGGAACCATTTCAATGTAAACATTAGCTTGTTTAGCAGGAGTAAAGTTCCTGCACAAAGCAGTCTTCTGGGCACTTGATATTTCTCCAACACACTGTTCCCTGAGGAACACAGTTCAAGAAAGTAGCTTGGAGGAAATAAAAAGGTAAAAAAGCATTTATTTCTCTGGCACCTATAAGTTAGCATAATGAATTCAATAAAAAAAAGAAAGCAACTTAAGCAAAAAGTGTTCTAGACTTTCAAGACATCATTTAAGTTATTGATGTGATCGGAACAATAGTTGCTAATGGATGAAGATGTTTCAGAGTTCTTATGCACCTGCTTATTCTTCTGTTAATTAAATTCTGTGATTGCCAGAGTAATTATTTCATTGCATATATAAGCAGCTTCAGAAGCAAGTGACACATTTTGCAAAGAAATATACAAACTAAAGCCTTCAAAACCTTCATTCATAGAAACATAACTTATTTTAGAGTTTCTAGGTGAACAGAGCACTTATAAGGATGCCACTTGAATAAGGATCAGTTTTCAAGCTTTATCCAGTTGAATAATATGCAATGGCAAACAGTCTAGACTGGGGATTCTGTACTTATTCTGAATGGTGACGCTTTTGTACTGAATACAGGTTGGAAAATCAAACTAAAATTCATATTAGTTCAGACTTTGGCCTCTCCTCTGGAGCTTCCACCAAAATGAGCCATTAATACAAGAATGGACAAGGAGTAGAATTACATGTAAAGAGAAAACTATTTAAGAATTTGGTCTAAAAACACCATGAAGATTTTGAGAGAATTTTGGTTGAATTCAGAGGATTCTGCAGAAAATTTCTCTGTGTTTCTTTCAGGGGGATAAAAGCTACAGGATTTGTTTTGAAGAGGATGTTCATGGATTGTAAGGTATCTGTACCAGCTAGAGGGAAACTGAAAGTGAAGAAATGTAGTAAATTGTAATCTGTTCAAGGATGTGAGCAGTATATACAAAAACAGGGCTGTGGGATAAAGGAAACCCCTCCTCAGACACTCAAGCAAAGTCCAAAGCCTTTATGACTAAATTACATCTATTTGGTAGACACAAACAGAACTCATATCACGAAGAATATTATAGTCAGTGGTATCTAACAGCTTTAAGGCTTTTCTTTTACAAAAAATAGGAGATCACCATATGCCATGTGCTGGCAAGAGCTGACACTTACTACAACGTGTTGCAGACAACAATTTTTTACTTAACTCTGCTGGAAGAGACCTCTTAGATTTCTTCGACCCCACAGAATCAGGACCCTGTTCCTGAATGCAACTTTGTCAACTAATCCATTTCATAAACTGAAGATTAAAGTGCTTTGCATACATTCATTAATTAAGCCTCACAGTTACAGCTGTCAGATAATATCACTGAATAATTTATTTGACAAAATTCACTTTTTATGATAAATTATTCAATGTTCTTAATTCTTATTATTTTCTCCACAATTTATACAGCTCGGCAAGCAATTTGTGAAGCACAGTCATTCAAGAGCCTACTAGGTATATCCTGAAGAGATTAAGAAAAAAACAACTAAATAAAATAGAAGGCCAACTAACATCTTCCTCACCCCTGATTTTTCCCAGCTTTACTTATTACCTTATATTTTGATGGTGGGATTACACTACTATAAGAATCCCTGCAGTAATATCCAAGACACAGCTAAACCTTGATATCCAAAGAAATTGTTTCCTTCCCTTTTGTCTAACAAAATTAAGAAGCCATGAAAAATAACTCACATATAAATATACATTATGCCTTGAAAATTGCTACATTTGGGTCACCATTGGGAGCAGAGAGATGAAGTATGAACTCCATTGAAATGTATTGCACTGTTTGCCTACCTGCAAGAGCAGACATTTGATCCTGCTGCTCAAGGAACAGCCAGAGAACTGCAATCATTTCACATTTCATTTCATCAAAGCAATAAAAAGTAGTTAATAAAAACAAAGATAAGAGAATGCAAATGCAGCATAACCCACCCATCTCAAGCAAATTTCAAAAACTGGTTTTGGGTGTTCTGGCACCTATAGGAACCACATAGTTCAAAAATCCGAACCTAATGAGCCAACATTTTTTAAAAATGAAATTAATTAATGAATAAATGAAAACCGCAGACTATGTTCAGTTTTGTCTTGAAACTACATGAGGGGAGAAGACCTGGTGTATTCCAATGTCCTAATGTCTTGACAGTCTTAATAAATTTCAGCCTGTCTCATTTCCCAACACTTTTTCAAGCGAGACTTTGCAGTGTAAAGTAATTGAGAAAGGATGTAAAAAATCCTTTTTATAAGCTGTGGTTGTAAAGATGGCATAGAATAAGACAAATCTTGGCTTTGCCTTATTTCCTCTGTATATCCAGGTGAGAAATCCAAACCAAAATACATGTCTTTTCTTGTGAATCAACACTCTTGACCCTTGGTGCTCCAGGATACATTTGTTCGATGCCAGTTGGTGCATCTGTGCTGCCATCCTAATAGTCTGCACAGGAAGACACAAAGCGACAGGAAATCTCCTCAGGCCGGGTCCACCCAGACCTTGTCCCATCTCACCCAGGGCCCAGAGGAGCAAGAGATATTCAAGAACTGCTCCTCTGACCAGTTAATGATCAGGGCATACGTAATCCCAGCAGGGGAACAGGGGAAACCTTAGCTAATTGAATTTATCACAGCTGGATGAGACAACAAAATGCACAGATATAAGTGTTTCTTGTAAAGAGCACTGCATGATATATGTCAGTCTAAGAAAGCGAGGTATGGATTAATTGCCAGAGAATTGACTAAACATTTCAGAGATGAAGTCCAAGACTTACAGTACATACTTATATTTTTCAGGAAAGCCTCGGTAAATTGGCCTAATCAGTCAAATTAAGGAGCTCTTCCCCCTGTACACTGAATCTTCTTCAATGCTAGTGAATTTTTCTAAGGAAAAATTAATAAAAATGTCTTATCATAGATCAATAGCTGAAAGTGATGGACTTACAGTAGTGAATTTAAATGAGCCTGAGAGTCTAGGATCAAACATTTCCTTCTAGTCTGGGGAGATGCTTGATTTTTTTTCTGTTATCTCTAGTGATTATTTAAAAGTATTACATTTAAGTTCATTAACCTCCAAAATTATTTTTAAAGTAAAGGAGGAGGAAATGGCATGTGCTGGGATCTATCAGAATTTAACAGGCTGTTGTAGTGCTGTGTTTCTGAGATTGTCCTGTGTCTTTCTCAGGAAAGAAAGAAAATGGAGGAGAGTGAGATTGTGAGACAAGAATAAATGGGTTTGGATTTACGTGCTCTCCTGGAGTTACATTCCATTAATACAGAAAGGGTGTGAGATATTCTAAATTTCCACAAAAACAAATATAAGAAAAAGAGGCAATGAAAGCATTTCACAGAAGATTCCTCATTCTACCTGCTGCACACACCTCAGTGGGAAGTAGTGCTCCAGCCTTGGACAGAGATTCTTGTGTGAAACCTGACACACCACCAAGGTTTGGCCCTTTCAAAAGTCTCATTTGTGAAAGCAGCCAGTTACAGCTGCTCTGTCTTTTCCTTCTCTTCTAACATATGTTTTCAAATGAAAAAAAATGTAAGAAAAGAAATTCTTCAGCACTTAAAATTCCTTTTGGAGACCTGTTGGCCTTTTCTGTATGCCCCCACAATCTTCTGCTCCACACATCAGGCACTGGTGCTTCCTTTGAGAGAAAGTTAATCAATTAGGTCTTGAATCCTCTAGTCTGAAAAAGAAAGCATCTTTGGATAACATGAAAACCTATACCTAGCATAATCCCTGAAAATGATTCAGACCTGTAGCTGCAAGAACCTGCAAGTGGCTGATTCAATTTAAGTGATTTAGTTTAGTTATATATTCTCTGCTGGTCCAAATCAGTATGGCTTTACTGACTTCACCAGGTCTTCATCATTTTGCATCCAGCTGAGCTCATAGCTCTTCATTTCTTGCCATGGGCAGCAACCTTTTATACCCCAGGATTAACATTAAGAAATAAAGGGAAAGGTACCAAATATCTACTTTAGACATGAGAAAAGTTACTCTCCAATTGACTCGTGCTAATTACTCCTGGTGACAATCTTTTCACTGACAGTCAGTCCATTTTTAAGGTTTCCATCTGCACAGTTTTTTCAGAGTTACTGGCTGAAGCAATTTTTTTTTTTTTTGTCAAAACAGAAATTAAATTGGCTGACAGTTAACCCTTGCAGAAGTATATTTACAATTTTTTAAACTATATTTACATTATGAATATTTATTTTGTGTACTCTGGTAGACATCCAGATGTAGGTTTTGTCTTGCAGGACTATTTGAAATATTAACATATTTAGTGCAGCTGCACTAAAACGTAAAATGATAAGTTGCACTATGTAAACCCTTGCCCACCAGCTCTGCACTAGACAGTGCATTTCCTAATGTTCTAAAATTCTGAGCAGCTCTGAATAATCATCATTCTCTGTACAGCTTTCCAAAGAAATATGTATTCTGTCTTGAACATACAATTGCTAGTAAATTAGCAGAGGGTTCAGGAAAGAAAACAGACCCGGTTTCACAGGCTGACTTTCCATTTTGTAGCCAGGAAGAAATGGAGTTTTATACCACTATGAAAGGGAAACTCAAATTTCTCCAAGGGTTTCCACTATTTCCTTCAAAACATGACAATTTCAGGGTCATACTGCAGGATGGTAGTTTCTGAAAAAGGAAAAGATCACTCACTTGAAGAGGAAAACAATCTGTTGCTGCTCCTATCCCAAGAGGGGGGAAAAAAGACAAGAAAAGGAAAAAAAAAAAAAAAAGAAAGAAAGGAAAAAAAAAGGAAAATAAGCAAAGGATCGGTAAAAGACTTGAAGAGATGAAAGAAGGAAAGAAAACCATGTTGCTGTAGTTTTAATAGATACACCAGTGCAATGATACTGCTTCTGAATACAAATCATACAGAGGGTTAAATGACAACAATTCCATTTAGAAATAAAATAAAATTTATTGCACTCTGTGGCCCTTCAATTAATTTATTCCTTTATTCATAGACTGTGTTTTCTGTTTCCAGGCTAACGATGGAATGTAACAATCTAGGAAGCAGTAACCCTTCTCTCTTGGATAAAACTCCTACAAAAAATCTTGAGCTTGACTGAAAAAAATTAAACACATTCCCTGACTTATATTTTCACCACTACTCCCATTTTAATTCAAGAGCAAATATGCGCAGAGCAGAAACCATTTAAAACATTTTACCAATAGCTGTGGGAAAAAAACAACCATGAGAAACAGCAAGAAAGCAATGAATGCTGAGGAACGCTATCAATGATTAAAACCCTACACAAACACTGGCACAGGGCAACAAGACATCAGGAACACAGTTTACAATGACACAAGCTGTCCTTAAAGGGCACATGGCTAATGTATTCAGGAGCTGTGGGAATGAAAAGTAGCATGGGCATCAGATTTTTTGAGCCAGGCATTTGAAGTGTCAGCATTTCTGTCCCCCTCTTGGATTTTTCAGATGAGTTTTATTCCATCCTGACTAGAATAAAAAGGAGATTTTAACTGAAGAAATATGCTGAAACACTTTCATTGTGTGTGTCCCAATGCCTTGCTGATGCAGGCAGTAGAAAAACTCTGAAATGACGTCTCAGCATCAGCATTACTGAGCGATAACTAAATGGCATTTTTACAAAACCTCGTGAGGCTAATGGTTAGTTCTCCCCTCTACCCATGTTTACATTATTTGCCTCCTACAAAGAATTTTTCTACACTTTCACTCATATCACAAGGTTTTTAAAATGCTATTAATTTCAAACCGTCTATCAGCTTCATCCTGTTCCACATTTGCGTGCCCAAAGTCGGCACACTTCAAACTACCAGAGGAGTTCACAGTTCACAAGTTCCTATACACCAAGCTTCCTTGTGGATATTCTTACCATGTACTGAAAAGAGATTTTTGCAGCCCAGCCCACTCCAAGCTCTGTGACTGCATTTTATTTCAGTCTTTCATTGATGTGTGAGCATTACACACAGGGCCTCGTGTACTGCCAGTATTTTCAGAAGCTCACTTAAAACAGAATTAACCATAAAGACACTATTAATAAGTTCTGTGTATTGCACAAAATGGACGCTTGTGATATAAAGCAGTCTACACACTGGACCATCTTTTCTCCACTAACATGTTGCCTTCAGCATTCATTTGTGTCTATTCAAGAATGAGAGCATGTGAAACTTTTTTGCCAGAGATTTGAAGAGTACAGAGCTAACAGGCTCCCCAATGAGAAAAAGACAGGAATCTCCTTTGGCATTGTAACCACAGAAGAACATTTTTTTTACATAAAGCTTACACTACAGGAAAGGATGTTTTCATACCGGAGTCCTTATTTACAGATGAAAGTCCTCAAAGTGCCTCTAACTGTAGTGTTGGCAGGAAAGATTTTAGACTATATTAATAAATGAACAGTAGCAAATTACAATTTCAGAGTGATATTCACTCAAGATTTCTAAAGAACACTGTTCAGATCTGAAATTGATTAACTATTAAGAGTAGCGTGTGATCAGCTTTGGTATCACAGGAATGAAATATGCCAAACACAGTACCATCTGGTCATGTAAATCTCAGAGGATCCAGTTCTGGCTTTCATTCAGGACAAAATGATAGAGGAGAGGAAAAAAAACCCCAAACAAAAAACAACCAAACAACAAATAACTGTATTATTAAACTGAAGAAAATGTTACATATTGGAGAACTATAAAACGAGCAAAGACATAGAGAAGATGAGTGGAAAATAATCCTCTCGTTCTCTCAATATCAAAATGGCTTCGGCTGGGAGGGACATTAAGATCATCTCATTCCAACACCCCTGACACGGACAGGGACACTTTCTATTGGACCAGGTTGCTCAAAGCACCATCCAGCCTGGCCTCAAATGCTTCCAGGGATGGGCCATCCACAACTTCTCTGGGCAACCTGGGCCAGTGCCTCACAGTAAAGAATTTCTCCCTAAGATCTAGTTTGAACCTACCCCTTTCAGTTTAAAGCCATTCCCCCTTTTCCATTACTACAAGACCTTACAAAAGTCCTTCGTCAGCTTTCAGTAGACCCCCTATCCATACTAAAAGGTAGTAATAAAGTTACCCCAGAGCCTGCTCTTCTCCAGGCTGAACAATCCCAATTCTCTGAGACTTTCTTTATAAAAGAGCTGCTCCAGCCCTCTAAAAATATTAGATATATTATCTCTTATTAAGTTAGTTCTTATTACAAAAAAGTACTTGCAAATAAACTGTCTAAATGTTTATCCCTGAAATGTTAAGAAAATAAATTTTTTCACAAATTTATTTATGGAGGAAAAAACCCAACAAAACCAAAGCAACAAGTAAAAAAATAAGAAAGGGGGGAAAAAAAAAAGAGGCAAGTTCTTCTTACCATTCCTAGGAAAAATAAATGTGGTTTACCTGTTAAAGCGTCTTTCCTGTCACTGTCCCCATCTCCCACTTCCTTCTATGACCACAGCATCTCCCACAGCTCTGTGCCTACCAAGTACTGATGTCTGCCTTTGGGTTCTCCACAAAACCAAGGCTTTACAAAACCGCAAGGCAGTCAAGGCAGGAGGTGCAACATGCATAACTGTTGTGTTCTGATACACCTCACTCTGGTATCATTGTAGTGATCGGCCATTTAGCTGAACAGAGAGTTAAATCCACTGGCTTATTCTCTTCTTGGCATTCACCAGACTTCAGATTTCCTCTGAGAGAACCTGCTTATTACAGAGAGTGGTTTTTATCATGGGTATTGTCAACCCTGTCAGTCTGATTTACTTGTGAAACCAGTCAAGAATAACTAAACTACTTGTGAAAATGTTGAATACCATATTGTTTGCATTGGTTTCCAGTCCATTTCCTGGAAGCCACACTACTGAATGATTTGTGTTTGAGAACCGCTTGATGTTAACCCTAAAACATCATATAGAGAAAAAATACAGAACAAGGTCATTGTAAATGCAACATCTACCCCAAATTAGGATCTCATTCCTAGAACTACTGACAGATTAGCAATTTTTGCTCTACAATTATAGTTTCTTTGTCCTCCAGAGTCATTACCTTTTCCTTGCCTAAATCATCTCAGAATTAGTTCCTCATACATGCTAGCTTTTTCCTCCAGTCAGGTCAGCAGTGCCGTGAAACAAAGCTTCTCCACCTCTGTGCTCTGACCACAGCATTACACGGTCACTCAGATAGGCACCTTCTTATGGAAGTCTTTTCCTTAGGCTATGGGTTTGGGAATATTTTCTAGAACTCCTTGTGAAAGAGACATTTAGTTCGAACAGATGTTACAAGGCTCTACTGCACAATTTTCTAAGAAAATTGGATGAATTATGCTGTCATGTGGCTGTCGAGACTGTCCCTTGTAGAATTAATGTATACTCAAACACCACCTTGCATGCTGTATATATTATATAAAATACCTTAAATGGCTAACAAGCATGATTTGATAATTAATACAGACATACTCATACATGTACTTACATGGCCATGTTTCCCAGACTCAAATGCACATAGATATTAGCAATAATGACGACAGAGTCACCTTTTTCAGAAAAGTAAGGATTTTGAAGTTCTAGATTTCATTAACTGTTGTTAATACTTGCAAGGAATTACAGGGATTAGTAGAAAACAACTGCCAAGCTCTTTAGTTAGAAAATCATTTGTTCTTAGCATCATCAGAGTAGGGTCTTCACTTACTATTCATTTTCTTTTTGGCTACAAAAGCTAGCATTTTTTTGAATCAGTATGAAAAAGAAGCTTTTAGAAGTTGTTTATGCAGAAAAGAATAAGGTACCAACAGGAGGAAGCATATTTAATTCGATTATGAAATAGCTGTATTTTGAGCACAGGCTTGCTGCTTAATTCAGAAGCACGCTGATACAGGCATCTGGTGGCTTCTTGTTTGGAATAGCACTGCTATTCCCAAATATTTTAAGATCATGAGTTTTCTTATTCCTGAGGCCTCAAGAGAACACACTTTTTTTTCTTTCTTTTTTTCTTTTTTTTTTTTTTTTGTACAAGGCACTTGATGTTCTCCTAATTATAGGTTTACCACACTTCATTTTGAGCAGAGGTCAGCACTAAAATGATGCATTTCAAAGAAAGAGAGAGAGAGAGAGACATGCCAATTTTCTACCAGTGTAAAATTTTCTACCAATGTAAAACGACACTGCTTCATTTGACCAAATAGTTCCTCTGCGATTCTCCAGCTTTTGCAGAGAAAACATGCTGACTCCTGTACTCTCTCAGAGCACACAGCATTCCTGCACACAGCCGCAGTTCATGGCCCTGCAGAGCAGAGACAGCCCTCAAGAGATGGAAGGAGCACTCGAACTTCACCAGTCACTCTTTCCTTTGCAAAAAGAGAGGTTTCTCGAGGTACCCTCATCCCATGCACACAAGCTGCATGAGATGACAAGCTGCAGCTGTGGTATCTCATGATCTCTGTCCTCTGCCGCAGGGACAGACAACTCCCAGAATGTCACAGAGCCAGGTGGCTGAAGACTTAAGTAAACAATAATGTGTGTGTGTGTGTGTGTGTGTGTGTGTGTGTGTGTGCGCGCGCGCGTGTGTGCGTGTGTGTGTGTGTTTTGTCACGATCACTTAGTTTGTCCACTGTACCATTTTAAGTCAATGGGGTTTTCCCTGTTGCTGTGACAGTTCAGTGATATATTTGAGAGAGAAAAGAAGAAAAAAAATAAAACCCCAAACTCTGCTCTTCTTAACAGACAAACTTGGAGGTTTGGATACACATCCTTACCTTTTGGGATAGAAGTTTCTGGCTGGAGAAGCCTAAGTCCTTAAATTCTGTTTAGATTTGCAGTGTGGTTTGGTCATTTTTAATCTAAAGTATCTCCTATTTCCAGCAGGAATTTTACAAAGTACAAAGCAGGACAAAATATGGTCCAATAATCTGAATAATTTTTTATTGTGTAATTACCAAAATTGCCTAATGTGCTGAGTGAATTTAGTGACTTCACAAAGACACCAAACTCACATCATAAAATTTTGACAACATTTGATTCTTTCACGTGACATTTTTTAGCCATGGAATAAGCTTCCAGATTTTCTATTTGATATAAATTATAATTCTTCCAATGGTCTCCAATTAAACTCCCTGAATTATGTAGTGGTAAGAATCCCCTTTGTTAACCTTACTATTGTCATTGAACAAATGAGTCATATTAAATAGTTCAATGTATAATAATAACTCAGGAGTAGTTCTTCTTTCACAAATGACAGCAGCCTCCCAACCTTTTCATTTTACTGGTTAGAACTGAACTTAACCTTTCCCTTCCCTGGGGTGGCCTCTTCACAGTCATGGTTCCCGACCTAATTCTTAGCTGTTTCCCTAAAGAAAATAAAATCCCCTCCTGAATTTTGAAAGTGGTGAAAAAACCAATGTCGATAATGTTTAATAAATAACCTTTGTTAAAACAGTCTAAATCTATGTAGAGTAAGCCCCAACAGCCCTCTAACATCCCACAGCTGATTTGCATATTGGGTCATGGAATGTGTTGTAGGATATTTGACTGTAGACCTCGTTGAAATATTCATCAGACTGTGTTCCAAGTAACATTCAGTACAAATTGTCATTAGACAATGACTGCTTATTGTGAATACCCAAAATACCACTGGGTTTGCACTTTTAAAAAGCCAAATCTGAGATATATTCACTACTTAAAATCAGCTTTTAGTAGCCTTAATTATATTAAACACAAATTTCCCATAAGAGTTGCACAGCCCTGATCACATCCATGCACACACTGTTTAATTGAGAGAGGCCATCAGACACTGACCTGGTACAGCAAACTCTGCTTCCTGCAAGGGAAAAGAGAACTAGAAGGCAGGAAGCATGCATTCTGACATGGTATGAAAAGGGTATGTGTTACAAAAAACATGGTTTTCAAACGTCTGGACTGCTGGCAAATCCTCTTTCATGTGTGAGTGTTATGGAGAGGATCTTAACCAAACCAAAAACTCTTTCAGAATTTATCAATGCAATGAAATGCATTTATAATCCAGTTCTATCATGTGATAATTTACTTATGACACATGACTTTTAGCTGTTGTCTGTGTTGTTTCCAAGACATCAATCTCTCATCTATCTTTAAAGATGAGTCCTTACACAAATATTTTCAATTTCTTTGCCATAGGAAAATTGAAATGTCCCATTTTACAAGAGTCTTAAGTGCTATAATATAATATTTTACAGCAATGGTGGAATTTAATGGACTTTGAGCTGAGCAAACTTTTTTTTCCTTTTTTTTGGATTTTTAAAAAGCATTCTTTCTTATAACCTGTGGTCTCAACATAATGGGACCAACAGAAAGCATAGGAAGTTTCTACTTAAAAAATAAGAATCTCCAGCTCCAAAGTTTTCACAGATTATTTGACATTACATCTGATTCAATTCTAGACAGTAGGCTAACACACAATTTTGTGAGGGAGTGTTCCACTTAAAAGAATAAAAGCAAAAACTTGTAGATGATGATTTATTTTTATCAAAGGCCTTTGCTATCAATGCTCAAAGGTCAGCAATATCTGAAGTAGATCTGGTAGAAATGCAGAAGTCAGAAAGAGAGGAGACAAATATTTCCATCCCCATAATGCTTGCTTCAAAGCTGTTTTGGTTTTAACTCTTCAGAAAGTTTGTTTCCCAGCTCCATCGTATTCAATAAGGATCATGCAGAAAGCTTCTTCAGGAGAAATCTCCAGTGAAAATGGCTGAGTCAGAATGAACCTCTGCAGAGGTTCCTGCTGTTCAGCTGCCCCATTTCAGAGATGGAGAATGAGTAATTCGTTCACAAACTCGAGTTTAAGACAGCTCTGTTACCCATGAGTAGTAAAACCACAATCGCATTAGGCAAATTATTTCATGCAGTTTAGGCAAAAGCTTTATGCCTTGCCGGAGCATATTTCTGTGCAATGAAAGACCACACATGTCACAGCCACATTCTTATAGTCAGAAATTTTGAAAGCTGAGAAATTTTACTGGTGTTGCATGTCATATACTGCTCACAAAGAAACAGGTTTCCCTTAATACCCCAAGTCCCATTTTAAAAACCTCAGAAGGAGAGATAAAAGCTTATGCATTTTGGAAAGGTCTACATACTATCAGAAATAATTTTTCCATATTGAATAATACACCAGGATTAACACTTGATGTCATAGGATCTGTCACGTCTAGAAACAGAAGCCTCCTGCTACTGGGCAAAGGAAAAATTAGCCTATGCAGCTTTCTAAGAGTATGAAGTGCCTGCCTCTAATGCTGATGAGTATACTGAAACCTTAATCCTTTTGCTAATCTGGAAAAATTGCCAGAATACCATCACTTTCAACACAAAACCAAGTGAAACTTGGCAACTCCAATGAACATCACTTCGGATACTTTAAACAAACTGAAGTCCAGGATGAGAAACAAAACTCAACAAATGTGAAGCCATGCAAATCAAACCACTCAACCAAAACTATTCCCATGCGTCACTAGGAAAGGAAGCTCTGTTAATGCAGGGACCTTGCTCAACATCAGCAGCTAGCTGCCTGACTGGAAAATCCCAGGTGGCAGTGAGAGAAACCACAGTTTGCATTTTGTGCATCAGGTCCATTTTATCTTTTCTTTATGCTCTAAGTATAATGCTAAAAGCCCTCCAGGGGTCTGAACTTGCTGGAAAGACAACATATATTGCATCTTTACACAGTACACTCAATAACAGGGTGAGAGAAGCCTCTGACCATTAATTGATTTGGGCTCTTTTGTACAGACCAGCCCCAGACAGGGTTTAGCTGTTCAGTGGATTAACTACGAGTACCAGCAACTTCAGTGTCTACACCTTTGCTAGGACCTGATATACCCTTACTATAACATGAAATATGTGAGCTCAGCCACAGCAATGACAGTCAGAAAGAGGCAGAGCATTGAATAACCCCTGGAAATGGTACCTAACTCTTCATAAATTTATGGAACTCCTGAAAATCAAAACATGACTCTCTTGTTCACCATATCAACACAGTGATTGGTAGGATTCACAAGGCAAGCCACAGTATCTTTTACACATACTTAAAAATAGACATTGTATTTAAAACAAATTGATGCATAAGAAAATGTATTTTCATATTTTGAAGGATGAATTTTTAATAACTTAATTAAAACTTCACAAAAGAAAGAATCATTACTTGTTACACACTCCAAAACTATCTATATCAAACATGTGTCTCCAAAACTGCCCTCTATATGTATATTAATGATTCCATCAGATGCTTAAAACATGCCCTGAATAATACATACAATTTAAATTAACTCCCATTCTTAATGTTCTCAAAGAAAAGTGAAATCACTCAACTGATAAGTCAGGTTCACTCTCAATAATTATCATTTCAGTATTATTATTTATTATTAATACAAAATTCAGCGATCAGTATGTATTTACAAGCGATCTCAGTGAATCTCCACAGAATCCAGAAATTGCAAGTCACATCAACACTGTAGAACAATTCAAGGCTCAATGAGCAGAAAGAATACTCTCGCGGTTTGACAGGAAACTGGCTTAGACAACTCACAAAACCAATGACCTCTCATGGTTTAGAGAATTCTCTCTTGCTGCTGGTAAAAAGATCTTTCCAAGAGAAACAAGAAGTTTTCCTGTCCTTCAGGACAAAAAGGTCAGGGAATAGATCTACTTGTAGCAACAGAGTAGAAGCTGATCAATGGGTACTTGGACCTCACACATTTGAGACATCCCTCTTTGGAGTCACACAGTTACACCTGTTCTTTTTCAGATGACATCAAAACTTCAGTGATGCTTGAGGGAAAATGTTTTGAGTGTGAGCAGCAAGTCTGTTATCTAAAAAATTGCCCACAGCTTGTTAACTGGTGATGCAGATGTAGTTGCTTTTTTGCCAATGTGTGTAAGCAGTTAAGTGTAGTAGGCAGAGAAGGGACTAGAGGAAAATTGCAGAATGGACATAAAAATAGATACAATCAAAACAGAGAATTCCTTTAGAGAACAGGATTCAAGGAACTAAGAGAACTTAGGGGCTGAGGATTTTGCAGCAAATCTTAAGAAAATTATCATCACTTTCTTCTACTCACCCACACAGTCCATATCTGCAAAATTTTCCAGGGGAAGGTCACATGATTTGATTGGGGAAGTAGACGCTCTAGCTATTAACATAACTCATCTAGAGAGATGATACTTCCCTTCTGGTTTATGGAATCAATACCTGGGAGAAACCATACTTAGAGGAAGGGTGGGTTTGTCGAGTTACCCAAAGAGGTTCAAAGCCTCATTTTATTTGGCAAAGAGATTTTGTGTGCCTTCAGGGATGTTTCTCTCTCTTACACTTAATATCAGGACATAAGTGAGCCTTGTTGGAGAAAGGGATAAGAAAAAACTCTTTATGGTAGTGAACTACACTCCCTGCTGTCATAGACAAAAAGATTGGGTGAAACACTGCAGAAAGAGCCTCTCTCAGAAGTTCTCCTGCTCACTGCAGGAGGTAAAGCCAAGAAGAGCTTCCTTCCAAGCTTCCCTTGTGACAGGTAAACGGCAATTACTAATCCCATGAAGTCACAGATGCTTGTGTTTTCTATGGGGAGCTTGCCACTGTGCCAGGAATGAGCAGAATGAAAACAACTACAAATATTAGATAGCCAGGATAGTCCCTGGTACAAAAGCTGGCAATAACCTCACTGAGATTCCACCAGTTTTCCACAGATCTCTACCAGAATTCCACAGATTCATTTCATATGTGCCATATATAGTGTCATTTCTCTATATTTAGGAGTGTGATTTTTAAACTTCAAGCTTAGTCCTGTCCAAACTCATTGCCACGGAAGCTTTAGGACTGAATAGAGTGAAAGAAAGGCTGAGTACCCAATTATCAATATATTGAAATTGATTTCTAATGAATTTGACTTCTACTAAATTTCCAGTAGGAGAGTCACTTTGTAGACACATTGGCAATTTTGGCAGTCTTTTGCATAATGTTTCTACCTTTCCACACTAGATTTTTTACAAAGTGCTTACAGAGACAAATACAGTTCAGATTTCCATCAAACCCTCCTTTTTACCCATAATTCCAGTTTTATCTGCGGCCATTATGATTTTTTTTCCTCTTTGTTCACTTTAACAGTGAAGTGGAAGTAGTCACTCAGGATACAAGGGTTAAATAGAGGTCCAGCCAGCCTTTTCACACCATTTAAAACAGAAGCACATTTATTCACATAGTTCACTGCTGGGAAGAAAGCACATCTAGATCATGGGCCAAATTGCAGCTTTCTCTGTAGTATTAAATTAAGTAGAAAAGACAGGGACTGACATTCAAACCTGGTCTCAGCCTAAAGCCTCTCACACATTTCCCACTTCACAGCAGTAGGCAGAGGCATTTTGCCTGATCTTGTGCTCAGGAGAATTACAAGGCATTTCTCATTTCTCCTTGAAGGATGAATTCCTGCTCCTCTCCAGCAAGAACCATCCTCACTGATGGCTTTTTCCACCAGAGCCCTTGGAGGAAAAACACTGCAGTAGCTGCTGGCTGCAAAGTTCTGGCACTGCAGCAGTGAGCAACCAGGAGAAGAAGATGGAATGATCTGCATACTGCACAGAATTTACAGTCCATAAGGAGAGCATGTTGCAAGTGTGAAATGAATTTCAATTAAAAAAAAAAAAAAACAAAACAAAACCAAACCTTGGAATCCAAACTAAAAAAAGAAAGGTTAATGGCATTTACCTCCTAAAAAGGCCAGCATGCATACACTACAAGGGATGTCTGTAAGGAATGACTGATGAGAAACCACTTTCTGTATTGCTTCTTTTGAATCACCAGCTTGATCATGCAGAGCCCTGCATTGTAAATGACTGCACAGAGGAGAAAAATACAGCTTGGAAATCCCACCGTTCTGGAGAAATAACCAACCAAGCATCCATCTCGTAGATTTTGACAGGTCTAGCCCTAACCATACAAGTTAAATCTCGAAGATATGAGACTTTAATGTCTTGAGAGTACTGTTTCCCTTGGACACTGACTCTGTTCAGTACTGATTATTTTTAGGACACAGAGGTTGCCAGCTCCAAAGGAATGTCCCTAAAGGACTGCCCTAACAAGCACAGTCAGCCAAATAAATTATGACAACAGCTAGCATTACCATTTACCTGGCTGTATAACTTAAACAGCCTGACTATGTATAGCTTGGCAAAAACAGAGTTTCTTGGCCTTCCAGGTGTGCTGTAAGGTCAGTCTATTTTCACAGCCTCCCCAACAAAGACCATGACAACTGTAAATAGGGGCACTGATCCAAACTGAGAGCAACTATCATTTGGCAATGAATGCTTTTCACTCTGTATTTTTCAGGTGTCTGAAAAATGCAGGCATTAAAAACCTGCAACTGGCAAATATCATACATCAGATTAAGATCCCAGAGACTCACTCAGCAAAAAAACAGCTTGCCCAGGCTGGCAACCATAAACTGGCAGCCCTTAAGTAAGGTGGAGAGAAGAGATCACTTTGACCTTGGGCACAGAGCACCTCTCACCAAACCAAAGCAAGATTTCACCTTTTCACCCTCATCACCAGATAATACAAAAAGAGGGTAGGGTACATCTTACTTTACATTGTCCCTCCTTTGAGAGCCAGAAGTCTACTTGCAGCTTGTTGGATAAACTCAGGATTACATTACACTGGAATTAGGCAAAAGCACAATGGCAGACACGTCAGGCTTGGCTGTCAAAACAATTACTCATGGCATACAAAGACTGAAGTAAAATTTCTGGATTTATGACTACATGTCCCTGCTGAAATCCATGTTAGCCACTTGAAATCTGGCTCAGGTACACCCACCTGTGCTGCAGATCCAGCTGCACTGCAGTACAGACAGCTCAGCTACTGGCCAAATTACCTGGGGATCCAATTATCCCCAATTACACTGGGGATAGTCAATAATTAGACTATGCATGAGATTACACAAAGGTAACACGAAGGAGGATCCTTTGAAAGCCAATGCCATGCTATCATATGAAGGACAAAAGGAAGGAAAAAAAAAGAAAAAAAGGCAGCAATCTTCCTACTTATACCTCTGGGAATGTAATTCCTTCCTTTCAGCACAGCAAAGCTCAAAAATATAGGACACAGTGTGGGACAGAGGGTCAGTGGGTTACACTTATTTATACACTATCTGTATTTGGTTCAAGGACTCTCAGATAGAAAATAGAAAGAAAAAAGCCTTTCCCTGATGGAGCTTTTAGCCAGTAGAAACTGAAGATAATATTGTACTTTTACAACATGCAGTAGATCACCAAATTCATTTTTACTGAGGTTATAAGAAAATATTTTAGCTCTAGACTTCAGAGTTAAGGAGACGGATTTGTCATATGAAGTGCCTGACTGCTATTGTGGTTTGGGGGGTGGCGAGGAGAGGGGGGTATTGTTTGTTTTTACAGTGAGCTGGTATTGGTTTTGAGTTCAAGACTAATTATAGCATTGCTGTGTCTGAAAATAAAACATATTAAAGAAAAATGAACTTTCACATAAGCCAAAGGAAAGCAGTATGAAAAGTTCAAAAAAAGCAGGTCTATTCTACTCTATATTCCTTATTTAACTGTCATTGTTAGTGCTTTTTGTAATTTTTTAGGAGTTTTTTTTCCTGTTTAAACATTTCTGCACTTCTGCTTTCTCCTCGTGTATGAATGGTTTCTAGATGTAGGTTATAGAAAAGCTGTCACAGATCTACCACATCCTACTGTTTCCAGGTCAGCTTTCAGCTTGTGGGTGTTGCCAAGGGTCTGTAAGTGTTTGCTCTGAGCTTCTGGGCTCATCCTTCCATTCTACCATGATCAATTACAAGGTTTGCTGTTATGACACTGGGTCCAGTGACCTGGACACTTTGCTTCATCCCTGGTGACTTACAGAATTTTTTCTTAAAAAAACCACCCAAAAATCACTGATGACAAATAATAAGAAAAAAAAAATAGGTTGTTTTTTTTTTAAATAAAAACACCACCAAAAACAAAATAAAGTAAAACAAAAACAAAAACAAGACAAAAAACACCAAAAAAACCCCAAACCAAACCACCAATAAAAAACCCAAAAAAAAAAAAAAAAAAAAAAAAAACAAAAAAAAAAAAAAAAACAAAAAAAAAAAAAAAAAAAAACAACAACTACCACCAGCTAGAGTTTTATTCGGTTTAGGAGAAGCAATTAATCCATGTGCACAGGGAAAAACAACAACAAATCTTACCACAATCAAAAGTGCTGGAATAAGTATAGCTGGCATATAGACAAAAATCAAAACAAATCTTGTATCCCCTCCTTAAATCCTCTTCTATTTAAAAGTCTTTCAATGTACCTTGTTAAAAGTTAAAACATTGTCACACACTCTTCAATTATATGAATATGAGCTTTTTGCTCCATTGCCCAGAATTTTAAAGGACAGAACCCTAGCATTTCTATTCTTTTTTTTACTTTTTTTTCCTTTCATTACCCTTTGCCTGTTCCTGCCAGAATTCAAGCCATATATAAAATATACCTGGTGGAAAAATAGAAAAACAAATCCAAGAAAATGTACATCTGAAAGATGTTTGCTGGGACCATTAGAAAATAAGGACTACAAAACCAGTAAGCTAAGCTAGACAGAAAGGTTAAGAGCCATTTGAGGGAAAGACTATGATTTCTTTAAAAATAAACAAAATTAATACAAAGGGAGAACGGGATGATATCTATCTACTTTCATAAGAAATAAACCTCAAAGTGCTCTACACTGAAACTTCATGATAGCTCTTCATGTGAGCATTGCCTCTATTTATTAAAAAAAAAAAAAGAACTAACACAAATTATACAGAATATTTGATCTATACTTTTTAAGTATATTGGCTTCTGCTCACTGAAGAAGAGGGTTAGAATTACGTACCAGATCTTTTAAGGACTTTTAGACAAATGCGAGGTTTCTTTCACACAAAGAGAAGACACCTACCCTCAGTTTCCCTATTCTTCCTCGAAAGCAAACATTGGACTTCAGCTATGTAATCCATGTAACAGATTTTTCACACTGGGAGAGCGGCTCCATGGAGGCAGCTCCGTAAAAGGACAGAGGTCAATCAGCGAGTTTAGGAAATGTATGCTCAGTGTGTGTCTCACTGGTCAATCAAACCTTTTAATTATTTGCAGTCTGGGGCAGGATTTCATGGATACACCTATTTTTACAGTGTTCACCCCTGAGCTCAGGCTCCTCTCCTTAAAGGGATGGAAATCCAGACTCTGAATAGCAAATCTTTGGATTTAATCAAGGAGCTTTTAAAAGTTCATATTGTTAGCCTAAGTACAAAATTATGTCTTCTTAAATATACACTAGAATGTGACAGTCTCTACTCTGTTAGTTATCGCTCACATCTCTTACTCACTGCCAGAAAGCTGACAAGTGCCTTCAATCAAACCATGATGTGAATTTTCACCATCTCATTATTTTACTTTAAAAACAAGTACCAGTAAATGTCTGCAAAATTATCCCAATATTTTATTTCATGGATGTCTTAAAAATGCTTCTAAAGTATAACGCTGGCTCATATATATACACGCATTTTATTTTTGCAAATCTATGCTCACTCATTCTTTCCTTGTTTTCCATCTCTGTCAACCACCTTCTGTCCTAGCTGCTTCAAGGTAGAGGCCACCTTTCTATTCAATATTTGAACAAACTTCTTCAAAACCTACTTGGCCATGATTAGAGCTCTTAAAAATGCAGCAATATCTGCTCTGTCAGCAATAAATAAATGCAGCATTGATTCCTTTCACCAAACTGAACAATGTGTTCTCAAAAATCACAGGTCATCTGATTTTGATGATTCACTGTAGGTAATCCAGCCAGCAAGATTCAAATGGATATTTTCTGACTCTTGCACTGCTGTTCCAAATATCACCTTCCTTTTGTATACAAGCTCTTTAATAGAGGTAGGTTTAATTTAGCTCTTATGCATATTTATAATGGTCCTCTAATCACCACTGTAAACAATACACCGAAGCTGACAAACTCTGTCACAAGAGCAATTCTAGTAAAATCAGTGGGATGTGCACCTGATTTAGGACTTTCTCAAACATTGAATACTTGCTGACTTCATTCATGCCATATATTGTAAATGTTTATTGCCTCATTACTTACAGCTGTAATAAAAAAGCTCAGTTACACCATACCCAAAAAGTAAAATAAAATAAACTGTATCTTCAAAAACCATGAGATTGGCTTTAAATCATGTACTATCTTTAACATAAAATAAAAAGTTTATAGGGATTTTTTTTTCTTATCTTTATGTTATCATGGCATTTCTTATATGCTTTTTATGGCTAGAAATTCATTAATTACTTTTTATTCAAAGGCAAAGGTCTTGTGTAAATACAGGAGGTAGGGATTTAAGAAAAACCTGAATGTCATAGGAGTAAATAATGTAATTTTATAGGTTTTACAAAGATCTAAAAGCAAATTCATTTTTTGCTTCCATAAAATATATACTACCATTTTCTGAACTAGAATATTTGACATAATTGCTGCTTTAATTTAACTTGAATTTAATTTAATTTGAAGAAGAAAGGCATTCCAGAAGAAGAAAAGCTTTACTCACATACAGAAAATTGACAGATGCCTTTTTTATGGGTTGATTGCATTTTGGTGTTTTTCAAGTGATGACTCAGGTTTTCCTTTTGTTTATCCAGCCACAATTCCCTTCTAGCTAGCTTATTTTATTTTTTTAATGGAACATGTTAATTAAGTAATATATTTTGCTAGACAAACCTCAATTTCTCCCCTCTCTCTTCCACAGCTAAAAAACAAGCACTTCCCCAGAAAATCACTGTCTATTGAAACTGAAAGTCTTTAGGGTGTTTTGGAAGCAGAAGAGTTCGAAGTTTGAATGAGGTACTCCACTGGCAAGCTTTCAAACTTATTTGCAGATCAGGACCTCTTTTGTAGAAGTCTCCCCAGGAGGAAGGCAGTTAGACACCTGCCAGTAGCCCGCAGTGGCACCATCCCACTGTGATGTTAATGAGATGAATGGGAGCACTACGGAGAGCTGCAATAATTACAGGGTGAAGAGCTTGTCTTTTCCTGACCCTCCTCTCTGGGCTGCCTGTTCTATAAAGCAGGGTCCTTTGTAATACTAATTACAAATGTTAATTAAACATTTCTTTGGAATTTTGGCCTCCATTAATAGGTCAGATAAATAGGGAATAGCAATGACAGGCACAAGTCATTATCAGCCACATGAGAAAAATACCATTTATTTGTTCCTTTCCTTTGGTCCCTCCAAAGACATAACTTCTGGTTTTGTTTTATTAAAGAGACACTAAAACCACTGAAGTACAGCTTTTCTGCACTGAAATAAAATAAAAATAATTCTTGCTATAATGGAGTTAAACCTAGTTCTAAGGCCCATTCCACTACAACTCACTCCAGTCTGCGTTGACTTAACAAATTTTAACCATAATCATGGCTCTATCTCTAAGGCTACATAAATGCCCTTCCAAACACAGATTTAAGGAAACATTCATGACAGCTGTTGATGACAGCACAAAATCTAGTTTGACAGATTCCTCTGGCATGAGCAGCACATGGCAATTCAAATCATTGCACTAATCCCATCTCTAACCCCGTCCCTGGAATTACAGGAGTGACCCCTGCCCAGATCAGAACTGAGCACAAGCACTTGGCAGACATGGCCAGAAAAATAAAAGCTCTACCCCTTGCCTGACAGTCTACCTCAGCCAGATGCTCCCATCCAGGCTCACATGGAGAAGTAATTTAATACATCAGCAATACTATCCATTTCAGTGAAATAACGTCTGCTGGGCCAGCTCATCTTACCTTTCCTTATAGCTCACATGGCTAGGGCACAGGAGGGAACCAGACTAATTCCAAATTTCATCCTTTAATATTTTTCTCAAACACGTATTTGTGGTTTTAAAAAGCATTTGATGGCACCAAACAGAAACAATTTCTTTTGGAAGAAATTAAGTCAGAAGATGCACTTCAAAAGCAAAACTAATGCATTCCAACAAAGATACAAAGGAACCTCACTGCGAACATGAGAGTGATGAGAAGGGTTTCACTCTAAAGATTCATTTCTACCAGGCCATGTCACTTGCAAATGCAGACATAGCCTTTCTCTAATTTAATCCTACTTTTATTATCCTAAAATGAGGATTTTCCATTTTTTTCATTTTGTCAGACAACCTTAAGTCATGTTCTTCTGTTTTGACAAGAAATTGGGACTGGTGCAAGGCTGAAAAATCCACTATTTTCCCATACAGCCCCATGGCTTTGACAGCAGCCCAGCATATGGGAAATATCAGCCAGACAAAGCCTCTGGTACATCAATATCAGAAACTTCTGAAGGCTTATGACTTAAAGGTATCTTTATGTTTACTCCTTGTAACCATGGCATCATTGTCTGTGGCCATCAGACTGTGCTCTTACTCACTCACTCCTTCATGCACTGAACTTCAAAAATAGTCTGATCTGTGAATCACCTAAACACGTCAAAGCTTGCACCTTTACAGTACAGGATGGGCATATACACAAAAACTGACCTAGGGTCATCTACAGATTCACAGAATTTTACCAGAGTTTTGATTCTTTCATCAGAGATGTGTGAGTAAGTCATTACCACCACTACTCTGATAGCTTTTATTTCACAAAGCAGAAAATGTGTCTGTGTGGAGCCCTGAGTACTCCCACCATTTCCAAAGTGCCCCAAGACACATCAAGAGCCTCTCTCCTCTGCAGCTTTTTGTCACCCATTTTCAAGGCAAAAAGGCAGAGCCAAGAAAGCCCATGTCTGCCCAAGTCCACACTACTTAGAACAGCCTTAAAGCACTGTCACTGCCTGCGTCACAATGCAGTCCCATGGGCTTGGCCGAGTCGAGTAACTGTTTCCTCCTCCAGCTGCTAATCCAGCTGTACATTGCCAGTTCCACTGGTAGAATTGCAAGGAAACTACCTGGTCTAACACTGAAAACACAGCCATGGTAATTGAAACTGCTCAGAGCTCTTCTACTCTGCTGAATTTCACAGTAACTAGCAAAGTATTTTTTAAATCTCAGGTGATCCATTTATCCTTGCTTATCGTACCCACAATTTCAGCTGTGTTTGCAATTGCTCTGTAATGATTCTCAGGATCTAAAAACCAGCTTGAAATTCACGAGCAATATGGAATTTAAAGAGAAAAGCCACAAATAAAAGCATACACAACACTGACGCACATAAGAGACACTTCTGATTGCCTACACTGATTTCCTAGCACAGACCATTGATTTCTAGTGCAGAAATCTGTGCATCAGTCCACCACTTCTGAATTAGAGTCCATAGTTTTCGAAAGACATTAATTTTTGATTTAATTACTTCATTTGATATATTATTCAAAGTGTCCTTAAATAAGTTGCTATAAGGATTAAATATATAAATTATTAAAATTTGCCTTTTTAAAATCTGAATTTATCTGATTTCAGCTTCTGGACACTTGATCTTGCTACACCTTTTTCTGCCAAGATTAAAGAACCATGGTTTTCTCCACATAGACATTTTGAGATCATGACACAGTCACCTGCTAACCTTATCTTGATAAGGTAAGCAGACTGATTTTCCTAAAATTCGACACTGGAAGTGCATAGTTTTCTTCAGAAGAGAGAAGATAGCACTTCATAGAACTTCTCTGAAACACTGTGATACAGCTAGGTAGTCTTGTAGAGAAATTATCACACTTCTATCTTTGTTTTTATACAACACTATAAAAATTACTACTAATATAGTAGGAGGTTGGACCTCCCAACCACCCTGCAAATCTGAATTATCCTATAACCCTATAATTCCTCAGTTCTTCAAGAGAGAAAGCAAAGCCAAAAGTCAGTTTAAAAGGAAGATAATTAGCATGTTTCAGTAGAAGGCACTCCAATGATTTCAATAGGTTGTCATCATGTTATGCAGCTGAGGCTCTAATTCCAAGAGCAATAGAAAAAATAAAAATCATCATGGCCAAAGCATGACTTAATAAGGAGGTACGGCAGCTAAAAAAAAAAAAAAAGGGAAATAAAATATATTTTGCTATTATAGTAACTACTCTTCAAAGTAGATGTTAAAAACATGTATAGGAGACATATAAGTTGCCCCACAAAACACGGAACTTCCCATCATTCTGTAGAAAATATTTCAGTCTCTGTAAAAAGCTGAATGTTTCAGAAAGAGTTTTACGGACCAGTCATTTAGCTTAATTTCCATAACATTTTTGCAAGATGCCATAATAACTTTGTACCGAATGTATGGCAATTTCTTCCATTTCATTTTGCAAGACACCATAATAACGCTGTGCTAAATGTGTGGCAATTTCCTGGGAAATCACTTTTCACTGGACAAGACTCTAACCATGCCAAGGAATGTACCAGCACATGGCAGCATAGCCGTGTCAAGCATTTACCAGATATAGCATCACATCAGCTGCTTTAACCTAACTCATCTGTCTTGCAAATCCAAACCAGAAGGCCGTGACATATTCATGCCAACCTTTTGTCAACGTCATTCTAAGGAGTCTTAATTTTTAAAATAAATTATTACACTGGATTACT
The DNA here is from genome assembly GCA_036785705.1 of Acanthornis magna. NCBI lineage: Eukaryota > Metazoa > Chordata > Aves > Passeriformes > Acanthizidae > Acanthornis > Acanthornis magna. The sequence continues at coordinate 12,665,505 of JAWUZG010000025.1, forward strand.
GCTTTGAATGCAGGTCTTTGGATCTTTTTGACCCTGTCTGGGTAAGCTTGCACCACAGATTGTGTGTGGTCCAGGGTGTACTTTTGAAGCCAAGCTCTTAATTCTCCTCTGTTTGCCTCAATTTAGATGACAGTCTCAGAGATGATGATCTGTATCCCCTTTAGGATGAAATTAAGCCAGAAGACACATTTCAGAGCTGGTATGAAGGAACTTCCCCCACAAACACAGGGTGGCCACAGGGTTTTACTCTACAGATTCACTTGCTTATACAGACATAGCCTTTCTCTAATTGAATCCTATTTTGATCACTCTCATCTGTCAAAATAAGCTGAGAGAGAAACACGTTGGAACCAGCTGTTTATAACTGCTTTGTGTGGTTCTCTCTTTCCAGCATGTTTAGAAAATAGTTTGAATCTATTCAGCCTAGTGTGTATAAGTGCCTTTGGGTGTAGAAGGCTGAGGAAGCAGGAATTGTTGCTTAAAGAATGAACCACTTCGTGCATGTGCTCAATTTTTCATAGAATTTTTAGTGTGATACTTACTGTGAATGCATGGTTTATTCTGTCAGTGGTCTGTGGTTAACACTCCCTATATACCTATTGGCATGATAAACTGTAATGACTTCATAATAAAGTTAAAAGCCCAATATAAATGCAGAAAAGTAGGGAATTTCAGAGGTAAGATTTCGATTTCATCCCTCACCCTTCCTTGCATTTGAATGTTATGAAACAACGATATACTTTCTTTAGGCACAGATATAGAAAATGTCGTGACAGGAGTATTAACAGTGAAAACTGTGTGTTCTGATAGGTTCCCATATTTCCTCAAGACTTACATATTTTCTATCATTTTGCAATTTCCAAAATATTTTTTGTTAAAGCCTTTTTGTCTTTTATCTCTATGATAACTGTATCATTTCATATTGAGTCAATGCAGAAATAATTTGATATATTTTGAAAAAAAATCTACTTGATAGTTTACACTATTGAAGATCATGTTAATAAAAAAAGGATGTCAGACAACATAGCACCTCTTAATACTGAGTTGGGATGCCTGTGACATAAATGCCATGAAAGAGCCCTAGAGTTTTGGTTGGCTTTTTTATTTTTATTTAAATGTTTGTTTATTTTGCGGGGGGAAGGTTTGCGTGTTTGCTTTTGATTCAGTTTAGATTTCTTTTGTCTGGAGAAACAGTACCATACTCTAAGGAAAGTCTCACTTAAGATTTTTCCACTTTTTCATTTCCTTTTGACCTATAGAGCTAATGTTCTGGCATTGTGTCACATTATGCAGAACATAGGCTTATTTATTGATTATTGACATAAAAAGAGGATCTGGACACCCACATCCACCAATGAGTACTCCTGAAATCATGACCTTACAAATTGATCTTAGGTGCCTTGCATGACCTAGCAGGCTTTCTGCAGTTTTCAAAAGCAAGGAGCAAAATGCCAGCTGAAATTCAACAGCTCTGCAGATGTTCAGCATTGTCCAAAGTCAGCCCCAAATCACATTACTTATATTGAGTTAGGATCTTGGTGCATGATCTTTTATATAACTTTCCAGCTCACCTCTGCAGTCTGATTCCCCATCATATAACTTTCCTGCTGAAAGCAAAAGTCATGGTTCTTTCTACCTTTTTTGCTGCTGAACAAGTTTCTTCTAACCTGTTATGAAAGGCTTCCAAATTGCCGGAAGGGAATTTAGCTGAAAGACTCCAAGTAAGTGCTCATGCAATGATTTGAAATTTTGCCTGTGAATGATTAGAATTGGTTACATGAATAAAAGAAAATTTAAATATCAGCATGTGGGGGATTTCAATTCCCTGGAAGATACTATTTATTAACTATGCTGTATTATATTTAAGTCATTTATATTCCTTTAGTGCAAAACTATTTTTTTTTCTTCTGATATAATAGAGAATATCCTATTCTTACTGGAATAACATAGAATTCTAGAATCAGTTATTTAGAAACATCATTTCTAGAACAGTCTATAAATCTTTCAACAAGTGTTTTCACAGGAAAAAGATTCAATGAAGATACAAAGTCTCATAATTTTGTTTGACGTGGGGATTTTCAACTTAAAAGTCTGAAATTTTTCAAAATTTAAGCCAAGTTCCAATTCTACATTTTCAGATTTAAAAAAATAGAACTCTTTTAGGACAAATGCATTTTGCATACTGCAAAATAATTAAGGGGAAGAGAGAGTGATATTATTGTTAGTTCATGTAGGACATAACAGTTTCGAAGACACACCAAGCTGAATGATCTTTTATTAGTACTTCTTATATTGTCAGAACTATTCAGAATTGTGATGGTGCTCCACCCAACTGCCCAACCTGACCTTTATTTCCCAGAACTCTGCTCAATTCATTGCCATCAGTAGTGATGGCAACAAACACGTCTGGCTGTGACGATTGCATCTGCCTCACAGTGGATTCAGGAGATACAGGTGACACGATAGCCAAGGTCTATCTGAGAAACAGACACCCCATACACACACTCTCCTTCCCCAAACCATAATCCTGGTCAAAGTCTGACTCAAGCCTAGTTGAGAAGAAACTAATTTCTGTAGTCAGTCTGAAAATATGTCTGTAAGCCAATTTCTTACTCTATAACAGTGGACAGTCCAGGACCTGCTGAGCTCTCCTGCATGGACAGATCCACCCTTGAGTACAGATGCCTCTCAAGGTTACTCTTTGAGGCTGAAAGATTCTTTGCTGCGACAGATTCTCAGTGATTAGTAGCATGCTAAACTTGGAAATCTTGGCTAACACAAAGGATTGATTGTACACACATAATTCTTTAGACACAAAGCGTTCACTTAAGTCTGGGGCTAAGTCTGGATCCAGATACTTATAAACTCCCCTCTGAGAAGGAGTTTACAATGCAAGGGGGTCCTTCCTGAACCTTATGACTAAGTCAGAGGGTCTCCTTGATACTTTTGCCTGACCTTTCCCTCTATGCAGTAAATAATCAAATGTACCTCATCACTGAATTTTGCTAACCACTGTCTCATTTACTATCAAGCCTTGTTAAACCTCTGTTTTTATTGATAAACATATTGCTGCTTCTCTCTTTAAAAGAAAGTGCATCACTTCATCCAGAAGAAGAATTACCTATGCTTGACATTAACTCAGTCCACGAAATTCTGGTCTCAGATGGAATAAGGAAGAATTGCTACATCCACTCAGAAATTCAGAGGCAAAATCATACAGAATAAGGGTACAATAGGAAGAGACCTATATCTTCAGGAGAGCTGTTCAAGGCTCTTTCCACAGCTAAACAATTCTTTTAGTTGGTGCAGTAAGAACATTTGCCTTAAAGTTATCTTTCCACAGAATATTCGGGGAAGAAGCTAAAAGCCTTTGTTCTCAGGGAAACGCAAGAGCTGCAATTACACCAAGCCCCTTGTGGGGTATTCTGGAGGGAAGAGGCCCCTTGTGCAATGTCCTTTTCTGCACATCCAAACAGAAGTCAGGCATAATACATTTCAGAGTCAGGATGCTGAAATCCCCTGCTACTTCAGCAGAGCAAATCAGGATGCATACTTTCATCCTGCATATCGGGATGAAAGAGATCAGTGCTGAAGACAAAGGAGGAATAAAACAAACTCTGCAGTGAGAAAAATGAGATGAGGAAACTTTGCTGTCTGCTGAAGAAAATTCAGTGTTCTTTTTGCCACAAATTAAATTTTATCAGTGCCAAATATACTTGATAAATAGAGTCTTATGGTTAGGAACTTTACTTCTTTCTACTCTGTGCAGGACTCCTGCCCATTTGAAGACAAAGCAGGGGGCAGTGAAATACTTCAGACAGCTTTACTGCTACAGTGAATGACACAGCCATACATGGGAATGGGAATAAATCATTTGCATTTAATTGCTGAACCAAGCAGTACAGCTTGTATACCTGCAGGTCTTCAGCCTGGATATATAGAAAGGGGATAAGTAAAACCATGTTTTGAGGATCTGAGTAGAAATTGATAAACTCTGGTTCCAGAATGGAAATGCCTTTCACATGACTGCAAGGCAGGAGAGGGTGGCTTTGTGCCAGGTTGGAATGGTGTCATTTCAGTGGCCTTGGGTGGAGCCCTGACTTTGAGTCTGTCTGAAGGTCTTTCCAAGACAGGGAATGAGCTGCAACCACTAAAAGGAAAGAGTGGCCAAGCCACGGACTTTTGCCTTATGCTGACTATGTAGCAAGTTGAATCCTGGTACAACAGATATGGTATGTCCCCAAAAGTTCATCTCTCATCCTTCCTCAGAGCCTGAGATGTAGAGCAGTTCTGAACCTCCAATTGCTATTACACCAACACAAAAGCCATGGCTTCAAGCGACTCTAATTCTCACTCGCTACAGGTCCTGGTCCCCCCATACAGACCAAAATTAAAGAAGACTGAGCTCTGCCTTCACCCTTCAGGATGTAAATATCAGGACAACCACCAAGTCAAACTGACATGTCAGGGGGAAATCTAGCCTGCCAGGGTAAGCCCTAAACATGTCCCAAGGAAAAACAGAAGTCTGTCTCTGCTTGCCAGAGTTATTGATCCACTGCTACACAACAGCACTGAATTCTCCCTTACTGGAGCAGCCTAGGTAATCACAAGCAGAGTTAGGAAAGTCCTTTCACACAAGCTCCAGAAGGCATGATCGGGGAATGAAACTTCTGTGCTAGTGCTCCTCTAGGAGATGTCTTCAAATATAATGCTGCAATTACACCCTAATGAGTATTTCAATTCTCATTAAAGGTGGAAAAAATATCCAAAATATGCTTTTGCCATTTTCCACTATGTCAGTTGGCTGCTCTGTAATACATATTAGAAGCAGTTGTAGTTTTTAGTGATGTGGGAAGTTTGGGTCACCATCTTGCTGGTCCCTTGTCAGACAGAAAAATTCAGAATCTGTTCTCTCCCCTTTCCTTTTTTCATTTTTTTTTCTCTGAACAGCTTGAATGTCAGACTAAAGAATAATCCTGTTCACAGCTAATGTGCAGAAACAGGATTGACTAAAAAACTGACTTAAGAAGCTTTCATCTGGGTCAGGACATATTGATACCATATTCAGAGATATATGCTCTGCACACTCGTGCAGAGATAAATGTTTCAATTGTAGGCTTAAGGAAAAACCCACAAAAAAAACCCCACGCCACACTCCAATGCCACAGCTACTGAAATATTAGACTAAGTGAAACAATTTCCACCCACATTTGCTTTCATCACAGATTATGCAGTACTGCAAACTACTCAAAATAAAATGTTTCCTTCCTATACAAAACCAGCTATGCAATAAGGTTTATTTTCACTGTTTCTGAGTACCCATATACAAGAAAGTAATTGTAACAAATTGTGCTTGTCATAATGTCAGAAAAAAGGAACCACACATTTAGGTCATAGCCATCTCTGACAGTAACTGATCCACCCATCTGCTTGGGACAAGACAACTTTCGTGTCGCTCAAGGTCTTTTCTGTACTGGATCACTAAACCTATTTCATTAGTAAGTATCAACACCATGGATTTTATCTCTCACCAGTGTCTTCCAATAATGACAACATGGGTCTTTCAGAAAATGACATGAAGGGAATCCAGCAAGATCAAATCCCACAGTCTTCAATTTCCTGTTGAATGCTGGATATGAGTGATTCTTTATTACTTCTTATTACAGTTCCAAGTATCATTAATGATAATAAAATAGTAAGAAAACAGTAGCTGTTAAGCTGGCTGTTATGAAGCAGATAACTTTACCAGCCCAGCTTATAAATGGCCTGAGCCAGCTTTTCGGAAGCCTTAATATCAGTCTTGCATAGCTTGCACAATAATACACCCATATTAAGCATTTACTTTGACTGTAATCCCAAAGTCTTAAGAGTAAATTCAGCTTCTGCCTGTGTATATGTGTGTGCACAACTCATCTGGTTTCAGTGATGCTGCAACATCTCATATGGGGCTTAAATTCATCCGATCCAACCTTCTGTTGAAATCAGGGCCTTGTATCAGGTTAAGCAGGTACCTGTCAGTCAGGGTCTAATATATCCAGTGAACAGGATCCTACCATTTCTCTGTCAACACATGGGTTCTCATGGTTCTCTGTCTCACTGCAGTCAGAGGGAGCTGCCCTGACACTGTTCATGCCTGTTACCTTTTTCTTGTCACCACATAGTTATGAGAGGGTTCTTCCATTTCATCTATAACTACATTTTAGAGATTGGAAAACTGATCTGTGCCAGACAAAGCCTTCACTCCCCTAGGTTGAATAAACCAAATTTCTTCATGGTCCTTTATACACCGAGTTCTAATCATCTTGGTGATACACTCACCAAAGCCTTTCATTTTTCAATCTCTCCTGAATTGGAGGATCAAAACTGGACAGCCTATCAGCTGTGGCATATCAAGCACCAAGTAGCACAAAAAAATCACATCCCTTTGATCTCCCAGTTGTACTGCAGCCCAATGGGCTGCTTGCTTTCACTGCTGCAAAGCTGCACTGCTGGGTCATGTCCAGCTTGCTCTCTACAGAGATTCACAGGTCTTTCTCATCTGCACTACACTCCAATCAGCCAGACCCTCATCTGCATTGCTGTTTGGGAATATTCCAGAGCATGAGCAGAACTTCACATTAGTCTCTTTTAAAATGTTGTTGAGCCAGATTTCAGCCTGTCAGTGCCTAAGTGTGGAGGCTTTTCCTTCTCATTTTCTACTTCTCTTCCCAGTCTTGCATCATCAGCAAGCTTAGCACAAGTATATTCAAGCCTTTCACACAGATTTTTTATAAAGGTATTGAACAATATCAAACCCAGTGTCAATCCCTGAGGAACTCCAGTTCCAAATTTGACTTTGAGCCATTAGCCAACAACAACTTTGAGCTCAGCAGCCTAGCCAGTTCTCCACACAAGTTGTGGCACTTATCTGAAATATGTCTTACCAGGCTGCCAACAAAGGTGTTGTGGGAGACCATGACAAATGACTTGCTAAAATTATGGTAGACACTGTTCAAAATACTCCCATCCTTTATTGACTAAGTTGTTTCATAATGCAAGACAGCAGAGCACAGTTTAACCTCGGTAAATCTGTTCTGACTTTTTCCAGTCACTTATTCTGTCACATCTCACCAACTTGTGTGTGTCCAGTATTTAGAGCAGGTTTGTAACTTGACCCTACTGTACTGTTAGTGGCTTGCTATTTGTTTTGCTGCTGCTTCCTGTCAAAGGCACTTGCAACTAACTTTAGCTGTTAAGACCAAAGCAAAGCAGACATCAGGCATGTGAGCCCTTTCTGTGCCATTTTTGACCTAACTTGCCAAAGCCATCCAGCAGCAGGCTTGCATCTTCCTTGCATTTCTGCTTGCTATTATCATACCTATAGAATCCTGCCTTGTTTTCTCAATACATCTTCAAGGCTGCTTCGAAGTTTTCTGACACTTCCAAAATCCTTTAGCGTCCGAAGCAGATACTTGCGGGATCCTTCCTAACAACGCCGTGAGTGAAGATTAAATCTGTTCTTATGGAGTTCTAGGGTTTTTTTCTGATACTTACCTTCCTCCGCCTCTTAAGATATTAAACCCTATTACTGTACAGTCCCTGCAGCCCAGGCTGCTATTGAAGGTCATAATAATGGGTATTATACCTGTCTATAGACCATACAGGCCTACAAAATAACAGTACCTATCTACAGACCATAAAACCAGAGGTAAATTGTCCAGCTACCTTTATAAGGCAAGTTTAATAGCATCATTAGGTACTGAAAAATATGGGCCTCATCCTTCTCCCTATGAGCTCATTAGGAGTCACCAGTTAAATTTCATTCTGCAGGGTAATTTGCAACTCATCACACAATCCACATGACTGTGCTGAAGTTACATTTTACACACTCCATATTTTGAGCTGCAAATTATGTCTCTGCAAACATCAGAAAAAAGGCAAATGACACAATTCTATACCAATGCACACAGCATGAGTAATAAATAGGAGGAGCTGGAAGCCATAGTGCAGTAGGAAAGGTATGACATTGTCCCCATCATGGGAACATGGTGAGATGACTCACATGGCTGGAGTGCAGCAATGGATGGATCAAAGCTCTTCAGAAGGGACAGGCGAGAAAGGAGATACATTGAGAAGGAAATCTTAAAGGTGCAGGAACAGGCCAGCCCTGTGTGCCAAAAGATGAGCCTGCAGAGAAGAAGACTAGCCTGGCTGAACAGGGAGGTTTCACTGGAATTCAGGTTTAAAAGGAGAGTTTATGACCTTTGGAAAAAGGGACAGGCAGCTCCAGAAGGCTATAAGGATGGCATTAGGTCACGTGGAGACGGAATTAAGAAAGGCAAAAGCCCAGCTAGAACTCAATCTGCCCACTGCTGTGAAAGATAATAAAAAATGTTTTTATAAATACATAAACAACAAAAGGAGACCCAAGGAAAACCTCCATCCTTTATTAGACATGAGGGCAACACTGTCATCAGGAATGAGAAAAAGGGCAGGTTCAGGTTGAACATCAGGAAGAATTTCTTCACTGAAAGGCTGGTTAAGCATTGGAACAGGCTGCCCAGGGAAGTGGTGGAGTCATCATCCCTGGAAATGTTCAACAAACAGCTGGAAATTGCACTTAGTTCTATGGTTTCCTTGACGAGATGGTATTTGGTCAAAGGTTGGACTAAATAACCTTGGAATTATTTTCCAAACTTAATGATACTATGATATATTTTTAATATTTATGAACTAATTGAGGGTGAGTAGATGCAGAAGTGATACTGAGATTTTTCATTAATTCTTAAAAAAAAAAAATCTTGATTTTTTTACAGCCAAAAGAAAAAACTCTCATTAACCTTTCCAAAGACAGGATTTTAGCTTCTTCCCTGCTGGCCTGACAGTATTACAATTTTCAAAGAGTTGTGCAAGTCTAAAGGCTACGTCCTGTCACATGTATAAAATTTACTATAGCTTAAGGATCCCCTAGAATTCCTTTACATTACTGATAAACAAAGATAATGTGTATGATAAGCAACAGTAACACACAAGTTCCCAAGTGAAAGTTTGTATTTCACCTGGGAATGCCTGAATATCAGCCTTTGGACTGCAAGAATTTTTATCTAGGAAATGCTTTTGTTGCCACTGTATCTCAGAATACTGGGCCTATTTTTAAGAACAATTATTTAAAACAAGGAAACTACGATGACAGCAAATTAGTTAAAGCAAACAAACACACTTACAAACCAATACCTTTAGCCAATGTTTTTCCAAATAATCTGCCTTGGCTTTAACAGAAACTCCTGCAAGACTGAAAATTTTTAAATAGGCAACAGGATACTTTCATATACGAAGAACTGTTGGGTTTTTTTGGTCATTTTCACTGTCACAACTGTTTCCAAAGCCTGGAGTTTAAAGCAATCTCAACATTGTTCCATAAGACTTAGAAATTAAACAGCTACTGTGCTTTGCAGAGTCCTTTGATTGAGTTCTGCAGGTGGAAATTGAGGACTGGTGCCAAGTAGAGTCTGTGATTTCTAAATGTCAAAAATCAAAACTGTGTTATCTCGGACTTTCTTTCCCGACTAATGCACTTTTCTCTTCCAGAGGCTGGAAATAGGATTTCTTGTCCTAATCCTTTCTCTTTCTACATTTTGCCTTGTAATACAACAGAGTTTTGAGATTTTTCAGGAACTTTTCAGAATTAAAAACGTTCTGCAATAGTACCTTCAATTATTTTTTCTTTTGACCTAACAGAGTAGTTAAAACCAAATAAAGGAAAAACATCTTAACTTACGTAACTACAGTCACTGCTGTTTGGTTATAGACAACTCTACCAGTTCCCACAAGAATATTTGTTTTTTGTCTTGGTATCTCTCCTGTAGTCTCAGATCTCACAGTCAAGTGAAAACTTTAAGTAGAAAGGAAGTGTTAAGAAGAGAATACGCGTGAATTTTTTAGAAAGCTGAAAATACTCAAACCAGTGTCAGGATTTTATGATGCGTGGCTTGTGCTTTTTGAAGCTCAAGGTTGGCAATACACATATTCACATTGCCATAACTTGTAGCAATATTGCTTTCCTCATCCTGTTCTCAGCAAAGACAGGAAAATTCCTCCCCTGATGCCAATATTATTACAAAAATGGTTTTCTAGAAAAAAACACATGAACTGCAAACCTAGTGCCTTCTCTACAAGCATGATGATTCTTATCCCATTGTCTTTCAGGGCTCACCATTCTTGGACTCCAGTTGCACTTAGCTAAGGTCAGCTCCAGGTTTATATTTATTGGAAATAATGCATCAAAACCTTTAAACAACACCACAACACCTTTAATGCAGCAAGGTACTAGAGACAAATGCTGCCTAGCTTTTATAGCGTGCACATTTTTCACTGGAACTGTTTTCTTAAAACCAAAATAAAATACATTTTTCTATCTCCAATTTCTTTGTATTTCACGTAATCTCTTGGAATGAAATGTGGGTACAACATCCTGTGAAAATCAGTCCAAAACTTGCTAAATAATGAGGTGAAAAAGACATCTTTCTCTAGAATCCAAGGAGGAGGAGCCCTAAAATAAAAGGCAGCCTAGTAACTGCTTTGTTAAGATAACGTCATCAATATTTGCAAGTTTGATACCTTCTGGACACACACAGCTTGCAAGAAGACAGTCATCTGACTTTAGAGTCTTTGGGATTTGCAGCAAAGGCCTTTAATATCATTGATGTAATTAAATTTCACCAGTGAAACCAGAAGATTAACTTTGTAATGCTTTTTACTAAATTTACACAATGGTCCTGAAGTAATTGAGACCCACCTCATCCCTTTGTTATACTGTTACTGTTACTGTTATATATGAGTAACAACATAGACAGAAAATAAGGGGTTTTTTTTATCCTGAATGTTTAGACAGCAGGTGAAACAATTCCGCTTTTCAAATGCTGTAAAGATTCAAATTCATCTTCATGAATTTCAGATCTACACATTCCAAGAGAGAGAAAAAATGCTGTTAATTGAAACTCACAATAATTCAACTTCATGTGACAAAAACACTTTGTCTCATTTTGCATTTCCACACAGCATCACTCATCAGACAGCTATGCTGCAGGACTCTGTCTCTTGAGATAGCATGGGACTCAAAACTGTAACAAATTCTTACACTGGTATGAAAGTGTATTTCTGAATCATACGTATTAGAAAGATAATGCTTTGCACTGATTCCGCATTGAGCAGACCATAGCACTAAAACATTATTCATAAAGCCAAGATAATGGTAAAAGCAATCTACCTGATGATCTGATAGGTAAGTAAATGCAGAGATAGAGTGGGAGAAAGTATTTCAAGGCTACTCTAACATTCATTTTGCCAAGATAACTGTGATTGCTCCCACATGCTCGATAGGCACAACCAAAAAAATATAAGATTTTAGCAAGAGAAATGGGCAAAAGATGATGTTGGCATTTCTAGGATAAAATTTGCTTTTTTTGCTTTCAGTTTGCAGTACTGCTTTCACATACCACAGCTGATGTTACTAAGGAGTTCCAAGAGAGAATACCTGGGACAGCCTCAAGATGAAAAGAGGCTGAGGGAATTGATTTTCCATGCCTAATTCCTATCAAGTCTAATGAACAGAAATGATCTACTAGCCTTTTAGAAATGAGAAAGAGGGAAATAACAAAACATTGCCAACGTCTGCTGAGCAGGGTTCATTTTCAACTAGTATGAATATCTGTCATTTAAACACACAAGGAGCTGCCAAGCTGACAATGCTTTTCAATTATAAGAAAAGCCATGTCTGAAGTTTCTCTTTTCCTGAAGGGTGACATCTGTCTGAGTGGCAGACTCTGCTCTGTAACTTAAAGCATCTGCACCATCTTTTTTGCAATGTAAGATATCCATTGTGTCAGCTAGAACAAGGCAAGCAGATGCTCCTTACACCTCCTGTTAACTTGTGCAACAGTCATGTTGCCAGAGCTAATTAAGACTCACCGTTTACACACTTGACTTGTGCAGAAACAGACACCATCTTCTCTTCCATTTTAAAATTGTTTCTTGGTGGTTTTCTTTCAAATGTTGTGGGTCATTACTTTAAACACAGTTTATCACAGCTCTCAGTCGAAGTGTGTTGTTCCTAACAGGCAATATAACCTCTGCAACAGATAAAATCTTTCTTGCTTTCAGGATAAATCATCCTTTCTCTTGCAAAACGACAACATTGCTGTGTTTGTGCCCCCATGGAGATAATGTACTCGGGAATCTAGTGGAGGACCCTGTCTCAGTTCTGAGACAGAGCTACTGAGTATAGCTTCCACCACCACATTGCCCAAACTTCGAAAATTTCATGGACAAAAACCTGCCCTTTCTGCATAGCCTAGATTCCCAAGAGAATCACAAAACCTACTTTTATTATAGCTGGGCTCCACAGTCCAGTCATATTTTGCCCCTTTTAGGCAGGGCTCCAATGAAATTATAATATTGGACCACTCCATCCCTTCACAATTTCCTTCTCTCAGACAGCAGCATAGCATTCATCCTCCTCCACCTGTCTGGTTGCCTCCTCCTCTACATACCCAGAGTCCTGTGACCAGCAGTAGTGAAGGACAGGGCCACAGAAATAACTGAGCTGCTCTTTTACATTATGGAGGGGAACATGTGGACCGTTCGTTTTTTCTCCGTAAATTGTGAGAGTCCTCCCATTTGCTCACTGCTTGCGTGCTGCCATCATTGGCACATAACTGACATGAAACTCTTAGCACTTTCCAGACTGGTACAGGAGAAGTGTCAAAAAAGGCTTGTGGGGGTTTTAGATTTATTTTACGGATTTGGCAGTAGCAATCCTAATGGAGTAAGCTCATATGGAAACCAAATTGCAGCCAGTTTACCTGCTTAATTTGTAATTTTAGTTCATTTCTCATTAGTAATTGCATGGAACCCTAATGAACATGAAAATACAGAGTGAGTTATTTTTCACTGCTTTTCCAGGTGAAAGAGGCAGGTCTCTGAATTATTTCTTCTTATTAGGTAAAAAATCTTCCATTTGGTTGGCATGACAGTGACACAGGATCTCTCAACGGCTGTTTCAGAGAGTGCTGCAAACTACAGAGCTTTCTGTATGGGAAACAAGAGTCTATACCTCCACAGGTATTATGGGGAGTTATGTGGGTAAATCCCCACTCACTGAGATGAGAACATGTCTCATTCAACATCAAGTTAATAGCCAGCATTTTCCTAATTCACCATAGCAACAATGATATAATGGCAAAGGTGTGAGAACAGCCTGCTAAAGCAGACTGTGTTGCTGGACTGCAGACGGGGCAGACAACACCACACATTTTACCTCTGCCAATACAAAGCTTTGTTAATGGGCAGTGCAAAACTAGCAAAAGATAAAAGACAAGAAGATGTTGTGTTCAATAGTGTCCCCTAACTTCCTATGAGAAGTATACAGCACATTCCTGCAACTTCTCATGAACCCTACAGCTGCCCTCCAGGTGAAACATTGAGCATTTCAATGTCCCAACAGGAAATAATACTGCAGTCTGTTATGAGATCAATGAATTGTGGAGTCACACAGTTTCTTAAGATGGTAAATAGGGAGTCAAGCAAAACAAATTGTTTTATTACCTCCAAAATTCAAAAACCAGCCAGAGACCTATGTAACACAACTCATAGTAAACTGCTATTACAGAATCTGTGAAGATAATCAACAAAAAAAAAATTATATTATCTTACAAATGAAAACAAAGCTATGGAAAAGTTGATTTCATAATAATATGCAGGATAGCAGCACACAGTATAAGCTGGCTAAAATCTAGCCCTCTATGCAGTATCTCAGAAGATGGTATGCTTCGTTACATTCAGCTGCATGCTCCATTTTGCACAGTGTACATCTGTCTCTGAGGTTTTGTGCTCTCACATGGACATAATTACGGAACCCTGTTTACATCACTTGGACAAAATGAATATAAAATCTGGAAGAAATTCCAGGTTGCAAGCCCATACACTTAAATGGTACCAGGCTGCCACTTTAAATATTCATTACTCAGAATATTCTACGCTCTCTGGCTTACCAGACAAAAAAAAAAAAAAAATCCCTTTTCTCCTTTATAACAAGTGCTAATTTTTTATAAAATTGCATTCCTTAAAATATCCTTTCAGAACAACTAGAATCCATGAAAGAAGATAACATTACGCAAAAATAGGAGTGCTAAGACTGTAACATACACTAATTCATAATGTCAAGTCACTGAACAGATCAAATCATTTCCATTACAGTGGTATGAGATCCCTCATTATGTTCAACAAACTGAAAAAACGGGCAGCAATATGATGACCAAAACAAATCCTTAAAACTTTAAAGCAGAGGGTGGGGGACCAGGAGGAAGAAATGTAATGTCGTAAAGCAAACTGAGTACAACTATAAGCACGTAAGTGAAATACCTTAGTAACATGAGATACTTAGAAGTAGAAAAATTTGAGATTTTTGCTTCTTGGCAATTGATTTATACCTAAGTCCTTACATCATTCCACATTCAATTTACACAGAATTCCACTGACCTCGCATACAATCAAGACAGCACAATAACTACTTTATGGTCTGTGATAACACAGTCAATAATAGCTGCTTACACTTGTTCACCTCCAACTATTCTGTATCAATAGAACATCATGTCTTGAATGGTATTTGGCTTTAAATACTTTTTAAAATTTGTATGAGTATGCACACTAAGCTAGCACCCAACATGCACTTATTCTATTGACACAGAAATGAAATATGTCCTTGGGTATTCTTAACAAAAGAAGTATTCATAATAAAAATAATTCCTAGTTACCCTCTCAGTCACAGAAAATAGATAAAAAATTCAGAACTCAAAGGGAAGGAGATGGGGTTTTTTGTAAAGTACCTATACCTTTTACACCTCATGTATAATTGCAAATGCAATTACAATTTTCCTCCTTTGTGTTTTAAACTCAAGTATGAGCAATATGTGATGGTGGGTTAAATTCAGTGCTTGGGCTTTTTCTCACTTCATCTCTAATTTCATATGGTTCCTCTTTGTATTACTCAGAGACAGCACAACAGTGGATAGAAGATTAGAAATTCTGCACTTCATAAATATCTATGACACATTCTGTGTGGCTTTGTTTAAACTATCTTAATCTCATAGGAGCAGGTGGTACATGCTTCCTATTGTCAATCTAACCATATTCACAGCAGGTAAATTTGGCTTTTTTAGGGAGAACTAAAAATCTCTGCAATAATAATACATACAAATCTTATCCTTCTTGCAACACTTGTGAAATTTCATCATCCTCTTCTCAAGACGTATCCTAAGACTTTCAGGGAAAGGGAAAAAAACCCCACCACTACTCAGAGGAGCAGAACTGATTTAATAGCTTTCTCTTTCCAGCCTGAGCCTTTCTAAGCAGTGCTTTGAACCAATGCCCTCTCAGATTCAAATAGTATGACTAATAATTGCCACATAGGTCTCAGAATCTGCTGTGCCCATTAAGCTATAGTTAGTTTTTCCTCCACCCCTTACTACATCAAACACAACAGTCAACTTTTCTTAATGATCTCTCACTCTCCAGGCAAACCTATTTGCTTTATCTTTCGTTCCTTATGCAGCCTTTAACTGACTTACAGTAAGCAACCCAGTGGTGTGGCGGTCAGCAGAACGGGCATGTTTGTTGCTCTGTTCATTTAAGCCTATTGAGTCTTGTATTAGAGAGATAATTGAGAATCTCAACCTTTTTGTTTACTCAAGCCCTTGAAAATCCCATCTTCCTTTGACTTTAATCTGGTAAACCTTTGATGTTCGTTGTTAACCTGCTTGTATTTATCAACAACTCAAAATTCACATTACTACAGACAGGCAGCAAGCCTCTGCTTAGTTTATGCTTGTGATGGTGGGGAGGGGGACAAGGGTGGAAAGGGAAGCTTTATTGAACCAATTTCCATTAACAAATCCTTCACACTTGAAGGGTTTTCTCTTACTACAGGATATTTCGACAAGCTACTGCTTAAAAAGTGCATTGTACACATGGAGGTGTTTACAGACCAGGAAATATTTAATTGCTGGGAGAATCACAGATTAAAAAAGATACAGTTTCAAGGAAAACAAAGATGCTGCTTACTTTACAATTATCCGTTTCTTAAGGTTTTTGTATTAATAGAGATTCCCCCAGTGAGGTCATTTTTAAGAAACTTTTTTTTCCCACTGATGTTTTCAGAAATCACAGGGGCACTGCAATAATAGGGCACACCTTTATTCCATTTAGACTGGCTGGTTCCTTCACCCCTGCTTACACCAAAAGCAGCAGTTCATTCCCTCTGCTGTACCAGTGGTTCAGGGACTAAGTCTCCTACAGGACAATGTGACCTCAGCAGTGATTTCCCCACAAAAAGAAGCCCCAACCACTTGCTGCAGTCCCCAGGGTTCTACTCCTGGTGAGGTACTGCAAGGGCTTCCCTGGGGCTGAGACCCCAACCACCAAGTATTTAAGATAAACAAAACTAACACAGACGTGCAACATGTCCCACATCTCACATGGAGGTGAATGGGTGAATATCTAGAACAAAAAGAGTAAAAAGAGTGGTCTTAGGGGTGCTCAGTGGTGCTCCACAGATCAGTTGGAAATGCTGATGTCAGACAGCCAAAGTTTGTACTGATGACCTGGCTATTTATAGTCAGAGGAAAAGGAGCAGCACACTTCCTCTGCTTCCCACTCCAGCACTTACCCCGCTAAGGCCTTACCTAGGAACACATCCAGATTAGAGCCATTGATCCCTCGCTGTCGAATCACCCGGGGCAAAGAGCAAGTACAGAGCAGGAAGCAACTGTGGAGCTCAGCTTTGCTCGGATTCACACAGAGTCTTGCTGGCATTCAGAGTTCGCACTGCTGCAGCCAAGGTGGGCCACCAAGAACAAAAGCCACCAAGGGGCTGGCTGTCTAGTGAGCAAGATCAATATGACTTGTGGCTCCTTCCTTTGACGTTCACCAAATCTTTTTACGCTGTGCAGAATAAAGTCACCCCTGAGAGGAAACCAAAGTCAATTCACACTTGCCCCACATAGAGTCAGCAGCCTGTGAAAAGTTTCATGGATACTACAGCATCTGGCTAAAGGTCCAGCTAATAGGATTCAAAAAAACCCCATAAAATGTGAACAAAGGGCATCTCTGCTGGACCCAAGGGAACCACACATATGTAAATATATGTTTATTATTATTTGGTCTACTTTTACACAAGTCAAGAAAGATGTATTGGGTGAAAAGAAAATGCTAATTACAGCTCTCTCAAAAAGTCCTTCTCAAGGTTCCAAAAAAAGGAGCTAGATTCTCTCCTCTGGTTCAAAGCACTCTTGCTGTGCTGGACCAACAGAGCAGCACAGTTTGAAGTTGAAAAGAGGGATAGCGTGGCTGCTGCTTTTTGAAGAGTGAAATAAGAAAGAGTAGCATTTAAGAAGCTTGGAACGGACTTTTAGAAAAATGCACCTTTTTCTGGGGAAAAAAAACATGTATATTTTAAAATGGCAGTAGTTTAATGCAAAGTGAGGAAAGAAACAATTTATGAAACATTGTTTCAATGATCCATTTTCTATGAACAGCACCTTTTTCTCCCTCATTATTCCTTCCACCCAGGAAATAGGTTCTGTGGCAGGACTGATAAGAGAGTCAAAAAACCTGTATTGATTAATATGTTTTTAAGCATTGTACATAGTTGGCAATGATAAACTATCACTTTACACATACATGCAAATATAGGAGGTGTATATGTGATTGTAGAAATGTATATAAACATTTATACAGTATAGATATACACGCCTCACACATCTAAATAAGAGACCATAATATGCATAAATATATACATGTAAGTGAAGCAAATTTTGACCCTGGCAGTAGTGCATTTATTTAACTTCACAAATGCAAATAAACCTCCAATTTAATCCTGGACAGCAGCAAACATGCAGAATTTCTTTCCAATGGTCAAAACTTTACCTAAGATTTGTGCAAAATTTTCTTCCTAACCCAAAGCAGCACAAGAGAAATCAGGCCCCATGAATTCCACTCTACCCCCCTACAAAGTGGGAGCACCTCCTACAGTTATAAGTGAAATTGCCTCTGAGATTTTAGATATCAGTTAACAAAAAAAAAAAGAATTGCCTAGTGTTGATTGCCACCCTTGGAGACTGTTACTGCTGAACCAAACACTATTTTTCTTTGTAATCTACTATTTTTTGAACATTAAGAACATAACTGAGGATGGTCAATATCGTATGAGACCAAAAATCCAGCCAGCCCAGTACTTTGCACATGGTGGTAAAAAAAAAACATCCAACCAACCAAACGAACAAAAAATCCCAAAAAACCAATAATACATAGAAAACCCCAAACCCACAAAGAACAACAACAAAAAAACAGTGCAAGCACATATTTCTTTTATTCTTTGCCATTATACTCTTTGTTTTAGAGTCTTTTCCATGCATAAGTCCCAAGAATACAGCCTGAAATATCCTCAACTGATATTAGTTCTTACTGTTTTACACAGATGCAAATCCACAGAGACCAGACAAGGCTGTACAGAGTTTAATAAGCAGTGCATGAAAGGGCGGGAGCTAAAATTATCTCTGTACAAGAGTCGCTGCTTTAGAGCAGGATCCTGCCTTCCTCCAAGCAGGGAGACAGGGGTGGGGCTGAGCACTTCAGATGCCTGCCCCTATGACAAGGGCAGCCCCCAAAAGGGAGCAGCTCCAAAGCAACACAGGCCATGAGAAACAAGAGCCCAGGATGAGGGAATGCACGTGGGATCCTGCCTCTGCACTTTTGATGATCAGCCACTAGAACTGAGCCAGCATGGAAGGAAAAGTACTCTGCTGCTGATTTTGACCTAAAGCTGATTACTCTTCCCCACAGGCTACGATGAGATTAGGAAGCAGACCTAACTTTTCCCATTTTGTCTCTTTTCTGCTCCCAGGAGCATGTGATTAGACAAATAACCCTTAATCAGAATCAGATTTACTGCTAGACCCCATACTAGTACTAAAACAGGGGAGGAAAACATGAGACAGAGGAGCTAAGAGTCATGGACCTCCCAGTCCCCTGCCATGAGTTTTTGGCTTGTGCCTTGCAAATCCATACCCAGAAACTTCTGCTTATTAGGGCTGCTCCCAGCCCTGGCTATTTTTAGACCTCTCAGTCCAATCTTGTATAAATCACTCAAGGTGCTTCTCAGCCCCCACTGCCAAAACATATACAAGCTGACATCCTCTGAAAACAGTGTCATTGTTTTACCAGGTATGACTCCCACACCGAAGCTGGCAGAGCAGATGAGATCAGTGGTCAACACAGACTTCTATCCCAACTCAGAGAGTAAACAGGACCAAGTGCTTCCAAAAAAAGGATAAAAGCCCTTCAGCTGACAGTTTGGCAGAACTATCTCCCCACTGTGGGCAATCTCTTGCCAGTTTCAGACAGTCAGTGATTGGCTTATGCCCCTGGATCGTACAGACTCAGCTCCCTTAGAAATTTTTACCCCAACTAGCAAAACTACAGGCAATTTTATTTGCAACATGCAAGGCTGAATCCTCAATACTGAATTCACTGTCTTAGCTCTAAAGCCCTTCAGGCTCTTCCTTTTGGTGCAAAGACCATGCCTTCTCTTAGGTATGAATGGGACAGTGCTGAGTGTAAGCACATGTTCCTTGAAAAGACAATGTCATATCCAGTAGCATTATATTTTATACTGACATTTGAAACATCAAATTTGCTCAAGACAATTTCCCTTATTTCATGCACCACTGTACAACTTTCTAGTGAACTATCCTCTCAATTTGAAAAAAAGGTGAAAAACTGAATGCAGAAAAATCCCAAGTGACTTCACATGGGATCCACTCAGAAAACAGAGGGAATGCCATAGATAATCCAAGAGTCTTAAGCAGCCATCTTTGTTATTTAACAAGGTATGTCAAGGGCAATGTACCATAATAGGACCAGTGCATTTGGATCACATGGAACTGGATAAGGGTATCTTAAGTCTATCTTACCTTTTTCAAAGTATGTTATTTTCAGCATATATTATTTCAGTAATTGTGATACCCACAGTTGTGATCAGTTGTGATACCCACTCTATTACTGAATTTATTAGCAGATAATATCTCATGAAAACTCATTAGCATTATTTATGTTCAGAACTTCACAAAGTACTAGCAACAACAGACAGTAGATTTGGTCTCCAGTGAAATTATTAGGTTTCTTCAACAAGACTAATATGATGTGCACAATCAAAAAGATAAGTTTGCAGTTAAAGCACTTTTCTATCCTTCCCCATAAGAAGCACTGAAAATAATGAAAATTCTTAGACTTCCATAGAAATAGTTTGGACTTCAAAAATCATCTAGTTCATATTCCTCTCAAGGTAAGACAAATATACATAATTTAGGTCAGTTAATCTATCTCTCCATTCCTGCAGTGCTGTCCCTTATTATAGCTGCTTTTTATGTATGTGTCACACCTGACATAGACTAAGTCACTAGGTAGCTACAGTTTATCATACATCACTATTAAAACTAATCATCTTGATTGTGAGAGCATCTGCTCACCCAATTTTCCTTCTAGCAGAAACTCCTTTTTAACCCTAATATAATTGTTCATATTCCTGGTGTTTATCTCACCAACATTCAGTTTACAGAACTTAAATGTCTCAGCACAGCTGATGCAAATTTGCACAGCAGTTTTCTGTGCATTTCCACAACTTTCACATGTTGCCCTTTCCCTTATGCCCTGGCATTTGGAAATCACAGGTCAGACTAGTAGCTCTCACCAAACAACAGCACCGGGATGCTGGTAAATGGAAATGAGTGTTTGAGAACAAAGCTTAAAGAAAACTATACATAGATTTTATAAATGTGTGTGTGCATGTGTACGCGCGCATTTATAATTTTAGAAAACCCAACATATGATATTTGCAAAGCCTGTGTTCTGCATCCACTGCATTCCTTTCAAGTCCTGCAGTTCCAGCCAAAGAAGAGATGAGGTTAGGTCATGTCTCACAGGAGCATGATTCATTCCTCCTAGGAGCCATAAGGTCAAAAACCATAAAATGTAAATCCTGTTTCAGGTTTCTGTTGAGACTGCTTTTGTTCCATTCAGGTATGGGTTCTGCCTCATCACAACTGAAATCAGTTGTATTAAACTAAACAAAGACATTCCTGAGGAATCCAAGTGAAGTGTGACTAAATTCTTGTCTCCAGTACCTCTCAAGCACTGTTAAAAATGAGACTTCCTTTAGTTATTCTAGTGACAGGAAAATCTTGTCCCAACATGGGGTGCTAGGCCCCATATTGGTTTTAGCAGATTCCTTAATAATGATTCTCTTTTGTACTTCCCAGCAAGCAGTTTTGTTTAGCCGAATTCATTGTAATGGCTATTTGCCCTAAGAACAAACGTTTATTTTCTCCTCTTTACCAAAAGTCCTGTTGACATGGCCAGGAGCCTCTCTGAAAGAATGGGTTTGAACTGTGGGGCATTTTGAATTAAAAAGGAAAAAGAAATGGCAAAAGCTTTGAATCAAGAATTTAGTTGAAAATTCTAATTTTGTACCAATGTGCCTCAGGATGAACCTAAATAAATATATATAAGGATCCTCAGCGCTGCTACTGACATTATATTACACTGAATAATAGTTCCCTTCCTTAACCCAAGAAAGTCCCAGCACAACGCACATGAAATATAACCCTGATTAGGGTCCAGGAATATCATCACAAATTCCAGAGATTAGCGTCTGCAGATCAGACACTCAGATGGCTGGGGGAAGACACTTTATCAGCCACTACAAAACATATGTAGCTTTGATTCCACTGTTTCATGTTGGGCTTCTGTTTCTTTTGGCACGTGTTTGCAGTATCAAATGCCACAATACTGATGAACACTCAAAGACCATATGATATCACTAACACAGTGCAAACCCAACAAATCCCAAGATGTCTAGCAATAGAGTTCAGACTCAATCTCCTTGTAAACCCATATCCCCAGGTTTCTTGGTTCAACAGAATGTCGATTGAGAAAAATACATGTTACTGGACTTTGAAAGCCCGTCCTGGAGTTTTTCCCATCTCTCCATCACTTTATAAAGGTTGGTGCTGAAATGCAGTAAACAAGCACTAATAGAGATCATATTCATCTTTAGAAATGAGCAACCCCTGGCTTTGTAAAGCCGTGTTGACATTTTGCCGCTCTTCTCTGCTGCCAGTAAAATTTGGTAATTTAATGAAGCAGAGATCTAACTAATGCACAAACCTCAATGGATTATTCAGCATCAAGGTTTTCATTACAATGTGTGAAAAAAGGATTAAAGAAGTATTTTAGTTATAGAAAACCCTGAGCACTAGAAAAAAACGCAATGGAGCTGGCAAGAATGATAGAGTATCTATAGAATTTAATGGTAACCTAGCTCTATCAGGCCCTACAGCTTTAATTTCAATACAGCATTTTCTCCTTAATCCCTTGTTTGCCAGCAGTAATGCTGTAGGATTAGAGTGGCCACCAGGCGGTGGCTATTTACATAAAAATTAGGCAAATGTCTTTAATAAGGAAAAAAATTACATTGCTGCTGGATATCAGAGAGGTTTCATAACTTTGCACCTTGTTGCTTCTGTGATCCTCAGCTAAGTTTAAAAGATCAGGAGAACTCCTCCCTTTCACTTACAGCAGCCAGCAAAAACTTGCAGCCATTATCTGCCACAGCAAGAACTTCACATTGAAAGCTGAGGGGCTTAGCAAGTGTCTGCACCAAGCGAACATTTTTCTGGTCATAAAACAGAAAGCAGATTCTCAACTGATTTATATTTCCAGCCCTACCTTAACTTCAAAGTACTAATTCTGGTTTATGTTCACTGTGCAACAGAAATAACTGATGGGCAGGGATAGGCTGATATAGCAAAAAGAAGATCCACATCCACTAAATATTTTTCTCTATTTGATTTTAGCATTCCTGGCCTGAACATCTATCCACTTGCTCAAAGTGATTTCCCCTGTTCCTTCACAATTTTCCGAAGAGATTGAAAAAGCTTCACCTGCACCATGGGGCTGAGAGATTAAATACAGTCCTCAGCAGCAGCAGCTCAGATTCCCAGATTCAGGAAATGAGGAGCTTTTACTGGAGCTGTAAGTGAAGGTGGCCCCACATTACAGATGGATAGCCCCAGCATATTGGCTCTTTGCCAGGAGATGGAAGCTAGGGAAGCACATAATAGACTGGTAAGCATGGGGAAAGGCAGCTGGGGGGGGCAGAGAGGCAACTCCAGCCATCTAAAAAATCAGAAGGCATATGGAGGAAGAAGGATCTCTTAGGATCCCCAGGAAAAACATCTCCCCTTTAAGGTTTTATGTCACCTAGGCTACGAAAAGAAAGGGCTCTCAGTTTGGCCAGGCTGGCCACAGCAAGGGATGAGCTGGTCAGGTTGCTGTGGGAGCAGGAGCCACAGCCAAATGAAGAGCTCAGGACAAAAGGGTGCAAATCACTACTGCCAGCCAAGGAAGGCAGAGACAGATACCAGCGTCTGCATCCTCTCCTGCTTCCCTGCAGATTTCTTTAGCCTTTGTCTATGGGAGGCAGGTGGTGACCCAGCCCAAGGTGCTCAGTTATGGGATGAACGAGTGGATGGATTGTAGGAATGCACTTCACTACTCCTCTATGCAGAGAGTGCATGGGATTTGAGTAATGCAGAAAATTGTGTCATGGAGGGTGAGGGAAAGGTGTTTTGCCCACATGTCTGTGCCCAGGAGCGAAACACAAGGGGTTTGAGGGGTTATGCAAAGCACCCGGGTACTCTCACAGGAGGTAACACAGTCAGGGATCAAGCAGCAATCCACTGAGGGGATAAACCACATGATATAAATTGAAATAGCTTTAGTAGGAGAGTAAGAGCAGCCATATGGGAACACAACAAAGAGAGCACTTTATGGAAATGTAGAAATACAAATTCAAAATCATTCAGCAGATGACAGAACTAAAATGTCATCTTTCACAGCATTTGAGAGGGATGCCTTCCTCCCCGAGCCCCACCGAGCCCCACAGACACAATCTGGTAGATTTTTACATTGACCAAGTTATTTGACAAATACAACCAAAGCATATTCCTTAAAAAGAGATTTAATTTATATTAAGTTTCTGTCATAAATATGGGTGCTACATAAAAAGCCCCATTTCCTTTTCCTCAAAAATCAACTTTAAGCTAAATAAATAGTATTTTTAAAATATAATACATGGCTGCTGTCTTGCATCTTCCCATTCATCATATTTTGCTGATCAGAATGTCTAATGCATTTATTAAAAAAACCTAGAACAAAGACATCAATAACTCTTAACTTCGTTTCTTACTAAAGATGGGCTTGTATGTTGGCTACATTGAATAACTGTAGTATATTTAAAGAAGTCCAGGCTATTTCATGCTTTACTGCAAATTATCTGATTATTCCAGCAACTTAAGAAAAAGATATTCTAAATAAAGCTTATTTCCATTCTTTCTTTATGGAAAATAGATAATAAAAACATTACTGAGGAGCTCTGATCCAGCTCTTTTTCTAATGCACTTCATTTTTCTTGGAACTGCTTTCTCTGGCCCTTCCTGCACTATGAATATAAGGGAAAATAAAAGTGATTTTTTTTTTCTCTGCCCCCAAATAAATGCCTCTAATAAGGTGACTGTTCCCTTGTGCCTGAGAATGTAACTTCTTTCCTCCGGGAGCTGTTGTGAGTAGGAATTCTTTGTATTCTCCTTAAGTAGTAGGATAGTTTATCTGCTGGAAGGACATGGTTTGCTTCCTCACTTCAAGCCTGGCTAGTTATTATTGCTAGTGGGTGGTAAAACTAAGGCTGGTTCTCTATAATTCACCTCACTCCTCAAACACCTTTACTCAGGACCATTGCAAAAGTCAGAAAAGAGAGCAAAGTGGTTTTCATGAAAAAAAATAGACCCATTGACTACCCAGCTAAATCTATAATAGTCTATTGCATATTCTCAATATATTCTGCTACAATTATCTTCACTTGTCCTGTTTAACAGACAAAACATTCCTAGCTCTAAAAGTGTGATCTAGAAAAGGGAGTGGCTAAAGGAGAAATAGCATGAAAAAAAATATTTTTATAAATTGAAAAAAATTAATTTTATAGTAGTTTTTCTTTTCTGAGTATCACCCTATATTGCTCCTTAATGCACTGATTACACTGCAGCTTAAGAAAGTACCTGCTTAATACTTTATGCTAATTTCATACTGACTTTACCCCCATCAGCCTTTAACCTGTGTAGACTTAACCAGGACACATTTTAATTACATCCTCTCTGAGGAAATCACATTTATTTTTCAGTTGTACAGATGGAGATTTTCATAATCAGAAGAAATTCCTCAGGCACATTTCCTCAAAATTACCCTTTACTAACCTAAAAAAAACAACTCTAAAACAAACCAAACCAGTAAACCCTCTGTGCTTCTTCCTTAAGCACGCCTCATCCTTCCCAGCCTGATCCCAGGGTGTTCCATAGGTCCTCTCCACCCTTCTTTCCAGAGCTGGCTCCATTTCCCAGGGCTAAATCCCAGACGTTTGTGACTGTGCAAGCTCACAAACAGCTTAAGGAAGCAATCCTGCACCATGAACCCTTTCTTAATTTGTGCATAGTTATTATCTTAATCAATATCTTGGTAATTAAAATCCTGCATGATCAATTTTCTGGCCTTCCTACAGGCCTCTCTAATTTAAAAAAACATTTCCCAGTCCCCTAACTCTACATTGATGTTGGCTGTTCCAAGAATCACCAAGCTCCCTCCTCTGCTTTCAGATTCTACAGAGACCGCCCTTGGCCACATCAGCCAATATATTTTCTAAGACTTCTCATTACAAATTTAATAATATCATCCACCAATATTGTCGAGGCCCTTCTTGATTCTGCTTACTCTTCACTAAATACAGTAATAAGTCCCCACTCATTTTCTTTACCCAGTTTTGCCTCTGTTATTACTGTAATAATGCAACCATTATCTCGGAAGTGATTCTACCTACAGTCAATAGTCTTATGCTCAACCCCTACTTCTTGCAAAGCCTATGGTGCAACACCCATTTTAGGAATGCAAGATGGGAAAATAGTCCTTACTCTTGAAGTCATATTCACACCTTAATATAGTGCCACAATCACAGTGATAAACACAGAGTTACTGCTATCTTAATTTCAAAGTCTCTACATCCAACAATCAAGAACTATGAAATGGGTCTAAAAATTAATGTAGAGTAGTACACAGAAAATGACTTCAAGTTTTCCAGCTGGAGAACATGGACAACCCATATTTTCCTTTATTTAAATGAGTAAACATTTCTGTCCCTTGAAGTGCATAGGAACTTTGACCCTTCTGTTCTCTGTTCGTCCATTCCTTCCTTCCTTCCTTCCTCCCTAAAGAGGATGGGATGAGGTCACCAGAAGCCCTCACCACACCACCCAGCTCTTAAAAGGGCTTCCGATCTGTAATAATCCAAGCATTTGAACCAAGTGCTGACAAAAGTGCCAAAAACTAATTTTATCCTGTTATAGCAACTATAAAAGCAGAAAGATTCCAATTATATTTGGATTTCTGTTTTCCTAAGCTAGATGGGTTTGTTGTTTTTTTGTTTCTCTTTGTTTGGGAGGTGGGGGTGGTGGTGGTGTTTGGTTATTTGGTTGATTCTGAGTTTTTAATCTGTGAGATATACAGGGCAAAGAAATATTGCACAATGTGTGTTTGTACAGTGTTCCATGTAATGGGTTTCTTTGGTTGCCAAAGAAATACAATATTAATAAGAAAACCATAATTCCAGGCTTTACTGAATTTATTACAACTACCAGCAACTGATCCTATTCAACACCAGCGAACAAAAACTTTTATTGTTCCCTTTTACTCATTTTCTAAGCAAAGGATCTGAACTTTCAAATATCTCTGATTTTTCTTTTTAAAAAGTATATTATTTATATCAGTATGCAATGCTGTGGAAGAACTCTTCCTTCTTCTCCAGACTGTCATGCCAACAGCCTCAGTCACAGAGTGAAAGTTACATTTTCAGGATGCCCTTGTTCAGAGCTTCACATTCTGGTGAAAGGCTTCTGATCCTGTTCTGATTAAAGTCAAATGACAAAACTCTCTCTGAATCCAATGATCCACGACCAAGTCATAACCATTCTCCCAAAACATCAGGCAGTATTTTTCCATTCCCCTCAGTGTTCTTGCACTTGGGAAGTTAGAGTCTCTGCTGGTAAAAATTAACTAGCACAGCAGAATGGACAGTTGTGGACCAATTCACACTTTCTGAAGATTGGGCCTGAAAGCAGCGTCATCCCCCTTTTTCTTTTTCTTCTCTTTTTTTTTTTTTTTTTTTTTTTTAAAAAAAAAAAAAAAAGAAAGCAAAAGGGAGAAAGAAAAGTCAGCAATGAAAAGAATAGATCATTCACTCCTTAATTAAGTGACCACATTCCTAATCAGATTTTCCCATGAATATGGTTCAATGCCCCCCTAAACACAACTGGGAAAAAGCTAGCAGCTGCAGTACCTGCTGTTGAGATTTTTCAAAGGTCTCTCAGAGAATTAGGTGCTGACATGGAGGTGCAAGAGGATTTCTGCCAATTCATTCCATAGGCCAACAATTTTCAGCACTGTTTTTATGTTAGCTAGGTCTGCATTAAGAAATATGAAATGACCATAGGGCCTATATCTGTTTCCCTGAATTACTAGCAAAGCACAATTATCATAAATTTGTGATTAAAACCACAGACCATTGCATTATTTACACCAATGGATGTTAAGGGTTCCTAATGAAATGGCACAGTTGAGAGTCTTTTCCCCAGCAACACATGGCTTTAAAGACACCTGTTCTGAGTACTGAACAAGCAGACTAACATACAAAACATCACATTTCCCAATCAGTACATGAAAGACATGGTTCACTCATTAATCTGATTCATCTGATTTCCATTTCCCCTCTTTGTATTCAAGAACAAGATCACGCAGCAAAGCTTCTTCCCCTTATGAAAATTTCCCACTGGCATTTGTATGCCCTCCTGTCTTCTACTCTTATCAGCTCTTGCGGCACTCTTCAATTTCTAAGCTCACGCAGCACCTCAGGCACTTCTTGTTTGAGCCTGAACACATCCCACAAGTGAAAGTCTTGGCTGATCTTCCTGCCTACTGTACCTGCCGAGCTTTCAGCTCCCACTGAATCCAAGACAATCATAGATTGGATGGAACTAAATAATCTTTAAGGTCCCTTCCAACTCCAACCCTTCTATAGTTCCATGATGTCATGGGCAGGGACACCTTCCACTAAACCAGGTTACTCAAAGCCCCATCCCACCCGGTTTGAACAATTCCAAGGATGGATCATTCACAGCTTCTCTGAACAACCTCTTCCAGTGTCTCACTGCCCCCACAGTAAATAATTTCTTCCTAATATCTAATCTAAAGATGCCTTCTTTCAGTTTAAAGCCATTTCTCCTCGTCCTATCACTACAAACATTTGTAAAAATTCCCTCTCCAGCATTCTTCATGGCCCTCCTCTGGATTCACTCCAACAGGTCCATTTCCTTGTTATGTTGGGGACCCCAGATTTGGATGTAGGACCCCAGCCAGGACCTCATGAGAGTGGAGTAGAAGGGCAGAATCATCTCCCTTGACCTGCTGGCCGCTATGTTTTTGATGCAGCCCAGGATACAGTTGGCTTTCTGGGATACAAGCGTACACTGCTGGATCATGTCAAGCTTTTCCTCCAACACTCCCCCTCAAGGCTGTTATTGATACATTTGCATCTCTTTCTGGCCCCGGCAACAAACTGGTAGGAATGGGATAGACTGAGGATCCCCTCCCATGGCAACTGAAGTTTAAAAGCCAAACAAGGCTTTTCTTGCTGCTTCAGTCTCCAAAAGCAGAACACTGCACCTGTTACACTGGTAAGCAATATTTAGAAGTAGCTGTATATAGAAATATACAACCTGACTTAATGAACCTGTTGGGTCATTCATTACTAGTTCTGCAAGGGGTTGAAGTGTCCAGTCAATGGAGTTCCACCAGACTAGTTCAACATTCACTTGCAAAAGCTATTCTGTAACTGCCAGAAAATTCCTACATGGAGATAAGAACAAAACCAGCTAGGTTCAAGCTTCAGAAATAGGTTTAAATAACCAGTGTCCTACAGATCATTATGTTTAAGGGAGACCTTTGCTTTAAAAAGACCTCATAAATACTCTATGTGTCTGTGGTGTCCACCCCCTTATTCACCTCTCAGTTCCCAAAATAATAGCTATGTAACTGATGCTGGATCAGCTGCAGAGCTGGCCCCCTCTCCTGTTGCACAGGGACCCTGTTCCCACACACCTGGTAAGACACATGGCAGCACTGAGTGCTGAGGTCAGCGTGTGGGGGCACAGATTTGGCCCAGCAACTTTGTGCAGCTGTAGAGGGCCTTCTGTCTATTTGCCCTCTATTAGCATTTTGTGAAGTGCAAGTGCTAAAGCAGCACCCGCAGCACCCTCATTCCTGACTTCAGCTGTAAAAGGTTAACAGTGGACTAAGGGAAGTAACTGATCCTCTGCAAACTTCATTCTTTCGAATTCAGCATTGCAGGCTCATCTCCATAGTTCACTGTGGGGTTAAGGTAGCACTTAAAAGCAAGTCACACATTTTCAGTGTGAAGCGTAAAAGAGGAACAACTACTTTTGACACAGTGAAAAGTGGCCTGGAACACTCACACTAATTCAAGGGGACAGAAACAAAGGGTGGAAAGGCATCTCAGAGCATCCTTCTGTCTAGACCCACACACAAGGATGCGATCAAGATCATGTATTTCTTTATCACATATTTATTGCTGCATGCACTTCTAATCCCAGGATGTCAAGACCCTTTCTAATAAATAACTAACTTTTATCAAAGTAGCCTTTCTTATATATACATAGCACTATTCAAGGTGTGCTATCTTACTTTACAAATCAAATTCTTTTATTTCACCCACAGAAGACAAAAAATAACCCCAACCAACCACATAGCAGCAGTGCATCATGTTAAGGTATCACCATGTTTCTTCTCTTCAGCTATTTCTGCTGGGGATGGGTGAGGGGCACATTTGCTTGGACAAGTCCCTCAAGTACAATATTGCTTGGCCCAACTCATTTCTCTCATGACTAGAGGTGGCTGGTGCCATCAGCGTCACATTATTAACAGGAGCTTTGTTTTGGCATTAAAGAGAAAAGGGGTTTTATGAGAATGTCATATTTACCAGAGAAAGAACAACCAAGCTTTTAAAACCCATCAAAAACCACTTGTTTGTCTGATCTCTTTCTTTTTTAGCTGGCAATAAGTATTTGCAGTCAAGTTCAGAGAGATTATTTTTATATCTTGGTTTTAAAAATATATTAAAAAAGGACAAAATATCAGAGGAATTCAAGGCAGAGAAGCACCTTGCAACTATTTATTTTGGAGGCACTGGATCTGCTGACATGGCATTTCAAAAAAAAAAACATCTTTTGCTTCTGAAAATCATTCTTGAATTTCAAGTGTTTCCATTTAAAGGCAAAAGTTACTTCTACAGAAAAATAAGTAGGCACTTATCAGTACCAAACAAGCCCCTCCCTACAAGGTTTTGATTTTCATTCCAGGGTTCTATTAGGAGACTCACCTCCAAAATTATCATTATGGACTTAAAACTCCATCCACCAGCTTGCAAATTGTTTCCAAAGATAAAATACACCATGTATGTCATTTGCATATCCCCAGCAAAGAAGGATTTTTATTTTGCTAAGCTAGAAATAGAATTTGACAACAGGGGGAATTCAGACTTCTACTACATCAATCACAGACTTTCAACTTTTTGGAAGGATCACGATTCTGCCACATTTCAGGACTTTCTGAAAGGTGCCAAGTGTCCATGTTCTCACTTGCTCAGAAAAAGGCTTGGAAGCTGAGGTGCACCCAGCTCCATACGAGGTGAATCATGTTTTTAGGTTTTTGAAAGGAACAGCTTCTCTGCTCTCTGCAAGCATTTTCAGGGTCAAGCCATCTCTTGACCACTGAGCAAAGGTGAGCTCTCCAACTCTGCTCCAGCACAAATCCAGAAAACAAATTCCTGCCCTCCATCATTAAACTTGTCCTATTTTTTGAGGAATGCCTACTAACAACTAAGATGATGAAATTGCTGCCTATCACAGTGATGTTGTCTCACTATTTGCTTGAATTCAGACATCTTTGTCATCAACTCTGGCATGGAAAGAGTGACTCCTCTCATGGTAAGAGTTGTGTTTTGTTCCCATGCTTGCACCACCTCACAAAACAGTCACGGTCTGCAGCTGAACTTCTAACCATGTCATACAATAAATGCATAGGCTTGATCTAAATTTTTTCCACCTGTATCACACAGATCTGTTGTCGGCTTCTTGAAGGAAAAAGTTCATCTCTACAGGAATTTAGTTTTACCACAAATATTTGGACAATTTGAAAAACAAAAGACAAGTGGTCACAAGAGGTGATGGTATTTTGAGAAGAGATATGAACAAGAGATTAGAATAAAGAGCAGTAGTTCCACAAGACATTACTAGTCAGCACCGTGTCTGGCTGGGATGGACTTAACCTTCCCCACAGCAGCCTGCACAGGGGTTTCCATTTGTGGCCATCCAGTGCTGGCAATATACCAGTGCTTTAGTTATTACTCAAATGTGCTCGCACAGCAGTAAGATTTTCCATTTCCCTCTCTGTCCCCCTCAGCAATTACATTAGGTGTGGGCAAAAGGTTTCGATGGGATGCGGCCAGGACATCTGATTCGGTTTGTCCGGTGGGATATTCCATACCATACAGTTCAATGCTCAGCTGTGTTCCCAAGCTGCCATTGCTTGGAGACCATTTAGGTATCATTCTCTTACCTGCTCCCTTTATCGCTGTACACCAAGCTTCGGGACTCAGCTTCAGGACTCAATGTCAGCTTTTGGCTTTTCCAGTGTAACCAATGCTACAAGGGCTAAGTGGCTAGCACTGATCATATGATGGGTTTGACTGGGAAAACCCAACCACCCAGAAATCCAAGAAGAGGTCATGGACAGAGCAGAAGGCAGATATTTTGGATACTGTCCAAGGAGGTGACTCTTACCAAAAACGTACCACTAAATAATAAATTGCCAGAAAACGGGAGTCAACATATTTACTGATGTGTCCCATCATATTTTGGAAAACCATCTGGAGGAGAAAACTCCTCTATGGAGTCCCATGGAACACATCTCAAAAACTGTGGAAGAAAAAGGCAGATCAAGTCAGTTTGCAGAAACAAAACCCATACAGTTGGCTCCAGATACTGCTGAATGAGAAAAGTGGCCAACAATCTCTCTATGCTGACTCTTGGCTGGCGGGTTGTGGGGGTGTTACGGCAGCGGAGGTAAATCTGTTTGGGCTCCTGCACTGTGGCAAGATATTGTTGCCAAGGTGGAGGACCCTCCTGTAAAGGTCCATCAAGGAGAATCCCACATACCCAAAAGCCATGACACCATGAAGAGTGTCAAAACCACAAGCAGGCAGACCATGCTGCTAGAAAAGGAAATTACTTTTCCACTGTCCAAAAACTAAATGGTCAAACACATAAGAAGTTGTTTTGAGAACGGACATGTACAAGCATCTAGGATAAAGAACAGCTATTCTCCAGGTATGGCTAGACACATGCCAGTTTCTAGAGAAAGCATAACAAAGAGCATCAAAATTTTTGCTGGATGGAAGCAAAGAGTTAGAAAAACAATGCCTACAGAGACTGCCTAAATAATTCTCCTCAAATAGAATGAAAAGAAAAAAAAAAAAAAGAAAAATTGCGACTCGGCCTTGTGCAGGAATGCACTGAGAGCTGTATCTTTTGGGAGTCAAAGGCTGTATCTACACTGAAATATTAAGAGAGAAGAACCAGCCCAGGGACAATTGCTGCTCAGGACTGGACGGATTTTCTCTCAGCCTTGTCTCTAACAGACCTTCCCAGTTTACCTAGAGGAGACCTTGAGGTAAGCACACTTGAGCTCTCCTCCTCAAGAACACTTCAGAAAACCCTGTGCTGAGCAAACACTTGCACATGATCAATATGAATGTTAGATGAATTGGGACTTGAGAATTCCTCTCCCAGTACGGTCAATGTCAGGAGCACAAAACTGACAGCCTGAGTTCTGTGTTTAATACAGAAACTCCCAGTTTAAGGCCAAGCCTGAAAATCCAAGAAAATCACTTTGTACAATTAGATAGTGAAATTCAAATCAGCTATCATTTAATACTAATGTTTTATATTCATACATACAGAGTGTTAATTAATTATCTGTTTAGCACACTACCCATACAATGGAGTTTTTTATTCCTTTTCTGTGATTTGTGGTTCTCCTTTGGTTATGCAAGGCTGGGTTTTTTTGAAACAGTGTATGATTAACAGAATTTTTTTTAAAAATGGGCACATTCTCTGTGTTTCTTCACTTGCCAGAACAGAGGCCTTGTCAGGCAAGCATAATTCCTTAAAGAAAGAGTTAATGTAGAAACAAAGTTCTCTATCAACTGTTCTTCAGAGTAAACAATGATGAATAAAGTTTTAGAGATCACCATACCTCAAACTAAAAAACATGCATTCCTGACAGTATTGAAGAGATGCTGCTGTAGACAAGAAGCAGTTTCCTTCAGAAAGTTCTACAGGAACTGGATGGAGGAAATACTCTGAATTCCTGAATTAGATAGACCATATTGGCAGCTGGCCTTTAGGTGCCTAGACTTCATATACAAATTAATCTGAAAATGGTCTAATTGCAGATGGTTTCAAAAGAAAAATAAAAAATGAAGTGACTCACAAAACCCTACGACTTCTTTCCCCAAATTACTTGAGCATTTATCTGCTAACTGCCTTTCAATGAGGTAATTTCTGTCTTCTGATTTATGTGTTGCAATGTTCTACTATTTTACTTTTTTTTAAGACCCATTAGTGCTACCGAGACAATCAAGCTAAGACAGTGTAAATAGTCACACATATTAGACAGTTCAATTTCAGTTAGTCACTTACAGCTGCAGATAGTTCTGGATTTTGTGTATTTGAATCAACTGCTAATCTACAGAACCGTTACTGCTGGTGGTAATACAGGAAAAATAATCCGCCAGTCTGAACCTCAGATGCCAGGATATAGTTACAAGGTTAATCAATATTTTAAATTGTATGTACACATCGATTTTGCTTGAGTAGTACATAGAGTCAATATAGAAATTATTGTGATAACACAGAGACCCTCAAAATGAGGCTTTTTGCAGCTACTTCTCATACCGAAACTGCATATATAAATTATTCAGTGTAACACCAGAAGTTTAACCAAAAAATAAACAAAGCAACTCTTTCCCTCTCCTCCTCCCCCTACCTCTTCCTTGCTCTTTAGCTACAGTTCTCAAAATACAACAGTTTCTGCCACCTCTGCAAATTCAGGTAAGCAGCACCAATACACAGGGAAACAGGCAAGGCACTCTGCAGATATAGCTATTGTTAAACAAGTAACAAACATTGTTCATTTCAGCTTCATTCAAAAAAAACAAAAAAAAATCCTACAAAACATTTCACTGGACTTTGCAAATGGAAATGAACAGAAATTGAAGATATTTTTTTTCCTTTGTAACAGTTTTTGAGTTTCTTCCAGCATGCAGAGTCCAAATGCAAATGCATGTCATAAAAATGTTACTTCATATTTTCTTTTACCTCAGTT
Source organism: Acanthornis magna (assembly GCA_036785705.1). NCBI lineage: Eukaryota > Metazoa > Chordata > Aves > Passeriformes > Acanthizidae > Acanthornis > Acanthornis magna. Next base: position 12,700,212 of record JAWUZG010000025.1, read on the forward strand.
TATCTACAATTATTCTTTCCACAGAAATACAATTCTTATGTTTCAAGCTCTTTAACATGTGAGAGAGGGTGAGTACCGTTACTGATACATACAAAACAACACTTTCCCTTACTGAAGCTGCCAAAGGCAACTTTCCCCTTGTAAGACTGTCTATGAAAACTGGGGTTGAAGTACACACCCTACAGACCCTTCTCTTGCTATGATTTGTCTTTAGCAAAGGTATCTGACTGTAAAGACATCGACCTCTGCTCACATCTACTTCAGTCATACCACAAATTTGAAACGTTCTCATTTTTGTACCATCAGTCTGATTTAGTTTGCAAAAAGAGAAATCGGTGATTCTTTGTCTGAGATGTTGTTACTGTCAGGAAACATAATGTAGTTCACATGCAGTTCATCTACTGTTTAGAAAAGCCCCATCTTTGTAACTTAGATAAACAACTGAGGGAAGGCAAAGCAAATACAGGCAAATAGGAAGCCCAGGAGAAGTAGTTAAGTTGTCAAACTAGACCTTGGAGAACTGTGTTTAAGCCTCTGCTTCACCACAAACCTCTGTGTGGTAAACAAATCACTTAGCCTTATGAAAAAGTGAGTCAAGAGATACATTTAAAACCTTCAGCTAGTGTCCTGAATGGTCCCTTTCTTCCTCTTCTCTGGTCCCCTCACACAGTGGCTCAACCAGGAGCAGGAAGATGCAGAACCCAGTTCTTACTCATAAAAATACTTCAGTATATTGTATTAGCCATAACAGAGACAAATTGCAACCCACACCTAATCAATTAGCTGGTATCATGTTGCAGACCGAAGCAAAAGAAGACGACGACGCGGCAAAGGGTGGTGGGAGGAATGCTCCTGCTCAAGCTCTCCTTTATTAGGGTAGAGGGTTCTCGGTGGTAGGGAGGGAGAGCAGGGGAAGGAGGGCCATGTCCGTAGGTGGCATGAAGACAAAATGGCACCGAGTGCCTGGGAGCACCCGGTTAAGTAGGGAAGGGGTTGACCAATGAGGGAAGAGGGAGAGGGTGGTACAAGCATACATGAACCAATCCGAACCCAAGAGGGGAGGGTACAATTCAAATCAGCCAATGATATACATAACGGTAGGGAAGAATCTAGAGGGATGGGCGGATCCAGGCCCTAGGCACGCCTCAAAGCCCGCCCAGGCAAGGCCCCTGCCAGCAACGAGCATCAGCCTGGAGGGCGAAGGGCGGGCCCAACTCCTGCCCAGGCAAGGCTCTCTTCCCTGAGGGATGAGAAGATAAGGAGCATTGGCCTGAGAAGAAGAGGGGCGATCCTCCACAGTATCACACTCTTTTCTTCCCCCTTTCCACAAGTATGAAGCATTTTCCAAAGCAGATATAGATAGCTCCCTAAAGTCAAACAATTTTGATTTTTGTAGTTTAGTCAGTCTCCTGGGAAATGAGGCTTTGAATCCTCTTCAGCAAACACTAAATTTAAGAACCAGGAAGAGAATTCTTCCCCAGCATCAATTCCTCCTCTTTTTTGTCCTCTTCCAGCAACAATGTGAGAAGCAAAACCCACACTCAACTGAGAAAGGACAGAGGACAAGCAGCAGAGAAGCCCCAGAGAGGAAGTATACCAACTATGAAAGCTTGTCTAAGATTCCTCAGCACAATACATCCCTATGTGCTCCTTGTTGCTACCTGTGAGCAGATCACTTCTGCATACACTTAGGGGAGTTTTGATCCCATTAGAAGGGTTTTACTTCCATGTGCCTTGTAGGGGTTATAGGTTTAGGTTAGACCTAAAGGATCTATGGTGCTGAAGGCATTCATCAGCTAAAAGCAAGGCAATGTGTCATGTTACTTCAAGGCACCTCAGTATTCTGCTGGTTGTAATGAGTCTGATTAGAGTTCTAATCTCTCCTGACCTTCTCCTCTATCTATAGCCAGTGCCATGACTCTGTAGGTGCTGCTGTAGTCATGTCACAGCAATGCCATGCACAGAAACACTAAAGACTACAAAGTGTTTAACCACTGCAGAAACACAGGGCACAAATTCCTCATAAGAAGTGAGACCAGAAAACGGGGGAAATTCTACACCTTCAAGATTTTATCTAGCACAAAGTTTGTTTGTGCAGACAGTCTGACTGGCGTACTTTGAGCAACACTTCAGAGACGCTTATTCCGGAAAAGACATGTAGTCAAAGCAAAATCAGCACCAGAAACTAACTTGGTTTGTATCATAACCTGTTTTTACGCACGGCTGAATGATTTGGAGTTTCACTCCCCTCCTTTCTGTCATCAAGAAAACACCGGCAATGACAATAACAATCTTTGGCCTGCACTCCTGGGCTGCATCTGAACTGTGCTTGAGGTCATTCAAAGGGTGGCTTCAAAAGCATCTGCATGAATCACAAGGGACCAGGTCACCTGGGCCACAGCTCTCCCCTTGTCACACACATTAGGAAAGCCTTATGAAGCCGGAGGAGTCAGTTACACAAAAGCATACTCCACTGGAAATTTAAGCTGGATTTAAGATGCTCTGCACTGCTGAAGCAGTGCAAAGCTGCCTTTAGAGATTTGTGAATGTAGCTTCTTATTGTTACACCTCGGCTTTCAATAAATTCTCCCCGAGGGAACATATGCTTTCCTTCTACAGTTTCTATTGTTTGGATTATCTTTCGCTATCTATGACACATTATTTATTAGCATCTTGCACTCCCTTTCTCTTATTGAATTAGCAAATGCATCCCACGGAATAAGGTGAGGAAAACAAGTTACTCACAGCAAGTAGCACACAAGGAACACAAACCCAAGCTTCCACTTCTCAGGAGAAGTCTTTGTGCTCTCTGGCTCATTAAAGATTGAATCCCCACAAGCACTTGGGCATGAAAGCCAGCTGGTACCATTTAGTCCCTACTTAAATCCAATGCCCAAGGGATGCAAAAGCCTCATAAATGAGGAATTTCTAGCACTACTTGGTTTTGGTACTTTTAATATAGTTTAATGGTAACCTAGCAGGCATAGTACAAATTGTACAATGTACTTTTTCTCTATACTCTTCCCCACACCCCCCCTCCAAAAATTAAAAAATGTTCATAATAATTCATCTGCAGTATCACAGCATTAACAATAATTGGAAGTGACCATTCCTTCACATGATCCTGGGGTTGGTCCTTTTTAAATCAGTGACTGTGCTAAGATGGCAAGATTATTATAGGCTCTACAGGAGCTCTCTAACATTGCTAAAATTTTCATTCTTTCATTTTGTCTCCTACATCTCTTTTTCTTTTTGACTTATTAAAGTTTCCTTCACTTTTATTTTAAACCAAATGCTAGCTTTAGTTTTATGACATTGAGGTGTTTTGATCAGATCCTCAGATGGTTTAAACTGACATAATTCCATAGTTCTATGGGCTTGTCTAGGTTTACCGCCCCTGTCTGTGCCTTTGTGCGTTACAATTGAGAAAAAAACAAACTGGTGTACTAGGTTCACCTTATCAGACAAATAAATTGTCATGATTTATCCTGAATAGCAGATGTTTTCTAAAAGAGATTTCCTTTAAAATAAGGGGGTTAAAAATGACCTAACACACTGCAGCAAAATACTGAAGGCAATCAGTAAGACTGTTATTATTTCTTGAGACGGATAGAAATCTGCTATTTTCTACCTTCCCTTCCAATATCCCAAAGAATAATGATGTGATTTAAGAACATAAAGCTTGCAGCTCAATTGTGGCAATTTATGTTCCTGTAAACTTGATGTAAGCCTGAGCAGCCCAATATTTTTACTGCATATTGTAAAGGATGGCATCGCAAAGGTCATAGCAATTTCCACAATTTTACTTCCAAATTTATTTCTCTTCAATTTTTCTCAGGAAAGTGTTGAGATTTACCTCTGACCCAACCTACTTTCCTCAAAACTTGAACTGTATATAAAGAATGAAGGCATTGTTCAATGAATGGGGTCTTTTCTGGGTAACACGATTGAAAGACAAACCTCACATCATAAGAAGGTCTAATGTATCCCTAAACGCATTTCAATTCCAAAGTGAGAATGGTAAGCAACCTCTCGCTCTAACCTTTTCTCCCTTCACTGTATGTAATGTTTTCAGATTCTGTTGAGGAGTGTGTCTAATTCATTTTTCCGGCTTAGTGAGACTCACCCCGAGTCATTTCCTATTTGCTCTCTTGCTGTGAGCGGAGTCACATTCCCAGTGAGAAGTCAGCTCAGTTCCAGTGATTATCTCCGCTGCGAGCATGCCCAGACCCAGGCGATGGCCTGAGAGGACGCCTGCTCCTGCTGAGAACATAGTTTAACACTATGTTAATAAACACACAGGGAATGTGTTATGCAAACAAAGGCCCCAGGGCAAATCCTTCTGCCCTCAGAGATGCAAGAAGAGTAATAGGTCTAGGGAGAACAAGGGAATCATGCTACATTTGAAAAGCAGCCTCATTGTAAATGTGTCCAGATTTGCAGCAGGAAGAGTTAACATGAAGACACACTGCCTATCATTCTCTTTTGCCTTTCCTTTGAAGATCATTAGAGTTGGCATTAAGAGGAGTTATACGGATTAAAGGCAGCTAGGTCTGCTCTCACTGCTCGATGAAACAGCTATCATCACAAAGCAGCATACCTTCAGCAGGCTATTAATTACATCCCACTAAAGACCTTAAAACGTAGTTGATTTTAACCTTAAAATTTCACCATTTACCTCTGAGACACCTTAAATTTAAATAATATTAATAATATTAGTTAATGAAATAATGCATTAAATAATATCATAAATGAGTAAATAATAAATTACAGAAGTAAAAAGTATTAAGATAAATACTAAATAATAGAGTGCCTTACTAAGGGTGATATTTAAAGTACAATAAGGGTAATAATAAAATTAAGCCTTCCAGTCACTGTGCTTAAAAGTCTTTTGTACAATCACCTTTTTTTCTAAACTGAACTACAACAAAGGATCATCACCTTCTTAAACTCTCTACATCCCCACCCCAGAACCCAACACTAAATTTAGAAACGCCTCAGGCTCTTCAATCAAGCTAAAATCTCACCACTCTCCCCTTTTCGTCATCACTCCTCATCCCCATGTCAATTTTACACTCCAGCCACACAGAGATATACATTAGAAAGTCTCACACTTTAACATGTCACTACAATACAGAAAAATGTCAACCTTAAATGCACCAAGAAAGAAAAATGAAAGTATGCAGGAGTGATAAGAAATATTCATTCACTCATTGAAGACTGCTTCAAAATCACAAAGAAAAAGGAGAAGGAGCCTCAGTACTTACACATACTCTCCTCATTCTTCTGTTTTCATTAACATTTGTATAATTAGAGTCCTCAGGGAAAAAATAACCAACACTTCTTTACAGTTCTTTAGTTCTGAAAAGCAATCAAGATCGATAATAGCCTCTCAGTTCTGAAGTTTAATGTAAGCTTGTATGAGTGAGAGAACCATAGTTGTTTTCTTTTTGCTTTTTACAAAGAATAAAAAAAAAAAAAGACTTAGGAAAAATAATAATATATGATGTTTGGGACCAAAGACATTTAAAAAATAATAATTCTATGTCCCAGTAGTAAATAATACATTTAGGAGCCTAGGATGAATTAAACAACTTGTATTTTTCAGTATAGTACTGTATCATTTACAACCTAGTCAAATCGTATCAAATACAACAACAATCCCATAGCATTTTAACATAATTTATAGCTCCATGAGGTAAACAGAAGGAAGATTTTTTGTTGCCTTCTGTTTGCTACTTTAATCACATTCTGGGGACACAATTCTGCATGGAAGTGGCTGTAAATATGCTCGTGCATTCCCAGCTCATGGAGGCGGTTACAATGCGCATATTAAGGACAAGTTTTACAACCAAATGTGTGATGCAGAGTGCTTTGATACTGATGAAATTGCACATCTCTAAGGGTGAGATTAATCCCATCTAACTTCAGCTGCTCGGGAAACTAACCTAAGATGGCCAATTCTATAGTCAACAGCGAGTTAAGTAATGCCAGCGGGGGATTCTTCCTATCTACTCTGGACATCAGAGTTTGTCTACTAATGAGCTGTTGGACATACTCCTCTGACTTGCAGAGCATGCCTCCGTGGGGTGTTTAGATTAGACACCTGATTTCCAGACAAGTGAAGCTAGCAAATGTAACCCCATGCTGCAGCCTATCTGCACCAGGTAAAGTCAACTTCAAGGCTGTTGCTTTTATGGAAGCCTGACCTGGGAACTGAACTGAGCTGGGATACCATGAGGACTTGGAGCCACTGCAGCAGAGGTTTCATTGTGTATTTCTTGCCTGGGCACCTCTGTGGGGATCCTGGCTGGCCTGCTTGGGGATTGCAGCCACAGTCCCTGTGCTGATCCAACAGCTGGGAAGATACAGGCTCCCCTCTCAGCCTCTGCTCCCAGCTGATTCAGCACAATCCTTCTCACTGCTCCGATGCTGAGAGAGCATGCTAAACTAACCCAGGCAAATTTAAAAAAAAAAAAAAAAAAAAAAAAAAAAAAGGAAGGGAAGAGAAAGAGAAAGAGAAAGGAATATTTTTCAACTTGGGAATTGAGGAAGGAGACACAGCACAGGGAGGACATAGGACCCCAGAGGAATGAGTCAAGGAAAGAAAAGCACGAAGGGGTGGAAAAGGAGCTCCCTGGCAGTGCTGAGACATTCAAGTGGCTTGGCTGCATGACCTGAGCCAATCTGAGTTCTCTGCTACCCTACAAGGCTGTTACTGGCAGTGAGACAAGCTGGTTCCAAAGAAAACTCAGGTGTGTCTCAGCACAATGTAGTTAGTCTGATCAAGTATAGATAGAGACCAAGAAATCTGGGTTGATCTAAGCTACCTAATGGAAACCTAAAATTTTGGTATTGGACCAATGTTTGGCACACTGCTCTAACCCCCTGTTTTCTCTTGTCAGTGCTGCTGAGCAGTCAGGTCACAGTTCTGCCTTAGGAATGGGCTGGGGAATGGGAAGTTAAAGCTCTGTTGAGCCCCATGTATTGCAATGTGAACAGGATAACCCTGAGGACGGAATCAGGATGTTCCATCTCTCAATAATGACAAGGGAAATAGCTGGGCACTGCCTCATCCAGTCAGGTAATTATCAAATCCAAGTTTAGCCAGCGTCCTTGGTCTACCAGGAGCTAGGGACTTTGGAAAAGAATGCCCCTCATGAACTGTGTATACAAGAAATCAGTGTGACAGACAGATAAATCCAGATACTTTTGCAAAGTATGTTTGCTGCCTGCAGGGCACAATGACAAGGAGAAAATTATAGCCTGTATTGGGTTTTGCTGGAACATAAAAAGCACATAAAATCTTTTTATGCCCTCATGCTCCAGCTTGCTCTGCCTGACTGACAAGGTGCACAGACATATTGGTATCAGTTTACACATCTTTTTGCAGAGAGGAATCCAAGGCCACGCGGCACGTGTTTCCTGCCAAGGCACTTTCCCACCACACCTGCAGCGCTGCAGCCCAGCTAGCAACCCCTGAATTACTGCCACTAAAAGGCTGGTCTGTGATCATTCCTTCCCCTTCATTGACACACTGACATGTGCAGCAGAGACTGCTACCTAGCATTGTACAAAACCACGGTGCAAAAGGTTATGTATGCTGCACTGCAGGCACAATTTGCATCCAGCCTTGGAAACTTCCCCTCCTTCCTCTGGCTTGAGGTGGAAAACAGAGCTTTACAGTACTGGGTGAACAAAGGCTGAGAGTCTGTTACAAGCCTCAGGGAAGTCAGGGTGCCAAATTTACCACCTTGGCAAAGTGGTAGTTAGTCCAAATATTTATGATAAGAATGAGGGAGGAGAGAGGAAAAACTGTTAAGCAATTACTTTCTTACAATCCTGGTTCCTGGAGTTTGCAGTTCTTCCAGTATAAGCCAGATAGGCAAGTGGGAAGTCATGGTCTCAGTGGAGGCTGCACTGCAGGATCTCCCTCAGTGTTACTGCTCTGGACCCACTGCCCCACAACCAGGACTGAAAGGGACTGTGGGGCGCAAACTCAAAAACCACCCAGGGCAAATTCTGCAGTGACTGGTACTGAAGAAACCTTCTGTGCCTTCTTACAAACCCTGAAACCTGCTGCAGCAGCGGTCAGAGGCCATGGTGGAGCCATGCCTCAAGTCTTGGACAGCCTGAGGCAGGGAGCATCCCACCCCATTTTAAGTACGTGGCCCAACTTCCTCCTGTGTGACACGCTTGGCCATACTCTCCAGGGCAATCCACATGGGAGCCAGTGTGCAGGTTATTTTCTGCCACAGCTCCCAAGTTCTGTGTAGCTCAAATGACATTTTTCAAGGATGCAAGCAAGCAGACCATGCTTCCTTTTTTTTTTTTTTCAGTTTGACCTGTCTCCTTGTCTAGTAATAATATATTAGTGATTATACATGACACTTACATAACATTCTCCATCTGAACTGCTTCATTGCCCTGCAGAAAAAGATGGAATACTCTCTGTCCCTACATTACTAAGGGGAAAGTAAGGCACTCTAAGGGAGGATGTGCTGACTGTGGTGACAGAGCATAGCTCGTGAGTACACCAAGCAACAGGACTCACAGCCAGTCCTGAGACTTAACTCTGCACTTCTCCCATTCCACCTTGCATCCAAAATCCTCCTCACAATCACCCTTTCCCTAGCACTTCTCTTCTTTTGTTTTCCCAGTAAAATTTTCCCACATTTATATTATTGTTACTAATTTATCGAATGTTTTCTTCCTTAATCACACAGTTCCCAGCTAGTACACCTCAACCTTCCATTAAGTTTTCTCCACCGGATTGAGGCAGTCTTTTGCTGATGCTTGAGACAGAGAAAAAAATTACTGAAAATGTACAAGGCAGCAGGGGCTGGGTGTATCTTCCCACCTGACAGGACCTTCCTCACTTTAGACTGCTCTGAAAAGCATAGACAGAAAAAAATTATTATGGGGAGTAGCAAAAAAATATATAAAAAATAATTAGGAATTAGGAATTATTTAACATGTCCAAAACTGTCTCACTTACCTGATAAACCTACTATGGAAATCTTGGAGTCCTGCACCTGAAGAATATTTCTGTTTGGTAGAATGATAGCATGACAGAAGTCCCAACATGGAAGTTCACAGGGCAGCCAGGAAAGCATGAATTTCCCCACTAACAAAAGTCAGCATGCAACATATTTCTACAGTATATGACCAAAGTCCAGCTGTGCAATCTTCCTTCTACAATAATAGTTCACAAGTCAAAGCATAATAACATCTTAGTACAGATCCCACTAGAACATGCATTGACTTGGGTGCCTGAAGTATGAATATTACTGTCAGCAGCCAAATAATTTCACTTATTACCAGGCATAATAAAAGCCCTCAGAATTTTGCCTTTTATTTTGTTATACTGGAGAAAAGTAAGTACCAGACACACACTCTGCAGGCTCTTTTGAAAAGAATCCTTTAAATACAGCCTCAGATGTTGTTTGGATATAGACAGAACTGTGCTTTGGAAAATCAGTCCAGAAAAGACTTTGTAGGTGTGTTTTCTTCATCTCAGAATAATCCACATGATGAGATTTCTGTCAAAGAGCCACAGTACAGTTCAGGTTGCCTTGAACTCACAGCAGATCAGCCACTGTGTTCAGCTAACTTGTTATTCAGTTTTTATTTGCAAAGGACAGCATCTGGTACCTAATCTCCAGAGTAGAAGGAACCATTTACACAGATCTGAGATCACTTTGTGACAGGTGCCAAGGAGTCATTTCCAAAGGCTTGTGAGCTGACCATATGCTACATCTTTCCCAAGTTGGAGTAAAGGCATTCAGCCATCATAAAATTCATTAGCACCATAGGATAAATAGATAAATTAGTGATGAAATTACACTAAATACATAGTCTGTATATCTACGTCTCAAACAAACTAAGCAAAAAACTGCATGCAATCTAATTACAATGTCAAAACTATGGTTCAGGGTTTGATTCCAGAAGCATGTAAAGATCAAGCTGAATATTTTGTTTTGCAGTGCAATACATCAACAAAAATGGTGCACCACAATACCATTTCTTTACCATAGTCTGTGTTCAATATATTAGCATTCAAACAAGCCTGAAACCATATTTATAAAAAAGTCTTTACCAAGATGTGACTAAAACATGGGAAGGGAATGGGAATAATTCTCTGAATAATCAGTGTAAATAATAATAAAATCAGCAAATTATTCAATAATCAAAGTGTTTTTCAGTCTGATTTTAACTAAGTTCATGTCCCAAGACTGAACTACCAGAGGGAGAGGAACAGGAGTCTGGATGCTAAAGTTTTACTTGTGGGAAGTGATGAGTAGGATCATACAAAAACCAATCATGAGATTTTCCTCATCGTCATTTTTGCCAAAATATTCTGAACTGAGCTGAGGTATAGAAATTTTGCAGGCCTCAATTTTCCCTAAGTCTGACCTCAGACATCCATATTCCTTAATAGAGGGAGAGAAAAAAGGAAGACATCCACATGTTGTTCTCATGGTTGTCAAAATCCCTCAACACTACGTATGTGGGCAGCTGTTTTTCTCACATTTTCAGAGGCGCTGCCTGGGATAGGAAACTTTTCTACATTTTTTAGAAGAGCTGGAGAAAAAGGGAAAGGATTGAGTGGTCTCCTGGGCATGAAAGAAAAATCTTGCCTTTCATGATTGATGCTACACAAATGCTATTTCGCACCCTTTATAAGCTCTAGCTCTAATTCCAAAGACTGATGTAAACTGGAAGAATCCATTCTACCGCAGGTGGCCAGTGTCAATGGGATGGAGAGGATAAGGAGTAGTTCAGAGTAACCAAGAAAGCAGTTTATCCAGAGCCATTCCCTGCAAAAAGGCTTTTCAGGATCTGGAGTGCGTAACTAGCATAAGCCTAGCACTGATGGGTTCAGCCATCATTAATTTCCAGCCATTTGGGAATGGGTGATTATTTGACAGTAAGATGTGATCTGAGAGAGGTGCTATTAAAATGTGGAGAGAGCTGCTATTCTTGCACTGCAGCAATGATCTAATACAATGGCAGAGCAGTGTGACTGGTAAAATTCACAGGGGAACAGACTTCTTCCCAGGGCTCAAATTATCAGCACATTTTCATTGCTGCCTCCAGAAAGAGACATGTAGTGCTGTCAGATGCTCTTTGAGTTGGGAGTTTTTTAAAAGAGATGGAAGTGTATGCATTAAAGAAACCAATATTTACACAAGGACATTTCTCTCATGAAATATAAATGCTGGAATTCTGCTGGTTACAATCCTTATTTTGAGATTTTACATGAGGGCAATAAACTGAAAAGGATGCAATGCTCCCTTCCCACTCACCATTTTGATTATCATATATGAATTTTAAAGGGGCTGGGTAAAATCCAATCAAAGCTGCATTTATGGATGCCTGTACTTTATACTGCTATCCTTGGTACACACTCACCCTTAGTCCAAGCAAAATAACTCCAATTCAGGCTTACAGTTCCTGAAAAGGAATGTGACTTTAATGAAATAAAAGGCTCATCATGACAAGTCCAGGTTGAGAATAACACCCTATCCTGTTGCCATTACAGACAGAGACAGAAATATATCAAAGTCGCCTCCACACTTGAAAGAGAATGGCAAATAAAAGGGACATGTCCAAGCAGTGCTGATGGCAGGTGTCGGAAAGCGAACATCAGCAGGATCAAATAGGAGATCTTTTCTCTCTTGCTTCTTGAAAAGGAATAAAAACCCCAAGACCCATAGAATTTTATTAAATACAAAGGAAAATTAGATTAAGGCAACACTAAAGGAAGAACCTGGGGTTCCTACAGCATGGGCTTGCAGAGCTTGGCTTACTTGCCTCCCAGGACACAGTACAAAGGCAGAATATCTGGCACCACGTCTTTGCTAGCATTTCCTCATGGGCTGCCTGATCCAGCTTCTGGGTGGGCTGAGAGATATGTGAAAGCAGTTCAAGGTGGATGAGGTACTTTTTGTTCCCCCTACCTTGATGGAACCCTTTGGTGATGCCCCACTGAAGAAGTGCAGATATGCGTACCAAGGACATTAGGAGTTCCCATCAGCTGGGCCAGATCGGGCTCTAAGAACGCTCACCTGCTGTGGTGCCAAGCGCAGTGCTCCAGTTCCTGCTCTGGAGGGAGATGATTCAGTTTCCATAGTTAATGAACTAAACCAGGGCTCAGGAAAACTGTGTTCATCTCTCATCTCACCTCATGTGTCCCACCTGGCTTTGGTCAAACCCCTGATGTCACCTGTACGTCACACAATAACTGGGCTGGCACCGCCTGCAGCTGAAACCCTCGGTGTGCACACAGTACTGAGCCAAGGGCCAGAAGTGATTTATTCACACAGCCCTAGGTGAAATTACCAGCTTGCTTCGGAGCCAGCTTGGAAATCCCTGCATTGTGCTCCACTGATCCATAGAGATATGTCTGCACTGCTCCAACGAGTGATCAAGCTGGTACCATTCATTACACTCATTAATATTGCCAGGTTGTGTACCCTCCTATGAGTCCCTTGACTCAGCTGCTTCCTAACTTTAGCCAATTTAACTTGTTTGGCAGAAATGTTACTTGCCCATTATCTGTGCAGTTATTTATATCTTTTCCTGAAAGATTTCAGGCAATGCTTTTCAGCCATTTCTAATAAAAAAAGCTAATAAGAAAATACATTATCCTCTTCATGGCAATCCTTCCTTTGGAATTCTGTCCTGAAACTGAGCATTAGGCAAAGGCCAGAAATTTGTCTCGGGAGAAAAAGGAATAAATCAGGGTTGTGCCTATATGGAAATTAGTCCAAACATAGTCAAGTTAAAAGCCTCTGAATAATTGGTGTTTGTGCATATCTACGATAGTCCGCTTTGATTTTAGCAGCTGAATTCCCGAAAGAATCTTCACAGGATATGCTGGAGATTTTCACAACTCCTGTGCTGGAGGAAGCACTGCCTGTACTAAGCAGAGAACAAGTGAGTGTGCTCAAGCCAAGGGTCATAGGTGTGGTTTTCCTCTGTAATGACTGCTTTGATTCAGACATGCAGGATTGTCTTTCCTGTGCTGTTTTTGCCCCTACTGCTGGCATCCAAGCAGCCTGGGGAATACAGCCGCCCTATAAGGAGACGTGGGAAACAGGAGAGAAAGGATACAAATCTGACACAGAACACAAGGGGATACAGAAATGAAGAAAGGTACTAGGAAGAAATTAAATAGGAGAAGGACTTTATGGTGAGTGGTACAAAGGTCACCTAATCACACATGGTATTACCATGTTCATTTTATAAACACAGAACTGATATCAATGCTTATCCCACATACAGAAGATTTAAATCCTGACATTTCTTAATGTTTCAAAACATGGGCTCCATTAAAAAATCATTTTGTGTATGCATTGTCCCAAATTTATTTAAAAATGAATGAACAAAAGAAAAGACAACAAAACACACGCAGACATAAATTCCATTATTTGGTGTCTTCCTAAAACCCATGCAGGTCATCAGCAGAGCTGAAAGCTTTCTGGCCAGCACACAGATTTTGCCACTGAGCGAATGGAGCGGCTGTTTGCATTAATAGATTGCTGTCCTCCTTGCAGGCACACGCTGAACAGGGATGCAACTCCCCATTCTGGCAGATGGTTCCAGGCAGAGCAGCCACATTCAGGGACCGAGGGATCTGCTCAGATCTATTCAGGAGCTATCCGGCTCAGAAAGGGAATGCGCCAACACAGCTCAGACACATCTAGTACTACTCAACGAGCTTGGGGATTTTTCTCATTAAACCAATGCACGGAAGCCTGATCCCACCTCCTCCTTGCCCTTGGCTCATGAGGCCAACTTGACTGGGTTCTCATGCCCCCTTCAACCTGCTTGCCCACCAAGTCTTCACCTCACAGGATGCACAGCCTCTGATTTCTAGACCCAGAGCCCTGTTTTTCTTTCTGCGCCACATCCAGCTTCCCCATTCCCAGTCGACTCACCATTCTTCATCACCCTGCACCATCCGTGCTCCCCATGAGGCCTCCCAACCCTATCCCCCTTGTCTTGGTCTTCTAAATCACCTGTTTCCTTCACTCAGTCAGATCTGTCATCCCTTCTCTCTCACCTTCTTGCCTCAGCCCCGGCAGAACTGTGTCCCTCCCTCCCAACCTGTGCAGTTTTGTCTTGTTCACTATCCCCAGTTGTCACACATTTGTAGCAAGGATGGATTTCAATGTCCTGCCAAAAAGATGGCGATGTCATGTCTGACAAAAAGGCTAAATACCCTCAGTGAATTTCAAAGCTTGGAAACTTTGAGCCTCCTAAAACTGCTTTAGCACAGTCTAAACTAAAGGTTTCTAGCAAGTTCCTTTCTCCAAAAGGAGTATCCTCAAAGCCATTTCAATGCTACAAAATTTTGCCCTCTTGCTAAAAGACAATAAACAGAAATCATTGAAATGTTCAGTCACTGTTGCTAAATGACAGACATGGGACAGGGTTGCTCAACCCTAAAATCAACTAATGTCATCAAACACACATTCACTAAAAGCAACTGCAGATAGAGTTGTAGCGTGTAAGATAAACTGTACTGAAGTCAATATGAAAAACAAGCCACTAGTCTTTCAATTTAAACGCCCTTTGAATTTCCTAGGTCAGGGGGCTTGAAATCCAGACATTTATGTACAGCTAATCCATTCAGTGAACTGCAATAGTTATTTACTTGGTGTGATTCATGTAATTCATGTAATTTAGCTGACCAGTCATCATTTAGCACCATCATAAAATTGCAAATAGCTGTATATTAAAACCATCAACAGCAACAAAACCAACAAACAAATAAACCCCTTCCATTCAAGGGCTGCCTATAAAACTGCAGCTGGAAAATTATAATCTTGCAACAAAAAAATCTTTTCACAAAAGAAAAAGAATCACTAAATATGCAATTTCTTACAAATGAGTCACTCAGATCCATTATTAATTGGACTAACTTTGGCTACTTAGTGGTTTTGATTGCTTTTGATATTGTTTATTTTATGATGTTTTAATTATTGTTGTTTTTTTATTACAGTAATTGCATTTTAATTGTCTTTGGAGCAGCACCCTGACTGTCTTGGCAGGGAGTCACTAAATAAATAAAAGCATTATTATTATAAACATAACGGATGGTAATAGTTTTTCACTGTTATTGTTCGCAATGCATAAAGAAAATATATATATATAGTCTGTAAGAGAGAAACAGTAATCAGAACCTCAAGGTTATATATCCAACTCTGCCACTGATTATATCTGTGACTTTGAAAAGTCACTTAGACTCCCTCTTATCTCAATTTATTCATCTGTGAAAGGATTATCATAACACTGTCCAATCTCCCAGGATTAGCGTAAGAATTAGCTAATGTCTTTAAAGCATTTTGATCTCCTCAAATGAAAAGTGAAAAAAAGCTTTAATCTTTAGATTATTAATGGTAGAACAGAAAAACTAGTATAATCTACTAAACTGGAAAGTTACTCTAGTATTAATATTTTTAATCTATAATTGGTGCATTGTCCATACACTTAGAAAATAAATCATTCTACTACTAGTTACTACTAATAAAGGCAAGAATGCATTCCAGAAAGAAAACAAAAATGGCTTCCAAAGTTTCCAACCTGAAAAAAAGAGGAAAACACTGCTTTGTGATACATAAAATGTCTTGTCCTCCCCATTTACCTTTTTTCCTTAGGATATCCAAAGCAAAAGTTGTTTATGTGGACTCAGAGAATAAGAATAAAAAAAAAAAAAAAAAAAAAAAGGGAAAATTCTGCACACTATCACTCAAAGAACAAAACTAAGCTTTAAAATCAGAGCCACTTTGAAAGTTAAAGGAAAAGAAAACTTTGAAACTGACAAGTTGGGCAGGAAAGGGAGATTTAAAGTTTTTATTGAATTTTTTTAAGTTCAAAATATTTAGATTTCATTTAAACGAAGTAAGATTGTTCTAGGCTCTGAATCTTTGTGCTAGCCTTTGATTGGATCAACCAGCTTGATTTTTTTTTAAGAAGCTTGTTAGAAACTTCTAAAATTTAGAGAAAAAAGCAGAAAGAAAAACTTCAGACTACAGTAGCCTACCCACTTGATGAGTCTCTAGACTGAGGTGACCCATCTACTCTTCTTTCTCCATATTTCCACCCAAATTCTTACATGCCTTTTTACTGTTGTAATTAACAGACAGTTCTGCATAAATGCAGTCAAATCCCAAACAAAATGAATTCACTTTTGCTATGAAAAGTGCACTTGACCTCACCGAGGTTCATTTTACTTTTCACTATAGAGGGCTATACCCGAAGTTGTGATTTGTCCAGGAGAGGGTTTTTGGTCCAGAAAATGCTGACCTGTCTTTCACAGCTGCATGGTTTGAGTTATCCTCCGCACAACAATCTTTGCCTTGCCATGCTTCACTTGCACACATCAATACTGATGCCTGTTGACAGTCAAATCCCTGTTCATGCTCCTATTAATTAAAAATTTATACAGATGATAATTTGTTAACACTGAGAATATTGCAGCTATTATTAATGATATTTGGCTTCCCATTCTTTTTTCTCCCCTGTGCTATTTGCAATGTAATTGATGACTGCAACAGGACATCATCGAGACACTTACCAAATGAAATTCTGGTTTTTAGTAGACTGTCTTACTTGTGGCAAAAAATTACCTAAAAGCTGTAAAGAATAAATTTATACTTAGACGGTAAACAAGACATTAATACTTTACACATATAGCATCTCCAATGCAAAGATTTAATGTTATTTTTGTTTCATGTTGGGACACCTGTGTTTGGCAGATATCACAATCACAATCGATTTTGTACAGTGAGCTTAGCTACGGTAAGATCATGACAAATTTTTTAGAGACAGTTCAGAATACCTCAGGTGAGCCAGATAAGCCTTATATGCCAGATGTGCCAAGCCCTAGGTATCAGTCAGGGTCAATCAAAACTGCAGTAGCAAAGCACCTCTGAAAATCAGACCCCAGATTATTTGAGCTGGGCATTCAAAAACCCAGGGGACCCAAAATGGATGACAGTTTTCAGTGGCTTGCCTGAGGTAATGGAGCAAAACCCTGGCAGAGCTAGGAGTATATCCCAGTCCCCTGCTGCTCAAATTGTTGCTGTAGCTACTGTGACATCTTCTCTCCTAAGAAGAGCCATGTCTAATGTGCCAAGCTTCTCCACCAAATCCGGTGCCAGAGCACGCTGCACACACAGGCAGAGGGATCTCACCTCCCCTGATTCCTGCATTTGACTCCTATTAATCTTCAACAACAGCTTCCATGTGTCAGAATTCAGCGTCAGCCAAAGGGACGTGCTGCATGCAGCTGCCCAGGGTACCACGATCATCTTGGTTCCTATCTGTCAGTATCCTTCCTGGACAGCATCCATGGACCTCTGGCTCACCTCTCATTGCAAGATGGATTGAAAACCTCAGTTCTCCAAGATCCTACAATCACAGCACCCACATCAGTTTTCTTAATGCTTTCAGGATGCCAGTACACTTATTTTCTAGTCACTAGACAGTCTGTAACCACATTTTGATATCTATGAGCTGCTGAAACTTCACATCCTCAAAAAATGGACTTCCCCATCACATAATCAACCTCTTAACCAAATTCTCCTTCAATCTCAGTTGCTTACCTAAATCTGCCCAGGTGTCTTCTCAATTCATAGACATGCAAAGAGTTTTGCAGAGCAAGTTAAAGTATAAATTTGCAGTACATTGACCTCTTTCCTCCACATTCTTAAACTTATGATTAATGCATTGTGGTTTATACTTTCTCTTCTTTCACAGAGGATGAAATACCTTTACAATTACCATGACACAAGGGTATACATGCAAAAATGTTACCATGGAGCTGCTGAAGCACTGCAAATTCACAGCCTCACTTCCTCTGTAGAAACTTATTTGGGTGTCCCTACCCACAGCTTATTTGCACAAGCTCTCAGAGAGACCTGAGTCTGGCCCTGAGAGAATCAAACCTCCCTGCTTATTATGGTGAATGGGAGTTGCATATGTTGGAGTCTCTGGGTCTCTTCTTGTCTGTGAATAGCTGCCATTAACATTTATGGGGGGTATGCGTATCGAGGAAAGAAGAGAATGGGCACCCACTGAGAAGAGAGCGGACTCCAGCAATTCTACTCTTATCACATTGTGTGCTTTAGTCTTCACTAATCTCAGCAAAGTATCCTCATGCAAGTCTTCTGAAGTAGTTTTTTTTTTTCCTTTTTATCTCCATGGAAATTGTATTTTTTTAAAATAAGAAAGGTGACAAACAGTTAGCTTATGCTCCAGTAAATCTACAGAGTGAAATTATCTCATTTAAATATCTATTCAACTCTCAAAACAAATATCAAAGTTCAGACTTTGCAGATACATTCTTTGCCAGAATAAATAGGAAACTCTCCTCTATATCTGTTCAGGATACTTCAGGGCCTGTCTATTCCCTCATATATACACCTGTGTTCTCTTGTAAACATTTTAACCTGTCAAACGAAGGTCTCTTCCTTTGTCACAGGGCCAAGAGACTTTCACAATATGAGCAGTTTCTCAAAATCTCCACAGCACTACAGCCAACAGCAGAGTTTCACCACAGGGAGGATAAGCATAGGCTAGGCGGTGACAGGATTTTCACTCTTGCCTGCTCTGAGCAAGATTAAAATGCCAGCAGCTAGTCCCAGTTAGCCCCTCTAACTGTTGTTATCACCAAGAGAGGTGAATCAGTGCTGTGCAAATGCTGGGAAATCTAATGAAAAATGTTAGTGCCAGCAGAAGCAGAGAGGCTTAACTGAAGTGCTGATAGAGAATACTTTGGACAGCGAGAACTGATAGTTGCGTACAGAGAGAAAAAGCCTTCAGAGTTTGCCTTTTCTTCTTCAAAAGCATGCATGAAAATTTTCATTTAGCTAAGACTTAAATTAACGTTTTGATTTTTAAAAGTTTTACAGCTCTCTCTAGTCTGCAACCAAGGAACGCTGGTGTGACTACATCAATACCAAATGAAAAAGCAAATAGTTTCTTCTCTCTACTTCACACTTACAATGATGAAAAAAACCCTGCCTGAACTAGAACAGACTTTTTCCCCTTTAATTCAGAAATCCCATGTTCCTTTCCTATAATACCAACTATCAAATGGAAAAACATTTAGTGTCTCCTCAGATTTAGCTGACATTTGAATTCTTACAAACTTGGGAAACGTGTAAATGTGCAAGACTACTGTCTGCTAGAAATCAGTCAGCTTCCTGTGAGGTTACACCAGAAAATCTCAGCACCACAGAACGAGTAGAGATTAATGTAGGACAAAGGACAAGCTTGGACTTCAGACACTCTTCTTGTATATTTTTCCTCCAAAATAAGTAACTGAAAATGAGGTCCAGGAGCTTACTGAAAGCAATAGAGATCCAACCTGGCAGGACAATATCAGTTTCTCATTTGTCTGGCCCCTTGGAAAACCCTTCAGGAGAAGATGCAGGAGAGCATTCTCTGCCAAAGAACAGCCTCATAGAGATCATTTTGAGCAATGAGTTGCAGCTCAAACACCGTTTGGTTAAGTGGCTTACTTACAGAGAAGACATCCAAGCACACAGAAGTACTTGTGATGATGCAGGTGTTGCAAGGTATTGTGGATTAAGTTAACCACACTTGTTCTATTGGGTCATTAAATCTTATTAATTCTTCAGAGATCCTTTCTGCACACCAGCCAGTGCTAAAGAAATGAGAATGGAAAGCTCTTGTGGCACAGGACTACCCTGCTCAGCAGAACAGGTGATGATGCCTAAAGCTATGACTGAGCAAAACAGAACTAAGTTTTGGAAGGAACATTTGGTACAGTCTCCTCATTAGCAACATTTAGTCTCTTGAGAGAGTTGAGTGGATAAATAAATTTTTCTTTATTTTAGAATGTTAAGTGTATCACAAACCACAGAAGTTTAGTTTTATAGGTGAAAACCCATAACTGTGAGTTCCCTGACCTGCTGTCCCCTCTAGATGAGGAAAAGTCCAAATGGGTCTTTATATCCAGGTAATAGGAATATTGCAACCAATTAAGGACATAAACAACTTGATCAAGCAACTTGCTCCAGCCTGTGATAAGCAATGATTTTGTGTCACCATAAGTGTTCTCTCTTGTCCTGGTGCTTTGCCTGTTTCTCTTTTTGTGAGTGCTGTCAGTGGCTGCTATAGTCCTGCAAACCAACCAGCTGCCTATGCCAAATGACACCATCTTTCTTCCATGTGTCTCATTTCCTTTCAAAATACAGGCTTTTTCCCCAGCCTACCACAATCCTGATAGATGCTTTTCTTTATGAAGGTCCCACAAGGATTGTAGGTTACTGTACCTTCCCATTTCTGAACTGTGTAGTTTAGCATGCAGAGCAGAGCAAAACTGGCATGTCACTGTAACTGAGAACAGCTCCAGGACCTTTCTTTCAGCAGCCAAGGCCTTAACCAGTAAGTGGCAAATAGAAGTTGCCATGCAGAAGGAACTGTAATTAGACCCAAAACAGACTGGTAACACTGACAGAGACAGATGACCTTGAGATGGATAGGTGATCAATAGATAGATAGTCTGGTTCTTTTGTTTTTAAATCATTATTGATAGTACATCTTAAATTAATCCATCATTCTGTAAATCTTCAACTCTTTTAGAACAAAAGCATTCTGGAAGTTTAATTTATCTTTTTTTTTTTTTTTTGGTTAACTAACACATACACTAAGCAGCAACTGAAAGGCAGGAAAAATCAAGTTCAGAGCGAACTAGTTGTACTCAAACATTTGTAATTAAGCATGATAACCAATTACAGAAATACCTGGAATAGCTCCTGATTCACATCAGAGGTTCCCTAATCAATTTGAAATAACTAGGCACTGCTACAGAAAATAAGCAAGATCACAGCATTTGCTAATGAGTCTCAAAAATGGATTTCACTGCATGAAAATGTTCATTGTCAGGAGAAAGCCTGTGTTCCCTGAATCTTTAGGGTCATTTCCATTTGCATTCTACTGGAGAAAAGTCCTTTGTTCTTTTCTTCCTTCTCACATCCTCTACAACTCCACATTTTTTTTGCCTCTCTCCCTCTGTGAGTTGGTTTTTTGTATCAATGTGTTACACTAACTGCTAAAAATACATCAGAATAAGACCCTTTGTGCTGAAGTAGCTTATATCCACTTCAATTATTACCTAATTCCTCTATGTTGCTCTGATTACCATGAACATAAATTTCGAGATGTGTGATTTCTGGAAAATTATATGGCAGAAGATGCAACAGCAGAGCTCTGAAGCACACACCAGGGTAGTGTATTTTGTTATGAATAATACCACTTAAACATTTGTAAAACATAAAGCTTTTCTGAGCTCTTCTCCTTCCCCTGGGACTTGAACTCTTGTTGAACAAGCTGTTCAAAGCTCACCACTCTGATAAAAACCTATGCCAACAAGAGTGACAGTGATTTTTTTTTCCTATTATTATTATTATTGCTAAAAAATCACTGTTTCAAGTTGCCAGTTGCTTGGTCTTCCTGCAACAAAAAAAAAAAAAACCAAAAAAAACCAACAGGTATCCACTTGACCTACTTGTCCCTAACCCAGCAATGTTTGGAGCAAGATGAAATCTGATGATAATGAACTTTTCTTGAAAAAGGAATTGCAAACTATGTCCCAGACCCTGCAATCAATTATTCATGTGAGCAACTTTGAACTCAGCAGGAGTACCCACAGGCATAAACCTTCTTACAGGGGAACAGTTGGCAGGATCAAGACCCACCTCAGGAGGAAGACACACAACACAACATATGAACCCTTTGTGACTCTTTTTATTTTATTATTTTTTCCCCTTTTTGTCCTTGTTATTGTTCAATTTCATTTGCTAGTATATTTCCCACTTCCAGCTGGGAGTAGAAGTGAAGATGCCAAAATAAGAAGACAAAAGTTGTTGTTATGCTCAGCTGGAAGAGAAAGTCCTAGAAATCTCTCAAAAAAAAAAAAAAAAAATCGGCATAGAGATTTTCAGACCAATTTTTATCTCCCCAAGGGCACCATGATAGTTCAAAGAAATTTTGTAAAATTCGTAATGGGAAGCAGAGGAAGAAAGGCAAGTTACTGGTGCATTGCAATTATCCTGCCTAACTTCCCTCACCATCATCTTTCTTCATCAAGATGTTAACAGTGCCTACCCAGATGCTGCTGCAGAGCCCTCTAGATACAGAAAGACTCAGGTCTACATGCCATGTAGCCCTCAGGCCTACAACACCAAGAAAAAAGACATCTTTTAGGGTCCTCCTCCCAAAGAAATGGGGCTCAAACACCCCTGGGCAGAGGAAATGTCACCCTTAGAAAAATTCTTGCTTTAAAACAATTGCGTCCTTGTCTTGGGGCTCAACAAACTCAGAGAGGGGGTGAGATGACTGGCTGTGGATAAAACAAAGCTTAAACGCATAAGAGCCCTATTTCTACACCTGACTCTCTCACTCCCAAATGCAGAAACTTGGACTTAAAAAGCAAATTGCTGAGTCAGAGAAATGAATGTCTCACTTTCAGGTTAAAGCTGGTAAGGTGGAAGCAAAGCACGGGAAAAATCCAAAGAAATGAAGACTTCGTAGAACAAGGTTACGAAACAAATAAGGAACAGATAATACTAGGATTGCTGGTGTTCCTGAAGAGAGAAAGGGTAAAACATCTCAAGCTTGAAGTCCTTGAAGTAGACCCTGTGATTAATGCCACTGAGGGAGAAGCAGGAAAGCACCTGTAAGCTTCTGCTAGGTGATTAATCTAGGATAACTATTACTAACATACTTAAATGCATGGCTGTGCAAGGATTGCTCAGAAGAGCTGGAATATGTGGTAAACTAGAAAGGGAAAACATATTCCTATACAGAAGTGTTCCAAGAATGTTGAAAAGCAAAAACAAACCCTTCATGGCACTAGCCACATGTTTTTACAAGCCATGAAATGCCTCATGAAATGTCTAAGTACTCTATTCAAGCTGTGCAATAGCCACTAACAGCTTCCAGTATTCAGCTCTGTCAAAATCCTCTGTTAAACAAATTCCATTCTTCGTGCTGTTGTTGGGTAAATAAGCAAGAGGATCCCAGCTGAGATTAAGGTATAGTGTATAGCTGTTTTGCATGGTGTGAGACTACAGCCAGAATACTCTCCTGTTCAAATGTCCACACTATGGGGGGATGACAATAAATTGACAAAGGTTATGAGAAGAGCTGCTTGGATGTTTGAATTCACTGAAACACATGCCCTATGGTGATATTTCTTAGCCTTATGAAAAGGGGACACAGGTATAGTTTGATCAAAAGCAGGGGAGAACTGCCTCCATTCTCTTTATAAATGTCTCTTCATTATCTAAACTGTGCAAACAAAAGCAGAAGAAAAGTCAAAGTCTGAAAGTCAGAACTTAGAAAAATTCAAGCCAGCCATAAGGTAGATATTTTTAATGGTAAAGATAATTAACCACCAGAGTGTTAGAAATATTACCGAGTGGAATCTCCATCACTGGAACTGCTTCAGTAAGGGTAGGATGTCTTTTTTTATCTGACAAGCTCAGATGATAAGTCAATTAGGAAATTCCTGTGGCCTGCATGATTACTGAGGTCGGAAGAAGTGGCTTACAATAGTGTTTCCTCTGGCTGTGCATTTTGCATGCTGAATGCAAGAAAAACTCCTCCTGCAAAAGTCCACAGTGTATAGCTGAATGCCATCTGTAACTCTGGGTTTGTTTTCCTTTCATCCATTGTTTTCCTTTCATCTGCTGAGCATGTCCTAAAGACTGCCAGTGGTTAGGCTTTATATGGTGCTTAACAGCACCATTCCCACCATGTCCTAATTATAAGAGCTTTAGAAATTATGAAGGAGATCGGTCCTTGCCACCAGCGAATAGAAGCCTTGAACAGAAGAGTACTCAGAACTGCACATTATTATCATTTTAGCTCTTATACTGGATCAAAGTAAAAGGAAACGTTCTGAATCACCCTGCATCTTTGGTGCTGCGGTGTCAATGGGTGTCTTTGGGAACACAAATCAGTGCTTGGTCAGGGAGAAATTAACTCAAAAATTAACTCAAACATTTATGGGTCTATATGAGCCAAACAGAGCCATAGTCAGACCTGACACACAAACCCTGTAAACACAAGGAGACTAAAACATTCCACTAGCAGAAAGAAAACCTTTTTGGTTTGGGCGCTCATTTCAACCTCTGAGAAGAGATTATCTTCTAACACATCTGAAATTGCAAATGATGCAGCAATGAAGATAATTTCAAAACCAGACTTCAAGAAAAACATTGTGACTATCTCTTATTTGGGAGCAGAGTCTCCCAGGCAGTCAGGGAAGCTAAGGTCCTGATGGTTGTGGCCTTTGTGACTTTCAGCATTGATGAATGAGGGACTATTGAAATAAATAATTTTGCAACCCTGACAACTGTAGTATTCTAAGATATTGCAGATGCTTACATGACAGAAATATAGCATACTCTCCAGTAGCAGGAAAAAAAATCTTCATAAAGGCTAATAAAAAGTTGGCATCTGTATGTGAAACATTTAAATTTATACCAAGAACATGGCAAAACAGTGCAAACAGAAAATCCTGAATCAAATGAGGTAATACCTTAGAAAATGTGCTAGAAAATTAATAAATTATATTTCTTTTTGCCTTAACCAAAAAAAAAAAAAAACCCAGAAAGCATAGACAAGCAGATAGATAAACTCCTAGTACATAGACTAAAACAAAAACCTATCTTCAGCTTTGGTTAAGTCCTTCGTGGCTATCCATACAAAAACCCTGGAAAAAACACCTGGGAGCATGACTGCATTTCACAGAAATAGATCTAACCGTGAGAAAAATGGTAAGTCCCAAAGCAGCAATGGCTTTCCAGTGGAGTTTTATTTAAACTCTAACTAAATAACCCACAGGCTCTCTGATGAGCTCAATGAGGCCAAAAGAGCAGCATCTCACCTCTGACTGAGCAAGAGGTAACAATATGTGTTACTCAGGCTAAGGAAAAGATCCTGCTGACTCTGCACGCTGGAAGCCCATTCCATTGATAAATTATGGCATGATCATTCTTGCCAGAGCCTTAGTCGTCAGTTGGAAGAAGTTACGACTCAAATTATTCACGTAAATCAGGTCAGATTCATTTCACGTCAGCTTTGGACAGACCACCCCAGGCCATTCATTAATACGAGTATAATTCCACGGCACTCACAAGAGCCTTTGGGAGCCTTTTTGCTAGATTCTTTCCTTAGATTTGGCTGTGATGTTCCCATAATTTCTTAATGGCATACAGTTTGGTGACCGGTGTCGATTAGAGTGGATTAGGCTTCTTCACAGCCGTTCCTTCTGCCTGTGTGCTTCCTTGCCTCGTTACAACGGCAGGACCACTTCATCCCAGCTGGCTGAGTCAGCACTGGTAACACTAAAATGAGCAGCTGTGGGGATTGGAGAGTGCAATGCAGAGTTAAAACTGACCATATAAAATGACAGCAGCAACAGACTGCTTATTTGGACCCAGCACAGACTCAATTCTTGAGCTCAGAAAGCTCAGTGCCCAAACTGTTGAACAGTTTGGCTTCTTGCCTGGATATGAGATTAAAAACAACAAGACTTTGGTGGGATTTCCAATAGTTATTTTGACTGCCAGGTGAATTTATATATCTAGGAATTACGATTTCTGGAAATTTAAAACAAATGCTTCAGTTATCAAACCAATCAAAGATAAATGAGCTCTATCTCCATAAAATTTCATAAAATCCTACTTCAGTGAAATTGTTGCCCAGACAGATCACATGTTCAAGCAACTCCATTACTATGCTCCACAAACCACACAAACCAAAGCAGCTTTTTCTATTATAGTGTGGTACTGTTTTCAAATCTGTTTTCCAAAGTGCTACTGCTGTTTCTGTGGATATTCATCTCTCGAAGAGCTTGTTCGTAGCATGACTTTTGAACTCATTGGCCAAATTTAGACAAGCTGAACAAAAGGCCAGAGGCTGTAACAGTCTCAAATTCCTGTGAGTTTGATGAAAAGAGATGACAGGGTAAGAAGTTCCTACTGCTTCAAGGATCACTGAAAGGTTGTGACCTAACCATAAGATGTAATTCACCAACCTCAAATCACCCACTTCTGAGAAAAAGGCTTGCCTCCAATGCTCATGGGCTCCCTTCCTTCTAGAAGAGGGAACTGTGCAGATATCTGTTTTAAAGAGACTGTACCTGCCAGCCAAGAAGCAGGAGCTAAGATTCCCAGATCTGAGGTACCATTATGATGTCTTTGTAACTAGATCAAAACATAGCCTTCTGAACTACTCTAAATAAAAAAAACCAAAAACCTAGAAGGCGCAAGCTTTGGAATTTTGTAGATGCCAAACATTACAGTTAATGCTGGGCCCTGACACTGCTCACTGCATGACAAAGACTTGGTCCACTGAAGTCCTTCCCATTTGCATCAGCAGAGCTTCAGGTATGGCTTGACATTGCAGCTTCACCCATGGCTTCAGCACAGTGTGGAAATACTTAATCGAGTTTCCTCCCAATTAGGGTGAGTACCAGGCACGATAAACTTACCACAGCAACATGGAGGTTAGTGTAGGTTATTCATCCACACTGAATTGAATCCAACCCACATTAGTCTTTTCATGATAATTTGTCAGATGTAGTCAGTGCAGCAGACTTCTAGTAGACTAGAAGTCCTGCATAAAGTCTGAATATAAACCCGCATGCTTCCATTCTCTCTCTCTTATCTGTTATCTCTAATCCCAGAGTTTGGCAATACTGAGGTGCACAACTGCAATGCACATATTCCCACATGGGCCAACCTGCTCATAATGAGCTAGGATAACCTAGACAGGCTTCAAGGTGCTCTACCTACATCCTTAACTGGAGAACTCCCTCTAAAATCAAAGTGCTCTCTAGGCTTTAAACCTAATTTTGATTAGAACATAAACAACTTTCTAAAATATAGGAAATTTGATATAAATCTGAGTTTCTCAAGGAGCACTTACGAAAAGAAACAGTGAGGGAGAAGAGAAATGAGAAAGGGCTTCATCCCACTGACTGTGTCCTTAAAGAGAATTGCTTGAATCCAGGCTTGCTTTCAGTCCACCTGATCAGATATGCAGAAAATGCTATACCATGCCATCTGCTCCCCAGGAAGTCTGCTTCTTTCTGCCACCTCTGAGGTATGGCAGTATGTTTGTCCCTGTCCCTTTTCAAGAGTGTCCCAGGTCCCTGTACCTGCCTCATCGTCCAAAGTCTCCTCTCCTTCAATAGCCTCCTGAGTTGCTCACAGCAAAGAAGCAACCTCCTGCTCCCCCTGCCAAGGGTATCATACAGGACCCTGACCTAACATAAAGCAAACACTCCACATCCCAGCTTTTCTAGACCAGATGCCAATTCTATGGGGCAAAGAGGCTCTAAAGCACAGCTGCAGTGACTCTGCTGAGAAGAAGAATGAAATGTAACTGCTGGTGGATTATTTTCATGCTCTTTTCATTCCATGTTTGCTAATCATATATGGCTGTCAGCTAACCATTTCATAATTGGCAACAGCCAATTCCCACAGATGGGAATACATAGTTCAGTGTAAGAAGTGTTGTACACCTTCAGTAAGTCCCAATTCAGAGCAGAACATGAACTTTTTCTGATGAAGTTACAGTGAACTGAGAAAATTCATAATACCTCTAAAAGTGCTCAGATATTATGATGACATTACCCATGCAAATAATTAAATACATAGATTAATTTTCTTTTTTGCAATTGAGATCCCTGTTTAGCTCTTTTTACTTCAGTCAATAACTTTTAAACCACTTCACTTTTAGTAGTCTGTTATCCTTAAAACTTCCAATTAAAATTATGGTTAGAAATTATAGAGCTGTATTTAAAAAAAAATTGTATTGTTCAGCTCACTCTACGGCATAATCCGACAGTATAGGAAAATGAAGGAGTAATACCTTTGTGGTAGGAGTAGCATCTGCCCAAACAGGGCAGTGCGGTGTATTCTGTTAGCATCTCCAAAAGCTGTTAAGGACAGGTGGGGCAGTGCTTTTCAGCTTCAGCTTGACTCAGCCCTGACAGCACCAGCTGGGGGCTATGGGCACTAATGGGCAATCAAGGGCTCTGGGAGGGGCTGTGATGTCACAGGATGATGTCATCCAATTGTGTGATTCCCTGCCCACGGAGCCAGACCTTACAAGAGGTGGGGTGAGGGAGGGCAGGGCACAGCAGCTTTAGTGGGCACTTGGCGTTTTGCCAAGATTGAACCACTAAGATCCAGCCCCTGAGGATGGCAAGTGGTGACACTGGCTTTGCCTGTCTTCTGTTTTTCCCAACGGAGTTCTGCACTGTGATTAGAGCCCATTGCAACCTTTCGGACAAACAATAATTAAGGTATGTGGCCTTTGCTTTGTGTTCTCTGCAATATCCCACCAATAACTTTTAGTGTAGAGCAAGGTGAGGCGAGGCCCCTCTGCATGGCAGCATGACCCCCTGACCTATCAGTCACTCTTGCACTCATTCCTATCAATATCAGAAAAAATACATTGGTACACTTGAACTTTGCTTTAATTCATAGGTGGAGATGAAAGCAAAGCCAAACACTGTACAGGTTTACTCATGGGCACATTATGGGGCAGAGTCAAAAATGGGACTGGCGATAACTGATGCAAGTGATTATCTTTCAAACTACAATAAAAACTGCTAATTAAGGAAGTAGGGCGACTATTTTACAAAGCAAATTAGGGTTTGGGTCATGTTTTCTTGTATGTTTGGATTTTGTTCTTTTTTTTAAAGACATCTATATAATATCAGTAGGAATTAATGGATATATAGCAGGGAGATGGATTTGCACCTTATTAGTGAGTCTGTTGCAGAGAATGCACATATTTCTGCACACAGAATACAGTAAGGTAACATGGAAAGACAGAAAGAAAAGGATTTTGTTCTTCACTATAAAGGGGTCCTGACAAGCTATTGTTTTCTCTAATTACAAAGCCAATAACACAGGAAAGCGTCTTGCAGCTGAAGAACACCTTGGTGACAACAACAGATCATGGGCATGGATAGGTAGCAATGTACCTACCACGTACATAGCAACAGGGGACAAAGCACTGAGAAGGAAAGAAAGAGGGTGTTTGTCTTCTTCCCAACTGTCTAGTCATCAAAATATCCCATTAGAAAACATCACATTTGTGTTTTTCAGCTTTTGCCTGCTCCACACCGTATCTTTGATCCCATTTCTTGCATAACTCAGTGTTTGAAAATGAAGTCTAAAAACTCAATGAGTTTCTCCTGATTAAAGGATCATGAGGATCCAACTTCAAAGCTTCATGCAAACAAAATAAACGGAGTCACTGTGTGAGGCAACTGCCACCATGCTGGGCTTATGATTCTGGCAGCTACTTTCACTATTAAGGAGCAGGAAACAGGATGACAGAGGCCTTTCTCTACATACCAGACAGATACTTCAAGCCTTTTGTTAACATTCAGAAGAGTTTCTCTGTGGTCTCAGAGGAGAGAACAAACAAGAATAATATCATTTCTGTTGCAACTACATCAGTTGATGATGATGACAGGGAAACAGGAAAGGAAGAGTGACCTTACCTCCTCTGCCTTCTGCTCATCAGCAGTATAAAGGCCTAGAAAGGCAGAGGGAAGTAGAACATGAGAAATTTTCATAACTACAGTCAGATCTAAAAAAGAAAAGAGGTATCTTTTTAGCCTATATGCCATCAGGCAAACTTTTATTAAGTACTATTCATATGCACTGTATCTGAATTGTAGCATGCTAAAACACATCAGCAAATATGAATACATTTATTATTCCAATTAGTTTCAGTGCCTCCCCTGGAAGATATTAATTTGAGATCTAATAAAAAAAAAAAAGGGATAAACAAGTCTTTTGTTGAAAGGATGATGAACATGACTGGTATGAAGTTGATTAACATAAGTAGAAATTGTTGCTTTCTAGTCTGGGATTTTGGCTAATTCTGTGGGACACTGAACACCCATTTTACAACATTTTTAGCCCCAAGCAGGAGAAATGAGAGAGAAAGTCCCCAGCAGGGGGTAATGTAATATGACCTCATTGGGATGTTCCTACAGAGATGATAACAGAAGGTTTTGATCATGACAGGGCACCCTGCAAATGTATGAGTTAGCTACGATTTGCTAGAAATTTTATGTGTGTGGCTCTTTTGGTTACAGAAGTGCCAATATTAAATGGAGCTATTATTGCAATACTAGTGGGAGAATCATATGTTTACCTGATCCCTATAATTTAAGAACCAGTCACAAAATAAAAGGGGGAAAAAACCCACGTGAAATCCTGGCATTGATTTTTAAAGGAATAAATAAGAGTTTATCACCCAAATGCCACTGAAAAGTACAAGCAGTTTGGCTTCCAAGTCTAAATGTTGTCTAAATCTGACTAGGCTAAATGTTTACATGCAGTTACATGCTCTTTTAATTGAAGAAAAACTGGAAGAGTCATAGATGAGCCTGAATCACAAATTAAATACCACAGGGCTAATTTGCTCCATCTAGAGCTTTTGTTTTACTGTAAACAAACATCTTTTAGCCTGCTCTGTCTATTTTAAGATGAAGACCGTACAGTGAGAAGTGGCTGTTCCTAAGATACTCATACCTCTGGGAGCAGTGCTGGAAAATATACACCATATTCTTCAACTCTGACACTCTGGAGGGATGAGAGCTCAAACAGAGTGGTTGGGTCAGCGCAGTTACCCGCTCTGCCTCTCACCTCACGCTGCAGCCTTACCCTCCCTGATGAGCTGCAGCAACTGTTTATCTGACTGCTCTGTAAACCAGATCACTCAAACGCTTGGGGTTAAAAGTAACCCTGAGAAGTTACAGCAAAATAACTTCAGTGACCTAGCTCACTGGTTCAGCTCTCATCGAGCTGTGTCAGCAGAGCTGGGGGAGTTGGGACGGTGAACTGCAATGCAGTCTTCAGCATTTCCCAAGCATCCTTCCCAAACGGAACATGTAATTACACCCTCCTCAGCCTCTGCAGCCCTAGGAGCTTATGCCTCTTACCAAAAATCCCACAAATAAGAAGGTTGTGCTTTGGCAATATAGTACATTTGGCTTCAGAGATCATCATAGCTCGTGGATGCAATGTATTAATTCACTCTGCCAGTGGTGACAGGTGAATTTTTTCCAGTCGGCAGTATCAGCAGCTGTCTGCTGCTCTATAGCCAGCATGCAGCCACTGTACCAACACATCATCATTCATTACTGTGAATCCATGCCCTGTTCCACGACCAAAGAAAAAGCAACTGTGAGCCTGCCCTTGATCCAGGCCAGATGTCTGTTTTGCAGCAACCTAGCCCACGGATCCACTGCTCGGGAGTGCAGAATTACAGGCTGGGCAAGGCTGGTGTGAAGGCAGCTTCACTCCCACCCTGTGCTTCACTCACTCACCCCAGCTCTGTGCCAGCAGGATGGGCGCACAGGATGAAGCCCAGGAGCTTTCACCCAATACTGTGTCAGCTCAGCCCCAGGAGCTCTCAGTACTGCTATGGCAATAGATATATTGTCGTGCAGGCTTGGGAAATTATTTTCATCCAGCTCTAACAGCGTTTTCCTTTAAAAATTTGCCCGTTGTGTGAGACAGTGAAAGCTGTGATGGATTGCTTTCTACCTGGCAGCTGACACAGCTGGCGAAGGCCAACTGGAAAGGCCTTCTTGAGGAGGGAGAGCCGATGTGCCATTCCAAAAGCCGTACTGGAAGGGGAACTTCTCCATAAAAGGTAATGCCGCAGCTCAGAGATTTTGCAGGGAGATGTTGCAATGTGCCTGGGGCAGCTTCTGCGACAATCAGTTCCCAGTTCCTACCCAATCCTGGTTGCTGCAAGCATGGCTTAAGTTCAGATGACTGATTCAGAAGTAACAGTCAAAGCCCTCCGAAGCCCTTTGGTCATCTTGTGGCACAAACTGCACTTTGGTGAAATTACTTTGCACTTTCAGGAGCAGTATTCACCTCCTTAACGGATATGAAGCCTTTATATGTGTCACTTTTCATTTCAAGATTTTGGGTCCCTGAATAGAGCACACCTGTCTTTTCACTATGATATTTCTGATATTTCTTTCCTGTTGATTATGCCCCTACTCCTTGTAGATTTCAGAAAGGAGAAATGTCTAGCCATGTTTTCTCTCACAAACTACCCAAGAAAAGAAATAGAAGTATCTTGTAAATCCCAAACCAAGCCAGCATAAGTTGGTGAGAGCAAAGGACAAAAAGAACCATAAAATTTTTGAGATAAAATGAAAGGGTAAGAAAGGATCCTGTGTGTGTTCTTGCCTCCTTATGTGAGTTAGAGATTCATTACAGCCTTTAATTGCTGGTGCGGGTGGATAAAATAGAAGGGTTGAAGAAAAGAGCCAAGGAAAAAATAATGGAAACTTGACCAGTGACAGGAGCTGATTACTGTTGGCAGACTGTATAGGTTTCAAATTCATGCTGTGACTTAGGAAATAAGTCCTGGCTGGGATGCATTTTTCTGGAATATCCCTAAGGAATATCTATCAGTGATTCATCTAAGCAGCCACTGGATATCATTACCACTCTACCAAAAATGAGGATAAAATAACAATCTGGAAGAAATGAAAGAAACAAGTGCCCCAGATTTTCTCTCCAGCTGTAGCAAAGAGATCACAAGGGTTGGTAAAGAAAGGAGGGGGGAAAGAGGAGAGGGCTGAACTTTTCATCTGCATGTCCTCACTTTGCCTTTAAGCTGTGCACATCTAGTTTACTCTTGTCAGAAGCTACCACCACTGTACTTTGTAGCTCTCAAAGAAAGAGATAATTGCCTTTTTTCCAAGTCACATGCTTACTAATACAGAACTTTATTTCTTTTTCCCCAGCCCTACACAGTAGGACCTCCATCATTCAAAATAGCATAAGCCTCGCTAGAGATGTTAATGCACCATCCAGAGCAAATACAATGCACAGGCTTTGACAGGTTCACATTTTGAAGTCCCTTTTGAACACTCAGTTTCTCTCTTTTTTGTCAGATGAACACTGGCCAATTATAAATTATGGCTCTTTCCTTAGGCCCCATCCCAACAGCTCCTATGGGTTATGTTCCTGTTCGGTGTGTGTTACATTAGGCTGATTTTATGTCTCCAAATAGTTGTTGGGCATTTTCCCTGCTGTGGTGTTTAGCTAATACATAACTAATCATATGGGAGAAAATAGAAGAGGAAATTAATTCTAGTAAGAAGGAGCCTCATAAACTCTTTTTTTTTTTTTTTTTTTTTTTTTTTTTTGTCAAGGACATACCAAGAAACCTATTTTTATCCACAGCATCAGATACTCAGCTGGACCTCTAACAACCATTCACTAATTTACATGAGATGCCCCATAGGGTCTATTCAATTTGCAAGTTTAAGTAGAAGATTGTTATTGAAATCACTGTTCTTATATATAAATATATAGCTGACCCAAAGAGAATGTAAATATCTACCACAAACCAAATCCACCCTAGATTCTCTGAACCTTGTAGGAATTAACTGCAAGAATTACACTTTGGAGCTTTTAAAACAAGAGATAATTGCCTCTTTTCTCTGTCATGGGTTTACTAATACAGAACTTTAGTTTTTCCCAATCCTCCCCAGTGGGACTTCCATAAGTCAAAGTAATGTAAACTGTGTGAGAGATGCTAATGTTAAGCATCTACTACAAAAATATTCAAATAGGCCATACAGTATTTCAAGTGTGAAACAAAGGCCTGTGAGTTCAGGAGATATTTCTTCCCCCAATTCAAGGAGAACATGTAAACAGGATTTTTTAACTCTTCATAGCCTGAACTGGGGCTTTACTGTAGTGCTGATCCCCACAGTACCTCAATTCAACAAATATGTAGAGGCAAACACTCCAGACTTGGGTGGACTGCTCAGGTGCCCAAAGTTTAGTCTGTTTCTAATTAACTTGCAGAGCTACAACCTAGGTCAATAAACTAAGATTTCCAACAGGAATCCCAAAGCAGCTACTGTCTTCCCCTGCATTATCATGGATCCTTGCTCGTAAACTGATTTTCATTCAACTACAAGATGGTCTTTTCCTACAAAACCCTGTCTACATCGCTCTAATTCCTGCTCAAATGTTTCCTAACCTGCTAGAAGGCCAGCTTAATAACAGGTTAGAAAGAGAAGCAAGCACAGGATGTTCAGCTTTTTCCTTTTCAGTATAGTACCTATTAACAGGATCTAGGTATATCCCACAGCGTTGCAGTTCCTGAAATAGCTACAAGAAAAGGAGACAGTGAGATGCAGAAAGCAGTGTGTTAATTCTCTCGTGAATTACTATCACAGTTTGCTACTAATTGAGAAAGTAAATAAAAAAGGTCCTGACAATATGTTCTTTCCTAGTGGGGACTATTCTCATTAAATGCAAAATAAAAGGTTGCCGCTTCTCTTTCTGACTGGAAATCCTTAACAGAGGAGAGAATGCTTCTCTTCATTCAAGGAAAAATGACCCAAAATTATATTAACACCAGGCTGAGTAGCCAGCTGCATTATGCAGTTTCGATATTTCCTTTGCATTTCATAGCAACCATTAGTGAGCTGCCTCATCCTTAGGGACTTTACTTCTAATGTCACACACACAGTAGTTGTGCAGCTCCATTTGAAGGCAGTCATAAAAAATTCTGCCAGGAGTTTGGCTCCGGGTTTCCACAAGTTCCTAGAAAGTGCCAGGGTTTGGGGATGCCGGATACAGAATGACTGGGCAGCCATGTAAGTAACCCTGGAGGATTAGGATGAGGGGTGAGAAGTTACCAGCATGGAAGCACATGAGCTGGAAACATTAAAAATGTTGCAGCCTTCTAAGAAAAGTCTATCTATGCACACTCACTGCATGGGCATTTGTGAATTTTCAGCTGCAATCCCACCTTCAATTGAAATTTAGACAACCACTTAAATTCAAAAAACCCCTGCCTTCTTAAGATGCAGACTGAAATTAGTGTCACTGTCCTACAGTACCAAAGTTTCATGGCCACAAGAGGTAGGGACAAGAAAGTTATGAAAATGTTCTGGTCACAGGACTTCATAAACTGGAATAATGAAGGTCACCGGTGCCTTCAAAGAAAGGCACAAGGAGCTTCAATTTCCACTTTTGAGACTAAGGCTTTTGTAACAAAGCAGGTGAGAGGAATTCCAAAAAGAAGAAGGAACAGGGGAAAAAAGACCTATTGCAGGGAAGAATAGAACAGTCCATGTGAAATGTCATCCAGAACTTTGCTATGCCCCTGACTTCAGCCAAGTATCAGGAAAAGCAAATTATGTTCTTAGATAAAGCAAGCAGCATACAAAAAACTCACGAAGATGTGGTGCAAAGGGTGTTTGTTTCTTCTGGGATGATAATATCAGTTGTCAAGTAGAAAGGCAGCAGCAGATGCACTGATTAGCTCAAGTAAATGCTAATACAAAACTCTAGGTCACTTCAAATTCTGTATATAGCTAGAGAACGATCTTTCACAAGTGTCCTGGGGATCTTTCATCATTTTTATTACAATGCTGCTATACAATTTCTCCTGAAAAGGGAATGTGTCTCTTAATGTGTAATGTGACACTACATTTTTTCCAGTGACAGTCATTTAAGAAGTTTCCCCGAACCACCCACTCTCCTGCACATACACAGAAGTGCAGTAGTTCACCATTCGCTCAGGTTGACCACTGCAACAGGTGACTCAAATGGTCTAAGTTACAAAACTAACTTTGTCAAGAGTCCGTAACTCTTATAACCGTATTGATTTTTGTGACCAGCTTACAGCACATCCCACTGATAGTTTTGATGACACAACTGGAGAGGGGTGAGGAGGGGGCAGAGGCAGGAATGACGAGCCCACAGGTGGAGGAGGGGGAAATGACTTAAACTGCTTTGTTAAGAAAAATGCAATGTGGTTTTGCAGCCTTAGTATTGGGGGGTGGGGGGGGCGATGGTCAGAATTCAGTGCTTGTGTAACCCCACAGGTCACTGCAGCCATGCAAGGAACATACTTGGGACTATATGAATCAAAAAGTGGAGGAGATGGGGGAGAGAAAAGCAGCCCCATTTAGAAAACTGCTCCAAAATTATCTACTATTCATTGTGCAGATGACCTAACCTAACAGACAGACAAGCGTCTGTGCCAACGTTGTTATCAGGAAAGATGAAGATTTGGACTAAATCCTAATCCTGAGAAGGAGAAACTGATCAGCCTGGGGGGGGGGGGGGGAAAACAGTGACCTGTGGTTCTCAGCAATACTTATCTGAGAAATGAGAATTATGAAATATGCCTGGATTGCAACCTTTGGTAGGAACCAGCCATGACAGGCACTCTGAATAAGAGGATAAAATACATGTGTGAGCTAGAGCAGAGTAGGAACCAGGTTCAGATTTTATCCCCAGATCTGAAGTGACCCACTACATTAATCTTACCTCACTTCATCTTTTCATTTTCCTTTTTAGCATTTGCCTTTCATCTCTATTTAGGCGACAAATCCTTTGGGCCAGGAAATCTGCAAATGGATGTGTATATGTGTGCACTGCTGAAAAATACGCAGTGATTTTGATGTATTAATTATTTGCACGACTTTTTTAGTGCTTTTTTCCCATTGTACTAGGTGCTGTTGAAGCTGAGGTAGAAAAGGCAGTCATTTCTCCAGAGGTTATTAAAATACAAAGTATGTTCATGTCAGACTCACAAGCAAGTTATTACTGCACAGTGAGTAGCCTGTATCAGTTGAGGCATAGTACCTGCTCATAGAGGCCCTCCTGGCCAGGAAAAAATGGAAGATAATTCTTTTCAGTCAAGTCCACAGTGAAAAGGGATTGACAAAATCAAATTACATGGTGTTCTGTACCATCTGAGAGTACATGCATGCAGTCACTGTGGCTCAGGCAGCGAGAAGTAACTGGTTAAGCCATGGTAACTTACACAGAAAGTCTGAGCCCTTAGAGAAGAGAGAATCAGATGGATACAAACAGGCAGCGGACTGGTAAGAATATTGGCTTCACACAAACAAATAACAGATTCATGGCCAAAGAGGGGCTCTGTGATAATGAATGCAATCTTATAGAAGAGTTCTGCAGATTACACAATAAATTAAAAGGATATTCTTAACAGAAAATTAAGCATTTATTGAAAAATGGTTGTATGTATCCTGTAAAATATTCCCAAAGCATCCAAACCTTGGACAGATATGGAAAAACGCATTGCTTTCTAATTTTGCTACAGTAACATTGCATGTGGAAAGGAGCAACATCTGCAGATTCTGACTAGCGCCCATGACTAACAACTCCTACAACAGCGGCACCAGATTATCAGAGATAACCTTTCTTATCAGTTTCAGAGAAGCTATCAGGATTCTGACTGCAGCTGGATGACGTGCAGTGAAATTTGGTCATGAACTGATTTCATTGTATAATGATTATTCAGCTAGAGGGATAGAATCTGATTTTTCATTTGCTGCAATCCCATGCATGCAGATGTGTGCTGGCTTCTCATTTATCCTAACAATGTAAGCTTTTGGTTTTAAAGACCATGCCAGTTGAGGTTTAGTTGATCTCCATGGTGTTTTGCATGGAAGAAGTCTCTGTCCTTTCAGGCCTTTTCTATGGCAAAATGAAGTGCTGTCTGCTTGCAGGAATGCTGATTAGTGCAATTATAACTTCATGTACCTGTTGAGGCAATGAAACTCCCGAGGCATTAGCTGCTATTTACCCATCTTATTTGTTACGCTGACATTTTTATGCTTCTGTCAGGAATGATCAATCCAGCATATTGGGAATGCAAAAGGTGAAGGATGCTGTTATACTATTTTTAACAGCAGAGTTTCTTGGTAGTGTGCCATGAGTGAGGGGTGAACCCTGAAATACAAAGGTTTGGTTCAGCTGAACATACTTAAACTATCTGTATGTGAAACTTATCTGCCACCCTTCAGTTTGTTACTTCCACAACACAATTCTGTAATTACTGCCTCCACAAGCAACATAACAACAGCTGTTCTTGTGATATTTTAATACCACTGGAATTAGGAGAGGTAAGAAATTCAGAGGTGTATGACAGTTTTGAAAATATCTGTTTCAGTAGGAGTGTAATCCAAAACGAGATTGTTTTTGCCATCCCTAGGCAAAAGAGGCATGGACAAAACACCAGGAAAAACTTGGTGAGGGACCATGATGATCAGGATTATTCAACTCAGAAGTAAAGTTATTTCATAAAGAAAAACTGTGTTTATTTGAAACAGTTTACGTGTACCCAAACAAGCAGAGGAATAGCTAGCATGGTAGCTGACAGGAAAATCAAATTTCCAGAATAGTTTTGAAAATAAATTTTCATCTTCAACCTAGACAAGAAGACCAAAGTTCCAGTTTGTTCAGAGGAACTTCACTGTTAATGAATAAATACAACTATTTCAAGAATAAACAAAAAAAATGTTTTTACTATTTTCTAATTACCTTCATTCCCTGATTCTTACCACTGAAATGGGGAAAGAGACATTCAAGAAACCATGAAACTGCAAGAACTTGCAGTTCCAGGTTCCCTACTTGGGAAACAGCTGAGAGGTTCAGAGAGCAAGCTAAAAAAAAGCAGGCAGGTTTCATAATGTTTCCACAAAATCAGCAAGCTCTGTTTCACATTTTGCTTCTTTGTTCTTTTTTATCTCACAGTGGGAATCTTTTTCACCCTAAAATATCTATGAGATAGGCAGAAATGGAGAAGCTCCTCAGGCTTATGAAGGAACCAATCAAACCATCTGCTGCTTTTCTTCGTCACTTCTAGAAGGGGTTAAAACATGTGACAAACTCAAATTAGAACAAGGCATTCAGATTCGTTGGAATAATCTTCTACAATTTTGGGGACCTCACTGGAAGAAGGACATTAACAAAGAAGAGAACTATTCAGAGAATGAGAACAAATGTGCTATGCAGGGCTGCATGCAATCACTGGGATCCATCGGGCAAACCACTCTTCCAGTGGCCAAACAGACCAGGAGGAACTGATAGAAGATGGGAAAGTGGTTTGTGCTACCCTCTTTCTTTTGTATTTGCAACAGACTAGGACTAGGAAAACACCAGGGTTGTTTAAGTGCTACCAGAAGCACTTCTTGCTTGAGGAATGGAAAAAAGTGACATTATCTCAGACCTTACAATTGCCTGGCTAATCCTTGATCACTGCACATAGATCTACAGGACTGGGCTTAAAGACTTGAAAGACATGGCATTCAAGCTTGAGAAAGCAAGGCTCCCCACCCCTAGGGGAAAAAAAAGCAGAAAAGAATGAAGAGAAATTCTCTTAGACTGAGGTTTCCCTTTATAAATTCAGAATAAGGTCCCTCTTCATTTTTGGAAGAGGCTGGCAAACTGAAGTGTGGAGTTACAAAGTGAGACATTCAGATTGTTTCATAGATACTGCAGCTTGTAGTGAACCATAAGTGGCTGTTTAGTCTATAAATCCCCCATAGACATCTTCTATTGTTTGGAAACAGTATTTCACCTGAATAGCTCAGAGAATATCATCATATATTCCTAGCTCATACTGTATT
Source organism: Acanthornis magna (assembly GCA_036785705.1). Classification (NCBI taxonomy): domain Eukaryota; kingdom Metazoa; phylum Chordata; class Aves; order Passeriformes; family Acanthizidae; genus Acanthornis; species Acanthornis magna. The sequence continues at coordinate 12,739,738 of JAWUZG010000025.1, forward strand.
TCATTTTTGTGCAGGTGACTGAGATTCATGGACATTTTGGTCACAGTCTGCAGGGTATGGGCATTCCACAGAGACTGCAGAGGCAGAAGTTGCTGTTTGGCACCTTCATTCTCGCTAATTCATTGTCAGTTCATGGGCAGGAATGAGAGAGAGAGGGCAGGCTTAAGAGATGATGCACAGACAAGAAAGGTGTGAGACATGAGTATATTTTATCTGGAGTACCCATTCTCATTTCGAAATATGAGGACGGTTAAAGAGCTGCAAACAATTTTTGTCTTCTTTCCAGTCTTGGAGTCTTAGTTAGAAACATTCAGCTCTTCTTTGAACCTTCTTATATTCTCCACCTCATGACAGGGAAGTTGTTTTCAACCAATGCTGATCTTGATCAATTTTCACAATCCTAGCTGAGCCTTTCACTCAGCTAATGGATCAGGTACAGGACTCTTCATTGGCTAATGATGTGATCTAGTCTGCTAATTCTATTACCATTTTAGCTGTCAATAGAGGAGCATTGAGGAAGAAAAGCCCCATCCTGACAATGTCTCTCAAAAATGAAAGAAGTTTTCTTCACACAACTATAGACGTCACATTGTGAACCATAAATTCAAATAATTTATTAAAAGATAAATATCTTATGCATATATTCAGGACAGCATAAGAGTTCCTGCACTAACTCTTCCTTTTTAACAAAAATACAGAAGTCCTTCTTGGACATTAATAATCCTACTCTGGCTGAGAAAATAATATAAAATAAAATAAAATAAAATATCATAAAATAAAATAAAATAAATAAAAGCAGCCTTATTAAAGCTAACCAGAATATGACACATCTAGGAATGAATAATGCCCAAGGAGACCTCAGGGTTAGAGTGGGCAGTGAATCGACAATGCAATATGGCAGGGAACGAGAGAGCCTGCAAATGTGGTCTGTCATAAAGAGAGATAGACTGTCCAGAAAGCTCCCGTGGGAATGCTCTGCAAATACTCACCGAGTTCCTGACCTGTCATTGCTGGGGAAAAAAAAAGAAAATAATGAGGGAACTAGGGGAAGTTCAAAGAAGAGCAACCAGAGTGATCTGTAAGCTGGAAAAACTCTGCTGTGGAAAGACTAAAATGGCCAGACAATGGCAGTGGTACCTAAGAGGGTTTTCCAGGTGATTTGCTGGAGTTCATAAACATATGCAAAGCAGAATCCAGTTCTTTACACTGATTTGGCTTTTGGAGGCGTCATACAGAGTCCTTAAAAGAAGAATTCTGCCAACACAGTGACTGTCAGGAATAGCTTGAAGGCTTTCTTAAAGAGCCTGTTGTCCACAAAAACTGGACTTGTTATTCGGTGTGCAACCAGCTAGTAATTACACACTCGAGAGAGACACTGATTATTTATTTCACAGTTGCACAAGCGTGGGTGCTCAGTGGTATTCCACAAATCAAGCACACCAACTATCAAATTTTTTACTATTTGTACATTTCAGCAAACAAAGGAATTAATGTTCATTGGCTACAAGTTATATAATTCTCTATAATTAGTATTCTATTTTCTATTGGTTAATGATTCTCTTGCTTCTCATGCTAATTAATCTGCATGCTCAATCTTTCCCTTCTTTTGAGTTGTTGGGTTTCTTGGGTTGATGGTCCGTGAATCGGCAGTCGTGATCTCTCCCTGCCAGGATTGCCTTTTACCCAGTTGGAGCTGATTTCAGCACAATTGCTGAGTCGGCTTTATTAGTTTCTTCCTTACCTTGGGAGTTCTGCCAGTTGTCCTTGTGGCCCACAAATTCTGCATTCTTTGCGTCCACTATCAATGGTACATCCTTCTTCCCAAGTTCTGGTAACCTTCCCCAAGGTCTGAGATCACTGAAGTGTGTCAGGCCCTAAATGTTAACAAGGCAATTCTACCAGCAAGAAATTTGTTTTTCTAACACCTGGACATCAGTTAGAGTGTGCTTGTTAGCTGCGTTTCACAGCTTAAATCTCCCTTCTTGTTGATTAATCTTGAGAGTAAACAAAGATCAAACATTAAAGAACATCCTTTCTTAAGAAAATTTTACGTATTCCACATTTTACAACAAGCCCAGCACCAGTTTCAACTATGCTGTGGACATGGTGTTGCGGCATTGTAGTAATTACAGCGCAAGCAGCAAGATTGGTACCTGAATTCCTGGTGCTCAGGGTATTTAAATTATACTAAAAGCCTTGAAATAGTCCAGAAACAGGACACAAAGATGGCTAAGAGCCAGCACAGACCCATCCTTAAGACATACAGCAAGCAGAAATTGTGTAAGGAGCAAGGGAAGAAAAAGGAAAGGAAAAAGAAAGGAAAACCAAGATGACTTTAGATTTATTAGCAGGGAAAAAAATCATAAAGGTCAAACCTAAGACTGTGGAGATGTGAGAGGCAAATGGCAGAAAGCTTCAATTCTTGCAACATTTGCCAGGAATCTTAAGGGGACACTGTGCAGCTGAATTGGAGTGGACGCATGTCAGGTAAATAATAAACTGGCAGGCAATTTCCATCTTGTAATTTAATACTTAGATTAAGAAAACCTAAAGCCTTATTTCAAGCTATATTTAGGGGGTTGGGGGGGGGGAGAGGTTGTACAAAATGCATGTGTGCAGAGGGGCTCCATGAGTCCCACATCAAAAGCTGAGATTTCAGTCCGTTCTGCATTAAGATCAGCCATAACCTCCGGAGAGGGGAGCCCTCTGGGAAGAGAGGGACCAAGCAAAGGCAGGCACCTGGAAAATCCCCCTCTGCTGCTTCCCATTCACGCAGAAACAGCCACATGTGATCACCCCCACGAAGTGTCATCTCCATTAATAATTCACCGAAATATCTTGATTCATCAAGTCCAGGAACTTCCTGGCAAGTGTGGGAAAAGACCAGCGGGGCATCTCAGGTGTCGAGAGAAGGACTTAAGACCAGCTCGGAGGATGAGAAGCCGCACAGCACAAACACACAGTTCACAACAGAGGAGCATGCCTCTGCCTCCTCTTTATACCCCCTCCCCCGATTTTATTCTGCTTTAGCTATCGCTACCAAACGATTGGGAAGAAGCTGGCTGTTCTCCACCTCAAGCATGGAACTGCTCTCGGGGGGGAAGGGGGGCTCCTTGGCATAGCCCTCCCCCTCTGCCCTCCCACCGCATTCAGTTGCAAATCCCTGCCCGCCCGGAGGAATCGGCTCCGCGCCCGCTCCGCGCCCCCCCGGCCCCAGTGCGGCAGCTCCGGCGGCCGCGGCAGCCGCAGCGCCGGCGCCAGGGGTGCGGGTGCGCGTATGTGCGGGTGTGTGTGTGCGCCTGCCAGGGAGGCGAGCGGAGAGGGAGGAGTTTGCCGCTTTTTTTTTTTTTTTTTTTCCCTCCCCCTCCTCCTTTCCTTTTTTTTTTTTTTTTTTTTTTTTTTTATTAATCAGGAGCAGTGAATGGAAACCAATCAGATAGAGAGCCCCCTCGGCTCGGGCTGCCTGCATGCCGGAGTTAAAAAGTGCTGCTGGCCGAGCGGGAGCCCTAGTGCGAGGCGGGGAGGCTGAGCGGCGGGAGAAGGGGCCGGGGAGCTGCGCTGCCGCGCCGCCGACCCGGGCGAGGCTCGGCCCCGTCGTCCCTGCGTGCCGGTAAGGAGATGCGGCTCTGCACCTCTGGAGGGGCAAGTTGTAGCTTTCACCAGCCTTCTGCCTTTTTTTTTTTTTTTTTTTTTTTCCTTTTTGCTGTGCTTGTTGGGAATGCTAATTAAGGAGGGGGGGGGGGGGGGTGTGACGGACGGACGGGGGGGGACCAGCACTTATTTTGCAAAGTTGGCAGCTGTCTTGCGGAGGGCTCTGCCCCCGCCGCCGCTCCGGGGTGACCCCCCCGGAGCTCCGTGCCCTGCCCGATGCTCAGTGGCGTGTGGGGACCACGCTTGCTGGCTTTGTAAGTCAGGCGAAGGGATGCGGCGTTTTCCTGGGGATTGTCATCGCCGGCAAGACACTTCGGGCGAGGAGAGGTGGTGAGAGCTGGAGACGGGTCGTGTGTGCTCGGAAGAGAATAACAATAATAATTAGTAATAACAACAACAAAATGATGAATAACTAGAAAATAGTAATTTTAAAAGTCTGTCTCGGCTTCTTGATACTGCGTAGTTGCTGTGAAATGAATAAGGGCAAAACCTTTCGGATCAGGAGCGAAATCCGAGGCAAAGTGTAGAACTGAATGTAGAGCACAGTTGAAATGAGGCGCTCCCTCAGTGAAAAGAAGGGGGCAGAGCGGGCAGATCTGGGGACGTTACAGGAATTGACAAACGTGAAGTCTTTTATTTGATAAAAGAGCGGGCTGAGGAGCGCTGGAGGTGGTGGAAGTAAGAGGGTAGGCGTACAGGCATTTTTACAGGAAAGAAGTTGGATAATTGCAGAAAGCAAGCACTGAATTTGGTGGTGTAGTAAATGTTTCTAAGGAGCTGCTAACATACTTTCTATGTCAGCTAGATTGAACTATTTATGTATTCATATGTAAGTAACACCTACTTACATGCACACACAGGGAAACCAGTTTGCATACTACATCTGTGTATTCTTATGCAAAAGGTTGTGTCAAGAGATAAGCAATAGCAGTAGAGGTCAGTGGTTGTGGAAAGGAGTCCTGTCACTGCTGCAATAAAATCCATATTTTACGGAGAGTTAAATGCAGTACTTTTTAAGTGCAAGTGGATGGTCACCTAAGTAACTCCTGATGACATTCAAGGTTCGAGAAGTTTAACGACCGAATTACTCCCAGCACGATGGCGCAGCTACTACTTTTGTGCAAATTGAGAAGATAGGGCATCTTTTTCCTTTTACTTGTCTGTGGTGTGGGATTTTAAAGTTCTTTTAGCACTGCATGAGAGATTGTGTAGAACAAATTAGTTACAGAGTGTAAGGTCAGTCCTTTCTCCAAATTTACTGTTCTAGCACAGCTGCTGCAGTAGAGTACAGTTCTTGTCCAGGAGTCTGTGAGGATGGAATGCACATCCTACATGTGTACTTCATGAGCTACATTCATGAGCAATTGAGCAAGGAGCACATTACAATCAAGAGCAAGGTTATTTCCATCCCCTTTTGTCACAGGACCGTGTGTAGTAGCACTCTGGAAATGACATAATTCCAAGGGAATAAAATTGCTTGATCGTGCAGACCTCTTTGGTTTTAATCAGAATAGACATAGCTCTCCCAGTCAAGATAAAGGCTTATCTCCTGTATTTGCTGGGCTGAAATTTCTGTTATGCAGACACTTTGTGCAAAAGTGCTTGCATGTTACTTAAAACATTCTATAAAATTGATTAACATCTGTTCCTGTGCAATATAATGCTATGGGTAATGGTGCATCCCTATTCATTTCTTTTTTTCTAATTCCTGTTTAAAGGCAATAAGTTTGCATGTCACAGGAGACTCGGGTAGGGCTTGGAGGCTTGTGATCAAGATTAAGTAGATTCCTTTATCATGGATATATACAGTTTTAAAGGCCTGGCAGCAATGACACAATTGGATAGCTCCTTTAAAGAGCCCAAACATGCTAATAAAGACTGCAAGGCTGAATCTCTTTTTCCTCTCTTCTCAGATGTTATCTGACACAGCACCAGTAAATATATAATCTCATATGCTTCTGGCTTTCAGCTGCACCATAATCTTTCTGGACATATTTCTAGTGGTTTGCAGTTGACTTTTGAGCTGGGGGAGGGAAGAGGGAAGCAGCCAGTCTTTTCAGAATAACGTAATAGGAGGCAGCAGTACTTTTTTTTCCTTTTTCTTTATTTCCCAGGGAAAATGGCATTGATTCAGTCCTGTTGTAGTGCTCTGCAATTATCCTTTGCAACCATTTAAGTAACTGAGGTCCCCATAGGGACTTATTAGTCCCTCTAGGTATTTTAGTTTTCACACCAGTTCACAGCTCTTGCATATCTCCATGCCAGCACTCTAAAGATTACATTTATAGACACGGTCATCATTTTCTAACCAAGTTGTTCAGCTAGAAATGTGCATCTTAACTTCTGACTCTTCTCTCCCTCCCTCCCTTCTTCCCTTGCACAGCTTTTCCATGCAAACGGTAACCTGCCGCTCAAGGCAGCCTTCCCTTTCATAAAGTTTTCATTTTGCCATCTGCTGTTTCAATAATATTTAGTTGAGAGACTTCCTTCAAAGCAAAACATACACACATTAAAAAATGTGGAGTTTTTTCCCCCCTGCCTTCTGCAGAAGATCTCAAAACTAATGTGAACTTGATAGAAGTTATGAATGTGCCTGTGCTCTAGCCAGCTGAGATCCTTCCCCAAATGAACAACCCTCTTCTCAAGGGCACACTGGGTTCCTCTGGGCAGGAGCCTCCCTCCAGATCACTGTCCCCTCAAATGTGCTACATAATTTTTGTTTTGACTGAAGAAGTTTTCAGCATGCTGATATGCTGCTTGGTAATAGAATCCTGCAGTATTTTGGGGCTTGGATTTTCTGGTGGATGCCTGTGTGCTGTGTGGTGGTCAAACAAATCTAGAGAGCATCAACATTTATCTAATGTTAAATGAAATGGTGGTCTCTGTCTCACGCTTAACTGAACTTTTTTAGCGTGTTGTTTGCCCTTTGTTGACTACTTTTAAATTATGTTACCTTTCAAGTGCAATCTTGCAGCATTGTGGCTCAAGATGTGCAGGAAATTGATTATGGATCTCCTTGGAAATGGTGGCTAATTACTAAAACGAAAGGTAGATGAAATCTATAAAAAAGAGTAGGTAGAATGCATTGGAAGCAGCAGGCCCCACTGTGATGGTGCCTCATCTTACATAATGGTTGCAATTCCTCTAGTGGCCCTGCTGCAATTATACCAGAATAAAGTAGAATTGGTTTTCAGTATCTTTTGATTATCATAAGTGTGCGGGAAGGGCTTTGCCTTGGAAGCTGGGTGTTAGGGAGACTTATTCATTAACCCCTTGAAGACCTAGTTAGCTGCAGTAACTGTTCATATGTCTTCAAAGGCTTTGCGTCATTTGGGGTTTACTTTTTTTTTAATTTTTTTTTTTTTTTTTTGTTTCTATGTAATTTATTGGGTTCACAGATCTTAGGGCTGATAAACTGAGTTGTAGTTATCTTGACTGTCATGGTGGGGCCAATTTCAGGACGTTTTCAACATAAATCTTTAAAGTGAGTCCCCTATCCTGCACACAATGTGAAGGGGTCTGTGGCACACAGCACATCTCTTCTGCTGACTCTATGCAGGATTCAGTTTGCAGTATAAACACCGTTCTCAAGTTCAAATGTGTTCTGGTTGAGATAAAATTCCAGTAGCAGCTGGTTTGCTCATGCTGCATGCTTAGTCATGGCAGACCTTTCCAAGGGGTCTGAAAAAAACTATGCTGTGTGAGGAGAAAGGTATGGCATCTTGCCTTGTTTCATTTGGGATGGGGAGAGGTGAGATGCAGAGTGAACACCTAGTTTTAAACCCAGCTGTTAATTGTCTTTATTGCTTAACAAAATGTATAGGGCAGCTTATTAGTCCCTGTTTTAAAAACACCCTTGAAGAATGCATAATTAATGCAAAACATCAGCAGAAAAAGTCATCCTCTCTGGGTTGTGCTGTGAGTGACACTGCAGTGGAATTAGGTGGGGAAAGTGCTGGATAAAAGCATTTTTGAAGTTTGAGTGTGAGTACTTCACATCCAGTTGGGCTTTCTGTGCTGTAAATCTCACCCTAAGAGTTGCTTTTTGGTTCTTCCCAAATGTCTGGCTGATACCTGTTGGGAGTCCATCCAGGCTCAGGTTCCTAAGCTTCTCTAGGGCTGTGTGTCCTAATCTTAATCACCCATCAGTTACTTCCCCACCCTGTTTCAGACAGGTTTATCCCTCATTGTACCCAGGACCATCTCCTTACTCCAGGTGTGGCTGGTTGCCACCATTGTCTTCCACTCTATTTATTTTCCTAGTTGTGCATTTGGCACTGAACGGCCCAAACAAGACTGTAAATATTTGAGTTTATGCTTTTGTTTGTTTGTGAGCAGGAGCATTCCCAGAAGAAAATAGGATAACTGACGTTCAGGAGTGTTTATAGAGTAGTGTGAATTAATGTTACTGGTTGGTACATCCAGTCTCATGGAGCTTGCATGCTCCTTGAGTGTTTTTCACTCTCAAAACAAACCAGAAAGCATAGTATCTTCTGCAGCTGCAGCCCTCTCAGCAGCAGTGAGGAGCAGTGCTGATGGGGAAGGGTGAGATGAGCCTGTGAATCCTGTCAGGATGGAAAAGGCTCAAGTGGCATAGCGTTTTTCCTGAGTTAGGATGCTGGACCTCCAAAAAGAAGCTTTAAGCAAAGAAGTGATTTCATAACTGTGATGGTGCCAGAGCACCATGCTGAAACATCCAGGATACAGTGATACTGCATTATCTTTCTTCACACCCAGCCACAAGACACCCTCTCCATACCCTCCTCTGCGCCAGGCGCATAGACAAAAGTGCATATACATTTCCATCTGGTCTCATTCAGGAACATGGCCAGCCCTGCTATGTTTTAAGTAACCTGTTCAATAATGGCTTTATTCTGGCATTGTGGGCAAGTATTTTATGGATTAATTAGCCTGTCTTCTCAGGATATGCATATATATTTATATGTAGTCAGAAAATGCTTAATTCTAGCCAGAATGCGACTATTAGATTTGATTTGCAACATAAATACCCATCATAACCCCTCAGCTCTTCCCTAGTGACACACCACAATGCACAGAAGAGAGCACTTTATGAATGAGATCCGTGCTGTACTATCTGGGTACCGTAATTCCTCTCAGCTAAACTAATTTCATTATCTTGCTGTAATGTTTACAGCGGCCTCTGAGATAATAGGTGGTGTATCTTTCCAGCATCCCCACTTCTGCATCTATTCACAGAGGCAGAGCAGGAGGACCTAGGAGAAGGGTCAGCAGGAATTGAAAATTAGCACAGAAATTAAACACTAGTCAAGTTTCCCCAGGTACTGCAGGTGCGTGCCTGTCTGGTGCGAAGCAGAGCTGCCTGCTCCCTCATTACAATTGGCAGCTAATGGCTTCTGTAAGCACAAAGGCTGCTTAATCAACACGATCATTAGCGTGTAGCTGCTTTGTTGTGAGGGTAACACCAAACTCAAAGAAAATACTTGCCTCTGATGGTAACTCCACTTAACATTGAAGGTCACAGTGGTCCAGACTTGCATGAGAGGACCGTGGAGTGGTGGGAGAACCACTTGTGCTGGTGGGCCCCAGATGGGGTGCTGACACTGTGCAGCACAGGGGCCAACCTTTGGACTCCCCAGAGTCACCCCAGGAAAAGCCCTCTCGTTTAGAAAGATGTGTCCTCCCTCATCCCCTTAGATCCAATACCATTGCAAAAATAATTAAAAGCACCGTTGTTTTTAGTTTTGCCCTAAGGACTCAGGTGAAATCTGTTTCCTCACTGAATTGATTCTCTTTGAGTGCCTCGTGGTTTGTAACTTTAGGGTGTCATTAGTCTGGCAATCATTATTTGACAAAAGTATCTTCATGGGCAAAAGGAAAATTATATAGCTTATAGTAGTCTGCAACAACAACAAAAAAAAGCCTAACCCAAGAACCCACAGATACTCTGTGGACGTTTGGGAATCTCACTTCAAGTAAGGGACAAGGTATAGTTCATTGACATAAGGCTTTCACTCAAAAGCTGTTCAGGTATGCCACATCTTCCCCACACAGCCCCACTGTGAGGCTGGCCTGTATAATTGGCCGTGTTTTACAGTGAGGGAAGCAAATCACAACGGAGGTGAGTGACTTGCCCAAGGTCACAGGAGGAGACCATAACACAGCAGGGATGCTGAACCAGGATCTTACAGCAAGTGCAGCTGGCAGTCAACCCTCCTGCCTCTCTCCTGCACTCTTTAGTTGTTGGAGCTGATCAAAGAATGGATAGGGGAAAAAAGTCAGATTTGGGTCTCTTTTTTTTTGTCCAAAAGAAAGCCAATTATTTTTCTCAAGGACTCCTTGCATCTGCTTTGACACTCTCTCCCCAAAGGATTTTCTGGATGTTTTTTGCTTGTTTGTTCAGCCATGTTTTCTGCGGAGGGGAAGGGGGAGGCTGGGTAGCTCTAGAGCTGTCTGAGACAAGACTGAATATCTTATTCCCAGGAGAAAGTAATTTGAGCTGTCCCCAAGCAAGGTGGCAATGACCTTACTCTCTGCATTGGCCGAGTTGGACTGGCCACAGTGTTTTTTTAGTGTTCCCTGCCTCATATATTCCCACCTACTTACGCCTGTGGGAGAGAAGGGGATAAAAAAAATCTCATAAAAGGCTGCCTATTCTGCATGCTGCTCCCTGTGGTTTGGGGCAGCCAGAGGTCATACCACACTATCTCTTGTTCATGTCCATGACTGTATGAATTCATTTCAAAGCACCCCTGCTTTGTAAACATCTAAGGAATAGTATTCCTAGCACATAGATACGAAGGTGAGTCAAAGGGAAGTTACTTGAATAAGGACATGGTGTACACCAATACCCCTGACACAGGTATTGATCTTAGTGTAAATAAAATAGAGGGAGAAGTAGAAAAAGACACATAAAGAAGACACATTAAATTTACAAGTTATGTGGCCAGTTTAGATCGAAGTAGTACCAGGTCCTGAGCTGTGTGCCACCTACTATGACCTAATGCTTTTGGAGCTGGCCTGGCAAACTGATCAAGCGCTAGAAGAATTCAAGAGAACCTATTTCCTCACTTTCATAGTGTGAAGAGTGCTCTGGCAGATCACAGAGCAGGAATATATAGAGTTAGAACCTCTTTCAGGGAGCAAATTTCTTTTGTGAAATTGGTGCTCAATTTAGCTGTCAGGGCTGAAAGGGAAAAAGATGCAGAAGCAACTCTTAAGTCCACCAGCCACATCCCTTTAAGCAATTCATGCTCTGCCAACCAGTTTTATAAAACCCTGTATTTCATCTAAACTCCATTTAAGTCTAAATAATATGAATGCCCTGCTATGGTATTTCCCTTCTCACTGCTGATAATTACCAAGTTATTTCTGCCATAAACAAAGCATGCTCTCTCTCTGACTTATCATACCTGGTCCCAGAGCAGTTTGCTTTTAAAAGTACCAATGAACTGCACTGAAGTCCACATGGCTGTTTGAATACTTAAGTGCCATTCTGGATCAACATGTCAGGGTTTTGTAATGAAATGTTTACAACTTTGCAATTATTTTCATGGTGACCACAAGATGACCTCCAAATATTTGTATAATTTCTATCCCTAAATATTAGACTAGGCAAAATGGGGATGGGGAAAAAAAACCCTGTGTAGGGAATAATCATAATTTCCCATTGAAGCCCCTTCAACTATATAGCCCTGGATCATTTGTGCAGCATAGAGAAGGTTTCTCTGCTGTCTGTCAGCTTCCATCAGCAGTTACAGAGGGGATAGAGAGGACTGGACTGAGATTTTCACTTGCTGGCTGTTTCTGCTGGCATGTAATGGGAACATCCTTCCTTTGTGCAAGTGTCACTGTGTGTTGCATCTCTAAAACCAATTCTTAGCTCAGATTCTTCCTCTTGGTGCCTGTGTCTTCAGGTCATCTGCACTTAAGAGGAAGCAGTGCATCCGAAGAAAATAGCTGGCCCAGTGTATCATATTTATTAATATTTACAGCCATCAGCACAGTTCTGCAGACAATCTAATCTCAAGCAGCTTTGAAATTCAGTGCTTTTCAGAGCAGTGTTTCCCATCAGAAACAGAAGTGTGCACTCTGATTTATAGGAAGGATTTCTCTTCCTCTTGCTAAAAAAAAACCACAACAAAACAACACAAAAACAGGCTCCCACTCTTCTCAGCACATAATTTATATTGCTATTAAATGAAATGTATTACCATATTGTAACATGTTAGAGTCTCTTTTGCAGGATTTCCAAAGCAGCTCCTCATTAATCCAGTGTAATTCATTTGTCAGATATCTCAAAGCTACTTGATATCTGAGTTACTTTAAAGTATGACAGAGTTTTCCTTAGCAGCAGGTTGTAATTTCAACCAGGCTGGTAAATGTGAGGTCAGAGGCTGGTTGCTGCAAATCTAGAAGGTTAAAATATGCTGCACATCCGTCTTCCCTGTTGCAATAACATCCCCAGTCCCGGAGCAAAAGTAAATACTAGGATTATTCAGGAAGAACAGGTTTTATCCTCTTGGAATGGTCATTTAATATTGTGTGTTTCGTGTTTATTACAAAAGTATTTATATTTGTCAAACTGGCATTAAAACCAGCCTTCATGTGATGCAGACACCTCAGGCTCAGATTTAGTTTCGAGCCCTGACCCGAGCAGGTATCTGTTACGTCTCAGAGGCTGTGGGTCTCTACAGACAGAGCTGCTGGAGCTGTGGTGGTGCCTGGGGGCGTTGCAGTGTTAACAACAGGCATCTTGACATGGGCACGCATCCCAGCACCAGGAGCAGCTGGAAAACTGACTTCTGGAGGCTGAACTGAGCAAGGCAAGTACAGAGACTAGCGCATACAAGTGACTGCAGCTTCAGTGTTTGACTGGGGCCAGGCTGGTGCAATCCAAAACACCAGCAGTCTTCTGTTAAGTCCCACAGTTAGTGTGCTTTGCTGCTGGCGATAGAAAGCACCAGATTATGGCAGCAGCAGCAGTTTCAGGCTCTGGGAATGGTGGGGTCAGCATAAGGAGGAGATGCTCAAGCAGATGGTGTTCAAATCCTGATCTTCACTTCATTCAAAGGTGACAGGGTGGAATGTTTGATACTTTTTGATATACACTACTGATGGTAGTGCAGGACTCACGGTTATCCCAGCCTTATTTCCAGGATATGTTGTATGAAGGCTAATGAGAACATGTTTTCAGGTACCACCCAACTTTCCATATTCTTCCCTTACAGATTTCTCTTCTTCCATGGGACTGTTTCATGCTCATCTGTTGTTTTATAAGATAATAATTCTTTGCCCAGCTCCATATTAAAATCATAGAAGGTTTTAGGTTAGAAAAGACCACTAAGATCACTGAGTCTAAGAGTTAACCCAGCACTGTCAAGTCCATCACTAAACCATGTCTCCAAGGGCTGTGTTGCCTCAGGGAGGACAAGGCGCACTGGGAAGCCAAAAGTTCAGTACACTTCAGTGTGTTGGAATTAGGTGCTTGTCCTCACATGGTGAGTTCATCACAGGGCTGGATGAGCTCAGTCTTGCAATTGCTGTTTTACCACTGACTCTGACTGTCCAAAACAAAGCAAAGAGATCAAGCAGGATCATCTGCAAGCTGGGATAGGATGAATTATCACAGAATATTCTGAGTTGGAAGGGATCCATAAGGATCATCGAGTTCAACTCTAAAGTGAATGGCCCATATAGGGATTGAACCCACAACCTTGGCATTATTAGCACCATGCTCTGAACAAGTAATTGAACTGAGCCATTAGAAATAAGTTGCTAATGTAAGCAAGATTAACTTGATGTGCTGCCTGAAATGAGATATTAGAGATGATAGGGAAGAGAGAAAACTTTTCATTTAGATGGAAACAGGACTGATTAATTAAGCAGTAACGAACAGGGAACCTCGCCTTGAATTGGTATGAGGCTTGCAGTGCTAATTTAACACAAAATACAGCTCCCAATTTGTTATTAAATTAAAATGGCTTTTAAAATTGTTTACTTTTTTTTTTCCTTTTCTGCTTCTGTGTGGCAAAATGATTATTCTGGCTGGTTAGAGAAACCAATCAGAGCAGGAGAAAGTGTAGGTTGAAAGGGGAAAGATTGTACTGTTGTGTAATTAAGAAATATCCACTAATATCCGTGACATCATGAATAAGCACTTCAAAGTAGTAAGTATGCTCTCTATTGCATATTGAATGAAACAATTAGTATGCTAACAAACTGCTCTGGACATCCACTTAAAAGACTTCACATTTCAGGAAATGACTGTTTCTTATTTTTCTGTCTAAAGATCTGCTCACCTGACTAACAAATAGTATTAAGAAATAATGAGAAAGAAACACTCTTCTTTTTTTTCCTTTCCCTTTTTCTTGCAATTTTCAAAGCAGTTTTAATTTGGGAGACTTCGTGGTTACTCCATACAAGGGAATTTTTTCTATCCCAATCAAATTACAGGATGGAAGTGTGAGACATTGTGTGTGATAGACAAATCCTATGGAAAAAGAGGGAAAACAACCTTGTAGTGACATTGCTTTTTTAGTCTCAAACAAAATATACTCTTGACAGGAATGATTCCTTGTAATTTATTGTAGGATAGCTCAACAGTAGCAATTTGTCATGCGTAGTTATGTAATTTGATGGGTTCATTTCTTAAATGAATTATGGATTATGGATTACCTCTGTATATCAACAACAGAGCTGTATCTTTTATGTAAATATTCCCTCAACTTTTCCTTCCTCTTCCAATCCATTTTCCGTCATACAGAGATGACTTTTTTCCATCTAATCTTTCAACTAATAAGGTGTTTAATAATTTAGCAACTTAAAAAATGAGCATATTTCAAAGGAGTTAGTATCAATGGTAGTGTAAGAGCCCCAGGCTACAAAAAAGTGGATGAGGTTACCGAAGTTTTAGAGTCAGGATCCCAACTGTCTTTCTGCTTCAGGCAGCTATTTTATTAAAGTTGGTATTAAACAACAGTGCCTAAGGTCTGATTAACAATTTATGACTTCCTAAGAAGGATTAACAGAAGCCTATCATTTTTATATTTAAATCTTGATTTGCATCTAAGAGAAACCATACCCAGGTTTATATTTTCATTATTTATTATTTTTATTATTATTATTGCTGCCTCTGAAACACTGCTTATGTGAATATTGCAGGCACTAATTCACTGTGCTGATCTCTTGGTACCTCATCCCCTCACATGTGTCAGAGAGACAACTTGCTTCTTGCATCCTGTGATGGGCTTGATCTTGCAAAGTGATGGTTTTTGTCTCATGCTGGGCTCAGTTGCTCTTCACTGTCCCTGAAGTCCATAGGGACAGAGGATGATCTGCACTTGGCAGTCAGTCTGAGATCTGCAAGACCAGGAGCTGAATGTTGTCCAGCCAGCATTACCTTAGGGAGTAAAATCCAGATGTACAGGACCAAGGTTCGCCTGACATACCTTCCCAGAGGGGAATTTCCCTTTTTGCCATTTACTTTGTGCAACAAGTAGCAACTCCATCCCAGTATCTTAGTTTTCTATAAGCCTCGCAGTCCTGCTTATGAGGTTGCTTTTGGTCCACCTCTGCTAGGAGAGAAGCAGAGGGCGATTCTGCTGCTGTCTTCTGGGATGCAACAGAGCAGGAGCTGTTGTTGCTTTTTTCTCTTGCTGAGGCAGCCCAGAAAAGACCATGCCAGGTGGGAAAGGGGTGGGGAGTAGATACCAGTAAATCTGCTGGCCAAACTTTGCTCACTCTCCGGTGTAAGCAATCAGGCCAAAGACATGCAGCTTAGTGGAACAGAGTGGAATTTATTCTGCTTCTGGCAAAGCTATTTTTTGTTTGTTTAAATAATAACAATGGCCTATTCTGTTACCTATTTTCAAACTGTCCTAATTCCCCACTTGGACTGTCTTCTCCAAGTTCAGCTGTTTTAGAAAGTTGTGTGGTATATTTTTTCCCCCTTGTGTATTTCCATTTCTGATACTCTTCAGTGAATTTAACACTCATTTCAGTAAGGGCTGGATGTGGTGGTCATAGCCTGTAGAGCTAAGGGAAAAGATTGTCAGCTATGAGCTCCACTGGCTCACAGCAAGGGAGATGTTATTTTAGTCTTCCTGAGACTAGCTTCTCTAGTCAGTAAGACACTAAAAGATTCTAAAGAAATGTTGATATTTAAGCATCTTCATTGCTTTATTTGAACTCTCAACATGTCAGCCATTAACGCATTCAGAGAATTTCTCATTTTTCTGGATTTTCAAGATGTGCTAAACTGAATTTTAGTTTTAGGGCTGCATTCACATTTCAGTAATCTGCTGTTAGAAGGACTCCAAGAACTGTGATCAGAATATTTTCTTGTGATGCTTGCCTTCAGCCTGTGCTTGTGGGTCATTACTGTCAGTGGGATTTAAACAAATGCTCGCTAGGTTGTGCTGAATCAGGGAGAAGTACCTGTGAGAAATAAGCCCCTTCGATGCTGGATTAACAACATTCAAGGTTTCTAGCTTATTCTTCAGTTCTAACTATAATTTTATCCAGTCATATTCTCAGTCAAAAGAGGACAAATGAATATTATTCCATTGACTTCCAAGGAGCTATAATGATAAATATGAGCTGAAACACCAGACCAAGGAAGCAGAAGAAAATGCATGAATAAATTATCAACAGTGGACATGCCCGGGAACTTAGAGCAGTCAGCTCCCCCCACTCTCTCTTCCCTCTCCTATTAAAAAATCCTCAGCCATGTAGCTAGAGAGCAGGAGTGATACCATGGGATTTCTGCAGCCAGAGACACCGAAATCAACAGTGCAAGTGGATAGTTCATACTTAATCCATGTGGTGAACTAGTTATCAGAACTGTTCTAGAGCAACACATATTTATTTGTATGACATTAATGTCCACAGGTCCAAATCGTGTGAAGCAGTGCTCTAACCTAATATAATCCCAGCTGGCAAATATGTTCAGAGAAATCAGTCTTAGCTGCAGGATTATTTGACCAAAATACGGAAATCACAGGAAATCATACTAGAAGAGAGTGGTTAAGTGAGTTCTACCCTGTAATAGATGTGTAAGTTAAACATGTCAGCTATGCTTTTGTCCAATTAAAGCACACTTATTAAAAAAGATAGCTGAGTACCTGCTGTATTGTATTCATTCTGTAGCCACTGGAATGATTTTAAAGTCTTCTGTGCACAAAATTTTCAGGTGAGGTCAGTGTTTTGGTTTTTTTTCACTCACAGAAATGGCTTTCCGGTTCCCTTAAATGAATCAGAAATGGGGAAAAAAACCAACTGAGGTCTGACTATAACACACAAAAATGTTTTATGTGTAGGAACAGCATGGTATCAGGCATAACACAGGAAATCACAATTCTTTAAAGACAGTAAAAGAAAGAAATAAGAAATACAAAGTGAGGTACAAACTATTTGCTGGGAGTTCCTGGGTGTCAGGGGAGACCATACTATATGATGTCAGTTGTCTTCAGGATGAATTTTGCTCTGAGACATACACATCTTCCCAGTGTATTTGTGGGTAGGACTATTGCCAGGAAAGTGACCTCTTCTTTGGGCTTTGTTTTTCTTTTTATTCCTATTCTGTGACTGCACAGTCAGAACTGTATAAGCTGTTCAGCCTTGGTCAATAGCTATTTTGTGGTTATCCCAGGTTGCTTTCTGCAGCAAGGTTAAGAGTGTTTTGAGGGAAAGGTTGTCTGTGTCATCACAGTTTGCAGATATGGATATGGTGTACCTGTCAAAAGAACTGCTAAATGAAAACAATCTGTCAGCATCTGGTTTGTAAACATCTCCCAACCTCTGCTTCTGGATGCTCATTACTAGTTGATTTCTACCACACAACAGTGCTCTAAAATGTTCTCAGGTGGACATCCTTTCCAGGAGAACATGTAGATATCAGCTTGCAGTGGAGCGTCAGCTAGCCTGAATCCAAACATAAAGCCCATTTTGAAGGTTTTGCAAATGGCCTCATCTTGACATGACTGAATGAGGGAAATGCATAAAGTTGTGATCTCTCAGCGTCTGCTCCTGCCTTATTTTCTGAATCTCTTTAGAATGCGCATATACCCAACCCTGCATTCACACACCCCAGCTTTAAATGGGTTACTGGTATTCCGCACTTTGCTGCTTGAGCCTTTCTGCTGCTTTAACCCAGCTCTGAAATGTGTCCCTCCAGGTTAGCTTGCATAAACATAAAGCCCCAAATTAGCATTGCAAGCAACCATTGCCCTCAAAAACCACTAGTTTTTCTGTGTTCAGTGCATATTTGCCATCTGCTAATGCATTAAAAAAAACAGAAAAAAAATCTCGGCCAAGTCCTTAATTTGGAGTAAATCCATGTCTAACTCTAGTAACTTTAAGGAACTGTCATTGCCTTTACCAGCTAATGAACAGGCCTCTGCGACTGGAAGGCAGAGGATGCTTTGAAGCATTTGGGCTGTGCATTGTTCCTGCCTGCTTGAAAGGATGCCAGAAGGAAGGAACACATTTTCACAGAGGCAGCCCTCTGGTTGTTGTCCACTGTGCAAGACAGGGTGTATACCTATGCACAGCAGGTCTTCTGTACAGCTTAGCTCTAGGCACAGCTCACATACCTTGTGATATAAATACTCAGCTTTGCTTTCTCAGCTCTAACCCTTCCCATGCAAAGTCAGAAGCATGGACACTGTGCCAAAAATAGGATGCTGAATCCTAGCTCCTTGCAGAAATGATCTCTTTAAAAGCCACAAGCAAAGAGGAAAAAGGATCTGGAACCATCTCACACCATAAAGGATATTTTGGTTGTCTTGTGAATTTTTTTTTCTATCAGGGAAAAAAGCCCCAAACATAATTAAAAGATTAAAATTATAACGCCAGTTCTTTTAGACACAGGAATGAGCATTTTACCCAGGGTCTTGCTCAGGACAAGTAGCATGTGACTGCCTGGCTTGTACTACATCATTACTATTCAGGCCACTGGCACTGGAAGAAAATACAGAATGTCAACACAAGAAATGTAGAATGGTTATAATTTGTAAAGAATATTATTGTATTTTACATCTAAAATTCTGTCTGTTTTCAGAAAAATGAAAAAGACTCTTTGAAGTTGTATTTTTTCCCCACAATATGGTGGATTGATAATCACTGGGGGAGTGATATTTTCAGAGAGAACAAAATACTCTCCAAAAGTTTTTAAATAATATTACTTGGACAAGATTGTTTGTTAAGGGTGTTTTAAAAGGCCTCAGAAGAAATTCTGCATCTTTATTTCATAGCTCACCCTCACGTGCCTGTCTCTTTCAATAAAGTGTTACTCTGCCATTGAGAGCACCTGGCTTGCTGGCTGGTATCACACATCTTTCAGTATGTTGATACCAATGTAGCTGTTATTCCTCAGGGGATTGGCAAGCAAACCGGTATTTGAAAGCTCTCTACCTTCAAGACCCCTACTCAAACCCCCTCTAGAACAGATGCCAGCCGTCAAAAGCACCATTAGTACCACCTAATGGCACTTCACAGGACTGTGTAAGCAAAACAAGTATTCCATTCCCTTTCATACAGAAAAAAAAGATAAGTAGTAGTGGGTTGTACTAATAGCATCATCTGTTGAGAACTTCAGTGGCACTCGCCCATGAACCAGAAGCAGAAGTGGCGTGGAGGACGGCACTGCAAAGTGATCTCCAGGCTCCTTGGTGAGGTGGGCTGAATAAACTCACATTGCTGCTGTTTATCTATTATTTGTTCTGTGGACAAACAAACCTTCAGCCTCTGAAGCTGACAGTGTTTACACTGCAGAAACTTCGCACCAATAAAAAAATTTAAAAGGGTGGGGGGAGAAGAGCCCATTCTAAGGTAGCTGATTTACCATGGAGACAGGCATAGGAAGATATCCTGTATTTTTGGGCCTCTGGGATGCTCAGAGAGCCTGTGGCCTGTGTTTTGTCACATCTGCAGAGAACTACAGGGGAATTCCACCCTCTAATCTCAAGGTGGAATTCGCTTGTCTCACATTCTAGTCATTAAGTGAAAGACCTGCAGTATATATACACACGGATGCATTTAGGCTTCATTTTTAAAACATAAAACTTTGACTTGTGATACCTCCTCTGATGGAGGAGGAATGGGAAGGAAGAACAAAAGATACAGTTTTACAACCGCCCATGAGAGACCACTTTGTAAAAAAGGAATTGGATAACTCGAAGTTTGAGTGTCAGTGCCCTTCCTTTCATAAGTGATCTCATGCTGAGTTCATTTTTATTTTCCTAAAGTACATTTTATCACTGCCTTTTAAGGTCTTTATATCCCAGAGTAGATCACTTGCAAGTTTACAATGGAAAATTGTTTCATTAAGCTGGTGATGACTCGCTGGAATAGGTATTTGCAGACCTGGACACTGCGGTTTGAAGATTGTCTGAGTGTGCAAGCTTTGTAGACATGCACCCTAACAGAAGCACAGGCATGTAAAAAAAAGGGCACGTGGCATGTAATTGTAAGTAGAACTGATTTTTGCCCTCACACAAATAGATGTATGTGCATCTAGAATACATGTATCTGTTCATCCCATGTGGACATTGTTTTCTTCCACTTAAATGCAAGTCAGATCTAAAACTCAGCCTTAAGTTTCAGTTCATCAGACAAGCACATCAGTATTCTTCCAAGGAAAAAGCAAAGCCAAATCCAATGAAATTTATAACAGGACATGATCCTGTTTTCTGTCATTTAGATTGTCTGGCCAAATGACAGGACCTACAATCACTCTTAGTTAGATTGAATTATTGGTCCTCCCTCTCCACTGGAGATCCTTGTGACATTTTCAGTGGACTTTTATGTGTTTGTGAGGTTGAGATTTTAACTCAGATTTTAATGAAATTGTCAGCTGATGTGACTAGAATTAGTGAATATTTTATATTTTAGTTTTTTGGTGGTGTTTGTTTCTTCTGAAAATTTACTGTGTATGTAGTTCCTTGTTGTCCACTCTTAGCATTTATTTCCTTAAAGCTCTGACCTGTTAAGGTAAGGATGTTGTTATACACGGATTTTACTAAAAAAGTAAAATCTGTAGCTCTTGCTTGTGAAGAAAGCCTTGAAAACATGAAGTCTGGCAAAGGATAAAATACAAAAGAACAATCTTAAGTTATTTATAAGTCAGTCCAGCTTACAATTAACTTGGAGAGTTAGGGTTGGCAATACAGTAAATTTGTGATCATTTAAAACTTCCTTGCTAACTAGTTGCTTATTACATTACCAGCAAACTTATCTCTCAGCTTTCTGGAGCAAGGCAGATTTCAGGACTCCACTTTTCCATTCCTGTGGTCTCACTAGTTCACCTGAGTGCTGTCTGGCCAGACACACAGATGCCTTGGTCACAAGTAGCTAAATAAAACAGAAATGTGTTAAGTAAAGGTGAATGATAACGACTGTAACACATAACACTTGCATGTTCCTTTGTGTCCAAGTGCTTCACAAGCAGGAACTAATTACAATACATTCAATAATAATGGTATGTTCAAAGAGATGCTAAATTGTGCTCCTCTTGAAATAAACTGCTGTGCTGGGATAGGAAATCACTAAATCACAAGATAGAAGGTAGCAGCTTTAGGGTAATCCCTCTGTAACCTCATGCACCTAGGTCCCTCACATGAGATGGCACACATCCACATTTCTCCACAAATACCTACTCCGAGAGGTTTGTACCTTGCCTGCACATTGCCTTTGCTTCAGCTTTGTTGGTGCAAAGGGGCTGTAGGGTTACAGCAACTTCTGCCTTTGTCTATTTGTGATAGGACACAGAAAAAGGGTTGGGAAAACATTTTTTAATGGCCACAGCTCTAAAGAAAGCTGACTAACCCCTAAAGCATTTTCAGTTACATATTGCAGAGCAAGACAAACAAAAATCTCTTTGCTGCTCTGCTGTACTGCTGTAGCAGAGTCATCCTGTGTTTTCTCCTTGAAGTATGTGATGTCACAAAAAATTGATTACTTGAGCAAAAAGAAATAGGATTGCAGGGAAAAAACAGATTTGTTATATTAACCTGATTATAGCTTCAGGTAATAGATAACCTTATGCTTTATCTTGTGGGGGAAAAAAGACAAAAAGACAGCTTTTTAAACACTTTAAAAAATTCCCATTTTAATGAGGTGTCTAGAAACAAAGGAAGAAGCTTTTTTTTTTTTTTTTTTTTTTTTTTTTTTTTTTGCATTCGTTTACTTGTAGAAAAACCTTCAAGGGGCAATTCACATTTCAATATAATCTTTTTTAACTTTAGCCAACAACCCTTTCCAGGAATTAAGAATTAAGTCCACTGCATGGGGGAGGTGGTGGCAGATATTTTCTAAGAAGTAACTAAATTGTGCATGTTGTGCTTTCTCAGTACTGAACCCCAGGCTCTGTGCAGCTGCCCTGGAGCTGCTCCTTGGAGGTGCCAGGACATGGCGATGCAGTTGCTGTGGCCTCTCAGGGACCAAAGTCATTCTTGGAGAAGAGGGAACCTACAAAGTTTTAGGGATTAAATGAACTTTGGAAGTGACCAGGACTTTCTGTTGTCTTGGCCAAACTCCCAAACAACATGTTCATGGAATTTTTGAGCTTGCCCAGCACACATTGCTGCAGGCAATTTTGCCTCTCCTTGTAAGGGATGGTGTGTAGATGAGCTGCCCTATCCTTGGATGCTTCAGGCATGGATGTTCTTAAAAAATATACAGCCACTAAACAGCAGTGGTGGATACCCTAGTTACTGGAAGTGTTCAGAGTTATGGAAGAATGCCCACCCCCAACTTCAGTTTCTTGACATTAAAAATTGATCTTGAAATAGCGGCTCTGTAAAATCCATTGATCACTCCTTCTAATGCAAGAGATAAGGCATTCCCGAGCCTCCTCAGTGTTTGTAATATAGATTTAATGAAGGTGGATGTTGCAAGTTTCATGGGTGGTAACAGCTTGGGTTGTATTCCTTCTGCTTGTCGTTGCTTAAAGCAGTATTCGATGGCGATTTCCCCGGGCTAAGATGCTGAATGTCTTTTTTTTCCTCTCAGCTTTCTAAAAATTAAGTGTAACTCAACTCCTGTGAATGATAGGCTGCAGATAACAACCTACCCAAAATTCCAACTGGAGCTCATTTAAAGAGGTCATTATTCCTTTTAATTGAATAAAAAAATAGGAAGTTGGTCCTTTCTTATTTGCAAGGAGTATAAATATGTCTCTCATTGACCTATGTTCAGTAAATTGTATAACTTGGGTGAATTCTAAAAGCCATTTTTAAAGGTATTACAGCACAATTTTTCCACAAATAACAAACATGCTGAACCCTTATTCTTTTTTTTTTGTCCTTTTTTCTTTTTTTTTTCCTCATAACCTTCCTCTACCATTTTCTATTTGACCTGAGTTTTCCCGGTTACCAAAGCACTAAAAACATGGAAGTTATTAGATTATTGGCAGAGCTAAGCATAGTTCATGATCTATTTAACTAGAAGAAGTTAATTTTCTAAAATGCTGTTTTAAGAAAACAATAGCAGAAGGTGTTTACACTCAGACTAGGGTAATACATTTAAAAGAAAAAAAAAAAACAACAAGACAGGGTCAAAAACAAACAAACAAAAAAATCCCCAGCTCCCCAAATAGACTGTGGAAAATGGAAATGATTAAAAAAAAAATCTCTGATCAAAAAAACATCTGCATGCTAATCCTGGTGTTTTCAAGTGGAACAACAGAGTAAGAGGAAAAAACCCACACATTTAAAAAGAAATGTGAGAAGCAAACAAAAATATAATGATGAATGGAAAAATAAGACCAAGTCAGAAAAATTCAGAGAAAGAAACAGATTGAATCTGCGTGTTCTTTCACAATAGAGCTTCTGCTGGTGTGACTGCATATTCAGCAGTGTGAATATTATAATTAAAGAATGTCAGCTCAAGCAAAATGTTTTAAAACCTTCCTATTAATAAGCAGATAAACTGCTTAAAAATACTGATTACATTAGGAAAAAAGGGAAGTGTTTGGGTTTTATGTTTCCATTCCTTTCATCTGCTAGAATACATTTAAATAGCAGATGTCTCTCCCAGGCAGTGTCTGATAGCGGTACTGTTGATTTTGATGCCGAGGTGATAAGATCATCCTTGCGGAGGGGCTCGATGCTGTGCCGCAGGTGCCGGCGCTGGCTGGTACCTGTGCAAGGGCCAGGGGAGATCCCAGAGCAGCAGCCCATCAGCAGGATGGATGAGGTGCGGGTCCGGCGGGGCTGCTGCCAGCGCCAGGGAGGGCTGGGGGCTCTGCACGGCGCACTTCACTGCACAGCCCTGCGGGCTTGCCCTTACAAGTGCTGCAGACAAAGAGCACCACTCCGTAGGATGGCAGGCAGCAAGTGCTGCGCAGCGCTGCAACTTATCCCGGCTTCCGACCGGAGCAGGAATGCCTGGGAGCCAGCTCCCCGGCGCTGGGAGGTGTGAACGCGAGGTCAATGCAAATCTCTCGCGTTTCAGGAGTTTGGAATTGTTCTCACACCGCATTGCAATCAAAGTCGCTGCTTCTTTTTGTACTAGCAAGGCAAAGCTATCAAGGCACCGGATGAGTGCAAAATAAAAAACAATTTAAGCTAAAATGAAAATTAGCGCTGGTGTCCACCAGTTAGCCTAGACAAGCCCAGTCTTGCATAATACTGATGCACATAGATAATTTTAGAGGTACAGATAGTCTCAAGTCATTACGTGTATAGCCAATTGCTTATTATTCAGAGATTCAGGGAAGATCTAATTGTTACATGCAGTGATCTTAAGAAAGATCATCATGACAATGTAGTTTAAACCCACACCTTTTTATGTCTCTTTAACATATTGTTCGAACACAAATAATAAAGAGTTGGCTGAACTGTGAAAAAATGGCAGTTGAAAAATAGCTGCTGATGTATATATTCATCCTAGGCTCGCAGGAAAACATTTGTCATTTGGAAAGCCACTCTGAGCTTGCTTTTTTAGCACCTGAAAGTATGAGAGTATCTTAAGATTTTTGTCAGGTACTACCTGTGAGGCTGCAATGCACTTTTTTTCCCCCATTGTGGCCAAGCTCTGTGTTGTGAGCATGACAGTTTACCTGAGGTGTCATTACAAAGTGTGAGAAAATTGTCATCATAAATCATCAGTGTGAAAATAAAGACTGCCCCTGGGATTGCAGGATTTCCTCCAAAATTTTCTCCTAGCTACGAGGAGAACTGTAAGCTAGCACTAAGTTTGTCTTTTTTAGTAGCTAAAGTGCTTTTCCACATTTCCAGGTTTCCAGAGAGTCACCATGGCAGTTACACTGTTAACCCAACCTTGAAAAGCAAACAGCAGCACCAGCAACAGCCTGGTTATGAACCTGTAAATATTACCTCATCCATTTCAGGGAAATTTTAAGTTTCTTCCCCATTCCAGACAATGACATACAAACTGCCCACTCCAGTGTCAACTGTTTAGAGACCAAAAGTTTCAAATGTTATAAAAAATAATTTTAAAAAAATCCAGAGCAATAAAAGCGCACATAGACACAGTCTGGTGACATCCTGATTAGGCAATTTTTGAGCCATTCAAAGACAAAACTAAATACATGTTTCTTACTGTATACATTTGACTTTTGTATAGAAATCTCAACAAAAATTAAAAAAGTTTGGAGTTTGGCCGATGAGTAGAAAGGAGTGCATTCCACTACACATTTGTGTGGCAGAGCTGTGCGATGCAATGTGATGTACATCTAGATGAACAAAAGCTTCACATTTAATGGGTAGGATTTGGAGAGAGCAGTGTTTAACAATGTCAGTTATGAGCATGATTTTCCCATCTCATTCTATCATCCAATCGTTGTCTTTCCATGCTATAGTAATTTTAGAGTTTTGTATCAGAAATTTATTTACCTTGTGCTCTCTGCCAGTCTCTCTTAATTCCTTAGTTTGGTCATCACTGTTTGGCCACTGTTGCTTGCTGAGTACTATTCTGTTTTAGGCTGTTTAATTGGAAATGGTTAATTGGCCCCAGTGTCTTATGTCAGGGAAAGTAACAATCTTTTAACTGTATTAAGCTCCCACAAATATTTCACTTCAGGCTGATTTCCCTGCTTCCAGCTGAGCTGTTTAAAATGCAAAAAAAAAAAAAAAAAAAAAAAAAAAAAAAAAAAAAAAAAAAAAAAATTCACCCTTTTTTGTCACAGTTAAGTAGTTTACTAGGAAACAGTGTAAGGATTAGCTGTTTGTGGTTTAAAATGTGTGTAAGTGAAGGAGATGGTGGGGTTTGTTTGTTTGTTTTGGGTTTTTTTTAACACCGGCGGTCCTTTCTCTTTTTCTCTTAAATTATTTGCGATATCTCATCAAAGCACCGATTTTTTTTTTTTTTTTCCCAAAGTATCAGCGGGCCGAGCCTTGGGCCTAGTCCCGGGCCGGCTGCAAGGCCTGGAGCTCCCCCGCGTGGCGGCCGCGGCCGGGAAGGGGGCCGGGAATGGGACCGGGAATGGGGCCGGGAATGGGACCGGGAATGGAAACGGGAATGGGGCCGGGAGCGGGGCCGGGAATGGGACCGGGAGCGGGGCCGGGAATGGGACCGGGAGCGGGGCCGGGAATGGGACCGGGAATGGGGCCGGGAATGGAATCGGGAATGGGGCCGGGAGCGGGGCCGGGAATGGGACCGGGAATGGAAACGGGAATGGAAACGGGAATGGGACCGGGAATGGAAACGGGAATGGGGCCGGGAGCGGGACCGGGAATGGGACCGGGAGTGGGGCCGGGAATGGGACCGGGAATGGGGCCGGGAGCGGGGCCGGGAATGGGACCGGGTCCCGGGTCTCCCGCCTGGGAATTCTGCACAAGCCGACCAGAATTTCAGCCCTGCCATCAAATGCCAACATGAGTTGTTAAAACTGCACTGAGGCACCGCTTAGATTTTTTTTCCTTCAGAAAACCTGCTTTTTTCATTGTCTTTACCCTGTCTCGTTTTGTAAGGTTTTCTCCTAGAGCAGTGGAGAAGGGGAGCTACTCCAGAGCATAGTGCAGTCACACTGCGGAGGTCGGAGCGTCCCCTTGGGCTGTGCCTCGTCTCCAGCCCCGGAGGCCCTGAGTACCACAGCCCTTAGGTGTGATCCAGGGGACATCGGGTGCCATGGCAATTGTAAGGTCACATCCCCTAACAGGAGAGGAGCCTCCATGCAGGAGAGCTGAGGGAGCAAACGCAGCACAGGCAGGTGGTGGGGGGCTGAAAATACCCCACTGAGCATCAACAGGGGAAGCACTATGCCATGGGACAGGACAGCCCCATGGAAATGGCTTAAAAGGCTTTTGATGCTAGCTGAATGTCACCACGCTGCTACCAGCGATTGGTATTGATAGAGCACAGTATTAAGTTCAGTGCCTGGATTTACTCAAACTATTTCCCACTGATGTGTAAATGAAGTGTGCTTTGTGTCTCAGTGGCACCTGTGGGGACCTCTCTGTTTTCGAGTGTGGGGACAAAGACTTTTCCAGTTGAGGTGCTGTGACTGACCTGGTCTGAGCCCTTCAGTGATGCCTCCACCATCTGACTGCAGCCCTTGCCTGAGCCTATGTATTGGGTCAGCCTTTGCCCATCTTGAGTAGTGAAGAGGGTGGTTTTGGCCCTTCTTCACCACTTAGATTAGCAATGTGCAGGCCATGAAGGATGAATTTTTTTTTTTTTTTTTTTTTTTTTTTTTTTTTTGGTCAAGCACAAAATATAACTAAGCTAACAAGTAGTCACAAGAGCTGATAGCATCAAATTCTTCAAGTTTTTCAGTATTCTTTTTTCAATGCAGATAACAAGGCAGTGTACTTTTACCTGGACACACTGCTGCTTCTCGCAGCTTCAATTTACAACCGGCTAGCGTCATTTCAAAATCCTGGCTTTTGAACCACATATAAAGTGCAGAGCTTAGAGATTTTTCCTCAAACATCCCAGCCTTTCTTCGCTTTTTACTACCCCCAGTGAGAGCATTGAAGGAGCACTATATCATGCTCAGTGCATTATGCCCATGTTCAGAGTCAAAGTGCAGTAATATGGACACAATTTTGCCCATCCATTTCTATAAGATGGTTCCTTTAACAGCTTGTTAAAGCACTGATGCAATTGAGTTGCATTAACAGGGACTGGAAATGGGTTAAGTTAACAGTTTAATGAATGAAAAATCAAATACCAAAAAAAGCCCAGCCTCCAGCCAGCTACGTCTCAAATATCAATCTCTGGCTTTAAATTATTCTTCTATTGTTATTCCCTTTCCACATTCAGACCCTGTTTGCATTACTGTAGATTTGCACCATTCATCTAGTATAAATCTGCCCTCACTCAGCCCTGGAAAGCTTATCCCAAAATAGGTGAATTCTCAGACTGAGCAGAGCTTTCCTAGCAATTTTAGTATTATCTCCCTGCAGAGAGCATAAGTCAGGACTTGGTCTAAAATGTCCTTTATCACCCTGTTGAATCCCTGCTGTGTTTAGCAGCTGGCACAACTTAAAATAGCCTTCAGACTATGCTAAATATTGCTGAGTTTCTAGTGTAATTTCTAGTGCTCTGCTCCCATAGCACTTGAAGGAATCATTTGGGATGCTGAGTCCAGCTCTTCCATAATCACAAGTCTCTACAGAATACACATCTAGTTTGTGGGAGCGCACGGCACAGTTCACTATATCCTGTAACCCACCTGAGACTTGAAGTACAAGATGCAGAAGCAGCTTAAAAATGGCAAAACATTGCAGTAAAGGAAAGGAAGTGATTGAGGGTGTGACCCTTGGCAGAAACTGACAGAGAGCTAGTAGTATATAAGGATGTCTTAAAGCCACGTTTAACCTTACCTTTGCTCCCCAAGCTGCTCTTAAGCCACAGCTTGGCATGAGTCAGGCTGCCCTTGCTGCTTTTGTGCACTGCTAACTTTGTAATCCTTTCTAGAAGTCCAAGGCATTGACAATAAGATTTGTGGGACTCATTTTAAAGCCAGAGTGCTTTGCAACCGTGTAGGAGTTTATACCATGTGGTTTCTGCTGGGTCATGTAATGTCATACTGGTGAGCTGAAAAATGCATGATAAAATAGGTTGGTTTGATAATGGCCAAAAACAAGATCTCCTCACCATGGTGATGTGCTACCCCAAGTCTTACTTCCCTGTCAAGATATCCCCTTCTGAAATACAAGAAATGCATTGTTCTACAGTCTTTGACACGACAATAATGACTTAGGAATGCATTACCCCAAACTGTACCTATACTTTTCTTACTCTCTTGCTACATTTCCACTAAAACAACCTCTACAGGCATAGTCAATATCTTGACTAATTTTTAGGGCCCACTGAGAAGGATTGTGATTGTGTCAGTCATTCTGGCTTCTTTTAATGAATAATTAAATACATGAATGTGAAATGTATTCAGAAATTATTTTCAGGAGCTTGAATTTTACTTGCCAGCTTTTCCGTTGCTTATTAGTTCGATTGACAATGACATGTTATTGCTCACCCAATAAACTTCTATGCAATACTGACACAGTGGCAGAGCTTCATTTTTCCCAGGAAAGGAGTAGTGCAAAAGCAATAACAATTTATCTTCTTCAGAAGTCTAGTTGTTTGCAAAAGTCTAGAAAAGTTTATGTCCTCATTTAACAGTGTGCCTAAAGCTTTGTGTTGCAGTTGAGCCAAAAGAGGCAAATGGAGAGACATGTTTAAGAGCACTAATAGGAATATGCCCAAGAAAATAGTCTCATCAGGGCACACATAGCTGTTAGAATCAGTGATAACAAGGGAAGGATCTTGAAATTTTCTGCTGTATGAAATACAGCAACCAGAAGGTCTTAAGGAAAGACTTAAAAAAAAACCTGTTAGCAATATCTGTAGCTTGCAGGAATCCTGCCCCCGCTCCCATTTCCTCCTCTCCCTCATGTGCTTGCAATATGTTGTAATGGTGCAAGTGTGAAAAAGAACACATTCAGAGTTACTTGTAGGCAGCACAGAGACACTTGTGATTTTTCTTGGTGTGTATTTATTTTTGAAGGCCAAACGTCATAATTTGGCCATTTTCATGGAATTAATTGGGCAGTGGGTTTTGCATCTGACGTGATTTTTTTCCCTTGCAAAGGTATTAGAAGTTACGGTCTCACTTGATGTGGCTCACGGGGACCTAATTTTCCCTATAATCTGAATTTACTGTACTCTGAAAGCTCTCCTTGTACACATCCTAATATGCTTATGTACTGACAGTCACAATTCACTCAAATAAAACCTTGTAAAAATCAGTGTTACGTAAGAATATGGATAATTTCTGACTTGTTGACTTTTGTAATAAAGCAAAAGGTCTTACACTGCATTGTTTGCTGGGAGGGGAATGAGTAGTCTGGTAGGGTTTTGTTTGGAGTGTTCTGACAAGTGCATATTGTTTCACATGTTGTATGGGCTCATCTTGCATGTTTGTGCAACTCTGGGGGATCAGCAGAGACAAACATCCTTTGTCAGGTATCTGTGTTTCATTGGTTCTCATTCACATCACTGTTGTAATTCCTGCTGCGTTCCCCTCTAATGGCTGCTTTGCAGGACCTTTCACTGCTCGAAGCTTTATGGCCCCATCCCTAAATGTATAAATACAGAGCATAGGAAATGCGGGGTTTTTTCATCTGATGGGAGTATGTACTGCAGGAACTGCTGCTACACACAATCCTGCTAAACCCAGTTTTGCTAGTGTCCAGAAAGGCGTGTGTGTGGACAAACAGTAGATTCTGAATGAGGATGCCTCACGGTCCCCACAACTACTTTTGGCAAGTCCATAATACCTCCAATTTTTGGAGCTGAAAGAAGTCTTTACCAGATGAGGCTCCCCATGTAGAAAGCGGATTATCCCCATAACAGCCTATTGCTGGGGTCTTTGACCGTTCCTCTAAATGCAGATCATCCACCAGATGCTGGCCACCTTCAGAGAAGAGACACCAGACTCCATCTGCCATGTGTTCATTCTCACACTGCACAACAGCTCTAGTCCTACATTCCATATATTTATTTCAGTGCTTCAGGAGTTCAAATTCTGACTCAGGTTGAACTCTGCTATAATAAAATAGCCATGGCCTGGAAGTGTTATGACAATCAATCTTTTAACAAACCAGGTAGAAGAGACAGAAGAGCACAGATGTAGCAAATGCCACTGCACAGTGTGCTCTGCCGTTACCTGGAGGCATTAGGCTGTACAGAAACATAATGTCATCAAGCACTTGCTTAATTCAGCTCCTCCTCATCCTCAGTACTACCTTGGCAAAAGGTACAATTGAGCTCTTACTTCAGTTCTTTTCAGATTTTGTTGCTATGTGTTTTTGTAAAGTCAAACAGGAAAATTAATGACAGCACGTGAATATACCACAGAATAATGCTACTTAGGGACTGCTGTGCCCTTGTTTCCAATTAACCTTAGTGTTCATTATAGGTTGCAGCCAGCTGCATCTATCACAGTTACTTGGATTGGGGGAAAACATCCGTCATTATTACAGCCACACAGAGATATATACGTTATTTTCCTAAAGCATCATAATCCTCCACTTACCAAAGAGGGCCTGGGATAGCTGGGAGGAAATGAAACTCAATTTTCCCTCACATCTGCTTCATCCTTCAGTATAATCAGCACCACATGCACTGGGCAAGGTCACAAAGTTTGGCAGTGTTCATCACAACATGCAATCTCTCCATTCTAGTGCTGTTAACTGCTCAGCAACCTCTCTTTCTCCATCCCACTGTTTTTAATCTGCTAGAGCACTTCAGAGCAGGAATGGGAGAGCTTTCCTTGCAGACCTGTTTCCAAGATCACTTCCACACACCACACTTTGAGAAAGAGTCAGCAGTGAACCACTACCCCATTTGTTTCAGTGGAATAAGAAAAAGAAGGTCACAGTGGGATGTAATTTCACGTTTTCTGGCCAGCACCTGAATCTGGAAAGAGATTCTGCACCACCATTACAGGCGTTGTAGTGTCTCCTCTGAGTAACATCCTGGTAGTTTGTAGAGACCTGTAGCTGACATGTAGAGACAATGGGACCAAAAGCATAGTTTGGGGTTTTTTTTCCCCTTTTATTTTTAAAAGAGTAGAGAGTCAGTGGTGTCACTGCCCTGTTACAAAGCTGGTTATTTGCAGGATGGTGTGGTCAAAGATGAGCTATTTCTGAAAGTCTGTTTGCTTAACCTGCATTCCTTTGGCTGAATTTTTGTTAAAAGCTTGTAGTTTGTTTGAAGCAGAAAGCAAAGCATGCATCACTTGAGACGAGGGTAGGAGGTTCTTGTGAATCTTGTCTAATATTATTTCATATGGCGCTTTTTGTGCTGCACTTGCTTCCTTCATAAAAGCAAACCTCTCCCAATCCACCTCCCTGTAGATCTGATGGGTTAGATGCACTCCCGTTGGCTTTGCTGACTACATCTCTCCCAGACATTCCTTGGGATCTCCTTTAGGGCATTCCCTCCCTCCCCATTTCACAAGGCAGCACCTCCACACCACACTGCTTCACTGCCCTGGTAAAGGTCTGCCGTGCCCAAGGGTCAGAGCACCCAAACATCAGCCACTTGCTTTGAAGTTGCCCTTAGCTCAAACAAGGGGATGTAAAAATGAGTAGCAGCATTATGAAATAGGCAAGATAGGCCGCAGGTGCACAGAAGTAAAAAGATAACCAAGTCCCTGTCTTCCAAACAGCAACATCAGCTCTAAATAGCTCTCTCTGTATGTATCCAGCTGACGAGCTGACAGATACTTCACAGCCCTCTGGCTGAGGATTTGGTTCTTATGCAAACCTATGACTTCAGATTGCATTCATGCAAGAGGATCTGGGATTTTTATAGAACCAGATGCATCTTTTGGCAGGAGGTGTATATGCGTGTGTGTGGAGGGGGGCACATTCAAATTCAAATTCTCCTCTCCCTTCTCTTTCTCTGTAAGGGAAATTGTTAACCAGGGAAGACATTCATGTTCCCAGAACATTGTTTGCTTTTCCTACGTTCAGAAATGCTACTGTACTTAGCAAATGGTGTACTGGTCTCCAGCACAGAGGATAAACAAATACCCTACCGCTAGCTTGCCAACATGCAAAACAAAATGTGTCACTGGAGAAAAACTAAGGCTGCTCTGAACTTGCAGGACAATCAGAAGAGTTCGTTCACCTGTGTTCCTACCTGACTCAAAACTAGAATGCCTATTTGGAAAGAATAAGTTAAATAAACTTGCTGGAAACATAAAACTATTTGTTTCAATGAGTGAGAGATAAGATGCAGGAATCCATTCCTCACCTGTAATCCCTACTGTTTTTATGTGCACTGAAAAAGTACTTCTATCAGCATGATGCCAGCCCATCATTTCTTAGATAATGATCAACATTTTCTCTGTTATGCTCTCCTTTTTAGGCCTCGATTCAGCAAAGCATTCAGGTACATCTTTATCTTTAGGTCCTCTAGCAGCCTTCAGTAAAAGCATGCAGTTTGAAAGTAAAGTGCTCTGCTAAATTGGGTCTTTCACAGGACTAAAGAGAAAGCTCACACAAGAGCAAAGCAGCTTTGCTTTCCTTCCAGTCACACTTGGTTTATTCACTTGCTCTTGCTGCGTACAGCTGTGGATTGCTGGCAGTGTGCTTGGATGGAATTTGCAGGATTCACAGCTTCAAAGATGAGATGTGCCAGCCTTTAGAACAAGCTTGTATAAACACAGGAAACCAAAGCATCCATGTAAACAAAGGGAGGTAATACATACATTCACACCTGAGCAAACACACATACTCCTACATGAGCTGCAATGCTCCAGCAGGTTCTATAGCATTCACTGTGTCAGCAGACACAGCTCTCATTTCTGCTGTTGCTTTTCTCTTGGCTTTGTGATCAGAGAAACACTGGAGCCAAGCCTACTAGTTTTGCAGCACACTGTAAAATGTATGAAGAGTTTTCAAAAGCTCTGACAGAGTCTCATCTGTACTGAGCTAGCATTATAGTTGTGTTCAGGGAGAGCAGAATGCTACATATTGAATTCCTACCTTATTTTTTGTTGTCCCTGTACTTTTTGTGTTTTCTGTAATTTTTGCCTGTAAGCATGAATTTGCCAGCTAGCTTGCTGAGATCTTGGGGGGAAGGAGATGTTTGATTTTTGAGAAGACAATGAAATTTTAAAATAGATCCTATAATTTGGAAGGTTTTAGAGGCTGTGTATAATCATAGAGACCAGAAGAAGAAAAAAACTTAGTATCACAAACATTGAGCATTTCTGAACTCGGGCACAAAAGAGCTGCCAGGTATCTCAGGACTTCAGAGGAAGTAGGTTGCTTCACTGTAGTCTTTGCTGCCTCAGTGCCTTCCCTACCCTGTCACTAACTACACCAAGAAGCAGCACTGCCTTCATTGCTGGTGTAAATGGAGCTGGACTGTATTTCTTGCTCCATTACGGAGTGGTGTGTGCAAGTACCCCAGAGGTGACTTAGCCTTTTGGGTCTACCCAGGGCACCCTCAGTACCGAGTAAATATTGATCCTGAATGCACAGCCAGAACGTGTGGAGCCTTTCATGTCTCGGCACACTTGACCAACTCATGTGGCAGTCTCCTGGATTATCCAGGCTCACTGTCATCTCCTTAGAGTTGGATAGGCTGACCTCTCGTTTAGCTACAAGTCCTGTTTACAACAGTGAGAGGTAGAAATGTTCAGCCGTAATCAGGGTTGGCTCAGACTTGACATACTCTTCTGTATGAGATTAACAAAGATTTAACGTTACTTCAAGAGACTTGCGAAAGTCCCGAGGGAGTTCATCCACAGGAGTTAGATTCCTTCATGGGATGCATTGAAGTCAGATGGGTGCCTAATTCCCATTAAGTTAACTTGCACAAGGATTTTTATAAGTCCCTCTCGGCACTATTCCCTCTTGGCTTCCCTTCCCTCTTCTCCTTCCCCCTTCAATCTTTTAAATAAAGACAGCACTTAACAGAAAGATGTGTTGCAAGGCTCTTCTCGGTGCCTGTAAAGTGCTTTTCAACTCTGGCAGAAGTGCTCAAGTGTATGGTGTTCAGTGAAACTGGAAATGGTGAGGATTTTTATGGAGATGATATGCAAGCTCTGTTCTATTGATACATTCATCACAAATTTCCCAGGTGTCAATGTCATAAGGCTAAAAGATGGTGCTGATTCCCCAGGGCTCTCCCTGCCTTTTGGCACTGCAATTAAATCCCCCAGGTCTGATTCCCATTTCATCCATTTCTGCATGACTGAAGCAGGAGATGTGGTTTTAGCAATAAAATAAAAGGAGATATTTTAGCTAAAGCTGTGCAACTAAGTCTTAGTTATACTGCGTTATCTTCAAAGAAAAGACATAATACACAAGCAACTGCATCACAAACAAAAAACAGAAAGAAAGTAGAGAAGGGTGGAAGCAGGCCACTGACAAACCAGTAATTTGTTAACAGGGAGATGAAATACAACAACAGATTTGTTTATCAGACCATTCTATTAACCTCTAATGTAACATTTCATCATTTATAATTAAGCTTTCCATTTTGTTATTAGACCTTAATAGCTAAATTGGCATCTTGCAGACTAGGCCAGGAAATACAAACAAGCACAGGAGTTCAGGCACAATTCAGTCCCTTCATTGATTCTCCACAGAAGCTGCATCAGCCCCATTGTTTGATGTGACTGAAGTCTTGTTCCTATATCCTCTTCTGGCTGTGCTGTGCAGGTGAAGGAGACCCCACTCCTCTACCTGCAGGCCACCTCCCCAGAACTGTTTACATAGACCCCTTCCTGGGAGCCCTCCCCACCTCCTTTATGTCAAGACTGTGTAGGTTTGGTTGAGATCTGCAAGCCGTAATGAGTTTATTTCAACTGAGATGGGTTAAGGCATAGTACAGCTTAACAACCTTCTCTCCTGGCAGAGTATACAGATGAGCATTTGGTGACAAAAATGCTCTTAAGCCAACACAGCTGCAACTGAGAGGGAACATGTGGACACAACTTTGCTGCTCCATCTGAGCCCATTCGGTTGTGTAAGGCAGAGCTGCAGCACTCTCTGTGCTCTATCCATTTAGGCAGGAGCAGGGAAAAGGAGAACAGATAAGAGAAAGAACTTTAGCCAAAACTTTCCCTTTGCTACCAAGCCAAAGAAAGGCTGGAGAAGGGTCTGAGATATGGTGGTTGTGCAGTCAGATGGGCAGCCTGAGTGCTATAAATATTAGAGGGTGGCACTCAGATTTAGCACAACCGGCTGGAAAGGATTTTGCTCCGAGAGCCCCACCAGAGCACAGTGGCTGGAGGTGGGAAATGGACTTGCATGCTGTTCCAATTCGGTAGGCACAGTTTGATGTCCCAGCTGAGGCTCCTGAGGGGAAATAGGAAAATGAGGGCCTAGCTTGTGTATCGTGCCAAGTGTTAGCTGCCACATTGCCTGCCTGCATCAGATTTGCATAATTTTGCCCTTTCTCAATAGCAGAAGTGCACGCACCTGGAGGGCTTTGATGACAGAAGTACAAGTGCCTGGGGAATTCTGGCACCACCAGGGTCAGCTGGCAGCTGAGAAGAGGTTCAAAGGCTCTAAATACAGAGCTTCGGGGTCCAAATTCTCTGTCCAGGAACACTGATCATATTGGCTATTTTATTTCAATGACTGGACAAATACTACTTCCATAATCTGAAAGTCACTTTTGCACTTTGAGGAACCCACTTTTTTTCCTCAAATGTCACTAATCCATTGAAAATCCCTCATAATAGCTACTCTTACTCCATTCCTTTATCCCATTCTTCCTGAAGTACTCACCCTTTTAAAAGCGGACAAATTAATAAAGCTTGTTCCCAAAACTCTGCCAATTACATAAGTGGAGACTGTTTGGGAGAAAAAAAGGCATCAAATTACCTAATGCCAGAGCAGATACTGTGTAAAACTGGCATATTTTCACCAACGATTCAGTGCAACAAACTAGGTCACTCCATGAGCACCTTCCATGTGTTTGGGACAGGTTTCATGAGGTAAGGAAGAAAGAAAGTACCATTTGCTAATTGGAAATGGATTCCATCCTACTTCTTTGGAAGTCCATGTAAGAAATCCTCTGAATTTGAGTAGGCATAAGAACAAGGCAAAATCCAATAAGTAATAAAGCATTATTCTCTGGCCAGTAAGAGGCTTTTATTAAAGTATTATTGAGTAGTAACAAACAAACATGAAAGCTACAGAACTGCACTTGACATGAATGTCTTTTTAAAAATAAACAGACATGTTTGATTATTTGTAATCCAGTATAATCCACTGTGTAATATTAAATATTTTAAGAGAATTTTTCTTCCATTTGTTCACAGCATGGTTGGCCTGAAGCCAAAATGTTGTTATTTTAAAGGCAACACTCCACTAAGGGTTTTGAATTTCTTTCATGTTGGCTCTTTTTATGGCATTTTGAAATTGATTGTGCATAGCAAATTCATAAAAGGGGAAAAAAAAGCTCCACAAACAAACTATGGCAGCGTATTTCTCTTGTGTAGGTAAACTCCTGGTCTTGTTTCCCAGGTTTCTGCAGCAGGAAGTACTGTACAAAGTACTTGCTAGGAGAAATAAAACAGACCTGTAAATACGGAAGAATGGTTAAAATCCTGCTTTTACACCGACAAAGCCAGAATACAACCAGTTCCTCTCTGTGCCACTCCCAGAGAAGGAGAAGCAGGTGGATTTCTTAAACCCTGCAGAGCTGACTGTGCCAGTGGTGGAAGAACTTGACTGTGCCTCAGCCAAGTATAGAGGTCTGGAGAGAATACGGCTTGTCATGGACTGAAACCAGGGCCTAGTTCATTTCATACGGTTTTGAATACATCGTTTAATGGCATTTTGTTGCCAAAAGATCAAATAAATCAGTCTCTGCAAGAAATTGGATTCCACAGTAGAAGGTGACAGAGCAATTTTTCTCTGATAACATTTCATTCCCTGGCAGAGAGCATAGTTTTGCTCCTCCTGGATGTACACCTCGCAGATCGAGTTTGCTACAACTGTTCTGTTCCTCCTGGTCCCAACAGGTGCTTTGTACCCCTACCACATCCTCCTTCCCACAACAGGCTGCCACAGCCTCTTCCATCTGCCATTCTCAAGCTCAGCACGTTTCAGGACTTGAATTTAAACATCCAGAATTAACCATGCTACATTTGAAAGTCTGGGACACAGCCCCAATGTGTATTAGTTTGGCTTTCCACCCAAGAGGTGTTTTGTCTCAAACAATGAAAATGCATTGTACATTCAGGTTAGCTTTCATTTCATTTGAGCCCAATTAGCAGGCTA
Source organism: Acanthornis magna (assembly GCA_036785705.1). Lineage (NCBI taxonomy): Eukaryota > Metazoa > Chordata > Aves > Passeriformes > Acanthizidae > Acanthornis > Acanthornis magna. The sequence continues at coordinate 12,777,594 of JAWUZG010000025.1, forward strand.
GCAGGCTAGGACACAGGTTATGTTTCCAAATATTATTTGGCAAACATCAGACTAGAAACACACTTTCCTAAAAGAAAATGGAATTTCTCCAACAATAACCCGTATCCAAGAGCTGGGGCTTTAATTAAAATAACAATTACTGCAAGACTTGTAATGAAATTGCTAGTCTGATCATCTCGCATTCTTGTCCTACTCAAGCTTCTAAGATAACATCCCTTTCTTCCTAAAACTTTCTGCAATGTAAAAAACAACCTACATGAGCAGCCCAATTCTCTTGTTAGATATTTGTATAGGCCTATAACCTCTTTCGGGGATTTCTTCTTAATTTGTATTCATTCGCAACCAGCAGAGAGAATGAAAAGTGTGGCAGGGAGAAACTCATTCCAGCAGTTCTGCAGCACCCTGCAGCTTAGCAAAGGTAATTTGTGTAGTTACAGCTCTGCTTTTATTGAACACATCTGCAGCAGTCATTGGATTGGGATGTTTCCTTTATGCCTTCTTGAGAGCTAGTACATGTCCTGGGTGGAAGGCTGAATTTGAAAAATATTCATATAGCCTGTGACCAGCTATGAAAATACAAAAGTCAGATTAGTTTGATCCTATCAAACCGCAGAAGTATTATAACACACACACACACACACAAAAAAACAAAAACCAAAAAAAAAAAAAACCAAAAAAAAAAAAAAAACCAAAAAAAAAAAAAAAAACCACCAAAACCAAACAACAATACACCAAAAAAACAGAGAAGCAATAGAAAGGACTCATGGGTAAACAGCTATTTATTTGTTATGATCTCACCCTAAAGATTTTCACATTAAGGCTTAATGTGGGTTAGTACAGAGGTGAGCTGGGGCATGGGGTTGGAGATCAAGCCTATAAATAACAGTAAGTATAAAAAACAGTTTAAAATTTTGCTCAGAGCTTTTTTCCTTGTCTAAAATAGAATTTATAGATTTTGCCCTTCTACTATTAGGATGAAAATAAAGTAGGATAAAACAGCCGTAAAGTGCAATTAGAATCAATTCAGAATAAAAAACTAATCATGACTGAACAAGTGCAGCTGCAGGCAAAAGGCAGAAGAGGTCTGACCCATAGCCACAAGGTTGATTTTACCCAGCCAAGTGGATGAGAAATAGGATTAGATACCTGGACTGTTCATGGGGTACTATCCCCTCACAGTGGCTGAAAGAGATACAGTGGAAGCACATACTCCCTTTTAAACCCAGAAGGAAATTCTTTTTTGACCAAGCCGAAGTTGTCTGCCACTCCTTTCCCGTCCCTTCCAGGCTCTAAAATATTCAGAAGCAAAATAGTGACCTATTCGACTTCTGATTTTCTTCCTGCAGTTTTGCATTTTAATATCATTCCTGCTACACCTAGCACTACAAGTATTATGTTCATGTATACCCAGGGAAAGAAAAAGACATTTTAAAAGTGTAGATTCCACACTACACTACATAGAAGTTTGTCAGAATTTTGTACAATAGACCAACTGACAATTAATCTTTCTTTCTCCCCCAGCCACAAGCTGTGCTTACATCCCTCCACATCAGAAGAAGCACATTCATCCATTATCTGTCTCTTTCCCATCCCACTCGCCAAACAGCTGTAATAAAAAAACCCCACCTTATAAATTACTTCAGAACACAAAGGGAAATCTCTCCATTTTGTAACAACTTGGCTAATTTAAAATGGAATGAGGATTCTTTTTCCCTCATGTTTTATGCTAGCGTATACTTTCTAGGACATCATATCTTGTTATCAATTTACAGCAAGTATTCATCCAGATTACTACAGGGTCCTCCAGCAAATGCAGAAACAAATTGACATTAAGAAGTCACACATTTTCAGTAGGGAGTCACCTTCTGCAAAACCTTGCCTGCCCATAAGTATGCATAAAAATGCAGCTTCTGGGAAAAAAAAAAGATTGAATTCTTATCTTGGGGGAATGGAGGAGGGAAGTTGTACTATTAATAAATCCAAATGTTAGGCTTAACAAAATATGCAGAGTTTAAGCAGGGATGATATATTGTACTCCCCCATTAGAGAAGGAATGGCAAGGCAAGCCAGACATTGCCATTTTTCCTTGAAGACAACTCATTTTCCTTCATATGCTTATTCAGGACACATGGCTTGAGTGCCTTTTAAGTGGGAGCCCCCACAGGAACTGTATCCTGGCCCTTTCCCCACCATGTCAGTTCAATGGGTATGCAACTCCACTGAAGTGAAATGCTCTCTTTCCCTGTTTAGCTTTCAAGAGCAGTGAGGCATGTCGCTTTTTTCTTTTTTTATGACTGAGGAAAGCAACTTGTCTGTCACACCTTGTGCTGCAACTGGGTGTGAATAGGGACCCAGCCATCACTCCCAGGTTCCTTGTATTTACCAAAGGGTCTGCTTAAGGAGCTGATAAAGGAACTTTAAAAGCCCAGACACCACGAGGAAGGACACATTCCCTCAGACTTCATAATTTGCACAGGACCTGAATTTCAGCGGCTCTGCTCAGATCCTTTATCAGCCATGGGCGCATGTCCAAGGATGGTCTTGGATTTGGGGAGGTGGAGGCTAAACTGCAAAACCCAGGCTGCTGTGGTGACTGCAGAGCTCCTCAGGACTGCCTAGGCTTTGTCAGAGGCCACTTCAGGCCCCAGAGCATGGCAGAAAGCAAAGCTGCCTAAAGTCACCCTCATCCACGTTTCCCTCAGGCCTCCATACGGGCTGCACCTCTGAGATGCGGCTCCGAATTGCAGTCAGCCTTGACTAATGAATTGACGCTGTCTGTTTTGGCATAGGGCTTGTCCCTGCGGTGCGAAACTGCTGAGAATAGGGGCTGCTTCAAGAGCAGAAATTATCTTGTGACCAAGAGAGCAATCACAGCCCTCATGACTGCACACAGTGCTCTGCCTTCAATGCTGCTCCGAGAGGATGGCACAGGGGAGGGACACCCACTCAAATCCCTTGCTGGGCTGGAACCCAACCCCTGCATTGACGGTCGGTATGTCAGAGTGCTGCTGGCATGAGCTTAATATAAATCCATGAAAAGGTACATCTGAGGGGTGTGCCCTGAGTGTTCCTTGTCTGGCTGCATCCCAGGATCACAGCTGGATAACCAGCTGTGTCCCAGCTCTGAAGCGCTGCCAAGCTAGAAGCCTCTTTGCTGCCACTCCTCTTTCTCCTTGCTGCTACTTACTATTTTCCCTTTTTCCACACTTCTGCTGCATAAAAATTGCCCATCTGACAAAGCGTATTGCAGTCAAAATCTCATTATGGGCACAGGGGAACACACCTTTTATGCAGAGCCAACAATTAGAGTTTATTGTTAGTCTAATTATTGTTTCAACAGTAAAATCAAAATTAATCAAAGAGTTATTCCAAGTCCACCTACCAGGATGCTAACATTTATAGTCCAAATTATCTAACTATTGCTCGTTCCCATTAATAGTACAACCCAATTCGTTAATCACCAACTTCCTGGTATCTACCTCCTTTTGTTATGTCACACTCACCTTTCTTGTGAGTAGCAACAGCAAATAATTAGAGCCTTAAATTCTTCACTGGGAGGAATATCTTTAGTCCTGAGTCTGCTTGGGGTTTTCACAGTCTTTTAATAGCACTTTTTTAATTGGTGCCCAACTTTAGTTACAAGTTACTCACTTAAGAGGTGTTGGAACAACATACATGGTGTACTTTCTTTAGGGTAAAACCATGCAATTTTACAGAGCAAAGATAACACCAAAAATAAGTTGGGTTAGTCATCTGTTGGGCAATTGCTGATTCAGCCAAAACAAGCTAATGTGAGCTCAGGACCAGGAAAAGCCTGAAGTGACCTGTGTTAAGGTAAAACAAAATCTGCAATTTTTCAGTAGCAATGAGAACATCTTATTTCCTAAGGTGCAGGGCTATAAAAGGTGTGCTCACACTGGTACTGCTGATGCAGACTTGTACATGCCAATTACATCAATGCTTATGTCAGTAAAACTCTTCTTGCTTGTTCTTTTTCCATTACAGCCAAATAAACTGCAGTCAAAGTGTTCCATGTTGTTCCCCCAAACACCTGAGATTTTCTTTCAAGCTGTTCACATCTAATAGAGTCACACTTCCATTTCGAGGAACAGTGACTTGTGGTTTTAAGTCTCCATCCTATTCTGGATAGTAACATCAAGGAAACACTTGAGCTATTCAGCACTGAAATTGAAGTTCATTTCCTACCAACAATAGTAGTATTACAATAGCCATTATTGGTGCAGGCTTAAATATATATATATATTTTTATTTTTTTTTAAAATTCATATATTTATATATACACATGTAAGCTCAACACTTGAAATATGGCACTAAGTGACAATATATCACTTTCCTGACAAACTTCAGGCATTTATAAACAGAAAGGAATGAAAATCTAAAATCATAAATCTTTGATTGAAGTACCATGTTTTTCCATAGACAGCCTGAATCTTGGGTAATCCCTACTGATTTACAAGTGCCCATAGTTCAAAAACAGTCATCTTACCACCTACAGTCTGAAACAGCTTGCAGTAAATCAGAAGAAAGGGGTATTGGTTAGAGATTATGAGAAGGGAGCAGAAGCAGATAATTCTGGGGAAGACTTCCCCTCAAATTACCTGTATGTACCTAACACATCTGTGGTTGCTAAAATGGAAGGGCTTTAAATAGGAGAAATAATCTAATTTCTGGTTTAAAACAGATAAATTAGGGGGTTTTTGTGTAACTGAAGAAACAACATTTCATCACAAGACAATTCAATAGATAATGTGTAGATAAAGCTAATAAACTTCTGGTGTAACCTCAATTTTGTTTTTAAACTTGTCTTCATCCAGAAGGCAAGAAACGTCATAAAACTGTCAATGTCTTACGGCTGCATTAAGAAGAGATCATTAAAAGCAAAGGTGTCAAGATTTGTGTAGAAAAACATTAAATCTTACACAGTAATGACAAAGAAACGTGTATGTATTTGTGAGTTTATCCATGTTCAGTTTGTAATAATTCCTCAGATTTCTTGGTGTCCATATAGTCTTCTGTTTCTGCATTAGGGCTAAAATGTCAAGGTATAAGAGGCTTAAATGCCATTGACTTGGTTGCAGTAAGAGTTAGGTTTCTAAATGCCTTCGAAGGTCTGGTCTTTGTATTCACTTTCTAAGTTCAGGAATGGTAGCTTTACAATTCTCACAGAATTACACTGAGGATAATACAGTAAAGATTATTAAGTGATCAGACTCCTTGGTAGTTGAGACTGTGTGGGTACCTTAGGTGAATAAACACTCATGTTTGCAGGACAATTTGTCAATTTTCAGCTTACATCAGTTTGGCCATAATTAGAGGTGAGAAGGAACGAGGAAAGCAGAAACTGGGAGGACTTTAGGATCGAAGCTAAGTGACCTTGACAGGAAGAAGGCTTTTATCTCTCCAGAAGGAAGCAGCCCAAGCTGACGACAGTCACAATGTACTAGAAGTGCATGTAATATTTAAGATATTGAAGTGGAATATATTATGAGTGCAAATAAGTGCAATTTTTAGAAATGTTTGAGATTTCATTAATTGCATTCTTTGTTGCAAAAGCATGGATTTCTCTGGATATGGTCAGCAAACATTGGGTCACTTCAAGTCGTATTTAATTTCCAGTCATTTAAGCTCTAGTCATTAAAATCAAGCTAACAGAAATTTTGCCAATAAGAGTAGCAAAAACTGAAAGAAGCAATAGTAGAACTAAGAAACATTTAAAAAAATTAGGAGTGACGTGCTGGTTCTACTGACACAAAATTCCTAACAGTTTCAACAAGACTGGGGCTGGTTGTTTCTGCTCACTGCTTTCTGTAGGAGCATCAGATAAGTTTAGTTTTGGCTCAAGAAAATATTTAAGATATATGGCGTCTTTCCGTTAATGGCAGAATAGACCATTTACCCCTCTCTGATGTGAAGGGAAGCGTCAGAGATTGTACTGGCACCTCAGTTGGTCATATTTCTTTTCTTGCTGGAAATAATTTTCTTGAGCATTAACTGCTCAAGGGAATGCTTGATGAAAAGGATTTTCTGAAACAGAAGTAAGTCTCTCTTGTCCAGATTAGTATCTCTTTGTTTTTTTAAACAGAGACATCTGTTTACAGGCATAAAAGCTCAAATTATACAGAAATGGTTTCTTTTAATTCTGCTCCTCCCAAGCTACTTCTCCAGTGTTTTTGATCTTGGCTATCAATCCTGGCAACGCCAAGGAATTAATTCAGAATCAAAACCAAAAACTCCAGTGAGCAAAGGAGGCCAATTTTGCTGTCTTCATTGGCTTGCACAGAGCAATGTTCCACTGAATCCTGGACTGAGAACAACCACTTGAATCATATGTTCTGTAGTTTTAGGATTAGCTCCTTCAGTTTTCTAAAACATAAAAGCAGAGCTGTCCTAGAAGCTTCTAATCCCCAATTTGCTGCATATGATGATCACATAGTTATTTAGCATTAACAATATAGTTAAGAGTTGCAGCATGGCTCCAGCTCCCTTACGTGGAAGACAATAGAAAAGAGTCTGTCTGGAACAGATTTTAAAAATAAAGCACCATTTTCAAGTCTCCATTACACAAGGGGAAGATTTCAGTAATTCCATTATAGACTCCTCTTGCAAAAAAATACAAACTCTCTCTATCCCAAAGAGATTCCACATATAATTGCAAAGAATTTAACAATATTAGAAACACCAATTGTTTTAAGTCAGACTGCAGTCTTTCCTGTCTTTTGTTGATATTGTTTTCTTTTTTTTCCATTTCTAAGAAAAAACATTTTTACAGGGATTTGATCACATATATTTTATTGGTTTCAATACCCAGAGAAAACGCCTCACCAGAGGAGCATGCTTTAACAATACAAGCAAAGGGGTTAGTCACCTGTGTAATATTTGATTTTCACAATGTATGTATACAGAGCTGTATGAACCAAGAGAAAAAAAAATTAAATTGTGTCATTCACTTTTCCTCAATATTTCTTATTAAGCAACTCATTAAGGTTTTTCAAAGAACTAGTGACATAAGTGGTATTATTAAATACTTCAGAATCTATTCAGTCACAAGGAACATTATTCTTTTATATGTTTTCATATTCTGAGAAACATAAAATTACTAGCAAAAAAATATTAAAAGGTCCTTCTCAAAGAAGAAAGCCACCTCGCAGATTAGTGATTTGAAAAGCGAGTATGCATGGTTCCTATTCAAGAAACTTCAAGAGTTTCAGAAACATCACTCACTGTTCACAAAACCTCAGTTAAGTAATGAGTCATCGTGGCTGGAAATATACACTGAAGTGGTAAAGTTTATTGCCTCACCTGAAGTCACAGGCAGAGCATAGATGCTTCTGCTGTGCACTTGTATAATGAATAAATATCATCCTGTTGGAACCAGAATGTCCTACTTGTCAAATTGCTTGAACATCCCTGCCAGCATGACATGGTATTTATTCACCCTGAATGAATCACAAGCAAGCCTTATCCCTATTTTAATACTCATTATCCAGCCCTGGTAACTCTGAAGTTACTCAGAAATGGTCAGTCCCTTTCGCTGCAGCTGCTTCCTCAGGCTGGTCCTCCTGGGCTGTCCTCATGGGTATCTCCACCCTCTGCCATCCAGTCTAGCCCTGCTCGAGAAAATCTCCTAGATCCTTAACAAGATCACAAGTAGGATCAAAAGATCTAAGAATGGAGGCCAGCCCATCTTCATTAGCTCTCCTCTCTTTTGCTACAGCTTCTTAAGCTGTGTAGTTAATAGGGGTAACATTAAGAAGCTTTTAGAGAATCTATAGCACTTTAGTGTAGCCAGTTAATATCGTGATCAAAGAAATAACAGACCTTTTCATCAAAAAAGAGACATGACCTCCTAATCTACAGTTCTTTTTAATAGCACATTCATAATGAAATCAGCCTTAATGGGCATCTCTTTATTTTCTAGTTGATTTCTCCTGTTGGAGCATATTTGCACAAATGGAGTTCAGTTGCCCACAAAGAGCTGAGCATTGCAGGCATTTCTGATTTGGTAGCACTCTGCACCCATTTCACATTGGTAAACAGCCATGAAAGTCTATGAGAAATAAGAAAGCTCCTGACAATCAAATGCAAAGTCAAAGTTTAGCTATTTCTATCGTGCCTAGGTTCCAGTACCTTATGTCCCACCTCATTTGTTTTCGCCTAACTTCAGAGTGGGAAATTAGCATATGTTTCTGTCAAGAAGTCAAGAAAAATGTACTGAGCACTGAGCCTCTAGCAGAAAGGAAGATGCAAGCAGCAGCTGGTGAATAGAAAACTGCTTAAGAAAGACAACTGCTTTGCTCTCCCACAGAAGAAATGGGGCACACTGGGAATGGGGGTGGCGGGGAGAGTCCCTGTAGCAGGGAACTGCGAAACGTAGGCAGGAGAGATTAAGGTCACTAAAAGAAAAAAAAAAGAGACAGTAGTCATTGCTTTTGGGATTGTGGCTATCCTAGAAATGTGAAGTTACAGACAGTTGTAAATAAAAAATAGAAAAGAATAATCTCTGTTGTACATAGGAAAAGTGCATAAGCTCTAACACGCCTAAATTAGAATAATGGGAACTCTGCTTACCTGTTTGCCCTCAGTTGTACCACTTGCTAAAATGGTTCTGTTATCACAGTATCTGGCTTTCTTCTAACGGAAATAAATCAGGATTTTAGCAATTAATATCATATTTCTTAACAATATGCATTGCCCAAAGCACATCCAAAACACTCCTGTCAAAGAATTTTCTTTTACTTGTGTCTGTTACTGAACTGCCTAATTGCTACTGTCAAAAATAGTCATTCTTTGATGAGAAGATATGCTGGTGCCTATTGAAAGAGACACCTTACCTCCTCCTTTCTTTTATTCCTGGCTATGCATGTGGCAGTATAGCCTCTGCCTTCATTATCACACTGCAATACTTGAGGGAGAGCTGCAGAGCCGCTAAAGCATCTGCAAGCCCAGATTTTTCTCTGTGTTTGGAGGGTATCACTGACACTTTGGCTTTGAGTAATTGCTGATCAGCACAGAAAGGACCTGAAAGGCCTTTGGTTCTGTCTTATTTATGGGAGCTTGTGGATAATTTTCCTCAGATGGCATGAAGGTAGATACCTAATAAATGGTAGGCTGAGTGTGCATGGAATAAAGCAAAAAAGGATATCTCCCCTAGAGCAAGAAAAACAGTTTTAAGGGAGAAGCTGAACAGATTTTTCTTTAAAGTGTCCAAAGATTTTTATGGTTCCCTTACCAGTTATTTTTGAGTGGTGGCATCCCATACCTTTCTCAGACTGGAGTCTTGTTTAAAGTAGTTCTATTTTTGTTTTACAACGAAAAGCCTAAAATGTCACTGATTACTTCTAAGAACCTGTCTAGGAGTCTTCCAAATTCCAGTGTCTAAACAGAAATATAAGAACAGGTATCCAGACCATGTAGCTTTTTCAGTGGGAGACAATGCATTTTAAATTAGGCACTTGAAGTCACCTAAGTCTTTCTGTTATCTGGACTGGGAGGCTATGCTCCTTTTCAGACATCAAATTTTGATGGATAATGTAGACTAAATTTCTTTGTGATGATGAACCTGTTTTGAAGAGCCTGCTAGTTCCCTACTCTAACATAAATAAATAAGTAATATAAATAAACAAATAAATAAAGTTAGGGGAAACCACAACCTTATAATTCGCTAGTAGCTTATTGCATGTCTGAGAACAACAGTAACTTGCACAACATGATGACAACACTGCAGACTTCTGTTTAGTACTGAAACAGGAAATAAGATTTTCCTACAGCATTTCCGTGGGTTCAGGGTTACTTTGGATACTGCTGGAAACTCTGGCTGTGGTTCCATGCACATCTGCTACTCTCTGCCATTAAAGTATTCATCAGGAATAAAAAATATCTGTAGCAGATATAGATAGCAGTAGAAGCACTACTGATTTGTTCTTCTACTAAATGGAGCTGATTGCTTGACAGGTTTAGTCTTCTCTCTATCAAGGAACAACTTAATATAATTTACAGTATTAGTCTGCATTATCTGCTAGTCACATACCTGTCCCTGGTTTAGATTAGAACGCAGCATTAGCAGGGTGCTTCCCGCTGCTGGGGGACATTGAAATGCTGTGAAGATTTGTCCCCACATCACCTGCAAAAGGCAGAAGAAGCTGGAAGCCTTTTTCAAGACCAGCTCCTGCTCCCTATTAGTGCCACACACCTCCTCTCAAAGAGGACAGGATCAGCTAGAGCTGTGTCTGTCCTTCCTCTCCCAGTTCACTCCTTGCAGAGGTGACCAGCCTGTGGTATCTACATAAGGTTGCTGCTCTTGCCTTCACACCCAGGGAACATCAGATCCTTTGAGGTGCTCCCGCTGCAGTGTCCTCACACCCTCCAGCACACACCAATGTCCAGCTGGTATGTGCAGCAAAGGTGCTTAAAGCACAGGTAGGATGACTTGGACTTCCATCAGAAAGGAAGAACAACAACCTGGTGATTAGGATACTGCTGTAAGCCCCAAGAATCTAGGTCCAGGTTCCAGCCCTTCCACAGATATTCCTGAATAACCACAGAAATGTCACTTGAAGCAGCCATACAATGAAAACAAGATGTTCTATGCTATTCCTCTGTCTTGTGTGCTGAGACTGTTTTTGCACAGTGGATAAAGGTTACGCTCCCAGTGTGGCTAACTACAGAGACTGAGAGTGGGCATCTCTGGAACAAGATGACACTAAGGCTCTTTTCCAATGCCAGGTGAACAAAAAAATCAAAATCTCTCAGAGCAGACAAACAGCATCAGTTCACTCACCAGCAACTGAATAAAATCATAGAATCAACTCATCTTTTGCCATGGCCTTTCATGAATCAAAGAAGGAGATACACTTCTCACTTTCCCTCTTTTGTCAGTGTGTGCTTTTGTGAGGCATGGTACTCTCACTAGGTCCACCAGGATTAAATCAGTTGTATTGTACAAAACCACCATGTTAATAGTTCCCAGTGCAGAATGGAGGTAGTTATCTCAGTATTTCTGCTGCATTTAGTTATTTTTATAGTTCTGCACCTTTTTTCCTGTTGAGAGAACTGAATAAAAAAATTACTTTGAAAGACATTATAATCAAGGGCTGCCGGCTGCAATTACATTGTGTACTTGATGTCTTCATAAAGTACCTCTAGTTTAAACCCACAAATCCTTCAGTTTGAATTCTCTCTCATCTCTCTTCTGTTTTGATATTTCAGTGGTGTATTTACAGGAATGATTGCTAGAGTATATGGGTTTATATAAGAAAGATATAAAAAGTTACCAGAAGATTAAAATTTCATCAGCTATCTTTACACTGGAAAAGTGACATTTTGTTCCAGTTATGACTGATATTTACAAAGGCAAGCCTCGTGGACAATAAAGAAAAAAAGCATTTGTGCTTCAGTGCTGTAAAAGCGTATTCACACTTGAGAAAATTATTAGATGGAGACTTTCAGATTTAAATGGTCATAAGAGAGACATAATTGTAAAGTAAGCTCAAACTCAACAACTGCGTTTTAAGTCCAAGTCAATTATGGACAAGTCTGCAGTGTTACAGCTTCTGAGCGCATGAAACTTTGCTATTACTGAAAATATCCATCAAGAAATTCTTTGCTATATATGAAAATGTACTAATATGGTTTATTAAAATCTGTGCATATGACACTGAAAAGAAGTGAATATGACAAATTTCAAAGCTTCTGTTTTTTGAAATTAGCTGGAATACTTTTTTTCTTTGTGCAACTAATGTCACTTTAACCTTTCTCCCTCCATGGTGAGAAAGTAATTTTTTTTGCAGATCTTCCTTAAAGACTTAATAATTTCTTTGCAGTCTTGCCTGCAGGCTGGCAGAATCAAATACCTCATATTAGAGAGGATGGCCCCAAGGACACCCTATGGCTTCTCTGACTCATTCAAATTCTTTTAGGGACTGGGACGTTGCTCTTTTGGCTTGGCTTTGCAGTAAAGTAAAATCCTAGCAGATGCTTCCCTAGTATGCCTCATTCCATACCACAGACTGTAGTACCACATCTGACACAGCAAATGCAGGAGTCACTATTTAGCCATTTTCCTCCTCCCCCATTAATGCTTTCCTCACCTTTGGTTCCTCAGGCTTTGGCAATGAGATGTTGATGTCTTCCCCTCTCACAGGCCTGACAGGTTTAACACTTGCACATGATGTTTGAGCCATCCTCCTAGCAAGAACACCTGAGTACAGAGTTCCTCTCACTGCAGGGTCTTGCTGGGGGACTAGAAATTGACTTTCCTGCATAGGGAAGCTGTGAATCCAGAGCCTGAAGTCTAGGTACTGTCACTGCCAGTTGGCTCTGTAGAATTGTTAGGGATTTAAGCAGGCTCAGTTTACCTGACAGACTTAATTGGTGCTGGCTGGGTAAGCATCTAGAAAATTATGTCAGAATACTTTTAGTGTGTTCCCACATTGTCTACAAAATTAAATATAAAGTAGAGCTTCCAGGGTAGAACCCTCCTTTTCTTCCAAAGACACTGGTGGTAAACACTTCGAATGATGTTGAAGCCAGGGACTAGGCTGTATCTTTCCACCAACAACTCTAAATTAGACCTGATTTGGGGGCAGTAAAGGCACATATACTTGTGCATTCTTAGTCAAATCTGCTAGAATGAGAGAGTACGGTCTATTCTGTCTTTATGCATCTTTCTCCAAGAACCTAAGCAAACTCCATAAGGATTGATGCAATATGTTGTGCCACAGAAGTAAATAAATAAATAAACAAGCCTCAAGCCCTAAAACATTTCCCATGCTCAGTTTTCTATATACTATGCCAAAGTGTATATTAACTTTCACCTCCTCAGTTGGTCTGTGAGAATAGCAGTACATTATCAGGTCTTGAAAACACAATTAATGTTCATTCCAGTGGACTAATGGACCTTAATCCGAATCTGCAAAGCTTTGTATCCAACGCTCAAACAATGAAACTGTGCCTCGATGACTAGGGAATAAAGGATCTGTAAAACTGGCACTTCTGTTTGCATAAAGGTTGTTTCAGAAACTTTAGAGATGCCGATGGTTGTTAGTCTATTTAGAAGCTGTTTAAAATCTAATTAGCAGCAGCCCATAACATCCAGTGTGCATAAATTCATACAGAAACATAATTGAATGCATGGGTTCAGAAAGGAAATTATCCCAAAGTCCAGAGTTTAGTATGCGTTATAAAGCATATTCCTTTGAGAGTCTGCTGATGGAGTGAGTACTATGGGGCTGAGCAGAAAGGAATGAGGAAAATCTGTTTTCATTCTCCTTGCTGATGCCTCTCATGGGAAGGCTCTTTGCTAGTCTGGTTTATTTAACAAGCAGCTGGGAAGAGCATTACAACCCACAGTGCGGAGCAGGAGCAGAGGTGGCACTGCTTTGGGGTTCCTCATGTCAAAAAGCTGTACCTGATGCCTGCCACTGTGCCAGAAAGGCATCTCCAGGGCAGGGCTCCCTGATTCATACGAGTGACTGCAATGGATGCATTTCCTCTTTGATTTATAGTTGAAATACTTGGATATTGCTCTGGACGGATGTAAATTTGCACTGAGTTCTCACATTAAGACATTACATTAATGAAGTATTGGAGGAGAGAGTGAATAGAAAGGCTATGACTACCATCACCTGGGGGAAGTAATTTTGAAGTTGATATTTATAGTGATTAAGCAATTGTCTGAGATTTTAATCCTTCAAAGAGGCATGAACATAAACTTTAGATCTGCAACTTGTCACAATGAAGAAAGTTCTGTGGCTGCAAGTGACATTGCTTTTATGTTAACAATGATCATAGCTAAAGTTAGACTGGGATTTTTTTTAAGCTTGGATGTGCACATTCCTTCTTTTCTCATAAAAAGCCCAGATTTGCTATATATTTGATCTGACAGAGCTAAGCCAGTTGTCTGAGGCTGTTGTACACTAAAATTGTTTTTCGCTCTTGACAGTTGGTTAACACAGCAAGTTCCCCAGCCAGATGACCAGCTGATGGTTGAGAGAAATGCCATGTGTAAAGTGCCTCTTTTTACCTGTCTTTATGCAATTTGAAGAAAACAAATTTTAGCCCTCATCTCCAGGTCCCATCAGTTATATTTGCACATCTACACTTAAAGAAAATAAAATCTCCCTGGTGAATGACTTGTTTTCAAAATAAAGAGAGATTGCACAAGAAAAGCTATTCCATTGCAGAGACCTTTCTGGAGTGTGAGACATTGGGACTGGAGCACAAAATGGCATTTATGAGCCACAAGAGCTCACTCTGCTAAAGGCTCAGCCCAGAGTATAGTACTCTGTCTTTTTTATTCACTCAACTGAATTTATCACTATGACCCATAAAACAGTAACCAGCACTGATAAAGAGGACAAAGACACCCTGGACTCAGTTGGTACTTACCCCAATTGCACGCTTCAGCCAGGGTCTGGAAAGGTGTGTCTCCTCTCTTGCCACTCACAGGAAAGCTGCTGGGGCTTAGCTGCTCTGCTGCATCATGAGGACTATGCAGTCAAGAAGGACATTATGGGATCGTGCCCTTATTTCAGCATTTTGGACACATCTCTGCAGGGAAGAGTAAAAGGCTGTATTTCACAGCTATGATATCATTCTTGTAAGTTATAATTCAGCATGAGTCACTATAAAACCTTTCCCATGACATCAGAGCTGTGAAATATAGCTGACTTCAAGTGCAGAAAATTCCCCCACAGGAGTAATTGTTTCCTGGCAATTGGTGTTTGAAGGACTGATCCTTTAAAGGGCTGGCACAAATCCTGTCTAGGTAATGCTGCTCCAGGCAGCACTTCGGAAATGCCACGTGCAGGAGCAGAGGTATGGAGCCCCACCATGGGATCTGGCCATAGGGGCAATGGGATGAGCACTGGAGGAGCCTGTCATGGGAAGATTTTCATTCCCTTATTCCTCCAAAATCCATGCAGACTTCACTAATAGCAAAGTTTGCTCATGTGCTGCGCTCCTGATCTCAGACCCTGCCTCCCCAATAGGGCAAGGCACATGTGCACAGCCAGAGCTACTGTCTAATCCATCTTCCCACATCTGCCCTCCAAACACAGATCATCCTGGTGGTGTGTGCATCCTGACACATGGCAGCTCACCGGCTCTGCCCCTGCGTGGGGCAGGACTTACCTCACCTGGGCAGGCTCCAACCTCCCCCCAGAGCAACCTGGCAAGAAAGTGGAAGTAAAAAAGTCATGTGAGACACAATTTCCTCTTCCATATCACATGAAGGAAGATGTCCATGAGTACAGTCCAATGAGAGCCAAGGTTAGAATGGATGTTGGGAGAGTTGTAAACTGTTTGGAAGGGTGCAGAAGGAGGAGAAGAGAGACTACAGCCGTGCAGAGAGTTAAAGCCACCTCAAGGCTCCCTATCTTGGTGCCTGAATCTGCTGAATCTGCTGCCTGTGTCCTGCACTAGCAACCTGCACACTGGTTTGCCACTGCTCCATCAGTTGCACTGAAAGCAATAGTTGAACACATCCTAAAGCTTAGTCATGTCAGCATTTTCTGTTCCTCCTCCGGGGAGGTCTGGTTGTGAGCAGCAACTCTGTTCTTGCTGTGCTGTTTCTGTGTGTGTGAATACACCCAAGGGTGTGTGTCTCTCACAGCTCCCAAAGCCGTGTGTGGACACAGCTCCCATAACCTGTCTTTTCACACAGAAAGCTCCCTGGCTAACAAGAGGTAACTACAACCCTTCCCTGTTCTCCAGAGGAAAGTACACTGCTTCAGAACTAATTGTACTACTATTCCATTCTTACTCTTAATGCTAAAAATCTGATTCCTCCTCATCCAGAAGGTACCTGTTAACAGTATTTTACCTTTTGAAGCAGTAAAATAATATTGTTTGAACAGTCCTGTTCCATTGCCTACTGTTCATATAAAAGCTAAGTGGTATTTCTTTATAGGAAATCATTTACTAACAGGAACTGTGAGAGACTTGAGGTTATTTTATACAATTTATTATCAAGAACAACGACAGCCAGAAGAGTAGCTAACCCGAGGCATTGTAGGTGCTGTAACTCCTTCAGTGTAGCTCAAAGGCTAAATTCTGTCTAATGTGTACTTTTAAATAGACAAACATACATATTATAGGAGAAAAAAATGGTCTTTGGTATAGAATGTTATTCAGTGTTGCATGAATTGCAATGAAACAAACAAAAATTTTGTTTTCAATTTGGTATAGTCAGATTATCATTCCACAGTCTTTATTTATGAATACTGAGATATGCTGTATTGCTTTCTAAGCTGAATTATTGGGTTTTGATCAGAATACTGAAAAGACACCAAATTTTTCAAATAGTATCAGTGAGAAAGCAAACGAAAATTAATCAAATTATCCTTCTCTGAGGTTATAGATCTGTTTGAACTAATAATGAAGTGTTTGCAACAAAAATATATGTTGTGGAATATTTCTGTCAGCTAATTCTGATTTCTTCACATTATAAAATGTTCCAAAGATGTTCATTAGGCATTTTGTATGACTGGTTACCTGAGACATAGCATACTTTCTTCCTTCTGAATAGAAGCTTTCAGCTTTTTTTAAAAACAGAACTGTCCCCACTACACTGGAGTACTGTATCTATAGCATTTTGTGTCGTGAAAATTATTCAGTATTCAGAGATAGAGATCATTTTTGTAATTATTTTGTAGGTCCACCGATATTTAATGTTAATAATAGTAGGATGCAGTAGCTAGTTTTCTGTTTTTAGAAGTTATAAGTGAAAGCATTTGCATATATAACTGTGTATTTAAAGATTCAAAACTCAGTAAAAACCTCTGGCGGTAGATAATGAGAAAACCAAAGTGTGCACTTCATTTCCTATGCAATAACAAGCAGCTCTATTATGTGTGAGATACTGACAAATACACACATTTATCTCACTAACCTGTTTATCTGGACCTTTCTAAATGAAGTCAAAGGCAAAACTCCTTCAATGTGAGGGAAAAATCCTGGAGTCGAGTCCAGTCTCTTCAGTCCATAACTATAGCAACAGAATGCCTCCTGGGAAGACAGTGTGCAGTTCCGGTAGCACTTCTTTAATGTAATAAGGTAACCTCATCAAGATCCCCAATCAAAAAGTAATCAGTTACATCCCAAAGTTCAGGCAGTAAAAAGAGAAATGTCTGGCTTGCCTTTATTGATGAAGAAAAGCAAATGGGGTTGAAGGGAGCCCCCACACATCGTAAATCCAAACATCATGACTCCTTCCCCCTACTTAATATAGATTCACTCAGTGTATTTGAGGGACAATTTGCAGCATTTTGAACCAGAAACAGCCCAGGTTTTCAGCAATCATTATTACTCATCTACTTTTTGGACTTAGTTGCTGCAGTGATGACAGTTAAGTACCTTTGGAAATGCTAAAAAAAGTTGTTATTTTTTTTTTTTCAGAGATCCTTTGAGACTGCAAAGACTATTTAAAGAAGGAAGACGGCATGAGATTGGATTCAGTGCAGTAAAGTAGGTTAGTTTGAGGACAAGACAAAAAATCATTATTTAGACCTTCTTGTGTTGCCGTGATGAGAACTTACCATTGCTTCTGGCTGCTCTTTTGGGCTGGTCAGCCCCACCAAAGCTTCTTAACTCCATTATCCAAAAGGACTAGTGGCTTTCCAGAAAAGGAAAAGGTTTTGGTGTTGTCTGGAAACAGCAGGCAAGACCTCCATCGTTCCAAAAGAAGCTGGATGTGGAATCAGTTCTTTTTATTGGAGGAATACACAGGAACTGACTACCAGTATGTTGGCAAGGTAAGTTCCTTTCCTATGCATCTATGTTTTAATTTTAGAAGCACTGGAAAGCCAGCAATAGCAAGTAGGGATGAACAATGCCGCTGCAACTTTTAGTTCATGTTCCTGTGTGCCCAGCCTCTGCTGAGGAGTAATTCGTTGGAAAGGTTAGTACACTTCAGCTTTAAATTGTAATCAACAAGAAGTTCTTCATTTAACCAGGAAGTCCCATGGACAAATCATTGCCAATTCTATTAAAGATTTTGCATTTTATTTTGTGTCTGGAAATATTGCAACTTAATTATAGGACAGATTTTTAGCTTTAAAATTGAATGGTTTTCCCCTCATGCTCACTATTTTTGCTACAGTCAAACAACATAAACCAGAAGAGGTTTAGATCTAAGTTAGGCTTCATAGTACCTACATTTTAGGTGAGGTTTCTCTCTACCCAGCAAAAGGCAATAATTTCCCTATTTTTATTCCCTACTACACACAACAATGCTGCAGCCATTTTCTGTTGAGGTTTTGTGGTGTCACTGAGGACTGCGTGGCATGACCTTCACACCACCAGCAATGCTACTACAAAGCACAGTTGAAGCACACGGTGCATATGTATTAAGAAGCAACAGGCAGCTGAGAATTTCTAATCTCAAAGCATGCTGAGAGTTGAGAAAGGGTTAAAAAAGAATCATTTTAAAAAGAAAAGTCACAGCTTAACTCTGAGAACATCAGCCTCCCTGTGCAGCAGACCCCCATGTAGGTAACAACCTTTATGTGAGCTGTAGAGCTAATGCACTTGTGTTAAGAGCTTAAAGAGAGTCTATACTGCCCAAGGTGCCACAGTCTATAGGAATCTGTCTTGCAGAATGCAGAAATTATGCTATTGATGATGACATTCAAAGCCGAAACAATACAGCTTGGTTTTCCATACTAAAATGGAGTTGTGTCTGATCTAGTTTGATCTCTCAAGCCTCTTAGCAAAGGCTGCAGATCACAGTGGTTTGACATTTTATCTCCCTCTGCAAGCTCCTGAGCATTCCCATGAGAGATGGTGGCTGCTTTTCTTGCCTGCCAGTCAGCTGTCAGTCAAAGTTGGATGTGACACTCCCTTCCTGCTAAATGGCTGCAAGGCATGATTCAAATGAAGAGCTACTCAGCTGGTGTAATACTCATGGAACTCCAGCCAGGATAATCAGCATTCATGAAAGGTACCATTGAGCCCAATCTACAGGAAAAGGCCAAAGGCAGAGAGTCCTCAGAGAGGAGAAGTAGAGAAGGAAGATAAGAGGGCAAGAAAAAAACCCAGAAGAGAGTAAGAGGAAAGAACTAGAAAGACAGAGGTGGAAGGAATGGAAGCTTTACAAAAAGGAATCGACATGCAAAGGATGGGGAAATGACATTAAATGGGGGTAGAAGATAAGCGTTAGGAGAAAGTTTAGCTAAAGAGAACAAAAACAAAAACAGAAGATGAGACACTGAAGGAAAGAAACCAACAGGTATGAAACATGGAGTCAAGGAAAAAAAAAAGCAACAAATTGAAAGACAGCAGTCCTGCACACACTCTCCTGTTTCACAGTCTGCTAGGGTGGTCAGAGTAATGGGGATCTTGTCGTTCAAAGATAAAGTATGTGGTCCTGAGGTGAGTCCTACAGGCTCTCATTTTCACTGTAAATTTTGGCGAGAGAACTGCTCAGCCCCCCATTCTTTCCACTGCAGAATTCAAATACATGCTATTGACTTCAGAGGAACTGATGGGGAAATGAATATTCCTGCAGGATGAGTTGGCTGAGAGACAGTTAAAAAAGGGTCTAGTTGGACCAGAAAACCAAGATAGTTTCAAAAGGAGTCAGAGAGAGAAAAAAATGTATGTTATTTTTAAAAGTTGTTCTTCCACTTCTTTGTACTTTATTACACCTTCTGTTGTAAAGCATAGAAACAACAAATAATGTATAAATGTCATTGATTCTGTGTTCCTAAGCCATTCACAAATGGCCTTTCACACATCTTTCAAATGCCAGAACTGCTCACACTCTTGTAACTGAACAATTAGCCAAGAGGCATGGAAGAGCCTTTTATTATTAAAGTTGAGGATTGGTGTGAGGGGAAATGATAGAAACATCTAAATGTCTCCAAATTGAGGTAACCAGGCAATTTAACTGAGCAATTAAACTTGATTGATGTGGGCAAATGAGGATAATGAACATTCTTATGAAGCATATTTTTTTTTCTCAGAGGACTAAATGTTAACCTTAAATATGGACTTAAAAGTGGTAGGAATATAAAGAAGAAATGCGAACAGCAAAATCATATAAAAGTATAGCAATATATGTATATAAAAGGGAATGCCTTATAAAAATGCTTATGCTTTACTGTATAAACAGGCAGACATGAATCTTCTGGGGGGTTCTGTTCTTAGTGGTTAAAGCTGGTGGGCATTAACATCTTAACTATAAAAAAAAGATTCTATATAAGCTACAAACAAAAGTCTTTTACTTATGCTGGTTTCACTTTAGCCTTTTCGTGTTTTTTAACATCTGCTTAATCCAAACATCTACGTCAAAATTTGAGATGTAAGAAGTGTGTTTTGAAAGATTCTAGAAAACAACATTATTTCTATGAGCTGCCCAAATTACAGTTGTAAAATCCTGTAACTGTTTATACTACAAAAAGCACATTTGCATCATGGTAGTTTTAGAGGGTAGGAAAGAACAGGGAAAGGGAATGTATTCAGGTTTGAGATAATAAAACAGAAAGGTAATTTTTCTGAAGACAGAGCTGAAGGCAGTACTGAGGACAATGCAACAGACAGAGCACTGTCATTCTCCATACCCTGTATACTCTTTCTTCATTGACGCGAAAGCTTTCCATCCTTTAGGAATTAATTGTCCAAGCACATATGAAACAAAGTAGCCCTTTTTTTGGTAGCTGTGGCTACTTTCAGCTATTAAAAAGTGCTCCCCAGTTTTGTGTGCTGCACACTTCATTGTCATGCAGTTGTATCTCACTGGACTGTGTGGCTGCCAATGAGACACTCGCGTTGTTATAAATACAAGTTGATGTTTGCTGTGGCACTGACACCAGATCGATCGCTTTATTATCCATCCTTGTATTCCTGAATTTCATTCCTGTGTATTTGTGAAATACAGTCTTTTTAAAAAAGGAGTTGAAATTCACGCCTCCAGTCAGTCTAGTCTCAGACCTAATAATAAGGAACTTGAAGAAAAGTTCTAGACTGGAATTATTCATTGCACTGCTGAATAACTTGTGAACTATAGCTATGCATTGAAGTGTGACTGATGGGCACAGTGACATTTTAACCTGAAGATATCTATTCTTCTGGTTCAGAAATTATAGTACTTGGCAGGGACTCAATCCAAAAATAAAATAAAAGAATTACATGAGCATCAAAGTAGAGAAGTGTCTAGCATGACTATCTAGCCAAATTTGCAACATCTGAGTTAGGTTTTAAAAGAGATCTGATTGTACCTGTGGCTGCTTAGTACAATGTTAAAAGACTGAGGTGAATGCATCTTTAAATCACAGGCAAACAATGAAGTGGCAGTGTAGCTGTATATAGAAATACACAATGTGTTTCCTACAGATCTTGAGATATTCCATGGGGGGAAAAAAAGTGAAAAAATCTGCCCTGATCCAGGATTATACTCACAGGTATAGTTACCATTTGTTTGCACTTGACAGCTTTGACATGGCTGTCCCACTGGCTACATAAAATCCATGTACTGGCGTCCATCACTGAGTTTAGAGCACAAACCTAGAATCACTGTTACATAAAGGATGGGATTCCACTTTCTTTAGGACTAAAGAAAGACCTGAACTAGTCTTAAATCTTACTCATTAACCCAGGAGCAGCTTCTGGCAGTCTGCAACGGAAAGGACCAACTTGCTTTCCTGGTAACAGGAGGCACAACCATTTTGTAACACTCTGTCTGTCTGGCACTGAAAGGAAACTTCCAGACATACTTTTCATTTCTGCTGTGTCTTATTGATGTTCATATAGTTCAAGCAGTATGCTCGCCTGGAAGCTATCTGATGTTACTACCTGTACAACCCATCATAAACAATCAACCTCTGCTGACAACTCCATTTTTCAAGGAAGATAAAGTCAAAGCCCTGCTGGTATGTAGCTTGGCAAAGCAAAAAGGATACTGTGTTACTCCAGGCAAAACCAGAATCTTTTTGTTTGGTGTTGAAAGAACCACTTGGGAAGATGAATTCCCCTCTTTCAAGGAATGTTTTGAGGTACTGTTGACCCTGCTTTGGAGGAGGGGATGAACAAAATGTTATCACAGTATAGTTTCAGCAGTGTTTTCTTTCTTTTGTCTGATTTTACTTCTGGCTACAACTATTCTAAGGCAAGCACAGCAGTGTATTTCAGGAGAAGCAAATGAAACAAAAGGCAGAATCTTTCCAAGCCATTGAAAGTACAGGGACTAAGCAACATAGTGAGGCAAAATATCTGGCTGTGAGCACACGCAAGGGGCTGTTTAAACAAAGAAAATTACTGTCATGTAATACAGTCCATGCCTTTTCAGCATTTTAGGAAGTAATGGGTAACATTACTCCCATGGTTAATAGGTATCATATCTTAATTAGATGGCATGATAACTAGCAGGAGAAATCTTTACTTTTTCTCAGATTTTTGTACTCTAGTGTTCTGTACTTTAACATTTTTGTTCCCCAATAAAGCGAGATATGAAAAGTCAAACTAAAATGAGTCCCCCATCTGCACTTTTAACATCATTTATGCACCTTTATTGGCAGACACTTGCTCAGTATTTGTTTTCCTTCCCTTGTAACTTGCACTGTAATATATGCCTAATGCTTTCTGTTTCCTGTTCCAAACACAGTGACTATTTGTTATCTTTACAATGCATAAAGTGAAAAGTTAGCCTTATAACTTCTGTTTATTCAGAGAGTATACTCAAAGCAATTTTCAATTTGGTTTTGATGATCCTAACATCCAGTCTCAGGGTCTAGATTCTGCATTCTGCATCCAGAATACCTGGAAGCATTAAGACCAGCATTTCACATGTGACAAAACTGATGTGCAGGGAGGTTAAGTGGCCTTCTGCACAGCTAAAAGTCAGAAATTTTAAAACAGAGATTGAAAAACAAAAAAATTAAGAGTTCTTACCTGTTGGGGAGGATGAAATAGGAAAGTCTTATAAATATGATTACCTGGCAAAAGATGCTGAGAATATAGAAACTATAAGTGAAATTGAAATGAAGACAAGCTTTGAGATACCAAACCTCAGTTACTAAATAACTGGAAAAACAATGGCATGGCCACTGAAGGCTCACCACCCTCTCTGATTGAACAATACCCCTCCTTGATTAGACAATACCTCCTGCTTGCACCAGGTCCAAGGGTCAGAGCAGACCCTACCAATTTAAGCAGAGAGTACAAAAGGCAGTTTTTAGGGTTTAAAATGTAACGCCGTATGGTAATGCAATGACTGTCATAGGCTGTATGTAAATGCTATAGAATTTGTATCTTGTCCTAGATTGGTTAGTGAAAATTAGAATATTCAGCCCAGAACATGATTTATTGTATTGTAAGCGAGAACCACGGGATTCTTTATCCTGTATCCTGTACTTCTCTCTCTCTCTCACCTCTCTGACCTGCTCTGAGCTGCGCCTGGTGGCTCATAGCAGGTCTTCTACTCCCACGCTTTATTATAATAAGCCCCATGCTCTAAGACCGAAATCCAGAAGTCTCTCGTCTCCGTCCTGGCCGTCTGAAACAAACCACACCACAGACGGCAATCCTGGAGATCCAGTTCCCACACTTGTCCTCTTCCCTGCCCCCTCCCAGTTTATATGATTATGTGACCTGCCTCCCATTTCAATAGGTTGAATACTTATCATTCTCTTAAAAAGTAGAACGAATGCTGCAGCACATCTGTGCTTCCATTATTCCTCACCCATCAGTCATATTTTATGTTCCACCACTTGACTTTCCCAAGTGCCCTTCATTTCTGTATTGAATTGCACACACATACACACACTTGTCTTATATTCCTCTTTGAAAGATTTACTGACGCTGATAGAAGTTCTCTGTACCGTCAGTCTCTGTGGAATAGAGATAACTCCGTAATGAGGGACAGTTGAGAGGTTAGAGGCCCAGAACGACAATCCAGAAACACTTTGCAGGTTTTAAACCATCATATGGGGGCTAAGAAAGGAGATAATGAGCAATGGGTGGGATGGGCAAGGATGTTATTCAGAAAATGAAAAGGCAGGAAATATAGCGTAGTTAATGTTTGCGATCATCATAATTGTGAATCTACTTGACATCATCCTTGTATCCAAATATATTACACAATATAACAGCCTTACAACCATCTGTTTCAAACAAACCGCATTTCCTACATTATGGCACAGGATGGTACTTACAGTGTAATGATACATAACCTCCTCCCCTTGTTCCTATTCCGCCTACAGAAGCAAGTAAATCCTGGGACCCTCAAGGCAGTATTTCTGTTAATTCTTATTTTTCAGTTTTAAGTCCCAAACAAAACAATTTTGTTTTCCACATGCTAATGGCCCACTCATACCGGTGCTTACATTTCGGATCACATCTTTCCACAGGTTATCCTGTTCTAGTCTTGTTAGCAAACTGCACATAGTCGTGAACTGCATGTCCCTAGACTTCTAGCTATAGAAAAACAGCTGAACATATTAATCTTCCTCTCTAGGGAGAGGCTACATGTGAAGTACATGCCTTATTATGGATTATTTAGATCACTGTTCTTTGGAGCTGCAATTACTTTTTTCTTATTTGTTTGTACAGTACAGTAGCATTCTCACTATGGAGCTGCAACATCATGAATATAAATTTTGAAGGCTAGCGACAGTTAAAAAAAAAATCCCTCTTTCAAGCCAAAGACAACCATTGTTATTTCACCATTTGTTGTTTACAGTTGGCTTCCCAAAAATAGTAAACCATAAAGCTTAGAGAAATCTCTTTATTAAATTAAACATATTGTCTGTGCCTCCCTTTTCTTTTGCTGCCATTTCTCTCACTGGTGAACATCGGTTCACAGTGGGGCAGCAGCGGGTTGAGAGCTGTGGCCAGTCAGTGTAACATTTCAAAACACAAACTGAAAATGTGTTGTGATGTGAATGCCTGCTGTTGATCCGGATGCGCTAATGCAGACTGTGGCTTGCTTTCACCATTAATGGGGTGAAAGAAACCTCAGCATGCACTTGCAAGTACTTCAGGGTGCAGTGAAGCTTGTAGTTATCATGAAAGTCTGAGGTGGCAGATGAAGGAAATGAAAGAATTGCCCTCTGGAAGGAAAAGAGAAGGAAAAGATATCAGTCCTTACCTCCTGTCTTATAATTTCATAAAAAAGCCAACTCCAAAACAGGAAAATAAAGGTTGTAAAGAAATAAAATACTGAGTGAGCTGGGAGTTTAAAAGTTACATTAAAGGAGAAGAGGGAAATGGATTAGCAAATTTTTATGTTAGAACTATAATTCCCATGGTTTTCTCTACAGAGTTGTTTATTTTGGAGTCCTGTCGTTTAATGAAGACTGCAGTCCTTCTATCCCCAACTTGCTTATGCCATGGGGTTCAGGGCAGGGCTCCTGGAGAGCTCAGCCAAAATGGCCTCTCTGTATGGGAGTATTGTCCCTCTGGCATTATTTCATACTTTGTCTCTTTGTGAAACATCAAGTAATATTTCACATTAGATGTCTGCTGGGCCAAAGAAGGTTTTAATGTCTTGCACAGGCTCACACAATTATCATTCAGTCATCTTTAGCATATTTGTCATCTTTGCCCATTCTGTATCTTCATGTTGGAAGGCGACATCAAGTTCAGTCAAGTCATTTGTATAACTTTTGTGTACAACATCACGTTATCATTAATGGAAGGTCAAGGTCTCCCCAAAAGACAGAACCAAACAACATCCCTGTACCTTTGGCTCCATGATATACTTTCTTGCACCTAGCAGCTCTTGCAATCAGGCTGATCAGGGCCCTGGCAGAGGATTTAAAGGGCATGCAAACCGAGGTGTCAGAGCATTCATTCATAGCTCCTTTCCACTTCATGTAGTTTTACACATTTCAGGTCAGTTGCTTAATGCACAGTTAATGCTGCTTACAGCTTCTAAAATTACTCGCAGAATGTCCTGTGCAGCTTGGGAATAACAACTGCCAAGGGAGTTGCTGGCAAAGAGTTAATGCTTGTGGAAGAAAACTCTTGCATGTATACTTGTGGTAATTGCAAACTCATGTGAGCTTGAGTCTCATGCTACTTCCAGGTAGATCCTGTCAGGATCTACACCTTTCACCTTATAAATATCTGTTATTTTACTTACAGAAATATTTTATGAACAATTTCCTTTAGAGTTTTTAGACTGATAGTATCACACCAATTATATGTGCTTCAGAGAGAATTATTTTCTTTCATGAATACTAGATATTATATAATTGGGAGAGCATAGACACAAATATTCTCACCAAAAGAATTCCAGGTTCTCAAGTCAAAATTAATAGGCATTCCTAGATAGGCTATGCTGGATCTGGAACCTGTATCGGTGTGACTTACCCTATTTTCAGAATTTAAGTGCCTTCCCCAAAGACTGGGATTTTTCAGACATTATAGAAAGAAACATTTCATCACTGTCACTGTCCTTAAATGCATCCAATTTTTTCTTATGGAGCTGAGTGTGTCCAATTTACTTAAAAGGCCCCTGATTTATTGTTTTTTGTCTGCTGTGGATAATGCTTCACTCTACCAGAATTTTCTGCCTGACTCAAGGCTCTTTGGGGCCTGTGGGCAAAGTGCCGTTCCATATCCCTGAGCAGTTCTCCTTTATTCATGACGAATGGGTCTAGCATAACACACCCTGTGGTCAACTCATCAATCACCTGAGTGAAGAAGTTGTCTTAGGACATTCTGCAGAAACCTGGGTTGCTGGCACACAGACATATTGCCCTTCCAGCAAACATAAGAATGATTAAAGTCCCCCTAGAGTGCTATGACCTGCAATCACAGGGTTTCCTCCATCTGTCTAAAGAATGCTGCATCTGCTTCATATCTTTGAGCAGACAGTCTGTGGCAGATACCTAATGTGATGTCTTGTGTTGGCCTGTCCTCTTATCCTCAAGATCTTGACGGATTTGTCACCTGTTCCAAAGCAAAGCTCCATCTACATGTGCTGATTATTTGCTAATCCTCCTCCTTGCCTTCCTGACCTGGCCTTTGTTAGGATCTACATCATTCTGCTGCAGTGGTCAGGTCATGGGAGCTGTCCCTTCACAGCCTCTAATGCCTTGAGGAAGCATTTCTTACTTGAAAGAAGTATCTACTCAATGCCAGACATGGCTAAAGATTCCCATAAACATTTTTCTAGTTAAGGAGTCTTCCTCAAGAGGGTCATGTTGAGAGACAAGTGTATGGCCTTTTATATTGCAGCTACAATCTCACAAATCCTTAATTGTCTGCTTGTGTTACACAAACTTCTGTTTAGAAACAAAGCTGGGGAACATGATGGAACAGAGACATTTTCTGTTTTCCCAGCTTCTGACCTGTAGAAATAGATGACAGGGGCATGCATATAGACTAAAGACTCAATTAAACCTCTGTATATGATTTAGTTTCCTTTTTGTTAAGTCTTCGTTTAAATCTGAATGTCGCTTCTCTTTATTTTAGCCTTTGTCTGTATCCTCCCTTCTCCATCCCCCTTCTTCCTCCCTGACACACACACTTTTATATAGCATATAAAATTCATACACACATTTCAGGGTTTGATTGTCAGCATCAAGCACTCAGAATATCAAAGGGTCACCTTTGTCAGTAAGCAAAGGATGAGCATTTGCTTTCAAGCGCATCCATCAGGGAGTAGTCAGAAGCTGTTACTTGCCGAAGAAGCCTGATGTTTTATTCAGCTATATCCCAGTAAAAACATTTCTGGATATTAGGCCAAGGTTGGTTTTTTGTTTTTTTTTTTTTTTTTGCTTTGTTTTGTTTTGTTTTGTAGTTCATCTTTCAGATAGATTCTCCCCTACCCCCAGAGGAGAATAGAGGTTTTCACTGAATTAGAAATGTGTGTGCTCATATACCTTAATTAAGGTGCTATATTTGTTTACAGTTCAATTATGAAGCATTTTTGAAAGTCTGTGATTCCAAAAAAACCGTTTTTTCAGTGATTAAATTGATAATTCTGACCACTGATAAAGAGTAATCAACTGTCCCTGGGTAAATTCCCATGGAAATCAAAGATAGATAAAGCTGGACACATACAGACTGCTTTCACTAACTATACACATCACATAATTTGGAGTCTAAGGGCACATATACTAAAATTATTATTGAAGTGCATGTTTGCTGAATGTACTCTTTTGCAAAAAAAATATTTTGTCCTAATCTCAGGAGAATACCTGCTGCCATCTTCTACTATATGAATTCCCTTTTTTAATTGACTAATGCAGTACAGGACAGAAGTCCCATTATAGTCAGTGGAAGGATGAGGGTATTTGAATTAATTTCCTCTGACTTGCAAAAAAGCTGTAAAGAAGGTTGGTGCTCTTGAATTGTAGGAACAATTCTAATTGAAAAATGGGGGTTTAGGCATGCATCCCTTTATGCACTCATTGTATTCCCATTGAATGTCATTACAAGTCAGGCACTTAATTTTCTTTAACCTCACAAATGAATGCACATGTATTCCTTTTCAAGGAATTTTTAAGATACCTCAAAATGCTACTTTAGCTAATATAGCCAACTTTGGCATGCAGAAACCCTCCTACTTACCCCTCCAAACCTTTGGATAATAACAAAAACCTGAGAACAATTAAATTTTCTACCATTGCAGCTGCATTAAGGATAGGCCATCCCCCCACCCTCTAAATTCAGCAAGATGTGGCAAAGCTGCAGTATTGCCAATCTCGATTCGATGTTAAATGACACTCAGTCTTTCCATAAACTAACACAGAACAAATTACACCCAAGGTTCTCAAATCATGTTATGATCATAACATACAGAACTGGACATTGTTAACATTTTACTGCAGGGAGAATGTAGAAGCATCAAATAGTGATCTGTCTAGGATCAGACAGGAAGACTGTGACAAAGACGGTATCAGAAGCTGACAACGTACTTGTGGTTGCAAGCCTATGTTTCTCTTACATATCTTGTGTTTTTGTCAAAGAGATACTCTTAAAGGTGCTTAACTCCTTGTTTGGTTTTTTGGTTGTTGTTGTTTTTGGTTTTTTTAACCAAGAAAAATCATCAGTGTTGTCTCCAGCTAAGTTTCCCACTTAGTGTTTAAGACTCACACTTGAATCCAATGACTGACTATTGAGTCAAGGTGGTAGATTTGCAGTGGTGGCAATGTCTGTCTCCTAAACCAAAATGACTTGTACAGCTCTTTCAAGAATTCAGAGGCTTGAGTTTTCCTTCCTGATCACTGAATTGTATACACTAGATAAAATAATCTTTAATCTATTCTAATCTTCTGCTCAGCTATTCATCTAAGAGAGTTTCCTTAGTACCTGAGATAGGTCGTGACAAATCTGGAGTTAGCTAAGCCCTTTATGCTTTTTAGTGAGTGAATGCTGATGTCTTAACTAAAACAAATCCTCATGTCTACCAGGTCCTGTTGCTACGCCACAGTTTGAAAACACTGGCAAAAAGAAACAATGCTTGCTATGACAAAGAAATCCAGATGTTTAAATAGATGGACCAAAAGCATAAAACAGGGATTTTTAACTCCCTTGGCCTTCTTTGAGAGAAGAACAAGATCTCCACACTTTGGTGAGGGTAATTGCAGAAGTCTGCACAATGATCTATTGTTACCATCACTACTGTGTAGCTGAAGAGAGCTCTTTGAACTTTCAAAGGCATAATGAAACCCAACTGCTCTAAGTAAAACTGGGAGAATTCAGTATACAACCATGGATTTTTTTATTTTCTTTTTAAGTGGGAGGTCAGTTATTACTCAGAGTCAGAATTGGTTTGAGTACCTTAGAGTCTGAAAGGAAGGTTGTTTCTTTTTTAGTGTTATACAGTAGTTCAAAGCAAAGCAAGAAGTTTGATAAAAGGACATGAAACTCAAGGGCTCATATGTATAGAGATCAGACTTGACACCACAGTCTCTTGTTCCTTACAAATTTAAGACCTATTTGTCTTTCTAAAGGCAAACTTTCTAAATTCCTGCTATAATTGTGCTTAGAGATAACAGGAAGAGGAACAAATAAAACTGCTTTACCACAGAAGTGCTAAGCAGAACTCAGCTCAGGAGAGCCTGGAAGTGCCTTTACCTAGTTTGCAGATTTACCAGACATTCATTAAGATCTGATACTCAGTTTCCCTTAAAGAATACGGCCATCAGAATAATGTACCTTGCTAGTTCGGTGTACTGCAGTGCAGGACAAAAGCTCTTGTGCCACTGTCCCTCTTTAATCACAATGTAGAGCAGGAGCAGGTGGGGAACCCAAGAGGGAAAGACTTGAGAGGCCCCAGGCAATGTTGAGAGGATTGACACATTCCAATTGATTTTTTGCAAAGGTGATTAGCTGTGGCTGCATGTTTGCACTTCAGCTTGGAAAACCCATTTGTGATTTTGAAGGGTGTGTAATAAAGGGTGTGAGTCACCAGAGTATGGGTGTTTATTCTTAGCTCCATACATTTAAAACAGAAAAACAGGTTCCCAACTACTCCTTGGGCAGCCTATTCCATAAACCAAGGATCCCGACATCAGCCAAACTGTTGTCCCTGTCTGTCACAAGCCATGTGGCCTCACATATGGTTCTCACAAAAAGAAAATGAAAGGAGACTTCCAGCCTGGCTGGATCTTCCAGCCTGCCTGAAGGGTCTGAGCCTGAGGTTCCAAAGTGAGATAATTTGTCCCTAAACTAATGACAAATTCTTATTTTATTGCCCTTTATATTTCCTTTTTTTTTCCCACTCCAGCACCCTATATTATTATTATTATTATTATTATTATTATTATTATTATTATTATTATTATATTGCCTTTTATGTGTTCTGTTTGTTTGTCTTGAAATCAAATGCCACCAGCTTTTGTACTCAGTTTGCCATTTGATTACCTGGGTGCTTCTGAATCTTGAAATATGCTTAGTGCTTTTTGATCTATTCATTTTCTGAAGTTGTTCATCTCCACAAAGCTGATTTTAGCCTTAGTGTCATTCATTTACAGGGAACAGATTGGCATTGCTGCTTTTGAGAATGAATGAGAAAGTTCACTGACATTTTGACACTCTCAAGAAACAGAAAGACAGCATCACCATGATGTGTTTTAAATTTCTCCTGCAATTCTTTGTATCAGGACAATATGTGTTGCAGATGATGCTGCTATTACTGAACACATATAGCTTTTTTTCCCTGTTTGCAGTGGGGTGCAATTTTAGCCTTTTTTAAATTTTTTTTTAAATTTTTTTTGCCAGTACGTAGGATGCCCTTACAGGTTATTGTTGTTTTACCCTTTGCATGTTGCGCACTGAGGTGATTATCTTAATAAAGCATTTGACTTATATTTTAACAGTTCAAGTATTGGATTCCCATATCCTTCACTGTTTTTTATTTTTATCATTTCAATATTTATGGAGTTTTTCTGCTAATCTGCCTATTTGCATGCAACCAGGGCTGATACACTTTTTGTAAACAAAGTATCTTGCAGATATGTCCTTTCTGTAAAACACAGCCTTTTATGTATTATTATATATTAATAGGATTCCACAGACAAATGAGCCAGGTTTTGAGGTATTCTTGTTTTTGCTGTAATAACTCCAATGGATGAAAAAAGTAAGCACAATCAAATAGACATAGGATATTTTTCAATAACTCTAAAGAAAACAACACCCTAAAATGGTGGAATTTCCTATAACCTCAGTAATTATTCAGTGCTCTATTTTATTAATTTTTGTATAGATTTAATTTTTTATTCAGGAGTTGGGCTCAATTATCCTGATAAATCCCTTCCAACGCAGCATATTCAGTGACTCTATGATTCTTGATTTCAGAATCATAACTTACCCTTTATTATGAGAATATACTACGGTAGAAAAAGACAGCTATTAAAAATGTAAGGAATAGAAATAGGAAAAAAATGCAATGTTCATGAAAAAGGAGATATTAAGAAAAAAATCTAATAGACAATGCATGGTAATAAAATGGAAGGAGAAGGAGCAGGACAAGGAGAAAAAAACTGAGTGTTTTAGTCAGGAAGAACTGGTTTGATACAGCAAAGAAAATAGCAAATCTTTATACTCATTTCTAGCACAGATAGGAAAATATTAACATTGTTGTTCCAAGCTCCATGTCCATTTGTACAGAAGGAAGGCCAATTGAAATGCAGCAATTACAGAAAACCATCCAGGAGCGTCAGACCTTCATATCTGGCCTGTCCTTCCCTGACTCTTTTTGGAATCCATTTGACTTGGAAACCAAATACTGAGGTTGTAAACAGGTTCCCAACTGAGCACTCAGAAGTGCTTATTTTGCAAGTAAAGGCTGTATATAGGCTGGGAGTCTAGCAAAGAAAAATAATGAGAGCATATGAAATTGTTATCTATAAATGCAGGATGAGAAGGAATGTATTATGTGGGAGGATGCTCTTAAAACAGCAAAATAATGCTGGCACAAGAACAGCACATCTAATTTGGGAAACAAGATCTTTTCTGATCTCCATAGCAGCTATTTCTACAAACAAGATCTGTGTACCTGTTGCACTTTTCTTGGCTAGCCATGGCAAGAGCCAAGCAAGTTAAAACCACATTAACAAACTCCAGCACTCCGGAATCAGTCTCACTGAACCACGTTCAGGTTTACTGTATAAACTATAGTGTAGGAACTGTGTTTACCCTAGTAAACTAATCTCTTACTGTAGTTAACCAATTCAATTATTCTATAAACTCTTACATCTGTAAGGTCAAGAGAGTGATGAAAAATGAAGACTGCTGCTTGCTTGGAACAGCAGATCTCAAGTTAGTGAGGGGACGCAAAAGAGAGGGAATCTTCTTTAAGTACCTGTTGTAACAATTTATATACAACCCATCTGTGCAACCATTGTTCCTGACAGCTGTACATCAGGAATCATGTGCTGTGATCTGGTATCACTGGGTGTGTTTGCATTCTTTTTAATGTTATCATTTTTTAAAAATAGTTTTATTTTCTTTGAAAAATATCAGCAATTGAATCTTACTTCAAAGTCTGTCTCTTGAGTTTTGAGGCTATAGAGTACAAATCTTATTATAATCTTCAAATTGGTTTATATAAGAATGGAAAGGAATCATCTGTTCTAGTTTCTGTAAGCACCAAGAAGATTTGGAATCACTGTAGCATCTTTTTCCCATTGTCTTCCAAATTATTTTTAAACATCTAGCCTTCCATAGCCAGCTCCAGTAGTCTAGCCTCTGTCTCTGTCCATTGGCCTCCTCTAAATAGTTCTAAAGTCCATTAACTTATTTCAGTTTAATTTTATAGCGGAATAAAGGTGTCAAAATCATTAGTCTCATGTACAGTTTGAAGAACAGTAGCTACATCAGGCAAATACAGCTCATTTTTGCCTTGACCAGCTGGTCAGCTGGCTGTTCCATACACATAAAAACCACCAACAACTATTGCCCATGATGGTTCTTCTCCAGCCAGAATGTAGGAAACATAAGAAGTAGCATCATTTTGCAGTCTCTGGAGGATTTGAGGCCACGGACCAGAGCAGGAAGTATCCAGCACCATGCAGTGAGGTGAGTGATATGAGGCAGAGCAGGAGGCTTTGGCTTAGTGCTGAGTTAGACAGGGAGGTTATGTGGTGTATGGAAGGATCCAGAGCTTAGCATAATTGAGACCAAACAACCATGGCACGCATATCCATAGAAAATCTGTCATTTCTGGTGATGCTGGATCTCTTTGTGGACCTTGTGGAGTATCTTTTGGAAGAAAGGGTCTTTTATGTCTTGGAATTTGTGTAGGTGTTTGCGCTGATGATACATGATATATTGTGTTTACATGGAGATAAATGGAACCCATATGTAGTGTTTTGGGGGAATTTTTGGTGCTTTAGAAAGAAGTCTGTGCTTAAACCTCAGCAAAATGATATAAATACTTCTTACCTAATGTGCAAAGTCAGTGACATTTTCCTTTTAATGCAGTCACCGAGGAGTGCGATAAGTTCGGTGCTGATTATTTGATGGTACTAAAGAAGTTGTTTATTATAGTAATTGAGGGGGTTAGTTGATGTTGTCAGGGTGCAGAGCACCAGCAGAGCCAAGGAAGAGTGCAAGGTTCTTATTACTATTACAGTATTTGCAGTCTCTTTTTGCGTGCTTTGTTTCTTCTGAACGCTTCAGTATTGCACTGTGTAACCTCAAGCAATACATGTTGTTGAATTTGTTCATTAC
This sequence comes from Acanthornis magna, assembly GCA_036785705.1. Taxonomy (NCBI): domain Eukaryota; kingdom Metazoa; phylum Chordata; class Aves; order Passeriformes; family Acanthizidae; genus Acanthornis; species Acanthornis magna. Next base: position 12,811,737 of record JAWUZG010000025.1, read on the forward strand.
TTGACAGAAATTGGTGTTTGGATATATTAAATTTAGAGCAAAATCATGTGCTGTGAATACTCCCAAGAGTAAAACCACAATTCTCTTTGTTAGCTACCTACCAACTGCTTGTTTACTATTTTAATAGGTGGTCTCTATTTCATCGATGTGTTAGGAGATGGAGATGTGGCCACACCAACCCCAGAATAACAAGTCCCTCTTAAAAATACAAACAGATAATAAGACACAATAAGCATCATATTTGTGGATAATTCTAGGTTGATCATTCAGTGTGTACATCTCAAGGTCAATTGACTTTGATCTTTGCAAAGATTCAGGAACTGCTCTGAAATTCAGTGACAAGTGTCTAGTATTCACAAAAGGAAAGGGAACTTGGTCTGCAGGGTGACTAGAAAACCTTTTTACCCACTGAATTGCCAGGTATCGTAACCAGCAATATGACATTAGTGGAAGCTAAAGTGCAATTTACATCTGTCTTTCATAACCTAAAGCCACTTCATAAATGAGATTAACTATGCTGTTTAAATCAGCGTTACAGAGTGAGGTAGAGGAGGGGTGTTATTTAACTCTGGAGAATATCCATGGCCTGCAATTTCAATTTTTTGGAATTTAATTACCACAGCTGTAAAAGTACATTTTCAGTCCAACCTTGTTACAAATATCCATGCTAGAAAGCCGCTTCTCTCTAGAGTGTTCCATTCAAACACACAAAAAAAGTTAGTGGTTAGTCTTAACCTATTCAAACATATGGGATCTCACTTCGATTATACAGTTTTGGTCCTGATGTTTTGTAAAGCTTCATATCAAGGTGAATTTAGCATGTTGAGAAAAGTGCCCCAAGTTCTCTGCCCAGCCCTGACTGTCCCTGTCCCCCTGCCCAGAGCCCAGCAGCCCAAGTCAACCCCATGGCCCTGCCACAGAAAAAGCACAGCAGGGCCATTGTCCAGCTCCCCACAGCCCTGCCGAGCCAGCACCATTCCCAGGAGGTGCCCAACGCCCAGCGCTGGGGCTGTCCTGGTCCCCTGGAGCTGCCCTGCTCCTGTCTGGGGACAGGGGTGGTGGCACAGCCCATGGCTGCCAGGCCCTGCCATCACATGCCTGGGGAGATGCTATTCTCTGCACCACAGCTTTTATAGTCTTACTGCAAAAGCACTTGGAAGATGTCCTTAAATTCTTCCCACATGCTTTGCTGAAGGAATTCCTGAGTGTGTAGAATGGGTACAACTTAATTTTTAAAACCCTGGTAAAATTTTCCTGGATTTTTACTTAAAAATGAACCAATGCTATCTGTTAGAGATGAACACAAATGCTTTCAATATATTCAGTACAGAAATAAATAAAAAAATAAAATGTTTGTGTAAAAATACTTAGAGCAGAGATTTCACTTCCCTTTTCCTTGATGTCATGCTGAAGACAGTCCATTGCCACCACCCTTGGAGATTTTGGAAGGGTCTGCCAGAAATACTGTGGAGAAGGAAGCTACTCTGGATTGTGGCTAATTTTGAAAAAAAAAAAAGCAACTAAACCAAAAACCAACCAGCTCTCATTTTAAAGTAATTACATATATGACAGCAAGCAGAATGTCAGGAGCTATTGCTGCAGTCCTGCTGAAGTCCTGACTGCACTTTAAACACCTCTTCCTTCAGGAGGAATGAAGCCTTCCCCTTGTCCAGGCAGGTGTACTTGAATGCTTTGGGCCAGGACATTTGGGAGCAACAGAAGAAAGATAGAGTCTGGAGAGCTTTTATCTGACTAAGTTATTAAAAGCAAACCAGATGGTTCACTTAACAGTGGTATTAAAGTAAAATGAGTAAAAGTATGCCTAGGGCATAGTAAAATCTTTAATTTGTCGTTCATCCTCAGCCTTAGCCAGTGATTGATGGACAGTGTCAGAAGAGTGTCCAGATTAGATTTGGAATGAATCAATTTACTGTAATATTAATACAGTGCAATTGCTGATGCATTTACTTTTTATTGCATAGACTTAGTTCGTCACAATTTTGCTTTCCTTGGGGGTATTGCTCAGTTCACCCACCGATTGAAATGAATTCCATTGAGTAACCCTGAGTTCCCAGGGAAGTGAAAAATCTGTCTTAAAGTGGAGTCCTTAAAAAATTGGCTGAAGTAACTTTGTCTTGAGTAATGGTAGTGTGATACAGCCCAGATTAGTTCAGCACTGTGTCCCAAACATTTTATTCTATCCCATGACTGCCTGCCATGGCCCTTTTATTTGACAAACTTTATGCAGAGGATAATAAGCACTCTTTTGCAATATGGGTGAGTAAACAGAGTGAAGTTATAGTATCTTGTATTGGCTAGAAACAGTCCTGCTAAAAGCATCTGCGGTATAACTTATGCACATACTTCATTACAGCAAACTTTCTTTGCAATGAGCTGTCTGGATAGTGAAAAATAACTTCAACTTAAATGGGAAATGGGGTTGTTATTACTATTTATTTCATCCTCATAACCTCACAGTGGTGTTAAATTTTATATACAAAACCCATCAACTGTATTCTTAAGTACATCTCACCTCTAGGCCTTTTTTCAGGACTCAATTTGCGCCATTTTTTTCTCCTTTAATTTTATTCCCAAATTATTTTTTTTAACCTGGTAACAGTAGCAATTTCCCTCTTCATGTGGGACACACAAACAGAATATTACTTCCAAGATAAACTGACACTTAAGAAAAAATAAAACAGAAGATTGTCTTTGCCTGGGTAGAACTTTTCTATCAAACAGTGAAGGACAGATAAAGTAATCTAAAATAATAAATATTTTTAATATATTTTCCTTACAAGGGAATGTTGCAAATTTATCATCTGTGAGAAACCTTTCTAGAGATCTGCTTAGCTTTTTTTCCTATATATATATATTTATTTATTTTTTCTGAATAGAAGGGAACAAAATCCATACTATTTTGGTAATATACTTATTGTCCCAGCAATTAAGCAGGCGGTGTGATGAAGGTCTATCCCACAAAAACCTTATGGCGAGAACTGTCCTCCTTTACTGAAATCAAATAGATTTCAATCATGCTTTTAGCGAGCCTTTGTGAATCAAGTTCATGAGGCATGATGAAGTTCATGACGAAATGCTGTAAGTTCATTGTTGGTTTGAAGAACAAGCGTTCAGCCAGCCTTAGCTCTCTGTAATAACATGTAGGACATGACCTCCCCCAGGTCTCACTCTCACAGTAAAAGTCCCCATACAGCCTGGCTAACTGAGCACTCAGTTTGTTCTGTCATGTCTTAGGAAAGTTGTAAAACTAAAGATATCGAAGTTGGAAAGGATTTTGTCAGAGGGAGCTTTTTCTTTCAAAAGTTAGTGATTTAGATGGATGGAGGTCGAAAGATTGAACCTTACATGAGGATCACCTCATCCCCAGTGTTGATGACACAGAGATATACTTTGTCTTGGTATCTAGAGTCACAGTGGGTCTTACACGGGTGGATTAATTTTGTAGGAGAAGTGGAAATTTAATAAACAATTGTCATGAAAAAATCATACAAGTTTCCATTTTCAGTTCTTTAAGTAGTCTAAGCTAGTTAAAGAATATCGTGGAAAACTATTCCCAGTGGGTCCAACACCTTTTCTATCTTGACCTTTTTTTTGCTACTTTGTTCGTTGAAACCAAGTTTAATTAAAATGATGATAAAAATGGGCTTGGGAGTTCAGCCTGTACCGAGTCTCAAAACAGCACTATTCCATGACTCATATGAATTAATGATAGTCTGTTACTGAGGGCTGTTTTTGTCCCATTATTAGATAGAAGAAGTTAAACAGGCTTTCAAGGCAAACAGAAGTTGAATTTTTGATGTGAAACAATCATAAAAATACAGTTTTAAAGACAAAATTATTTTCATGCCTTTTCTGTTGCAGATTGCCTTTGAGGAAAGTTCTATTCAAATAACCTATTGAAATTACTTCCTGCAGTAGACTTCTAGTCTGACTTCTTAACAAGCTGGTCTGATAGATGTTTTTTAGAGGCTGAAGTTATGTCTAGTAAATAATATAATTCCTTTAGGCCCCCTGGCCAAGGAAATTGGCCAGCTGAATAAGGCTCAGGAGACCTAAACTCTATTCCAAATTTCAAGACTAGCCTTCTGGGAAACTTTGTTATCCAAAAAAGAGAGCAAATGTTATTGACTGGTTTTGTGGAGGGATGTGAAATCTGTTTATGAAAAATTCTGCACAGGACCTACTTATTGCTATTCTTATTATCAAGAGAAAGGGCTCCATGCAAAATTACACAGAATGTCCATTTTCTCCCTAAAGGAGAAAATTAAGAGGAATGCTTCAGTGTGTCTGCTAATAATTAACCATGCCACAGTTATAATATTTTGTATTACTGGACAGTCTTGGAATGTGTGGTGACAGAGTTTTGCCCTTAAAGGCAGATTTTTTGCATGGAGCATGTTTTCTCTAGGGATTATTGGCATATGCACACACAGTGGAGCACTGTGCCACCAAGTGTGTTGTCTGTGGATTTCTGATCTGAGCAAAAAGTTGGAGGAAGCCCAAAACATTAACCATATGGTCGTGCTGGAGGCTGCCCTTCCAGCATGGTAAGGGCATAGCCAGGCACTGCTGGAGTCCATGCCAAGATTCTTTACATCTGCAAATCTTTCTGTCCTCTGCATGCTATCCAGCAATGCTACGTGCTTCACAACACACTCAACCAGGGGCTTTTTTCCCCTCTCTTTTATTCAGGAAAAGAGAAGCAAAGAGCTGGTTAAAAAGTCCAGTTCTCCTGACTCATAAACATGTTTTCTCTGTGAAAGAAACAATTTCCAGGAATCTGCTACCTAACAGATTTTTTTTTTGCAATAATTTTGTCACCTGTGCTCTGAACTTAGAAACCATTTTAATGTTCATTTTTAAAATTTTTGTTTTATCTAATATAACAAGAAAATAAATTGTAGTTGACTAGCATGGATTTTAAGGCTGGGGGAATAAATAAGGCTTTATCAAAGGAATGTCCATAATGGTATGATTTAGTCAGTCACACCTTTTGAGTCTCTCAACAGCATTTCAAGAGATGTGGAAATCATCTGGGGAAAAAAAAATATGATGGCTTGGGCAGGTCATGCTTTGTATGCTGATTGCCATCATTCTCTTCTTTCCCTTTCCCCTACCATGTTTCAGCTTGGTCCATGTCCCTTTAGATAAGGCAACTTATCTCTTCACTTCCAGTGTTGTAATGGTCTAGTATGCCTGACCACCTCTGCCCTTAGTTTGCCAGATCTGTGGATGGATGTATTTATCTGCTGTTTGTGTATGTGTTTAGTTGGTTATTTTATTGTGCACTGCATGATATATGACATAATGTCCATGGGGCATAAGAGCCAAGAACCCATAATTTAAATTCAAGAAGCAACTTGACTGGCCACTTTTTAATTCTTTGCTTACTGCAATTCCCAATTCCACTGGTTTTCCACTGTAGGATATCATTACCCTATATATTCCTAAGATTCCACCTAAGCCACTAGCATTCAGAGTTGATTGATGTATATTTAGCTTGGAAAAGTGGTCTGCAGCTTCAGTTCATGGTTATCCTCAGGCAATTTCTTATAATATTGCAGACCATTTCAATTCTGACATCAAGACACAATTCTATCTATTCGCTGCTCCTACTGTGGTATCAACTCATTTCCCAAAAGCAGTGCACAGCCTCCTGGCTGAGTATTACTGATAGGAAAGCATATATCATGATATCAGTTTAAGTATCCAGAATTGTGTCCCAACTATTTCTTTATTTACCTTTCTTTCTTTTCTTTTTCTTTTTCTTTTATTCCCATTTCACCACCAGCTGCATTCTGACCAGGATAAAGGAGATGGATCACTTAAATACATCCTTTCTGGAGATGGAGCAGGAGACCTCTTCATTATCAATGAGAACACTGGTGACATCCAGGCCACAAAGAGACTAGACAGGGAAGAAAAGCCTGTATACATACTCCGTGCCCAGGCTATAAACAGAAGGACTGGAAGACCAGTGGAACCAGAATCTGAGTTCATCATTAAGATCCATGATATCAATGACAATGAGCCAATGTTTACAAAGGATGTTTACAATGCCAGCATTCCCGAAATGTCAGATGTTGGTAGGTGTAACTAATAACTGATTTCAGTGTCTGGTCTGGCTTCTTTCCATGGTGGAGTTATTGAAGGACTCAGAGTTTACAGGTGTTGAATACAGACATCTGCTGTTTGGGTCTGGAGTAAAAGCACCTCAGACATTTACAAGAAAATACAAATTCAGGAAAATAGTGGCAACAGTTTGCTGGAATCAGAGGTGTCAGCTGGGCAAACGTGCCCCCTCTATTTTACTGCAAAAAATCCAAGTTGATACCATCTGGTTTAATATCAATGAAAATGAGTTGAGCTCTGTTACATGACACCTATAGAGTTTAACGTGTGTTTTTAACATGATTTAGTAACAGTGTAGTAATATGGTATTCCACGGTCACCTGTGTCAATACCACCCCTAGATCTGTTCAGCAACTCTTCTGTAATTCAGGAAGGTAAATAAAATGGGAAAGGGCAGGTGCTGAAGGGGTTGTCCACGTTTCTGTCACCTACTGGTTCTGAGATATGCCATTAACTTCCTGTGACCTTTGTTGCTCTTTCCATGCAAAAGAAGAGAGCTCCAAAGTTCCATTGAAGTCCGTTGAAACATTTCCATTGATTAAAAATATATTGAGCTGTAAAAATCAATCAAGGAAAAAAAAAAACTTCCTTGGAAAATGATTTTAAGATGGGAGGTTTTCCTGAGAAGTTGACAGGTTTTGATTCTTTGTCTCTGATTCTTAGGGAGGTCATTTGATTTCTTTGTCAGATAGCAATGGCTGGTTGACTTCCAAGAAGCACATTTCTAATCTGAAATAATGTCCAGGGAGAGAAGCATTAATTAATCATGATCAAGAATGAGATTAAAATAAAGCTCAAGCAATATGAAAATAAAGACTTTGGGGCATACTCTCTCGCCTCATTCATGGGACTTGTCACATGGATGAAAACTCATCTGGTGAAGTGAGAACCTAATATTCACATTTTAATATGTGAAGTGAACACTTTATTCACAAATGGTTTTAAATGCCAAAATGTAAGCTAAATTTTATGTTTCTTAGCACTTTGCCTAGGATTCAACACCATTTCTTTCTGTAGAAGACACACAAAGAATCAGATTTACATTTCTATGTCAAATACCTTATGAGCCTGAGTAAGTTTGCAAAAGTATGTTATTGACCCAGATTCAAATTCTGAATGCTTTCAATATCTGGAGGAGGTACATTTCCGTTTCCTTGATGAGAAACACAGTGAAGGATCCACATATCCAATCAATAACTCTCTGTTTGAATGAGATGAGAATAAGACAGGTATCATTTTGGGTTTATGTCCTTTATGAACAGAGAGAATTCTACAAAATAAGTATATTTCTAGCTTCCTGCCACAAGTGACCTGAACATGAATTTTTTTTTCTCTACATCAGAAACTGTCTTGGCCATGAAAAAAACCTATTCATTTTTATTTTCTTTAATTTTTCATTGCAGGTACCTTTGTTGTGCAAGTCACTGCAACTGATGCCGACGATCCTACATATGGGAACAGTGCTAAAGTTGTCTACAGCATTCTCCAGGGACAGCCATATTTCTCAGTTGAATCTGAGACAGGTCGGGGACCTTATCTGTCATTCTGTGACAATTTCTGTAATTCAAAATGACATACTAAGCCAAGCTAGGATGTATTAGTTAAAAAAACGTCGAAGAGATTGCATTTTATTCAGTGCAAAATCTGACAAATTTAATAGAGCGATACATTTATAAACATGACACCTACATTATTTTAATCTTACCAGCAAAGTCTAATAAATACAATTAGAACTGGATGTGAACCAGTTTTCAATCATTTTTAACAAGCAGTGGGTACAGAGACTGTGGTGGATACTTAAATTAAACCAAATAGATTGGCTTTTACATGAAAGAGAGAAACAGGTGGGTGTGGAAAAAAGTGCTTAATCCTCATAGATCTTCATAATGGCTAAATTAAGACTGAGGGTTTGTTCAGGTGAGTTTTTTTCTCCTTCTGCTTCTTCAAAACTTGTTTGAAGTAATTATAATTTCTGTACATCTGCAACATATCACTTTAATGCTAATTTTATGAAAGAAATCTTAATTAAGAGTAATGAAAGAAGAGGTAAAATTGACTGTTGCACTAAACTAGAAGATCACAAATAGAATCCCAAAGTTCTGAGTTCTGTTTTTGGAAGATGTTTAAATTATGTGCAGTGACTTGAATTTTTAATGGTCTGACTAACAGACAGCTTTGGAAACTGTGCATGTAAAACATATGTATTCTGTCTGACTGAATCTGGTGTACCATTGACTACCTGACTACATGGATAGTCTCTTCCCAAGCTTTCTAACTAAATTTTCCAAAAAGAAACAAAGCATCTCAAGGTACTCCTTTGGTGGAAATGTCCACTGTGTTAGGTTGCTGGAAGCCAGGGAAATCAGCTCTCCTGAACACCCTTACAGGAAAGAAATACATTATGCCAGACAATTAATTAGGTTTGGGATTGTTTCTTAAATAAACCTTAGAGACTCAGGCAGGGAAAAGGAAGGAGAGTTTGTCTCAAGCTGAAACCTGCATTGAAAGAGCATACACAGTTCTGAAAAGAGGGAGAGCCAAGAGCAAAGGGAGCTTCTCTTCAAACATAAGGAATTAGATAATACAAACCAGGATTTTTGCACTGATGCAGTCTTTCCAACTTGGACAGTATACTATGTACTCTTCTAGAGTTATAATAAAGTAGCTGGGAGTTCACCAGTAATAAATTTTTATCAAGAGGTTTGTAGGGGGCAAGGGAAGGTAAGTAAACCACAGTCTTGATCTTCCTACCATGGAAATCAATTGCAGAACTCCGCAAGTGAAACATGTATCTTTCAAAGCCACTGAATTTTGTCATGGATTTCAGTACTTGAATTTCACCCCTTTTGCCTACAAAGGAGCCAGTTCTTACCTTAAGAGACCCAGTGAGAATGCAAACATTTTGCTTCATGGTAAATCTGAATGACTGAGATTCAGCAGGAATTGGCCTTATGACTGATATTTGTGCCTTTTAAAAAGGAAGTGACTGGCAAATCATTTCAATCAATGTATAAATAGAAATATATATACTCAGGCATGTTTGGATGCTCATTATTTTCATGATTTTCTTAATTAATTTCTCTTCTTCCATTTAATGTTGTTGCACTCTTTAATGATGTATTGCTGCAGTTGGGTTTTGTTTTCTTTTTTACCACATCTGTCAAAATAATGAACAAACAGCCTTTTTCCAGTTCAGTGAGAGATTTTAGCATGGAACTGAAAGAGGGTAAATAGTTATGTAAAATAACATGGCTCACAAATAAGTAGAACATCTTTCTGTGAGTACCACTAATACTGCGTCTGTCACATAGGCAGTAGCCTGCGATGTGACATGACAAGTCTGTAATTTAATGAACCATCTCATAACAGTAAATATTTGTACTGGGCAAAGTTTACTTACTACGCAGAGATTGTTCTGTTCTTTAGACTGCCAGGTTTTTTTAACAATAATTTCCATCAAAGCCACTACCTGTGAACTCCCCACTCTTTAATTTTCATGTTTACAGGCATTATTAAAACTGCTTTACTGAACATGGACCGTGAAAATAGGGAGCAATACCAAGTGGTCATCCAAGCTAAAGACATGGGAGGCCAGATGGGCGGATTATCAGGAACCACCACCGTGAACATCACACTGACTGACGTAAATGACAACCCACCTCGCTTCCCCCAGAGTACGGAGTATTTACATTCTATGTTGTAACACTAAAATGGACAAAAATGGTTCTTGTTTTGTTTTTTGTTCACCTCAGATATTGTTTCTTCTACTGTGAATTTAGTGAGTATCAAACTTCCTTTAGGAATGCAAAAGAGAGCACATAATTAAGCAATAGCGTCATTCTAAGGTTAATTGCAGTAATCGGGAAACAAATATTTAATATTTGTACTCCCGTTGCAGCTGACAGTCCGAGAGGTGAATTAATGTGCAGAAACAGCTTCTATTTTTCCTGTGTATTAACTAGCTTTGAACTGTATTTCTTGTTCACTATTATTTCTTTCAGACTTTGTGATTGATTGCATTTTAAGGTATCTGTTGTAATCTAATATATTTAAGTTTTGAAACAAATTTATTTAAGTATGCAAAAATATCCCAAGAGAAATTCTATGGAAATTAGTATTTATAACCAGAAAGCATTTGCTTTAATGGATTTTCCTATATTCTTTGCATACAGAAACAAAAACATGTACATTAATATACCAGGTATTTCTGCCTATTTACTTCCCCTGTCTCAAATAATTCTCAAATAAGTATCTGCGTAATACTTATGGGAATCAGTTGAGCAAGCTCTCTTAGGAAGTAATTTCTATGAATGACCGTTCATGGCCATAAGGGATTCAAAGTGATTCAGCTTTCATCCTCTTCTCTTTCGCTCTCTTTACTTCCTTCTTTCTCTTTTTTTTCCTTTTTTCCTTTGTCTAACCACTGCTCCCTGTACATTGTGTGTGTATCACAGTGTCAGTGTGTGTCAAAGTCAAGAGAAGCTGCTACAGAAAATAATTGCAGATACTATCAGACAAATCAGTGAGCTTTGGCAGTTAAGTCGCTAGGAAAGTTATTGGAAGCAACTTGTCATTTAGGTTCAAAGTCTGTTCTTAGCTGTGGGCAAAGAGTTTCCATTTAAATTAGAGCAACTTAAGAAGAAATATAACACTCTGCCTCCAATGAGTTAATTATGCATCTCTGGACATAAGTGTCTTCAATATAAAAGCCGAAGATACAGCTTCATAATGCCAACACTCCACAAGCAGAGCTTTTTTCAGACAAAAATTCAATGTAGTACATTTTTAATAGGCATTTGAGCTGGATTCAGCTTTAGCATTACTAAGCTGCGCTGGCTTCTGACAGTTCTTAATATTTTCCCTTTGGCCTCAAGACACTTCATACACAATTCTGATACGGCCAACAGAGACCATGAGAACATCCAGAAAGGGACATCTGTTGCTAAAGTTACATGTTTGTAGCAAAGCAAAGCGCCCATCCTCGGTATGAGAAGACGGATAGAAAAATAAGTAACTTGAACCCACATGGAAGTGGAAGGTGAAGGCTTTTGCCCCAGGAAGTTTTGTAGGCACAGCGACTCACTGACTCACCTGCACACACCCAGCGTGGACAGCGCACTGAGAGATGGTGCCCAAAGCACCTTGAGACTGACTAACCAGATTTCCTCTCTGCTCTAGGCACATACCAGTTCAGAGCTCCTGAGTCTACGCCACTTGACTCCCCAGTGGGCAGGATAAAAGCTAATGATGCTGACGTGGATGAAAATGCAGAGATTGAATACAGCATCACTGAGGGGGACGGATATGACATGTTTGGAATTACCACAGACAAGGACACGCAGGAAGGAATTATTACTGTGAAAAAGGTACACATCTTAATCCCAGCTTCTGAAACATCTATCGAAACTTTATCTAGCACATATTTGTTTTTCAATTTTAGTGCAACATGTAGGTTTTGTTAATTTGAATTCTATCTATTGGGAATCTCTACATTTCCTATGTGTAGTTTCTTTTATGCAAGCAATTCATATCCTTCCTCGTACACTTCCTTTACTAAACGAATGCACATACTTTGGAGGGCCTGAGAGAGTAAATAACCTAAGGAGTAGGGTGCAACTGAGAAAAAGTTCTACAAACTGAACATACCTGCAGAAAAACTCAAGGAAGCACCACCATACAACTGTGATTTTCTCCCTATGATGCTTACAGGATTTGCCCACTTAGTAGAGGGTATACTGTGTTAAGACAACAGAAATAATGAGTATCACATTGCCTATTTTGCATTACCAGAGAATGTTGAATGTGCAGCTATAATACATTAAAGTACATAGACAAATTTCTTTCAACTCGCATTTTGTAAAAATTTAATAAATCTGTCAGCTTTTCCTTTAGAAAAAGAAATCACAGTGCCTGGTGAGATCACAGTGGACATCATCTACTAGGTTGCACATTGGTTGTCAGAAAAGGTTTGAGAAATATTGTTTACAGTGGGTTATCAGGCAAACTTGATAAGGTTACAGATATCATCCTTCATCAGTTCAAGTTCAGTCATCACAAGATAGACATTGTGTAGATTTTCCGAACATGCATTTGCTTGTTGATATCAGTACGACACCTGTCATTACTTGTTTTTTAGGAGATGCCTTCCAGGGTCTGATTATGATATCAGTCTAACTCCGTTTGCATTTCTGTCTGTTGCTGACAGAAGCTGTGAATCTTCTGCAACGTAATGGAAAAACGGGGTGACTACTCTGTCCCCACATTTCTCCAAGCAGTGACAAAGAGTCTCTAAATGCTGTCTCTTCGTAGGTTTAACAGTGTGTGTTGTTGCCAATCATAAAATCATGTTTTGGCTTTGTGGGTGGTCCTGGATAAGACACAGATGTCACAGTGTTTTGTTTCAGCGATGGAATGGCAGTATCTAAACAAGAAATACCTAGAAAATCATCTGTGGTTATGGACAAGAAATAGACAAGAAATCATCAAAAGGCCAAAAATGACAGAATAATAGACATGAAGAGTTAAGGCTGTTTGAGAAAACTTCCTGGTGTTTAGCAGTTCCAGGCATAGAATAGAATTCCTTGGAAAAGTGGTTTTCTTCTTAATGTATTATCAGGGCATAGAACCCTTTCTCCTTTCTGCTGGCATTTCAATCCCAGTTCAGGCTCCTGTTATCTAGCTCAGGCCTCTCCATGACTTCCCACCATTCATCCTGCTCATCTGGCTGAGTCACAGCAATCCTCACAGACTTCTCAAATTCTTTTTTTTTTTTTTTTTCTTCCCAGGCACTGGATTTCGAAAGTAAAAACTTGTATATTCTCAAAGTGGAAGCTACCAATACTCACGTGGACCCTCGATTCCTGTACTTGGGGCCGTTCAAGGACTCGGCTACGGTCAGAATTCAGGTGGAGGATGTAGATGAACCCCCCATGTTCAGCAGACCAGCATACATAATGGAAGTGAAAGAAGATGTTCCAGTAAACAGTGTAATAGGAACAGTAACTGCTCAGGATCCAGATGCTGCCAAGAACCCTGTCAAGTAAGCATATACTACTTCAGCTTGTCTGGGATTTTTTTACAGTTTTAATTCTGCTTTTATCATGTCAGCACACACAAAAACCAATCACTTGTAACAATGTGAATTGTAGGGCATGCTTGAATATGGAGTATTGTACATGGTAAATGATCTCTCACGCTTGAGCATATCTAGGTATGTGTGAATGTGTTTGCATGGCCTTTGCATCTTGAATTATGTCCTAATCTCTTCAGTAACTAATGTATGTAATTATTTATACTATGAAAAAAATTATTGCAAAAAGAGCACTAAGAAAATCTTAGTGTTCTGCTTCCACCTTTAACGTTTTCCAGTGCAGTGCATCCTCTTGGCTGTATGACAGGGGGATGATTCAGCAGCCTTTTCTTCTTCCACCTGTCCAGACCTGCTTAACAGAGGCCACATTCATCTTCTCTAAATTGCAAGTAGGAATGCATCAAAATCAGCTCATGTGCATGCATGGACTCTGATCTCACCTGTGTCAGTGTAAGGTTTGTAAGATAAGAATCAGTCTCATGAGCTTCATAAATTAACACTTGCCATGAATCAATAAACTAATCTTAGAGGAAGTGGAGGAAATGTTAAGGTTGGAGTAGCTATACTAAAGTCGTCTTTTTTTGTAAATTAAGATGTGTATTGTTTCAGTGCATACTGGAGTACTTATGTTAGATGGAGTATAAAAGAACTTTTAAACAGTTGTGTGCTTTAATTAAAGTTCATTGCTGCTGACAAGGCATCAAGAGGAAGAATTGAAAAGTTTAACATTATTATATCTAGGTCAATTTTCAGCGGGTTTCTGAGTTGGGCATCTTGAAAATTCAAGAGTAGCCTTTGATCAAAATAGAACAGTGCAGGTTTAATAAAAATCTAGTCCATCCATACTTTGCACTTCTGCAAAAAACTATCTTTTGTCAAGATATCATAAAATAATGAGTAAGTTTTAAGCTCTTAGCTCATTTTGTGAAAGCAGTAAATACTATAATTTTAATTTCCTAGATGAAGAAGCTAAATCTAAAATGTTTCTGGCAAAAACCCTCTCTATCTTCAGTTTGCATGGCATGCCCTACACATGAATTCTTGTTCAAGACTAAACCTTTTAACTTTAATTAATGTTTTCTTAAATTTACATCATGACAAGCAACAATTATATGGCATTCTGGGGCAGCAGAGCAGAGTCACTTAAAGAGCAGCATAATATTTTGCAGGCTTTGGTGAAGCCCCGGGACAGAATGAACATCTTTTGTAGCACATTTTCATGGGCAAGCCAGCATGAAGATGAAACATTGGTTGGGGTGACACCCAGGCCCCTTGCAGTCTTCATAGGAACCTTCTCTTTTATATCTAATGGCACTGGAGAGTTAGGGGAGTGCTTCCCTCCCTCCCTGTGGTGATAACTACAACCATTTGCATTTCACACAAGCACCAGCTCCTAATTATAAGTGATTTACAGTGGATGGGGACTGTGCTGTTCATTGTTGAGTACTGCCTACCGGCTCTTTGCTATTAATTGAATGTGTGTGCTAAAACTTATCTAACTTTCAAAGGGCAGTTCTTTAATACCGTAGAAGTACTTTGCATATTTAAGTATCAGATAGTTACTGAGCAAAATTTAGTAGAAGTGTCAAAACTGATGCAGTGCAGCAGAAAGCTTGTCTACTTTTTACCTTAATAGCATGCAACAGCTTAGTGCAAGGAGAAGAAAAATAAAAATGAGAAAGAGGTTAGAGTAATAGAAATAAACACAGCAAGAAAAAAACATGAAAATCAGTAAAAGAGAAAGGAAATCAGCAGAGAGCAGTAGCCTGAGAGATGTTAACTTGCAATAAATGTAATTTTATGGTGCTAATATCTTGGGTATCTGCTAGAATTTAGGAGCATGGGTTGAGTCTGCATCTTTTTGACAGGGTAATTTTTTTTTCCTATCATGCAATAGAGATGCTAAATCCGATTTTCACTCTGAGCTTCAGGGAAGATGCAATTAGACTGTATATATATGACTTGTCACTTGCTTGTCAATTTTTCTTGATGGTTAAAAATAAAATCTTTAGACACTTGATATTACAATGAAAACCTTCCATTTTCTCCTCTACTCGAGTGAAGATTTCTCCTCTTAAACAAACTGAGCCCTAACTCTGTTAGATGAAAGCCCCTTTGATCTTCCATTAAAGGAAACCTTCACAATATCATTATGAAAATGCATTATGAAAAATTCACACACACATCCCTTCCTGACCCACAAATCTTCCTGACTTGTGGTTACATTAGACAGCAAGCTGCTGAACATCAGAAGACAATGAAGGGATAGCAAAATATGAAGCAGATATCTGCCCTGGTTCTAAGACTGCATAACCATTTGTGACCTGTGTATTGGTAGAGTTAAATTGCGCCAGTCTGAGTCTTATAAATAAGTTTGCTCTGATATGAAATTGAGAGAATACAAAAATACGTCAATATGTGTTTGGCTATATTTGTGTCCATGTGTAGTAACATTAACATGCTCCTAAGTAGCACTCTACTGTCCAGCTGTGCTATAAAAAAAAAGGTTTTGCATTCTGCTTGTGTTTGATCTACACAGAAATAATATGAACTGCTGCATACTGATAAAAAATAATGCTGAAACTGGCACTGCTGTATTGTACATCAGATCTTTTAAAATTGCTAGCTGAGGTTTTTTGCTATAGTAACTCCTCAGAGGCATAATGAAGTTCATCAGTCACTGGAACTGTCTTCCTGCTGTGATTTGATTTACTAAAGTATCCCAGATGAAAATGATCTGCAAACAAATGTAAGGCTAAATTTTGTTTGTGTATTTTACTGACAACATATTTGCATGTGTTAGATTCTCTCTTTTACCCTTCCCTTCTTCCTGTTATGTACAAGGAGACACTGGAATCTGCATAGATACTTTTTAACTTCCTAGCTTGTCAATTCCTCAAAGCTTGAAAGAGATGAAGTCCTGAAATCTGACAAATACACACTAGTAATTTCATTAAATAAATGTAAAAATTAGTTTGATGTTGTCTACTTAATTCTTACTAGGTTGTGATCCAGAAGTCAGAATCACCACCAATTCAACATAATTAAAAATCCTTGATCAAAAGAGACTGGATTATGCAAACTGAGAAACAGAAGTGACAGTCTAGCTTATTAAAATCATCCTTCTAGACCAGATTTAATGGTATAATTGGAATATACTTTAACTGCACTGACCTTGTATGTATTTTCTTTGGGATATGAAGAAATAAAATTAACATTCCATTAAGAAACTGTCTCTGCTGGATTTTTTTAAAAATGAGTTTGAGTTTCCACTGTGCAAATGACTGAATATACATATGGCTTTACAAATACTTGTACTTTAAAATTCTTAATATCTTGAAGAAAAAGTCCTCAATGTTATAGCCCTGGTAATCTTAGGAAAAGTCCAGAACCCCTTTTTTTAATTTCCAGATACTGTACAACAGATTGAATTTGGGAAATCTTACAAAGATAGTGATTGCAATACACCAAGGCATTAAAATGTGCTAAGACAGTAAGATATTTTAAGTCCATTCAAAATATGAAGCTGGAGTGAAAGTAAAATTGAAGAAAGAAACCCAATGAACAGACAACCCATGCCTAAACCTAGTTGCTTATTTAAATGTCTTGCTGAATAAGAGTCTGAAACATAGTATTACAGTTAGCTGGAACAGCTAATCTATGGAAAATCCTGATATTTCATTTCAAAGAAGAATGCAAAAATCTAGATTTAACTGCAAAATGGAAATACCAAAGTATTTCAGCTGAAAGATATGGAAATGAGCTACAGAATATCTGAAAAATAATTGAATTCATAAGACACCAACATAATATCATATAAAAACTTGAATGAATGAAAGTTAAAATGAAATGTTTACCATATCAAACCCTTACTTTGTCAAAATAGAAAAGAGTCAGACCACTTTGTATGAACTTGTTCCCATTAAATATTTCAGCCAAGTCAACAAATTCACACGTGCTACTTAGATTTGGACAAAGCAACACTTTGCAAGCTGATGGTAACGTCACAATGCTGCACAAAGAAACTAAGTTAGTGACACCACAGCTGACTTCCTGCAGCCAAAATCGCAGTACTGTCAGTAAAGTGACAGCAGGGAGTGAAAGCTAAATCTGAACTCCTGAAGAACTAACAAGGCGTGCCTATGCAAGTCGTACCAAAAAATGTTAGCTTTTTGTGCTAGTACCTTTGAATGCCATTTGGGTGCTTCCCTAGGAGTTTAACATGGAAAAACAGTTTAGTGCAAATAATTAATACTTGTCATTGTTTTGTTTAGAAAGGTAGGCTACACTTAAATTCTTATTTTGGAATAAGACCTAATAAGTCTAATCTGCTGTAGGCATTGTATCCCACTTTTTTATTTGCAAAGAAGAAAAAAAAACAGTTACAAGAGAATTAGCAACTCAGATAATTTTAAACTTTTGTCAGAATCACATTTCATCTGGTTTCTTCTATTCCCTTCTTTCATGCAAGATCTTTCTCAGAATTTAAGAGACACTGCACAGGCACTAAGAAATCTGTGCAGAATAAAGGACATGTCTCACAGCTGCTTCTAGGGCAGAGCAGGGAAATTTTTCTTCAGCCTCTGTGTTCCCCTGAATTGTGTAGTGGCAGTAAACTCTGCCAGTCATTCTCCTGGCCCAGTTTTCATCTGAGTGCTTACCAGCTCAGCCGTTATCTTTATCCTTGTCTGGACACAGGGGACAGCATTTGCTGCCCCGTCTCCATCGATGTGGCCTGCAAGGAGACGGAGGGAGCGCGCTGGGCTTCCTAAGGATCTGCCCTGGATGGTACACAAGCACACGGTTGGGCTCGAAACAAGAGCAGAATAATGCAATTGCATTCTTGCTTTGGCAACATCAGAGACATATTTCTGTCAAAACCTCCATAATTTATGCAAGAATTTTCCCTTCAGGAGAGATGAAACTAAGTCACAGCATTTGGATCAAGGTGGTAGCACCCTCTCCCGGGAACTGGAGAGTTCTACTTTTAAACTTGGATTTAGTTCAGCTGAAAAAGCAAAAGATCAGATTGAAAATTTGAGTCTGTATTTAGACTCTGAGCTCATCCGGAGCTTTTTAGCATTCATTTTCACATAGAGATACCATCAAGCAGGGCTGAGAATGTTAGTTTTAATGAGTTACAACAAACCTTTGTGTGATATGTACCATAGAATAATGAACCTCTGTTCCGTGCTGACTTGGTTTGGGCGGGCATCCTTTTAAACATTGGGAAGTGAAAGACACAAATGCACCCCAGCTGTCAAATTTTGTATCAGAAATTATTTGGAACAGTTGAGATATCAAACCATAAAAAGAGGGTTTTATAAAGGAAAAGCCAACTCAGCCTTAAAATAAACTTCGTATCTTTCAGGGCACAGACTTCACATTTTTCACTAAAAACAAAGCTTTGATGATTCTCAGAGGTATGTAAATTCTGCAGCAATTCATTTATTCAGTGACAATACTCCACCTTCTAAATCAAACCTCCAATGTGTCATTATCCAGTAGCTCAGAAGTAGCTCTTTGTGTGAATACATAAAGACTCTGAAGCCTGTGCTGAAAACAAAAGGAAACCCCATTTGCTAACTGTTTGATGTCTAGTCTTAGAAAATGGTTTTAGAGCGTAGAAATTAAAAGGAAAGCATTCCTCTAACCCCTGTCTCTGTATTCACAGGTATTCTGTGGATCGCCACACTGATATGGACAGAGTATTCAACATCAATTCAGGAAATGGTTCGATATTCACTTCAAAACCCCTTGACCGGGAAACACTGCTGTGGCACAACATTACAGTAATAGCAGCAGAGATCAGTAAGTCAAGCCTAAATACGACTCCTGTCCCTGATGTAATGAATTTAGCCTTCTAGCTGAGTGTGTAGAAAGCGCAGCTGGACACATGTCAGGTTTATGGATAGTCCATTCAATACTAATGAAGAAGCAGTAACTCTGCAAGAGGTTATCTGCAGTTTTGTGTTTATTAGGGACACAGTTCATGAAGAGGTGACTTAGCAGGGAGAAAAGGCAACAGTTCTGTGTTTTCTGATCAGTAATAGCCATTTTAAATTTTGAGCATGGTTTTTAAGTTCTGAAACTGGCATGCTGCAAAACAGATGGTTTAAAGCCAAACTGCATTCCTTGGCTGAATTCAGTCTCGTTCAAACTGGATGTTTTCAAATAAAGGTAAGGTGGCTGGGCTGAGCTAGGTGCCCAGATCTTAATCAGTTTTATGCATTTCCATTTTTTACTTTGTGTCCATCCTTTGAAATTACAAGTTGTATTTACAAATCAGTCTGTCACTTAGTTTAGGATTGTTCCAAAGTGGCAATCTTGTGATAACACTGCATGTTGATTTTAGAAGTCAGAATGCCGGGGGTCTAAGATAAGGACATGTATTTGAGATGGCCATAATAAACAATCCTCTTTGTTTTAATGCATTATCTATAAATTCGTCAAATGCTCAAATATCAGGGAATGCAATTCTATTTGCTTTTGCAGAGTCACAGTCCCCATGTTTATGGTGGAATGGTAGATAAATTCAATATAAACACCAATTCTGTGACTGTCACAACATCTCTCTGCAACTCAGAGGCTAGAAAGCTTTTGATTTTTCTGAGACAATGTAAGCTCTACTTTCTTTTGTTGTATGTGTATATGACTCCATTACCATACACTACACTAGGTAGTTTATATAGATTACCTATACACTGCTTAACAGTGAGAAGAGTGTAAAGAGCTCAAGATTGCTTAACTTTATTGTGTAAGTCTTCTTTAAAACTGAAAACCAATGTTAAACAATGCCACTGAGGCAAGCAAATGGGGTTGTATGACAGAGTAGTGGATATGAGCCTATAGGAATTTTAGGGCATTAATAGTTTTCTCCTGCTCATGAAAGTTTGTACCTTTTAATGCTAGGTATGGGATTTCAGCACATGAAACACTATTACTCAGGTGGTCATGTTTCTATTAAGTTCTTGAAGGAGAGATCTAGGATAAAGAGTTGTACACTGCAGGCAGCTCCTGGGTAGAGCAGAAGGGGAAAAATAAATGCCTAAAAAGGGAAGAATAGCAAGAACATTTAGTACTGACAATAGCAAGAATGCTTGCTTTGACCCCAGCAGGGCTAAAATAACGGGCAGCGTAGAAAATTGTATACTGTCTGAAAACCAGCTTAGCATCTATAGGAAGGACTCATTTGGTTTCTTGCTTACTCTCCTAAGCACAGACCTTCTACTGCACCAAACCCTCTCAGCTTAACCTCTTGTGTCTGACATGGGCTTCTGTCTTAATTACCATTCGTCTTTAGTCTGAATCCTTTCAGGCTGCAGCAAGCTGCTTCCCAGGGTGTGCTTTACTAAGTCTAGACCAAATTTGGCATAACTAGGGTAGATGTCTTCCAAAGGCAATTTTTTGGTTGAAATGTAGCTAATGTTCTGATCCAGGACACTTCACTGATTTTAGTTTCAAGAGACTAGACTGGAAAGTACCACTGCTTATTGTTCCTGGCTAAACCCAGAAGTTTCTAGCAAGGCTACTTACAGTCCCATTCCACTAAATTCCATAGAATCACTGATTACTATCAGTGACATTACCTCATCAAGCTCCAATACATTTCACTGAAGTCATCTAAAAAAATATCCAGTCAAGTTACAGGCAGGATGTGCTTTCAGATGGGTAGGTACTCCCTTTGATATAGAAAAAAAAAATTTTAAAGTCATAAAGAGAAACACCTTTCAGTGATGACTGTTCTTGATTTCACTTTACAGTTAAAAAAAAGGAAAAAAAAGATACAGAAGTTGTTTTGCCTTTGTCTAGAACTGTCAGTAAGTGTAGATTGCTCCATTTCTAAATGTTCTCCTTTTTCACCAGTGTGAGCTGCAATTGCTCAGCAGCCCAGAGAATCAATCACGCTGTGACTGCTGCAAATAAATAGTTGGTGAAACACCGGGTCAGTACCTCTGCCACAGCCAGACAGCAAACTGGCACTAAAACGCAGGGCACAGGTCTAGTGAGTCACAGCTGCAGAATTACAGCTGATTTACCAGAGACAATTCCCAGAGTATTTTTAAATAGTTGTTACTTAACACATAAGGGTAAGTCAAACACTGGCAGCAGGACTTTGAGGCTGTATTCTGAAAAAAACCCACTTTAACAGTTTGGTTGCTGGCTCAGCAGAAAATATATCCCTGTAGAGAGAAATAGATGTAAGCAATTTGTTGAATCTATGGAGATGGAGCCCAGAAGTAATTAAAGGCTAATGCAAACAAATTAACATACATCAATTAATTTGCACAAATAATTTGAAAAATGATGACAAAAAAAATCCAAGCAAAAAAAGACTTGACGATGTGTATTAATTTCCATTAAATCAGAGCAGAGGCATAATATGTTCATAGAACCTAGAGTTTATGTGAAGTTTCTGCTTATTACAGTATCATTTTAAATTTTGAGAACCTTAAGCACCTAGAAGGAAAATGAAAATATGTAGGTTTAGATTTAAAAAGCAGGAAAGAAAACAATACTCCTTCTCGAGAGAAGAAACATGTTTGCCAGTATATTTGAATGGTTTTATTAGAAAAGTATGCCCTATGAAATCGCCTTGCCAATAGACCTGTGACTTCAAATGAGTGCATTTGATTTCTGCCTGTTATAAAAATTCAACTTTTTTTATTGATGTATTTTAGCACAGAATTCAGCCTAGTCTATATTATACATAGACTGTTATTTTATACCTCTAATGAATTTAGCCCAATGGCTCATATTAGAAAGAGGTTTATGCCTGATGGAATCATATTAACTTCAATGGGACTGTGGAGCCTTAAAGCACAATATTTTGTCCAAATGACTGAGCTCTGTAATACAAATACACAGTGCCAATTTTGGAGAAGGCATTCTCACATTTATGAAAGTATGATAAACACATTAATAGGACTTTTATTAAAGTCAACAAGCTACTATAATGAATAAATTGAAGCTACTATAATAAATAAATATAATAATAAAACCAACAAGCTACTATAATGAATGCTTGTAGAAGAATATATTGCACTATTTTTTCCCTTGAATCGTAGGTTAAAATGCATCAATAAAATATATTAACATGGGCAGGAAATCAACATAAGAAAATTCAGTGAGCCCTCATGTAAGAGAGGGGAAGGTATTTATTTCAAATGAAACTTATTTCAATCACGCTCCTTCCCTCTCTCACATTCCCATACCCACATACTCCTAGGTGGATATTGTGTGATATGGACCACAAAGGAGACAGATCGATGGAAATGTCTCTTGGGTTTCTTTTGATTGGTGATGACAGGTTTGTTTGGGGCCACATCTTGTACATTTTAGGAGCCAGTGGTTGTTATGGTGTGACTTTTTGCCTCAGAATCTTGCCTATTTCACCATCCATGGCTCTAGGTAAGGTTGCTGCCATTGCTTCTGTTCCTTATTCTGTGTATCTTTTTGACTAAAGCCTATCTTCTCCCAACAGGAAAAGGAATGGTCTATACAGTGTGGTGCATTTTCACATTTTCATTTTTATCCAGAAATATGACAGCATTTTGATCAGTAATCTGTACTCAGGAATATCCTTGTCAAATTCAATCTCTCGGCACTATGCAGTCCTTATAGGGAAAAAAAGGATTGCTTACACAGGGGGATCTGCATGTTCTGTCTATACAGTGCTTGTGTTCTTCAGGTGATACATGTTAGTATTTACTCTAGAACATCAGCCAAGTAAATTCACAACAGGTTAGAAAGCATTTGTAATCACAGCTGCAGTTACTGTTTCCATAATGATAATTGTGGTAGCTTAAGGAACTGTGCCACAAAATTTGTAGGGCACAGAGTATTATATTTAACAAGTGGAAAAGAAAAAACCCACTCAGTCTCATCCTCTTGGCTATTCAGTCTTCCTGTTTGAGAGCTAAGGAAGGGACTATGTTCTAGATACTTCCCTGCCACCAAACAGTATCTGTTAGGCTAATAAATAGATTTAATTTAGTCCCCGTATTATGTTACATATATCATACATACATTCATAATCGTACTTGGAATGGTCAAAGGAATTTGTAAATCCTGGGCTCCTACTCAGTCTTAACTTTATAGTTTATACAGAATTAGAGTAATGATACCACATTTATCCCATAAAACATTCACCAGAAATCAGCAGAATGTAACTGAAGTGCTGCGAGTGAGAAGAAGCAGAGAAGGTCTGCCCTTTTCTTCTGCTTCACTGAGTTGGTAACTGAGCTAAATAAAATCTCCATTCTGGCTTTGTCATTTCAGACAACCCCAAACAAAGCAGCCGTGTCCCAGTGTTCATTAAGGTTTTGGATGTAAATGACAACGCTCCAGAGTTTGCCGTGTTTTACGAGACCTTCGTCTGTGAAAATGCAAAGGCAGAACAGGTGTGTTGTCTACTTGTACTAAGAAAATATTCCAAATTAAATGAGTTTTGCTACTACTCTTGCATTACCTCATCAAGAGGTGTATTTGCATTGCATCAAACTTAATTGCAAAATTAAACAGTGGCTGCACAGTATGTGATTTCACTTAGTATTCTTCCAGCTAACATGATGGTGTGCTTTCGAGTGTTATTTTCTGTACTGCACCTTGTTACCACTGATTCATTTTCATTCCTTGATTCTCTGCTGTATTCAGGCACCTCCACTGTCTCCTTCACAAACAATTTCAGGTCTGTATGTGTTACAGGTCCTGTCTGTGACACAACTGTTTCCTGCCAGATAACTCTCAGTCTGCCACTCCTATTGCTAAGTAGTTCAAAGTAGCAGATGATTTGGAAGATTCAACCAAACAATTTCTGTGACATGAGATTTGGGTTGATAAATATTAAGTCAGCTTGGACTCTCTCACCTTTCGTCTCTATTGCTTGTCACATGCAGAGGTTTCCTACCCCTCTGGAGTGGCATCAACCTAAGCCTTCTGTTGAAATCAGCGTGATTTTCCTGCCAGCTTTCAAATGCATTATGTTACTTGATGATGGTATAGGATATAATAGTATGGTGATCCTAAACAGCATCAGCAGCATGTGGACCACTTTTCTTAAGCTCACCATAGCAACATCATCTGCCTTGAAGCAGAAGAAAAATATTAATAGAAAAGTTTGCTTTTATAGTTTTTATTTAGAGTACATAAATAAACATAAAGTTCACTGACTTAGGAGATAATTTTGTTCTTATTGTTTCAGCTGATTCAAACATTAAGTGCTGTTGATAGAGATGACTCTTACAATGGACATCAGTTTTCATTCTCCTTAGCTCCTGAGGCAGCCAGCAGCTCAAACTTTACACTACAGGACAACAGAGGTGAATTTCTAGCAAGACTTTTCTTTATTATCTTATCCTTGCTTGCAGTCTTCAGATGAAGATTTAATGCTTGCTTTGTGTTTCCAGACAACACAGCAGGGATTTTCACCCGAAAAACCAGATATAACCGGCATGAAACAAGTACCTACTTCTTGCCAGTGATAATATCAGACAATGATTACCCCATCCAGAGCAGCACTGAAACAGTGACTATTCGAGTGTGTGCTTGTGACCATCGAGGAAAGATGCTGTCCTGTAATGCAGAAGCCTTGATTCATCCTACTGGTCTTACCACTGGGGCTCTTGTTGCCATTCTTCTGTGTATCATTATATTACTTGGTAAGTAGCTCCGGGACATTTTGTTCCTTTGGTGGTTATTTTGTGTTGCTGTAGTGATTATTCCAAGACAAGGACAAAGGCAAAATAAAGACATCGTTGTCTTATCCTGTACATATATTATTGTATTTCCTCCTCTGAGGGCTGCTACAGACGGGGAGTGTAAGGCACAACCTATCTAACATTAGTTATCTAAAAGTTAGCGATATATGAGGAAGAGGACACAGCTGGGCTTCACCCTCTGGTCGATGGAAAGAGACACCTGTAGAGTGACATTCAGACCATCCTTTATTGGTATCTGAGGAGGACCAAACCCATTGCTCGCACCCCTCTGCAGGTGCCCATCCCTTTCTGTTGACCATAGAAGGAGGCAAGATAACTTCATTTTGAAGAATTAACTTCCCATTTCTAAACTGAGGAGAAACAAGTCTCAGTGCTTTTTCTCTGTTGGGAAAGGATGCTGAGTGATACTGAAGGACTCTCTCAAAGGCTGCAGGGTTCTCCATTTCAGCCACCTCTAATTAGAGAGAGGTTGGATCCTGAGTGTGGGGAATGTGCAGAACTCTGGCTACAGCATTTACAGGTAGTCAGCATTTAATTTTTTTATCTATAAAAATAAGGACAGTTTGCAACATCTCTGGCAT
Organism: Acanthornis magna; assembly: GCA_036785705.1. Taxonomy (NCBI): domain Eukaryota; kingdom Metazoa; phylum Chordata; class Aves; order Passeriformes; family Acanthizidae; genus Acanthornis; species Acanthornis magna. The sequence goes on from JAWUZG010000025.1 coordinate 12,837,281, forward strand.
TCGTCTCAGGTTACTCCCCTCTTTTACTGCAAACAGAGATAGTTGATCACTTAGCCATCAGCTGTACCTGTTCATCTAGGGACAATTGTACAATACTGCACAGGCTGTTCTCTGGGAGATATTTATTAGGATGTTAGGAGGAAAAAAGGGAGTCAATTTTACAGCAGTAGGGTCAGGCAGGGGAGAAAATGTTTCCTTCATGATTCTTCTTCTTTTTACCATACTCATATCTTCTTTGGACATGCTTATCACCACTGCAGAGTCATCCTGATCTTTACTTTTAACAAAATTTCCCTCTCTGGTAATGAGTCAAAGACAATGTCGTGGTTCTCAGACTTTACCAATATAGTCATCGCTTGTTCAAATAAGCTCTATCCCATTTTCAGAAAATATTCCCACAATAATAATCTGATCTTTAATTCACCATTAAATTCATTTTTCAAAACATGGTATCATTGCCCCTAAGGGCTGAGCTCACTTTGTATTAAGTTCCTTACCAGAAAAAGTAATGTAATGCTGCAGGTAGTCTTGCACTCGTTAGTACAACTGTGCTCATTAATATCAATCTGACATTAAACGATTTCCTGTTTTATGTCAATCGAAAATAATTGATTCTGTGTGCTAAGCAGCACTTTATGTCAATTACTGCTCATGCCACCATGCACCATAAGCAGATTTTCAATTAACTCAGCTATATAATTTTCTATTTTCAGGTTGGTTGCAGGGTTTGAATGTGCAACCACTACTGAGTGAAAAACAATACTCTGGGCAGACCTGAACCACAACTCAAAGTTTAGCACCAACAAAAAGTGCCTGTAAATTGCTAGGTTTATATGCAGTTTGAGTAAGTTTAGCATCTTATCAGGAGGCTTCAGATGCTGCTGAACACTCACATGCAAATAAAGTTGACGTATTTCAAAATATAGCTTATGTCGGGGTCTTTTTCCTGCAAGTTTAGTACAAAACAGTAAAATCCACATATCAGATGTGACGTAATTATCAAAGTCTCATCTTTGCATGTTCTGTGTAACACTGTTTTTGTAATGAGATAATTCAGCAATACTTCCATGTAAAATCTGTAATTCCTACTCTTTTTTGGACCGTTCTGCTAGTCACTGTTCCAGAAGCCCATCCTAAACTGGCGCTGTGTTTTTCAAGTTCTCCAAAATGTACTCCAGCTACCTCTGTTCTTTCATACACACCTTTCACCCATCCTTCCACACAGTGACACAGCTTTTTGCTCTTGAGGAAGAGAATTGTCTCTTACTGCATTTTTGCACAGCAGTACAAAGAAGCATCACTCAGGTTAGGACCCTTCTGTGATGCCATAAGTAAATCCTCATCATTAGGCTGAGATCCTAATGCTGTCTGAACCACCCCTCCTAATCCTTCAGCTTCGCCATCTATTTCCTTTCAGCTCATATTGAGAGACTTTCTCCCTTATTCGCAGTATTCCTGTGGTAGGACACAGCATTTTCCTATTTTATCCTGTCTTCTTGGTGACCCTCCATAGTCAATCTACAAGATGTTTGGGCACATCTACAGATAGTATTTTGCTCTAACCAATCCTGCAACCCAACCAACCAACCCAATCCAAACCAACCCAACCCAAACAAACCCAAAAACCCAAATCAAACTAAAACAATCAAACAAAAACAAAACCCAAAGCAAAAAAACAAAACCAAACCCAACAACAAACTACCACAAATACCTCCCCAACCAAAAAAACCCCAAAAAACAAAACCAAACCACCCCCCCAGCCAAAGAAAACTCACTAGGTTTTTGTCTGTTAAAATAAACTAAGAATTATAAGGTTCAGTTGAATAAAGTTTTGGATTGGGGACACCCTTAGTCCTTGACATTGACCTTAAAAGGTTACAAATGAGGATGGGACTGAAAAAAAATTCTTTAACAGTTACTGTGCTTTGGCTCAGATGCAATTTTAGAAATGAAACTGACATGAAATGTCCTTCTGATCCACGTTATCATCTCACATCAACGAGTTTAGGCATTTCTGCTTTGCTTTGCTGTGAAAAAACTATAAAGACAGCAAGTTGTGTCTTTCCTTGGAGATTGCACAGCAGAGCTGAAATGCTGGGCACTGCACATCTCAGACTACCAAAGCAAAACTGATAGTAGAAATACGTCCCTGCTCCTTGAAACTGTTCATTTGTCAATATTCAGCCCTTTAGATCTTAATGTAGAATCCAGCTAAGAAATCTGAAATCCGTTTCTGTAGGAAAATGTTGCCCATATCCCTTTCCACCCTCTGTGTCCACTTCTCCAACAGTACTGAGAACCATTATTAAATAAAAATATTAAAATTTGGATCAGGGTCATGGAAAGAATTCCTTCCCTCCAGATAAATAAAAATTATGTGTATGCATACACACACACACACACACACACACACACACACACACACTTTAACACAAAGGACATAAAAAATGTTTTATAAATCTGCCTTAATACCTTTATCATATCTCATCAGTCCATTATTTAATTTGTGTACTTTCTAAGGTGATGTACACTGTAAAAACATTCCAGGGAAGTTAATAAAATTCAGGCTTTATATAGGCTGAAAATCCACTCCATATTCCAAGCTTTTCTTTTCCAGAGGATAGATTTACTCATCTTCAAACTCAGCTTTGCTAAGCTCAGTAGATACCATCCTTGTCCATAGCAGCAGTTGCATTTTTTCCAAAGGGTTCAAGCTAAATAACATCTGATGTTACTTATTCCGGAGAAAGTGTTTCTTATATCCCCACTCTCATGAAACTAGTTCTGTTCTCAAGGCAACAAAATTAGTATATGGCTCTGGGTAACAAAGTGCCTACTAGCAAAAAAGACACTCTGCTTGGTTTCCTGCAAGCTTGACGTCTCCTTTCTTCTCTGCATCCATGCCATTTCATCTCCCAAGGAACTCACAGGCGGAGCAAGCACAGCCTGCAAATCTGACATTCACATTTCCAGTTTTGTAAAACATCCTCTCAAACTTCGAATTCAAGCAGAGGCGCCGCATTTCTTCTGGGCTTTAATGGAGTTGGGGATTAACCTTCTTTCCCTTTCTCTTTCGCTGTTGTTTTTGTTTGCAGTTACCGTGGTGCTGTTTGCAGCACTGAGACGGCAGCGGAAAAAAGAGCCTTTGATAATTTCCAAAGAAGACATCAGAGACAACGTTGTGAGTTACAACGATGAAGGTGGTGGAGAGGAAGACACCCAGGCATTTGATATTGGCACGCTGAGGAATCCCGAAGCCATAGATGATAATAAATTACGCAGAGACATTGTGCCGGAAACACTTTTTATGCCACGGCGGACTGCAACAGCGCGAGATAACACGGATGTCAGAGATTTCATTAACCAAAGGTTAAAGGAAAATGATACAGATCCAACAGCACCCCCGTATGACTCGTTAGCAACCTACGCGTACGAAGGTAATGGTTCTGTGGCCGAGTCCCTCAGCTCCTTGGAGTCGGTGACTACGGACGGAGATCAAGACTACGATTACCTCAGTGACTGGGGACCTCGGTTTAAAAAGCTGGCAGATATGTATGGCTCAATGGACAGTGACAAAGACTCTTAATATGTTGTCATTTTTTTTCTTTCTCTTTTTTTTTCTTCCTCATTCCCAGAGACAGCATTGGGATATGTGAAGTGGCTATTTCTTTCTGTTTCTCCACAGCTGTGTGAAAGGGTTCTCTATTCTACCCATTTGAATTGTCTAATGACTGCAGTCTGTGTGGGTTAGCCATCAGAAAACTTTTTCTAGTATCATTTTATGAGCTTCCAAGAGGCAAAATCCTTATTTTTTGAGTGCATCCAGTTTACCAAGCCAATCTTACAGGCACAGCAGTAGTGGAGGGGAAAAAAAGGATCAGAAGGGGAGCAATATTTTTACTTGTTCTGCTTATATTGTAAATTGGAGTATATTACTGTTTAAGCTCACTTGCTTTTTACTTGTATTCAGACTATTCAGCTCAGACGACTGCTCTGTCGATTGTGTATTGCACATCCCAATGTAATGAGGTACCCTAGTTTACCCTATGTATTATAGTCAAAAGTAGTGGTGATGGAATGAAGGTTTATTATACAAGTAGAGTAAGCTGAGAAAAGAACATCAAACATGCATTTTACTCATGAGGAGGGTAGAGAGGCTTAATGGTCACTTAAACCTGAGCGTTTCTCTAGAACTCGCCATTGCCCCATTGCACTGAATCATACTAACACACACATATATATAGTTCATGGACTGCTCTGTATATATTCTTTGGACCTAGCATTGCTGGAGAGATGTGTGTGTGTGCACGTGTGTGTGTGGTCAGTAGCCCCAATATCTAATTCTTAGATGGTTTCCCAGTTCTAACCCAGGCTTGCTTTGCGATACAGGGAAAGTCATCAAATCCAGCTCCGGCTTAGGTTATGACTTGTGCTTTTGTTTGCGCTTCCTCAGTCGGCCCCCACCTGTACATCAGTCCAGTGATGGCCACTGTCCTGGGGAGGCTGGAGTCAGGATGTTCATATCCAGCTGCTCCTGCCTGTTCTCATGTGCAGGCAGGGAGGAGTAGCCTCAAGGTGACTGCCACCCTCTGGGGCAAAAGGAGCAACTGCAGAGAAGGAAAGTGCTTGTTTTGTCCTGACCTTCTCTGCGTGGATGTCCAAGGTGGATTCCTGACTGAGTCTCTGCCCAGTTTTGCTATCTGTAGAATGGGGAAATAATGCCTACCTCATTAGGATGTTGCAAGAACTACATTTGTCATTTGGAAAATGCATTAGAAGTGGAAAACACTGGCATTCTGCCAGAGGAAGTAACTTTCCATGCTTTTGGGTAGTTGTTTCCCTTTTTTTTTTCTTCCAGAGTCAAGCCCTGAATGAAAAAATAAGTGAGAATTAATGGTCACCTCAGTGGCCTGAAAAGTAGGGTTTATAACTATAATATTTTTTTAAATAAACTACTCAGCCAGGGCTGTTAAAGACTTCACCAAAAGGTAAAATTTTAACCACAAGTTTCTCTCTGTGTGTTTATCTGCTTTGCCAAGCTAAGTAATTTTTGTCCAGGTGTGGGGTGTGGGAAGATGCCATAATCTTGGGCCAAAACAGTTTTCTTTATAACTGCACACCACTCAGTATTTCAGTTGGTTTGTCAAACATGTAGTGGCTGCTCTTCAAACCCAGCCATCTGGAGAAAAAGAGGAGAGGTTATCTGGAGAAAACCTTAAGGGGCTGCCATGGGGCATATCCAGTTCCAGGAGTTAAATGCTGCCCTGTGTCCCAAAGTGAGGAACCAGCCCATGGCACTGTGCCAAGGAAAGAAGGAATTATTTTTTTAGAAGTACCTCATATGTAAATATTCTCATTTCTTTCATCTTTAGACAGTATTTAATATTAGAATTACAGGAACTGATCTATTTTTCCCCTCCCCCAAATTTTAAGTGAATCATTTCGAAAATTAAACAGCTCCAATTTAGAGACAAGAAAAAAGTTAATAAACAGAAAATTAAGAGGAATTAAAAATTAATCTGTAGAATTCATTACTCCTAGTGAGTTAAAGGGAGCAGTAAGAATCCCAAGTGTTAGACTTTTGCAGCCACAATGACAGAATTTTATGTTTTGTCAGAGAGCAAAGAGGCTCAGAGGGAAGGGGATAAGCCAGCCATGCTGCAGTCCTGGCTGGGTTGGAAAGGACTCATTCAGAGTGGGGGAGCCCAGAGTTTCCAGGGGTCCAGAGCCCTCTCAGAGTGTTTAAGTCCAACAGAGTGTAGTTCCCAACTCCATCACATAGTGGGGGCTGAGCTGCTGCACCCATCATAATGGCAATGGCATGGCTAGAGCCTTATGATGTCCTCCTGAGGGCCCCTAAGTCATTCAAGATGATACAAACCAAGCTTTTCATGGCTTCCTTGAATCTGGAACTTCTAGGAAGCAGTCTGTCCAAAAGCTGACTCTGGCAGATGGGAGAGACCATCTGGATTTCAGATATGTGGAGGAGCAGCAGATGCTCAGCACCAGCTGCCACGGGTCCCTCACTACACAGTCAGTGGGGCCAGAACATCCCTCCAGGGGCCCTCCCCAGTGGCTTTCTGACACACTCCTCTCTCACCCTTCACCCTGCGGTTTCCTCCAGCAAATTGCCTCAAGCTCAGAATCCAGCTGGATGCCCAAAGCGAGCCAGTGAGCTGTCCTTTGCCCTCCTGAAGCCCCTAGGAAACAGCTTGCTGTGTGGAGGGGATGGCAGAGGTGGCTGTGAAGCCCTTCGAGCCACCCCCAGCTCACTGGGAAGACGGAGTTGGTGGCACTTGGCTGAAGACAGCCCCGGTGCCCTGAAGGGGCTGGGCCAGCCTGCAAGTCAGCCTGCATTAGTCACTTCTTGGGATGGGATAATGAGACAGGAGGATCACTGAACTCCTTGTAACTATTCTCCTATGTTTGTGCAGTGATTTTGTCTGATTTAGTGATTGTTAGTGGCAGTCCAAGCACAAGTTTTGGGTTGGTTTGGATTTTTTTTCCTTTTAATTCAAAGCTGGTTTTATCTTGTCCATTGAGTGACGGAGTAAATAATAGAGAGTGGCTACTCGTGCCTGTCTTGTAAATATATTATATATATAAAATTATGTTATGTCACCACAAATATGGTGCCTGAATAGCAAATGCATTCTTCTTAGAAAATTTGAGTCAAACTTGCATCCAAATTATTATTTATGCATCTAGGTTTAGAGGTCTATTTTTTTCCTGCAAATTAAACAGATTTAGCATCTCTCACACAGAAAGGAGAATTCAATTCTTTCTTTTCTTCTTGCTTGGCAGTACCACAAAGTGCAATTTATAAAATCAGTACTGCATATTAAATATTGAAAGTGCCATATTGCAGTGAATACAAACCTTTGCAGTAGTATTTCTTTGCACTTTGTTGCATGGTGGCGTGCTAGATGATAGAAATGAGTATTTAACAAAGCTTTCACACAGTGCTACAGTTGTCATTTGTAGATAAACAAGTGTTGGACTATGGGCTGTGAAGTGGCTTTCAAGGCTGTTGTAAGCCTTCTCTTCTTAAAACAACAGAAAAAATATTTCAGCGGAAGAAATATTTATTAGGCAGTTTAACTAAGCCAGGTATAGAGATAAAAATGCAGTTGGCTTTTAATTTGGCAAAGCATCTGACCTAACAACAGGAAACATATTAAAAGATGCCAAGGAATTCCATGGAGTTAACATGAAGCAGGGACCTGGGAGACTATTCCAGCCATGCTACTGCAGAACAATAACATCTCTACATTTGAAATGGAATAAGGTTTCTACAGTAACAATTGCATCTCAGCTCCCAAGAGAGTCACTTCAGCCCAGAAAAACTGGTGGGGAGTTGTTGTTTTTGTTTTGTGTTTGCTGGGGATTTTTACCCCAGGAGATCTACATCAGGTTAAACCCAACTCTAACCCACAGCAGCACCAATGTGGGGAGGCATGGCAGCCCGTGCCTCCAAGGCATCTCTCTGTGCTTGGAAGAGAGCTGAAGCAAAGTCTTGCAGAAAGCACTGCACAACAGAATTTGGGGGTTTCTACAGGGCTTTACCAGCAGGACTGGGGTGTGTTCCCAAACTTGACACAGATGGAGTTGTGTCTAACCATCAGAAAACCAAATTGTCTGTATTTTTCAGTTATTTCTGTTAAAAATGTGCTGGAAAAGATATGTGGTAGAAGAACATGTCACCTGTACCAACACAAATATTTTCTAAATTTTTCCTAAGAAACAGATATATTTTTCTCGTCTTACTTCATTCTATGGACAGGTCTTTCTTCACTGTTAAATGTGAGTGGAAGAGGCAACCCTCAAGCAGTCCAATTTTGGAAGTAGCAGTCTACATTACAAGTTACAACTTTCCACTTCTCTGTCATGAAAGCAAAAAAACCAAATCCCACAAAACCAAGAAACTGAGCATCTGCAGTACCATAAAAACCAGAGCAGTCACAGAGAAGTGTAGCAGAGAGAAAAACCTTTAGAAATGTGTGTCTACACATGTACAGTATGATTAAAAAGGAGGGAAATAATGAACATTGGAAGCTGGCCATGTCTCAAAACCAGAATTATCCATGTTGAGCAGAACCAACAGTGCACTTCTAACACTTTCAGGTTTCCTGAAGCATCAGAGGGAGATCTGCATGGATAGGAAGACATCTTTTTTAGACCAAGCAACTTAAATCCAGGCCAATTCCATGTAGATCTCTTGGAAAGAAAGTCATGTGTTAAATTTCTGCAGCAGAGTTATCTTGGTGGTCTTCTGCAGGGTGAATTCCTGACAGTGCTTCTGAGCAGGTAACTCTCTGCAAGCACCACAGTGTTAGCTCTGCCTGCCACCATCTGTTAGAAAGGTCTCTCCACGTTTCCTTTGGCTATGAGTAGTATTGAAGTGTTTCAGAAGACCACTGTCCCAAATGGATGCTGCCATCCCCTGCCCATTTGCATTTCAATTAACTCTGCAGTCTGAGCTTCCTCATCAAATGAGACTTGACAAAGTCACAGTCGTTATGCTACTTCCAGTGAGTATGAGCTATGTCATAAGCTGTGAAAGGCAGGATTTTTCCAACCCATCTACACCTGTGAAAAAGCAGCCTTGTCCAACAAATGTCAAAGCCACAATATTTTTTGCTTTCAGTTCTGTCTTTAGAAAGACTTATTTTCTCAGAGATTGTTTCTGCACTTAGAGGAACAAAAGCATATTTAATGTCTACAGAGTCATGTATTGCTCCAGCAAGAGATAAAAACACACAACACCAACACAATGCTTTAATACCAGTCTCTGCCCTCAGCAGTTTTATTTAAGCCAGCTGAAACAATCTTGATCCTGCCCATCATTGTGCAATATTACACTTTTGACCCCACACCTGTGTTTGTCATACACTAAACAGTTTCCTGAGCAGTTAATAACATTTAGTGGTAGGTATCCAAAAGCCGGTGCTGGGGCTGCAGGAAGTACGAGTGTCAGAGAGCTGAGCATTTCAGGAAGAAGAACAGGAGGTGAATTTCACGGGGGGTGAGGGGAGGTAATCAGTCATGTGCAAGGCAGGCCCGTGGCACTTAAAAGCCGCAAAGCTATCATCTTATGTGTAGAGTTACTGGATTTCAAAAGACTTTTTACAAAACCTGCCCTTATCTTTTTTTCTTCATGTACCTCTTGCTTTCTATAAAAATAAACTTAAAAAAAAAAAAAAGGAAAAGAAAAAAAGGAGCTGCTATGTTTAAATTTCTCCTTCCACAAAGTCAATTTGACAAATAAGGCATAAGTCCAGCATATAGAGAAATTTTTTCCATTCCCACGGGCTTTTGACCTTTCCTATGAGACTGCACTATTTATGTAAATATACTTGGAGACACTTTCTATAAGCTTTTAGTTTTCTATGATCTATTACTTTAGTGTTTATTAAAGATACAAACTTATAGAATTATTAAGCATTCAGGTGAACACAACAAAGAAAGAACACTGCAAACACAAAATTGTTCTGGATTTTGACACATGAAAAACTCTTCAGAATCACTGTACTGTTTTAATTCTGTGATTACTTTCATTGCTTTGACAAATTAAAAGAAAGGCCTTATAATAAATGCTATGTGCATCTTAACTGTGTTACTGAGCGAAATCAATCTGGCAAACTCCTATTGCGAATTGTGATTTTTTAAACCCTTTAAAATAAATGCTTTTTGGTATTGATTTTTTTTTTAATTAAAAATACTTCCAAGCATAAATTGAAAATGATGCCTCCACCTGGGAAGATTTACTTGCTGGCATGCTCCAGCCACAGAGTCTCTCATGATGTCATCCCCTGGTTGTGCCAAGGAAGCCTCAGCATTGGATGGATATGGTCCTTGCTCGGCAGAGAGGGACATTCGTGGGTGATAATTTTGTCAGCCAAGAGGTTTACACCTAGAACTTCCCTGTGTTGCAAAGGGACCCATGCTGGAATGATGATCTCTTCTGCAGCGTGGATGGGCAATTTGTTTATGTCAGATGGAAAGTGTGCACTCTCTCCCTTATATTTCCTGTTCACTGTACTGGCTTCTTTTTTGGGGGTTGGGGGGCAGGGGGAAATGAAATTTAAGGATTTGATGAGAAACCAATTTGAACAACAATTTCTCACAGACAGAGTGAATTTGCCTTTTTGCAAATTGATTTTTGTAACAAGTTATTTATATGATATTACTTAATAAATTGTTTTTTCTAACTTGTTTTTTTTTCCTAATTCTCTCCATCTATGTTACGTATTTACAACACTTCCATAAAGATAAACCTTTGAAAGAGTTCTCCAGTCACTCTAAGACAAAGGGCTAAATTGACTCAGTCTTTGAAATTCCATTCTTAAGTGTCTGGCTTGCACCATGTTATAGAAGCAGTATTCTGTGATCTTTGAGGCCTCCCAAGAGTGGTATAATTCCAGAAGGCATCATTTAGTGATGGTTACTATGAGGAGAATATTAGTCTATGATCATTAGCCAAATTTTGACTAGCCATGGTTTCCCAGGAAAGCAGCAGGAGCTTTCTCAAGGTAAAGCATGCAGAATGCCTTTCTTTAAGCATATGAAGATCACATAATTTATAATAGCCCTGTTCAGTTATTTGTCTTTCATCAAATGAGGTTCAAAAAAATTTAGTCTCATTTCACTTCAGGAGAGTCCAAATGTCATTTGCAGTATCTTTTTACATAAGGAGAAGAACCTCCAGAGAAAAATCTTCATTTTAATACTTAATAAAAGAGCTTTCTATAGCTCCAAAAATTCCATCATGTTTAAAGGACAAAGACAGAGAAAAGAGTGGGAAAGGTCAGAGTAAAGTAATATTTCATCAAAAGCATTAGAATGAACCACAAAATCAAACAGTTTAACGCTGAATCCCATGTGGGGTTTATGAAAGAACTGAATAAGTTCTGTAACTGATGAGAAATTAGCCCAAACATCCACCTGCAATCTTTGGTGGACCTCCAGAAGAAAACCTCTGTATGAATAGCCAAAACCAAACAAAAAAAAAACAAAAAAAAACCAAACCAAAACAAAAAAAAAAAAAAAAAAAAAAAACAAAAAAAAAACAAAAAAAAACAAAAAAAAAAACCAAACCAAAAAAAAAAAAAAAAAGCTTTAAAAAACAATAGGAGATCACAAGATTATAAATGCATAAGTCTATGTAGTTTTTATTTACTTCATTATCTGAACACCAAGTCAAGGGAACTGAGCACTGCACTGTGCTGGAGGATGCATCCCCTGCACCCCTCACCCTTCAGCAGGGGCACAGAGAGGCTGTGCTGACCCCATCTCTCGGCTCTATTACTTTGTGCATCAGAGCAGCCCTCCAGGATTTCACAAAACCTCAGACTGAGCTTTTCATCTTCCAAACGACGGCATTAGCAGCAGAAGAAATCCTGGTTGTCCACCTGCTGTAAGGTGGTCCAGACTCTGCAACTCTCCACATGTGCTGAGGCTCTGAGAGCAGAACCATTTTTATTTACATAATAGAGGGATTGGTCATATTTCTTGTCTTCTCATTTGATTTACTGTATCAAAGGGCACTTCAATCATAAAGAAAAGTCAACTGAAGGGCAGCATTTCAGCCAGGAAATGTATTTTATTCTCCAGTATTAGTTTATCTGTGTAAAATTACTCCCTGCCACAACCAGCAACACACCGACCACAACCCCCGCAAATATTCATCTTTCATTAGTACTACCAAAGTCACCAGAGAGATAAGTCAGCTAGACAAGCCATTAAAGCCAGCAGTCTTTTACGTTTGTAAAGTTCCTATTGAATTTGTCTCCCCCTCCTCTGCCCCTCTGCTCTGCTGAGACCCCACCTGCAGTGCTGCATCAGCTCTGGGATCCCCAGCACAGAAAGGACATGGACCTGTTGGAGTGAATCCAGAGAGGCCAGGACAATGATCAGAGGGATGGAGCTCCTCTCCTGTGAGGAAAGGCTGAGAGAACTGGAATTGTTCATCCTGCAGCAGACAAGGTGTGACCTAATTGCCACCTTCCAGTACCCAAAGGGAGCTGAGAAGAAAGATGGAAAAGGATTTTTTACAAGAGAAGGAAGTGACAGGATAAGGGCAAATGGCTTTGAACTGAAAGATAGTAGGTTTAGGTTAGATATTAGGAAGAAATTCTTCACTGGGAGGTTAGTGAGGCACTGGAACAGGCTGCCCAGAGAAGTTGTGGATGCCCTATCCCTGGCAGTGTCCCAGGCTGGGTTGGATGGGGCCCTGGGTAACCTGGTCTAGGGGAAGGTGTCCCCCCTGCCCATGGCAGAGGGGTTGGAACTAGATGACTTTTAAGGTCCCTTCCAATACAAGCTATTCTGTGATTCTATGAATTTCAAGGACAGCTTAAACAAGAGAACCAAAGAAAAGAGCAAACATTTAAGATGCTATAATATTTGCACAAAAATTGCAGGAATTATCACTTAAATGAGCAGCCAAGTGAATTCAGTGTTAGTTCTTCCAATCTCACTCTCAGATAACATTCCTTCTGATGCTGCAAATGAAATTTGAGTTAGTTGGATAAGGCACAAATTTAAAAGGAAAAAAATACTTATTCTTATCCAAAGTTTTTGAAGCTTTTCCTCTTTCTTGCCAACACTAGTACATCTTTCCCTGGTTATAGTACAGACAGTTACTAGCAAATACCCACCCTCTGCATTTTCTTTTCTCCTAACTGACTGATACAAATAACAGTTTCTCAGCAGTTGTCTATCCCCACATCAGATCCCCAAACACCTCTCTCCCTCCAATCAGAAAGGATGGTTGCACTTCCTTTACTCCCCACACAGAAGCAAACATGAGCATCGTCAGAAGTCCTCAGTCACTCACTGTTTCTAATTGCTCTAATACTCATTACCCATTTTTTAACCTTGGCAAACCGCAGAGTGCACAAAAACAGATATATTTTTACTAGCTATGGAGACACTCATGGCCTGATAGGACCTTATTATCATATCCTACTTTATTTAAGCAAAAGAGAAGCAAATTTGCCATGATCAAGAGAACAGAGTCAGGAAGACTATATGCAAGGGGACGTGCTAATCTGAAATTTCCAAAAACCTTTGGCGTGGTTCCTCCTTTACAGAAGGAAAAATCAACCAAACAAACCAAGCCAACCACCCCTCGCCCTCGCCCCATCAAACAAAAAAAACTAAAACCCCAGGAATCTCCTAAATACAGCTTTCCTTGTACCGCTTGTTGGAATTTTGCCTTTCTTAACTCAGAACTTGGCTGGCTGGCTGCTCATGCATGCATCTTAATTAATAACCAAATGTATAAATCCCCCACTGATTGCTTTTACATGTTTTTTCTAAACATCTGCTTCTACCTTCATTGTTAGACAAAGCTGCTCTCTTCTACAGCTCAGCTGGGGAACTTATTTCTCTCTCTCTCAGAGTGCAATTGGGTATTTCATGTCAATTATCTTAATTGGAAGAAAGCTTAACCCATTTCCCAATTACAGCTCCAGCTTATTAGAACAAACAAACTCTCAGACCTCCCCTGATAAAATAAACCCAAAAATGCCCCCAAAGAACAAACCTAAACTTTGGTAACAAGACATCGAAAAGGGGACTGAATAAAAGAGCTCTGGTAAATGGAAGGAGAGTGAGCTGGTGTAGGAACATAAGGAGGTGGTGTGGGTCTGACTGGCTTGGTCTCTGACACTGCATTCCCATCTGTCTGTTTTCTGGGGGCTCACAGAGGGAGCACTGCTTCATATTTTTCTCCCCCACAGACTAAGGTGTATGTGTCAGAACTAAAAGCAGAGGCAGGTGCATCTTTGTTTTGCCACTGCTGGGCATTTTGCTGGCCCAACATTTTGTTAGCTGTCGGAGTAGGGAGCCAGGTTCTCTCTGCCTCCTCCTTCTCACACTGGCCCCAGATTTTATCACTCGTTTTCAAACAGACATCAACCTAATATCTATTGCCAAAGACAAAAAGCCTAAAGAGATAAAAGTAATCCAGAGACAAGAGGGCCAAGCCATCTGCTCCTGCTTTGAGTTATAGCTCAGTTAGCCACGGCTCTTCACATGGCCTTCATCCTCTTGCTTAGCCATTTTTGTGTTCCAGTGTCAAATGCACCCCAGACATATCCTTTATTACACATCTGTGAAGACAACAGATTTAAACCATTTTATTTGGCTTCCCAGGGATGTCATCACCTTTTGGAGCAGCATCCAGCTTTTATGCACACGTTGGACGCTAGCTAGGTGTAGAAATTATTCTACATGTTATACTACCTACTTGCACAGGATAAATGGGCCAAACATTTAAGCGATGAAGTTGTGATATTCTTGCCCACCAGCAGCATCTGCCAGGCAGTGATCCAATGATGAGTGTTTCCCTCTTGCCCAGATTGCATGTTCAGGGATATTGATTATGATGCTATTTTGATTTTGTTGCTTTCTGGTATTGTCAACATTCATCTAAATAAATTCTACAGTTGTTTTTGAGAAGCAAAGAAAAGTCAAAACTACACTTTGAGATTCACCGCTCTAATATCTTGGTATTTAATCAACCTGTAATATAGTATTGATTACAAATACCGTGGAGACAAGAGATTGTTGCTTGTCTTTAGAGCAAGTACTTCTTGTACCTCTTTATTGCAGAAAGAGCCTTTCAAATGTTTTGCTACCAAATATCCATCTGGCCCACAGGCTCTATCACTTTCACAGTCAGAATTTTATCATTGATCCTGGCAGAAGGGAGATGGGACTCCTGAAAGGCAATGCAGGTTAACTGTTTGATGACCAGCATGAAGCGCAGCAGAGGACAAAAAGGGGCTCAGATTATAGATGTTGCTCCTGAGGACTATGAAATAAAAGAAATATGTGTGAACAAATATCTCTGGCAGGAAGGGCATGACATATAAAACATTGTGCCAAACATTCAGCATCCTATGTTATTGCCCATTAACCATTACCTTGCAAATCCAAAACAAAACTCACATTCTGTGTCAGCTGAGCCATCATTAAAACCTGTCAGCTGTCTGCTTTCTCTCTCTCCATTCCTCTCCACTGGAAGGTCATGTCTTTCCTGCAGGCAGTGCTTGCTTTGTGCCAGCTCTGCTCACCCCTCCTGCATCCCCAGCCTCCAGACCAACTGGACCAAAGCTGAACTTCAAACTTCTATTTCACTGAGCTCATGTTCTTGCATCTCCTTTCTTTTATCTTCTGGGTGACCTACATACTTCCATAAACATTTACACCATATATTAAATATATATATATAAAGCTGTTATGCTAGTGATTTCACATGCCGATCAACTCTCTCTTGTCTTTTGAAACCCCAACAGCTGCTTTTCCCACTCTCTGATTTACCCCTGCAAGTGTGAATGGACTATTCACATTTCACTGATGCAGGTAGTTCTGGGCACTCACTAGGTATGTTTTAATCATTGGTAAACTCCAAAAGACCTTTTCTATATGTCCAGTTCTGGCAGATAGGTCCAGTATTGTCAGCGTGAGTTATTCCTGTCACTGCTGGAGCTAATGGTATGATGAAGTGAGAAAATGCGAACTCCAGAAGGTATTTTGTTTACTCAAGGAAAAACACTTCCCCACTTAGACTGCCTTCCCACTGCCCAATCTCTTTGGGACAGGTAAATTGGAGGAAAAGGTTTAACAGGAGTAGAGTTTCAAAAACTTTCCCATTTTATTCTTTTGGGTTGGAAACATCTTCCAGTGAGCAGTGAGTTGGAGATCACCAGAACACTTTCTAGGCTCCTTGGCAAATAGTGCACATATTGTTGTTTGGTGTAAGGAGTGTTGAGTTTTGGAAAGAGAGACACAAATATCATTCCTCCAACACTGAAAGAAAGACCCAAATAGTAGCTTTAGGAAAACCTTTTTCCTGTGACCACAGTGGCCTGTTAGCGCTCTCTTCCTACTCCTCCGTTCCCTTACTATCAGCCATGGAAGAGGGAGGCAAGAGCTTGTGTTTGTCCCACCTAAGTACACAAAGGGTTGGCACTGGAGGAAATGTAAAGGAGTGTTGAGGGACAACTACAAAAACATTATTCCTGACAGAAATATAACTTGGACTGTCAAAATGTGTTAGTGGCCATATTTACATCTCTCCCATAAACCTGAACCATATCAGGGGCAAGGGGGATCAAGGTGAGCTCAGAGATTTAAAGACTGCTCAAAAAAACATGGTGTTGGCTTCTATAACCTGAAGGCTCAGAAGCTGACTTGGAATTTCTTTGCATATGATGATTGTTTAGTCTGTCAGTTCAGGAAAACTGAAGGCTCTAGTCCTGGTGCATAAAGTGAGAAAAGTACATCAGTCTGGGCAAGATGCATGCCCTGTGTTCTTCAAGTCTGGGACATGGATTCAAACTCTAACCAATCTGAACTGTCACTTTAAAAAACACTTCCACACTTGTGAAGATATGCTGATATGCTCCAGGTGTGAGAGTTGTACTTGTGACTGAACATATACTTGTAACCAATGTCCTGTTAGCCACTGCTGGTTTCAGTCCTCAGAAACACTGCTGCTTCTCTGCATTAGACTTCTCATTTGTTTGCTCTGTAGCAACTTCGAGTCATTTACTACAAAGTCAGAATAAGAACACCTAGACCAAGAAGGTTTGGAGAGAGCTCACAAATGTGAATATACTCTCAGACATAACAGGAAATTAAGCAGAACATAATTTTGTCATTTATTGCAGAGGGGTACACCAGTACTTTTGTATTAAGCCAATTTCAAGGAAATGAGCACTGTAGCTGTCCCCACCAATGGAGCAAGTTTGTGAATATGGCAGTAGTTGCTATTATGTCCTGGATTAATGCAATACCCTCCTTTGCTGGCAATGGACGATGGCACCTCTAGGAGGATGCTTGTCTAATCAGATGTTGCTTGCCATGTCATGGCTTCATGAAGTCAGCTTTGTTCTGATGCACAGTAATTATATTTAAGTTGCACTAGGCTGCACATTTTGAATGAGTAAATGACACTTTGGCACATCCTGGCTGTAAAAGGTCTTGGAGTTAGCTTATTTACAAGAAAAGAGGAGAAGGAAATTAAGTCCTCATTCTCCTATTACAGTGTGTGCGCAGATCACTGCATCTGTGCAGAGCAACAGAGCAAGCCAAGGAATAATTTACTATGGTATCAAAGAGGAAAAAATTTTGATGTTACCAAATATTTAGTATTACTGAAACATTTATAGTCCTGTCATGCAAACTACTCTCTACCTGAACAGCCTAAAACTCACATACATGTAGGTATTCAGGTTCTTTCTGTCTTACAGATAATTCAAACTCAAGAGTCATTTTTTTTAAAACAAAGTGGTTTTGTCAAGTTAAAAAAGGTCAAACTTCTTGTGTTCTCTCATGTTTACTTCTATATATGCTAGAATGAGTCTGCCAGGCATAATGACACACTTTATGACTCAGACATGTTGATAATTCTATGGAGACTTAATGTGAATTTGTATTTTGAGCTTCCTTAGCTCTGGCTGATTTGAAAGACTTGACTCTTAATTTAAAGTGGTTATTTATTTTTAAAATAATTTTAGTCACTCCAAATAAAACTTCCATAAGGGAAGCACCATCAGTCTTTTTAACTAAAGTGGCAGAAATAGTATCTTTATAATGTGGTGTCTATTGTACTTAAGGCTTGAGTTACAATTAGCACAATGCTCCTTCCAATTCCCCATCTTAAAGAAAGGTGACTTTCTTTATTCAAACTTCTTGATCCAAGAAAGAAAGGGAGAGGAGATAAATACATCTCTTTGTAGTACTGCTTAGAATTAAAGGTTAATCATAAAGTGCAGTGCTGGTTTCAGATGTTTCAAAATGTAAAACAGATGAATTCACACCTTCCTCATAAATGGACTGTTCTAGTTAAAATTTGAGAAATGAATTCCTGGCTCTGCTTCTTTTTACAGAGAAAAATAACACAGTGGCCTTCTGGGGCAAGATCTTTAAAGATTTTCGATGAGATTTATGTGGCAGAAAGAGCTCTCAGAGACAAATCGATATAACTAAGTACAGCGCTCTCATACAATCACGCTGATCAGGAAAACTGGCTGCATCATCACAGGGCTGTCATTTTCTCACTGGCACTGTGTGAGATTGCCTAAGGTTTCTCACAACACTGAAATCAAACCCTCCAGTTGACAGCAGCCAGTGACAGCAGGGGGTTCAGGGCAAAGGAACTGCATCTTCTTGAGCTTGTGGCTTGTTTAACACTTTTCTCTTTCTGACAGACACGAGATCCCCATTCCTTGGCACCATGTTACCTGCACAAACACGTTCTGAGGTTGCATCTCTCTGTCTATTAGATGATTTTTCTAAACAAATATGAAGCCAGAGATTGCAAGGGAAAAGTACATTCTTGCACTTTCTATGCATTCAACATCTGTCTTTATTTAGGGTATTTTTAATCAGTCTATTTGCAAAGAACAGAAAGACAATGCCTCATCTTGAAGTGCCAAGATATTTCTGATCCTCACTTCTTCACTCTCTCATCATCAGATGAATCAACTTCATGATGTCTTTTTACATGGCTCCTTCTACTTCTTGCTAATTCCCACTGCACATACCCTGGGCACCGCTCTGGTTTTGTTTTGCTGCTGTTAAGCACTCTCAGGTTTGTGCTGCAGAGGGTCTGGTTACAGTAGGGCTCTGCTGTTCTCAGAACTGCATGGAGAAAATGGCAGTTCCCACCCCAGCAAACTTATGCAGAATAGGTAGGAAACATCTGAAGGAATTCAGGTGTAAACCAGTAAAATCAGGAAATGAGGATCTCAGCCTGCCTAGTCACTTCTGAAAATCCTGTTAGAAGCCTACATGCAGGCCAATACACTTAAATAGAGCCGTAAACCTGGACTGGCATCCAAAAAGCATCTGAAGGAGGATGTGCCCACTGAATGCCATTCCCGTGTTTCCTAGCTGAGCACAGACTCTGCTCGTTCTGCACACAGCGGTCCCATGTATGTACACAAGTTGTGCAGAGCCTGTGCAGGTCTGGGCAGTTTGAATATAAGATATGCCAGTGAAGTATTAAAGGAATGGGAATATAAAGCCCTACTTGCAAAAAATGAAGGCTAAAAATATGTATTTGTGTGGCAGCTGCCTTAGATATACAAGTTTGTGGCTGATGGACATTAAAAGAATGAAGTAGTGTGAAAAAGAGATACTATCAAGTATTTTTATGGAAATGTCTCTCATAGATTTTTAAGGTCAGCTCTTCTACTCAGCTATTAATCTTAAATACATGAGAAAAAAATCACATGAAAAATTAGTCAAAATGTTAGCTGTACTGGTAATAAGAGGTGGAGAGCATACAAATTAGGGAGAGAGAAGGAAAAAGAAAGGAACTGAAAAGATCTACACAGGGGAAAAGAGAAACCTCAGGAAGAAAATGAGCATTCCCTGTAAATATCTTCAAGGTAACAATGTAAATGAAGGAAGGAAATTACACCAAGTCTCAGAAGAAAACAGAAAAAGAAGTAATGGCCATAAGCAAAGAAGAAAAAGTTCAGCCTAAACATGAGAAAAACTTTAAGAGTAATTAGGCTAGTGAAAAATTCAAAGGTAGCTGAGGTGTAATTAATGCACATATTCAAGAAGACTGGACTAAAAATAAAAAGATGAAGAGAACACATCCATTAAAGTTGAGAGGAAGCAAATTTAAACTATTTAAGTTTTGGGAGGAAACAGAGGAAACAAAGAAGAAAATGTTCCCTGGCACCCTGTTGGTGATTTTTCTCCACAATGACCTGGTAAACTTCAGATTGGCACAGTGATTAAATTGTGTTGCTTGCAACATACCTGTTTTCTCATGGCACCTGCTTGTTCTTTTTTTCTTTTTTTTTTTTTTTTTAGTAACAGCTGACATCAGTGCTATTCTTTATTTTTTTTAATCTTTTTTGACTTCTCATCAGTTTTAATTCAGCCATGGCATCGCCTCATCTCATCATTTTGTTCCCTTTCCATCCAGCTCCTTCAATCATTCTTTAGACACAGATGCTGCTTGTGCAGTGAGCACTGATTTGACTGTGTGCCACTTCAGTTGCATTTACCTCAAGCATTTTGAATTCTGCCTTGTTCCAGGAGAGCCTTTAGCTCTTCAGGTGTAGGTGACTGCTAAAAGCTGTGCAAATGGATGACCCTAGTTCAACATGGGTCTGGTTTTCAATAGGCATCTTCCTTCAAGAGACATCGGTGTTTCACTAAGTACATTATGATTTAGTACATAGCATAGATGCTGTTTCATCAGCAGTATCTCCTTGATGTTTTCACAAACTGTAAATTCATGCTTTTAAAATCTCGATTACTTGGATGCCAAGGTTTCATTTCAAGGTTTGACTTTCAGCTCAATATAGATGCTCATTAAAGTCAAGGGAAGGACCCTACTGACTCATCTGAGTTAAGAAAGAGACCTTATACTTCTATTCAAGCTTAAGAAACGCGGAACATAAATTTGCCATTTGGATGCTTTACTGTGCAGTCAGTACAATAGCTTCTACTTCTGCTGTCACAGATGGTACTCCAGTTCTGTGGTCTGTTTTAAGTCCTCACACAACTCTCCATACCTTTGTATATAAGTGCTCAAAAACCCATAACAGACTTACCCTGCCAATTCCAAAAGTCAAGAAGTGCTTCTTTCTGCCTTTCCAGATGGATAATAAACTCTCATTTACAAAAGGAGTTGGGCAGCTACATAACACCGATGACCTGTGCAGAAAGAACTTTGTGGCGTCCCAGTAGCTCTTGAGTTTTTCCTGGAAAAAGCACTTGAACCTGGGTTTCTCAGTGTGTGGCTGTAACAAAGAGAAAGCTGTGTTGTAGCCCTGCTATGGATGCAAGGGCAGCTTGGCTCAGCAGTAAGGAGTTTGTTCCTGCCTAGGGACACTGACAGGAGACAAAGGGGAGAGAGAGGAAAGACAAAGTTCATAGTCCCTTCACATTTTTCTCCTCATTTTGCCATTCTAAAGTTGCCCTTGCTGGGGTTAATTAACAACTATGAATGCCAGTGCTAGAGGAACAAAGCAGATTGCAGTTTTTACCCCTCTCCCACATTTTCCATAGCTGTGACTGGACCTCAGGATGTAACCTCTGTAAATGCTCTCTCATTACTTTCCTACTAATTAGTCTCATTTCATTTATGAGGTACATTATCTGGGGATTTCATATGGTTTAACACATTAAAAAATAAAGCTTCTTGACATTTGAAAATACTCTCACATTGGAGAAACTGTCACTCCTCTTCACATCTGCGCATAAGTGGATGGTTGAAAGAGTCATCTGGGGATAAAGAAGAGTTTCTCCTCACAGCAATGGTCACGCAAAGTGTTAAGGAGGCCATGCCATGCTGGCTTAATGTGAGCACTTGTGTCTCATAGCTATATGCCACAAACGTTTAAAGCCTGGATTCAACTCTTATTACTATGGGCGTTAGACTGTTCAGAAAGATAAAAGAGGTGTCACCCTTTGCTTCTCAGACAAGAGGGGGTGATTCATCCTGCCTAAGCCATGAACAAGTCTCTGGAGACGTGGCTTTCTCTCTCCACTTATCACGGCAGGGGCCTATGGGGGGCCATAGCTATTACTGCAGTGTCTGCTGCTTGGTAGGATGTGATTCAGCCTTAGAGTTTAGTGTCATAAAAGAACTTACCAGAAGTTCTTGATTTTGGGGTGCTCTGTTTTTCCTAGTGGTGCAACTGACTGCAAGTTCTGACTTCAAACATGGCCTATAAAAGCTGCTTGTGCCCTCCACTACTCTGTGTGCATAGGTGGATGCAAGCTGAAGGAAAATGTCGCTGAAAATTCATCCTAGAGCAGCAGAAGCAAAATCAGCACACTTCCTCCCCTATGTTGCCTAAGGCGCTTAAGAACCAGAGGCCATTCTGCAGAGCCAGGTACATTCACAGCTCACCTTTAGCAGAATAACAGCCTTCCACCTGTTCTCCACTATCGCCTCCTTGGAAATGTGAGTGGGATTAATGAGGATTAAACTTCTGATAGTGCCATGCCAGAAGTCAAAAGGTTTTCTCTCTGTTCACTCTTTATCTCTGTTCACTGGAACCTCTTCTGAGGAGGTGTCTCCTCCAGACTTGCCTTCTCTACACATGCCTCCTTGTACGGAAAAATTGCTGAACAAAAGAAACTGAGTTAAGGTGAACAACTTCAGTTGTATTACAAGTTTTAAGACATAAGGATGTGATCTATTCTGAAAGTCCCTGATGATTTATTTAGTGGGCATATTTTTACATTGTTTCCTTTAACATCAGAGAAAATGTGCCTTTGGAGAGGAACGGCTTTTATCTCATCCCCTTTAAAATCACACCACAGATCTCAAAAGAAAGGCTATGCCATGTCAGAATTTAAAACATTCACCTTATGGCTGTCACACAAAGTAGATGAAATATATGCCACTGAGTTTTAAATGACTGCTTATGCTGCCAGTCATAGTCAGATCCTGAACTGAATGATTTAAGTTCCCTCTGTTTCCCTGAAAGTGATGAAGCTGAATTTTTTCATACCAGAAAAGGATCCGGCCCTTAAGTTTCAGTGTCTTCCAAATCCAAAGTAATTTTATCCACTTGAATAATTTATCGTCATAACCTATTTTTCATTAATTTGACTATGCTCTCGTTCCTCTCGGGCTTGGTACTCACAGTGTAGCTCTACTGCAAAAAACAACAATGTGAAATTTGCACTTTCTTACTCAGCAGATCCCTTTCCTGTGAGAAGTCAGAAAGAGTTCTGCTTAACTTACCATGAAAAGTACTAAAATCTCTCCTTTCCCCCCTCCCTGCTTTCCACCCAGCAGGACCAATGGAGCTGGGGGGAAGCAAACAGGTCAGGATTTTTGGCTCTGGTATTCATGTGACAGTCAACCGAGCTCCAGGGCCACCTGGGCAGCCTGTGGGTCTCTGGGCTGTGACCAGCATGACCTTCCCACTGCCGATAGCGAGGCTGTAGCTGCCAGCAGAGCTTGCAAAGCCATTGCCACTGATGGCAAGTGAAAACAACATGATTTCCCACTTCCAGCTGATGTGCTCAGCTGAACAGAGACAGACGGTCATGTTTAAAATTAATCTTCAGCATAAGGACTGCAGGACAATGGCCACTAAAATTCTAGGGACTGGAAAACAGATGAAGTTGTTGGTTGATGTGCTGCAAAACATCTCAGGTGTGAACACTTCTGTGCTAACCCCAAGGGATTAGTTTAGCTAAAACAAATTCTGGAATCAGATTAGGGGACCCAAAATCAAGTAAGATTTGGGGACGATTTCTTAAGAACCTGACTGTTCATTCAGAGACAGATAAAGTAAGTTTGGTATAAGACCTCTCGTGGAAGACAATACATTTTGAGGCAATACTCCCTCCAGTGTATCCAAATTCATTTTTTTTCCTACTTTTTCAGATAAATCCTTTCTAAAACTCACACTGCAAATTCAAGATTAGGTTTCCCCAAGACAGCATATGCAATACACTATAAAAATAGGAACTTTTAAAAGAACTTTGAATTCTTCTTTGCCATAGGACATCATTTATTACCAGAATGTTCTTCAGATTTAGACAGTCTCTAACATATGACTAAGTCTGAAGTCACTTTGTCTGTCAAAAGGTAAAGGGCAAATGAGTTATAAGTGCAGCTGGGTCATCAGAATTCATTCTCTTTGGGCCCAATGCAGTAAAAAATATCCTCAGTCTTCCAAACAACTAAAGTCCCAAAAGGCCACAAATCTAGCTTTGCAAAGGGCCAGCTTATCCAACACAAAGGTCAGCATCATTAAATAGAATAAACAAACCAATCCTAGAGCCAGAAATGACAGATCTGCCTGAGAGGCAAAGGATTCATGCAGCTGTGTCTCTGGGCCTTCTTCATTTCCACACTTGCACAGCCCTAAACTTCTTTGTACACACACACACACCTGCGCTCTCACGTGTGTCACTCCATACACACGTGTGCGCACATATTCCTGTGCATGCATGTGCGGGACCAGGCAAAAACCCCCTCAAAACATGGGAATCCAGGAGATAAGCCATTATCAAAGTGTATGGAAGCACCAGCTGATGGAACTGAGCTCTTCTGCACGTGTACCGTCCTCTGTACTTCTGGCCTTACCCCTCGCTGCCTTGCAGGGAACAGTGTTTTGGTCAGGGGCTAACAACAGCTTGAGAGTGCAGAACCTGTTAGTACCTCCCGCTCTCACCACCACCTCGCCAGCTCCTGCCAGCCAAGGCCAGGCTAAACCCCTGCTCATTCCTCTGCCGCCCTTCTCACCAGCTGAAGAGGCACTGGGTGTGTTCCCAGCAGCCCCGGGACTGGCACAGGACACTGCCAGCAGGAATTGTGCCCCAGGCATTACTCCATGCTCCATTACTGCCCCGGAGCTGCAGCCACCAACCCTCCCGCAGCCACCAGCACACATGGCAGCACAAGAGCAAGAATGCTCAGGGGATGCTCCTCTCTTTTTGTGATGTTTACCCACGGCCCCCTCTACCTATCTACAGCCCAAAAAGCTCTCAAACAGCTCCTTTACAAGGAACCAAGGAAGTAGCTTAGGCACTGTGAAGCTGAGTACTTTCCATAGACAAGAGCACAGCTGTTTGCATGCTTATTTCCTTCTATCCCCATGCTGGAAATACATCCTATGCTTGGAGTCACACTAACCTCTAATGGATTTGGTGAGGATACAGATTTAAAAACCCTACAGGCATTAACACCTGGCTGTGAGTCCAGAGAGATCTGCCTCCTCCCGCGTGTGCAAAACAGGGCCAAACTCAGCTCCAACTCAACACGACAACGCTGCTTGTTCCTACCCAAGTGACACCTGTCACACACTGTCCCGAGGTGCTGAGCAGTGGCCTTGGAGCAATGAGCTCAAGATGGCACAGCAGGAGCTCAACAGCAAATGTGAACATGCTGGCTGTGGAGGGAAGCTCCCACCACGCAGGACCAGCCGCTTGAATTAAAATTTAATTTTTAAAATTACTTTTATAAGCTTTCAGCATAAAAGAGATTAGGTAAAGCCCCATTCTAGGCTGCTGTGCATGAAATTTAAAATACCCATATTAATGCAGAAATAAACCAGCTACAACATCTAAAGCTAAATGCTGTGAATAAGTAGCTATGCAGTATGAAGAGAGGACAAATCTCAGCTGGGACTTGACGGATTCAGGTTTTGTTCTCATTTCTACCCTTGACCTGTTTGGTGACTTTGACTAAGTCATTGCTTCCTTTCTATTTCTTTCTGGGTCAGGGACTGCCTGTCATTTTGTATTCATAGCAGCTGGCATGAAAAGCCCCAGTCCTAGTGAAGATCTCTGGACACTACTTCAATAAAAAAAACCTAAATACCTGTTAAAAAATGAACACAGACAAGCCTTTTTATTTCCTTGGTAAAAAGATATCACATGCAATGAGCAAAAACTTCAGATGCTTCATTAAGTAAATAAATATATACATACATATCTGCATTTACACCAGAACACACATATTCAGCTGTGTTCCTAATTAAAATCTAGAAAACTATCACAGCTTTACTAGATTACTTCCCACCTCTGTATCTCTAAGATATTAAAGTTTTCTCTTCTCACTTCTAATAGATTTGCTACATCTTACCTTTAAGATTTATTTTCTAGCTTTGCATAAAACTCAAGTCTGAATGCATTTTTTTAAAGCCATCATTATCCCAAGCACATGGCAACAGAATTGTATTTATGTTACAATGAAACCTCATATTTTTCAGTCTGTATTTGAAAGTAGTTAACATTTTTATATCCAAATCAGTCTGCTTCTCAGCAGTCAGTGCTGAAATAAGCCTTTTTCTAGTGTTTTAGGCATCTGCTCTGCCTTTTCTTACCTCTCTCTCCTCACTTACATGTATAAATGTCCATTTATAAGCTGCCAGCTGAAATAGATGCCAAACTTAATCCAACTGCATAAATTCACAACATAAGCTGCAAAAAGTACATCACTGCATGCCTCAAGAATTCACAGTCTCTCTTAAACGTCTGACAGAATCCCCTAAAATTGTACTGGAAAGATTCAGTACTTTTATTCCCATGGGTGTGCAGGAAGGTTTTTGTTCTTGCTGTGGGCACTTGATTTCTGATGTAAGTGTTGAGGTATGACTTGCAACAGCCAAGAGTTCAAGGTCATTTATTTTCCAGTCACACAGTGAGCAAGGAATTGATGCCATATCTGCTGAGCAGAAGTAAGGACCAGGGGACCTTGAAATAGAAGATAGTAATGCTACAGATCATATTAAGATCAAATAAACAATGAGAAAATTGAAAAATAATAATTAAAATAAAAGCAATGGGAGAAAAAGGAATGGGAACGCTTGAAAACCTGTTTTGGAGTAAGGCCATTCAGTTCTCTGGAAGTTTTGAGGGCTTATGAGGTTGGCAGTGTCACACTATTTTGGATGATGGGTCAAGCCCTGGTTCTAAAACCAGAAAGCAATAACATATAGATTGATTTTGATTGTTAATATACAGACACCAGCTGAGATGGGATATTGGTTGTAAAATTTGACACATTCTGACAGGTGGAACACACATTTAAAATGTTTGGTTTGGTTTTTGGAAGAAGACAGCAGCATTGAATGACAGAAATTTTAAACATCAAGGATAAGGAAAAAATTATTTTTTCCTTCAGATGGTATGATATTGATTTTTTCTTAATGATAAAGTTTAAAGACACTTATGTATTTAACAATGTTTTTCATCACAAGAACAAAAGGTGAGACCAACAATTTTGGATGACTTGTCCAATGAGGTCATTAAAAATTCGTATTTGACAGAATTTTAATTTTTTTTATATAAAAAAGAAATTTATAATTGGAAACAAAATAGTATTAGCATTGTCAAATGCTGCTGGATTGAGAAATGGCTGCTTTTTATTTGCCAGTTCAAGTGTCCCTCTGGAAACAGAGCTGCAATATTTGAATGGTAATTCTAGTCGACAGCAAAAACTGGTCACCATGTCAGAACAGTAAATGACTGAAGTAATGACAGGAGGAAACCTGCAGGGAAGTAACTTTATTTTTTTAGAAATGTTGGCTGAGCTTGCATCAGTGGGGTCCCATGGGCTCCCCTGACCACCATCCCCATATTTAAGTAAGTAACAAGCTACCTCCAGTGACAAACATTTACCCATCACTGCTGCATCACTTCTGGAGCACTGATGTATGAGCTGCTTCTGCCATCAGTGAAAGCTCACAATTTGTCAGCTCAAGAGCTTTTGCTAATGGATTACTTTTGGAATGTCTGCTTTAAATAGAAGCTTGCTTTTATTTATTTATTTTTTCTAAAAAGGTGTGCAAGCAGCACACAATTTGGGCTCTGGCTTCTTACAGTCCCCAGTCTTCTTGATCATTGTTTTCCCAGTCTCCACAAGGCAATGAGGGTGTCAGTGCCCAGCCTGCATGGCCAAGTTCTT
Source organism: Acanthornis magna (assembly GCA_036785705.1). Taxonomy (NCBI): domain Eukaryota; kingdom Metazoa; phylum Chordata; class Aves; order Passeriformes; family Acanthizidae; genus Acanthornis; species Acanthornis magna. The sequence continues at coordinate 12,864,702 of JAWUZG010000025.1, forward strand.
TTTTCTCCCTTGAAGACCCTCTCAGGTACGGCAAGAGAACCATGGCAGGTGTGCAAGGACGATACTAAAGCCACAAAGGCATCCACTGGATGATCATTGCCCTCCCACAGACATTCTGAGCCCTGGCCCCCAGTGATAACTTCAACTTTTTCATCTCTTAGTAATAGAATAAATAGTCCCTCCACAAAGGTGCTGTGAAGAGCAACAAAATGACATAACTGACACATTCAGGTAGGCCTGTACTGTAAGTCACAGGAGAATCACACCTTTATTCATGAAAGGCTTTGAAATCCTTTTGAGGAATGCAGTGAGGATTTAGGCAAAGGGAAATATACTTAGCAAGACTTCAGGTGCAAGTTGGAGCTCCCTTTGTCATCTGTAGCAGGCAGGTGAAGAAAAGGACCTCTAAGGTAAACCTGCTCCCTGATGGATAGAGAAATATGTACAGCTGGAACATGTAGCCTATTTAATCTCAGGGCCCCAGGAAGAATGTGAATCTGACGTGGGGAATGGTAGGAAGGGAGAGAAGCAGGGTGGATGTACAGGGTCACAGAAATTTCTGTTGCAATGCCATCGTCATCAAAGACAATGCACAGTGGTAAATGATGCAGATGATCAACTCCCTAAGCTCTTACAGGGCTTTACAAACTTCCACCAAAAAGAAACTTTTTACAAGTGAACCACTTATTTCCTTTAAATATGTAGCCTGTATAATCAGAGTCTTTGAAGTAGGGAGACAGATGATCAGGATTTGCCTTTTGATCTTTCCAAATTGTTTTAGCAAGTAACAACTATGCCTGAAGTCTTTTCTGGGAAACTTTATTAGCAATGATATTTACAACAATCTTAGAGACCAAGGTTCTCTTAGAACTGCTGTTAAATAATCCTCCAGAAACTGAAATCTTACAAAGCAAACTTAGGGTCTACAAATAACATCATGAGTTTTATGTAAATTCACTTAAAATCCCCAATCATGTCAGCTACAATTCTATTCAAGGCTCTGTACATATTCACATCAAAAATACTCACAGGATCTGTTGGATTCATGCAGATCTCAGTCTTGTTCTCCATTCATCTGCTTGCATCCAACTCAAGTCAACAGCTCTTGCAAGAGAACCTCTAGATCAGAGAACAGATCAGGCTCTGAAGCAAAAAAGGACTGACTTTATCAGTAAACCATAGACCCCTTCACATTTACAAAAGAGCAGCACAAGCTGCCTAGTTATAAGCTAAAGCTGTTCCACTGATTAGCACAAGTGCAATGGTAATTTTTACCAAAGGCAACTTAAGAGAGGCTTCCCCTCGTTGGTGTCTGTTGCAAAGGGCTGTGCTCACATTTCACATTCTACACAGCTCCTGAAATTAACAACAGCATTCACAGCCATTGCTTTTAGACAGCCCATACACAGAAAGACACTGCGGTTTGAACAAAGGAAACAGGATTTTTTTTTACATTTTGTTTTCTGTCCTCAAGACAAGGAAAATAAAATTGCTTCAGGCAATCTTCCTAACCCACGCTTATGCAGAGAAAAAAGGGAAAATAGCCTACTGGTGAGAACAGCTATCATCCTCATTTTATTGAGGAAAACCTAAAATTCATTACCTGCAGTAACTGGAATGCAGAAATTGTTTTAGAAGTTTTTTTTCAAGCAATTTCTGGGTTAAAGAAAAAAGAACAGTTCTGGGTTCCTCCCCCAAAACAGCCATTCTGATATATTCAATCTATTTTTATGAAAATATTTATGAATAAGATTACAGTCTTCTTACAGCTGAAAAGTGAAATGTTTTATAGGAATAATGGAAGTAATGTTAAACTGTGAGCTAACAATTCCACCGGGGTACTTCGGTGATGTCAGATATGCTGAGAAATTTGCTAAGCCATAATAAACCTAAAAATGAAGTCATTTTCTATTCGTTAAACACATGAAACTGGTCACAGTTAAGAGGGAAAAATAAAATAATGGTTTACACAGTTTCACTTAGCCCTCTACCACCACACCTTTTCAACTTACTGCTAGAAGCAGATGGGCAATCATACACAGGAATTTGAAATACAGAAGATTACTATACAGGGGAGTTGCTGGTGCTTTTCAAGCTTCCTACTCTTGAGAAGCATTTCAGATTTTTATTTACAGACTGAAGCTATAAGAAGTTACAATCACTTCTCAAAAGTCAAATGGCAACAGCATTCAGCAGAGAGCAGCTCCCTGCCTTTACCTTGTTTTTAATCCCTCCTTTATGTTTTAATGGTTTATTATCACTCTCTAAATTACAGAATGTGTTTTTCTTTTCTCTCATCCTCTGAAATTGATTTAAAGCATTAATCCATTAAGAAAAGGCAAATGATAGAGAAGCTGGAAGAAGTGAGGTAGTGTTGTGGGCTCAAGTGTAAACCCCCTCCGCCCGCCCCATATTTAAATGCATCTCACATTGCAAGTGTAGAAAAGTGTGCTTATGAAAATACACATATTGATTAGCCCCGAAGTGAAACTCTGAGAAGACATTCGGGTAGTCTGAATTTTTCAGCTTCATTTGTGTCTACTTTGGCACCTGCAGTAAAGTGCTTGCCCTGCTGTCCATCACACACCTACAGAGGTGCTTCAGACAATCGCTGAAGCAGCTGCTCAGTGTAGTGTGGCTGTCAGGCAAAAGTTTTCTTCCATCAGTGTACATGAACTCCTTGGGCCAGACTTGTGCACCCATGCTCACAAAGCTGTCCTGTATTTTAACACATCCAACTGTGGTACATCAGAAAATTCATAAATAACTCGCTAAAAAGGATATTTTCTTTCAGGAAAAAAAAGTGCAGCTAAGGAGAATAAGGGTTCAATCTGTTTTGCTTATCAGAAAACAAAGATAAAAAATGACGACACAATACCTACCAAGGGACTGTATTAACTGAGAACCCAGCTTCACAGAAATGAATGGCTTGAAGCAGAAATTAAAAGAACAAACAATGCTGGTAACCAGTGGGAAAAAACACCAACAGACACAGTGGATTTTTCATTTCTGGTGCCATTCAGAGCTTTTATAGAAGAAACATCGGTCTGTCTAATACAAGCCACAGACACAAAAAAAAATCAAGGAAACTGGGTGACTTAAAACTGCACACGTCCTTTGAACTACACTTTGGGGACAAATTCTGCCCTCCTTTTGACAAAAATTTGTTTTCAATGAACCTGTCTGGAAGAGCATCCAAAAATTTCTCATACACCATTTCACAGTAATGGCCATACTGGTATCTTCTTGACAAAGAAATGCATTAGACACCAGCCTGGCGGAATAGGAAGTCAAGAAAGAAACTAAACTTGTAAATGTAAACTACATGTACATTCCCTACAAAAAGAACTGCCATTCTCTTGCTTTATAATTACCTTTTCCTTTGAGTTTCATAACAGTGGTTTGAAACTAAATCTCCTCAACCTTCCACACACATCTGTACATTCCACTGTTCAAAGCAAAATCGAGTATCTCCTTTAAATTACTATACCATTTTCTGTAAAAAGGGCCTGAACTTTATAGGTCTGGTTTAGCAGACTCAAGAAATGAATTTAGCTGCAAAACTTAAGATAGGTACATGCTTAAGTGCTCAGCTGAATTAGTTTCTCATAACACTTTCCTCCTGCACGGCAGAGTTCATGCAATAACTTTGCTGGTCACTGACAAAACAGCACTTATACATAGGAGACAATTGTTAAACAGCTTTTCCTCCTATTAGCTTTTGAAATTAATACTTTATTACTTCATACAGAACAGTAAAAATAATAAAAATAATCAACAACTTTTCATAAAAATTAAAAGGATTTAAACCCAAATCTTATTAAAAAGCCGAACTTAAAACTAAACTAAAGAAATACTGTATCTGCACACACTTTTAAAGGAAAAGATTACAATTTTCTGTTTGAGATCAACAGGCACTCTTCATTCATCATCTGCAAGAAACTAGGTTAGGTCTCCATAGGCCACAGTCAGAGTTATTAAGTAAGTAAATATGCCACTGCTTCTGTGCCCTCCTTTTATTTCCTTGCTTCTTCAGTCTCTTCTGGCTCTCTCTCTTGATGCTCTCTTTCCCACCTCAATTCTTTCAACTCTTGTCTGTACTTCCGTTCAATGAACCGTTTCTGATGGGCCATCTGGGGAAAGTTATCTGACACAAGGAGAAATATTTTACATTAATAAACAAACTGGTAACAGAGAAAACCTCAGCTCCTTTTGTTTTAAACTTTGATGTTATTACAGGTAGGGGGGAATAACACTGTTACCATTTTTACTCATTTATTTCTTATAATACATAGTAAACCAGGACTGTGTCATAAGATTTTGGTTCCTTTATGATTTCTTTAAATCTGTTTCACCTGCTACAAAGCCTTGCCAAATCTAATATACTCACAAAAATAAAATATAAAATCCTGGTATAGCAACATGGCCAGGTATTACCAGGACTTTACATTCTGTTCCCTTAGCAACAGGTGGTCGATACTGAAAAATGAATGTGAAACTACTGTCAGTGCTGTCAGGGTTTTTTGTCTTATTCTCACTCCAAAAAGTATGAGCCACTGGTTCCAAGCATTGTACATATGTTCTCATTATTTTTATTATTGTTTTAGACCATGCAGTATTGACTATATACCCCACAGTATGGCATGGATCGTAATGGGAAAGTAATAGTGTAGCAAGCTGGAATGCAGTAAAATCTGTTCCTGAAAAAGTTAATGCTTGGCTGTGTACCAGAAGACTGCCTCAGTGTAGTCCTAGAGCATGGATGAGTGAAGACTGCCTAAAACAGACTGGACAGGGCAGAGGTGATGGAGAAATAGCTGGGGAGATGGATGCTTCTGCTTGCAGGCAATTGTCCATTGGCAGATATGTAGGTACACATTGGAGCTGAGGCTGTAAAAACAGCTTATATAATTGAACAGAATTGCTCTCACTTTAGCACTGATCACAGAATGTGATGTTTTCTGCATGACCAGGGTGCTGACATTCACATGTGTCTGTGCTGCAGAGACCTGCACCCTCCAGCCACTCGGAACGCAAAGGGGTGGTACGGTATGTGACAGGCTGCAGTTGGTGGCAAATCCTGCTGGGATCACACAAAGCTCTGGGATCAGCACTGGCCACCTATCCAGTCTGAGATGAATGCCAAAGGTTGCTACACTGACCTTTAAGGCCATAAGCAAATTTGGTAGATGTCTAGGCATAGGACTGCTCTGTCTCTCAATAGCTATTAAGAGAGAAATCATCTGAGGCTTTTCAGGGAGGAGTCCCTTGGCACCAAGCTTTTTCCTCCTTGGCACCAAGCTTTTTCCTCCTTTTTCTAGGCCTCAGGCAGCATGGATTCTCAGCTAGAGAATATAGCGCAGAAGCCACATAAACTGCAGGAGTTTGCGGTAGAGCAGAATAACTTTCTACTGCTTTGTTTTATTGGCCAGTGAAATTTGTGCCCTTTATTATATATACTACAGGAATAAAAGGTTTATTCATCAGTTATTTACAACTTGGGCATAGGAAAGTATATTTATTTAAACAAGAAAGCAATCTAAACAAAATTGGTTTTAAATTGCTGTTGTTTTTAAAAACACTAGTGCTTTCTTTAATGGAGTTCTGGGATATTTTGTTGCTCATGTGCCCCATAAAATGAAAATCAGATTTTCAGCACTGTGCCTATAACATGATTCTTTTAGAACTCCGCTCGGTAGCAACCTGTTCTAATATGTTTAGGATGGTAAGAAGGAAATTCATGTAATAAATTCATCATGGCTATCATATAAATAGGTATATGAAAACTGCTTTCACTTGAAGTTAACTACTTATGCATTAAAAAAACCCAACAAACAAACCACAGACAGCTCCAATCCACAACTATATACATAATTGAACAGGTACCCTTGAGGGTTGTGTAACCTCCATCCCTAATCAAAACTTGACTGGCAAGGCACACAGAAACTAACCTTGAAAGCTGGCTCTGTTTTGAAGGGCAGCAAGAGCACAGACCTCTAGAGGTCTATGGTATTTAAACAAATCCGTATGTCAGAAGAGAGCTGTGAAGTCCTTGGATTGATAGGCCATGAAACTCATAGCTCTCTTGAGTAGTGATACTGTCACACGAAAATTCACTCAAAGAAAACTTCAGTACCATCTTGCAGATACTCAGCAGAGAAGGGAAGTTACATTTTTTTACTTGTCAAATTTACTGGTGGCGAGAAGTATATGCTTAGCAGATGGATATAAAAACATATCTGAACTACACAGAGTCATTGCCTTCCGAAATTTTTAAGCTCTTGAATTTCCAGATGCAGAGATAACGGATTAAAAACCTTTGGAAACTGAGGAACTGCATGTGTTTCCTTTGAATGAAATGCAAAAAATGGACTTCCCATGTTATTCTCAATAGAGAATTTTTGCTGCACAAAATGCTTGTAATCTATTTACTTACAGCTCATCCACACCTGGCACTAACCCAACTGACCAAAGTTATTTCATATAAGAAGCTTGCATGCACTCATTCATATCTGAAACTACATTTCAATGAAGAACAGCTCCCATGTTGGCTATGCAGCACAGAATTTAGAAAGATGTGTACACAGATCCCTGGATCTGCAGCTGACGTGAGCCCTGATATTAGACAGATAAATATCAATTTAAATTGTTGGGGATCTGCCTGTGAGATTTTAACCTAGTCCACTGATAATCAAAGATCAAATTTTATTTTCTAAGGTTGCATTTTCCTCCTCCCCTAAATTAAAGGGTGAGACAACCAAGAGTATCAAAGACTATGCAGTCTTAACCCGCTGCATACGTAAGCATGGAAAACCTCAATGAAGCTTTATTGCACAGAGTTCCCTTGAAGGTGCATCCTCTGATCAACTCCCTTTAACAAGTATCTGTTGGGATCATACTAACTTCAACTGCTACAAAACTGTCTTGAAAATACTAAGAGGAAAACTGCTGCTTAGAAGCTGACAGCACTCAGCATGTGTTCCGTTCAAAACTTATCCCCCACAAAATCTGCACACTTTGCCTCCCTAAAGAACGAGGAAATAAACTATGAATTCTTTGTTGCCCAAATAGCTTACATTTTTCAAGTGCATCCATTGCAGCTCCCATTTCTGCTTGCTGAATACTGTGAAAGCCAAACAAAAACATGTTACATGAGATCTAAACTAAATAAACACAGAATAAACTAAAGTTTCTGACAAAGTGGAGCATTTCTTTTGTAATGAAACTTTTTGGATAAACCAGCAGCTAGTAATTCCCAGAGTGTATGATATATCAGCCTCTCAATAAGAATGTGAGCAACAGAATTACAGCTCCAGTAGAATATTTTTTTAACTTAGATCAATAACAATAACAAAGCATTCTAGTCAGTTCTTCACTAAAGCATTTGCTTTTACTTGAGAGAAAAGAAGGAACAAAATCACAGATGTGTGAATGCTAAAACAAACCAATGGTATTTTTATAAACACCACCAGATTTGGTAGCATAAAATAAGATGAGGTTTTTGGGGTTCGTGATTGAAGTGTTTGAACCCTTAGAACCATTCCAAAATGCCTAGAAGTAGTAACATCAGAAAAAAGAAATCCCTAATAGTGTTGTATTCTTAACTTGCCAGTGTAAATTGCATAGCAACCCAGGAGCAAATCCCATAATACAGACACTATTTCCTGGAAGCTGTTCTACATTTTCTAGTCCAAGAGCCACAAATAGTTAGCACTGCTACACACCTTGAAGGCAAGCTCACTAAAAAAATCTTACAATCCAAAATTCTACCAACATTGAACCCTTCAGATATTCCTAAAGTAGAAAAGCTTGAAGAAGGCTCTACAGCTTTCCTTTTCTAAGGCAAACCACACAACCGTCTATCTCCATGACTAGTCATTTTGGACACCACCACACTCCAACACCATGTGATTAATTTTTTACTATACCTTGGACCTTTACCACATCCTATTCTTTCCCCTTTAAAGTAAACAGCCACTGTGTATGTCCTGGCATGAGAAGGTCCCACTGTCTGTAAGGTCCTGAAAGAAGAAATACTTTATTCAAGCAGGGAGTATTAAAACACAGGATCTGTTTGTGGCACATAGATCACCAAGCTTTCAGTCTGGTCAATACATACAGTGCAATAAATGCAAAATGTAGAGCAAGGGTTGAAGGATGTCTAGAGATCATATTAACCCAGAGATTACCAGAACAGTATTTATATCGAGCACATTTATTCCTCCAGGCTCACTCAGGAGCACCACATGAAAAGTAAAACCTTATTTAACCTATAAGCAAAAAATGCAAACTATAACACAAAGTGTTCAAACTCTGTGAAAACACTTGTAATAAAGTAACAAATTATGCATAGCTGTGCATTGCAAATAAACACACCCATACAATTATGTGTGCACTAGAATTTTAGTCCCTGGGAGTTTTGCAGGTAACAAAGTTATATAAGGATTTTTTATTAGACATGGTAGCTCACTGCACACTGAATTATCACAGTACAAAGAAATTTTCCATCAGCTTTGAAAAGTTAGTTGGTCACAAAACAAACTTTCCATTTGACCTAAAGTCTAGGACATACATCAACAACCATCTAAAGGGGAAAAGGTAATTCCCTAGATGTGCAATGAATTGCTTCTTTTGCAGTTTCTTACTGCTGTCCCAAATCTCTCCCCACTTTCAGATCAAGTTCTGTCCGCTACCTTGTTTCTTTTTAGAAGAAGCACGAATTTCACATCAATTTTTAAAGTATCTAACTAAAGTGCACTATCTCTCTGTGCACTGTGACAAGAGCAAATAAAACCCACCCTAAATTTAAAAGCAATAGTGGTGACTGCAGTAAAAGAGATAACCCCAAGAAAAGGAATTTAACCAGATAATAGGAAGATAACAGCGTATTACTAGGTCTGAGCTGTACTATAAAAATCAATTTATCATCACAGCAAAACAAACGTTTGGTACTTCGTACTAAGTGGTTTTTACAAAAATGGGGAATTTTTTTCACTGTTTCCACCCCCCCCCACTCAGGACAAAGCCCTGAACCCTCACACTGAGACATGGAGGAGTCAGACCCGCAGAGCACCAGCTGCAGTGTTAAAGGGTGCGAAGTTTATGTCATTGTCACTGAACTGCTACAGTGCATTGGAAACCTTACTTCAGGACATGTGACAAATGCACTTAGACGTTCATTCTTCGTATCTTTTTGATATAATAATCCCAACAACACAAGCCTTGAACTGTCACTGCCTTTATCTCTTCTTTTGGGGGCTAACATTGCACCCTTTCCTACATTAATTGAATAGATATGAATGCAATATACAGCCTAAGGTTTATTATCTCTTGTCCCTTTGAAGCAGCTAGTACACTATTTTGCACCTGAAAGCAAAAAGGGAGATCTATCCCATCCAGCCTCAGATATCTAACTGAGGTGTACAAGTTAGAAGGTTCGCTGTCCTGAGCTCTTTATCACTGAACTTTCATGAACTGAACTGCACAGCAAAAATGTCCTAAACTTGTGTTGCCCTTCAGTGCCTGACTGTGGATGAGAAACTGCCTACAATCAGGAGGTATAACATAAAGCATTATGATGTTTGCGTAACAATGTCAAGAAACTTCATCTGCTACTGAGAATAGAATGGAGATATCTCAACCTCATAGCAAAACTGATGAGCTCCTTTCATTTAATACTGCCATTCCTTATGTTAAAAGAAAAACAAATACAGAATTATGCCAATTAAATACTCCACTCCAACATAAAAACTCTGTTTTTCCCTTACAACTGTAAAGGTAAAATGCTTACTAACTCTTCCTTGTCATGGCTTAAAACACCTAAACCTTAGAAAACACTGGTTCAGTATTTTCGATCTTCAGACAAAGAGAGACTAGAGGGCTTGGATAACGACAATAAAAACAAACTATGAGAAAAATGTAGGACAACTGATCACATCTTGCTCCATATACAAGGAGGATTTATAATTAGTTGGTATCCATAAGATGCCTGTTCTTACTTGTAAAGAGGAATGTCTGGCTCTTTTCCTTCTGTCCTGAGAGTCAAGCAGCACTGCTGAAGCTGAGATTTAGGATCATTCCAATCTTGATTTAGAATAAACTCCTGCAAGATGTTCACAAAGATGCTGTTATGATTGAGAGATTGTAGTAAGAGTCTCAAATGCAACAATATATTAAAACATAGTGGCAGGAAAGTAGGAAACTGACTGATCTTACCTTTAGCCGTGGAAAAAAGCAAACATTCATGAAAGTGTGAACATATTCCAAATCTTTATCAATATACAGGGCAGCAATAAAGGCTGGGGGGAAAAAAGGTACTGTCACTCATCCAAGGAGAACATCATTGGTTTGCACTTTTAGAAACAAATATCTCTGAGTACTTTAAAGCCATATTCAATTATGTTTCACAGCAGTGATCTGATGAGGGTATTATCCTGCATACTCAGGAAAAAAAATCAAGTTGACCAAGAGATTAAGTGATTTTTCCAAATCCACCCAGTCATTTAAAGTGCTAGAAACAACACTCTGCTCCTAATCTCATATTTTAACCAGAAGACCATGGATACTTACAAATAAATCACTACTGGGTACCATAAAATAATTTAGATATAAATCACTCCTGTTTGTGTGCTATTTCCATTTGCTTAGAGGATTTTGCAAAAGCCAAGTGGTCTGAATGGCTCACAAAATATATCAAAATAAATAAGATAGGGATTTAACTTTCTCTGCAGAATATTTATCACTGTTTCCACTTTTTTTGAAAAGAAGGTAGCACAAACTTCCAAAAGTGGACTGAAATTAACTTCATTTCCATGTAGCCTTCTCTCTTGTGGAACAACCATTTTAAAACCTCCTAAAATGCAGACAAATGAATCAAAGAAATAATCACCTGCTAAAGGAACTACTTTGTCTTCCAACAGTGTCAAGAACATCTTAATTAAACACTGAAATTGCTGTTAAATAGTTCAACTCAAGAGTACAAGCTCTAACTTTGAAGACATGCTTTTGACCTGGTCATCATGACCCCTCAATTTCTAAGCCTTCAGCTTTCTATCTGCAATTATGTCTCCTTCATGCTTTCATACAGACTTCAGAAATCTAGGCTAGTCCTCAAAAATCTGGCTTTCAGAGGTACAGGAATAATTCATTTGGAAACCTGAACATGCATTTTTAATAGTGATTTAGGGGATTTCTAATGGCCTTCTTAAACAAGCCCCAAGGAAAAGGAAGTCATTAAGTAGTAAGTTGTTATAACCAAATTAACTCACATTCCAAGAGATCAGCCAAAGTCTTAGTACGAAGAGTTACAGGTCTTTTCGTCTTGTCATTAGTGATGGCAAACTCTTGCATACCCAGCTCTTCTGCCACCTTGGCCTGTGTCCTGTTGTTCACCAAAGAACTTCTCAACAGCTGCAACAGAAATAAGTTCCATTTCACAATTACCAATAATGAACTATAAAATGTAGGAGAGACCCGGGGAGAAAAAGTCACTTTTATCCTTGTAGTTTCTCACTTCTCTCAGTTTACTGACATTGTGTTTCAGGACACCTCCAGTGATTTCCATAAACATACTCTCTGTCATTCTGTCTGCTCGTGATTCTTCCTTCTGTTTCAGTTCTCCTCATCAATCTTTATTTATTCTATGGACAAATTACTTCTGTATATACATCATGCATTTAAAACGCTTGTTTGTGAGCTTCTTTGCAATTATATACCACCTCTCCATGAGTCCTGTACTATTTCAGCTAATCTGCAGTTTTCTAGTTTAAGTAATATACAGTTGTATACATTTTTCCATATAAAGTGCAAGTAAACAATATTCTCGAATTATGAAGCAGTTCCCAGCGTCCACCAAATCATAAATAAATAGGTAGTGATTACAACATATATACATTAAAGAAAGATAGTTCAGTGTTTCAGAACAAGCAGACGAGGAAGCTGCTCCATTCCTTTGGTCAGAGAAAAGAAAAATACAGTTGAACAGCCTGTATGTACTATTTGCTCTGCTAGAAGGCAGCACAGCTGAGCCAATGCATTCCTTCCTGTTTGTTTACTTCTTTGCTTTTTACTTCACATGGAACTTCACATGGAACAGGTAAAGACATCTTCCACTTCCACTTTATGTGCAATCTAGATCTGAGACGCTGCACACACATTTTTTTCTCCCTTTGCCTTCCATATCACATTTGCTCAGCTTATTAGATCCAAGTCATACACTACCTGGCTCCAGCATGCCAACTGAGCTTATGAAAAATCAAGATTTATTTGCTGCACTTGATACTTCATCTCTCATAACACATAAATAAAGAACAGTACGTTCATAATTTGTTTGTCAATGATGTATGAAGCAGATACTCACAACTTGATCTTCATAAACTAGGCAGACTGCAGATAGCATTATTACCTGCCTCCCTAACCTTTGTTTAAACTAATTTTCTACTTGTTCCTTTTCAAAATTCTTTCCTTTTATGTCCTTAAGATAAATAAACTATACTTTCCCCAACAACATCCTAAATACCATACATAACCTACAAGACAGAAGTGCAGTGTCCCATGACAAAAATCTGTTTCTTGTAATGGGAGAAGAAGGATTTCTTTTTTATTTGCAGACTATTTATTTTGAAGGGATTCATAATCATGATTAGTAGCACCATAAAACAAAGAGCAACACATACACTACCCAGTGAATTAGAGATAAAAAAAACCCCCAGTTATCCTTTTAGCACTATGGTTATCAACTTGCTCTATATTAGAATTTGCCTCCTCTATAAGTGTGATCTGGCAAGAAACTCAATTCCCTTAACGATACAGAGAAGACACAGTTCCTGTGCCTTTCCAGCAGCTTTTTTGAGTTAGTCTCTACTCTGGTAACACACAGCCTGCATCACTACAGATGCTGTGACACATGACATGCTCAACTGGAGCCTGACTCTAATTACAAAGCAGGTTTGTTTTTTTTTTAGTTCTTCCATCTTCACCCAGCATACTACCACCCATAACTGTACCAGAAGAATGCACCCATAATCCAGTACTGGAGAAGCTGTATATTCCTACCTCCAATAAAATGGCAGCTTCTTTTTGGGCACATTATTTAGCTATCTCCAATATGTACATGAGACTATGTTCTCCTTTCTTATTCTTCAATATAGTTAATTTACAGGCATCTGTGCAAAAGCAATCACTCCACCCTGGGAAGCCACTGCATTGCCAGTCAAGTGGAATCCTTGATCAAACTGCCCTCAACACAAGAAGACACCATTTAGCTGATGTTCTACTGTTACTTCAAATTTAAGTATGTTCCTAGATGACAGGAGAAAGAGGTTAGTGTTTGCTGTTTCTCTTCAGATTCCACTTTATCAGCCTCCTTTCTCACATGTCTCATTTCATTTGTCCTCAAATTTAAAAACATTTCAAGATCATTTTCTTTTTCTCAGCATGCACATCTCCAGAGCTGAAATTTTATTTTAGGCATTGCCTACTTCTTCGTATCTTTATGTGTTTTCAATATCCACTCCACTCTAACTTTGCAGTTTTGCCCAAAAACCTGAAGGTTGCAACTTGTACTTGCCAACTCACTAATCATTACATTAAGCAATACAAAGACATTCTAATCATTGTTCTGAGTATTTACACCCATTAGTAGAAAGATTTCATATCCTCCTGGCCAAATAGTTCTTGTAAGATTTATCTTATAACACCACAGATGCCTACGTTCTTAGAAGTCATGTATAAAGCAAAAAACCCCACTAGGCTTTATATCTTGTCTCCTGAATGGTGCAGAAGAATCCATACAAATGTAACTGAAACGGAAAAAATGATGAAGAAAAATTCAAGTTACTTTTAGTCACAGCATGTACGTTTTTTTTGTCTCGTAAACAGCTTTAGCCCAAAAGACCCAAGAATCATTCTCTTGGTAACACATTGCCGGCTACAGACTCAGCACTGCCATGCCTTTATTGATCTGAGGAAAGCACTCTAAAATTAGGCTATTTCCTAACTTTAACTAGAAAACTCAACTCACATTCCTGATACACATACTGCTTTGCTGTTCAAGTAAACTAAAAAAATTAAGTAAGGCCAAGAAAATTTTTAACTTGCAAACAAAGCCACAACTGTCCAGCTGCAGTAATAAATGAACCAATCAGGAAAAAACTACATATACAAACTATCCACACTGTATTTAAAGTACTGTAAATTGTTGAAAGATCCCCAAACTGAGCTGTCCAAAGGCCAGGTAAGAGAGGCTAAAAGGCTACAGCAATCAACAACAGATGACTATAATTATAGTAAAATTAAATTCAAAAGCTACCACAGGAACTCCAGACTGAAGACAAGAGCAAAACCAGACCGAAATAAATTGTAAAAACTTTTTATTAAGGTGTGTATCTCTGCCTAGTTGCAAGTTCAACAGACTAGAAGTCAGGAATAAAAAAAAGTTTTGTGATACACCTGTTTAAATAAAAGGTTTAAGACACCCATCTTTAAACAAGAACTAGTCTTAGCCCTCGATTTCATCGCTGACACCTTTAAAATTTCTGATCCATTTCACAGACTGAACAGAAATTATTGCAGTGGGCTCATAAATCACCATTTTCTATTCATTGCAGCTCTCATGACTTAAAATTAACAAAGCCTTATTAGGAGCAGTGGTTGCTGAGGCTTCTTTTATTAATCAAACTCAGAATAATTCACTAGCTGTTCCGATAATTTCAGTCTCCATCCCACTCTTGCTCTTATGGAGAATATGATTGATGGCAGCCTCACCGTTAAGTGCCCTTCATGATGATCGGGGAAATGTATGAATAAATACTCTGTGGCTACCAACTGCATTATGGAGTCACCCAGGAATTCCATCCTCTGGTTGTGGCCTCTGAAAAATGAGACATCAATGCAGCAAAATCAATAAGCACTCAGTGAGGAAAAAACCAAAACCAGCATGCACACACAAATTAAAATGAAGAGTGATTTGAAAGTGAGCCTTGCTCATTTCCAAACACATTTAAGACAATTTTTCAGTGTTAATCAGGTGAGATGAAAACACAGCTCATTACTGTAGTAACACCAACTTTCAGGCAAAAAGCAAATTGGGATAGCTACAAATAAATGCAATCATGAGATCACAGATCACCGACTAAATGATGGAGAAGAGCAGTTGACATCAAATCTGTAATGGGATAAGATCTCTACTTCAAACTTGTAAAAAACTAATGAATGTAGCAACTTCAACACAGAAAAAAGTCTGTCCATTCACAAGAAAGAAAAGGATCAGGGTTTAAGCTCATACAAGATCCTGGAGAGGGTAACCACTGATATGAAGTTTAACAAGGGCAAGCACTAGATTCTGTGTCTGTGACAAGGCAACCCTGGTTGTGTGTATAGAGTGGGGAAAGGGAGGCTGGAGAGCAGCACTGTGGAAAGGCACCTGTGGGTCCTGGTCAATGGCAAGCTGAACAAGAGTCAGCAGTGCCCTGGCAGCCAGGAGTGTCCTGGGGGGCATCAGGCACAGCATCACAGCCAGGCACGGGAGGGGATTGTCCTGCTCTGCTCTGCACTGGGGCAGCCTCACCTCGAGTGCTGGGGGCACTTTTGGGTGCCACAATATAAAGATGTCATTAAGCTATTGGAGAGCATCCAAAGGAGGGCAATGGCGACAGTGAAAAGGCTGGAGGGGAAGCTGAATGAGGAGTGGCTGAGGTCATTTGGCCTGTTCAGCCTGGAGGAGTCTGAGGGGAGACCTTGTTGCAGAGGGAAAGTGGAGGCACACGTACTGATCTCTTCATTTTCACGACCAGAGACAGGGCTCAAGCAAACAGCACGAAGCTGAATCAGGGGAAGTTTAGATTGGATATCAGGAAAAGGTTTTTCACCCAGAGGGTGGTTTAACACTTGAAAGGCTCCACAGGGAAGTGGTCACAGCACCAAGCCTGTCCAAGTTCAGGAAGTGTGGGTACATCCTGGGGTGTCCTGTGCAGGCCCAGAAGTTGGACTTGCTGATCCTGATGGGTCCTTTCCAACTCAGTATATTCTATAACACTGTTTGCTTGAAAACAGGGCCTGGCAGGTTTGCAAGCAACAGAACACAAGGGCCGTGCTTGGACCAAAGAGCGTAATTTTACTTCTTTTCTCTTCCCAAATGTAGTTCCAGGTATGTTTTGCTACTGTCTCAGGAGTGATGTACAAATATCTGTGATGCAGAAAGCTCTAAATAAACACTGGGATAGGTCTCCAACATCTACAGTCTTTCCCAAGGTATTCGCTACTGACTACTGTCAGAGGTACGATACTGAGCCAGGTGGGCTTGTGAACTTAGCTGCTCTATTCTCTTCCAGACAACAGATTTAACATAGCTTGTTTACAAACGAGGCAATCTAGAATACTCCAACAGAAGGGCCCACAGAGCTACATGAGGACTCTTGCTATGTACTCACAGAGTCAGATGGTTAAAGCCTACTGTCCTCAGAGTGAACGCCCGTGCTAGAAGCCGAACATGAGTAAAGATGACTCCAATTGCCTCCTCAAACTCAGTAAGTTTTTGAAGAACTGGAGAGGTCTCAATGAGTTGCCTGTCAGTATTGGACTCCTGCAGCTGCAAGAAAAATGAAGTGCAAGTGATGACCAACTCAGATTGCTGCAGAAGTTTTCAGAGAAAAGCAAACATTCTCTAAGTCAAGGGCAAAGAATACAATGAACAAGTTCTGTGGACAGCTGAACTGAGAAAACCAAGTTACCTCTACCTTTTGGTCTTGGATAATTACCATTCACTGAAAAGATGAGCTCTGATGTATGCTTTTTTAAAAGCTGAGGCATTCAAACACATCCCTTACACATCTCTACATGTGGATGGCATGTAATACAAACTTTCACAAAATACGTACAATTGTACATGTCTGCATTTTCTATCATTATCACATTGCTTGCAACTGAGCAACAGATTAAAAAATTATTAAAATAGGGCTGGCAGACTGACAGCATGTCAAGATGAGACAAAACCCAAATCAGTTTCTCTCACTTTCAGTATCAAAAATCAAGAATAAATACTTTGTATATGAAATTGAAAAGGGCACCCAAACACCAGAAAATTAAAATTTTTGCTTTCGGTCAGTATCCTTTCTTATCAGTTTCTTGTCTGATGTCCTTGATATGGTGACACTGTTAAATGCCTTTGTGGAGCTGGGAAACGGCTTAAGCATTTCCTCCAGCTACTCTGAGCATCTCTTTGGTATAATAATGCCTTAGAGAAGGAATCATCCAGAAGAGGATGCCTAAAAGGAAGAATAGCCACAGCTTTTTTAACCGGCATGAAGAAAATTTTTGGTTGTTGTCTGCCCTTTTTCTATTACTTGATTACATTAAATTTGTCTTTTTTCTGTACTGAGCTTTTAGCTCACATTTTCATAAAGCGACATATCCTTGTACCAAAATCCTGCACTTGGGTGATAATTGTCATTTTAGAGTTCAGCTGCATGTGGAGCTGACACTGCTTTTTGCTTCCTCATTCACAGCCCTTTCTATTTACCTACACAGAATTTCATCTGCTTTTCTTAACTCCACAGTGAGTCACCCTGTGTTCTCACAACCAGAGTGAAATTCTTCAGTCTGCTGTTGTCCCTGCTACCTGGAATAATTTGGTATTGTCAACAAACTGCCACCCCACTGCTCATCCTCTTCCCTAAGGTGTCGATGAGAACAGTCTATACTTTAGCAAAAATCCCGAGGGAAATCTGCCAGTGATCACCATTCCTTGCAAGATGTGGTCATTTCACTCCTGTTCTCCATTTCTTACATTTCAGCCATTCCTTTAAATCTTGTAGGGAGTGACAGTTTTCACTGGGGTTACTTCTTTTTGCTGCTTCTTAAAAAAATATAAATTTAAAAGCCTTTCCTGTCTGTCTTTCCAACAGTCTCTCCAGAAACCCAGCAAACAGTATCATCTGCATTATCACATGTTTTTTTGTCACCTAAAATTTCCTATTCGTTTGTGAGGCAGGACATGTCTTTGCATGTTGACTCTTTCTAAATAGTCCATATTTATCCAGATGACCACAAATTCTTTTTTAGTAACTATTTCTACATTTTCATAACCATTTCTACTGCCAAATACACACAACTAAAGGTCTGTAACTCTGTTATCTTACCCAGAGCTTTTTTTTATTAATTAGGATCTCATTTGGTAATTTTTAAAATGCCATTTTTCAGGCTAGCTGCGCCCAAAGGCCAGCCTGAGCTGCCTGTGTTTCACCTACTGGCAAAACCACCTAAGATGGTTTTGGGATATGGAAAAAAATAATTTTCATCACACAAGTTAAGGTCGTAGTACAAAATTATAAGCTTTATACACTGACTGTCACCAATCTCTAAGCAGAGTCCAAGTCTTCTTGTGAAAGCAAAGAGGAAAAGGTTAAAATAAAGTAAAAGAAAAGAAATTCAGAGTAAGAACAATCTTCTTTGGAGCTTGTGCCACTAAACAGGCTAGCCTCTGTTGAATCTCAAAAGGATATCTTCCAATTAAGAGTCTTTTGTATTTACCTCCATAATTTTAGCATTTATGTGGTATTAAAGTTACTGGAAACACTGAACCATGCCATCATTGCGCGCGCACACACACACATGCACATACACACAAAATCAAAATAGAATCAAATCAAAACTCTTACGGCATTCAATTAATATGCCTTCCTACTCTTAAGGTCTTCAGTCTTAATTTCAGGTTAAGAAAATATGTACATAGATTGTTTTAGCACCCTTTTCTCCCAAATTAGAGAAGACAAACAAGAAGCTGCCAAAATATTACCTCTCATTGGATTTATCATATAGCCACAGTTATATAACAAACATGAGCCAAGGAAAGGTGAATGATTAATTCTCAGAGAGGCAGAAACTCACTACTTATTTAAAAAAAACCCAACCAAATAAATCCCAAACCAAACACAAAGGAAAAAATATATATTTTCCTTTGGCTACTTTTTAGCATATTTTCTGAGATGTCATCACAATGGAAACCTATGGAAAAGAATCCCTGAAAATAAAGCAGAGCTGTGAAATTTATTATAGAAAGGGATATACTTACTTGGAGTGGGTGTAGTGGATAATTAAGCCATACATCCCGCAGGTCCTGCAAACATTGAGAGATGCCTTTAATGCTCAAGGGAGTCATTTAACAAATTCCACAGTACTAAATAAAATGTCATTACTTGAAATACTGAACTATTTCAGATGCTGACTCTGCTTATTGCAAATTCAATAGTGCTGGCAAACTAATTTTTAAAATCGTGTATTTGCTGTTCAAACTGCCTGTAGTTCTCCCAATTAGCTTGTGTCAAAGAGGTGGAAAAATCCTTGAACCACATAAAAAGTGGTTAAAGGAAGAAAAAGATTTGTTTAAGCCTCGGGACTAACTTTATTTGCAAGTACTCCTCAGTAGCAAGTTTGACTTCACCAAAGGCAAGGACTGAAAAAGAAAAAAAAAGGCACTTATTTTCTTCTATTTCATAAAGGCTTCCTTCACTACAGCCACTGAGCAGCCAATAAACACTGAGTTACAATAGGCTTTCAAATACTTTTATTTCAAATAAGCTTTGTTATTTCACAGACTCAGAGGAAGGAAAATACTGTACAATTCACGCACTCACCACTGCCACATGTGCTGTCCCAGGAGTGGGTACTTCTCTTCACCATTATCCAGCACATGTTCTAACTAACAGACACCTAAGATACAGCCTGATCTATTCTTGCCTACTGTAATTATGAATTGGGAAAATGTTGAATGAAACACTCTCCCTTCTTTTACCAAATATACATTTAAAGCTTTCAGGGCAGGATGATTTAACTGATGAAACATTAAGAGTTGCTCTGCATGTGCATCATTCCCTCAGAGCCTGATGCCTGGATCCACAGCAGCCATTTCTGTTGTTAGAGCAGCACTTTGAATGGAAACTGTCAGGCTTACCACACCACCCACCCTTACCTACCTAAGCCAAGCAACCTACAGCACACCTGAGAAAACACCATAATTTTTTTGCCAGAACCAGTACAGCTTGTTGTCCTAATTCAATTCCCAGGAACTACACACAACAGGTGTAGTATTTCTGTTCATCTGTGATCCTAAAGTAAAACAATGGACAAGAAAGCACATAAAATTATTTTTGAACTGGAAATCAAATCATATAGTACCTTTTCATTGAACAGCAAACGTCCAAATAATTGTTTTGCTTCTTCTAGGCTTCCCTCTAGATATACAGCTCCTATATGAGGGGACCAATAAGTCAAAAGTCAATAATGCAATTAGTACTTAGAAAATTACTAAGCACATGAAAGTCAAAGATCTTGGACTTCTTTATCTCAACACTTTCATTTTTAAAAGCATCCTTTCTGTAGCAACACCTATTTTTTTTAGAAATTGAAAGCATGTTAAACACAAGCATAAATCGACAGTTGTAAAATGCAAAGAAAAACCTGAAATAATTATCAGTGATAAAAAATGATACATCCAAAAAGTAAAGTTTAAACAAATTAGCCTAGAAGCAATGTATTTCCAAAAGTACTTTCCAGTAAACAGCTAACTATACAATTTTACTGGTTTCAGCAGGGGTAGAATTAATTTTCTTCACAGTGACTGGCACAGGGCTATGCTCTGGATCTGTGCTGAACACAGGGTTGACAATACAGAGATATTTTTGTTATTGCTGAGCAGGACTTACACAAGTCCTTTTCTGCTTTTCATACTGACATGCGGGGGAGGAGACTGGGAGTGCTTGGGAGACTGGGAGGAGACACAGTCAGGATAGGTGACCCCAACTGACCAAAGGGATATTCCAGGCCACATGACATCATGCTCAGTTTATAAATTGCAGGGAAGAAGGACAAAGAAGGTATGCTCAGAGTGATGGTGCTTGTCTTCCCAAGTCACCGTTACGTGTGACAGGGCCCAGCTCTCCTGGAGACAGCTGAACACCTGCCTGTCCATGGGAAGCAGTGAAATGATTCCTTGGTTTGCTTTGCTTGTGTGCACAGCTTTTGCTTTCCCTATTAATCTGTCTTTATCTCAACCCATGACTTTTCCAGCTTTTAACCTTCCGATTCTCTCCCCAGTCCTACTGGTGCGGGAGTGAGCAAGTGGCTGTGTGGGGCTTGGCTGCTGGCTAAGGATAAACCACAACAGTAATATCTGCAGATAGGGAAACACATGAAATACACTTCAATAACTAGCAAATAACTGCTGTTTATTCTGTACTTCCAACAAGATTACTCTCCGCATATAAACGATGTGTCAGGACTAGTGCAAAGCTCAAGGTCTTCCTGGTATCACAATAATTTGCTGTCTGAACTGGAAACTGCACGTCTCAGTTTCTGGAGATTATGGTTTGGTTTTTTCTAAAGTTCACACACAGCCCTCACTAGCCCTCTCCACATGCCCATCAGTAACAAGCCCTGCAAAACTTGTATTAACGTGTTATATTTTCGGATGTACCCTATATATTCTATATCTGCACAGGCATTTCTTAAATTTAGTATCAACACTTTGTCCTTTGATACACTTTAAAGGAGGGTTTCTGAAAATCTCAAACTAGTTATTGTAAGCATAAAAGCAAATGGAATACACAGCTACATCAAGAACATAAAGAAAGGGAGTGCGTGTTCCCCCACACAGGAAGAACATGATTTGCCTTGCCTTTCCCTTCCTCTTTCCTTTTAATTCCTCACTAGGTCAACTACTTTGTTTGGACTCTTTGGAGAACAGTTTGGGGGTTTATAAGACTAATCTTGCAGAGGAATATTATGAGAGCACAAGTCCTAGGCATCCTGCTTGTACTTCTGTTTTTTATTTTCATCACAGGGAATAAGCACCAGACTTTGTAAAAGAGTCTGAAGTAGGAGTTCCAGACCCCACATACTTCCATAGTCCCTTAACAAGCTCCCAGATTTTAGTTAAAGCACTGACAAAACCTTATTGCTCAATTAACTTTCTGAAGAACTTTGTATTGGAGGTTAAACAGCAAGCCTGCTCTCTCAGCAAATCTCAATGCTTGCCAAATAGTTCTCATCACTACATCCGAGACAAGCTGAAGCCTATGAACAAAGACACAGATACATATCTAGTGTTCCTCTTCTGTTTGCTTTTTATTTTTAAATTAAAGATCAAAGCGTTCATGGAAAGCAAAATAGAGTTAAAAAGAAAACTCTTATTTCTTGATAAGAGGAAATGCAATCTGGCCCAAGGCAGAATGCACAGAACTGTTGACATCTAAGCCAACTATGATCTATTTTTCAAAGCAGGACAAAATGCTTTAGGAGCTTGTGTAGTACATAAAGGCCTGGATCAGGGCTAAACCATTCCCATAGTTAGCAACTTGTAAAGTACATTTGGATGAATACGAAGTCAAACTGGAGAGATTTAGCTTGCTTTGTGTAGTCAAACAAGTAAAGGCTCATAAAAATATGCTATTTAAAATTGAGCTTACGCAATGTAATCAGTGAGATTTCCACTCTCCTGCTTGGTAACTGTGGTCAGGCCCTGATTTCTTCTGCAACATAAACCTACAGACCAGTGAAGCCACTCACTGAGCAGCATCTTAGAGCCCAACAGCAAATTTGACACAATTTTCACCCTCAGCTAGAGGGCAGATCTATTACACCAGCCACAGCATTTTGCCACGCTTTTTATTTCTAAGAAAAATGCAAAGACTGTAAGGTATTTACTTTGCAAATTCACAGGCTAGTGGGGCACAGAGGAAGTAGTCTGGTGACTCAGTTGGGAGTGCCTGGTGCATTCAGATAGCTACAGCTTAAAATTTGGGGCTGAGGTTGCAGGTCCGTTCAAGCGCTACTGGAAGCAGTGAACCTGCTCATCTTCTGCCAGGCCACGGTGACTGAACTGCTCCCCTCAGACAGAGGTAGGTGTCAGGCCATGGTGGCACAGGAGAGGTGGAGTTCTGCAGTGACATGAAACGGCTTCATCTTCAGTGTGTGGGAGCCAGGATACGGAAGATGAAATTTGCATGGTAGTACTACACACTCGTGTTTATATGCATGGCATATGTGCAACAGAGGGGAAGAGACAAAGATGTAAAAAGCTCTACTATCACTCACTCATAGCAGTACTCAACAGACCCATACCTCCTCCATCACAGTTAACGTGGCACGTAGACAGGTACAAAAGGCAACTGCACACACAAACACAAACACTTTACCTATTAGGGCTTCAAAGCAGTTGGCCATGGCATGGCGGAGATCCGATTCCCTGCAAAGGTCTGGACCATGAGCATAGAGCATGAATCGTTCTAGTTCCAGCTTCTGCAAAATAAGTAGGAAGAGTTAAAACCATGGCTTTAGAAGTACAAGAGTATCAATTTAGTCACTAAAGTTCAATTACACTGTTACCATGCTAGGTTTGAAGGAACTATGAAGCTTTTCTCAATAGTTTCAACTCAGATATAGGCAAAAAATTTAAAAAATTCTTATGTTTATCAGAGGTAAACAACTGTAGTGTGATACCATGGAAAAACTAGAATTATCAAACCAAAATGCCAAAGGAAGTCAGATCAAAACAATACTGGTAAGTTTTAGGAAGGAGTTCAAGCGAAGGTCCATGGCTGGATGGTGCAATGCATTGTTTCTTGCTGGTAGTTTGTCCTCATACGATTAGCCTTCAGAGATGCCAAAGGGACATTCTAACAGAGGGGAGCTAACACTAAGGAAAAACACTTTGCCTACAAGAAAAAGCTTAAGTAGAACAGTGAGGAGTAGGAACTCTGGCAGACACAATCCATTGAACATCTGGCTTTTTCCTGTAAGCCCATCAACAGGTGGTAGCCTCTGGGTACTGCAGGAGAAGGCTGACATTTTAATCTGCAGTGCCACCTAGCTTCCTTCTTTTCAAAAGTGTATCATTAACATTCATCTGTTGCCTGAACTATAGCTCTCCTTGCCAGTCAGAATCTCAGGTAGTAAGTCAGATATTTTCTATAATATATGATAATTCTGCTATAGAAATGCAGTCAAGAGCTACTAGATTCTCTTTACATATTCATCCTTTTGACACAAAACCATTATTGGGATTTTTAAAGAAGAGATTCGTGCATCTCGCAAAGTTTGTATGAGAACAGACTTTTCCCAGCTGGGTGCAAGTTTCTACTGATTAATTTCTTGTTAACTTTCAGCTTCATCCTCCCAGAGGATATTTAAGAGGTAAAGCTGGAGACTAAGTTGTTTGAGGTGCATGGTTTAGACATGTTTCAATTGCCAAAAAAGAGTTTTCCATTTTCAATGAATGGCAGCATATTCCCTGCCCCAGAACACTGTGAATTACCACCTACAATGTTCCATCACACTTTATAATGCACAGTGAGCTACAGACAACGTAAGAGTAGAATATTAATTGTTTTATATAAAATTTAAACTTCTTCTATTCATCGTTTGATCCTCAATTATTAACACAGCATTCCACAAGATCAAGAGATGTTGAGAAGCTGAGAATTATATGAAGTAAACTGAATGCAATATGACACTGCAGGGGATGAAACCAGGAACATCATAAAAGACACATGAGAGGAACAAAGGGTAAGTTGGAAACCTGGGAATATAAAGATATCTAATATTTACAGTTGTATCTAATATAAATAGTTTAAAAAATATTGCAACAAAAAAATTCAAAAACTGTCCTTGTACAATGATAAACGCTGTGAAGAGACGTGAAGAATATATGAGCTTTCCTGATGCAGATTTAAAAATAATATCATGAATTCAAATGGCAGGCAATACCATATTTGTAAACAAAGCCCTGACTTGAAATCTTTCTATCAATTAATGCTTATCTAAATTACTAAAAAAAAGACATGGAAGAAAAAAGTTATTGTGTTCACTGCCTACCCTATGCCTCTCCTGAGAGCTGACCAATGAGATGACATGTTAGAAATCCTGCAGTTTTAGCCAAAATCTCAAGATTGAATATGCTTGTTTAAGGCACTGTGTGATTACAGAGAGGGAAGATAAAGAGAGCAACTTGAAAACTATCAGCAGTACACAGAGTACACAGTGGACAGTGTATGTACATGTGTAGCATAATCAATCACATCAGCAAGTTTCAGACTGTTTCTTTAAAAAAAACCTAATAAAACCAAGGATGAATAAGGGAATACCTATCTCCTAATAAACATAGATTTAATCAACTTTCTGTATCATAATACCACACCCCAGTATCATATACAGAAATACAAAAAGCTCTGTCATTCACAGAACTAAATTAAATGAAATTCTAAGGCATCTCAATTTTCCCTATGAGGTAACACAACTCTTCTCCAAAACCCTGTTTAATATATTTTTCTCTGACAGCCTACAGTGGACGTGAAAATGACTGCATAGGTTATGGAGCAGATAAAATTTTTCCCCCCATTTTTTCTACCTCCTGTTGCCACATTCACCCTACATATTCTATCAGAAAGCCCTCTTATAAACAACCAGTTTGATTCTTTTTCTTCTAAAGTTCTACTATCTGCTTCACTACTTGTGCAAATTAAAGGCAAATTTTGGCACACCTTCAACACAGGCTAAAAAGTTATCTTTACACCTGCAAAAATCACTTCTCCCAAAAGCATGCTTTGGAGAAAACACTAAGTCCTCCTTTATTTTTAAAATCTACTTTCAAACTGAAAAGCCTTCCTGCATCCCAAGTCTTGTACACAAAACACAGCAAAGAAACTGATGTTCAAAGCAGGCAGCTCCCTCAAGAAGCAGCCCAGACACTCATCTACCTACAGATGTCAAACACAGAGACATCTAGAACTGTACCTTAGCCAGCATGGCCAGGTGTTGGTTCTGTACGATGGCAGTGCGGTACGTAGCTAATCCTCCTTCCTCCAGAGTGGGAAACAGGTAGTATAAGTGGACACTGGCAAAACAAAAAGCAAATCAGATGCTGTCAGCATTTGATTAAAGATGAACCACATACACCTGTAGAGAGCTGTGCCTTTCCCTCAGACGCTAGTGGATAACACAGGTCTCTTCCCAAGGTGAAACTCAGCTTGAAGCAAGGTAAAACACAAAAAATGCCCAATCCTATCTGACGGGATAGCACTTGCAGCAGAGGAGGGAGAGTGTTGTTTTTCTCCTGGGCTGCGCATAAGGTCTAAATCCCTGCCACAATCTGCAGTTCCCTCAACTCAGGTTTCTGTCTATTAGCAGCAGAGGGCTCAGCACGGTTGACACCTAGAGGATGCTGAGGAATGAAGCACAAGGGAAGCCTCAGCCTTGAGAAACTGTGCTGCAGGTACACAGTGCTCTCAGGTGACGCTGCTGCCAACAGGATATCTGTATGTTCATACAATTTCTTAGAGTACTTTAACATATGCTAATGGAGATAAAGAACAGAACCCAACAACCTGTATTTAAATGTGTGAAGTCATTATACCACAAAAATAAAGAAGAGATAAAAATCACAGGCTTCCAACAGCCTTTAATGGTATTTGTCATAATGCTAGGAAGATACTTCATAAAACTGAAACAAAACAAAACAAGTAATTCACTGATCCAATCAAGATCTGAGTTATGAATAAATGATTCTAGATACCTTCATGTATGACTATCTGACCCATGTCAAAAAAAGTTAACAGAGCATTTTCAACATTCCACAATTAAGGCACTGTATGGCACTAATTATTAAAATATATTATTAACCCAGGATACAGGGAGAAAAATGCAGATGGATACAAGACTATTTAAGGACAAAAACTGCTATAAAACTTAGAGGCAATCTAATCAAGCATTTTAATTCACAACAGCAGACACCTGAAGTTAAGAGAGGTAGGGAAAAAAAAACCCTAGACTTAAATAGGTGCTTACATGGTCTATTGAACAGAAATGGAGCTTTTTTTTTTTTTTAACTGAGACAAAAGTTAGCTCAGAAAGTAAACTGATGGTTGATGAACAATGACAATGAAAAATGCAAGACATTTTAATCAGCAAGTCTTCCATTGCATCAGCCTGTACTGTTGTATGAGAGAAAAGGCCATGAGTTTTAAGGGCACTGGAGACCTTTATAGGCTAATAGTTTTTAGTACCATGTAGCTAATGGCTAGTAGAGAACAGAGATATAAAGGCAGTTTTGTTGTTCATATAACAAACTGGCTTAAAGAGGAAATTAATAGTAAATGAAACTATTAAAAACAGTAGAACAAAGGAGGTGAAAATAGATTATAATCTTTATATTGTGCAACCTCTTTGCCTCTACTACTCAGGTAAGATAGAACAATGGAGATTACTAACAATATGCCTGTATTGTTCACTGATTTCAGAATACTCAGACCAGAACTGGAACAATTTTTGGTGAACCATAGGTTTTTTCATTACTTCTGAATAAATTCCATTTGTGCTTACCTATTTCAGCTGTTATGGAAGCTACAACCCTAATAACTGCAAATACATGAACTGCAACACGTTCAACACTACTTATAAATGCTTCTCCCTTGCAACTAGAGAAGAAGAACACTTGGAAACAAAATGGCATGCCAGGAAAAATATCTTTCCTTTAAAAAGAGCATGCAAAGTTCATCACGTCTGTTGCTGAATAATCTCTAACCTAAATCAATTTAAAATTGCACTCCATGAAACTTCTTATTGTGTAATCTTTCTTGTTTTATCATCACCACTGAAAGAATTTTCAAGAGAGTTGTGTGCAGGTCTAAATATCAGGCAGGACTGCAAATACAGTCAAAGTAGACACTGAACAGTTCAATAAAAAAATCACTATAATAATAAGATACAAGGGTGAGAACTGTTGAAGAATTCCCCATTTACCTTGTTAAGAACTCCACCACAGCATCTCCCAGAAATTCTAAACGCTCATTGTGGTTAATCCTGAAAAAGGCATTTTAAAGTTCACCATAAGCGAAGTAACACATGCTGGTTATTTACACAATACAATTAAAATAGAAAAAAACCAGAGTTGATTGCTAATCAGTCACAACAGTCATTTTTGCAGCCTCCTCCACCCTCTCTGGGTTACAATCCTTTCTAAAACAGAGTAACAGCTATGTGAATTGTGAAACTCAGGACTGACACCACCTTTGAAACTTCTGTATGTTCTGTCCTGAGCTATTGTCAGAACTTCACAAAATAGGGAAACAGGACTGCTGCCTGGCACTGAAGTTGGGTTTCTTTGTCCATCAGAGGGCACCAGGTGATTGAAACAAACAGCCTGTTCTGAGCCTTGTGCCTGCAACTAGGGAGCTCTACCTAATGAACAGCAACACCTGCAGGGCAGGATGACCCTGCAGCAGGTCGTTGGTACAGCAGAGGGAGTAACAACTTGGACTGTTCATAGCACCTTTAAATGCCTTCTTTTCTATAACTTCCTGTGAGCTCAAATGAAAAAGTGGCTGTACAAGCAGATGCATCCAAAGATGCCATTAAGCTACTAGAATCTCTTATTTCCTATGTCTTCTTTTATCACTGCTCCTGATTTACCTTTGTATTGCATAAAGTTCCATTTCCTTTAATCTGACTGCCTGCTTATATATTCAAAGGACTAAAAGGGCAAGCAGCTGAAAAAGAGTGTGAGTTTGTCTTCAAATACATATAAATTTCTGCTCTATTTATCAAAGCAAGTAAGCAGCACCATTTTTGATTTCACACAATTTTAACAGAAACAAGGCCATTGCCACAGGGTTGTTCTTTTTTTTAACCCAGAAGATCCTTGTCAAGTGTTTGACAGCTTTTATTCTAATTTTTACTCCCCCAACATATACATAATTAGTGTAATTTCAGAAATAGCAGGCCTTTGTTATGGGCTGAAAGAATTGAAGTACCTCTGCTGTGTAAAACAACAATGTATGTGCAAACTACAACTCTGTGTAGCACCACAACTGAAAACAGATCTCTCAGAAAGAGAACATCGTATTTTTGTGTTATTTCACAAGAATTAATGCAATTTAGCCTTATGTCTTGTTATCTTAAAAAGGCTGAAATAAGCTTGAAGAGAAAAGGGCATGGCTTAGCTAAAACAGTATTTAGGGAACAGTACAATAGTTTATGCAGAATTCGATTTCTCCTATTCCCGAGCTTCTTCCAAGATGATGGTTCTTAAAAGGTCTGGCTACAGCACTAGCTAACTAAAATACACACTGCCATCTAGTTCATGCATTAAGGAGATTTCACATGCATTAGCCTTGTGAGCTTTGTTTATTCAACTTTAGCTAAATATGGTGCCTGTGGCTATAAACCACATCTTATATTTATATGCACAGAATTCTTAGTGGTCATTTAAGGATTACTGCATTACAACATTAATGGTTTTTGCATCTGTCTTTAAATTGGAACAGTAAATCAGCAAAGCCCATGCTCAGCACCACACTCCTGTTAACAAGGTGCCATGCCAGGAAGGTACTACTGGGAGAAAACGTGATGAAGAATCCAATTTATAGCACTGATAACAACAACAAATCTTAATTTTTATTCTGCAGAAAGAAAAAGGTAGCCTTTTAGTCCTCCTCATTTCAGGGATCAACAAAAAAGATAGAATTATCTGTGAAAACCTTCCTCAGACATTTTCTGCAGGCATGACCGAACATTTACTATGTCACTGCTAATGGAGGTTCAGCACACCTTCATAATATAAAAGTCAATTCAAAACAACTTTTCACTTCAACTATTTGCCAAAGCTGTTGCTGACAGTAAGTTGGTTGTTTCTATTAAATACCTCCCTCTGCAGCAGCTTCCCAGCTTGCAAACAACTATTTTCATTACCTGGAAGGAGCTGGATCATCCTGTCCCAAACGGGACATAATATTTATCAGGGTGTTTATCCCTAGAAACATAAACAATGCACTATTAAGTAAACATCCACTAATTCACTTTGAATGAATGTAGAAAACAATTATTCAAAATATAACTTTATAATTGCTGTACACAAGGTTATCCTGTTATTTAGAGGGTTTATTACACCAAGTATAATCCTTACAGATGCTCTCTGCCTAACTGACCGCAGTCCTATTACAACAGTATTGAATTTTTGCATTCAGGGAGCCAGATAAATACCACCTTTGCAGGAAAAGGACAATCCAAACATTACATAAACAATTTACTTCATTACCACTGAAAATACTTTAAAGGGGTGAGGAATATGTTGCAGCAGACAGACCACATGTTCACAGTAATAAGACATTTTTACAAAATATATTCCAGTTTGCTCACCATGTCAAGCAGCAAATTAGGAAAATAGTACTTGCCAAAAATCAAAGAAAATACATCCTCCCTTTTATTGCCCTTGCTTTTCTCAGCTCTTTACTTATTGACTATTTTGCAAAATCCAGTCTTTTAGAAAGATCTCACTGGTGTCTGCATATAATCATTGAAATCCTCTACTGAAGGCGTATCTCAAAAGAACAATGGCCAACAAAATGAAAATGGAACAAAGAGTGTTCTTACTGATTAAGTGTGAGGTAAGTGAAAAATGTTAGTGGCGTAGTAGCATACCTTTTTTTCTCATGTGTATATGGTGAACTTTTCTATCTCCATACTTGGGCTGTCGAATCCCACAGTTGGATAAGGAATTTCTGGCATGATCCGGATTCATCCCAAAATTTAAATGATGGCTTGGATGAGTCATGGCAAGCTATAGTGTAACACATACAGGGAAAAAAAAAAAGTGTTAGATGTATTTTTGCAAATGAAAGAAAAACATTATCTTAGACTGGTAGCTACTAATAGTTATTTTTCAGTTTGAAGAAACGTTACAAAGTGATGTAGTCAATCAGAAACTTGGTTCCAGCAATTTAAATGTAGGGTGAACTATTTCAGATTTCAGAAAGAAGCAACATTTATGCCCAATCATCAGTTTAACTAATTAACTTTCAACATTTTTTTCTTTAAAGAAAAATTAGTTTAGAAGAGAAAAAGCATGAACTGTCAATTTGCCCTAAGACTTTTGCTTACGAGTTTTGCTGACCTGATTTCAATACATTTGCTTATTTAAAAATATATTCACTTTAACACTGAACTATAAATATTCATATTAAAAATATAAGCAATTAAAAGAGCTTCTCAACCACCCCTATTTACATTATTTAAATATCTACAAAACTTTACTAGCTCAAAAAATGAAACAAGAAGTATATTATTTCTGGCAGAGTTGATCAGAGAACTCTTTCCCTCATAACTATACAGTGCTCACTCTTCAAATGGAAGTTAAGAGGAATGGCATGATTTGCCCTCTGTTTTACCTTTGTACCACCTAGCATTATCAAAAGCTTACTCTGCTGCTGACACCACCACTACAGAAAGAGCAACAGCAAATAGAACTACAGCTTGCTTTCAGAACTTCATCCTGCAAACTCACACATTTTATCCTTCTTTACACATACACAGCTCAAAATATTGTGCATGCATAAAAGTATACACAACACTTGCATATAAAAAAGAGACACACTGGAAAATCCAAGCTGCAGAAAGTTACTTGTGGCACATTTGCAGGACTGGTGCTGCAGACTGAGCAAAGACATTCAGTAATTCATTCAAACATTGTTGCTTTCTAAACATAAAACTTAGAGAGTAAAATTATATTTAATCAACACTAAGAACTTTCTCCAAGTCCTTTTCAGTTCCTTGTTAGTATTATTAAGTTTGTTGTATTTGCACATTCTCAAATTCTGCTCCAGCTGAACTAGATGATACATTACAGTTTCTCTGAATAGATAACTTAGTGTAATCGTTTTTTAACATGCTTGTACTTTAAAAAGAATACACCATGACAAAACAGGTAACGATTAATGCAGAATTATACATCTAACATTGCCTATGCTCAAGCAGGTGACTGAGGCTATACATATTTTTAAAAAGCTTTCCCTCTTCTGGCAAATATTTGTAGGTTTTAAATAAATCTACGTAGGGATAAAGCATTAGAAAGCACATTTGTTATAACCAAATATGATTAATCCTTACACACTAGATTTTTATGCTTTCATCTCTTTTTGATTAGAAGTTGCTTTTTGGTTTGTGTGTTTGGCCTCAACATTTTGAAAGTTTCCATCACTGCATTTTTATCTTTGACATTAAAACAAAGGTAGCCTGCCAACAACCAAACCCTAAAAGATGCTCAATGTCTAATGTAACCTGCAGTAAGAAAAGGCCTGGAAAACAAATTCTAGAAATCAGGAAAGGCGTGAGAAAAGACATCTCAGAAAGCCTCTGCTTAAAATAATTTGAGAGTAAAATCTCTAGAGAAATACAGAAGCTGCCATGTTTTGAACTTAGTCCAGCCAATGGAGAGAGATGATGCTTATTTCAGAAGGAAATTCTGAACAGAAGTCCCCAATTCCCTTCAGTAAATTCAGAAAAAGTCTAAGAGGAAAGGAGCCACCATGTCAAGCATCAGCTTTGGACTAATCAATTCCAAATATGTACTAACATGAAAGACTGGTTATGCGACATGGACGCATTTAAAACAAAGAAGAAATTCTCCTCTCCAGTTCCTGCTCTTGCTTGTTAATGAAAAAATTTCATCATGTATTTGTGGAAATCAAGAGCTGAACAGAAGTTTGCAAATTTCTATTCACTAGCTAGAAAAGCAGAAAAAGGGCAATGCTTTAATTATTCTCTTTCGGAACAATTGGTTACAAAAACAAGAAGCAGGGCCCATACACTCATCTGCAGAATAACAATGTATTCTCAATAAATACCTGAAAAAAGGAACTTACACAGAAATGAGTACTTGATAGTCTTTACAGTAACCACATTTTTGTCTTTCTACACATTAAAAGCATATCCATTACAAGCAAATCCAGATCTACCACGGGAGCAAAGGTAGGTGTAATACCTACATGCACAATAGGTATCTCTATTTAGAAGTCTCTTTGGAAAACTGCAACTTTTGAAAGAGCTGCAGTACAAGTAATCAAGTTCGTCCAAGCTGTGGCAATGCTGTACACTTCAGCATTATGGATAAACTCGGTAATTTCATGAAGAGGAAGCAGCGGGCAGTGGGGGTTTTCTTTTCATGTCTTACCTGCAGCAAGCACCTATCTCGGAAAGTGTAGCCTATCAATTTGTCCAAGTGCATCAGACACTGATGGTAGCGGACATGGTGGGTGAGGACGGGAAGCATCATCGCGTGCTGAAAAAGCAAATGCAATGAGCAAAAACATTCAACTTCAGTGTACAAAGAACTCAGTTGACTGAGCTAAAAATACAAACACTTTCCAATTGTCACAACACATACTTTACTGTTTTGGTTTAAATGAGGAAAATCATGGTTTCCCATCCTTCATTTACCAAAGCACTTAATCATATTTGCTCATCTCCACAGCACCGTGCAGACTAAAGGAATAAATACATAAACCCAGTCTTCTACTTAAGCCATTTCAATGAGGTAAAAAATGTCTGGTCACCGGTAACAGAAAATTTCAATAAGCTATGACTTAATACAATGCTATGTGTTTGTATCTTTTCATTTAACACCCTGCTTTTTTAGGTTAATACCAAAAATGAAGAAACTTCCCCTCTGCCCCATTACATTAAGAAAGAAACACTTCACACCACTTTAACCAGCTTTCACCAAACAACAGCTACTCAATTTTCAAGCACAGTTCTTAGTGCCTTGCTTCATTTCCTTTCGAGGAAGAATTAACAGATTTTGGGAATGTTGTAGTCTGGCACATCTAATGTGCTAAAAAATATCAGAAAGGTTGCTGTTTTATCATCTAGGAAACAGAAAATGTTTTTCTGTTCGGGAAAATGTCAATAAAATTGAAAAAAAATCAAACTCTCTTTTGTAACAATGGCAGTCTCCCTCTTTTAGTGTTACAAAGAAGGAATTCTACAGTAGTATTGACTTCAGATGCATCTGGGTTAAAATAAACAAGTAGTACAGTTTATAAGTAGAGTAGTATAGCAAATACGATATCAACATCACAAATCTTGCCTAAGAATGAAAAGAGTTACAGGAGAAATGCAGGATTTAAAGAGTTTTATGCATGTGACTTTTTGTGAGCTAGTTTTTTCCTATCATTCCCATTACTGATGTGACATGAATATATTCGAAATAAAGGTGTGTTTTAAGGGCATCAAAATCTGAGGGCCATCACAATTAAAAAAGAGGACTCTGATATTCTGAAGGAGGACTGTGTATGATTACAGGAAATGAGTGTATAGCATGGAGAGAAGCAAGAAAAACAAGCACACAAAGTAGATGATGTATAATTTATGGCGTAAATTATCTTACAGATTTCTGCAGGTCACTAACGACAGAACAGCAGAAAATACAAACCGGTGAATGTTAAAAGATCAAAAAATTAAGACTACCGAATGGCAAAACTTTCTGTTTAAGTAAAAGACCATGAAATTTTTGAGAATTGAACAAGGAGCTGGAAGGTAATCATAGAATTACTTAGATTGGAAAGGACCCTTAAGATGATTGAGTCAAGTTGCTAAACTAACACTTTAAACTCCACCAACTAAACCATGTACCAAAGATATTTATAAGTACCTTCATGGATGGTGACTTCACCACTTTCCTGGGCAACTTGTTCCAGTGCTTGATCACCCTATCTGCAAAGAAATAATTTCTAATATCCAATCTTAAGGTCCCTTGGTACAACTTGAGGCCATTTCCTTTTGTCCTTTGCATGGGAGAATATATCACCTCCCACCTGGCTACACCCCCCTTTCAGACAGCTGTAGAGAGCAATGAGGTCCCCCTTGAGCCTCCTTTACTCCAGGCTAAAGACCCCCAGCTCCCTCAGCCGCTTCTCATCAGATTTGTGCTCCAGATCCTTCACCACCACCGTTGCCCTTCTCTGGACACACTCCAGCACCTCAATGTCCTTCTTGTAGTGAGGGGCCCAGAAGTGGACACAGGAATTGAGGTGTGGCCTCACCAGTACTGAGTACAGGAGGACGGTCAGTGCCCTGGTCCTGCAGGCCACACTATTGCTGATACAGGCCAGGATGCCATTGGCCTGCTTGGCCACCTGGGCACACGTTGGATCATGTTCAGCTGCTGCTGACCAGGAACCCCTCCCTGGTCCTTTTCACTCAGATGGAAACAACCAGCTATCAGCAAGAAAAAGGCTCCCTGGATCTCCAGAGAAATATAAAACCACTCCAAGCAGAATTAGGAAGCATAGGTAAAATTTTATTTTGTTACCATGTCAGTCATTTAGCGTTTTCTTGGGGTAATTTGTAAGAACACCCCTCTTATCCCCATATAAACTCTACAGGTGTGCTATCTATGTGTTCCTTCATAGAAGGAATTACCTGAAAAACACCAAAACAACTGAACCCAAAATTGTTTCACAGGACAACTCTTCCCTGCCTCTATGCTCCACTGTACTAGACAGAAAGAGTCTCTTCAAGCCATGTTTATCATTCTTTACACCAATACATGTGTCCCTGCATTTGAGGACTGAAATACCAAGTTTAGACTTCTATCAGCTGTGGTACAGTGAACAAAGAATTGACAGACCCCTGGGAGTGCACAGGACTTCAATTTGACTCTTGCAGTTATATTGACAAAGTGCTGGCACTAACTACTTGATTGATTGATTCAATCAACGTCCGTCATCTTGGACTACAGCTATTCAATGTTTCTGATGTTTTATGCATTTATCTCTTTAGAAGAGATGTTTTAAAATATGTATGATTTTAAATATTCTAACATGGCAAGGCACTCTCCCATGTGCCCTCAGATAGTGCCATCAAGCCCTAGGACAGCAGATGTTTCTGACCTGAAGCTACTAAGGGGAAGCAGGTGAGCTGAAATATTTTGGAATGCATGATGTCTCCCCTCACCCTGAACACTTTACATTGCTGTTGAGGGCACAGCAGCAACAATGGTGTGGGTGCAGAGGGTGAACAGAGGTGGTGTCTTCCCAGCATGGCCAGATCCTGCCACACTGTGTAGTAAGTGCCGCTCAGCTCAGTGGCCAAGTACTCCACTTGATACAATGGGTAACTTCGGGTGAGTCTGTCAGAATTCAGACATTTTACCTTTTTTTTTTTAACATTCCACTCACCATTTTTCCTCCCCTTTCAAGCAGTTCATTTCCGAGATAGCAAAGACCAGTGTCATTAAGGCTATATGGCAAGTATAAGCTATCACAAGTGACTTAAAAGAGTTTCAATCTTCTAAACTGCAATGCTTTTAAAAGCTGTAATTTTAAATCACTGCACTTTAGCTCTGCCCCCAGAGCTGATTTATGCGTATTTCGTTTTAGTCTTCTTTAATCTGGGGAAAAGCATGTAGCGACAGCCGCAATCTTTCATTTTACAGACACACCGTTGCCTACTCTTGGCCTCTCAAAAAAATCAAATCAAAGGACCTTCATACAAGAACTGGCTGATTTAGATGTTACAGCTGTAGATGGGCACAAAAATTGTGAAATAGCTTTACTTTTATCGTTCTTTGGTGTTTTGCTGTCCTTCAACAACAAAACTAAACAGGAATCTCCATGACATTAGGAGATGAATCACAAAAGGTATTACGAATAACACAGAACAGTTTCAAAGTGCCTAAATTGGAAATTTACACTGTTTACTTAAGCTGTAAAAATAGATAAAAAATTAAGAAAGAGCTGTAATTTTGCTCGTATTATGTGAGAAGATACTGTGCAAGTATTCTCCTTCCACTTCAGAAGCAACAGTAGAATCACAAGGAATGTTTCAGACAGAAGAAAAGCAATTCCAATTATTAGCATTTCTCTCACTCTAGAATTTCCCCTTTGGCCTCACTGGACTTCTAAGATTACAACGGGATTTCTACCTATATCTTTGCCTAGCAACCCCACTAATTTTTACTTCACACTGTTAAGCTACTATTAAGTTGCGTGCATTTAACTCTTAAATAACATTTCCAAAACAACATCCAAAAAAATAATGCAAGTATATCTCTAATATAATTATTTGACTGTCACAACTACTTGAATTTTACTAATACAATATTATATAAAAATTGCAGTTATTTTTATCATATTACAAAGATGGTGGCTGTCAACTGCTTCAGAATAGCATCTGACAGAGATACGTTCCTTGGAGATACCATGCATATGAAACTGAGTATCCGAAAGATATCTTACTGCTGAAGCTCGCCTGTTTTAATCCAAAAGTTAGTTGTGGTGGGGTTTTAGTTTTTTAATTTTCTTTTCTTTCAAGTAAAAAGACATTTCTTCATGCTTCACTGTAAAACCTGGGGTTTTTTAAAAGCTATCTGAATAGAAAAATACATTAAAATTAAAATACCTAAAACCAAGCCAGTTGATGGATTAAGAGTTCCACACCAGACTCAACATTTGGGAAACCTCCAGCCTCAAGCTGGCCATTCCTAACCCCTCTCCCTTATGCTAATCAACCCCTGGCAGAAAATTTTAAATTATCTTTTTTGTGTGTATAGAGGGGGTGGACAGAACACTAGAATAGCTCCATAAATCAACAGATATTACTGGGGTACTCATTTCTATTTGGTTCTTCAGCCTAGAACTACAACAAACCCTTGCAGACGTAAATGGCAGTTATCAAGAAAGAAAATACATCTCTCCAGTTTAGTCACCTGGCAGACATCAGAGCGTATCCCT
Source organism: Acanthornis magna (assembly GCA_036785705.1). Classification (NCBI taxonomy): domain Eukaryota; kingdom Metazoa; phylum Chordata; class Aves; order Passeriformes; family Acanthizidae; genus Acanthornis; species Acanthornis magna. The sequence continues at coordinate 12,902,252 of JAWUZG010000025.1, forward strand.
GTTTTCCAGAATCCCTGGCTGCTCAACTCGACGGTCACTTCACGTCTCATTGTGTTCTTCTGACGAATTTTCTGCAGCGCTTCCTAAGTGGGGAAAGAACAGAGCTCCTGTGAAGAACTCACTACAATAAAGCATAGCAAAGTGCACACCACTGCGTTCACAATACCCATTTAAGGTGTAGTTTTGGTAAGCAGTTTCTGAGGCTGGTACAGATCTGGTAACTCCCAGCCACAGACTGTGGCAGATGTGTTGGAATACAGTATAAACAGAGGATTTTGGTAGACCAAGAAGAAAACATAAGTGACTACATTTTTTACTGCAAATGACAGAACAGACAAGTCCAACTCATACATCCAAGATGATACATAAGTAAGACAGGTAAGTCCTTATAATGAAAGGACTTTCTTTATCCCACGTACGAAACAACCTCTTCATTCAAATCCATCACTGTGAGTACTCCTGGTTTGAACATTCAGGAGGAGCAAAACATGCTTTGCTTTGTGATCTTGGCTACTTTGCAACAGTTCCTGTTCAAGAATGTCACTACACCCCATCTGGGAAAGGGGTCAGCATTTACCAGTCCTGGAGACTATGCTGATGAAATCTACCAATATTATTTCAATAAAAATTTCAAAGAAGAGGTTTTGCCTTTACCACTGACTATTTGGTGTTGTGCAAACAGTTTATTTGTCTCTAGAAACCATGAAAGGGTCAGAATCATTAAAAGATTATGACAGTATCATTAAAAGAAAATATTTTCTGCAAAAATGGAATGAAAGAAAAACAGATAAAATAAATCAGCCCTGGATCAGAATCTCTTGGCTCCAATACTGTAAAGCCCTGGGGTGTGCACGCTCCCCACACAGCATGAAATAACCATAAAGACTCCCCTCAGTGCTCTTCCTTCTTCAGAACACAAAGCTCTTCAAAGCTGCAACCTATCCTGCCTCTCCTTCCCCTTTTCACTATAGGGCACTTGCTCTGAGCTGTCTCTTCTTAGCTTCCAGTTTGAAGCCTGTGGATGTATCTGGGCAGGAACAGGCTCTGTTTTCTGATTTGCAGACTCACAGAGTAGTTCCAACAAGTGCATCTGTCCAGACACAGATTCATCAAACCTCAGACACCTCAATACAGAGGTGTCTAGGGTAGGAGGCTGGTTAGCCCTGGCTCCTTTTATATTCAATGAGGGGGATAAATGGCTTCGAAAATGCATTTCTCCCTCCACTGACTTCAAAGTGAGCCTTCAGGTCCCAATTTATGCACCTGCTGTAAATGCTCAAAGTTAGGTTAGAGGAACAAAGCCCCAGGCACGACCTTGTCACAAATAATATCATTGTACAACCTCACAGTGGCGGATGACTGATGGCAGAGGGAACAGAGATGCTGCCAGCACTGCACCCCTTGTGCATTGTCGAAGGTGCACATTGAGTTTTTCCTGAGACAGGTGCTACACTGTTTGCCAGACTGGCTGTATTTCAGTCTGACTGGCTCAGGAGCACTCCATAATATGTGATTCATAATCTTTAAAAGCCCATGTACCACGTAGGTACAGGCCTACAGCTCCTTCTGAGTTACTGACACCTCCACTGGCAAATACATAGATTATCCTCATACAAAGCTTCTGCTTCAGCCCTGTATGCCTCCCTGTTGGCAAACCACTTGTAAAACTCATTATCCTAGATAATACAGTCTAGAAACAAAAATCAGCAGTCTACACAGCAAGTGCTAAATAACAAAAGAACATTTTATCTTCTGGAGCAAAGTATGATCACTCCCTTACAAACAATCCACTACAATTTTACAAATGAGTCAGCCATTACCCCTAATGAAAAGACGCCCATAAAACAATGATCTTCTACTTGCTCTGAGTGTAGTTGTGGCAAACAAAATAATCTCCTGTAAGGACAAATCTTTTTTTTCCTTTGTGACTGAATTGTGCCACAGTTGTAATGTTGTGCTTTTTGGGTTTTTTTTTTTTTTCATTTACAAGTAAGGAAGTCAAGGGCTTATTTAATATCAGCACAAGTAAAATATTTATTAAGGCTCTTGCTCACACAATAGCATACTATGCTTTGCAATAATTAAAAAAATCAGGTGCGACGTCATATGTATCCAATATTTAATGCAACCAAAAGTACACAATAAACTGGGGAAGTCCCAGGAATCACACTCCATGATTCTCATAGGTCCTTCCTAACTCAGGATAGTCTACGTTTTTGTGAATAATTGGTGTTTCTAATCAATAAATAAAAATACAACACCATTTAATTAAATACCATCCAGTACTCAAGAAGTTAATTTCTCCTCTATATATTCTTTACATAGGTCGTCAAATTAAAAGTGCCTGATAGACAGGACCAGAAAAATCTGAAGCTTCAGTCCAAGGGTTTATAGAAATAGATACTTAAGAGCAGGCTGGTTTAGGCTATATTTAGGGGCCTTTGTTTTTCTGGTTTTAATTCCCAATTGGTTGAGCATTTGCACTTAGGAAACGCTTATCGCTCATCACTTTGTGGGGAAAAAAACAAAATGAGAAAAATACCTTGTCTATCATACAACAACCAGATGATTTCAAGTCAAAGATCTTAAACAATGTCACTGTACCACCTAATAAATTACGGTTTATGCACACAAGTGTGGCAAGTTTTATCTCAGAAGAGAAATGTTTAAAATTATGAGCCAGTTAAAAGTACATTATGAAATAAAAAGTCCTTCTCTATGCTAATTCTTGAAACCATTAATGGCAACAGCTATAAAGAAGTTATGGGTCCCTAACGATCACTTCTATAATTGGGTAAAAAACTTGCAGTAGTTTGACAGCTGAAAAAAGAAAAAAAAAAACATTGAATAACAAGCATGGTTAAAAATAAAATCCGTGTTAAGAGCCTGGAAAGAAAATCTTTTGTGAAGCGTTTCTATTGTTTCCATAAACAGGGCAGTCATACAGCTTTATTCCATCCCGAATTACAGTGCTCAATTATCAGTCATAGGAAGATCCAGAATACCTCTCTTTGTGATAATTTCTGTTTATCAGCCTGTTTGACTTTGGGACTATTAGCCAGTAGGTGACGCAGCTTCACATAACTCTTCCACAGCTTTTGGTATCTGAAGGACAAAACCAGAAAACAAATACTTTGGTCAGTAAATGAAAGTCTCTCCCTGTTTGTCATTATGAGCGCATCACCAGCTAATAATGCACACAACGTACACAGAGAATGTCTACAATCATCTCTTTGCTCCAGAAAAAAAAATCTCAAAGCATTTTCCAAGAGAGACGACAGTGCCTCTGTAGTTACTCCAGTGGGGTGGGCCAAGTAGCAGAGAGGAGGTATTAATGTGCAGAGTGAAGTAAAGAACAGCAAAAGTCAGGGCAGACCCCACATCTCCTAGATACCCACCCATCCTCTCCAAAGGGCCACCTCTGCATGCTGAGAAGACTTGCCTGCAGCTTAACTCAATTCAAGCAGGTGCACACTCCCTCTTCTCCACATAGTTACCTATCACTCACTGAAAATTACCCTCTCCTCAGAAATGGCTGTCCTGACACCAGCTCAAACATTTCAGTGAAGCACATGAGGAAGAGCTCTACAAGTCACATGCAAAATGAAGTTATTTTGTGAAAAGTGAAATAGAAGTTTTGTTCTCTATGGCTTCGTGCTGAATGGAAACAGCAATTCAAGTTATTTCTGTGATTAGCACATTTTTAAGTTTTCCGCTTTTCATCTTGCCTTTTCTTATTTTGGTAGTGTCTGATTACACATGAACCTCGATAACAGAACTTTCTCCCTGGTGAGAGTCCCTCAGCAACATTGCACAAACTTTCACCATACTTGTAAGAACTAACTCCATTTGAAGACAACATCCCCCCATTACATTCAGCTGCAATTGACCAACAGGTTCAAAAGTTACAATGGGAGGAGCAACCAACAGAACCATGACAGGGACCTTGTGGCCTTAAGAAGCAGTGCTACCTTCAAAATGTCACCTCTGTAGAGTTTTTTCAAAACAACCCATAAGATTAGACTTTGAATAGGAAGCAGGGAATTTGAGGTCAGAGGAAAGAAGCTGGCCAAGTAATTTATTTTTTACTCATATTTACATTTATAAAAGAAAGTTCTTCCCAGCGTCAAATTAGAGCAGTGGTTTTACTAGGAAGTTTTCACATTAATGGCTTAGCAGTCAACGAAGCAGCAGCTCTTTTACTATTTCATAATCTTCCCAGCATCCCGCATCCAGACACATAAACAAATTTTTTCTTATTGGCATTTTTTCCCTAACTATTTCTCTGCAGCATTCTTGAACGTATACTCTCTGCCTCTGGAGATACTGATATTTTTTAAGTCTACAAACACATCTGAAATGGTCAATCCATAGATTTTTCTCATGCTCCGCTCACTGCACTTTTGCAATATGAAGAACAGTACATCTATTTCTGACATATCACCATCCGAAAAAGAAAAATGAGCTAATGAACAAATCAACCAAAATGAAAAGAACAAATGCCTTGAGGAGGTTTCAACCCTAAAACAAGAACCTGAAACTATGACCTACAATACACATTTTTCTACCAGTATTGATAAGGGTGAAACAAGCTTTGTTATTGCAATTAAGTTTGAGAATTAATAAAAATATTGTCACCTCAAGAAAGCGCTGTATTAGAACACCACAAAGAAAAGACCCATTAGAGGAAAATCTCTTTTGGGTGCACATACACCAGAGTTAAGCCTGACATCTATGACGGCACCAAAGAGGTCTTTCACAAAAAATGCCTTGTTACTTGGAAAAAACGAAACATACCAACGTTCTGTAAGCAGCTCTGAGGTTAAAACCCAAAACCAAAATTGAACCCATAGGTAAATCTTAAAGGAAATTAAAATAAAAATGTGTGGAAGAATAATTTTTGTATCTTTATACTATTTTCAATGAAAAGTACTAGAACTTTACAAATACTAATAAATTCAGCATCAAAGCAGAGATAATTCTTATATTTTTTTGGTCTAATTATTTCGTTTTGATGGACAAGAAAACTGAAAGATAAAGAGGATTAAAAACTCATGATCAAAGTAAAAAAAAAATATTTTATTATCTGGATTAGCACTCAATATTCCCACTTCCTCCCATGTTAGATTTAAAATTCTCGGCAAGCAGCTACAAAAGAATACAACTGTCATGTATGTACATGAGTATTTGGGCCTCAAAACTGCAGATCTGGTGGGCTTTTTCCACATAAATCACTCCTTCTTTCTCCATTTTTGTTGTTAGTATTGTTGCTGTTGCTGTTTGTTTTCTTATCTCATTACTGTTTCCAGTAAATAATTCTTCTCTCAGCCCGTGATCTCTGCCTTTTTGTGTCTCTCAGCAGAGAAGGAAGGGTGTGGCTCGTGGGTCTCTTTTTAGTGGGAGTACTAAATTGGGGAATACCATTCCTAAATCACAGCAATGAGGAAAAAGACAACCTTAACTACACATGCACCAGAGATGGGCTCTATACTGTCATCATGTAGAAAGCAGATGTCCCAATCACTGGAAGAGTTCCCTGAAATCGTCAGAGTTAAGAAAAGAACTGGGAACAAAATCCAATGTCACTCTTGCATCCCTTCGTCAACCCACAGCAAAACAGTATTTCTTGCTCTGCCTGAAGTCTTAATTCCCTCTCCACTCCTCTACATTCCTCCCAAACTCTATCAGGATATAAAAAGTACAGAGAAAAGAAGCATCAGTGCAAGAGCTTCCAAGGTAGGAAACGCTATGTAGACATGATCCTTCAAAGCACACAAAGAGATGACTAAGTAGGATACGGCAGGATGCAAGAAACAAATACCACGAAGAAATCAAACAGAAAATGTCTATATTATTCCTTATTAGATTTGAGACCTGAAGAACATCTAATTAAACAATCAAGTAGCAGCTCAGAAACAAAAATCAGTCCTTTTGCATATGACGCAACATAGTACTGGCTAAATGACTACCTGGAATGTTGTCCCTGTCAGTAGCACAAAAGGATTCAAACAGTGATTTGAGAAATCTAAAGAAAAAGGGTCCATTCAGGGCTGTTAAACAAAATTACCTAATTACATACTCTAACTCAGAAGTCTGTATACTACAGACATTAGGAAGCTTGGGCAACTATTCCCCCTCTCTGCCTTCCTGTTATGCTATTCTCTCTCTGAAAAGCTGCCACTGGCCTCTCAGAGAAACAATGTGGAGCTGGAGGAACCACCTTTTGCTGGACTCAGAAGAGCTGTTCTCAGGTTAAGAAGTTCCATGCTGCACATGCGTGTACCTTTACTTCAGCAGATCCTGAATTATGCCAGAGAAAAAGTTATTCCTCATATTTTCTAATTTGCTGGAGCTTGTGTCCAATGTCATAAGCACTAAGCTTTATATCGGACTCCACTAAGCACATAGCCAAGCCCTATTTAAGGTGCAACAGTAATGAGTTCCTGAACAAAAGAAAGGAAGAAAAAGCATCTTACTGAGGATCTCCAGCATAACTGAGTTGAGCAGGTCGTATCCCAAAGTGCACAATAATAGGGAAAGTAATTACATCAGGATTGAATTGTTCACGGTCCAGTTGATCAATACGAACTGAGCTGGGTTTCTAGGAGAAAAAAAACAAAATACAACTAAATTGACAACAGCTCCATGGAAAATTTACTGCCTCAAGCCCACACTATCCAGAAACCACAAAGCAACAATATTGCAAGCTTACTAAAATGCACAATACACTAATCATTAATACTATTATAAACATCTGGCAACAATATCTGAAACAAAGTTAATTGACCTAACACTCAAAAAGAAAAAAAAAAAAGGCCTTTTAATTTGAACTTTAAAGATCTGGAAATTCACTTTGACTATTTTCAAGAATTTAAAACAACTTTCTCTGGTCAAACATCACATCAGAAATACAAATTAAGATTAGCATTCCGGCATCCAAGAACCCACATGCCTGAGCAGTTTGCTAAGACCAGGTTACCTCTCTAATTTTAGTTTTGTTCATCATTTCACAAAGCAAATGAAGGCATTGTTAGATCCGTTCAATCACACTGACTAAACAGCATCAAAAAAAAATCTGTCATGCTACTCTCAGAAAAGGCTCCTAGGCCGATGTGTACAAGGAGGAATACAGTCTTGTATAATGAGGAGACTTCTGCCCTTTTTACAGTTCAAAACAGAAGTTCTTTTTATTGTTAAAAAGGACAGTGCAAAAGAAAGCAAATTTTGCTTCAGCTCTATAAACACAGAGAGTAAGTAATTGCACATCACTGTACCAGACATGCTGCTTACAGAGCTCTTGATCACTTACCCAGCATATTTAAAAACTCAGCTGAAGGTGCACAGTTTGTCTCCAAGTAAACAACCTCTCCATTACCTGTCAAGCTGCTTTGTAACGTGCCTGCTTACTCCCCACTTTGCAATCAGCTGGATGAGGACAGTATATTTTGCTTGTCTTAGGCTTCAGAAAAAGGGCATTACTTCTAGTTACCTGCATCTCAAAACTTCTCATTTAGCACTGTAAATTTCTCAAAGATGAGTTTCAGTGTTACAGAAACTGCTCCCACCATTCTCTTCACAAAACAATAAAAACTCTGTCAAGAACAAAGCTTTTACCCTTCAAACCACCTTGGTAGAACCGTTCACAGGAATAATTTTCTGCACGGATAAGCAAAGCCAATTCTATATATGGCCACAATTTCAATCTATTCTAGAAAACAAAAACTTACTTAAAAGCTTGACTTTCAGACACAGAAATATTTTCCAAGGGAAAAATGCTTATCAGCTTCCCTTTAGACAAGATAACTGAACATAAAGTTACATCTCCGCAGGCAGAAAAAGAGGAAAAAAATTACTTAGGTTAGTTGTTATTTAACTTAGTAAAATTAGGTGATTTTTTAAAATTAGTTAATTAAGCTGCTGGGTTTAAAAAAAAAAAAAAGAGAGAGAAAAGGTTTTCCTCACAGCACTTATTATAAAAAAGGATTAGGACAAAAAACCAAACCAAAACAAAACAAAACAAAAAAAAAAACCAAAACCAAAACCAACCAAACAAAACAAAATCAAAACAAAAAAAAAACAACAAAAAAACCCCACAAACAAAAAACCCCAAAAAACAAAAACAACCAAAAACCCCCCACCAACATGGGGAGGGCTTTTGCAGCAGACAGAATGTTGCTCCCTAAACCAGAGTTTAAAGTCCTGAAATTTGTCTGATTCTGTGGGGTTTGCACAAAGCCATTTCATAAAGTTTTTATCTTCTCATAAATTGTTTGTTGGTTCTCCCCGCTCTTAATATTAAAACAAGGAACTTTTCTCATCCCAGCTCCCCTTCAAAAAGAAGGGGGACAGGGATATACCTGATACACCACTCTTCTGAGAACCAGGTCAGCAAAATATGATGAAGAAAATATAACCCAATAATTATACTCAATATACCATTATAATCAATGCATTTTAAAAAAAATACAGACACATTGTAGATACTTTAACAGAGGCAATGATACTCAAAAGTGTGAAAAGGAAATCTTTCACCATGCATAAAGCAGGGTCTGTGTTAAAGGTGTGACCTCAGGACCACTTAAAACCAGACTCCTTCTCTTCATTTCCAGGACACTGCCTTGCACTTTGTCACTCAGTTACACAGCTGTTCACAGATGGCTGATAACAACCAAGACAAAAGAACTTCTCCAAGACTTAATCACAATTTCTCCCTCACTGACAGTTATGAGAGGGGTGTAGCTGGGCTATGCTTTTTTATTTCATTGTGACACCAGCCTCCTCTCAGTGCCCTTTCTGAAGGTTAAATGAACAAACAGCAACATACAGAAACATCGAGTATAAATTGCGCACCAGCAGACAGGATGCAAGCAAATTAGATGTTACTCTTCCAGAGTTTTATCCCTGTGTTCTTTTAAAACTGCTTTGATAGACTATCCAATAATCACAACCTTGCCTTTAAAGTCACATCAAAACCGAAGAAAATCTAACAGAACACAGGCTGTTATTTTTGCTTCCTACTCCAAATCTCATCAACCACGGCTCTCCTGATACTAGAACACAACATGAAATAGCACACAGATGTAATACAGAAGTATGTTAATACACACATATCTGTGGAGTAGTGAGAAAACTATCAATACTTTAGTGTGATAGAGTGAAGTATGAAAGATGAATAAAATTTGTGAACTTCTAAATCTATTCCTACACAAAGTTTCACTGAACTAATGAAACACCATGAATAAGTTAAATAATTTCAAATAATGCTGAACTATTGTTAGTTAAGTGGGATTGATAGCCTATTGAAGTTTTTTTCCCTTCTCCATATTGCATATATGTACCTCACACTGAAGAAAGTAAAATAAAATACACACATAAAACCTAGATCTCATCACAAGAGGAATTATTATTTCTGAAGAGATGCTGTGCAGCAAAACAAAATTTAGTGTTTTTACTTTTGTTGCATCATGTGGATATAATTGAAGAGCTGTCATTTTCTAAAACAGTTTCACGTTGTCTCCAACAGAACTGTTTTATCTTCCAATGCTGTAAAATGCATAGATAATAGTTTCAAACTGTTTTTCACTTACATTTATAATCAACACAATATGCTGCAATGTACATGAAAAATCCACAAACTAAGAAGGCCATTGCAATCTTGAGAGGAAAAACACGTTCTAATGATGCCATTATAACATGACATTTCAAAGCGCTACACATTTCCTTTATGCTTATGTATTTTGATGCCCACACACATCTCTAAAAACACTTCCTTGTAGAATGCAAAGTTTGCCAGTAAAAAAATCACACAATATCTCAGAGTTAACACTACCACTCACAAATCACACTGCCTTGTACATACAGACATTCAGAGTTCCATCGCACAAAGAAAGAACATACACGTGTTCCTTCATGCTAAACGAAACAGCAAATCTTCATCTAGCTGAAATCAGCGTATCTTCAGCTAAATCACTGAAGTTATGTCAGTGTATACCATTCGGATGCGGACAACTGGTGGACTCAGCATGTACCTTGTATTGCAGAAACCACAGGCAAGGCTGTTCAGTTTGTCCAGCAATTTCTATTATGGGATTCTGGTTTAGCACTCACTTAAAGCAGCTGAGGTAGAATTTTCCATAGCGAGAGTTCATGTGCATTTCTGTATTTCATGTTTCCAGAAACAATCTAATTTTCTTGTTGTTTAGAAAGTTTTATTTCACTCAGAGTGAAATCAAGGGGAAAATTATCTGACCTAAGTTCCTATTAGCTTATTAAGTAGTTTACTAAATGTTATGCTGACATACTTTAAATTATGAACTGGAAAAATATATTTAGCATGTCACCCTGGCTGCTGCAGTTTGGGTGCAGGTTTTACAGTTGAAAAACTAAATTCCTTCTTAGGCATAGTCCCAAGTTACACTTTTTCTTCAGAAACTAAGAATTTGAGCTATGAGCAAAGGAGGAAAATGAAGTCAGAAAAAGAAAGGTATTACTACCAAGAAAGCTGCATGTCACTCTCAAATACTAGGTCCAAAATATGCCTCTACTACTAAGACACCATTTTGCAATACTGACCAAATTACACAAACACAACCCTACAGCTCTTAGTGAACATTCATCTTTTCATGTGACCCACATTTCTTAAAAGTGAAAGTCAGAATAATGGGCTGAATTCACATAAACATCGGAGTTGAAAGCAGCTGTGTTCAGAGAACACGTGCTTTAAAATACCAATAGTTCCAAAAACAATAATGCCATAGGGGTTTCAAACTCGGCATTGAAAATTAATACATGCCTTAATTAATGTACACAAAATTCCTCAGTGTGAGACCAACACAGAAATAATGTGGAAAAAACTACATAGACAGAAAACATCTTTTCCATATTCAAGGCAGTATTAGGATAGCACACATCAAATAGAGCTGTCGATAGGGGGTCAAAAGAGGAAGAGGAAAGTAAATAGCAAATAGTTACTATTTCTCCAGTGCTGTGTCTGGGAAAGGAGAATGAGATCATGCACATAAAGACTGTCTGAGAAAGTTCTGCATACATAAAATATAGCTGTTCCTTTTAACATGTACATTGAAACAGTGCCCATCTGAAAATATGCCCTTCACTACAGCAGCAGAGGGTACAATTCAGGGTTAGAACAAGTCAATAAACTGCTCCTACTGCAATCTGCAACTGGTCACCTTTCCCCATTCTAATTTAGCCTGTAACAACTTCTCTGCAATAAAACAGGTACATGTCATTGGATTGTTCAAAAAACCAAAAAATTATTTATTTGTTCTACCATGCCAGGGCTGGTAACGATCATCCCTTTGCATTCTTCTGCATATTTCTGCCATTCCAGTTCTTCCCACTGAAGCATGTTGGCAATCTCCTCTTCAGGCACCAGAGCTTTACTGCATCGTAACAAGTAGAGAAGAATCTGATGCATTGAGAGTACTTCTTTTCCTCCATCTTAAAACCATAAATGAATAAAACACATTTCAGAGATTCACTCCTAAGGCATGAGCATAAGAGAATATATGCAGAACACAAACCATTTGTATGAGCAAAATAAAATGCAAAATGCTTAAGTGATTTGACAAATACGAAGGCAAACATTTAACTGATGAATACTGCACATGCATGAACACTTTGCTAAACTAAAGCAGTAATAGCAATGGTGGGAAGAGTAGCAGTTCCATTGTACTGTAAAGTTAAAGTTTCTAACTCGCCTGAATAAACTTTAAAATGAGTAAGCAGATCAGTTATGTTGTCCGGTTATATCTTCCTTTTTGCAATTTTATCATTCTTTTTACAACAGCAGTTAAAAATCCTTTAGGCGTTACGCAGCTTTTTTTAAGAACACTCAAAATTTTACAGGATACTTCTGGAAGAATGTAGCAAGCTATCCCTGCACTTTAAACTCATCTGTAGTGTTTACATGCTGTAACTGCAGTAATGAAGACTAAAGAGCCTCATGCTGTCTTCTGTCACTAAATGAATCAAGGGCATGTGCAAATTACTAAATACCTCTGAGACCTCAGGAAAAATGCACAGCAAAGGCTGCTTGTAACAAAAGAAGACACTATAATCTGACTGGCTTCAGGTAGCAAGCTACAGATGTGAATATGCAAACAGGCAAGGTGAGTGATGGTCCTGACAGATCACCACTCAGAAGACAATGAGTATTCAAATTCAGTATGTTTGCTCATGTAAGTAAAAAGTCACTACATATTACTAACAATGCTTTAATTTTGGCATACATCTCTCCAACTCCCTCTTTTAATAACAGGGTGTTAACCTGTAGGTATGGAGGAATCTTCAAGTTTCATCCCCACAGAGCACAAACGTTGATTTCCCTCCCCCAGGGAGCAGAAACAATCTGGTCCAGCCACTGAGTATATTCTCACTATCACTACACCCACAAAAGAGAAATGCTGACCAACCAGAAGTAAAACCTTAGAGCAATATGGGGGATGACACCACAGCACAAGGAGTGTGATCCCAGGCACACTGGGAAAGCCTTGCAGAGCTGCTGCACAACAGCAGCACTGTGTAAGATGATGTCCTCTACACGACATATGAGGGAACAAGCCCTTCTCTTACTTCAGCTGGGATGACAGCACTATTGCACAGAAACGATGAAAGGATATGGTGTAACTCAGCCTCTCAGAGCAATTCACTCACTTAAACTCCAACAGAGAATATTAAGTGGGGAAGATACACCCCAAATGCCACTGAAAATGGAAAATACTTCTAAATAGCTACATGGACAGATTTTTAAATGTACGAACTTTTCCTTCACATTAAAGGGGGACTCTGCTTACAAGACTGTTCTTTGTCAACAACTAGATTATAGTCCTATGTAAGAGGCAGCCCACATCCACCAGTGGGTAAGTGTATCCTTACCCACTGAAGACTGTGTAAAGGTTGCTATAGACAGCTGAGCTAAATCAAAGCTGGAGACCCTTTCTGGGTCAGAATACAAAGTACATGGGACCTCAAATGTGTTTTTTCTAGTCTTTTACTCTCTGAATACATCTACCTACCAAAAACCTATGACAGTGAATACAATACAGCAACTATTCTGCATGCTATGCATCTCAGTAAACCTGGTATGACTAGCTCAGAGCTACCCCAAGGCCTGTCTCTAAGTAAATCCTCATAGAAAACCTGACATCCCAAGCCTCATTATTTTTAGACCATGTTAGTAAAGTAAGAAAGAAAGAAAAGTAGAGGGGATGGGACATCAGCAATTAATTTCTATCTTTAAAGAGACAGCTGATGGATGTGTGGAGATCTGATGCACCAATATCTTCTTTGATTAGACATAACTAGTGTTCTGCAAACATACCTTAAGGAAATAGATTCCCACTCTCTGAAAATTAAAAATCTCCAAGGATATCTCAAAATATAATCAATAAAAAATGAAAACGTGATTAAAAAAAAAAACCTGCCAAAAAATGCTAAAAGGCAACTATATATGCAGAAATATCAGGAAAAAGACATTTTTGAAAAAGAGTTAGAAGGCTGGGGAACTTGAAGAAGAAGCAGCACAAGGGAATACACATTATAGAGACTTATCTCTCCCTATCAGTAAACAACCCAACAGTACAGAAAGAGCTGACTTCTAAACGAAAATGAAAAAAAAAAAAAAAAAAAAAAAAATCAGAATATAAAAACCCTAACAGGAAAGCACCCTCAAGCTACACACACCAGGCAGGCAGGACCAACTTGTTCTCATTTTGTGATGAGGTCAAGTTAATCAGCCACATGTGGCTTGATGGCTTATTTTGTAAATTGCTTCAGCAAAACCAAATCAATGTTTGCTAGCAAGCCTCAGAGCTCTGCTCCTGATTGAACAGTGCTGTGTATCCAGGAAGGAACAACAATTAGAAATACAGTCATCTAGCCATCAGTACTCTCCACAGCAACGAGCCAAAACTCATTTTGCTCCAGCTATAATTAATATCCCAACTAAGTTTCAAAGCCCAGAGCAGAGAGCACCTCCAGGTCACAGCCCTCTTGATGAAGGTTGTTTCATGTTTCATCTACACCCTAAATCCCACAGCTGAAACACATCCTTCTGTCCACACAACCCTCCTGGAGCAATTACTGGCAGGATCTCAGCAGGATGCATTTTCAATTTTTCAATGCATTTTCAATTTTCACTTCATTTACATCAAGTGAAAGTCTGTCCTGGTATCTTACCATGTGTTAAATGCCTACGTAAGCCATTCAGTCAAAATGAGCGCAGTGCTCCACATGGAATCTTGTCCTTCGCTAGCAGGCCAGGGTTGAACTGTATCGGAATGATGGCTTTTGTCTTTCACTATTTGCTACAAGGTCTAAGCTTCCATTAGGATGAAGAAACAGTCAAAGAAACATGTGCTCAGGGGTGTCAGTCACACTGACCCTTGCACATCAAGAATTGTAATCTAACCACATGGTAACCTGAAGAGCAGGTGGGACATGAAATGTGAGAGATTAGATCACAGCACTCCTCAAATGCCACAGCTCCATTGTAGAGTAGGACAAGGAGGACCCAGTGCTGCCTAAAATGACTACAGAGACAAAAGTTGGAAGCAAGACTTGGCCTGCCCATCTGAATTCCAGTTCGGAGTAAACCATCCGCAGTGCCAGCAAGCACTAAAGGCTTCAGATAGAAGCACCAGATCTCTGCACTCACTGAACTATTTGACTTGCAATAAGGGGTTTTTTGTGGAGATTTTTTTCTGGGAGATAGGGTTGGTTTTGGGTTTGTTTGTTTTTTAAAGTTTTTTTTAGATCTAATTTGTATAAAGCTATACAATACAAACATTACCTGGAAGAAATCTCACAAACCGTGGCATGAAGTGGTATCTGGGACAAGAAACTGAATCATTTTCAAGTGAAGGACCTTAAATACAAAAAATACAGAAAATTTATGATCAGCAAAAGAAGATAAGGTATTTGCAAAAGAAGAAAAGAGGCAATTTTGCTCAGATGAAATCAATGAATGGTGATTACATTTGATAGGGCTTAAGTTTCAATCCAAAAAGTGACAAAAAAAGGGAGAGAGAGAACTTGTCGTAAAAGCTTTCACACAGGCAATTTAAAAGAAATCTAAGATAATTTCAAAATAATAAGAGCCTAACAAAAACCGCAGTACTTTTAAATAAAACAGTAATACAAAAAGATTGGTTTATATAATCAATTAATTATTTCACTTAAGCCTTACAGATACAAGCACTAGTTTATTATCACCTCCCAATTAGTGGGGTGTTTTTTGTTTATCATAACAAAGATAACAAGGAAACTTCCATGGTACTATTTTGTGGGATTTTTTTTTATTTCCTATTCATCATATAAAGCTTTGCAAGAAAATAAAAACTAAACCTGTAATTACCTGGTGTTAAAAGAAGAAAGAACAATCAGAAGCAGTGATAGGGAAGACAACACTGATATTAGAGTATATTATCAAATCAAAGGCTACACAAAATTTATGTGTTTAACTGCACAATGTGCAGAGTGCATCTCCACAGACAAAGTCAAGATACCCAAACAGACCTACAGATACCGAAAAGTAATTCCTCTGATACTCCAATTTCTCTTTTAGACCATGGGAAGTATTCTCCTTTGTCACAGTCTTCACAGAAACAAGTATTTTCATCTTGTCAAAAGACAAAAACATTCAGCTATAATGATAACATTATTCCTCCACAGCTGTCTGTATGACACTGCTTTGTAAGTTGACTGCCGAGAAAGAATGTCTGAGTAACTTGTTTCTTAGCTTGTAAAAGGAGTTTACCTGACACCTTGGCTTTCAAAATACCATGCACATGATACTCTATAATATTAAACACACAGTAATATTTACTGCTTGATTAAAAATAAAAATTCTGGATTAAGGCAGAAATTTAGTTTATTCGTGAGAATGCAGTGCCAAGTTTGTGCATTTTCATTGCTACAGCTCCACTGTTGAACTCTAATTTCAACTTGGAGAATAAATTGAAGTTTGTCCCTCTAATGGAAAACAGCAGTTATATTGCTATTTCAAGGATCCTCCCAAAAGCAATGTTACCTTTAAGATTCCAGTCATACAATTCCAAAATATCTTTGAACAGATATGAAGAGAACAGTTCAAGGCCTCTCACACAAAAATTCTGGGGAAACAAAAAATAGAGCAAAATTATAATTATATAATACAGCAACTCAAATAATGCCATTCATATATAGTTAAATAAAACACAATGAAAAAAAAACGTGTCTTCATATTTGTCAATCACTAGATATTGGGTTTTGGAAACAGTATCGATATATTTGTGATCATCTATTCTAACATAGCACAGTGGTCTCTTCAGAAACCATTGTCAAGAAAGAATGGTATTGAATCCTCTCTATTCAATGTCCAAATCAACACTACAGGCAGAAATTATGAATCTGCAATAATCTGCCAAGTACTAAACCCCCTTCCACCTGACCAAGCTAAGCAGATGAGACATTCCTGAGAAATATCTTTTCCATAATTCACTTTTTCCCACACACTCATATTCAATGTTTACAAATCACCATCTGTGGTATCACTATCACTTTCATAGCAAGTGCAACACAAATCAAGGATTATGACCTCAATAGCCAGCAAGAGGAAGAAAAAGGATGAAAGGGAAAAGAAAAAGGATTCTTTTCATCAAGGGAGGAAGTCGCTCCTTCAATGAAGGAACTTACAAACATTCCTGAACAAACAAAATCAGGCCAGATTGATAAAAATTGTGCATGTATGGTATCAGTCACAAATTTTAAACTCAATACCACAATCGCTTTCACAAATCATTAGTAAAGATGGTCTACAAAGAGTGCTATAGCTATTTATCCAGAAGCCCTCAAAAATGGTCGCTTTCCAATTTTGCTTGGTGGCTAGCCATTGTTTCAGTTCAAGATTTGCAGACAACACAGTGCATTCACTAATAAGAAATTAATTGCTTTGATCACATTAGTCTTTCTGAGGAATTTCAGGGCTGTTGCATATATTTAGATGCTGCTGAGCAACAAAAAAAAGAGATAACTAGAAAGAAAAATGTAAATATATGTGACTAAATTAAATACTGATCCTATCTTTGTAGTTAATATGCAGGGGTGTTTCAGTACCTACACACATTGTTCCACTGCAGCAATTTACTTCGCAAACTGGCTCCACCAGGCATTAATTTGTAATAAAAAACCCCACCACAAACAGATTATGAACTCAATGTGCTTTGTTTGTATCCACAGGAAATTTGTTTTGGCAACAGCTTATATTAAGTACTGATAAGCAATCTTCAGAGCTTCAAACTTCTGATTAAGTTTCAGCTCTGCCACTAACTTATGTGGTCCTGGCTAAGGAGTGCCTCCATATACCTTATTTTTGTCATACTTAAGAGAAAGGCAATGCCTAACTCTATTTACAGATAACGGAATCTGACATATATTGTATATAACTTAAAATGAAAGGAACCTATGCATATAAGCACTTCTTACTATTTGATTTCAATATATAATAGCCTAGGCAGATGGATTTATGCCAGTACCTGTAAATGCAAGTTCTGTTTCAGCCACTCATTCAGAACACAGCCAGTCTCCCAGAGACTTCACAAGGTGGGATACTGAAGGGTTTAATACATTAAACATATCAACAACTCATAACCCACTCTGACTTTTAGACTAATTATCCATCTTACCTCAGGCATCATCTCCTCAATGAAATGAATTGTATAGTCAATGTTAAACCTGATTACCTTGCATAGCGGAATCTGAAAGGGAAAGAGAAATTCAGCATTAAAAACTATACAGCATCAAATGCACAGTTAATACAATTTTGTATGCAAAGGTATTAGTCTCTGCTGAAAAGGGCACTTACTGAAATAGCTGCTCTGGGGGATCATGCAAAGACAAGAACACAAGCACATGTAAAGGGAGTACCAGTTCCAGCCTTCACCTCAGTAATAAAACACAATGCTGACAGGAGGGATGGTAAAGGAAGGTTCAATAATGCCATCTACTGGAGATGAAATTTTCTTTAGAAGCAGAAGTACAACTGTAACCCTCAGTAAACTTGTATCTTCTCTCACTTGGATATTTGCAAGTGAATTTGTTGTTTGTGACACAACATGTCAGATTGACACAGCAATCTGAAAGCAAGATGTTTTTAGCACACTGCCTATTCTGTCAGCTATACTGTCTTAAAATGCAATTTTAAGTCAAGCAACACAATGTAATAGCTTCAGGATAAATTTATAGTTTTATACTAATTTCATTCAACAAATACTCTCAGAATTTCACTCGACTAGCTAGCTAGACAAACATCTAATTCCTTTTTTTCACCTTTGGAGGTTTCTTTGTCTACAGTCCATAGACTGCTGATGGTACTTTTTTTTTAATGGGATTTTCAGAGAAAAAAGCTAAACTCCTAAAAGACTACAAAAATGCCTAATTTTCCCTTACACATCTATAGCTCTTATCAAAAGAGTAAGAGGCTTCAAAAGTATAAAAGAATCACTGGCCTCAAAAGTATAAAAGAATCTTAGAACAATACCATGATCTGTGAAAGTGAAGCAACCCGAGGTTATTTTACATTGATAAGCACACAAACAAATATCTGAACAGTGGGGTTGCAATGAAATCAATGTACATAGCAGAGGTGCAATATTCTGCTTGCATCTTCTTACAACCCACAGTCAAATGTTTGACTATCTTGACTACAAGTCTACTGATATCTGCATGATAAATTCAGAAGCTGCACCGAATGACCAAACAAAATTGCATTTCTTACAATTTGATACAGTATTAAATGTGAATACAAAACCCTCCCAAAACCGTGAAAGTTAAAAATACCATTTAGAATCTGAGCAGATGAAAACCTGCCACACTTAAATCAGTGAGGTTTTAAAGAAAGTACAGGGATTGTATACTTACTTTCTAACACATAATTTAAATGAGAAGTTGAAAACTTTACAGAAGTGACCACAACTAAGATCTCCATGAACTGGAGTTCCATGTACACAAGCAAATACCCAGTAAAGGAGTAAAGGTCAGTACTGTAAAATTGGTTTGGTATTTATAATATGAAAACTATAATTCTTCCTTTGACCGTACTAACCATTTTCCCTAATAATTGAGCTGTTCAGTTATTACTCAGTAATAACAGCAGTAACTCAGTAATAACCCTAACTGTGGAAACCTAAGACTTCATACTAGAGAAATTAGGTTAATGCAAAGATGTTGGTGTTCAGATCTCTGTTTTTACTACCTTTTGCTACCTCCCTTTTATCAAATACGTTCCAAAGTGTCCCTCAAGAGCAGGTATTATGTTGTATGCCAAAAATCATCTCATGACATCAACAGACTCCTTCCAAAGGGCTTTATACTTGTTAGTAACAGGAACTGACACCACAGTGCTGCTTTGTATTCAACTCTGTAAAAAAAGTAATCATTTGTAGCTGATCACTTCCCCTATTTGGAACAAGGGAAAACACAAATGCACTTTACAGTAAGAGTAAGCTCAATATCTTCACTAACTACTCATATAAAAGAAGGGTATTCCTTGTTGTCTGTGTATTAAAGATTTCCGTAACTCTCTGCCTTCCTATCACACAGTAGACACAAAAAATGTAAAGATAAGGGCGTCTCTTTATTATTTTAAAGTGAGTAATACCAAACTGCTCATTTTTGCTCATCTGCAAAGTGAAAATGTAAAGCCTTGACATAAACTTCCCCGAGGCTGAGTCTCTGAGCAGCAGAGCTTCCCATTGCCATGACACTCTCTCACTGACTTGTCAACAAGAGTCCCTTCCCCGACCACCAAAAGTGAAGTGTCATCATATCCATTGTGTAAGCAAACTGTTGGGGTCAAAGTAATTTCTTCTCAGTGCCTCTCAGTTCCAGTATCCTTATACCCCAGTCCTTTACTGCTGCATCCCAGTCCTGTGCTCATAACCATTTGTACACAGAATTGTGGCAGTGGTGATGTAGCTAGTAATAGGTATAAAAACCATAGAGACTAACACCCACTGAATTTTTTGAGAAAACCTTGAAATAACCAAGATACCAAAAAATCTTGAAGTGTACAGAAATTAAGCACCTGCATATTTCCCATTCACATTTCGCTAACTCGGCTTATACTGGAAAAACAAGGCAGTCAGGTGCCAATCATGTCCTTTTCTTGTTACACTTGCTTTCAAAACACAACATTAAAACACCTGTATATATCTACAACTTTTACTAAAAATCATAACTTGCTAGATCCTGAAGAAGGTGAACAGGTGTTAGAAAGTATTAGATACAGCTAGGTAAGTTTTAAGAAGAGAGAAAAGGCTCTAGAGTGGATCTCTGAAAAATTTCCTTTGTCACTTGAAGGGAAAATCTTCTTTTGTTGTTGTTGTTAGTTTTAAACTTTGTCAACTTAATAAACCCACTCGTCCAATTTAAATCAAATAATCAGCATTAACAAGTTGTTCCATGGTTTAATTCACTTCCAAACTGTGAAACACGTAAAAACATTACTTCGATGCACATCACAGCCTCAGTCACAGTTCAAAGGTGCTGCTTACCACAATCAGTCCAGACAAAACCTGACACTCATTAGCACAAATGTCTTTCCCCCACCCCCAGTCTGGCAAGATGGTTGTAGCATATGTGCATTGTTGTTTTAGAGAAGTTTTGCTTCAGGGCAGAATGAGCCCTTCTAAAGAAGGCCCCTGTATGTAGCAATGACCGTACTTACGTTTGTTAATGGTGCATGTGCAAACATGGAGAACCCTTCAAAGATATATTCATGGTCATCATACTCAATAACAGTAGGTCTGTCTGTCTTAAAAAAGCAAACAAAACCACCACGGAGTAAGCAAGAAGCAGTATGACTTTTGGCACCAAAAACAAAATCAAAGTCCTAGTTCGAATTATTTATGAAGTACTTACTAAGAAATTTGTGGGAGGTGACACAGTTATTCGATAGTGGTATAGTCTTCCAGCATTGTTGGTCATGGGGCGACATGGTTTAATGGGCTTAAAGAAAGAGATAAGTAGAATTATGTGTAGAGTCAAGGCAAATTTAGATTAAAAGGGAGAATAAAGCATTTCTAATAGCCATGAAATATGCATTAGGAAAAATTAAATAAAAGCAGGTAGTCATAATTAAGCATTCTGGGAAGGAGGAAAGAGTGGCCTTATCTCCATTTTCACTTTAAGAAATACTTTTAAAGCTATTCAAAAGCAGAAAAAGGTGAATTTTTTTTTTTCATTTTCCACTTGACTCTCCATCTCTCTTGCACACAACAGTTAGCTGTTTATGTTCCAGATTAATTTCCTCTCCTACATAAATTTGTTTCAGGAAACACATTTTTAAAGCTCATGAAGAGGAGCCTGGACATCACACGAGAAGATCTCAAGGTACATTATCAAGATAGACATGTATCAGCTCATCTCCCTGGGGGAAATCTGAGGCCTGAAGAGAAGGGATTAGTCTAACACCACGGAGGTAGATCTGGCAACCCCACTCTATCTCCCAGGTTGTAATGCCTGACTTTGAGTTCCAAAGGCAGCCAGACACCTGGGATTCATATTTCCTTCCAGCTTGCTCTGAAGCAGTCCTGTGTAAGGACCTAAACACCTCAACAGTCACACAAAACCAGTTTTTCATGTGCCCTACATACAACCTGCTGCAGTTCAGAGGCTACCACTGGCCTGCTTTTGGAATACATCTGTCTGCATGGGTAAAAGAATAAAACCACTCTAAACAGCAGAACCAAACTTGGCCTGTGCCAATGGCAAGGCAGCTACACCACTACCACTATTTGGAAAACTTATGCAGTAAGCAGGGTGATTACACTGGCTCTTCAGCCCCAAAAGAAGCTTCTTACTGTTGTGGTAAGACAGACGCAAACAAGCTAGTTCAAAACTAGGCAATTTCATCTACAAGACACTGTGAAAAGTGGTATATCCTAGGAGATTTTGTGAAACTTCGGATTCCCAGATGGCCTTGTTCCAGGGAGCAGCTGCCTTCATGCAGCAAGTTTTATATATAGTAGCTTTCTCCTCCTAAATTTTCTCCCTCCTCTGCAAGAAGAACACTAGATGTAACATGGGGAAGAACAGATCCTGAACTGGAGCAATTTATAGTAAGCTTCAGACCAAAGCCAATTTTCTGAACTCAAATAAATCACAGAAACGTTCATAACTCCTTTACTGCAGAGAAATAAAAGATTGTTTCAGTAAATATATGTAAGAAGGCCTACTGAAAAACAATTTTTTTTCAAGAAAAAGTACAAAGATAAATTGCAAAGCCTACATGCTAAGGCAAGAATGCCTCCTGACAAGCCTTCTGCTTCTTTCAGCAGCAGAATTACTATTTACTTTTTCTTTTAAAGCAATCACTTCAGAAAGTGGGCCCTTCACAACATATTCATCCACTTGAAGATAGTAGATCTTTGATCACAAGTTCTTTTCTATTAACACAACTGTGTTTCAGAAATTTAAAAAAAAAAACCAAACAAACCTAAAGCTAAGCAAACACAGGCAAAAGCTTTCTATAGTTTTCAGGTGGATTTAATTACCAGTACTGCATTTTTAATACGAGGTTCAGCAACTAATGTAAAGTTGCTCAAGAGGTTTTCTTTACTCAGCCTGTAAATCACAGGAAAAACCCCTCAAATCAACCCAAGCAGGAATTTACAGCTGCAAGTTTGTAATCATAATTGCAATCCTTAGAATTACTAATACCTCTTCGCCAGGATAAATGCCATGTCTTATTCCTGTCCGTCGGGCTTTAGCACTGCACTTGCACAAAGGTCCATCATTCATCTGTCAAAAACAAAATAGGATTCTGGTTTTACTAAAAAGTGGTTTCGGAAAAGTATGTTGGTTTTAATGCCCTGAGTACTGATGCTTCTAAAAGCCTGTCATGTTTAGATTAAGTGGATGTTCTTAAGCCAATAAAACTGAAAACAGTATAGACTGATGTAAGAAAACTGCACAACAGCATTAGAACTTCATCCCTGTTTCAGAAGCACAAGACGGGAGGGAAAACACTTTCAGCAGAATTCAACCACCCTGCCATGATATACCTCTTTTCCACTGCTATACAAACAGCATGCTGACTGCCTAAAATGAAATTCAGGTCCTAAACATGCCCATGTCAATATTTACATGCTGAAATCTCCACATTCAAACAGTTCCACTGAGTTTTCTGACTGAAAACCCATCCTCGACTAAGCCCTTTGCCACAGGACAAGGCTATCCCTTGAAATGCAGACCATTCAAAGATTTTACTTGGTGCTTTAAAGAACTAATGGGAATACTTCAAATCCATCCTGTGAACAGATCAGTAAAAAAGATAAAGGGGGAAGAAATACCCACTTGAGTATTCTGTATGGGAGCATCAAGGAGCTATACCAAAAGGGGCCAGAGCACACATTATAAAGCTGGTGTCTATTTCTGCTTTTATGACCAAGATCAATGCAGACTATCAACTACTGCAACACCCTAAAGCCCTCTGCTCTTAACATTATGCTCATTGCAGAAATCCAACAAAAGAAGCCCAGAAACAAACCAGAGAAACAAATTAAATTCCCAACCCCCAAACTTCTAATCAAAGTTTGAATCCAAGAACTTAAACTTCTTTTAGACTTTGGAAAAAAAAAACCCCAAGCAAACAATAAGCTTGCAATGCAATAGAAAAACCAGAAGAACTTTCCATGCTATTACAAGCAGTCTCAAAACACAAACAGCATCCACAGTGGGGCTAAATAGCATCATCACACACGAGATATAATGTGAAGATACTACAGGAAGCAAGAACCACTAAAGCACTGTTAATGTTAGCTTTAGGCAGTTTGGATAGGGATGCAACCTTTTAGTTTCGATATTTATTTTCTGAATGTTCACCTCTACTTCTTCATACTGAAACAACGTGTATGTGCAAAGGCACATAAGAAGCAGGGCACTTCCCTACTCCTTTGGAAACTTGGTAACACAACCTTAACAATGGAGTGACATGACAGCTTGTTTTTCACACATTTTTTGCCATACTCTGAGACCCTCAAAGAAAGAACAGGTTGAAAGAAATTGACTCATGCTCACAGGTAGAAGCAAACTTCCTCACTGGCGACAAGTCTGAAGAGAATTAAAAACGCAGCCAAGATCTAATGGCTCATCATTCTTCCAAAACCAAGGGTCTGCTGAGGCTATTTAAATAATCACCACTTCTTTTCAAAAATATCATCCCTAATTGTTAGAACTGTTCCGCACTAACATCGCCTCTGTTATATCAAATGCACAGACCAAAATGCACAGACCAAAACTGAGAGAGATCTGAAGTATCTGTAAAGCCCAAAACTTGAGAAGCAAGTCAGAAATGCATCTATCTTATCCCTAACAACACTGCTCATAGAAAAAAAATGCAGGACAGCAATCATGAAGTGATGGTAAAACGATGGTGAAGGATCACAAATTTACAGAGGCAATGCCTTCTCTGGCCCACAGAGCAACACAAACAAGCAGATCACATTTGTAAGGCAAAAGCCACTGTGGTGGCATTGAATTTAATGATTTATTTTCTGACAACTGTCAGAGCTGCCAGAGATTATCCAAATTAACAAACAAACTTCTCAGACTGAAGGGCTGCGAAGATCCATCCTACAAATCAAGTTCCACATCAGACAGTGTATTTGTACATGTCAGTGTGCATGGCAATCATTCCTGTTTCATTTATTGACAAAAAGCATTATGACACACCAGATAAATACCTATGAAAATTTCAAATGTTTTCAAATAAAATTTACACAGAAGTAGTATGGCACTGACAAGCTCACCATGATTCATTTTAGCCTTTTCAAGAAAGATGAAGAGTCAGTCTCAAGCAAGCTTTTGGGAAAGAACATTTTTCAGCAGGAAATTCATATACCAAACATTCCTGAATCAATTCCTTCTACAGTTATTCCACTTTTTTTCTGCTAATATTCTCCATAGAACATTACTTTGAAGTGTGCCCAAGAGCTACACAATTTTTTTCAGTTAAATATCTAAACAGTTCACTAATTTTGTTTTCCATACAAATAAAAACAGCTAGCTATGCTCAATCATTTTTTTTTTAACTAGAAGCATAAATATGGATCTGTAATAGAATATTCAACAGACTTTTGAATTACCACAGTGGCAATACGCATTGCAGTGTCTCTTCATATTATGATTTTTTGCATGCTAAACTCATATATCACATAAAGTGCCAGAAAAATAAATTTACTGAGGTAACACTTGAAATGAGAGAATAGGTTGTAAAATATTTAAGAAAGATGAAGATGGTGAATTTGCAAACAAAAACTAGTCTTCTGTGCAATGTGTACATTCAAAACAGCACTTCATGAGCTCAGCAATTACATTTAATGAGAACTACAATCTCCATGCAATTACAAAAGAACCATCAGAGAAGAAATTAGAAGCATTAACTGCATATTTAAAACATTATTTATCATTATGAGCTGAGAGCTTAAGGTGAAAAATTTGAAAAAGATGTAAACATATTGCCTTTTCTCTACCACAGAATTGAGTTGTGTACCTTTATCTCAGGGCTAAAAGGACAGCATTAGCACACTGTTAGCAATTCAGTTTTTATTAACGCTGTCAGACATGATTACAACTGAATAATCCCCAGGATTAATTAGCTGGAACCATACTCTTGAAATCAAAAGAGAAGTGCTTTGAAGATCAGAGAGAAAAGGGAAAACAGGGGTAAAGAAAACATTTTGAAATAGAGGTCACTCTGCATGTAAGGCAGAATTTTCATTTTATTGGGAAAATGACCTTTGGACGCCCAGTACTTTTTACTCACACCCTACCTGTCCTGGATCATTGTACCACAATTCTTCATGGAGACGATCAGGGTGTGCTTTTTTACGCTTAATTTCTGCAATGACGTCAATCACATCTGAATCCGAACTGCTGGAGCAGCTGCTATCATCTTCAGAGTCACACTCTGACTCACTGGAGCTCTCTGATTCACACAGAAGAAATAAAGACAGCTGAAAAACTTCCACATGCTCTTCTCTCCATAGCAATGCATTCTCTACCACAACATACCTAACTGTGGCATACTGGAAGTTATTAAAAGCTGTGCATGACACACTAACAAAAAGATAGACAGCACCTGCCTTTTCAATTAAAAATTATGGGAAATACTATAGATATTAAACACCTGTGACAAGTGCACCTCTTTGCATGCATGAGAGATTGCTGTTTGGCTGCCCAGGAGAGCCACTGAACAGTTTTAGAAAACCAGTTGCAATTGCTTGACATTAAAGATTTTAGAGCTACAACCAATACAATTATTGCTATAAAGTTTAAAAAACCACATACAACAACAACCAAAAAGAAAAAACAGACAGAAAAATAAGAAGAAACACACACAAAGCCACTACTATGAGCTAAACAGAACCTCTTGTTTAAAAGTTAATCCTGCTTGCTATGAGCAAATGCTTATAACCACTTTCATTTTACCTAAAAAGTGTCGTGTCTGTAGCAGGGTATTGTCTGTTTAAAAGTTCTGAAACAGCATGTATATATGCAATTATTATAAAACATGTACTGTTAGACTCATTTTTCAAAATTACTTTTTCTAGTAAATCTATTAACACATATTAGAAGCCACAGGCAAGAAGAAAACCTGGAACTACTAGCTGAGTGAATCCAGTACTAAGTTTTACGGAAGTCCTGCTCTGTGAGTTTTCCTTCTTACTTTTTTTTTGTTTAAGACCTTTTTGTTAATGAAACATTTTTTTCTGATGTATCAGAGGGAACAACAATGCTAAATAAATTTTTAGAAAATATATTCTTTCATAGAATCTCCTGAGCTGGAAGGGACTCACAAAGATCCTTGAGTCCAGGATAACCAGAATTACATCATGTGACTGAAAGCGCTCTCCAAAGGCTTCTCGAACTCTGGCAGGCTTGGTGCCATAGTCTTCAATCATCTCCTTTATGAGGTTGTCAAAGTAATGTCTGGACTTAATATCAAAAAAACCCCATGCACAGAAACCTTGATCTCACATATCTCTCATCTCCTGTGATACTTTGAAGTGATTCCCTTTCTTATGCATGTAATTTTAGTTACTCATTTCCACATATCTCCTCAGCTCCAATTTAAATAAATGCCTTCATAGCCAAGACATATATCAGGATGCAAGTAACGTTTATTATTCTTGGAATAAAATGCAACATTTCTTCCATTTCTGACTCAGAAAAAGAGAAAATATATTACTGTGCTGTCAGTGCTTTCAAATAATGTGAAATACCGTGAATACTGTGGTTTTAAAATACACATTTTTACTGAATACAAGACTCTCCTTAGCTGAAAGAAAAGGGAGAGAGAGAAAATGAGAGAATATCACTAGCATGTTTCCCTTTTTTTTTTTTAAATCAGGATGCATTTTTACACAGTTCATAATTTGGCATAAAGTGCTATTAAAATACGTCCTTAGAACACATGGTTTACATAGGTCATCTATGCTGATTGAAAACAAGGTTTCTCAAAAAGTTAGCATATGTGTATTCCTACAAATATTCACAAAAACTTAAGTTTCAAAAGTTCTCTGATACACAACTGATTCATACTGAAGTCTATTTTCAGATGCAAAATGTGCACGGAACCTGTGAGAGTACGCTGGAGTTTCAAAAGACTAACACAGAACTTTTGGATGTCATGTATTGAAATCATAGAACGATTTGGGTTAGGAGAAGCCTTAAAGACCATCTAATTTGAACCCCTTTGCCATGGGCAGTGATACCTCCCACTAGACCAGGTTGCTCACTGCCCCACCCAGTCTGGCTTTGAACATTGCCAGGCATAGGACACCCACAATTTCTCTGGGTGATCTGCTCCAGTGCCTCACTGCCCACACAGTGAAGAATTTCTTCCTTCATCAGCCTTTCATGATCTAAAAGTACTCCTGGAGTGCACTGCTATCTCACTACAACACAGGATTACTGCTAACACAAGTCAGAAGAGAGACAGCATTTACTAAAGTACAAAATAAGACAAACTACCAGAAACTCCATGTCCGTAGGAGAAGCTGGCCCAGACACCAAGGTAGCCCAGGGGACCAGTGAAGACATAGAGCCTTTGGGTTCTCCAGAAAGAGTGGAAAAAGAAAATGTAGAAGTTGCTCTTGGCCCTATCATATTTTAGCCTGGAGCAGCAGGCTTCCTTCCTCAGAGATCTGAGGAATGAGGGCTCGATGCAGGCATGTCGAATGTAGCAGTCCTGTCCTTGATTCATCCACATGAAAAAACACCTCCTAAAAAGCCCTACAGTTAACTTTGCTAGTGATTCTTGAATGAGTTTAAATATATGCAAATGCATTGTTCAAAAAAATGTGAAGAATTTGTTTACAAAAGTAAATTCACATTTTATTTCATCTGTATTTATTTTTTCTTTCCTCTTCATTGTATCCTTTCATACCAACAGCATGTAACCATGTCATTATGCCTCTATTTCAGCTTTAGAATTTTTGATGTGCAACTTTTTAATAAGTTACTAAGATGAGACATGTGAGTTTGAAGAAGCTCACCTGGCCAACACGAAGCAATAGTTAAAAAGCAGGCCCAACAGAGTATCTAAATTACTGTGATATGCCTACGAATTTCTTGAACTAAAGAAACTGACTAAAAAACACACCATGAAACCCTGAGATGCTGGAAGTAAGAAAAGAACAACTGTTTTCACAAAACAAACCAAGAAAAACAGCCTTCACTGACTTCTGAGTAGACAAATTGCTATAAAAACCTCTGCTCTGCTAATTTAACCAGTATTTCCCCAGTATCTGATGCTGCTGGATGTATTTCACTGTCAGAAGATCCAAATGGGCGGTACAAGATAATGTAGATAATGCACATTATGAAAACTGATACTTTTGCAGAGGTCAGTTGGACAACAAAATACAACTACTGAAGAAATATAACACTGAAGAAAAACTTGAATGTTTGCTTTTATGGCACTAAGTCTGTCACCACTACTCTTGCGTACTCTTTAGAAATGTAAGACCTGGAGCTCCTCAAAGCCTCTCATGTGTCATTCTCTGCATTATCTGATCATGCTCAGGGTGGTTTATGCCATGGAACAAACAAGCAATTGGTCATGCTGGATACTCTCCATTTCCCCCTAGGCTTTCCGGGTAAAGAATCCAGCTCTACTTCAGTCAAATGCTACAGTAAAACTCCCATGGATATGCAGTATAAAGGAGGGATTTAAAAAACACCTACCAACACTATTAAATACACACAACTGCCAAAACAGGTTAATTACACATTATTCCACTTCAGAGGTTTGTCATCATTTCAGCCTACCTAAATCTTCATCCAGCTTGGTTTTTGGTGGCTCCCATGGTGGCCTGGCTGCTTTGGCCTTTGCCTGTCGCTTTCCTAACTCCTCGTCAAACTTTTCATACAGATCTCGCAGCTTGCTTGTTCCTACCACAGTAGAATCCCCCTGTTTAAAATAAAATTAGAACAGAACAAAAAAAGGACAGTGTTGAAATAGCTCAAGAACTCAACATCTACCAGCAATCCATGAAGAAAAGCAACAAGGTGGGAAAAATGGATCTTTGTAGTTCAGTGAAACATGGAAATACCTAATAAGGCTTTAGCATATCATTACATTGTTTCACCGGCTGAACTAGTAGAGAAATTACTTCATTTGCTGGTATAACACTACACCAAGGCTGCAGGAATATATGGTGCTTGAGGCATCTTTGCTCATACACAGGTAAAACAGGAAAAAACATATTTCCATCCTGGAGACAAAATAAAAGTACTCCTCTTCCATGTACCACTAATCTGAATGCTAAGAGAGAGAAGGAACTGATGAAAACAGAGAAGAATAGCTATGAATAAAGCCCCTAACAGGGTTAAAAGACAGAGATGATTGGGAAGAGAGAAGAATTAAATGACACAAAACAAGAACCTGATGAATGGTTCATATTATAAAGGACAGTCTGCAGTCATTTTAGAGTTCTCACAGACATACCACTTGATCCATAGGGTCATTGGAATAATAGCTTTCCGAATGGGTACAGCGAACCCAGACTGGCTTAAGTAATTCCTCATCTTCCTCTTCATTCTTTTCAGATGCATTCTCTTCTGATTCTTTGTCTTTGACAGCAGTATAATTTTTCTCTTTGCTGGAGCTCTGGTTCTCAGACCACCTTTCTCTGTCCTCCTCCCATCGGGTTCTCTTTCTCTCTCTGCTTGGAGAGCGGCTGAGTGGGAGAAAGCAAACAAAAGCAACTCTCTTTATTACCTTAAAAATGACAGTTTTAAAATGAAAAAATTTGCTTCAGATCAGTACATCATTCTATCACATAAATCGCATCAAAATCTACTTGCCTTTCCAGCTTTTAACTTGCACGATAAAGAGTAAAAGAGTAATGAAGAGTAATTTGTAGTTCTGACTTTCAAAAAAAATGACTTAAAATTGGAAGTGTTTTTTATCTTACACCATATTCACGAATTAAAATTAAAAAATACATGCTATTTTAGATTAAAATTCCTACTTCCATTCTAGGTGAATTTCTTTTATTCCAAAGTTAGAAACTCATCAGTAAAAACTGAAAGTCACATCACTCACAATTGAAAGTTACAGTAAGAAGTTTCAAAACATAGCCCATGATTATTGCCATGATAAAAATCACAAAAGTAATGTTTTCAAAAGATGAATAAGGAAACTACCTACTTTTTAAAAATCTCCTCTGCCTACAAAACCAATGATGTTGCATTGATTTCAACTATCCACCATTCAGAATGGAGCATCAATATAAGAAAAGCCTCTAAAAGATAATCCAAAGATAGAATGACTTTAAATGATTTTGGTACTTTACGGACTAGAAGATGTAAGAGAAAGTGTCTAGGATCCAGTAGTGGAACTTTCTCTCCAGGGATTAATCCTGTTTTTAACTCTACAAGGTCTTGAGATAACTGGCATTTGCATGTATCAGTAGATGGTTATAATTTAAGACACTGATTTTTTCTGCTTTCCTATGCATACAGAAAACCTCACGAGTGAGGTTACTTTTTATTTTTTTACTTTTATGAGGCACAGAGCCTCAAATGCTCAAAAGACCACATGCACCCTTCCTTACCTTCCTGCTCTCTTGTAATCTTTTTTGTAGGATCTGTCTGGTGACGGTGATCTTCTGCTGTCACGGTGCCTATGCCTCTCCCTTTCCCGCTCCCTTGAAAAGTTAAAAAAGTAAGTTAAATGAGAAATCGGGAATTTCATACATTCTACACCTGAAAGGAACACAAAAGCAGCCTAAGATCATGTTATGCAAATTGACATCCACATGCTGACTGCTAAAAACCCAATGCTGTTAACATTGACCTTCAAGAAACTTGTAAAAGACAGTCACGTACCCATGTCCTCCACCTTTGTCACAAAGCCATCTATCTCAATATGAGAGTTAATTCACACCATACAGAGGCAACATCTATTAATTCACTACAGGACTTATTACCATTCTTCCTCTTCCCCTGTTACAAACGGCAAATGGTAAGATTATTGTATCTGTAACCATTCTAAATGCCTCAGGGAGGGAAAAGAAAACCTACTTCAAGCACAATAGCTTTGTAAGCACGGCAATCTTTTGAATGTTTGAGGCAAGCCCTCTCTTCCTTACAGCCACCTCAAGCAACACAAAACCCAGATAGGCACAGACAATCTGAATGATGCTGAAACTATGAGTCTCATCTACAGGGCTCAGCTTGCATATACACATGAAGAATCTAACAACCCAAACACATTTCTGGGGTCAAAGACCTTTAAATTAACTGAAGTCTTGAAGAAGAGTGGCTGGAAAACTGTCCAGCAGAACAAAAGAGGATGTTGGTCACAGGCAGCTGAGTATGAGCCAGCAGTGTGCCCTGGAGGTCAGAAAGGCCAACAGCATCCTGGCCTGTATCAGCAATAGCAGGACCAGGACAGCGATTGTCCCTTTGTACACAGCACTGGTGAAGCTGCACCTTGAATCTGGTGTCCAGTTCTGGGCCTCTCACAGCACAGCAGAAAATGAGGCACTGGAGCTAGTTCAGAGAAGGGCAATGGAGTGGGGAAGGGTCTAGAGAGTGAGTCATATGAGAAGTGGTTGAGGGAGCTGGGGTGTTTCGCCTGGAGAAAAGGAGGCTCAGGGGAAGCTTTATTGCTCTCTACAACTGCCTGAAAGGGGGCTGTAGCCAGGTGGGAGTCAGCCTCTTCTCCTGGGTAACAAGCGACAGAACAAAAGGAAACAGCCTCAAGTTGCACTAGGGGAGATTTCATTTGGATAGTAGGAAAAATTTCTTCACCCAAAGGGTTATTGAGCACTGGAATAGGCTGCCCAGCGAAGTGGTGATAACACCATCCCTGAAGGCACTTAAAAGAGACGTAAACGTGGCACTTAGGGACACAATTAAGTGATGGAGTTGGCAGCATCAGGTTACAGGTTGGACTTGATGACCTCAAGGATGTTTTCCAACCTAAGTGACTCTATGAAATTACTGTATTTATTAGGCAGGAAAGATCACACAGGCAATTTTCATATTCTGCTAACAGCTGACAACTCATTGTGCATCTATTAAAAGTTCTAGTCTGCTGATACACTAGGAATTATAAACAGGTGACTCAAGTGGCTTGGTGGGTTAACAGAAGAAGTTAAAATTATTTATGAACATATATATGTTTCCATGCTCATAACATGAAACAGAATGCAAATTTACAAAGCAAAAAGTTCAGATAAATTATCTGTTGTTTTTCCCCGGCCCCATTCATCCTTGTTTGTCTGTGCCTTGCTCAAGCATGGATTTCAGTCTTCAGAGAGAGTATATTCTATGCCATCTGATTTGCTTGGGAGATCCCACCCCAAATCTGGCAAACAGTTCTGATCAATATCAAGTAGATCTGTAATCTGTTGGCCTAAAGCAGCAATCCAAAAGTATTTGAGAAAGAAGCTACTGAAAACATACATTTCCAAAACTTAAAATTGCAGCTTGAAATTACACAGCAAAGAGGAGAAAATTCCACAAGCATGTCATACAGAAAAGGCCAGTGCCTTAATGCCAGCTGCATTCAGTATTAGGAAAATCCTCTCCTCAAAATCAAAGTAAACTTACTGAGTGTGAGGCTTGGATTGTTTGGTTTTTTTTGAATGCAGGTGTCTAAGTTTCTGTAATCAAGTCTCTGCATAAATAAATCAAAGCAGCTTCATTTACACAGGCTTCATGAGTAAATTCATGTTCCACACATGACATGAAAAGTTCTGAGCTTTTAAGAGTATGTGATCCAGGAGCCCTGATAAATATTTAGATCCTTAAGTTTCCAGTAGCTCTGAATATTTTGACATAGCTCATTAGACACATCAAGAGCTACAAACAGAACAAATCTGAGACATGAGAATGACTTAACTGATGATCATTTGCTCTAAAACACACCACAGCAAACTGAATCAGGTCAGCTCATAATTTGCAAGTTATTTGTGTCCATGAAGCAGAGGGACAGACACTTCATGATAAATCCCAAAATAAGCAGTGCGCACTTATCCTTCTGAATCACGTCAGTGAAGCCTACAACTGGCCCATGCTCATTTTCACCTCAGTCCTCTCTTGAGATCACAGGCTAGCTTGCTGAGATCTTCATCCTGAACATAACACACTTTTCACTAAAACACCTTATGGCAGGTATTAGATATGGGTCCCTATCAGACTATAAACCCCATTAAGTCAGCATCCCCTACAAATACAAGGTTTACTGAAAGAAAGCAACACCTGGAACCCTAACTCTGGTACCTAAATCTTGAAATTCGAAATGCTGGGGCTTAATTGTTTGTAAAGCTCAACTCTCTACAGTCTTCTGCATAAAGTTGTGCCAACTCCCTTTTTGTGCCACATGTGCATAAACTTCTACAGTAAATATGTTGAGCACTACTCAACAATCCACTCAGTCAGAAGCACAGAAGCTCTTGTTTGAAAAGTATCTCCATGGATAAAAGCAAGAAGTCTGCCAGTTCGCAAACGTGAGGCAAAGGCAGTGTACCTGAAAGGTGTCTAAACAGTTAACTCTTTCCATGAGACCTGACTACTGGCTACTTCCTGAGCTAGAAGGAAAAACAAGGGGAAGGAAAGAACACTGATGCAAACACATACTATGGAACAATGATGACATCTCTCCCCCTGCAGGCAGGTAACACCTCAAGTTACCTGTTTCGCTCGTAACTTCTGTGATGAGGTGATATCCTTCCCCTGTCATAATCTGTCCGGTGCCGACTGCTCTCCTGCCTCCTCCTATCCGGACTGCGGCCGCGATCCCGACGATCCCCGTGGTTAGCGGAACGATGCCTGTCGCCGTGAATGTGACCGTGCTCGCGGTGCCGGTGCTCATCATAGTGCTTGCTCCTGTCTGGGGACCTCCGGTCACTTTGGGACTTCTCCCCCTGGTACTGGCCGGAGTGGCGGAAGTGGCTGCCGCTGGCACTGCTGCTGGCAGTGCTGCTGGGGAAGGAGCCGGAGCTGTGCTGGTAGCTGCTGAAGCTGGGTGGTGGGAACGACTGCTGCGAGTACCCCGCCGAGTACACAGGCTGGTAGCTGACCTGCTGCGGCATGACTGGTGGCGGGGGAGGGTGCGGTACCGCGGGGGGAGGCATCATGTAAGGAAAGGTGCTTTGTCCAGCAGGAGTTCCTGGCACGGGAGTGTTGCTAGGACTTGGCACTGGTGGAGGAGTGGGAGGGAAACATGGAGGCACTGGGAAGCTCTGCCTCATCTGGTGGTTTGGAAATGGTGGCCTCATGGGACACTGGCTGATGGGATTTTGTGTGGAAGGAGGCACTGGAGGAGGATAGGGCACGAAGTCTGGCCTGGGAGGCATGTAACCAGTGGCTGGAGGGTTGGAATAGGTTGTTGGAGGGGCAGTTTGTTGGTCATACTGGTACTGCACGGAAGGCTGCTGTGGGTGAAGCTGCCGGAGGTTCTGAGGGCGGTAGGTCTGTGTTGAAGTTCTTGCTCCCGGTCCCCCCTGACCACGGGGACATCCTCGCCCAGAATGGAAAGACATGGCTCACCTTTAATGAAGAAAATAAAAAAATCCAGTGTCACACACTTGATTCCTTTAAGCCTCTAATCCATGAAAGCACTCTACTGTCTTTAAGCCAGAACCCAAGCTGGACCATACCTTAAAAGTTAGGGCAGTGTTAATTTCAACAAATTATGGTTATGATGACAGGTCAAGGATATAAGCACCTCTACTAGTACCTAGACATTTTGATATAAAACCTGCAGATCCCCCACACCAAAGAAACCATTCATTATTAACAACTGCAGTCATCACCCAAAGTTGCATAACAAGGAGCTCTTTCCAGAACACAATTCTAAATTTCAGGCAGAATGACTTGACTAACAGCTCATTGCACACTACCTGGCCCAAAAAATAAATAATTTTAAATGAAATACTAGTAATTTACATCCACTATTGAGTCCCCAATTTACTAAAGGACTGAATTCAACAGACTCTTCAAAGTGTTTTAAGTGAGGCAGGTGTATTTTTGTGGAAAAACAGTTGACATGTCTTACAGGTTATGGAAAAAATTTTGTGTAGACTGTTATTCCTTCATTTTCATTGAAATAAATGGTTCCCAATAAATCCCTCAGCCATCTTCTTGGCCCTGTTACTCTTGAGAAATTATCACTGCTTCAAGCAGGCTTAAGTGTTGCCCAAAATTACATATGTATTTAAGGCATTAACGTTTATAAATGAAAGCCACTGTGCTTCATTAAAGTTAAAATTGTTTCTTTAATTCTAATGTTAAATTTAAAAACAGAAAAAAGGGGAAAAACAATTTTAAAAAATTTATGGCTGGAGTGGAAGGAGAGGAGAAAAAATTATCTAAGCACCTTCAGAACTCAAATCCTGTTTTCCATAAGGGAAAGCGAGAAAGAAAGAGGAGACACACACATAATTGGAAAGATCCCCAGAAAAAGAAAACAAAGCCTCCCTTTTACTGAGGCTTTGCTGATGCTGAAGTACACGCACAGAATATTCTCCTACCTGCTATAGTGCAACATGGCCAACCTGGACTGCTCAGAGCACTCCCCTCAGCTGAATTCCGGTGCCACTGCAGCAAAAGATGTAGCTCTTGCTGAGAGAACGTAGACAGCTTCTGATGAACTGGAGGGAGAAAGGAAAAGAAACACAGGGGAAAAGGGCTGACATCAAAGAGGAAGAATCAAGAGAACCCTAAGACTCTCCTTACACATGCAGGGCTTAGTGGAAGACACTGGAATTGGTGGCGGTGGTATTCATTCCTCATTCCTTTCCAGAACAATCAAGGACCAACGTAAGTAAGAATCCCACACTTTTAGAAGATAGCGGCTATGATGGTATAAAGCCACTTGTTCCTTCCAGTCAGCCTGTACCCACTCAGTACCCTCCGACTTTGTAAAGGCTCTCAAAATGAAAAAAAACAGGGGAGAAAAAAAGGAAGTCAACTTCCATTATTTTGTCAGGCAATAGTGCACCCTTTTGCATTATTAGCTATCATCTATTAGACGCTGAACTAATTTTGCTTTAGTTCTGTTATGCTCTTACACAGCTCAGGCTTGTAACAGAAGACTGTTTCGCTAACATTCACATACCCAACTTATTTAAACACAGTACCACAGTGCCTTGTCTTTAAGTGTGTTTCTTTCTAACATGCCACAGCTTTCAAAGGGTCTTGTTTATCAGCTCTCAGATCTCCCCAGTGCCAGAGAACTGCCCTAGCTCTACTGCTTTAATTTCAGTCCTTCAGAATGCACAGAATCACAGGGGGAAAAAATCAAAAATACACAAAACTATTTTAAATGCCCCAACTATTTTAAAGCTTTCTCTGCTGAAAACTCAAATCACATTCACTTTTCATTTAAAGTTAAGTAAATTCAAAAACATGAAAAAGGACAAACTCCCCTTTTTCCTGTCACCTAAACAGGAAATTGATTGCACTGATGGGAGCCATTGCATTCTAAAGCAGCACTGGTCCCCTAAAAAACACTGAATAAACTCGCCTCTCCCTACAGATGCACTGCTGAGAGCATCAGGGCACATCGAGAAGAGAGGACTGAGAGGAGACATCATCAATGTCTCTAAGTGTGTAAGGGTGTCCAGAGGACGGAGCCAGGCTCTTCTCGGTGGTGCCGAGCAACAGGACAAGAGTGAGCGGGCAGAAACTGGTGCACAGGAAGTTCCACCTGAACATGAGGAAGAACTTCTTCACTGTGCGGGTGCCCGCGCACGGAACGGATTGCTCAGAGAGGCTGTGGAGTCTCCCTCACCGGAGATATTCAAGAACCGTCTGGACGCAATCCTGTGCCACGTGCTCTGGGACGACCCTGCTGGAGCACGGAGACTGTACCAGGGACCCACTGTGGACCCTTCCGACCTGACCCATCCTGTGGCACCCGGCCTCTCCTGACGTCCCCCGGGGGGCGGGTCACGGAGCCGCCGAGGCGCTGAGCCGCCCCGGCCGGGCCCCGGGCCGCGCTCCGCTCCGCTCCGCCGCACGGCCCCGCCAGCCCGGCCCCGCGGAGCCGCCGCGCCCGGGCCCCGGCACCTGCGCCCCGCCACGCCCCGGCCCGGCCCCGGCCCCCGCGGAGCACCGCGAGCAGCGCGGAGCGGCCCAAGCGCAGCCCCCGCCGCCCCTCCGCGGGCAGCCCGGCACGCCGAGCCCACCTGGCGCCCCGCCGCCGCCGCTGCCGCCGCCGCCGCCGCCGAGGCCGGCGCTGCCCGCAGCGCCCCGGCTCCGGAACAGGAAAGCGGTGGGAGGTGCTGCGGGCGGAAGCGCCGCCCGCCCGGAGGG
Organism: Acanthornis magna; assembly: GCA_036785705.1. Lineage (NCBI taxonomy): Eukaryota > Metazoa > Chordata > Aves > Passeriformes > Acanthizidae > Acanthornis > Acanthornis magna. The sequence goes on from JAWUZG010000025.1 coordinate 12,940,091, forward strand.
AGCGGCGGCATGAGCGGAGCCGAGCCGGGGCCCGGCGGTGAGTCCCGGCCCCGCGGGGCCTCCCTGCGCTGCTACCCGGCCCTGCCCGTGTGGGTGGTGGAGGATCACCAGGACGTGAGTGCCCTGCGGGGCTGCCGGGGCTGGGGACTCCCTCGGGTGGGGCATGGGGAGTGGCTTCGTTTGTGTGCTTGTTTGTTTGCTTGTGTGTTTGTTCGTATGCTTGTTGGTTCGAGGCTCAGTGTGGCACATGGATGCGAAGAGAGGTGCCGGGTGCGGTCACCGGCGGCCTCCCCGGGAGACTCGCTTTCCCGTCCCGTGTGCGAGTTCTGCCCGCTCCGGGCGCTTCCTTGGGAGCGGCTCTCCCCTCCGCAGCCATGCACAAACCCCAGGCCTGCCTTCCCTTCTGCTGCTGAAACATCAGTGAAGTTCAGTGCCCAGGTGACCTGGTTTTCCTTCCCGATTCAGCGATTTGGCTGCTTACTGCCGTGATCGCATTTTGGCATCTTTTGAAGTAACTATTGCTGACTTTTTTTTTCTTCTTTGTATCATTAATTGCTATAATTGAGAGGAAATAATACCTACATTACACTGCTGTTATAATTTGCTAGCTATTAGGGGAGTACCTGGAAACTCAACACTACCCAGTGTATGACATGTCAACAGGGGATAGGTAAATATAATCCCATCCCAACAAGTAGATTGACTCCCACTTGACGAGAAGTGTTAAATCTGGAGCTTTGCTTTTTCATTGAGTCACTGAAAAAGATGGTGAAGAAGGAATTGCTTTTGAACGGCTGTTTCTGGCTTCTCATGGGTTTTTTTTGTAGTTGCATAAGATGAGGCTTTAATCCTGAAATAGCAGATTCTTTTCTATGTTCTTTGCAAAGAGAAAATATTAGTGTAGTAAAGTTTATTAAAGAAAATAATGTTACAAATTTGTCAAGTAGTTTAATGCAGTTAATTTTTGCTAACTCACTGAAATATATGATGCTGTGATAGCTGATTTTTCATGATAGCCAAGGACTTAGAGTGTCACTGTGGTAGGAATACTAAGATAATGCCTCTTACTGATTCTTCTTTTAGTCTGTATATTTTTGTTTTCAATTAACTTAAAGTCTATTAATACTAAATATACACACTGTGTTTTTATTATATGAGTGCGGATGAATTGGTCTATCTTGCATAAAACATAAATGGCTTTTTGTCCCAAAGTGTAAGAACTTCACAGAAAATTTTATGTCACTCTTGCTGACAGTGATGTTCCTGCAGAGCAAGTTCTCAGTAGCTACATCATCATGCATGGATTAATAATAACAGCTGTCATGAAGGAAATTTTGTGCTTAATCCAAATCCAGAGAACTTGCAAGGTTAGAGGTCTTAGTGTCTCGTGTCTCATGCAAGTGTAGTTGCACTTACCTGAGGTGAAGCTTCAATTTTAATTGAAAAGATTGTAAGTTGTTTAGTAGGCCAAATTACTTCTTTTTTCCAAAGCCATGGATCAGGGAACCCTTGTTATTTTTAACCTTGTTTTATCTACTATTGCAATAGTATAAATATGTTTTACGGTTACGCCCATGCAGTATGCAGGGTTTGTCATCTTAATTAGTTTTATGCCAAAAAAAGTACCTCAGTTGCTGTTGTAATGTAGAGGTCACACATAATTTTTGTTGCTTCTTACAGTCTTCACATTCCCTTTATGATAGGGCTGTGATTTCACAGTCCTTGTTGGATTTGCTCTGGCAGCCAAGGCAGTTGATATCTTTTAACTGTGGAAGAGCCTCTGTGTACTACAGTTCCAAGTAAGAGGTATCATGAATCAGCCATCAGTTTTCTCATTTTTACCACCCTATATTGTAGTTCAGTGGTTTGCTATGCTGTAAATTGTTCAGTTGCCTTATCTCCTGTTTTTCACATTTGTGAGTGAAGACCTTCAGGAGGGAATAAAGTTGGGCAGTTGAGAAAGGTAGTTGCTATTGCAACCACTTAATCAAGTAGGGATTAGGAATTCTTCAAGAGGGATAGGTTTAATGGTCAACTAAACTTTAAATCATGATGGGGTCAGTTTTCAGCCTGTATCAGTTAACTTATAAAACACAAGTAGCAAAATGTTTATAACTCCACAGCACCCATGCATGGCGAGGAAGCTTTATAGTATAGGAAAGGAAATACAGAGGCAATGATCTGCAGAGGAGGAAAGGCATTCCTGGGTCTTAGTTGTAAATGAAAAAAATAACAACCCATCTAGGAATTGAGCTGAATGGTTAGTGAGAAGAGCTACTGCAAGCAAGACTTCCTACAAAGAAGTATAAAGGATGTAAAGATGTGATTCTTCAGCAATTTCTCATCTGGAATGCTTGGGCTTATGATTACTGTTCATGAGTTGTCTTGCCACTGGAGTTATTTTCCCGTTGTATTGTCTTCTGTCTCCTCCTCCCTCTTATCCAAATTCTAAAGGAATAAGAGTGGTGCTAGTGTTTTTGCTGCTAAAGCCATTGCATTTTTCAGCCTATTGGTTATCATTAAAATGTTGTTATTCATGTTGCTTTAGGTGCTGCCTTTCATCTATCGTGCCATTGGTTCAAAACATCTTCCTGCCAGTAACATCAGTTTTGTTCATCTTGATTCCCATCCAGACCTTCTTATTCCTGTGAATATGCCTGCAGATACAGTATTTGACAAAGAAGCTCTTTTTAGGTAAGTCCTGGGTACTGCATCAGAGCAGACTTTAAGTCTACTTCTTGCTGCCTTTGATTCACAGTGAATATTGGTATGACTGCATAGGAGGGATGAACAAAAGAGGTATAAGTCAGGTTCAAGTTGTATCTTCTGTCTTTTCACTTTTACTGAAACTTTATTTTTAATGGAAAAAGTTTCATTGCACATCAAGCAATTTAAGGTGTATGAGTTTGCTTTGTGTATTTGCTCAGTAGTATATGATGGTATTATCCCAAGTACTTCCTCTGAGTAACAGGAAAGCACTCTGCGTGGATGCTTTGTCTGAAGGGCTGTAGTTTTACAACAGTCTCTCTCTCTCTTCACACTGAAAAATTGACTTTGAGATTGAAATATTGTATCCTTTTTTGGCATGCTGAATATGTGAAGTTGAACAAGATTTTCCTATTACAATCATGAAGACCAATATTTTCCCCCACCATCTTATGGTAGGTAGGTAATAAGCCACAGAGTGCTCTTTACTATTGTCTTTCTCTTCCTGTTTTAAGATAAATATTGTTTGCCTCAGTATTTTGGTGATTTACAGCAATTACAAGCTGATGTATTTGGTGTGTAAGTACTTGAATCATCCTAGCCATAGTCAATATTTTGTTCTCTTTGTTGGATGGCTAAAAGGTTTTGTGGACTGTATCATAAAATCAGGGAATGGTTTGAGTTGGAAGGGACCTTAAAGATCGTCTAGTTCCAACTCCTCTTCCACGGGCAGGGATACTTTCCATTAGATCAGGTTGCTCAGGGCCCCATCTAACCTTGCCTAGAACACTTCCGGGCATGGGTCATCTACAACTTCTTGGACAACCTGTTCCAGTGCCTTACCACACTCACAGTGAAGAGTATCTTCCTAATATCTAACCTAAAGACACACTCTTCCAGTTTAAACCCTTGTCCTATCACTGCATGCCCTTGTAAAAAGTCCCTCTCCAGCTTTCTTCAAAGTCCACTTCTAGGTATTGGAAGGTCCTGTAAGGTCTCTGTGCAGCTTCCAGGCTGAACAACCCCTAGTCTCTGAACCTGTCCTCATAGGAAAAATGCTCCGGCCCTCTGATGACCTTCATGGCCTTCTCTGGACCTGCTTGAACAGTTTGATGTAACTTTTATGTTGGGGGGCCAGAGCTGGGTGCAGCACTTTAGGTGTGGTCTCACAAGAGCAGAGTGGAGGGGCAGAATCGCTTCCTGTGACCTGCTCATCACACTTTTTTGCTGCAGCCCAGGATACACTTGGCCTCATGCACCTAAAAAATAAGGTATTGATAATGAGGAAAGATGCTAATCCTGTGGATGTGGACTGATACACTTTTTAATTACTGAGATAATATTTAAAATCTACTTGGAACAGTTTATAATAAAACACTCTCCTGAGGTCAGTTTGAAGTTTTTTAGAACAATGTTGATGATGTTCCTTGCATTTTCCTCTGTCTGATGTATCAAGAGGACATAGAATCACAGAATCACAGAATCATTAAGGTTGAAAAGGCCTCTTAAGGTCCACCACTAAGGAGCTTATAACTGAAGTGCCATGTTAAGAGTGAAGTTAATTCCATTCTATGTCTGAACTTCTTTATATCTACTACAGACGTTGTTGGTTTGTCTTAAAGATTTCCCTCTTTTTCTTTCTTTGATGACATTGTCCTTACATGGAGTACTAATTTTAGATTATTTGTATGGAGGCCTTCAAGATGTGGAAGATGTTTGTGGTGTTCTTGACCATGTTTTATTGAAAGGGGAAGTAACATTGCTGTCTTCTGTCTCTATTGATTACAGTGAATTAAGTATTGAAAACTGGATTATGCCTGCTGTTTATGCTGGCCATATTTCTCAAGTAGTATGGCTTCACCCACCCTGGGCTCAGCAGATCTCAGAAGGGAAACACAATTTTCTAATTGGGAAAGATGTATCAACAACAACGATCAGGTAAATTGTCTGCTGTCATATACTAGTAATATAAAAGCCAGCTTTATAGCTTTTCATTGGAATTTTTTTTGTGTTCTTGGATAAAGGTGAAAATTTAATTTGTATTTGTAATTTCCTTAGGATGTAATGAAGTTACACTTGTATCAATTTAGTCTTTGGTCTAATTAGTAAAATTGTTATTTGGTATCAGCCATAACTCTGTTTTTCTAGTATGGGGTGGGGATTTTTTGTTTGTATTGGAGTTTTTTGGTTTTTTGAAGTTAATCTAGTTAAGCGTTAAACCAGATACTCAGGTGGTGAATTTTCCATCCTTTGATAAACGATGATTGACCTGGGCAGCCTCATCTGGCTTTGAAGTTAGTTCTGCTTTGATCAGATGATTGACTAGAGACTTCCAGTTGTCTCTTTGAATCTTAATTATTCTGTGATTGAAGTTCCAGTCAGAGCCCCTCATCATTCTGCAGGATGCTGTCCATAATAATTTTGCACTCACCATATTCACTGCATTGTGATTTTTACAGCTTTAATGGATATTTGCAAATCATGTCTCTTGTCAGCATAACAGAATAAATCTTTTGAAGCAAGTTTAACTGAAAACAGCAGAGAAATGCTTTGTTTTACCACCTTAAATAAAACACTAAAGCTCTACAATTCTGAATCTGAAGCATAAAGTAAAGCTAAATAATCTAAAAAAAAAAGCTAGTGCTTTCTGTTACATTAAATCATTTAGCCAATATATAGGAATACTTCATGGTGGTCACATAGCTCTCTTACTGGTGGCCTTAGCAATCATAAAAGCAGCATTTCAGGTTTCCTTTTCAAGACAGTCCAGGTATGTTTTCTTCAGGTTCTAGTCTTACCAAAACCATGGGGGATGAAAAGACTCCTCATAAATACAGATGTCCTGAAAGTTTTGATGATGAGAGATGGATAGGCAATAGATACATTCTCTTCCTTAGTGGGCACTAAGGTACTATGAGCTCATGTTGAACCCAGCAGAATTTCTGGGAAGATGTCCTGTGAATGCCTTGTCAACAGATGGAGTTGTAATCCAACCTCTCACCTTGGCAAGCTCAGAGTTATCCATCCACAAGACACTGGGGAACTAAGCTTCAAATTTCTCCTGCTTAGGAAATTATTTGTCTTTGTGGTTGATTGATGTTGATGCCCTGTAATCAAATGAGGCCTTACCACAAGCCAGCAGAAATTCACACTTCTCCTTACTCTTATTTTTAATCTGAGTTTATGATGCTTAAAGCTTAATGTACTGAAACACAGCTTGAAAATTCTATTCTTTAAATTTTCACTGTAAGCAGAGGTTTTAGTGCTGCTTATGATTGGTTAGTTGTTTTGGGGTTTTTTTTTAAGTGAATTCAATTGATAGCTATTCATTCTCTTGTTACCATCTCTATCACTTAGGGAATCTGCTGGGGGTAAAAGAAGTTAAATTCTACCTCTGAATTCATAATATTGCACTTGCACTAAATCAATATTTATGCCTTTCAGGGCACTTCTCAAACCCAGCTATCATCATTTTCCTGTAAAATTAGAAAACCAAAACAAAGTATCTACAGCTTTGCAGTCGTATGTACCATAATAGCGGCAATATCTTGTCAATTCTGTCCGTTGTCTTTAAAATGCAATTCAATCACAAATTAATCTTAGTAGCACATAGTGCAGAACCTTTTTCTTACCCATTAAAACCTTTTAGGGATATAATAAAAAATATAGAGTGAATATTAATATATTTATTCCACAATAAAGAAAAAAACTTCAATTTAAAAGCCTGAGGATTTAAAAAATAAATTTGTCTACAGTGTTATTATTTTCATTACCCATCAAACGCCTATTCATTCTTCTCCAGATCCCCAAAGTATAAAATGCTTTTTCCTAAGCTCTTTGCCAAGATGTATATTAACTGTAAGTTACTGTCAATTGCAGGGTTACAGGCACAGATCATTACTTCTTAAGTGATGGTCTTTATGTTCCTGCTGATCAGCTAGAAAACCAGCAGCCTTTAAATTTGCACGTCATTCTCATTAATCCTACTGAATCATCAAACAGTCGTGAAGGAAATGGTGAAGTAACATCTGCAAAAAGACTGAAGCTAAATACGGATGACACAGCAAGCACCACTTCTGCTTCTTCAGTGCCTCCTGGTGACCTTGATCACGTCATCCCGAGTGTGAAGAAAAAGGAAGTACAAAATACAGGTGCCCTGAATGGGGCAGAAACCTTGTCAGAGTGCTCAGCTTCAAGCTGTCTCAAGAACAGTGAATGCCCAATAAGAGACGTTGTTAAAGATGTCTGCCAAGTACTGCAGAAGGGGGATGCTTATGTTTTGGACATTGACTTAGATTTTTTTTCAGTTAAAAATCCATTCAAAGAAATGTACACACAGGTAAGCATAACAACTGAGTGGCCTCACACCATTCACAAAGAGTCCCAGCCTTAGTAATTTATGTCTATGGAGAAACTCTCATCCAAGATAAATTAGGAGATTAGCTGATCATGGTTGATGATTCATGATAATATTTTGAAGAGATATTTCCATTTTAAATAAGTATTTTGGTATACATGGTAAAAAATTACAACCACCAAATAAAGGGGAGTTTCTTACACTTAATGTCAGTATTGAGTGTACATTCAAACTCAGGGGTGTACTGATTTCTGCTTCACTTGGGACATAAGAGCTGTGCTTGGGTTTCCAGAGGTTACCTTCCAAATACCCACAGCAAGATTCATCAGGGAGGGATGATAGATTTTATCATTTTTTACCCTCTATAACATGTGCTTTAGAAAGCCACGATGATATCAGAAGACTGCCTTTCAAAAGGCACAGTAGTGTTGATTATCCAAAGAGTGGTAGCTTGTCCTGATGAGAGGCTGTTATGCTCATTATTGTCTGCAGTACTAGAGTAGGGAAATGATCTCTTTTTGAAAAAGGAAGACTTTGAGAATTTGGTTTCTCATTTGAAGAGTCATTTTTTCCTGTTTCTTTTTTCTTCTTCAAAGACAGAGTATCAGCTTTTGCAGGAGTTGTACAATTTCAAGAAGCCGCATAAAAACGCAACAGAGGTATGATGCTTCCTTGTGGAATGTATGAAGGAATGGTTCTTTTTATTTACCCAATGAAAATGAGTTACGACAACAGGAAGGAGCCTATCAAAGGTGCTTAATGAAGTGGTTTTCACATTAAGCTATGCAGCTGAATGCTAATCAGCAGCATCATAGTAATTCTTTTCTATTAAACGTTTTGATTAAACATGTGAATTGCATAAATATTTAGCATGAGAGTGAAAATTTGTTTATGTAAACAAATGGTAATTGACAAGGAAGGAATGAAAACATAGTAAGTCATCAGCAAACTTGTTCTTTTTAGGGCTCTACAGGGCTTGGGTTTAGTGGCATGGATTTCTTTTGGTTTTTTTGGTGGCCAGTTCTTTTTTCTTTTTTTCTCCCCACCTCCAGGCTCCCCTTCCTTGCCCATGTTGCTCTTTCTTGATAGTCAGAGCTGTGATGAATGTGTAATTGGTGTTTCACCCTTTTGTTCCAATGTGGAAAGGATGGTGTTATGCCACTGTTCATTTTATGTGCTGTGTGTTTCTAAAACATGGAAATACAAACATTGATAATCTCATCTGGACAGTAATACAGAGAAATCTAACACAATTTTCACAAATTAATGAAATGTAATTAATATATGTGAATAAAAAATACCGATATGTTGAATATTTGCAGATTGATTTTTGTATTTCTTAGTGAATCAGGAGTAAAAACAGGTACATATTTAAAAGGTGGGTTTTTTTGATTTGTTGTGGAAATAACAGAGCAAAGTGAGGTGATTTATTTTGAAGGTGTATCGGTTTCTGGAGGCATTCGTTATGATCCACGTGAAAAGATGTGCTGTAGGAATGTATTGGTTTCTGATTCCCCAGTTCCAGTAGATCAATCATTTCAGAATTTAAATCATAGGGTAAGTCATGTTGTTCTTACCTGCTTTTTTTCTTAATGTACTTTCATATATGCTTATTAAAAGGAAGACTTGCTGGATTGTGTTGAAAACCGCGTTCATCAGCTGGAAGATCTGGAAGCAGCATTTGCGGATTTATGTGACAATGATGACGAAGAAACCCTGCAGAAATGGGCTTCATATCCTGGGTAGGAGATTTCTAAGTAGCTTAAATTGCAAATGGAAGTTTGAGAACTGATTAGTCCAGCATTTTGATAACAGAGAAGGATAAGTGCAAGTATACCATTTTTCCTTTAGTTCTAGAAGAGGAGACAAAACAAAGGGAAAGGCAGTCTGCTGTCTTCAGTGCCACTGTAAGCTTTGGAAGCTCAGTCTTGTACAGCTTCATGCAACCTGTGTTGTGTGCAGATGGAAGCATATTTGGTATCTGAAACCTTAGTCATCAGTGTGTAGCACAGCTCTCACAAAAAGCAGCAAACTAAGGAGGACGTGGAGAGCCAGTTCTTTGGTGCTCCCAAAGCTTCTGCTTTCTTTGGAAAAATGGAAGTTAATGGAAATATATCTGAGCAGCAGTCTCCACTAAACATCTGAACTGCATTACTCTGCTTTTAAACTAAATGTCTTCTGCTGAAAAGAGCCAGGGAAAGTCTGAGCTTTTGCTTTATAGGAAAATCACTTTTCCACATCAAATGCAGCAGTTACGGTCTGACTTCTGTAACAACGACAAGAAGTATTTCCTAGAAAGTTCGTATGACTTTTCAGCTACAACAGCTTCTTTGTGGATCTGCCCTAAAAGAAGCACAAGGAGGACTTGCCAGAGGCAGGTATGAGTATAGGGACTTCATAAGAAAGACCTGGTGAAACAGTACAATAATACTGATAATTTCCATTCTTGCTGGTGCAAGATGACACAGAGGAGCAAATTTCATTTTCAAATCCTAGGCCATAACTTATGCTTTCCTCTTTTTTCCTCTCTTATTTTTTTTAACCATTTATGGTCTATATATATGTGTTTCCAACTGTTTGTAACAAATTTTGGTTTTAACTTCAGAATGAAGCCACTTGCTCAGCTAGTTCACAGTTTGAAAACCAGGATGGAAAGCCCAGACTATGAAATGGTAGGTGACAAAGTAAAAGAGTGGAAAGCACACAGATATCAAAAGCATAGCTTTATCAGGAAGGGAGAGTCATACTTCCTTTCAGACTTGCTTCTTAATTCAGGACTTCATGAGATTTTGGTAATTTTCCTGGGGTTTTATGTCTTACTGCTTAGACCAGCTTTTGTTTTCAAAGCTGCTAAAATACTAGTCTGCTTGTCTGTCTATATTTAGGTAACATCCTCTGATGTCTTGGGCTGCATCCTGTGAAGGGAGGTTAAATTTCACCAGTCCGTTGATATTCTTTTAGGACTTAAAATAAGATACCTGTTTTTAAAGTATCAGAGCTTTATCATCTTCAAGGGCTGCAGCATACTCTGAATTCTTGAGAAGAGGTACAGTGTACTGGAGATAATGAAATAATCCATACAACCTCCAGAATTTTACTCATTTTGTTTAAAGAACAAGCTGGGGGAAAAACCCCCACAACGCTTACTGTCTGAAGAGGTGTAAGTTACCTGATGGGCAAGGGATGGTATCCTAAAGACTTTCTTCACACATAAGCTGTATCGATAATTCATCAACAGAAATTAAATCTCTCTTTAATTTACCTGTAGGTCCATCAGGCTGGTCTGACCTGTGATTATATTGAGCTTCCTCACCATGTTAGCACTGAAGATGAGATTGAAGGCCTCATACAATCCATTAAAGTTCTACTGACAGATCTGCCCAAGCCCACACTTGTGACAGTTGCTCGGTAAGACTGTGCAGATACTTTTACCTTCAAATACCCAGACTGTGCTCGTGAATCTAAATGGTCCTGTCAATATAGCATGGGTTCTGTCTTAAGTTTTGTTAAAGTGGAAGCCTTAGGGTGTAGTGAAAATTGACATTTGAAAACATTGATCATAAAACAGTGGAATCATCTACGCAGCTAAGGGAAAGTTCTGCACTGGTGGCTGGTTTTAAGGGGCTTTAGAGTAGCTGGCACAGATTGCAAAAGCAATGGTGGCTTAATCAGCTTCAGCACAGGTTGTATAAAGCCCATGATGAGGTTTTGTGTATGTTGAGATTGATAGCTGTCCCTGGAGTTCATACATCTCTACTTGTATTACTTGACCTAATTTAGAGCAAAGCTGGCTTGGGCTGAAATCCCACCTTTCTTACTCTCTTGCTCTAGGGTTTATTGTACTACAGATAGGATTTTTGCTTCCAGTGAAACTTTTGCTGGAACTGGTTTTCATCTAGTAGGCTGAAAGGGATTTATATTCTTTCAAGATCTAGTAAAGCTTTCTTATGGGGTAAAAGTTATGCTTCCAGGACTGTAAGGGTGTTATTTAGAATAGCAGGATGGAGTTTGAGGCCAGGGACCTGGGAGAACCAAGGATCTCTTCTGAAAAAAATCTAATTTGAAGATCACAGTGTACCTCTTGACAAAATACTGCAATTTAATCACTCAGAAATACTAATTGTGCCCTTAAAGGACTGGCCACAATTGCAGAAGCTGACATGAAACTGGTTTTGTCAACAAGAACTAGTACGGCTAATGCATGCAATAAAAGAAAGCTGTATTTTCTGTACCAATCACAGGGTTATTATCCACTGTTGTGGAGAAAGCAGAATCATCTCTGTAGATCTTGACATAGAAAAAATTCAGGAAGTGTCAGCTCCGCTTCTGTACTAGTATCTCTTTGAAGTTCATTAATAGATACTGTAAAAAATGCTATACGCCAGGTATTATGAAGATCTGTTTTTCAAGTTTTCCTACCTACTTTACCAGTAGCATTTGAATTTTTCGATCTTAATTTTCCACGTGTCCTTTAATTAGATCATTTGCTTGAACTTTGACTGGCAGTGTGTTGTGTCAGATTCAGGAAGAGAGTAGAATTGGAGAGGTTAGGTCATGTTCCTTATATGCTGCAGACTTTCTATTAAACTTAAAAAGTAGTGATGAGAAGCACAGCACTATGCGTTGAAGGGACACTGGGAGGCAAAACTTGCCACAGTTTGAAAATAGCTTCAGCCTAGCCACAGAGCATTGCAGGAATGCACAGTGTGGTCAGGGTGGTGATATCTGCATTCTCATGCTTTTTTTTTTTTTTTTGCAGATCAAGTTTGGATGACTATTGCCCTTCAGAGCAGGTTGACATCATTCAAGAGAACGTTCTCAATTTACTGCGTTCGGTCTATGGCTCTCTGGATGTGCACTTAGATTACCCAAGCACTTCATCTTCTGCATGACCTTTCTTCATGTGTTGCTGTCTAATGCAGTGAATTAATTTAAATTGCATATTAGCTGTGGTTGCAAGGGGAAGACTACTGTTGTTTCAGCAGGTGGCACTAGAACCCAAGCTGATCCAGAGCTAGGTTTGAGTTGCATTGCTTTCTCCAAGTCAGCTGCATCTGAACTGACTTTTTCCTGTTTGGCTTTGTTCAGATTACTTCTGTAATTATTATTTTTACTGTCTTTTCTCTTGAAATTGGTGCAAGAGAAATGACTTTTTGTCTATAAATTGAGGGGATTTGTTCCATTTTCTTTGTGTCTTTAAAAAAAATAAAATATATAATTTCTTAAAATGGATTTTTGTTGCTTTCATTGGGGCCCGGGGTGTCCTGGTGTGATGCAGTCTCCTTGGAGGAAGCGTCCCCTCGAGAACAGTTTCTCCAGAGGCTTCAGCAACTCCCCAAAGCAACAGGGTGATTTCAGCAAGTGTAGCAATTTTCTCTGCTAGGAATGATTTCAGCAGCTCTTGTGAAAACACCCAAAGGGCCAACTCAGGGACCGAGAGAGGAGGGGCAGGCGCCATATAGCAGTTCCACAAGATAACCTTTATTGTCAGCAGCTCTTGGGAAGGCCAGGGACTTGCACCCTGCCTGAAGGCTGAGGCAGGGGCTCTTTTATGGGGAAGGCAGGGGGTGGGGTGGGAGCTGGTTGGCCAGTTGGGTACAGGACATTACCATAGAGAAGCAGGGTACACTGGGTGGTCACCCTGACCAAGAGGTGGTTCCTTATCTCTGTGTCCTTTTGCCCTCAGGCTAAGGCAGTGCAGAGGGCTGAGTCAAAGGCTCACAGCTCTCCACTGATTTCTATTGTGTATGTTTTTTGATTTGGTGAGTAACGGATTTGGTCCTGAGTTGCATTATATCTTTGAAAAAATTATCTTAAAAATGCATGTAAAACTGTAGGTCTACATAGTGGTCTTTCCTAACTTGTGCTTGAGATGACCCTCACAGTTCTCTAGAGCAGCTCATGGCTTCTGCCCCATCCACAGAATATCTTTTATGTTTGTATTCTGTTTCATTATTATTGTCTTATTTTGCCTTAGAGTATTTTATTGGTGGCTCAGATAATATCCCTAATATACAGACATTGGCTTGGTATTTTCACTTTACATAATTTTGTGGATCAAAAATTATGTGTGCATGGCAATGCTTTTAAATCCTGTAAAGAATTGATGTTTCTTCAGAAACAAAGATTTAGCTTCAGCGAAGTCAGCAGCAAAACCCTCTGTACCAGGTTTTCACTCATTTCAGTATTGCTATTTGGGAAATAACAGGTTTAGAACTATTTAATTTAGAAATCAATATAGTTACAGAGAAAACTGCCGCTTTCACAGGGAAAAAACCCCACAGGATTTATTGGGAATGGAACTGAAACAGGAAGGAGAAAATGCCACATAGAATACTGTCTTTTATTATGAATAAATTTTGCTTGTAATTTCTTCTGAAATAACAGAGTTCATTTGCTGCCGTTACTCTTTGCTTCACAGAGACTGTGCACTTTTACAGTTTTTTCCTGCTTTTGCACTTGATACAAATTACTATATTATAGATTGTATATTTATAATTCCTCTAAAATATTTGTTCCACTAGAATAAATTCCATGACCATGGATTAATTTTATCTGTGTTTTTGTGATGTGTCTGTCACAAAGATGTACCTAGCCTTGGAGCCAATTTCCTTAATACTTCATAAATATAAAAAGCCATGCATTGCATACAGCAGTAAGTGCAGTCAGATCATGTGCTGCTTGTGTAAGGATCTGGTTTTTTTAAAGTTAATGATCCTTCATGCTGGGCTTTTCATAAGATTGTAGAAAACAAAGGAAAACCATGAGGGGCATGGCTGAGCCCCTCCTGGGTGGGCAGGTGAGAGCCCCATTTCCTGGGGAAGGCCTGGGCAAGGGAAGGCAAAATGCTGCCTGGCAGCCAGGACTGAGGGATCCAACTGGAGGAACCTTTAGCATGGACCAAACTCCACAGTGCCTGCATCTCTGCATGGGTGGTACTCTGGGGAGCCTTGTTTGGTGACGTAACAAAGTTAAATTTACTTGGCATTTTATCTGTGGTCTTGTGGTTGTTCCTGTGCCCTGCCTGTGCTGGCTGATGCACATACGTTCACTGCAGTTCTGTAGAATCAAAGTAACATCATGAATTGTCTGTGTAATCCAAGTTATTTAAGAAATCTTCCTTTCAAGCATAGTTTTTGTTTATGAATGTCAAATTGTTATCATCTCAAATCTCTGACTAACACCAGCTGTGTATGCACACCAGAAAGTGCCAGTCTTGCATAATATCAAAGACATTAATATCTACATTAAGGTCATTTGCAAGGTTGTTTTTCACTTTGGTAAAAAGTAATCAAGCCAAGCCAGAAACAGGTATTTCTTCTCACTTCTGCCCTCTGTGGCTTATTTATTAACCAGATGTACAAATCCTCCATTCCCTGTGTCTGCCTCATTTTCCTCTCAGCTTATTTCAGTATGTATTATGCAGAACAAGACAGTGAAATCGCAATGCATAGCTCCTCTAATCAGTGTTGTAGGGATGGGACATGAAGGCCCATTAGAAATAAATTCAGGATATTAGCATAGCTGCGCCAGTTAAGTCAGCAGCTTCATAGTGTCTCTTGTCTCTAGATGCCCCTGCCAGCTCTGCTGCTCCCTTTGGCAGCACTGAGCAATGAGGATGCCCACTTTGGAGGGCATCTGCAGATATTCCTCAGCAGTTGAGATAGTTCTGTCTTAATTGTGGCTCAGCTTCCAAGATGGACCATCAACCTGAGCATTTTGATATAAACAGTAAAACTAGCACACATTTGTGCACAGTATGAAATAGGGCCTTAAACCAGAGGTGAGCAGCCTCTGTCTTCCCTGTGCATCACCTGCTCTGTACCCCAGCCACGCTGCAAGTTCCTACCTTGTCACTGTGGAACAAAATGAGCTTTTCCAAGAAGAATGAGCAGGCAGTGAGTCAGCTGATGGAGATTACCATGTTCTGTTACCATTTTTTCCCCTCCTTGAGGCTTCTGTTTCTGTCTGTGGCACCTCTGTCCCTTCCCTTCCTCTGGTAACTGCTCTGTGAGTCAGTCACCCTAGCCTTGGTCAGAACTGGCCTGTGGGGGCTGAAGAGTCAGCTCCATAATCATTTTCTTTCTGCTGTTGCTGTGGAAGAAGAAGATAATTCTCCAGCAAGATCAGTCACGGGGGAAGAGACCCTTCCGTGGAGGTATTTAAAAGATGTGTGTATGTGGCACTTAGTGCTATGGTTTAGTGGTGAACTTGGCGGTGCAGGTTAACGGTTAGACTCAATGATCTTAGAGGCCTTTTCCAACCTAAACAGTTCTATGGCTCTATTTCTAGGAGACCCAGAATATGTGTCCTTTATGCATCCAAGGGACAGTACTGGAAGGCCCCCTCCTGTCCTGTTTGATGGCCCCTGTTGTCCCCATCAGTACCAAAACCCTTTGCACGTCCCAGCCACTCTCAGGAGGAAGGTTGAAAGACATCAGTTTTCTGCATTCAGCTTTCAGTATCTCTTGCAGGAGGAAATCCTCTGTCCCCACAGCAGAGGTGCTGCTCCCATGCCCCAGTGTAGATGGCAAGTCAGGGACCCAGCAAACCCAGTCCCAGCTCCTGCTTTGGCACGGACTCCCTCACTGCCATCAGGTTCAGCCACAGACCTGTCCTGTGAGGGAGGCAGTCTGATTCAGGTCTGCAGTGACCCCAAGGGAGAATCGTATATTAATTCCTTACCTGTCTTTGAGGCATGTCTACGTCTATCCCTGTCTGCCCTGCTTCTCTGCCACAAGCATAGCTCACAAAGGTGCTGGATCCCTTCACTGGTGCTCACCTCACTGCAGACTTCCAGGGACTGCCACCTCCCCCCTCTCTCAGGTAAGGGAGCTCTTGTCTGCAAAGGAAAGCTTTCCTCACCATACCCCCAAACATTCAAGAAGTGGCTCTGGTCTGAATTTTGTCTGGTTCTGTGTAGTTGTTGGGTGTTGTTTTCACAGTTTAATTGCAATTTACTTTGAGCATAAATAATTTCAAACATGGATGCTTAGCCCTCTCAAGGAAGGAGGAATCTCACGGGAGAGGGACAAATCATTCCAGCCTTCCCTTGCTAAATGCTTGTTACATATTTTCAGCAGCTTCGTAAATGTCGTAATGGTTTTGCACATCTTCTACCACAGGGGATTGCATTGTCTTCCGGGCTGCTTTCTTAAGGATTGCATGCCTTTAGCAGAATTGTTAGCATAGAGTTCTACTCCATGTCCTTGGTAAAATAAATAAATATTCATTTGTGTTTGTCTTCCACTGCTTTATGGAATAAGATCCATTATGTACAAACTTAAGGCTAGACTTCCTAAAACAGGTCTAAAATATGTCTATCCCTTACCTGCCCTAAGCAATACTAAACCTTAGATTTATTCAATGCACAGTGCCACAATGTACAGCAATATCTCCCAGCAGAGTTACTAATACGGAGCTGAGATATTATGCTGGCTATCAAGGTACTAAATTATTTTCCAGTGTTTATGTGCTTTGTACTCTGTTTGCTACACAGCAGCTCTTCCAGCCATTCTTGTAATTGCCATAAAGATGTTTTGGGCAACACAAAAAAGACTCCAAGGTGTGCAAAAGCCTTCTGGAACACTGTACCCTGCACCATGTGGAGTAGGATTTGGTTCTCCAGGATTGCTGTCTGAGGTGTAGGTGCAGTTTAGATGGCCAGGACAGAAACGAGAGACTTTTGGATTTTTAGTCTTAGAGCATGGGGTTTATTAAGATACAGAGCGTGGGGGTAAGAGATCTGCCAGGAACTGCAAGACGCAGCTCAAAGCAGGTGAGAGAGAGAGAGAGAGAAGTACAGGATACAGGATATGGGAATACAGGAATAGGGGTAAGGGTCCTGTGGTTGCTGCTTACCATACAATAAATCATGTTCTGTGCTGAATATTCTAATTTTCACTAACCAATCTAGAACAAGATACAAATTCTATAGCATTTACATACAGCCTATGAGCATCCTTGTAATACCATATGGCATTATATTTTAAACCCTTAAAACTGCTTTTTTGGACCTCATGCTAAGTTGGTAGGGTCTGCTCTGCCCTTTGGACCTGCAAGCAAGCAGAGGCTATTGTCTAATCAAGGGGTGGTATTGTTCAAACAGAGAGGGAGATTACCTTCAGTGGCCATGCCATTGTTTTTCCAGTTATTTAGTAACTGAGGTTTGGTATCTCAAAACTTGTCTTCATTTCAGTTTCTCTTATAGTTTCTATAGCCTCAGCATCTTTTGCCAGGTAATAATATTTATAAGACTTTCCTATTTCATCCTCCCCAACAATGTGGTCCTTCCTCTCTACTTCATTCTGCTCAGCTCTGAATACAAATGGCCAAGCTAACTCAAATACCTGACTTTAATGTATCAAAGCCTGCCTTGGGACTTTCTCCTCTTTACTTCAACGTTATTTATCTTTCACTTTAAGTACAGGTCACCAGCTACCCAATTCCCACTAACACGGAATTTCTGAAATCATTTGTGTAATTCCAATTGCCCAAACTCAGATGCCCCCATGTTCCAGTAAGTCCACTAGCTTCCCTGAGCTACTCCCTACCCTGGCTCTTGGCCACTCATTAAACTGAGACCAGGCTGGTCCTCCTCAGTAAACCCTGGGGTTTTTTGGTTTTTTTGTTTTTTTAAAGTGGTGTTTTAGGAATATCTGTAACTGAAATCAGAATGTTGTTTCCATGTCTCTAAGTGCTATTTCAAGTAAACATGGCACTGTTCAAAGCTAGCTCATTAAAGTTCCTGAGAAGTGCAAGTCAAAAGCTAATGCATCAGGGACTTCCATTTCCCAGATAGTCTGAAAGTTTCAGTGCTGGTAACAATATCATGTCAGACAGAAATACTTCACTGATAAGGCTTTTGGTTTCCTTGTTTATAAGTTGCAATAATAGAAATGTGTTTATAAAATATGTATAGTACCCTGGTTTTCATACGAAATTTGACAGAATAAAATCTGCAGATTAAAAGTTTTGCCTTTGGTGATGTTATGGATGCTGCTTCTTTTCTAGCAAGTCACTCCATGTATCATTAGACAGGGCAGAAGAATAGAAGTAGTTCCCTTTTTTTCCTGTTTCTCAGATTTCAAGGAGCCTAGCAATCCTAGTAACAAAACTCTGTTCCTTCCCCTCCCACCTACTCATCCTTGGGTTTTTTTAGTCTGCTTCTTTTGCTTTGGTTCTCTCCTTTTCTCCTTCTAAGCCTTTAATTAGTTTGATATTTTCTCTCTCTAGACAACAGACCAATACTCAGCTTTAAAACCATGTAAGGCACAAAACACCTCTCAGCACTGAATGCTACAGTATTACACACTCTACTTTAGCCACCTCTAATGCCAGGATTATATATCGTTCTTTAAATCACAGCCTTGTGCACAATGCAGAGTAAGTAACACTAAAATCAAACAAGATGTCTTATTAAAGAGCTATTTGTACAGCCATGCTGCTTAAGCCTGTTGCCCCAAAGCCCTCACAATTAGGTCTAAAAGCTGAAAAGAAGGACCATTCAGTGAACAAAATGCCATGAGACTGGCCTTATGGAGAAGAAACACTTCTAAAGCATGGAACGCTGTTGGGGATGAATTCCCACTAATATGTTTATTTTTGCTGCTGCCTGTGATTCCTCAGGTTTCTGAGGAAATCCTGATAAATGCCTAACACAGGTCAATAAACATTAGAAAAGTGACCAGAAACAGAAGAGAGTCTGCTTACTTAACGGTAATTTTAGGAGAAAATTCCAAATATAAATGTGAATATATACATAATGCCTTCCATTCATGTCTTACACCCTTCTCCAACCTGCCAAAGGTACTTCCTCAAATTTCCATTTCTCCCTTTTTATTTTGATGTCTAATTTTTGATGCCTAATTTTATAATAATTATTTAGGTAACTTAAAAAATCCACCTCCTCTTTGATTCACTGGCAATAATGAAACTCCAGCATTTTTATCTGTAATTTTATTCATCTGTAAAAATTTTTTATACTGGGTTGGTCACCATTTTTTATGTTTTTAATGTGTTTTCTTCAATGTGGAGTCTCTAATTTTTATTTAGATTAAGAAGAGATATGGATACAAGTAATTTCATCTGAAAAATTAAATATATTAATTGAAATAAGGTCAAAATGCTCTAACTTTCATATTTCAGAAGAAAAATACATTAAAAAAAAAATTCCTAACAGTAGCTAAGAATAAGAGCATGGCTGGGAGAGCTGACTTGAACTGGCCAAAGGGCTATTCCGTACCACAGAATATCATACCTGGGATATAAACGGGGGAAGCTACCCAGAAGGGAGCCCCATTGATGCTCAGGGACAGGCTGGGTGTCAGTGAGCAGGTGGGGAGCAGCTGGATTGTATATAACTTGTTCCTGTTGGGTTTTAGCTCTCTCTCCTCCTCTCCTTTAGTATTGTTGTTGTTTTTGTGATCATTATCATTATTATTATAATTATATTTTACTTTGTTTTAATTATTAAACTGTTCTTAACACAGGATTTCTAATTTTTTTCCCCGATTCTCTTCCCCACCCTGTCATGAGCAGGTGGCAACACTTTTTATACCTAGATATAAAAAGAAAGTGATCATTTTATTGATCACACTTTGCAACATGGCATATAAAGAATCAATTAAGACACGTAAATATGCGATTTAACTTGTAAACATAGGGCAGGTATGATAACTATGTCATCAACGTATTTAGAGATTTGCCGATAGAAAGCATTATAAAGAGTTATTAACAGCTTATTAGTCTCTGGTTCTAGAAGAATCTGTAGCTAAATTCTACAGCTGGAATCTGTACAATGCAATTCCTGATATGTGCATTAGTGTGTACCTGTAACTGTGCACACAATCTGTAATGATACAGTGCACGGCACTGCATCTTTTATTAAGGCTAGTTTTAGACACACATCAACCTTCATCAACCTATACTTCATTGAACCTTCACAATCACAGCGAGTGTTCCACTCAGTAAAGGAGAAAAGGAAGAGGGAAATGGAATTCCATCATTGGTCATGTTTGTTACAGCAAAAATTTTGTGTCTGTGATTCTTTGTGTATTCGTGATTTAGCAGTGAACACATAGGATCTCATAAGTTGTTTATGAAAGAGCAACTACTAAGTACCTTTGACATTATCTCAAATATGTTTATTCTCTGAAAGTTCCCCCTATGGCCAGCAGGACTAATGCTGTGGCTATGTTTCGATGGTATAATTCTGATTTACAGAATTACGTATTTCCTGAGGCTGGAATAACATCAGATATGATCTGTCTGCTGGAAAAGGTCAAGTTGTATATATTCTTTTCAAACAGTGATAGTTATAGAGAGGGAAAACGTATTTTTTTCTTTAGACAGTAAGAATGTAGAATGAAACACACAAGCAAAACAATGTATTGTTTGTATTTGGCACATTTGGGAAACTGGTTTTCCAGTTGTAAAACATAAGCCTGAGAAGAAATTTTTGAACAAAACAAATTTCTATTTTTTTCCAGAAGCAGGAATTGTATATAGTTACATAAACAAGTTACATGGGGATTTCATAGGGCAGAAAAATAATCCCAGCTATAGTTTAGAGGCTTTAATTACATCATAAACCAAGGAAGATTTCAGGACAACAAAGGATGTTGGTTATGATTCTCCAGTCCTGGAAGGGCCCAGGGTAAAGTTGTCTATCCCAGAGGTCACCTCTTGTGCATCTAGAGTCAAGCACAGCAAGAGTGGACACAACCATGAGAAACAATGCAGCAGTCAGAGATGAAAGGGAAAATCATGGCTCAGCAAACCAGAGGTTTTTTGGAACCAAAGACAGCTCCAGAACATCTGCAGCAGGAAAACAGAGATCAGGATCAGCAACAACATGTGCAATGGATACAGCTGTTCTCTGAACCACAGTTTACCCCAAATATGAGACTCCCATGCAACACTGAGCCTGGGAGAAAGATGCACTTTGATGACACTTATCTGAGAATATACTTTCACCAGGTTTGGAGATTTTCCTAACAGTTGTATATTGAGATGCTAGGAAAAAATGTGGGCTCTTACACAGTGTTTTCCAGGCAATCTGAAACTGATGAGTTTCATGTTGCTGGAGATTGAGAATAAATTGCCCGACAGTCTGAGGAGAGTCAAGAGATTGTGTATCTTGGGCATCTTAGTAACAGCAGCAGGAAAGGCAAAACCATCTAAATCAGCCCTTTACCACAGACAAGTTATTTTCAATGGGTTAAATGAAGGTCATAACCAGTATGATCCTTTTGCAAATTGAGCCATTTTGATACTTTAGAAGGCTTTTTTATTGGAAAATAAAACAGCTGCTAAAGGTTGTCTCACCAATTCACTGCAAAGTGAAATCTGGGACTTCAAGACATTTAAAAGGGCTGAACATTACCTCCTACTAAATTAACTAATCAGTAATATGTATGTACAGCAGATTTCATTCCTGCTAGTCTTTAATTGCACAGCGAGACACAACACTTGGGAAGTGATCACAAAAATTATATAACCTTTTCGTATTTTTCTTCTCCTGGAGTATTAAATTGCTGTGCTAGTTTATGTCAGGCTTTCCTTTTTCAATCATCTGGAAGCTTGTAGATCTGTAAATAAAACAATTTTCTTTGGTCTTATATAGTCATTCGTATACTTCTTTGCTGTCTTGAGAACATGAAAGGCTTTTGTGGGTAGCTTAATGCTTCATTTACTTTTACTTGCAGTGCTCAGTGTACCATTTAGAGAAGTCTATGTACTTACTAACTGTAATCATTAAAGTACCAGCTCTAAGGGCAAGAGCTGCTTCACCCAGAGGATATGATTTTTTTCTGTTTCCCCAATTCAGTGTAACTAGTTACAGATCTCTTTTTACAGATCTCTTTTTTTTTTACATTTTGTTAAATGTGTTTATACTTAAATTTTAACATTTCTCTGATATAAAGAAGATAGATAGCGTATTAAGAATGGTGATAGACCTTTCAAAGGAGAAGCCACAAGATCTGCTTCTACTGGGTAAATCATATAATTGAGGATCCAGGGAGTTCAGTGGATGAATTGGGAGTTCTGGTGAGGCAGAAGTGGTGCTTAGGGGCTGTAGCAGGTGGTAGCTGATGAAGGGGATGTGTGACACCGTGACAAGGGAAAAGCAGAAGAAGGTGAAGAAGCTGTTGGGTGGGTCTGAGAAGCTGCTTGAAAGTCAGCCTCCTCTCTGGCTGAGTGGAGTGAGGGGCAGAAAGGACCTTGACACTGTGTAAGTGCTGCTTAGGTGTCCCATTCCTGGAAATGTTCAAGGTCAGACTGGATGTGGCTCTGAGCAGCCCGAACGAGTTGAAGGTGTCCCAGTCATTCCAGGGGTGTTGAACTAGAAGACCTTTAAAGTTCCCTTCCAACCTGAAATATTTTATCATTCTATTCTATGAGTGGAATTAACATGAGATTGTTTCACGAAAGCTTTTTCATGTATTTGATAGTTAAGACACTCAATGTCATGTACCTCTCAATTCCTAATAAAAAGGAAAATTGAACTATTGTTTGCAGAATGTGTGCATTGTGCCCTTGTCACTGAGATTGTTCTCATATTAATTATATTTAAGTGAACTTTTATTTCCTGTACTACTTCAGCACTGTTGGTCATAATTTTCTCTGCCTGCTTTTCATGCCCTTAAACAATGGCATATACTCTTCACTTCTACTGCTCACTATTAGTTAGGGGACTGGCCAGTATTTCTGAAGTAAGAGAACTTCAAAAATGCAAAGCCTTTGCATATGAAACTACCTGATTCCGGATGAGGTTAAATGGTACCTAATGTCTGTCTTCTCAGGCAGAAGTGCTTTAGTCTTTAGGTTACAGCAGAGAAACACAGCCTGAAAGGGCAGTGTGACTCCAGCATCTCACTACACGAGCCTTCAGGGGCAAAGACATACCAAATACCACACAGAAAGAATCAATTTGTATTGCTGACCTCCAAAAGAATTGAGGGAGAGCTGTTAGGTCCTCTAATCCAAAAATTCTTGGGGAACTAGCCTACTACTAACGACAGTTGTAGATCAATGTCCAATGTCCAGGTCAATGTCCAAGTGGAGACCAGTGATGAGTTACACTCCTCAGGAGTCAGAGACCAGCACTTTTAAAGATATTTGCTGGAGACATGAACAGTGGGATTGAGTGCAGCCTCCACAAGTTTGCTGACAACACCAAGCTGTGCAGTCGACAGCTGGAGGGAAGGGATGCCATCCAGAAGGACCTTGACAGGTTGGAGAGGAGGACCAAATGCAAGGCCCTATATGTGGGTTGGGGCAACCCCAAGAAAAGATATAGGCTGGGTGGAGAATGGATTGAGAGCAGCCATGAGGGAAGGGAATAGGGGGTGTCTGAGGACTAGAAGTTAGAGGGTACATCCCATGTAAGTTCCATGTCTTACTTCCCTCTGCTGGCAGCTGTCCAGGAGATGCTCCTAAGACATGGATTGAAATGCCAGTGAAGTGATGAGGGTGGGGGTAAGAATATCTATTTCAAATCAGACAGACACCTCCACAGATTTGCAAAAATATATTGCACTTTGAGGTCTTTACTTACTAGGTCTTACAATACAGACTTTTCTACTGGACTTGGAATTTCTTTAATTTCTTGAAAACTAGGATGCTTTCCTTGAGACAATTTAAACTCATCCTGTTCTCTCACATTTCTCATTTCCCTCTAGATGTGAATGTCAGTGAAATATATTCAAGGGAGATTATTCTGAGTGAAATTCTGGGATGTTTTTAGAAAGCATTTTCTCTTGCTATGTATACCAGAATTCTTTGAAAGATCCCAGGAGATGCCTCATTGTCCCACAAAATTTTGTCTTGTACTAATCCATCCTGGTTCAGCTTGTGTAAACTGGTGAAACTGAGAGCTTTAAATTCACCAAAATAGACAAGGAAACTCACCAGGAAATATAGTAGCTTTCTTATTTTTTGAAATATGTCTAAGTATTGGTTCAGACTGTGCTCAGCTGAAATGGTTCGAGACTTGGGAAAGAATTGTCATGATGTAAAAACATTTTGCTAGGAAACATTTCTCCTGGTGCCTACTTATTAAAGCAATTGTCCCTGTAAAAAGTAATGTCTTCAGACACAATTTTAGCATTCCAGGTTAAACAGCTCTTTTTGTCTTTGTTCACTGCTCAAGAGGTTCTGATCTGAGTGCTTAAGACAATAAAATTATGCTTAAATAACTGCAGCAAATTGCATTCAAATAGGAATGTGAAGAGCGTAGACTAGCTTAAGATTGCCACAGAAAGTGAATTGCTCTTTAACATTCTTTTAATTTTCATTGTTATTTTGAAATCCATCTGTACTGAATCTCTCCTGTGGAGACAGGTTGAGTGAAGCTGGCATTTCTCAAGTCTACAGTTACTGTGCCAACTTACTCTCTTCTCAGAGATAAATTACTCTTCAGGATGAAGAGGAAACTGCCTTTTCTTCTTACTAATGGTTACTCAGTTTCAAGTAAAAGCAATTTAAAACTATCCTTGCATTCTGATTTTCTGAAACAGAACAAGTATGGAAATGCTAGTGTAACCTATAAACTTGATAGAGTAGGATTAGATTTTCACAAGAGAAAGAGAAATTGAGATATGTTTTGCTTGTTTGAAAAGATACAACATTCAGCAAGAGTTTATAGCAATTAAATATAAGAATAAAAATAAAGGTGGGGTTTTGTTTCAGAAAGATATGGAAGAGAATAACACTTTTAAGATGTACTTTTTCTCTGTAGAAATAGGGAGGAGTGTGCTGCAGAGAAAAATTAAAAATGGGCTATTGCCTTGTTTTCACTTTTCTTGTAAAAGTTGCTGGTGCAATGAATTGTCTATTTAATTGTCATTAAATTCAACAGTGAACGTTGATTTCTCCAAGGTATAAATTAGCATTGTTCTTGCCCTGGACAGAACAGCTTTGCAGATTTTATTCTCTTTATGCCTGTACATGTTGTATCAAAATGTGATACACTTTCTGAAGTTTGGAGCAGGGCAGCAAGTAGGAGCGATGTTGTCTAAATCAGAATTCACTGTCATGTGGATAGAAGTTGGCTCTGGGCACAGAGTCACTAGCTCTGAAGGACAGGCAGTCAAACATCCTGGAGCTGAAGGCTATTCCCAGGCTAGAGACAGCTCCTGTGAGCCATGCTACACTGCTAAACCCTCGGGGTGGTCCTGATCTCTATCCTTGCACCTCAGTGCGGTTAATGATTTCTGACCTGGAGACCCTTGTGTCATGAAACAAAAGACGAATGAAAGTGGATTAAAACAAAATCTTTTGAAGTTGTTTCCATCTTACTATGCCTGGGGAAAAGTTGTTCCAAAAAATCCCTGTTTGGGCTCAGATCTCCCAGTATCCAGCCTGTCAGGAGGGTTATGATAACTGACTGCAGTTATCTTTGGTGAACAGGGTTCTCTTCATTACTTTCTGCTTGAAAAGCTCTTCTTCAAAATATATCTGTCTGCTGTTGCATATCCATGAAACACGTGTGATAAACATTATCTTGTTTTAACAATTAAGCAGTAGCTGTTGCTCTTGAAGATAAGATGGTATATATATGTGGAATTTCAACATTTCTGTGCATGCCATTTCATTAGTGCAAATATTTTCCTCTCTCAAATCTATGAAGTTTTCCTCTTCAGTTAACATTCCTTCTTCATTTTATAGGAGTCGGACTCAATTAGCCTTTCGGGTCCCTTCCAAGCTGGGATATTCTATGATTCTTTTCTAAGTAAGGAGAAATGATCGAATTCAGAAAACTGTCTGTACAAACTCTGAGTTTGGTGGTGCAGATCTCTAGCATACAGCTAGATACAGTGTCACATATCTTCATCTAATTTTATCCTGTGTCAACAAGGAGCTACTTTCGACTTTCTAGTAGTTTATTTGAGCTGAAATTCTACCCATGGTACACTTCTGTTTAAAACCTTCTTTGCAAATTATCATCTCCTTACTCCTACCTCTGGGAATCTATTTTTTTTCTGATTAAATTTTAGAAAAAATTTCAGCTATTTCTGGTTCTAATCCTTACAGCAAAGCATATGGTTCAGCAAAGTAAAAACCATTCAGCACTTCAAGCTGCATCTCAACCTGCATTTCTTATCCCTAAGTGCATTTTTTTTTAAGATATGTACTCTGTGCATGTTAAGAGGTCTGTCAACTGCAATGTGTAGGACTGAAAGCACTAAGTGATGGATAAAGTGGTAAAATTGCTTATATGAAAGTGAATGGAAATATTACTATCTGCATCCATCAGTCTGACTATTGCAGCACAAACATTGTTTTGGTTATTGCACAGAACTTAAATCTCAAAGCTAGGGATGCAGGCAGTATGTGCATTGAACTTAGGAATGTAATGTATGTAATTAACAATGGCCTATAAGTGGGGTCATTAAAAAAATTACTAGGCATGAAACGGATTCCTTCAGTTTTTTTCGGTATAATGTTAAAGTAATAGAGTGGTATTAACATTCATTTTGGAGGACAAGACATGATTCAAAAGTTAATTGACTGTTTAGAAGCCTATTGCATTTGAAGATCTGTAATGAACTTTCCCTCACACTTAATGAGCTAGAGCTTTTTTAATTGGAAAAATATTTGTTAGCACTCCAGCTGTTAATATTATAAATGCCTGGGGCCTCCTTTGGTTTAATTTGTTATGCTCTTATTTAAAGTTCACCAGAACGCATTTTTAATAGTGACATGCGAACCAGAGGGGAAAATAATCTGCACCTCTTGCAGAAGATTCTCCAAAGACTGAACAAAACCGTGCTTCAAGCCCCAACAAAGCTATAAAGCAGACATTAAGACCAGATTATTGTATATGGAGGGGGACTGGTCTTATATCAAACACCCCACTTTGTAAAAGGTTATTTATGCTCTTCAGAATCCATCTGAATAGGGGTCTTCTTGCAACAGAGAACATATCTCTGGGATACTGCAGTTGTTATTATGTTGGAAGGGCAAGGGGAAAAAATGTATTTTGTTTGTATTTCAGTGTATTTTGGTTGTAGTTCCTTGCTTCTGTTTCTCTCGTAAAATAAAAATATCTGCAAAGTTTCTTTTTTCATTTTCTTAACTTTGCAAATGTTCAATCAGGGTTTAAACCTGAAGGTAGCTAAAATATGTGTGAAACGGTGTTGGGAGGAATCAATTTTTGTCATTTATCATCTAGTTCTTTACAAGGATTGTTATTTATTACAAAAATAATTATTTACAAACACACCTCTAAACTTCTCTTGCCTAGGACAGACACCTGTGACTGAAACTTATTTCACATTTTTGACTCTACATAAAAAGTACTAGCAACTAAAGAAATAATCAAAGTTATCAAAACTCCAATTAATCTAAATATATGAATTGTGCTTTACAACAAGAAACTGTAGGGCAGAATTTCTCGATATCATCAGGGGGTTTACTTGATCACAGAGAGCATAAAAATGCATGGCTTTGTTTAAATATGAACTTTGTGGTTCAACATATGTGCTTACAACAGACACATCAAAATCTTTAAATTTTTTATCTTGTTTTATGGCTACATGTGTTTTTAAAGGGAAGAAAAATGTTACTCATAGTGTACATTAAGGAGGAGTGACAGTGTTACTCCCTTGAGCAGAAGCCCCAAGCCAAATAAGTCCAGAAATGCTTTAGACGTTCCAAAAAAAGTCATAAGAACATATTGAGTAAAAGAATACCCCATGTATTTGCTGTTTCTGTCAATGACACAGTAATACTGTGAACCCATTCATGGGCCTGATAACATTATAACATTTATTTCTAAATGAGTTGATACATACAGTGAAGAGGCTGCATTACCCATTTGTTCTTAGTGCCTTAATCTGCCCTAACACAGGGATGTTTGAGCAGCAAACAGGAATGTGATTTTGATGGATGGGAGCATGGGTTCTTCAGCACAAATTAAAATGAAGAAGATCAGATACCTAATTTCAATAAGCAAGATTATTGAGTTATGGAACATCTGTTTTGCAAGATATGTATTCCTTTTAAAATTACTGTGTTTTGAAATGATTTGCTTTAAGCTGTTCAGTTGTGGACTTAGCATCATTAGTTGCTTTGGAGGGAGTAGAGCTCCTGCCTGAAGCCAATTTATTCAAGTGTCACTTCAAACCTCCCAGCAGAAGAAGTGACACCGTTTTGTAGCCAGCACATTCCCTTGAAATGTACAGGTCATCCTTCAGTTCTCATGAAGTGCTGTCACTTGATTTATAGCCGAAACACATGTACCCATGAGAAACACAATTAGCAGTAATCCTCAAAGGCAGCTGTGTATCAGCTTGTACTTTATTTTTTTCGTGAGAAAATGGTGGCATAGGTTCAACAGTCTGTTTTTAGAAAATAATAAATTGATTGCCATATTCACACATAATGGAACATAATTTTTCACCCACAGTCCTTGACAGAAAGAGTTGTGTTTTCTTTACTGGGTCAGATGTCAGAAGCCTAAAGCAAGCGATTCTAATCTACTTGGTACAATTTATTCATTCAGAAGCAACACTCTACATTCCAGTACTTCAGTGCGAGCAGACTGAGACACGTCATGTCATTGATTTGGTTTTTTAATGGAGAAGTAATAACTGCAGGTCAATATACTTCAGCTACGGATGAGCTGACTTCTTACTGAGAGAAACTACTCAGGAATGAGAACTTTAGGCTTGCTGAGTTGATGAGTCTGAAACCTATTTATTATTTCTGCAGGAAAATACAGACCCTCAGCACTTGTATTAGATGTTCTGCTATGTGGTGATTTGTCAATGCCATGACAATTGCTTAACACACTTGGGATCATCAGATGTAATGTATATATTTCATCATTACCCACTATCTGCATTGAAAAGGAAATTGTGTTATTACAATGCATTGAGCATGTCCAACTGCAGGCAAAACAAATTAGTCTAAACATATTTGCTTCCCCTTGTAATCTAATTTTGCAGCTACCTCTGGGTTTGTGCTGGGAAGTGTCATTAAAAGAAAAAGGAAGAAACTGTTCCGTTCTAACCAAATTCTCATATTTCTAACTGTCTGTTTCAGGGACACAGGAAGGGCTTGTGATATGTTGATGAACTTAAAAAAAACCTCATCTTGCCAAGATTGCTTAAATAAATAATAAACTATAAATATATTTAGACATCATACTGCTAGGCACAAAAGCATAGAAAATGCATGAAACAGATACAAACCAAAACTATGACCAGATGCAAAACATAGTAGAAATCCTAGATGATATCTAAAATGCAGATTGACAGAGATAATAGATACATTAGAGCTTCTTTTCCATGTCCTATGGCACTTGGAATTAATAGTATCCCTCACTACTCCCTGAGAATCCGAAATGTTAGTGAAAACAAGTGTGTTCAAGGTCCTGTGGCAGTAGTGCAAATTATGCAAATCCCATGGCAAATTGACTGGAAGATGTAACCACAAGAAATTACTATGATTGCCAAAATGTCACAAGGGAGCTTAAAATTTATCCCCTCTGAGTGGAAGCATGTCAGAAAAATTAAGGTGTGTTTGCACTGAGAGCTTAACAGCTCAGTTATCTAAAATTTTCAACATTAAAAGGTGGTTCCAGTCTTTTCTAAGTGTATTCCCACAGCAGGCTGTGGTCAGCAATGGAGAAAAGCTCACCCCAAAAGATCTATTTGTCAAATGTACTGAGACAGGGGATCATAATTTTTGTTTCTAACTTCCTGCCTGTGCTCCTGAGATATGCGTCAGTCTGTCAAATGACTAAACAAATGCTGCAGTTGGCTTCATGTTGTCACTGTAACATCCAAAAACACTAGGAATTTCTAGAGCCTCTTAAAAATGAGAAGAATCCTGTGTTGATGTCTCCTTGCCAAGCACTTAGACCTAGTGATCCTTTTGCCTGAGATGAAGCTTCCTGCCAAGGTAGGAGAACAAGACCATGACTGAGAATTGACCCTATCATTCAATAAACATAGAAAGTTCCATCATCCTGCCCTTTGTATTCACAAGTTTCTGAGCAGAGGTGGTAGAAATGAAAACATATCAACAACTTCAAAATAAAGTCTTTAAGAACCATTATTGATATTTTGAAAGTGAGTTTTACTGTTACTCTCTTCTGTAAGGAGATCTTCTCTTAAACTCTAGCTGTCCTTACCACACTTCTAAAAGTTCTGTGTCAAAACCTGATTGCAATGGAGCTTTGAAGTAAGGGCGGAGGTTATACTTCTGCATCAGAAGGGATAACTTTTGAAGAGCTGAAAGGAGAATAAAGTTGCTTCTCCCACACCCTGATGACTCTTCACGAGTGGTATCAAGTTCATTTTTGTGTAGGGCTGTGAAAGAAGGACATGTACCTTCCACCACTGGAAGAGAGCAGTGCTGTGAGTGTGTTCATGGTTACGCATTTTTGAAAGGCCTGGGATTTTTCCCAGCACAAACTTCTGATAAACTAAGGCTAAATAGAGGCATGAGAGTGTAGGGAGTAGACTTCTCTCAAGCCAATAGCTGAAGAAAAGCACATGATATGGTTAAACTACCTGAGGCATGAATTGCTGTAAAAGGCAGCCTTTGGCAAGTCAAAAAAAATGCTCCTCTATTTTCTTGGCATTTCTGAGGATATAGCATGATGAACGGAGATTCTGAAGGCTCACTTTCCTTCTGCGTATTCCTCTTGCACCTCTGAAAACTGTCAGTGAAATGCTCTCTGTCAGCATCTCACTCAGTTCCACTAATGAACACACTGCCTGCTTCCCAAACAATGATCGCTTAAGAACCAATCGATTGGGGTCCATAGTGATGCATTGTGCTGCTGCAAATTCTACCAGCCAAGGGGTTTTTGGCAGCTCTAGTCTGAAAATCTAGATACCTTTGCAGGTCTTTCTTGACAGTTCAGAGTACCTCAGTGAAAGGTAGCAAGCTCTTAAGAATTGTTTAAATGTCACACCTCTGTACAGGAAGTTAGAAGTCCAGTGGAGCTGGATATAGATCTGCCAGTTTACCACAAGAAGTAACTTCTGTTAAGATATATCTTTACTGTTAAAACCCAGCTCAACTATGAAGTACAGTATTTCTTAACCACTAATTAACACAATGGGTACAAATTCAGCCAAACCTGTGTGCTGATACATTTGAATACACTTTCTGTACAGCTATTAAGAATCTGGTTTTTTGGTTTTACTAGAATTAAAGTCAGGTTGTCGTGTTTAACTTTGCTGTATAGTGTTATCTTTGTATGTGTGTGATAAGTATATTTTAAAAAAGCTCTTCCAAAATTACTTTACTGACAATAGATTAATTCATAATGATCTAACAAATCAGTAAATGCCATACAATTAATGTCCTATAATTGTGAACTCTTGTGTCTCCACTTTTTAAAGAGTTTTAATACATCAAAATAACCCATATTGAGAAGACCATGTAAAACTGTTATATTAGTGACCTAGCATACCTAACATCAGGTAAGTGCAAACATGATTTTTAATGCTGAGGGATATGATAAATGACAAATTCTCTAATTTAGCTACCACTTTGGTTAAACGCTCAGGTGGTGATAATAATACAGAAGATAAGAGCTGGCAAAAGATGGTGAGCAATGGTGTACAGTGCATGCTAGATTCAACTGTACTGAAGATTTATGGCTTCGATTATATACAGTTTCTCAAGGATAGAACCACTCAGTCACATGGAAACAGTGGAGCCAATTACTTTCAAGACTCTGCCATGGGCTGTGTCTGTGTCAACACCGTCATGGCTCAACCCCAACCAGCAACTAAACACCACACTGTTGCTTTCTCACTGTCCCACCAGTGGGATAGGGGAGAGAAGAGGTGAGATGAAGATAAGAAAACTTGCAGGTTGAAATAAAGACAGTAATAGGAAAAGCCAAGGTCACATACAAAACCAAAGCAAAACAAGGAATTCATTCAAGGGTTCCCATTGACAGGGAGGTGTTCAGCCATCTCCAGGAAAACAGGGATTCATCATTGGTAGCAGTCACTCAAGAAGACAAACACCGGAACTCCAAATGTCCCCTCCTTCCCTTTTCTTTCCCCAGCTTTATATTTTGAGTGTGACAATGTATGGTCTAGAGTATCCCTTTGGTCATTAGGGTCAGCTGGCCCAACTGTGTCCCCTCCCAATCCTTTTGCACCCTCAGCCTCCTCACTGGTGGGCTGAAGAGCAGAAAAGCCCTTGGCTCTGTGTAAGCCCTGCTCAGCAATAACAAAAACATCTCTACATTATCAACACTGTTTTTAGCACAAATCCAAAACACAGCTTTACACCAGCTACTGTGGAGAAAATTAACCCTATCCCAGCCAAACCCAGCATAAACATGCACTGTGTAAATGCTTATTCTGAGTTATTTCACTGGATGTACATCTCTCAGATTAATCCAGGTAATTTGTATCATAAAGAGACAGATATTAATAAACCAGAAAATGGTGGTGTTCTTTATTATTTTTAGTTTCTAGCTGTCTGTTCAGCTTCCAATGGCACAGATATATGGATCAGAAAAATATAGGGTAGGAAAGTTAGTTGTTTGATAGCTGAAAATCACCTGAAACAAAATAACTTGAAGTCTTCAAATCATAGTCCCTTGCCCCTCTGAATCACACAGTCATAGCCAACAGGTAATATTTCAGCTACTTTATAACTTCAGAAAGATGTAAATTTACTCTGGCTTCCCTAAACATCCTTGCCCCATGTAAATCTCAGCATTTGACAAAGTCTGACTGCTGTTGCTTTGTTGATCTAAAACTTCAGTACATGTAACAATGAACATGTACTTCATACCTGTCTGACACAGCTAGGAATGTCAGGTCGTTGTTTTTTTGTGTTTTGTGATTAGTTAGTTTTTCTTTTTTTAATTTATCTTCATTTTAAAAGACCTCACATTGTTCAAGAAAAGCTTTGTATCAAATCTTCAGGAAACAGGATTTTCATTATGTCTGTTGTTACTTGTAGAGCTTGATGACAAGTGGCACAGGGGTTAGGAAAATACTTCACACTCAAACTTCAAACACCACTCTGAACATAAAACTACGAGAATTTTCTTCAAACATCTACAAAATTTGGGCAAGCCATTTATGCAATAGATTCAAAAGAATTGCCTAGCTATGGCTTAAACACACTGAGCTGAGATACCAAGTATCCCATTCCTCTCAGAACAGATAAGGAGTACTTGGTGATTTTTCACGCCTATGCAGAAGTTTCTGGCATATCAGGCAAGCACAAAGCTTTTCTCACAATGAATAAAAATGAAAACTGTCACAGAGCAGTTCTGGATATGCAGCTGTCTCTGGGAAAGTATAAAATCAGAAAGGTTGTGTTGCAGGGGAAAGAAATTATATGTAAGCAAGACGGACTTAACTTTAAAGTCTGGTAAGTTCAAAGGTAAAAAATGATGTTGATTCTCCAAGCTAGTGCTACATATTTACCTTGAAGAGATGTTCTAGGAGAACCTTCAGTAAATTCACGCCATAGATTAGTTTAAATAGAGAAGTGGAGACCTCGCCTGTAGTTCACCTTTCAGTCTCTGCAAAAGGTGTTATTTCTTGGGTGCATTCTAATGACCTTTTAGTAAACATAAAGATCTATGAACAAAAGTTGCCTTTGTTACAAAAGCTTTGTCACTGTACATCTTCATAGCATTGCAGCATGGGTGATTCCATCTACTTCTTTTATTTCTGGAAGTCAAAATTAATCTGGTTGCTGTTGACGAACTGTGGTGATGGTGGTGAACTCTCACTGAGACCAACACTTGCTGGAGTTTTGTTCCACCAGCTAAATTCCCTTGTGTGTATTATAGTTAGAATGTGCATACCTCTTCACGTGGCAATGTAGGTCAGTTCACAAAAGCTAATTATTTCAGGTTCAGTGACTGTGAGGTGTCAATAGCCATGCAGGGGCATGGGTGACATACTCCTTATCACATAGGCCAAAAAGCATGAGGAGAGATTAAGGTGAATACATCAGCAACTGAACTGATAAATTCTTCTGAGGTGTCACCCAGAAGCTGCAATTAAATTGATAAAATGTTACTCTTGTTGTGAGACTTTGCATGCCTCTCCTACCCCAAAGGCACCACTGGAGTTTTGATATCCTTCACACAAGTCACTTGCTGAGCTGCTGCTGAGGCTTAGTGCAGGCTACCCAAATCTCCAGTGGATTTTGTGACACCAAGCTGGTCAACAAGGATAGAAGCTGAAGTGCACACATTTTATCTAAGCAAACAGAAATAATGATATTGGGGGGGAGGGGGGGTCTTTTTCTGTGGAGCTTTTGTGGTGTGGTTTTTGTGGGCTTTTTTTTGTTTGCTTGTTTGTTTTGTGGTGGGGGTTTTTTAGGGGTTTTTTTTGTTGGGGTTTTTGTTGGTTTTTTTTTTTTGTTTGTGTTTTTTAGCTTGTTTGTTTTTGTTTTTTGTTATGCTTTTTGGGGCTGTGTGGGCCTTTTCTTTGTGGTTTTTTTTGGTGGGTTTTTTGTGACAACTAAAATTAACAAACCTTGTTTTGAAAAGAATACAAACCCTGTGTTTTATGTTGAGATGCACTGCTGGCCACAGCCCTGCCCATGAAATGTGAGGTCATAGCTGAGGCATCCTGGTATTTCCAGCTGGCACTTCTCCCCATTGCTACGGCACATCCCAGGGAATGGCAGGACATCCACAGCAGGAGCGAACACATTCATCTCCATCAGGCATCCTTCTGGATGTGCTCCCTTGCCTTGTGCCTGTTACAGGGTGGTGAGTGCAGGTTTGGCTGACACACTGCAAACTGCAGTGCCCTGTGAGACCTGCGAAACAACTTTTTCAAGTCTGTTTTCTTTAGGTTCTTGATTAAGTAGAAAACTGTTCCTCCTTTGTCTCAGTCCCTTGGAGCAGTTGTTCAGTGCTCTAGCTCTTTCCAGACGCAAGGCATGGCTTTATAAATTACACAATACCATCACATTTCTTTTCCCTCTCTGAGCTGCACACTGGGGACTCCTGCAGGCCCTCATTCTGGAGGGACCAGCAGCAGCACAGAGGTGACTGCACCATTGGCTGGACCTCCTGAGGCAGGGCAGGCACCTCATGCTTAGGACCTGCCTTGGAGCCCCAAGCCCTGGTCCTGTCCCAGCCACTGACCTCCCTGACTGCCAAGCCTGGCCTGGCACCCACCACACCATCTCGCCAGGACACTGGGAACCCTGCAGATGGGAAAGGCCAGCGTGATAGCTATATGGGAAAAGGTGTTGAACTGCATCCCACTGGAAAACATTTTAAGGAGAAGGAAAATCTCCTTGATTTCTGACACCTTTTGCTCCTTTTGCACCTTTAACAGACAGGAGTCTGTTAAATCTTTCTAAGCAAGTCAGCTGTCCCAGCTCACCATCTTCTCTATTCTCCTACCTGGATATCACTCACGAGGACCATAATACACACCTCATCATTCCATTGGAAAACACACTCAGATGGCTGTGGTTGGATGCTTTGTTCCCCTGCTTTCTCAGAGTGGGAATGAGGGTGCTTCCTCATACTTCAGAGGGAAAATAGCCAGAATCAGGGGGGACATGTCATCCTAACATCTTTCCAAGCCAGCATGGGGAGTGGGAGGATCTTGGCTTCAGCACATCTGGGTTGCTGCTCTAATTCCCATGTGGGAAACCCATGAGTTGTTTGATCCAGAAGAGAAGGCTGACACAGAAGGTTATGGCTCTGATTTTAAAATCAGGATGAAGGAACTGATTGCTGCTGTGTTTCCTTATCAATGATTTCAATTACTGTTCCTTGCCTGTAGGTGTGAGTTGCCTTTCCAAATGAATTGCAGTCACTGAAAACACACACACACACAAGTATACAACTAAAAAAAAATGGGGCTTTTTTCAACTCCTGGCCAAAGAATTATTAAATACTGTGGTTGGTACATGCTGATGCAACCTGAACAAAACAGGCAGTTTTACTGCAGTGAAGGAAAAAGGCTAGTGATCAAACTTCCTAAATGAAGTGCTGTCAGCCCAAGTTACAGCTTTGCAGCTCTTCCAAAACCTTCAGACCCAAATTTCCAGCTACAATTGACCCTTTGATATTCTCAGCCTGCATTTCAGAATGCCTGAACTGCTGAAAAGTTATTTTTCTGCTTTTGAGCTGTCTCACTCCTGAATGGACTGTGAAGAGAAACACTCTATAAACCTCTGTTTACTTCTAGTATTTGGTATCATCTGGTACCATCAGGCTCAACTGAGAAAACAACCAGAGGATGGATACTAAACAGGTGCTATTTTTCAGGGAGATATTGAGAAATACTCTGAGATCAGATTCTATCAATTTTATGTTCCACTGTGAGAAAAATATGCCTTATTGACTTCCTTGCTGTGTTCCTCCAGGAAGTTTTGAGGGTCTCTTAATAAGACTGATTTTTCAAGCCTGGTGATCAGAAAGTCAAGCATCACTTCTCATAGCAAAAAAGTAGAAAACTGGTGGATAGTCATCTCTCATGTTTCAGTAAGTGTTCTTCCAGTAAGTAAACCTCATAAACTTTTCCCAAATCTCCTAAAACTTTTTGTACAAGAGACACTTGAAGAGATCTGTTGGAGCTTCTCCTTAAAGGACTATTGCATATTAAAAGTTGACTTTATAAATAGGATTAATGTGTGCTTGTAATACTTCAGTCTGGCTGAACAAAATGAACCACTGCAAAATGCTTACAAGAGTGCATGAAAGTTATTTTTGTCATTTATAGACACAAAGTACATTCTTACTGATACAATAATTTTGCTTTTACAACTTTGGATGTAATTAGGATCGTCGTACTACCACAATGATACTGCCTATGAGATAATTCTATAACTTCCAACTCCCAATGCTGATAAGCCTTCAAGCTTCTTCTGTGACACATTGTTGGTCAGAAATGTGTTAAATTGCATTTTTGTCTTCTTATTTCGTCCAGTTTGGTGTATTACATCAAATAGTTAGGGAGACTACAGTGCGTACTCTTGGGGCTGAAATGGATTTTGTTCTGCTGCTGCAGCAGGAAACATTGAGAAGGAGGAAAGAAGGAAGCAAAAGAGGAGAAATTAAATGTACTATATATGTAAAATATATTTTTGTCCTTACTGGAATTCATAATGATTTTACAAGGATAATTTTGCTTTCATTTATTAAGCACTTTTATACAGTTGACACAGATTTACCTACAGTAAATGGATATATCCTTCTTTATCATAAGCATACAATTTTATGTGACCAAATAAATTGAAGGAGAGGGACAAGAATTAATCAAAGCTGTAAAAAATTAAAAGAGTGTGTGTGTGATGCATATTTGTTCATTTTTAGATAGTTATTTTTTGATATGGTTATTATAATTCTAAATTGTACTGGGAAATTAAATTGCTTCTACCAAAGATCGTGAAAATCCTCTAATAGTATAATGTACCAAGAGCCAAAACAATTGCTTTTCTTCTTAGTCATTAAATATGTTTGAAATTAGTTACTTTTGTAATTGTAAAGCTTGATCTCAGACTATCCAATAAGGCAATACATGGTGAATTGAATGAATATGTGGTGAGGAGACTGATTCTTTAAATAAATGGACTTCAGCCTTTACTAGTAGTTTGTATGGCTACATGTAGAAAAACTATTGACTGTACAGCCTCAGTTAACATTGTATAGTTACTGCTGTTCATAGAAAAAGTTACTATCCTGTACAGCTAATGTGTAGTTATTCCACAGCCTTTTTTCAATGATGTTGAAACATGAAAATCAAGAGAAAGACCAGTCGCTGATGAAAACACAGGTCCTATTTATGGAAACTTTGGGAAAACAATGTCCCATACCCTTTATCACCATCATTTGATCTTTACTGGTTTGCATATAACAGATTTTTTAAAAAGACAGATGCTTCTGTCACCCATCCTGAAGTCTTTCATTATCTTCTTCCCTATCTTCTGCCCTATTTTAGTTACGTTTTAAAAAGAAAGCAAAAAGCTACCATATAAATTTTACAGGATTGCAAAAATCCATTTTTAACAGCTTTAAAATGAAGTTAACTCAGTAAAACCCTCATATGTTCCTGTATGCAGGAATAAAATTTTTTTATTCAGTTTTTTACTATCTAAAACTAATCT
This sequence comes from Acanthornis magna, assembly GCA_036785705.1. Taxonomy (NCBI): domain Eukaryota; kingdom Metazoa; phylum Chordata; class Aves; order Passeriformes; family Acanthizidae; genus Acanthornis; species Acanthornis magna. Next base: position 12,978,246 of record JAWUZG010000025.1, read on the forward strand.
GATTCTACATGTCTGACATAAGTCCTAGGTTTCAGTATAATTCCCTTCATTGCTTTCACTCAATAAAATGCATTTTAAATAAATTTATGTATCATGCAGAAGGCTGTCACCTCAGTTTAAACTGTTTGCAAAGCATCTTAGTAACAAAAATAATGGTGAAGAATTACTTTGGGCTGAATATGTCAGTATATTACCACAGGCAAAGACTAATAAGGGTTCCACAATTCCATTTTCCTAACCATAGAAGCAGAGAACCTGACTCCCCTAAGGTGTTGGCAGAGAGCAAAGCACATGAAGAGCAGTATGAATGGCAATAATTTAATTCACAGCTGGTTCCAGTCGCTGCCAATGGAAAGATGGACATGATAAAGCATTAGCAATTTTCATCTGTTAGCATATCTAATGTTTCATTCAGAATTCATCTTTGGGGAGGAAAACTGTGCTAGAAATTTTCTGTCATTTGCCTTGCTGCACATGCAGCTGCTTGCCTGACACTCAGATTGGCTGCAAACAGAAATGGTCATTTAATTGTGTGTCTCATCTCTCTGCAAATGTGACCCCTGGCTATGACTTTACTTGCAGGTTAATGGCACACTGATGTAATGGAAAATGTTCAGGCAGCCCAAAGCTCAGCTTTTCAGGCCAGGACAAAATAGTAGCTGTTCATGTTGGGAAGGTAGCCTTTGCAACCAAAACAGACAAGCAGTTTTCTCTCTCGTACTCATATATTAAGAAGGCACAAGATTTATATAGTATCATGCAATTTTAAGTTAAGAGCAACAAAAATCAGTTTGTTCATGTAATTCCAATTAATCTTTATTTCTAATTCTTAAGACAAACTGGTCATCTCCTACTTTCAGCAGGACCACAGGCTTTTTGTGGCGCCTGTTTAGAATATGTAAAAGGGAGTTGCAGTGAAAAAAATCTGTTGGATGCAGCTCCTATTTGATGCTTATTTCAGAAAACATCCACAGTAAGACAAAAGAAAAAAGCTTTTCTTTTGTTAAAGAAGCTACTAAATGCTTCTCTGAAGATTCTCATTCTTCAGGGGAGTTCTTATAAGGTGTTGGGAAAATTCTTCATGTGTAAAGTTTCTCTGAATATTCACTAATAACATGTTCCCTGTATTCTATATGGCTAAACTGTTCTAGCCACATTAATGCTCACCTGAGGTTCTCCAGAATTAAGAAGCTTTTGAGCAAACCCAAAATATATTTTGCATAATATATTTGCTAGTGTTCATAGCAGTACTGGAGGTACAGTTCCTGAGCTGGAAGACTGCAATTGTTCATAGACTTCACCTACAAGGCCTATTAAGTAAATAAAATGTGCAAATAGTGTAACAAATTAGATTTTCCATGGACGGGGATAAAACCTCTCCAATGTTTTTATTAAGTATTATTCTATCCAGTTATTTCTGGATGTTCTGCATCAACACTGATGGATGCTCAAGGACAGACCACACAGAACATTCTGTTTTCAATAGTAAAGTCATGCAGCTCACTTATTATCAAAGTTATTCAACAAAGAACTTGTGGCTGTCCTCCCAGTAGAAAAGAACAGCCTTGATGTAAACAACAAAATGTTGGCTGAAATTTTCCACAAATGGTATCAGAAGGTGCTTTAGAATCTCATTGTGCACAGCACTGAGAATGTCAAGAGCTTCTTTCTTCAATACATTATCCACCTACTCAACTGCTGTCCCTTCCTTAGAATATTTATTACATTTCTATCGTGCATCAGCTATAAAGTATGAATTATCCTAATTTCCCTTAGAGTAGTTACCTTTAAGTTTATATTAATTAGATTTTTTTTTAATCCTTGTCACTTTTGTACAGGAGTCCTTTTAAAAATACTACTTGAAACAGAAGGTAATTAGAAATAGGTCAGGAAACAAAGGTAACATGAAGATTGTCAAATATTATTTGTACTGTGTGCTACTAGGATCTCAGTTAAGATTTGGTGCAGAATATTAGCAACTGGAAAGTCAAACTTCTGAGATTAACTTCACCATTGCAGCAGCTCTGTATATGTTACCATGGAAGCATATTTGAGAGGGAAAACGCAGTTGAAGAGAGGGAATTAACTCTCTCAATATAGCTGAAAATAACTGTTACAATGCTGAACTTCTTCTATAAAGCTCTGCAAGATGGTAAATCCAGACCTATAACTGCTTTATGATTAGCCCCAGTCACGAGGGCAACAATCCACCAGCTGTCTGTGGAATTGAGTTCATTCTGCAAAGTGGATCTCAGATAAAAGGCTCACATTTGGGCCAAATACGAAAAACCTCTCTAGTAGAAAAGTGCAGTGCCAAATCACAGAGAGAAAACAGCACGAAATGACAGTTTAATTGGCAAGGTATTCAGGATGGGGGTGGGTGGACAACATATGTACAAGAGAGCAGTAAAAGGCACTTTTGTCATTTGATTCTGTCTCTTCACGGTTTCAGTGGGCTTTGATCTTGGAATATTTCATATATGTATATTTCAGTAGTGTCTTCAAGTTCTTGGGATCTAGTACTTGAGATACTTAAATTTAACCTGATAATTAAGAGCTTATTTTATACCTAAAGGTGCAGAAGTACACTTGACATATTTTCTTAATAAATACAGTAACAGTTAGGCTTCTATGTGCTTTGTGAAGGTTGCATTGCCAGTCCAATGGAACTTTTTCAAAGTTAAGGCACACTTAAACTACTGCTCCATAAAAATGTTGTCGAAAAAGTCAGTTTTGATTCGTGCTGCTGTACCTCATTTCTCATGTATCATTTACAATATTTACTAAATACTTACCTTTGGGAGATGCTGAGCATATTTTCTTTAGCATTGCTATCTTAGCTGGTAAACCTGACCACTGCTAATCTTTCATTATATAATCCATTATCTGAACACTTAGTCAAGGAGTTTGAAAATGACCCTTACTTATTGGGAACTATTTACTCTTAAAAAGTGCTTTCCAACAGTCCTGTTGTTTGGAAATTGCAAAAAAAAATCCATTTGTGACCCACTATGTATATTATCAGTGAGATGAATGTGAGAACTGCAGGTCAAGGTTGAAATCTAACTAAAAGTGGAAGAATTTATTGAAAAGGACAGAAGTATAATACTTAATTTCCATCAAATAATTCAGAGTGTATTTTGTCTCGGCCTGTGTTAGTGGAGACAGAGCTGTGTTCCCCAGTAAATCCAATCACACATCCTAATAAAAAAGAAAGGGTTTTTTTCTCCTGTCTATATCTTTTATTACAATGTGTTTACTTGTCTGGTCTGAAAACAAGAAAGAGCTTAAATAACTACAAAGAATTGCTTGATCACCCTTACAGCTTCACCAAGAGGAATCAGCCTAGGCAGCCCATTAACAAAGACAAATGAATAACGAGTTGAAAGTTAAGAGAACTGAATTAAGGAATAATGAAAAAAAAAAGATACATTTCTCTCCCTACCTACAATAAACATGAGAGTGAGTAGCTCATGATGTTTTGAGATGCTTGGCAACTCAGAATATTTTTCTGCTTTAATTATTGTCTCTGCTCTGATGGCTCATTCCATTCATTCTGAGTCTATCATTAAAGCTGAGTTAGGGGGTCTTTAGTGGCTCTCAGAATTATCTCCTCCCTAGGAACTGAAAATCAACTTTTTAGCTGGTGGCTGATGCTGGCATAGCTTAATCAAATCTCAGGTCACAAACTGAGTACTAAGGGTTATCTGGATCAACCTCAAAGCCAGGACTACTGCTGAATCTGGACCAGATGTGGCTCTGTCTAGCCAGGTCTTCCAAAGCTCAAAAAAAGGAGATGCCACAGTATCTGCATAACCTCTTTTTGTGCTACACTATTCTGTCAGTGAAAAGGTTTTTCAGAGCTGAGCCTCTGAAGTAACAATTTGTGACTGCTGCTTCCTGATATATAATTTGGTGCTGCCAAGAGGCATTTGGCCCCATAAACCTAGTACAGCTCTATAAATAGCACTGCATGTCCCTTAGTTCCCTCTCAACAAATTTAACCAGTCCAGCTCCTTCCACCTGTCCGTACAGGGCACCTGCCCACAGCCTCTGTCCATCACACTTGCTCTCTGCAGGGCATTTTCCTATTTCTCCACATCCCTTTTCAGGAGGGAGGCACAGGACTGGTTGTAGTCTGCCAGGGCAGTCTCACCAGTGCTAAGCAGGGTGGGGAATAAAAGCTTTCCTAATCCTGCTGGTCATCTCTCTCCTGATAGAGCCCAGTGTTTGGTTTACATAATTTGCAATGAGCTTAATGTAATGCACAATAAACTGAATAGATTCAGAAGAAAGTGGGTATGGATAACAAGAAAGGAACTCTAAGCAGCTGTGTGAACAAAAATTGGGATAACAGTTCAAGGACAAGAGATGGGTTTGGCAGGAGTTTCGGCTAGATGGAGTAAGAGTGGCAGCTGTGCTCAGAGGGTGACAGGGAAGGTATGAAACAGAAGTGAGGAGACTGAGGAATTCACTGAGACAGGTTATTGGAGTTCTTTTGATCAAAATTTGCACAAGGCAACTATTTAATTTTGATTACTCTTGTCCAAACCATGTGTAAACAAAAGAAACTAGATTTGTCAAAGCATTCTTATATTAATGAGTCAATACAGGAGGTTCAGCTTTTTTTACCTGGAGACAGACCACTGAAGTAAATGCCTTTAATATTTTGCCATTCTGTAAGGTCACCAGCTACATGATTAAGTTGATTTTAGGCTGGGCTCCATTTTGATGCCTTCTATTCCTGCATCCTCCTGTGAAATGGTTGAAGTAAGGAGAGGGAGAGAAAACTCACCAGTTACCATCAGCAGCAAAAAAGACTAGACTTCGGGGAAATTAATTTAATTTATTACCAATCAATTCAGTGTAGAGTACTGAGAAATTAAAACTAAATCTTAAAACACCTTCCCTCCCAAGCCCTCCTTTCTTCCTGAACTCAACCACATTCATGATTTTCTCTCTCTCCTCCCCAGTGGTATAGCAGGACAGGGAATGGGAGCTCTGATCAGTTCATCACATGTTGTCTCTGCTGCTCCTTTCTCCTCAGGGGGAGGATTCCTCACACTACTTGCCTGCTCCAAGGTGGGATCCTCCATGGGCTGCAGCGGATATCTGATCCACCATGGACTTCCATAGACTGCCGTGAGAGACCCTGGCTCACCATGAGCTGCAGGGGAATCTCAGCTCTGGTGCCTGGAGCACCTCCTGCCCTTCCTTCTACATTGACCTGGGTGTCTGCAGAGCTGCTCCTGTCACATATTCTCACTGCTTTCTCTGGCTGCAGCTGCTGTGTGTTGTTTTCCTCCTTAAATACATATCCCACGGCACAGCCATAGCCAGGGCTCAGCCTTGGCCAGCAGCAGCTCCTTCTTGGAGCCAGCAGGCACTGGCTCTATCAGACATAGGGAAAGCTTCAGGCAGCCCTTCACAGAAACTATCCCTGTAGTCTCACCGGCCCCCCACTATCAAAACCTTGCCATGCATCCCACTGCAATGTAAAATTAACAAATTATACAAAACATCTGCTTCCCCTCTCCTTTTTCTCTTTTCAATTTTTACTAACCAAAGATGAAATGAACAATGCACAGCTTTAAGTCTGGATAAGGAGAGGGAGAAAAGTTTGAACCATTGAAGGGTGAATGTGGGATGATTTGCTATCCATAGTTCCTGTTTAACATTATGCCTAAGGTTTGTGTTGGGTAGGTGACACAGGTATTGGTAAGATTCATGTTTTCTATTTAAGTTCACGGAAGGGTCAAGGGTTCTTCTACCACTAAAGTGTAGAAGATGTTTTCTGGGTCACAGCTACCCATGCATCTCTACTCTGTTAACAGAGCCATATCTACAGACTAGCTACCCCATGGAAGAAAAAAATCAAATACGCAGTCACTGACACCGTAAGTAGCCTGATCCCACTGAATGCTGGGAGTAGCTAACAAAACATGTTTACATTTTTGCTTTGTTGTTGCTATTGTACTAATTTTTTCACCCACCTGAATCCTCTTGAATATTAATCAAGTGCTTTTGCTTGACAAAGTGTCGAGTTGTTTAAGATGGGTATACAGAGCATGATTAATTGACATTCACATTTAGTCAAGAGTTGCAGCTAATGGTGACTGTGGCATTGAAATTATTAATTCATGTTTACAAAATGTGAGCCAAACAGCTAGATTTTTCTGCCAAATCTCACACTTTTATTTGATACAGACAACAGCTGAAGTCACTCAGGTAGAGAAGCTATTATTTTGCTTCCTTTTATCAAGGTAATTTTTCTTTTGCTACTATCTAAGTTTTCTTGCGTCTGTGTGCAAAATGACACCTGAATAAACAAAAGGTAGTTGAAAATTCATGTGTGGAGACTAAGACAAGATAAAAAATAAACACTTGGAAAGAGATTACTCAGGAGAAGTGAGACAATAGCAGGCAAGACAACAACTTCATCTCCAGCTTCATGTGTATGGAAGGGCCATTGATTGCAAGGAGAATTATGAGGCAGGATTTGAGTGAGGCCAGTGAAATGGAATTAGAGCCTTAGAGGGCTCCTCCTACTCCATGGTGCCAGCGCAGAGGTAGAAGACTGAAAATTAGGAAAACTTGGTGGTACAGAAGACTGGGTGATTTTTAATATTTTTCTGTATAACATCGTATCAACTTAAATTAGTCTTAGTCTTTGCACTGTTATATAAATATAACAGTGTTTATCTGAATCAGCCATATAAAGTTCAATAGTTCTTTTTCAATAGACGAACAAGTGGACAGAAATGTTTCATGACAGCAAAGGAGGCAAGAGCAAGACTAACAATGAATACACAGAACAGAAGAAGGACATGAGTTTCACCTGAAAGGCACAGACTGAGTGCACATCATAATGGGCTGTAATTCAGCAAAAGCTTTCTGCAAATGAAACAGCACAGTCCTTTCCAGTCTCATATTCTCTTCTTTTCCAGTTACTTATATGGATGGCAGTGTGCCAGGACAGGAGCTCATCTGTAATTTCTCGAGTATTAAGTTCTGCAAGGAGTCATGAAAACACTTGTCTGAGCACTGCTGACAAGCCACACACCATATCTAATACTGCAAATGTTGTACAGACTCCAAATTGATTTGGTACTTCCAGATTTCAGGAGTTTGTGGTAACTGAATTAATTTGAAAAGAAAACTTCTTTTTACCTTGATGCAGCTTGCTGAAGAGGCACTGGGGATGAGACTTGGGCAAAGAAGCAAAGCCTATTAAAAATCATTGGAATGAAGAGACTTGATGAGGAACATGTTGCTTCTATGAGCTGATGAGAAGTCACTGTGTGGGAAGAAATCTGTGATAAATCAATAGATAATGTGTTCTTAAATGGGAGATCAGGAGTCTGCCTAGTGGAACAGGTGATCAACAAAAATTGACTATTAATCTTTGAAACTCTTTTCACTTCGAGAACAATTTTCCATGTGAGAAAATGCTCCTCTAAATAGCTCATCAAGGTAGAAATTAAAACCTTCACTCTTTACTATTACAGGGAACACTGCAAGTTTCTGTCCTGGTTTCACCTGAGAGAGTGTTTCTTCTTGGTAGCTGGTACAGTCCTGTGGTTTGGACTTAGGATGACAGTGGCATTGACAGCATACTGATGTTTTAGCTGTTGCTTAGTAGAGCTCACCCTAAGTCAAGGATTTTCAGTTTCCCATGGTCTGCCAGAGAGGAGATGCACAAGAAGCTGGCAGGCACCATGGCCAGGACAGCTGACCCCAAGTGGCCAAAGGGATATTCCATACCATAGAACGTCATGCCTGGTGTATGAACTGGGGGAGTCATCGAGGGGTGAGACTGACTGATGCTCAGGGGCAGACTGGGTATCAGTCAGTAGGTGGTAAACAATTGTATTGTGCATCATTTGTTTCTCTTGAGCTTTATTTCTCTCTCCTTTTTGTTAGAATTATTATAATTTATAGCAGTAGTAATAGTATTTTATTTTAAAGCATTCTTAACCAACAAAATTTCTCTTTTCTTTCCTATTCTCCCCACCATGTGTGTGGCAAGGGGTGTGTGTGAGTGAGAGGCTGTGGTGTTTAGCTGCTGACTATAGTTAAATCTCAACAGTTTCTCACTTTGCTTCTTGAAACCTCAGTCTGGCAGAAAATTTACTGGGAAGGAGCATAGTTGGATAAATCAAATCCATTCTGTATTGGATCCTCCTACTGCACAGCAGAGTAATTTGATCTTCTGCTTATTCATCACAGTGCTCTGACAAGAAAAATATGTCCTCCCTCAGGCTGTATCTGTTTGGGAAAGGAAGGTCAGATTATTTCAAGACCTAAGAGCTGCTCTACTGAGAGCCACTTGATGCTCTCAGCATTTAGACCTAGTGGTGCAGGTCCTAGTGCAGGTCCTAGGTGTTCCTCTGTATCTTCCCTCAGGGTCCCTCTCTGGATATTACTTTTACTACATCTGAGATATCACCTGGAACACACAGATCACCAAATGGAGCTATTCTTTTTCAAGCCACAGGCACTGATACCTTTACTAAGCCTAACACTAGAGCATTAGGTGATGAGATTGAAATTTGCCTATATCCCAATTGGAATTTTTCATTCCTGACCGCCAAAAAATTGTATACAAAGAATAAGCAACTGTGTAGCCTTCTATTACTTAAAGTATAAAAACTATGGTTTGTTTTTTTTTCTTTTCTACCATCTTACTACACCAAGTAAGATTTGTTCTGACAAATCTGAAGGTAGGATATGTTTCCTGGTATTGTGAAAGAGTAACAGGAATGGGCAGATTGCTTATTCTCAGCAATGGAAAAAAGATATGAAGCGTGAGAATTGGGACTATATCCCCAAAGAATTGTGTGTGAAATGAACTTCTGTACAAACACCTTGCAGCAGAGTTTGTGGTGTGTCATCTACCAGTGCATAGCAAAAAAAACAACTTTCATTTAAGCTTCTTTTTACAATAGAGATGTAAGAGCTCTTCAGTGTATATTCTGAAAGAAGCATGCTGAGAAATTTTATTTTATTCAGGGGTGAGACTCATGTGCTACTTTATTTTGAATATCTAATAAAAACTGTCTCCTCCCATCTTATTCCATTTTAATAACTCTCAAATAATTTAAAGTGTTTTGGATTCTGCCACTGACTTTTCAGCCAAGTTTCATAATAAAATTCAAGTCAGAATGAAATATTTCTCCAGATAAATAGTAGGTATTGAAAACAAGTCTGATTTATTGTACCAGTCCTGCACTCTGTCATAGGTATAACCACTACACTTAGATGTTGTTCAGTGAGATGAGAAGTCTAAAGGGAATAATGCAATTTCTATTACCAATGATTTCCAACTGTGCAGAGCTGTATGCAGTTTTTCAGCTGTCTCACCAGTAACACAGGAGCTATCAATAGAGCTACCTCAGTGAAGATAAAACACGACAGAGATCTACTGAACTGAACTCAGTCAGGTTTGTAGAAACTTTGTGCATAAATACTCGGAAGTTTCCGCAATATTAGCACCTACTGTCTTTCATTCTTTGGCATACAATTTATGTAACTGAAGCACAAACAAATTATTTGCTGTTAATATTCATAATACACTGTTTCTAGCTGTTGTAAACAAAAGAACACCTACAAACATATTAACCTTCTTCAGCTTTTTAAAAGTTATCTTAACTCTTCAGGTAGCAAACAAGATTATTTTGTTTACACTCCACTGGATGAGATATTGCTTTGTGATAGCTGGCCAATGTACATGGAACAAAAAACCAGCTTCCCTTCAGCTCATTGGTGTATATGTTGAATGTATCGCTATGGCAACAATCCGAAATTAAGAATTCATTAGTTCCTCCCACTGGCATCTCTTAAATTACTCAGTGTTTTGGAGAGGAAGGAGATGGATTTTATTGGTTTTGTTCAGCGGCAGGCTATTTAGCCTCTTTGATACGATCCAAGATGGGCTTGTGCATATTAGTGCTACCAGAATTCAAACTAAGACACCTCCAAAAGCAATCAAAAGCCCTGTGACTGCTGGGCCACCACCTAACCCCGGAGAAAACCCAGGCTTGTTAAAGCCTGTATTTTGTAAATGTGTGAATAGATGAGGATTTGCAGCCCTGCAGAATATGATATCCCTTCCCCATTGGCACAGCCCAAGATGATGGGCCAGCTCTCGGTCACAGAGTTATTCATGCAACGGTAGTGATGCTAATCCACTTTTTCCCCTGGCCTAGCGTGGTCCCTCCTCCTGCTTCTGAGGATGCTGCAGAAGCCTTCGTGAAGAAGTGCTGTGCTGTGAAGAATTGACCACTGCTCTCTGGAGAGCTCATCTGCTTTGTTCACTGGAAAAATTAAATGTTTGAGGTGGTTTTGATGCCGGTGATTTTTGTATTTTCTTTTTATACCTTTTTTTTAAATATATTTTTATACCCTTTCCTTCCCTGTTACCCTCTATACACACTCCTTGTACCCTGCACAAACATTCCTTGTACTTTAGCCCTACTTGTTTACAACCCTTGTAGTCTGATATTTAGCTTAGTTTGGGGTCCTGCAGAGCGAGGAAGACCAAACATTCATATTATCTCAGAACTAAGGGCTCCAACCTGTTCTCTCTTGGAATGTGTTTTTGTAAACTAGGCTGTAGTCTCAACTGGGGGGGGTTTCATTAGAATAGGGGGCAATTATTCATTTATTAAGTTTCTTATTGGGGGATTTTGAGTAGATATGCTAATTTTGTAAAGTCTATAAAAATCCGGTACGCGTTGTACGGGCCCCGACTCGTCGTTCGCTCCATGGCGTGTTTTCCACCTTTGATTGGTCTGGGCACCTAGGATCCTATTAAACCGAGGTAAATTCCCTTTTCCCTGTACTACTGTGTCTGCTTCATATTTTTACCAGCCTGTTTAAGGCATCAGTTTCTGGCGAGCCAGCCAGGAGAAGGGAACCCCGAAATCGAGTTCTGGATCGAGAGACACCCCACTACACCCCCCACTCGCCGGCACTACGGGAGGGAAGCGGCGATCCAGGATTGCGAAAACCCGGGAGTTTCCAAAGACCTAACGCACAGACACAGCAGGAGAGGTGAGATCAAAGGGAAGTGGTTTATTGCTAGCTAGCATTTAGGGGAGATCTCCAGGGGTCAGGGCGGGAGTGTGGCCAGGGGGGCCATAAAACAGGGGGGGTTTAACAGCCCGCTCCGCTCCCGCAGGGAGGCTGTGAGGAGAGAAGGACGCTTCTCGTTAATCACTCACAGTGAGCCAGGGGCTTAGGATAGCCCGTGGCTCACAGGTTAGGGGCACGGGTTCTGAATCCCAGGAATCAGTGGTTCGGAACTCGGCCAGGGTTTAGGTCTTAAGCGCGTGCTCTTTTGCTTTCTTTACTCGGCTGTGGCGTGGGAATTGCAGGTTCGATTCTCGCGCCAGACTCTCTGCTAAGAGTTTTCTTTCTGCCTGTTTCTTGTCTGTTTATAAGCAAACAAACATGGGGGGTGCGTCTTCCAGTAATCCAAAAATCCCGCGGGATTCCCCACTGGGCCTGATTTTAAAACATTGGCATGTCCTAACGGGGAAAAAGACCCCCCTGAACACGGGGGAGCTAACACGGCTTTCGTTGTGGGTGTGGCCCGTTTTAAAACTGAAAGGGGAAGGGACATGGCCCCGTTTTGGTAGTTTGGAAAACGAATTAATCACAGAATTACTGGTAGAACTTCGGGCCCAGGGCAGGTTTGATGAGTTGAGATATGCGGAGTTGTTTTCTATATACCTGAATCGAGAAGAGGCGTACAAAGAAATGAAAAAGGGCTGTTTAGAGGCGGTTGTACAAAGGAAGAAAAAAGGAAAAGATAGAGATAAGCAGCCTCTAACCAGAGCTGAAGAGACAGACATGACTGACATAGACCTGATAGCCCCTGCCTTGCGTGGAGGGCTATCAAACCCCCTGCCACAGCAGGGGCCAGCCGGAGCCGGGGGTGCATGGCCGCCTCCGCCTCCCCCTCCCCCGCCGGTGCAGCCGTGGGCTCCCCCTCTCCACCAGGCCGATGCGGTGCTCGGGATGGGGGATGGGTGGCCGCCGCCTCCCCTGCTTCCACCATCTCCGGACGGCCTTGAGAGCGACACCAGGGAAGGAGCAGGGGCGGGTCTGTCACCACCCACTACCCGCCCTGAGGGAAGGGGCCGGGGAGGAGCTGGGGCGGGTCTGTCACTGCCCGCCACCCGCCCTGAGGGCAGAGGCAGAGGAGGAGCTGGGGCGGGCCCAGGTGAGGAGGGAAGTGCATCTGCCGTCCCCGGCCCCTCCCAGGCTGGGGAAAGGGGGGGCAGTGGAAGGCACCGGCATCACTGCGCAGTCAGTGGCAGGGCTGAGGGAGAGACAGCCCCAATATATATGCCAGATTCTCCAAAGCCATTAATGGGCAGAGATTTGCTGGAGAAATTGGAAGCGGAAATTAAATTTTCCAAAGAAGAGGGAGTGAAAGTTATAATTCCTGAATCTAAATTTGTCGAAGCAGCTACTATTTACATGCAGGAGTGTTGTGGAGAAATTCCCAAAGAAGTTGAAGATGCTGTTATTCCAATAGTGTGGGCCAGTAATTTTCCTGGGAGATCCAAAAGAGCTGAACCTGTGAGTATTGCACTCAAAGCAGGGGCAGCATCGGTAAGGCGGAAGCAATACCCTTTAAAATTAGAAAGTCCAAAGGGACTAGCACCTATAATTGAAAAATTTCTTAAATGTGGGTTGTTAGTGGAATGTGAGTCTAAGTACAACACACCCATCTTGCCAGTAAAGAAGGCTGATGGTAAAAGTTACAGATTAGTGCAAGATTTAAGAGCAATTAACAAAATCACAGAAGACATACATCCAGTTGTACCAAACCCTTACACTTTTCTGAGCACACTGACAAATGAACTAGGGTGGTTCACAGTTTTAGATCTCAAGGATGCCTTTTTCTGTATTCCTGTAAGTACAGGCAGCCAGGAACTCTTTGCTTTCGAGTGGGAAAATCCTGAAACAGGAAGGAAGACTCAACTCACCTGGACAGTGCTACCCCAAGGGTTCAAGAACAGCCCAACTATATTTGGACATCAGCTGTCAAAAGAACTAGAGGACTGGAGGAAACAAGAACCAAGAGGAGAAATCCTTCAATATGTCGATGACATCCTGATTGCAGCCAAAACACGAGGTGACTGCATCCAGCTTACTGTAAGTCTTTTGAATTTTTTGGGCTTAGGTGGATATCGAGTTTCAAAGGAGAAGGCACAGGTTGCTAAAGAAACAGTAGTTTACTTGGGACTGGAAATTTTCCGTGGCCATCGACAACTCAGCAAGGAACAGAAAGAAGCTATCTGCCGACTTCCAGAGCCCCACACTGTAAGAGAGATGCAAGCCTTCCTCGGTATGGTAGGTTGGTGCCGACTTTGGGTGGCAAAATATGGAATACTGGTAAAGCCTCTGTATGAAACCCTAAAGGCAGCTGATAAGGGAACCATCAACTGGACAGAGAAAACAAGGGCTGCATTTAAACAGCTGAAATGTTCCTTGATGTCCGCTCCAGCTTTGGGGCTGCCAGACCTAACCAAGCCCTTTGAACTCTTTACATACGAGCGACAGAATGTTGCTCTGGGGGTACTGGCACAGCACCTTGGAGACCAGCGAAGAGCTGTAGCCTATTTTTCAAAACAGCTAGACAATGTTAGCCAAGGGTGGCCTGGGTGTCTGAGAGCCGTGGCGGCAACTGTCATCCTGATACAGGAGGCTCGTAAATTCACCCTTGGGCAGCACATTGTTGTGTATGTACCCCACGCAGTGATCTCTGTGCTGGAGCAAAAGGGGGGACACTGGTTAACCCCTAGCAGAATACTTAAATACCAATCTGTGTTATTGGAACAGGATGATGTTACCCTAAAAACAACATCTGTTGTAAACCCTGCAATGTTCTTGTCATCCACATTGCTTGATGATGTGCCTGAGCATGACTGTTTGCAGACAATAGAAGAGACCTATTCCAGTAGACCAGTCCTGAAGGATGTGCCTCTGGAGAAGCCAGACTGGGAACTTTTTACTGATGGGAGCAGTTTCGTAAGAAACGGTAAACAAATGACAGGCTACGCAGTAACTACCATAGATGAAGTAATTGAAGCAAAAGCCTTGCCTTCAGATGTATCATCACAGAAAGCCGAACTGATTGCACTGACCAGAGCTCTAGAACTGAGCGAAGGAAAGAAGGTAAACATATGGACTGATTCCAGATATGCCTTCAGTGTTGTTCATGCCCACGGAGCTATTTGGAAGGAACGTGGCCTGCTGACTGCCCAAGGTAACAGGATTAAGCATGCAAAACAAATCCTTGTACTCCTGCAGAGCATCTGGAAACCCACAGAAGTAGCTATTATGCATTGCAGAAGTCATCAAAAGAGGAAGACAACCCCTGAAGTGGGAAATCGCTTTGCTGATGAAATAGCTAAAGGGATAGCAGAAAAAGGCATATTTGCAGAAGTACCACAAAAGGAAGTAGATCTAACAGGGTTTACTCCAAAATATGATCAGAGGGATCACAAATTAATCAAGTTTCTTAAAGCTGAGATTAAGGAAGGTGGGTGGGCTGTTACCCCGGTAGGTCAGGTTGTAGTTCCACCCCCACTCCTTCGAGAAATAGCACAGAGGGAGCATGAGAGTACCCACTGGGGAACAGAAAATCTTTTAAAACTTTTGAGAAAGGTAGTGATAGGGAGGGGGATGACTGAGATTGTGCAATCCATAACAAGCAAGTGTGAAACCTGTTGCAAAAACAACCCTGACACAAGCAAGAGAGTAGTGTTAGGAGTGACCAAGGCAGGGTATCTCCCGGGAGATTTCTGGCAAACAGATTTTGCTGAAATGCCACGTAAGGAGGGATACAAATATATACTGGTATTGGTTGATACTTTTAGTGGGTGTCCTGAAGCTTATCCCTGTCGCACGAATGCAGCAAAAGAAGTAGTGAAAGCCTTGCTTAACCACATAATTCCAAGGTTTGGGGTTCCCTTGGCAATGTCATCTGATAGGGGACCACATTTTGTTGCAACAGTGGTTGGAGAAGTTAGCAGGATTCTGGGACTTACTTGGGACCTGCATACACCATACAGGCCCCAAACAAGTGGCAAAGTTGAACGTATGAATGGAACCCTCAAAGCCCAGATTGCTAAAGTCTGCCAAGAAACATCTATGACATGGGTTCAGGCATTGCCTCTAGCCTTACTGAGGGTCCACATACAACCAAGGCAAAGGGACAACATTAGTCTCTATGAGATCTTATATGGCAGACCATATCAGGTTCCACATATCCCAGGGGAAATTCACATGAAGGGTAAAATTGATTTACAGAAATATTTAATGGCTTTGAGTTCCACTTTGCAGAAGCTCCAGAGATTCGTCGTGTTGTCCAAACCCATAGGATTGGACACCCCTGCTCACCCATTTCAGCCTGGAGACTGGGTCTACATCAAGTGGTGGGACAGTGACCCCTTGCAAGCTAAGCGGAAGGGACCATTCCAAGTTTTGCTGACGACCCTCACTGCTGTTAAAGTCGCTGAGAAAGGACCGTGGATCCACTACTCCAGGGTGAAGAAGGCTTCTGCCCCTGAGACCATTGAAAAACAGAGACTGATGCAAATCAAGATGCTGTGGTTAGGGTAGTGTAGAGACTAGACAAGGTAGAGGCTTGTTAGTTTCTAAAAAGGGGGGAAATGATGCCGGTGATTTTTGTATTTTCTTTTTATACCTTTTTTTAATATATTTTTATACCCTTTCCCTTCCCTGTTACCCTCTATACACACTCCTTGTACCCTGCACAAACATTCCTTGTACTTTAGCCCTACTTGTTTACAACCCTTGTAGTCTGATATTTAGCTTAGTTTGGGGTCCTGCAAAGCGAGGAAGACCAAACATTCATATTATCTCAGAACTAAGGGCTCCAACCTGTTCTCTCTTGGAATGTGTTTTTGTAAACTAGGCTGTAGTCTCAACTGGGGGGGGGGTCATTAGAATAGGGGGCAATTATTCATTTATTAAGTTTCTTATTGGGGGATTTTGAGTAGATATGCTAATTTTGTAAAGTCCATAAAAATCCGGTACGCGTTGTACGGGCCCCGACTCGTCGTTCGCTCCATGGCGTGTTTTCCACCTTTGATGGGTCTGGGCACCTAGGATCCTATTAAACCGAGGTAAATTCCCTTTTCCCTGTACTACTGTGTCTGCTTCATATTTTTATCAGCCTGTTTAAGGCATCAGTTTGACTATACTCCTCAAGACAATTTTCTCAGTTTAGCATAATCCCTTAAAGTGGTATTTGGAGATCTCCATCAAAATGAGAAGCAACTGGAAAACACAAGCATCTGCTGATTATTCAATCACATCTTTTTCCTCATCTCTTTTTAAAATTCCCATCAGCAAGGTAGTTGTAAGAATCCACCTAATTTAGAAATGAGAAGGAGGGGGGTCAAAACTGTTAATATGGAAAGAAATGAGACCACTATAGCTCAGAACTAATATTTAAAATCAGTACTCTGACTGACTTGTGTCAGATTTCTGCTCTTTGTCAGGAGCACAGATGTAAGGCTCTCAAACAAATCTTGGCTTTGCAGGCTTTGTTAGTTGAAGTTAGCCTCTTCCACTATCCATGACTTCAAGGCGGAATCTAAATCAATAGAGGTAATAGTTGGACCAGAAGTTTTCTGAGTCTTTCCATGCTCATTGAAGAAAAGAGCATTTAGAACTTCATGCAAGAGCTTCTTTAAAAACATCTGATGAATTGGACTCAAACCTGGACATTGGGTTTTGAAAGAAATATATTTCAGTTTCAGTTTAGTGTAGAAGCACTGACTCCAAAAGCATGACAGCAGCAAGGAAAGCAGAAATCCGTGTTTCACTAATCCCTTGAGAGCAGCAGACTGCTAATTACAAGACTGTTAAGAGTTAAATGAAGTGTTGCAAGCATGTGTGTCTGCAGTTGATTTGGAAGGAGACTGTGACAGCAGGGAGCAAGATTTTCAGTTTCAGAATATGAGGCTCTGTACTTCAGGGGACACTAGGGCCAGACTCTATTTCCTGTTCTGTTAGTTGCCTAATGTTTAGATCAAATGAGCTGTGTGTTAGATCTGAGCTTGCCATGCTTTCTCTTACACTCGTCTGAAATAATAGCAGTTCTCACACTGGTGGAGAAATTGGTGCTTTAACCTGTGTCAGGGTTCTCCCACCAGCAAAGAGGTAAGAAATATTATCAGCATGTTCAGTGGCGCTGTGATAAAAGAAGAGATAAGAAAGTGCTTCTTTAGATATACCTTTTTGGTTTTGGGAACAGGAAAAATAAGTGGTTTATTTGAGCAGTTCTGAAAACATGACATTCTGGGACAAAACTGAATGAAGGCACCTAATCCTGAAGTGCTTTTTGGTAGAGTAGTATTCTTCATACCTTCTCCACAGCCCAGCCAGTAGGTTCCTACTGAATTCAGTTTAAAACCTCCATTTCTAAATCCCTGTGTTACTTCATGCCTACACTCATCACCTGGTGCAATGCACATGGAAAGTGAGATGCCTCTGGAAAGCCTTGCAGAATGAGCAGCAAGTCAAATGAGTTTTAATGCATGATAAAATACCTCCAAATAAATCTATTACACATATAAGTGAAAACAAAGCTGAAACAGATACTCAGAAAATAAAGATTCTTTTCTAGCCAGAATTCTCTTCCTCACTTTCATGCCATAAATACACTAGCATTATATTCTTTCCCACTTATCAGCACATTCTTCACCAGATAGATCTGTTTGATAATACTTTATCCCTTCATTGAAGCTCCAGTCAATGTCAGTTTAAAGCAAAAATAGGAGCACCTCCTTAGCATTAATTAGTGTTTTAAGTAGTTCAAAGTGCTGAGATTAACAAGGGTTGTGAACATGACTAGGAAAAAGTTGTCCTCCCCAGCCAACTCACCGTACTTAGGAGATTTGTCTTGCTTGCTCAGTCTTTAATCCGTGTTAGAAGCTGTTCTGAACATGAACAGTTCTGCTTCTGGAATGACTGGCATAAGGACATGTTTGTTACTTTTTCTGACGTCCTTAACTCATGTTATCCATTTAGCATTTATTTTACTCTTCTCTTTTTCTCTGAAACACTGCAGTTTCATTCTAGATTCAGAACTTTTATGACATTCTTGTTGACAAGAAAAAACCCCCGGACTTCAGTATTTTACTTGTTTCAGAAACTCTCTAACATAAATGCTATACACTTTTCTTGTAGCCTAGACAAGCACATTTTGTAGGGAGGAAGGAGAAACTCTGCTTTTAATTTACAGCTTCTAAAGAGTGACTTTTATTAGGTTAGCACACAGGTTGAGATAATATATATACTGTCAGTGTGACTGTTTGTTTCACCTGCATAAGGTGTGAGGAAGAAACTTGATATGCTGTTGTTGTGGTTTAACCCCAGCCAGCACGTAAGTGCCATGCAGCTGACTGCTCACTATCCCCTGCTGTGGGATGGGTAGGAGAATCAGAAAAATGTAAAATACATGGGTTGAGAAAAGAACGGGTTAAAATTTGAAATAAAGTAAAATATTACTATGATATGTTATGTTATATTATGCTATGTTAGGTTGTGTTACGTTACGTTATGTTGTTGTTATTGTTTTTATTATTATTATTATTATTATTTAAAGTGAGAATAAGAGAGAGAGTATTAAAACCTAAGAAAAACAAATGATGATCAATACAATTGCTCACCACACACACTGATTGATGTCCAGCCTTCCCCATGCTGCAAAAAGCAACTCCTGGACCACTCCTCCCATTTAAATATTGGGCATGACACTCCATGCCATGGGAAATCTCTGTGATGCCCAACATTGTTAGCAGGATAATGAAATAAATCGACTCTTTGCATTTCAGCTGTGGTTTGGTGGTCACCCTGGTTACCTATATGTGTCTCTTCATACAATGACCAAGTTGGGATATAACTGTTTACACGTTAGACTCCTAAACACCCAACTTTTCCAGAGAAACAAGCAAATACGGGAACCACGGACAAGTACAAAAGCACTCCAACTCATTGTATATGGTCAAGTGAAGCAAGAGAGAGAGAGAAAGAGAAAGAGATGTAATATTAATATTCAATATTTTGAAATACTAGTTTTCTGCTCAAAGAATCTTTCAAGTCATTCACAGAAACACAACGAGGAAAGGAAAAGGCATCAAATTTTACTCGGTATCTGGGCTTGGGAGACAAGTAGCATTGTTAACAAACAGATTCACTGCTATGGAAAATGAGAAAATGTTAGTGGATAAAGACAATTAAGCAGCTGAAGGGTGGCAAAAGAAGGAATTCAATAAGTTGTTGGTGAATTACTAGGCCTTTGAACTTTAAGTTAGTAATTGTGATCCAAGCTAGCTCTGTATTGATAAGAAAGTAATTATTCTTTGACTCATCTGAGGGGTCTGTGGTGATATGAATTAAAGGTCTGGGCCAAAACCTAAGAAAAAACTCTACATGTTACAAAACTTCAAATACAATCAATTTAAACAAAAAGCTGCGAACACCTATTAAAATGTGCAAAATTGATTTTATGGAGAGAAAATAACAAATCTGGTGTATGTCCTAGTCCTGCCAGGAACCCAGGTGTTTCTCTCAATGTCTAATATAACGAATTCTGTGTTCAAGATCCAGTGTTTTATTTTTTTCTGCTCCCCCTTAATTCCTTTGACACAGACCCCTACCCAAAAGGACTTGGTTCAAAATCTCCAAAAAAGTAACGGAAGAAAAACAACTTCACCATCACCAATTTCATTGGGTGTAGTTACTTGCCCAATTAGAACTACCCATGTAATTCAGCACTTTTAATCACTCACTCACTAATGAAGAGCCACAGAAACATGAGTGCTGAATATGCTTCTGTACCTCCTACTCCTTGGTTTCTTCCCCTTCACAGGTTTTCTTCCAACAGAGGCTCTTCCATCAGACTGATTAATAGTGTAGAGTCTGGAAGGGATTTATATGTCCTATGTGCTTTGCTTAAACATGTCTCTTCCTCCACCTACTTAAAGAGAATGATTGAGGAAAATCTGATAGCAAGATAAACCAGAGTTACAGAAATCAATGAGCTGTGAGATAATTGCCTGCATTTTACAATCATGGACTTAGACTAGTCAATAAATATTTAATTATATTTTTTAGGTCGAATTTACAGGATCAGAAGGAAGGAAAACTTAGGCTTTTGATATTTGTTTTGTTTTGTATTGTATGATTATACCATTGCATCGAATGGAAATAAATTTCCCTCTGAAATTGTATTTCTTTATCATTTCTCAATAATAGCACTTGAAAATATGGTACAAAGTTATAAGGAGAATTATAGGGCTGGGTGCACTCATTGTTCTTGAGGTGTGGGACAGAGTTCTTCCTCTTTCTCAAGAAAGAAAATTGTAACTACCTGCCAAAAATGTGAATGAAAATTGCCATCCTGATTCTGTAATGTAAGTTTGCATTGAGAGATAAAGAGATTTACTATACAAGGAAACAAACTGAAGGTAATCCACCTGTGACAACCTGCTCCTGGATTTACATCCTATTCACTGGTCTCATATGCTGGTTTTGACTGGGGTAGAGTTCATTTTGTTCGCAGTACTGGTACAGGGCTGTGTTTTGGACCTGTGCTGAACACAGTGCTGATAAAACAGGAATGTTTTTGTTATTGCTGGGCAGAGCTAAGGCGTTTTCTGCTTCTTCACACTGCCCCTACAGCAAGGAGACTGGGCATGCACAAGTGTTTGAGAGGAGGCACAACTGGGACAGCTGACCCCAGCTGACCAAAGGGATACTTCATCCCACGTCCCACATTGTCACGCTCAGCATATAAAGATGGGGGACGAAGGAGGAAAGGGTGGGGGGAAGTTCTGACTGATGGCATTTGCCTTCCCAAGTCACTGTTATGCACGAAGGATCCCTGCTTTCCTGGAGACAAACACCTGCCTGCTCACAGACAATGATGAATGAATTTCTTGTTTTGCTTTGCTCGTGTGCATGGCTTTTGCTTTCTCTGTTAAACTGTTTTAATCTCAACGCCTGAGTTTTCTCACTTTTCCAATTCTGTCCCCCATCCCACTGGTGGGGGAGTGAGTGAGTGAGTGGCTGAGTGATGCTTAGTTGCTGGCTGAGGTTAAGCCACGGTCATCTTGCTGTCCAGAATTCCATATATTACAGTTAAAGCCTGTTTGTATGTCTTGACAGAGCATGTTCTTAAGAGTTTCCTTTAGGCCTTTTGCAGCAGTACAAGCAAATCAGCAAGGCTGAATCATGAGCCAGTGAAATCACTGAGCTAGAAAACTCAACATCTTGTATTGTATAATCTTGTGGGAAAAGGTATTTTCAGTTGGTTTGATTTGTGATTTATAGCTGTTGGGTTTTTTCACAAAATAAAATTAAAAGTATTTTCATGTGAATCATTGAATCTGAAAGTCTTGCTCTTCTGTCTAATTTGAGGGAAAAATTTCAGTCTTCTAAGACACAGATACTGGAAGAAATATGAATCCCAAATATGTGGCATTAAATCTATGGTACTGGGTATATAACATTAGATGAGTGACTGATTAAGATTAAAATGTAGCTACATAAATTGTGATTTGGCAGGAACCTATCCAATCCATTAGCAGTTACACTATTGGGGTGTCTCCTCTGAGATGAAAGGAAGCATTTGGTTTTTTGAGGCTGAAAAATTTTGTGGTTTGGCATCAAGAGGAACTAAATTGTAGCAAGTACTCGATTTCAGTTACCTGTCCAAAAGGCTACCTTCTAGTCAAAGAAAACCTAGTAAAAAAAAAGTACTGCAGTAGTCAGAGGAAGGAGAGGAAAAAGGGGGAAAATTATTTTTTAAGCACAACTTCTCAGGAAGAATAACACCTGAAAATGATGTTAGACTAAGTGAGTGGCACAGGATTCAAAGCTGTGAAGAGCTTCCCATCAACTCCATTTCCCTGTGGGCATGCTTGGGCAATGACTCATTAAAAGTCACCTCCTTACCATAAGGAATTGCTTTCTCCTCATTCAAAGAGATATTATTTGCCTTTACAAAAGAATGTGTCACTTGTCTTTACAAAAGATAAATCACCAATGATCATACCTTGGTCAAATGCAATTGCCTAGAGCCCATATTTATGTCATGTGAAGAGAAGAATCGAGCTGAAAAAGCTTAGATATATATATACAGTGTGGGTTGCTAGGTCAACCCACAGATGGTCCTACAGACATTTCACATTTTGTTCTCCAGGCAAATTCCCTCCTTTTCTTTTGGAATCACATTCAGTGCCTGGCAGAACCTAGCGCAAAAGGCTCGGGTGTTCTTTAGATACTCATAGACCACAGTGGTAAACATGCCGGTCCACTTTAAGCCAAACTTAAACACTTCCAAAATGCACTTTTTCTGGAAGTGGAAAAACAAAGCAGACACTTTATTTAATCAGCCATGTATAGACCACCAGCAGCCAGCACAGAAAGAGCCAAAAAAAGCCATTATTGAATCAGAAATATTAACTGGAAAAAAAAAACAGAAAAGAATCCCACCCACATCCCCCACACAGGAAACAACCCAAAACCCTCAAAAAACCAAACATCAACCCTCCAACACTTTGCAGGAACTACAAATCTAAAGAAGTCTGAACAAAAAAATAAGAAGAGCAACAGATCCTGGTCTATTATGGAAGGCATCATGCTTCCCAGACTCCAACAAACTGCATACTGAGCAATAGAGAAATCCACAGATCAACAAGTTCCTTCTTCTCGGCTCACCACAGTCCTCCTAATTTAGTGACTAAAAACTTTTCAGGAGCTGTGGCTGTGGACTGGGCCGCTGGGTCTTCTTCCCCCAGCTGAGCACAATTTCTGACAGGCCAAAATCCCCTATGTCAAAATCACATGTCCCTATTCAATACTGCATTCACCAGAGCTGGAATACAGCTTCATGCCTGAGTTCAAGAAAAAGCAGTTTACTAGCTCTAGAAAAGGATAGGAAACAAATACAAAGAAATTTTATTTAAATCAAATCAGACTTTAAAATATTTTGTTCAGTTGTTAGGAGTTCAGCATGGATACTTGTTTTCCCTCATGAAATTACTGCAGGCTGCCATGTAAAGGATGCCTCTTCAGTGGAAAATTATGGCAGTGGCATGATGTGCTTCTGATTAGATACTGTATTTAGTGAAATGAATGCAAGAACATTACCTGAGTCCTCAGTAAACAGCTAGGTGCAATCTAGCTCCATTAGGAGTAATAAAACCAGCAGCTATTTCTTGTTTTTGTATCCCCACCTTCACTTTCTAATTAATCAATTTCTTGCTTACTTGTATTTGTAAATAAGAAGCAGTGCACTAAATAGCAGAGGTAAAGAAAAGAATAATCACTCCTAATCTAGTCACAGCTGCACTCAAGCTAAAGAACAATCATGCAGATTAGGCCCTCGAGAGACTGATAGATTAATGTCTAGGTTTGTAACTGCACAAGGCCAGATATTTACAATGAAACCTCAGCATCAGCTTGAAACAGGTGCAAGTTTCAGTTCACATAATTGAAGTTTTTTAAATGCTGTGCTTTTTCTGGCATTGTTGCATGTTCTCTTGTACTTCTTTTAGCTCAAACATAAAAAGACATTATTTATCATGTTTTGAAGCTGTTTCTTAAAAGCTCACTTCATCTATTTTTAACCCCCAGAGACAGGAAGCACAGAATCAGTGACTTGAGTATCCTAGGTAGTCCAGGTAACATTGAGAAGCACAACTGATTTTACTACATCTGCCTTTTAGGTGTATAGATGCCTAACAATGGAGATGCAATGAAGTGGGAAAGTTTCTTTGTGCAGTTTTAAAAGAAAAAGGTAGCCATGTCCCTGGTTACCATTAAGATAAGCATTAAGATTCTGCTAGAAGCTTCTTCCACTACACATTTTTTGTACCACCTTCTGTTAGTGTTTTTGTAGCAGCGCACACAAGAATCAGTTCTCAAGTGAATTATGCCTATCCCTTATTCACACCTTTATTACTTCTTATCCTAAGTGCTATTATTAAATCCCTTCTTATTACCTTGCAAAAGTCTCCCTTTTGAATTTCAGTGATAGCAGAATGTTCTAACCTAGCTGTTCTCTCACTCCACATAAATTGTCTGCATCAAGCCTCCATAACTTCCATCTTTTTCTTCCATTCTTAATATTTCCCTTAGTATTTCTGAAATTGCTATGAGAAGTTTTCTTGTCCTCAGTTTGCTTCTGAAATGTCACCCCACTAAACCCCCATAGCATTCCACAGCTGAGGTAAAAGTGTTAAGAGCTAGGAGGGGGTATTGACTTAGGATGTCAGCAAGGATTCTCTTCAAAGCTCTCATTTAATTTGGAATGGAATGGCAGACGTGTATGAATGGCTTAATGAATGAGGGAAAGGAAGTTGTCTCCCTGGACTTCAGTAAAGCCCTGAAAATGTTAGGGCCTATGCATTCATTGGAAACATTTTGCTAAGTTTGATTGTGCTCTAATTGTGTTTAAGGCATTTATGGGGGTGTCTATTTTGGCCTTGGGATCTCTTTCTTGCTTCCTTGGCATGAATTTCTATTTGGATTGCTGTACATCACTCCTGGTTTGGGATTTTGTTTGTAGTCAAGAGGCAAATTGTTATTGTTTACGAATAGTAGTATAAATCCTCAGATCTCTGAGTCAGTTTTGCTTGGACGCCTGTTTACTGTCTGTGAGGACTTCAAGACAGAATTATAGCCATGACCTATTAGTATCCAACAATTTCCTTGGCTAACTCTCAAGCGTGTTGAGCGCAGTGTGCCTCAAGGCCAGACATCTGTATGCTTACCTTCCCTCATATCTGCTGTGCAAGCTATCCCCGAGCTGAGGAAGATGTGTCAGCCTTTGTTCCTGTGAGCAAGCTGATCCTTGATCTTCCTGAGTTGCCATCCTCTGACCTCTCCCATTCTTGCTAGTTTTTTGTATCTTTTCATGTGAGTGTTTCAGTTCTGAATTCTGGAGTTACCAGCTTGTTAATAATTCAGCACGCTTGCTCCTCTGCTCTGTGTTCTTTTCTTCTTTCTCCCCATGCCTGATAAAACATCGTCTGGGCTCCTTACTTATAAACAGCTCAACAACAATTTTTTTTCCGTAAGGCTGGATCAAAGTCACAAGATTTGGTAACATATAATGTATGCTTGGACAGAGGCTACAACATGAGACGACAAATAATAGCATAACCATTTCCAGTGAACGATCTAGGAAAGATCTGAAAGGAGTAGAAATGAGGGTCAGTAGCTACTTCAGTTTGATTGCACGGAGATTTATCAGATTGTAGTATACTTGTAGAAATCCATACCTGTTTCTGGAACTATAAATTCATTTCTTTGAATTTTATAGCAAAGATAACTTTCAAAGGAAGAGTTAATTTCTTTTTCACTGTAGTAGTCTGACTTTGAAAGGTTTTGTTTACTGGACAACGCTGCAATATCATATACTTTATGAGCTTAGTAGAAGAGCTAAAAACAAAAAGTGCCAAGGTTGTTGAAAACCTTAAACACATCAAAATTTCAATTTAAAAAAATGTACCTTATCCAGGGCCTGTTGGAAAACTACTGTTATTCCTACTATATTGTTTCTGATGTGTGTTGATTAAGATATAATCAATGTAAAATGGTTTCTCATATGAATTTAATGCAAATTTTCTTGTGTTAGGTGAATCTTCTTCAATGCACTGGAAGAGGTGAAAAAGTAAAATTAACAATGCAATAAACATAGGCATGAATTTCCAAGACACTTTTTAATAAAGTGACTTTTAAAAGCAAAGTGTTTTAGAAATTGAAGTTAACACCGAAGGATTTTTCTATCAAAACAATAAACACAACACATTCTGCCAAACAGCACACAATTTTCACAAATTCAGATGTCTTTTATCATTTCAAATGTGATCAAAAAATGTGATAATTAAAGTGAACAGAAAACTGAGGAAATAGAGAACTTATAAGCTTTTAAACCAAACAAATTGAAAGAAAAAACAAAAGCCAATATAGTAGCATAAAAGAAAATAAGTAATTTTTCTCTAGGCAAGTCATAGAAGCACTGCTGCAGAATACTGAATAGTACACAACAGAAAATAGATTTATGTAGGAATGCATAATGACGTTCCATGAAACATACGAATTATCAAGTGTATTATGTTCTACTCTGGCCAAGCTAATGCACCTTGAACATTGTTCAAAGATACTGTTTTGGTATAAATACTGTAACATACATATAACCAGCTCAAAGTGATGAACATGCCAAAATCTACACCTTGATTTCTGTTAAGTTGCATAAATAGACAATGCGGGTTTGTTTTCACTTTGATAGTGGTAGATGTCAAAGCTACTAATAAATACAAGGATAAATATCACCTTTTAGTAGATGGGGACAGTGTTCAATTGCATAGAATTTAGCAGAATTTTCTGAAACAGACCAGTAGAAAAATCTGCTGAGTAGACTACCAACTTTCTGAAGGCTGTCAAAAATATTTTAGATTAGTTCTCATCTTGTAGAATACTGGAAGTTTGGAATTATAATACGTTGCATGCTCTTTGGACATGTGAAGTGATTCATCTTCACAACTCTATCTGAAAGTTCCTTGAATATCCCTACAACTGCCAGAAGACAAGCAAGAAACGGGTTCTCATACCAAACCCTAGTGGGACTGAAATTAGTGATTTAACTTCAACCTTTTTTCTCCAAACAGCCACTGTGAATTCACTAGGATGGTAAAATGACTTATAAGTTTAGAACAAATGCTTTTCCGTTTTTTTTCTTTTAAATCATACACAAGTTCTTTTCGAGGAGAGTCACCATGGTCAGAGATATACAAGTATACCAACTGCCCTCATGTAATTTCATATTTTTGGATGTCCTGCAGTGTGCTTTGGCTCTTAGAAAGGAATTTCTGTAAAGGATGCTCAACCTAATAGGAAGAGCTTTAATTTCACACCATTTAAAAAGAAAAGTAATTTACTTAATATGAGTGCTTTAATTTATTTATTTGCTATGCATCATTCAACTGGTTCTTTTTGCATGTTGCATTCATTGTTCATTTATCTCAGCACAAGCACTTTAGTAGAGAAGGAGATTTCTGTAAATCTTTTTCCAGGAAATAGACTCACTCTCTTTCTGCAGCTACAAGCAAACCAAAGTATATTTGATGCACAATTTTGCCAAGAAAAAAGACTTAAACTTATTATTCCTTGAACCTTCTTTGTAATTACAAGGGATTTTTCCATCAAAGAAGAGATGACTTGCTGATAAGAAAAAATGTAGGTTGAAAAATAATATGTTTTTGTACGGATGTATGGTCTTCAAAGCAGAGAAAACACACACATACAAGATTGCTTCTTCCAAAAAAGTGGTCTTTATGTCTGATGCATCCTTTCAGTGAATTTTTCATCCAATCTTATATAATATATGGAGGAAACAAGAAAGAGAGAATGGTCTTATACAAATGGAGGTATACGAAGGGTACATTTATCAGTTATTTTAGCGAAAGGGATTCACAATTTTACAATATAAAGTCTGATAAAACTGAAGAGTGGAAAGCTTTTTCCATTTCTTGTGATGGTCTTCTCTCTTCCACATGAAATCAACACTATATTTCTCTGTGATTGGAAAGCATCCAATGAAGTTTGCTCCTCTTTATTTTAAACACTTCTTACTGCAGGGAATTGCAAGAGGCTGTCAGGAGCAGACTAACAGTCATGCCTGTGGGATTCTTCTGCCTTGTAACTTGGCCTTTTGGAGCTCTGACAAGGAATCATGTTTATTTTATTTTTAATTTGAACCCTTGACATTTATGAAAGGTTTTAGAATTTCATCTTCAGAAGCAAAAAAAAGAACTAATTGCTTTTAAAAAAGAAACTGTTTGGCACTAATGCATAAAGACCTGCTTTTTATAGATTTGGGACTAGCAGAAAGAGGAACTAAGAAGGATACCATACAACTGTGAAACGCAGACTGCACCAATACACTTTAGGGGTGGCCAAACAAGGGACCCTATTGTCATGCCTGCAGATTTACAGAGATTTAAAATTGTGCTTGAGTAAGTTGTTATTAGTGTCCAGGAAAGTAGGTGGCAATTCTTTTTTGTTAAGAGTTAAAGTTAAAATGGTAGTATTTGATTTTCATATGCAGTAGAATATTTGACTATGTGAGACTTAGTAAACCATCCTTGCTGAGTTGTTCTGTCAGTCTAGACAAAAACTTTATATTTAACTGAAACTGCTAAAATTCTCAAATTCAACTTTAATTTTGTAGAATTTCTCTAGGACCTCTGGCTTTAGGCTGTGGTTTTGATGACATTTTCTTAAAAATCCTCTGTATTGCTTTGTATGACATTGGTCATTCAAAACTCAGGTAATCCAAATTTCTGCTAATTTTCTGCAAATGCAGCTCAAATGTTCTTAGGCAAAAGGTTGATGAGTTGGTTATAACTTAAGTTAAGCTGAGATCAAATCCTTAATGTGGGTTAGTATTATATATTAGTATACTAAGGATTAGTTTAGTATAGAAGAGATTGTTCTGGTTTATCTGTCTTATACTATATAAGTAGAAGGTGATAGGAAAACTTATTCTATTAACTCCACCTATATGTTCTTGGGCCCCTGTAAGGTACACAGAGAAACCCTGAATGGTGGAGAATATTTCTTTTTTCTCTTTTCTCTCTGCCATGAAATGTGTTTGACTTCAGTACTCTGAGTCAGGCAATGGCACTGGTCCCAGAGATGCAATTAAAAATGGATGGGTTTGTTCCTATTATTGAGGAAAAAGCTCCCAGCATGGTAAGCAACTAGTCTGAATTTACATCGTTGCATTTTTTAAAGCCCGAGTCCAAATCCAGTCTGAAAGCTCAGGAATTAGGAAATCTGGAAAATTGTAGTACAATTATTGTTTCAACAAACAAAATTCACATCAGTGTGAAGCTTTGACTTTGCAATGCAGCTCTGTGCATCTTTGAAAATCCAAAGGTTCATTTTGAGGCTTGTCCAGTGTTCATTTCATATTAATCCATCCTTCACAGGACACAGCCTTGTAATTCTGTGAACAGAACACAGTTTAAATGTGGCTATGGGATCAAATATTGATTTCTGAGAAAACAGACTTCGAAAGAGTGAAGAATAAATTAAAAACAACTTGGGTTCAATAATGCTTGAAGGATTCACAATGGGGAAAAAAATGAGAGGTAATTAAAATGTCTCTTTCATGAGACTTCAGTCCAGGATGCCTTCTAGCAAAATAAGAGGAAACAAAATCAATATGGTTAAAATGGGAGATAATGAATAAACTGAAAAAAACCCACCACCACACAGTCCCCCATGGATTTCAATAATATATAGTGTAGTTACACTGTTTTAAAATCTTTCTCTTCTTTCTCATGGAGAATAGAGATAAGTTGCATTCTTGTGCTTTCTAATCTCATTGTTTTGGTAGTGGACGCTCTAGCGTTCTAACCAATCGTTATAGGGGGTGGAAAAACTATCGACCAATAATTATTAGATCCTTAATGAATATATAAAGAAGTTCTTGTAAATAAACTCTCTCTTTTCGCCATCTTGGTGCTGCCTGCCTGACTTTCCTGTGAGCTTCCGCAAACCTCCATGAATATCAGAAAATCAGAGCAACATACAGGAATATGTCGAGCACCCAACAGGAAACACTACTTCAATTTCCACAAAAAGCGTGAGGCATTCTGCCTACTATTCCCAGTGGTGTAAACAGCAGCATATGAGACACCTGAGACGTGAGCTTTGCAGGTCAACAGACATTTGCAAAGAGAGTAACTTGACTTTACAGGAGACACTTGTAAAGAGACTCTTCATCTCTGCTAAAAAGACCCAACTCATAAACACCCTAAACAGGGGCCTCCACCTCTCCCTCTCCACTAACAAACCCTCAAAGGGGGACTCACCATGTAATTCCAAGAGCTATTTCTGCACAGACAGGGTAAGTCACATCTGTCTTTCTCTGCCTGTGCTGCAAACTGGTCCAATATAAGCTGGAAATTACAAAACTGTGCTGATACATTTCTCTGCCTGAGCTCAGCTTTGAAGCTGAGTGTTTTAGCTTGAGCACAGCATGATGCTAATATGGTTGTTCATAGAGTTTCCAGCGCAGAAGTAGCTCTTTCTGTTGGGAACATGAACGGAGTGAGGTGTGGGCTTGTGTCTTATTTCAGCCATGGCCACACAGAAATAACATGTTAGGGCAGATTGCTGAACTAAATTAATCAGTTAAGAGGCTGCATTCTCAGAAGAATATCCCTACAAACGTTTTCTTCTTAGGAGGTTTTTAGTGTACTTTTTGTTCAGAAATACTTGACAACAAGTGTTGTGTGGTAGGTGTTTTTCACCAATGTATTTTGCAGTCCAGCACTTGAAGTTCTCCTATGACTGCACATCATGTGTTTCTCTTCCCCTTTGGATCACGTTTTCATGAGTTTTCATGGAAAGCCATGAGAAGCCCATTTAAAACTTGTCCTCTATGAGAGAAGCAATGCATTTCTTTAATGTTGGCTTGTGTAAAAAAAAGGGGACAAGTGGGAATAAGCAGCACAGAAGCTAACCAGTTAAAACAAATGAAACAAATGTTTCACCAGTAGTGCCATTTGGGGAACATAGGAGGAAGTACATTTGAGAATGGCTCACTTCCATTTCTTTTCTAAAGAGAAAAAAAAAAGAAAAGGCACTTGTCTTTACAAACTGATGAAGAATATGCCAGTAGCACTCCTGACTGGAAAATGAGCAGACAATGTGTCTAGTGCTTTCAGCGGTGTCAGAAAAATGTGGTAAGCCAGGCTACTGAATTCAGCACAGTCTGTGCTGAATTCAGCAGGGTCTGTCTGTAAAGCTCTAAGAATTGCTCAGGCTGGTCTTTGGCTTAGAAGGGTTACAGTTTCTGTATCTGAACCAGACACTGAACTTGAGGGAAAGTCTCTGGCTCCAATCCTGAACTTGCAAGTTCATGTCATCAAGGATTCAAAGGAGTTATTTGTGCCATGTAGATCCACATTCTCAGCTTGTTAAATGGTACTATTTCCTTGTGTAATTAACTATGGCAGGTGTAATCAAATATGTAGGGTGCATAAGAGAAATTCCAAA
Organism: Acanthornis magna; assembly: GCA_036785705.1. Lineage (NCBI taxonomy): Eukaryota > Metazoa > Chordata > Aves > Passeriformes > Acanthizidae > Acanthornis > Acanthornis magna. The sequence continues at coordinate 13,009,380 of JAWUZG010000025.1, forward strand.
GGGTGTATTCCAAACCTATATTCAGCAAAAATAATTAATGTTTCATTCTGCAGAACACACTAGCAAATTTTATCCTGTATCTGATTGCTGAAAAAGTTGAATTCATTAATTTTTATACAGCACCGTTCAAAGGAATACTTAATTCACTGATAAATGCATACAATGATGTTTTAAATTTTTTTCGCCAAATTAAATGTGATTCAGAGAACAATAGTTATAATTTGTTCTGAAAGATAGAAAGCTTTAGCTTATTACAGAGCAAAATTGTTCTTCAGAGCATTTTATAATCAGTATTTGTAGCTAGTTACAGATGATCTTGGAGGTCTCTTCCACCCTTATTGGTCACATGATTCTATGATCTTGTTTTAAAAGAGGGACTACTTGGAGCAATTCCAACATCTTTGTAGAACAGAAACCACCACTTTTCCTTGATTAACTTGGTTTATTCCAGTTTTGGCTTCAAAGTTTTAGAGCTTATGTGCATAGAAAAAATAGTTTGCATGTTCCTCACGTGTAAAATGACATTTAACACTGGGTATAGGAAGGTCACATTTAAAATGCCTGGTCTTTTGTGTTTTACTTCCAGATTAATTTTGAGAGGACTTGTGACACATTGCAGCTGTCTGTGGTATGTTAACTCTGATATAATCCTGTGCTAGTGAAAATGTAGTAACATTCAAGCTCATGGGTTTTTGTACAATCTTACCTAAGGATACCTTATAATCGCAATAGGCAGTTCTGTCTAAAAATATCCATTAATCTCTTTTATGAAATGCCAGGTCTGCACTGATTCTCAAATCTACCTTCCTAGACCCCTTGCTGCTATGAATGACTATTTGACTATTGTATACGGCAAAATTACATTAATTTATTTCTGGAATCTACCCACTAAAAATATTTTAGAAGATTATTGAAATGGGATGGCATTTAAAATTTTGTCTGGAAGCACTTTCCCTCATTTCAAGAAGACTTACGAAGATAAAGGCCCTGCTGGATGAGAGTAGCAGTCCATCTAGCCCAGCAGTCAGCATAAAGAATCTTTCTTGGTTGCAGCCCTCAGTCGTGAATTTTTTGTTCTGAGTGTGATTGATTTCTCCCAAGGTGCATGTCCTGACATTTATCTACGCTGGCGTGATTGTTGTGAGGTTTCTCTTTATTGCTGAACTCAGCAGGTAAAAACTCTGCCATCTCAATGGAGTAAGAGTTCCATTTTTTAAATTCAGCATGCCAGAGAGCATGTTTAGCTGAGGAAAATGTTAACAACAGCTTCTCACCAGTGGAGTTAGTCCAGAAAAGATGTTTTCCATGGCCATATGAGAAAAAGCCTTTGAGAAATCTTGGTTTGGTTTGAAATGGAGGCAAAATTGAAGAAAATGCTCGTGTGACTCTGGGGAAATACCAAACCAATTTGTGGCATGTGGACCATACAGAAATGTAAACTGCTGAACTTCACAGACTTTTTAAAGTGTGTTTTGAGTTTTGTATTTAGATTGCTGCAGCTGGTACCCAATTATTTGTATTTAACTTAAAATAAAGCTATAGGAATTCAGCATGTGCATCCATATTACACATTGAAGCTTACAAATAAGGAAGGGCAAGTGAGGATCTCTGGTTTCACCTCAACAGCAGGAAAGAGGAGTTGTCAAAGCCAGAACTTCATAGTCTCCACCTAGCCAGTGATGGTTCTGCCACCCCACCTATCAGGTGATGATCAGCAGCAGGTAATCAGTGGATAAGTGTGCAACTGGATGTCCTGACTGCACTTGTATTCTGCTCTCATCTTATGCCTCTTGAAAGCAGAAGAGTAAAATTTTAACTTTCATTTGGAAGGAGCAGTACAATCATGTGAATACAAGATAGCAGATTCCTAATGCCAAAGCTGTGTTCTGGACCACTGGAAGTTATCCTCTTAATTTTTCAGTCAAGCAGCAGTATACGTAAACTTTTTCACTGGAATGGATAAAATGTCTTTTCTTCCCTTGTTTACTTGTAAAAATTCCTTTGGAATTCTTAAAACAGTAGAGCAATATATGCAACACATAGGCAGCACAGCATGGCACACTAATGCTGTACTGAAGTGTGTTGCCTCAGTTGCGGGCTTTTGAAACCCACAGAATGCAGTCAGAACTTCTTGTCAACCTAAACATGTTCCAGCAGTAAACCTAAGACAAACACACACACACACACACACACACATACACAAACAGTAACAATAACAAAAACAAAAACAAACAAACAAAAAAAAGGCAGATTTTTTTTTTCCTGGATTAATCCACATGTTCCTCAAACAGGATAGCACTCTGCCTTTCCTTTTTCATAGTGAAAACTTCCTGGGAAAAATACTTTCCTATACTGAATATGATGAAAATATACTGCTGAAAATAAGCAGAAAGACACAAAAAATTTTGCATATGGAAGAATGTAATGTATCATTGCACACTGATAATGTATACATTTATGCATAAACATGTTCAAGGCTGAAAATTACCAAAGGCTTGACTATGCCGAGAAACTGTATCGTGGAGCATTGATCATAAGCCTTCTTCCACCACCAGGTAGCAGGTAAATAAGTAGTATTTAAAAGACTACAATCAAATCAATTACAGCAATCAGCTGTGAATTTTAATTTTGCTATACATGTCTAAAATATTTGTGTACAAATGTGTGTATAGGTGTAAATAAGCTTTAAGAAAGTTTGATTGCATTTTCATTAGATGCGATGTGCAAAGTGTTTTCACCATGGGAAACAGCCTATTCTGGCACTTCGATTTTCAGCAGGACTCCTTTTTCCTGTTTCAGACTTGTTATCTGTCATCAGACAGCCTAGCACATCTCATCACGTGTTTCAAAGTCCCTGTCACCTGAAATACCCAGGAAACATGCAGCAAGAATTAAGGTGGTAAATGTTTCTAAGTAAGAAAGAGCTAAATAAATGATCAAGGGTTTAATAAGACTTTACTTGGAACAGAATACTCACAATTGGCTCTTTCAATATGTGATGTTAGACTGTTTCACTGATAATTTTATCTTCAAGGATAAAGAAGATAACTGAGACTACAGGATATACTTGCTCAAGGAACCAAAACAGGATTATTCACCCTATCCTGTATTTAATACATGGGTGAAATATAAAGTATAAGAAATGGAATGAACAACAGCTATGAAATTATACTAAGTCTGACATGACGCATATTTTGTCAAAGGTTTTACGCCAACTAGCATTTTTAGAACGCAGGTGTGTGTCATGGGTACTGATCCTTTCTCTTTCTTGTGTTTTTTATCTTAGCTGAAAATGGATTTGAATTATGTAGCCAGATCCAGATTTTTTTTGCAAGTAAAATAATTCAAGTAAAAGAATAAAAATATTTTTGCAAGTAAAAGAATAAAAACAGTTTGAAATAAGCAGCTTACCACAGAGGAGTAGGAGAACCTTCTCACATTTCTGTGTGTGATTCCTGGCTGGGCCTTGTTGGCTACACTTTCGTTTCTGTTTTCTGTGCAGTTTCTTATGGTTTAAGAAATAATTTTAATGTGATTCAAAACCAATAGTCTTTATCGTATCTTTTTCCCTTCTTCCCATTCTGCATCAATTAATTTTCTAAGCTAGTGTAATTATGCATCTGATTCATAAGACTAATTATGTAATATAAAATATAGTTACATTATTCTGTGACTTTTTATATTCTCTTTTGTGAATATCTGATATGAAGAAAATGGACAATGATATTTTGCTACAGCATTTTTCATGAAGATCATCACTTCCTTTAATTCAATAGATTAATTTTATTCATTGGCCTCTAAAACCTGCACCCAATGCTTTGCTTCAAGAGGGGTGCTCAGGAAAGAATTCAAGGAGCTGAGCCATGTCTTTTACATCCCCATAGCAGGAAATTAGAAATAGTCAAGGCCTTCCAGTATGAAGGACTGAATGTTGAGGTGTTTGGCAGCAGAGGTGTCTTCTCTTTGTGCCATGGGCCACCTCCTCTGAGTTAAACCATAGACACCCAAAGCCATAGTAAAGAAAGGACTGGAGAGTCAGGCACGAGGTTTAAACACTGTTTGCGGGCTAGTGGAAATCTCTGCTCAGTCCCCCCACTCAGCTTCCTAGAGGAGGATGGGAAGGAAAGGCTCAGTGATTTTGGGTGCTGGTACCACAGCAAGATCTGCTGGTCCTGAGAGAACATTGAGAGTGCAAGAGCCTTCGTGTCAGGGGCATGGACCTGTTGCATCTCTCATAAACACTTACCTTTGCTTGAAAGCAGTAAACAAACCACTTCATATGACACCTCTGTGTTGGCTATCAGAGTTACGTGAGGCCTCTCTGATGATGAATTCTGTCCTTTTCTGTAGTGTCTACTCTGCACCTCAGAACTCGTATTAAAAACATACCCCAGCTCCCTTTGGCAAAAGTGGTGCTATAAATGGCTTTGAACATCTTGCCCATGGTCTAAGGAGGTTTTGTGAACTAACAGCTTTGCTCAGCAGTGACACCCTGAACTTCTGTCAGGCCTCAGTGTTACAGCATGCAATGAAGCTATCCAAGAGGACAATGTTACGGTTGATAATATTTCTTTTTCATTTTTTTGTGTAGAGGGTTTGTTCATTTTTTTATTTTAATGTAGAAATAAAATGTCATCTTGCGTCCTTTCAAGTGCTTGTTTGCAAATGATTGTCTTGCCATGTATAAAAGAGAAAAAAAGACAAGTAATCCGCCCCTTAGCAGCTGATCTTCTGGTCTGTTTCAAAAATGAAGGCAGAAGAATGTAAAAAGCCAAACCAGCTAGTTATATGTTGTTTACACTTTGTTTGAATGCCCATGTCTTGTGCTGCTGCTGGTGGTGGAGTGGAAGAAGGCACGGCCCTTTTTAAAATTGCTATTGACAATATGATCCAGGCATGATCCTGCTGAGAGAATGACTCAGAAAGTGTCATCCTCATTTCCTGATGCTGAAACCTCCACACAGGAGTTATTATATAAGGTTCAGCCTTTAGATAGAACAGATTAGTTCAAAGAGGCAAGTTGAAATGGTTACCTTTGTCCGGGAGAGAAGGGATTCCAGACCCCACATTTGCCTCAATCATACCTATACAGAAACAAACCTGTTTCTTTTTTCTACATTGGATAGTGCTGGAGGCTGTTGTATTTTTTTCAAGAACTACCACATCATCTGTTTCCTACACAATATTTTATGGGTCTGGACTTCATGGTTTTATAGAAGATGGTTGTCCCATGCACAAAGAGTACTATCTTTTGTGTTTTATAAGATAACAGTGTTCAAGCATCCTACTAAAAATGAAAATATTTTTGATCTTTTCTTATGGCCCCAAACTGGATAATATGGCAGAACTGCAGTTTAAACAAACTACATTCAATAAACTGTCAATACAACTGATAATATAACTGTTACAATTAATAAAAATGTAGTTCTATGATGTTCAGGGAGGGTGGCAGACTGCATAGCCACACTCTTATTTCTGCAGTAGGGACACAGAAATGTTACAAGTAAAGCCTTTCTTCAACTCATCTTTCTGTACCCTTGATTTTACCTGTCCAAACATGGAAGTGCATGTGGAAGAGAGGTGAAGAGACAGAAGCATGAAGCTTTGCTAGCTCAGTGCACAGAATAAAAAAACCCACCCTGTATTATTTAAAGTACTTTGCTCACTCATAAAGTAATCATTTTATGTCCCACCAAAAACTTTAATAAATGATGGTATTTACTTCATACAGCCCATATAATTAAAATAGGGAGGACTAGCAGAACAGCAGAGGGAACTGAAAATTGAATCATTTACTTAAGAAATTTGTCTAGGCAGGAGCTTTAAGTAGAGTTTGAGTCTCAAAAGCCCTAGTTCCGCTCTTGTAGTTTAAGAAAATTGAGGTTCTAATCTTGCTGCTTAATGTAATATGTGGCCCTGGACTCAATTTGCATGTGAACTATAGGCAAATCCAGCAGTCATTTAAAATTAAGATTTAGATTTTAATTTTGAAAAGATTTGCTACTTTATGCTTGTACTTATTTATTGTGAAACTTGTGACTTGCATTGGATTATTCCCTCTTGTGTATCCTCAAGACCAATGAGAGCATATATTAGTTATAATTTTAAATAAATAGAGAGCAGTAATCTACAGAGTAAGAAAAGAGCTTTTTTGCACTTCAAGAGGAAAAAGAATGAAGCAAAACCATGCAGGATTCTTTTGATATTGCTTTTTATGTCATCCTCAATTAAAACAGAAAATACTAAGGCACATCATGAAACACTTCATTCTTATATCATCAAATTATTTATTTTTATTCTTAAAGTTCACAGAAGTGAACTTTAAAAAAAAAACAAACCAGGCAGCCTTTAAAATTCATATTTATTCAAAATTAATTAATCTGTGATCTTTAGTCACGGGGAAGCTAATTTCTTTTGTTACCCTTTGCCAATGTTTGATTCAGTCTAATTCTCTGATGAAAACTAAATTTAATACAGAGTCATGCAGAAAATAAATAATAGAGCAGTGGGAACATTCACAAATTGAATACTTCTATCTTTGTAATACCATTACTTGCAATGTTTCAGCTGTGTTTTGATATGAACTAGAAAAACCACAGCCTTCATTACTTTTGTGTTTTAAGTCAGGAAAACAAATAAAACTAGAAACAATGTTAGAAAATATATGTTTCAGAGTCTCATAGAATTGGATAACTTTTTAGATTTCTCTAGAATAATTTATTATTATCGTCACCTTTTTCTTGCATGTCTTGGGAATTCTTGGTATAAAACATAATAAATTAGTCTTCACACAATAAGAAGGGAACAAAGAGAAAGGGAAAAGGGGAAAGATAAAAAAGAAACTTGTAATAAATCACCTAGTTTATTATCTAAGTTGAAAAAAGGATCTTTATTTCTGAAGACTGTTCCCTTATTCTTTGCATTTTTTGTTGATTAAAAAAATCTTGTCTTGAACATAGATTTCCTTTTCTCCAATGATTTGGCAGCCCCAACAGAATTGGCTATACCTCTTTCTCTTTGGGCCCTTCAGCAACAACTATCCTGCAAATAAATAAGCCATTACAATCTCCCTATGTAACCTCCATAAGTAAGCTAAAGCACTTTGTGTCACGAAATTCTCGCTCCTTTTTGTTTCTAACAGAACAATTTGAATTCAGGAGGTTTTCTTTTCCTTTTTTTTTTTTTTTGGTCACCTTTTAACCTCAACTGCTATAAACAGAAGTTTATTAAAGATGCCAATCTGCACCTTTTTAACCAGCTATTTAAAGCTGTAATGAAAACTGGAAATGAGCAAGACCCAAAGGAATTATGGCTCAGTATCCTGCATTAAATGTTTTTTCTTACTGATTTCCCTAGAAGCTTCACCATATTCCAATCAATTCAGGTGCAAGAAAACTACACTGCACTTTTTTTTTCATGAAAGGAGTGAGTGGAGTGCCTGTGAAATGGCTTTATAAAGATGGAAAAGTTACCTTGCGCCTGACATGAGTATTCTTAGGGTAAATTCCTGTTGTGTGGCTTTGGTTTGCTTTGCCTGTTAAAGGTTTTCAAGACTCCATTACAGGGCATGCTGATTTCCTAAATGTTCTCTAGCCAATCTCGTTGGCCTGCAGCAAAAGAAAGGTTGGTTTTCATTATAAAACTGCAAGTTTCTTTGTTGCCCAAATAAAGAGGGGAGCTACTTTAACTCACACATATCTTCCTACTTGAAACAAAATGAGCTTAAGGTTCTGAGAAAGGATGAGAATTTTTGCAAGCAAATGATTACTTAGTAAATGGCAAAGGTTAGAAGATCTGTGCAAAAGGACCAAAACAGGGATATGGGTGAGGATGAACTGTATTACTTGAAGGGAAAAATAAATATTCTGACAATTTCATGAAAAGTAGAGCTTTTCATGGTAACTTCTACTGTACAATATTCATTCTCTCAGGTTATGTAATGACTGCATTAAGTTACGATGTAGATTCAAAAACTGTATTCAAAAATAGCTCTAGGCAAGACAGTGATGACAGTCTAGTCTAGTGCATAGAAAAGTTGTTAATTATTGTTATTTGCATCTCATTGAGAGTCTGGTTACTGTTGCAGTTGAGAACTTAATACTATCTACTTTGCTTGCATCATCTAACCTGTTTATAAACACAAACTCCATGAAAGGCAGACACACAGTGGACCACCTGGGTAAGTTGAGTCAGAGAGAGAAAAATAAACAACTCTATCCTTAATTAGGGAACAGAAAACTAAACATTTTTCACACACACCTCGTTTGGCCAATTTCTAAGGCAGTAATGACTGAACTCATCTGAGATGGCTCAGAAGGACAAAACCCATTACCTTTGAAATGATCATAAACATCTCTAAACAACACCAGCAGTGTGAAGAAAGGCCAGGTGAAAATGCAATGCCATAAGTGTCATGGCCATCTTGTGACATGGATTGGTTTTCTCAATTACTTTTACAGAGCCGTGCTTTTTATTTATTTATTTTTAATGCTGGAGAGTGTGCTATGTTTTGTTCAAAGACATCTAGTCTGTTTTGAGCCTTGAAATAGAAATAAAAAAAGGGAGACAAGAAGAAAAAACATTTATGGCTGATAACCAAGAGGTAAATGAGCCCACTTTCAAAACACACAGTAGTAATGAAGGAAACATTGTGAGCTTAACGCTTAGTAAAAACATATTGAATCCTACGCAAAAGAGTACTAGAATTCTTTTAGGAGAAACAGTGTGTTTCAGTTCACTGGCTGTTTTGGGAAGGGATATTTATAATATTATTTTAAAACTGAGAACTCTTGGAACATCTATTTGACAGGAATCAAGAGCTACCTCTGAAAAAGAAATATTAAATCATATGGGGGTTCATTTTATTGCTCTTTTATTTTAGAAATCCATAGGAAATAAAATGAGAAACAATTCATGTCACTTGAATTTTAAATGTGATTTTACTAGAGACTTCTCCACTAACGTGTAAGATACCCAATATTTTGCTAACCCAGAAAATTACTGTCTGAGATGCTGCTTGTTGAACAGAAAGCAAAGGCTGTAGATATTGAAACAAATTGAAAGACTACATTTCCAACAGGACACTCTCAACATGTTATGTTTTCTATTTGGATTAATTTTTCTTCTTGAACAGTGAAAACTGTACCATGGCCATGATAACTCGACACAAATGAAGCCTGTATTAAGAAATAGCAAATAACCAATGAAGAGTTCTTTGATAAAACACTTGTGAATTTATAGGCTTTCATGAAGTATGACTGCATAAGATAGAATATATCTCTCAATTTCAAGCTGCTAACCTATGCCCTTTTGTGCTTAGGCAGAGCAAGGTATTTTTCATGAGTGATAAACTGAAAGCTTGTCCTTCTAGTTGACATCTAAAGATAAACTGTAGTGAAGATAAATTTCCTGCTCTGTTTCCAGTTTAATAGTTATATTTTGTATATATACATAACATTCTACATTATTCAGCAAAATAGCACAAAATCAACTAGTACACTACTTGTTTGACTAATTCCAAGCAATGTTTCTAGATAACATTTTTACTTTAAGTCTGATTTGTGTGTTTTGTGTTTAGCATTTAGTCATTAATGTATACTGGTTTTGAATTTTAGATATCTGAAGTATGGTGGTTTCACTTGGAGTATTTGGACCTTATAATTTAAATTCAATTTATTTGATGCCAAGGTGAGCCACTGAGATAATTTAGGGGATGTTGTCCCACAATATCTTTGTATTTTAAAAAATATTTATGAACTGAAATTTCTGTGAAGAGAATATCCTGAACAGGATTCTGTAAATATGATGAAACGCGAAGAAGGGAAATCGTTAAATTTGTGTATTTGCTAAAGTTACTAAAATGTATCAGGAAGAGTAAGTTAGCTCACTTCTGCAAAATAGATAGTTTGCTCTATTTATCAGCTGAAGTGTTCGTGATGACAGAATCCACGTGTCAGTACCTGAAGATACAAAAGATGCTGTAATATCACATAAGGTAGATGAGTCTTTCCAATTCAAAGCTCCAATTATTTCAAAAGTGCTTATATGTCTTTGTGGATTCTTCTGTTAATAACTATGGATAACATGGTGCTCTGCAATTGTGCTGTACATGATCACTCTTACAGAGAAAGGCACAGTTTTAAGAGAAAAAAAAAAGAAGAAAATTTCTTTAGTTGATATGGATGTTATGTTGACACATACTATTCACTGTCGTTCTGAGCTGGTGAATATTGTTATCTGCAGTAGGAACTTCAACATACTGTCCAAAATTTGTGTGCGTAAACAGATTAGTGTTTTCAGAGTTTATGCTGCTGACAATTCTCCACAAAATTTAACAGCAAGGGTTCCCCAAAATTAATTATTAAACTCTCAGTTACTATTCCAGAGACTGGGAAAACCTTGATTTTGATGTACTAATCTACCTCTTTGATGTATTTGTGACAGATAGTTCACCCAAAAATTCCTTTTGTGCGGCAGACATTTTAATGCCTGCCAAAAATTATCTCTTTTCAAAAGACACTCAGAAGTGATGCTATGACTCAGTTGTAGTTAATTTCCCATGTCAGAAAATGTAACATTTTACACTTAGAAGTCGGAGCTTTCTCAGCTTCGGCATTTGAGTGGCAGGTCCCAGATGCGTGGCTGACCTTGTCAGCTCACCTCCCACATTGGCTCTGTGACTTACAACCTGTCTGCACCCTTATATAAATGTTCCCTTACATGACAGCAGTTATAGTCTGTGATTCCGTAACCTCTTAACCTTCATTATAAACACAATGTTGTGAGCTCCTTCAGTGTCTCAGTGAAAAAAACCTCTTTTTTTTTTCTTTTTTTCCCCAGAGCAGGAGCTAATTCTTGCTGCAGTTTACTGATCTCTGTTTGTCCTGGTGTCCAGAGCCCAGCCAGTGTGAGTGGACGCAATGTGCAGGTCGCTCACTCCCACGGAGCACAGGGACAGAGCCCTGACCGAGTGGCTTGGGGGGAGGCTGTGACCCCTGCTGCAGTGAGCGAGGAGCCAGAGAGGAGAACCCACAGCAATGCCACTGGGAAGTCTCTGGCAAGTACAGAGAAGCTTTCTAAGCCCTTTAATCCATGTTTCTGGAAGGCTAATATAATGCCCCTGAAGAGCAAGCTCAAATATAGGCTGATGAAAATTATGGCATGCTAAAAACTACTGGAAATACATAGCTACAAGTTCTTCTCCCCAGAGTTGCAGTGCTGGCAGCTGCTATGAGGATACACATATAGGATTTCTTCTCATTTACTTAAATTAGGCAAAGATTAGAAAACAACAAAAAGACTTCTTAAAAACAGCACCAAAGCAGATTAAAAAGAAGCACAAAGGCATTTTATGAATAATACATCAACTTAATGCTATTAGGCAAACAGATGAAAATTAAAATCTATCCCCACTCATGGGGAAGTATAAGTGTGACCTCTAAAATTACTCTTTTCAAAATCCTGACGTATCTGTCACCCGTTCCTGGAGTTGCCTCAGTTCTTAGCCAAAATACAACGCAAGCAGCTGAGGACTGTGAACACCACCCCTGAGAATTACACATTTCATTGTGAAGGTTTAAAAGGTTGATATTGCAAGGCTCAACACTATTCTTCAACTGTATTTTTCTTTTTATTAGGACCCTAAAGCCAAGACAATACCATGTAACATTGGTACCAGAGAAATTCCAGAGCTCTTGGTGGAACTTGGCTGATTTACAGAAGCTGAGTATCTGTGGCGTTATGTCAAAGAGGCAATCATGTTGGAGTGACCAAAACTGCAACCAGAGTGCTTCTTGGGGGAGTATCAGTAGGTTATCGTACAGTCAGACTAGAAAATATGTAAGTACAGGGCTTCAGACTGCAACAGTCTTTTCTTTGAAAAGAAAAATTGCATCTAGCTAATAATCTTAATAGTCAGTTAAGGTATTCAGCTAAACTGTAATGAAAACATTTGTTTAAGTAATCAGGCTTCATTATAATTGGTGTGGGGGTTTTGGGGGGTTTGTTTGTGTGTGTGTGTGGTTTTTTGCTTTAGCAAACAAGGGAACTGAATTAATACAAAGTAGTAATTTCCTTTCACACCCTGAACTTGCATCCTAACAGCTTTAACTGGCAGCTGCTTCCCAAAAAAAAAAAAACCAACCTGTTTTTTAGGAGTTTGAATACCATAGGGTTTTAAGATTAGGCTTCGTTTAGTTCCCTGAATTTTGACTGTAGAAGAAAGAATTGGCCCCACTAGGAGGAGATGCACACATTTTGTAGCAAATGTTCTTGTTATTGGATATGTAAGTGTTAATACCTGCCTGTAATTTTCTGTATAAACTTTTCTGTCTGCACCATGGTGATATGTAATATTAGAGTTTCCATTTGCACTGAAGGAAAGTCCTCCCATTTGACTGTTGACCTGTATTTTAATTAAATGCAGAAACAGTCTAAAAGATTTGACAGTGTTAGAATGGAGAAAGTTGTTGAAGTTACATTTCTTCAAGGCTTTTTCTGTACATTACTTCTGCTGATCCACTGCATTGTACTACAAGCCTCAGGTTCTGAAATGAAATATGCAGCAGAAAGATGCAGCTTTCCTATTTAAATCACTTGCATTTCCTCATCTCTTGTCTAACAGATATGCCCCCTTTCACGGAACTGTGCAATTACGGCTGGATTCAGGTGGCCCAAGTTCCACATGCATCCCCAGGTCTACTATTCTCCATTGGTTTGAAGGCTTTATCTTTGTCTGGTTTGGTTTTCACCTTGTTAATGGGTAATAGCAGATGGAGGAGCACAAGCAGAATTTATGCTTTCTTCTTGAGAGCTTCTCTGTGCATAGAGTTTTGAAGTATGCTATTCTGCAAGATTCGACAAGTACATATTGAATTTGAATAGATCAGCAATGGATTAAGCCATTATGCCAAAAAAGTGAATGCATGCTCTGTTTTACACTTGTATCTAACCATTTCAAGTAAAGGAAAACCTCAGCAAGACCACACAATTTGGTATGACAGAAAACAGAGGCTTCAAATCCGGCAAGTACACAGTAGCCAGAAACCAGCTCTTAAATCCCCATGAAAATTCTTCCTGTTGCAATTTTCTTACTTGCACAGAACAACTGTGTAGCACTAAGTTAATTTCCTTGACAGTTCACTCATGAACCCCCTTCTCTAGTTCTGCTCTCTTTTGTTTTGGTGATACTGTGTATTACTGAAGATACTGAGAATAAGATTCATGCTTCTTGTGAATCATGAAGCTGTTACAACAGTGGTGCACACAGCTGCATTGTAAATTTTCATGCTACAGGTTTGCATAAGTGTAGGTAGAAGATCTTTAAGGGAACAATAATAATAAATCCAGGACAGTTGTGGATTAATCAAGTTTATTATATACATTGACAATCAAAAACCATGGCATAACTTTATAACATTTCTATAATGCGTTTTCCCTCTATTTTAGATTCCTGTAAAATTTTATTGTGTTTCTTTGCTTGCATATGTGGGCATGAGGAAAGAAAACCTGACTGGGATCCAGATATTTCTGTGCTGCATCTTGTGCTGTGGGCTACAGCTTCTATCTGTAGCTGCCAAGATGCAGCTAGAATGAAAATAACCCTTCATTAGTGCTCCAGTTTTATCTGGAGAATACTTATGCATATTTGCAGGTATGGATTTAATTACTGAGTATGTAGGACCATAACTAATAGCATTGTTCAATTCAGTGACTCTGCGATGCCAAACCAATATGGTTTTTTTGTGGAAACTGGAACATGAGTTGCTCATTTCAGTAGCTACTGGGCACTGAATCTGGTGAATGTAAAATATTAATGTTTCCCTCCTGCTGGTTTTGTCTTTTGTTCACACATGACAAATATTTGAATGAGCTATCTTATTCACTCTTTGTTTTAGGAGTTTTTTTTCTCTTTGCCAGGGGTAGTATGAAATAAAGTAAATTAAGTTTCCCAAGGGGTTGACAGGTTCTCCTTCAGTGCATGTGTCTATTGCCTTAAAGTTATTTCAGGTTTGTATGGCCTCTCCAGATTACAAGAATCAGTAGCAATATCTGGCTGTGTATTAAAATGGTAAATGAGTTGTAACAGTGCATTATGCCATAAGAAATACTGAATCTGTTTGCCAATATGTGCGTGCATGTGTTTGTGCAGGTTTGCACATTAATGTGAGGGAAGGATGTGGCAGCTTACCTTGCTGTCTTAGAGATTGCCCCACAAATGTTTCAAATTTTGAAATTTTAGAGAAAAGGCTTGGACAGATCTTTAATTAACCAGAGCAAAAATAAGAAGGAACTGATTCTGCAATATTATACTGACAGAACTGAGACAAAGTAAATTGGTTCTATTATGGAAGTGAGCACAGTATTTCTGGAATTGTGTTCAAAAGTATCTGGTTCACATTTTTCAAGCATTCTGAAAATGTTCAGTGGGGACTAAAGGAAAAAACTAGCCTGGCATCTCTTTATTAATGAGCTAAAAAGCAGTTGGAGCTTAAAATGTTTTTTCTCTTGAAGGGAGTAAAGATGCCTCTGAGTCTCAAATTCTTAACAGACATTTAGGACGGTAAATGTTCTCATTAATGAACACATTTCCCTTTGAAGAATATCTGACTTTCTTTCTGCCTTTTTCTTAGGCTAACATTAAGACCTCATGATGTGTTATAAGAACTGCAAGCACAAAGAAATAAAGTAACAATAAACAGTGAAGAAGAGAATCAGTACTTGTGTTATTTTCCTGAAGATATTCGAGATGTGCTGCCCCTATGAGACTGACTCTGAAAAGAGGAAGGGGATATCTATCTCTCCCTGCAGTATGCCAACCAACAGGAATATAAAAGTAACATTTTTCTCTGGTTTACTTAAATGTTCAAAGCCATTAAACTGAGAAGTTAGGCCAGCTGGAAATTCTGTACTCAGCCTTGTGAGGAAAGATGGACAGAGGAAAGAAACAACTTGTCAGCATGAGAAATCCATTGTAGAGGAACTATCAAACTGCAGAAAGGCCTACTCAATAAAACAAATAAGGCAACAAGAACTCAACATTCCTACTGCTTACTTACTTGGAAAATATAGGCATGTGCAATATAATAGTTTCTCGAGCAATTTCTTGATGGGCACGGTATGTCAGGAAGGCTGAATGCTGTATCAAAGTGATAGAAAACATCTATTCTTTTGAAGTTATAGCAGAGGAGTGAGAGAAGATGTTGCTATGATTTGGAGGATCACACTACCCGGAAGCATAACTCTTTTTCCTCTTTCTAATGTAGTGCTGTGCTGTCCCTAACAGATTTTATTTTTTCATTCCCTTTGTTTTTACTGCATCATCTCTGGGGAAATACAGCTCTAAAGCCAGAATGACGCTGGGGAGCAGCCAGCTGGTGTTTTAGTTTGTAGTGGTGCTTACCCATAGCAGGAGCAGAGAAGAAAAGCTGGAGCAGAGGGTCTATCATCCAGTGGAGACCCAATTGCACCCTCTTCCTACTCTGCAGCATCATTTGTGCAGCTCTCTCTGGCACTGATCCCCGAGCTGTGCCACTCATCAGCAGTACCCATGAGCAATTAGTGTGTCTGTTTGGACAAAAGTTCTCCAAAGTAAAGATGATGATCCTTATTTTATCCGTGCCAATTGACATAGGACTTGTTTTGTGCATGACCATCCCTTTTCTATAACAGTAATGCTTACAAGAGAGCAACTCTCTGCAATTATTCTTGGTTGGGCTTAATTCTTTTTTTAGTTGAGATTCCCATGTCAAGTAGTTAGACTTCAGGCAATTGCAAACTATAAAGAATTTAAAAGAAGCAAGACCACACTATTTTAAAAACTGTGACCTTTGGATAACTCTGGACAAAATAGTATCTTGTTACATTATTGCAATTGTGCTAAACAATAATCTGATTTCTTTAGATAGCATGGAATAATTCACAAGATGGATTCTCTCCTGCTGTTATCACGCATGAAAAAGGAGTCTGCCTGCTCTAAGAAATTGATAGTTATACAAGAAGGTATAACTCCTACTTCAAATCATAAAAAGAGTGCGTTTTTCCTTTAGTTAAAGGAAAACTCTGCTACGGAAAGTCTCTGAAACATAGTAGTGTGAAGCGGGTCCGCCCCTCATGCTGCCTCTGCCTCCCAGGCTGGTCCAGCTCCTCAGAGGGAGGAGCCCTGCTGTGGGAGGACCCTGGGGGGGTCTGAGTGCCTGGGACCACCCCTGGGTCTTGGGGAAAGGAGTGCCCAGGGCTCAGGATCCGCCCACCTTTCCTGAATCTTCTGTTCTGTTATCTGTATCATTGATTACTTTGAATTTGTACCCCTCCCTCCTTTGTCATTATTGGTTATGCATGCTTATCTCCTCCCTTTTGTCTTTCCCCTGATTGGTCACCTCTGTCCCCAGATAAGCGGCTGTCCCTGGGCAGGGGTGGGGCTTTCCCTGCACCCTCCATGGGTGTAGGAGTCAGTCCTTCCCTTCTCTCCCTCCCGACCACATGTATCCCTAACCCGGAATAAAGGAGAGCTAGGGGAGGACACCCGCTCCCACACACCCTCTACCTCGTTGGCTTCTTCTTTTTATTCGACTACGACAGTGGTGTTTGCAAAGAAAACAAAGAGCTCTACGTTTTCAGTGAGAATCATCGAGACTTGTGGTGTCTGTGAATCCTACTGTGTTAGGTAAAATAGGCTTTGGAAAATGTGTCTTTTTTTTTCTGGTATGAGAGCTCCTGACCTATTACGGGTGTAGAACACAACAGTACACAAATTACTGCTAGAGGGGATTGGGCCAACAGCTATGGTTTGGCAGAAAAAGATTGACAATTGATGGCTCTGTGGGACTTGGAGGGAGATATTTAGGGAAATATGTTGAGAATGATTCTGTTTCTGTTGGCATACATGGGTGAAAAGCACAGAATCGAGGACCATGTTTCTGTTTTCCTGGCTTCTGAAGTGAAAGTGCATTAAAAGTGAATCATTTAATATTTCTGCTAACTACTGAATTTGCAGCTGCAAAAAGAACTATATAAATGCTTCCTGATTAAATTTTTAATGAAAGGCTATTGCTTGTGATCATTGTAGATAATTTCCAAACATTATGCAGAGGATTCACCATACAAACAAACAAAAAAGAAACATAAGCTTCTTAGGCAAATCTTTCATATACTTTTGAATAATGTAGTATAGAGTAACAGCATTAGCCAAACAAGCTCAGAGAGCTAAGCATCAGTCATGCAATAGTGTAAATCTAAATTCTATTAACCTTACTGACTCATGGTTCAAAAGAGACACAGACCAGATGGAGAAAGTCCAGAGAACAGCAATGAGAATGACCAGAGGTCCAGAAAACATGACCTGTGAGGAAAAATTGAATTAACTAAAGAAGAATAGCTAATGAGGGATGTAAAACCAATAGGCAAATGTAATACAAATCAGGCAGCTGTGCAGGGATAAAAGAGATGTTTTTTTACATGCAAGGTGAGAAAAAAAAGTGGCCGAAAAATACAGCAGCAAAGATTTAGGAAAACCATTGTGAGAATAAAATTCATGCGTAAGAATAGAGAGTCAGCCACAGCCAGCTGTCTGAATAGTGGCTGGAGAGTTTTCTGTCAGGGATGATTTGTATGCACAGAGAGAATTGAAAATGCCTAAGGGCCCTTCTTACTTCATGGCTCCTCAGGGGAGTAAACTCTGGGTTTAAGTGTCCAACCTCAGATAAACCAGTCAAGGGTATCAACATCTCCTATATTAAAGTATCAAAACATACACAGAACCTTGAGGGATTGACTCATATGCTTGTTGTTAATTCCTTTAAAAAAGAAAGGATAAAAACCCCCGAGGAGTCAAGATCAAAAAATATAACTTGTTGCTATTTCTCTTTTCCCCTCTCTCTCAAGAATTGCACTGTGAACACTATCATGGGTCTTGAGAGATAGAGTGCTTTCATGCTACACTGCTTTTGTTTTCAACTACAAGAGAATTTGTCTTCATCTTCACATTTGCTGCATTGTGCTCACATTCACACAGGTTTTCCCAGGTGGAACAATGCGCACAGATCATCCATGGTCAGTACAGAAGTGGTAAGAGCTGCAATGAGCACCACTTTCAGTGATTGTCACAGAAAACTCTGAATTTTTTTTCTACGTAATAATCACCTATAAAGATCCCAACTGGCTACTGTAATGAAAAGTTATATATAGTGTTGAGGTGAAGGTCAGAATCATCCTGTTTTTCTTGTACATCACACACTGCTCATGCTTGGTCATTGACATCTGTATCACTTACATCTGGTCATGCCAGTGTAAAAAAGGCAAAACGATGTTTCTTTTTTGTTTCAACAAATTATGAAATGAGGTAACATTTTAACAATTCAGTGGTTTATCTCAGCTCCAGTTTATTTCCCTCTCACATTCATTAAGCTGAACAGTTTATGTAGAGAATTTACCAAATCAGCAATCTATCTTCAGCTTACCAAAATAAATATTTTAATGATCAGTAAACCTTGCAATGCTTTAATTTCAGAAACTTTGCTGAATTTTAACTTGAAAATTTTCCCATTAAATTCTTCAGTATTTGTCTTGACTTCCAGTAAACTATCTAGGGTAGCTATTTAAATACCCAGTATTACTACACATCTTTTTTCGGATGAGTGCAGCATATGAAAAAAAGTAATGACTGGAGAAACTCGATGATAAGAAAGCGGTCAAAGGTAGTTAGACATTTGCACTTTTTTAATGAAGATGGGTCAAGAATAGTTGCTTGTTGCTACTTGTTTTTAATCTTCTTCTGGCAGTTGAGTAGAAGGAGATGTTCCCATTCCTTTTGTTTTCAGGGGGACTTGAATTAAATTACCTTTGTTTCACCTTGAAAATATCTGTTGTCCCCCATGTCACTGTTCTATGGTACTGATACAGAAGTCTTGCAGCCTGACATTTAAAATCTTGTGCAGCACAGAGTTTCCTTCAGACAAAAGGGCATGGTTATGCAATGGCTGCTTATGGTCTAAACACTGGTATTAAGTATGCAGTTTAAGTTTATTCACACAGAGGAGGAAGACAAAAGGGATAAAAAAAAGCTTTTTTCCTAACCCTTTAGTGGGAAGGCATGCAGAAAGAAAGGGTTATAGACTGATGAGAGAGACCAAGAAATCTTTTTTCTGGGGAGGAGTGTTGCAGAACAGTAGGATAACTCCAGCTCTAGATCTCAGCACACACAGCGCAGCAGAGCTGAGCAACTGCGGCAGCAGCACAGTCCTCGCATGAGCTCTCCAGCAGTGCACAGGAGGGTTTCCTGAAGGATGGAAATCCTGCCTCTCTTTAGAATTCCCGTCCTTTAGAAAAAGAGAGCATTCAGTGCATTCAGCATGCAAGTGTACAGCCAGCAAAAACCAGTGGTGTCTTTCTCTTGATTAATGTGCAGCTTTTTGCTGTAGTTGCGGTTACAGGTGACATTCCCTGGTCGATGCTCTCCTGCCACTGTCTAGTGAAGCACAACCACAGAGGATCAGTTTTCCTTCTTTAAGAGCTGCTGCCTGGGCTAGCTGGTATGTCTGACTTCAGAAATCTCTGCTTAATGCCCCCTAATATGTATTTTATACTCTTAAGTTTACACACTCAGACATGCAACTTAAAGAAACACTAACATAGAGGTACATAATACTATGTTTCACTTTTTCATTTTTCATTGTACTGCTTTTTCTGATCAGCTCAACGTAGTACAGTGAATAATTATGAAGATTTGGTGGCTGTTTTGGTTGAACCAGAATTCCAGAGCATTAAAAAAAACCAATTTGGATTTGCCAAAGCACTGCAAGTGAAGGAGAAGAAGAAACAATTTGTTTGGGTTTTTTTTAGTTTAACTCTTTTAAAATAAAATTTGCTAAATTTTATTCTGAAAATTTTGAAGTGGGAAATGAAAACATACTTAAATACATTTTTTGCTACAAAATATTTTTGATTGGGTGCACTAATGATACAGCTTTAGTTTTGTGGCTAATTTTTGCCAATTTGAGATAGGATTTTTCAGTGATTAATATATTTTATGAAATTATATTAATCCATCCTGAATAATTTAATATATTTTCCATATTGTTGGAATTTGCAGTAGGAGAGTGTAGCAGGACTCTTTACCCTTGGAACATGGAACATGAAACGACTCAAATAATGTACTATTTTGCAAGCTAGCAGTAGTGGGCTGAGAGTGGGGCTGCCGTGTGCTGCTTTTGGTATTGAATTGTGCTAAAACCAGTCTGGCTCATCAGCCCCAAATTAACATCCTGATAGTGAGGCAAAGATTTGGCAGAAAAGACGCAAAGCTGACCTGGAGAGATATGACTGTCAGTCAATCACTTTACACTATAAAAGTCCAGTCCACTTCCATAGGGTATCTTCTTCTAAAACATTCTTTCTTGGAACGTGTATATGAAGTTTCCTCCCTTGAAGTGGGGCTGTCCCCCAAGGATATTCCTCAAGGTTGAGTAAAAGAAATCTGCCCACAAGCTTTGATGTAGTGAGTTACATCAATCTCTACTTAATAGTTGTTCCTTTTAGATGGCTTTAACATAATTGCTTTAATATAATTGCTTTGATCTATTATACTGTACTGTACTATACACTGCTAGTAGTTTTAGCTTTTATATGGGTATTAAATAATTCTGATTAAGATCTTTTGCTTAATTATTTGTCATAATAAATAATTCGTTTTATACAAATATATCCGATTTGCCATCTTTAATCCTATGGGACAAAGTTACTTAAGGTATTGACAAAGTCTGGGCCTAAGACTGGACCCAGCTGCGCTCAGGCTCCTCTCTGAGAAGGACCTTAGAATGCAAGGGGGACCCTTCTGCACCTCACGACTCCACGGGAGGGCTCCTCTAATAAACTTTGTCTGAAGCTCCCACTCCACCTGTGACAAAGAGCTTATAAAGAATTGTATTAAATCAGTTCTAGAAATAGTTAAGAAAACTCTTACCTTGACAAACAGAAGCTGAACTTAATACAAAGATTCTATTTCATGTGCAAAATTCCAGCTTTATGCCAAGAGAATATTTGAAGGGAATAATTTGCACATTTGTTAAATTTGTGTGTTCATCCCAAACCATCAATCACACAGTATTTACATAAAGTTGAATAGTTTCTTGGGACACATAATTTCAGTTCATTTATTCTCTATTGCTTTGAAGAGTAAAATGCTGTATCTGGCAAAAGTTTATCTTGCTCACAGTAAATGGATGTTTTTATAAAAAAAGGAATAATTATGGTCTTTGTCACTAAGGATGAATTATTGGTTTCTCAGTTATTTGGCAAATTGAATAGAAACATACACATCAGAGTTTACTCTCTCTGTTTTTGTGTTGTACGTCCTAGCCTAAATGAAAGATGGCTGACAAAAACAGACTTAAGATAATTATAACTAAGATGGAGAGGTATTTAATGAATTAGTAAAAATTTTGCCATTGATTTCAAAAGGACTCCCACAGCTGAGGAATGACAGAAGGTTCATACATTTACAATGTATTTGCCATATACCAGGTGAGATTTAGCAATATATTCAGCAGAAGATGTTGCATTTCTAAAAATGATATAATTAAAAAGTTTCAGAACATTATTATTGAGAATAAAATAAAAATAAACTTTAATAGGTTTTTTTCCTTTAATTTTTTTAGAGTAAACTTCCAAGAGCCTGAAAAGAACCTAAGGATCTGAATCGGTATTTCAGAAAAGGAGAAAATTCAAATGAATGTTTAAAAGTTCTAACAGGTTCCAGAAAATGTCTCAGCCTGAATGGGAAACACAGATAGAATTAGACACAATTACGATACCTGCTGTGTATGAAATAACTTAAGAGGAGAATGTTCAAATCTTGCATGAATTTCACAATGGGAGAGTGAGAAATGTTGATGTCTCTATCCAGCCACAGGGTAGTAAGTCTGATCACCAGTTTTACTTCATTTCAAAACACCAAATGGATGGAATTCAGACATGAAAAGCTAAAGGGTATTTACTGTCTGAATTCAAAGAAGCAATCTGAACAATAACCCAGACTAAAAATAAGAAACCCACCATACAAACAATGAAAAGGGGAGACCCCTTGGGCTAGCAAGCATAAAAGAAATCAATAAAAAGCCCCAGGTTAGACTAGAATATTTGTGAGAGTTTGGTAGCTTTATAAAAGTGGTATTTTTTTTTTTCAAGAAACTTGTTCCAAAGTGTAGCTTGTTAATTGTATCTGCCATTGACCTCTGCAGTGTTGGCTTGGAAATTCTGTGTAGGACAGCAAAGGTCACATGATGGAGCCAATAAAAAACAGTACAGAGCTAAGCCTCCCACGAAGTTTGACCTTTTCCTTTAATTTTGATTGAAGTTGGTCTCTAGTCCCAGAAAGTGCTCTGAATTAATTGGAATAGTGGAAACTGCACCACACTGATTATTCTGGGAGACTGGGTGCAGTATAAATTTGTCATTTAGGTCAAGACGGTAGAGGACAGGCAAAGATTACTTTTCCATACTCTGAGATGACAATTGTTGTCTGAGCAGTAGATTGTTTTTTTTTTCCAGTGTCCATGAGAATGGAGTTTCATGCTCATTTGATTCCTTCAAATAAATATATCAAACACTTGAGAAAAAAAATCAGTGATTAAAAGTGAACAATTGCTAATTCTGCAGATACTTGATTTGCAGACAACAACAAACTCTTTGGAAATCACATACCTTTAAATAAAATTTCCCTTCATGCTACTGATATTCTAAAAGCATTAGAAAAGTTTCAACTTGCTGTTTTCATTAATTCTGTGTCATTATGTATGGAAAATTGTCTCTGGGTATGTAGTGCAAAATATAAAGAAAATAATATATTTTTTCATATAAGAGAATCCAGCTGAACTAAAGCATCACCAGCCTTTAAATTTCTTGCTTGTCTAATGCAAAGTACTTAGGCACTGTCATATGGCAAGCAGTGGGAGCACATTGCCATATCTGATAGTTAAAACAGACCTGTAATACTTCATCCTTGTTTCTCTTTTCTATCCTGTAAATGAATTGGAATGTAATTACATGTCTTTCATGACTCTAGCACAGAAAACTACTCTTTTCTGGCTCAAAGTGATTTTAATCACTTTAATGCAGAAAATCACTTGCTTGAATTTTAGTGACCTTGCTGTCATTTGTGTAGATTTTATACTAGGAGAGGTAGGAAAAAAGGTGATGACCTTCACAGGGAGCTTGTTATACTTCATTGCAGAAAATCCTTTTCGTACTGCTAGCTAACCTTATAAAGAGATGCTTATAAGAGCTATTTTAAACAAAAATCCTTCAGTACTTAGCAGTGCTTGTGCTTCCCAATAGATGAAAGCCACATATATAACTACACCCAGAAATTTCGGTGGGGAAGGTTGTGCTCTTTCCATCAGTATCTTCTCAGCTGAAGCTAGGTCTGCTTTCCTTCTCTGTCTTCTTTTCATTGCTTCTCAATGCCTCTGTGGATTTCACAGGGGATCTTCATTGTCATAAGGAAAAAACTATGGCTTTGTTTAAGGCAGTGTTGCAACTTTTTCATTCTTTGTGCTTCTGACCATGATGTGGCATTATGCTTACAACTGAATTTGTCTGTAAGAAAGCATGTGCTAAAGTATAAAGATTTAGCAACAGAAATAAGCTGGTTCACTCCCCTATTTTACTATTCTCCTCCTATTTTGACAAGCATTTTCTAAAACTATAGAGAAAACTTCCTCATATGCAGAGAAAAAAGATGCCTGTTTGATGTCTTTCAAAGAAGCTCTGAATTTAATTTATTAAAGAAAGAAGGATTAAACAGAATTTTTTAGAAAAACACACAATATGATTTAATTATACTTTGTGTATCTGAGTTTGAAGACAATCAGAAAGAAATGCTCTAGAGTTCTTAAAATAACTTGACAAAGATGTTCTATTTAATTGTATCAGCAATTATTGCTGGAAATGTTTGCTTTTTTTAAAAAGCTATCTAAATCAATCAGTTCTTCCCAGGCTGTAGTTATCTGCCATGTAAATTTTGAGTAAGCTTTTAAAAGCTTCCTGGGGTGATGGAAAATCATTTTGGTTGTTTGGGATTTTTTTACAAGTTTCTTCATTTTAAAGGTTTTTTCAATATTTGTCTTTTTATACTTTTTTTTGTTATCTGCAGCAATTCATAGTATCCTAAGGTGTTGCATGCTGGCATATTGATGTATGTTTGTCCAGGCTAACAGTCCTTGGAGGAATTTTAGCTTTGTTTTGTTTTCCTTTACCGGAAAGGAAATGTAACCAGCATTTAAATTGGCTTTGCCTCCCTTGCATCCCCTGTTTACAGTTCTCTACCTTGTTCTTGCAGACGTGAGGAAGAAATCTCATCTCTGTTGCTCACACTGTGCCACAGTAAGATTCACTGTGGAGTAGGGGACTAACTGAGTGAGTCTGCCCAAAAGCCACTTGACGTCCTGGTTTACACAGCTGCAGAGACTCCCTTTCTCATTGAAAAATCTGCCTTATGGTATGTAAGGATCCTTTGGAGATTTGTTTTTCACTGTTTAACTCTCAAAGGTTTCAAACAACCCCCAAGTCACTCAATTAAATATTTGGCTTCAACAAAATCTCTTTACTGTAGGAAGACAGATAAAATACTACTAATGCATTATAGAATTTCAGTCCAGCTTGAGAACTCTGGGGATTTTCTTGGTCACTTCTCAAAGGTGATACACTTTCACCCACACTTCTGCAGACTGCTTTGGAGCCCTCACCGGTCTTTAACTCACTTCTGGGATTTAGCCCACCACCAGTCCTGTCTTGTCTGTTGAAGTAAGAGCATCTCCCAGCCTGGGTTGATTTCTCAGCCATCAGGGTGATTCAAATGTTGCTCATCTACCATGGCTACCTCCTCTGCCTTCTGTTCCTTTATTAACAACCACAGAGTGTGGAGTTTTGAACACTTTAAAGACACGAGCTACTCTTTTTAATTTATTGCACTGCTTTCATATATACATTCAAACCTTTCACGTTCATGACAGTTTGCTATGGCTGAAAGTCGTCAGCCGCTGTCACAGGCAGCCATAAAATCTGGATGCCATCAGTAGAGAGGAAGATTATTTATGGGGCGTACTTTTTCCTTCTGAAAAGCAAAGAAAGGAGATTCTTCCTGAGTTTAGGAAAAATAACCCTTCAATGAGGGCTAGAAGTTCTGCGTAATGATCCAGACTAAATCTGCCATGCAAAAATAGGAGATGGTTCATGCCCCTGAATTTCAGAAGAAGACTTTTCTACAAGAGCTTTGAAAAAATAATATTTCTGCTTTCCAGTGGGTCAGCTTCACTATCAATATAATCTTGTAACTCAGACTTTTTAAAGTACCTGAGATCTTCAAAGGAGGAACAGCAGTTGTCACAAGATGAAATGGGGTATTCTTCTCACTATGTGCTGATTATTGTTTTAACGAGGTTATCAGGAAACCAAATCACTGCAGATGCACTACAACTCTTCAAAAGTCTAGACATTTTGCACTTTCCCCTTCTGTGCCCAGTTCTCAGAGAAAACTCTGACAATTACGGATTGTGTGTCAGTGACACTGCACTTACCTCAAGGAATACTCTCAGTGTTGTCCTTTCATCCAGTCTTATCCTGACTCCACTGCTTGCTGACTCACTGATTTGTCACATCCCTTGGTATGTCTGCTTTATGTTTTATACCAGATCATGACTCCAGGATTTCTAGCTGCTTCAAAGAACTTCTATGGAGGAAAACAGTTCACAAGTAACTTAAGCACTCCCTGCAGACTCTGTCCAGAATTGGTCCAATATCTCAGCTAAGAAACAGAGTGTTTTGAGGAGCTACCAAAATGAACGGGAACCATGAAAATCCACTGTGCAGATACTCTATATATTTATGTATACATATACATATACATATACATATATATATATGCATGTTTTTGTGCAGAACATTCTGTAAGGGTTAAAATAATCTGGTTTTCAGTAACATACAAGTACGTATGCATGTAAGCCCCTTCAGACATAAATTATGCATCTTGAACAGTGGCTATGAAGTACACAACTCTTCCTGTAAAGCTACTAAAGAAATGATGTCATGGTAATGTATGACTTTTGCATTGGAATAACAACAATCATGCTCGGAAGTGAGTGAACTGGAAGAGAAAACTCAAGCCAGTTAGTAACTTTCCATCTCACATTAACTTTTGGTTATACCCCCACTCAGAGGACATTTCCGAAAAACTGAATTGAAGTGATTTGACATAAAAAGCAGCTGCTTTTTTGCCACAGTGCAATCCTGGGCTTTCATTAGATGATGATCTGTCAGGTTTTCTGCCTTGGCTCTCTACTTCTCATTCAACTATAATGAGACATACCATTTTTCATGGTTAGACAGCTGGACTAACTAGATTGTTTTTCAGCTAGAATAAAACATTACTGCTTCTCTCACACAGATAAAAACTGAATATCATGATGACAGAAAAGTGAATATGATAAACTAGAAAAGTGAAGATCTTTTTCAACTTCATAATATAAAATTATCTCATGATCCAAAGTG
This sequence comes from Acanthornis magna, assembly GCA_036785705.1. Classification (NCBI taxonomy): domain Eukaryota; kingdom Metazoa; phylum Chordata; class Aves; order Passeriformes; family Acanthizidae; genus Acanthornis; species Acanthornis magna. The sequence continues at coordinate 13,035,918 of JAWUZG010000025.1, forward strand.
AGAGAAGCAATGGTAGTGCTGAAAATGGCTCTGTCATATGCGGTGCATATACGAAGTGAAGAAGTGTGTGTAGCTGTTCGAAGTATTACCTTTGCTGTATGTGTGTTCAAAGGGCATGAACAAAGGAAAAGACCAGGTTAACAGCTTATTTTTCTGGCATTAAAAAAAAAAAAATCAAGGAAAGTACAAATTGTTATTGTTTTTTTGTTTGCTGATCTGGATTGATGGCAATATTTAATTTGTACTTAATCCCAGATACTGCTGTATGTTTTTTGGAGAGGTATTTGGAGAGGGTTATTAACACCAAGGAGATGGTGGAATCACTTGAACAAAGTGCTTCAGATGAGTCTGAACAGACAAGCACCTAAATCTACTAGCAGGGAAAAGAAATTTGATTATTTATGAGAGATGGGGTGAGGGAGAACAGACTACAGCAAGGGTGGAGATTGCTGCATTGACTGCAAATTAATAATCTCCATGATCACAATGTCAATCACCTAAAACAGAAATGCGATCAGATTTAAACAGCTTAGTGTTTAAAGCCTCTATGTTTCTTGTGCCATTTTAATGGAAAACATTCCACTTCTGCACATTTACAGCACCTTCAAGTAAGTGCAAATATATCATTTGCCAGAAAAATCAACATTTATGTGCTTTTCAGTCTCCAGATTGATTTAACAGTTCTCCTATTGCTGTAACTAGCAGACATGAGGAAAAGAGCCAAGCTACCAAGACTCCTGCTCTCAGGACTGAAGTCCCTTGACTTAAAAATTGCTTTCACCTTAAATGAGCAATCAGTTCACCAAAATAAAATGCTAGGTGAAAATTTATTAGACAAGTTTTCCACTGACCAGTGTTTTTATTTGCTTATGGTCCCAAAAGATAGTGATCAGAGCCCTGAACACTGGGCAACAATGGAGTCTGAGAATGATTTTTTCATAATTCCATTACTAACAGGGGTATTAATACAGAATGCATCACCCACAGCTTTTCAGGTTGTAAGATGAGGAGGTGAATGGTGGACAGACTAAAGAGCAGAGATTTGATCCAGAGGGAAGTTGTGAGAAAGAAAGAAAACTACCAGTCCCAATATGTGAACAAACAAGTGTCCCCATATTGCTCAGATGCTGATTTAGTGAGCAAGAAAAAAGCAAAGAAATGCTTCTTTCAAAGACATTTGTGAATAGGCAGTAGAAATACATTGCATTATTTTAACCATGTTTGGTGAGCATTTTGAGTGTTGGGTGGAATTTGCTGCTGTTGTAACACAGAGAGATGATGCAGGCTAAAACCTCTTAGGAGCTTCCAAAGTTGAATTGCCTGGCTCTCCATTTTTTCTTTTTATTTCAGAATCGGCATGCTAAAATATACTACGGTGTTTTTACCATAGTTAAGGAATTGAGGTTTTGAATCCATGGGAAAACTGGATCTGAGCACATGCAATCAAATTCTTCCACGAATTATGCTTGTGCATGTAAACACAGCATCACCCCTGCCGTAGCCCCAGTGCGCTTGCACAACTCCCAGGGACTGATTGAATGTTAGTAATCTGCTTCTTTGTTTCCTCCTTCTACCCAGCTTCCCACAGCCACTCCTCTGCTCCCACATACAGATGCTGAAGTGTTAAATATTATCTCTGTGCTTGAGTAACATGGCCATGGCATTCAAAGAGATCTCACACACTGCACATTTGAGCAAGAAAGGGCCTGTGCAAACTCCCTGTACCTTTCTTTTTCTCCCACAGCGGACCTGTACAGCCTGCTCGTGTCTCTGCCTGTCTTCTGGTATCACTATTGGGATTGCTCATTGATTTCAGTGAATGCTTTCTTCTGGCTTTCAAATTCAACTGCCAGAGGATAATTCATCTCTCAAAAATGTTGAGAGGTGGGGACCGCAGTAACCCTGTCTGGAGGGCGGGTGTCAAAGAGTAGCTGCAAACACAGCATAGAACATGGAGGAATTATATTAAAAGGAGAGGCTTTGCTCAAATCTGTTGAAAGTTTATTTCTCTTAAGAGCTGGAGCTCGTATTAGTATATCACTGCCATCAATTTCTAGTTTTCTGCAACCATGGCTGGTTTTCCACGGTGCTGAAAAGCTTGCCAGCCACCATTTTCAGAAGAAATACTGGCTCAGCTTTAGTTTTTAAAGTTTAAGAAACAATTTAGACAATATCTGTTAGGCAATGCTCCTATTATCGATGAAACAGATAATCAAAATATTAAGATATTTTCAGGCATGAGAGCTAGGGTACTTTGAACAATTTTAACATTACATGGTTTGTTTCGTATTAAATGGGAACCAGAGAAATATATCCATCTTTTACCATAGAATTAATTAGATGTACATACATCTTCCCTCATTTAAAAACAGTTCTCCTATAGCTTGTTTTACCTTTTAGTTAGAGCAGGCTAAAGATACATGACCTCTTCAGTGCTTCAACTAAGTTGCTAAGCTACCTCAAGTGTGCTGCTTCCAGTCATGTAACCTCATCCCACAAATATGAGTGGCGAGCACCAAAACAAATGTGCCCCAAGAACACAGAGCACAAGCAGAAATTTGGAGGTGAGTGATAGCTGTGGGTGGGGAAAAAGTGTGCTTTTCTTTCCATTGTTATAACCAATATTACATTTTTATGACAACATCTAGAGAAAAATCAAGGTTGGAGCATCATCTGGATAGCTTCTGGGTGAAGAGAGGAAATGGGAAGATAAATGGGAATGAGAATGGAGAAAATGTGCAGAGAAAGGGAGGAGCCAGGAGAGGGATAGACAGAGAGACAACCAGAACAAATAGGGCAACACTCCCTGGAGGAAGCTTCTCTCTATTCTTGCCGGCCTCTCCTGCTCTGTGTCCACCCAAGTAGGTGAAGGGGAGAGATCCCTGTGTTCTGGGCACTTCCAGCATGGAGAGGTTCACAAAAGAAGGAATGATGAGTGGCTGCTTGCCAGGGATAACTTGAAGATTGCACATTTCTGGATGCAGGCATAGAAAATATACCTTGTCTGGGGAGACGCTGTTCTCCCACATCAGTGTTTGTATGATTTTACTCACTGCTCTCACAGTGTAGCTCTGTTCCTTAAGGGCTGGGTGTCCAAGTCCTGTCTCTGGCAGCAGTTAGTGAATACTGTATACTGGCCCAAGGATCAGTAACTAGATAAAAAATGTTTTTGAATTCTGGCTTGCATTATATCTTGACAGGAAAGCAAATCTCACCCTGATAAATGGGTGCCACAAGTTATTTTGTTTGTGTTGGTTGTTCATGTTTCATCTTTATGAAACAATCTATCTGGGGAAGGGACCAGAAAAAATTGACTGAGTTCTTTCTTCAGGTCTTCATAACCATAGGTCTACAGCAAATCCAAATGTAAAAGTAAAACTGCACTTCACCCCAGTGCTGAGATGCTGAACACAGATAGTTGTGCTGCTGCATGCATACTGTAATCCTGTACCTCTTCATTAGCTGGTTCACTTCAAAACCAGCTAATGCACAGAAAATGAAAACATTTTGAGAGGTTATAGGAAATAGACTTTTGCATCAGATACAGACCACTCCTTCCTGGTAGTCGACTGGAAATATTCCTTCAGTTTCCTTGCAAACATTACTCTCAGGTGCAATGACTGACTTTCCTATAGCCTCTATATCTTTAAAATCCATCTGTATTTTAAACTTTGTTCAGCATATTAGTTTTTCAATCCTCAGGTACAGTGCTTGAAGATGTAACAGCAAAACAACTTTTGTCCTGTCTCATCATATTAGTTTGACATTCTTTTCCTCCTTATTCTCAAGGGCTTTTTCTGAGAGACTGCACACACGCTGACTTTCTACTCATGCCCAGTAGCAGAGGGACATCCCTTTGCTTCTAGGGCTTCTAGGCCATATGGACTTCTAGGGATTTATTTATGCTTTTGAGTCTTTTCGTGTCATATGAGCTCTATTTCTCACAGGTCATAACTTTGTCTCTCAATGCTTTCCTTCATCTCTTCTAAATACTGATTTTTTTCTGCCCAGTGCCTTAATTCCTGATGGTAACAGGGCTTCTGAATCAGCCCCATCATCTTTTCCTTCTCAAAAACAGGATTACTAAGAAGGCTATTACCTGGAACAAACTACTTTATCTAGGACCGTGACTTTGGCTCATGTTGGTTTTGGTCCTTCTATTGCTTCCATTTCTTAAAACTTATAAGAAGCTTAGAGGGTATAATGCAACCTTGCAGCACATCTGGAAAATGGACAGCTAAGGTACAGAAAAATAGCAAGGAGACCTGGGAGAGAGAGAGTTCTTTTACTTCCCTTCTCTGTTCTTATTTTGCCACACTTACAAGGCAGCACAAGTTTGTGCCACAGAAGGAGAAGAGTAAATAACAGTCTGAAAAATAAAAATCTGTCAGTTCAGCTGCAGGAATTCTGTAAGATCGCAAGTACAGCTCTGTAAGTTTGCTAATTGCAAATCAGTATTGAAATATTATTCTGAGAAGCTAAAGAAGAGACGCAAATCTCTGGTAGCCTGTCTGCTTTGCTGTAGCAGCTGGTAACTTGTGCTGCATCTGAATCCACTGTGCCGTGTGATGTTTCAGAGACGCTCGGAATCAGCAGCCCCTCCACTTTCTGCGGCTCCTGAGTCCCATTGGCTGGAAAGAAAAGCAGAGGCGGAGAGTGCCCTGAATATTTTTCTCTTCCACACACGGTAAAACAGGCAGCCAGCATGCACTGTCTGACAGCGAGACTGGGGCTTGCAGTTTGAAAATAGTTCCTCCTCTGCAGCAGTCACTTGGCCATTTTATGATCACATCTCTAATGGAAAGGACCAAAAAAGCCTTGCAACATCCCAGTGAACAGGAACTGACCATAGGGGAGAATCTGATGCAAATGTAGAGACTCTTGGGACTCTGTGACATTGATCACCAAGGTAAATGTGATGATGATCAGAAACTGCATCTTTGCATCTTTGAGAGTGTAAACCAGCTCTTATGAGTCTGAAATCTTCTTTTTTCACAGTAGTCAAAGTGTTCTGAACTGCTGCCTGCCTCAGTACTAGCATTTTTCCTTTTTTTTTTCCTCAAGCTGAAAAGCCAAAGAAGGTTTTCAAAGAAATGCCAAAGGAACAGGAGTTTTGAAAGCAGGAAGCTGAAAGGAATCTCCGTAAGATGAATTTCACCCAGCATCGTGGGACACTCCAGCCTCTCCATTTCTGGAACCACAGCCACAGACTGCACACAGGAGCCAGTGAGCCCAGTGCGAAAGGCCACTCCTCGGGAGGCTGCTACGAGCAACTCTTTGTATCCCCTGAAGTGTTTGTGACTCTGGGCATCATCAGCTTGCTGGAGAATGTCTTGGTCATTGTGGCGATAGCCAAGAACAAGAACCTCCACTCGCCCATGTACTTCTTCATCTGTAGCTTGGCAGTGGCTGACATGCTAGTGAGTGTTTCCAATGGATCAGAAACCATTGTCATCACGCTGCTCAACAACACAGACACAGATGCTCAGAGCTTTACCATAAACATTGACAATGTCATCGACTCAGTCATTTGCAGTTCCCTGCTTGCATCAATTTGCAGCCTTCTCTCAATAGCAGTGGACAGGTACTTTACTATCTTTTACGCCCTCCAGTACCATAATATCATGACAGTGAAGCGTGTAGGGGTTATCATCACATGCATCTGGGCTGCTTGCACAGTCTCAGGCATTTTGTTCATCATTTACTCTGACAGCAGTGTTGTCATCATCTGCCTTATTAGCATGTTCTTCACTATGCTCATTCTCATGGCATCCCTCTATGTCCACATGTTTATGATGGCTCGGATGCACATAAAAAAGATTGCTGTTCTTCCAGGGACTGGCCCTATTCGCCAAGGGGCCAACATGAAAGGGGCCATCACTCTCACCATCCTGATTGGAGTTTTTGTTGTGTGCTGGGCTCCATTTTTCCTACACTTGATTTTCTACATCTCCTGCCCCTATAACCCTTACTGTGTGTGTTTCATGTCCCACTTTAACTTCTACCTCATCCTCATAATGTGCAATTCCATCATCGATCCACTTATCTATGCATTCCGGAGTCAGGAGCTCAGGAAAACATTCAAGGAGATTATATGCTGCTGTAGCCTGAGAGGGTTTTGTGATTTCCCTGGCAAATATTAAACTGAATGGATGGATATGTTGCTGTGTACACAACAGGCAGTAAAGACTTCCAAGCCTTCAGATCCTCTTTCTCAGCACAATTTGGTTTAAATCTGTAAGAGTGAGCACCTCTTTCTGTCTCCCTTCCCTCTCATTCTTGTTTCCCATTCAAATAGAATTCATATTTCTGTATAATGTTTATGATGTCTCTAGTTTGTAATTTGTTTTTCTGGAAAGAGAAGCAGCACTTCATACCAGTTTGTAAGTAAGCAAATAAATGTAATGATGAATGTGAAATCCTAACAAACATGAGCAGCTGTAAATTCCAACTGCTGACAGAATAAATATCTTGCCTGACTTACAACACGTATTGGCTGATATTGCTCCTTATTCTGTTGAAGTAATTATAGTTATCCACTACATTATATTCAGCTAAGAATAGAGCATATGTTTCTACATTAGTGGATTAAAGGTTGTCTGAAATTAGAAAGCAGATTTTTCAAAAAGGCTGGTGAAACCAAGAAGTTGTATTCATTCATTCTGAACTTTTTTTTTTTTTTTGCTTCACAGCAGGAATTCTGTCCTTTGTTACAGTTATTGCCCAGAAGAAGATTTTTCAAACACTTACTACACAGACAGTTGAATGCATGGGCTTTGGGCTGGGTTTGTTTTCAAGATGATGATTTTTGTACATCTGAGAGTACCTTTTTGCAAAGTTTAAATTGCTCCCTGGGGCATCAGGTAGTCCTGGCATCTGCTAGACTGGCATCCAGATAGGTTAGCTCCCTCCATTCAGCTATGAAACAGGTACAGTATTAACTTTGACAGTGTCAGCACCAGTGTAAAAATTCACTGAGAGATTTACCTGATGAAGGTAAAGAGGGAACTTCAGTTGGAACATTCAGTCCTTGTTCTGAGATGCTGTGGGGAACAAGGACTCTGTCCTTCAGATGAAAATACAGTCTGGCAGCTGCTTGAATTTAATTCACCTTTGCAGGCACCCAATTGAAGTGTTCTCAGTTTCACTCTAAAATTCCACTCTCTCTACAGGCTGTTTTAAGGACCTCAGGTCCCTGGTATTAGCACTTTTGGAGGCATTTAAATTATAAATGTGAGTCCACAGGATTCTGTAAAGCTGTCCCTTAACATCTTGACAGTATCAACTTCTATGTAAGGACTCAGAAAAAATAATTTATCGTTCCCAGAAAGTATAAAACATAGTGAAAACTTGTAGAAGATCTGGAAAGTTCTGATTTAAAAACTCAAAAGTAAAAAACAACTCACGTTTTAATCCTGAATGCTTGATTTTACCAAGATGAACAGAGAATGAAAAACAGGATAAGCAGACCTATTTACTTTCTTGGAAACAGCTTGTTCTCTTAAGCTGCTTGTTTCTTCATTAAAGAAAAACATACAATGAAAAGCTATTCCAAGAGACCAATGTTTGCTATCTTGGATTCTCCAGACAGAAGCTGATCTTTCAGTTGTAGATAACTTTTCTGGATATTGTAAAACTGTGACAACATTTGGTCGTCTGGTAAAGAGCATGAAGGACTTAGGGTGGGTCTTAGTGTTTTTAACTTCTACTATTTACAGGAAGAGCAAGAAAATAATTTGACTTTGAGCATCAAAGTCCCTTGGTAGACCAGCAACACCAAAATAAGGTCTCCTACACCCTGTTCTTGTACTTGGGCCAATCCATGGACGGTGCTGCTTGCACCACTATTGCCACCCCTGTTGTCTATTCTCAGCTTTAACAAAAGATATTTCCATGTCAGAATGATTGCAGGGTGAAAGATATTGAAATATATTTACTATATTTTCTCTACTGTATTCTTATAGAAGAAGCTATAAATGTTTCAATAATATGTGGTTCCACTGGGTAGAGAATAAAAAAATCCTATAGGAGAATTAAAGCTCAAGCAGAGAAAGCAATGAATGTATTTAAATTAGTATTCTATCCAAAAATCCAGTGGGCTTTACTAAAGGCCTTTCCTTCTCCCACAGGACATGATACAAAAATGCAGGTAGTAAGGAAAGAAAATGCTGATGCAGGCACAAATCCTGCTTGATCTTTGCTTTGCCTCACTTTCTATAGCTGTTTTAGGACTGTAAATTATTCTACTGGGGGCTCCAGCTTTTGCTTTTTTAGTTCATGGGTGCAGAGAGGGCCCAGTGGAAAGTGTCCAAAGAGAAAGATACTACCTTTGGTGCTCTGAACATTACCTTGAAAGTCTCTATTACTCCCCTTATGATGTACAAGGAACAGACACCTCTGAATTCTGAAGAGGTTGTGTTTCTGCAATGGTTTTCTTAAAGTTTCAAAAAAATCCAGTGTGTATCTCTTTTATGCTTATTTGGATTAAGAGTAGTCAAGGCAGCTGTGACCCCATTAGGCTCTAAATTTCATTTATAAATATAATTTTTGAAACTAGCTTATTATAGAGATTCAGCAGCTCTGAGCCTGTTTAGCAGCACTTCTGTGTTTATTTCCTAAAGGTAAATGTATATACGTACTTTTTTTAAAATTAAATCTTCAGTTAAAGAGAACTTTTTAATTTCATGGTATCATTTTGGAGAGTGCAATTCATTGAAATTCCTGCAACACCTGCTACATAGATAATTTTCTTATTCCCAGATAGTCTGTTTCTTCTGAGTAGCTGAATCAGTTTGCCACAACCATAGAAATTAATGTTGTGAAAGTTAAATTAATCTAGCTTGTTGTGGAGTGAGGAGAGTGAAGGATTATTTTCCACATTCAATTTTCTGGAGCTTTGTTCTTCTCTTTGGAAATCCTCCAAGAAAATGTGATTTCTTTCTTTGAGTAACCGGGACTGTAACTGCTTTAGCACTGAGCATTTTGGTCATGTTAGGTAACTATAGCGGCTGACCCTGGCTGGATGCCAGGCTCCCATCAGAGCTGCTCTCTCTTTCCCCTCTGCAGCTGGACAGGGGAGACAAAATATAATGAAGGCTTCATGCACTGAGTCAAGGACCAGGAGAGATCACTCACCAATTACAGTCGTGAGCAAAACAGGCTTCAATTAGAGATATTAATTGAATTTGTTACTAACAAAATTGGAGAAGGATAATGAGAAGTAAAACAAGAGCTTATAAATGCCTTCCCTCCACCCCTCCCTCCCGGCTCTACCTCTTCCCCAGAGTGGCACAGTGAGACAGAGAATGGGGATTATGGTCAGTTCATCCTCTGTTGTTTATCTCATTGCTCAGGGAGAGGGGTCCTTCCCCTCCTCCAACCTGGGGTCTCTCCCGCGGGAGAGTTCTCCATGAACTTCTCCCACATGAGTCTATCCCACAAGCAGCAGTTCCTCACAAACTGCTGCATTGTGGGTCACACTTTCCACAGGGTGCAGTTCTTCAAGGACAGGCTTCTCCAGCATGGTTCCCCAGAGGGTCACAAATCCTACAAGGAAACCTGCTCCAGACTGGGCTCCTCTCTCCATGGGTCTGCAGGTCCCTGCCAGGAACCTGCTCCAGCACAGGCTTCCCACAGGTTCAGAGCCCTCTCTTGGGCATCCATCTGCTCTGGCCTGGGTCTCCTCCATGGGCTGTACATGGATCTCTGTATCCCCATGGACCTCCATGGGCTGCAGGGGCACAGCTGCCTCACCATGGTCTGCACCAGGGGCTGCAGGGGAATCTCAGCTCTGGCACTTGGAGCACCTCCTGCCCCTCCTTCTGCACTGACCTTGGTGTCTGCAGAGTTTTTCCTCTCACATTTTCTCTCTCCTGTCTTCTCTGGCCGCAATTAGACCTGCACAATAACTTATTTTCTTCTTAAATATGTTATCACAGAGAAGTTGCCATCATTTCTAACTAGCTCAGCCTTGGCCAGTGGTGGGTCTGTCCAGGAGTCAGCTGGCATTGGCTCTGCCAGACATGGAGGAAGTTTCTGTCAGCTTCTGCAGAAGCCACCCCTGTGGCCCGTCCGCTACCAAAGCTTGATGATGCAAACCCAGCACAATAACAATGGCATGTTCCTCTGTGGCAAGGAAATGGTTTTGTCTCCACTTTACAGGTGTAAGGATTTACATTTTCACTTCTACTGAAAAAAGGAGGCTATTGGATTTGTTCAGCCTCCTGGAATGAAGTCTTTTCTTGAGCTGGAAATTGATGGTAGTGTTCTCCACATTTTCCCAATAAGTGACTGTAATGTTACACACAAAACTTTTGAAGGAAATGTCTTTCTTCTTCAAGAGGGACATTTCTTTAGCTTTGAAGTAGTTTTAGAACAAAGCAAAAGACTCCAAAAAGCACTTAGAGCCTGTAGTTGGTCTCAGTACAGCAGATTTTGAATGATGATCCAAAATCCCTTTTACATCTGAAATGTGTTATTATCTGGAAACAAGGAGAAATGCTCTGATGGATTCACATTATTGAATGTGCAGCAATGCCTTCAGTCATGCCTTTAAGAGATGTGTGGAGTACATGTTATTAATGCAATGCTAAAATTACTCAGTTGCTGTTAAACTGATCCTATTATACAATGTGTTCATTGGGACCTCCTTCATCCTCAAGCTTAATTAAGCATCCACAAGCTGGTGAAGAATTTTTATCCTGATGTTATTTGTAATACACTGTATTGATTATAGGCTTACATAAGAATTGTGGTTTTAATCTCACTGGAAGGAATCCTCAGAAAATGTACCTTTAGGCATTAAATATTCATTGTTCATCCAGAAATTACTTTAGATTTTAAATGAATATTCTGATCCCTTTCATCATTTCTCAAGTATCCTAAAGTTTTCCCTTTGGACAAAATACTTCTCTCACTTACTAAAAAAATACTTCACACATCATAAGAACCATCTACAACTACTATAGATGTTCATTGTCATATATGTCAGGTTATTAATTGACCCTGCTTGGCTTTTTTTCCTTTTTTTTCCTAATGGTTCTCTTTTCCTAGCTGTTTTCCATATTTTTGCTCACTCCGTGCATTTATAAAGACGTTTTCAGATCACCCCCTTCGAGTTTTTAATGCAGATGTGTTCATCTGTTCTGCTTCTGCTGGTTTGGCTCTCTTGCAAACATTGTTAATTTGTTTCAGTTGTTAGCCTTCATGCTTGGTGTATTTCTGTATTTGTGTATTACTGGACTGCCATCAGTCTGCATCCTCCAAGCCTGTCCCTGTCTGTATGGTGGGGCTGCCTTTGCTCAACAACAAAGCCCCGCACAGTTGCTTGCTCATGCCCCATGCGTGGGATGAGGGGAGAAAATAGGAAGAACCGGAACGAGAAAGCTCTTAGGTCTGGCTGAAAACAGGATTATCACTTACCTACTGCTATCACAGAGAAAACAGACTTGATTTGGGAACAATGAACTTAATTAATGCCAAATTAAAATATTTGCCTAATGATTCAGCTAGTGGGAAACAAATACAAACACTAAAATAACTCCATTCTTCCTCAGTGCTTCTTCCCAGCTACAACCTCTCCTTCACTCCTGACTCCTCCACCTCCTCCCCCTGAGCAGTGCAGAGGATGGAGAATGGGGGCCAGCCCACACCAGCTCCTCTCTGCCGCTTCTTCCTCCTCACTCTTTTCCCTGCTCCATCCCGGGGCCTTCCCACAGGCCACAGGTAACCCCTGTCCCGTGTGGCTGAGCCGGGCCCTGTGCTGGGGCAGCTGGAGCTGCTGGAGTTGGCTGTGCTGCCACCACCCCCAGGGCACCTGTGCTGGGCACAGCATGGCAGGGGACAGCGCTGTCAGCAGCACGGCAGATAGATCCCATCGCTCTGTACATCTTAGTTCAGTTTCACGGAAAACTCCTCACCTAGATCGTGTGCCTCTTTCATGTCCGTAATATCTCTTTTGTGTTTTGATTTTTTTTTTTCCCTGCAAAGAGCTAATCAGCACACAATGCTCCCTTCTTGGGCTCTTTCCTGCTGAAGAGCTCTCACTGTAGAGTTTCAAAATCTGTCATTAGCTTCTGAATTACTGTCTTTGAACACTGTATTGCAGAACCACATCTTATTTCTACTACTTCAGTCCTCAGAAGTCTCCACGTTCCCTAACTGATGCTTAGACAGCCTTTTATGTGGAAATGGCAGCCAGACTTGTACCACCGAGTCCTGTCCCTGGCACATCCCGCTGGACACAGCCCTGCAGCACCTACAGATGAGGCTGCAGACCCCTGTAAGCAGAGGGTCCTTACATAAATCTTGCGTATGTTGTGCCACGTATTGACAAAAAGCCATTTGTGTAATTTTCCAGGTGGCAAAGAGAAAACTGAAAATCATGTAAGTGTGCAATTTGCCATATTTAACTATTTTTTAAACAAATATGCAATAGCCCACTAGAGCTTTATTCTTTGTAAAAGGAAGCGGGTGAGTAAACAGAAGTCCAAATACATTTGGAGCCACTACCAGCAGAGCATAAACAAAACAGTTCATTCCTGCAATAATCTGCAGCAACCATTTTGAAGTGCAGAGGAACTAAAATGTATTATGAACATTATATTTGCTATAAAAATATCTTCTCTTGCCATTACATCTCTGTGCAGTCCTGAGATTTCTTCTTATGCAAGCTCAGGTCATGCAGAGTCCACCCCTCAAATACGTCATAAAAAACACACAGTGAAGTTTCTAAAGCTGTATTCAGTACAGCCTGAAATCTGATTTATGAAAAACAAAACACATCAAACTTTATTTTCTGCTGGAAAGGAGAAAGAAAAGAAGATGTCTGAATTTAAAAAAAATTTAAAATTACTACCATTGAGGTAATTACTTTCCACACTCTCCCAATTTTGCCTTTGCCAAGTGAGTCTGAAAGCTTTCTGGAAAACAGGAACTATGCAGATATCTGTCCAGAGATTTAACTGGCTGTGCATTAACCTGCCAAGTTCTGTCTGACTCCAGGGTTTTTACATTAAGGGATTGAAAGTCATCTTACAGTGTTCACCACACATTATCACTGATATGCTTCAAATTATCTGAATACACAAGCAACCACAGTAAAACTGGAAACAAATCCTGGCTGCACATGAAGACAAATGCAAATAATGCAGGTTGGATAAAAATAAATCTTTACTTATTTTCCTGAAGTTTTAGCTGGGGAGATAAGGTGAATGTAATTACTTTCCTGGTATTATTATTTTCAGCTTCACCCACGGAAATACAATGCTCAAAAGCAACACAGACAAACCTAATTACCCCTCTAAGACAAGGATTGTGGTTGTCTGTAAGAATTGTCTCCAGGTCAAGTAGGATGTTATTCTATGCAATATTAAAGGTATCGCTGGTAGAAATTCTCCTTATTTTTGTACAGTGTGCCAGTGTACCCCAGTACCACTCAGTCTGCGGTTGTCCATCACCAAATAGCTGCCCAAGGCAAAGGACTGAGGCAGTGAATCTTTTGAGGGGTCAGCTGAAGTGAGGGATGACCCACTTTCATTGTTTTTCAAACAATTCCTTTCAGACTTGAAAATCTGCTGGCATATCAGGAATGCAATACCCAACATCTGAGCATTTCAAGGGAGGTTAAACTATGGATTTGGACTGTAAATTCTGTTCTGACCCCAGCATGGAGAATTCATATCTGTGAAGCATCCCTTCAGGAAATTCCGTATTTCTTACTACCTTAGTGGAACCAGGCAACCCAGGCTTTTCCCTTCCCTGAAGGCAATGGATAGCACTTCTCTGGATAAGGAGAATGAGGCATTGGTAAAAACTCAGAGGTAAAATCTGAGCAAACTAGTTTGATTTTAGTTCAGGTTATTTTCTAAAGATGGTTTCATGCTCTTACAGGCCTTTGAAGGGGCCATGTTTCAAATATACCTTTGTGTCAACTTCAGAACTACTGTCTACTGTACAGTAAGAGCTTTGTCAGTAGTAAAACCTATGCTAAAAATGAAAGGAGTGTGGAACTTTAGACACCATGTGCATGACATAAAATACATATATTTTTAGCCAGATATTACCAAAGTTTCAAGAAGGCTTTACCTACTTCTGATTATCAGCCATAGTGAACTTAATATCTCTGATTTTGGATGCCACAAGGTTAGGATTCTTTTTGTATCCAAATATTCTGAATACTCAAAATCCTTTGAGTATTCAAATATTGTGGTCACTTTATGAAGCCTCTGTCACTTCTGCCACATGTAGTGCCTTAATTATCAAACACAGAACTAAAAACAGGGGACATTCCCAACTTTGAAGATTCTCTTTATCTCAACAGTTTTAACTCTGAAAGAAATGTTGTGATTGTCTGCACAGAACTGAAATGTTCATGATGCTTTACACCATATAATTTGGCTGCATGTAAATATTGAAAACCAATACCATGGACAATAATGGGATGAAGAATTCATTTCTCCCTTCAAAAAATCGTAATTTTTTGATTTGTCTGTGGGAGTAAAATCAATGGAGTGAATAAGATGCTGTCTTGTTAAGAGAAATTTAGATTAGAAAGAGGCTTTTTGAAGCAGAATGTAGGATGCTGCTTTACTTTTAATAAGTCAAATGGGGTTTTCTGATTAAAAAAACAATGGAATCTTGGGCTGCATCAAAAGCAGCATGGCCAACAGGTGATTCTACCCCTCTACTCTGTTCTGGTGAGACCCCACCTGGAGTGCTGCATCAGCTCTGAGATCCCCAGCACAGGAAGGATGGGACCTGTTGGAGCAAGTCCAGAGGAGGCCACCTAGGTAATTACAAGGATGGAGCTCCTCTCCTGTGAGGAAAGCCTGAAGAATTGGGTTTGTTCATCCTGGAAAAGTGAGGGCTTTGGGGTCACCTAATTGTGGCCTTCCGGTAGCTGAAGGGAGCCAACAAAAAAGATGGAGAGGGACTTTTTGCAAGGGCATGTAATGAGAGGACAGGGATGATGGCTTTAAATTGAAAGGAAGTAGGTTTAGGCTAGATATTAGGAGGAAATGCTTTATTGTGAGAGTGGTGAGACACTGGAAGAGGTTGCCCCGAGAGGTTGTGGATGCCCCATCCCATTTGGTTCAAGACTAAACTGGATGAGGCTCTGAGCAACCTGGTATAGTGGAAGATGTCCCACCCCATGGCAGAGGGGTTGGAACGAGATGACCTTTAAGGTCCCTTCTGACCCAAAGCATTCTATGATTTTATGACTCGATCATTTTTCTCCTTTCTAACTGGGATAGCACACACATGTCCTCTCTCAAGGTGACTTCTACTCCAAATGAGCTGTCACTCCAAATGAATAGTTAATAACTGTGAAAGTATTTTTTTACATGCTAGAAATATTAAAGCAGTAAGTAAGCAGTAAGACACTTTATTTTATCTGTATTATCACTAGACATTTTAGTTTGCACCACAGAGATACATTGGGAAGACCTATCACTTCAAATTTCCATATTTTAACACTGCCAGTATATCCACCTGTCACGGAATTAGTCACAATTGTTTTTGATGTTTCATCAATCATGGAGCTTGATCTCAGACGTGGAAGGTTTACCTGCCATCTTCATCCATCTTCTGCTTCAATCTTGTGATTGCTATTCAAATGTTGGGACACTCATGTGATAAAGGCTTGGGTGCTCAATGGAAAACTTTAATTTATTCTGAAAAATATTATTTATAACTGTCATTTAGAAGGATGTTCTGAGCTCAGAAAATCACGAAGATAGATGCTCAGGGAGATGAGCAATTCCTTGTGTATCTGGATAAACAAAGAAAAGCAGAGTTTTGAATTTGGGTCCTGAGGTACAACCTTCCACCACCACATGATATTGTGGATACAGCAGGGTAGCCAGCCAGTGGCTTATGAAACACTGGGGAAATGTGTCTTCATAGGGCCACAGTTTTCCTGGGGGATATGGAAAGAAGAGGGAAAATACATTCACATAATTTCTTACCTTTCTGTGTTGCTTTAAGAAATAAAGAAATAATTTTCTTGTGGAAGAATGTAATTTACTACAAAATCATTTAGTCCTTATTTAAGTCAGAGGACCTCTGAGTTCCTCTTGGGCTATATTTCTTGCCTTCTGAGATTTAGTTTTTTATCCTGAATGTTGTAGTCATCATATATTCTTATCCTTATTCCCCTAAATAATATCAGTTAAACTTCCTGATTTGCTGTATCTGCTAATGAAGGAATTCAAAATTCAGCCAGATGTGTCTTTGGCATCCCTCTTTTCTGGTGTGCCTTCACTGACGACCAGGAAATCTCAGCTGTAAATGTTAATTTCCTAATGATGACAGTGGGGGCAAGAAAAGACATTTGTATATGTCCTTTCATTCATTTTCTGGTTTAGAGGCATCAAACATCTCCTTGTGATACAGTTGCTGTAGCCTCTATTTTAGCAAAGGACCAGCCTCAAAAAGATTGGTTGTGACTTAGGCAAAAAATGAAGTAAACCCCACTCAATACAGTAATATTTCTTCTATAAATATGACAGCTACTTAGGCTCAAAATTAACTGCTTGCTGTGACCTGGTGGCTCTGACTTCAGCTTCTAACACTGTTTGGTGTAGAGGCCATTTTCTGATATAATTTCATGAAGGAACACATGAAGGAGACACAAGGAGGTAAAGCTTGGCATATCTCTCAAAACATAGGCACTCCTTTTTTCTTATCAGATGCTGGGACTGCAGAATGCAGATCCTGTATTTTTGCCTTTTTTTTTTTTATACCTTTTCCCTTCTATTAGCTGATACTCTTAAAAGTCTTTAAATATCCTGCAATCTTCTAATTAGAAGGGGAAAAACAAATCTGAGAGGGAAACATTTTTGCAGGCCAGGTAACTACCTTGAGACTCTTGAAATATTGAGTAGAAAATCTTTCTACCTGATTAATCTTACCTTATAAATTAATTTTTCACTCTCACTTTTTCAAAATGGGTGTTCTGGAGCACTAATGTGAGTAACAGCAGTTCCAGGGGTAAGAAGTAATTCAAAAATGCCAAATGTTTTAATGTTAGATGTTAACTGCAGCATATGATGCACCCTCAGGACAGTTGAATGTAAAGTGCTCTGGTTACTGAAGAGCGCTCAGGGAAGCAAGTTCAGTGCCTGACAAACAGGAGCAGAAGCAGCTCTATGACCTTGGATCTAAAAAGCTTTTTAATTTACAAATCCCTCCATCTAACTCTCTAACTATAACACTAAGAGAAACGCCAAACCAGACAAAAAAAACCAAACCAAACCAAACCAAACCAAACCAAACCAAACCAAACCAAACCAAACCAAACCAAACCAAACCCATCTGTCACACGTGCATTGAGATGACAAATTTTTGGCACGCAGTTTCAGCGGTTTAATTACTGAGAAGCCGTATGCCAGAGGAAAGAAAGCATTCCTATGTTCTGTGTTAGGTGAGGATTTTCACTCTGGTTGTATCAAACAGCTGTGTTTCTAGGAGAATTCATTACAAAGGCAGCATATCTTTTGGCTCATGTGCTTAGTTTCTTGGGTGGCACCTCCAGACTCATTCAATTTGCGCTGCCCTCCCCAAGTTCTACATCTGCCAGAAGAGGAAAGGTGGCCGCCTCCTCAGTAGGTGACACTGCAAAGACTGTGTTCTCTTGCTGCGTATCCTGACTCACAACAGAAAACTTCTAAAGCGTAACCCTTGCTGATTGAGGCAGCTGAGAATACTCTTTTTTATGCCACAGACACAGTATTAGTTTAATGAGTTTGCAGTTTAGGGCAAAGGTCAATTCCTTTTTCAATTACATCTCTGCAATTCAAATGAAATAATGAGAACCAGCAACGCTTTTTTAAAAAGAAACTGATTTTTAAAATCATTTTCAGAAGGAATATGTGTGAAGTTGGTTTTTTTTCACAGCCTTTGCATAGCCTGAGTAATAGTCTGGCTTTATAGCAATCCTGCAAGAGACTACGCAGTCCCCTCCAAAAATGTGCTCCTTTTGTCAGTCTTAGCTGGGATCTTTAAATGTCTGAAAGGAATTGCAGTTCCAGGATCCAGGTGGTGAATGATTTTCACAGCTTCGTGTCCTATGAAGTATAATACACAGAGCATTTGTCTGTGAAACTGGGTAGGTTTGGCAGCTCCTGAAGGATTTTTCAGCAGTGCTTCCAGGCTATTACTGTGCTCCAGAGGTCACATAATGCTTTGACATTACCAGTCCAAATAGCCTAAGATGAGCTTCTGAGCTTCCATTTATTGTTGCCCTATAATAGGAAACACAGGGAAAATTTAGTTCCAAGGTGAATTTTAAGATTAAATGGCCTAAAATTAGTAAGAATTTCAACTTCTGGAAGGACTGATACAAAAATAAGTTGAACAATTAAGACAGTATGAGGAACAAGACTAATCTCTTGTGCTAGAAACAGAGATTCAATTCAGAGAAATTTACTTAGACTTTCTTGTTATAAAAGTACTGATGTTTAACAGGTGCCGACTTTGCTAGGTAGAGAGCAGTAGAACATTAGAAATAAGCAGAAAAGCAACCACTTTTCTACCTACAGATAGTTTAATAATTGCTTCTAAGGAGAACCTGGCTTCTAATTACACTAAAAAATGTACTTCCCTGAAATCTGCCCTCAAAATTAATTTTAAAAGAAAGATTACAATGCAAATTAATTCAGGAAATATTACCTATTTTTTAGGGTGTCCTTTGCACTGCTTTTACTGGTCAATTTACTTGGCTGTTGTTAGCATCCACGTTTTCTTTGCTACCATATCTGCAGCATTTCAGGGTAGAAACCTTACATGCATTTTAGTTATATTCCCAACATGCTCCCATGTGCTAACTACAACAGTATTAGTAGAGCCAGAAGTGCAAAAGTAAGAAATATATTTCAACTCTCAAGCACTTAATTTCTTAGATTTTTGGCCATAACATCAGTGCTAGTTAGAACTCTTGCTGCAACAGCCCTATAGGATTAACTAGAACAAGTCTGCAGTAGATTATTTTAAGTACATTGCATGAATCTCAGATTGTCCCTAATGCATCATCAATTTAAACCTGTGCTTATCAGTTTTGGGATATTGGATTCTTTAACAATTTTCAAGCATATCTGAGTTTGCTTTGGTTTAATACAAACTTTCTATCCCTGCTCAACCCCAAGGGAGTGAGTACTCTGCAAAACTTTCTTAGTGATACAGCGGATTAGTTAAATGATCCCACAGATTCAGGATGACCGCTTTTACGTGATTTAGCATTTCTTGTGTCTTGTTTTCTTGTCTGTAAAACAAAATTTAAAATAAATTAACTGCTCTGCATGTCTTTTTATTTTTATTTCATTTCGTTTAGAGAAGAAATATTTGTTACATTAGCTCCTAAATCCTGTAACCATATTGGATCCCACAGTAGTAAGTCCTTTACAAAATTATGATAGACAAACGCCATCTCAAAGACTATTTCTAGAGTAATATCTAGGTAATTTGGTGAAAGGGTATATATATATACACACGTATATGTATATGTATATGTATATGTACATGTATATGTATATGTATATAGTAGTTATTATTAATAATGGAACAGTGGAAGGTGAAATGCTTTGATATGTCATGCTATTGCAATAATTTCCCAGGAAATTAAAGTAATTTCTCTGAAAAATATCATCTCCCTCTCACCCCTCCCTCTCTGTCTTTCAGAAATCTCTGCAGCTTTTGGGGTGGGGTGATTAAATCATTGGCAGGGAAAGCCCAAAAAGATTTCTTTTTTTTAATAGTAAGAATCAGAATGCTTCATCTTTTCATCCCAATGAATTATAGAAACCGATGAGGAGGACTATTGCTTTATCTGCTTCTCTTTAGTTTTTGAAAAACATTTATGGAATACTAGTACAGGAGCAGTGGAAGGAGGAATAATAATATTTATGTAGAGATTATAAACCTCCTTGTGCAATTCTTTAGTTCAGCTCTGGTCTCTTTAAGGTGTTAGGAAATCTGAGCTGACTTTGCTGAACTATGGATTTTGCCTCTGACATTTAAATGCCACTGTTGTTCACATACAGTTACTGGGAATACAGAAAGTGCATTGGAAAATGAAGATAACCTTTGCACCAAGGTTTTCATCCCACTTGCAATATTCTCTGATGACATCTCATCATTTTTTCTTTCCTTATTAATGCCAGAGTGACCATTTGATAGACCCCAAAGGCCCAGGTGCTATTTGCACAAGTTTCTACATGAACACAAAAATCAGATTCTAAACACTCCTCAGAACCCTCTGCCTTTTCCTTCCTTTATCTCTTTTTCTTCACATGATTTATTCTTCCCCAATAAGTTGGACATTATATTGTTGACCATATCTTTTCTTTCCTCAACAATTATTCCTCAATTTTTTTCCCCTTATTTCTGTTCATCCCATCAGAAGTTTCCCCCCTGGGGAGAAGCTGAGCATGGAAGGCATGGTTGGGCAGGCAGAAGAGCAATACTGCAGCTGGAGAACATAAAGCTTGGAAGTGCTATGGGAAGAGAAGGAATTGTTTACAGCTCAGGTGTGATGGAGAGAGGGGTGGGTTTTTGGTTGGGGAGAAGGGGTTTCACTCACTTTTCTTAAAGGTGCAGAGGGAAGAGTGCAAACTGTGTTGCAGCTCAGGAAGGCACAGAGGTGGTGGTGAGAGCAAGTATGGGAAAAAGTAGGAGGTGCTTTGTTGCCAATTCTTTCACTTTGTTTGATGCATCTTATGCAGCAGAGCTCTACATTCTCTGTGCTGAAAGGTCACTGCTGTGGCAAAGCACACTTTGAAAGTGTGACGAAGAACATGAACTTCAGAGTCTGAAAGCTTTTTCCAGGAGCTCCCCATACAGAAAGGCGCAGATAGCATCACTTCAAAGCTCTGGCTAGCCCTTCACACAATGCTGCCCACCACTGTCTGCTTTCAACTAAATAAACCCAAGTGTGGGGAAAAAAATTCATACTTACAACTCACTTTTTTATGGAATCTTGGGGTTTAGTTGAAAAAGAAATGTTTTTCTCTGTCAAATTCTGTAAGTACATTAATGTTGTTCTGCTTTCACTGCCTCTTATCATCTGAGGTTTATCTGATGTTTCTGGCAAAAGAATTTTCAGTGCTTGCCAGAAAAATGAAAAAATGCACATTTTTCAAAGCAGTTTCCTGTGAGATTAGAAAACAAAACATTAAACATTGATTCAAAATTGAAAGCTGAATGTTTAGACAACACCAACAAATATGAATTATCACAAATGCAGCTTCTCTTTGGTCAGCTCCGATGTCCTTTCACGTAATGTCAATAATATTCCTGTTTCAAACAGGTGAATTGTTACATTTGGAATGCATTTCTGTTAAGGGAATCCTGTGTTACATGACCTTGCTATATAATTTAAAACCACTTCTAAAAAAGCTTAGATTTCTTATGAAAGGGTTGAATTCCTGCTTTATTTGAATATGCTGACTTTATTAGGTTTAATTTGTATCAGTATCTCTGTATTAGAAGAAAGAGTTTTATTTTTTTTTACTTGTAAGATTTCTTAGGTAAGAGAAAATCAATACTTAAGGGAAATAAATGCAATTCATCACATCTCCTGTATTACCTTTATTTATTACTATGACAATGTGTAAATAAAGGAAATATTTAGAAGTTTTTTAGACTGGGCAAAAGCTTCACAGTGAAAATGTAGCAGTCATTTAAGGCACTTTTCATTGTGCTTTTAATGCATAAGTACAAAAACTATGAATTTGTTGGAAACAGGTTAATTTTTATCATGTACAGGAATTAATAATATGTCTAAGGTGTCAGTGAAATGTACTGCAAGACAGAGGCTTCTGTGCTTTTTGTTATGTTGCCATTGTCTGAACTCTCCTGGCTTTGCCAGATAATTAATGATGATTGTAAGTGTAGCTTCTTAGGCTTGGTCACGATGGAGGTGGAAAGATCTGCCTACGCAGAGATGACACAGCCTGGCTTAAGTGCAGAAAAATGGACTCTGAGATCTCCGGGATTTGAAAGAGAGGTCTGCAGTACCACTGAACCACAGGTAAATGTGAACCAGAATGAGCGTTTGGCAGCAATACTAGGGAAAAATAAACAACTTATGTCCTAGGCAATTGTCTCGTATAAGTAAATTTTTGCTTCTTGCAAACTAAATAATTTGAGAACTTTAAACCAAAATAATAATGAGGATTCAACATCTTTAAATTGCACCCTGACAGTAGATATAGCTCTAGGTAAGTGAAATACAACCCCAAATACTATTTCATTCTAATGACAACAATAACTCCTTTGTGTCACTCGGGTAGGAAAGCTCAGGTGTGTTACCAGAACTCAGGACTAGACCCCAAAATCTGTCTACATGCAATTGGGATGTCTGAGACCTGTTTGTTTGGATGCTAATTACTTTTTTTAGCTTGCTACAGGTTCACTAACTTACTGCAGATATTTGGTAGTTGCTTTATATTTGAAACAAATTTCCAAATAGGAGAACTGGATACTGTTCACATTACTTGCACAAGGGAAGAATCAAGATGCAGTAATAACATTTGAAATGCTTTTGGAGGATTTTAAGTTGTAGAAGATTGAGACTTCTTAATCCAAATTCAGAATTTCACTGAAGCACTTTTAGTGGTTCTTTTTTCTCCCTTTTTGCCTTTTGCCTGGCAATCTCATCAGACCTTTCTACCTAGAGCTCATCCTACCTATTATTATCTTGATCCTCTTCTCTGATCAAAACTTCCCTGTCTATGACTTCCAAATGTCTTTGTAAGTTATCTTTCAAGTGAGCCTCGCTGCTTGTTCTCAGTAGACTGTCTGGACAGCTGCTCTAAGTTTCGTGCATGCTCTCTGAAGCTTCCCTGCATATGAAAAAGTTCTTTGTACTCTAAGGAGACATTATCTGACAATTGAAGACTGGGGTGTTAAGCAGAGGTCTGTTTGGAGGGGCTGGGAGAGGAAGGGGTGTTTGAAGAAAAAACTCTGAATCATCTCCTGAATATATTGGAAAAGCATTTTAAAGATCACAAAACTATGGGAAATTAATTAATATTGTGTTGGTTCAACCCTGACAGGACACCAGGTGCCCACCAGAGCCACTCTGTCACTCCCCTCCTCAGCTGGACAGGGGAGAGAAAATGAAATTTCCTGAGCTAAGTAAAGGGAGAGATCACTCACCGATTACCATCATGGGCAAAACAGACTTGACTCAGGGAAATGAGTTTAACTTGTTACCAATCAAAAATCTTAAAAACATCCTCTCCATACTTCTGCTTTCTTCCCAAGCTTATCTTTACTCACAATTTCTGTACACCCTTCCCCGTGGTGGTGCAGGGAATGAGGTTTGTGGTCAGTTCCTCACACATTGTCTATACTGCTCCTTCCTCACACCAATCCCCTGCTCCAAGCTGGGGTCCTCCAGTGGCTGCACTGGATATGTGATCCACCATGGACCTCCATGGGCTGCAGGGGCACAGCTGCCTCAAATTTCTAGGTAAAAAACTGAGATCAAGGCAAATCTTTCAATAAATTTTTACTATCTTAATAATTCTCTCTCTTAAAAGCTTCAAACAATGCTTTGCCTTAAAAGAAGCATATTGATCTACCAATTTTGGGTTGTGTCCTCAGCTATTTGCAACAAATTTTTAACACAAAAAATAAACCAGAGGGCAGTTGTTGTGGGTGTGTCCCTGGATTTCTGGCAAAGAGCAGACCCAGGACTCGGGATCCACCTACCTCACCAGAGTCATTCCCTCTCTCTTTTGTTGTAATTGGTTCCGTATGCTTAGCTCCTCCTCTTGTTTCTCCCCTGATTGGTTATGCCTGTCCCTGGAAAAGGGACTGAAACAGAGGCAAAACAAGCTCCTTGCGTCCCCGCCGCCCCGCGGTGGGGAAGATTCCTCCTCTTCCCTCCCTCCTGACACCTTTACCCCAGACCCTGTAATAAATGGAGAGCAAGGGGAGTTCTCTCTCCCGCTACCCCGTACCTCGCTGAGTTTCTTTATTTTTAAACTACAGCAGGCAGTTGCACAGTGTGACAAGGAGATGACTATCTGCAGAGATTCAGTTGTCCTACCTTTAGAGTTTCAAAAGTTAGGTCTGTAGACTAAATTACTCATCTGCCCTTCCCCCTTCAAACAGAAGAGAAAAAGGTGCCTCTGAAGGGTAACTGATCCCATTTTCAGATAAATAATTGCAGATGTGATCTAGAAATGCCAGTCTGACTTCATTACTTGTCTCAGGCTCCCTCTATAGTCAATTTCCCTGACAGGTGTCACTGGCATGTGCTGCAATGCCCACTCTTTGTCTGAATTAAGAATTGATGTTCTGAAATGCAGCTATGTTCTAAGAAAAATAGGCAGCCAGAGCCCAGGCCTCTCTTTTATATGATAAAACAGAAATTATACATTCTGTCAGAGGGTTTAGAGAAGGAGTAAGAATTCAGATATACTTAATGCTTTGTCTGTATGGAAGTCTGCATTCTTCTCTGCTTAATCCGGAGGATATTTGAGGTGCTTTTTTACATGTCCTGTGTTTCCCAGTGAGCTGTGTGTGAAACCAAAGAATGTGACCTTTGAAATTAGGATTTTGCATTAGAGGCCAGGTACCTTAAAGAAAGCAGGATATAGTCCTCTACTGTGTTCATCCCCTAAGGGCCTGCTGGAGTCTGAAAGCCAAGAAATTTAAGCATCTGCTAAGCACAGTCTGAGTTTCATCAGCTTTCAAATGAGTGAAGGAGCAGAAGAATCAGAATGCAAACTTTGTACACAGCAAAGCTTCCCAGAAGTTGAGTGGGAGTGAAATGACTCTGGATTTTATTTTTAATTTTTTTCATTTGAACCAGAAAGTAAATCTTTTTTGATTGTGTTGTAAATAGTGTGGCCAGGAGGACCAGGGCAGTGATCATCCCCCTTCACTCAGAACTGGTGAGGCCAAACCTGGAATCCTGTGTTTAGTTTTGGGTCCCTCACTACAAGAGGGACATAGAGGTGTTGGAGGGGGTCCAGAGAAGTGCAGTGGAGCTGGTGAAGTGTCTGGAGCACAAATCTGATGAGGTGTGGATGAGAGAGCTGGGGTGGTTTAGCCTGGAGAAAAAGAGGGTTATGGGGGACCTTATTGCTCTCTACAACTGCCTGCAAGGAGGTTGCAGTGAGGTGAGGGTCAGCCTCTTCTCCCAAGTAGCAAGCAATAGAAGGAGAGGAAATGTCCTCTTGTTGCACCAGTGGAGGTTTAGACTGAATATTAGGAATAATTCCTTCATGGAACAGGTTGCCAAGCATTGGAACAGGCCGTCCAGAGAAATGGTGGAGTCACCGCCTCTGGAGGTATTTTCACGGTGGGCAGATGTGGCCCTTAGGGACATCGTTTAGTGGTGGATTTGGCAGTGCTAGGTTAACCCTTAGATCTAATGACCATAGAGGCCTCTTCCAACCTAAAAGAATCTACAGTTCCATGTTGTCTTTAGGAACACCATTGCCACTTGACAAACAAAAGTCTTTGTCACCAAAAACTCTATCTCTGTTCCACTGAATGTAATGTCCACCCCAAAAATGTGTGCTAAGCGTCAAGACAGAATATTTGTACCATTTCTCACCATTGACTTGGCTTTACATAGAATTTGGCTAAGTAGCAAAAAGAGAGATGGGATTAGTTATTAACTGGGAGAAAAGTAATAGCACTATTTTCTAGACAGATATTAGGTAGCTCATACGCATGCTTTAATCCAGAGGGGAAAAGTCAATAAAAAGAGGAGCAGAAAAGCATAATAGTCAATAGAGGAGACAGCAATTTCACAGGAAGTTTATTTAGACTCCAGGATATTTTTCAGTGAAAAATTAAGACTAATATTTAAACTACGTACTTACATACTTATACGGAAAACTGAAGATAATTTAATTTTCACGTTTGCTTCTACACTCATGAGAAGAGATCTCTGCATTAATCAAGCTACATTTCCCCTGAGCAGGTGACATGAGAAACACACAGAAGCTATGGCAAGTTAGGTTTTTATGAACGTAAGTAGGACTGAAATACTAACAATACAGACCCTGAGAGGGAAGCAGGAGAACAGGCAAATTACTGTGGAGATGCTCTGAAGACAAAGGTTGAGGATACTTTATGGAGACAGATGGGAATCATGAGCACCTTTACCAAATACCTCTTTCTGTTTGGATTTCTGGTGGAGTTTTTTAGCTCTCTTTTATTTGAAATCATTACACTGAACTATTCATGTAGCCTCTGGAGCTCCAAAATAGCATATTTCTTTGAGAGCGGGGACAGAAAAGAGGTTAACTGGAGCTTTACTTTCTGTTTCCATGTTCATACTTTGTGTATGCTTGTGCTCCCTGCTTTTCTGTAGTTCTGCAGTTTCTCATTTTAGGCTCATTGACGATACCTCTGGCACCACGATGAATGTCTCTCTTCAACGTGTGAGGAGTGAGTATTCTGTTAAAACTTTTGACAGCTCCACTTGTGCATCTGCTAATGCAATCACTGCCTCTTCTGCATCATCTCTCTCACACAGACACTTTCTGGGAAGTGGAGTAGGTGGGATGAGATGACTTTTCTTGTTGCAGAACTTCCAGGGCCATTCCTGTCCCCTTTGCTGAGTTCTTTTTCTGTCACTAATGGCATGTTCCTTCCTTCTATCAGAGCAACAATTTTGGCGCTCCTCTTTTTCTGTCTGTAGGTGAGTCTTCATTACTGGAGCAGCTGCTGCTGTGTAAATGGTCTTTATTCTAATATAGCACTTACTGTTTCTCTCAGAATTTTTTTCTATAAAACCTGTCCAGTTACATGATTTTGGGTAAGAGTTCAAGAATTAAAAAAAAAGCCGAAAAGGGGTGGCTCCCAGTAGTGTATTGTATATTCTGCTACTGAATGTGCCAGCTGTCACCCATGAACTGAGATGCAGAACTGCCATGGTAGAATGAAACATCTTGGCAGAGGTCCAGAGCACCTCTCTCATCTAGAAGAGAAGCAGGCATGAGATTGAGTCTGATAAGTAAAGCCTTTATCATAGAATCATTAAGACTGGAAAAGACCTTCAAGATTATCAAGTTCAACCTTTATGATTAATGGCTAATATCCCTTCCCTCATAGTAAACAGTTTTGCAGCTGTAGATTCAGGAATCTGTTTGGGAATAATTTTTGTCCCTAATTTATCAATAGATCAAGGCTATTACTCTATCCTGTGCTTTTTTTTCTTTCTGCTGGAAAAAGGATGGATAATAATGGACCCAAACTACTTTCCTGAATATTTCCAAAAGACAGTAGTGTCCTTGAGGGGCTGATAAAGTGGCTTTTTAGCCAGATTTCAAACATACCTACCAGCACTGCACAGGAGCAGCGAGGAGATGTGATCAGGATGTTCATGGTTTGTTTGGTCCATTGAGATTTACTGATAGGTAGAACTTCTGCATATTAGAACCAACTAAACAAAAATATTAGGAATCAGAGATTTTTCTTGAAGCACCTCACTGCTGGATCTTGAAAGTATTTTTTCTATGCAAGCATTCTTGGTCAGAATGGTCAATTTTGTCCTTCCCTCTTTCAGACCAGTCCAGCACCAGAAACATGTCTAGGATGGTAACTGTGAAAACTAAACCCAGACACAATCAAGGTGAGCTGATGATACTTCACATCCAAGGTAAAACTCACAATCGCACACAATGGATTTAACCTGTAGGAGTAAATATTTACCATAACATTAATACATCCTGTCACTGCCTCTCCCTAACCTGCTAATGCTTCTGAGTTGATAGCAGGAATTATTAAAACACAAGGTGTTGAAGAAATATTCTGCTATAATCCCTTATGGAAGAACCACAAGCAAAGCAGATGTGACACAGAATGGCAATTGGCCTGGATTGCTTGATGTAAATAAAGGCTGATGTATTCCAAAGTGCATGGCACCCTGAGATATTTTGTAATGGGAAAATAGATTTTAAAAAAAACAGAGAGATTATTATGAAACTGTTTTGTGTTGCCTTTCTCTGAATGAGGCCTTTTTTTTTGCTGATCCTGAATGCAATAAAACAGAAGAAAAAATATTTCCTCCCTCTAGAGTTTCCATTTTCTCTGCATTATACTTCCGAGTATGTCATGTCCTTTTGACTAATTTTTTCTTGTAGATGAAACTGCAGATCTGCTGCTTTAAGATCTCCCTTTCCAGCCAATCCCTCTTACTCATCACTATGTCCTGTCTCAGGGCACTGCTGCTCTGACCCTCCATCCTGACCCCAAGGGCAGCTGTGTGCCTGCTGACTGCAAATCACTGCTCTGGACTCTGCCTGTAATTCCGGGGCCCTGCTTGTCCCAGCCTTGCCTGACTGCAGAGCTCTCCTCACCATGAGATGCACCATTTAGTTGGTTTTTTTCAGACCCTGTGAAGTATGAAGTGTGGTTTCAGCTACAGCTGTTCAGAGAGGACAGAGTGGGAACCAACAATGCAGCAGCTTGTTCCAGTGTCTGTGACATCTGGCTGACCTCGAATGCGATAAATCGACTCTCGAGAGTTGTGAGCCCTTCCCTTATGGCTCTTGGCTTTCTGTAACATCCATCTGTGTGTACATCCAAGCTTTTTACCCACATACAGCCTGCCTCCCTTTCCAACAGCTAATCATCTTGATGGTCTGGAAGCAGCACATTTGTTGATATGCATGGCTTATCCTCAGCAGGCAGGTAAACTCTGACTTTTTCTTGTCTTCATCTTTGCATAGTAGCTAAAACCACAGTCAGACTTTTGCAGGCACCTCCAGGCTGGTCTCGTCCTATTACTAATGTCTTTGCAGACATCTATTGTATTTATTCTTTTAAATAGGATGGAAAGACTCCCTGCCAGGAGCATTATGGATTGTTGAAATAATGAAAATGATGGCTGTAGAGACATTACATAGCTTCTTGAATATGAATAAGAAACTGGTGTCTTCGTAGAAGTACATTTGAGATGCTAGTCAGCCTTTCTTTCTTATGAAAAGCATCATTTCATGCTACTATCTTGCTTTAACATCATTTCAAGTAATGTGGCCAAATTCTACTATATTATTAGGTTTCACAAGACTGTGTGCAGGAAAAAAAAAGGTGAATTAAAACAAAAAAATTTCCTGGAATCATTTTTTCTGCCTAACAGTTAAAATCATAGCAATTTGTCTTTTACACACTAAAATACCCGTTTTTCCATGAAAATACCTGTTAAAATTCATGAAGTCTGCTGTTGGGAAGTGCATATAGGAAGGATCATTAAGATTTATCAGAATGTATGGACTCTAGCCAGAGACAACAAAACAGTCTGGCCTACTGTAAATCCTGTAAGTATTCTTGTGTAAAAGAATGATAGATTTTTGACAAATAAATTGTTCAAAATACCAATAATTTTAATGTTATTTTTAAAAAATTGTTAAAATATAAAAAAGAGATGTATGTGTTTCATGGAAGTTAGAACCCTAACCAGTTACTTGCATAATTTAACTGCATTGCATGCTTTAATATGCATTATTTGTAAAACCATAGGATTACCTGTCAGTTTATCATAGGCTTCAGTGGTTTGAATTTATGTCTCTTTACTCGGTTCATTCTGCTGCTGCATTCTCTCAGTGTAAGCTCTATGTTCAAAAGCTAAGCTTGGCCTATGTAGCTAAAAAATCAGTACAGAAATTGTTTTCTTTAGGTTTTACACAAGAAAGGACTTCTCTTTTTCATTGTAATGAGAGCTAAAACCAAGGATATTTACAACGCATTTATCTTTAGAGGTTTCTTTTTTAATTTAAAGAGAAAATAATGTAAATTATGAAACAGCTTCAAAATCAATAGAGTCCCCAAAACCATGTGTTTCTTGCAGACCAGTGTAGGCAAATAGCTAAGGTTTTGGGGTTCCTCCCATGTAGTGCTCTGTTTGCAGCCCCAGGAGGTAGGTCAGGCTGGCTGTCCATGTACACCACCAGGTAATTTCTGCATGCAGCCTAGACAGGCTTTGGAATGTGGGTGGAGTATGAGGAAAGGCTGAGAATTGAGTTTGTTCAGCCTAGGAAAGAGAAGGCTTCGGGGTGACCTAATTGTAAGCTTCCAGTACCTGAGTGGAGCCCTCAAGAAAAATGAAGAAGGACTTTTTACAAGAGCATACAGGACAGGGGGAATAAAGAGAGTAGTTTTAGATTAGATATTAGGAAGAAATTCTTTTCTACAATGGTGGTGAAGCACTGGAACAGGTTGCCCAGGGAAGTTGTGGACGCCCCTTCCCTGGAAATGTCCAAGACAAGGTTGGACAGGGCCTTGAGCAGCCTGGTCTGGTGGAGGGTGTCCCTAACTGTGTCAAGGGGTTTGGAATGAGATGATCTCTTCCAACCCAGGCCATTTTATGATTTTATGATTACTAACACCTTTGTTCGAAAAGAACAAGCTTAAACTTCCTGCTTTGCTTTATGTGATCATTATATGGTCCCTTCAGCACAGAATCATGTGCTGGCTTGTTCTAGGGGAAGGTCAGGATCTAATACAGGTTTCTGGGAAATGTTTTTGTCTGTGACTCTAAGAGCACTGTTTGTGTGTCTCTCAGTTTGTTTTAATGAATAGATCCCAATGCCATTGTCGTGGGTTTGACCCTGGCTAAATGCCAGGCACCTACAACGTTTGCTCTCTATGCTCTCTCCTGCTGCAGCTAAGCAGAGGAGAGGGAAAATTAACACAAAACACTGGACTTATGAGTTGAGACAAGACCACTGATAAGCAGGACGCACGAGATTTAGGGCAAAAGCAGGCGGGAAACTTAAAGTTGCAAAAAAAAGTGATTTATTAATCTAACAGAGTCGGAGGATAAATCAGAGGTAAAAATAAGCTCTCAAGACACCGTTTCTTCACGGACCCCCCCTTCCCTCTTAAGGCACCGCTTCCTAGCTCACTCCCTCCCACCTTTCCAACTAACCAACAACTCCCGGGCAGGGGCAGGGTGTGGGTTTTTTTTTCTTAAGTCAGTCCATTACAATTCTTCTACTACAGACACTGTTTCTCTATTCGCCCCCTCCCTCCATTCAACCAACAGATCCGGGCTGGGGCAAGATATGTGGCTTTTCTTAGTCAGTCCAACGCCACAATTCTTCTGCTACAAATGCTGTTTCTCTACTCACCCCTCTCCCTATTAAGGCCATTTCTCAGCTCACCCCCTCCCTCCTTCCTTCTAACCAACAGCTCTGGGGTGGGGGCAGGGCATGGGGGTTTCCTTCGGTCAGGGTCAGTCCATCAGGGGAAAAGAATCCTCTACTTAGCCATGGGGGTCCCTCCCACGAGAGACAGTCCTCTGCGAACTTCTTTGGCGTGGGTCCAATCTCACGAGCAGCCCCGCCCAATTGCTGCTGTCTGAGATTCTCTCCAGGTTGCAGAATTCCAAGCTGAGGCCAGGCTGTTTCCATCCTGGGAGCAAGGCCTTTCTCTCCTGCAAGGCCTTTGCAACTCTCAGTCTCTGGGACTCCCACTGGATCACAGCTTCCTGCAGGCTTCCACCTGCTCCTCTGGCGTGGGCACCTCCCCACAGGCTCTGGGGGGTTCTCTGCATCCCCTGGACTCCATGGGCTGCAGGGGGACCACCTGCTCCCCCACGGTCTTCACCACGGCTGGCAGAGGGTTTTCAGCTCTGGCGCCTGGAGCACCTCCTCCCCCACCTTCTCCACTGACCTTGGTGCCTCCATGTTGTTCTCCCTCACATATTTTTACCTCCTCCTCCTCCTTCCCTGGCTAAAAAGAAGTGCGTGTTCACATTGTTTTGATTTCTTCTTAAATATGTTTTCACAGAGGCGTAACTAACATCTCTAATTGGCCCAGGTTTGGCCAGCAGCATGTCCATCATCTTCAGAGCCATCAGAGATTGGCTCTGCTGGACATGGTGGAGAAATTTCCAGAATCTTTACTCAGGACATGCAGGAGCCATCTTTGTACCCCACCCTATCCACTGGCAAAAACTGGGCCAGGCAAAACTACCACAGCCATCTCATCTGTGGTCCTTCTATGCGCACTTATGTCACTTCTATAAGCTTTCTTTTTCCACAGCACAAACTTAATTTCACACTGATTAGGTTTGATTTTGCAGAAAAATTACTCACAGCGTGTCTTTGTTTCTGTTTTCTCATCTTTTCCTATAATTTACTTTGAAATAAACAGTTAAATATTTGCTTTCTTAGTCTGTATTCATAAGCTTTTAAAATTAAATATAAATAAAAACCTTTTTAACAGTATATTTTATTCTCCATCTTGCCCTTTTCATGGGCTTATGGGCTTATGCTGTCTCATCCTGTCATTAGTAAATAGCGTCAATCCAGCTGCTTATTATTCAAAGTAATGGAACAATTCTTTTCCCTATGCTGCACACACGAAATGCAAACAAATGTTTTCTATTTTGGGTAGTGTTTTTTAAATTTCCTTGTAGGGGACTTCGTAAAGTGAAATTTCACCAATGGAAAAGAGGAGAAGAAACCAGGACAGGACCTAGACAGTAAGATGCCCAATCAGCTTGTTGCTGTGCAAACTTCTCTCAATCATTTGGTTGCTCCAGTGACCCTTAGCACATATGGGTCATCTTACTAAGAGCAGGGAGATGTGCTGTTGGGAGAGAGAAATGTGACAAACAGAGCAAAATGGTAGTAAATATTTTCTTCTTTTTGGTTAAGCCACTTTGAACTATTTATTTTGGGACAAGAAAGAAGGAATTAATTCGTATGATAGACAATCCTGCGGAAGCTTTGAAAGTTTTTTGAAGAAATACATCATTGCAAAGCCAAGCTGTCATTGACTTCAGAGAGAGGGGTGATTGTGTGATCATGCAATTAAAGGAGAAAATAAAAAGAATAATCAAGAAGTTTTCCAGTTACTACCCAAATTCGTGTTTTAACATAAGAAATTGAAAGACAAAGCTAGCAGTAACACTACAAAGCAAATAGCACCAATGAAAATGTTCCACATGTCTGCTGTTATTCCTGAGGCAGGGAGCAGCTCTGGTGGGAGCTGTGCTGCACTCGGGAACAGCTCTGCAGTCACTCAGCCGGGGCTACTCCCTGCCTTGGATGTCTGTGGCTGCCAAGGGGAACGGTGAGCCTCTGCACAACGCAGCAGTGCGATTTGAAGGTGTAGTGACCTCCAGATTTCTTCCAGGAACAGCTAATAGTCAGTACAAAATAGAGTTTCATAAAGTATATAAACCAAGAATAATAATCAGCTGCTCATTTCATGCCCTTGGGCTTTTCTTTCCCAGAACATTCTGATCGCACTGTTAGTCTGAAACATTGATGGCCAAAGTGGTTGACTCAGTTCTTGTTTCCTTCACCTCTTCTTGACCTTAAGAAGGTGATGTCTTATTCTTCTGTAAAATACTTGGCTTAAAAATACTTCCTCTGGTACACAACAAATTGATTTTATATTTATTTTGGACGATTTTGTTCCATTTATTTATTTTTACTTTTCATTGCTCCATTCAGGATATCCCCCATTACTCCCCATCCCACACAGATATGACAACATTATTGGTTAGAAAATACTCAAAACACATTCTTTTTTGATTGCTTCCAGTTTTCAGATATCTACTCTTTAAATTTTCTCCTTTTAATTTTCCCAAAATGATTCTGTTACACAATTTTATGATGCACAACTGGCTTGACTGAACTCAATCCCAATATCTAACACTTTTTGTCATACTGTAGCTCTGCAATGAAGCAGCAAATCAGAGTTCTGATATTCTTCCAGCCCTTATCTGTGCTGCTGGAACTGCCAGGAGAGTTTTTGTCACTTGACAAAGCCTGGTATGATGATTTCATGTCACTCTCAGTACTTGAGAGGATGTTTCTTTCAGAGGTGAGGTTCATGTAAAATCAAGTGTTCCCATCACTTTCAGCTGCCTCCTTTTCCTCAGCCAGGCACTCATCTTTCTCTGCAAACTTAACATCTCTCAAGAATTTCTGATCCAACTTGTGATACTGCACATGTCCTGCAATCACTGTAGCTTGATTAGTTTTTACTTCAGATTGAACCAATTGGGTTCCTGTTAATTGAAACTCCACAGAGAGTCTGCACACTTCTAACTGCATTTCTGTCTTCATCCTAGGAGCCTATTCAAGCATCACCCCCCAGCAGTTTTTTTTCCTTCATCTTTTAGGTGACCCTGGTAAGAACTAAGCAAAACACCGGATTGTGTGCTCTATACAAAGGTCATAAAACTCTCTATGTTCAGTTACTTTTATTGAAAAAACTTTGCTGTTTAGTTAATATCTTTACAATTGATCTCCTGTCAGAGTCACCTCACTCTGCACCACTCAGATACGGTTTTGGTGTGACATAGCAGGGTCACAGCAGATGTGTCTATATTATGGGAATTGCTACAGAATGCTGTAAATTGAAGGGTAATTTTTCAAGAGAGTCAGACTCCATTTTTTTTTTTAAGCCGAAGTCCAATAGCTACCAATAATGTCTAGCATCTCAGCTGGAACAGGCATTGAAGTTTCAGGTATTGTATGTTTGTGTAGGGAGCCTTTAAGTGCCAATTACACCATGTGATAATAAAATACGTTTCCCTTTGCCATCTGTGCCTGTGAGAGGATAAAGAATCCAGGATTTTCACTCTAGAAGTTGTTCTGCTTTTGAAACCACTATCATCCTGTATTTCTTCTTTGAACAGTACATTCTTGTTTCCATTTTTTCTGAATTTGTCTTCGTGATCTCAGATATAAGGGTTTTTTTTGTAAAATGTATTTCCAACAAAACCAGCTCTCCTTGTTCTCTGATACTTGGATACTTTTTGAAGCACTCATGGATGCAATACTTTTCCATGAGTTTTCAACATTTTACTTAATTTTCAACCTTTGCAGAAGCCCTACAGCCCCCACATGGAGCAACAGATCCTATCTCTGCACTGTCTCAGCAACGCGATATATGACAGCTACAACTCTCATGGACTCCCACTTGTATTAGGTTACTCGGATAAAAGTTTCCAAGATTACGAGCATTTTTTGATTAATACTGTGGTTGTTTCCACTGCTATTTCTTCAGCTCATTCTGGAGTGTGTCCCTGGAAAGGCCTGTTCATCATGATACCCTGGGCTGATTGAAATATCTCTATAGAAGTAAAAAGAAGGTTTTATCCCTGTCAGATTTCAGGAACTTCTTTGTAGACTTGTATTGTTTTGTACTGAAGAGTTTATTACAGTCACTGCACTGTAATAAGTTGCAATAGAAATATCATTTTATAAATAAACCCAAAGGCTATTGCAAGATGCAGTTGAACATACCCAGAATCAAATCAAGTGTGATTACATTGTATTGAGCTGGCACTTGGAAATCTGTGATGAAATTTGGAAAGGGTAATCTTGAGTCACTACCCACCTACTTGAATTTAATTTACATCCTGTGCCAGAGTGACTGAGAAGGCGAACTGGATGTGTGCTGATCAGGAATCTAGAAAATGTCTTACCTCCAAATATCTTCTGTACTAGGAATGAAAAAACCAGAGAGTTATTTATAAATTAGTACACCTTCTCTCACTTCCCTCCAACAGGAAAAGTAGCTTTCAAAATAAAGAGCATTAAAAAAAAAATACCCCCCTCCCCTTTTTTGAACTACACAAGTTCAAATTAAGGCTAAGCAGGTAAGAAAAAATAAGTTTCAGGTATTTTCAGGATCAGGAAGGGGTGGGGAGAGAAAAATGGTTTGCCTTGCCAAGATTCATCTTTTTTATTTTCTTCAAAGTGACAAACCTCCAGTGTCTACTTTTCCTTCTCCCTTTCCCCTATATTATAAAATAGGGCAGGTTCCTTATGGATCCTGAGAACCCAAAGTAAGTTTTGTTGCTTATTTTTTGAAAGTGTGGTTCTTCATTAGATCCACCGGTTTCCAGTGACTTCCTCTTCATTCATTAGTCCTACAAGCATTTTAATTTGGGGTGTTTTGTTAAATAAACGACAGAAAGTGTCAACTATTTTTCATCAGTTTTGTTTCACAACTTAGTGCTACCAATCACAGGGTTTGGTTTTCTTGTGTGTATGGTGACATAGGATGGTTTAATATAGCCTATTGATTTGACTTTTTTATCAAAGTACCAGAGATGACATATCTGTGATTCATGCCCACAAAACTGTGAGTGATGGGTGCATGCTGCAGTATTGGGTCTTTTTAATATATTTAACATGCATTTGATGTGGAGGGTCCCCAGATCAGCAGAAATCATGAACAAGACAGGAAAAATTTCTGATATTTCTGATCAGTGGCGGAAAGTAAAATTAAATATGTTGCTGAGCATGCACTGACACTTGAAGTCCAGAGAGATCATATGTTCTTGGCGTCTCTGCCTTGAACCTCCTGAAATTCACTTCTGCCCTCCTGACACTGTGTTTTTTGGTGTATATTCCCCATTTCATTCTCTCTGCAGAGATGACATCCCTGTCCTTGCTACACCTCTTCCCAGAAAATTTCTATCTCTGGCAAAACTCCTGTCAGTAGAGTTGCTCTATCAAGGACTGGCCAGCCCAGGACTCTGCTGAAGGTGTCTGTATGTCTAAACCTGCCCTTTATTTTCAAGAGTAAATTATCATTCAGTTTGCAGTAGATGAACAGAAACCTGATTAATCACCATGAGTTTATTTTCACAGGTAGACTGCAAGATGTCAATTTTAAAGCAGGAGAGGGACAGAATAAAGTAGAAGAGGGCAGAACAAAGCTACACAGCTTCTGTTTGGTGTTAGTACACAGAAGAATTAAAATTATGCAGATGAACATGGAGGCATAATTTTGTCAGACTTCTTTTAAAAAAAGAACTCACAGTGCTAGTGATAGCTCCACATCTTGTTAGGATATAGATGTGATGAAGGAGAATGAACTCCAAACCATTTTTTGACAGAAACCAAGGGAATAGAAAATTGCTCTAGGAAATCAATTCACTTATACAAGTGGATCGGGGGCAGATTTGTTGGCTGTCTGGGAATTTTTTCTCATTTTGGGAAAAGATTTTTTTTCTGCTTGTCGCCCCTTGACTCTGCCATTCTTAAGCTGCAAATAGATAATTTGCTCTTTCCTCCTGTTTTGTATTTAAGTGGTGGAAGAGGAATGTTGATTTCATTATTCTTCATCTACTTTTGGATGTGTGGCCCAGCCTAAAATATCTTCAATTATTGCTAGTCTGCTATTAAACTTGGCTGCTCCATTGTTTTACAAGAGGTACAGTTCCCTCCCTAATGTGTAACTTCAGCAATACCTGCAGAAACTTCATTTTGTGGCTTTGTTCTGCCTGCGATGACTAATTGCAGGCGCCATAGCCTGTAGATAACCACCTCTTATATACTTCTGCACTAATATCATGCCTCTCTTTTCTGTAGAATGAATGTTCCCAGTTTTATCAACCTTTTATCAACCTTTTATCTCATTGGATTCAATTTTCTGCCTTCTCTTTCATTTAGAGGCAAGTGGCACTCAGAATAAATACCCTTTCAAACATGAAGTTGGACCACGGAATACATAGAAAAATAATTCCAGTTGCAAGGGCTATTTAAATATCTAGAATTTCCACCCCGAAATTGTTTTCAGCATCTTCAAAGACTCTTATTTTCCCCAAATTGAGATGGAAAAAAATCAAAATACTGCACTCCTGGGTGGAGTGGAAACCTTTAGAAAACATAATGATTGAGAGCTGACCCTCAAATGTCTGATTTGGATTTACTGAGTTAAAAAGAGACTCTCCTTCGTGTCTGAGTTTGAAAGAATGTGCCCTAATTGTCCAAAATTGGTTCTATATGCCCACATTATTAAAAGCAGTAATTCAGGGACAGGAAATTTGGCCAATTTCCCATTTCTACCAGCCAGACTACATCTCTTGTTCTGACTAAAAACTCTTGGTGAGCTTTAATAACACAATAATATTGAAAAGAGACACAGAGATTGCCAGAAAAAAAATGTCAAGCCGTAAATAGCTCCGCCTTTGCTTCACCGCAGGCAGGACCAGCAATAACAAACACATCCTGCTGGGCACTGAACCCTGCTCTCCCAGGGTTCAGAGAAAATAACGCTCAGAGAAAATAACAAGCGTATTTGAGCTGACCCACATCATTAAGGAATATTATTCACACAGCAGATCTAGGGTGGGAGGGAAACAGCCTGAGACTGGAATGGCTGGTGGGGATGTTCCCCCCATTTGAGCTTGAGCTTCAGTGGGAAGTGTGGCTGTCCCCTCACTGCTCTCTTCTTCTCATTAGAAACAGTAACTGAGCACCCATGAAAGTCTTAGTGTTATGCACCCAATTTCTTGAGAAACTCAGATATCTGACTAGAGAAGGTAGTTTCTGACACCTAGGATGTCCTCATTTTTGTAATTCATAAGTATTCATGTGAATTCATAAGGATTCACATGAATTGGTGGTTATAACAAATAAAAAAGCTATGTAAATCTAAAGACAATTTATTTAATGAGTTTTCATCGTCTTGCTGAAATCAATATAGCCATGAATGCAAAAAATCATATGAACCATATTTACATATGACCATCCATCTTCACATAACTTTAGCTAATGGAGACCTTTCTCTGATTTTCAGGCAAATTCTTTTGAAAATATTTTTATTTTGCTTTTCTTCATAGAGAAAGAAACCCTCTAATATTGTGTCATAGGAATTTTTAATCTAAAGTAATTTTATGATAAATTTAACAGGAAACTTCTGTCCTTTCCCAACCTATGTTATATCCCCAGTGGTAAAAGTCCAGAGTAAGAGAAATAATAAAACTTCCTTCTTAGAGGCCACCAGCTGGAGGATACATTTGATTTATTCTAAATAAGATAGGTACTCTTTCCAGGCCCATATCATTCTGACTATATGTTTAAACTTGCAAGGGATTACTAGCTCAAAGTTAACCTGAGCGTGGAACCCAGAAGTATGGAGTCTGGGAAGACTAATCACCATTTAACTCCTTTGTTCTGCACGAATAGATGGTATGTTTGTAATTAAATAATTCGTTGTTTATCTGGTCCGTCCCTTTGGTTCCACAGATAGAGCGTTACTCTCAAAGAACAGCCTGGAGGTCGCTGTAGTTGTGAAAATCTCAGCATGTTTCTGACAGATGTAAATGCTGTCTTGTATAATTGATAAAGTTTTATCTCCTCTGAGCTATTTTTTAAGAGCTGGGATACAGGAACCTGCTCTAAGTTCAGTATGTAGCCCCATAACTGGGCCACACAAGCAGAAATAAAATCATAAAGTCTGAACTGTCTGGTGTGTGGTTTTCTTTCACACAAAAAGAAACAATAGGTACTGCCCTCCTGAGCATTTGGGGTTCTAAACTGTAATTTGATTGCCCTTGAGCTCAGCAAAACAACTTGTTTATCTAAATAGATTCCAAAAAAGGCATACCATCTGATGAGTAAATACCAAGAGATTGGTATAGGGCCAGATCTGCTGCCCTTTTTATTACACTGTTTGATTAGTCCTTTGAGCAACTGAGTCATCAGCTTCACTGAAAATTCATTTTAGTTAGTGCTATCAAAATTCATTTTTTCCTCGTGTTTCTTCTACAATAGATCAAATAACTCCTTACAATGTTTAGTATTCTAAATTATTTTGCATTTTCTTGCTGTAGAATTAGAGAACGAATACTTAAAATTGCCTTTTGGTTTCTC
The DNA here is from genome assembly GCA_036785705.1 of Acanthornis magna. Taxonomy (NCBI): domain Eukaryota; kingdom Metazoa; phylum Chordata; class Aves; order Passeriformes; family Acanthizidae; genus Acanthornis; species Acanthornis magna. Next base: position 13,075,523 of record JAWUZG010000025.1, read on the forward strand.
TTTGACAAACTTTAGGAGAACAATCCATTAAGCTTTCTCTGTAAGAGCCCGTTGCCAGCAGTCAGATTAACCATAATTTCTCCACTTTTCTCTGTTGCCTAGTAAAAAAGATAGTGAGAAAATACATAACAAGGAAATTGCATTTTGACCAGATTTTTTAAGACTTTTGAAGAAGAATACAGTTAAAACACTAAAAGCATACTTGTTTTACAGTTTGTGGTGATGTGAATGGTCTAGTACAAAGCAGTTAAATCTCAGGCTTCCTGCAGTTCTTCTATTGACACATTTCTTCATTTTTGCAAACAATTAATCTTGCTTCTTATTATGTGTGTTTAGAGGTAAGTGGCAAGAATTCACTATTGTGAATTCTTACCTCAATCAAAACTAGCTCTTCAAATACTTAGGAAAAATGGTGTGGCAATGCCTTGGTTTTAACAACGTAGAACCCAATGAAATAGGTTTAAAAGTCTGTACCAATCTATCCATTATATGAAAGTAATAGAGGCTTTTGTAACATTTCTAAAGAAAAGAAATTGGCACCCTTTTCCATTCACATGAAGACTGTAGTGTCTGTTTCATGTCAGATATAAAATAAAATATATTGCCACATGACTCCTCTAGTGAAATAGAGTGGATAGCACAGCTTTATAGACTTGGAGATCGACAGCCAGAAAGAGAGGCTGATAGCATTCTATGCTCCCTTTCTCCACTCAGTTCCACTTGAAAGAAGCCAGACCTGCAGGAAGGGGGACCTGGGGCATGGGACCCTCTGCTGATGAACAAATCCCCTTTTGGACAGAAGCTGTGGGCACAGCTGGCTTCCCCCAGTCTGCAGCTCCTGTGACAAACAGAAAATCCACAGGTCACATCCTGAGTTACAGCGCACCTCAGCAAAGCATCCTGCACCCTGGCAGTGGCCTGGAGGGGCAGCCCTGTGGTGAAATCCTTCAGGGACGGATGAGGCAGTACTGATGACCTGTGATTAAGGAAAGCCCCCTGCCTCTCTGACCTCACCAGATCCTTGAAATTGAAGAGAATACTTGCCAATACCTAGTGACAGATGTCATTTCACAAAAACCATGTGGGTTAATTCTGCTGTAAATATTTCTCCATCACATTAGGAAGATATCATGAGCATTTGATAATATACATGAATTACATATCCATCGCCTGCTCTTCTCTGATCCTTAAAAACACAGCTCTGCACTTCACAGCCTACTGGGTGCTGACATTGTTACAATCCGATGTCCTTTCTGCTTGAGGAACATGGCAGCTTGAGATCTAATTAGCCTGTGCCACTGAAAATCTAATTATACCTATCCTTTTTCTTGCCAGAGCTGACAGCAGGTTGAAACCTTTGGCAGGTGTTTCATTTCCATAACTATCTGTGCACTGCGCTGTATCTCCTCCTGTGAGCCCACACGCTAGCTGCTTGTCTGATGGCTGTAATGAGAGGGGCTGGCTGAGGTGCCTTCCCTGCCTCCTGTGATCACTGACAGTGAAATAAACAGCCTGGCAAGTATATGGCAAGCTCCCTGCCTGCTTGTTTGTGCATATAAACATAGTAGGGTTTTGGTTTTTTTTGCAGACAGGAGGTAAATTTGTGGGGCAAGAACTCCTTTTTGAAGACTTTCTCTAGTGTTAGAGGTGATCGAGCAGGAAAAAAGAGAGTGCTTCTCAGAGCAGAGACATGCTTTAAAGTATAACTGGATTGAATTAGATGGGATTTCTCAGAATTACTTATAAAGGAAGGGTCAGAATTACAGAGAGGATGATGTGAAGAGCACTTTTCTGGGAAGATTTCTAGCTTCTCATTCTAACACACGGGACAGCAATGTAAATGGGAAAGTGAGCTGCTTATGGCAGAAAAACTGCAGGATGACAATTGATAACTCTGGGTTTCCTTGACCATTATTTGGGAGGGGAGGAAGGATGACAACACCAGTAGGGTGCTGAATTTTCTCAAAATAAGCTGTTGGCAACAAAAAGCCAGACAGCCCAAAAAACTGTGTCACTTAATAAATGCTGTGGGCTCCCTCGTCAGCCATAGTCATGGGGTTTAGCTGTTTGTTTGCTCTAATTCTTTCTGGGAGAAGCAAGGGCAGCCTGAGAATGGGGTGGAGGCAGGCAAATCTAACAATTCAGGTGGTTGCAGCTTGCTCCACAAGTGTGGAGCAATGACAGCCTCTTTGCAAATTTAACACATTCAGCCAATTTATAAATTACCAGGCAATGCCAATGCATACTTAGGGCTTTTTGGTGGCTGATTGTGGTAAGATAGGAAAAGGCTGCAGGCAGCCTAGACCTTGATAAGTTACAGCTGTGCTCCGAAACAAGAGGAATAAACAACCTTACAAGGGAACTAAGTAGAAAAGGCACGTGTAGATAGTTTGCTAATCAACTGTAAGGTAACAAGGAACACCTGTTATGGGTGTGGCAAAGAGGGTGTAAAACACTGTACCACAGGATAATAAGGAGCTGAAGTTGATTCTTCCTGCTCTTTTGAGTGCCAGCCTTTTTGTCCGCCCTCAGCTGATGTTTCAGGTCTCAATTGAAAAACACTAGTAAGTACTGCCCTAATACAAGTGTGTGGGAAAAGACTGGTTGGGTTGAAGGCCCTGTGGGGTTTGATAGACTTCTTAAGCCTTCCTCTTCCTTCTCGGCAGAATGTGCCTCTGGGCAGAACCAAGCAGGTGGGATGGGCCTGGGCTGGTGCTGTCAGATGTGTGTGAAGCCAGGCTCACAGGGAGCTGGCTGTTCAATAAGGTTGTACCAGGACACCACTGGCCCCATAACCCTCCCTATATCCCCTCCCCCTAGCATCCACCCCTCCCCACACAGAATTGCTAGGAAGAAAGATGGGGAGTTCTGAGTGACAGAGCCATCCTCGCACCAGCTGGTGTCTGCTGCTGGTGATACCAAGCTGTTGGTATCAGTTTTGAAGCCTGGACTGTAATTTTTTTTTTTTCTCTGTATTGATTGCGAGGCTCTCCTCTCCTCTTATCCTTGCTTTCCTGTTCTTTTTTTCCTTTGATATTTCTCCTCTCTTTCTTTTATCCAAACCAGCTTCTGCACCCAGAATAAAAAATACTGGAGGGATTAACCTGGGGAATTATGTTTACTTTGCTTGCCCATTCAGATAAGGCTTATACAGTTAAAGAATACTAATAGCTGCAGGAAGGCATTTAACACCGGGGATTATTTCTAGGTGCCTTTGCTGAGCTGCCCTTAAGTGAGGGGAAACAAAAGTATCCCATTTTACAGCTGCTAAAATTCACATGCTATGCTAAGCCTAGGAACACTTCTGTGTTTACTGGTGTACAAAATGTGTATGGTCTGGCAAGTGAACTGCAGTTGTTGGGAGAAGCAGTGGCAGTCATAGCCCTCTATACTGGGAAGCAATCTATTCATGTGGGGTCTGATGTTCTCTTTCTGCTCAAGCTCACAGTGATGTTATCTCAGAGAAAAATAACCCCTCTCTGTGTTTTTTTTCCCTTCTGCAAGCAAGTAGAGAGCTTTCAATTTTTTTATTTTTTTTTTTTAGCTTCTTTCTTTCTTGTTTTTTGGTTTGGTTGGTTTAGTTTAGGATTTTTTTTTAAAGAATAGCATGTTCTCTTCCATTTTTTTAGACTGCTGACCTCAAACTCTTCCTTCTGTTGCTGCAATGGGTAAGGGCTGAGGAAGCAGTCCATTATTTCTAAGCAGGCTTAGTGAGTTCTTTACTGTTAGAGTTGGTAAATTTTATAAAATATTTCAGAAAACTAGACAGGTAATAATAAATATTTTAAATTTTGTATCTTTACAGAGCCAGTGTAAAATTTCATTCCGTTTTTCACTGATTATGTTGTTACTATATTACATAAAGCCTATGTCTTACAAATATATTCTATTTGAATAAAAGGATTCCAAGTAATGATAAAGCTCATGCCACATTCTGTTCTCATGCTTATCCACCCCAATTTTTGGAAATACCTGTATTTTACAGGAGCAGATATTCTAGTTTCAGCAATGTGCCAATTGTTTTGTGTGCTATATGAGTGCCCCCTGAAGTGCAGTGTCTCTTTCTGTCTTTAAGTCATTAATTTACTTTTTTCCTAATTCTTCAAGTCCAGTGATTAAATATGACCTCTCATTTCAATTTTGCAAACTACTATTGAAGTGTTTCTTTAACATATTGGAATTGTTTGGTCAGAAGCACTATATAATACATTTCAGAGGGCTGGGTAAACAAGAAGAAGATGGGAAAGCTTTCTCAGAACAAAGAAATGTGCTTCAAATTAGGTCTGGTTTTGTTACCATAGCAATGTAATAACACAGCAAAACTTTCCACAGATATTATTCCAAATATCCTACCTTTGCAGTTTCTCATGGACATAGAAAGACCAACCACAATACTTTTCGTTGTCAGGTCCCAGAGTGTGGGAGCCAGGGAATAGGGAAAATCCTCTTTTGGTGTTTCTTCTTTGTAGATTTCTATTAGTAGTTTAAAATATTTTACCACAGGTGATAGTTATATCTGTGTTTTGATTTCATTCCATAGTTATAACTGTCATAAACATGAAAAAATAGATTGAAATAAAGTAGAAGACAATAGAACCATGAAAGGAAACTAACGATATCTCAGATACAAATTACAGGGAACTGGGATATGATTGCAATACAGGTAGATTGCTCAAAAGGCACTGAAGAAATTCAGTGGAATGTTGAAGTGCTGACAAGGGCAACCACTTCACACAGAACAGGACATCAGACACATCAGTGAAAACCTGATTATTCACCAAAGCCAGGGTCAAAGGGCAATGATCAGGCAAAAGGATAGGGAGAGACTGACAGTCTGGGAGACTTCTTGAGGAGGGGAGAGACTGTCAAGCAAGGCTCGCTGCTGTTCCAGCTCAGATGGACAAAGCAGACCTGTCTTGCCATAGAGTAAGAGACAAGCTGATGAGGTGGTTCAGCTCACTGGCTCTCCAGCACAGGTCAGACTGAGCTCCAAAAGAGTATTCTGCTTGGATTGCCTTGCTCTCAGAAAATTGTCTGTTGTAAAGTTATGTGTTGGCAAAAAGAGGTGGTTGTAAATGAAGCTATTTGGAGCCTACAAGTCTGTCAAAGGAAGAACTGCAGGATAACAGCTCTGCCATGATTCAAAGCTGAACTTCAGAGTACCTTTTATATAGCCTGGCCTTTGTTTCTGATTTGGTTTAGATGAGAATGCATCAGTGCTAGTGAGTCAGCTTATTGCAATTAAAGAACCTCTAAGCTTGTAAATGCTCATCTCAGTTTGCTGAACTGCTGTTCCCCGTAACAAATGATTACTAGTTGTCATCTGTACACCCATGAGGGTTCTTCTATTATGGTGAAAATTGGTCCTTTGCCTTGATGGACAAATCTCAGTTTTCAGATCTTACTGCTCATGATTTCAGCTGATCCTATATAAACTAATAATGAACTATTTCTCTGGAGCTAAGTCATCTTTCACTTTCCCTTATTCCCAGCAACCAGACATCAAAATGCATAATTCAAAATCTCATAATGGGAATTGCTGTCTTTCTGACTCCAGCGATAAAGCTGGAGTGCCATACATTTCCTTTGCCTTTTCTTTCACCAAGCTGATCATGCTGATCCAATCAAACAATTGAGGTTCTAATGCTTTCAAAACTTGATTTTGAGTTTTGACGTTGTATCTGTGGCAATTTAGGCACTGTATGTGTATTATGACTGTGCTTGTCCTGAATCCGCTGAACTGAATCTCTTGTATTAACTCTTTTTTCACAGTGTGGTTTGAAAAGGATTTCTGCCATTGAGATGTGTGATGCAAGGGGATGGACACTCAAACAGGGGAAGTTCATGTCCCACAGAGCTTGTGATCTAAATTGGTGGTAGGCAAGCTCTGTTCCTGTTTCCTTTCAGAAAATGTGACAACAATGGTTCCCCAGGGACTACTTTAGCTGATGCACTTATATAAATTTTTCTTACCATCGGTTAGTCAGGGCTCTCTGTTGTTCCTTTATATCTACACCAGTACAGAAAAGAATATGAAACTGCCAGTTAAAAACAGTGGTTTTGCTCTCTTTTTCATATAGCATTTATTTAACTTTTTAAAAAAAAAATCTACTAACCAACCAAAACCCAACAACAACAAAACAAAACAACCAACCAACCAACAAAAAAAAACTGAATCAGAATGCACAAATGCTTATCTTCCTAGAAAAATACCTACCAAGGGGCAAACCAACAGAGCCCACCAGGGTGATAATTTATCCAGCCATAATGTTCTCAGTTGTCTCATTGCTGCTCTATGAGCTCCTGAGAGAAGAGCTGTGAGCATTATAGTGCAGAGTCCTTACCTTTCTCGTCTTCTCTTTTGAACTCATGCATGTGCTGCAAATCTGCAATACCAAACTAGGGCAGGATAAAATTTGTAAAACATCATGTAAAGACAGCACAAGTTTTCATTACTCGGGGGATGTCAACACCTTTTTTTTTTTTTTTTTTTTTAGGGAAAAAAAAAAGATTATGTTTATATGTGAGAAAAAAATCTTTTGTTCTTCAACAAAAAAGAAAAAAAAATCCTTTAATAATGGGAAGTTTGAGTTTTCAGTCCTGTCAGTCTAGTATTCAGTGAGCACCTGTTCCTACCAAGCCTATCCAAAAATAATTAGGAGTGGAAGGAGTGAAGGGTATCTTTTCAAATGAATTTTTGATTCTCTGCCCAGTTCTTGGCCTTTAAGATATGTCAGCTGTATGTTTCAAATTCTTCTTCACAACCATGTTACTTGGGCAGGAGATAGAGAAGCAAGGGGAACCTATTACTTCCCTCTTCTCCACCCCCTTGAGGAAAAACCTTCCCTCAAGGGGGAGTTTCTTTTGTGTACAAAAATCTGGGACTTCAAATGTTGCACAGGTACTTGGACTTACTTTTTAAACCATCTTTAACTATGATGTATAGAAAGAGAGAAGTCTTTTACTCACAGAGTTTGTGAGTAAAAAGTGATTAACTCACTTTTTATCTCTTCACTCAGATACTGATATTGAAGGAATATATCAGAAACCTGAGCAAGAGAGCCTGAAAGTAATAACCTGCTTATTGAAAGCCTCAAGTTAAAATTAGACTCTGTACATAAAATAAAAAAATGAAATACAAATTGACAAATATTTTAAAAGTGTTTCTTTCTTTTAAGTCATACGTCTATTAACCTGCCTACTTTCCCTGAAGCTTTTCCCTGTTTTGAGGGAATTATTAATAACACTGACTTCTGCAAGAGAAATGGAGAATGACAAACAACTTAGTTCTTTATGCTTCATGGTTAAAAAAGAGACCAACAAATTGTGTCCATGTTAGACTGTTACAACATGAGTTGGTGTTATACTTCTTATTGTGCTTAAAACTTAGAGCTGGTATCAGGCACTGAAATGAATGTTTTACTTGCAGGCTAATAAACCAGAAAATAGATTGCTATTAAAACCATGAAGCTGCCACTGGCTTATATTCACTTTTGAAATAATAACAGTGAGTTGTGATTTTTTATTTTTTTTTTAGTAGTATTTTTTTAAATTTAGTAAGTGGCAGTAAATATCCGGAGTTTTAGCTATAAGACCCGGTAAAAAGACAATGCCTGATTTCGGAGCTCCATGAAGATCACTGCCGGATGTTCAGTGCAATAGCACCCTCTACGTCTGATGACTTCTAAATGCATGTTCAGTGCAATAGCACCCTCTACGTCTGATGACTTCTAAATGCATCCCCCGCTCCAAGGAGCGCTGCACCAGGTGACAATGGCATTTCTGGTTGTCTACGGGCCCCTTAGTCTGACCTGAATGAAGGTTAAAAGTGAATTAAAAACATAAGAGTAATTAAAGACACAGAAAACAGAGTAAAAAAGAGCAGGAGTTCAGTAAAACTCTTTGCCTGTTGTCTTTATTTTATTTAGTAAAAAGCCCTTATTTTGCTGGAAAAAGAACTGAGATGATGCAATTCCTGCTGCCTTTAGTAAAAGATTTGATGTTATATGTCATGCCAAGTTACTAATTTACAGAAAACAGAAAGTAGTGCAGCACTTGCACAAAGGAGACACAGGGGTGGGTTTGACTGAAATAAAAATAAAATGCTGGAAGACAGTTACTTGAAGAATTAACTCTGAATTGTAGTTTGCAAAACAGGGCTGCAGGAGTCAAGGGAAATGTAGTCCTAGGCTATGAGAGACATTATTTCTGTGGGAAATAAGGAGTATTAAAACATCATCCTTTTATTAAATATTGCTCAAATCTTCCCTGGCATATAGCATGCAATTGTGGTCACTTATCTTTTTGTAAAGCAACAGTGCAAAATCAGACTGGAACACTGAGAAAAAAAATGTATAAAGGGAAAAGAGAGAAAAGGGAAATAATGATAGTCTTGTTTTTTAAGTGAAACAAAGGTATCATTGTTGTCTCAAGTTTTTTTCTTAATAAGAATCTTCAAAGTTTGCCATCACATGAACGTGGGGAAATCAGCTTAATTTTTGTTCCCTCTTAGTGAAGTTAGTGTTCTGCTTACTCTGTAATGGTTTTTGGTGAGGAGAACAAATAGAAAAACCTGTTGGCCATAAAAAGGTCAGAGAGGGCATGGAAGTTTTCAATTCATACTTTTGGCCCACTGATTTTCTTATAGGTAGTAGTAGACAGACCCTTCAAACAGAACAGCTCGAGCTGTTGCCAGTGTTTTCTTCTCTGGTGATACCTTTACCATAAGTGGAGTTTTATTGAAGAATGAAGGCTCCCTCTTCAGTAAAAACATTTTGGTTATGGTGTTCTCTGTTTGTGTATGAGGGATGCAGTGCCTGTATGTTTGATTTATTATTGTCTCCAAAACAGATGTCTTTGCTCTTGTACTGAAGTAGCAAAAGCTGTCAGAAAGGTTTTGTCATTTCATTCAGAGCTGGTTGTCGATGCTGTCTGTGACTCTGCTGGGGTAGGGTTGCCCCATTCCCTTGAGGGGGGAAATACAGACATTTCAAGGAGCTGGCTATTATTTAGAAGAACTACTGGCATATTCTATGGTGAAGGACTTTGATAACACTCAGTATTTGTTTGCCTATTCAATATATTTAGAGGTAACTTTTCCAGGCTTCATTAATTTCTACATTATTTCTGTGCTACTTGAATATCTTTTCACTATTTTTTAAAGCTGCTTTTCTCCAGAATGCACATTCAGAATCCATCGTTCAAAGCCTTTGCTCATTTTCCTAGTCATGCTCTAAGTCTGTGCTGCCAACTGTATCAGGCCCTTTAAGAATGTTTTTAGGGAAAGTTCACAAGGTGGTGCTGTATGATTTTCTGTGTCAGAGTTTGGATAACTGCTCCATGACACTTGAAATTTCAGTAGACCAGCTTCTGCTTACAAAGGCTGTTTGCTGCCTGCCTGGGTTTCCTGTTATGTTATTAGGGGTTTGGGTTTTTTAAATTTTATTTTTCTTGGAGCAGAAGTTGTGAAGAATTGTTAGTTAGTACTGATCTATAAGGAAAGGGGGTCAACTCCTTGATAGCTTCTGAAGTGGTGTATAAGAAAAATTAAATCAGATGGTGTTTGAGATACACCTAGAAAACAGCATTGTTTTCTCATCTCTAAGAATGCTTCCAAAACTTAGTAATTGCTCATAAGTGATACTTTGAAGAAGACAAGCATTATATTGAATAACTGCACAATAGAAAGCTATAATCCAGCTTTGTGCATTTTCATGGCTTTAGAGTTGAAATTTTACAAGGGAAGAGATGAATTTGGAAGGCTTGACTGCTTGGGTCACAGAGAAAAACAAGAAAAAAAGTTTTAATTTCCTGCAACATAATCATATTTTGAGAAATCTTTCCTTTTTACTTAACATTTTACTGTTTCATTCCATGGATTTCTTTCCAGTTAATTTCAGTCCTCTTTAGACTCTTTTACAATTTTCTCACCACTGCCTCTATGGCCTCTAGCTCATATGATTTGCTGTGTGTTGACATCTGTTTTGAAAGAAGGTAATTGCACTGTTATGAGTCAGGCAGTCATCTTGCTCGCTATAAAAGGGAAGAGGCCATACAAGCTTAAGCTGACATTAAAATATATTTATAATGATTTATAGTTATCATTGTATTAATATAAATATAGTTATGTTTCATCTTATGTCATGTTTTCCAATTCCATTTTATGAGGCTGTAGTTACAGTAGCCAAAAAACAGGATAGTGAATTTTAAAACTCCTCATAAAAGGAAGCATTTTCTAAACGTTCAAATAAGAGGAAGAAGACAAAGGTGTTGAGTACCCTGTGTTTACTAAAGCAGCAGTGACTGAAAAATGTCCTTCCAGCTTGGAGATGCTGTGTGGCACACTCCTGGAGAGGTTCTGCTTTTCACCAGAATAAAAAAAAAACCAGTTTGGTTTAAATTGCATCTTCTTTTGGAACGTCTTCTGTGCACAAAAGTTTTTGGTGCCCTGACCCAGGTGTGCAGCACTTTGTGCTTGGTTTTGTTAAGCCTCGTGGGGTTCCCGAGGGCCTACCTCTTGAACTTGTCCAGGTCCCTTGGGATGGCATCCCATCCCTCCGGTGTGTCAACCGCAGCACACAGCTTGGTGTCATCTGCAAACTTCCTGAGGGAGCCCTTGATCCCTTTGTCCATGTCCATATTGTTGAGGAAGATTTTAAACGGTACTGGTCACAGTATGGAACCCTGAGGAACACCACTGGTCACTGATGTCCACCAGAACTCTGAGCCATTGACCACTACCCTCTGGATGTGACCCTCCTACCAATTTGTTACCCATCTAACAGTCCACCCATCAAATCCATGTCACTCCAATTTATGGAGAAGGATGCTGGGGAGACTGTGTCGAAGGCTTTACCGAATCAGATAAATTACTTTTGTAGCCTTTCCCTTGTCCACTGATGTGGTCACTCCATCACAGAAGGCCATAGAAATGTTCCTGCAGAACCTGTATTTCTGCCTGGTCGCCCAGCATAGCTACACTTAAGAGGAATGCCTTGATCTCTGGCTGTTGTTCTTCTTCCTCTGGTCATGTGGACAAGTGCAAGCGTAGTCTGCGAAACTGTCCCAGCAAGCTTCAGTTCCAAGAACACTTTTTCTGAGAACTGACATCCTCCAAAAATGGAGGGAGGAAAAAAAAGCCTTTAGGTTTTCAAAGATATTCTTTTTTTCCCCTCTTTTTTTGATTCTTATAATGGTTTTAAATGCATCTCGAAGACTTTGATGGCGATTAAGGAGTTACAAAATAACTATTCATTATGGCATTGATTTCAGTTTTCTTTCTCTGCTGTCTTTTTTTTCTTTTTCACCTTGTATATTATTCTCACTTAATGCTTTCTGAGAGATTGTCCAAAGCATTTGTTCCCTCAGTGTACCCCAGAGATACAGCTCAACAAGGAAAACAGGGAGGGGAATAAAGCAGAGGCAAGACCACGGTGAATCAGCTTGTAGTGTCTTCTGGAGGCATTGCAGTTCTGTGCCAATTCCTGTTTGGACCACTACCCAAATACTTTACTTGTTTTAAATCACGGTAAAGACATCATCTTTGCTTTGGGCTACAATAAATAACTGTTAATTTCATTTTGTTGCTAAATAAAAATAAAAGTCCCCTAAGGAATCTTTTGGGCTCTATAAAAGATCAGAAGAAATATCCTTTTAAAAATGAACACTCTCTGAGCAAACCACAGGCTGTACTTGCAAAATGAAATCTGGAGTGCTTTTTTGGAGTCAATATTATGTAGAGGAGTAGTGACAGCCCGAAATGTTATATAAACCACTTTTTAAATAGCAAACTTAGTGTAATATTGACTAAGTATGTTTTCTTCGAATGACTTTGCAAAGGCATCTTTGGGCACATTTTGGTAAGAAGAATCAATGCAAACACTAGATTTGCTGACCAAAACTAAGACACATGAGAAATTAGTTTGATCATTATTTAATGTGAGGGAACAAAAATTTACTGAAGCTTTTAAAAAATAAATAGTAAAAGATAAATTTATTTTAAAGTTACCTTGTTTTTAGAAATTGCGCATGACTGTAAGAAAAAGTATTTCAACCATGACATGGCTGAAATTGGTCAAAAGATGTAAACAACTTCAGTAAATTGTCTTAAATAAGGATTAATGAAAAAAAACTTACCATTTTTCATTCTGATTTCTGCTATAATTTTTCTTCTATATTTGTCCTATCATTTCCAGAATAGGAAAAAATCCTTACACTCAAAGTGCAGTCTTCTAAATTTCAATCACAGTCTTTTAGACAAGAAGATATCTCAGTTAAAAAAAAAACAAAAACAACTGAGGAAAATTAATTTGTTTGCATGTTTTCCATGAAAAATTAAATGCCAAGAAAACAATAAAACTCTCTATTAAAAAAACAGTTTTAAATAGCTTAAATACTTTCAATTTTAGAATTTTTAGAAAGAAAAATTTATCTAAATATCAGCCTACTATTGCTTTCATTTTACAACCTCATCTTTTCATTTTTCAAAGTAAATGCCACCTTGCATAACTTGAGAAACTCATTATTCTGTGATACATATAGGTTGCCTGATTCTTGTTTAGTTTTAAGTCTATTTTGAAGCATATTATACACAAAAGCCGTATGGCTACTGCTGTATTGTGGAAAGTGGTTTAACTGCATGACTTAGTAGGATTTAGTGGGGAATATTTCTGGGTAGAACACACATTGTTGCATTTTTACTATGAGCATGAATAATGTTTCCCAATGTGACTTGGGTTTTACTTTTTGAAAAAACTATAGTTGAAAGTATAGCTATATCAATCCAATGACTAGAATAAAAAGTGTTAAGTTATTGTAATTATAAGAACTTGTGTACATAAAGGACTGCTTTAAAATCTATAAATTTTCCTAAAAGTCTCAGTATTATGAGGACCACAGCAAAATGTTCAGCTTTTCCCTCACAGAAATGCTTTATTGAGTAGTTGTTTCATATTCCTGGTATTGCCAATAAGTCTGTACATTTTTAAAATTTCGCTTCTGTTAATGTGCTATTAGCGACTTTGATTTGTGTTTTTCAGCTGCTGGTAGGTGTGTGTGCTGATTGAACTGGCTCCCTTCATACACCAAGGAGAAAAATGGTGTGCTGCCTCTGTCACACCTAGCTCCATTAGAGGCTAAGTACTGATTTACATAATTTAAAACTCCAGAAATGTGCAAATCAATAGTTTAATGCAACAATGAGAGAGCAGCCCTGTAGTGTTCTTCTTCTGTGCATGATCCATAGCATCGGCTAGGAAGCTGAATCAAGGGGGGAGTCAGGCTGTGCCCCAGGAGCACCCTGGGAACTGAGAAGATGTATCCCTGGGGAAGAAGTGTCCCCAGAGCCCCATTCTCTGATGCCAGCAGCTGGGAGTCAGGACAGCTCCTATCCTTTGGAGAAGCTCACAAAGAATTTATAGGAAGCCAAAAAGTCCCTGGGGTGTAAGACTTGTCTGTTGAAGCCAGGACAGCTTTTGGTTCCTAGTCTTCAAGTCTTAATTATTTGATTTAATAATGCTTTTGTAGTCAAGTCTTGTTATTGATAACCCACTCATGCTTTGAAATGTCTGACATTCATTTGACCCTGGACGTGATCCTTCTCTATTTATAAAGCCTGGGGTTTTCTTTACTTCTTCTGTACATACTGCTCTTCTGTTGTTCAAGTCTGCACACTGCTCTGTGTCTTGCCTTTTGTTTTTCACTTAGCCAATCAAATTTCTACTTTACTGTTTGGTTATCTGTGTGTAGAACTTTGTCCCAGATATTTTTTCCTCCCTTCCATGTCCCCTCCTCCTAAACCCCATCTGAAAAACTTTATTCCATTTCTGTAGTGTTTCCCAGTGCTTATAATAAAAGCTAATTAATTTCTGGGTGAGGCAAGTAGTTATTAGCACTAATCTATCACACAAATGGGACAAATGTTTAACATCAGCAGGATGATATCAAGAACATTTCAGCCTCTCCAGAGGCTTATTTTGGATGGCTTTGGGGCTTTGACTCAGAGTTGTATGCTATGGGGAACCAATAGTTCTAGCTTCCTTTCTTTTGTTTTCCATATTTCAGCCTTCCAGTTGAAGCATGTTGTTTGCTTGGGGTTGGTTTTGAAGCAGCTTGTTGTAATGGCAGAAACAAGAGCAGCTTCCCTTTGGCGATTTATTGAAATAGCATTTCCAGTATCACTTCAAAATTGACTCACTTGTTTTTCCTCATGGATATAATTGTATGAAGAGGTTAAATTATCTCATGAAATCTAGAAAGTCATACTTCAGTAATCAAAAGGGTCTTTTATGCCCTCTGTTTTTTATGATCTGCTGTTAACATCACACTTTTCTGCATGTTATCATGAAAGGCAATGCAGTAAGATATCTTGTATAGGCTTGATCAGAAGACATGTATCACAACTGAGCCTGTATATGTGTGTCACTCAGATGACTTGCTAAAGATTGCAAATTTTTCTGCATTGTAGATCGCAAATTTCAATTCAGAGACTCCTTTTTTTTCTTCTGCAAGTAGGTGTTGGATATTTAATTTTTTTTTTTTGTCTGGATTCTGCCCTAGCCCCAGATTAGATACAAAAAAAAAGTAAGGTTTCTAAGGGATTGTCAGTTAGGACAAAGAAGGTGGTATAGTGTATTATGTCTGATTGCTGGTATTTATGTGGGCATTGTTTAAGCAAAATAGCAAATGCAACAAGCCATGTTTTTGCAAGTGTCATGACACCTTCCAAATGCACTAGTTTAAAAGATGAAACCGGATGAGCACCTGGAAAAGGGAGCCCTTTCCTACAGCTAATTCAAGGTTTGAGGATGCAGACGAACCTTTTTGCTGATATGGAGAGAAAGTGGAAGAGTTTGCCAAGGCTGCCTATCAAACTGCTTTCATGGTGCCCTGATGTTTAGGAAGCTGTAGGCATGTGAGCCTCCACCCACGCTGAAGACTGAATGAATGCTCTTGAGTGGGTTTTGGGCCTTTATTTTGAACAGGGTTGAGTTTCCCATTGTCCCTAATAATCTGTGCCTAGGCTGTCCTAACTTGTGGTGCCATCACCCCACAGAGAAACCTGCCGTGAAACATGTCACTTTTAACCGTAAGCTCACTCAGTATTTCTGTGCATGTGCATGTATGGCACACTCTTTTTATACACAAATCTTTAAAATTCTCAGGCCAGAGTTGCATGGTTGTTTTAAAGCAACAAAAATTGTTGCTGGAGCTGAGGAAGCAGCCTTGCCCATGTCCTGTCCCCATCCCAGAAATGAACCTGGTCATGCTGTTATAACCTCCCTGTCAGCAATAGGAACAGAGGGAGAAGGGGCAGGATTTGGGCAATAACTTAGATCAAGGATCTGAGACGGCTTTCTGCAGAGAGTGCTGGGGCAGTGGTGCCATGAGAGAAGCAGATGGATGCTGTGTGTGTTGCAGGGCAGGCGAGACTGCCCTTCCCAGCTGAAGAATAGTGTGGATGGGCGTTGGATTAGGAGCCTCTGAAACACTGCAGGCGTGAAGGAGTCCACTCTTTGGTGTCTAGTAAAAAGGCAACGTAGATGTAATTACAGTAAGGAGATACCTCAGCAAGAATGAGCATCCTGTTGTCAAGTAGGTCAATTTTAGGTCCTTATGGGGTATTGCAGGTAGTTAATCTAAAGAGGAAGATCAAGGGAAAAAATAACTTATGTAAAAGAACTGTGTTTGACAAAGGAGAAGAGCCAATGTCTTCAAAAGCCCTCTTCAGTCCATTTGTTTTTTCAAATTAAGGGCTAAGAACAGAAAAATGGCATATCTACTGATTTTCAAGCTTTTGGTGGGCTGTGTATTTGCGGTGAGTCAGTAATTACCCTCTTACTGTCCTTGATCTTTGTAAAGAGGGAACACGGACAAGCATTTCAGGAGCTGTAAAAATTTTGTCATTCAATTACCATTGTTGAGAACATGGAGTGCTCAAAGGAGCTGTTTGAAAGGAAAACGTAGCTTTTACAGCTTCCAAAATTGTTGTGACAGGCTTTATTGTGGTCCTTGTCTTATCTTTTTTTGAGGAAATTGAAAGTGAGCAGCCACTTTAAAAGCTTTTTTCTGTCCTTCTCCCAGACTCCTTCCAACATGTTAAATGGGATGCAAGTTTGTGCCTCAAGAGTGATGTCTAATCTGATGAATCTTTTGAGCTAAGTGCTTTCCTCTTAACTCTCCAACCTCCTTCTCTACAAATGAATTCAGAAAGCAGAGAGCTTCTTGATGTTATTTTGCATTTATCTTTCGCACATGCAGGTAGGATAGTGAGGCATTATTCCAGTTCTAAGGAGAGCAAGATCTCCTAAGCCATGAAGAAAACACTTTACGTTGGATGTTACTGAAAGAGGCTTCATACCACCTTAAGATGGTGCCCTGAGAATGAGCATATGTTTCCTTTTATGTCTGTTTTTCTTGTTCTTTATCCGTGTTAAAGAGACCAACCATGCTAATTTCAAAGTATTCTTGTGCTCAGGAGAATTGAAGGCACTGTTTGCTCGATGTTTTTCTTGGATGTGTCAAGAAAGGGCTGTGCAGCACCCAGTACCCCAGTACAGCCGATTACTGACTGTGCTGTCACACCTCCAGGCTGGCAAAGATAACGGCTGAGAGAAGACATGCAAGTATAGTCAAAATTAATTTTACAGGGGAAAATGGAGTAAATCTTTTGGGAGGTTCTGGTCTGGTCTCTTGAAGTTATGTTAAATTCCAAAAGCAATAGTAAGATCCAAATTTATGTAGCATACTCAGAAAGAATTAATTACATTCCTGATGATGAAACATGTAATTTATACTACTGGTAATCTACACAAGCATAAATTTTTAATTGCTAAACTTGAAATCAAACATTTTGTAACCTAGGCATCAAAACTCTTGACATTTAATACTTCTAGGTCTGTTTCCACCATTGCTTTAAATTCATGTTAGCCATGTTTAAAATTAAAAATTTTAATGCAATATTGCTTGCTGAAGGGTAGTTGGCTTTTCATATACCTTTTCCAAGGAAAGAATAATTAAAATAAATGTGAAGTTCAGAAAGACTTAGTTTATTATAATATACATTTTACAATAGAAGAAATAGCTTAGAGCAAAGTTAATGAAAGCAAAGGCCAATAGGGAAAGTTTAGTAAATCATAATGGTTTTAATTTTAGACAGACACTGAAGGCAAACATTTCATCTGTAGATTTGTATACATATTTTCTGCTAAAATTAATGGAAAATAGGTAGAGCTAACTGAGGGATGAAATTTTAATAAGCAAACTCTGAAACCTGCATGTGTAGAATCCATGGGCTTGAAAATACATGGGCAGCTTCTGCCAGATGTCAGTTTTTCACTGCACATGCAACAGGGAGCATGTAGGTTACTGCACATGTGTATGGAGGCAGCAATTGATGCCAACAGATAACATGAAGGTGTTTGCTTCATTTCTTTGTGTAGGGTGATGGAAGACTTCTTTCTTACTGCAGTACAACTGTGGCAAAAACACTGTACCAACTTGCCATCAGCTAATGAAAAGTTTATTGTTTCAGTTCCATTTCACCAATTTATTTTTAGAAAATAAGCCCAAACTTAGAATGGAGTATATCAGAAAGACCATACTAGCCTAAAAATATTTCTGCAAGTTAGAAAATGTTTACAGAAGAAACAGTTGGGACCTAAAAGCTGCTATTTCTGTGGACATATTACAAGTTGTACAACCAGGGTGGAAGTCTACAAAGTTTCCTCTCTGCAGTGAGTTTAAAAAAAATTAAGTGAATGACATTTGACAAGTCAATGGGAAAGTAAGTAAAACATCTACAAAAAATATAGAAACCAGTGAGATGTAAATGGCAACAGACATATTTTCCGTTTTTCACTGATAAATATGGCTCATTGAAAGAGGTGGAGGTGGAAGGAAAGAAAGCGAAACCTTTCAAGTCTCCTCTATTCTCCTTTTCACGAATAAGGACTGAAAAAGTGCTAAGTGAATCAATATAGCCCTTATTTTGAATTGTGGAATGCTAATCATACCCCTCAAGAGAAAGTGGCATATGTTTCTTTTGATAGCATTCTATTGATTCCTTGTCTCATTAAAGTCTAAAATGCAAGTGAGTTCTTTCTTCAAAAAATAAAAAGTAGCATTTGCTGCACAAGGTGGTTTTAATAATTTCTTCCCTAGTAACTGATATTCTGTTTCTATGGTTTAGTGATAAATACACTTCAATCAATACCTACCTGATAATGGATCTACTGATATTGTGGGTCTATTAAAAATTTAACACCTTGAGAAAAAATTTTCTCATTATATATAAAACTAACTAATAGGAACCTTTCTAATAATAGGATTCATCAGATATGTAAAGACTGAGAGAAATTTAAGGATTTCAGGTTTCATCTTTGATGCTTATGGAACCTCTTCACTTAGTCTTTAGTATTTTATCATTATGCAATCATGAAAGGCTGGTCTCCTGTCTACATAGGCCTGTACATGAAGGGAGCTATTTCAGATGCCTCCCTCCATTTTTAGCTTCTCTAATCTGTTGCTTTTTCAGCATCAGTACTATGTGAGACCAAAAGGTTACTTTCATAGTTATATAACAGATCCTATTTTTGGCTAAATCGAAAGCCCACCTTATAGGTATGGAAATTCTTAAGTTCCTAATAATGCTTTTTCTTATTCTTCTCCCTCTTCCTTTATCCTTATTCTGATGTTATTTCTGCAGATGAAGACATTAATTTTAAGCCTAGAGAAGCAGTAAAACACACATCTACAGTCTGCAGCAAGAGGGAGAGGAGAGAGAAACTTGCACCAAGATCTTGGAATTATTTTTCAAATACCTATGCATGAGGTAAACATAAACTAAACCAACAAAAAAAAAACAACCCTTGTAATTAGTGAATACTACATTTTAAATGTTACTAAGATCACATCCTTTTTGTCTGCTCTCTTGGGAAAATCTCACAGGGCCTCAGTAGCTTGCTGTGGAGCTAATATGGCAGGCAGTATGGCAGGGTCCTTTGGGACCGCCACCACGACACGTGTGAGAGGAGAAAGCGATGAATTGAAGGAGACTGAATGTGAAGATCCCCTTTCTGCAACCTCTGCCCCTGTTCATTATCATTTTTTCACAATACTCTCAGTGTCTTTTCATCATTGTTATATCTTCTTCCTCTTCAAAACCTACCTAGAAATAAAATTTTCTTTCTTCTCATCAGGGCAAGTCTGAGAGAAGAGCATTTGTTGAGGTTGCTGCCTCAGTCAGGGATGCTGAAAGTTGCTGATGATGTGGATTCCCAAAAGAGCTGTGCAGAGCATTGAGGGAGACTAGCCAGGTCATGGAAATCATTTCCCATCCTCCACCTATATCTGTCTCTCTTCCTGTAAATGTAAAGAAACATGTTTTCAGGACCTTATTGAGGAAAGGTAGATGTTCACCCTCTGCGCTCTCCACTTCTTTCTGTGAAAGTACAGTGGTCGTTCTAGCAGCCACCTCTGGAGCAATGTGAAAATTTATGGATAAAGTCTCCCTTTCTTGCTTGTAGGCATGCTCTATCATTGCTGCTGGAAGGTGGAAATAAGGAGCAGTAAACCACTGTGTCCTGGGAATGATTGCAAAGCAAGTTAATGCTTTGCTTCTCACCCTTCCTCAACTTCCCTGTGGGCAGATGGTCACTAAGCAAAAGACAAATCTCCCACAAGTTGGGTGTGTACTCTGCAGCACTTCTTATGTCAAAGCAAGAAGCACATCATAGTTAAAAATGTAGCAAAAACATTCACGTCTTTAGGCCTCATGTTTTTGCCTTTCCTTGCTGTTTTGTCACATCCCCATTGCTGTTTGCTTGCCTGTGAAATGGGAGAAACTCAGCAGGATATTCATAGTCACTAAAACAGTCTCTGACCAGCCTGGCTGAGCTGTTAAACCTTAACACTGTTCTTGTTTTTGCATAGGCTTTTTACCTGCTAAAACTGCTGAAGGTTTCACAAAACAGTTATTGCTTGAGGTGACAGAGATTCTCCTGCATTACATTAAGGGAATTTGCAAGGGAGAAAATAAAGTCTTGGAGTTTCACCACCCTCATAAGGTTATGGAAAGTTTGAAAGGGTTCAGCCTAGAGCTGTCTGAGCAGCCAGAACCCTTGGAACCAATACTTGCTGAATAATAGGGAAGCACTGAAATATGGAGTTAAAACAGGTGAAGTAGCAAAACCATATATGCCTCATTCGTTGCATTGTTTTGTGGATGTTTGAAAGTGATTCATGGATTGGGCTAGATTTGTGTGAAAAGCTAAGGTTTATCAAATGTGTAGTATACATTTTGTGGTAATTCTTCATTTCCAGTAATGTTCATAATGCTGTGAAAAGGTTTTTTTTACTATAGAAGACATTTGGTGGAAAGAGATATGTTACTCTGGGACCAGCTATCAAATCAGAAGAGGAATTTGTGCTGTCTCATTTAGAGGTCTCTGCATGGCCAGTGGAAAAAGTAGGCTCCCAGATTTGGTACAATAAGTCTTACTTCCATATTTAGATACTGAAGTTTGATAGGTACCTATAAATGGAGGAGGAAAATGTCCCCTTTACTCCCTCATTAATGATAATGTTTGAAACAGTAATTCTTTTGCAGGTCTGAATTGGTTCCTGCAGTTTTCCATTTTCACCCTCTCATTATGGCATTGTTTATGACATGCTTGATTGACTTCCTGCGTCCTTTTCCCCCCTTATTTCCAGCTACCTTCTTTGCTCTATTTACAAAGACATTAAGTAGAATACAGTCCTTAACTCAGTTACGAGAAGTAACAGAAAGAGGTAAAACCATTTGATTTTGTTCAGATAATCAAGGACATATGGGGTCCTATCTCTAAAAAACCAGGATACTTCTGAAAATCTGCCAAAATAAGTAACTTTGTCAAATATGTATGTGTCATCCTAATGTAGATATTAAGTATAGCTGATTTTATTTAATGGTGCCTAATGCTTTGCAGCTTCTATTATATCTTTTTCTGAGGAATGTCTCCTTTCCAACATTAGTGTGAAACATCTTGTATTCCATATTGATTTCGTTTTAACTACTTACTTCACAAAAGATAGTAGAGAGTATGCTGAGAAAACTATTTATTACACAGAATCTGTTTCACTTGTTTATCATTTTAGGACATCCTCACTACTTCAATCAAGTTTTTAGTGGCCTTGACACTATCAGTCTAGCTGGGGAATGGTTCACAGCTGCAGTGAATGCAAACATGGATGTACTGCAAATAGCAGTCTTTTGTAGAAAGTGAAGTTATAACAAATGCTCCTATATCTTGGCCCTTTAGGGCAGTTAAACCCAAGGTGTGATCCTACATTTCCTTTTTTCAACAGTGATGGACAGCATCCGGGTAAAGAATTCTTTTCCTGACTCTATCCCCACTTCTCCCCTGCTCAGCAAAGGTATGACAAACCTTAGCTCTGCCAGCACGGGGCAGCCAGCCTGGCTGAGAGCATTAGCTGAGAGCTACTACTTGATTATGGATATGGAACTTTATTTGCAGAGGGCTGAAAAGGTCTCATTCATCTCTGACAGTATGATTTGCAGGGGTAAAAAAGGGACTGGTATCATAAAATGCATAAACCACCATTTTTCATTCCTGATGTTTGCAATTAAGTTAAATGTTCATTCGGCTCCATTGGTGATAGCAAAGCCATTGTTTATAATTAATTTAATCATCGTTATGACAATCTGGCACACAAACATATCTTACTGCTTATTAGTCTAAATTTCTGCACTCCAGGCAAGCTTGGCCATATGGAAAAAAATTACATACAGAGATCAAAAAGTCACCTGGTATTCTGCCTGAAGTTTCAGATTTTTCCTTCCTTGATTTAAAACTCAGCTTCTTATTTGTTATTTCTTCCCCATACTGCTCGTTACTTAGTGGCTGAGGTTACCCTGGTCTGGTTTTCACTTCACATGTTGGTGTGATATATTAATCTGGGCTGGTTAGATTATGGTTAATCTGATGTTCTAAACTAAATGTATAAACTGTAGTGTTACAGACTTTGATTTAACTAGAAAATACCAATGTTTCAATGTCATGTCGAGTAAGTCTGTATTGAATACATATTTATATCAGCTTGATTGTAGCCATCTACCTTTAACTGAAGGGCAGCAAGTTTATAGGAAAGTTCCTTTAAAGGAAAGAGAAAACGTTCCCTTGGGACTTTAGTACTAGGCAATAGGACCTAAATTATAATCACCCCTTATAAATCTGTTTTCAGGTAAAAATCTGCATGGCTTTGTAATCTAATTGAGCAGAATAAACTAAGTAAAACTGATTTCAGTTGCAAGCCATCAAATAATGTAGTATTTTTGCATGTTATATAATCTACTTTTGCCAAACCCAGTGTGTTCCCCTCTGAATTACAGTTGACAGAAAACAATATGTGAATCTCTTCCCCCTGTAAATGCTTGTTACTGGCTGGAAGTTGCAGCTATTTTCAGCCTTGTTTGGAGTTGGATGATAAAGTGAGTGGGTATTGCACAATAATGTCTGCGTACTGAATGTGACTTACTGGGTAGCATTGGTTTCCTGACTTACAGGATGATTTTGGTTAAATTTTTAACTTCCTCTACAGCATGTGTCAGGTAGCTGTCAAACCCTCTTGCTCCACAGAGCATAAATTGACAGGATTGTAATTTTACTTTAAATCAGCCGTCAATGCTTTGAGTTCATTGTAGTTGCACAGAGAAAGTCTCAAATGTGATGGTGTAACACAAAGACTCTGCCACACAGTCCAGTGTTAATTTTCAGCAAAAATAACTGAAGCCATGACTCTGAAATGCTGGATTATTTCAATCCAACCATCTATAGTTCACAGCTCACACATAAATTTAGTTAGTTTTGTAGCTAAAATCTGAATGTGAACTACAGTTTATGGAATCAGTAGGTACAATTACAAAGTGTCCAATGACCCCTTAACTGTCTATCAAATATTCAGCAACTTTCTGCACTGCAGAAAGGCAAATATTAGTGTACTCTGGTCTTGCTAAACCAAAACCTCCATTCACAATTATGAGAAACAATTATGCATTGTGAAAAACTCTTAAAATAAACTGTTACTTCTGGGAACAAAAAATAAATATTAGATATCATATTCCTATGTGTTACACAGCTCCTGTGTTCACTGTCATGAATCAGATCCTTGTGAAAAAAAAAAATACACTGAATTATAGGATTCAGGGAATTTTTTACAGATGGCAAAATTTTCTCCACTTAAGAAGAGCAAGGTAGTAACCATGTCTATGGGTTATGTCTGTCTATGAAATCTTGTAGCCTCACTGGATTAAGAGAGGTTTTCTACTTAGACCAGGCTCTAGAGGAGGATGAGTTTTTGAAAGGCAAAAAGAGCTTGCCACAAAGTAGGTAGTTACTTTTACTTCCATTTTAATCCAGAAGCAAAGAACAGTGGAACAATTTCGTGGGCAGATAACTTTTATTATACATTTTTAAATATTATTTATAATTTCAACATGTAAATGGTGACAATTGAAAATTACTAAATGTGGTAAAATGTTGTAAGAATACTTTCTCAGCCTAAAAAAATTCCAGAGAGGAATACCTCCAGATTTGGAGGTACTAGAATTTTTTTTCAATTAGATGACAGAAATCAGTTTCCATTAAAAAGCAAACAGAACTAAAACAAATTACCAAAAAATCCCCCCAAAGCACAACTTTTTAAAAAGAAATTTACTTCAGTGATAACTTGTAGGCAACTAATTTCTCCTTCTTGATGCTTTGGTGTTCTGTGAAACCCAGGACTTGACAGGTCAAGGAAAAGGGTCAAATGGACCTAAAAAGAATAATGATATAAATAGTGCTGTAGTGCCCATGCCAGAGCACACAGCCTGGGAATTCTGAGAAGTCCAAATGTTTCACTGTGTGTGTAAGTGCTCCTAGTGATTAAGGAACCATTGGTCCTAGATTTGAGCCTGTGGTGCTATGGGCTTCAGAGTCGCAAGGGTTGTGATGTTTAGTGTAAGCATCTTCATCCTCCAGGTATTTGAACATTAGGTGAACCTTGAATCATGTGATGGTCTGCATAAAGTCTAGAAATTACTGTTATGTGAAGGCAGACCCCTGAACTGAGCACCTTTGCCTGCTTGCTACTGCAGAGAAGGAGCAGTTATGTCTTCCTGACCTGTATGAGCAAATTAGCCTAAAAAGTACATGTTGATATCTAATTTTTTCTTACTCCTCTTTTTTTTACCTAGTCATTGTAATTTTGACAGTTTAAAAGAATAGAGAAAAAAGTTATTCATCATCCAAAATGAAATATGTCTTTTCCTTACAAAGAAGAATATCAAACAGTCTCTTGTTTGAATTAAATATTTCAATAAGAAATGACTGCCAATATTGAATTATTGAATTTTTTAATTTTTTTTTTTTTTTTAATTTTCTGCTAGAGAATCACTCAGTCCTTTCTTAAGGAGGCACATGGAGGGTGCAGCTCTCTCTGTTGCTTGGGCAAAGATGGGAGACTGTGGCCAGGCTGCTCCTGCTTGTAGTTGTGTGGCACAAAGTATCAGTGATGCGTGCAGAGGGCATCTTGGTGACATTGCTCTGCCCTGCAGCCACTCTGGCTGAGCCACTGTGTGCTTGTCATGTCTTGGTGCTGCAACAGACTTTAAAAGAGCTCTGATGTGCACTGAAAGGCTTTCTGGGGTTTGATCCCAAGCCAAGGGAGTTGGGTGGCTTGTGTGCCAAGATGAGTGGGCTTGGCACAAAGCTCTTTGGCCCTGACCTTCACTAGAGGTTAGGGAGTGCAGGGATTTGTGGAAGAAAGCAAGTAACACACTCTGGGTGCTTAAAAGCTGACAGTAGGGAGGATCTCAACAGCATTGGCAAAACTGAGCATTGCTCTCCCAGGTGTGAGAATCTGCCTGCTGGGGTGACCTGCAGTCAGCTGGACAGCCAAGCTGTGCTCCCTTTTCCTGCTTGCCCCACCCTGCTCCAGCCTTGTCTCAGGGACTCTCAGAACACCCCGCTGCCACTTGGTGCTGTTATGCACACCTGTGACTATTTATTCAACTTCTACGTAGATTTTGGCTGATGTAGATCATGCTAAGGCATAATGCATGAAGGAGCAGTGCCATTAGGATGCCAGAAAGAGCTAAGGGTCATTATGCAGCCATTATAATCCGCAAATTGCTGTCCATCATTTATCTGTGTCTGGCAGACTTGTCAGAACCTGCTGCCCTCTGGAAATGGTACAGATCAAACTTGCAAGCCAGAACATAAAAAATATCAGCTCTCCCCCAAAAAATTTTAAGTGAGTCTCACAGTGCCTCTACTGCTAAGGCCTTTGTGCTTCCTGTGGTGATACAGGGTGCACCCACACTGCTGTGTAGGAGGAAGGATGAGCACACTCACCACGGGCTGGGTAACTTTTTTTATCCTTATAGGTGCACAAATTGAATTATCAGTTATAAGTCATGAAACCTTTTGACTTGAAAGGTGGAGGACTGAATTCATGTTACAGATTAGTCTGGTAAAAGGGGACGGAACTCCTGTTTGTCATGAGTGCATGTTGTACTTTTTAATGAGCTCAGGAAATAAAAGTTTAAATTCAAGATACTCAAATGGACCATGACAGCCCTCTGTGAGGAATGGCTGCCTCCCTGCAGGTGTTTAGAGAGGAACAATATGGCCTTGTAGATGTAGGATGGGGTGACCCTGAAGCTGCTGCCTCAGCTGTGTTTTGGGGATACGGTTTCAGAGGGCAATACTCCCTACTCTCCTGGTTTTTGTTTTGTTACTGTGAAGGCACATGATAAAAGTTAGAAAAGCTTTTAATTGTTTTAGTTTTCCACTTTAAAGTCAAGGAGACTGCTACTCAAACAAATGCAATGGAGAATATTTCAGATAAATTTATTCCAATATTTATTCCTTTATGCAAATCCCTTATTGTTCAATTTGATAAATTCTACATAGTTATACATCTCAGTGCTTTCGCCTATGGTTTTAGGAGTGTCTGCACTGTAACTGACCACTTACTAAGTTTACCATAAACACTAACTGAATATTTGTGATACAAATGTATCTATATAGTATTACTACTGTATTTTCAGTAATTAATGATATTGCATGGCTATATGGTAATTTTAATAATAATAATGCAGTCATAATCTACAAGGAACATGGCCAATTTGCTTGAAATTGTGAAATTGCTTATTAAACTGCTGAGTACCATGCTTATGTTAATAATATTTGAGTATATATATGTATATATATGTGTGTGTGTGTGTGTGCATATATATATGCGCATTACAGAAGACTGAACTGCTCATTCTGAATGATGTGTTGCTGCTCCTGAGGAAGACAAAACGCAGCAGAACACTGGTGATCTTTAAGGGGGGCTCCGCTTTAATGTTCTCATTTCAGCATCACTGAGTCATGCACAATGTATTTCTTTAGGATGAAAAGAATGGCAAGGAGTATCCACTATATGTAAATATATATACACATACCATTTATTTTTCATGTATGTGTGAATATGCCTAAAGCTCCCTCAATCTCATCGTTCTTCAACAGTAATTCACCGAAGAAAGCAGCAGTTGTTCTCGGAATCAGGGCAGATAATGTAACTACAGTGAAGTGTAATAAGAATTAAGACATGCCACGTCTGTCGGGAATACTTTGTTGTACTTAACTTCCTCTGCCTTTGTTTCTGTTTCCTAGCAGGAATCCCATTTTATAAAATTAACTTGGACTGTCTTGAACAAAATTCACTGTTTATAAAGACAGGGTTCAGTTTTACAACTTGCTTTTTGTAGGTCTTTATTCAAGTCTTGCTGTGTTCAGCTTAAGTAAAGAGTGGCTGTTGTGCTTGAGGAAAAAGTGGAGTACGACATATTGGACTCTCGTGGATATATTCCACAATATCATTTTGGTTTTGCCTCTAGGACATGGTGCTTTTGCTCCCTGCTGCCTCGATGGCTGAATCTGTTGATTCAGACTCTGTGTCTACACTGTCAAGCATTGCAAGCAAGTCACTTGGCACTTTCCCAGACTACAGGTTTAGGTAGTCCTTGGATGAAAAGGGCTGAAGAAGATGAACTTAAAAATCTGTTCTTCCTCTGGTGTTGGGTTTTATTTTTATCAACAGTTTTGTTGACATGAATTTTACCATAGCTAGTAAAATTTTCAGAGGATACAAATTTGGTAGCATGGTAAATAATGGAGAACATATAGTACTATCAATAGTCTTATAAGTAGAATGTGATACCAGATTTTCTGTGTATTTAAAGGCTAATCAGAAGAATAAATGACATTATTCTCCTTGTTTCTTTTCCTCTTGATATTTGACACTGGGGAAATTATTCCATCTGATTTGGAAGCTGAAATACTGAAAATTGACATGTTGTTGTTTTCATTCTCATTTTTCATGTTAATGTGGAGTTGCATCCGACAATGCTATCTGAAATCTGGCAGCATTAACTCACATGAAGTTGTCATTGATACTGATTGTAAATGACAGAGCAGGATATATTCCCCCTCCCTGAAAGTTATAAAATAACTGAAAACTCTGTTTTTGAAGAGAATGAAAACTGACTGCTAATTTTTGTCAAATTCTGGCCTGTTTCCTTCAGCCTTTGAAATGCTTCACCTTGATATCTTTAAAAATGAAACATGTTGAATTTGTGTTGGCCCACAGAAAAACTATTTTTTAAAAAGTAACTTAAAATTATTGTGGTACTTGATGCATAAATATTTCATTTCAGGTTGATCTGAAATGGGGGCTTTTGTTATTGTTATTGTTCAATTGCTTTTCACATTGCTGAAACTATGTGTTTGGAGGAAGAGCCAAGAAAGCTCAGAAAATGTTATTCAGCATCATTACCATTACAGCAGGCATGGTATCTACATTTTTCAAAAGCACTTAAGACCCTGTGGTGTCTTTGGATAGCTTCTGATAAAAAGTAAAGGAAGTTTTCTGATTGACAGCAATAATTGTCTAATTTTTGTGATAAATATATTATTTCACACACGAATAGAAGCAGTTCTGTAGATAAAGTGCCATTATAATTTTGTCAGTGATGGGTTTTGTTTCTTATTTTTTCTTTCTTTTCCAGTTCACCCTTAAATGGATTAAGAAGAGATGGGATGTAAAGAGGAATGTTCTTCATTATAATTTAGACATAAGTCCTGCATGTACTCATGCAGTAATCTAACACATCCAGTTCTAAGATGGCTTTTTATGCATTAGCTAAGCCAATTCCAAATATTAAACACACTACCTGTGCAACTTTTGAATTACTGTATATCTTCAAAACTGTCATTCAGTTTACCCTCCTGTGTCAGGACAGTTAGCTTTTAACAGAGTAAGGTTGGTTATGCATCTTGAACAAAATTCTCAGCTCTGGTACAAGTATGTGGATGTAGGGAAGAAGTTGTCAATTTCGTTTTGGGGGGACACTACTGTGGTTGTGAAGTTGTATGAATAATTATGGCTTGTATTTTTAGCCAATTTTAGTATTGTGTTTACTAAAGAGTCTGAATTTTTGAAATTTAAAAGTTAATAGAAGCTCTAATCCACTAGCCTTCCCTGAAAATTTCTACATGGATTCTATAAATAGAAGTCTGTGCCTCATCTTAGGAAACCATTTTAAGGAAATATTTCCTGTTTCACATAAAAACAGTTAAATGCTGAGGAGCACAGCATAGATTTCTTCTGTGGATTACTCCTTTTGGGAGAAGTTGACTAAAATCCAGGAGAAGGCTCAAGGATCTTGCAAGGTTGTATAAAACAAGCTTATCTTCGTTTATGCATTATAAAGATTTAAAATTGAAGCACCAAATTATTATCAGGTCTGCATGGTACAGTATTTGATTTCTAGTTTTTCCAATAAACACAGACTTCATTTTCTAAGCTGTTGTAAATATTTGGAAGTACATTGAATCAAAATATTTGAGAGGTGTTCTATCAAATCCCAGGATTAGCTGTTATTGCCTCTTTAAGAATCAGAAGAGCACACTTCTCACTTCTTTTGCCTTTTCATTAAAATGCCTGTGGAAGCTGATTCTCTGTCAAGAGCAAAGCTTGCTTGCCAAAGTAATGCCTGGCAAACAGAGTATAGAATAGTAAAAGTTAATAATTTGTACTGCTATTTACCTTAGTACAGTATATGAGCTCAGTGTGTCTGAGAGTTTTATTTGCCAGAGAGACCAGCATTCAGCAGGGAAAGGTATAAATTTATAACACGTTGGTTACTTCTATTTCCTTATGTAAATAGTTCTTCGAAATCTCAGCATGGGATAGCTTTCAAAATGCAGCAACCAACCTCTCCCGGAGATGCTTGGAGCTGACACAGGGAACGTAGCATTATTTTATAGCCTAGCTAAGTGCCCACTAAGCCTCTCATGTAGACAATCCACAGGATAATGTTGCACTGAGTGCATTAATTATCCGTAGGGGTTTATAGACTTTAACCTTGATATTTTATGGCAAAGACACTCAATTCAACCATGCGATACTTTTATGAGAAGTTAACAGTGTTGGTTATTTGATGGTTAGGTTTACCAAAGTCTGTGCTGTCATTCTAAGCCACAGGAGCAACAGCAAACATTGTCTTGGGCATAAAATTAAATGCCAAAAAAACACAATTGGGAGAATGGTTACTTTTAACATAACATGGTGCTTCCTCAGGTGTTTGACAGGCTATTAATTTTCATGGGTTTAAGCTGGAAAGATCCTCTTACTACTTCATTAAGTTTTATTTCTCTTCAGGTAATGGAGGTGTGGCTCTGAGCAAGGACAGAGTTTTAGTCCTGTTTATTTGCCTTTAAACTCTAGTTAGAAAGAAAAACCTGAATTTTCTTGAAGAATTATTTACACATATATCATTACAAAGTGACCATCATATTGTTTCACTAGAATCTTCTGCAATATTGTAACCAGATGCACACAGGCTGTCTGTTCCAGCCAAATAAATAGGATGATACAGCTTTTGTCATAGAGGGCAAGACAATTCAGTGTGGCCAATATGTTGCTGTCTTTGTCCTCGGTTGATGTGGAAAGAAAAGTTAGGAAAAAACTCTGAAAATACAGATTTATTCCAGAAATCTTATGTGTTTCTTTCCCTGTTTCAGACTGTTAAATGTTTGAAAATAAAGATAGAAGTAAATTTTAAACTGGATTGTAGCAGGAAATAGAATCATAGAATGTTTGGGTTTGAAGGGACCTTAAAGATGACCCAGTTCCAACCCCCCGCCATGACCGGGGACACCTTCCACTAGACCAAGTCTCTCAGAGCTGCGTCCAACCTGGCCTTGAACACTTCCAGGGAGGCTGCAAGTGATGGACTAAAGGCAATTTATGATCACTTTTTGTGGTGTTTTGGTGGAGTCAGGCGAGTGGAAGGAAGCAAATAACTTCTCCATCCATGGGATCAGGAGAAAGGTGCATGAACAGGCAGAGAAGTAGGGAAAGAAGGATTGTACTGGAGTAGGTGATTCTTACTGCAGTTGGGTAGCATGGCAGCCCCATGTCTGTAGTGTCTCCCTTGTTTATTTAGCCATTTTGAAAACTTTTTGAAGTTTGGACCTGTCTGATAAGGAAATAAACAGTAATCCAATTAGTAGCAGAGCTGTAATAAAGTATGCAATAAACTATGACTACTAAAAGTCTTACATCAGATACTCATCAGACAATCCCCAGAATGAAACACTTGCATTAATCCTTTATCAAATGATTTCAAATCCAGGGGTTTACTGTCTTTCCTTGTTTTGAACTTACTCCCTCCTCACCCTCGTTTCTTCAGACGGAACTCTTTCTGGCTTCAGTAAAGCCACAGGACTCTGGAAACTAAGCAGTAAAAATGATGCATTGTTCTTATTCTTCTGACAAATTCTTCCTTCAGTTGGAGACACCCCTGTGAAACACTTTGATCTGGGTTGAACATCATGCTAGCTTATATTGCAAAGCCAGGTAGAGAGAAGAGATGAAAAAGCAGCTTTGGTCTTTTTCCTTTTCTTTTTTTTTTTTTTTTTTTGTTCAGAAGGACTCTTAACCACACTTAATCTCATCTTGTATGCAGATTGCTTCCAAGATCAAACCACAGGTGACAGAAGAAGGACTGACAATGGTTACCTACCAATCATAAGGTGAAAAAGCCGCCTTTTCAGAATAGTTTTCTCCAACCCAGCTTCCAGAAAACCAGATGTTTACTTTCTCCTTGAAGAAATTGAAAGACTTAGATAAGATTTGTGACAATGAGTTACCTAAACACAGGAGAATTTCTACTTTATGTTAACTGAACATGGTATTAATCATTCTAAGGGTGGAAATAAATTGTTATCATTGGTATGCACTAGAAGCATAGATGTTTTCACAGCACTCAACTCATAAATGAATTTTTTTTTTTTACTTCATCACAAAGCCTGAAATTGATGCTGCCTTGACTGAAGGATCTTTTTCACTATTTTAAGAAGATATCTGAACAAACAAACTTTAATTTTTGTGAATTGGTGTGAATCCTACCCTCTCTGTGGGACTGATATTTTCTTTCTGGTTTGGTTTGGGTCTTGCAGCAGGAACTGAGTGCTATAAAAGACAGCATTCCCCCTTTCATCGGCAAAATGAGTAGAATAGAAAGTCACAGCTTGACAGACCTTGAATTGCAGCTGTCTTCCCTACAGTCAAGCTGAGATTTTGAAGCTGTGTTTGGCCGTCTCATTGTTTTAGAATGCTCTTGGTTGCTTTCTGCTGCTCTGCATCACATCCTCATAGGAGATGTTCCATCTAAGTTCGAACATGTCAGTTCCAGTGTGTACTGTGATGTACTCAGTCTGTGTTTTGCTCTCGTCTGCAATTTACATCTACAATGCTGGCTGAGTCTTGTAACTTGTCTGGTATGTCTCTGTTGCAGCATAAGAATGATTAAAACTCACTCCACAATAATTCAAATTATGGTTTTTTTCCAGTAGATGGTCCCTGCTCTATCTACCATGTAGATGAGCCAGTTTAAAGCTACTGAGGGGCAAGAAAGGAGAGATTACCTTTCTCTTTAGGTAGAATTGGAAATGCCTCAGAGCTTCATGTTAAGTTTTATGTCCCCTGTTGGATGTTTCCTTTCAAGAAAGATGTGGGCAGCCTGGAGGGAAACCAGTGAAGTTCTGAGAATAGTTAGAAATCCTGAATATAAGACTTGCCAGAAAACACTGAAATAATTCAGGTTCTTTAGAGAACAGAAAATTAGGTGATGGTCTTGAAATAACTAAAAAGCTTCTGCAAAAATGAAGTATATTCCCTTCATATTCATAGTGGATAGTGGGAAGTGGATAGGATAAAAACAAACAAACAAAAAACACAACCAGAACAGTCAAGGAGTTTTATGGGTTCAAAATTAAGAAGCACTTTCCTGATGGTAGGGACAACCAAATACTAGAACAGTTAGTTTATATAGAGGAAACATAATCATTTGCCATTTGAGGTTTCTACAACCAGAGTAGCTGATATTTTCCAGTAATTATGTAGGTATAATTGATCTTTCCCAAGGCTGAGCAAGCACACTGGATGATGTCTTGAGGTTTCTCTGGTCTTATGTTGCATATGCACTTAGCAGCATCAAGCAATGAAAGGAAAGGAGAAGTGACCATGTTGCTGGAAATGGAGGGGAGCCTTCCTGACTGGACCATGGTCACCAACAAAGGCATGGACTTCTGTTTGTACTGTAACTCACCCACAGGTCAGAGCATAGGGTTGTGCAAAACTCAAAGTAAGTTGTAAATGGTATGTAAAAATGAAAATACCCTCACCCACCTGTACATATAAAGTGATGATTAGATCAGTTCTGATCAGTGTGAGTATCCTTTGGCAATTATTAGAGTAATTGCTATAAAATGTACTATACTATACTATACTACACTATACTATCTTAGTTTTTCAATATGCAGACTAATTGACCTAAAAATGAGTGTTCTATTTTATAATTTTTATTAAGTTGCAACGCTGGAAGTAAATTGAGTCTAGTACCTAGTACAAGACAATAAGATCGAATTAGATATTTTTAAAGGATTTTTTCCCCCTCCTACTTAAGTACTTCCTTATTTTAATGCTTTAATGTCCATAGGGTTTGTAGAACACCTACATTATTTTGATTATACTGAATTACTCTCTTTTCTCTGAGCCTGGAGCATTTCGTGTACACATAGACGAAAGGGAATCTAATGATAAAGCACATTAGAAAAAATTGCATCTAAATCTGAAATTTTTGTATGTCTTGGTTTCGCACCTTATTTGTTTTTAAAAAAAAAGTAAAAACAATGGACAATGACAGAGTATTTTATGGCATTTGCTATCAGCTGCAAATTTGCTGCAGTAAAATGGAAAATGGAGTAAAAAAGCTGTCAATGTGCATGCCAAAAGAGACTACTGCAGCAAGTGGTGACAATTAGCTTCTCATTTTCCCAGCATCATTGAAGAAGAAAAGATTAATCCTTTTCTGGGAAATTCAGAAAATGTAGCAGCTGTGGGAGTTAATATCTTTCAACTCAAGGACCATCAACCGGAATGGGAGTGCTGAATGTTTTCCTCCTCTTAACAGGAGGCAGCTTTCCGTTCCAGTTCTGCTCCTGTCTCTTCTTCACAATCTGCTGGATGGGAGACCCCAATATGTCATTGTGACTGATAGGTCAGGAATGAGGCAGTTCCAAAAATTGCTATGTTTCAATTAGCTATACTTTACGGGCACAAATTTTCAAAGTAACCTTATGCTAATTAGTGCTAAATGTGGTACCTGTGCAGTAATTGCCAGGTAGTTATTGGCAGATAAACAGGTCTCTGCTTCTCCCACTTGAGAAAACTGTGTAGGCTGTTCTGTTTCAGGATCAAAAAGATGAAGAAATAAAAACATGATGGTGTTTTTTTAAAATCACTAATCAAGTGCCAAAGGAATATCCAAGGAAGAGAAATATCAGAATAAGAGTATTGGAATTTGTGTCTGTGCTTGCTGGTGCCTTAGGTGGCTTTGAGTTCTGACTAGAAGACTAGAAATAAACTAGATCTCCGATTGGTTTTTATTATGTTTCTCTTGCTGTGTTTTTGGTCTCAAATGGATGTCAATAGGCTTTGTGGTGATTTGCTGGTGACTGATTCGCTCACAGCAAATATGAAAAAATCCTTTTTTCTTCCTACAGAGCCTGCAGCAAATTTCAGCCCAAGAAGAACTACCCTCCTCCTATTCCATGAATCCTAGAGAGATCTGAGACTTGAGTAGCTCACTTGGAGGAAAATGCAACAGGAGAGGACTGGGAGGTTTTCTGACTCTTAAGCTGAGTCAAAATCTAAAGCCAACATGACAAGACAGCAGGTGCCCATTTCCTTTTTGTCTTCTCAGCTTCCCTCCTGTTCAAGAACGGGAACCACAAACATATTTCAAGAAAATGAATTTACAGGGCTGGTCATGTTCACTTAGAACTAGTCCAAAGCTTCCCAGCAGTATGTTCAAAACCAGACTTTGATTATTCAAGACTGACAGCAAAATATTGGAGACTTTGGCCAATGAGGGGGTGTTTTTCCTCTCTCTATTTTCAATTGGGCAAAAGTCATTATGGTGACAGGAGCTGTAGCAGCTGCTGGAAGGGAAACAGGAACAAGGTAAACGTTGCTAAATTTAGTTGTCCAGACTAGAACCATATGCAGCTGACAAATAGCTGTAGTTTCTTTCTTGGTTTTCTAATAATTTTCCAGGATAACTGTGATGTCATTGCTTTGCTGCCCTTCAGAGCCTGATCTCCTTCAGGTGCACTCTGTATTAACAATTTCTAACCTCCCTTCAAAATATCTTCTGCAACACAAAGTTAACTGCCAGAACAAACTTTATTTCCTCTTTTTCTCTTGAAAGAGAGAGGATCCAAATATTTCCCCTCAAGTGCACATTTTCCTGCTGCGCGCTCATCTGAGGAGAATGAAACAGCAGTCCTGTAGGGTAGTGTGTGTATTTCCAATATTGCCCCACTGAAGGGTTACAAAGCATTGTCTTTTCCCATGACATTGGGCAGAAGGATATTGGAGTACAGATCTCTTTATTGAAAAATTATATGGCTGTTGGACTGCTTCATTAAGTCTCCTCATAAATATTAAAATTAATAGAGTTGCCATTGTTTCTTTGTGGACTGTTACTTTTCATTCATGTCATGCAAGCTCCGGTACATGCATGACATGCAGCATGCAGGCACAATTTAAGTTTAAAAAAATTGTAAGCAGAAAAGAGTAGAACAAAATTATAGAAATTAACTCTAACAATTATCACCTCTAATGACCTACTTCATCTCCTAAGCACTGTTGTAGCTATACTCTTCAAATAAACTTTCCGGGCTCTTTTTAATTTATTTCACCAGTGCAGTGTCAATTATGTCCTTTGGACATGACTCCAGCATGTTGTGGTTTTCACCCCTTAGGGGCTTTAATCCTGATCTTCCTGTGAATGGTACAACTTCTAGTACTGTCTCTACCTTCTTTTTACTAACCTAGTTACTTGTGCTTTAACAGCCAAAGAGCAAATTCAATTTGCAGGAATAGACATAGAAAACAAGCCTTGTGTTTTAACAGCTAATTTAATCTAGGTCTTAATAGAGGACGCCTGAAAGATCAAGGGGACAGATCACCCAGGGCCTGGAAAAAACTTACCACATCTCTTACAGGCCTA
Source organism: Acanthornis magna (assembly GCA_036785705.1). Taxonomy (NCBI): domain Eukaryota; kingdom Metazoa; phylum Chordata; class Aves; order Passeriformes; family Acanthizidae; genus Acanthornis; species Acanthornis magna. The sequence continues at coordinate 13,111,191 of JAWUZG010000025.1, forward strand.
CAAACACTAAATCATTTTAAAACTGGTTTCCGAGTAAAGGTTTGCGGATTTTTTCTATGCTGTTAAGTCCATGATTCTCTTAACTTGGACAGATTTCCCAGCAAAATGCTGGTTTTTGTTAAACTGGAAAAGGTCTTTAAGGGGCCATTTCAATTTCTGCAGGATCACTTTCTGGTTAATACGTGCATTTACACTACATTGGAAAATACTGTTTGTATCATGTGAACTATCAACGGTGATGAAAGACCAGTGGGGTTCTTTTAAGTCTGCTGACTTTTTTGTAAAAATGTGTAATGATTTATGAAAATTGTATCAAGGGGTATTATTAAGCAAAGTCTTTCTAGGAGACTCATTTGTCATTCTTAGGCACCAGTGAAAACCTTGCTTAGTATCCTGCTTTCAATCTGAATGTGCACCTGCCTTTTTAAGGATAGCGATGTAGATGGTTCTGGTCCTGCCCTGAAGCCTGCAGGCAATGCCTCTCTCTCACAGTGACGTAGTTCAAACTGAAGTAGTGAGCAGGAGAAGGGAAAGAAGAGAGGCTTTACAGCCCTGCAACAATTTTAAATACAGCTTGCTTAGAGAATTGTATGGGCTGTGAGTGTCAATTGGATCTTGGCCCAGCTCCATCTCTATCAGCTTCCTTTCTCTTTCCGAAGTTTGCATTTTTCCCTCAGCACCACTGTTTCCATCTCTCTGTCTCCAGTTTTTGTCCTTTCTTTCCCACCTTTCCCACCTAATGCCTGTGTCCCTGCTTCAGTTAAACCCCTGCACCCTTCTTTTTGCCTCGAAAGAAGGCAGACCCAGGCTACCCTGTAACAAGTGAAGAAAAATCCTCTTATTTCACTTGCAAATTTGACAAGGTGCCTTCATCATCCTCGAGGAGGTTGCCATATTGAAGGGGTTTTTTTTACTGTGATTTTGTGCAGCAACGCAAAAGGGATGCAGTGACAGCCACCCCAAACCCAGCAGGCAAAGACAGATGTGCACGAGCAGGGTAGGGAAGACCACTCTTGGAGCAGTAGTTGTAGGACCATGAACTTTAACTGGTTCTCCAGTGTATTCAGTCTTTCCCAGATACTGTAGGTGTTGACTCCTAACACTGCTGGGGTGGCTGTGCACAGCACTTAAATAGGTTGTGGCCAGCAGGACCAGGGCAGTTATCGCAAACGCACAGGGGCAAAACTCCGAGCCCCACGCCACGGTCTCTTGCCGTGGCTGCATGGCTAGCTCAAGCGTAGCTCAGCGGCGATAACACACCGAGCACGCAGTCGCTCAGAGCTCGCGGCGCAGCGCTGCAAAGAAACTAGGAGGTGAGACGAGCCGGGAACTGGAACGGTACAGAGCAGATGGACTTCGAGGCTGGGTCTTCGAAGGGAAAGGTTTATTGCAGGAAAATGCAGACAAGACAGGAACACGAGGATGGGATTGAAGACCGAGGCTCCAAGCCCCGAGCACTGGTAGGCAAGGGGTTAAGAGGAAGCAGGGAATGGGCGTGGCCAGCATCGGGAACCAATCAGGGAGAGGGGATGGGGCGGTACCAAGGGGATACAGCGAATGGGGTTTTCAGGGGGAGTAACCGAAACCCAGGGGTTTAGTAAACATTACAGTAAGTTGAACTTTCCCGAAACCTAACCGCATAAGGAGAAAAGATGTGGGGAAGAGTGCGGGGCTAATTAGGACCTGTGCCACCGCAACAGGCAGTGATCGCCCCCTGCACTCAGCACCAGTGAGGACACACCTCAAATACTGTGCTCACTTTTGGGCCCCTTCAAGAAAGATGCTGAGGTGCTGGAGTGTCCTTCCAGAGAAGGGCAACAGAGCTGGTGAAGAGTCTAGAGAGTAAGTTGTATGAGGAGCAGCTGAGGGAGCAAGGGGTGTTTATCCTGGAGGAAAGGAGGCTCAGGGGAGACCTTATTGCACTTTAAAACTGCCTGAAAAGAGGGTGTAGCCAGGTGGGGTACAGCTTCTTCTCCCAGGCTACAAGTGGCAGGACAAGAGAAAATTGCCTCAAGCTGCCACAGGGGAGATCCATGCTGGATTTCATGAACAATTTTTTCACTGAAAGTGTGGTCAGGGATGGACTGCCCAGGGAAGCGGTGAAGTCACAATCCCTGGAACTGTTCAAGATTGGACATGGCACTTAGTGTTATGGTTTAGTTGACATGGTGGTCCTTGGTCAAAGGCTGGACTCAACAATCTTGGAATTCTTTGGTAGCCTTAGTGGTTCTGTGATTCTGAGTCAGGCCATGTGCCTTACACGTTCACGCTCAACATTTGCTTCCGTGCAATTTGCAAAGTCACTGGTACTGCTGTGGAGTTCATGGAAAGAAAAGGTGCTAGGAAGGTCTGTAAATTCCAGAAATTTCTTCTGGATGCTTGATTTCTGGTTTAGGAAATACATTTCTTATTTAGGACTTGCTCTATTAGTCAATTTTTTTGCCCTTTGGTTACTCACTGCACATTAAGCTGGCTACTAACTTTCAGTCTTAGCTGATACGCAAAGTTATTCAACAGGGGATTCTTTTCTGCTTTTAACCACTTTGCCTTTTATTTGGTTTTTTTGGTTGTTTTTTGGGGGGGGTGTTTGTTTGTTTGTTTTATCTGATACTTTTTCTTTGAGTTCAGTGCTTATTGGTATTCTATCCTTGAAAAGCTTTTCAATGCTCTTAAGCCCTTTATATATTCTAGGACTGAGATTCTTCTGAACAATTTTAGTCACCAGTGTTTTGTATCCTGGAATACACAAGAAAAAATCAGCCATTCAAAAAACTACCCAATGAACCCTGTCATCATCATAGTGGATTTTATAAGCGTACATTATTAAGATGTGAGAAATCTGGCAAGCTATTACATTATTACAGGAATTAGCATCCAAGTAGATTTCATTTGCTCCTAAATGCCAACTGTAAAACAACAAGTGGATTCCTTCTTCTCTCTGCCTGTCACTAGGCTCATTAATCTCAGCAGGGTGGGATTAAGGAAAGAGGTTCCTGTTCAAAGGAATCACACGTGTTTTTAAAAACATGCAAAACATGGTTTAGTCTACCCTTTAGGAGCTTTAAAGTTTAAATTCTTTTTTTTTTTTTTTTACTATTTATTAGAAATGTTACAATGCTATTTTTGAGCAAATTAATTTAGCTCTTCTGTAATTCAGTGCAAAAAAACCAAAATGTGGTTTGTTTGTTTGGTTGGTTTTTTTTCCAAAAACCTGCATTTTCTGTAGAATCATAAATCTATGATATGATTTTCTCCTCAGTTAAATTATTCCAGCAATAAAATTCTGAACATCTGACCTAAAATGCACATTTCAATTTAAATAAAATACCCAATGAATTAAGCTATTAGCAGACTACATGCTGTGACTGAGAAGAATAGAGATACTTCTGTATTCAAACACCAAAAGTGGTCACAAAATTAGATTTCAGCTCAGATTTCAAAAATGAGTGATAGCTTTTGGAAGTGTTGGAAGCCTGGGGCCCTTACTGTCAATGAGGTGTAAGAATCTTATTTTCCAAAGTAATTCTGAAAATACCATCTTTTGTCACTGGTCACAAAAAACTAACCAACCAAACAAACAAAAAGCCATCTTAAAGAAATAGAGAGTGAGCCTTGCTCAGAATTTTAATCTAGCAAAAGAATTCCCATTGGTATTGCAGAAGTATTTAAAGAACAATTTCTAGTGAGTGTTTTAATTTTTCTGGCTTGTTCATGAATAGCAGAGCTCAGTGCATTCACACTGTTGATCTAACCATCAGATAGTAATTAAACTGCTCTACAAAGCAGTCTCTAAGATGTTATGATGCCACTCTCAGAGGCTGAAACAAGGCAGTTCTGGGATAAAATTATAACTCTGACATAAAATATTAATGGAGGCAGAGAGCTTTTCTCTTGTGCTTCTCATACATCTCTAGAAAGACCTTGAATTACCAAATGAAACTTAAGTTGTTAGTGGGCTTGTTTAACTTTCATTGAGTGAATTTTAGTAGATGTGTTGTTTAAATAATAATAAAAAAGCAATGTGATTAGATTTCTGAGCATTAAACCTCTTCTACTTTATTTCATTCTCACTAGAATTATCTTACAAAGAAAATACACATGGCTCTGAACTCCCAAATCTATTTCTCTATTTGCAGATGTTGTTTTACTGCCCTTGTTTAGCAACTGCTACTTCTGCCAGAGTCCTACCCCACTCAGGCCATTCCTGGGCCCGTAGTGTTTGTGTCAACCCTCATTTCTTCCAGAAACCTCATATTTGAAAGATCACATGTGATATATCTTGTCTCCTCCTACACTGCAGGGCAATGCAGGAGAGATGAAGAATCCTCCCCTGTTCTGTATCTGGGTTGTGGGGAAGACTGTGCCTAAAGCAGAGATGGTCTCTGAAGCTTTGCCAGAAAATGGAGGAAAGGGAGAGCTCTTTAGGCTCTTTCCTTGCCCTGGGCCAGGCTCTCACCACTGTTTTAGCAGTAGAAACCAACACTGAGTATTCTCAGCTCCCAACAGTGCCAGCAGGACAAAGCAGGGGCTGGAAGAGGTACAGGAAAGAGATAAGGAGGGGCCTGTGTGCTGAATAGGACAGGCAGAACCAGACCCAGTCTCAACAGGAACAAAGTAGTAGGAACAACTTGCTTGGAATGAAAGCTTGGGCCACGGCAGCAAACCTTCACATGGAGAGGGCCTAAGGACCCTTTTTGCCCTCTGCTGTAGAAAAAAAGGGTAAAAGAGATGGTAGATGCCTGTCACATTATGGGCACATCGCTTCTAAGTGCTTTGCACTAGCATATTGGGGTATGGCACTGAGCCTGACTTGGTTTACTCAGCTCCATATAAGTTCAGGCTAAGGGATTGTCTTGGCTCTGTGTGGCTTAAAACAAAATAGTTAATGCAAAATCAGCATCAATCTACGGCTGACCAAGGAATAAAAGCTGGGTCTTCATGGGTGCTAATTCAGTGTGCCAGACATCAGAGCTCCCTATGCCTCAAGGGACACATAAAGCTGTAGTTGTTGAAGGATGTGTGGCTCAACTTCCCATGGCACTGATGGACTCGGGCAACCTAAATCCATACTGGAGAACGCATAGGATCTCAATTCTTCAAGAAGCTCAGTTTTCTCTGCAGGGTTCTTGCAGCCATCAACCCCCACAGCTGACTTTCTTTCTCTAAAGCATGGCAATAGTTTTCCAGTTTCATTTTTAATTATGGTCTCTGTGCCTGTATGTACCTGATCAGATATCCTCAAATGCTACACAGAAGAAGCTAAGTCAGGACATAAAGGTTAGTCAGATGAAGATGGACTACTCCACAAGAAGTCAGACTTAGAGGAAGGTTAAGGCTACTATATGTCATTCAAGTTAAGGAAGATATAATGATAAGCCCAAAGTAGAGAAATTTGTTTACTTCTCAACTTTTGTAAAGTACACATAATTTATACAAGGAGAGTAGGCCTATTATTTCAGTGATATTCAGAATAAAATTCACAGGACCTAGTTTGCCCTAGGTCTGGATACAACTGGATCATAATATCTACCCTCAGATGTTGCTGGAAAACATAGAACAGTAACAATATCCCTCACTCCACCCTCCTTTTTTCCTGCAGGGCCAGGCTGGGAATTGAAGACTTCATCTGCATCAGATAGTACCGTCAATAGTCTTTAACCCTTGGCCTTCCCAGGTAAAGATAGCTGTTCCATTAGAAGATATTATAATGGCAGTTCTTCCTATGGGGAACTAAGAAGATCTTAGAACACAGTTTCCCTTTCTCATGAGTGTAAGGAGCAGTATAAATAAATATGCATTAATTTACATATGAACATATTTGCATATGTGCATATATATATGTATATATATCTATATACATGAATATAAAGAACTAGGAGCATAATTAACACAACTGGTTGTTGGTTTTTCCTATGTTTCAGGTCACAGCATTAGTCCTTATGAAGGCCTTGAGATCTTTGTTTTGTTGTAAGGAATAAAAATGTTCTGCATTTTGAATGAGCTGGAGGAGGAAAAAGAGGGAGGAGCAGAATAAGCAATGGTAATACTTCTCTCTATCCCCACTTCTTTTACAACTAGCTCCGCTACTGAGTATGTGTGATGTGTAGAAACCTTTCTGATAGCTTTGCCAAACACATGGTGATTAAATATTTTTTGAATGGTATTAATGACAAAATCTCTATTTTAAAATTATGTATTTATGTGCTAGGCTTAGGTAAGTTGCATGTTTACAATGATGCCTAGAACAGAGGTGGCTGAAACGGTTCACGGAATAGCCAATGCCAAGATTCTGTTTTCTTTTTTTTATTTTTATGAATATTCTAGTTCATACAAAACAATCTCCGCTTTTTAGTGTCTTCATTTTATTTCTGTAACTCTTAATTCATCTAGTCTTTAAATGGTTTAAAAACCTATAGTTATGGTCCTGAGATTGCCTGCAGCTACCTGTACCAAAACACAATTTCCCAGGAACTAAGCAGCTTTTAACTGATGCATTTGAGCAGTGTCTGCTGACAGTTCTTCCTTCTCCATTTAAAGTTATGTGTATTTTATTGGAAAAACAATCCTCCTTGCTGTTCATCAGTCAACACTGATTTATGAAGAATGAGGATCTCTGTGACAAATACACAGCAACAGATTACAGCTGCCACCAAGTTTGTGCATGCTCAAATTCAGGAGTTTTGGGAGTCTGGCTGTGGTTTGTTTTGCTGCCTTTTTTTTTTTTTTTTTTTTTTTTTTTTCTCCTCAAATCCATTGAGAAATGAAACGGAAAAGATGAACCTCCTCTGACGATGTGTCGCGTGGGTTGATTCCCTAGAGGCAGCCGGGCTGGCAGGGAATTGCAGCAGCGGGCGATCCCTGCGATGGGAAGGTCAGGCTCGGCGCAGGATGCTGGCTGCTGGTGTCAGTGCCTCCCGCACTTCCCGCAAACTCCCACAGGGTGGCAGAGACACTTCACGTTAACAAGCTGCTTAGTCCGGCTGCAGGTGGAGGAAATCCTGATAATCCTACATCTGGAAACGTCCTGCTAGCTAGCTGTGGGATTGTGGAAAGCCTGCAGGGGCGCTGCCTTTGAATGTCCTCCTCTCTGACCTCTGGACACTCCAGCTTCTCCTTGCGGGCACCTAATGCCCATGCTAGCTATCTTGGGGTAAATTTGGTTTCCAAAATGAAATGTTAGCGTTGTTTTCTGCACAGCATCAAATATTCCTTTCTCCTCATAAAGTTTTTTAACTTAACTGTTTCCGTACAGTTTGTTTTGTTGCTCTGTGATAAATGTCTGCAAGTGACCTGGAAAAAAAGAGATAAAGGAAACTTCTGTATGTTTCTAGCACAGGAAAAGAAAAATTAAAACCGATGTTCTAAAGGCTGGGATGTAGGGAATGCATGAAGGCATTGAATATAGTCTCAAAAGACCTCACATCAACAGGAGCTGGTATTGATTCACTCCTTTGCAATGTTGTTGTGTAGTGATGTTACAGCACAAAGCAAATATTGCATGTTGGGAATCTGTACATTAAGTGTATTCTGTGGGTCTGTGTGCTCTCATCCCTCAATAGTGAAGATCTTAAGGCTTGATAATATATAAATTCATTTTCTGTGTCTTTTCTAACAGCAGGAAAAGAAGACTTAATGTACAGAAAGAGAAAAAGAAATTCACTTAGAAGTGGAATTGGAGCTCCTGGGAGACTTTGTTTAGGACTTCATGATCTTAATCCATAGGCCTGGCTACTACCAAGTGCCTATGAGGACAGTTTGAGAATAAACTGTGAAATTTATTACACTGCCTTGTGCTAGTAAAAACAGACTGATAATTTCTGCATCTTTCCTGTGGCTGGGAAATGCCTCATCACTTTTCAGCATTTCCTCTCCTCTCTGCAGTCCTTATCTTAAGGAAATAAGCAATTATATGTATTCTGCTTAGAAAGATCTCTTTTGCCTCTGATATTTTGGAGGGAACAAGGTCTGGTCTTTCTGTTGGAATCTTCTCTACATCTGTGAAGTCATGAAGAGCAGAATCTGGACCTGGCCGTGACTTTTTACCAACTTTGTTCTGTTGTCTCCCACTCCACCTCTCCCTCAGGAGAAAGATGTGCTAATGTTCCTGTCTGCTTGTTCCTGCCATTTGGCCCTCCATCAGGAAGGTAAGGACATGTTTTCCTCTATCCTATGGAGCCCACCGCCCTTGGAAGGATCATCCTTGTTCCACATGGTGGCAATGAGCGTGGGAAAAGACTGAAGAGAACAGGTATGGTAAAACGAGAGAGCAAAAAGAACAAACACTTGAGCAAAAAAGAGTACAAAACAGCAGAGTACAAAAGACACCATCAAAATGGTACAGTGGCACAACAGAGAGGCTAAGGAGAACTTTTGTTCTTGCTAGATTTGCATGCTTCGTGTGGTTGCCTTTCATATGAAATATTCATGTGCCTAATAACGTGACTTATTGGTAGCTAAAAAGTTATTTTTCTTTCCATGAGAGTGTTCTAAGGGTTAAGAACTTTTTCTAATATACTAACAACAAAAAAAGGTTTAATCAATCACAGAATCACAGAATCAGAGAATGTTGAGATCATTGGGTCCAGCTCTTAGCCCTGCACAGGCCGTTCCCAATAGTCACACCATGTGCCTGAGAGCATTGTCCAAACACTTCTTGAACTCTGTCAGGCTTGGTGCTATGATGACTTTCCTGGGGAGCTGTTCCAGTGCCCAACCACCCCCTGGGTGAAGAACTTTTTTCTAATGTCCAACCTAAACCTTCCCTGACAACTTCAGGTCATTCCCTTGGGTCCTGTCACTGGTCACCAGACAGAAGAAATCAGTGTCTGCAACTCCTCTTCCTCTCACAAGCAAGTTGTAGTCCACAATGAGGTATCCTCTCAGTCTCCTCCAGGCTGAACAGTCCAAATTATTTCAGTCACTCCTCATACAGCCTCCCCTCCAAACCCTTCACCATCCTCATGGCCCTTCTTTGGACACTTTCTAAAGTTTTCTTTTATCGCAGCCCCCAAAACTGACCCCAGCACTCAAGGTGAGGTCACCCCAGTGCAGAGCAGAGCAGGACAATCCCCTCCCTTGCCTGGCTGGTGATGCCGTGCCTGATGCCCCCCAGGACACGCTTGGCCCTCCTGGCTGCCAGGGCTCTGCTGGACTGTGTTCAACTGGCCATTGACCAGGACCCCGAGGTCCAGAATCTCATTCCCAGTCTGTCTGTACATCCAGGGTTGCCCCATCCCAGGTGTGGAATAGTGGCACTTTCCCTCGTTGAGCTTCATATGGTTGGTGATTGCTCAGTCCTTTAATTTGTTGAGGTCTCTCTGCAGGGTCTCCCTGCCTTCAAGGGAGTCAACAGCTCTTCCCACTTTTGTATAATCTGCAACCTTACTTAATATCCATCCCAGTCCTGCATCCAAGTAATTTATGAAGATGAAGAGCGCAGGGCCGGGCATGGAGCCCTGTGGAATGCCACTAGCGAGAGATCCCCGGTATGATGTCACCCCATTCACTGTAACCCTTTCTGCCCAGTACATGAGCCAGTTGTTCATCTATCACATGATGTGTTTATCCAGCTGTGTGCTGGACATTTTGTCCGGGAGGATCCTGTGATAGAGAGTATCAAAATCTTTACTGAAATCCAGAAAAAATACATCAATGTCTTCCTTTGATCAACTAGGTGAGTTACGTTGTCATAAAAGGTAATCAGGTTTGATAAGAAGGACTTTCCCCTCATGAACCTGTGCTGGCTGTGACCAATGACTCCGTTGTCTTTCAGGTGTTTTTCAATACCTCCCAGAATAATCTTCTCCATAACTTTGCCAGGCTCTGAAGAAAGACTGACAGGCCTGTAGTTTTCAAGGTCTTCCTTCTTGCCGTTCTTGAAAACTGGGACAACGTTTGCCAGTTTCTGGTCAACTGGGACTTCTCCACATTCCCAAGATCATTCAAAAATCATCAAGAGAGGTTTTGCGATGACGTAAGCTAGCTCTGAGGATCCTTGGATGAATCCCACCATGCACAAGAGATTTGTAGGGTTCCAGCTGGAGCAGTAGATCCTGCACAATTTCAGGGTCAGCTGGGAGCTGATCATTTTCACAGTCATAGTTCTCCAGCTCAGGGCACTGAGACCCCCTTGATCCATCATCTGCATTGAAGACAGAGGGAAAGAATGCACTAATCACCTCTGTCTTGTCCATGTCCCTGTTTGTAAGGTGACCATCCTCATCTTGTAATGGGACAATATTATTTTTACACAGCCTATTCCCATCAGTATATTTGAAAAATCTTTTTTTGTCCCCCACAGTTCTGGTCAGCTTCAACTCCAGCTGAGCTTCGGCCACACACATTTTTTCCCGAGTGTCAGGCAACATCTCTGTATTCTTCCCATGTCACTTGACCTTGCCTCCACTGGACACACACCTTCCTTTTTTCCCTTATTTCCAAGAGAAAATTCCTGTTCAGCCAAGCTGGTTTTCTGCCTGACCTCCTTGACTTCCAACATTTGTGAATTCCCTGCTCCTATGTCCTTAGGAGGTGATGTTTAAAAAGTGGCCAGCACTGATGGACCCCAGCACCTGCAAAAACATTTTCCCCAGGGACCTTCCTAATTCCCTGAGCAGCATTTCTGCTTTCCTCATATCCAGAGTTGAGGCTTTGCTGGCACTTTTGCTTCTGCCAATAGAGATTTTAAACTCAATCACTTCAGGTCACTGGGACCAAGATGGTCACCAACCTCCACTTTGCTCATGAAATCCACTCTGTTGACAAGCAGTACATCAAGAAGGGAGTCCTTCGAAGTCAGCTCCCTTAGGACCTGTTCCATAAAGTTGTTGTCCAGGTTTTTTAAGAATCGTCTGGCTTGCGTTGTACCACTTAAAGTGTTGCTATTTTGAAATATTTTTCATTGCATTTTTTTTTCCCTTCTCAATGTGCTGAAATGTCTAGAAAAGAAGCAAAAAGTCACAGGAAAATAAAATACTTTCATTTGAAACAGAAGTGCTAGGACATATAAGGGGGTTGTGTTTGGTTTTTGTTGGCTTTTTAAAAAATCCTTGTATGATCTAGAGGCTTACAAAAAGCCATATTTTTCCATTACCAGTTCTGTTAAATCTATTAAAAATGTTTTGAAAGCAAGTACCTGGCAAGATCTATTTAATTAAAACCATGAGACCGTTTAAGATTCCCTTGTATTCCTGATCCCCATAATGTTTTATATAGCACAGTTATTTCTGGCACCTCTCTGAGTGGGACATGTGGCATCTCCAGGGTACGCTATTCTGCTGAACATCTTTCTGCAAAGAAAGAACAGCAACTCACTTGGACTTGTATGGCAGGTTTTGTTTGCTTGGCTGACAGGCTGACAGGTGATATCTCTTCACCTACAGCATGTGTTTGCTTTATAGAGACATATTAGTACTTGATAAATGTGTAAGCCCCTGGACTGAGGTACAGAGAGCAGCTGACGAGAGGGGAAGTGTGTTTTAACTGCTGTGATTTAATGAACATTGGGCAGTTGAGCGGCTACTAAGTAGGATCAGGCAAATATTTTGTATTAAAAGTTACTCTGAACTTCTTGCATTAAGCTGAGAATATGCAGCTGATCCTCTTTTTAGATTCAAATTTTTTTCTTCTCAGAGGATGTCTTTGAAGATAACAAAGATAACATGTTCTCTTTGTGCCCAGTTGAGGTATCCAGGATTCAAGGGAGAGATTGAGGCACTTCCCCACTTTGCCCAATCTAAAGCTCAATAAAAATCTTACACTTTGAGCTCTCACTGGGAGCAGATTTGCCTCCAAAAACAGGAGTGAGGCAACAACCTTGTGAATTTCTGCACTGGACAGAATGCTCTAAGATTAAAACTACACATAAATCTCTGCAACTCTTAACATTTGATTTATAAAGAGTACACAAAGGCAACTTTCTTCTAAACTGAGGTACCTAGGACTCTAGCTATGTGTCCTAAAAGTAATCTGGCGCCACATCAGAATGAGAGCCAAGTGGTCTCCAAAATACTTCCCTCATGGGAAAGAGGGAGAAATAAATGGGCCGCAACAGCTCAGGTGCCTGACCTAAATGACTGGCAGATTAATAGCCAGTCTTTATTCCACAACTGATTTTGAAATCACTGTAACACCTAAATATTATCTGGTGGAAACACTACCAGTGGGATAAGTCAGAAGAACCTTTCTTTGATCGGATTTTATACTGTGCAATATTCAAGGTTGCAGATATATTTATTTTGATGAAATATAGGTACCAACTTACAGTGAGTGCTGGGAAGCCAGTGTAACCCACAGACTGGTGTTACAGCTCAAAGGTGGTTTGGGCTATTACAAGAGGGAAATACTTGGAAGGTCTTTTTGTCATATGCAAAAAGAAATTTGGGAAACATATGTGAAGAGGCAGAGGAGGGGAAGGAGGGGAAAGTATTATTTAGACACTAAACCCCTTTATTTACAATGAAATTCAATGGTTTACTTGATTTGAAGTCTCTTCCCATTCAGCAGATGGATGGGAAGCTGGAGACATAAGTTTTTTAGCTGATAAGAAATCTCCTTTTTGTGAGTAAGTGGGTGGGAATGCTGGTCAGAGAACGAAGAATTCTATTGTGCTTCTACAGCTTTAGCTATTGTGAATGATGGAAATGATGAAGTAAAAGGTGCTTGTGGTACACATAAATACTGCTACATTCTTCTCAGGCTTTAACATGCACTTTAAAATATATACAGTCACTTTAAAGGACAATTAACTTGGTGCAGGGGCTCAATTCAGATGGGAAATAAAGGAAGCTGAAAGCTTTCAAACAGAGAGATGAGGGGAGAATAAAAGGATTAAAGAGAAATATTTAACTGATATGCTTCTGATTTTTCACATTCACTAGTATTTTACATGCCTCTGACTGCTTTTCATGCAGCTATTTTCTGTATTATAAGGAATTGTTCTGTGCCTCAGAAAAAGATGCCAACTTTTTGTACAGTGCAAGAAAATGTGGCTGAAACCAGGAGGGAACATCATGCAAATGTAAAATGGCCTTGTCCAGTGTAAGGAATAGCAGTTTGAACACATTAACAGTGGGATTACTGTCAAATGGTGTGTGGATGCAGGATTATCCAGGTGCATCCACATTTCAAATGGGTGATTTGAAGGGACACAAAGATTTAATAGCACCTGTCATTATCTGTGTGCGTTCATGTGTGGGTATAGAACTGAGAGGACAGTTTTGAAAGCCTGGTTCACCTGGGATCATCTAAGAATCGGTGGCTTGATAGATAGATAGATAGATAGATAGATAGATAGATAGATAGATGTGTGTGTGTGTGTGTATGTGTATATATATATGTATACATATATATATGTATACATATATATACATGTATGTATATACATGTATACATGTATGTATATACATGTATACATGTATGTATATACATACATGTATACATGTATATATATGTATATATATAATACATATATACATATATGTCTATGTATACATATATATATAATCAAACTGCTTATTCTATATTGAAGTTAATTTAATTTTTTTTTTTAAAAAGAAAATGACTATGTTATTGTTCTGATATAAAGTTAATCACCTAAGCAGTTTGCGAACTGGCAGAAGTTTTTATTCATAACAGGAAAACACAGAAAATAATAGGTAGATAACATGTAAAATACCTGATGCCTGACTGTTTGGAATTGCTAACTGAAAAAGAGAAGTAAAACTGTATCTATTATACAGATTTATAGCACCGTGAAGTCTTTTATGCTCACCACTGGACCCATAGTGTTCTAAGTGTTATTCCAGAAAATTAACACGTATTATTATACTGCATCTATTCTCTAAAGGAATGGGAATGTTAGTCATTCCACTCAATAACTGGTTTCATGGTACAGCTCAAATATTAATGCTAGGTATTTCATAAATTCCTGAATAATTTAGTGTTTTCTTGAAATGACCACATAGAGCACTCAAATGGCATAATAGAATACCTGTGCCAGTCGTCGTGCTAAGTGATGGAAATTCAGTTGTTTCACAGAACAGGTCACACATGGTAAGACACATATTTAGCCTCACTCCTTTGCAATTTGCATCTCAGGGTGCATCCACCACAGCTAATGGTTGCTTTAGGCCCTGCTGCTGAGCCCAGCTTCAACTTCATGATCCTGTTCCCAGCCTCCCAAAATTTTAAATGCACTGGGAGTGGAGAGCTGCTCTATTTGCATCCTACTCCTACCAAATCAAGTGGTTAGCTTTCAGCTGGATTAACTCCCTCATCCAGCTCAGCTGTACAGGTCTACATGCCAGGCAGGATGGTGGGGTCTGGAGATAAGTGGAAAGGGATGGCAGCATTCAGACAGGGTCAGGCTGCCAGGATTCTGTGCTCTTGCTTCCTTCCAAAGGGAAACTTCAAATGTCTTAGAAAACAATGCTGTCTGGATGAAACATCTGGGGATCAGTGGGTCTTTATAGCTTGGCCACCTGTCTGAAAGTAAACACTCCAGACCTTCGGAGCTCTTATACAAATTGTCCAAACCACTTGTCCATGTTGGTTTGTAGTGCAAAGTGCTGAATTTGCTCTTGCAGCAAGAATATAGTAGGAATAATATCTGGGACAGGAGAGGATACTTATCAAAAAACAGATGTTGCTTTTTTCAATGGCTTAGGTGGGTTTTTATTCATTTCAGCATGAAATAACCAACAAAAGCCACCAACTACTTTATTATTTTCCTCCATATCTAAATTATACAAAAACATCAGCACTGTATTTTGTCTTTAATTAACGTAAACCAAGTAAAAAGTTCAGCCTTGGCAAGGACACAAGGATATTGATTATCTGTCCTTTCCACCAGTCAAAAATCACTTCTGTGCTGTGTTTATTAATATATGTTCATAGCTATGGCATTGAAATCTATCAGTGTGATTGACCTTTATTTTCAGGCAGTCAATAGCCATTGACCCATGCAGATAAATTACCATAGTGAATTTTGCTGTTGCTTGCTCAGGCTCTTATGTCAATAATTGACCTACCGAATGTTGGGTTTTTTTCCTTCCCTTTTACCTATCAAGCATATAAAAAACAATTCACACAGATTCAAACAAATATATGAATAAGAAGCAGGTTGCGGATCACTTCACTGTTCTCTGTTCTTGCATGGGGACACGTGGTACCTTTCTTATATCCACCTTTTGGTGTCAGCAAAACACCCATTTTGCTGAGGGAAAGGGAAGAGCAGCAATAGTATTTCAAACAGATGGTAGTTCAGATAAGGAATATGTTATCCTGTGGCTACAAAAGATGTCTCACAGATTTTGTTGATCCCAGTAAAATCTTTCTGAATTGTCATTATAAGGACTGCAACATTTTGGTCTTGATTTGCATCTAAACATGGCAATATTTAGTTATGATAACATCAGACTGTTTCCTCTGTCTTGTCAGAGAACTAGCGACCTCCTTGAAATATGAGATCTTAATCTGGCCTTTCTCATAGATTTTGTGAGTTCAGAAACAAAATCTTATTTTGACCCAGTTCTAATAATTTAAATAACTTCTGATTTTAAAAAATCTAATAGTTTCTTAGACTAACTGTCCATTTTCTTTTTTGTCACATAAGAACTATTAAATTACCAAAGAAGAAATGAATAGCAAAAAATGATATGTCAGTTTGTTTGTGTCCTTCATGTATTTGATTTGAAAAGGGCATGATTTTCAGGCAGCTTCAAAACTGCCTTGTGCTGCTGTTTCAGGAGACAAAGAGGGAGTCTTAGCAAGCAGGTGGCTTGTTTCTTACTGTGAGAAGCAACATGTAAGTTCAGGGATGCAATTTCAATGGATGTATAGTGCCATTGAGCTGGAAAATCTCTGACATTCAGTTTTAGCCTGTTTCCCCTAAATTTACTGTTTGGAGGCAGAACGTGAGTTTAATAGAAAAATATCGCGCTTATTATGTCTGATGGGATTATTATTAAATGACATGATTCCGTAGAGGGGGTTTTGAGTTATTCACATCTTTACTCCTTTTTTTTTCCAGTCCCACATAGAAGTAAGAGATTAAGGCTAAGAGACATATATATATATATATAATACATGTATGTATGTATATATATATGTATGTATGTATGTATATATGTATGTGTGTGTGTGTGTGTGTGTGTATATATATATATATATATATAAACATAGTGGCCGTATTTACATTAGAGGTTTTTTTAAGAAGCAGTAATATGGTTTTGAATATAAGCCTCTGTTGGTCAGGGTCCTGAGGGTATTAATTGACTTCACTGGCCCTGATCATCCTCTCCTGAGACTTCCCCCACCTCTGCACCTGAGCCCTATTTCATCTCATCCAAGGGCCAGCCATCCTGGCTAAGATACAACATAAGTGTGCCTGTCTTTGCTTCCTGAATCAAACTTGGACTTGTACTGTGCCCTTGCTGTCAGTCCTGTCTTCAGGCCTTGGGGCCTGCTGATACTTTCAAAAGAATTCTGAACAAAAAGTTCCTCCAGAGGCAGAGGCCTTAGTGGGGGCCTTAACAGAAGCCTGTTAATCTCACGACAATCACAGGGTGCAAGAAGACTGATGAGCAATGGCAAGAGTCCAAGGAGGTGAAGGTCCAGGAACAACTTCTCTTTTTGTGGGATCCCGTGCGTGTGTCTTTGGTGGAGCTCTACAACAGACATTTAGAGGGAAATGTACCACCAGGCTCGTACTCCTTGAATCCCAGGATTGCTCTGCTCGACAATTTAGAGGAGACTGCATGTACTGATGCCTTTCTAAGTGTTTCATGCTGGGACCTGGCAAAGGAACCCAATACACATAATATCCAATCCTTCAGTCTGTTCCCATTCTCACCCAACACTGGGAGCTTCCTCTGGAAATGTGCTACACTGCCATCCTGGTATGTACAAAATTTTTCTTTAAATGCTTTCATGGGTGAAAGGAGAGATGAGTATAAGGCTTTTTGTGGCATCAAGGTGCCCAGCTCAGAGGAGAGAAGCACTGCTGGTCTGCTGACTTCAAGGTCTGTTATATTTTCTAAAGTTATTCCTCCCATATTTTGAGAGTGGTCTCCTGCATGGTGACTAACCAAGCCAAAATCCACCCACTGAATTTCCACCCCTTAGTCCCTGTTACAAAGTCAGCTGCACATGAAGCCTTGCTAAGGGAGTGGAGTCCTCCTAGGCTTTTCTGACACAATTTTGCTGTGCATCCCTTCTCCCTTCTGTGCAAGCAGTGGCTAATGAGCTGATGGTGTGATCGTCACGTTCCACAAAGCCGTGCTGCAAATCCCATCTCTGGCCATCACCAAATAAGAGTGACAAGATGGTGGAATGCCAGGCAGACTGTGACTGAGAGGGTGGCCTGAGTGACAGGAGTCAGGAGATATGGGGCTGCACAGGACAGTAGCCATTCTCCTAAATGCAGGAACTCCTGAAATTTCATAATAGGATATCAAAGACAGGGGTTTGCCACAGCCAACTGCAGTCGCCAAATTTAGGGCATCCCAAGGAACCCACTCTTTCAGAACCTTCCCAGAAGGTTCATCTTCTGGGCCAAAAACCTACATCTGATGCATACCACCCCGGAAACAAAGACTTCAAGAAGGTCACAGTCTTTGTCCTTTTCCTTCAAGAAAAGGACGCATTGGAAGTTGGGCAATGATTCATTGAATTTGTCCTGTAATAGTTGTTGCAGCCATGGGATTAAGGTTACCTGCTGCATCTATGACACCTTGTATCCAACCTAATTTCAGACTGAGCAAATGGGAATGTTTCCACAATGAAGAGAACTTCAGTAGTGCTGTAGCTCTGAAGTGGGTTTTCTTTCTTCTAAACAATTAAGAGGTAGAGTAGAGGACTCCAAATCCTGTCATCTTTGGTCCTATACAAAAGATAGAGAAGGAAGAAGTGGTCCTGATACACAGATACTCTACTTCACCTTTGCTGAGATTATCCCTCAGTTGAGAAGCAGGATATCTAATAGAGCATAGTTATCTGGAAATCTGCTCACTTACTGTGCAAGAAAGTAAAATTAGAAAAGAAAAAAAAATGTTTAAAGTGAAGTGTTGATTTTAATTTTCCTGTGCAGAGCCAGGGGCTGGATTCAATGATCCTTGTGGTTGCCTTCCAACTCAGGGTATTCTATGATTCTACGACTAAACAATTCTGATAAGACAAAGACTAATGTGGTAAAAACAATAATTTAATAATCGTAGTCATGTTTATTATTGCACAATAACATAATATGGTGGTGTATAATTCTAAAGGTGAAAAGTAATAGTATTTTTTCCGAGGTTTATGTTTGTCAGAGAGAATGTGAAGGAGATAATTGTACTTGCAGTAGCCAAGGCAGTGAATAGTAACAAATTATTTTACTTCATTAGATTTTTTTTTTTTAAGGCTACAACCTATGGTCTTTTAGCATTTTGTTTCCAAAAATCAATGGAAACTTACACAGTGAACTTTAATAGACTCTGTTATGTCTTTGGAGGATAAAACCCACCCCTTGTTTCCTTGTTTTCATTATCTGCGATCCCCTATCTCTCTCATCTCCCACAATGATCAGTGTTAGAGGCAGTTATGTCAGCAACGTAAATCCTTCCCCTTTGGAATAAACATGAACTAGCACAGTACTTTTGGGGGCTTGTCATGCAAAACATCTTAACAAATTACTCTTGTAGTATGGATTGCTTGTAGATTACACACCTGTGTCAGTCACGGTTTATGATGTACTAATCCATTAAATAAATTGTGAAATGCTGTTATTCTATTTTAAGTGGCTCATGGAGTTAAGTAATACAGCCTTTTAGGGAATTTGCATAATAGAGGCTTTTCCCTCTTTGGCAAGACCCAAGTGAAAATTGTTCTTTTAGTGGGTAATGGTGGTAGGAAATAATCATGTTTGTATGAAGTAAATGTGATACAGTCATGGGCACAGTACAAGTCACTGTTTTATACTGCACTCAAATATTTGTGAAGGAAATAGGTCTGCTATTTGCTTAGCCCAGTAGCTGAAGAAACCTGGTGGGATATCTGCAAATACTGCTATCCTTTCAGATGTACTGTACCTCTCAGGAGATTGCAAGCGATCAGGTGCTCCATTTCTGCTTCATCTGACAGACTGTTTCTAGTACTTGAGGACCTCTGTGTGCAAGATATTGACTCAAAGCAGGCCTGAAAGGCAGAGCAAAAGAGAATCAATTTAGATGACAGAGAATTTCATACAGGTTCACCACTGGGCCAATTGCTTTTGTCTGTACAAGGCTTTCTTTGGAGATTTCCTGTAAAAGAAATAAACAAAATTCATTCTCACCGCTAACTTAATATAATACAAGATGTACTTTATACTCTTTGGAATAGAAACAATTGGGTGTTCTAATCATTGTAAGTACTGTATAATTAGTCTTCCAAATGAATGTTTCCACTCATCAGGATGACTAAATAACTTGTTGAGTAAAATTCTTAATTTACATAACTAAAAGCCAATAACAGTTTCATCTCCCTTTATCTGATTATATTCTGATTTTATATCCACATTTCATTGGCCACCTGCCAGTCTCTAAAGGATAAGAGGTAATTAGAACCAGTGATAGTGCACTATTGTTATACTTTTCACAGCACAGATGTGGTTAGGTGTTATTATCATATCTGGTACAATTTTGTGGATAATATCATTATGTCTCTACTGACCATAAATTTAATTGGAAATGTGAATCAATTGAAAATGTATTTTAATCTCTGAATCATAATACATTTTGTTTAACATAATGGAACTTCAAAGTTTTAACAGAATATGTTACTCTGTGTGCAGACAGTAAAATCACGGTTGCCTCTAAGTATTCTGTATACACATATACTTGTCCAGTATTTTTTTCACTCATTATATAACCTACTACACAAAATATCATTTAAAGTATACTGAGGCAATGAAAATAAATATGAAATGCTAATTATTATTATTATTCTGACTTGTATATTGCATTTCACACAGATTGTGAGACCATACAGCACCATAATAAATAATAAATAACCCCAAGTAATAAAACTGTTTACATGTAACTATTTTTTTTAAATATTAAAACCTTATTTAAGTGTTGGTTTTCAATGTAGTACCAAGGCAGTTTGAGGTTAATACTTTTTAGTTTTTCTTAATTCATCTACTACAAATAAAACACATAATAAACCTTGAAATAAAGCTGATTGTTCTGTAGAAAGAAGTATGTATGCTAGCAAAAAGGTGGAGAAAATAAAAAACTTCTTTGAATAATAACTATTTCCAGACACAATTTCCTTGGTAAATTCAACACAGATAATCTCCAATGTAGCAGAATCAAATGTTCCATCATCTCACCTGGTGATGAATCTGATCGGTGTCCTGGATTCTAAAGCAGTAAACCATTTTGGGCAAATTCTTTGCTATTTCCTGAAAAGTCATTTTGGATTTAATCCCTTAAATAAAGTTTCTAAAAAGTCCAAATGGACCAAAATGGCTAGTTGTCCCCATCTCTTAATAAATTAGTTCTTGTTACAAATATTCTAATGTATTAGTTGTATTGGAGTACTTATAAGTTAAAGCTTTTATTTTTTTAATAACTTTGGAGTTGTTTTGTCCTGAAGCTCTACTTCTCTGGTTTGAGAGAATCTCGTCTCCCTTTTTCCCTGATGAGACTGAAAGAAAGTCCTAAGTTACATGTGAAATTTCTGTCCTTGGTTACTTCCATGGCTTTAGATCAGTTCATAGCTTTGCTCTATTGAACTGCAGGATACAATATAGCAATAATGGTCAATAATTAGGACTCTCTCCTCTTGTTTTCTGGATTTTTATTGTTTCTCCTCTCTCTGTATCAATTTCTTTTAAAATTCTATTCACTATTTCTGCATACCTTCTAGTTTTAGCTTTGCTGTTCCCTTTTTTCATGTCTTTGAAAGAGCAGAAGGACTGTCCACACTATATACCATAGCAGATATTGGTGGCACTTCCTTCTTGCTGAATTCACTGTTTGTGTCTTGTTCTGTGCTTCTTAAAGAGCTGGCAAAGTACTCTTTGGTAATAAAGATTACAAAGTTGGTGTTACCTGTGCTTAAAAAAACATTTTCTACCTTCTTTAACCATTTTGGTGTTCCATGGTGGAAGGTAAAAACACCTTTAAAATTTTCAATCCCTGGGAGAGAAGTAGGTCAGTTGTCAGTTCACATCCATGTTACAAAATAACATACATTTGATCGTTCTGTGTGGAGTAAAAACTAAATTCGCATGAGTTCTGGCAAAGAACCAAAAACGGGATTATAATTTCATAATCTCACGTCAGTGTGCATAGCTGAGTCTACTACTGTAAGGTGATAAGGTGATGAAAAATAGAGCCATGAATTTTACGCTGTGACTAAGAAAAGCCATAAGGAGTGGGGTATAAATTATTTCCTCTAAAAATAAAAAAAAAAAAAGGAGGGGAGGCTAGAATTGTTGCTATAATAAGTTGTCTGTCACATATTTGGTATGTTATGGGGAAAAAGGTGTTTTATGTCACTTAACCAGGTTTGGGAGGTCAAATGCTAGCAACAGCATTTGCTTTAGGTGTAGCACAAAGTTAATATAAGACTGACTTTTTAATAATAGAACTAACATGCAGGAGGAAACTTGAGGAAAATCTGCCTGGAATTAGGCTCAGAAAGAGACGTTGGTAAGTATGAGAATGGAATGTTATCGATGTAGAAAGGAGTGTACTGCATGTGAAAAGCTTACACAGGAGTCATGCCTCTATGGCAGAGCAGGAATAGCATCTCCCTGAAGCAGATTAGGAAGCAATTATTTGAACTGTGATAAATTGCTGATGATGACCTGGTCATTCAATTGACCATAGTAATTGGTGCATCAGCTTCTAGAAGAAAAAGTACAGGGAAGGGAAAGAAAAAAAAAAGGAAAAAAAAGCCAAATATAACAACAAATACCAAATCACCAAATCTCAATCTACTCTGCATAATCAGACGGGTGTATTAATGAACAATAACTTTTATTCCTTCAAAAGGCATTTCTGGAAGATATCCTGCAGAAGCATTTTCTGTAACTAATGATGAGCTCATGCCAATTTAAATAAAAATAAATAAATAAATAAATAAACAGTACATTATAATTTTTTATGAGTTGACAGTTGTCTTACAAAAAAAACCTCTTGATTTTTTTTTCTGGTTGATATTTTACAGGGGTGCAATTAGCACATCTTTACTTGACTGTACACAGGAAATGTTAAACAGGGCTGGAATGGATTTTCCATCATTCTTCCACACTGGAGGGACACTTTCTCCTGTGGTTTGTTCATATGTTGGTCTGGTTGAACAACCTCTCTAGACAGATACATAGCTAAGGAATTATTCTTTCCTCCTTTATTATTTGGAGGCTTTGTAACAGGGGAAATTCATATATCTTATTCCCCTTTCTTTGCTTACCTTAGATAAATATACCTAACCAGCTGCTATGCATCCCCTTAAATTCCTTCTATTAATCACTTGACTTCTCTTTGAAGAAGTCTTAGGACTTGTCGTTATGGTTAATCAGATTGGTAACTCTCTGTTCCTATTTTATGTTGGCATTTTCTTTTCCTGACTATGTTGTCATTTTGCTTATCCTTTACTTCACAATTATGTTTGTCTCATTTTATTCGCTTCCTAGGTATGCTTTTTCCCATTATTATCCCTTCACATTTTTATGTTCTGTATCAAAATCAAAATATGTTATAACCACTCGTATCAATGTTCACTTACATAGCATTCTTTATTGGTGCACACTCTTCTTTTAGACAGTTCAGCTGATATATTTTGTCTTGGAGTATTCCAGCATGAAGAAACTTTCCTAATCCCTTTCCATGATTGTAGCTGAAGTACTCCCCTAACTTTTTATCCCTCCTTTACCCGTAGGCTATGACTTTGTATTTGATCTTTCTTCTTTTAGCATTTAAAGTGTTTTCACTTCAATTTGAGCTTTTTCCAGTTGAACACTTTGGTCCTTTTTTTTTCCTTCAACCAGTAATCATGCGTGATTTGCTATTTATCATTCCCATGTGTCTAATTAACCTGCCTTTTACAGATTTATTCCTCCTTATGGCTGCATTTTCTGCTGCTGATGCTGTCCGTATGCATGAATGTGGCTCTCCATACTCAGATTTTTAAGTTTAGGTGTGCAACACATTCCTGATTTGTACCCACCACCCTTGTTTTTGCACATGAATGAGCTTATTAAAAACTAATTATATGCTGGCACATTTTGTATGTAGCACTTCTCAGTTTGTTTCAGCCACTATGTGTATTCAGGCTAAGGGTAGCAATTGCATGAAGTTTTCCCTCTGCTCCCAAAGGTAAAGTGCAAATCTTCTTTGTAACTCATATACCTGGATAGCTGAAAAATTTTAATTTTTCTTTCTATTACATAAAGTCCTCATGTTGCAGAAAGCTGCTGTAGTGACATAACCCAGATCTTTTATTCTGCCTTTAGCAGTGAGTCTGTTTCAAGGAAAGGGTCTTAACCATTATTTTCTTGGGGAATTTGAAATTCCTGTTGGAGATTACTCTTTAGTAACAAACACAATTCAGGACAGACAGGACTTTTCAAAGCTTGACAGTTTTGAAGTTGGAGGTTATAATGGCTGTTTAACAGCATTTCCTCCTCTGAACCTTTGTGAGTGTGCAAACAATAGATGGGATTTTTAGGTCCCTAAAGCTTCTCATCAACTCACAAAAGAACTCATCTTCTTGGTGTTGAAGTCTGTTCTCTTGCCTATAGTAAAATCAAGTATCTGACTCTTTCAACCACTGCCCTTATGTGCATTACAGGTTACTTATTTACTTTTTGGGGTTGGTTTTTGTTTGTTTATTTTCCTGGAGTCCCCATGCCTGTTGCTTCTAAAGTCTTCTTTCTATCAATAAGGTTTGAATCAGGTTCAAGTTTGAAGACATATGGTGAATGGTTCTTTGTGATAGTCTTTTCAATGTCACTGTCAGTTCAGTAGGAGCTGAAAGCACTGGCAAACTTCTCTCTACCATTGTGCTGTTGCACAGAGACTTCTGAAAGAAGCAATATGCTTATGATGATTGTGTCAGTGTAGTCAAGATTTCTGGTGCAAGCCTTGTATATTAAATTTAGAAAATATTTAGAGCCCATATGTCTGTTGTCTCCTGCATTTTTGAAACTGGTTTACAAACTCTCATTCTTTCATGGAAATTGCTATCCAGACACAGCTTTTATCCCTCCAGGCTGATCTAGTTTAACTTACTTCATCCATACTTGTCAACCCATGGTTTAATTTGGTTTTTTAGGCCCCTATTGTGATCATTGGCATTGCCTATTTTCTCAGTGGTTTAAATGGATCATGACAGAACTTGAAGAAAGCTCCTATATTAAGAAATTTGCTAGAGGGTAGAAAAGGGGCCAGTGTCTCAAGGGAGTCACGAGAAGGCTTCTTGAAAATGAGAGCTGCATGGTTGTAATCGGGTTTTGTGCTAATTGGTGGTTTTAGGTGAATGTGGTGGCAGAACTTTCACTAAATCATCTTGTGTGGCAAGAGCTGACTTTAAATACAGTGTAGAATCTATTTAGATATAAGCTTCCTATAGGCTGACTATCATATTGCACAATGGCTTTAACAAACAAACACAGTATTCTCAGTGGTTCTGTTCAAGGCATTCTGCTAAATCAGGAAAAAACCAACAAATCGTGGTGATTAACCTTATTGCTGACACGTCTGTCCTCCAAGGATGACTTTAAATGGCACAATTAAAAAAATACCTGAAAATTGGCTTCATTCTCTAGAGTTTTTCTGCTAAATAATGTGTCACCCCCTCCTTCTTACATGGGGTGAATGCTTAAAAGAGGTGCTGAACCTGCTTATGCTTTCTGAAGACAAACAGCAATATTCTTTGCTGTCTCAAGTGGCAATCTGCTGATGCTTTCAACTATGGTGTGAAAATATTTTGCTTGAAAACCTTTGTGTGGCATTAATGAGATCACCTAATTATTAAGTCCCTCAACATCCTCACACATCATCCTAAGTACACCTTCTTAAAGGAATTTTGCAACTAAACACAAGTTAGGAAAATGATTTTTTTTTAAACAATTTGTAAATGTAATTTAAGGTTAATAAATTACAATTCCTGGTTTTGTAAAAGGAAGAAACTTGTTTGGGGGTTTGGGAGTTTTTTGCTTGCTTGTTTTTGGGGTTTTTTTTAATTTTTATTAGCAGTCTTATGAAAAATCTTTGCTCCAGTTTTCACTCAATATTCAGTCCTGAAGACCACCTCTAATAATATGATAGTGGTTTTGCAACAAATTATTCTTACTGCCTGTCACAGATTTCTGACTTGTGTTGTATCTTCTTAGTGAGAAAAGACACCAGTCCTAAAACTTGTACTGAAGTTTCATTGTTTAATGTAACATTTTTCATGGTTTCACTCCTCTTTGTTAAAATACTTTAAATGTGACATTACCTTTAAACTGAAGAATTTGTAGCATACACCAGGAGACTGAGTCATAACTCCTAGAAGTTTACTTGTCAGGATAACATTGAAGACTTTAATGAGTCCCACAAATGAATTTGAACTGGTGTTTTCAAAGATTGTGGTAGAGGTGTGCATAGATTTTCTACTCCTCGCACTTCAGCGTAAACTGCTGTCGTCGTGCTGAGTCCTTCAAAGAAGTCTGCTCGGTAGAGTTTGTGGTAAGAGTACCTTTTTAATCAGCACACCTTTCACTTTACTAGCTCATCATTAGATCAATAATGAACTTCTTCAGTCTGTCTTTGAAAAAGCACAGCGGTCTCTGAAATGCCGTTCACTGGAAGTCGGAAATGCGTGTAACTAACCAGGCTAAGCTGGAGAAGTTTGAGATAAAGCTCTGTTGTTGAGATGTGTACCCTACGAGCACTGATAAAAAAGAATTAGGTGTGGTAGCAGATAATCACAGCAAATACAAAATTTTGAATGGAAATAAAAAGGTTTGTATACCACATCCAAGAGAAAAATTCAGAAAAAAAAATTAGCTAGCATCTTGAAACGCTGATATACCACAAGTAAGCACTGTCAGTTCAAACAGCATAACCTAAAACTCCATCAGGCAGATTAGACAAACTATGGCAGAGAACTTGGAAATGACCACAGATGACCTCCTCCTTCAGGTGTAACTCAGATTATAACACTCTGGGCAGTGTTACTTCATTTCATCAGTAATAGCACTCTAAATGTTTTTGAGCCATGAAGTGAATGGGAACAGGTTGCATCTTGTGCTAGGAATAGTCACATTAGGAGGGTACAAGGGCATTAGGAACTGAACATTTACTATTTTCTGTAAGAATTGTCTGTTTAGAATGACTATTGGCTGTTGAGATTGTTGTCCCCAGGGTAAAAATATTTTTCATCCTGCTGTGAGTGAGACTTTGGAAAAGCTAAAAATCACATGTTGAAGATGAAATGTAATAGAATTCAGGAAGAAAACTATCACTGTAGTGGGATACTTCTCTTTGATGTAAACATTTAATATGTATGAAGAACCTTGGCCTTCTCCCAGCAGTGCACACAGAGTGTTCCCAGTTATTTACCCCACAGAGCTTCAGAGAAGCTCAACTGAACTGTCCACGTAACAATTTGTGTGTTGCTGGTCTCCCTCGGCAGTACAAGCAAACATTGCCTCTTGTTTATCTTAGGCTGCAAGATTAAAATTAAAATAGGTGTCAGTGGAAAGGAGATTGATAGTTTTGGTTTGCTCAGGACTGATTCATTTTCTGCAGACCAGGTATAGTTGCCATTATTTCTACTATGTAGAATGGGACTCTTCATAGCTGCTTAAGGGTTTGGATACTTGCATAAAATCAATAACACCTAGGTCTCCAAATGCTTGGGGACAAATGGCAAATGGTGAAAAAATTTAAAAAAAAAAAAAACAAAAAACTTTTCTCCACTGGAATCTGCAGAAGATGCTCAGGCAATGTAGGGCAGTTGTGCAAGGTAAGAAATCACCTCTTGGAGAAATAGCTGAGTGAATTAGCTGTTTTGGAGATCCTTTTTTTTCATCTTCAAGTAGCTAATCTTATAGGGAAGGAACTATCCATGTGAAGTCTGATGGCACACAAGGCAACAGCAAAAAAGTCCTCTCTTCTGAGTACTGAAAAGGACGCAGTTATTCTTCCTGTTTCCTGGTGTTTCAAGGTACTCTCAGGATTTAGGTTAATATTAAGATAATGCTACATAAAGAAAAAAATTACAAGATAGAACAAGTGCTTATACTGTGTTATTATTAAGCCAGAAATAAACTGTAGGTTTTTAATTCATTCTTTTAACTTATGCATTCTCTTTGATTGTAGAGACATAATTAAGATGGGTAATTACAAACCTTGTGTTTCCTAGCAATATATTCATGCAGTAGTAACTATAGTGTTTTACAATATCAAGCTCATATGTAAAGCAAATTATCTATTTAGTTGGAATGATATCATTAGAGCTAAATTAAATTCTCTGATAAGCACAACTATTCATTAGTTGGCTGCACATTATCTAAAAGGCACTTGCATCTCAGTAACAAAGTTGGAATATTATCCTATCCTACACACATTTGCTCTCAAAAGCATAATATACAAGTTTAACTAAATCAGTTGAGACCATTTTGGTTTTCGATTTCCTAATTAACTTGAATTAAATTGCTGCTGACACATCTGTCTTAGAGTTGGTTTCACTGCATTTCTGACCTGCTGCAAAGTCTCTTCCTTAGGCAAAGGTTCATTTCTAAAATCCAAAAAGGAAAAAGGAGTTTTCAATAGGCAGCTGGGTGAGTTCCTCTCAAATCAATTGATTTATGCTGTTTAATTTTAAAATGTACTTTTAATAGTATATTAGGTGCTGAACATGCTCGAGAGGTGCCTTCAGGTATTTAAATCAAAATAAATAAAATATTGACTAAGCTGAACTCAGTAGCTCACTTTATTAAACCAAAGAGCCATATGCCAGTTTCAAACAGTGCATTTGTAGAGATTTATGCCAGTTCAAATTAAAGTTTAAAATTCTCTGTTTTTAAAAGATTTTGTGCAAATTTTTTCTGCAAGGACCAAATCGGAGAGTTGCTGTTTCACTAGTCTGAAATCTGAAGGATGACTTTTCTTTTCCTTTTAGCTCTTTGATTCCCCTGTCATCTTCCAGGTTCTAGGTACATAATGTAGTCTTTTCATGGGCCATTTTTAGGGGAAAGGTGGACAGTAAGTACTGTTTGTCCATCCATTGTAGAGTGGAAGAGAGAGACTTCTCTCAGTGATTTTCTTCATAAATACTAGTTAGGATCCTGCCCACCTGCACCTGAACTGGATAATGACTTTGCCTGGCAATTTTAAAATAGCTCTAAAAATAATGGAGGAAAACTTCCTTTTTATAGTTGCAGGGTTTTATACCAATAGTCTGTGCCCCACCCTGATGCAGAATTCCAGGTCAATAAGACAGTACAGGAGTTGAGGAATCTCCTGTCAATCTGGGTAGGAAGGTTCATCCAGAAGATACCAGTTTTCAGTGATTTGTGGGGTAAAAAACTTGTCTGGATGGCTGAGCCCAGAGAATGATGGTAAATGGAGTTAAATCCAGCTGCCAGCTGGTCATGAGTGGTGTTCCCCAGGGTTCAGTACTGGGGCCAGTCCTGTTTAATGTCTTTATCAACGATCTGGACAAGCAGATGGAGTGCACCCTCAGTTTGCAGATGACACCAAGTTGGGTGAGAGTGTCGATCTGCTGGAGGGTAGGAAGGCTGTCCAGAGGGATCTGGATAGGCAGGATTAACAGACCAAGATTAAAAAAGATGAAGTGCCAGGTCCTGCACTTGGGTCACAACAATGCCTTGCAGCACGACAGGCTGGGGGAACAGTGGTTAAAAAGCTGCCTGGTGGGAAAAGACCTGGGTGTGCTGGTTGACAGCAGCTGAACATGAGCCAGCTGTGCCCAGGTGACCAAAAAGGCAAATGATTTCCTGGCTTGTGTGGCCAGCAGGACCAGTGATTGTCCCCCTGAATTCATCACTGGTGAGGTCGCGCCTCAAATCCTGTGTTCAGTTCCGGGCCCCTCACAAGACAACATTGAGGTGTTGGAGTGTGTCCAGAGAAAGGCAACAGAGATGGCAAAGGATCTGGAGCACAAGTCTGATGAGAAATGACTGAGACAGTTTGGGTTGTTCAGTCTGGAGAAAGGGAGGTTGAGAGGAGACCTCATTGCTCTCTACAGTTACCTGAAAGGAGGCTGCAGTGAGGTAGGGATCAGTCTCATCTCCCAGGTGACCGGGTAAGGGGAAATGACCTCAAGTCGTGCCAGAGAAGGGTTAGATTGGATATTAGGCAAAATATCACCACAGAAAGAGTTATATATATGTACACACACACACACATATATATATGTGTGCGTATATATATATGTATATACACACACATATATATATGTATATATATGTATATAAAATTTTATAATCATTTAGCATTCTTGGTTTATGCATTATGAACCTGTTTGTAGACTGCTGTTCATACCAGTTAAGACTGCTGATTTGAATATTAGTATTTTTTTCAATGAAAACCAGTATATAAATTGATTTGAGGCAAAGGAAAGACTTTTTAATTTTATTCTTTTTCTGGCTTTGTCTGATTTAAAGGTACATAATATCTACAGTAGCAAAAGCAATACTGTTTATTTCTTAAGAATTCATTGTTATTCTTATCCATTAATTATATCTTATACCTGAAGATAATATGTATTGATCCACTAAATATGGTCCATTTCTGAGATAATGTTAGAATTCAGGGCCAAGTAGAAAAAAGTTGTTTTTTTCTTTTTATTAGGCTCATCTCATGTTTTAGAATAGTTTGCCATAAAGCAAATGCATTGTAATTGAAAGATGCTTTCACAGTAATAAGCAGAACAGAAGCACCCTTCTATAGTTGTTCAGATTTGTTTGGGATAAATAACGCTGGCCTATAGATTTTTTTTTGAAGTAAAATGTGTCACTGCTATGATCCTCCAGGAGCCTGGAGCTTTGAGCTAGATTTCCTGCACCTTTTTAAAAGTGAGGTTTCTAGTCACTGAGATCAAATATAAACCAAAAAAGCAAACTTCTTAAAGGGTAGAGAAAATACAAAGTGAGTTGGAAATAAAATAGGCTTGTAAACCTGTACCTTTCTCCAGTTCTATGTTCTTTCAGAGCCAATCCTTTTCTCTAGTCCTACTTTCCACCCAGTAAATTGGTGCCTTTCTAAATCACAGCAATTGCTATACAGTCTAGCTTGGTCTCTTGGAAAAGCCCTACTTTCTCTCCCCCTGGAGTCTGACTCTGCATGCTCACTGTTTAGATGAGGAGGCTTCTGGCCTCTACTGGGTGAAGTCTCTCTGCCAACCCTCTCCCATATTCTAATATCCTTTCCCCTTCTGCCTGCATCCATATATTTTCTTGAGCAACCACTTAGCAAATTTTTTAAATTTTTTAAGATTTGGATGGTCTATTGGATGCCTTTCCATCTTTAAATCTGAACTTTTGTGCTGTGTACTAAATGTCTGAATTCTGTTGTCAAATAATGGAATTCTTACCCTTATGACAGGGATCTACCTACCCTTAAATCCTTTGTTTTCTGGCAGCATGTCAGGCAGGCCAGAGCTAAATGAACCCCTGATGGGTCTGATACCAGGAACACAGATTATTTTATGATCAGATGACTGTAAAAGAGTAAAAATTGTGCTGAGTTTTTATAAGGAAGGTGAAATGCTCTGTGAGCCTTAGCATCTCAGTTTCATTGATGCATTGGCTAGAGAGTTGCCTGTGAATTAATATAAGGCTAGAAAGTGCAAGGTCATAAATTCCAGAATCTTAAACAGGACTTGAAATTTATAAGAAGGACAAGAATTGCCCATAGCCAGAATTTTCAGAGCCCTCACCTGAGATGTGGAAGACCAAGGTTAAAGTCTGCTCCAACATGTCAGTCACAAACTTCCCATCTGAATCAAAAAGGTGGAAATAAATAACAATGTGTGGTCTTCATCTTCCCTGAAGATGAACCAGAACTTTTCTTTAACTTTTTTGTTCTTTTCCTCCTCCTCCTGACTTACACACTAATCTGAGGATTATAGTAAGAAGTAAATGTGTAGTAGACCGTAAGTAGAATGTTTTTACTTGATCATGGTGAGCATCAATATATGCTTCAAATATTTCCCAGAGTTGGAGGGCACAGAATAAAAGCCAGCTCCAAATTTCCATGTTTTAGCGTAGTGAGACTTTTTTGCCTCTTCTTTGAAATCCGCAAGGACAACAACAACAAGTTCTGTGCCCAAAAGAAGCCTCTTCCTTCCTTAATAACTCTGGTATTGTCCTCTTTCATCCTTTTTAAAACTGAATACTGTAACTACAAATGCAAATCAATGCCATAACAGTAGTATAATCTGCAGGTTATGCTGACCCACAGTGTTTTACTGTTGGAGTGGAGGTAGATGTTATAAACCACTAACTATTTAGAACTATGCATTCCAATTAATAAATAAGTCAATTCCATTCCTCCTGCATTAGTTATTACCAAATATGGGAACACACATACTAACCATCAAATGTTTGGAGTATTCTTGGTGCAAATACATGGCATTTGCACCTGACAGGTATAGTGAGAAATGATGCTCACAAGAAGAAAAGAATGTATTAAACACCAGCTGCATATGTCTTAAAATGGCAGATAAGATATAATTGAAAGATAATTTTTAGTGAAATGCAATGAGGGAAATGCCAGAAATAGACTGTGTTTGTTTCCCTCACTCTAGATCATGTTTGTTAACCACATTTGCAAATATAGACTGTTTAGCATAGGCACTGACCTAAATCAATGTTGTCCAACTGAAGTAAGGCCCAGATCCAAAAAAAACCCCAAAACTTATAAATGTCTCACTCCACTGACTCCAAAAGTCTACGTTTGAAAACTGTGTTTCTCTATGAAATGTGAGTTGTACCCCTGTGTGTTGGCCCCTGCCCCAATGTGCTGAATACCTACAGTTCTCCCAAATTTTATGGATATGTTTGATGTTACAGACCTATGCCAGAGTGAGTGAGGATGCTTCTACCAGTGATCAAAAACACAGCTGCATGTGATTAAATTTAGGTAGATAACCTTGGCATTTTGCCTAGGTTTTTACCAAAGTTAATTTACACAATAAGACAGAATTTAACTAGATCAACTTAATGCTTATGTTAATATCCTGCATTTAAGTGCTATTTGCTACAACATTTTCCATGTCAAGTATTAGACATGAATAAGATTTATTACTAGGTAGTAAAAAATTCCCATCACTGGCTTCACTAAAGAAAAAAACGTATTTCCAGTGTGGAGAATAATTTCAAGGACACAGCTAAAAAAGGATTGGCATCTGAAGATTCAGTTTAGTCTACATTTCCACACTGTCCCAGATACTTGTTTGAACAGTATATAAGAGATGAAGTATTGTCCCACTCTCTGAGAACTTCAACACTGGAGGGTTTGGTCTGGTCACTCAGGTGAAGCACAAGTCACTGAAGAGACCAAAGGTGAAATTTATCTTTTGATCCATGGATTAACTTGTCTAGTTCTGTATGTACAGAGACAGCAGACCCAATAAAAGCAGAGAGCAATTTCTCCTCTTGTGCTAAGGTATGTTAACATCCCAGGAAGCAGTAGTAGAAAGAGAGCCTGGTTTGTTGACAGTTCTCTGTCCTACAGTGTTAAGCTCAGATTTCAGATGAGAAAGAAAAGCAGATTGTGATCTGATCCAAACAAGGATTTTGGAGAGGTCGTATCTCCTTACAGTTGCCATGGTACCTATTAAGTAAGGATACATCTGAAATGTGGTAATAAAATGTGACAAATTTCTTGAGGACCAGTAAGTTCATGGAAACTCTTCTAGCTGCAGGTTGATTACATTTTGGATTTTTATACTGTTTACAAGACCTTAATAAATAGTCTGCTCAAACAGTTTTCAACATGACAATTCTCTTTAGTCTGTTTTTTTCTGATTACTGGCTTTTCTCTGCATCCACTGTTTATTGTTGGTTCAGCTTGGATGTCTGAAACTTGTAAAGCAAAACAGTCAGTGGTGGACAATGTGAGCAGAAAATATCCTTGCTCCCATGTGAGCAGGGGCAAAAGTGTATTCACATAAAACTTTCCTACAAATAAATCTCTCTTCTCTTTATAAAGTTAACTTTGAAATAGATATTCAAATATAGAACTTTAAAAGTGTGCACATTTATAGAACACTTTATTAGCTTGTATTGGGGCTGTCCCAATTTTAGGACTTGAGAGTCTCCTGGGTTGGGTTAAGAATTCTCAGAATGGTGGCTCTGAATTTATCTTGGCTGTGCTGTCTACCCACACTTTTAAATCTTACCAATTCTCTCAGGCAAAATCAGAGGTGATTTGCTCTATAATATTCTTTTGGGAAAGGGATGAGCAAAAGCTCACACATTCTGAAAGAATGTGAGCTAAGATGATTAGCATGTGAGACAAAAAGGATGCCTGTGAGTTTTTCCTCTAGTTACATATTCTTCCTCACAAAAATGGAGTGCACACTATAGAGATTTATATGCTTTTGTATTATTAGTTTTAGTTGTGTATGCGGCCATATCCCTATGGGTAACTTCTATAAATATTCTTTAGTTTTTCTACACCTCTGCAATTATTTAATCTGAAAGCACTGTATTTACTCAATTTATGCTGAAGTATGTCAGCTGAGGATTTGGCCTGTACTACCTCATGCTGGTTAAGGAGGCTAGATTAATTAAATTGAAATGTTATATTGTCCATTAAACTATTTCAAAGATATAAAAACTTGAAGCTTCTCTTTGTATTTCTAGGTGCAAACCAAATCTTAGTGTATGCTTGTAACAAAACAAAAAGCCAACAAAGAAAATAACTGTAGTTGGTTAAGCATATATTAAGCCAATTAAAGGCTTCTACCTTGAAAATTACATTCTGAATTATGCACTCCAAATATGTAGAAGCAGAGCCCTTGCTTCTCTTTTTACATTTTCACAGCAATACTAACTCATGGAAACAATTCAGGTATACAGGTGATGTAGCTGACAGCGGTAGGTACTAGTCGTGTTTTGTGAAGAAAAAAGAGGGCAAGGGTTTTGGAGAGGTCTCTTTTTCCTTTCTTGGTGAGATAAAGGAGAGGGAAATAATGAAGCCTCCAGGTCAGGAGTCCCAGACACAAAGGCAGAAGTAAAAGGAAAAGACTCTGAGAAGTACATTGAATCTGCATATTGGACTGCCTAAATCTCTTTCATTTGGTCATGACGGTTTGGATGGACAGGGAACTACATGGAATGAATGAATGAATAATGAAAAAACAGAGTTGCCTGGAATATAGATGCTGATGTACAACATATAGATGTTGATGTAAACTTAAGATCAGATTATTTCAAGGTTTTTATGGAAGAATTGCTCTTGGCAGATACTTAGAGGCTATAAGAGGGAAAGTCATCTTATGTTTGTCCTATTTCTCGTACTTTTGCCCTAAATGTTCTCTAACAGCCCTTGTTGGAGACTTGGTAGTGGGCTAAGTGGGTTTGCAATCAAAATCCCAGGGGCATCACCTGATAATTTCTGAGTAATACAGATCCTTGTACTGAGAAAGGGTATTTTACATATCTTTGTTTTATTTGAACCTTGATGGAAATCTTGTTGAAGCTATAGGAAATAGTCCTTGATTTCAGTGCATCTAGCTGTTCCAGTTTTGTGGAACTAACCCAGCAGTTTAACAAACCTTCAGAAAAGAACATATAGAAAAAAGGAAGAGACAGACACCTTCTGTTGATTCAATTTCCATTTTATATTCATGAGTTCTGTTCACATATGTTGGGACATATTGGTTCAGTCACTTGCAGAGCAGCTCTGTCTTGGAGTTGCTCTTTGCAGGTCCTTCCAATCTCAATCACTCTGCCTGTTTCCTGCTCAGTGTCAGAACTGCATGGCCTTTTTTTGAAAACTCTATGTTTTTACTCTTTTGGGAAAGATCAGCTCACTTGTCTCAATATTTAAAAACAATGGGAAAGGAAGGCTTCTTCAACTGTCTTAATTCTTCTTTCTTTACCTCTCTGCTTAGGGCCACTAAAATTTGTCCCAAGACTATACAAAGTTGTTTGTTTCTGCCCTGTTGCCCTCCACCAGTGCCTCTGGAGTCACATGGTGGTGGGGAACACCTTCCCACAAAGGTGTTTAACTGTATGAATACTTTTCATGTCCTGGGTGAGTTCAGTGCTGGTGAAAATGCCTTTTCCCACTCTTACTGAATTTCATAATGAGAAAAAAATTAACCGGGTTGTGATGAATTATCCATTTCTTTTAAAATGGAGAAATCTCAAACACAATGGATTAGAATCAATTGTTTCATTGAACCGTGCAAATAATACCTTGTATCCAAATTAAACACAATTGTCTGGTTGGATTTCTCATTTAAAATTTTATAACAAAAACAAATTGGGAGGTCTGTGGATCCCAGGTTTTGATGCAATTATTACAGCAACAGATGAACAATATATTGTGACTTTTATTTCTGTAGGAGTGGGATGTGCTTGGACCCCATGTCAGTTCTCCATGAGTAACCATGGGCTTTGCTGTACCAAGTGTTTTCAGGCTCGTAAGTTACTGGGTTTAGCCAATGCAGAAAAATTACTGTTCTTTATACATTTGTTTATAGAATTTTGTAAGATGATTCTGACACAGCCTATAAAAGAGGCTGCCATTTCAGACAGTTAAATTTTGTGGCCAATGTAGTCCATATTAAAAAGTGGTTAATAAGGAGATTGTCAACTGAGGCTTTATCAAAGAGCAATTTTATTGGGGGAATTTGATAGTGATTTTAAGGGGGAACATGTTTTCTGTGAGCAACTGGATAGATGTTTAATGCTTGGAAATCAGATGTACCAAATGCTGTTGGTAAAATTTGCCCATGTCTTAAAATATGAAGAAGTAAATGACGAGTACTCATATGAACCCATCCAGAGCAATTGGACAAAGGATCTACACTGAAGAAGATTAATTTTTACTCTGCCAAATGAAATGTTTGCAATGGAGGGAACGAACACTGCTCAAATGTGAGATTTGGTAATGTTATCCTGGTCTCTGCTACAGCTGAAAATCTTTAGGGATGTGATGAGATAAATGGGAAAAACCCTACAACATGAGAGGTCAGTGAAAAGCTATTCCAAAACAGGTCAACAAGGATACATAATAGAAATACTAAATATGCCTTTTCATAGTGAAAATAATAGCTTGTGTTGGGGAAAAAAATAGTCTAGAAAGACTTTGATTCTCCATACCCTGGATATTCTAAACCTTTCTAGAAGACAGGCTTTTATTCAAGAAGAAATTTTGGCATAGGCCCAATGGAGAAATAACTGCGTAGGACTTTGTTACAGAGCATTTAGGTCAAAATATCCATAGTGCTCTCTTTTGTTCTGCAAATCTATTCAAGCCCCAAGTCTTAACTCTCCTAAGGATTTTTATCAAAAAAATATTTGTGTCTGGAAGTCATAAAAAAACAAATCAAGTAAAAACAGTAATTCTGCAGAAGCATTAGTCAAGGATTTATAAATTCACTGGCATTCCAAATTGGAATGAAGTCTATAAGACTGGTCTGGGTCAAGTGTAACAATCAGCTGTTTGCTTTGCTTTGTGTTATTTTATAGCTTTTAAATAAAGAAAATTCAGACTAAACCATCTCATTCTTCAAGTGGCAGAGCAGTCATTATGGCTTTATTAGAGTTATTTACAAAGTTTTTTCCGAAATAAATTTTCAACAAAACCAACTTGATTTTATTTTTACACAGTCTCTGAGATTGTATATTGCCATGACTCATATATCTGTCCAGGATACATCCACAACTCTTGAGTCTTGCTCCACAACTTTTTACTTTCTTAATGAGAAGATGTAACACTAGTATTGTATTTAAGTGCAATTGGACCATATTTTCATTCTGTTCTCTATTTGTGACAGGATTACTACTTTTAGTGTTGACTTAAATTCTCACAGCTTGTTCCCATGTATAAGATGCGTAATGGTCTGGATCTGGCAATTAAGGTACCAAACTACTTTGAAAGATAGTACCAGTGAGTCAGGCTGAACTTGTATGTGTGTTTGGATCAAGCTGCCAGTGGAACTCTACAGGATGAAAACAATGAGCCATGGAATAATCCCTTCCATTCATTACACAACTTCATGTTAATGAAAACCCAATAACATTAATAGATTTCCCCTTAGTTTACACCAGTGTAAATTGAAGGAAAATCAGATCCCACACGCTCTTTAGGAAAAGAATGAAAATTGAATCTACCTTTCTCCACTATGGAGCTGTAATGAAGGCACCACAAGCTAAATTTTCCATCTGTATCTAATGTGCCATCTCTTATGTCCCCTGCACACTACTGCACTTATTGCCATACTGGGGAACCATTGGCTCACCAAAGTGATTTATGTGCATGAAGGTGTGTAGCGTAGCTCCAGAAAGTGGTGTAAGGGTCAGGCAGCCTGCATTTTATTCCCTAGTATTACTCTTAAGGTGTTCTGGAAGGATGAAAGAACACCAATGCCAAAAAAAAAAACAAAACTCCAATAACTTTGTAGAGACTTAAGAGAAGTTCAAAGGACTGTACACTCTTGTAACTGTCATGCTTAAACCTACAGATTTAAGATGAAAGAGGGTAGGTTTAGATTGGACATAAGGAAGAAATTTTTTATTATGACAGTGGTGAGGCACTGGCCTGAGTCGTCCAGAGATATTGTGGATGCCCAATTAATGGAAATGTACGTGGTCAGGTTGAACAGGACTTCGAGCAACCTGACCTAGTAAAAAATATCCCAGCCATGCCAGGGGTGAGTGGACTTAGATGGTCTTTAAAGGTTGCACCAAAACCATTCTATGATTGTGATTTATGCTTACAAAAGGATTTACCAACTATGCTGATACTAACATTTGGAAAAAAATTTCAGAATTATGAAAAAGACATTTTTGTGCAAGTGATATTGAATCACATCACCTCAGTAGTGGTTTTGTTCCTGAAATATGAAAACACTGGATAGAGGACTCTAATTTGACCCTATTTCGTTATCAAAGTAACAAACAAAAGTGAGCAATTCTTAATTAAAACAGCTTTTTTTTCTTGACCACACTGGAAGAAAGTTTTACCTTTGGGAGTGAAGGAAGTGAGCTGCCAGACAAATAGTGAAGTGTTGGGATTGCCAGTTACGATCAGTAAGAATATATGAGTTTCAATCCACCATGTGATGCATATTTGCTACAAAGCTTTGGGCAGCTGGTTGGAAAGCTGCCCTGCAGAAAAGGACCTGGGAGTGCTGTTTGACAGATGGCTAAATACGAGCCAGCAGTATGCCCAGGTGGCCAAGAAAGCCAATGTATCAACAAGAATGTGGCCAGCAGGACCAGGGAAGGGATTGTCTCCTGCAGCTGACACTGGTGAGGCCACACCTGGAATCCTGTGTCCAGTTCTGGGCCCCTCACAGCAAGACAGACACTGAGGTGCTGAAGAGGGTCCAGAGAAGAGCAATGGAGATGGTGAAGGGTCTGGAGCACAAGTCTGATGAGAAATGGCTGAGAGAGTTGGGGATGTTTAGCCTGGAGAAAAGGAGGCTCAAGGGAGACCTTCTTGC
Source organism: Acanthornis magna (assembly GCA_036785705.1). NCBI lineage: Eukaryota > Metazoa > Chordata > Aves > Passeriformes > Acanthizidae > Acanthornis > Acanthornis magna. Next base: position 13,149,861 of record JAWUZG010000025.1, read on the forward strand.
TCTCTACAACTGCAGGAAAGGGGTGTGTAGCCAGGTAGGTGTCAGTTTCTTCTTCCAAGCAACGAGTGATAGGATGAGAGATAGCAGCATCAAGTTGTGCCAGATGAGGTTTAGATTGGATACTAGGAAAAATTCCTTCACAGAAAGGGTGGCCAGGCATTGGAATGGGCTGCTGAGGGAAGTGGTGGAATCCCCATTCCTGAAGATATTTAGAAGATGTGTAGATATGGCACCTAGGGACATTTAGTGGAGGGCTTGGCAGTGGTGGGGTAATGGTTGGACTCAATGATTGAAAGGTCTTTTTCAATCTTAAAAATTCTATTATTCTGTTATTTATTATAATCAAAATAAGTTGGGAGCAAAACAAGATCATACAGAGCATGTGACAAAATCCTACTAATGTGGAGATTTTAAGTCTTGCAAACAGCATCGAATTCTCTGAGCTTAGAGCCTCAACGTTTGGTAGTTTGGCTCCCGTGTTTTGTAGAGTTTAAATTAGGTTGGGATCTCACACAGGAAGTGTCATATGTATGGGATTTCATTTGATAGTAAATGTCATTTATTTACAAATGCTTTTTGGAAATCAAATTAAAATTTCATAATAAATTATTCATTGGAACTCTATTAAATTATTTCCTTTTCTCTTACATAAGAATTTTGGTAACTAGAAGTACCAGAGGGTTATTTGGAAGTAGGTGCATGACATGTGGGATTTTTTTTGTTATGCTCTGAACTGAACAGTTGTTGGGCAGAAGCTGCACAAAAAAAAACCACAGACGTTAACTGCTGTCTAGACAAGAGCTGATGGCCTGCTGTATTTTTAGTCTCTTTATGGTATTTTTGCTACCAAAACAAGCTAATATATTTTGGTGTTAATTAGAGGCTGAAAGTTCATCATAGCCTCCAAAAGGGCTTGACCTTGCAGCAAAGTACATGTCTCCAATTTTCTTTCCATCTTGCTACTTTTGTTAGTGCTTTTGTGTTAAGATGGTGGGTTCTCTTCGTGATGCAAAACCTCACTTGTAAATGATGCTTCAGAGCCCATGGCTGACCCTATGGCATCAGAGCTTATTAGAACACCACGTGCAGCTTAATTAAAATAGAGGGAGAAAAAATTCTTACCCTGAAGTATATTGTGCAAAGCTGCTCATGTTCCTGGAGATGTGTTAAATTCACCCCTACAGGTATGAAAAGGGCTACAAAATACTTTCAGTGACCAATCTGAACAGACATCTCTCCTGGTGAGCCCTCTCCCTCAGAGAGAGACCACAACAGAGAGGGAGCACTCAGCTTCGTACAGACATGGAAAGCTGCACAGCCTCTCAGGGCTCTCAGAATTTGGCCCTTTGTGCTCAAGGCTACCTCTGATGCAGTGGCAATGTGGCTGTGTTACTATGGAGAACTGTGTGAGAACAGGCTGGGAGATGCCTTTCCCTGAGCCCCTCTCTTATTCCTGGGTTTTGGTTTTGCACAACCTCTTGCCCCTGATCCTTGGCTTGACTACTTTGCAACCATGCCTGTGGCTGTCCGTGGACTTTGCTGATCCTGACCTGATCTGCCTTATTGCCTTCCTGGCTTGACCTCAGGCCTGCTGCATCCCTGTGGGCTGGCTCAGTGACCTGGATTCTTGGCTGAGCCTGCTTAGTGCTGCTGCTCAGAGCACCTCCGTGCTCAGCATCCCGCAGTGCTGCAGCCCCTGTCCATGAGGACGCTGCCCATGCCTGCCCTGTGTCATCCACAGCCCCTGGCTCGCTTCTCTGTAAACAGCAGCCCAGCTTGTGGCTCCCTGAGGGAATCAACATGTGATTATGCTGGCTTATTGCTGTTGCTCCATTTGTTAGTGATTCTACATCCAGCCAGAAGGAAGTTTTCTGTCCTGCTATAGCTCTGGTTTGTTCTTTTTTCAAAATGTTTCTGAGAACAAGAAGAGAGAGCGAATATGGATTCTGACCGCAAGTCTTCTTACACAGGGATTACGATGTGGCTGTGTGTATTAGACAAGGCTCATCCTATTCCTGATTAAATATTCATAATAGTAATTACTTGTTCACATTACAATACCTCCTGCATCTCCCAGCTAAGAGTAATGCTTCATTCTGCTAGGTAGTAAACAAATAAAAGCAACCCAGGGGGAATAAATACACATCAGAGAGGACAAGCAGGATACAAGGAAATAAATAGAGCTGATCAGGGAACAAAATTTTCTGCATTAAAAGGAAACAAAACAAAACCAGGATTTTGTTGAAAACAAAAACATTCCAGTGTTGTCAGAAAATGGTTGCAATTTATTAATTTATTTATTTGTGTAGGAAAATTATTTGAGTGCTCCTGGCTGTAAACATGCTGCTGAGCCTTTTGGAAGGCATTTCTGTCACTGCAGTAGTTAGCTGCCTGGTTCTCTAAGGTTCATGACTGCCCCTATTTCTCAGTTGTTGGGCTGCCTGCCAAGGCAGGATGCTGTCTGACCCAGAGAGATGTAGAGCCCCTGTGCTGGTAACTGGGGGCTCAAGGTGACAAACTAGCATTTGCTGTTGTAAAACTTATCCATTTTAGCTAGCTGTGGTAAGTTTGTTACATAAGACTTTAGGGGAATGTGGTGCTAGAGGCAAAAAGATGTGTCAAGGATTCAGATTATCCCAAACTCCACCTTCCTCAAGAAGTCAAAGAAAGCCAAAGAAAGCAGCCAGAAGGATTTTTTCCAATTGCTGTGTGTATCTGCATCCCGCTGCAAATGGAGTTAGGGTTCTTGTGGGACACCTACCAGTCTTCAGTGGGTATGATGGACAGGTCCGATGACCAAAAATACCCCATCACTGCATACAGGAGCCAGTCAGTGGAGTTGAGAAAACATTATGAAATAGCTGTCCTTGGTGGTCTATACAAAGCTGAAAAAAACTTGCTGTAATCCTGCTGCTGTTTCTGAATCTGTGCTTCTTTATTTCTTACAGACTAAAAATGCCTGAGAATATGAATCATTGTGAACCTAATGCAGTAACTAAAAATAGTTCAGCTTTTACTGAGATACCTTTTCATGGGGGATACCTAGTCCTGATATTTTGAACAACTACTTACTCATCACTGATCATGGAATAACTTATGGGGCTGCACTGTGCAGAAGTGATGATACATCATGAATGTATTTATAATGATTTATTGTGTTCACCTGTCCCATGAAAATGTGACACTTCATAAACAAGATGGAAAGGAAACCACCTGTAAGGGAATGCATTAGTGATCCTGAATTTTTCTAGATCCCATTAAAAGGTGCTGAATCCACAGAGAAAACACAATCCTGTTCAAAAACTGCACAACGTATGCTGAAACGTAACTAAACTTCTTGAGAAGTTACTTATGCACAAAGCATGAGGAAAGCCATGACCGCATCTTTCTCTCCTGTTTAATCTGTTATAGGTAGTTTAGTTTTCAGGTCTGTATTTTTATTCTTTTTTTACAAAAGATTTTCCATGTTTCACCGCTGACTTCCCATTACGCATGAAGCCAAGAGCTCAAAATCTCAAATGCTCTTTTGATGCAAAGTGCAAAACTCCACTATGTCAATGGAGTGCTATCCACTTACACAGGGCAAACATTCCTCCAGCAACACTTAGTGTTGTTATTATTTGCTTACCTGATGTGTGAATGCTGAAAAGAATAGTGAACAATCTGCATCTGCTGTAGGTTCCATTTTGTTACACTCATGTTCCTACAATGGTATCATGTTCTTACATAAGGCTTATTCATAATGGGAGGGATTCTGTCATAAAAACTGAATTTTAAACTATTTCTGTTCTCTAGAGTTTCTCCACAGGATTCAGAAATTAACCAGTTGTACAATCACATATTTACAAAAATAGAAGTGAGCTTGTGGCCTGATGATACAATAAATCTAGCTGAGGTCTTACAGTTATCAGTTAAAAATGTCCCAAACATCTCAGCCATGTGACCCAAAACACTGAATTGGTGTTAGCTTAAATTATTAAGCAAAATTAGTTGCCTTTTTTTTTTTAGGTGGATGTGTAGTATAGATTTGTATCAGCCCAAGTACAGCCTACCTTTCCATAAGTTTCATAAATCTGGACTAAAAATAGAAAGTTGTCCTAAGCTGTATCATGTTCACATTATTTCAACAGAATTGCATTCATATTTGATCTAGATCTAATGCCTAGTGTACTTCATCACTAATAACTTATGGTTGGAAACAAGGCAGAAACTTTCTAGTGGCATTTTCCTTCCGGTTTTTTTTACTCCAAAGCTTAAAGGCAAGAAAGGTTTCACTTGAACTCAGATCTCAACCATTTTTTTCTTTGAAATGCAGCAAGATCAGATTGATGTGGAAAATCAGAACCATTGCATTGTTTGCTTGCTTTTGACTGCCAGCAATGGGGTTCTTTAAATGCAGTGATTGTAATTTCTGGAGACTGAAAAAGATGAATTATGTTTTGTTGCACTGATTTGGGAGAATTAGTAAAAAGAGTACAATACCATTTTTAGGTCAGTCTAGATGAAACAAACAAGCCTTGGTATAGGACCAGTAGAAATTTGTGTGCTTAATTGCTAGGGTTTTCCTAAGAGCACCTTCAAAATCTTTAATTCTTCAGAAAGGATAGAATTGCCTGCCAGGGACACTTGAATGGATTGGAGCCTTCAGAGAACCAAACTTTACAATAGATTAGAACTGCCTGGAAATTCAGTTTTTCCTTCCAGTAGAAAAATGTGATACAACAATAATAAGATTTATTAGAATAATCAGTGGTGGGAACATTTTGAAGTGTTTCTCTGCCAGACTCTTGAAGTGACTTACTTTTAATGATACCTAAAGCACTCTGACAGATGAGAATTACCTGCAAAATGCACTTGTGTTTACAACTTGCTTCTAAAATGGATTTTATTGGCAAAGAACAAATGACAGATCATCTTACAAAACAGCTTAGTGCTTAGATTACTGTTGTGTTAATGCACGGACGACATTCAGTTTTTTACTCACTATGAACTGGTTCAAGCTCAGTTTTCTCCAGGAATCATGAGAAGTGGGGAAGCCAATTTTTGGAGCAAGGGTACTGTCTAATCCAGATAACCCGGACCTGTTTTGCTCAGAGATGTTCCATGGAGGAGGAGGAGGAGGAGGAGGAGGAGGAGGAGGAGGAGGAGGAGGAGGAGGAGGAGGAGGAGGAGGAGGAGGAGGAGAAGGAAAGACAGTTCTGAGGCTAAACAGTCACAACATCCTTTCAGGAAGGAGAACTTTTGGACTCTGAACATCTTCAAGCTAATTTAAACCTGAAATCTAAGGTCTCTCACCTAAAAATTCCTTACCAGTGCCTAGCACTAGATCCTTGGCAGGTGTGTACTTTTTCTTGTTTGTAGGGAACGATGCTCTCCATCCACAGGAGCCAGAAAGCAATCCCAAAAGTCTTTCATTAAGACTGTCCTAATTACTGGGCTGGAGTGGTCCTTCTGCAACATTCTCCAGGATAGCCAGGAAAATCCAGGCGGCAACTTCTTACGCTATGCTTCACTTGAAACTAGCTTAGTCTCTTGCAAATTAAACTTGCACAGAAAGGAGGACCCTGTTTTACCATACCTCTGCATGATCTAATTCCAAATCCCTCTCCATTCAGGTAGAAAAGTTCTCAAATACCAGTGAGATGCGTTGTTGGCTTTTTTTCCCCCGCCAAACAGCCTGAATGAATCTTCTACTGTTTCTTCCACTTACTGACAATTTGTGCCTTTATTTCAAAACCTGTCTCTCTGATGACTGATAACTGAGCATAAAAATTGATTTTCGTTGGTATCCCTCTCCCTTTTGCAAGTTTTGTTCATTAGAATCTTAAGGCCTACTCTGTGCCATTATTTTCATGCTTAAAAACAACCAACAAAATTATCTGTGCAATTCAGTACTTGTAAAGGACTGACCCCGTTGCTATAATATCAGTCAGGTGATAATGCCTGAGCATTTTGGATAGTTGTGGTCTTTGGGAAGTGAGGGTTGAGTAGATTGTTTGGTTTTTTTTAAGTCATAGTAGAGACAGATTCTTTCTTTCTTCTATCTATTTTTTCTCCTGTTTTAAAGACTTTTTTCAGCAAGTATAATAGGACGTTACCCAAGCAGGTAGCATACCAGAAATGGCTGTGACTCCAGCTACCTGAGGTGTCAATTGCAAATGAACCTTTTTATTAATAATTCTATATGCAGTTCATCACTGTCTTCCAGCCTATCTTAACTCATTTTCGCTTACCTTTTCCTACCATACTTCTATATGGGAACTGGCCTATTAAATCTGCAGTCTTAATATGTGTTTTGTGCTGGGTTGTTTGAGAAATCTCCCTTCTGCCTGTCATCTGCTAAATACTTTCCGTCTTTGTGTGGAGTTTTACTCAGCTTGTGTTTTTTCCCACACACATACACACCCTGTGGCATCTGTCTTTTCTAACTCCCAGCGGAGCTGAATCTCAGAAAAACCTTGAGTCAGGTACTAAAGTTCTGTTTGTATTAATGAGGATAAAGCTCACAGATGGTACTTCAGTCTAAAGGAGTTGTATGTTAGTGCTGTTGGCAGCCTTGCACATCAGCAAGTCGTGGTCTCTTTTCTGTCTCACTCTTACAGAGTTGTGGTTTTTAGGTTTTTGGTTTGTTGTTTTTTTTTTTTGTGACCTCTTTCAAGTAAGTTGTCTTTGTAGCCCTTTTTCTGTAAAATGAGTGGACATATTTACCTGCCCATCACAGGAGGTGAGCGTGGGAAGGGAAGAATAGAAATACAAGGTCAAATAGCCTTGCTACTATTGGAGTAATATCTGGAAATCCCAGTCAAGCCTGCAACCTCATACTGTAAGGTATTACACAAACATTCAGTGGGAGACCGTAAGAAGCTTCAAGTCAAACTAGGGCAAACAAAAATGGAGATCATAAAGAGGCAGGAAGATTTCAAAGTGATGTAGCATTAGGAGATGTTACTGAGTTGGAAAGTGTTATTTACCCCTTAAGATTATTAGTAGACAGTGGTATAATGCAAGGGATGTTTTTTTACCAAAATAATTTGGTTTAGAATCTATAAAATAAAAATGACTTTAAAATTTTTGGAGAAAAATCTATACTTTCTCTTCTAATAGTAACATGGTACACCATGAAATTTTCATTCTTGTCCAAGCAAAAATTGTTAAAGCCCTAATCATTGTTTCTTATCTGAATTACCATATCCCTGTATGAAAATACTTGCAAGTTATTACTCAGTAGTTAGAACAGTAGTTAGAACAGTGGTTAGAATAGGCTGCGTCTTTGCCTGGTTTTCTGATGAGTTCTGTGGTTTTGTTGTTATAATAATTATAGGCTGTCTTAATTCAGATTTTGCTATCTGCCAATATGTCCCATTTAATTTAAAAATATGCAATTAATGACTAATGAGCTCATGACTGCATGAGCTTAGAGACATTGAAACAGGAGATTTCTCTGTTGGGGAGATATTATATTCCAACATATGGACTGAGCTTTGGATTTTGTGACACTGAAAACAGCCTATCTCAAAGGTTAACAAACTGTGAATATTAAGATATTTGAGGCTGATTTCAGATGATGTACTCAACATGAAGAAAGCTCTACCTTTTGTCAATCACCTAAAGTACAACTGATAATGCCACTATAGGTGTCTCTCTCCCAGAAGAATTTCTCATTCATCTTAGCAAATTCAGTAGAACTGCTGAGGAAAATGCATCCTACTTTTACCAAGGCAGGAGTTCAGAAACCACTTCCATAAATTAGTGTCTAAAGGGTCGAGCCATAGTTTTGCTGCCTGCAGCATGCACTTTGGATACTATGATAGAAGCACTAGAAATATCACATGAAATCATGAAAGGTTTGTTAGTGTGTCTGATGTTGAAAGATAAAAGTTCCTCATTATACTATGGAAACTTCAGCATTTTAATGTTTCCTGACCTGCTTGGTTATGTGAAGCTCTTCACTGTGATGGTGTCTTACTGTGCTACAGACCCAGCTTGAGGAGGAAGGGTGTGTTTGAGGGTCACCCCCTCAAGGGCAAGGCTTGGACAGGACAATGCTGTGGTCAGCAGCGCTCAGATGTTGCCCGTGTCCCACAGCTGAGTCAGAGCTGCGGACAGGCTAAGCTGACTCGGAGCCTGGGGCTGTGCTGAGTGGAATCTCATTTACTTGAGAGGGAATCTCAGTGTGGGAAACTGTCTCTGCTCCCAGTTTTGCATTTGTGGCCTGTCGGAGGGGTGAGGGACGTATTAGAAACTTGTGTATGGCAGTGTTAATAAGGAAACCTTTTTTTGACTTAAAAAAGCATGACTGTATCATGGAGTGTGTCTTAGTCTTTTCAGTAAAGTTGTAGATTAATTTTGTTCTTAAGCAATGCATAGGCTTCTTTATGGGCACCCTGAGCAGTTTATAAATTTCTGCTGTCCCTAGGTAGCAGGATTTAAGAGGTCTGAAATCACAGGTAGAACACAAATGAGTGGTTTCTGCGAAACACTTCAAATATTCTACAGTGTTAAAAATAAGGGGATTTTTTTTATATATGGGGTTTTAATATTCTTCATAGAAATGTACAGAATATTACAGATTTTATAAGGAATATTTCCATGAACTTATGAACCCTGCAAGAACTTGCCTGATACTTCCTGTATTATGGTGACCCAATTAACATAATATTTATGCATAAAAGGCTGTAAAACAGGCATACTGATATGTTTTGTCTTATTTCAGACAATGTAACTAATCTAAATGAATGCTCTGGGTTGGGCTATCAAGTTTAATCCATAGATAAGAATTTGCAAAATTGATGTACTATTCTTGGAAACAGCATTTTCTTTGTGACATGATAGAAATATGTCAAAATGAGAAATACTCTATATAGAAAAAAATAAATTATTATCTAGGAGAAAAAAAAATGTAGTGTATGTCTCTGATTTATTTTCCTGCAGGATGATTACTGGAAATGTCAGCCAGGTGAACATGTATCTGCAATAGTCTGTAGCTTGCGCTCTCATCTCTTTTTTTCCCAGCACAAACTGTACCTTTAAAATAATCCTTGTCTGATTAAGTTCTATTTCTGTTTCAGGCTAAAGTTATGTACTCAATATCCACTGATAGCAATGTATTCCTGCACACCTGATGTCTTCATGGGCTCCATGAAGTGTATCTGTAAGTGTCTGTCTGTGCTCCTGAGCACGGCCCAACCCCAGGGCACTTCAGTGTTTTGGGGGCTTAGCATTTAATGTCATCTCTCTGCTGCCTTGTCTCTGTGTCAGCAATCACAAATGCTGCCAAATGCATCATCTACCAGTAGAGATTCAGTAGAGATATTATCTTCTACAGTATCAAATCTGCTCACTACTCCAATCCACTCAGTTTCTTCACCAACCTTCTAGTCCTGAACATGGGAGTGTCTTTTAAAAAAAAGGACAAAACAAAACAAAAACCTAATTACCTTTGAATGAGAGGATAAAATGCACCAGACAAACGTGTCAGCATTCATAGGTCCCTAAAAGGCAGGATGGCTTTAAGGTCTCTAGACTGCAAGACTTCTGAAACTGTTCAAAGTAGTTCAGGAAAAAACAAGTTAAAAAAAATTACGAAAAAAACAAACCACAAACCAACCAACTAACTAAGAAAAAAAAGTCATGAACAAACAAAAAAAACCCAAACAAAAAATACCCTATGCCCTCCCACCCCCCTACAACAATATAAAGAAGCAGAGAAGAAAGCTTAAAGAAGGAAATGTGTTTGGTCACAATGATGCTGGTGTCTAGCTGAGCTAATTTGGTTTTCATTTATCTTTGAGGATAACCAGATGGTTTTTCTGCAAATAGTGCATGGGTAGCTGTTTTGCAAGGGCTTGTACATGTTGGCAACGCCAAAGCACAGTTCTGCTGTTTTCTAGGCCTGGTTTTTGACTGTGCTGTGCCTTATGATAAGGCACGAGTCAGAACTGGGATAAGGCCACAAGGCTTGTGTTTACAGGTCTGAAACTCCATATAAAGTGGAAACCCTTGAGAGTCTAATCCAATCAATGGAAACAGACACGCACATGCACACGTTGCTTGTTCCACAGGAGTTAAATATTTGTCTTCTTTTTGTAGTATTTATGGCCTTGTCACTTAAACTGACAGGTAGTTTTAGCCTTTGTCTGGCTTTGGGGACACGCTGCCTCTCCTGGCATTCCAAGAGCTGATGAATATTTGGGAGGAGTCTTTATAAAGCTGGCATCTCATATTCTGAGGACAAACTCTGTTACATTTGCCAATAGTCTTCCTGCTAGTTCCTGCAACCATTAGTACTTAAACAGAACACTTGTACAGTTACTTTTTTAAAGCTGATTTTGAGTATCTTTTTTTCACCACCCTAAAAGGAGTTTGACAACAGGTCTCTCACACAAGGAGAAATAAAAAGGGTGGTGTCAATACCACCTTGTCTATTGAAACATATCTTTTTCTTCTAGGAATAGGGTCTTTAATTCTCCTAGGTTTTTTTAAGTGTTGATCCATGGTTGTGGTTTGCAGGCAGCAAAATGAAGGTGGAAGAAAATTAATAATTTATCATAAATCACGCTCTTTCAGGAGCATCTGAATTCACAATGAATACATAAAGCTGAGGTCAGATAGTTTAGCTTTGATAACAAAAGTCCATTTTTAAATGCTAATTAACCCCCCAAGCATACATTAAAAAAAAAAAAATTAAAATCTCTAATCATTTCACTTTGAAGTTCCATTTTCTATTAGAGAAAAAAAAATAAAGGACACTATGCAGCCTCTTACATTTGTCTGGAAGGGACCAAACAGCTGATTAAAAGAATGAACTCTAAGCGTAAAAGAAAAATTTAATGACGTCTCATGAACAATTAAAAAGACCATTTGCATTCTTCTAAGTCTATTAAAAAAAAGAAAAAAAGGTTTGACTATAATCACATGCTGCGAAGGGATAGAAAAGGGAACACTAAATGCTTCTCATGATTCCTCCTGAACCTTGTGATAGCACAACAGGATGCTTATTAGCATGCACATTGCTATGACCTGGTTTACTACAGCTTTGCATTTAGGCAGGTGTTTTAAAACAGGTGTACAAGTTTGTATTTTCTTTTTTTCTGTCTTAGAACTCTGATTCAAATATAGACAAGTTGTGCAGCCTGTATGTCTGTTCTTTCCATAGGGATTTTCTGGCCTCTTGGATGCAACAGATTACTTTAGATCTTGCTCAAATGTATAAGCCTTTTGAAAGCTAGCGAAAAGTGAGTTATTTGTCTCCAAGGGAAATTCATTTTCTTTTTCTGTGAGTGAATGTGCATTCTGAATCTGCAGGGAATTTGGTGTGTCTCTCAAACCCCAAAATTTATCAAGCATCAGTTGATGCTGTGCTCTAGCCCCAGTAACATCTGTGGCACAACTGAGTATTCCATACTAATTTCAATCTCTCTGACTGTCTCCATCAGTAACAACAATGTTATCTGATGTGAGAAGGGCTTGGAGAGGAAGTAACAGGCCATGTTACAGCTGTAGAGGCCAATGGACAGCTGGGAACATCTATGAGTATTTAAACGAGATATGAGTGTGTTGTGCCTGAAAATCATAAAACTGAAAAAATACCTAATATTTCCACAATCATCTTTTAAGTGCCTGTAAGTCTGATTGTTCTGATCTAAAACAGATGGAGAGACATAAGGGAACTCAGAGCCTTGGGAAGTTCTGGGAATCTTGTCTTTTCCTGCACGCTCAGTCTCACACAGTTCACTGACCATCTCTCAGTGGCTCTTATTTTGGGAACAGTTTGTTCTGCAGAGTCAGACCTTCCTTGTGATAGCCCAGCCTTCCACTTCTTAGTCACTTATCAAATAAGCCAACAGAATCAACCATGGGAAAAACTACAGAAAGACCATGTTTGACATCGCATAGAGCTACTTCTGATCAGATACACATCAGATTCAGGGTGATTTGAAAGGATAAACTTCTTCACTACCTCCAAAACAATTTCTATATATTGCATGGGGAAACCTTTCTTTGTCTTTATTTTTCTTTCTCTGTGTGATATGTTGTTTTTTTTCTTTAAATAGGAAAATGATTGTTCAAGCTGACAAGCAACCTGTAATTCTTATGCAAGCATGCAGGAAGGCACAAGAGCAGCCTTCAAGGGATTAGAAGTGTCGAACTGTGCAACTCTAAATGGTGCTCATCTAATTGATGCTTTACTTAGCAGGGGAGGAGAAAACTCTAGCAAATAGTTAGCAGTTATTTTGCTTTCAGAAAGAACATTGTCACAGACATCTTCCGACAAATGCCACATCAGCTGCTAACAAGTTGTTCTGGGAGAGCCTTCTTGCTGATTTATGAGCTGCCACACAATTCTTTTCCAGTCACTGCAAACATGCTGTATTTCCTTTAATTTATTATGAAAGATTGCCTCGAACATGGACAAGAGAGCCGGTTAAACAGCTCACTTTTAGATCCAGGGAGCACAAGAAATTAATTTCATGTGTTGCATAGGAAACAATGGGAAAATAGGTTATTTACTGTCTCAGTTGTAGAGTTGCTAATAGCTGACTACTATGCATAGAGTGGGGAGGGCACATTGCTTTTAATGCACATCACAATTTTAATTTAGTAACAGGCGTGTCCCTCTACTTTTACAGAGAAAAAAGGGTGTCTGTAGGCAAGGCATTAAATTGGGAGTCAGGGGACACAGGTTCAATTCCTGGCTCTGTTGCAGAGCTTTTTGATTTTAAGCAAATCACTTTTCTGCCTCACTGTGGTGCTCTGAGATAAAATGGATGCATGGGAGGGGAGTGGATAATGTATAGGGAGTGGGAGCAGATGGACAGGTAGACAGGTTCTCTATTCTTAGTCTTGTTGCTTTTTTTTCACTTGTGGGGAGTCTAGAAGAACTAGAAAGTTTTGTATTAAGAGAGCTAACACAAGTGCAAGAATACATGCCATGTGCAGATAGAGGTTTTCTTAGAAGACAAGACATGTATGGGGCTATTTACTGTGAACAGCGTCTGAGATGTTTCAGCACATTTTAGAACAGTAAGAATAATTCACATCTGGTTCCAGGGCAGGCAAAGATGGTCCATAATTGTTATATGGCCAAGTAAACCCACTGTGTACCATTGTACCTCTGATGCTCTATTCACCTTCACAACTGGCCTTGGAAGGCAGGCTCTTTAGGAAAAACACACACGTGTCCCACAGAATAGCAGTGGCAGCACTGGAAACAAGGACACAGCAAAGCCTGAGACTCTTATGATTTGGAATGAGAACATCTAATTTAATGTTCTGCTCTTTCTTTCCACATGCAATGAAAGCTTTCCTTTTTGAGGGGGAATTAATGCTTTTATTGCAGAGGAAAGCTAAGGAATCTCTAACCAAGATATGTAGTCAGTACAACATGTCATTAATAATAAATAACAAGGAAAGTTGTTCCTTGTTTAACCCATTCTCAATCCACTGAAATGTTCAAGTAAGTGCTTGTGATATAAAAATCATAGATATTCATGAAGCAAGCAAGCTTTTTTTTTTTCACCTCCCCTTATATTGTATGTGCATTTAAATTTATGCTTCTGGTGGCTTTGTTATATGATTTCTTGAAGGAGGATTCCTGCTGCTATGTGGATGTCACCTTTTACAAGTGACAGGAAGATTAAGTAAAATGCTGTACAGGGTAATTATAACAAGGCTATTGGCAGCCTGTAACACAGTGTAAATGACACAACTAATTTTGCTGTTCAGACATAATGTATGTGGCAAGTTTTACCTGTAGCTGTACTTTTGCCAACTTATATTGTCTCCAGAGGCATGTGTTGCATATCACTTTGACCATGAGTCAGCCACAAACTCAGCACAGCCCTTCTACATAATGTCTTTAGAGTGTGAGAAGCTGCCCTGTGACATTCATTTCAAATGCAATTAGTTGTGTCACTTCTTGGAGATCTTGTCTCATTGCATAGATTTATTTTTTTTTTACTTCATATTAGATGTTTTTTATCTGATCCTCTCCTGTGAATTTTCTCTGCTAAGAAAAATAATGAAATAATATACTATATCTCATGGTCTGGAGAGAAATTTTGGCAGTTTTTATGGACTTATCCATGTAAGATTGATCATATTCTGGTTATGCATATGTTCAGCGACTCCATCCTGATATGCCCTTGACTTTCTCATAAGTGATATTGCAGTCATTCTGGTTTGAGAAACAAAACAACACCAGCAAAGCGTAATAATGGAATGAAAATCTCCGCTGTGAGTGCTTTGCTTGCCCTGTTTTGTTCTTCCACACACAAACTCTTTCAGAGTAATTAACTGTCATAGAGTCAAAGCAGCTAATGAAGCTTTCTTCCCCAGCCTTGCCCCATTGACTCAAGAGCCCATGTGTAGTGTCAAGGATGAGCTGAGTTATGGACAACCATGCAGTGTGCATCCTTTATGCAAAGATGAACCTCTTAAACTTGTTTGTTTATATTAATAACATCTGGAGTCAAGGGATTTTGCAGATGGCTTTTAATAGCCTACAGGGCTTTTATTTTAAATTTTGAAAAAACAAATTATTTATTTTAAAATGCAAGCAGATTACACATCTGGAATAACAGTTATTTTTGGGGTTGTTTTTTTCTCTTTAACTTTGAATTGCATGGAAAAGAGTTTTTTCTCTTCAGGTCCAGACAGCATCACCTTGGATGTTCAAAATGGATGACTTTTGAACGTGGGGTAGCCATTTATCTCTATGCAAATTGGCTTTAAAATGTTGCTGTTGTAATTGTCCAGTGTTTCATGCCTGCCAGAAGGACTGCAACAGGAGACAGAACTCAAACAGACAGCGAAGATGCTTTCAGTTAAATCCAGACTTGCCCTTTAGAGGAGAGACCTGGGTTTGCTGATGTTTCTGGAGGATTGGGATAGTTTTTGCTTCCACATCAACTCACTAGATAACATAATATTTCTACATTCAAAGCTAGAAATGCTAGAGACTAAGGCTGCTAAAGACTTCTTGTTGTGAGTTATTTCATTAGCCTGACTGAGGAAAATCTGCCTTATTTCTCTTAATAGCCATTACCATATTTTGACTTTTAATTAGACCAGGCAGGATAATTAATATTACAGTGGTCTTGTCAGGGTCATGCCCAGTGACTGCTGTTTTGTTCCAAGGAGACTCTTAGATAGGATCCTGATGGATCTTCTCCTGTGGCATGCCCTGGCCGATGCCTCTGAGGTGCTGTTAGAAAGGGTAATGAAGAGAGATTGCTGTGGTGTCTGCATTACACAGCTTGGAGATTTGCCCTGTGTATAACACAGGTGACAGCTCGGATGAAGCATAGCTACTGAAATCCAAGCTGATTGATGCTGTGTTTATGGACTGGGAGAAGACACTTCAGAGGTGTTCATATCCATTCATTTGAAGAGATAAACTCTATCATCTCTTGTTGAAGCTAATATTGTATTCCCTCTAGGCCAAGTCAGTCAATGCTTGCCATCTCACTTTCTCATAAGGAAAAGGCTGTGGTCTTTTGTGTCAGAGGTGGAGGTCTCCACCGAGATCCATGACACCTCCTTTTAAGAAGGAGATTTGATCTGTCTAGATCTACAACTTTTTAACAGGGTGGAATAAGTTCATAACTTGTGCCTGAAGTCCTGTTTGAAGTTATTTGTTTCCCCTCTGGTGGTTTTGCTCAGAGAGGAAAAGAGCCTTCTGCATCTACCCGATGACTGTATCATTCCTTTCTCTCACAGGGTGCAGAAGTGTTGCTCTGTCTCAGTGCTCAGCTCTGTTTCCCTGGGACTGTACAATGTACTATTGGTCTTCGCTATTACATGTGGCTCTCTCCCTCTTATTTCTCCATTTCTGGCCTTCCCAAAGCAAGCTGTAGAGTTCCTGTTGGATCTACAAACCTGCAATATCCTGTGGAGTTTTAAAATGAGGTGCTCTCTCTCCTTATTATGACTGAAATTTTTAAAACATCCATTCTTTCTCCTAGGGATTCTGGCTCCAACTACAGGTTTCAAAAAACTCCAAAACAAGCTGAAGTTGTATCTCAGTCTTATATAGTGAAGGTGAGTTGTTTTCACTCAGAGAGGATGCCAAAATTATAACAGGCTGAAAGAATTACAATAAATTTCTAAAGTAGCTTTTAATACATCTCTCATTCCTTTCACAACTGAAATAGTAAAACTCTAGCAGTATTTTGTATTACACTTGCTTTATATGTAATTACAGCATTAGGTCATCCTAGGGTATTTCCTCAGAACAAAATAACTTATTTTATTAAATCTGGAAAATTGAACCATTTTAAGTTGTCAAACTAATTGAAGAATGTAAAGTTAATTGTTATTCCATGAATAAAAGAAAGGTCAAACACGGCAATTTATTTAAATGGAATTAAAATCACAATATGTAATTAATTTCTTTGCCATTCCTTTCTGTGTTGAGAATATCCATTTTTTTCCTACATTGAAGTGAAAGACAGCAAGCAAGAGAGGAAGACCAAACCTTCTGTTCAAATCTGAGACATCACACTTGACTTTCATGCATTTCTTCATCATGACTGTTTGGGGTTTTTTTACAATTAGGTAGCTCTGGAAAGGGCTGGACAGGGGAAGAATTTTCCTTTTAAATTGCAACAAAACTATTCCATAAAATGTTTAAGTGACAAACCAGTACAAGAGAACTGAGACCGAGAAAAACAACAGGTAGCACACTGAAATCCCTTTGCCTTGTAAAAGTAAGTAAAAACAAAACAATTCTTGGATGGGTCAGGTCCCCCAGGTTTGGACCTTTTGTCATTTTACTATGTGGGCTATATGTTTGTCCACCCTTTAGCAAAGGTCTCCTGGGATAGGAAAGAAAGGAAGAAAAAGGAAATCAAGGACAGACCATTGATTTTATGGGAAAACCAACCAGAGGGGGAGAAGTGACAGCTGAGAGCTGAAAAATTACTTATGAAAGCATCAGAAACACCCATTGGGCAGAGCATCCCAGAGAGGACGCTGAAAACATCCATGAAGGGGATTTCTGCTGCTTTAGCACTGCCTCTGTGACTGAGCTGTACCTTTGACTTCTGAGCAAGCTGGCAGTAGTAGTCTTTGTGCTCATGTTCACTCACAGGAGTTCACTTATCTTCATACCCTGTATTTCTGATCACCAATCATTCAGATTGGGACACCCGTTACTCTGTGTCACCATTTCCTGTGGAAGATCACACACATTAATTCCATTTTGGTGTGTCAGAGCTCATTCGGGGGACAGAGTCAATGAATTTCAATTATCTTGCTGTGTAAACACAGTTAATGTTAAAAAAAAACCAAAAACCACACCCCATAACAAAACACAAAAACAAAACCAACTGAACAAAAAATATTCCTCACTACTTGCATTTTCAGTAGTCAGGCTACTGGACCTCCAGCAAGAGCACAGTTTGTTTTTATTTCAGATATATCATGATAGATGCAGAGCTCAATCTGCCTCACAAAAGTAACACCCATTTCCATATGTACCTTTCTACAGAAGTGGGACAAAAGTCTGTCTGAATATTTGTTTTGAAAAAGAAAATACTTTTTTATATATGGAAAAAATACCTTTAACCAAGTCAATATTTTTCAATCTTGAAGGTATTAATGTCAGCAAAGTTAGAAGGACAAACAAACATAATGAGCAACTCAAACCAGAAATGTGAGCTACAGCTGTCAAAGCAAATAGCAAGAAAATGAAACTGTCTGATTGAGTTCAGCCTTCTACACCTCAAATAATTTCTTGTCAACCTTTTCTCCGTAAGTTGTGGTAAAAGCTAACTTAAATCATCCCTGCTGTCATCAATCTTGTTTTCAACGTTGCAATTGGAAAGATGTACTAGCAGTAATCAATTAGAAGACACGACTGCTTTTATAGTGCCATGGCCCATGAAACAATAGTGCCATATCAAGGCTACCTTGTCCTTCTCAGTGTCCTTGATACCAAAGATGACCCCTAAGAGGAACAAAACAGTGAGTAATGTTCTGTATGTGCCTCCTTTTCTTTTTCAGAGAATTGAATTAACATAGCTCTGAAAATCTAAACGAAGCAGTCGAAAATGAGTGTATGCCTTTATCCGTGACTCAACTAAGTGTATGTAACTAACTGTAAAAGCTGTTTCAGCCTCTTCTTATTTGGCTGAAGAGAGGCTTCTAATTAGTAACTTATCTAGTAAATTAAGTAGCGTGAATCCTTATACATTGTAGGAAATGCAGGTGAGGGGAGAAAAAAATAACACTAGGCATTGCTTCAAGGCATAAGTTGTCTGTAGTTTAGCTAGTAAGTGCTGATTTTTATTCAGAATATATTTTGTCACCACAGATTTCAGGGTACTCAGTGTAAAGAGGCCCAGCTCCCTCACTGAGGACTCTTAGTACGATGCAACACACATTGCCCAGCTCAAATTTAGTGAGAATGCATCCTGGGGGCTGGAGAGAATTGCATAAATTGTAGGTATGATTCATGCTGCTTATTAACTAAAAGCTTCAAGTGTTGCCAGTTGAAGTGGCCACGTTTCAGTCAGCAAGTTTATATACCAGGCTCTAGTAAACTATAATTGATCTGGTTCATGGATGCACATTCACAGATGTGATGGTCTAAAGCAAGATTATTGCAGATGGCACAGGTGGTGAAGTCTGCAGTTGCCCATGAAAAAAAGCAAACTTTTAACACTATGATTTTATCAAACCGTAGCTATTAGGTTGTGAGTTTTTTCATGCTGTCTGAACAGTTCCATTGTTGGGCTTTTGGTTTGTTTTTGACAGTAATATTAGCATAACTCATCATATCCATGATGAGCTGTCACACCTACTTCACTGAAAAGTTTTAATACATACATGCATTTCAGAATCAAATTTTACATGCTTCTCAGGGTGTTCATTTGTTCCTGTCATAGTTTGCTTAGGTGGTGCTGAATTATAGTTTGCTGAAAAACTCTTTGCTTTGTAGACTCAGAAATTTTTTTTTTTTTTTGTATTGCCACCACTGAGCATGCTCCCTTCCCTGCCACTTGCTGGGGATATTCTAGCCTCATTCTGTGAGGCCTCAGGCCAAGATTTCAAAACAGAACAGAATTTCCCATGCAGGTGGAAGTCAAGTAAACCAGTACTATGATTTGGCAAGGTTTTCTGTATAATTTATGTTTGTACAGTTTACCTTTACTGCAAACCTTGTATAGTGATGCTATTTAAATGACTGTTAAAATGCTTTTGCCAGCATATGTTCCTGGCCTTTCCATACATATTTTAGACTACAGCAGTGTTTCTGTGCCTGGTTTTAATGAAAAGACTTTGATCAGCAAAAAGTCATGTAAGAGATCACTGGAAGTAGGGAGGTGGATTTTCCTGTCTTTCAGATGAAAGAGAGAAAAAAGGAATAAGGATAGCCACCAGACAAAGCACAGATGAGACCTTGGAGTCTACACTGCAAAATGGTAAGAAAGTGCAGGGAGGTGTGCAAGGTGCTAAGCTTGAGCAGGAATTTTTTTCAAAGGACTCTTTCGAACAAACACTGAGCTGAAAGATGGTCATAAAGAAAATAAATGTAGAAGAGAGGTCTTGAATCAATGCAAATTACCTGGATCCACCTTGAGAAGCCTTGCTTTTTGCTGAGGAAACTGAAGGGAGATTTCTATATACAAAATAAATTAAGGGTAATCTTTCTATTTAAATAAATCCGTGTTTCCTACCTTCATCCATGAATGTCTGACAGAGGGGAGGTAATTTTAAGCAATGAGAGAGTTTAGCTAATCATCTCTAATATCTAGCTTTGTCCTTAGGGAGAAACTGACTGCGTTCAGAAACTGTTGCCTCTCTTTATCCCTGTATGAATCTTTTCCTCTCAGATATCTAAAAAAATTGAAACGAAAGAGCATATATTTGCAGAAGGGGGAAAAGCTTTGGTAATGTGCAAGAGAGAGTTTTAAGAAACAGGACTGGACATTGGAGAAAGCAGCTGGCAGGTGCTTTCATGGACTTGGGAGCAGGTGTTCCAGGGAGCTCACATGAGCAATCCAAATGCAAAAAAGACTCTCAGATTAAAAGGCAGTGCTTGTGCTTTGTTTAAATTGTAGGCTTGAACACTGCTGGCTCCATCAAGGGCGTCATCTGGATACCCTCTCACCTCCAGCAAAGATCTGATGGCTGGCAGAGAAGGTACATGGCCAAATCACAATCAAATTCAGTGGTACAGTTTGGTATGCAGGGAATATAGACTGGAAGAAAGAAGCTGACTGGAGTTCACACAGGTGAGAAGCACAGGGTGAGGGGGATATTAGGCTCAACAGCTTTGGGAAGGATGTGGCTCTGGGCAAAGACTGTGTGGGAAGAACTGGGAAACAAAGCTTGACGAGGACTAGGAAGGAAAAACCTAGGTCCCTGGCAGTCACCCTGTAGAACTAGGAAGAAACCCACAGCTGCATATTTGACAAAATGGCTCTGAACCAGAAAAGATAAGCAAGATGACAAAACTCTTTTATTCCTCCAGAGATTGCTCCAGCTGTGGACACTAAACTTCTCAAAGAGCTGCTCCATTTACACCAGTGACAAGGGATATGTGTGGCAGATCAAAGGGTTTCCACCCTGACTTCTGAGACATGTACAGATGGGTTAGGGAACACGGTGCAGTTTCTGGTCTTTGACATTTGGTTTGCTTTTTAAATTCGTGGATGTTCTAACAAAACTCTATTTAAGACTAATTTGAGAAAGCAGTCAATTAGCACTTATTAGTAACATAAGTGTATTCTTTCTAGAACAACCTGTGAGAAAATGGATAAAGATGTATATGGAATATGCTGTATGTTAAACTATGTGTAGGGACACACTTTTTAAATGTTCAAATTGAAATATTTAACAGTTCTGCTTATTCAGTGAAAATCATTTGAGAAAACCTACTTTATAAGATTAACATGGGTTTTCTTTTATTCTTTTCTTCTCTTTTTTTTTTTCCTGGAAGGAATGGAATTGACAGTCTGTAATTTGGAAATAATATATGCATGATTTCAGCTCTCACAGTCACTTTTTTATGCTCTTGCAATAGTGTGTAATGATCTGTGGAGTTCAGCCTGGAAGTTTGGCAAAGTGGGTTTTCTCTGCATCTAGTCGTTTAAGGATTTGTTCTAGTTACTTTTAAATGGATGTACTTGGCTGTATGAATCCCATATTATACTTGAAGTACTTCATAATTCTAGGCATGTTTGTCCTCTTAATTATATTGGATGGTGAAAGGTATAATTCATATTAATTTTAATTTTCTTAAAGGCAAAATGAAAATTGTAATATAAAATTGCTTTGTGCTTCCAAATACAGCCTCTAGAGGGAAGTAGTCTTTCAGAGCTATAGAAAATAGACTTGCTTCGCTTCTCAGTCAAAGCATGCTCCTTGTAATAATCATAATTATCCATTGGCAATGCAGAGGGATGCTAGAACTCATTGTGTCATTCAATCAATAAAATGCTGCACTCAAAATTTTCAAGCCAGTTTGTTCTTAAAAGTGTCACACAAGCATTTCTATTTGTGTTTCATTATGGTATAAACTGTATAACTGGACCATATGGTCAGCTAAAGCTAGGATTTCTTCTGAAATTCTCCTGACTATCCTAGAAATAAGCAACAATAGAATAAATATTTTTGTTCCCTTGGTGATGTGGAGATTTCATGGGTCTTAGAACTTTATAAATCTGAAGAGATCTTTAGTCTTTCAAAACACTTGATTTATTTTACCTGCATTTAGTTCATGAAAGTGTATGTTATGTATATTTGCCATATAAATGCCATTTATATTAATACTGTAGTCATTTTGGCAGCCATCTCTAAAGATATGCAGATAGGAAGACCAAGCAATCTTGGATCCCAATGTTTAAACATTTTCATCAAGTAGAGAATTGGTCCATTGGATACAAATGTAGTTTGACTGGATTAACAGTCAGAAGCTCAGAGTTCCAATTCCAGCAAGATCTGGAAGGAAAAAGAGGGGAAACTCCATTCCAGTCCTATCCATATCTTCCCTACTACTTGACACAGTCATTGATTAAATTACTGTTCTTTGAAGCAGAAATTTCAGCCACAAGCCTTCCTTTCCAGATGACCATTCTAATCAATAGACTGCTTTGTCAAGCTCTTTCTTGTACTATCTGTAGCACAAGATACTATGAATTCTCTTCTGTTTGTAAGAAAATCCTCAAGAGGATGGATTGTGTGCCATCAACATGTATAGCCACAAGATAGTGCAGCCAGTCTAATGGACCTTGAAAGAAGTATGTGTCTTTGCAAGCAGAGAAAGAAATTTGTTTCAGGTCCTACTTCCCCCAAAGAAATGTTCTAAACACAGGCCTTATATGTAAAATAACATTTCCCTAGAGTTCTCACTTGCCTGGTTTTTTTTAAGTGGTGGCAATTATTGGGTTGTCTGCTGAAGTCTGATGCAGAAGACATGTTTTGAGAATGAAACTTCCTTCAGAATATCTAGGAACACAAACATAAAGTTTCTTTGGTCTGACAAATAATAAAAGCACTAGATATATAACAAATTTTGCCATGTATTCAAGGCAAGAGCACTTCCAGACATAGATGGAATCATAGATTTAAGCACCTGCCTGCAGAACGTGAAAATCAAAATTCAAGACTCCTATGGGGTCCGGATCGAGAAGTCATAATTTGTAAGAATGATATCTGAATTCTGATTAGTCCTGACCAGAATTTGTTAGTAGATTGAAAACACATTTCCAAGTTTTTTCTAAATATACTCCATTAGGAACAGCCAAAATGAAAATCTGGAGATTTGATCTGAAGGAGAGCAATTTAAAACATTTTATTTGTGCTGAGCATGACATTTGTAGCTACTTTGGGAGAAAATAACAAATTAATAGCAAAATAGTATGAGAAACAGACCTAATTTATTGCAATAATTATCAGTTTAAATTTAAAGAGTCTGAAATATTTGGAGCTAGATAAATATTCTTGACTAATGTGCTGTGTTATTGGTGAAAACTTTACTATCATCTTTTCCACACAGAGTCTGTTTTACCATTAAAACTAGACCATGTTTTTCTTTCATAGCAGCTTGTTTAGAAGCTCTTTAATATGCAAACAGATTTGATGATGATGCAGTATTATGAGCTATCCACTGCAATTGCACTTCCACTTATCAAAATTATCATGCAACTTCCATTCCTTCAAGAGGAGGGAGACTTCTTTGGATGCCTGCCCCATTCACTTACCCACTGAGCTGATGAAGTCACTTCATTTATTCACATGCTGATTCAATTGGTCTTGGAGAACAATGGGATTATCTATCTGCTTTCCTGAGGTCTTTAGTGCTTTCCCAGATCCTGTTTCACAATTCCCACCTGCCTGTTAGTTGGGGTGGATGCTACACTGCCACTGACTGCTGACGAGGGCTGTGCTGCAAGAGCAGTGTTTGGAGTCTTGCAGTGAGAGCAGCTGACCCCTTCTAAGCCTGCTTGCCAGAGAATTGTGTTTCTGATCTGAAGGATGATGAATTCACAGATTTTGGGGCTGGAAGCTATAATACTACTAGGAGTTATGTATTAGGAAGGTAAAGATTTTTTCACTCAGCATAAGACCAGTAAATAGTAGGACCAAAGTTTGTCCTCAGCTGTTCACCCATGTTGAATGACTGGGCGGATGTGTGTGCGATTTGCTATTTTCCCTGCATGTTAATTGTGCCATTGCAAGCCCTGAGGGGAGTGTGGAAGGAGGGATGTAAGGGAGGATAGATCCCAACTGGGGTAGCACTTCGGCCCTGGGAGAGATCCTGTGGGTCAGGTGTATGTTCCCTGAAGGAACAGCACAGAAGGTGTGAAATGGACTGACAATAAACCCTATTCCTTGTCTCCCTGCACTGTTCAAGGGAGAAGAGGTAGGGAGCTGGGAGTGAAGAAATGGTGTTGAGCCTGGGAAAGCAAATGGCAGGACGGTGGGAAGGTGTTTAATTTCTTTTCTTTGTTTCTGACCATCTGAATCTATTTAACTGACAGTAAATTAGCTTTCCCCAAGCTGAGTCTGTTTTGGTAAGGGATCTCCCTGTCTTTGTGTTGATCCACAAGATTTTACATCTCAGTTTCTCCCCCTGTCCTGTTGAGAAAGAGAAGCAAGTGAGCAGCTGGGTGGGCACTGGGCGAAGGGCCAAGGTCAGCCCACAGTAACACATCTACATTTATGCAGCATCAGCACTGACATCCAGTTTTGTAACTTCGCTCTTAGTTACCACTGACAATTTTGAGCTTTCAGGCATGAGCTTATGGCAATTTCAGGTAATGCTATTGTTTATTAGTTCACTATGTGGCATAATTTAGTACACTCAGTATTGTTAGTGGCAAGGTAAAAAGTATGCACAGTTTTTTTATGCATTTCATAGTAACAAATATTGCCCTTATGATTCCCCTCACACGTCAAAAAACAACATGTCACAAGGAAAATGTGAAATTTAGTAATCCATTCCAATTTACAAGCTGCTAGCAGTAGTTAGGGCTGCTGTTTGAAACTATAAATTACCACGCATTGATGGTAGCTAGTAATTTTATTTATTTTTCCCTGTGAAGCTTCCTGTTGTGTTTAAACTGTTGCAATCTTTAGAAGTAAAAGTGCACATGGGGTCTGTCTTACTGTAAAATTGCGAGACACACAGAGCCATCATCAGATGCAGGAAAAGCAACTTTCCACTTTTTCCTGCTTCAAATAGTAATTAAACTACATACATATATATATGGGGGGGAGGTTGGTTTTTGGGTTTTTTTTCCTAGAAGAAGAACAGCAGTTATCGCTGTCTCCAGCAGTGCTATGTGAGCAGTTCAAGAGAAAAAAGATAGCTAAGCTGCAACTTACTCTCCAAATAGAGATGTACTAAAGGGATCGTGATGTGTTCAGATGAAATGAAACAGTTTTGTAGGCCCTTAGGAAATGTTAATATGGAAGCAGCTGTAGAGGAGAAAAAATCCATAGTTGGTCTGGAGACCAGGGACTAGGCTGAGCACCCTGAAAGGGCAGCTCATATGACTGAAGTTAGCAGAATCTGGGGTATTTGCTTCTGTTCTCAATTTGATTTGACACAAATGCTTTCTAATTACTGCATTTAAGGTTGAAAGACTTGCCTGTGGAAGAGCTTGGGTTTTTTCCAGTTATTTCTTTCTTCAAAGTCGTGCTCAGCGTGAGCCAGGATAGCTGGTGTCTGGTTTGGAACTTCTAGCCTGATCATAATGAGAATCAGGCCCAGGCCTTTCATGTCAGTGGGCAGAGAGCAAGACAAGAGTGTGCATTTCTAAAGGTGATGTAGTGCTATCCAGAAAACCCAAATAATTTTTTGAGTTTTTTTTTCAAGACTTCAATTAAATAAGACCATTCCTTAGGAGTTATGTCAATCAGTGTATTTGCACTGTATGTATACAATCCTCCTGATGAAAATCAGAGCTCTTTGTTATACAGTGCAGGTACAAGAGAACAATATTAGAACAGAGACATCTGCAGCAGCATGGGCTTCAACAGCTCTTTATTTAGTTAAAGATATATGTAATAAATAAAATCCTTTTCTCCTGTCACGATACTCCTGAATTTGTTTTTGATATCTCCTGTAATATCCTTAGAAATTTCTGGATAGTGTGCTAAGAAAAGGAATGCCTGGATTAAAGGTAATTCAAAATAAATGACAGTGTTCATCTGCAGGAACTTCAGTAACAGAGATTAGAAATTTGTGTAAAATTTGTCAGCTCTACCTGTGCCAGTGGCATGAATTGCCCCTTCTAATGGAACACTACGTAATCCTTTGGGTTGAACGATTAAGAGAGGCACAACTGGTGCTTTATTTCTCTCCTTTCTTCTGTTTTAAGGAAGATGAAATGAATAATTTGAATGCAAAATGTGAGCATCTTTACCACTGGTGTCCACCTTCTGATTCACTGTTTCTGAATGTTTCAGCTGTAGTGCAGGTAATAAATTCTTTACTCTTTTAATGCAAGTCTGAATTAATTTTGAGAGCAGAATTTACGAGAACAGAAAACAAATAAATAACTAAATAAAGCAAATATTTGTTTGATTTTTAAAAGCAAGATGTTCCTCAACTAAACTATAGCACAGATTTAATACGGCATACAGGTTAGTGGTGCATTTCCTGTGTGGGTTCCCCTCACCCTAGGAAGAAAGTGAGCAGGGAAGACAATGCCTACCCCCCGTTGTTTCTTTCCTTCTAACCCTATTCAAAGAGGCATCGCTTGGTGGAGTGGGGCTGGGAAGACGCAGGGTAGGAAAACTCAAGGTGAGTCAGCACCTTGGAGAGCCACCAGCATCGACAGAAGAAAGTGTTCGGTCGTCCTGTAAGGCGCAGTCCTGACGTCGCCTCTGGGAAGTTGATGAATTATTTCCTGCAGCCTGACACGTGCAGAAAGAGGAACATGAGTGTAAGGGAGATGTACACAGGGACTGACAGACACAGGCATATCCTGAAAGTGTAAAAATTCCGTTAAAGTGAGTCCTGCAGAACTACGTCACTGAGAGAGTGCTGGGGAGGGAATCATTACAAATGTGAGCTCACAGCATTAATATAACATGTCTTGGCTTCCTACAAGTTAATTATCCCCACTGAAGTTCTGTTTGTAGCTCCTGATGTATGGTTGACCTTACCCTCACAGCTTAAATGTCTATTTTTTTTCAATCTTTCCTCTGGATATTATTACAGGTAAGTATTTCTAAAGCACCAAATGAAAGAGTACAAAGAACAGGAGAAGCTTGTCACCCTATCTGGCCAACTAATTTCTTTAATGATGCTTCTTGTACTGTTTCAGAATAAGTTTCTTTCTTCAAAAAAACAAACCCAAGTATTAGATTGTCTCAGACTTGCATTCCTCTGATCACTGTTCAAGGCTTCTCTAGATTTTATCTTCCTGCCTTTGACAAAAAGTGGTGAGTACTTGCTTTTTGTATTGTTGG
Source organism: Acanthornis magna (assembly GCA_036785705.1). Classification (NCBI taxonomy): domain Eukaryota; kingdom Metazoa; phylum Chordata; class Aves; order Passeriformes; family Acanthizidae; genus Acanthornis; species Acanthornis magna. The sequence goes on from JAWUZG010000025.1 coordinate 13,176,792, forward strand.
CTGAACTCAGAATTCAGAGCTACAGTAAGCACTTGTAAATTTCAAAAATAATTGAAAGAGATGTTGCTATATTTTGACTGTTTTTCCGTATGTTCAATCCAGTTCATCCAATGCAAGGCACAGAAGATTCAGACTTTTCTGAAGGAATCTCTAACCTTGAGGAAATACGCACCAGAAGAATAGAAATATCAGTTATAGCTGATACAAGATGAAGTTCCAAATGATAAAGACTGTGCTGTTATCTTCAGATGCCCCATCTTTTATTTTCCTTGGGAATCATCATTTAATTGGCTGCACTGTATTGAGAAGGTGAATGAAGGCAGGCTGGTATAACAAATAATGTTTGTATTGGGAAGTGGTGAGATGTGGCAGAAGAAATTAATGGGCGTAATAGAAGTGAAGTAGGCAAAACAGAAGGATAAGGTACATGCTTTTATTTCAGTGTTTTTGTAGGTATTTTGGAGTTGGGACACCTGGAATAATAACTCAGACAAATCTGTACGTGCTGCCTTCCACAAAACGTGACCAATGTTTGCTGAGGTTTTTTGGGGTTTTTTTCTTTGTCTTCTTAATATCTGTTATATAAAAAGGTGCAGACGCAGAAGAACTCAATGGATTGCTGTTCCTTGGGAATGGACACAGTCAGTTCAAAGAGACAAATCCATACACTGTTCTGGATGAGATTGTCTTTTACTCTCTCTCCTGTTTTATTTTCCATTTCCTTCTGCTATGATAGCAATTCCTGTACAATGTGTGACAGCTACTGATAATAAACTGCAGGTTCTGACAAAAATGGAAAATGGAAACCGAACAAGATCACAGAATCATAGAATGACTTGGGTTGGAAGGGACCTTAAAAATCACTTAGTCCCAACACTCCCTGCCATGGGCAGGACCATGTCTCACTAGACCACTCAGGGGCTCAGGGGCTTGTCCAGCCCCATCCACTAATGCTGTAGCCCTGTCAGAGAAGGTCACCAAAATTTTTCAGGTGTGATTTCCTTCAGGTGTGATTTCCCTTTTGTAAAGCCATGTTGGCTGTTACCAACCATTTCTTTATTTTCCATATGCCTCAGTAAAGTTTCCAGGAGAACCTGCTGCATGATCTTGCCTACCACAGAGACTAACTGGTCCATAGTTTCCCAGGTCTTCTACTTTTCCTTTTTAAAAATGGGAGTTTTATTTCCCCTTTTCCAGTCATCGAGGACTTAAACTGACTGTCACAATTTTTCAGAAATGATAGACAGTGGGTTAGCAACTTTGTCTGCCAGCTCCTTCAGGGCCCATAGATAAATCTAATCAGGTCCCAAGGACACGTGCTCACTCAGGTTCCTTAGATGGTCTCAGACCTGATCTTCTCCTACAGTGGGCTTAGGATCTTCATTCTCCCAGTCCCTGAATTTGCCCTTTCTGGCTGGGCTGGAGTGGCTAGAGCACATGCTAGGGAGACAGAGGCGTAGAAGTCATACAGAACCTCTTTCTCTTTGTCCAGGATAGCAGCACCTCCCATTTCCTTCCATAGAGGGCCCACATTATGCCTGGTCTTCCTTTTGTTTGCAATGTGTCTATAGAAACACTTCCTGTAATCCTTGATATCACTGGTAATCCTTGATTCCCTAACTTTATCCCTAGCTTCATGTATAGTTTCCCTGTATTCTTCCCAGGCCATCAGTCCTTGTTTCCACCTTCTGAAAATGTCTTTTTTCACTTTGAGTTTGCTCAGCAGCTTCTTATCCTTCCGAGGATGCCTCCTGATATTTTTGCCCCATTTCCTCTTTGTTGCGATGCATTGCTTCCCAAGATTTCCAAGTGAGAACAAAAACTGTAGGAGATATTAAGGGTGAGAGTCCGATTGGCAAGGAGAGCAGCCTGAACAGGCAAGTCAACACAAATAACAGTTATTGCTTTTTCCTAACAATTTTGATGTAAGTACAATTCATTCTGTGACAATAATTCACTCAGCTTTTCCCTGTCTTCTGGTAACATTCAAGATATTTCTTTCTCCACTCTCTTCTGTCAGCCACAGGAGAAAGGAGAAAAAGTAACATATTCTGCTTTCTGGAGTCCACAAAGTAAATGACAGCAGAATGTTCTGTTGTCTTGTTCTTTAAGGGAAGGATCTAGTAAAGCAATTCGTACTAGTATTACATTTGCTCATTAGATCTTAGGTGGGCCTGTCTGCCTTTTTGAATATTTCAGGCCAGTTTGTTCATATGTGATACTATAGAAGACTCTTGGCATAAAAATCATCAGTTTTGGTATTCTCACCAAAAATGTTCTGTTCTACTCAGAGCTAAGTAGCTTTGGAAAGCTTCACAACTTTGTTAGAAAAGTTTCAAAGTGGGGATATTTGCTTAAAACATGCCAAGTCTTTAAACACTGTTGACCCTAGCACTCATTATTCCACCTAACATTTTTATTTTATTTTTTTTCCCATTGGTGGGATCTTTTCCCCATTAGTGGGATTGCCAATTCTATGAAATCGGAGATTCTACACAAGGTCAAGAGTGCGGAAGGAACAACGTGTTCTGATCACACATGACCTGCATCTTCTGAGGCTTTATTATCCTCCTGAAATAAATAAAAAAGTAACTGCTCTTAGAAAAATGAAAGATAAACAATGCTAAAGGGAATGTAACTCTCCAATTCTCCTTCTCTTTACCAAGTGGTACATAAGTTGAGGGAGTGCAGAGTTCCCCTCTGGAATGAAAATGATGCATTTCTAGTCATCTGACTGCAAATCAATGATGAGTGCTTACAATGAAAGGACAAAAACTCTCTTAAACAAAAGGATGGTAAGCTGGTGGTTATGCAAAATGGAGGGTCACAGCAATCTAGTAGTAATTCCTTTTTTAATTTCAAAGCCTAAAATAATTGGACACATCTTGCCCTCATTTGCACCTGTGCAAATCCTGTTATTTCCAGGAAGGCTTTACAAAGAAGACAAAACTTATCCTTTGCAAATTAAGAAATGAACACGTAATGAGAAAGAAATTGGTTGCCTTCCATTTCCCAAGGTATTCATTTTTCACTGATGAAAATTTTCTGCAGTCTTGTGCTTTATGTCTATGCAGGATTAGAATCTGGAGCACAGGCTGTAGCTATGCTGTTGCAGCAAACACAGTCCATTTGTTTATGTTTAGATGTTTGATTTGGTACTAGTTTCTTACTGCCCTGGAAGCTGGGAAACAGATTAATCCCCTCAAAGTGCAGAAGGTGTCTAGGCTAATATTTTGGTTTCTTTCCATTCTGTGCTGAAATATGAAGGTAATTGGATGCAGAGATATTGCTCCTGGGAGAAGCTGGGACAGTCAGTATTTGAGACTGGAACTGTGAAAACTGAACATCCTAGTTTCAGTTTTGGCATCCAGTTTCAGCAGGATGCTGTGAGACTCCTATTATTTTAAAGTACAGCCAGCTGTGACCAGCCAAAAAATTTTCTGGATCTCATAAGTACACTGAAGCTCTGAATGGACTGCTGAACACCTCCCCCAGCTCCAATGAAGGGAATGGAAATTACAGGTGCACAGTATCTTATGGATAAGACCCTACTGGGCAATTCGTGCACTCACTTATGCTAGTGTGGAATCCCTGAAGGAAATTTACAGCTCTGAAGTCACATTACACTGGTCAAAGCGGCTGATTAACAGTACACAAAAGGGCAGTGCTTCAGGTACTGATTTAAGGGACTGAAGCATCACACACACACACACACACAGACATACACACACACCCCCCCCCCACTCCCAAACCCCCCCCCCCCAAAAAAAAACAAAAAAACCCCCAAAACAACAACAACAACAACAACAAAACAAACAAACAAACAAACAAAAACAAAAAAAAAAATAAAAAAAAAAAAGCAGTATCCCAGGTGAGAGAGTTGTGCTTTTTGGAATCATGCAAACACTTAATTTGACTATATGGTATTTTTTCAAATTGCAATTTCATCTTCACTATTATTACAGCCCTTCAAAAGGGATGAAGGTCTGCTACCTACAAAAAAAATACTCTCTCTAAATAGAAATTGCTTCTTTGCATTGAATCCTTAACACTCTGTATCATCCAATTGCTGAAAGACACTTAAAAATTTTAACATATTTGTAAGCAAATATAATACAACTGTCTTTTGAAGAAAAATATATTTCACTAATATTAGTAATTGCATGTTTATTACATCTTTGTCTGCCAAGATAAGGAGGAAAATTGTACACAGGCTAGTTTTAAATTACCTAATCTTCTGAACAATCTTCTTTTTTTCCTGTCTATCATAATTTTGCCCAAAGTTAGAGTGCAATTTACAGTTTCATTCTTCCATCTGCATTGTTTTGCTATCAAGTGAAATTCCAAATATTCTATGGTGAAGCTTTTTATTTCTTCTGTTGTTTTTTTTCTTACTTCTGTGTTGTGTTATTGACATTTTTAATATAAGCTTACAAAAAGAGCAAAGCAAATACTTTTTTGTGAAGAGTAGTATGGCTCACCCACATGCACCATAAACTGACAGCCTCATTGTAGTCACGTAAATGTTGAGGAAATGTTGACCTTGAGATAATAATAATTTTTTTCTCTAACTGTGGAGCTTTAAAAGTAAAATATAATGTACTGCAGTGTTTATTGTTTCTGTTGCACAAATCCATGATGAGAGACGAACGTAACTAAATTGTGAAGTTTCAATGCAAATAAAAGTTCTCAGACAGGTTTTCAGTGATGTTTTAACTACTGTGTTTTGAAGGTATTTTCCTCCACACCACAATCGTCAGTTATGGTTTTTTTCTTTCTATTCACATATTTAATATTTTTCTTTAATTGAAAGCATGTTATTGGTGATATTCTAAAACAGATTTTGTTTGTAGGAAATCAGTAAGTGATGGTGGTTTCTTCAATAATGGACTTAGTTCAGACTTGTTTTCCTGTAAGGATCAAGAGACCTGAAATACTCTTGTTATCATAAAAAGTTTCAGTGTATGGCCTATGCTTCTGGGGCACATGCCTTCATTTTTTCTAATGCTTCTTAGTACAATCGGCCTCTGTGGCACTCAAGTATCTGATAAAGTCGAGAAGGAGAGGATTTGAATTGGGAATGTAGCCTCAAAGTCACCTATAACCCATTTCTGTCCAACACATTCATTCTTTCATATTTTGAATAGTATTTATCTAAAGTATATGCAATGAGTACTCTCTCTACCCAGAGTCCTTTGTGGAGATTATCAAGGAAATGTTTTTTTCCTATGAAAATTTTGGAAAATTAGGTAAGCATTTAGAGGAAAATAACATACTGTTTTCTTTTACTATAATTTGGTGTTTATAATGCTGATACTAAAAAGGATGTAAAACTACCTAAAAACAATACAAAATCCACCAGAACTTTCACTTTCAAATGGCATCACAATGTACATTTTTTTTTCAGTATTGAACATGAAAGAATATTTTAAGCATGCTATGTTATTAAGACTGCTTAAATAATTTTAGAGTGCGTCTATAATAGAAGGTTGTACTTAAAGATCATTATTATTACATTATTGAAAGGTTATTTATCTCCAAGTGTTCAAAATATTTCTGTATGAACAACATGTGTCTCAAATGGTGAGCAAGGGCTTTGTTTAGCAGCTGTATATTGATAAGTAGTCCCTGAGGTAATTTGATATCCTGGGGGATAAATGCACAGTGAAACAGACTAAATCAGATTAGAGAATCGTTTACCTGCCAACCAGTAGCTCACAGAAGTTTCTAAAGCTGTGATCTTCAGTTTGTTTGGTGTAAATCAGTTTAACTTGTATGAATGTTTAGAGACTGTTCTAACACTGTTTCTGAATATTTCTTCTAACAGTGGTGAAGGCTGATAAATTCTCCTTTCCAAATCTTTTGCTGCATCGGTGTAGCTGGGAAAGAATTAGTGGGAGTAACTAAAGAACCTGTAACAGAGAGGAAGATACGTGTGCATACTGAGTGCTGCAGTTATGATTTAAGCACAATGTATTACTTGACCATATGTGCACTGTTTTCCTTTTTTTTTTTTTTTTATATTTTTCATTACTTCACTAGAGATCTCTGTGGCAGAAAAAGAATGTTATTGTACTAATTTTTCAGCATCTCACAGCCTTGAATGTATTAGACCTGTAAAGACACAGAAAAACCTTGGCAAGCATGAAGGCCAAATTATGTGTTCTGAAGATATAAATTTAAAAACTATGTGGAATTATACGAAAATGTATAGCTTTGGTGTGAAAAAACTTCATGGGTGGTTAATTACTTACAATAGGAAGATAACTTCTCATCTATTTGACTTAGAGTTATCAATATGAATATTAGTGCACATTTTTAGTGTAATTACTTTTTTCTGTTGTTCCTCAATTGTGTCTGTTTTTCCCATGAGAGGATTCTATTTAAATTGTGCAAAATGTAGAATTCAAAGGTGTTCAACAAGCCATTGACAAAACACTGTGTGGGAGGTACAGAAAAACATTTTTTATTAATTTTGAAAATTTACAGGGCTATTATGTGTCTCTAAACACTTCAGCTATTTTGTACCTTTCTCTGAAATCATATTTTCCTGCAGCTGTTGCATGGAAACTGTGCCTTTGAAGGGTTCTTGGGTGCTTTGTTAATTTGCTTATTTTGCAACCCACTTACTCTTTGAGGAGATGAGATCATGCCACTCATCTCTCCTGTTGGTTGTGTGAAGTCACAAATTCACAGCAGAGATAACTTTGCATTGCTTGCAGGATCCAGAAGGTGTTTTACACTTTGATATGAGATCTGCTGTGACAGTATAGCTGATGCACTGAGGGGGATGATATGCTCGTACTACGCATTGGAATTAAACCAAGGTATTGCAATTACCAAGACCTTAGCCAAGACTACAGAACTTATAAATCAGAATATTCATTACTGCTGGCACCTGACCCCATTGTCTTCTCTGATGAGCAGATTTTCAGCTCATGTTTTCTCCTAACCTTCTTTTATCTTTAGAATTTAGGTGACCTGTGACTCTGTTTTGGATGTCTGAAAAATAAGTTCCATATCTATTTTTTTTTTACCTCCAAGTATGAAGACTGGAATTCTGAGGCGAACACGTATTTTCCCACCTCTAGAAAAGGGTTTGGATTATTGTTAGGAGGAGAAGGGAACATAGAAAGGAAATCCAAGTACGATGAAAAATTGTACCTCCTAAATATATGGTAGGGAATATTGAAATGCAAGTGAGATATATGGCTCTTAATAGCAAAATAATTTAAGTTACTAACTCTGTGAAAAAACCATGAAACCAACCTGTTTATGCCATGTTAAGAGACTTCAGCAGACTGTTCAGGAATGAACCTACTTGAAATAAAGAGAATTTTAAAGATTTCAGTTCTCGCTGTCCTCACCAAACTAACATCCACGGTCAGAAACAGTGTTTTCTACAGAAAATACATTTTATATGACAAAATACTCATTTAGATATACCATTTTCTGGTAAGCTTATGTTGGGAGAGTTCAAGTAATGATCTAAAGGCTGCTTTTATTTCAAGATGCGATTGTTTCTGCCTAAAATAGAAATCTATTTTGCTTTTGTGATCTTTGGTCTGGAGGTAACAACACCATTTTAGTGGTATATGCTGTATTTAGTCATATTTTGCAATAGATCTGACACTCAATTTCTTCAGTTTGAGACCTCTGTAGTAGCTTTTTGGCCAACAAGGGAGGAGGAAGGCTTTCTCTTCTATCTTGTTTGTTTGGTTTACATTCCTTTTTTTTTTTTTTTTTTTTTTTTTTTTTTTTAATTTATAAATTGCTTTTACACAAAGTAAATGAGTAAATGCAAAGTAATTCTGTATCCTGAGTGGTGGCATTTGAATTTATTGTCATCATGCAGGAATGAGAGCTGGTCAGTGCTCAAAGACAGTCACGGAAAGCGCATAGATTCCTTCCAGCTAGCAAAGGAGCAGCAAGCAGAACTGAAAGCAGAATACAGCTCATATGATGTTTCTCACATCTCGAACACAATGTGGCAGTCTTGTTACCCCACCTTGAAAAGGGGCTAATAGAATAAAAAAGACAAGAGCAGCTGAGATGGTCAGAGGTGTGAGATGAATTGAGTAGACTTTTACTTCACCACGGAAAGGAAGAGTATGCTGAAAGAAATGTTTATTCACGGAACTTCCTAATGCAAGAGGTTAGGGGTAACGAAGCTATCAGTCTTGACATTATTGTCTTTAAAAAAATAACCAAATAGAACTCGGTGTATAAGGTAAGTTGAAAAGTATGGCCAGAATGAAAATGAAATGTCTAAATTAAAAGTGAATAGAAGTAATTGTCTAGAATCAAACACACTGGTCTAATTACAGTCTATGGCTCCATGAGTCCCTATATTATTACAGGTTTGGTAGTGACCATATTTAGACAGCGTTTAAAGGAGTTTTTGGTCTGCCTCAATGAGGAAGAAGTAGCTTCTGTTCCTGCAGGTCTTTAGACATTATCCCTTCAGGAATTGCCATCTTGTGCCCTTAGATAAAACCTCATTTTCTGTCAGCTGCTGTCCTTCAGATTGATAATAGGACTGTGATCACAGCCTTCATTACTGTCTGCATTCTTCACCATAGCTCTGACAATTGTCATTTGTTTTTTATCTGAGATTGGACAGTTGGTGGTTGATGTGTACATGTTTCTGTTTCCTCAGACTGACATGCATTTAATTTAGTTCTGTACTTTGTTCAGCTGCTTTGTTTTGCCTAAATGCTCTGGAGGGTGAGCCCACAGCCACAAATCTTTCCAGGTTTGGGTTCAATTTGCAAATCCTATATTTGTAGCAGAAAAAAAACGCACTCTCTTTTCTCATTGGGAGTGTTTGTCAGACCTTTTTTGGCAACGGCAATAAGTAGTTTATGGTCAATTTCATCTTACACTGGCCTCCCATAAATAAAGATGGGGAACCTTTTACACTGGTAAGCTCAGGCGAAAGAGGCTTTTTCTTTTTGTACACATCAACACTTACAGCTTTCAGACTCTAAAGGAAAGGAAAATATTGGTCTCCAGTTCTGGCAATACTGTTAAAAACAACTCTTAGAAACTGAGAAACTGGCTGAGATCTTAAGTCAAGATTGTCCCTTTCACTGAAATGGGAGGTTAACGCACACTTCATACTCATTTATCTAAATGAGACGCTAAGTCGCCAAACTGAATTTACACTCAAAGCAATCTCTTCATTGCTTCTTTATAACTGCTTTTATTGGGAATTGAATGGTCAGCATTGGCTTCTAAATACTGTGCATTTTTGTTGAATTCTCCTTTCTCCCTGTTATGTTGCTCCTATTACAGGCAATTAATTAGTTTTTCCCCTTTTTGTTCATTTTTCTGTCCCTTAGATTTCTGTCTTACCATATTTTTTCTCCTTGTTCTCCATTCTCACTTCTCCTTGTTTGGGCTACCAAAAATACTTGATTGTGTTCTTCTCTTGCTCCTTCAAATTAAAATATCATTCAAGTAAAATCCCTTTATACCATTGAAAATGTATTGTTTTCTATAAAATTGTAACCCAACACAGAATAAACTGCAAAATAAGAAAATCAAGAAACCAAGCCACTGAAGTTCTTTTTGGAATTTGGGTGTATATTTAGGTTTTGCCTTTTTTTAGTTGTGGGCATTTGTACCGTCATCAAGGGACGGACAATAGTTTCTTGGCCATTCCTCCTAGACTTTCCCATCTCAGTAGCAAGAACAAAATGTCTTTTACCCATTTATTTTGGATGCATGTATGAGTTCTTGCCTTATACAGTGAAAAGGGAATGAACCTTAATTGGTCAGCCTGAGAGCAAGTTATGATTAGTTTAACAAGTTTTTCTTGAAGAGAACAGTATGTAAGATTAATATTTATTTTTTATATATATATATCCATAATATAACTATTATATATAATATAATTTGGTAGATATTTTTCTTAAAATATCTTTAGATATGTTTCTCTTTTCAGTCCCCTGTTCTTCTGTTGAGTTTATACTTCACATGAAACAATAGAAAAGAATCTATTCTTAACCCTATGTTTGGCATTTTCTACTTCAATGCAATTTTTCTCCCCTATTCATTGTCTTGTGTATTTTCTCCTTAGTTTGATTCCCTATGCCTGCCTGTTCATCCTTAGGAACATTTAAATATAACCTGGTTACTCTGACATTCAAAGCAACCTTGTGCCTTCTGTAGTTTGTTCTCCTAACTAATTTCTCAAGAACTCCAGTTTTGATGTCTATTCCTTGCGACTCTTCTTAACTGTTTAATTGTTTGTGCTATCAGATGACTGGAAAGGTTAAGTTCATCCTCTTCATGAGGATAAAGGTTAAGATCATCTCATTCCTCATTCTGTGTCAGTCCTGATGGATGCTTGCCTGTTTTGCCCTAAAATGTTTCCTGATGATAGAGGCTCCATAGTTTCCTCAGTCAGCGTCTTGTATTTTATAATTTTTCTCTGCAGAAAAACTGGAAACTTCCACAGATTACTTCAAGTTTGTTATTTCCACTTATAATAGTGTGAGCATGAGGAACATACTGTAAAGAAGATGAAGAGCACAATATATTTTTTAATATTTTAACAGCACTATTTAACCACTTGTTCAACCTAGCACCTACCCCCCTCCCCCAATAGAGTGAAACCAGCACTAGCTTCTTTAACCTGCCATTAAATTCTTTTTCTTACACATTTGAGTCACCTTATTAACCTCCCGACCTTTCCAATTGGTTATACCTTTCATTGAAGCACATTTGTAGGCACAATACCTTGAGGCCATTCCAAGTCTGGGTAAGACTGAAGGGCTGTATTCTGTATCTGTCAGGCTGTGTGCCTGTTAGTGCTTCCCAGTACATGAGGTCTTTACACAGTGCTGCAATAACATGACATTGTTGATGGGTAGGCAGTTTGTGATTTTTATAATTCTGTTGTAATAATCTTTTTGTAATTCTGTTACAATTGATTTTTGCTTGCTTCTTGAATTGTAATCTCATGCTACCCTAAAAATCAGATATCTAATTTTCCAAGATCCTTTTAAATCTGGTATTTTTGCTGTACATTGCGTCCTTCCCATTTTGGTGCCATGAGAAGTGTTTAATAAGTATGTGCTATATTCATTCATCAAGTTACTATTGACTGTATAGATTGATATTATAGCTAAGGAGTAGTGCTGTAACGATGCCCTCAATTTTCGCATTAAGTTGTTAATAGGTAGTTTGAGAAAGATTTTCTGAACACCTGTGCAGCCTCTCTAGACCTTTTAGTGATTCCTGAGTTGACCAACAAAAATGGCATTTGAGGTAAATCCTCTATGAAAGCTAAGATATGTAAAAGACCACTTCATCTATCCACAAAACCTGTTATTCTGTCAGAAAAGGAAAATAAATTAGCTTGATCTGATCTGCTTATGATGTACGCATAGCATGTCATTCATATCTCTTTTGTTTTTCCAGGTCTTTTTAAATCATGTGTGTGGGTATTTGAATGGAAGTCGGAATCAAGACTGAGTCACCCTATTTTCATTTTTGCTTTTGAAGGATTTTTACCAGATTTCCCCTCACCTAGCCTTTCTGTGCCTTATCCACCCTCCAGAGACGAACAATATATTCCACAGGTCATCATTAATTACATGACCAAGACAAAAAAAAGCCTAGAACAACCTGTTCTGGTAATTACTACTGTCATGGTGGAATAGTTTTTGCTGTTGTTAAATCTGAACCTTCCAAGTTGCAATTTATGGCTGTTGTCCCTTGTTATGTTGTCTGCCAGTACTGAGTTATTGTTTGTTGATTTAGAGTGTTTTTTCTGCTCAGAAGATCTTTATGGATGGAATATCTCTGTCTGCCTATGTTTCAGGCTTATAAGCAGAATTTTTTTTCCTGGCTTTCACTGGAAATCACATTTAAGTGAAAAATACCAATAATGCCCTCTAATACAAAAAGCCTGTTTGATTTTGTCAATGATACCTATAGCAAGTGTTACTTGACCTACCAGAGGCATAAGAAGTGTGTTTAATAAAAGCCACGAGTTTTTGGAAGCTATTATATTATTAAATGTGAGCCTGGATTTATTGAGAGCTTATTCATAATTTCAGAAGACTGGTTACTGTTCCTATGATTCTTTTTTTCTCTGTCTTATTTTTTTTTAGCCAGGAGATTGATCCGAAGACAACTGAGATTTTTAAGTTGATTTGGCATTAATTTAGTTTTTGACAGAGGCTCCACAAATTCCAATAACCTGAATTCATATCCTAGTGCTGCAATTCTGTTTACCAAGCAGAATCACTTGATGCAATGTTACCCAATACGTGAGAAGAGGAGACCAGAAAAATACCTTCCTCCCTAATCATGACTGTACTGGTGCTGCCTGATTGGATACTGGGATTTGAAAGTATTAAATCCCTGATTTAGTGAAGTCCTTAAAGTCATGTATAGCTTTAATCATTTGAGTAATTACAATGATGCTCAATGGAAGAGGTGAAATTGAATTCTTGTCCTGAGAGGTTTGTCTAATTTATACACTAGCATTTGTTGTATTCAAACAGAACTATAATATCAACTCAAGAGAATCAGTGTTTTGCCTGAATTCCAGCTTCTCTCTATCATTAAACAAAAAACAAATAAAAAGATTCAATCATATATATTTGAATTTTTGAATGTGCAAAAGTGTTTTTAAAAAACTGAGATGCCTGGTTTTAAATTAAAGGGAATATTTTTCACAGCTTTATCTACTACAATATAAGCAAGTCTTATTTCATGCAACACTAACTTAGAGATGCTTTGCTAGGAGAACTGATTACAGTATTTGTTTTCTTGTAGATAGTCAGTGTCATTAATAAGTCACGTGTAATGTTTATTAAGACCTATTAATTTTCTCTTCCTTTTAAGGGTCATAGATGCATGTATGTCCTCTAGATGATTTGTAAAATTCTGTGCTGAAAAAAGAGTTTGATATGAAAAATATGAAGAAATACCTTGACCTCATTAATATTTTGACTCTTATGAACTGACTTCATAGATAAATTATAAAAATTTTTATAGGGATTAAACAATTTGTACCTTTTCTAGCCTATTTTAGCAGTGATTGCACAAGTCTCACAGACTTGAGAAAACTTGTGGGCAGGGAGGTGAAGCAATGGCTGTAGAGAAGCCTGTAGCCCATATATGATAGTATTTCTGGAGCTCGTGTACTTCCTATATCTGAGCTAATTCTGTTTGCACTGTGCAGTGATGCAAGACAGAGGAAAATGGGCATCTTAAGGGCATGGTAGTGACTTTAAAGATGGTGTAAATTCAGGTGATTCTCTCTTCAGATAATCTATTTTTTATAGCTAATTCCTGATTTTACTGCTAGAGTGAAAAGAGTGAAAGCAAGAGTATTAAAAGCCCTAGTGAAAAAGTTGTCTTTTCTCCCTAAATTTTCAGATCCAGCAGTTATGGGAAGTACTGGATGTATTATAAAAACAACTTATTTGTCTGTCAAAAACCTCATGTGGCTGAATTGTACCTTTTAATTGCTGTGGTAGTGGTTATGGAATTGTATGCAGATTATAATTGCTGGAGTTTTTTCTTTAATATCCTGGTAGTGTAATTTAAGTGTACATGCCATGGCACAGCCAAAACTGGGCCAGAACTCTGCAAAAAGTGGGACTCATCCAAATTTTCTCTAAAATCCTTCTTTTTTTCAGTAACACTGTCCAGAAATGACATTGTCATATCCTAGATACATCAAGCAGCAAAATAAAAACAGTTTACCTAAAACCTGTGGGAAAACAATAAAACAAACTTATCAAAATCAAGCTCTTCTAAAATGTAACTGAAAAGCAAAGGTTTCTCTTCTCTCTGAAAAATGAAAAGTTTCTATTGAATTTGCATTTAAAAAACAATGGTGAAATAGTAACAGGGTTTGAATATCTCTCCATAAGAAATGAAAATACAGGTACAGATCCTGGGGCTTCCACATGGAAATACACTGCATTTTGAAAAAAGTTTTCCTTTGTTGTTCTTTTGTTGTCATCCTCTGAAGACTCTTTGTTATTTCTGTTTCAATGGGAAAAGTATTTCTAATAGGTCTTCAGCAAACATAAGATTTCTGTCAAGGACTCAGTGAGAGGAAGGGAAGAAGACTACAGATGTAGATATAGATCTGATCTGTCTATAAAAACTGTGACATTGTTTAGATATTAGGTATCTGGTAAGTGTTTGATGAGGGAAGGCATGCTAAGCAATTAGCTCTAATCAGGAGAATTAAAACTACACATATTTGTAGATGAATGAATTACAGTCTAAAGAGAATGGGCAAGATCTTCAGCTGCAGCACATCAGATAAGATACTATATCTAATTTTTTGCAAAACTGATTTTGTGAAAGCAGTGAGACATATGTTAAAGTTATTTTCAAAAACTGGGATGGTACTTAGCCAAAATTAAAGTGGACTCAACAGGCTATGCTGTATTTAGCACATTCAAAACCCTGCAAATAGTAAGGAGTGGTTTCCTCTTCACTAGTGTAAATGTAGTGCACAGACTGTATGCATAAAATATATTTATTTTATATATATACATTTTGTATTATATAGATACTATTCTTGTGTATATGTATTTGTGTATATTACAAAACTTCCCTTTTTTTTTTTTTTTTTTTTTTTTTTTTTTTTTTTTTTTTTTTCAGCCTGTGGGAAGGACTCATGTTGGAGAAGTTTATAGAGGATTTTTTCTGTGGGAGGTACCCCAAGCTGGATCAGGGGAAGAGTGTGATGAGTCCTCCCTTGAGGAGGAAGAAGCATCAGAGACATAAGGCAAACTTAGTTTTACAGCTTTTTTTCTACCAGATTTTAAGACAGATATTGATTTGGTGAACTCAGTAACCTTACTTTCAATGTCTCCCCTTCCTCTGCCCCATATGCAGCTAGGCACAGATGGGATCTTTGAAGGACTTTACTCCCTCGGTAAGCTTTGCGAAATTATTCAGTTTGCTCTAACATTCTTATTTAGGGCCTGCCTCCAGCCCTTTAAAGTATTTCTATGATCTCTGTGATCTGCCAGCCCTGATGTTCTTCTCTGGGAGTGAGCTGCACAAAATCCTACAGCAGCATATCACATGGCTGCTGCTGATGCTCTCTTGGCTGGCAGGGTTGGAGGGGAAGGTGGGAAAACAATAAACAAGAAGAGTGTTTAAAATATCTGTTATCTATTTACATATTTACTCATTTTTGCTACCCATAAAGAGCTTGGAGAGGCCTTCACTTCAGATAGCTGATATTCCTGGAGGAACTGAAGTCAACAGTAGATTTTTGATGACTTAGCAATTTAAATGCCATCTCTTGCTGCACTTAACCTTGGGTTGTCCACAGGGATGTCAATGAAACTCAAACTAAGTGCTGAATGTTGACATTATTAAACATTTTTATTGCAGCCAAAGCTGTTATGCACTGCCTTCACAAATTAGCAGTATTAGCCTGTCTTCCGTAGAGGTTGAGGCCAAGACACCCTCAGACCAAGGATCTTGGAGCAAGATGCAGCCCAGTACTTGCAAGCCCTCTGCCTTCCCCATCCCTGTGCCTACCTCTGCCACACTGGCACAAAGCCCAGGCTGATGCTCTCAGTGGATTTTCAGCCCAGTCTTGCTCTCTGCTCCGCTAGTAGCACATATTTCATTAGCTGAGAACCAGCATACTTTCTCTGAGTCTGATTTCCTGGGCACTACTTGCCTTTAAACTTTGACTCAGTTAACCCAATATTGACTGTAATAACTACTTGGGATTTAAAACAATTTGTCTTAGTTAAAGCCCGTCTTCTGAAAAAGCATGCCATTTTGATATGGAGTTAAGAGGTGGAGAATCCAGGTCATCTTTTTCTACTTTTTATTATAATAATTTTTTTTCATTTAATTTTATTTTATTTCAATTTGGTTTTAAATTCCATCTCTTGGCTCTGGTTTTGTCTTTTCCTGCTAGATTAGACAGCTTTGTCCAACCCATTTTCCCCCTTATTTAAAATATTTGTATGTTATAATCAAATTACCTGACAATCTTCTTTCTGGTAAGCTAAGGAGACTGAGATCTTTATGTTTCATCAATGTAAGGCACTTTCTCCAAACCTAAACTAAACTGGCTTCTTTACACAAGTCCTTCAATTTGTCAACAACTTCTAAGAAATAAGAATGGCAGAGGAATTTGGAGCATTTTTGTATAGGTTTAACAAAAGTAATAAACAAAAGTAGAAATATTTTCTGGGTCCTACTCTCTAATCCCCTGTTTCCTAAAAGACCAGCAACTTAGAACTCATTTCTACAGTTTTATATAACTAAATATAGAATGGTTGAATTTTATTTATTTTAAATGTTGTTTCAAGATGATAAAAACTCCACGAGCTCCCATCAAATTCCTCAAATACGTTCAACCCAAATGAGTGAAATGTTTAGGACAATATCTTCCGAGTATTTTTTTTTTAATTAAAAGAAGTCTTTTCTTGTTGGAAAACTGACTTGGATTTTAAAATACAGTAAGAAAGGATTTTGAAATTTTTTTTCATGTGATCCCTTTTTTTCTTTTAATGATGCTCACAATTTTTTTGGCAAACACCAGCACACTGCAGCTGGTTCAGCTTAAATTAAGTAGGTGACATGCAGTTATAGACTGCACACAGAGACCATTGGCAATTTTAATGCTTCATAAAAGGACTAAATTAAAACATGGAGTTAAATTCTTGTTGGAGCACTTGTAAGTGAAAAAAAAAAAATTAAATAAATATAATATTCAGGCAAATATTCCAACTTTCTGCAAGGACTAAACAGCAAAATACACTCAAAACACTTTTTTAAAAAGCATGGCAAAAATATTCAGGAAGCAATCCAACTTTTAGATTTGTGGTTATCCATTTCTCTCTTGTGGAGATGAGAGGCTAAAAATGAGCAGGTCAAATCCCTACTTGCACTGACTTTAGGAGAAGGAGATTAGACCATGTATTCACACTCTTAGGGGTAGGGAATGCAATAGCAGCATAGTTATTGCAGGGAGTGGAGGAATTAAGATCTTGCATAATGAAGGCTGTGTTTCTTTGCTTTGGCAAGACAGGAACAAGCAATAAGTAGGTGATTAGCAGATCAAATAAGCACTTTGAATTTTATTACAGATCTTTATCTGTCATGCTATCATATTTTAGTAGAGAATTGTCATCAAAATGGTAGAAGAAAAAGACACCTTGAAAGTCTTAACTTCCCTTCCTACCCCCACCCTTTGCCACCTTATTTCATCTTGGAGGGATGTTTTCCCTGTTTCACTATGGGTCATGTTGCATGGTGGCTAGCTTTCAGGACTAGGATGGACTTGCAAAGAGGTGAAATGTTTGTTATATTAAAAAGCATTTACTTAGTTCTGCAAATGCCTTTTTTCCTACTACAAATCCTTACACATGTGAACAGGCTGCTTGCTTCGTCAATGGCAGCCAAACTGAGCCCACCTTGCAAAAAGTGTTTTGGCCACCACGTGACTGCACTGAAGACCACACTCCTCATGACTGATGTAAAGCAGGTAAAAATCAGCCACTGATTTTAGACATCTTAACATTACTCTCTTCTAATGCAGCTTTTATGTGTCAGTAGACACACCAGGGCATGCAGCTGTGGGACAGCTCACAGCATAATTCACTGCACACAGGTTCAGCTCCTCTGCTCTCTAACTCTGAGGAGGGAGTGGACTCAGCAGAGCTGAGGAGTCGAGCAATTCTCATGGGTAAAGAAGAACTGCCAAAGGATGTCTACTTTGTACTGGATCAAGGATAAGGGGACTTTCTGCTCTTGAATTTCCATCCCTTTGCTCTTGGGCACAATGTTCTTATGTTCGTGATCTGCTTGACCATGTCTTTACCTGTAGGCCCAAAATCTACAGCTTAATTAAAACTCAAAACTATTCTGAAACGATTATTTAAACAGTTCTAAGGTCCCTGGGATATATTGTCTGTCTACTCTGTAATCAATAAAGAATTTCAGAGCATAGATTAAAACCTCCTGAAGAAATATAGCCTCTGACCTCACAATGCAAGCATTGTGGGAACATCCCCCCCAAATGCTAGAACAAATGCAAGACTATAGGACATTAAAAGATAAGGTCAACAGTATAGATAAAGGTTATTATTTGAGCTTAACAAGCAAATTCAACACTATGTTAACTGATTAACAGTCATATAATGATGGATTCAGTAAGATGTGTTGTAATATGCTATTTAAAATGAAAATTATCTGGGTCTATTATAAGCTAATTTATTATATTCATAGGGAAACTGCTGTAAAAATTAATGTTGTGTCGTACTCTAATATTATCATCAAGGAATATTAGTTTTAATGAACAAAGATAATGAAAGAAAGG
Organism: Acanthornis magna; assembly: GCA_036785705.1. Classification (NCBI taxonomy): domain Eukaryota; kingdom Metazoa; phylum Chordata; class Aves; order Passeriformes; family Acanthizidae; genus Acanthornis; species Acanthornis magna. The sequence continues at coordinate 13,195,132 of JAWUZG010000025.1, forward strand.
GGGGAGAAAAGAAAATAATTAAGCCACTTAGATTTGAGATTCATCACTTTTTAGTGTTCTGTGAATGAATAAATAAGTGGTAGAGCTGATTACTGCACTGCTGTACGAGCTAAAGTCACAACAAAACTGAGGCTGAATTACGAAATTCTGCAAACTCCTTCTGAAGCCTCAGAGAGCCACGTGCCAGAAAAGGCAGATTAGCAGAGCTACCTGCATCCTTCTGGTCTTCATCCTTCATGAACTAACTGACAGGTGATGCTTGCCCCAGAAGGAGGATCCCAATTAAGGCAGCAGCCTGTGCTGCTGGAGACCAGCCTTCACCACAAAAGTAGAGGATTCTAAGTGGTTATTAATAGAGTTGGGTGCAGCCACTCCTCTATACTGGCGCCACTGTTTAATACACAGACAGTTATCCAGAATCATCTTGCAGAAAAACTGTGAACTTTAGAAGCAGAAGGACTCACCACACTCCTTTTGACTTCTGGAGGCATCTTTGAGTTTTCTGGGCCTGAGTGATGTACTAAACATAAGGAAAAAAGCTGTGGTAGATCAAAGAATAGAGAAATCCAGCTGTACAGATAGACTTCAAAGGTAATTAGTTTTTCTTTTTTTCCTCAACTAAGAAAAGCACAAAAAGGAAAGCAGCAAAGCATCCCCATGCAATCCTATATTAAGGTATAATAAATTGTTCCCTTCCTCACCCCAGCAGAATTTTCTATTGCTAAGTCTGACATCTGGAGGGCTGTGTATAGCCAAAAGAGAGCTCAGAGGTAAGACAATGCTTTCATCTCAAATCAAGGTGTGTGAATGCTGTTAGGCCTAATTATAAACACTTTTATCTCATGCTCCAACCAATTAACAGTTGTTATTTGGTAGCTGTAAATGCCATGAAGCAGTGCAGTCGTTCGCTACACTTAGTACACCAAGGTCTGATTTCCCTCAAATGATCCATTTTGCGCAGAGAGATTCCTTTTCTGGATGTGCCACGTTATTTCTGTCCTGAAGGAGAGATTCAGATCCTTTGCTTGATAAAGTGGAACAGCTTTCCTGAAGTTAATGGAGCTATGCAGAGCCACATCGGTTGGATTCGTGACCAGTAGGAAATTTGTTAGTCAAACCTCACTAGAAGAGAAAGACAAACTGGAGAAGAACATTCACAAAAGGAGTGCTTGAAAAAAATAGTTTTAATAATTTGATTTTATAATTTGTTCTGTGATACCAATCATCCCACTATTTAAAAAAGCAAAGGTCTCTCTCAAGTAAATACTTTCTTTTTCTCCTGTAACCTTATCACTGTCTGATCAAATGTGTCTTAAGCTCCTCTGTGAACAGAAGTTGCGCTCTTTGAAACTCACTTCTTAATGCAAATCAGCTTGCTTGTTTTCAGCTTCATAATCTTTTCCACGGCAACAGCCTATCCGGATGTCACAGATAGAAAATGATGACTTTTGATGAGTAATAAGCAGCAGGGGCAAATGAATCCTTCAGGAAGGAGACTGAAAAAAAAATCCGCTTTAGATTAGATCCAGCAAAAAGAACTGAATTCACCAAACATGTAATTTAAACTCAGTGACGATATTTGCAAAGTTTGTTTGGTCTCAAACTTCTTTTAAGTACTCTCTGTGCATTATGCAGCGTAACTTGCTGGTCTGCTGGGTCCCCATCAGCACAGCAGCAGACAGAGTCCTAGGATTTGTCCCAAAAGAACATGAAAGTCTGGCAAAACATTCTTGATGAATGAAACCAATAAAACAAAAGAGAAACATTTTCAGTGGTGGAATTAGGCGGAGTTTAATGTCCGTGCACCATGCTGAAGATTCTTACGTGGCAGTGCCTATGTATAGCAAGCTTTTGTCTCTTCTGTCAGAACTGTCTGCCACCTACTGCTTATTCACGGGGTGTTTTCATAGTTAATAGCAGCATAACTAACAACTGAAGGATATTTCTGGCTGCAGGGATTTTTCATCGCTGGGAGAATATTTGAGTGACTTAGAGATTTGTTTTGCTCTTGGTTAGGGCTTATATATTTTTAAAAGACTTAATTCAGAGATATAGGGGAACTAGAATCTTCAGACCTCCCTGAGGCAATGAGTATTAGTGATTAGGCTGGGCTCCCTCTAGCCAGAGACACTTCAGTGATTTTTAAAATTAATACGTTGCCACTGTTAAAATCGGAGCGTTATTTGCCTTAGGGATGTGCAGAATGGTGCATACTCCCAGAGAGGAAAAGATCTATGTGTTTTTAGCAGGATCCATGCTGGTTTTAGGTCTTCGAAGAACTTTGCATACTTGACTACGGCATTAGTCACAGCAGCCCATAAGAGGCACTAAAAAAGCATGCAGCTTCAGAAGGAAGCAGGGAAAACATAGAACTTAAATTCAGCCTTCCCTTCTTGGTCTCCCTTAATTTCTCTGCAGCAAGGAGCAATGTGAATTTTAGGCTCTAGTGCAGTGAAACCTCAGACAGACTACAGCTGAGCAGACCCTTCCGATGGAAGAAGTATAATTCACCTTTCTTCCCTTCATTAATTCACTTTTACATGTTGCCTTTCCCACATCTCTATTAGCCTTTTTTATTTTCCCACACAGCCTAAAGCATCCATGTCGGTCACAGTCGCAATTAGTGTACTTTTGCCTTCCGGAATCATTATTATCCCTCTTGGGAAGCTGAATGTCAATTCTTCCACATTTGTTTGGGCACCTAGTGGTACACAATACATTATTTCAGGTATAATTTTAAAGCCTTATCTCTTTCATAGCTGCAAAAGGAGCAGGTCCACAGGTGACCAAGGGCTGACGGAGGAGGATGGGATGAAATTTTGTGTTTGAACTTCAGTATGTGGTTTTTTCTACATACTTGGCAGAGGTTGTATGCAATCTTTCAAAGCAGAAATCCAGCCTGACTTCACTCTGGTATCTCTGCTGGAGTAAGCACACCATGCTGGACTGCCTGCCATTTTGACATACTTCACTGTTCACAGTTTTTATAACAGTTTTGCCTCATGGAGGTTGGGAGAGGGACATTACCCACTTATAAGTTGCTGATTTAAGCAGAGTCAGTGGAATGTGTTGATACTGGATGGTAAAACTAATGCATTTATGAGCAAAGCTTCTGGAGAGTGAGGTTCTTTGTTTGCAATGTATTGTAAAAACAATATGAAATGATGTGTTTCAGTCGTAATGGCATTGAATAAGGAAGGCTTCAGTAGGCAGATATCGAAAATCAGACATTACTGTGTTCATTGCTGGAAAAATAAGTAATGCAAAAATAGTAACAATCTCTCCCTGGCTTGCACTTTGTGCTAAGATACTCCCTAGGATTACCTTTCGAAATAGCTGCACCATCAAAAGAAGCTGCTGGTCTCACCCACTTCTGTGACCCTTTGTCTTAGTCCTGTGGGGCATCTGTGAGACAGCAGCACTGATTGTGTACCAAGTGAGCTATGTCCCTCTCCCATGTGGGTTAAAATAGCATAAAACCACTTTTAGATACTCGGTCATGGCTTTTGCCCTACTTTTTAGTAGTTAACGTTTTCAGGGTTATCAGTGGGGCCTGGCTGCCTGGCATGAGTATTCTTGGGGGGAGAGACAGATGTGGAAGCTCTTTAGCTTCAGGGGAAAACTGGAGGATCTGTTTGTTCATGGCCTCCAAAGAAATCCATGTTTTAGGGAACTGAGGAGACGTAACAGAACCTCAAATCTGAGGCTTCCTTTTTCTCTCCACCTTTATGTGTTCTCCAATATTTTCATCTGCAGTTTTTGCCAAAATTGTGCCAGTTTCTCCCTGGTCAAAGATTTGACTATGAAGTAGATACTGGAAATAGTCATAACACAGGCACTCCTAAGTCTAATGTTTTGAGTTTCCTAAAGAATGCTTTCCATGTCCAGGAATGCATGTCCACGTTCATGTGAGACTGAACAGGCATATGCAGAGGCCTCTGGGGGTGCCAACTCAAATTCATCTAAATGCAGCATCATTTGTGGAAGGGGACAGGTAAAATCCAGAATGACTGCTTAGAAATTAGCTTGGGTTTTAAAATGGACATAAAAATAAACATAAATAAAGGTGCCTAGTTCACTATACTCCATTCTTTTTTAGCCATTTTAAGATTTTCAGTGACGTATCTGTAAGTACTAGTAAATTCCATATGACATAAGGGTGAGAGTGAAGCTTCCTTCATTAGATTCTGTGGGATTCTTCTAGTCAGTTGCAAAAATAATTGACCTTAATATGTGAAAAAAACCGGCAAGTTATGTTTTAGTACCAATTTTAGAAACTAATTCCAACATATTCACTCCAAATGTCAATTTTAACAGAGGCAGATGATACTCAATGCAAGATACAGTTTGCATGTGTGACAGCTTCAGGAGTATTGGTTCCAATGCATTTCTATCAATTTCAAAGATCAGGATTTGGCTTCAGCTGAACACATTCAATTGATCTACACAAATAATAGAATTTAGGATTGTGGGAAAACTTGAAAAATTTTGGAGACTGCCTCTTTAAGCTGCTGTGCTGTTGGTAGTTTAGAAGAAAACATTTTATTTCTAGCTGCAGAATAATGTAAACCATCAGTTCATGTAATTTAAAGAACCAGTTTATACTCTTTTTTTAATTGCTATTTAAATGTAATTGAAAACCTTCCTTTAAATCAGTCCAGAAGTGGCCTGGATCCTCAGTCTTTCCAGCACTGAGGCAGAGTTAGTAATATTTTCTTAGATTTTGAAAAAGATGTAGTGGGTTTCACATTTCACTAATTTCTACACAGCAAGATGAATCATGCCTCAGTACTAGGAATATGGTTAATATGCAGTGTATTATTCTTTATCCAGGTTAACAAATTGTGGGGATATTTTTGTTTGTTTGTGAGGATTTTTTGTTTGGCTTTGGGGGTTTTTGGCCAACTATTGGGAAATTTCAAATACATGTTTGATGAAAAATTGACAATTTAGGAACATCCAGAAGTACAAATAGTATAAATGGTTTGTACAGCTATCTGTTTTAATAAGCTGTGTACTTCAATTATTTTTAAGTTCTTAACTGTATAAAGTTCTGTTTAAGGCACATCAGCTGTTGGAATTAAAACATTTTCTTTAAATAGACGCTCAGTAAATGTTAATGAAAACAGTAAAACTTGAAATGAGGCTGACACAGGCAAGAGTTAATGCACAGAACTGTACTTTTGGATAAATTTTGTTTAAAGAATGCATGGTTTGATTCCTTTCTGTTTATTCTAACATTCAAACCAAGTGGAACTCCAGGGAATTATTAGAGAGACAAATTAAAACAACAGATGGACTTGCAGTTACGTGCATAAGGACATCCTTTCAAAAAGCCTCCTGACAATTTCAGATATTCCAAGTTATTCTATTTAATTTCAAATGAAGAATGTTTCTTTTTCTTCAGAGCTGTCAATCTCAGCAAGCCCATAAGAAGATGATTTAAAAACATCATGAAATATATTTTTCCACTTGTCTTTTTTGAAGTACATTGACAATCAGCTTATAAAGTAGGTAGAAAAATGCATTCCATTTTTTAACGGATGCAAAACACGAGCACTCAGATCTTTCAAACCCAGCAGACTGCAATGCTTGCACAGAAATGATTTCTTTGCAGTCAAGTACATTGACATGGTCTTTGAAGACAAAATATCAAATTTTCCAGTGGTTTGTCTACTCTTAGAACTAGAAAAAGTTTTCTGGGGTGTGGACGTTAATCAGATCAAACCTACCTGAATGTCTGTAACCCAGGCAGCTGGCATAGTATTGGATTTGCCTGATTGCAATGTTGAAAGATAATGAAATAATTTGTGAATTGCAGGGCAACAGAACTGTTATTGCTATGCCCTTTGATTGTTTGGCCTTTTGCCACTTACTTTCAGCTGTCACTATTAATCATGGGAGAAGGACGGAGAGGGAAACAGAATCTTTACCAACTTACCCTCCGTAACACGACTTAAAGGGACGTACATGAGAGTTTTGAAGCTTTGAGACAGGGCCATTTAAATACCACACAGCTTGTACAAAATAGACAAATTAAAGCCACAAGTGCCACAGAATAGCTGTCTGTAGCAGGGGGGTGTGTTTGGCTGCCTCTATGATGGGCACAGTACAAGGGTTTAGACAAATAGGGCAGCAGTACTAACAAGTCCCTGACACTGACAAAGGGCACGTCAGAGCAGACACAGGTTTTCCACATGAATTGCCTGTATGGGAGCTAGTCAGTGTCTGGCAAATACATATATAGCTGCAAGAATCATTGTCCCTGCTAAATGCCCCTCTTTGTTAACAAGGCTGTGTCAGAGCTGGACCAAATCTGGCTTGCATTGCACTGTCACACACCATGAAGCTGTGCTCTCAAATTTGTCTGAGTATCTTCTTACACCTCTGCCCACAGGTAAACGCTGGTGCTACACACTGAGGATCTCCTTAATTAGTCCTTTGAACAGGGCTGAACTTCACATGAACCGTACCCATTTCTTCAGGTAGGTCTTCCTTTTTGCATATGGATAAATATGACCTTTTTGCTCATGAGCAAATACACCAAATGTAACAGGCTGGCTTTCCTGTGTTTTAGTAAACTTCTGAGATGGAAGTTCACAGCTTCATAAATGGTATTACAGCAGAGGGATTTCAGATATATTGAGTCTTTCTGACCAATAAATGAGTTCCCCTTCTTTGAGCCTCCCCAGAACCTCTCTGAGAAGTTTGTTCAGGTTCATTAACACCACTGCTTTCTTAAGAGTTTTCTGCAAAGGCAGCAGGTCCCAGAACTGCAGAATCACTGAGGGTGTGGGAATGGGGGAAGGAAACAATTTTCTTATCTTTTGTTTCATCTTAATTTGCAGTAATACCTTGCACTCAAACGTGAAGAATGAGTTTGAAAAAGGTGATTTATTAATCAAAATTGTCTTATTAGAACTTATGCGGGTCAACATTTGCTTTATAAGCAACCTCAATTCATGTTTTAAATGCTTTCTCATGAGGTATTCTGCAATAAGAAAACACACCAATGTCTTTTAAGAAGTCAGTCTTAAACCAGGCTTCAAAAATCAGCTGATATATCCAAAACTTGATTCCATTTACAACAACACTTAGTGTTTATAGTTACTTTTAATCTAATGGGCTAGAGGTGTTTTATTTTTGTTGTAGATTTTTGCAGCCTGATGGTAGCATAACTAACTGAGCTTGCAAATCTAATGCATGGACCTGTTCACAAAATGCTTTCCTGGGATTTATAGCCATCACGATCCAAAAAAAACCCCAAAAAAACAACAGCTGATTTACTTAGAAAATTTATAGCAAAGTAACAGGTGCCCAGTTAACTTTTAGAGCTTAGGAAAACTTCCTCTGCAAGTCGTACTGTTTTACTTTGCGCTTTTTATCATAGCAAACATATGAAACATTTTGAGTCTTCTCTTCTTACATTCCAGTGAATCAAGTGAAACTAGCCTTTTAAATTTCAATATTGCATAATGATCTTTTAATGATTTGGTTATACTTCTATAATTCCCCCCTAGACTGATACCAGTATTGTCATCAGTTTTCTTTGGATTATATGTACATGGATGGAGGAAGACGGGTCATCTCAGGTCTCGTTCAAATTTTATATCTCTAAAAAAATTACATTATTTTTCCATCATTTGATGACATTTTTCCTAAGATAAAAGCCTGCAATGAATTCACATCAAGTCATGGTTTTTGCGCAATTGATAGGCTCCTACAGACTTCAGTAGATGTTTGCTTTTTTCCCTTCGTATCAATATCCTTTCAGAATTAGTCTTTGAATTAAATCTGGTTTCAAGTTGATTGCATACCCATTCCAGCAATGCCGAAAAACCAGCGAAATCTCACTCTCTCATTAGGCTTCTGGAAGTTTGCTATTAATGGGATAGTGATTAGATGCCTAGAACATGAAAAAAATTTTGCAAGCTTTGATTGAGAGTTTTACTATTTTGGGTCATGTAGACAGCCTTTAAGATTTTTTTAAGTGTGCAAAATAGCAGATATTTCTTATCTAGCCTTTCCTGTTTGAGGGAAGAACTTAAGCTTTGTGTTCCCGAGAAATTTTCTGTCTCTGTGCTGACAGGAACCAAGGAGGAGAGAGATGGAAGTCTAGGACTCAGATCGCAAGAGCTGAAAAGCTGCCCATGAACTTTGTTTTGATGGTTGGGTAGAGCTACCTTGACAATAAAGAGTAGCATTTGAACAGAAAGTCACAGGCATATCATTACTAGTAAGGAATATATAGGAAGAAGTTCTTGAAGGGAAAGAAGCAAGCAGGACTCAATCATTCATCTGCCAGAGTCGGAGCCCAGAATTCTTGAAATTAGAGAATGTCAGCTGTGAAACACCATAAAGAAATACTGGTGAGAGGATCAAAGCTGGATCTCATTTTGGACTTTGCTTTGCGTGGAATGTAAAGTTCAGTAGTTTTAGCAACAGAGCGTAACTTACCACTTGGGGAAGAAGAGACAAAGTTTCCAGACCTCTAAGCTAGGTTTTGTTTTGCAGTGTTGCACCATGATAGACAGTGGGATGCAGGCTCAAAGTTTAGTCATTTTATAAAGCAAGGACAAAGCATAGCACTCCCACTGTAGTCCTTGATCACAAGTACATTTAACACAGTACATGTTCTCCAATTCTGTCTCCTCATTACAGCATTTCAACTATTTTCTAAGGTGCAAAGGTGTGCAGAATGAATTGCTGATTTATTTTTAAGACTCTAAAGCAGAGTCAACAAAGTGTGAAAGTAACTGGATTCAAGCACAGACACCAAAAGCTTAAAAGGATTGGTTTTGTAGTCCAGATAGACGCAGCAGCTGTTTCTAAAAAGGATGCGAGGGAAAGATTTCTAAATAGCTGGAGAACATTTGGAGTCAGTAGATATTTATTTCTATGAAAAATAAAAGTCTGTCAACAAATGCACAACAGCAGAGTAGTCCGTATGCTGCCTTTTTTTTTTTTTAAAGCATCTTTTGTGTATAATTTCTCTTGCAAAATATGATGATATTTTTTGATATGATGATATGATTTTGATATGATTTTTTGATATGATGATATTCTTTCTCTGCAGAATGATTCTGCCGTTGTGATAATAGCTAGAGGTTTTTCCTCCTTCTTCTCTCTGCAGGATCCAAACCACTCCAGAGCCTTACATATCAAGAGAATATCACCTTTGTGGGGCCTGAGCGTGAACAAAGTCTCATTATTTTGCCATGATATACACAATACTGCTAAAAAGTATATAGTAACTTAGGAAACCACTATCAAGAAGTTTATGGTAGTCATAGACTTGGACATTTCTAGGTCAGTATAAGACTTCTGCTGTCAAGAGTTCCCAAGCCCCTGGATGATGCTATAAAGAAAGATTCACTCGCTGTACTTGAACAGAGAGTGGAAGTGAGAGTACTTTAGCCTATTTCTTTGCTAGCTTGGTTTCTTATCTGTTTTCTGAAAGCTGCTGGAAAGCAACAGAGATTTAGCTGCCAGGTCTAAACTGCAGGGGAGGAATTGGCAGTAGTAAAAGCAAAAAGATTCAGCAAATAAAAGATAATATAGATCGTCTCCTGTTGTGCCTGTTTTCAAATTACTGTGTTTAAATGAACTTCTTGTTCTGCAAGCTGTCTTTAGTCTCTCACTTGCTGGCCTCCAACGACCTTTCTCTGATTTTCTTTTTACTTTACAGTCTCATGACATTCAAACTTTTATCTGCCTCTCTGGTACTTTAAATATGGACAAAATCTGTGTATACTTTTAATCCTATGGGAAGTCTGGTCTCAATTTCTAGCTGTTTAGGCAATGAAATGCAGTGTAAGATACTGTCATGTAGTAGATGACTGTATCAGTTTTTGACTTGTGAATATAAATATTTGTATACTGAAATTCTCACTCTGCCTCTTCTTCCTCTGTCTGTGTAACTATTCATGGCAATAAAAATCAAAATCTCTTGTGTTAGAGGATGGGACCAATGTCAAAATCACGTCTTTCATCTTATTCAGTACTTGGGTAAGGATCATATAAAATGCCTAGTCAGATTTAACAGGACAAACATGAATGATTTTATTTTTCACCTTCTGTTATTTTGTAAATAAACCTGTCCTAGCATAAAGAGATCACATCTAAATTTTGATGGTCTTCCTTGGGAGATTTTTCCTCGATGGCTTTTATTAAAGAGTAGAAAAATCCTATAGCAATGTGTAACTGAAGGGAAGTGCTACAGAGCTTTGGTTTTCTTTCTTTTGAGGTTTTTGGGGATTGTTTTGCACTACTTCACAAGTTTCAGGGTAGCCTCCGAAGCTTTTTCTGAAGCCTGTGGAAGCTGTTGAAGATTTGTCAGAGAGGTATGTTTGACACTGATGTTCATCTTAAACTTACCAGGCTAAAATAGTGGATGGAGGAGACAGAGATTCCCTTTGTGTTCTTACCATTGCCTTTCCCTGCTCAAACAGCTTTGGTGAATGGAGAAGCATTGCCACAAGGAAGAAAGTTGTGTCCAAGTCTTCTTGGCTGCTCGCTCTTCAGTGGCCAGGGCAGGCACAGTGGAGTAGGAGTGCAGATTCAGAAGGGAAGCTGTGCTAACAGCCAAAGAGAAGGCTACAACTGGACCATGGTGATCTTGAAACTCCATTGCATTGCCTACAGGTAACACCAACAGGGTCAGCATGCGGGCTGCAGTCTTGAGGAATGGTGGTTAGCAGTGACAATGTGAGCCTGGTGACCTAAATTATCCCAGGCTGATCGTGCCTTTGGCGTGTGGGATTAAATGGAGGTCAGAAGTCTAGAGCAAGTAATTATTGAAAGGTTGCCTCATGGTGAGCAAAGGACCATGGGTCAAAAGCCTTGCATGTTAGCTTCTCTGTCACCATGACATCAGAGAGTTAGAGAGTCCCTGCAGTTAAAGTCCCTTTAATTGAGCCCGGAGTCGTAGATTTGCAGCGGCATCGAAGGAACCTGTGTTTGATGTAATTACGCTCATAATGCTACCAGACTCATGACAGCTGAAAGCACAGAGAGTGCCTTCACGGAGAAACTTTAACACATTAGGCAAAGTAATACACTGAATTTGGTTTTCTCAAGTCTGATGTCTGTACACAAATCAGTATTTACTCTCTTTTCTATTTCTGGTTGAACTGCTTGTGCCAGGAATTTGAACTGCACCAATGTATGCATGTGTAGTAATGAGTTCAGACACAACACTCAACACAAGTGTTTGGAATATGGGTTGTTCAGCTTCTCTTCCTCCTTTTTAGTAGAGTGAGATGGACCTAATTAAATTGCCCTGCTCATCTGACTATGAAAAACTGCGAGAACCACAGTTTGTGAAGCAACTTGAGGGCGACAGGTGAAAGACACCTTATTAATATTAAATGCAATTCTTTTATTAGAAATGTATACTTCAACCAGCAGAGAACTTCTTGCAAAGTTGAAAGAGAAAGTAAAACTAAGTATGAAAACTTAAGAATGTGTTCCTTCTCATTTTTAATACAAGCAGTCTTGTATGTTTGAGTAGTTTTCAAACCTACTCTGGTTTTCATCTTTATTTCTAACATCGTTCTTTCCTTCAGGGACATATATATTATTCCTTTCACCTCCCCTTTCTCAGTGCTTGTGGGTCTCACAATGCTTTTCATTCATTTCTTTTCTGGTCCCAATGTGAAGTGTTCAGGGAGGTGAAGAGAAGCTCTTTTCTTACGAACTGATAGTTAAATAAAGCCACTCTTAAAAACTAGAAGCAATGCAAATCCTGAAATGTCCCAGGAAAGAACTATAAAGGAAGAAATGTCAGTCCTCTGAGTCCATTATTGCTGGTTTGTGGGATCATTTTTATACAGTAGACAGAAAAGAAAAGGTAATATCTAAAAATTGCATGAGCAATAGTATTCACACAAAATTATTGCTATAACTTTGTTTTCTTTTGATACATAAATTTCCCATCAGCTATTTGTTTTATTTATGCCCATTTATTCATTCTCTCATGTAATTATGCAACTCTCTTAAGTAAAAAGGAACCATTGCAATTCCTTGAACTCCTTACCCAGTTCTTTCCAAATATCTTCTGTCAATAGTGAAAGTAGCATCAGACAGCCACCAAAATAACTGAAAAATCATAGAATCGTAGAATCATATAAATTGAAAAAGACCTCTGAAATCTTTGGGTCCAGCCATTAACCTAGCACTGCTGTGTTTATCACTAAGACACATCCCATCCCTGTGGCATGTCCCAAACACATCTACAAATTTTAAATACCTCCAGGATTGGTGAAACTATTCCTACATGGAGAAGTGCTTCGTAGAGGGAGGGATGCTGCTGACCAGTTTTTAGGATGTGTTACCTTCTGTTGGAGTTAGGAACTGGAAGACAGTTGTGGTGACAGATACCCCAAGAAAGAATAAACAGTGGCAGAGGGACACAGAGCTGCACTACTTACCCCTTATTTTATATGTTATAGCAGAAACAATTTTATAAGTCTCATTAAAGGTCCAAGTAGTTACTTCATGCAAACATTACACTTAGAGACTTATATAAAATATGATTTCAAAGACCCAAATACCTGAGGACGAAATGAATATGGTCCAACACAGCCAAGCAGCACAGAACTCATGGGGTTTTGTTGATTCGTTCTGTTTGTTTTTTACTATCTGAGGATGTGCAAACTTCACGAGTAAAGTTGCATCCCCAGCCATTAATGGCTGCTGAGTTTTATCTGGCTCCTGTAGAAAAAAATTCAGCCTTTTCCCTATGACTGTGAGCTGATTTGCAAGTAATTGATTTCCCTCCCTGCCCCTTGCCCCTCTCTCTCCCCACACATCCTGCCTTTCCTTTTTTCTCCCCAGTGATGGGATTAGGATGTTGCATGGTGGGTTTGGTCAGGGCACCTTATTCTGTACATTTTGTGTGTTTGATAAGGAAATCTTTGTTCCAAATGTATCCTGTTTTGTCTCTGGGGAGTGTGTGCTCTGTTAATCCAGATTTATACAGAATCCCAGACACAACTTGAAGTCTTCAGACTCAGCTGGTGCAGCTGAGAAAATATGAAAGTATACAACAGAATTTGTGGCAGTTTCCAATTAAGTAAGAAAACTGTGGGATGTTTTCTATATTTATATATATTTTTAAATGTTTCTTTGCTAATTTATACCACCCACTGGACAGCTTGTCTCTCTGCCATCTTTCCTGTTGCAAACAGGAACTATGTTTGTAAGATTGGATGGTGGAACCTAACAATTTAGTGTTTTCAAGTGTTCCAAATTCTCTCAGGGGAATTATAGATATTTGGGCTATTTTTCTGTGCTTTACCACGTGCACAACACAGAAGTGTGGCTGGAAGGTGAGGTGTTTCATATTTCATAACATAATCCCATATTTCTTGGCCACTTTTTGCATTTATTAAAAGGAGCAGCCCTACATGGACCTGACACTCTGCATGTGCCTAAGAGTGTCTCTGAGAAGAGTTTATCAGAGATGCTAAGGCTCACATCAATAAAATCAACAGGCTGCAGGTATTCCTTTGCCCATCCTCAACACAACCACAGAAGAGACATCTTCTGAGCTCAGTCCTGCCAGCTGCCAAAACACCTGGATCCAGTCCACCAAGACACTTAAGCATGTACTTATCTTGAAACAGTCACCTTGAACTGTGTCTTCAAAGAAAGACTTTGCATATATCAGACCTTTGTTGATTCAGTACCTTAAGAATACAGCATCTTTCAAGAAGTCCTCTGTGCCCCTATTTCATCTTCTGTCCTTTGTCCTGTCCTCTTAGAGCGTCAGTGCTTGAGGCAGCAATCATTTCTCATCCTCTCCTGGTGTGGGTATAACATTTAGTGATGGAGATTTTTATCTGAACTGAAGCCTTTAATTGTCTTCAATAGCTGTGACTATAGTTCTGTGAGGAGAAAAGAGAGGGACTTTGCATTTCTTTTTAATAGTGCTCATTATTATTCTTGACTCTTTCTCTTGCTTTCCTTTACTCTTGTTAAGCATTCGATTTTCATCAGGCTTTCATATTTCAGGCTGCAACTCAGAAATCCCCATGTGATATGTTACTATACATATTTTTGTTTTGTTGTTTTCTTTGTTGTTGGGGTTTTTTTAAATTTATTTCCGTTTCAGTAAGGAAATGTTGCCAAGTGGAGAAAGGGCATTTTCTCCAAGCCGCTGAACTTTACTACAAGGAACATGAGTAATAACAAACTCAGGAAAGCAAATATCAGTGGACCACCTTGTGCCAAGCAAGGTAATAATTTGATCAGTCTGGTTGGTTTTTCTCCATCTATTGAGTTAATAACATGAAAGAGAATGGGGGAAACTGCCTAGTGTATTCACAATAAAGGAGATGCTTGTTTCCTCAAGTCCTTGTAATAGGTTGGTATTTTTGCACTACAGCACAGTATTTTACTTTGGATTTACAACATCCAATTTTCCCCTCACTTCCTTCTATGCCACTGTTTAAATTTACTGTGTGAGATACACCTCGTTCTTTTTCTAAATGTTTGTAGTATTTACTCTTTGACATATATTCTGTCTTTTGGGCCCTTTATACATTCTCTGTTCTGTCTCATTTGTCCTTGGAACACCTTATTTTCCTACATATTTTCCTAAAGCAACCTGCAAACCTCAGGACACTAACATTTTAGCTGAGGTTGTGAACGAGAAATGAAGTCAAATTTATGCAAACTGAGTTTCGTCTTGGTTTTTTTCAACCCCTTGATTGAGATTTTTGGACTTTCTTCTCTTATGTCAGTTCTTACTTTCCTGCAGAGACAACAGCTGCATGGACAGGGTTTGCTTTTTATCAGAGAATATGCATGTCATACATGAGTGTAATGGGGTGGGACTACAGCTGTTCATTTACTTTCTGACTACCACATAATCTCATTTTGCCTATTTGTACTCATCCTTATTCTCCTCCTAAGCTCCGGAGACCATCCATGTCTTCCTGACATTTGGTCTCCTCACATCTTAGCAATGCTTCTTGTATCCTCTCTTGCTTCAACATGAATCATCCTCCCTCCCCTCATCTCCATCACCTTCAGAAAAGCCCTTGAGTGTTTGTATTGATTATAGTCAGACTGAGTTTGCATAAGACAATCATTATCTAGCCAATGTTCAGCAGTTCTGTTAGTCTGAATTATCTCATTTTTCCTTATCAGTCATATATAAATAGTTATTCTTTGGAGAAATTTGAGAAGCAAACATGTATCTTTCATTCTTTTAAGAACACTCAATTATTTAAGAGGTTATTGTGAAACAAGGAGCTAAAACTCATGTCCTCTTCCCAGAAGTAGTCACTAATTGTCTTTTCTGCTCTTTCTGCTCCACCTGCATAAGGCAGATCTGTCTCTCTCCTTGATGGCAGTCCTTTTTATTTTATTTCTTGTGTGTAACCTGGCGCCTTACAGACACATTTATAATGAATTTACCAAAAAGCAGTCTGTCTGCTCACTTAAGGCAAGAAAAAAAATCAAAACTTTCTGCAGACAGAAACAAATCTCAGACTAGTGATCACTCAGAGGATCTGTGCTGGAGAAGTAATATTCCCTGGCATAAAGCTAGAGATGTGTGCTGTGTCCAGAAGTGCAATGTGATTGGGATGGGTGTAGTAGTCCTACTGTATAATAGTATATTCATTTTTTTATGCAGTTAATTCTCTGCTATAATTGGGCATCTTTTTTTAGGAAAAGTTAGCTAGGACAGGTGGGCATCTCTTGCTCTTAAAGGCCATTAGATGGGAAACATTAAAAGGTGGCTGCGCTGTCTCTATGATAAAGCGCAATGGGATAACGAGGCTACCTCACAATGAATAAAACCTTGCTCTCCACTATATTAAAATGAATGGTTTCATATTTGATAAACGTATCAAATACCCACAGAGAGCTTGATGGATAATTGGCAAATCATGTCACCATTCAGGAGAAGGTCATCTCTTAAACTCTTGTGTCTCAGCTATTTTAACTCCAGTCATTTAAATACTTTGATATTCTCAGCGTTGGCAGCTGAATTTGTCTCATTTAATAGTCTTTTCCCTTACAGTGCATCAATGAGATGCAATCCCATATATGACTTCTCATACAGTGACTTCTCCATGGTTGAAGTTCAATTGAAGTAAAGAGAGACTGTAACAAGAGTAATGCTTCTTTTATTTAGAGCAGTGATATCAGCTCAGCATTAAAATGTTTGGAGTATTTTGGGGGTTGGTTTGTATTTTAAATGACTGTAGCATTTATGCAAAGACTACGCCAAACCATCATATCCTCTCTTTTGTCTTTAGCACTAAATCCATCTTGATTATTTATCTCTTACATAAAAATAGATGCAGACAGAGATTTCTCTTATATTAATTTGAGAAATTGCCATAAGCCTTTGCAGCTATTGAAGACTAATTTCACAGATATTAGAGAACAAATACTGTTCATAGTCTAGTGTCTAGATATGTAAATGCCAGATTTTTTTTTAAAGCAACTTTTTTTTCATCAATACTGATGAAAATGTTAGAGAAAACAGTACTAGCAAAGTCCGAAGTGAGTGAGAGTTGATTGCAAGCATTAATTCTACAGCACAATAATTCAAACCAGGTATGTAACTAAGAGGGAAAAGATTTTTTGTTAGTTTACATGTATTTTCTTTAAAAAATAAAATAAAATTTTAAAAAATTTAATACATAGTTGTAGCCTTGACTCTGGAGTGGTTTAGCTTTTGACACTTGATTTAAAAATAAAAGTATCCAGAACATTACTCCTAAGCCAGGAGGAAGACTGAGTGCACAGAAGTGTGAATTACCACATGTAGTATGGAAGGGAGCCTCCCTTGGCCTGCAGCCCCCCTCATGTTTGAAAACTGGAGGACAAGATATCTGACTACTGGGAAAAAAAGTAACACACAGAATTATACAGTTTTATTCTTATTTTTTAAAATACTCCCTCCCTACCTTTTCTGTTGAACAGTACTATTGCTGGGGTTAAAAGGTGAAATTTAGAAAGAAGCATTATTCCAGAGAAAAATTATTTTCATTTATTAGAATTTTGAGATCTTGAGCGTGCAGAGCAGACCATCCTAGCATTGATGGTGGCCCACTTCTCTACACTATAACATGTCTTTAGTTTCCATGGAGCAGCCTTTAGTGTATACTTCGAGGAAAACCAGACATGGTTATGTATGCAATTAGCTGTGTTGTTCTGCTCCCTGTGTAATGTAAGAAGGTAAGAAAATCAAATTAAGTCAAACTCTGTTATGACTTCATGAATAGTACTACTCATACAGGCTGGTGGCTTCTTAGGGCAAGGAACTGTTCCCAAAATAAACCATGAAAAGCTATCCAATATATTTAAAGTTATCCAATTCTGAAAGTCTCATTTACCTCTTCATTAAGATTAGAGTCATTAAGGGATGTAGATACTTTACTCAAGACCAAAACAGTGAACCTCTCCATTTCCTTTATCTGCTGGATAACTGAAGTAACCAGGATCACTTACAAAATAATTTAGGAAATGGGAGATTCATTTGAAAACACCTCTTCGATTCTACACTTCATCCCAAGGGCATGAGCAAGAAGCAGAGCACTAGAACTCATTCATGGTGTTTCTGAAAGCTCCAGCATCAAAGATTATCTGTTTTTAATTCATACTGTGTGGAAAAGAAATTCTGTGCTAGCTATTAGGCAGTCACATGCCATTAATTTTTTGCTGAAGATGAGTACAAGCTAAGGCACAAGGAAATGGATTTTCTTGCCTGGCATGTTGTCATATGTTTGTGGCAGAACTTTCTGGGGAAAAGTATTCTGCTTTATGTTTTTAGTAATAAAACTCTACCTATTTTCACAAAGCTTCATTGTATGCTCTGACAAGGGCACTTAAATCCCTGATTCTATTATCAGTAAAATAAAATGTGAAATCTCATTATCTACCATAATGGAGTGGCACATGAAAATTACTTATAGTCTGTTTCTTTTTAAAATATACAGGTTTTACAGTAAATTTTCTACAAGCTGAAGTAATAGAAGATTGGTGAGATAACTGTGTATCTGGAAAGCAGCATACTATGGAAAGAACACAGCCCTGCTTGCACTGAGTTGCATGTGATTTGTTATGTCATGCTGGACTGAAGACAGCTCTGCACGGAGTCAGGCATGACCCTGCACCCAGGGCAGGGCTGATTTGCAAGTGGATTGACCTCCATGTGAATCACAGAAGCTGTCTCTAGTCCTGCAGAGCAGTGAGCAGAGGGACCAAAAGAAGGGAAAGAAAAATCCTGTCTTGTAAAAAGGTGTGAGACATCACTCCATGACCCTGAACTCTTGTAGGAAGTGTATGCAATTATAGAAATTCTGGGTAAGGAGATAATAGATCTTCTTTGAGGCAAGACCTGCCAAAGCAATCTAATAGAGACTATTATCATTAGCACTAAGAAGCAATTTCCTAACCTCTGGTTTTCAATCACATGAAACTTCTCTGAAATTTGTACATTCTTGACTGCAACTTCAGTCTTCAACTCTGCCTGAACATAAACACTTTGCTTCCAGTATCTGATCAAAAAACAATCATTTCTTTGTAAGAAATGTGGGAAGGAAAATATACTCTGAAATAAGAAGAGGGTATTCTAAATAATAAAAATTACTGTATTTTAAATTACCTTTACTGAAGGGAATAGGGAGGAGATTGATTTTAATTTAATGTCAGCAGTTAAAATTTCATTTTTGAGAATGTACAATAGATTCCTCTTGTCTCTCCTATTCTCTTGCCAAGTGCAGAGACCAGCAAATGTGATCTGCAAGTACATGTGAGCATCACAAATTATTAAATTTGCCACTGAACTACCCAAGGAATGAGGCTACAGATGAAGCAGGGGTTCCTTCATCCTTGGAGAAACTTGAAGAAATTAATTTGCTTTGAAAATTCATGCACAGCTTAATAAGAGGCTATTATTCTGCATGGAGAAGAATGGGCAGCTGTTCATGTCTTCCCATGTATGACTTATTTTTATTTCTTACATGCAGAAACATGTGTGATGCCTGAGAGAAGATGGTATCCCAATAATTGCACCCAAGTAATGGATAAAGTGTTATTAGACATTTAACTTAATCAAGTTCTTTCTTCTAAAATTCGCCTTTTGTGATCTCACTGAATTTTCTCTTTTTGTGTACAAATTTTTCAGAACAGACTTAGGATTTCAATACAACTCCTTTTTAAACTTGGAAAAACTGCATTTCTGTGCCTTTGAATTATATGACAAACACTGACATTGTCTGTCAACTATCTGATGTTACGTTGCTTCAAGACCGTACAAATATCTTTCTTAAGAATACAGGTGTTTGTAACTGAACAGAGCATGAGCAGTCCCTTGGATACAGATGGAATTCCAAACTCACTCCTGTTCCAAGCTGTGTACAAGCAGCGAAAAGCCTTTGGAGATTCTCCTCTCATCATTTGAGTACCTCACTGTGTGGTCTTCTTATTAGATTAGAGATCTTTTATTTGTGTATAATTTCTCTTATCATTTTGGAAACATTTAGATTAGATCTAAATTTTGAACCGTATCTTCAATATTAGCTCAGTTTTCATCCTGCTTCCAAACCCTAGCCAAATCTGCCTGATTTCTCACCCTTTTTATTTTACTAATAAGGGCTTGCTGCAATGTTCTTCCTTCCAGTACTGTCACCTGATTAGTGGCTCTCTGACTTTACCACATGTGCTTCAGTGAAGTAAATTCTTATCAGTTCATAAGAATTTTACCTTTGATCATAATCTTAGCTGGGGTTTGGTCAGGTTACACTATCATTAGGCCATTTTACAGCTTTTCTGGACATATCATGTACAGAGCCTTGTCCCTGCACAGCATTCATTTAGGTGGGGAGGAGGTGGAATTTACACCATGATACATTGATCATCCATCACAGAAGTCTAGCCAAACTGGATTGCTCTTGAATATGTACTAAACTATGCTATGTATAACAAAACTGTTTTCAATTTTTTTTAGCAGCATTACTAGACTTCTTGAAGGAATAAAGCTGTTGGTTTTGTTTTTTTTCTCTAAGGATTCTGAGACTGTCTGGGTTTATTTAAATTGGAGGATAATTTTGCTTTCAAACTTTGTGGTGCTAGTGGCCTATCAGTTAGCTATCACCAAAACCAGGTTTAATAGACTCTTCAAATCACTGTAGAACAAAATCAGCCTAACTTGAAACCTTCTGCTGAGATATTCTTGCTGTACTTTTGCTTTGCCACCTTTGTTGAAATAATCTTTGAGACAATTAGCATCTGAGTCCAGCATGTGTTTTCCTGCCAACTCAAGGAAGACAGGAGGATTTCTGAAAATAGCAACAGAATGTAAAGTACATAGCTTGAAAGATTGTTTTCCTGCTGTCTTGTTCCTATCTCTGAACAGATTATTTCTGTAGATACTGCTTAAGCCTTGCGGCATGGTTTGAGTGGAACATCCGCTGGTATGTGGTTGGGATTAGAATTCACATGATTTTTATCTTGCAGTGTTCCAGTATTTTCAGCTTTTATAGTTTGCTTCATCTGTTAAATTCTGACTGGATTTCATCAGTCATCATTTGATGGATAATCAGCTTAGAATGTATTTGGATACAATATAAGGATTTGGATACAGAGAGCCTAGATAGTTTTTTTCAAAATTCAACTAATCAATTCTTGACAAGGCTTCTTCATGGCATCCAGAAGTTACTTTTGGAAACTGTAGCCGTGTAACCTTAGCACTTCTCTCCCTGTGGTTGATTCTGTCTGTCTGCTATCATGAGAGCCACGGAAGCTCTACATTTGCAAGTGTACCAAGATGTATGATTCAACCTGGTAGCATACCTCTGAAAAAGGTCCTGGCTAAAAATAAAGAAAATGTACCTTTTACAAAATAGCTACATCAGAAGTGATGTTACATAATAATCTAGAATTGATCTGACTTTTCTGACATCATGCTTTAGGTGAACTTTCCATGTCTCATTTCCGAGTTAATGATCAGTTTGTTAGTGGATCAAACCAGGAGTATTTCACAGCCTGTCTCAGAAAATCTTGACCATTTGCCTTAGAACACAGAACTTTTAGGTACAGCAGCTGAGCACAGCGTGCCTCATCCATAGAGGGTGTGCTTTGTGACTCACGGTATCTTGTGGGATTTGAGTCTCCATGATTTTCCAAAAGGGTTACAACAGGCCTTGAAAAAGCCAAGGAAGTCTGCAGCCCCCATGACTCTTCCTTGCCCAGCAGTGTCTGTAATGGCATGGTTCAGTGTGCCCAGGGCAGTAAATCACATAACCTTCTTCAAAAATTCATCTTGATATTCTGACCTGCTCGGTGAAAGACTGTATGACAAAGTCTGATGTTTTATGGTGGTGCCTCTCTGGGTGATATCTACATCTCTTCTGTGTTCTGAGCTCTACCCACCCACAGCTGACTTTGCACCACATTAGTCTATAGTTAGAAATGCCGTGCTCAGAGTGAATTATATAACTGATAGCAGCGTTGCCTTCCCTGGAGGATATTAAACATCTTACAGCACTTGTAGGGAAGACTAAGTACTAACCATGCTGCTGACACCAAGGCTGCTGCCTTTGAAAAAATGGCTTGTTAATATTGAGAGCTCTTCATGCTCTGCCACCACATTGGGCAGGGAAATTTTCAGCAGGTGGGGTGGTGATGAGAGGTCAGGGAGGGAGAGAAACTATTTGTGAGCTGTCTCACCTCTATGTGTGCATATATATATATATATATATGTGCATCTAGATAAACTGACAAAGGAAACTTCTCTGATTCCACACCTGAGTTTAAATGCATGGCCTTTATTTGTGCTGCTGCCTCAGTCCCTACCTGTGTGGAAGGTGAAAGGCTGAGCAGAGTACTTGCTATAATTTGTAATTGCTGCATAGGTGCACCACTGCCGTTATCTAATACTTTTCTCTGAGTACCTCAAATATTTTTGTGTTGTGGAGTGAAATCTCAACATGGTTTTCATCTCTTTATACAGTCTTTGACTCTATATTTACTCTCATCAGCATTAAAACCCTGGAACACTGTGCTGGGTTTTTGGGGTTTTGGGAGGATTTTTGAAGTGTTTTGTGTCTGTGTGAACAGTTGAGTCTGTCTTTTTACTGTGTACCCACCAACATCACATTCCCACGGCAGGGTAGTGAAACATCAAGCCATAGCACTGTTTATTTTAATTGATATTGTTGTGAAAGTATACCATCAGCCACTTCCCCCACTAGAATGTTTGTGAGGGAGGTATTAGAAAATGTACAAGGAAGTTGGAAGCTTTTCTTGAGTTTTTGTGAGGAGCCTAAAAGTGAGGGCATCTGCTGTTTTTGGTCCAGGTACAGGGCAGACATTCTTTGTCCAGCACAATGCTTATGTGCTGCCCAGAAGCTTGGCAGGGCAGAGGTCCTGTTTGTTCATAGCCCACCTTGTCTCTTTCTTCCATGATGAACGTAATTAATGTGAGAAAATAAATGAAAAGAAAACCTGTCCACAACTGTAGAAATCCCACTCTGTACAAAATCTTGTGGTAACTTTGAAAAAGTACAGCTGATTTTAACAAAGAAATGGGTCTCTGGAAAGAACACGTGTTTTGATGAAAATTTCTTCAGGAAACTCTGGATAGGATTTTGCATTCATGTTTAAATTTAAATATCTTCAATGGGTATGTAGGGTGGTTTTGTTTTATTTACAAAGTACTTCTTCTCTGGAACAAAAATACACCTAAAACCTTTGCACAGGATTATGTCTTTCCGATAATGATGAGGCAGGCCCCTTGTTTTGAAGGGTTCTTGACCCAACCGAATTAGCAAATTAATGTCATAGCATTCTCAGAATGGCCTTTTCCTGTGAAATTAACCTATTCTGATGAATCATCAGTGCCCACATTTGGCAGGTGTCAGTAACTGGCAAGAACATCTTCCCTCTGAAGATGGGAAGCTGATCACCTGATGAGTGCACTCACCACACTGTAACAGGGACAGCCTTCTGTCTGAGGCATGTACATGCTTACGGCTGCCTAGGAGTTGTGGTTATTATCCTTAAAAAAAAAATGGCAGCAGAGGAAATATATAAGCATGTATTTACTTCTATTCTTTTTAATTCTTTCACCAATGAGACAAAAATAAATCCTTATTGAGATGTAATACAGCCTGCAATTAAGGTATTGATTTTCCATGTGGTGCTGAATGTACCATGAAGTGGAGGCGGGTAGTTAAAAGGAATGGTGCTGCCTCTCAGTCCTTTCGAGGCGCTGTTCGCTTGATCCGCCTCTGATCCATAGCCCAACACCCTGCTGCTATATCCAGCCCCCTCCTGTGGATACCAGCGCCTTCCTCTCCCTCTCCCTCCCTCCTGAACCCTTTCATCTGTTTCAGCTCTTGCCTCTGCCAGTAGGAGGAGAGCTGATCTAAAAGCGACCTGGGGGACAGTGTGAGCCACCACCACTAGAGTTACTTAAACGCATGGATTTGTAAAGCTTGATTGTTCCAAGCCTGTCCAAGCCAGGACTACAATTTGAATTAAACATAAGGTGACTCCTTTCACTGAATCAGTAAGTGCAAATAACATAGCTTGCAACCGTGTTTTATTTCCCAGACAAAAATGGTTATAACAGCTTTCTGAAGGCTATGCTTCAGCCACCTGCTGCTAAAGTTGTTTGCATTTTCCTAGAAAATTTGATCTTCCACAGCATTAAAACAGACAAGTATGCAGTCAGGATGCTTGTGCATACTTGGGGCTAGATGTTTGAGAGTCATATTTTTTAACGAACACTATAACTTTCTACAAACTTTATCTTAGCAAGTATAAATGACAGGGACGGAGCATGGAGAGCTGAAACTGTGGGAATCTTTCTCTCAGACTCACTTAATTTTGGCTGCATTTTGGAGACAAAGACAATCCTCACTGTTATTGAGAAATGTCAGTTTGGTGTTTTACCACATACCTCTTATTTGCATTTCTAATACTAGCTTTCACTGCAAATCCTGTTCTCGTGATACTCCTCTTTGGTACGTGTGCTGTGGTATTTGGGTTTCTGCAGGGACCTTAGAACATGTATTTTGCAGTACTTGTTTCCATTTTGCAAATACACTGAAGCACGCTGTAATACTAGTTGATTTTTGCAGCTGGCATATGAATGTATTGTACTCCCAACAGGAGAGTGATTGAAATGCAGACGCTGAGAACAGCTGTTTACAGTGAAATCCCATTCCCCAGTTGGTTTGTTCTGAGCAAGAGGAGTTTCCTAGAAAAGCAGATCATCTCTGCTTTTACTTTTCTTTATACTACTCTCCTTCCTAGCCATATAAATGTTGAACAAAGGTTCCACATTTGTTGTTTCACAATTAGTTCCATTAGCAAAGCTAACAACAATGAAAATTTCCTTCTCTAGGAGCTCTTCTGTTTTCTGCTATTGCTCTTTTCCTCTCCTGGCCACCAAGTAGTGTGTTACTTCATGCCTTCCCCGTGGTGTTCTACATCAGCAAAAGCATTAGGTACAGGCAGTGAGAAGTGATAACCTCCAGCATTAGAGATCATTAGAATTTCATGGGATTTACTTTCTGTTCCAATACTCCCATATATTACGGATCACCACCGTTTTTCAGTCTATTTCTCTGCACACTTCATCGATACTTAAGTAGCTAACAGGTAAATGAGGGAGGAATAGAAATTCAGATCCATTATTTTTAAATCCTTTCTGAGTCTAACATGCAGGATGAGGAAGAGAAAAAATGCATAAATCAGCACTCTTTGGGTGCTAATTTGTACCAGATGAGGATCTTGGGTGCTATATAGTTTTCAGTTTCTGTCTTGGAGAACCTCTGCAGCTATGCATTAAAGCTGTTGTACGGACAGCAGGCAAACTGCACTTAATAACATGCTGTTGCTAAATCTAAACCTTTTTTTTTCTAGAGCAGTGCTTAAGGGGAAAGAAAACATCCAAAATCCAGTCCAAATTGTGCCTTTGTGACGCAACAAAAATAAAAAGTAAAAGCTAGACAAACTGAACGTGTTTTTTATTGTTATTAAAAAGAACGCGGATCTGGACTGACAGCTTGTAAACTGAGGGCAACTTGATCTGTTTTCAAATGCTGTCTTATCCTCAGAACAACCCATGGAAATCATGATGTTCTGTTAAATGATTCAGTTCTTGGGGATTTGATTTCTCTTCTTAGTAAAAGGAGATTATTTCTCAGAAGAAATTTTTGTATTTTCATGCAGTTACCCTTTGAATTAACTATTAAGACCAACAGAAAACAAGCTGTACCTCTGAAGCCATGCAGAGATACATGCTCAGGTGATCTAACCCTATTTTGCCCCTCTCACCACTTCTCCTTTTTAATCTGACAGTCCAGTCACTCCAACCTTCTCCCCATTTGCCCTTCTACCCCCATCTCTCCTTCTCTGCAATCTTTGATGTGGTTAACTGGAGCCTTACTCAGATATTTTTGAAGATTTTATCTGCAGTGCAACTGCGTTCTTTTTAAACAGCAGCCTTTTCACAAACATCTCTTCCACCCTAGCTATTCGTGGTTTAATCACACCAAGGGCAATAAAACTCCTCTTTATTTACGCTAGATTAATGCTTTCTTGAGTATAATGAGACAAACTTTGGCAGGTGCAACTTTGCAGACAATCTGTAAAAGCCCAATGGACATTTATTACTTCCCTACCATTAATTATATGTGTTTGGAAAATGTGTGTTAATAGAGGTGAATACATATATACTTCTGATTGTAAAACTAAATGAACAAGACATAAACCAAAACTGACAGAATAATTCAATAGGGAAGGAATAACCAAAGCGAAGAGGGCTGAGCACTTAAATACGAAAAAAAGCCACACAAATGTGGTATTTGGGTTGCCCTGGCAGTGGAGCGAGCCAGGAGCTGCTGTTACTTCTCGGCAAATGATACCAAACCTCTCTGCTGGGTGCCAAGCCCACGAGTCTGTGTACAGCGATTAGACAGGAGGTACTTAAGTAACAACTACCACCAAGTGAATGAATAACTATAGTGTATAACCAAGTGCTTAACTTCTGAGGGAAAAGCAACATCTCCTTAAACAGCATGTCTGTCATTCCACAAGATATAAACACTATATTGCATAAATACTCTGCTTTTGCCCGCTAAATGATGTTTTGCAAGTATTTTTTAGCAGCCCCTAAACCAAATTGTTTAGAAATGTGGCAGCGGAAAAGCTGCATCCATTAACTTTATCTGAAAAATAAAAAAGAACCCTGCTGTTAGGGAAGTAAAAAATAGCTGACAGCCATTTCTTGGCTCTTGGTGGTTTTAGTGAGCTATTCACTGTGATAGAGGGGACTACACAGCCACAACACTGCGGAAAATTAAAAATAACTCCATAAATAGGAGATACAAAATTAGCAGTGTTCAGCCAGATGAACATGGATGCATTTAGCTGCAGCGTACATGTAGCATTGACTCACTGAGAGAACACCTGGGGGTGAAATTCACAGTCCTGTGTGCAAAAGGTAGATGCTCACTTAACAGCAGCCCAGGTCATTACCTTGGTGCTTGTTCCCTCAAGAAATGTCAATGCCTTTTAGCTAGGTCCAGGTTCAAGAGATGCCACAAACCTAAGTGTAAAACTGTTGGGTGAAAGTTTTAATTCAATGCTGGTCTGATCTTAATGTATGTAGATGCATTATAATGATTATAATTAACATTATAACGCAACATAAAGGAAATTATAAAACTACAATATTTTAATCTGTGATTTGTCAGTAGTGACCTTTCCCTTCTCTTTATCCTCCACCTCCTTCAAGAATTTTTTCTTTTCTTTTAATGGAACCAGGCTCAGGCTTAAATTTTGCTGCATTTCTAACTGCTTTACTTGGGGAATTTGCAATATTATTCCAACACAATTCTTAGGTCTCATTCCAAGGCTTCAGCTGACGTTCTTCCCGTGCACAGAAATATACCATACTTAGATGGGAATAGGAAGACAAGCAAGGACAGAAGGACTGTAAAGTAGAATGAAATAGTAAGAGAGAGTAAACTGAAAATGCTACAGTAGAAGGTAAGGATGGGGTCAGAACCAATACCTAGTATATGAACACCCAGGACTGAAATTCAGGTTGGGAGCCAAATGATTCATCTGTATTTGCTGGGGTGAAGGGTGAAAAGGGGGCAAAACACTATGCTGTGAGTCATATATTATACAATTTTATATTTTATAAATATAAAATGTAATTTTAAATTATACTATAAAATTTATAATATATATTTTATATATTATATATTATAAATATAAAATTTATCAGATATAATTTAATAATATTTAATTTATAGATAATTGTATTATAAAATTATATTATATTTATATTATAAGATATAATTTAAAATATATCAAATATATACGAAGTAAGAAATTCTTATCCTTTCAGATTATTTGAAACCAAGTTCAATACATTTGGTAGATAGTCATAGTATAGGCCATGTTAACCAAGTTAGTTTTTCTCTGACTTTTAATATTTTGCTGGCTTTGAAGCTAAGAAGGATGAGTAGCAGAGAAAAGAGAGATGAAAATATCTTACTTTTATATCTAATTTAGAGTTAGAATTTATATTTTTTTGTGTGAAGCTTTGTTGTTCTTTCAAAAGTTCCACAGCTACCAAAGCAATGCTTCCAAAACAGAGTACATAGCCCTAAGTTTAGGACTGACTTTAAAACAGGTTCTGCTTTGCAGTCTTACATCACATATTCAACAAGAAAACAAACGACGGATGTCTTGAGTTACACTCTGTTGTAGGTAGCAGAACACATTTAACTTGCCTCATGGGGAAGAGAACAGCTGTGTGAAAGACAGCTCCTTTTTGGGGTTCTGATGGAAAATGCAAAGGTAATGGCCTCCTTGGTCTGTAACAATAACAGATAACCTGCTCTCAGGTTCTGCAGTTGTGTGAACCCAGTGAGATGAACGTCCAATATTTGTGCTCAAAGCTGTGACCAGAGCTTGTAGTTCTAAGGAAGAGTTAAGACAAAACTAGGATAAAAAGGAAAGCTACTCACTGGAACATCTGTGGGCTATGTGACCAGAGAACACTTTCTGGGAGATATAAAACAGAAAACCAGATCTTCAGCATGAGCAAGAGATTTTATTTTTAAATTCTTGCAGGATGAAAGATCAGAGCAATCAAAGATCAGGAAGACTGCTGAAAAGGGTATCACATTCCCTACCCCTTTCATCACCAAGACCATGAGCAGAAGGAAAAAGGGATATAATGCAGAATGACACTAACTGTGAACTGATCTCACTGGAAAGAGGTAAATTACTTCTCAGGGGCCCTCCCTTTGTTTTTGTTTTTTTTCATTTGAATGTTCTTTCAGGCTGTTTCAGACACAAGAGTGCCTGGGTGGTTTTGCCAAAATGATAGAGATATGAAATGTTTAAAATAGAATCATAGCATAATTAAGGTTGGAAAAGACCTCTAAGATCATTGAGTCCAACCATTAACTCAGCGCTGCCATCCATCAGGACACATCTCTGATTCAGCACAGCCACTTTTAGTTATGTTCATTCTGACCTTAAGTTAAACAGCTTCCAGACCTGTGCTGGCTCTCACTCTCCACTTAGGAGCACAGACGGTGCTCATGTGCTGCTCTTGGTGGACATACCCTCCAATCAAAAAGATACCATCGATGTCAAAAACATGAAGCAAATTAAGTTCATCAGAGCATGTAGGAATAGCAAATAGACACTATCCCAAAAGCATGTAAATCATGGAGGGGCACCTAATGCTGTAGGGCAGTGCTCCAGTTTGTTGGGATCCTCCTTCATAAGGGAGCAAGACAAGATTTCAAGCAACTTGTGCTGGCATTTTGTTTTCCTTGCTTTCCTGGTGTGTCCTTTTTGTTCTTCTAAGTACCCTCTTCCCAAAGGAAATGAAAACCTCAGCACAATTTCACTGCTGTCTGTTGGCTTTCCAGGAGACCTTCTTGTCTTGGTTATGTAGATCAGCCAACCAAGGAGCGAAAATGCCACCACATGGTTGTCATGACTGACAGAGTCACTTCAGTAATGAACCTCAAATGTTCAGGTACATTTAGCTAAACCTTAAAAGTTTAGCTGATGAAAAACAGCCTGGCTGAAATGTGTTCTCAGCCAAGCATCCATAGGGCACCATTTGAATGACAGATCAGTCCATACATATCACATCACCTCCCTGTGGGCTATACACAGTCTGGAGAAGGGGCCAAATTCAAGGAATAATCTGTAGTAAATAAATGCTCTATTTTAGAAGCTTTTGTTCTCCATCTATTTTTTCCCAGTTTCTGCTAAGCACTTCTGGGCAGACTGTTTTCCCAGAGAACTCTGTTGATTGCCATAGGCTGCTGTTGAGGAATAAAGTTCAGTCACAAGTCTCCAGTGTAATGTCAAAAGGGAAAACATTAATTAAAAGAAGAGGCAATCTAATACTCCTGCCCTGTGAACAGACCCCAGGCAGCACAGAGCTGATTCTTCTGTTTCATTTCTCCATCGTACTTTGGCATTTGTGCTGAGTCAGGTAGACAAAACTATGCCTAGAGCAACACTCTTTAACTGCTTTTTTTAACGTGCTGAACACCTGTCCCCTACACTCCCAGTGCATTTAAAAGAGTAGAAGTCTCATAATATAATTTCTGTCTCTTTTTTTGAAAAAAAAAATTGAAATCTCTATTGATATTTCCCAATTGCTCTTTGGTGTGAGATGATAATTGGCTAAGGAGAGATGTCTTTAAAGTATTTAAATGTGCATTTCAATGTGGTTCTGCTTGTGTTTTTGACAGCTTTCAGGCATTAAACCAGCAGGACATCTTCTGACCCAATATAGTGATCCTCCACATAGCAAGAAATGGACAACATTATATTCCAAAGGGGAATGCAAGAAAAAGCCATGAACAGCTTAGGAACAACTTTTTCATTGGGAAAGTCTCCCTTAACAGTGGATATTTTATTTGTTAGGTTATGTCTCATGGTATCAATCCTTGGATCTTCTCAATAGAGATGTTAATACAGTTGCAAAAGGGTATGGACTCACATATAGCTTAAATGAGGTCCCAAACAGTTCTTTACCTCAATTATATTTTTTCCAGCAATTAGTTCTTAACTGAAGATGTCAAATTGTTGCATTGTTTTCAGCTTCACTGCCAGGTTCTCTTGTCTAAGAATAGAGGGTTTACCTGATTTAATTTCTTTGTTACCCTTCTTTCTGTTAATATGTCATCTTTTTTCTCCTCCTCCAAAAGCTTTTTTTGAGCCATTGGTACCCATGCCCCCACTTCTGAAGCACCTTTTCTAAAGAACTTGCTTGACTTAAGGGGTCACCACGGTGCACAGAGCAGTGGACTTTCTGTGACACATGGATCATCTTCCAGAATTACCACCATTTATTTAAAAGTCAAAAATGCACCCAGGTAGGTCAAATGCTTTGTCCCAGTTTGCCTTATCTTGCATTTTATGTGTTGTGCTCTCAGTTCACCCAGCTTTATTTCATGTCACTGGAGTGCCATACAGCCTCTAGTCCTAATTATTCTGTGTAACTCTGTGGCATCTGCAGGTTTTTGCCACCTTGCAAATCATTTTTACATCTCTCATGGATAATATGAACTAAGCTGCCTCACTGCGGGGCTTTGTGCAGTCACTGACAACTTTTGACACATTTTAATTTGACCATTATTTGTCCTCTTTAATTTCTGTCTCGCAGCCAGTTTCTATCCAATGATGGGACTTCAGCTTTTGGTTTGTGTTTTCCACTGTACCTGTAAGCCACAGGGAGATATTAATACCTTGAATGCCTCTCTGTTTGGCAGCTGATTTTCTCTTGTCATATTAGCTGTGGATACCAGGCCACCTGCAGCTGTTCCTGAACCCTGCAAGGCAGTGGGCTTGGCCTCTTTCCCAAGGCAAATCCTTTCCCCTGCCACCAAATTCCTAGTTTCTTTTAGAAAGACCAAGAGCTACGCAGAGTCATACAAATAACAAAAAGCTGCCCTTCACAGGAAAGAAGGAAAATTCCACTCCAGAGCAACCCAAAATCCACTGAACAAAGCAGTGCTATCTGAGAGAGCCTCATCACTTAAGGGAATGCAGTAACATTGCAGTAATATCACTACACAAATTGAGATGTCTCACAGACCCAAACTCTCCCTAAATAAGAGCCATCCATAATTCAGTGCTGGATGGTCTAGCAGTCGTGGTCATTATAATGAAGCAGTTTGGGGAAAAACAGAATTGTGGGAAGCTGTAGTGGCTTGATAAATATTAACAAGTTAGTATCACACAGGGCATAAATCATCTTAAACACCTCTATAATCTCTAAAACACTGCCTGTGTCTGCCCTTGGATGTAGTTGCACAGGTCTGAAAGTTTGCTTCTAATTCAGGCTGGCAAGGGTGATGGAAAGCACTCACCAGAGAGCAGAGTCTGATTCTTGAGCTGCAGTTATTGCTCAGCATATACTTAATTAATACTTAGTGTTCCTTGAATGAGAATGAGTTTTTAACACTTACAAGCACTCACTGCTCCAGAGCTCTATGAATCAAGGTTGTGCTGTCTTGCAGTCACAGGATTCTTCTACTTCTTAGAAGCAATTTTTGACCAGTTTTGTTTTCAGACACCATCACTAGGTGAGCACTGAGGCTGCAGCACAGAGAAAAAGATCTCCAAGTCCTCTAACTGGATATATTGCTTCCCTTCCCCACTGGAATTAAAAATAAATAAAAAGATGTGACATTCATTTCTACTGATGTAAGTATTTGCAAATACGTATATTTGTAAAACTTTAATTTTAGGCCTAAGTTAACCTGACATGTCTTTTTAAGGAGCTTGCCCAAGGCCACGCAGTGGCTCTGTGTCAGCCAGGATTAGACCTCAGGAATTGCTGCCTTTCAGTCCACTAGACCAAGCTGCCTCTCATGCTGCCATCAGAGCTCTCCAGGCCAGATCAGATCAGTCTGATCACTTTCTACGTGGGGTTGATCTTTAAAAACATGTGTATCCTAACTGTCTGAGAAACCAAAATTATGCTCTTCTCTACCAATAGAGGGCATAACTGGTATTTCCTCTTTGTATTTTAATTTTTGGTGAGACAAAATTAAACCATACCTGCACCCTAGACTTTATTTAAAAAAACCCTGAGGCACTTAAAGCTCCAAGGATGCTGGTCCACTTTGTGTTCTCATCACTTCATCTTTAGATTTTAACAGGATTGCCTTTAGCCAATTGGCCATCTCCAGAAGGGATGTGGATGGCATTCACAGCAGCAAGAAATACCCACAAATTCAGGATAAGATTGTGAACTCACTTAAAGCATTAACACCTCCTTCATTATCATTTCAGGTACCCCTGGACCACAAAACATATTATCCAGAGACTTTATTTTGTCTTATCTCCTTGCCTCAAGGGCCGTGCAAACCAGATGGTGCCTGTGTTCCTGGCTGCATCATGCTCCTTAAGGAGCAGTGAAAATCTGTTTCCAGCCAAGGTCTGGCTCCAGAATTTGACTCCTTTCTCTTCTTTCCCCACCTAGTCCAGCTTGTCATGAGCTCCAGGACAGGACACATTGCACATAGCTTGCAGGACTCACTGATTGTCTGCCTGATATGTGGGACATGGGCTGCACATGAGGGCTCTTGCAGCTGTGCTGCAGCAGCACAACACCCCCAAAGCCGGCACAAATACCCATGCCATGCTCTCTGTTGCCACGCTGGGGCCCTGCATCCATCCAAATCCAAGCACAGGCTTCCCTTGCTGTGCCATCCAAGGGCATGAGGATGAGGTTTGGGGGTCACAGCACGTGGAGAGATTTAGGGTGCTGAGCTGATGGCATGAAAAACAAAAAGATCAGAGGGGTTTTTTCACGGTAGCTGTGAAGTATTTGGAGCGTGAGAAGAGGATGCTTAGCAGAACAGAGGTTTTGAAATCACTAGCTGAAGGTCTGACACTAAGGCAATTAACAAATCAAGATAGATTATGTAGATTTCTCAGGATCTACTGGGAAACTGCTGCTTATTGCAGTTTTTCAAGGCCCTTTAAAACTCTGCCTGTACTATGCCAGACTAAGTAAAAGACCATTGCAGCTCCTTTTGTGATGTTACAGGAAATTTGCCAGCCTTCAGATTTTCATGAGATACACAGACTAGCTGTGGGAGAACTTCTTACCATCTGCAGGTAATAACAGTAATGCCTCACATTGTTACCATGCCTTTCATCTGTGGATATCAAAAGGCTTTCTAAACATTAACTAGTTAAATGGCACTGCTCCAGTGAGATATGTACTTCTAACTTGGGTGGCTTGGGTGACTTTTATTAATCTAAGAGCTCTCATAAGACTGTCAAGGCTTTGCTTGCAAGGCAAAGATAATGATAGGCAAGGAGATGTGTTGGTTTGGAGCCTGAGGACTGGGGCAGTTTAGGGAGGGGGACTACTTTAACTAGTGCCATTTTTATATATTTTCACTGTGTTCTTAAAAATCCTTTACTGACCTAAAATCTGAGTAGCCGTGTAAAAGGAGATAAATATGCATCTAGGGATAGCTGAAAGTAATGTGTTTTGTAGGGGAAGGAATATAAAAAGTCTTGATGTCGACTCAAGGTAAAACAAAACTCAACCAAAGTACTCCCACAGCAGACACAAACCCTTTGGTGGCCTGTGGAGATTTTCCATCAAACCCCTGAAAGTGGAGTTTACTTTTGGAGTTTTTATCATCCTTTTAATAGATTTATTTTTTAATGGAGGAGGAGAAAAAATATTTTCTGGCAAAAATGTCCTATTCTTAGATGGTTTAGTTTTTTTTTAATATTCCTATCTGAGGAACAATGAAATCGCTTTGGCCATTTAAAAGGCCATTAAAAAATCACTTTGGCCATTTCCCCATCACTGGGAATATGAATCTGGGTGCTGCTTGTACTCAGACAGCTGAGTTGTATCCATCCTCTCTCAGAGCTGAGGTGAAGAGCCCTCTCTCATTAGAATTCAGCCTTTGTTGAAGCCAGGCTTTTCAGGAGAAGGAAGGCAAGCACTCACTTCCCAAGAGAGACTGGGCATCTGGCAGAGACCAGCCCAGATAACTCTGAAGTGTCTAAGCTGTTCAACTGGGACTGCAGCCAGGGCTTACACTCCTGTGACATAGCTTTCCCTTTGCTGTGATCTGATGAATTCTTTATGCAAAGCCTGTGGGGCTCCACCATCAGTAGTGTGGTACTAACTCGCTAAGGCGAGTATTTGGAGTTCTTTGATGCCCTTGTTTTGTAATGAGCTCCACACAGACAAGATCCCAAGGAGAAAATGTAGTCAGCTCTTAGGCCGAGTGAGATGAAGCCCACAGTGGGATTGCAGCTGCCCCGTGTGTTCCTTATGCTGTAATGGAGGCGCTGCCCAATTCTGCGCTGAACTTTGTCAGGCCAGCAACTTCACAGAGGTAGCCCAGAAGGGAAGGCCAGCCAGAGTAACCATCTATTAAAGGGTAGCTGTCTGCCAGACTCCTTGGCATTCTTTGGTCAGAGTTGCTGTTTTTAAGCAACAGACATGTTTTAGGATGCTCTCATTATGTTATCCTGTTTAGGAAATGGTGTAAGACCTAGAGGCAAAGAACTATGAATATGCACAGAGAGCAGTGTTAGAACTGAGTCACGATCAACACTGGAATATCCTGGTATAAAACAGGTCACCTTAATCAATGGACTTCCTGAACTTTTAAGCATGCAAACTGTCCCACTGACTTCAGTGGGACAGTTTGAGTCCTTAGTATTAAGGATGTATTAGAATCTACAAGAGAAGGGAGACTAAGTATATGTGTGATCATCTCACTCCCATAGCAACACTGCTTTAATGTTACAAGAAAACAGTGGATACTAGGTGGGCACTGTGTGTCCCTAAAGGAGAAAAGTTACAAGCCTCATCTTTAAAAAATAAGGTAAAAAATAATCCACTGAACATTTACTGTGTGAAGCCAGCATGAGAACATCTTTTACTCTACAGCCGAAGTGAACGTACACCTTTGCAGAAGTGAGTATCTAATTATCAGTTCATTGTTTAATTGTGATCATGCCCCAAGGACTAGTACCATTTCAAAGAAGACACAGGTGGCAGTCAAAGTAAACACAGGATAAAATGCTTGTGTGTTATGTTTTTATTTTTTAAACATAAAGTTTAAAATCAATGTTTTACGTGTTTTCAGTGAGTAATGCACGGATCTTCTTCCCTTAAAATACTCTCCACATAACTGTTATGTGTTTCTGACTGATCCTGCTGGGGCTGGAAACTCTCTTGTGCCCTCTGACAGTGTTCATTTCACAACTGCTGATTTTAGCATTGACCCACAGACCCCACTTGAGCCCCCATGCTAACTGAGGACATTCCAGCAAGGGTGGGCTTATGCAGAGTCTCACTGGGCTTTCTCACGAGCAAGGAAAAGGCTTTAAGGAGGGCTCTTACACTTCTGCTGCACTCAGCTGGAGCTGTGCCGAGCTGCTCACCGTTACTTTGAAAAGCAGAGAGCATAGTGTGGCCATCAATCTCAGAAGATCAGACTCAGGCAGTCTCCTGCAGCAGCTGGTGCCAACTTCAGAAGAATTCTTACTACATTTCTCTTGAACTCTTCCTTTTGTTTCCCTTCTTTCCTTTTTTTTTCTTTTTTTTTTAAATTATTTACAGTCCTCAAAATCTTCCTGATAACAAGAAGATGGCTGTAAGGAGAAGAAATGTTTTACATA
The DNA here is from genome assembly GCA_036785705.1 of Acanthornis magna. Classification (NCBI taxonomy): domain Eukaryota; kingdom Metazoa; phylum Chordata; class Aves; order Passeriformes; family Acanthizidae; genus Acanthornis; species Acanthornis magna. The sequence continues at coordinate 13,230,838 of JAWUZG010000025.1, forward strand.
GGTAGTTTGTGTTCTAATTATTGCTTGAGCACTCAGATGCCTTTAACACACATACAGCACACGTACAGTACTTGCTGTAACTGCAACATAGCTCACTGCTCATGAAAATTTATAGACTCTTTCAATCTTTAAAGACAATCCCAAAAACAACTTTCAGTATACCAGAAACATCACATTCTTGAAGGAGGAGGGAGAGTCACAACAAATTTCTTTGGTGCTTCATCCCAAGTGTTGGCTAGCTTTTATATTTTTAATTCAGAAATGAAAGGAAATGTTTATCATTTGTTTATCATCTGATAAACTAGTGTACTGGAGGGCAAGTCCTATTTCTGTAAACAGGCATTGATGCACTTAAAGAATTACAAATGGTGGAGGGTTGATGAATATTCAGCTTACCCATTTTCATCTCTGTGAATTTATTTTGGAATAGAAGGGAAGGCATAACAAGACCAAATCAAGTATATCTCTGCTTAAAATCTTTCTGCAGTTCTCTTACACCACTCTGGGTGCACATAGAATTTGTGAAAGCACTCTGCATTTTATTTGTGTCCAAGAACAAGCCTCAGGTGTTGTGATGCTCCTCAGCAGGTCCTGTGGCTCAGCTTGTGTGAAGTGCTGAGAGCATTGCTCAGGTGAGCACTTGCAGGCAGGCAGTGCATGCCACGTGCAGGGTGCTGCTGGTGGGAAGGTAGGAAACACCTCAGAGCTGCAGGAGGATCAGGGTAAAGGCTGAAGAAGCTGGGAAGATGGAACTCAGGTGGATTTCTGCCTCCAAATGAGTGTGTGGGCTGGAAAACTGGTGAGGTTGGGGTGAAACAGGCAAAGCAGTGAGGTTTTAAATTGTGCAATATGAAGGATTGAATATGTGTGCAGTGGGTCCCAGAGCTGCACTAAATGTTGGAGGTGGTTTTCAGGCATGGATGTCTGTCAAGTAATTCATTGGTGCTGTTTGAGGGTGGGAGGTTTAAAAATGTACTTTCAGAGGCAGGAGATTTGAGGTCAAATAATGACGTGAGAGTGACTTCCTAGGAAACGGTAAGCTTTCCACAATGGTATCTATACTGAACTATTCTCCCTATATAACATTTTTTTAAAAACCAACCAAACCCACAACCAAAAGAAATAAAAAGGAAAAATAAAAACCCTGCCATATACATACTCACAAGCCATGATTTTGCTTAATGAGAGCACTATTTGCAGTAGAAACTTGCTCAGCCACCCTTCTAAGTGCTGCCATCATTTAATGTAAATGGTTTCATAACAGCTTGGAACAGAAATTGTTACAAGTCAGAGATGTGTCATTCAGAGCAAATCCAGAGAAAAGTCAAGTGACTACAATATGTGAATCACATTGAATTTGGCTGACTACAGGATATAATTACCTCCATTTATTGTGTTTATGAACATTTCTTTGTGTGAAAAGCTGCTTCTTCAGTTTTTAAAATACTTTGGTGGACACAGATTGAGACAAATTCCAACAGTGGGAGAAATGCATCCTTGCACCTGTTTCCCCATCATTTATCGTATTAAGTAGCTCAGAACAATTATTCATTGCATTATTACAGTTTGTGTTTAAAGCAAATGCCAAAGACAAGATAAAGGGACATTACTAGCACAAATAATTACAGGGAACACCTTTTTCTGAGTAGTTTCAGCATCACATTTTCTGCCTGTGTCATGTCTAATTGTTAAACAGGGAGCACAGTTTTAGATTAGTGACTGAATAGCCTTCTCCAGTTAAGCTTTACCTTACAAAAGAAAGGAAAAGGTAAGTCTCTCTTCTCACTGCCTCATTGGTTGGTAGTCCTTCTGACTTGTCACCCTTGATGCCTAAAGGCTGTATTTCCAGATGGAGAAAAACTTTCAGTGTTCCTCACTTTTTATCAGTGGTGTTATTTCAAAGGTTAGATGAAGTGAGATGATTTGCACAAAACAACTCTTAAAGAAGTAATGCAGAAAAGTGACTCACTCCCTTCTCCCAGATTCTCTCTCTGTAGTCAAATCTATCTGAGAAGTCCCCATTTGTTTTTCTGGCAGTGCAGAACAGCTCTTTGAGGAGAGGGAAACACTCGGTCTGCTGCAGACAAACATGGAGACAATAAAGCATATGAGCATCTGGCTGTTTCATACAGGCAGTTTCAGGGAACTCTTTAATCAGGATTAGGATCTGCAGCTATACTGCCCCGGGGTTCCCATAACATGGTAAAAGTGGACAATATTTGCCCTTGGATACATTCTTAATGTTTGAAAACTAGAAATGCTTCCTTTCTCAAAAGGCTCAAGTGGTGACTTGGTTTGGGATTGCCCCAGAAGCTCCAGATCTACAAAATGAGCTTTCCTTTCTGTGAATACAAAGATGAGTTGCAACGAGCTGCAGTAGTCAGGGGATTTTGCTCTCCCGACAGGAGGTCTCTCAGCTTAGGACATGATGCCAGATGCACCAAAGCTGTCTGCAAGGATCTGCAGCTGCACTGCTCATAAGATTTAAGTAAAGCGTCTCTTTCCAATGAACTTTACTCCTGATTCAGGGCAGCAGTGGTTGGAGTCCATGCTTATTTAACCACACAGACAGTCATTAACATTTTAAACATCTTTGTTAACCAGGAACAGCCAGGAAACCCTGACTTCCAGATTGCCTTTGGGCAGCAGAGAAGCAAACATATTGGTGATTGCCGTGTTTCTGGGTACATTTCTCTCGTTTTCCATCTGAGAAAACATGACCAGCAAACTCTTTTGCCAAAATGTGTCTTCACCTGCCTCTGAATATGTCTCGCTTCACACAACATAGATGACAAATGAACAAACACTGTGAGACCTGGTATTTAAGTAAGTGGGGGTGAAGAGAAGTATTGGCATGCTGTGGCATCTGTAGACTCCTGTTTCCTGGCTCCCATTTCTATCAGCCAGTGCAAAGGATATCATCCAGCTCCTGGGGTCTTCATTAATGCCTTCTGCACTGGGCAGCAGGAGGTAGCAAAGAAGTGAAAGACCTAAATGCTGGTTTGTACATTTTTCCTACAGAAGATGCAGTTTCTCAGACTGACACCAGCTGCTCACAGGCAAATACAGACCAGCAAACAGACACAGCCAGCCTATTTTATTCTTTTTTTTTTTAAGCGCCATCAACTCCCCTTGAAAAGCCCTTCCTTAGTGCAGTGTCTGCCTAGATGTATTCTGCAGAAAAAACAGCAGTTCTCTGTGAGAAAACAAAACAGCGCCGTGTTACTGCCACCCCGAAGGTCTGGCTTCACAAATTCATAGCAGTGACGGGGGTAGGATTCAGGGAGGATGCAGAGGACAACAGCCTGAAAAGATTTGGCTGGGATTGTCTTATGCTGGGTCCCACAGGTTCAGTTGCCATGCCGCTCATCCCCACGGGAGCCCTCCTTTTTGGTCCCCTCAGCAGGGACAAGGCAGCACAGGCATCTCCTTGCCCCTGGCAGTTTTCCTGGTGCCCCCATGCTGTGCCCAGATGTCTGAGTTCACATCGCGCTTGTACTCAAGATTTCTGCATTCAATTAGCTCTCAAGCAGTGTGATTATCACTTGGACCTTTTCTGATAAATGGCATTAATTCACGGGAATATGCTAATTAAATAATTTGCATTTTCCCCTGTTATTGAAGAAAGGCCTGAGCCATAGCTATCACGGCCTGGACACAGATGCCTCTCACATTCTCCTTTCATGAAATACTTCTCATGGAAGATAGAAGTGGCCCACACAGGGCTGCTGCAGAGTCTGGGGGGCTATCCTGCCCATGAAAGTTTCTCCAATCTTCTGTAAAAGAACATAGTGGTTAGCCTTTCTCTTCTCACTCACCTCTCCTCTGCTATCCATTTTTTGAGCTTTTGCATTTATGTTTCTAATTAATTTAACAAGTGAATTGTGCCATTTAATTTGGCACATCATATCTCTTTGTAGTGCACACTCTTCAGTAATAAAGTGGCATTATAAATTATTCCATTTTTCAAGCTTTGAGTCTAAATCAAATAACATATGATATCTTTGAAGACATTTTTATTGCTGCTCTTAAAACATATGAATATGATAGTAGTTTCCACACAATGGAAACCAACCCCACTTATTTGTTTTGCTTTGCTTTAATTTGATAGGAAGTATATGTATAATTATATTTCTCCCTTTTATCTGTCATTTTCCTGGAGCCCAAATGGAGCATGCTTCTACATAAAGCAGGCAATGAAAGGAATGTCACCTCTTAAAAGAGATTTTGCCTATTTCCAAACAGAAATATTTTAAGGGAGATTGACTGTTCTGAATAGGTTAGAAGCACACTTTCATAACCTCAATTATAATACATTGATAACAACATTTGTGAGATTAGAAATGGTATTAGGTAGGTTGAGATGTATTAGAAAATAAACAGAAAACATACAAATCATTCTGGAAGTGCAATTTCTAAAGCTGTTCTATTAAAAACCTACTTGTTGATGTATGATTTATTGTGTGTTGTGTAAATAAACCACATTGATATGAGAGAGGGAGAGCTGTGTGTAACATCTGCAGCCAACTTGAAGCTCTTGCAAAGGAGTTTTTCACAGCTTCCGCTGCACACAATGTAATATAACATAAAATATAGGTGATTTGAAATCTCCCTGTTCAAGAGACTGGCTGTCTTGGGGTTTTCAGTTAGGAGAGTAAAGGGGGAAGATCAACACATACAGCTTTACAAAGGATGGTGGCAGGGTCTTATACAAACAATATATGGAGGGTGTTGTTCAGGTTTTGTTCTTGTCTAGCCTGTAGGATGAGATTAGGAGAGTTTCTTTTCCATTATCCATTATGTGCTTGGCACTTTACAAACGAAACTTTGCTTCTACCACCAAAGGAATTACATTTAGCCATTTACTGAGCTTGTGTAAATTAGAGGTGAGTTTGCCGATGGTAGCAGCAGGTACAGTTAGGCTGAAAGTAGGCTGCACTTCAAAACTTATGAAGGGAGCAAGAATTGCAATACTTCAGATGGGAGCAGAATTTCTAGCACCAGCATTTGACATCAGTCTGTGGTCCAAATTGGGACTAGGTGGGAGAAAGCACAACTGCATTTAGGTTAGTTGTTTCAACTATGTGCCCAACTGCTTTGCTCATTGGAAAAGCCTACAGCCACTAGAGCAGGCTTGCGAACCTGGTCATTACCTTTTAACACTTTTATTTTTGGGGTTTTGCTTGTTCTTTCTTCTTCTTTTCTTTTTTTTATGGTGAATAATTCCTATCTGGCTTGTCAGTTTTCATGGCATGTTTTGGCTATGTAAAATTTGGAATAGACATGAGTGACTGTGAATATTTTTGTTTGTTTGTTTCTAACAATAAATACCGCTTGACGGACCTAATAAATTTTTGTGGCTCCATTCTGATCAACAAAGCAACTGAATTTCTGAATGGGCTGCCTTTCAGTTTGAAACAGTGCTTTCTCTTTGGCAATGTTAGGGGTGGACATGAAATAAATGAAAATTTACATTAGATTGTTATTCCCATCAGACTTATCCCTAGTGTCTAAGCATCGATTTTACGGCAAAGAGTGAACCTCAATGCCTTCAGCTGATTAATGTCCTGTTCCCAATTTGCATGCATGGATAGTATCTACCCAAAGGTCAGAACAGAGGAGTGAGGTGAGCTGTGTTAGTACCTCTTCCTCAACCATGAGTTTGACAGCAAAGAGATGGAGAAAGAAAGCATGTTAGGATTCACGCCCATGGGAAGGGATCAAAAAGGTCATTTTCAACTCCGCGATGTATACATTTCTTTTAATCAGACATGGTAATAATGAAACCAATATAGCAGGGAAAAAAAAAATAAAGACTTGTCTACTTCTGCTTATTCAACATTTACTAAATTTAGCTCATCTCAGAAGATTGGGGTTTGATCTGTGATAGGATTTTCTGGTGCTCTTGTTTTCTGAGGCAGAGAATGCATGCATACAGCAAGGGTAACCACAGGGAGTGATGGCCAAGAATGTTGTAGGGTTAGCAAGAATGAGAAGGAAAGATGGGCAAGAAGGAGTAAAACTTATAAGAGTCTGGTATTTCCAGTCACTAATCAATGAAGGAGGTAATTGCACAGTTAAAACTTAGTTTCGTGTAATCATGTAAGCCCATTTCTTGAAAACGCAGAGAGGGCCACCACTTTTTCTTTAAAAGTTTGACCTTAAAAGAATAAACCAATATCGACAGTAACTAGCTGCTCCTGAAAAGAAAGATGAAAAAAAATGCATCAAGAAGAGGCTCCATAGACGCAGCTTCTCCACTCCCCATGTGGAGGACAGTCATTTCCACAGTGCAGTGGGTCCCTCTTGCCATGCAAGGTTTCCCATGCTGCATGTCAGCTCAATTTCTCAGTGATGCTGTTTGGACTCACAAAAAAATGTGGAGGCCCAGTGTTCAGGCATCTTTCCCTCTGCAGTGGTGCCTTCAGACCACCTGAGAGCTGGGCACCATGCGGGACCAGAAATCCTCATGCAAATGGAAGCTTATACCTGAATGTAATCGATGATTACCTTGTATTGCTTGATTTTAAGTCATGTTTTAAGTGATTGAAAAGTGAGGTCTGAGTCCTGCAAGCACTTGTGTGTGTGGGAATCACACATTCAGACCATGGGGTCAAATTTACTGTGGTTTTTCAAATGCCTGAGCAGCGTGTTTCCTCTCAGAGGATTTGTAGATAAGAGCTACGGAGAAAAGAGAGGCTTATACAGTGTTTAAACTAATGGGAGGTCTGTCTAAAGGCTGAGTATTGAGCTTGTGGGTAACAGGGTATAAAGACAGCTTGAGAGGTCACTTACCTGTGTCCTAAAAAAGAAAACTGGAAAGCAGATTGTGAAACTGTCATTTGTTTGTCCTCAAATGCCATACAGGATCCTTCCATCTTTCAAAACGCTAGCCCACTCCATCTGCCACTGGAAATGCTACGTATTCTGTCTATGTTTCACTCTGGGACCAGTCCAAGGCCCTGCTCTATGTGGTGTTGCCCCAGCCCTGCCATCGCTTGGGCAGGCTGGACTCGAATGCAGCTGGAGGTGGTGGCACTGGGGCTCCAAATGCAGCAGGGAGGCCATAAAGGAGCTCATGTGTGTGTGGGAGGAGAGCAATTCTCCCAAAATGTCAGCTACTTCCTCCACACCACTCCTCAGGCAGAGGCTGGCATGGCAGATCCAGCTTTTCGGGTACCTGCATGGCCCAGGTGCAAGCCTTTGTCCTCTTCTCTCCCATTTAGCAGGGGAAATCTGTCTTCAGGCTGGTACCATCTTCTTTTCATCCTTTTGGCAGCAAAACTGCACCTGCTTACATTTCTGAGGAGCTTTGAGGCAGCCTTGTCTCATAAACATGTGCTTTGCATATTTACAGTAACTTGTTACTTTCCTTATAGGTAGTGACATCTCCAGGTGTAATGCATCCAGGATCAATAAATGCCATTAAAATCTTTATGCACGCTGCAGCTAAGAGATTGGGAGCGTTTGAATGAGTCTCAAGTTAAGCAAGCATATAAAGTTGACAAGCATTCATTTTAAACTATGGATGTGAAGGTCAGATCTCAAAGATGGTTTAGTTACTCGTTCATCTGAAACACCTGCACTTTTACTCTCTGACTTGTTTTGATTTATTAAAATAGAAAAGAGAAATTTTTTGAAAGCATAAGGCATATTTCATTTTCTTGCTTTAGACTATTAAAATTAACCCTTTTATGTTTGCTTGAAAATCTTGAGTGTGTTTGTAATCCCTCAGGGTTTTTGTAATCAGCAAAATTTTTAAAATTATTCCCACTTTATTTGACTTTGTTTTCTATTTACCATGAAACAATCTTCAGCTATTGATTAATGGTGTTTTAATGCTCATTCAGATAGTGTGCAATTAAAACTTAAGCTTAAGGAAATTCATAAATGTGTAATTGAGACAATATCTGAATCTGACATTTTGGGGGGGGGTGGGAGGTAGGCAATTTCTTCCATAATTTTTCAAAACTCTGTGGGAGGAAAATATGGGGAAGAACCCCAAATAATCACTTTCTGCAAGTAGGAGAAAGTAGCTAATATCCTTGATAACCAAACACGGTAGGGCAGTTTCTAGCTTACCTTGGTCTCTTTTCCTTTCACCTGTTTTAGCTGTATTCTACCTCTCCCTTCTGCGTGTGATGCCATTACTTTTCAATTCAAATATATTTTCAGTACTGATATTCTTTCCGCTGCAGCAACAAGCCAGCTCATGTACAGAAAAGGTCTCTAGCACTACTCCTTCCAGACTTTGCAGATATTGTATATTGTGTGACACTTTTCCTGTGCTTCCCCATCCATCTGCATCTACTGAGTCTGCAAAGAATGAGACAAGTTGTTTTGTTTAGTTGCTTTTTTTTTTTTTTTCAGTGAGTAGGACTCCTTTTTATCCAGAAGCGGTCCTGGTACATGTCGGTGTTTGTTGCCAACCCACCTACATCTCAGGATGTGGAACACTAATTCAGTCTCCTCACAGATCTTCTCTTCTTTGTCTGTGAGCATCTAATGAACAAAACGGGTGAACTCTATCTTGTCCAAAGAGTCCCCCATGGTGTTGCACAAAAGTTAGTGCCTGATCATTCCGAAATGATGGGTTAGAGGAAACAAAGTGAAAATGAGAAGCAGAGTTAAGTAGAAATGTACATTAGTGAAGTTTCTAAAATATACTTCTGTCCCACCTTCATACACCTTCATCTCAGCTCTCCCCCTCCAGTTGACACCCATACCACTTGCATAAAATCTCACCTATCTCCAGTTCATGTTGCAAGAAAAGAAGCTATTCCATTTTGTTAAAGACACAGCCCACAGCATGACTCATTAATTTATCATTGTAGCAAGTACTTGAAGCCACATCAGCTTTATGGCCACCATAAAGTGTCCCACCTAACACAGAACGAGAGCACCTTGCAGTACCTGCCTAATACCAAAGTGATAATTGCACTATTGCACTGTTTTATGAGGCAGTAATCCAGCTCCTGAGCAGACAAACTACCAGGCTGAAGGCTGAATAGTTTATCTTGATGAGGAAACTCTATCATTGCACGGTGAAATAGCACAACGGTACTATCACCATTTTTCTGTGCTTGTTGCAGGAATTCTTTTGGTTTATGGTGTGGTTTGTGGGGGGTGTTTTAAGTATTTGAATGTGCCCTTATCCAACAGCTAATGGTCACCTGTGTGTCAGCTGCAGGAGACAACACAGACTCCGCTTATTTTGGGATGTATGTCTGTAATTTCTGCCACTGCTGAGGCCTAGGCAAAGCCCCACAGGCTGCCTTGCTGCCTGGTACATCACAGGGGTGAATTTTAGCTCCCCAGAGCTTTCTCACCCCTTCCACAGGAGTGCACATGTGTGCACAAGGATGTTTGTGTACATACTCCCCTCACAGACAATAACCGTGTGTGCTTTATAGTTTCATCCATTGTTTACCTAAGTGGTTCTTGATGACTTTGGCACCTTTCTTAAGCTGCTGGTTTTGTTATACAAAACTTTCACGCTGAGTTGTACAAAATCAATAAATAAAAACAGGAGGATATTTCATCTGCCTTTCCTGCAAGCCTCTATTCCTCTTGACATATGCAGGGAATGTTGAAAGGCAAAATTATTTCAAAATCAAATGATAAACAGTGCCCTTTGATTAAGTTTCGCTTATATGGAAGATTCCAAAGAGAAAACAAAAATATCTCTCTCTCTCTTCCTCATAACTTTTTTCCTCAGGCTTAATAGAAAAAGATAAAATGAGAAGCATTACAATGGCATTTGCCAATTTGCAGGCAGAATATATTGCAGGTGAGCAGGCATTCACCTTCAGAGATAAAACCAAGTCAGAGAGAAAGAGTCCACATTGCCCTTAGAAGTAATGATCGTTCACATCACCCTGGATGTTTGTTATGCCAGCCGTTTGTCAGTCAAACAGCACACGTCTTTTTGCTGCACTCTGCTCTCACAGTTCAAATAAAATAATGCCATAACAGATGAGGCTGTCCAGGTCACAGGAGTTATTAAATGTCTTTCCTTTGCACCTAAACCGTTCTTGTTTCCACACAAGATAAATGATATGGTCCTTGTAATATTTATTTAAAAAAAAAAAAAAACAAAAAAAAAAAAGTTGCTATTGTACATTACTGAGAGAAAAAAGAAAACTACAAGAACTGGACAACCTCAAAGTAAGGGTCACTGTGCGACATGGTTTGCAAGGGGATACAAGAGACCAAAAAGCTACGTCCTCCTCTTGATCCTGTGTCACCTGTGGAAATGAAAGATGGCAGCCTGAGGAGGATAGCCATTTCCCTGGGTTCCCCATGTCTCCTGCCCTCCCAGAGAGCTGGGCAGGGCTGGAGGTGACTCTGGGTTTGTGTTATGGTCAACTCTGGCAGCAGAGCAGGCATACGCTGCCCCTTCTTCTGTCCTTGTTGCAAGACCTGCAGGTAGATTGAGGTCTATATCTTTCTTTGTACCTAAACTCTCAGAAGTGTCTGTTACATCAGGATGCCCAGCTTGGCATGAGTTGGAAGAGCTGGCTCTCAGAAGGTGCTGAACACATCTTTCCTTTTGCCCTCTTTCCTTGCCTCCCCTTGAACAGAGCCCTTTCAATGCTCTGAAGTATGGGACCTGCAATTGCTAATCCATTTTTAAAGACTGCAATTGGTCTATAGGTATTCCTGAAACACCTTATCTCTGGTCTCCAGCTGGAAATGTAATGCGGCACATAATTGCACAAGTGTCTCAGTAATGGTGCAAATTCAAATGAAATCATGGGATATTTCACACTGTGCACATAACTCCTGATGTCTGTTTTACAGGCTGCACAGTTTAGCAGCATGCTTTTTAAGATGTAGCACTACAGTAGACATTAAAACAAGAAATAAATGTATGGACTGTGCAACAGTATAAGATTTTTTTCCTTCCAGGGATGAGACCAAGGTAAAACAGAACAATCTATTTAATTTAGTTTAATTCCTCCCAGCAATAATTTCTAAAAAAAATAGTACAAGAAAGATGATCAAAGAAGCCCCTGGGCAACTAAGTTAGATTTGGAATTTTTAGAATAAATATTTACTTTCTTGGACTCAAGTAGAAGAGGAGTATTCACTGTCCCAAGCCCTCTCCCTTACTGGGCTGACATGGTACACATCCTCATTCTTTCTGTGTCTCACACTGACAATGGTTTCTTCACAGGTCCACTGAGATCTCCCGTTTTGAATCTAAAATCTGCCCCTCATCGCTGATGCAGTGCTCTGCAGTGCGTGCAGCATGAACACCATGTTGTCTGTACTGCAGCTCCACTGGGAACCAACAACCCAGAAGCACACCATGGCCAGCCAGCTCCCGGCATCCAAACATGTGGTCAGCTTGGCTCCACCGGCCTCTCACAACTGTGGATCACACTACATGCATGAAGCCAAAGGAGAAATAATAAGCAAAAATCCGGTGTTTATCCTCCATGCTCTTTTGCCCTGCCTTTTCTCTAGTTTTCCATCCATGAAGGAGGGGGATAATAGAATGAATCTCCATTGCACCATCTTATCCTACAAAACTGCTTTGGCTCAGAGGTAGAACTGCTCTTGATTCAGCCCAAACAAATTTGGGCAATGACATATTTGTGTTTCTGAGCACAGGAATGTTCAGGCATCAGCAGACTGGCTATTTGTTTAGGTTTATTTTTTCATGTGACATAATCTCATTTCAAACAATGCCTGCCATCATCTTCAATGGTGCCGTTCCTACACGTGCTGTTCACAGCAGCAAGTTCAGCACTGACATTTTGATGTTAAGGAAAGCTAAAGGTAGGGAGTTCATTACAGAAGCTCCCTTCAGGCTTTTGGCAAGATGTAGTGAGATGCCAGTTGTTCCCAGTCATTTTCTGTGAATAAGAATATACTGGAGCATTCAACCAAGCAGAGTATATTCAACCTTATTTCCTTTTGGTCCATACACTATATTTTGTACAAGCATGATGAAAAGAGTTCAGCTGATCATGCTCATAAGTTTCCTTCCCAGCATCTTCTAAAACAGCAGTTATTAAAAATGTGAGAAACTTGAAGGCTGCCTGCTCTATGTGGTATTTTTGCCTTCTCCCCACTCCTTGTCCCCATTAACAAATAGTAGAAGAAAAACTGAAAGGTATTCAAACCTATGCTGTCCCTCAGAAAAGGCAGGCAATATGAAACCATTTTTCTCTTTTCTAAATCTCCCACCTAGATTATTCCTCCTGGTGTTTCATCTAGTAGAGTTGTGTTGTATGATGTGACAGTAATGTATTACTATTTTTCCAGGCACTTCTTATATGTCATCCAAATAATTAGGGAAATGATAAAAAATTGGGCTTAAGCTCTTAAGTTTTAATTAATGTAGGAGTGTCATACCTTAGCCCTGTTTGATTTTATTATGAGACACCTACCCACCTGACTAGATGCGTCTTTCTTGCTGCTCTCCCTCACCTGCACTGGGCACTCCATCGAGGAAGGTTATGGTCTGCCTTGACCTCCCTAGTGAGTGAATGGCGCTGAGTCTTCATCTCTTGCTTTCTCAGAAAGGAAAAGTCAGAAGTTTGATAAAGGTGGGAAAAGCCAGACACCACCTCCTAGGGGTCATCCCCACACATTTTCTACACTGAGAGACCCTACCTGTTCCTGCTGGCACCACTGACAGCCCCATCCTGCTCTCCCCCACCCTTTAACCCTACCAGGCTGTGGCTGTTTCTGGGTGGGCTCAGATCTCCTTGCAGCCCATCACTGAGCCGTGGAATTCGTGAAAGGCAGCAATGGTCCATCTATACTATAATTGAAGTGTTGAGTGCCTCATACTCCAGCACAGTTCAGCAAGGTGCAGTCCAGCTGGCTCCAGCACAAGTAGAGCAAAACCAGGTGAGTTCAGCCCTTTCTCAAGCTGTGCACTGGAATACATACCATGAGTTTCACTGTTGCTTTCAACAGCCACTACTCAGGTCTCTACCTGATCTGCATTGTCACCGAGATTCAAACCAAATAAACAGACAAAAATTTCAACATGACTGCATGTGTTGCAATAGCACCTATAGCTACATGCATGAGGGAGACTGGTACTTGCACAGTATCATTTTTGGCACTCAGCCAAAGTAATGGAGATCATTTAATCACCCAGTTGGTGTTAATTCCTGCAGGCCTCCTATGTAGACCACAAGGAGAAGTTCCGGTTGTATGGTGTTTTTAGGCAGGAAGATCTCAAAGCCATCAGGCTGATGTTACAAGACACACAGCATTCTGCCACGCTGAGGCAGTACAAGTACCTTCTAGAGGCAATGGGCTTCCAGAGAGGAAGGCATCTCCTTTTTCAGTATCAGGAGTATCGCTGGAGGTTAGCTGGGTGCTCTAAGGACTCCTCTGGCACATCAGAAATGCAGAAGGTGATTCTTGACCTCTAACATCTTTCCATACTACACAGAAGCATGAGTCATTCCACTGCTCCCCGGTGTGTCATTACCGTTCCTGCCCTAAATGAGCCAGTTTGTTTTACAACAGTTGGATTTTTTAGACAAGATTTTTTTTTCTGTTCTACACACAAAGATGCTACAGGTCTGTGAATACAGTGCTCAGAGGACTGGTCTGGTTTCATTCTTTAATTTTATCATAGTGGGATGGATGTTGAGATTGCAGCTTTTTACATATTAATTGATCAAGATGTTTCACTGGGATTATCTAGTTTGCCTTCTTTCTGCCAGTGCCATGTTTGACTGGAGCTCCATTAAAGGCTTTCCACTTCAGTGGCCCACAAATATGCATGAAGTCTAAATAGTGGGTGGTGATTTAAGCTAGGTGAAAGAAGAAAACAATACCTGCAGCCTTTGTCCTGCTGCCTCTCCCTTAATGAGCACAAAATTCATGCTATGGGTTCTGTAAACCTCATTTAGGTGTGTCAGCAAGAGCCAGAACTATATTAAAGGCCTGAAAATGGAAAAATAATTAAGAAGGTGCAATGCCAATTACCTTTCATCTTCAAACTGCTGCTTACGGTTTATCCCCTCAAATACTAAAAGGTCATCAGCATTTTTGTTTTCTTTTTTTTATGAACAGGTTATTTAGATTTCTTCTTGGTGTTCTCAGTTCTTTGTGGCGTGGTATAGAAAAAGAGCCCAATAAACTACAAGCCAAAGAGCTCATCTCTCATACTAAATGAAAGTCAGACAAGGATAGTTCATTTTTCTTTTTAATCACAGGCAGTATTCATAGCACTCCCTCTATTTTCTGTTTTCTTTCTTATTATCGTGGATAATGCAGTGGAAATGTAATCATTTTTAATCAGGTTTAATTATACACTTTATTCTCATGCTTTATCTCTCCCACTTGCTAAAAAGGTGAGTTTCTGTCTCATTCTGTTTCCTTTTTTGGTGCACTATGAAGCCATCAAATAATATGTGGTTTCCAAAGCTGCTGTGCCTGCTCAGAGACAGGCACCCACACCAGAAGCCTGTCATGATTTTGGAATCCTCTTTAGGCTCCCCTTGCCAAGAGGTTTCATGTAAGGCATGTCTTGAGCCGCAGTGAGTCGTTGTGTTCCTGTGTCTCCGTGTGCCCTTGGAGTGCCATCACATCACAAATTCTGGAGCATCTCTCACACTGGTAATAGGTCTGCCTTGTACCCATTGTATTCATCTCAGTGGTCTGGTGCTTCAAAGAAGATGCCAGGCTAATTCTCATAAATATTCCTCAATTTATTAATGCTGAAAGGTGTCCCTCTCATCTTTTGCAATTTAAAGTACCGTTCTGAGGAAAAAGAGTTATAGTCCTGTGTTTAAAAAGAAATCACATTTTTTGAAGAAGATGTTCTTATTTATGTAACTTTGAAGACTTAGACTGTTTAGGTAATTATAAGAAATTTAAATTAATTTCTTTTTTTTCATGTTTACTTATTTTTCTTTGCATTATACTGGACAATCAAGGTTGATGAATTTACTACACATTATTCTCTACCACTTCTATCTCTAGGTTTCATACACTGGCAGGATTTGAATTTTAAGTGCTACAGACAAGGGTGAAGCATATTTGTTTATTCACCTTAATCACCACTGAAATAATAATAAAAAAGGCTGCAGTGAGACATTTATATTTCATCAAGTGTTGTGCTTAAGTTACAAAAGCATACTGAATGCTTCAAAGAGGGAGGAGAGCTTTGCCCCCACTCCTTCTTTAAACTGAGCCTGAGCATCCCTCAGACAAGGGATTTACAGCGCAGGTCCAGTTTCAAATAAGGTTCTCCTGTCCTTCGCTGGATGCTGGTGCACCCAACTGCTTCCCTCCTTCTGTAACCTATTGCCTTTTTGGTAACCTTTCCTTTTCTTCTCCAGCTTTCTCGAAGTGAGCCACAGGCCAAAAAAGTGGGGGAGGGTGAAAATGGAAACAGAATTGGCACTCACAGTTTCATCCAGCACATTTTTTTCTGTTCACAGGGGAAATCTTTATAACCTTGTCCAAAATGTCGACATATTTTTAAACAAATGTTGACAGGGGTGGGCAAACTTCAGCAAGAGTGTTTACTCTAGAGCTCATTTCCCTGGTCACAAAGACATCTATGGTTATGATATATGCTAAGAAGGCATTTTCTGGGTTGCAATAAGACAGTCTGATAACTCAGCCATCATTCTCCCAGTCAAATCTGAGGGAAATGGGGGTTTGCTCCTAAGGCTGGTTTCTAATAATCCAATAGAGACTAGCTGTGGGCAAGGTCATTTAACAGCCGAATGGCTATCATTGCTTTATGAGAGAGCAAAGTTGTAATAGACAGGGTGGAGTGACTCACAGATATCGAAAGCATAAAGTAAAATAAGAGTTTTTAGACAGCTGTAGCACCAAGAGTGGTAAAAACATATATCTTGAACTGCTGTAACACAGCTCTACTGGACCTGCTGCTCACAGACAGAGGGTTCCCAGCACACTGTGCCAGGGTATTTTTATGAAGAATGGAAAAATCAAATCACGACAGGAGAAAGGGAGATTGTTTGTCAGTGACAGAGATGCTCTTGCTTCAGAGTAGGGTTTTCAACAATATGGGGGGTGGCATAAACTAAAGTCCTGGGTCTGCTCAAGATATAAAAGATGTGGGATTTTTGTCTTTGACTACAATGAAGCCAGGATTTCATGCCAGAAAACTAGTGCGTCTAATGTTGTAAAATATATCAGTCACAGAGGCAAAGAATAGGGTTAGCTGATGCAGAATTTGTCATATAGCAATGCTGTAACATCTGTCACAGTGCCTGAAGATGAGAAAGTACTAGTAACAACAACAGAAATTGAATCCGTGTCCCTTTCATGACAAATGTCACCTGAGTTAGCTATATGTGTGATTTTGACTGAAAATATGAAACTCCAAATGGGTAATGGAGTTGTCTATTCTTCGGCACTTGGTGAAAAGTACAGAAGTAACTCCTGTACTTTAAATCAACTGTTGATTTTTTTTATATGATTAACAAGGATTTTAAGGTTCATGAGGAATGGCTGAGGCTGTTATCCCTGCATGACACTATAAAAAGGATTTTATTTTTAATCCTGTGAAGGGCACTGTGAATTGCTTTGGTGGCTTTGACAAAATAACAGCTGTGGTGACTGACGGTTCTCCAGCTGTGTGGGGGGGAGTAAACAGTTTTATTGGTTTACTTAAAAAGAAATATGGAGTGAACTTCCTACCTTTTCAATGAATGAAGTACCAAAAAGGCTCATGCAGGAAGGTACTAACACTGGCAAATGTCATGGAAGTTGTTAAAGTGATTAACCTTGTTAGAGCAAGGAATGGAGCTTTCAATGGCTATCACTCTGTCTCTGACAAAAAAGTTGCTGAGAACAGAGTTTGGGGATTGGTTTCTTCAAGTTAAAGTGTAAGAGGAGATATTTTGAGAAATGAAAAATATTTCTTTTCCTCTGAGAATTAAATGCTAATTTTCATGATGAAGTCTTCTGGAGTCAATAACCTACCGCTAGATTGTATCAGCACAAATTGTGTAGTATTGTTGGTTTGTGTGACTTGGCATTGGTTTATAAAATAATTCTTACCTCAGGTTTCTTTTTAATAGAAATATAAGTTATTGGAAAATACAGTGGGCAGAAGAGATTGTCTTCTTCCCAGTTATCACTTATATTTCTACTAGAACAGATGAAAAATGAATTATCCATAGAAATTGTTAATGTAATTTGGTTTTCTGCTGCAGCAGAGGTAAAATGCTAGTTGACACATTTTTTCGTATACTCACACTAATTGGTGCATATGAGTCTGAGACAGGAATACTGGAGACCTTACACAAACAAAATTTTTACTGGATTCAGCAATTCATGCAGTCAGTCCTGAAAGAGAAAAACGTGATGTGATGCACTAAAAGACACACATTGCCACAGTCTGACTTACACCATGAAGTTTGAGTAGGCAGCTTCTGTGGGATTTGGAATGGAGATGGCTGAAGTAAGTCATCACTTTTAGCTGTGGGGATGGAGTAACAATAGTTGCATCATCAACCTCTTATAATCCACCCCCTAAATTATTACATTCTGAAAGTAGAGGAAAATGAGGTGAGAGAGACTCCACAGCCTTCCTGGGCAATCTGTTCCAGTGCTCGGCCACCTGCACAGTATAGAAATTCTTCCTCACATTCAGTTGGAACTTGCTGTGCATCAGTTTCTGCCCATTGCCTCTTGTCCTATCACTTGGCATCACCGAGAAGAGCCTGGATCAATCCTCTGGACACCCTCCCTTCAGATTTTTACAGAAATTGATGACGTTTCCCCTTAGTCATCTCTTCTCAAGGCTGAACAGACGCATCTCCCTCAGCCTTCCTTTGTAAGTGAGATGCTTCAGTCCCTAAATCATCTTCACAGCCCTTCTCTGGATCCACTCCAGGAGCTCCCTGTCTCTCTTGTACTGAGGAGCCCAGAACTGGACACAGCACTCCAGATGTGCCTCACCAGGGCTGAGCAGAGAGGCAGGATCACCTCCCTTGCCCTGCTGGCAATGCTCTTCCTAATGCACCCCAGGTCACCATTGACCTCTTGACCACAAGGACACACTGCTGGCTCATGGTCAGCTTGTCACCAGGACCCCCAGGTCTTTCTCCACAGAGCTGCTTTCCAGCAGGTTAGTCCCTGTAGTTATTCTTCCACAGGAGTAGAACCCTGGGTTTGCCTTCATTGAATTTCAGACTGTTCCCCAAAACTTAGAGGAGCTTGCATCAAAAAGCCCTTGTTCATTTACAGTATTACTATTAAGTAAATAGGTGGAAGAATTTTCTGGGCATTTTAAATTCAATGAAGTGAAGTATAAAGGCAAAAATAGACTGATGGTATCCTCTTACTTCCTAGGTCCTCAGCAACAAATGTCAGTGGAGACATAGGAAACATTATAAGGCAGAAAACTACTGAAGTAAGCTTGTCACTGGAGTCCTTCTTACCATGTTGTAAAATAATGTTTATGAATTTTATTGTTGTGTAGTTTTTTTCTGTGAGCATTTTGGAATGTTAACCATTCTTGTAAATGATTAGTCATAATGGAACATTGTGGGGAAAAATGGGGAGATGAAACCAAGCCAATATTTTTTCATGTTAATCTAATTTTATGTCAGTGGTCCCGATCTTTTGTCACTTTAAGAGACTTATTTTGGTTACAGGCTACCAAAGTATTAGAAAAAGATCATTTGGTTTTTCAGTAAAGGCAATTTCTGTTCTAAAGGAATTTCTTCCACCTGGAGGAAATGTTGGTATAAATATGACCAGACAAGTGATTGTGCCTTTCTTGAGAATTACTGATGCTATAAATTTTAGCTAATCCCAGACCCAAGGAATCAGCACTCTAAAGCTCCAGGCCTTTAAACACATGAATAGCTCCACTGAAAGCAGTGGCACTTTGTCTGTGCTTAAAGCCAAGTACCTGCATAAGTCTTTACAAGATCAGGATCTAAGGCAGAAATGTATTACCCTGGTAGCTCAAATACCCAGTTTTGGATTCATAATGCTTGCATTGTTTGACCCTGCTGTCACACTTGAGTTGTCCTACCTGTTCACTGTAAGACCCTCAAGAAGCACAACACAACTTTCATGTCTTGCCTCTTGACACTGTGGAAGAGGGCAGGTGTACAATATTGAAGTCAACCCTCGCTGTCTGCACATAAAAGGGACACCATATTCATCTCGTTATCCCGAAACCAGCTAGATTTGTGTTTATCCTTGCAAACAGCATAACACTGAAGTGTTATGGCTGTGCCCTTACCTCCAGAAAGCTGCTGTTTGGCCAGGCCTCTCTGCTACGGGCTGCTGTTTATAATCACAATTGAACCACCATCATTCCTGATGCAGGAAGTGCTAAGGACTGACGGAGAGGTGTTGTAGACCTGCTGTGAGTGTCAAGAAGTAGTAGCACTTCTGAGGAAAACAGCAAAACCCAGCAGTCTGGGATTCTTCATGCTTGTGGTAGGAGGTTCCAAGTGGATTTGACTTTTGCTCGTTTTTTTCATAACTGATGATCTCTTTCTTACATGGTTATGTTTTCTGCTCAATGAGATAGCACTTTGGAGGTTTTTAATGAGTAATGTGTCCTGTCATTTGACTAAAACTATGTGTGGAAGACCTTGTAAAGGAGAAAAAGGGCAGGTGAAAATGACTAAGATTGCTGACTAAGACTGCCCTCTCATCTCCTTTCTGTCTTGAATAAGAGATTAGAGGGCAGAAAGAACACTTCTCTCAGAATAGGATGCATATAACACTAACGCTGCCTCTGTTTCATGAATGAATACTACATTTCAGTAGCTGGTCTGGGTCTGTGGTGAAACACCCCTAATAGTGTTGTTTGAAAGAGATCTTAGCATGTGCCTGGTAAGTGTGGGACATTCTTTGTGCTAGTGGATCATTTACCAAATCCTCTG
Source organism: Acanthornis magna (assembly GCA_036785705.1). Lineage (NCBI taxonomy): Eukaryota > Metazoa > Chordata > Aves > Passeriformes > Acanthizidae > Acanthornis > Acanthornis magna. The sequence goes on from JAWUZG010000025.1 coordinate 13,250,712, forward strand.
GTAATTTCTTATGACTGAGGGACAGATAGAGGCATGTTTGCTACCTGCAGCACATGGATACATTAAACTTGCTCCATGTAAAATCCCCTGCAGTTCCCAGCAAAGTGCAGTCTCAGTGAGCTGCTAAAGCCTGATGGAGAGCTGAAGCTGAAACTGAAACCTATTCTGCTTGATCTTTTGGGAGAATGAACTGGAGAAAAAGCTGGGTATCTATCAGGTGACAGGAGAAGGACCACCTCTCCTATTAAGGACAGGCTGAGAGAGTTGGGATTGTTTATCCTGGCCAAGGTTCTGGGGAAACCTTATTGCATCCATTAAGTAGTTAAAGGGGGCTTATTAGATAGATGGGTACAGATTTTTTTGTAGGACCTGTTGTGATAGGACAAGGGGTAATGGTTTCAAAGTAATAGAGGGTAGATTCGGACTAGATAGAAGGAAGACTTTTTCATGATGTAGGTGGTGAAACACTGTGATGGGTTGCCCAAAGAGGCTATGGATGTCCCATCCCTCTAAACATTCAAGGTAGGGTTGGACAGGGCTCTGAGCAACCTGATCTAGTTGAAGATGTCCCTGCTCATTGGAGGGGGTTGGACTGGATGACCTTCAAATGCCCCTTCCAATCCAAACCATTCTATGATTTTGAGGTGGAAAGCCTTTCTGCAAAAATGAATACAGTCACTGTAGGACTGAGGAGGGAGCAAGGGTAGCATGCAGTTGGTTTTTGGGTAGCAGGGTTTCTTGGATGCAGTGTCTTGGCACAAGGGGTCCTGAGAACAAGTTGTAATGGGCAGCTCAAGAACAGCTATGGCTTCAGTTGGTGCTCTGACTCGACCAGACTCAAGAGTCTGCGACACAGCCATGCTGACTGGAGAATCTTGGCAGAAACATTCCAAAATCACTAGTGACATTAGCTACTTCAAAACACCCAGCCTGAGTCTCATAAGTGGGCTAAATCTTCCAAAAGTCCTGAGCATTCAGACTCTCTTTAGTGAGCTTCAATTTTCAGTGTATCACTTTGGCTCTTCTGTTTGTGGGATGGGTGTTTTGCCCTTTTTTTCCTTGGTTTTAAAAAAATAGAAAAGGATGGCTTTTGAAACCTTAGCCTTTAATCTTAGGAATTTCTGAACATCCTCTATGTGAAGGGAGGAGATAAATTATTATGAACTCATCTGAAGATTTATAGCACTTTAACTGCTCACTGGCTGACCTGCAGCATTTGCCTTGAAATACAGAGACTGGTGCAGAGCTTTGTCACAGAGCAAGTGTCACGTTCCTATCTGGAGTGAGCAAACAGCGTGTGCAGGGGAGAGATTCTTTCCTGTGCATTAGTATAGCTGGATTTATGACTGCTGGTGCTTTCAATCCTTTGCACGTCCATTTTGTGAAACACTTGAATTATTGCATTTGCTAGTAGTGTTGTACCTAAGGAGTGAATTTTAGGACTAGAAGTGTTTCTTTAGTGTGGTTTAAATCAGTATATAAAAAATAATGTGTATCTTTGGCTGTTACTTGTTGCATGCTTTTGTTCCTTAATTTTCATGCTGTCCTTACTTTGCTTCCCTCCATCTGGCCCCTCCCTGTGCTCGCTCAGACTAAGAGGTTTATTCAAGCACTGTATTTCTCTGGAGAAAAAAAAATCAATGATGAGGAAAAGTATAGCAACAGGGAGTTGACCTGGCTGTACTTCAAACCAGTGATGAACATAATAAGAGTCTGTTGGATTGTGTTTCAATCTCAGTTCAGAACATAAGTATAACTGCAAAAATGATAGATTTGTTTAATTATAGTGTGTCCTACTAGATTCAGTCTTAACCGGAGTGCTTAGGCAGGATGAAAGCACCTTATGAAGGATGCACACTACAATATCCAGGTGCATAAATCTTCATTTTAATCACTTCCATATTGTAGTGGCAACACACACATGCAAATAATTGGGTAGAATTTTAAATTGTTACAGTAAAATTAGCTCCTGTGACCAGAATTCCTAAAATCTTGAAGCCTGTAAAACAGGGATGGTGGACAGAGAGAAGTGCTTGTGCTGGAATAGCTGTTGCTGTAGAGGTTGTGTTATTAATTTGGAATTCATAAACCCATCTGCGGTCACTGTCCTGCGACTCAGACGTGGAACTGCTTAACTGCTGCACTTCTCTCTACAAATTTCTGCATAAGCAATTGAACTGCTGCTGCTAAAGCAGGTGGTAAGTTTGTGGAGGGAGGATCAGGTTCAGGCCTTGGAATGTGGCAAAGATGTGAAGGCTTCGCCTCAATACCTTTGGCTGTAAAAATTCACCTACAGAGTAAGGAACCTTTCTGAGATCCTCATGGTACCTTCTGTGGTAGGTTATTCCTTCTTGGCAGTGCAGTTCAAGGGAAATGTCTTCTTCATCCTCTTCCTTCTGCAGTAAATCAATATTGTCTACTGATGGAAGAACTGAGGTGCCATCAAGCATTTCTTTGGTGCTGAATCAAAAGCAGCAGCTTTAAAATAGATGCTTAAGGTAGAACCTAGCATGGGATGGTATAACTGGGATGGATAAGACACAGATTTCAATGACCCAAATCTCCTGTCTTCATTTATCCAGAAACATAGAGATTTTCATAATACATAAGACTGTTGAAACATGTAAATTCGTGTTATTTTGGGGTGTTGTATTTTCAGACACTGCAGAGAAAGGTAAAAGAGTTTTCTATGCATATTTAAGACTTGCAAACAACCCATCCTATATCATTCTCACAGGTGTACAATGGGGCTCAAAGGATATGGCTCAATGCTCTGCTTTCCATGTCTCCAAACAGAGCTGCCAAATCTCTGGAAATCCTAAATCTGATAGCTGTGAAGGCAATCACAAATTTGATAGCTGGTTCATGCAGTCAACGTGAAGTTGCTGCCTTCAGAAATCCTATGGCCTTTAAGATGGAAATCTCCATGTGCGCTCCGTGGAGGATATTTTGCTAGCCCTTCTGGAAAGGAGACACGTACATTTTCACTGGATCGTTGGTAGGCGAAGCTAAACCCTGAAGCTGTGACTTGGCATAACTCTTTGAGCTGACAGATAGGAATGCTGCACTGTCAACTTTATAGTTGTAAATGACACTTGACTATTGAGGGAGGCAAAATTTATATTTCGCCTCAACAATTTTCTTCTGTTTCCTTGTGAATGGCACCAACGTGATCTTCTGAAGATGGAAAAAGTGTTAACACTTACCACAACGAATTGGGGCTTGTCTGCTTTCTGCACACTTTGCATCACATCCCTGCATTTCACTTTGGGTGGCAGGGCTTTTTCCTTTTCCAGAATAAAACCTAGGTTGGGTTAATTCAAATTTTGAGGATTCTGATTCTGTGGATTCTAGTCACATTCTGCATTAAGAACAAAACAAAAAAGAAAAAAAATCAATCTTTACACAAAAGTGCTGGTTTTTGGATGCTCTCTTTGCTTCACCCACTTTCTAGCTGCGTGTAAGGAATTAATGAGGCACAGACCACAAGCTGATGTTCATAGTTGTTCAAGGGCTTTTTTTCTTTTGCTTAACTTGATGAAATAAGGACCATAAAATCTCTTCTAATTTCTTTAATATCAAAACTGCACTTAAAAGTATTTTCTTATTAATCTGCAACAAACCATAAAATGTAACATTTTAGCCATGACTATGGTCAAAATGGCCATGAAACTTGTCAGCTTTGTCTCCGGCACATACATTGTTGTAATAAAGGATGTTATGCTCCTAAAATACTTCTGTTTTCTATTTAATTTGCATGCATGAATTATTACACCAATTTTGGTTATCAGTAAATTACCTAGTGTTTTATGGCAGTGACGGACACGGGAGCTGAGGCCCTCGGTATCCCGTGACCTAAAAGTCATTCTGTCAGAGATGCTTAAATGTTTTCCAGCTGCCTCATTTTTACGTGTGAATGACCTTTAAAAAAGGTGCTGAAATGACAGGGCTGAAGAATGGAACCCTATTAATCTTTCGAGGTGACTTTATCACAGGCAAGAGATAGCAAAGGTACAGCAAGCTTGCATAGCACTGTGATGGCAGAACGTGCAAATGTATCACTGGAGGAATGTGCAAAGGGCAAATATCATCTGAGCAGGAGGAGGTTCAGCTGTGGTTTTAGCCAAAACTGATGTTTTGCATGAAGTCAAAATGCATAAAGCTTTTTCCAGCCTAGACCTAACTGGGGGTGAAAAGGTTTGAGTACTGCTTCCAAGGTACTGGTGTGTCTGATCCTTAAACCTCTCCTCTTTTTGAGCTCCTGAAATGCTCTTAATTCACTCATTTCAAGGTAGAAAATCAGATCCACCCACAGATGTCACATCAGTTTGAGTTTTTGACAGGTGGAGAATTGTATCTCTCTTTCAGGTCTTTCTGGCTGGATTCTGCCAACATGTCAGTCAGAAACATTGCGTTCTGATGGGACTGTGCTAGCCCAAATCTCCAATTTGAGGTCTGTTTCTCTCAGACTGAAAATGCATGGTGCGGGTATCATCAACCCAGGCTTTGAATAACCAGTGGGAAACTGAAAGTGCTAAAGGAAATTGTCCTTTATCATTAAGATCTCTGATCACTGCAAAACACAGGTGTCAGCGAAGAACTTCACAGTGCTGGGCACATTGTTCACTCATCCTGTGTCTTGTCACTATGTAAATGTGTGTTACAGTAAAATGTACTAAAGTCAGGTTTTTCATGCTTTTTTCCTACTGCTTGGCTCAGCTTGCCAGAGTTTGATGGGCTGCAGGAAGCTGCTTGTTTTCTAACTGAGAAATGCAGTTTTGGACGGTCAGCCTTGGCATGAAAATGTTTGTATTTGATACCTGACATAGACAAACAACACAAAACAGGTGCAGGGATTAAACCTAAATAAAAAACTTCCAACAGTGTAGGTTTACAAAGGACATGTTGACAGAACTGAAAATTTGAGAAGAAATGCTTTTCTTCCTCCCTCTAGTTATTGCACCTATGACAACACAGGAAATAACAAAGTCACTTAGTGATAATGATTTTATTTTAAAACAGCTAGTCAAAGAAATTGTATGGATTTGGAGTAACTGGAGGGCTCACTAGGAGAAGTGGCCTTTTTCTGCTCCCACTGACTTTCACTCAGGCAGCTTTAGCCAGCACTGACCTTACAGAGCACCTGGGTGTTTTTGAAGAACTCCCTTCTAAGAGTCCCTTGCTGCTGGCACTTTATCAATAGAGGTATACTTATTTTTACACAGATATTTATTTATATCTGCTACTGCACAACATTGAGGAGATCATGCAGTGTTTTGTACCTACATGCCACTTACCCATTTTAAAATCGCAATTCTGATGCCATTAAAATGTTATTTATCTAGTGATTTTTGCACTCCTCAGGAGAAATTTTGATACATGGAGTACCTTTTTCTGCTTCCAACTATTTTTCTGATGAATGTTAGCATTGCTGAGTACCTCTCTTTCATGGGATAAGAGACCAGTTTTCATTCCTTAAAAGTCAATGCCTTCTAATTTCTTATGTGAATGCATGTAGTAGGATATGCAGGAGAACTGGGGTGTATGATGTATGAAAGCTTGGACATTTGGTGATGTCAAAATTGCTCAAGGACTTCTTGTGTTTAGTCTTGTGCTTCCTCCTCTCTTCATTTTCTTGTTTACATATTTTATTTCACTTCTAGTTGAAACAGCAGGATAGGAAGTAACTTGAAGGAGAAGGAAAGGTATTACTTTGTTTTATGGTTCATTGTTCCGCAGGGGGGAACTTAAAAATACAAAGTAGTACACAACCTATGAACTGAAAGCTGTGTTAGAATTGTGTTGCTTGTTTTCATCTAGAAGGAAAAGCTGAAAATTATTCATTAAAGAGAAAGCAGAGGAGAACTAAGACAAATGTACGATGTCTTAAGCACTCTCAGAAATAGATTTGGCATTTCCTGCTGAAGGAGATGATATGCTATTGAATAAGACTAATAAATTCGTGTTACGTTTTGAGTCTTTGGTTCTCTGACTGTATATATGCAATGCTTAGCCTGCAAAAGTCATACCTACTAATGCTTTCACTGCTCCTGAAGGACTAAAGCAAGACAACGCATGTAAGTCTGGGTCAAAAGATAATTTGATGTATCATCTGCGGTAAGGTGGCCATCTCCTCAAAAAAAAAGAAAAAAGAAGGTACTGGTGCTTAATGCTTGGAACAGATCCATGGTTGACATGCTTCCTGGATGCAATGCATTAAATGTAATCCAAGACCTCCATCATTTCTGATTAAATATTTCTATCTGGTAGGTACTTTTACTGTAGTTCTGACAGTAGTTCTTCCTCCACTTCTTTGTCTTCTTTACATAACCACTGCAGCGTTTCTAATATAGGTTGAAATGTACCAAAAAAGTAGTCTTCCTTCTTTTATATAATCCTGAGAAAAAATCCATCATTATAAAATTTCCTCTGGAAAGTTAAGTATCAGGTCTTCTAAATTTCCCAGAGGAAAATATATTTATCCTGAAAAATATTAATTTTTTACATAGCTCTTGAATGCATTAGACAAATTGAAGACTTACAAGCTCAAACTAGTCCAAAACAAAATACTAACAGCAATTCCAATAGCCCAGTTATTTCTAAATTTTCTTTACCTGTGAAGTAAAAAGCCTGCTTTATTTCCTTGAGCCTTGGTTGCAGTGAGATTAAATAACAAATGTTGAATTGAGCTGTAGACTATGCTGGAAGCACTGTCTCTGTCCTGAGAAACTCTTTCAGGATTTTCAAAAATGTTTCCTTAAGCTCCTCGCAGAAAGAAAAGGAATGTTTCTTGCATCTCCTCCTCCTTATCCTTACCCCCAGCTACACCAATACCAAGTTAATCAAAACACCTACTTGGAGTGCAGGGAATAAGCCATTTAAAGCAAGAAGGCCTTCTGGATTTTACTGGGAAACTATCTCTGTTGCCAACCTCTCTTCAACTCTTCTTTTTGTCATACCTCTCCCCCAGGTAGCTCTGTTATTCAAGATAAAAAATATCTGTCTTATCAGAAATAGTGTTGTTAGCTGGACTAGGGAAGTGATCCTCCCCCTGTACTCGGCACTGGTGAGGTCACACCTCAAGTTCTGTGTCCAGTTCTGGTCCCCTCACTGTGAGAAGGACATTGAGGTGATGGAGCATGTCCAGAGAAGGGCAATGGAGTTGGTGAAGGGTCTGGAAAACAAGGAGTTAATATCTGGCATGAATGGTTATTACTCCTGTGGAATTTCTGAAATCAGAGGCTGAGCATTTTTTTTTCCGTTGGGTAATGTATATGCTCTGGTGTGGTAATCAAGAAACAAACTTTCCCATTATCAGAACACTTACACAGGGGATATTAATCTGTTTCTCTATAATGTTCATTACACAATGGAAGTCTTACCTAACTTCATTTTTCATTTTCCTCCACAGAAGTATATATATACACCTATCTTTTCCATCTTCTATAAAATCTCTCCGCACCAGAAAAAAATCTCTTCCAAGTAATGGTTATTGTAATGTGAGTTAACAAATCCCTTCTCTGTAGGCACACCCTGGAGTATCAGAACTTCAGATGAGATTTTGTGGCTCAAAATGGCCTGTGCTGTGATCTTCCATTATGGCCAGACCAGAAAGTTATGGTTCACTTTAAGACCTTTGTTATGGGGGCAGTGAGTGAATTTGTTCAAAATTAGTCTTTCTTGCAGTATTTTCCCCCCAGCGGTTCAGCCCTTTGGACTGGTACACACATTGAAAATATAACAATTGCCATCACTTCTACAAAATGTCCCATAAATACACATCAAACACTCTGTTTCTGTGGCCTGGGTCTCGGGACTTACTCCACGTGTGTGTGCACTGAAAATAAATAAATTTAAATAAGTAAAGTGGGTTTTTTGTTTCTTTTAACAGTGCCTTAGTTAAAATAGGCAACAAATTGGAAACTTCCCAGACAGTCATTAATCAGTGACCTACTAAAATTGATTTAAGGATATAGAGGCTAGGAGAATGTTGTTAATACATTGTGTTACACTGACATGAAGATGACCTGCCTGCCGTCTCAAGTATTTCTTGCAGGGGAGTTCTAGACAAATCAGCTCTTATTTTTCATTGAGTCTGTGAGATCCTGCTAATGTATTGATCATAGAGTCATAGAATCGTAGAATGGTTTGGGTTGGAAGGGATCTTAAAGGTCATCTAGTTCCAATATCCTTGCCATGGCCAGGGACACCTTCCACGAGACCAGATATCTGAGAGCCCCTTCCAAGCTGACCTTGAACGCTTTCAGGGATCAGGCCTCCACAATTTCTCTGGGTAACCTGTTCCAGTGCCTCACCACCCAAACAGTAAAGAATTTTTTTCCCTATATCTAATATAAACCTACTCTTCTTTAATTCGAAGCGATTCCCGCTTGTCTTGTCACTTGATCCATAGCTCTGTTCTCATGTTGGGCATTAACTTTTTTAGGCACTACACTTCACATTTGTTTGTGGGGAAGAGGGGGAAAAAACCTACACAGAAAGCCCCTCAACAACAAAATAAAGCAACTGAATTAATCTTTCTATGAAGATCACTTAATAATGTTCCTTATGCTTTTATTTCAACAGTACAAGGATTACCTATTCGTTCTATAGACCTGTAGCTGTAGGATCAGGCCTGACACTTGCCTGAGCACCTGTAGCATGAAGTTCAGACAGTACACATTTTCTATTCCAAAACAGAAAATTTTACATCTTTCTGATGAGAAGACACACACCATTTTTCTCTTTCACTTTCAAACAAAGTATTTCTGTGCCCTTTCTCCTATGTTCTATTACTGAAGAATTGTTGTGATTCTTACTTGCAGAGTGCCTGGGTAAACAGGGCTTTTTAGGGATGCAAACTTCTTTTGAGGAGTATACTACTGTTTATTTGCAAGTTGCAAAGATAATGTAATAACCAGAAGTATTGAATTTTCTAATATACAAGCTCAAAAAAAAAAAATGGAGCATGTCCATTAAGTCTTTGATGTTAGTGCTACAAAGCCAGTTCTCGGTATAACAAAATAAATGTAACTTAGTCATGTTTTTAATCCAGGCACTCTTCATCCTTTTGAGTGAGAGAGGCTTTACCAGAATAAGACCTGATATGTTCAGTGCTCAGCTGGGTCATTTAACACATGTTCTCAAAAGTTTGTCAGTTCTGATTTACTTGTATCAAAAGCCTCATATAAAAATTATCTGGTGCAAAATATTAGATTGATGAGAGAAAAAAAATCAATATGCACCTTGAAATTTAATTTTTGCAATAAGGGTTATCTGGGAAAGATCTCAATTGTCAGTCAGGTACAACAGCTGCTCTAGAAGGTAGGTAGAAGGATAAATCAGGCTGGTTTTTCTGCATTAATTCCTTTTACCCTATGCATAATAACCCAAATTATAAAAGTTTCTTTCCTAAATAGAGTCACCATTTTGAAATTAACTGGATTAGGAAGAGGCTGCAAGAGTCATATGCTTTAGGCCACTCTTGACAGTGGATGCAAAGTATGTAGATCTGTAGAAGTCAAAAACATACATCACTCATCCCCCAGTTCTTCTCTCTTTGCACCTTTCTTCCACAAAACACAAGAGCTCTACCCATTAGAGCTCTACCCGTAAGAATGTCTTAAGGCACTGTCTCTGTGTCTTAAGAGAAGAGCCCATTCTACACAGATATCAGTCACTTTTCAAGACATATGATCTTATAAGCACTAACTCAGAGAAAATCAAATTTGCAGGAGGTGACCTACACAGGAAGATGGGCAAAAGATGCTCTCCTTGTCTTTGCCTACAGAGCTTGCACTCTGAGCTCATACAAGGCGATATTGGGGGTCAACCTGTCCACCATCCTCAGACCCAGGTCCACGTGCACACTGACTTAGGAGGAAACATAATTAAAGTTGTCTCAATGGTACAGAGGAAGTTATAATATCAACCACCCTGAATTTAACTTTAGTCTGGCGCCTTACAAACAAAGCTGATTCTGCTGGGGAGGCATGTGATGGCTCTAGGATAGAGAGAAACCTCTTGGTGAGCAATAAATCGTGAAGTTTTTATGTGCAATTATGCATCTACCATCACATACAAAGTGATGTCCTTTTCAATTTCTCTTATGTGTTCACATAAACAGCATTGATGTTCATGTTTTTAAAAAAGGACAAATCCTTTTTGATACACTGTATTTTCTGGACTGCATGGGAATGAGTGAGTGAAAACAAGGAAGCCTTGACTTTCAGGTGAATGACACTGTTTTCTTTTTCATAGAATTACAACTTTCTGAATCTTTTCTTTCCATAAGAGAAACTGAAAATAGGTCATCCAAATTCTCCATTACTACACTGTACGTGCCCTTCAGATATTGGAAAAACTGAGACATGTCAGTTACATTCAGCAGACAAAATAATATGCACATCAATCAGTGACTAGAAACAGTGTCCAAAACGTTATTTATTGCAAGTTTTCATCAAATATGCATTATTCTAATGATCGACACATTACAAAGACAGACACTTTGGAGAAAAATTATATGGAAGAGACTAAAAAAGATTACAGTCGACTTGGTGGGGAAATGTGGTTTAATTTAAAAACCATATAATTGTTATGGAAAGAGCCATATAAATCAAACTTGTCAATGCTGACAAGTTTTTTATCAGGATTTCTAGTTCTCTATAGTCTCCCAAATATCACCTAATCAGTATATATAATAAAGTCAATTTCCAAGCTGTTGCACTAAAAATAATGATATAAGTTTTCCTTTCTCTTTTATTATTAGAAAAGTTTTATCTGATTTATGTGGATGACTATGGTATGAAAAGGGAAGAGTGCATAAATAGGAAAACACAGTCCACTCTGCCTATAAACTTACATGCAGTACATTGCCCTAGGCACAGTGAAATGCATAAACAGTGGAAGAGTCCCTGATTCTTTGGGATTCTTTTTTTATGTCTTTTTTTTCCTTGGTTCTGGCATGAATAGGTAACCAAGAGCTTTAATGGAAAATAGCCACAGGTACTAAGGCAAAAAAAAACCTCAGAACACCTTTCCATCCCTACCTCCCCACCTCACAGAGATGCACACAAACATATATGCACACAATACCCATTAATTCCATTTTTCTCCCTCCTTTTACAATAAATTCTGAGTTATTTATTAATTTTGCTTGTGGTTTGCTCTCATGTTCATTTTTCATAGATGAAGCTGTGTGTATACTGCTGTTCTTGTAAAATTGACACAGCCTGATGAGGTTTTGGAAGGAGGAGGCTGTATTTTACGGTCTCTGCAGGTCAGTTAAGGGCCAGCGCCTGTAAGTTTTGAAAGGATAGAGAGTAGCATAAGGAGAATTCAAGTCCTGCCTAAAGACTGAGTTAACTGAACGGAAATGAAGACTGAAGAATTTATTATTAGCAGCAGCAGCTCTAGTAACAGGGTGCCTTAATTTTACAGAGCAACTTGACAATGAAATGTACTCCCTTCTTTTGTCTTTTTTCTTTTCTTTCTTACTAAGAATTTGATTCCAAAGACTTAGAGACTCTATTGTATACAGCATTTTCCAATAACACTCACAAAACAAAGCAGCACTAATGGGGAGAAGATGGAAGAAGGAAGAAGATAAATTTGTGGGAAATAGGGCTTGCATCAGTGTGACAACCAACACTTCTTGGAGTTTAACTTTTAAATAGAGGGCTTCTGTGCCAGTTCCCTAAAATTAAAAATGGATCCAGAGGAAATGACTTTCCAGAGAACAAGCCAGCCACTTTGGACAAACTGGACACAAGCCATCCACGCAGCTGCCTGTGGCTCCAGCCAATTGCTGGTCTGCATGCTGCTGGGGAGTCCTGTATCTTTCATAGAGCAAAGAGCATATGGGCCTTCCCACAGCTGACTCAGACAGAAGAGGAGGAAAAAGTGGCAGCAAAACACTGGAGCTTGCTTTGTTTAGTTATGGTGGTCAGGAGAACCTTAAATGCCAAGTAAATGTGCATAAAAAAAGGCAAGAGAGATTTCTACAGGAAGGCTGATGCTCCTCCTTACCCTGTAGCAGGGAACATATTTTGCGCAAGGCTGTCTGACTTTATCCAATGAACATTTCAGAACGGCTTCTATTCCTGTCCTCCGAGTAAACTCTAAGCCACATAAGGTGCAGCAATCTGTGCACGGCCAGCAGGAAAAGGTAGTGTTCATTTTTCTTCTGCTCTTACCTTTCCTGAAGCCATTCAGAACTGGAAAAAAAAACCTCAGTGATACTTTTATTGCTGGTCAAAAATAGTTTACTGGACATAAAAGGAAGAAAAGCTTTACAAGCCTGGCATGGAGCCTATATTGCGCAGCTCTTTCTGGCACAGTTTATAAACAGAGCTGCTCACCATAGACTGCTCTAATATCAAGGTTTCTTTGGAAATACACAGCATCTCTACTGATCACATAAGAAAGTGTTGTAATGCCAAACAACAGAGGTGGCTTGCATAATGCTGTCTAAATATGAGGAAGTAACTGAATTTTCAGCTCTTTATATTATGCCTAGATCACGTAGAAACTTGAACATTCAGTCCCATCCTTTTTATTTTGGATGATGTTAATGAAGCCTCACCTTCTACTTACAGAATATAAATAGTGGGGATGTTTTGTTTGGTTAGTTGGTCTTGTCATGGTTTGTTTTTTGTTTTGTTGGTTTTTTGTGGGTTTTTTCATTTGTTTGTTTCTAAACCTGTTCCTAATCTTTCTTGTTTTATGAATGGCGTTTGTATGGAAAGAATGCAAATCCTAGAGGAAGTTTTTCCCCTTTTTTTTGTCAGCAAACCACAAACTGTTCCTGTAAAGCCCAAATCTTAAGCAAGCAGGAACCCTACCCCATATTTCTAGACATGGATGCACAGAATAGTTAATAAATCAGTAGGTGTATAATCACTAAGTGTTAGATCCACAAATATGATCACAACAATGCAATCGTATTGGGTGTGTTTTTATAGTATAAGGCTTTTGCATTAGTTTTAGACTTTTGCATTTAGTTTTTTGCATTTCTTTAGAAGGCCTCATTTCTCCCTCCAAAGAAGAGGAATCAAAAAGTAGTTCTTCATAATAGTCTGAAGTTAGATTACAGTCTTTTTATACAAGTAAGCTTTTCATCTTTAAAGTAGAATTAGATGATGACCACATAGAAGATTTTACTCGGTGTAAAGGAATTGTAGCATATGTGATTCCATATTTATATGACTAATGAGTTAGGCTTTGTTTGTAATCTAGAAATGAGGTTTGATGTGAGAATCAGCTCTTGCTTTGCACATGTTTTTCCCTTATCTCTGCACAGTAATCCCACACATCTGACACGAGCCTTCTTTCTATCCTTCTTGGTGTTGCTGCTTAAAAATAGAGAGTCCTGCAACAAGCAATATTTTCCACCCGTGGTAATCTTCCTGCTGGCCCCACCACTGTGGTATTAGCGGTGTTTCTCCCTGGACAGGGGCACAGCAGAAAGCTGTGTGGGAAATGGCTTTGAGGCTGTCTTGGCATGGCATGTAAAGGACTGGAGCTTGTGAGGCTGCTGTGCCCCATGTTTCCAGTCCAGCACATGGAGTTGCAGGAAAAGGGTTGAGCAAAGAGTTTGAGGAACAATTGCAAGGTAGCAAAGTGTAGTGAAACCAAGGGCTTGAATTTGGCCTCCACAAAAACTGTTAGAGGTCATGGTAATATCGGGCTGAAGCTATGTCTTCAGTGACAGAAAAAGGAGAGGAAGAAATAGTGCGTACTTTTCCCGAGATAACAAATTTGTCTTAGCTATCTGGACATAAAATCTTATGCTAACAAGATTTCCATAGTGTATTTCACAAATTCAAAGCAATATTATGTACCCTTTCCTCATAGGTTCATCTTGCTTAGATTACAGCACAAGAAAACAAACTGCCATTATATTTGTTTGTTTGGGATTTTCACTGCTAGATGTAGCTTATATACACCAACAACATGTGTTGTTAGGAAAAAAAAAAGGTGGGATTTTGCTGGTTTATTCCTGTTGAAGGAAGAACACAGTTTCACTACCTCTGAAAAAAAGTCCCATATCTCTTTTTGGGGCTTCTGGTGTAATAACAAGATCAATTAAGTGGGCACCTTTATCCTCCTGCCTTATTTAAAAATAACTATGTTATTTTCTGTTCTTCTTCTCTCTACTATTTCTCCTACTTATCTGGTTACAAAATCTTCCTGAGTATCTTTCAACTGAATGAGTAATGAAACATTTCTTGCTGGCCTATTTTTCAGTCCTCTCCTTCTTCGAAAACATCTGTGGACAGTGATCTGTCCAGCAAAAAGTGTCTTTCTTATTTTAGGGGAAAAATATGTGAGATGAACTGTTGCCTAGTGTATTAGTAAAACAAATATAATATTCATGTACAAGTACTATAGCCGTAGACAGAAAAGTCTATAAAATTGTATGTATACACTTCAGCCATCCTCAGTACAATGAAGGATGGCGCCTGTAGGACTTTTTCTTAACTTTACCTATTCTCAGTTTTCGCTTTCTCAAGCCATGGAATTTGCACCATTTCCTTTGGGGAATAACTTCTATCTTAATGGATCCTGCTCCTTTTCCTACTTAAATGTAGCCTTTTTGGACTGCATCTCAATGTTATTAATTGATGGTCACTTCCCATCTGAATAATTTCCATTTGTTACATATTATTGCAATCCCGAATATACAGAGATTAAGAAGCTCTGAGCTCATTGCATCATCTCAGCTAATTTGAATTGTGCCCGAATTTCAAATCTTATCTTTTAAATACCAGTGGATGGCTTTAGAAGCAGGAACTCTGATTTTCTGGAGTAACTGGCACAGGATGGGCTAGGTCTAGGAAGTCTAACACCTTTGATAAAGTCATGCTGTAAGCTTCATTGAAGTGTCCTAAATCCATCCCACATTAGCAAATTTGGGTCAGAACTACTCTAAGCATAGTTTATTAATGTCGAGAAATAGATATTAAAATCCTCTGTATTATCGTAGCTGATTTCTACAAAGGCCTTGAATTCAAAATGCTATTATAGGAGAGTGTGCCGATTTTGTCTTTAATTAACCCATTAAGCCTTGTCCTGCCATCAGTGGATTATATAAATATAACCAGAGCAAACCTACCCTGCAGACAAGAGGGAGACTTGCTGCTCTTACTACATTCATGTTCTGGTTTGATATCCCCAGAGCCATTGTTCTCCTTTAGAAGATGATGAGCATTTCCTAACTTTATGACTTTGGGCTGAATTTTACAGCAGAAAAAACTGTCATAAAGTCTGCTGATTCCAGTTGAGATACAAACCTGATTTACAGGCAGCCCTGATCTATAGCCATTGGCCTTTTTGACTGGGAAATTTGGTCTCAAGAGTATGAGTTGAAAAATAGTATTAACAAGACCTGAAATAAAACTCCATCTTCCCAAGCTCTTACAGAGAGCAGTATAATTCTAATTAAATGTCTCTGAAGAACTAAAAAAAACTGTTTAAGGTTGCAAGTGTGTTTTAATTGTGCTCTCTGTTCCTCTGGGAGAATTCCAGCTGAACAAGAGCCTTGTGAGAAAGCTCAAGCAACTGATCACTTTAACCATACTGCAACTAAATTAAGCATCTGAAGATCTCATTTTGTCACTTTGCTCCCCCTACAAATGCTTGTGTTTAAGATGTCAAAGCTGTGTCTTAACTATAAAGGGAGAGAGGGTTCTGAGATAAACAAGCATTTTGGGAAAGAAAAACAAAAGAGTCATTTATCTCTCAGATTGGGACAATTTGCCATGCTCCTGCTGCTATGAGAAATATTCTTCACACCAGGTCTTCTCAGGAGATTATCCACAGGGAGAGGAAAGTGTTTCCCACAGTGTCAGAAAGTAAAAAAACAGCCGACAAGTATCAAAACAACCCTCCCTGAGGCCTGTTGGGATGAATTTTTTGGGAATCTTATGATGGTTAGAACGAGGTTGGAGGGAAGGAGAAGGAGATTTAGAAGAAAAATTACCTTTTTAATGGAAAATCTCCTTTCTTGGAAGCATATATATGTATAGGATGCGATATGCCACTCTTGCTAATGCTTACCTTGTCACTAACAAATGAAGCCTGCCGCTTGCAACCAGGAATTTTCAAATATAAACACTATAGGCGAGCTGCTGAACAGCACTGTGTGAACAGCCTGCTGCCAGGGCTGCTGCTGCTGCTGCTGGAACTGGTGCTTGGAGACCTCTTAAATGTGTGCCACTGTCTTTCTGTGCTCCCCCTGTGCCCATTCTTTCTTGTGATGACCAGCTAACTTGAGTATCGCAAATCTACTCGGGGTGCATAACCTGTCACAGCTTTGTCTAAGATTTCATGTTGCCCTGGAAATATTTAACTTCTGAAAATCATTATAAGCATATTTCAGCAGGCAAAGTGTATTTCCAGCAACTTAGGAGACATTTGACCTACCTCACCAGTTTCCTGCTTGTGCTGCTCTTGTAAAGAGGCTGCTGGTAGGTTTATATTTGCTATTTAAGTACCCACAATTGTACCGAAATTTTTATGGTCATGCAAATGAATGAAGATTGAAATCCATTTTCTTGATTACCCCCTCTGTGAGCTCACAAGAGCTAAGATATCTTGCTTACTTGCCATAATCTTATAGCTCATGAAAAAAAGCTCACAGTCTGCATAAATTAGATGTACTATATAGAAAGGGCTAATAAGGCCTGAGGGCTTGCTGCTCAGCATGGAGTTCAGCCACCTCAGCTTTCCAACACTGAGTTAGGGTATGAGCTCCATATCCCATACTGCGATTGCTTGACTATCTCTCACTTTCTTTCTCCTGAAGATTGCTTCTTGTCGCAAACGTGCTCTGATAGCTGGGAGCATTTAACCTTTATTTACTCAGTAACAGACCTCAGGACTTTGATTTGCATGTATGAATCATTACTGGATGACCATGGCTCTGCTTCCCGCTAAGATTCCTTAAAGCAGACCTTCAGTGGTAGCTGGTGGCAGCTGACTTAACTCCAGCATGAAGTTTGCTCAAGTCACATTCATTGAGGAGCTGGCCCCACCTGCTCTCTGCCAGAGGAGGCCATGGTTATGACTACAGGGCCTTGATGAGAAGAGGGAAGACCGGCAATTCTTTCTCACTTCCAAATTATTCTTACGTGTTGTAAAAAAATACATATGTCCAAAGGTATGTTTTTTATTCACAAAGGCTCTGCATACCAGTTATCATCTGTACATTGAAGAAAATATTACGTGATTTTGCAGAGTGCAGCCATAATTGTTGTCTCTGTGTGGTTAGAGAGCAGATTACTAATGTCAGGATGCATCTTAAATTTGTCCTTTGCTTTGTACTGCGCATTCAAGAAACAGAAATGGGATTACCCAAAAGGGTCTTGATGCTGATCCTTTCTCACCTTGTAACTTCCTTGAAATGGTTCATTTCCCAAAGAATTTTACAATCTGAGTGTTCCACTACCGTTGCTTTTGCAGTACTGCACATTTCCACCCTGCTCTATTTAGTAATTGCTCTTATTGCAATTACTATTTAGTAATTGCTCTAATTGCAATTATTACTATATTATACATATATAAATACATATAAACATTTATATTATATATATATATATATATACGACATATACTATATATTTGCATTGTCTTCTTGCAGCAACGCTGTGTTGATCCTGGGAATCTGCCTGAGCCTGCAGTGAGCCAATGGACATTGTAATATGACTGTTAAGACTCATGCAGATGTTGGCTTGGTCTCAGGCAGTGCAGAGAGGTGCCCACCACCTGCTCTCAGAATGATATTTGCTTATGGATGCTGACTCTTCTCTGGGACACTCAGCTGTTTCATGGTCCCAGCTATAAATCCGATGCTTACACCATTCTTCTCTTTAAAGAAATTATCATTAACAATACTTAAGATTCATAGCGCTCTATTGTAAGCGTTGATAGGTCTAGAGGCAATTTTCACTTCCTATTAATGTCAGGCATAAACCTGATGAGTTCATTAACTGGATTTATGCGGTTTGTTGGTGATGACAAGAAAAATATTAAAGCTCAACTTAACACCTTTTTTCATGGGTACAGAACAGGCTGAGCTTTTGATTTGTTTATTTGAACTTCAAATCACTGCATATATATGTATGTTTATATATATAAAATTTGCTTCTGTGTGGATTATGTGCTCTTAATAAGTATTAACAACATTAATCTCTGTATATTTTGATTGAATTTGACTGTGAAAGGCAAAGAAGGTCTTGTTCGAAGTTTTGACAGTAGGTTTCTGATGCTCGTTGGAAGAATCATGAGAAGCTTCATATCCCAGTTCTAAGACCTCAAGCTGTGCAAAAGCACTAAAAGCCAAATGCCACACTTAGGGCAGAAGGATCCCCAGCAATACAGGTTGGTCATGGAGCGGCTTTGTATGTGGAGAGTCCAGTCCTGCAGTGTGCCCTGGCAGCTAAGGACAAGCTGGGCAGTCCCTGCCAGCACACAGCCTGCATGTCCAGCAATGGGTTCTTTCTCTTTTACGAAGCACTGTGCCCAGTTTTGGGTACATAGATGGGGTTTTTTACCTTTAAAGTGAAAAACACTGGAGAATTTAATTCCAAACTTCTGCTGCTAGAAGGGACATCATAGAGAATACCAAGTGGTACTTCCCTCAGAGGGACACCGCAAAAGGGAAACAAGCAGTGCTTAAAAGCTACAGGATTGCAAGATCCAACTGGATAAAACAGGGCAGGTGGAGAAGGATAACCCTGCTAAGGATAGTCAAGCATTACATCAGTGTCCAGAAGGTCATGAAATCTCCATCCTGGGGGATCTTCATAACTCAGCTGTCAAAGGCCATTGGAAACTTGATCTAGTTTTGAAATTAGGCCTACTTTGAACACAGGGCTGGACTAGAGATTTCCAGGTGTCCCTTCCAACCTCAATTTTTCTATTGGTTTGTGAGTGCTCGATGTTTCACCAAGCTTTTGGCATTTTTAAATCTCCCTTTCTGGACACACAGAAAATAATGTACATGGCTCTGGGATAAGACCCCTGGGTGATGTTAGCATTTAATCTCTCACTAGCAGCATTGGTGTTGCACCAGAAACACTGAATCGGAGATCATAAGAGCAATGTCAGCCTTGGGTAGTCAAGTATTCATAAAGAAAGGGTCTTGTCTTGCAGCTACAGGTTTTCTACTTCCTCCAATGCTGTGTTCTCCAAGCCTGCCTTTGAACTCACAATTTCTTATGGCAATTAACCAGACCTCTGAGTTGCCCCAGTTGTGTAGTCCCAGTGTGGAGAGATAAAGGACAATAGCTTGAACTGAAATTACTAATGCTCTTAGCAGGGCAAGGATAAAATGACCAGCAATTGAAAATAAAGGCCATTTTATGCAGCCTAATCAGAGGATTATATTGGGAGAACATGCACTTGGCGTGAAAATAAAACAGCAGTTGAAGGATTTTGTCCCTGGAAAATTCCAAGCCTTCCATCTGAAACAATGTATTTTTTCATATGTGATTTCCAGTACCATAAACATCTGGTGAATTGAGGTTTGCTCAGTATATCAGTATGGAAAGTGCACAAACTACCACTGGTCCATTGAAAAAAAAGAAAAGAAAAGAAGCAATTTAAAAAATTATAGTGTCATTCATTTGAAGGAACCTACCATTTGAAATTTGAGGGGAGGAAAAGAGAAGAAACATCCAATTAATTATTTCAAAACAATTTTGGGAAATGAAAGATTTTAATACATTTTTAATTTAAAAAAGCCTCACCAAAATTTTTCTGGCATTTATAGTCTTTCCCCAAAATATTTTTTAAAACATCTTCTAAAATAACTTTTCAATCACATACTATCTGAAAACTCTCTTAAGAATACAAATCTTATGCCATTTAATAAAGCACCAGTACAGCAATTTATTGAAATAAAATGTTTATTTACCTATAGCATCTGACAACAGAATTCACTTGGGTAAAATTTCAGTGTGATTTATCCCCTGAGCTTCACTAAATATTGCTGCAGCTGCATGTTTTAGGCCATTGAACAGCAAAGAAAAGAGAGACATTAATTGTATCTTTTACCATGGCCAAGACATACATTTACTAGATTACAGCAATCAAATAGCATGTATGTCCTTTAAAAAAAAAAAACAACAAAATAAGTCTGTCTACCAAAAAACGCTTGAGTAGGGGATTGTGTACCATATATTTCCCTTCTAAAAGACCTTGTCATCCTTTATACCAGTTGTCATACTGTCAGTTCTAAGTTTGATTAATGTGGAGGAAAATAGAGGGGAAAGTAAGCAGCAGAAAGAAATTCTGCACCCAGGTAATGGCTTTGGCAGGGGGGCGGGGGGTTGGCGACAGATACAGTGAGTGAGGATTTCAGAGAGAGGAATACTGATATGACCATACATCCAAAATGGGCAGCTAATGCAGGACTGATCAGACTTATTTTTTTCAGGAGCTAGCTGACTCAAACCAGTGGATTTGATTTAGCTGTGTCTTCTGCCATTTCTATGGGCATTTAATTTGGTAAGGCGATATCCCAAAATGTTTCTACCTTTTTGTCTTTGCTTGCTTCTAATTCTCTCTTCTAGTTATGCCCAGATAAGCTGGAAGCGGTTGGAAGCTAGAGGAAGAGTGTAAATCACTTGGAACATTGACCAGCATTCTTTAAATATACAGGCATTGTATATTCTAATAACCTTCTGGCTTTGCCACAGTCTTCATCACCTCCTAGGCCTTTTCCCTATTATTGTTTACGTGTCACTTACTATAGCAAAGCAATCTGACTAATTATCTTTGCTTCTTTCTTTACTTTCAAAGAAAATCATGAGAAAAGAAAGAAAAAAATATATAGTTGTTTTCTTCTTTCTGTCTGTGACATGGTATTTGTGTTTAAAGGAAACAGTTTCTGGATCCTTGTCTGGCCACTGATGATTAAACCTTTACCAGAGAAGGAATGGCTTGATTGATGGGACTTTGTAGATATGTGTCATGCAGTGAGCACTTTTGCCAGCATGCTTTCTAGAAATTATTACAGCAATGGGACTTTTCTGCATGTTCTTGCAAGGTTATAAAATGCAAAGTTTATAAGCTTGATTCTGGTGTCATTTATGGCACTGTACCACTGCTGACAATTTAAGGAAAAAAAGCAGATGCATGCTGGCATGAGCAAGAATAGAATCAGTTCTGTCTGTGAAGCTCTTGCCATTGTGTATCTTAAAACTTTCTCAGTTGTCTTCACAAACTCTCCCTCTGTAATGCAATGAGACACCCACCCGGGCTGGAAACTCTGAACAGAAACGGTGCTATTCAACTCTCCTAACTTTTTACAGTCAAATAGATGGAAAGTCTTTGGGACTTTTTCTGTAATGAAGAGCTTTAAACTAGATTGAAAGGGGGAAAGGGACACAACCAGGCTTGCTAAAGATAAGCCTGGGGGTGTATTACAGGTGGCACACCAATGTGTGAGGGATGGTGCGCAGGCAAGGCCCTTCAGTCTGGTATATGGAAGTAGGGAATGGAGATCCATGCAGGAGCAAAGACAAAATTATTATCGATGTGCTGGAAATCACAGGAGAGTTTTAGAATTGTCACGTGGGAATTACAGCTTCTCCTGCCTAAAGGGTGGTGGGATCAATAGTCCAGGTGAAGAGCATCTACACCAATATACACAGCACGGACAGCAAACAGGAAGAACTGGAAGTCATGGTGCAGTAGGAAAATTGGCTGCCACCAGAGAGACACAATGGAACAAGTCCCACAGCTGGAGTGCTGCCATGGATGTCTATAAACTCTTCAGAGGGAATCAGCGAGGAAGGAGAGGATGGAGAGTGTTGAATGTCTGGAGCTAAATGATGGAGATGATAGGGATGAGTGTTTATGAGTGAGAATCAGGAGGAAGGCCAACACGGCAGATATCCAGGTGGGAGTCTCTTACGTACCATCCAGCCACAATAAAGGGACAGGTGAAATACTCCATATGCAACTGGGAAAAGTCTCGCAGTCGTTAGCCCTTGCTCTCGTGAGGGACTTCAACTTACCAGATGTCTGCTGAAAATACAATAGAGTAGAGAGTCTAAGAGGTTCCTGGAATGTGTGGAAGTTAACTTCTTTACACAGCAGGTGAGTGAGCCAAGTAAGGAAGGCCCATTGGACCTGCAGTTTGTTAACAGAGAAGGGCTGGTGGGTGATATGATGCTCAGGAGCCATCCTGGACACAGAGATCACAAAATGATAGAGTTTTCAGTTCTCAAGGAAGTCAGAAGGGGAGTCAGCAGAACTGCCACCTTGGCTTCCAGAGGGCAGCCTGACTTCTTTAGGAGCATGGTTGACAGAGTCCTTTGGGAGGAAGTTCTGGGGGGCAGAGGGGTTCAGGAAGGTTGGACATTCTTCAAGAAGCAAATCTTGCACAGGAACAAACCATTGCCATGTGCCCAAACATAAGTCAACATGTAATAAGGCTGTGGCTGGAACTCAAGGAAAAAGAAAAAAAAAAAAGGAAAGAAAAAAAGGAAAAAACAAAAATAAATTTAAAAAGGAAAAAACAAACAAAGAAAAAAACCAAAAACAAAAACAAGTGGGCGGGGAAAAAAAACAAAACCCCCCCAGAATTTATGACCTTTGGAAGAACAGGCAGTCAGTTCAGGATGATTACAAGGGTGTTTTGAGGTTATGTAGGGAGAAAACTACAAGGGGCAAAGCCCAGATAGAACTTAATCTGGCTATGGTTATAAAAGATAAAAAAGAGTGTTTCTATAAGTATGTTAGCAACCAAAGAAGAATCTCCTTCCTTCATTGGATATTGGGGTTTGCTTATCGACAAAGGATGAGGAAAAGGCTGAGGTACTTAATGCCTTCTTTGACTCAGTCCTTATTGTAAGACAAATTATTCTCAGGGTACCCATCCCACTGAGCTGGAAAACAGGGACAGGGAGCAGAATAAAGCCACCATATTCCAAAGGCAAATGGTCAGTGACCAGCTAAGCCACACAGACAGACAAGTCCATGGGCCCTGATGGGCTCTACCTAAGTGTACTGAGGGAGCTGATGGAAGAGCTTGCCAAGGCACTCACAATCATTTATGATCAGTCCTCATCAATCAAGGAGGTCCCAGTAGACTGGAAGTCAGCAAATATGACCCCCATCTACAAGAAGGACCAGAAGACAGTTCTGGGGATTGTCAGCCTCTGTGCCAGGAAGAACACGGAGCAGATAAACTTGAGTGCCATGACGTGGCATGTACAGGACAACCAGGGGATCACTCCCAGTCAGCAACAGTACAGGCTTGGGGAAGACTCACTCGAAAGCTTCCCAATGGAAAAGGACCTGGGTGTGTTTGTTGACAGCTGGATGAACATGAGCTGTCAGTTGTATCAGAAATAGCGTGGTCAGCAGGACCAGGACAATGAGCATCCCTCTATGCTTGGCACTGGTGAGGCCACACTTTGGATCCTGTGTCCAGTTCTGGGCCCCTCACTACAAGGAGAACATTGAGGTGCTGGAGCCTGTCCAGAGAGGGCAACAAAGTTGGTGAAGAACCTGGAGCATAAGTCTGATGAGGAGCAGCTGAAGAAGGTGAGGCCGTTTAGCCTGGAGAAAAGAAGGCTCAGTAAGGAGCTTATCACTCTCTACAACTGCCTGAAAGGAGGCTGTAACAAGGTGGGAGTGTGCCTCCTCTCTGGTAACAACCAATTGGAGGAGAGGAAATGGCCTCACATTGCAACAAGGGAGGTTTAGATTGGATGTTAGAAAAAAATCTCTTTTTGGAAAGCGTTATCAAGCATTGGAACAGGCTACCCAGGGAAGTGCTGGAGTCACTGTGCTGGGAGGTATATGAAAGAGATGTAGATGTGGCATTTATGGACATCGCTTAGTGATGGACTTGGCAGTGCTGGGTTAGTGCTTGGACTTGATCTGAATGATTCTGTGAAAATCAAGGAGTGGTTTTCATACAAGGAACTATTTAATAGCTTGGAATTCTTCAGCCTGGAAAATAGAACAGCTGGTTCAGGCTGAGACAGCTGATCAGTGTGAGAGTAAACATCTATAAAATTGCAGACTGGATGTGTGTGGTTGATTGCTCAGTATCTTCCAACACATGACCTAGGGGGAGTTAAATAAAAACACCAAGTTCAAAACAAACAGAAGAAGGTGTTTCTCAGCATGTCAGGTTAGCTGGGCAATTCTTTGCCACAGCAATTGGGGTAGCTAAAGGTTGGACTGGGTTCAAAAACAGATTAAGTTTATGGAAAGGGAAATTTTACCTATATAAAAAGCTACACATGTTTTCAGGTAATCTGTAGCTGCAAGTTCTTGAAGGCTGAAGGAGTATTTCAGACTAACACATGTAAATTTATTATTTTTGTATTCTGAGTGCTTTCTTTTGGCTACTGTGGCAAATACACTGGGGCTGAGTGAACCATTATTCTGATCTATGCCTGTGCTTATATTCTTGTCTGGGATGTGTATTTACTACCAGTCAAATGGATATGTTATAGAAGTTTTGTTATGAAGACACTGAATTGGAGCTATCATATCCTTTCTCTTACCAGGCGAAGTAGATGGCATGTGAAAAAATACACAATGGTATTTTGCTCTCCAGTCCTACTCTAAAATATTTAACCTATTTACTTATTTTTAAAAAAAAAAACTATCCTTTATATACATGCCTGTGTTGTACAGTAAAGAACAGAAACATATTTCCAAATGATAGGAAGTTGATATAACTGAAATTCGCTTCACAAAAGAAGTATGGATTTTTTTGTAGAGGTGACTAAATTATGACATTACTAATTATTTTTTTAACATAGTGAATCCTCTATTAAGTAAATTTTAAAATAAAGGCTGGGCATTTTTAAAAAATTTGCAGTGCTAGTCAACTGGAAGTTGAATTTTTGATGTAGGGTTTTTTAATGCAGATTTCCTAGTGTGTCAGCAGACTTCTATCAGACCATTTTTGGCTTTAAAAATCAATGAAACAACTACTCAGAATTAAAATTAGTTTCAGTTCTCAGAAAGGAAATAGAGGCTCAAGGAGATCAAGTGATGAACCCAAGTTTGATTTGGGATAGACACTCCCTTTTTGACAATAGCTTAGTGCTTTGATGTCTAGATTAGGTATCCTCTTGTGAAGAGCTTTACAGGTCTGTAAGAAGCTCTTCAATAAAGGCTTGACTAAAAAGCATATACTTAGCTTCTCAGAGATTGCAAGGAAGCACAGTATTCTCAGTGCAGACACACAGATTTATACCAGCCAAAGAGCTGGTTTATAAAAATCTGTCAAGGACACTGTGGTAAAAAGGCATCATTCTAAATTGTAATTGTTTTCTGTGCTAATTTGTAATAAGTAATCTAGAACTAGGCTGAGACAGCATTATCTCCGATTTTGTGAGCTAATCTCCAATCTGTAAAACATGCTCTGTTTGGATTATCTACAGGGTGCACATTTCTCAGTGAATTTGTTTTCTTTGAGTAATGGGAATACATTCAAGGAAATTAATTTGCAAACAGATACAGTTGCAGCTGGATGAATGGGTTCTCTCTTTGCACTTGAGGTGTAGTGTGGTTGGTATCTCAGCTGCCGGCATGCACAAGAATCTTTGGATTGCTTGCCAGCAATTTTACTATAATATTCTCTGGAAACTTATGTGACACCTTTGTAGTCTGAGGAGATACAACCCCCCTTCCTGCCACCTTGGAGCTTAACTAATTTGAGTTGGAGAAAAGGGGAGAAATATCATACAGTAGCATATTTCTCTTAATGCACCTGCAGACTGTAGCATATATGTGACTGCCATGCCAGCAATGATTTGTCCCCATCATGCTTTTTTCATTTCAAGTCTTTCCATGGTCCTGCTGTGGAAATGCAGCACAGAGCTGGTTATGACCCAGCTGATTTTATTTCACAGCATTGGCTCTGGTGTGGTTGCTTTCATGTTTATACTCTAGGCAAACTGGAAACTATGCATCTCTCAAAGTCTGGAGTTGAACACAAATAATGACCAAATATTTTGCTGCCTGAAGGGAGAAGTAAAAAGCCACCTCATTATGCTATAGAATCACACAACTCTGATTTGTCTATAACAACAAAATAACAGTCAGAAGTGATATGTAAAGGAAGGGAAAAGGATAGTTCATTACAATTGTAGAAGGCAGGGAAGTAATACAAAGAATTGGGTTAAAAACCATATTTGAAAATTGAAAGATTGTACACATCTATGAGTAGAAAAGTGAATCTTTGAAAACATGACTTCCTGAAGATCCCATATCTTGTTCTTTTAAGCTCTCGCTGTTCTTTTACTAACCTTCCTGTCAATAGCTGTACTGATGGAGGGGAAGAATTGGGAAGTTCATTCCTGTTTTAAGCTCTGTGAAAGTGGTATTCCTGATGCAAAACAAACAGCTCTGGCTTCTGTCACAAAGCTCTTGTTCTTGATTAGGGCTCAATTTTTAATGGAGATAGGGCTGAGAAAAGTTTGTTTCAAAGTAAAAGCCTGGTGGCAGACTTAAGGGCAGGATTCCTCTTGCTTAGCTGAGGTATCTTTAAAAATGTGTCTAGTATAAGCTGGTTATCCAAGCTCCCTCTGTGCTTACTTTAGAGAGAAAGGCTTCTCCAAAAGGCATTTTTTCCTACTTTAAGATAAATGTCTCAGTTAGCAAGATGACTAATTTCCATAAAATGCCTATATCTGCCCTCTGGCAAAAATCAGAGGCCTGACAACTAGATTAAACTAAATGTGTAGTCACTGGATGGCTAAGGTTAGGTGAGACAAATCCCATCATTAGCCAGAAGCATAGAGCATAACTTGATTTATAACTTCCCGGTTTTTTTTTTTTTTTTCTGTTGTGTATGCAGCAGGGAAAACGATTCTTAGGAAAGAGTGAAGACATCTGAAA
Source organism: Acanthornis magna (assembly GCA_036785705.1). Classification (NCBI taxonomy): domain Eukaryota; kingdom Metazoa; phylum Chordata; class Aves; order Passeriformes; family Acanthizidae; genus Acanthornis; species Acanthornis magna. Next base: position 13,277,592 of record JAWUZG010000025.1, read on the forward strand.
TAGACAGTCCTATAATTTTTGTTTCATTATCTTTTGTACAAGAGAAAAATAAAGATCTTGGAGTCTATTTCTCAGCTAGGTCAGATGCTGAGGTGGTGGACACCATGAAGAAGTCGTGGGTGGTGTTCATGTTGAGAGGCACCAGGAAGAGCTGTCAAGTGAGTCAGGTCCCACTATGCTAAGGAACAAAAGTCTGAAATGGAGAGGCCAACTGCAGACACTATGGGAATCTGTAAAGACCCTTATTAAAACAAGTTTCTCAGAGTCCAAATAGAATAAATCCTTTCTACCAGGAACTAACAGAGCCAGGATATAGCCTAAGTTAAATCTTTTGTGTTTGTGTGTGTGTATATGTGTGTATGTATATATACACACACACACAAATATAAATAAGTGTTTCTGTAGTTGTCTGAAGATAAAGAACAAACATTAATCTCAATGCTTAAGAAAAATTATTTTACCAAAAAGCATTTCATTCTGTTTGGTTGGATAAAATTGCTTTCCCATCTAGACTGGGGTCAATTTTTCAATTTGTATAAATAAACGTACTTCTATGAAATGAAAGTAATTCTTGTGCCTTCCCCCTTCATTTTTCAAAATTCTTTAGTCTCATACTAGTACTAAAAAAGATAAAATGACATCTCATGTCCTTGAGAGATTTAAGGCCATTGCATTTAGCTATATCTAAAGAAAAAATTTATTCCAGGGGACCCAATTACAGTATCTTTATCCCTGCAATACAATTAAAGCATGTCTCCATTTCTGTGCTGTAGAAGGGACCTAAATTCTCCCTTCAACCATGCTAAAGCCTCTTTATTCAAGGTTATAACATGGTTTGGGAATATGATTGAGGCTTTTGACACAGTAGAAATGATTGTCCTCTAACCATATTCAGGTCGTCTTTGAAGCTGCCCATGGAACCGAGCCTGTGACCTTCACGGGAGCACAGATACCCTTTGACATCCTGCTCTGTAATGTCATGGTGTAATTGCAAGGGTCACTTTGGTTGCCGACAAATCTGAAGGCTGAGGGGGATCCAGTAATGTTGTGCTGTAAGTGAGGTGACAATGAGTACAGCTCCTGGAGCTGAACCTGTTATAAATGTCTTGTAGTGTAATGTGAGGGACAAGCGGAAAGTTTGTAAATTTATATCTAATTAACTAGAAATCAAGAAAGGAAAACTTTGCCCAGTCTGATCTCCTCTACAGTGGAAATGGATGTGGACTAGACAGTCAGGAGAGAACTGAAGTCTTCTATGAAGTAGAAGGCAGGTCTGTGCAATTATATTCATTCTACAGAATTTGAGGGCAAAACAGTACAGATTTTGTGATGTTAAAACCTTTCATGAAGCAGCTGGTGTTTCTCTAATTGTTCACTAAGGTATAAAACGCTTTTAAAGTATAGCAGAAAACGAATTAATATTTTGTCCTGACACTTTCTAAACAAATAGTATCATATTTACAAAGTTTTTTCATATTTTCCTTTAATTCCATTAGAAAACTTCCAAGTGTGTTTTAAACGGATTAATATACAAGACTGCATGTATTTTCTCAAAGAGAAAACTTTCATTTCATCTCAATAGTGTTGAACTCTATTTGCTCAAAAATTAATTTAAATTGTAAAATTCCCACTCACATGCTTAAGCAAATTATTTAAATGAAAGAAACACTATTTCAATAAAACAAAAGTGTATTTACCACAATTAATTATTGTAGGCAGTAGCTACAGCTCTCACTTAAAGTACTCCTACCCATGTTGACTGATCTGCCAGATTGCATGTGTAATGTTACAGGGAGCTTCATCAGTTTCTGTTTCTGAGGAAGGTAGGCTCTACAGAAGTTGTTTTTCTGTAGCACCAGTGCCACAGAATATTGATTAGTTTACTTGAAACTGTGCTAGCAGATTTCTTAGGACTTCCTTAGCACAAGAAGCTGAAGATTCAGGAGAATCAGAAGGTACTCTGTGGATTCTCTGGGTCTTTCCACCTTGGTTCCAGTGCATCTATTCATGCACATTTGTACATCACAGGTTCATCACACATAAAAAATATCATTTTATCATTTCTGTCATTGAACAAAGAAGAAAAAAGCTAATGCTCTTCCATACACACCTTAATGTCCTGTTGCAACTTTATTCTTAAGCAAAGAATAAACAAAACTAAATGTACAATGCGACATCACTAAGATCAACTTAATGATATTTGACAACCTGCCAAAAGGCAAGGAAGAGGGACAGGACAACAGACTGTAAAACTGCACAATAGCTTCTGCTGATCTGCCAAAAAATATGTTCAGCCCTTCTGGGAAAAGGTTTGGCTTAGCACAAAAGTGATGCTGTTGTGCTTTCCATGAGTTGTCTCCAGAGAGTTGGTGGGATTTGCATGTGATGAAAAATAGCCTCTGATTATCCTGCCAGAGAGGGAAAAAGGGATAGAAGGCTTGGCTGGAGTATAGAAAATTAATCAGGTCCCTGTAAAAATTAATCAGTCCTGCCTCTTCATCCTGTCCCCTAACATGAGGAATAAAGTACATTTTAGTGAACTGCAGTACTGAAAACACAGGGGGCCAAACACAGCTGAATAGTATTTAGCCGCACATGTCAGTCACCAAATATCATGATCAGGAAGTCTCGTCACAATGGGGAACAGTTTTAGTAGAGCAACTTCATGAAATTTACAGTAAACATTTACGCCGGTGCAAGCAGAATTGGTAGGAAGGCTGAGTACCAGGCTGAGCAAAGAGTAGGGTCCACCGAGCAGAGAAGCCTTCAGCCTGCTCAGCCCCATCCGTGTGAGGTCAGCAGCCCCTGTCTGTGCTGGGCACACCAGCCCACTGCTCTGCCTCGCCTCTCCACGTGTGCTGCACTGGCTGCCAGCTGCTGAGACAGCCCACAAGGCTGCCCTGGTGGCAACAGAGACCTCTCATTTCCTGTGCTGAAACATGAAGCAGATAAGAAAAGACTTCTTTACACCACGGAGGATGCACACACTCCTGCTCCCAGGAGGGAGCACACCGAGTGGGGCTGGCTCCTGTCAGAGTGAACACGCAATGTTTCTACAAAACAGATTTTGCAGTATCACTTTCCCTCGAGAAACATGCAGAGATTCTTACATGCTAACTGCTAGATCTTTAAAACAAGCAAAAGCAAACAACCAACCCCCCCCCCCCCCCCAACAAACAAAACAGACACTATCTAGCTATTTATTTCTTCTCTAGGATGAGACAGGACTGGGTAGAGGGGGAAGGGATCAAGGGCTTGTGTAGGGTTTTTTTCCTTTTTTGTAAGGCACTGGGAACAGCAAGGGATAGAGCTATTTACAATGTGAAATAAATGTGCAGCTGTGTATAGTAGTAACTGGTAATAGACAAGAGACTATAAAGGGTGATGGGCTGGGGAAGGTGATAGGGGAAAAGAGCCTGGTGTACTGACTGGGGAGAGAGGTTTTGGGAGCCCTGACAGAAGCAGTGGAATAAGGAAGAGGAATTGTAGTGGAAAGGAGAGAGATGGAAAGATAATGAGAATTTGGGAAGCAGGAAGGTAGTTAAACCTATCCAAGACAGCAAGTAGAATGGAAAGTGAGAAGAGCAAATGAGATTGAAAAGCTCTCACTGATTCGTGTCAGGGAGAGCATGTATGAAACTAAAAGGAGAAAAATGAGGAAAACAAGATGATTACAGATATTTCTAAAACAGCTTAATGGCAAGTATAAATCATTTTGCTTATATACGTGTGCATATGCACACACGTGTGTTAAATAAAATAAGGCATTCCCTGTCTCAGAAATATTTCCTTCATTGTTAGGGTCTCCCTTTTAAGGCTATAGAATGTGATAAGGAAAACTATATGGAACAGACACTTCATGGTTGATTCCATCCCTTTATCTCTCCCTGCTATTCAACATCTTTCATTCCGTATGATAGTTTTTGCAGATTTGCACAACCATTTGAGATTCTGGGTTTTTCATGTGAGTGCCAGTGCAAACCACTCCATGCTACATAGGGATAACTGGTTCTGACAGCCTCCAGGTAGGGTTTCCTCTCTCTCCATATCCTCAGTATGTAAATGAGATCCCTGCTAGATGTCCACAGATGATGTGAAATTGAGATAGATTACTTGTTGACAAACAGTTCCTGCTTGGAACTATCACCTCTTTGCAGAACATGGGGAGTTTAGAGTAAAAAAAATATCGAAATTCAGGTCACCTTTCATTTTGGTTTTACCAAGAAAAAAACCAAACAGACAAGAAAATTGTACTGACAAAACCAATACTGGTTTGCTCGATCTGTATTTATTGGGTTCTGAAAATAGATGGAGCATTCAGAGCTCTCCCATGCACTAGTAGCAGGCAAAGTTCATACACATCAGATCTCTCCCTCCTCTTCTCACCTTTGGACATTATAATGTAAAAGCCACATAAATAGAAATAAAGCTTAAAAAAGGCCTGCAAAAATCCCCAGCAATATTTTAGCAACCTCTATATGCCTCTCAAATCTGAATTTTTTTTCTAAGCTGTGAAAGGGTGTTTCTGAGTTCTACAACCAATTTGCAAAAGAAAATAAACAACTGTTATGTCTTGGTACATAGACACTGAATATTCATAGAAGACAATATTTTGGGCTATATGATCAACTCTGTTTTTCAGAGTTCAAAATGAAATGCACGCTATCATTACATCGGAAATCTAGTTGAGATATCCCTGCTCCAATAACCTTTGCATCCTTAGCTGGCTGCTCCACTGTGTGCTCAGACCGTATCCCAACTTGATAACCTGGTTTCTTTTACTTTGCTCTAGGGTTATTCAGGGCTTTTTTAAATGTGTAAGTGTGTTTATTTATATTTTTTATCATTTGTTTAGAACCTTTGGCCACATCATTTATTCATAAGTAATCGCATCTTAACAGAAGAAACCTGAACTGGTAGGCCAAGTGCTTCTTACCCAATTGCAACACAATGCAAAATATTTCACAGGCATAAAATTATGCTAAAGGGGTGTTAGTGTTTCAAAGTCACTCAGAAGTGAGGCAGTAAAATCAATTGTTATCCACAACTTTATTTAGTTTTGTGAATTAATTGTTATGGGTAGTGATATCCTTTCACATCATTACCAAATAGAGTTTTCAAAGGATTCCTGCTCCACTTGTATATAGGCTGTGGTGTGCCCTGGAAATGAGTTGAAAATCCATAGCAAAATTGCACCTTTTCTCCCAGCACCCTTGCTTCTTTGTTGTGGGAAATCAGAGGTAACAGCAGAATGAAATAAGGGGCAAAGAAAAATGACATAATCTTGTGGTTAAGGAAGCTGAAGGGCATCTAGAAATTCCAACATAGTCTCAATTATATCCACAGTCCCAGCATGATATTTTGACCAGAAATGTTTGTCTGTTTTGGTATGACTCTCTTTTTTTTTTTTTAACAGTGTTGTTTGAAATTTTGGTCCTGGAATCTTATCAGTAGAAGTGCTGTTCTTTGACTAAGTAGGAGTCTGCACAGCACTGCAATCTTCTTACTTTCATCTCATTGAAACTCATTCTCCCGCTTATTAAATACTACACTGAACTCACAAAAGTGTTGAGAACTATTATTTATGAAACACTAAAAAAAAAATATATAACAGAGCTGACATAGAAAAAGGCCTAAAGAATTCATTGTTCAATTAAAATTTGGGTCTCGTTAAGTACGAGTTGCTCATTCATGATTTTCAAAGCAAAAGTGCCAGCATCTGCAGAATCAGTGTTCTCTATGAGCAAATATCCATTACTTCAACATTTTTCAATTGTTTCTCAGGGAAAATCTAAACAATATATCCCTTCAGCTTCAAACCACATAATGTGGAATACTGTCTTAAAGGAATTGTAATTTGGGGCTGCATATGGTCCTATGCTAATAAATTAAGCAGCTGCCAGGAATGTTCCCAGACACTAAGATGTTATTGTCTGTGTCGTAAAATTGTAAAAATATTTCTTGGCATGGCTTTGGCATCAGCCAATTAGCACTTTTCCCAAACAGTTGCACGGGCTGGGGACCATTCCTAGTAGGCAGACAGAGTGCAACTATCCTGTTTTGAAAGGTAAAAGAGTTTAACAGCAGGCTTGGATGCCATTCTATGTCTGTTGGTCTCAGTAGCAGACAGTGACCTTGGCCCAGTTATTTAGAAGTATAAATGTAGCCATGAGAGCCAGGGTCCCAGGCCAGATTATCTGTTCACATTGTTCATTTTTCCTTTTTCATACGCACATTGTTGCATTGTGAGATCCAATGGACTGTGGATATATGGAGTATGCCATGGAAAATACCACTTTTTCAGGGGATGTGGAATTTTAATATGACTCTCATGACACAGGAAATCACTGCAGGGTAGTCTGTTTTAATGTAAGTAATTTTTTCCTGAGGGGAAAAAAGGGAGGCAAGACCAGTCTGTCACACCCATTTCCAGTGTGATGTGGACTCCATAAAGATTTTCCAACCCACTTTTGTTTCATTTTACAGTTTTGAGACAAACATTGCCCAAGAGTAGGTAAGGGATGTGCAACTAGCTGTCTGCACACAACGAAACCAGTGATGTTCAAGGGCATGGAGACGTTCTTCTACACTAAACCCTTGGATGAATGCAAGTAAAAGAAATTTTACCCAATGAAGAAAATGTTAGGTTGGTAAAATATAGCAAGAGGGTGAAACCACAGTTGAAATGGGAGGTTTTCAGTACCATTTTTGTTCAGAGCAAAGCAGCAAAGAAGCTTACCCACTAGTGGAAAGTAATGCCCCAGGCTGGCAAGGGAAGAGCACAGGCAGTGTTCCTGGCTCCCGCACAAAGAAATGGTCATTACTCTCACCAGTTCTGACATCCATGGCATGGAACCCAGCAAAGCTTACACCTTCTTTCTTCTTATGAAGTCCAAAGATCTTTATTAAGGGTCTTTTCCAACCCTGATGAATCTATGAGTCTATGAATTCATCTGATAGACAGTGGGGAGAAAGCCACATGTGCTTCTTGGGAAGGTCTGTTCAGTAACTGTAAGACATTTTTTTGAAACCTTGCCTTATCTTCACCATTTCTGTGTGCACAATTATTCTCATCCCTTAATGAGGGATGAGTCATTCTCATCCTTGTTTTATCTTCTTTCTTCTGACCTCATATTCTTTCTTAATTTGTCTTCCAAATGAAAACCTGCCCTTGAAGTAACCCTCCAAGTTAACTTCCATTGCTGGTGTCCACCATAACAGGCATCCTCTTCCTCTCTTTGCTCTCTTAGAATTGTTCCCAACAGCTGTCCTTTCAAGATTGTCTTCCCTTCATGTCTTCACTTGAGCAGAATTTTTTCACAGCTGCTATCCACTCCTCAGGCTCACAATTCCCTCCTCCCCTGTTTTTTGCCAGTCCTCACTGTTCTCATTGCTGTGCCTGACCTTAGCAGTTGTCCTTCTTCCGCTCTTCCTCATCACTGACCCATCAGAATCTCCATTACATCTGTATCTCCCCATGTTTCCCTCCTCCACTGACAGGTTCATGTTCCTCAGCAGACCTCTCCCTGAAAAGAGATGCAGTTTAGGCAAAATCTCATCAGGCTCACCTGCCCTTTCTGGTGCCCGATACCATAACAAGAAGATGATGCTGGGCTGCAGGTGGGCACAAGCAGCTGCTCTCAGAGCACTGTGGGGTCATCAGGCATAACAAAATATGCAATGGAGAGAAGTTATTCCTCACTGGACAGTCAGCAGCAGCGTCTCTTCCTGGTTCTGTATTTCACCTGGCGCAAGTGACAGATGGGACTTACCAAGTGAGGCCATTATTACATGCACTTTTCTGTCCTTATCTTTCAGATGTTATGGACAGGAAGAAAATAGATTATAAGGTATGACTCAGGCTGTGTTTACTCTCTGCTGTCCAGACTAGAACTAGAAATTTGCAACTGCATTAAAATCTTTCCTTCCTCCTTTTGCTTTTCCTACCCAGCTAAGGGACAGACTGTGTGGGCACTGACACATTTGCAGGAGGCATTTATGAGTTATTTTTACTTTCAGTCATGTCTTATATAGGAGACATACCACAGGCATATGTAGAATTGAGAACCTTTGCCAAAAGAGTTTCATTCTTGGGAAAAAGATACATCTTCCCTCCTGTGTTAATAGGCCTATTAATTTTTCAATTGCTGTTTCTAAGTACATGAAATTTAGAACAATTTTTTTAAGATATCTATTACTTGAAACTGGAGTATATCCTGCCGTTCTGACCAAAAAGCCTGCAAATGTCATGTACTTGTCTGAAGCCCATCCAGGTCTCTGACCTTTTGCTCACTTCTCTGGTTTGGCTGGTACCTCACCCACTGAGTGCAGCATCAGAGCCTGTGCCTGGCTCCAGACCCCAATGTACTTGTTGTAATAGGTCAGTCCCGCTTCACATGACCCACCATCCGGCTGAGCCTGGCAGGTGTGGCCCCACTGCAGGAGGGAGATCTCATCTGAGGAAGGGTGCCACTGAGGGAGGCCTTATGCCCAAAGAATCCTCCGCTGGAGTCAGAGTATCCAGCTGCAGCCAGCTGCTGCACTGCCAGGTAACTGGACTTGCCAGGCATGTCCCTGGCACACAGTACAGTCTCACAGGTGGAGTTAGAAGAACTTCAAAGGTCTGAAGTTAATTATCTCCAGACTGGAGACTGCAAGGTGCTACTGTCTCAGGGCTGAACTACAAAACAAACTTCTCCATTAGCATCAGAGAGAGAATCTGCTCAGCAGTATCCCACTGTGATCATGTGCTGCTATCAATCAAGCGGCGTTGGTTCAAATCACAATTGGTAGTCCTCCATCAGTAATTTACCATAGAACATTATTGTTCATTGAATGATTCCTTTTGTCCCCAGAGAAATAAAAGATGTCTTCCCCTTGGAGTTCCTCAGTTGTTAGCCAAGATAAGGGATTTCATGCCTTTGCCTGAGCTTTTCTCAGAGCACTGAGCCACAGTTGGAAGTTTCCTGGCCTATGTGGTGCAAAGTCCTTGGGTTTTGAACAAAGGACAGCTCTGCACATTAGCAAAGCAGCTGATACAGTCTCTGGTATTTATTTATGATAAAGAAAAGGAGCAGTCTTCTGAATGGGTGTAGGATTACAGGTAACAGCAACTTATGCTGTTTTGTGAATATTAGAGCACTAATAGCTCTGCTGCATTTTTCTAGTCTGTATCCTGCGGCTTTTGTAAGGGTGTGGAAAGAAAAGACACCTTCCTATTATCCCAACTGCTATGCTTAGACAGATTTTCAGGTATCAAAGCCTTTTTGTGTTACTTTCTTTTCATCTTCATAAAGTGAATTACAAGAGAAGAAAACCAGTGTGTTAAAAAGGCCCCAACCACCACACAGATTGAGATCACTTGGCCATACACTCAAATCAAAAAGTTTCACAATGAAGAAATTTTGGTTGTGCTCCCTTACATCATCTCAGCTGTGAGCAAGGACTTTGAGATGGTCTTTCACTGCAGGATCACCTGCTGTTTTTCCTGCAGAACGCTGCTCATCCAGATCGGACAAGGAAAATCCCCTCTACCTCAACTTATTTCTGGCATACTAACGCTGTTTTTAGTGTTTCACTTTTCCACTTCACATTATGTTAATGTACTTCTCTTGCACATTAGGGAGTTTCCCCACCTCTTCTTTCATAGCACTGTCATTCCAGGTTTGAGCAACACCAAAGCCCTCACCACCTGAAAGGTCTTTAAAACATAACCTTAAGTTTAATACACTGTTCTGTCCAAGATCCTGGAAAATTGTATTTCAGCTGCCGTCACACCTCAGTGGGAATGCCAGTTTCAATCCATTTCAGGGAGGGCTTTGGAAAACTTTCCCAGCCCCAAAACTGCTTTGTCAGCTGTTTACTCCCTGCTGGAAAGCCGCAACAATCTCTCACCTGTCTCTTAGTCTCTTGGACTCCTCCACAGCTCTTGACAGTGGACTGGGGAACTTTGTTGTGATCATTTGGTCACCTGTGCGGATCTGGTGCTGCTCATCAATGGTTTTGATTGTCAGCCGTGTTTTCTCAGGACTGATTCTCCTTCCTGGTTTTGCCTGAGGGTTTGTACATTTGGAAGTATCATCATCGTAGTTATTTAAACATCTCTTCTTCGGCCCCATGCTGTTTAATAGCTTTAAATATGCTGCTTTTGGGGTGTTGTTTTCAATTGCTGCACTTTCTTGTGTCAGCTGCAGCTCACTTATTTTGCCTCATACCAACATCGCAACCTCAATGACAGAGTGGCCTGGGATCTCTCTCAGCAGAGACATTGCAGAGGTCAGACACGAATTACAGCTGAGCATCAACAAAAGACAGATTGCCATTCTGAGTCCCTGTAAATACTCATTGTGATCATATATTATCACCTGCTCTATCCTTCCAAAGGACGTGAATGTATTTTCAAGCATTTATCAATTAAGCCTCAAAATATCTCATTGAGGTACTGCAAATTAGGTGATAAAGGGATCAATTTACCTAACACTGATATGCACCTACTTCAGAAATTAAATAGCACATCACAGCTATTCAACAATGCACATTTAAATCCCTGAATGATGGACTACAGCCACAAATGAGGAAATTAACTCCTGCACTGCAGCACTGTCTTGTTCATTTAGCAGCAGCCTCAGTAAAGAGTTTTTGTAAGTGAATTCTCTTGAGTGAGAAAAAGCCCCACTAAATAAGATTGTGAAATGCACATGAGAAATAGCCTTATCTCTGCCAGTCTTATCTCCTGCAGATGACTAGACCCCAAATGTACCCATCAACTGGTTAACTAAAGTCTCCTTTATGAATATTGCCTTCCTCTGTCAATGTTAAGACTGCAATGATGGAAAAATTGTGCTACCTTAGACAGCATTGTTCCTTCTTTGATTACTTCCTCTAAATCCAGCAGTAAGATAAATTTCAACCAAGAAACAGAGGTACACACGAGATACTGGGAGGCATATGTATATTGTTTATGGAGGTTTATACACATATACATTCTGTTACATATAATATAAATATAAAAACACATATGTATGTACATATATTTTTTTATATTTTTATATATGTGTGTGTATATATACATGTGTGTGTGTATATATATATACACATACACACATATATATATATATCTCTAAACCAATTATTTGGTATATATTTGCTCCACAAGGGAGGTATGCACTGTACACTGAGTGAAGTACTCAGGTGTTTGAATTTGTCTTTATTGATGAGATTGCTTGAGGTCGCCTGATATCAAGGGAAAATGTGGCAAGAAGGTGGCAAACCATTTTGTTTACGGAGCAAGATGCAAAACCTTTCCGGTTTTAAACTTTAAAATGTCATTAGAAGAAAGCACTCTTCAGAAAATATGAAAATTTTAAGAGTCTGGGAACCAGACTACAGTGGGAAGTTTTCTTTTGCTGCATTAACAAGGCATTCTAAGGTTCAAGTGTCATGTTGTTTCCAGAAAATATAAAGCAACACACCTTCTACAGAAGCTGTGAGCTTCAACAATACCCAGATGTGGTCTTCTCTGAACTTACAAGCTCTGTGCAGAATGCAGAATGACGATACATTTATGATGTTTTCTCCACAGAAGGGCCATCCTACATTTGCAAACGATTGAAACCAAGGGCTCCCAGGTGGCTATTTAGATAAATTGAAGAAAGTCAGACACCTTTCTGTCTGATTTCTGTTAGAAATTCTTTCTTTGGCTCATTGGTAGCTCATTACATGGCATTTCTGAGAGATATTTCTGTTTCAAAGAATTGACAACTTCTGGTGCAAGCATGTCTCATTGGAAATTTTCCTAATTCTTTCTTGACAATTATATAATATGGTAATTTCTTCTTTTAGAACCCTGATCATCTTAGCACTGGAGTAACTCAGGAGTAATATTATTAGAGTCTTTAAGCTGGCAGAAAATTCTTATGGGGAAACTGAGGCTCTACTCTCTCTTTAGACTCCTGGGTGAATGTCTATGAGGTATTGTTTCTATCATTTAGAAATATTGGTAAATATGGTCTTTAAAAAAAAATAATGTAGAGATTAGATTGCATGTTTGGTGACCTTGGAGTCTGATTACAATTCTTTCTTGATTCTCTGCTAATTTGTCAGCAGGTTCTTGTTTATACACAATGCAACTGCTACCACAGATTTCTGGCATGGTCTTGGCCAGCACACTGCTTTGTAATTGCACCTCAGTGACACTGCGGCTTCAAAATTCATTTTAATTGCACATGTGGCCAGCCACCTCCATAAGCACCTTCCCAACTTCACTGTATTTATGCTAATACACTGAATACCAGGAAAAGAAGCTCTATTGTTTCTGTTTCTCAGGTGGGAGAAGAAAAATTTCCTCTTTCTTCACTGATCCATCACTCACTGATGCTGCCTGCAATCAGGCTATTGACTGCTGAGCAGTGAAGAGCTCCTGCTTGGCACCATCAAGGCTCCTTTGTTTTGTGTTAGTGAAATGCTCAGTGAAGCAGAGGCTGGCTCCTCAGCCCCGCACTCAGGCTGTGCACATGGGGTGTGGAAAGCCAAGGTGTTCAGCTTTCTAACTTCTTAGAAAATGTTTTAAATTTTATCATTTTTTTAATTTTAAAAATGAAAAACAACAACTTTTTCTTTTCAATCATAAATTTCTCATCTGTTTCATCTCCACTCAAAACACACATCCTTACATCCAAGAGGATGAGGTCTGAGCAAATCCTCTCCCAAAGCCAAAAGTATAATCATAGAATCATTTAGGCTGGAAAAGACTTTTAAGATCATCAGCTATATTTCTCAGGCTCTATTTAATTTCCTTGTGGTAGAAGTTTTTTACTTTCTTTAGTCTGTGGGATAAGTTTTTATACTAAACACCAGTCTCAAATGGATAGTCCTATACCAGTCTGGTCACTGAGCAGGATATCATGGTGGAAAAATTGATGCAATAAATCCTCCCAAGGAATTTGAAACAAATAGATTTGAAAGCCCCCTAGTAGTCTTGCAGGGTTTAGGTTCAATATAGTGCACTACAGAAGCACAGTAGAAGAAATAGCTTCTTTTGGGGCTGTGTGAAGAATCTACCCAGAATGTATATGTATAACATGGCTGCTAACAATTTGCTCATTATTAGGTCTTTGTATTCCAATTTAAGATTTCTTATTGACTGATGCCAAATCCTGGAGATAACATTTCCTCTTGCCTTTCATTTTTCACTGTGAATAGCTGATAATCTGATGCTTTACCAAAACCTGTCTGGGTCCCTAACCTTGGACAACTTTTGTACTCCACTGTCAATTCCTCTGAGCACTATAGCTGCTATGCATGAATGCTGTAATTTTACAGCATGACCTGCAGAGAGGAACAGAAGCAACTGGAACCTATTAGACCATGAACTTCATTTTCTGAGGGCCTACAGATCCTGTTGAAGTTCTGCGTGTTGGCAATTTCCAAAAATGAGAGCCCCTCCCCCACATTTTTATAAGAAATTTTGACAAAAGCCTCTGGGGTTGGAGTATTGTTTCAGGAAAGCTGATAGTTAATAAACCCTGTCAACTCTATCTCGCTCTTCTAATCACATTTTACAGTGTGTTTTGGTTTAGTTTTTAATCTCAACGATTCTCTCCTCTCTCTCCCTCTGCCTGTATTTTTAGCTTTATGACTGAAAGCCCTTGTTGGGAAATATATACACATGCATCACTTGCAGAACAGTGAAATGTGCTTCTGCCGCTATTTTTTCAGTTTACAGTACATTTTTCTTTTCCTGGAAAGTGTTACTGTAAAACATTACCCTGTCTTCATAAGTGGAAACCAAAGCTTATTTGTTATAGATTCACAAATGTTTTCAAAAGCAGATTCTTTCTTTTAATAAGGAATGGATGCACTCAACTTTGTCTAAGTGCTGAATCTAAAGATGCTGCCACTATGAGTCCTGACAAGCTGTAGGGCTGCATTCTGTGTTTTAGGAAGTCCACTAGCAGAAATCAATACAGCTGCAATCAATCCAATGATGTTAATTATCATTAGATGTAAATCAGCAGTCCACGTTCTCAGTCTCCTTCCTTAAACCTGGGAAATCTTCCTTATATTAATCAAGTTAATGATGTAAGAAAGTAACCTGTGTGTATACATAATTCAGTTGAGATCAGTTTCAACTGGGTTATATTAATAAATGCCATAAATACAATATTTGTAAATAACAGGACTGCACTTACATGCAGCAATGCACATGCTGCCATAATAGCTTCTGTAATTCAAAAAATATTATAGAGAAATACATGAAATATTATAGAGAAATACATGTAAACAACTGATTTAATACAAAGTAGTAAAGTCAATGAAAACTGTATGATTTCTTGATTGTGTAATGCATTTATGAAAGTGTCAGATCACTGTGAGTGCTTGAGCTCCAAGACAGTTCAGTGGAATTCGTTGTGATGCCTACACAAAAGGTGTTTTTCTTTATCTAGAGCTGCAGCAGAGTTTGTTTCTCCCTTTGGTCAGCCTGTGGCAAGCCTGCCAAAGTAACAATCACTGCAAACATGTGCAACATTGATGTTCCTTTTGGACATCTATGATCAAACCCATGATTTTATATTGAATGGCAAAGGAGTTAATCAGTTTAATATAGATGCTGCAAATCTGTACCCTGCCAGGCCATTTGGTCCTGCCTGAGTGAGTCTAGTGACTGCTCAAAAGCACCATGTTATGTGACAATATGAGCTTTGATTGCTGCTTTTATTCAAGAGCCACCATGCAGCTGGAATGAAAAGGTCGTGCTAAAGTGAAAGGGTCAGGCTAAATGTTCCTGTAAATTACCCTTTTGCTGAACAACAGGCTTAAACCAATAAGAACTTTCCCTAGATGCGTGTTCTTCTGGTGCCACTGAAAATCAAGCTATTAATCTGTCTCTGAAAAAAACAGCTGTTGATCTTCTACTCAGTTGAATAACTAGTTCATACAGATGTTGAGATGTGAAAGACAAAACCCTGAGCGGCAAAGTCAGCACAAGTTGGGTGGAAAATATAGGAAGAACCAAGGGCAATTGTGGAAAAGTTGTGGAGTGGCTTGCTAGAGCATGAAGCAAAAAAATGGTCTATCTTTTCGTGTTCACTGTTGAATGTGCACACAGACATTAAAAGATCTGATGGCTGCAATCTGGTCTAACCTTTTATCTCTGAGGAGTGATCTAATAACTCACTCTGGGCTGTAGCAGTTATGAGTTACCACTTTTCTCACTCGTGAAGATGAATGCACGGCTTTCAGCCATCGTGCATTCTGCAATTCTCTCTGTGAGTGAATGAATAAGCTGTGTTATTAAATTAATAACAAAATTTGGCTTCACTTAAGTTACAGCAGGGGATGTAGTTTTCTTTTTCTCTCTTTATTAGTAAATGAGAATTTGTAGCTGCCTGAGTGTTAATCACAAGGCACTAAGTACCCGCTCACATCCTCTCTGTATGCTGATGCAAATGAGCTGATAGAAAACTATATATTTCAGATTATAACTTTTTTTGAGAAAAGTAAAAGCCTATATTTCATACAGGAAAGCAAACTAAATCTTGATTGCTCTTCTGCAGCAAGAAGGCAGCAGAAGCTTTTCCCTGTAAAAAAATTTAATGGTTAAACCATAAAATACATTTTTTAGTACAGTACCAGTAAACTCCACAAAAGTCGTCATGACAGCATTTAATGACTGATTTGATGAGTAACATTTGCACATTAGCACACTCAGAGTTTGCTTGGGATCATTAAATAACTGTGTTATTAAGTGTTTCTAATAACCAGTCTTACGTGCATTATTTGATAATATATACCTTCTGTGTACCTCATATGCAGCTAAGCATAAAGGCAAGACTGAGTGGAAAACAGATCACCGAATTCTATCAATTTTTCACACTTCACAGATCGAATTTCAATGCTGTAATAATTCTGATGCACACTGTAATTAGGAAAGGTAATCAGTCTTCCTATATTTAAAGCAAGTATCTGTTCCTGGATTTTTAAATGATGCATTATATTCCAAATATATGGCTGGTGAAGTATTCCTTTCCCCTACACTAGCACACTCCCACTGTCATCCTCATCCCAAAATACTTCACTAAAGAAGTAAAAATGGACTGTTTTGACTTTTAGCCAAAAGGTCTCTCCTCTCAAACACTTTTCTTCATCAGGCATGTTCTTCTTGCATAGAAATTAATTCAGCTGCAAGTCTAACTCAGTCAAAGAGGCAATATGAGGTAACACAATTAAACCCCTTTTTGCGGGGAGGGCAAGGGAGGCTGACAATGGAGAGCTTGGGACAGTGAGAGGCTGCTTGAACCTGTGGGAAGATCTCTGGGAGCTCAGATATCTTCCATAACTGCTTCTTACAGCTGGAGTCCACCCAGCTCCTCTCCTCAGCTTCATCCCCCAGCTGGCCCATGGCTCCAGTAGAATAGTGGGGAGAGAATTGGAAGGGTAAGAATGAGAAAATCCATGTGTTGAGATATGAAAAATGTAATAATTGGAATAATAATAATAATAATGATAATAATAATAGTAGTAGTAGTAGTAGTAGTAGTAGTAGTAGTAGTAGTAGTAGTAGTAGCCAGCCTTCCCCCTAGTTTTATTGCTAAGCATGAGATGACATGATATTCAGTATCCCTTTGATCAGTTGGGGTCAGCTTTTCTGGTTGTGTCACTTTCCAACTTCTTGTGCACCCCCAGCCTCCTCACTGGGGTGAGACACAGGAAAGGCCTTGGCCCTGTAAGCACTGCTGAGCAATAACTAAAACATCCCTGTGTTATCAATACTGTGTTCAGCAAAAATCCAAACACAGCCCTGTCGTACCCACTGCAAAGAAAATAAACCACCCCAGCCAAAAACCAGTATAGTATGCGCACCTGGGAAAGCAAAGGCAAAGGGGAGGCTCCTTTTGAGGGATTTTGTTTTATTCCTGCCTTTTTGAGGAGGAGGCTCTGTTTTACAAACTACTTTTACGGGGTGAAGCCTGGCTGGCTCACCTCTGCATTTTTTCCCCAAGGCCACGTTACTGCACAGTTCTCCCACAGGGTTTAGTTGTGCAGCTTGTTCCAGTTTCAGAGAGATGACTGATTCTGCTGAAGGTACTGGTGCATAAAATTGGAGTTCCAGGAGGACCAGTAACATCTCTAGGATGAGAATGGACTCTAAAAGTGTAATCAGAATGACTCTTTCACTTAGCAGACAACTTTCTGCAAAACCACTACTCAACTTTTCACAAGTGTCTGGCTATGAACCTTGAAACAGTCTAGTAACAAAGACTAATAATAAGAGTTTCAGCTGCTTAAGCATTAATATTACAACAGCTGTAAGAAATAAACGTCCACAGAGTTTACGTATTTATACTCTGAAGCTGCAATGCATATGTTTTTAAGCCGTGCCCGTTCAATGCAGTGGCAAAACTTTATCTGATGTCGGTGGTACGGAGGATCAGGGCCTGTGTTTTAATACAGGTCCAGCAGCTAGCATGACTTTAGGATTGTAAAAACAGCATGTAGGGGCTTTAGTGTAGCTTGTCAAGAGAAGACAGCTCATGGTATTTCCAGTGTGCTGTATTCTTTTATGTCTTGATCCAGCTCAAGGTTTTTCAGAGGTGTGGGGAAGATGAGTTTTGATGTCGTAATGTGTGGGAGAAACCGGGGAGGAAGTAAGTTGGAGTTCAGCTGCTGCTTCCATGAGAAGTGAGGGTGGGAGAATGGCATTGGCTTGGAGTGTGGGAACAGGAGTGAGACCTGTTGCTCCCAGCCTGGGTGAGGCAGGAATTGGTTTCTGTGAGGAGCAGCCCCATGCCTACCAAGACCCCTGACACAGCCGGGCACACCTATTTTCTAATGCAGCAGTGACAACTCTCACCAAGGCTGTTTTGCTGTTCTGGGCAGCCTGCTCAGCCCACACCACAAGCCGACTCTTTATCTGCACGGATTCTGTCAAGACTGCCTTCTTTCCCACAGCCTAATGTATTTAAAGCTTTGGGAATATGGCTGTCACTTTTCTTCCAAAAGCTCTTTGATGCACAGCTGCAGTGACACCGCTCCATGTGTCAGCCTTTCCAAACATGCAGGGAGAGGTTAAACAAAGAGCAACCCCATGGAAGAAATGCCTCCCTTAATAAGAAACTCAGTAACGAAGCGGAGCCTACCTTCCCATGGTGTCAGATCTCATGGTCAGTCCCTCAGCATCTAATAAGGCGCCACTTGAAGATATCTCTTCAATGTAAGGAGCCTTTTTTTTTCCTATCAAGCATTTCTGCCTTGTTGAATTCTTGTGATGAACAAAAGGTGAAGTTATCCTGCAACTTTCCCCTCTGTGGGGATGCTAATAGGATCATTCTTCTCCCAGCCACCTGTTTTCATGTAACTTGTGGGAGCTTAATATCTTTGACAGCACTTTCAGCTTGATTTGACAGCCCAGTGGTTTCAGAAAGTGCGGTGGAGGGGGACACAGAGCACACATTTAGGTGAATGCATAACCTCTGCTGCCATGGGGAACCAAGCAAAGCAACACTCCTACAGTAACGACACTGCTATTTAACAGAAAAATAGTGTAAAAGCTCATATAAAGCAGAGTGAAACAAACATGCAGAACACCATGCAGCGCCAACAAAACCTCTCTCCTCTTCTTACAGAACTGCTCAAGGTTGGCCTAGAAATGCACTTTTTTAAACCAGTGAAAATTTTAGGGCTCATGAAATAGTTTTAATTGGCATGCTTTCATTCCTTTTCCAATTTGCATCTTCATGGAATGCCTATTTTCTCTACTTTTTATTTTTTAGAGGGGAAAGTGAAGACTGTGTTAACATGTTAACCAGTTCAAACTAGGTTTTGAAACTCCCTAAACACCGAGGATCTTTTCAGCAGCCAAAAGCTGAAGGGAAGGGAATTTTTCCACTTGAAGAATTTTAAAAATTAAAGTTTTTTTATTGAAAAGCAAAATATTTGGAAGAAAATAAGAGCATTTTCACAAATATATAAAATAACTCCCTGTCAATTCTAGCTTTAATATTGATCCGAATGAGTGAGGAGACTAAACCCAGACAGGTTTTTTAATGGCCTTAAATGCAGTGTAGGAGCTTTTAGAATGTATCAGCCAAGCTGGAATGCAGAGTGCAGTGAGGTGTTGTTCACAGACCGGGATTTTGCAGGAGTGTAATGCAGGACATCCTGAGTGGGAGAGGCCAAGGCTGAGTTTCATGGTGTGCCTTTCGAATTTGGAAACCCCAAACAGCCTTTGCATGCCTTGTTGTGTTCTCAGCACTGGGTGCACAAGGCTCCAGCTCAACAGGGCTGCAGATGTGTGTGAGCAACAGCATGGGAACTCAGCCTTGGCGTCTGGGTTTCCATGCTGTTGTACCATTGCTTCAAACTACAAACCACTGCTAACTGTGTGACCAGGCTGGAGGCTGCACGGTTAATGGATGAAATGCTTAGCTGTGCTCTCCTCTTTCACCAGATACTGTATTTCATCTTTAGTGCACTGTGCTGTGCTAGCAACAGCGTTTCTATTAAGTTAATTTGCCTGTGAGTGGTTTTCACTCATACTTGAGCAGTTTGGCTAATATCTCCACGAGCTGGTCTCTGATTAATCTTGTCAAATATATCCTAATATCGGTGCATACCAAGTTCTCACGAACTACTGACATATATTTGTCAGCAGATTTGAGTCTTTTCTGTGCATATAGGCAAAATTTGGATCTCTTCGAGGTCATATTCACATTTCATAATAGAAATGTAAAAAAAAGCCTATGAAGACGAAAACTGCAATTGGATACCTCTCATATGAAAAAATAGCTGAAATACATTATGGCCTTCAGTATCCAAACTGCAGATTAAGTAAATTTCCCAGCATATGAATTAAACCATCTCTACTAATAACAAGAATGCACTTCTTCAAAATGTAAACTCCACTGCTGGTCTGCAGGGGCAGAGCATAAAACAACTGGGAGAAAGTAATTATGTGATTAGGATCAAAGAATCATTAAGGCTGTAAAAACCTCTGCACAAATATCACCATGTCAACTAAACCATAGCACTAAGTGCCACATTCAGTTGAACATTTCCACTTTTTTATCAAAAATGTCATACACTGAGCTAGAATACAGGTTGCACAACTTGCAGTCAACGTCAGTTTTTTCTGGACAGGCTCATGCCCAGCTTTGGTGAACATGGGCTCTCCCTGCAGAAGGAGCAGTGCTGGCTGCACATCACCAAGTGCATCCAGCTCATTTTCACTCAGAGCCAGATGACAACAGTTCTAGGTTGGGTCAGCCACTGCCTTGTCTAGCTAAGCCTTACAAACCTTCATGGGCAGAGATTCAGCAACCTTTCCTCCTATCCTGTTCCTCTCCTCTACTTTCCTAGTGAAGAAGGTCTTTTTTCTTATATTATCCTAATTCAATCTTCCCATCCACAATCTGTTACTGCCACCTCTTGTTATACCACGTACTGACTGAGAGCAGTTTGGGTCAGACATCTTTGCACCTTCTCTTCAAGTACATGTGAGCTCCCATCATATTGCTACTTCCCATCTTCTTCCCCAGATTTGGCACCAGCTCGTTCCACCTCTCCTTGTAGTGCATCTGTCCGTGGCTTGTACTCTTGGAGGTAGCTCTCTGCAGGACCATCTCCAGTTTCTCCCCATCCCATTCAAGCTAGGAGGCCCAGGACTGGATGCATCCTGCCAGGGCAACCTCACCAATGCTGAGCAGAGGGGAATGAGAGTTTTCCTCAGCCTGGTGGCCACTTTCCTCCAACAACAGCCCAGTGCCCGGTTTGCAGGGATAGTTTTTCATTGGCCTAACCTCCACTTGACCTCTGCTGTAACCCTTCAGTCATTATCTTTGTCCCAGTTCTCTGATACCAACTTGTTTCTTGGTCTTTCTCCAGTCATCAATTCTGTTTGAAGGGGTCCCTCATCGCTGCTGCTCAGCATCTCTGTAAATTTGAAATGAGAGCTCTGTGTAAAATCCAGCAGACTGTCTCGCACTATACGTTGGCACAGCACTCAGTACAGTGGGGTCCCATAAGCTTTCTTATATTTAGACTTATCATCTGGAAAGGTTTTACCTTCTATTGCTCTTTCACCTATATATTAAATAAATTGTAAGTCATCTCACCAAAAACAAGAACCATACTGTGAAGGAAGAGAATGGTAAGAGCATGAGGAATATAACAGATTCATGTCCCGTTTTGAATCGGCTTAAGTCTGTGTAAATCTCCAAACATTCAGTAATGGTGGGGTCGGCTTCATTGACCTGGGAGACAACTAATCACAGTCTAAGTTTACATTAGTTAAATAATGCCTAGGTTTGTTTCTAAGCACTGAATAGCAATAATCTGTACTCTTGGACATTAGGATACCACCTTGAATGCTTTTGCCCCATATCTAGTCCCCTCAAACAATTCCCAACCAAGGTTTAGGAACTGGGATTTACCAGAAGTTATTTCTAACAGGTGATCTGTGGTCACCACATCCTAGAGGTAGAGAAAAATTGTGATTTTTAGCATAAATCTGTGATGTTAAGTAGCCCAAGCACATTTAGTGCATAGGCACAATCCTGGGCATGTTTAATTTACTAGTACAGCCATACATGCCTGCCCTGTTCGATTGCCTGGAACTCAAGTTCTGTATTCATACAACCACACTAATTGAGAAATAAATAATTTTTCCTTCATGACTGAAAAAATAAGGCCTGTGTTGCTTGAAATGATAAATAACTGATCGATAAAGTTATGTCAAGAAAATAAAACCCTGTTAAGATGTAGCAGAAATAATGCCACTTTCCATAACAGTCTTTACTCCTATTGGCATAATAGTAAAAAAGTGCTCCAGTGATTTAGAAATAGGCAAATTGCTGCTCTTTGCAGAACATGCTTTTATGTCAGCTCATCTCTTTTCATCAGCCTTTCTTCCTAAAAAAAAAAAAAAAAAAAAGGAAGAAGAAAAAAAAAATGAAAAAAAGAACTTGTCTGGAAAATTTTGACCTATTTATGGTCTTTGAGTTCCAGACATCTCTGCTTCTCACTCATTCCATGGTTGCTTCCATCCTGCTTCCCCCTTCACCACACCTTGTCCACAGCTCTCCTGCCAAGGGCAGACAGACTCTGTACTTTCTCTTCTGTTTCCTTCTCTATGCCAACCACGGCTCCCTCACTGTTTCCACAATGGCGTATTTTGAGAAGCTGTGAAGGGGGTTGCTCCATGCTCCCTGAAGTCTGATCATCCAAATTGGAAAGGGACCAACTGTGCATCAAGTGTCACTGTGACTATGCTGGGCTTGCACAACTCAGCCTCCTGCTGCTACAGTGACAGCAATGAGCTTTTTAGGCTCCATTATAGATTTCTGTGAGCATATACAGACAGTTCCCAAACTATTTCACCTCACTGAATTTTCATTTCTCTTTTCTTCTCCTTTTTTTTCACATTTTCTTTCTTTCAAAGCATTTTTACAAAACTACATAATAATGGGGATGACGTATTGACATTTTCTAAGGGTTTATGACTCAGACAAAACCTCTACAGTTGCAGTTTCTTGTCTTGACATAGTCATAGGAAACAGCTCAGTCCCTGAAGGGTGAAGAGGCATGGTGGTGTTAGCATCCAAGAAGGAATCACAGAGGCAGGTGCACAGATAGAGGAAAACACCACCTTGAACACAATCTTGTGACAGCAGTCCAAAAAAATTAAAAATCTACAGAATTTATTCTGTCTGTGGTGTGGCCTGAGAGGAGCTCAGAACTGTCTCCTTCAGAGTGATTTTCTACATCACCTTACTGATGAACAGAGCTCTGAACAGTTTTTAAAAATCAAAGAGATTGAATTGCAGTTACCTGATTCTACCATATGCTTAAGACAAATTAATACATTCCGTGGAAATTCAGTTAATCTCTGCACTGAACAGCCACAATTCCCTCTGCTCTATTCCATTTCCCCACTGTAATGAGCCAGTATAACCCCTGACTAAAATGTAGTCCGAGAGATGTAGTAAAGGCAGAGACCAACACATTCAAGAGAATAGGAGTGCGTAATTTAGAATTACAATTTGCACTAACCTGTCACAACTCAGAGGAGCACCGTTAAGCTGCCACTCCATGCAAAAGCCGTGTTCCTTGACATACTTAAATGGATGAAAACTTGCAGAGTTTCTCACATCCACTTTTAGTCCCTATTTTGGCTTTTCATTGTGATTCAGGATGGAAATGGCATCCAAGCATTGGAATGACCTGCAGGAAGGGCTCATATGTGAGCCTCCCTATTCCCTGGGGTTATCCTACATGGTGTAGAGCAATTGCTACTTGGGCAGTGAGTAACCCCAAGTCCTAATGACCAAACCACTTAAGCGATTCTCTAATAATTCAGTGGTTCCAGTTAAAAACTTTGTGTTGCCATATATTTGCTCTCAAAGCTTAATAGAAGATTAATGATGAGTTCTTCATATGCATTATCTTTAGTGAAGGTATGTGGCATGTGTCAGTGGTGCTATTGAGGACCATTGTCACGTTCCAGCTTGCTTCAGCAGGTGTTGTCAGAGCTGTGCAAACATTAGCAGAAAGTTCGTTGAGCCAATAATTTACTTCTAAAATTTTATAATTTTCTTCTTTTTTGTGGTTTATCATTTTTGAAAGAGCAGTATTTGCTCTTCCATCATACAAAGTTCCCTTTTTTTTTTCTTTTTTTAGTTTCAGGAAGCTTCTTACTGGATTTTGATGAGATCAAACTTTCTCCAGAGCTCTGAAATTGGTTGTCACAGTAGTATCTTATTCAGAAATATGCAAATGCATAAATTCAGTTTTGCTTTCAGTGTGCTTGTGTGTGAGCCTATAAAATTCTATTTTTCAAGCACCTCTCTCATAATGTAGACATACCAGTCAACACAGTTTATCTGAAAAACTGATTAAGTAGCCTCTCTAGTATACTTCAAGTATTAAAAACTAAGTAACAATCAGTCAAAGATTCTTAGAGGAAGTTACTTAATTTTAATCCAAGAAAACCAATCTCATACATGTAAAGAAATAAAATGTTTACTATTGTGTTTCAAGCACAAAAAAGTGATTTTTTTTTCTTGTTTGTTTTCAGTAGAGACACAAAAACATTGTTGTAAGTCACCAGCTCGCAGTTTAGGACCCAGAATAATATTGATGAAGTTAATGGAACCCTCAGAGATTACTCTCAGGAGTTGCCCAGATGAATTACTAAAATTGTATGACATTTTTGAGCTGAAAATGGCACACATTTAGATAAAGTCTAATAGTTTTAAATAATGCATTATGTATCAATACAGTACCAAAATGGAAACAGGAGGAAAAAACACTAGTGATAATACCCCATAGGATATACTATCATGTTCTGATCTGGATGACATCAATTTTGGCTTTTTGAGAATGCCATGATGACTTTATTTATGAAGGTTCTCTCTGACAGCAGTGGTTAGTTCGCATCTGGCCACAGGTGTGGCTGAAAGTGCCATAGCTGGTATGAAGTCATGGTGATGATTATCTGACATAAAGTTTAGCAGTGTTTTGTTCTCTGGAAATTATCTTTGGAGGTTCCTGAGAAAGGTGCCAGTGTGAAAGCCTTAAGTACACAAATGAAATATCAAAAATACAGTGTAAGTGGTGTGGTGTAGGAGATGACATAGAAAAGAAGCACAGTAAGAAATGCTGGCAGTATTGAATCCAGCATTGTTAGCAGTTACAGGAACTGAAAGGCAGGAATTAATTAGGTATTGAGTTCTTCCAATTTCCGTTAAGAAAAAACATCAATTTTTGCTCTGTTCCTTTCTGACAGTAACTTTATGGAGAAGATAACAAAGGGCTGCTGCATTTGCCATCTTTCTGCTCCTGCTCTCAAAAGTATGTTTAGCCAAATAAATCTGGGATATATTTGCCTACATCATAGCCCAGGCTTTGCTGAATGAACACCTTGGGGGGAGGTGGAGTGGGAACCTCATGCCCCATGTCTGGGCAAGTAGAGAAGGGAAGAGGCAGATGTTGCAGAGCAGCTGAGCATCAGTGGCAGATCTTGCTGGAAGGGAAAATTAAGCATTGGTCTGGGAACAAGCTATAATTTTAAGAGCCTGTTCTACCGAGCCTAACTTGCAGCCTCCAGCATAGATCTGCACACAGCAGGCACAACATGCATTCTGTACTTTTCCTAGGATGGATGTGCAGTTTTGAAATTAAGATATTAAAATCTTGCATTGTGCCTGCAGTGAATAGGGAAAGCGGGCTTTTGCACCGAACTAGCTATCCCACATAAAATTTCACAATGGACAGTGAAAAAGAGTGGAGATTTAAGCTCATATCTCATTGTTGTTATCCACATGCTATGAGGAGAAAACTCTTTATTGCTGGGTTTCTGATTATGTCCCTGATAAAATGTGGGGGAGGTTACAAAAGAAAGGAGGGGAAAAGGTGTAGACAAATTCATATAATAGCTGTTGTTGTTGAGATTAAATAAATAGTGAAATTGCTGATATTTTCAAAAGCAACATTGACCCTATCTTTCTAAAAACATGGAATGAGGTTTGAATCTAGATCTGGTTTAAAGATTTTGTTTCCACCCCTCAAAATCTGTCATTCTACTCTTAAACAGCATAAGGAGTTGCTTAATTTTTTGTTTATTTTCTTGAGATCTAAATTCTCCCAAAGAAATTATCTTAGCATCAGATAAAATATGTATCTCAATCTTGATGCTCAGCTTCATACAACTAAGATTTTATAAGCACTTAGTTCACTGAGAAACAAAAAAAACCCTTAGAAAATAATAAGAGATTAGAATCCAGCCCAAGGTGAACCCCTCACCCTTCCTCACATGAAAACAACCAACACTTGCAGTATGTCCCAGCACAACTCATATGAAACATAATTCTCAGATCCAGTTCGTTGGTTGGATAATTAAGAGACTGAAAACACAGTTTCTGTGGGTCTGAGGACATCAGGGACAGCTCAGTTCCCAATACTTTTCTCAACAGTTCTGATATGTGGGCTTTAATGACTGAATCAATGTGTTACAGGATGGACACCAAGATGTTAAAATATTGCTGTATCATACTTAATTTGCAATATTTTTCCTTTTCTGTCAGCACAGTTAAGATGACATCGTGCAGTGATTTAGTCGCAAACAAAATGTTTTCAGGCCTTTTCCCATAGGTCTTTTACATAAAGAAAAATGAAAGTTCATTCATAATATTTTATATATAAATACAGCTAATTCATACTGTGTAGAAAGACATGTAAACAGCTCCAGTCATTGGATTTCTTCTACTTTTACTAAGGAAAACATCTATAATTAAGCTTATACCATAAAGGATTTTCTTATTGAATTTTCCTTTTGACATGATTGATTTCTGTATTGACTCTAGGAAATGGAAACCAATAAGCAGACTCTGACATAAAAGAAGTATTTGGGCTCTGCAGTAATGCTGTTTACTACAGTAAGAGCCAAACTAGAATGCGAATTGCCACCAGCTTCTTCTACATATGCAAATGCATTTTTTTCCTCAGGGTCATAGCTGCATCCTCTTTGAGGAGGGTAAATAAACACAGCCACTGATTCATCTGCTGCCACTATGGGGGAGGGTGGGAGGGAATTTGTACATAATTAGGATACCTGGCCCAGAATTTTGGCCTAGAAAACATTAGCGTATAATGTGTCAGAAAACTAAAGCCTCCCTCTGCTCTTTCACGTGGAATAAACATGAGGATAACCTGCAGGTGAGTGGATTTCTGTGCCAACCTGAAATAAGCATTGGCTCTGCTCCTGTTGCTGTTATTCACTGCTCCAGATGACCAGTGATACTGATGTTGCTGTTCATCTGTGTTGAGCAGCAGTACTACTGTGTGTCAGATGCGCTATAGGTCATAAAATTGCAAAGTGATGGTGGTGACGCTCCAAGTGGATTTTTACCTACTGTATAATTTCATAAAACAATACACACAAATCTCCTGCATTCATCCTGCAGCACAGTTAATTTGCAGAGCATCAGGTGAAAAATCGCTGCAAGTTGCTCACCTAATAATAATGGTCAGCCAGAATTGCTAATAAATCAGGCTTAGACACTCCGAGACAGTCTATCTAGATTATTTATTTTTTCATTACAGGGCTTGATTTTGCAATTTATTATTCCTTTTATTATTTACATTCTACTGGTGCGCATGTTTTGCTCTGTTATGGCCCAAATTAGGCAGAAGATGCACATCCCTGCCCCAGGGATCCCACACCAGCTGTCACAACCCAGTCCATGCTTTGTTCAGTTGTAAATCCTGCACAGGGATGGCAGCTCCAGCCATCTTCCCCCAGCTTGATCCTGCATGGCACAGGGACCACTCACGGAGGGAGAAGCCTGGAGGAGCAGGTACAAATGCTGAGCTGCACCTGGAGGCAGTGAGGCTGCCCCTGGTAGGGCAGGAGTTTGGCTCCCTAAGACTCTTCTCCAAAAGGCATCTCACAGCAGCATGGTAGTGGCTGGGTTTGGGTAGGCATTTTTCAGCTGAGAAAATCACGGCAAGATGTGGAGCGAAATGCCAGTCATTTCTGTATCTCTGAATTCATAATGTGCAGAATAAAACGTTAACATGTAACATTTCACTGTTGGAAAAGATGAAAAGAGGCTATTTTCAAATTCCCCAAATGACATGAGTTCTGCAATTAGAAGTAAAGGAACTTCAAAGTCTCCCAAAAATGCTACAATAAGTGTCGTAATGCCTCCAGGGGAGAAAAGCAATAAAGCTGTCATGAGATGCGGATCTTGCTTTGCCTTCCATTTTGTTTCTGGGCTGAGCACAGCAAACACGGACGCGTACAGTCATGGCTCCCCTCAGCCTTGGGTGTCGCAGACATCTTCCCTCTCTCTTCTTTCCTTACTGGAAATAAAATAGGCATTGCTGCTTTCACTAACAGCATGAGGTCTAGAAACAAAGCTGGGACAGACTGCAGAAGGAACAATCTATGAAATGTCTTTGGAGACTCACTCCCCCAACCTTTATCTGACAGTACTCAAAATAGCTATTTTCCAAATGTACCTAAGCTCTTATTTTTCTAGGCTTTTTGTGCAGATAGACTAAATGGAAATAATTGATTTGTGAGGAAAGGCTTTCGTTTTGGTGCACCAAGAGGCTTGTAATAAGAACATTAGCACACTTATTAAAATGTCTTGTTTGTTCATGCCCCGGGATTTAGACAGGGGTATTGCATTTTCGTTTTTTTTTTAAAAGGAATCTAAATAAAAAGCTAATAGCCAATTTCTGAGCATGGCTGACTAGATGGGAATGTGCTAACATTAATATATTCTCATTAGAGAAATTTTATCCTGCCCTGGTCAACAAAGAAGACATTCATCCATAGATAACACTCGGTTTAAAAGCGGGACCAGCTCCAGTGGCCAAGGTTGCTGTTCCCCACTGCACTGCCAGAAGTTTCTGCTGACAAACCTGCCAATCCTGGGTGAACCACTGGAGCCAAGAGGCAGCATACGAGCCACCATGTCCTACTCACATTCCTGCTGGTGTTGGGGATGTGACCAGTGGTTCCCCAGCTGGTTGTTGTGGCCTTCACCATCTGGAGCCTGCCCTGAACCCATTCCCAGGAAGAAGGAAGACCGAAGGACTCTTTCATGGTTTTACTCTCATCCTCATGTCACACCACTGTGTCCAGAGGAGTCCTGCCTCAGGATGCCACCCATGTGCAGGCAAACCCATGAGCAACATATTGCAGTGTTCTGCAGCGCACTCGGAGCCTGCATCCCACCTGCTTTCTCCAGCCTTTCTCTTTGTGGATTAACTGTGTGACTGGAATGTCTCCACAGCCACCACATGAGAAAAAATGAGTTGAAACTCAGTGCCAGCCTGGCTCGTAGCTAAGCGGAGGGCCTGACTGCTTATTAATGGCTTTCCACGAGGACTCAGCGTGTAATGCTCAGCTCCAGGGGACCATGGCACTGCGACCTGGATGATACATTGCAGTTTTGCACCAGGCGGGAGGCAATAATTGGGTGCACCCTCCCTGCGAGCAAGACAGCTGCAAAGATCAACACCTTGAAGTCATAGCAGCTTTTCCACAGTTAACAGAGATTATTAAACCCTGAGCCAAAGCCCCCAACATCTATTTCATTTCGAGCAGAAGGCTGAAATCCGAATGGTGAGTTGTTCCAGATTCAGCAACCATAAATACAGGGATGGTATGAACAGCAAAATTAATAGCTGGATTTCATTAGAGTGCTGCTCCCCTGTAAAATAACAAGAACAGAAAAATCTCCATGTATGCATGCACATTCCTAATTAAACTGCCTAGAACAGAAAGAAGAAAGGCGCTCTGGATTACCTCAGCCATTGAAAGACATTTTGGCACTCAAACCTCCTCATTCCAGCTGGGAGCTGCTGGGGGCTTTGAGATGCTCTCCTTGGTGGAGGGAGAGGGGCAGATGGCTTCAGGATCTGGGCCATGTGTGCCCCCTTTGGGGTCCCCCTTCTCCAGCTCTGCTATGGAATGGTCCATGCAGAAGCCCCTCTGCCTGCCTCTGCCATGTTACTTAAGTATCTGTTCATAGTTAAACTTCCAAGTAGTCTCTACATAAACTGGAAGCTGACAGTTTTGTGTGCAAGTAATTACACAATAGCTTTATGCTTTGCATGGCCTCTAAGCACTTCTATAATTAAAATAAATCAGTAGATATATTTACTGTAAATGTTGAAAATCTGCAAAGTAAAAATAAAATAACAGTGAACTTAATGTACGACATAAATCTGGAAATATGCCCCTTCATGTCAAAGTATAAATAAACGTATCTATGCAAAGTGCAAAGACTATTGGAAATTCTGAGCAATGATGTTCAGATATAGCTGAACAGCAGTTTAAATTATATTATTTACAGGATGTGTTTCCCGTAGCATCAAGAAAAGAAATGTAAACCCATCAAGGAAACCATAAATATTTTGGATTTGCATCTAGTAAATCATGACAGAGCTGAAATACTATAACAGTTTCTCACAATGCATGATTTACTTTGCTGGGGAGAAAACAGTATTTACCAAGTTGTTTATCCCAGGCAGCTGTTTTGGAAAGTCACTGAGAGAGCAAAGGTTATGTTACCTTTCACTTGTGGTGCAGTTTGAAGAGAAATTTGTTCCAAATATCCTCCCTTCTGCCTAATCTGTCTCTATTCTGTCTTGGACTATAAAAACAAAAAATAAAGAAGGAAAACTTTGGAGAAGTTCTTCAAACTGCAGGGTGAAGCATTTCCCTGAGACAATCACAGATATCTGCAGAAAACCCTTTCAGAGGTTTGTTACGCTTTCGTAGGATGATTGTGATGCCTCTGTGCATTTCAGTGTAACACTTCATTTTAAATGTCTCAAGTGCCTCAGCTGCCATTTTTTGGCAGGCTTCATTTACCTCAGTGGAGCTAAGCCAGTTTACATCACACAAGGATCTGGCACGTGGTTTTCAGAGTTGTTTAAGATGTGAATAGCATTTTTCCGTGGGGTTAGTAGAAGCAGACCACTTCCCTAAGAAGGGAACATTGTGTACTTCTGTTGGCAAACCATCACATATGTACTTAAGAATCTGTTGGGATAAAACACTAAATAAATTTTAAAAAAACAAAACCAAACAAAACCACAAGCAAAGAGGTATATCAGCACAGACATACACCAGATTCAAAAAAATTAAATATAAAATATATAAAAGGTGGGTATACAGAAACATGGGCAAAACATCCATCTTGCAAACTGACAGAGAAGAATGACTTTGTCCTGTGGTACTAGATGTATGCGATGTAAACAGAAAATATTCCAGGTGTACAAAATTTGTGTCCTTCACTCTCCCCACTTTTGCTATCCGGGAACTAAATTCTGTAGTTTTACAGAAAATACATGGACTTTTATGGTAGCTCTTTTTATTTATTTCTACTGCAAGGTTGTGAAAGCTAGCAAGGCAAAAAAAAAAAAAGTGCTGATGTTGATGATGATAACTTATTTTTTAAAAAAAGGAAGCATATTAACATTTCAAACATGTTAAATGAAAAGAAAACAAAACCACAAAGACCTCTGGGTAAATCCACAGCTGGTGTTAAGCAGCAGAGTGTCATGAGGTGCACAACGTCTTCTTCTAGTTCAAAGAGAAATTAATTCAGTGAGGCTCTGTAGTTTTATGTCATGTAGGTCAGACCGGATGAGCACTGTGGTACCCTGTGGTTTTATATATAGACTGCAGAAAGTGGCCAAGCTCATCTCCTTTCTTTAAGTAGTATCATTTATTCCCACCGCTGAAACAGAATCCTGGGCTAAACGGACCATTGATCTGACCCAGTAAGGTATTCCTTATGTTTTTATAATCCTGTCTATAAATCTTCACCAACTGATACAGGAAAAGTTCAAGACTATGCTTATGAAATATTTATCAAAATGTCTACCTTGGCTGTATCCTTCCTCTTGTCTTCCACCTCTTCCTTTGCCTATATTTATTTGTTCTGCTCTTCAGTTAAGTTATAAGTTCCCCAAGGAAGGGTGCATCTTCCGTACGCTTCCAGCAGTGACTAACACACTTTTGAGCAATAAAACAGAGTAATAAAGATATTGCATTCTCCAGGGCCACCTATTTTACTTCCCATACTGCAGAATTCCCTAATTCTGAGTAAAGGAAACCACTGGGAAAAGAAATACTTGTCAGAAGAAGTAAACCCAGGCAGCATAACCATCACAGTTGGACTAGGGCGTGGTTTGGCAGATTGTTGACTGTAGCTTCAACAGGTCAGGGCCTTAAAACTCACTTTCCTCTCTAGGAGACAAATTCAGAAGGTGTCTGTCTTTAGCTGATGAAAAACATGATCATCAACAGGTTTTGTCTATATTAAAGTCAATATGGTTTTGAAATGATACAAGCCTACTTGGCAGACAGTCTCCGTGCGACAGCCAGCTGGAGAAAACTCCAGCCTAGACCACTGACAGAAAACACCCAAAACACTGCAAGCAGATCTCTACCAGTGGCATTACCAGCACTCATATGGCATTAAGAGAGACTTAAAGATGCATAAAATAGAGAAGGAATGGAGCAGCTAATTAACAAGGCACAGTTATATTTTGTGACCCGTGTAAGCCCTAGATTTTCTGGACTGAAGAGAAAAATGAAAATCATTAAAAAATAGGAAGTCTCTTATAGAGCTTTTTCTCCAAATATCTCAGAACTTGTCTTGCTTATGTAGGCATTGCTCTGTCAGCAGTGTGTTGGTGTTGTGACTTGCAGTGCTGGAGCAAGGCTGAGCAGGTGCTGCCCCTGAGACCTTCCCCAGCAGGGCACTGAGTAATCTCAGAGCAACAACTCACAGAGACAGCAATTCTCACCTGTGGGAGATACAGGTGTGCCCAAGGACTGGCCTGTCAAAGACCTGGTAGAGAGAGCACTGCCTGTTGGGCGAGCTGTGGGTGACATTTCACTGCTGCTCTTCTTCCCGTCTTGCTCTCTCTGGGATGTAACACATCCATAGGCACAGTCATTCCCTGCACATCTGTGCCATGCAGGCAATACAGCAGCCACAATTCACCAGTCTTTGGCTCAGGCGTGACTTACAAACTCTAGCAATTATCTCAAATTAGGGTTTGGGGTTGGGACCTCCCTTGTTAAGCATGGTGAGTTAGAGAAGTGGAAGAGTTCCTACAGACAAGCTCTACAGAGATGGTGTCCCAATTTTACAAGCCTGGTAGAGCAACAAGCAGAAGGCTTCACATCACACTCTGGCATAACAACTCAGAAGACCAAGCTTTTGCTAATGTGTTTTGGGCTAATGTGTTTTGTGAGAAAGCAGTGAAGGGATGCAGCTGGCACACCAGGACACGTCTGATGCAGCAGGAGGGCAGGAGCCTCTAGCAGAGAGTCTGGGAAATAACCATTCAAAGCACTCCAGCCCTGTTTGCAGAAGTTCACGTTGGAATCCCAAACACCATCTGCTTTCTGCTATGCCTAATATTTGCTGAACCAAGGAATCTATGTGCAGTAGGGTTCTGTGAGCTACAATTTCCCCTGAGGTTTTAAAAACTGATAATCTAGTATTAGATAAGATAACATTAGATTAGGGAAATACAATCTCATGCTACAGGACATGTGCCAACTTAAAGCCAGAACAGGTATGTAGGAAGGAAGCTGAGCTGTGAGCATGTCAGGACATAAGAATTACACACCTTCTCCTAAAACACCTTGTACTGGGTGCTGTCTTGAGAGAAGAGGCTGTATGAGAGAGATTAATTCTGATCTGATAGCTACTTTTCTCACTGTTTTTACAGCGATGTTAGACTAGATCTTTTTTGCTGTTTCTTGACTTCTTATAGGTTATGTAGAATTATGCAAACAATGTCACTGTAGTCTGATAAAAATGCAAGATAAGAAATAATCATGTAAGCAGTTTCAAGAAAGAGCCCTGTAGTGATGTGCTAGCAAACTACTGGGTATCTGTGTGCTCCCACAGCAAATACAACATGTGGCACTTAGAGCTATTGCAATGCTAATCAGTGTCCCCAGGTAAATAGAATATGCCCAAAAAGGTGCTGTACAAAATAATTTTGATCTTCATTCAACATGAATGCCAAAATAGCTTTGTGCGTGAAAGTAGCTTGAAGAAAGATGAGCAAAGGACTTCCAAATAAGTATGAATGTGGATCTTTTTATGTCCAGTTTCCTAGCTAGCTGGAAGAGCCTTGCCATATAATACAGCACTGGATTTCTTCTACAGTTCCTGCTGTAATAATACCCATGAGCTGTGTACATCTACATATGTATATCATTCAGGCAATATTCCTTCAATGTAATGTGGGTTATGCCCCTTGGTGATACAACACATCGGAAAGAGCTCCACAATTCAAAAACAGCTAAAAGGCTATTTAGCACATATTACCTGTCTTCATTTCTATGTTACACTCATTTCTGGCAAAATTAGGGGAATCAATTTATTTTTCCCTGGAGTATCTTCTAAAATTATAGGAGTTTTTCATGATCTGTACTTTCTCCCTACACTTCTTTCTGTTCAACTGTGGAGATGAACAGGCAAACAAAAATGAAAATAGATCTGGGCTACACTGATTTTCTACAAACATCATGGTAAAGTAACTAGTTACCTGAGCAAGTGTCCAAAAACCGTGACATTATCCATTTACAGCAGAAATAGATTTCTTCCAAAGCATTTAAAAACCAACATCATATTTTCACAGACACTTAGAAGCTGGAATAAATACACAGCTTTACTGTAACTTAGTTTAAGGCTCGTGTAACAATATTAACAAGGCACTGATCCTAAATTTGATCACTAGGGTTGAACTCAGTGACAGATCTGTGACTTCCATATAGAAATCACAAACTCACCATTGGTCTGCAACTCTCTAAATTTGCTCTGAACATTGATGAATTTAATGCTCTAAGACTACATGTGGTAGTTGTAGTATTGATGTTAACTTTGCCTTGCAAGTACAACAAGTCACTGATGTATAAATAAACAAACAAACAAATAAATAAATAAATAAAGCAATGCTACAATTCCCAACCAGCCCCTGCAGGAAATTGTTTCCCACTTGCACCAACATGCACCAACCTCTGCTCTGGCCTTTGCCACATAAGGAGGTGGAGATCTCCCCTGGCAGAAACTGCTGTAGGTGCAAAAGGGCAGAAAGTGTCACCGGGGAGGGAGGAAGGAAGGGAACTGCCAATAGTCAAGCTGGAACTAAAGAGGGAGTTTCTATTCCAGCATCAGCACATGTGCTTTAGGAAGGGCCTGCCATGTCCCTTCGTCTTACTGCTTTCATCTCACTTATTCTGTCATGCTAAACATCTGATTCCTACATGGTCATTCTCAGAGGGACAGAGTGACGTGTACAGGGACTGCAAGGAAGTTTTCTCCCAAAGTGTTATGCAACTAAGGGAGGGGGGAAAAAAAGAAAAAGAAGAAAAAAAAAAAAAAAAGGGGGGGGGAAAAGGCAAGTCCAAAAGAAGTTCTCCAGACTCTTTTTTTTTCCCATATAAGAGGAAACAAGTCTATCTAAAAGACAGTAAGCCAAATTTCTGCTGAACTTCAAACTTCAATAAGCAGTCTTCCTTTAAATTCAATACTGAACCAATGTAGCTATATGAGTTCAGTGCTACAGTATAATACACTGCAATACTACCATCTGCAGTCTTCCTTGACACCAAAGGTCGCATTTATGAAAGATTTTACTCATACTCTCCTTTACCTGATCCACATTTCTCAATTCTGCTTTGTGAGACTTAGAGAAAATGTATTACAAGGAATGCCTAATATCTGGGAGCAGATTAGATGATTTTTGTCTCCAAATAAAAAGTGTTAGCTAATAAAATCTGTTCTCACATCCCTTAAGAACTGTCTTCCATTATTCATTTGGAAAAGAAAAAATACTGAATGACTTCATGTCCACATGAAATAGAAGCCTGCTTTGTCCAGTGGCAGAAAGACTCTCCTGACAATTGAACTCAGTGAAGCAGTTTTTCTATGTTGAGGAAATGTTTCCTCTGATGCATTACTACAATATGTCAAAAAGGGACAATATCCATAACTAAAATGTCCAATAAAATTTGTAAATTAAAATATTTATTTTTTAACCTTGTGAAATATTTAAGTTGGTTTTGACCTTTCTGAAGTAGCTTCTATGTTTGGCTGCCCTTCAACATAAATTATCTTCAAATTGAGGATATTTTGAACTAAAGAGCAGAATGCACCATTAAGATAACGTTGAAACAGATATAACATTAAATGACCCATTCACTCATTCCTTCACTTACTTGCTTTCGCTCTGAACAACTGAAAGTGAGTCAATAAACTTTTCCATGGAAAGGACCCTGTATTGAAAAACTCTAGATGAGGTAACTAATGTATAAATTATTTTGGTGTTCCAATTCAGATACAGATTGATCTGTCCATAGTTCTTAAGGAACTCTGAAATGCAAAACTCAAGTTTCGTGTACCTGGCTGCATAAAAATCCTACTGTTAGGAAATCACCCTATATTGAAAAAAAATCAAATGCATAGAAGTTTTCTAATTCCTCCATCTTACGTCTCACGCTATGAATCTGTCGTTGTCATCTAATTACAACAAAAAAAGTTACAAAGTTGTAGACATTTACTTTGTTCATTTTATTAAAACCTGTAAAAACTATGTCTTTACCTTACTATTACTGTCATCTTCATCCTTTGTTCCCATAATCAAGTTAAGCCTAAACTCTCCTCAGGTGTAATCTTATGCTTATTTAGACATCAGTCCCTTGGCCAGTGACCCTATTTACATGGCAGACATATTTTACAAATACTTTAAAAATCCTTTGCACAGTCAAAGTCTCAGCCTATAAATAAGAAATAGCTGTGTATTGTAAGTAGTGTACTAGGTTGAATAGTATTCAGCAAAATGAAGTTGTTGTCTTTGAGAAGCTGACACTTCAACATACCAATTCATAAAATACAAAGAACACTAAGAAGGTGACCTCAAGGAGCACAAGGGAAACTGTAGTACTTTAGAAAAGTGGGATTCTTTTCTATGTTGACAGTGTGAGTCTCCTTCTGTTTGAAAATCCAGTAATATTTGAAAACAGTATTCATTTCTATATCTATGACACTTTTAGTAGTCTCCAGGATGTATGACCTTATTCTTGTAGTAATCCTTTCCCCATTTAACTACCCAACATTCCTTTCATTTCTTCTGCTCCTTCAACATTTTTAGTGCCTGGCTCGTAAAAAGCCTTTTGGTAGCTGATTCCCAGAGTATTACTTAACCTGTTGATTTCAGCTGAGGAATCTGGCCTTTATTGACTGAAATATGGAAAATAATTCATTACATGCATTATCATTTTCTGCAGTTGGGACTGGCCACTGTTCACAACAGAAAGGGATTTTTTTTCCTCTTCAACATGCTAGGGCATTTCTGAATACTTTGTTCTGCCTTGTACCTCCAGTAGTTAACAGTTTGAAGTGTATGTGTATAATTAATAGTGTCAAAACCAAGGAAAGACATATGGGTTTTTTTCTTCCTATAGAAATGAAAGCTTTAATTTCTGAAAGAAGATGTCAGACCAAAGGAATGCCCTCTGCCTGTTACCTTGATAGTTAGGAGACATGAAGAGCATTATTGATGCAGGAACACAAAGGACTGGAGGCTTATAACTGTTTCTGTGTGATTAAAGACCTGCAGGAGATCCTTGGTGGCAATAGGCACAGGGTGTTTCTGATAAAAGGGAGGAGAAATGGAAACTGACCTTTCCTGTCATAAATGAGACTTCACAACAACTTTGGGGCTCAATTTCCCCGCAACTGCCTCTTTTGTCTTCCCACCCCACGATTCCATACTTTTGGATGCTTTGTTTCATATTACTGTGCCAAAGTCAGAGTGTACAGTTTAATCATCAAAATGTTTTGCCTCTCAGGAGAAACCTAACCTTTTATTTTTACCAACAACCTTTCTGATAAAAAGGATGTTCTTCTATTCCTACCTTTCCTTTGCCTCAGATATCTGTGCTATGCCCTCCCTCCCCCTGCTCCCAGAGTGTTCATGAAGTTCAAAAGAGCCTGGAAAAGACAAACTGGATAGCTGCATTTTATTTGGGTAAGTTTTCCCTTCACTCCTCAGCATAGCCACCAAAGTAGCCCTGATGGCATCAGGCAGAGCACAGGGTCAGAATCACTCTGATGGTTCCTGAGCTGGAAGCAGCAGCCTGTTGTAGGCTGGGAGCATCCCAGATACTGCTCCAATCACAAATCATCACTAGAAGTTGCCACCAGAAGGCCAGAGTGAGAAAAACACCAAAGGAATTGTTTGGCTGCAATTTACCACATGCAGATATACCTGTACACTTTCTGAGCTTAAGGAGAGTAGACTACCTCTTATGTTCTCTGCAGAAAATAATCAACAAGCAATAATTTTTTTAGACAGAGGTGCTGTGATAGGACACAAAATCAGAGTCTTTATTTTCGTTCACACTGTTTTCATTTGTCCTTGATCCTTTTGCTCTTCACAAATTGCACAAAATGGTAATAGTAATGCTCATTGGTAAAGTATTTCAAGGATTAATGGTGCTGAGCATTGCCCTCATTTAATAAGTGGACAGGCCAGGATTTGTCAGCTATGATACAGCATGGTAATTGTGCCACAGACACCTTTAAACTCCCCTGGCTTTAATCTGTATTTTGCTCCTAACCTCAGAAATGTAGTGCAGTGACCGGAGTCATCCAATCTCTACTTCATATAATTTCATTGCTCAATGTATAAACAACTATATCAAATCAGAAGCCCTGGTATAGTTGCCCTAATGGTCAAATTTAACATTTCTCTTAGACAAATATTTCAAAACGTCAGTAAAACTTACCCTTGTTTCCATGCCCTTAACCATCTCCTTTTTTACTTCTTTTGATTTTCTTGCTGTGTAAGGTTGACATCAAAAACCTCCCACTTATGAACCCCAATGAGAAGAGCTCCTCAGGTTATCTGATAAAGCTTCTGGGTCACTGTTTTGGTCATTTCACTTGTTCCCAGAAGGGAAAGCCTCATAAATCTCTGGTGGCATAGTCACCATCTTGCAGCCTGTGATGGCCACAGGTTGAACCCCACTTAATTTCCTCTGTGCTTCACCACTGCTCATTGTGGAGGAAGATAATGGACTTATTTTAAAAAATAAAGTAAGAATTCCCAAATTGAAACTTTTATATACCATTCCTGCCGGATTGCAAAGGCAGCAACATTCCCTGAGATGAATAGCAGAAGACAGTGTAACAAATTAATACAAATGAAGTCATTGCTGAGTGACTCCATCTGCTTTGGAAATGAGGCTCGGACTTTCCAAAACGTGGCCGTGATCCAGATAATTAGGCTTAACTCCAAATGAAGCCACACAGGTAACTTACAGCTTCATTAACTCTCCTCGGGAAGGCAGGCATCCAAGAACTAACCTTAATAGAGCAGCATATGATCCATTGACAATCTGTTTGATATTAAAATACGAACTTTGTTTTTACTGTGTTACATGAGTATTAGGCCAATAACATATGCAGAGCAAAATGTTAGGGATTGGACATGTTCTCGTATCTTGCATAACACACCACTCACTACATCAAGAGAACTGGGATCATAATTTCTTGTTTACAAGGTTTAATCAAAATACATTAATAATCTACAAAACCTAAGTAAGGCACATAAGGTGTCTGCAAGTGTCTTTCCTCTGTAATCAACAGGAGGATTATTAGGTAATAACAAATGTTATTCATCTTCATAATGGCTAAATGACAGCCTGCTTAAAAATAACAAATGACTACTCTTCATCAACTATTACAGGGTGAATATGACCTTCACGTACTTTAAGCAAACAAGTCATCTTTTCAAAGACTTCCCTAGTTCTTTAATTGATAATGATGAGATGCTTTATCTGTGCAGGGAAAAAAAAGAGCTCTAGTTATACCATTTATTTAAGTCTTGGAGGCATTTTATATAGCCCTCTGTCAGAAAATATACTGAGATATAACACTGATTTTTTCATCAATAATAAATTAATGCATAATTAAAGTGGTTAGTGATGTGCATAATGAACTCCTGTGGGATGTTTCCTCTTAAAGTTTATCAGTCTTCTGTCTGATTTTTTTTCTGTTGACATGATGCTGCCTTAATGCAACAGAACTGGAGAAAATTGGAATAAAAGAAACCTCAAGAAGTTCTCTCACATATCTGTCTGTTCCCTCCCTGGCAGAAATCTTTCTTACTGCTTCTTGACAACCTCCAGTGTTGACAATTCCTTCCCCAGGAAAACCAGTTCCAATCTTTGCTGCTAGAAATATTTTCATAAAACCTAATCTCAATCTGCCTTCTTGTTGCTTAAGCCCAAGTGGGATGCAGAATAGGCCCTGGAGTTTCTAAACTGAAGCTCTTCCACAGACTTAGTCTTACCTTCTGACAAAGTTTCTTTGAGCCCAAAAAGAATAAAGCGTGTGCAGCAGCTTACATACATCAGTGGTCCGACTGACAAGGATGGCACCGTAACACAGTAAAAACAGTCCTTCTGCCTAGCAGAATCTTTGTACAAAGACTTTTTCTGTCATTTAGGTAGTTTTGTCAATTTAAGTTGCTCTGATCCCTGCTAATAATGGTTTTCAGGAGTTCTGGCCTTTTGCAGATACCGACAGCCATAAATTTATCTGTGTCTCCACTGGTATCTGTGTTAAAGTAAGGCACAGTGGTTATACCTTCTAGTGAGGTAAATTAGGGTGCTCTTTCGTGAACACTATCTACAGATAAAGCAAAAAACACAGTAACTACCATGCTTGCTTCTGCAGTCTGAAAGATGCTGCCTTTGCCAAGTCACAGCCATATCAAACCCATTTCCCATACAATTTACACCCACAGGAACTGAGATGAGGTGGAATTAGCAGCTTTCTCCTACCTCTTGTTTCTCTCACAATACTATGGGTGTTGCAAACAAAATTTCATTTGCCAAATATGCTCAAAGCAGAGAAAAAGTGATACTAACATTGGTGGAGATCATTTTAGCAATCTTAGACTATTATTTGGACTGAAGAGTGCTGTGCATTAGGACTATTTTAACCATGCTTCATAAAAAGCAATCTAATACTTTAAAAATGTATTATTGGTTTTGCTTAGTCTCATATTAATTGTAGCAGAGAATAATGCTCTATGTCAAGACTCTTGTTCATTTTAAAGGAAAACAGTGATCCACATAATTCCACCTTGGTCTGGTATACTCTAGCATCTGGTTGTTCCTGCAAATCAGTGTGTAGTTATTCATCACTGACTTTTCCTTATTCAGGCACGAAATGCAGGAATTGATTTTTTTTTTTTTAACATGCTTATTTAATTATCTCCATAAGTCATCTAATAACTGAATAAATACTGTCATAACCAAAAGTAAATTTTATCGTTTTTATTTTCCTGGGCTACAAGTATGTCAAAATGCATAATTGTGTCAGACATGTGCACACACACACACAAACACACATACATGAATACCATGTTTCTTAAAAATACATATATTATAAATTTATTCTGAGCATCTTCCCTTTTTAACAAAAGTGATATGTGACAAAAATTAACTGAAGACCATTCGTTAGATTTTATTAATAACTTTCTGATTATCTGATTCAAGCTAGCGAGGCACAGCAATGGCAGGCAGATGGTTTGATGTTCTCAGTCAACACATGGTCTACGTCTAAAACTATTATTTGCTGTATAAGGAACATCCCAGTTGTACCTTCAGCCTTAAAGAGATGATTTATTGATGAAATCAGGATCACGTCTTGGAATATCAGTGCTTTCCTGTTTGTGACAAATTTGACAAAATCTGGAGACTGAGGATGAGCAAGTTGAAAGGGAGCATCATCTGAGATTTTCCCTTCTGAGCTTTCTTCTTCCAACTCACTCCCCCTTTCAGGAATATTTGCAATCAAACTACCTGTATTTTTATATTTCTTGCTTGTGCCGTGATTTTATGTCCATTAGTCTTCTATACAAAATTATAGAATTATCAATGTGTTTTTAGTCTGAAAGCTCGGCCTTTCTTCTTGTAATTGTGAATCACAGAGTGGCAGGTAATATTGTACAGGAGCCTGTTTTCCCAATCTTTCTCCAAGGCCAGTCATTTGTTAAATAAACTGCCAACAGTATAAAAGTAATGTTATTCACCTCTCCACATATTATTTATTGGAAGCAAGATGACTATAGGACAAAGACTGCAACAACATTAGTAACTCACAAGCTGAGGTCTAGCACACCAGACTTCATTTCCTGGTCTGTACAGAGGATTCTATATTTGGAAGAGTTGTAACAGCCAGGGGTTTGCCCTCCTAGTAACCAGACAGGTCTGGAGAGACTGCAACAGCATGGATGGCCAAAATGTGGGGAGTTCCTGCTCTGTGTAAGTGGACATGGGTGAATTAGTTTCCTTGGGCTCTCTCCAGCAAGGTGCAGACAGGTACGGGATGCTGCATGACCTTGTCGTGGCCGCAGGCTGAACAGTGACAAATCTGATGTGTCTGGGCTGGAAAGTGAAGGGGCAAGACAATTTTGGGAAGTGAGGAGTCTGGGCTTCTCCCACCAGGTCCCCAGGAAGGAGAGGGACAGCACTGGGAGACAAGTGAGTGGCAGATATTAATGCTGAAACACAGCGGGAGCGAGGCAGGAACAATGAACACCATCCCTGTCCCTCTGCCACTCGAGTTCACTCCAGTTTGTTTCTGTTTTGCACAGGGCTGGTGACACTCACATTTGAGCCTTCAGCAGACAGATTATTCTGCCCTATCACATTCCCCAGTGTTGCAGAGGCTCCCAAGTAAATCAAGCAGACTGCACCCGACAAGATGGCAAGAGAGAGATTTATTTACAGTTCTCTTCTTATATATGCATTTATAGTCTAACAATTATTGGTCGACAGTTATCCACCCCCCAAGGGGATTGGTCGAAGCCTTACAGCACCCAGCACCAAAACAAAGATTAGAAAG
Source organism: Acanthornis magna (assembly GCA_036785705.1). NCBI lineage: Eukaryota > Metazoa > Chordata > Aves > Passeriformes > Acanthizidae > Acanthornis > Acanthornis magna. The sequence goes on from JAWUZG010000025.1 coordinate 13,320,062, forward strand.
AGCAAAGAATTCAACTTATCTCTATTCCCCGTGAGAAAGAGGAGAAAACCTTTAGAATAGTACATCCACACCCCTCCAGTTTCCTGCCCTAACATTTTTTTCTGTTGCCCTGCAGCCAGCTAAGGAGGGACCAGTTTTCACTCCAGAAATGGCTGCATTTCAGTAAAGGATGCAGTGTGTGCTGTAATTTGAAATCAATGGTGCACTAGGAAGTGAGGAAATGGCACTACATAAATCAGTCAGCTATTGATATTATGCTTGTTGCTTAATAGCATAATTTAAAAAGAAAGTTGTCTGCAGACATTTACCTTTAGTGTCTAGGCAATTGTTTAAAACAGAAGGCTGTAAGAGAGCTTGAGGTTTTCCAAGATCAGGAAACTAGTCCTCAGCATTTTTTGTTAGGTATATAGAGGCAGGTAGAGAAGTATTTGCTCATTTATTTTAGGATTCATACAAGATTTTGCATTAACAGTGTATTTCCATATTGTAAGGCAGAAGGGTTCAAGTGATTTCCTGTGGCTAGATGGAAAATCCTACTTGGACCCAGCAAGAAAGAAAACATAAGTCCAAGTACAATGAAGTCACAAGAATTTGACCAAAGTTTGATGAGTACCTGACATATGAAAAGCCATATGTAGATATCATAATGCAAATATCTTCATTAATTGGAGCTCTTAACAGAAGTACTTAAATGAACATGGTAAGCTGCTGAAAAGATTCCTAGTCTCATTGAACCAAGTCTTGTTGATTATAGGTATTCTTGATTCAGTCCACTGAGAGCATTTCCAAAATGAGCCCTACAGAGACCTGTCTTTGTATTGCCTACCTCCAGTCAAAAAAGCTGCAAAAGCCATAGATTTTGTCCCCTGACAAAATACCTGGTATTTTAAAAAAGGAAGAATACACAAGTCCTTACCAATACCAGTGCACGTGATACAAACTGCAAGAGCTGGGGTTTTGTTGATTAGCAGCCTTTCTAGAGCTAATCAGCCCAAGGGAACTTTATTACATAGGACCCACTTAAAGATAGGTCTATTGAAAAATACTTTGCAATGAGTGGAAAAAGTATTACATTTCCAATGAACATTCTTTATTACCATGCCACTTGAAGCAGGTTTTTTAATGGACCTCTATTATGCTGGCACAGTAAGGTGTGAGAGCAAAAGTCTGATTTAAATGCCTGATTTGTCAATGCAGTTCTTGTTTGCACAGTTCTTCTACAAATCAGATAGGTATCTGTTGACCTTATTCATGCCTGCCTTTTAAGGGCATTTCAGAAAATCAAACCCATCTGCAAGTTTTCTCTATGTTTACATGCCTTATAATCTTTCTTACATGTTTCCATAGATAAGGGGCCAGTGCAAGGAGCTAAAATCTAATGATCTATGATAAAAGCATAGAATCATAGAATGATTTGGGTTGGAAGGGACCTTAAAGATCATCTAGTCCCAATCCCCCTGCCATGGGAAGGGATGCTTTCACTATACTGGTTTGCTCAAAGCTCCATCCAACCTAGCCTTGAACGCTACCAAATCAGCCTCAAGACGCAAGAGGAAAGGATAAGATTATTTTTATATTGGCCCATGCTGATTCGCAGTGCAAAATGTACCACAGATCTCTCAAAAGTTTCCAGAGAGGTGAATTTGGGGGTGTTGTCTAAAGATTCTATTTGGGGAAAAAAAAAAAATAAGAGTCATTAGGTCTGTCCATTCCCTATGAATTTCCTAAGGAGGGTTTATTTCCATTGCAGACAGTGTATGCTCCAAGTTCTAGCTGTCTCCACCCAGCATGATTGGTCTGGAAGCAATGTTAGGCAGACCAAGTGGACTAACCTGCTCAAGTCATTGCCAGTCTAAAGATCTCTATCTTCCATGGCAACAACATCACTCTCCTTTCTTGCTTCTCTTGTTGGATCATTGCATGCCTCTGAAACCTTACCTACACTAAAACTCTCTGGAGTTTAGGTTTATCCAGGCTAACATACTCCTTTTTTCCCACCCCTGTTAGCCTGGATAGTGAAGAGTTACCTCCAATACCTTCAGATGCCACAGAAAAGCTACCAGATGCTGGACATTATTTGGGCAAATCAAAGACTCTTTTTCCCAGGGCAAAGATGAAACGCTCCATTGTAATGTCTGTATAAAACAACTTGACTTTTTATTCTGGAAAATAAACCCCATGATATTGAAATAATAGCTAAAGGGTTTTTACTTCAATCTCGCAACAGAACAGTAGCTCCATGAGATCAAGCAGTACACAATTTACTTTGTGCTTCACTTCCAAGGAAACAGCACCATCAGCGTCATTCTCCCTCCTTTCCCCCACAGCTGCAAACAGTACTAGCAGATTCTGTGACCAGAATGTGGCAGTCCTCTGTGATCTTCCTCCATCACGTCTGGGCTCTCTGTCCAACCCTGGGAGAATGTAGCACTAGAAATACTCTATCAGTTCTGGCCATAGCCAGCCTGTTCACCCACATACATGGAGGAGTAACTGTGGAAGAGCACTCAGAGTTTTCTCAGGACTTCTGAGAAGAGCTAGGTGAATAATGCACATCCCACATCTAGGTGTACATCCCTCACCTTCCAAAATGCAGTTTGGGCAAACAGCTTCATCTGATTTCTTCCTTTAAAGCAGTGTTGATGAACATGGAATTACACATGGTTTAGAACTCAACTTGTTTAACTTGCCTGTAAAATGTCATCTTTTATACTGGAGAGTGACAGAGATGACCCTAATTAACATGCTCTAGTCAGATACACAGTCAGTGGAAGTTGTCCTCAGCTCAAATGAGATCTTACAGCCAAAGCTCAGTTTCTGTTGATGGCTGTGCAGGACTTTCTATCCAGGAATGAGCGGACTCCTGGCAGGATGGGCCGGGTGGTCAAAGAGGATGGAAGGAGGGTGCCCATGACTATGTAAAATTCCAGGGGAGCCAAGAGACAGCAGGCAGGGGCAAGTGTCTGTGTGTATGAAGCGAATGCATTTGAAGATTTGCTCATCCCTGCTAATTCAGGGCTGCACCGTGTCCCACAGTGGGCCCCAGGGGCCATTAACATCGCTTTCTGCTGTCTCTTATATGCAGGAAAGAAAACTGTGGGCAATACCTGATCTATTACACCATTATGCGACACGAGGTTTTACCTCCTGTCTAGTCAGTGGTTTTCCCACAGGAGCTCAAGCCAAAACTGATCTCATTTGCATAAGGGAAAGTCATCCCAGTGAGTGCTGCATGAGATACTGAAACTGGTGCTGTGGTATTTCTCAACAGAAAAAAAAAAAAAAAAAAAAAGAATTTAGGCATTCAGCTGCTTTTAAAAACCATTTTTAAATGCAACATTATGAAAGTCAGTAATGGGCTGGGGGAAAAAAGGCAAAGCTAATTTAATTAAATGGCAGCAATTTTTTTTCTTCAAAGTACTTGTTTAATATTAAATTAGTTATTTAAAAATAACTATGGACAACAAATGGATGAAAAAAAAGAGATCAGGTGGATTGAAAATTAAAAGTGAAACTTAAATATTAATGGATTTTTTCCTCAGTGTTAGAGTTGGTCAGAAACTTTTTTCTGCAGCATTTCCTGTCAGAAAATGTTATTTCATCAGAACAAAACAATCTCCATGGGAAAATGTCAATTATAACAAAATAGGGGGGAGGGCCAGTGAATGACTCATTTAGTGTTATCAAAACATTTTATTTTGAAGTGTTTCTGAACATTATCAGCATGGTGTTTCTTTTAATTATGATAATTTTATAGTCTGGTTTAAAAGTGAAGATTGGAATAAAACATTCAAGCACTATAAAACAGGTCTTTCCAAACTTTCTAAAAGTATCTTTAAAGATTGTATTTTATTTCACATTCTTCATCCTCAAAATTATATTTTGGAAAATTATGTCATAATTTAAGACAAAAATGTCTCAGCTCATAATTCTTAAAGTAGGGAAGTTTCCAATTTCTTAGGGCTTTACTTAACATCTGTTCATATCTTTTTCCTCATTATTTATTTTATGTGGCTTCACATTTGTCTCAGGAGATGACATAAAGGAGACCAGAGATGTTGTTTGAAAGGTTTGAAAGGCTCACCTTTGGAATGGAACTTCTTTATTTAAGATATTTCTTCCCTTTCTTTTCTCACTGATACCCCATTCCTACATCATTCCCACCCCACCTGCCCCCTGTAATCTAAATCAGAGCAAAAAATAATTTGGTGGTTCAACCAGAACACAAAAGATGGGGGTGGGAGGGCTGTTGGGGTATTTTTAAAGTCTATTTCACAAAAGTAGTGGGTTTTAATGCCGATCATTTTGATAATTATCCTTGTAATTTAACCATTACATCTCTGGTCTCTGCAGAAGACCCAGAGAGTGTTGGTGGGTGGGCAGGAGCAAAAGCAGTGAGGAAAAAGAAAGGAACCAGACAACTCTTCTGCCAACCTCAGCACAAGGGCAAATGTTGTAGACTTCTGCAAAGGCTCAGATCCATCCACAAGGATGATCCATGATGGGGTGACTATTTCGACCAACTTGTTTAAAACGAGTTTAATCTCCCTAGGTACACACAGGCATTAGTGGAGTCCCTTCATCTGCTGTTGTGATTTGTCTTTGCACTGGATGTAACAGTGAAGTTCCTTAAACTCAGAAGGCCCCTGACTGTAGTCTGAACTTCCAGTGTTTCCAAGACAGCTGTATACACAGTTTGCACATAAAATATCCCCCTACACTACACATGACATCAATATCCTGGTTAAAAATAGGCACACTGTCTCTTTTTACAGATGACTGAATAGACACCTAAGCAGGTTGGGATTTGGTATAAGGACTCTTATCACAGAGGTCAAGGGTTCAAATGTATACAAAATCAATACTAACTAAGAGTTATTACCCTTGGGTGGCCTGTGAAAAATGAATGGTGGTTCTAGCCTAATTTCTAGTTGACAGATGTCTGTGCCATCAAAAAAATCCCATCATTGCATTTGGCATTCTTCACATATGCCTCAACGTAGAAGCCAAAGAAAGACTGGGCACAGAGGTGGAATTAATCTCTTATGAAAGGCCTCTAGTTGGTCCTTCCAAAACAGAAATAAAACAGATTATTGAGGCAGTTTGAGGAATACTGAAGTGTTAGTTCTTGTAGCCGGCTCCTCCCCATGAATAAAGAGCGGGCAGAATTTTCATGGCTTTGAGCGAGCATCTTTTCACAAGTATCAAATTGACTTTTGCAGGGGAAAAGATATAAGAGGCTTATTTGTGCTACCAAGTTAAGACCGTGTCAGCATCTCCCTTAAAAACCTGACCAAGCCATAAGAATTTAATCTGGGCTAAAAGTTGGCAGAACTGTTCTCAGCCCTCAAGTATGTTTTAAAGCCCATTAACAAATATGTGTTAGGCCACTTATAAGCTAAAATACTCAAGGCTAAATAACAATAATAAAAAAGTCCTTTCATCTCAGTGTGGAATGCAAAGAGGAAATCAAATGTCAAATATTCTATGGTTTAAAAAATGTTCCTGTGTCTGTGCACCAAATGAGGAAACTTTAACAGGTCTTTCTGATTAAGTCTGAGGATACTTGAGCAGCTCTTTTTGCTTGGACTGTAGGGAATATGCTGTCACCAGGTCCTGAACACAGACCACAGAGAACTTTAAAAAATGTGAGTGATAACATTTTGAAATAATTGCAGAACTTTACTGCCATGAAGAAAAAATATGTAGATTTGGCTTACTCCCAATGGGAAGATGAGCTGCATAGTTTTGTGTAGCATGAAGGCGTTAAATTTGCCTGGTGGGAAGACCAGTTAAAAGAGAATTACAGCAGTTTAAGCATGAAAAATAAGAGCATGCTGCACATCAGCACTCTCAGTTCTCAAGCAGATATTGTTAACCTTAATTCTTGTTTGCATTTCTCAGCTGAAAAAAAGAAAGAAAATTGATGATTTTAAGAAAAAATATGATCATCTTTTTTATGCATGAAAAAACCAATATTTTTCAACGTTGTGGTACCCCCTTCATCCTTCAAGATATCATGAGCCTGAAAAGGGATAGACCTTGTCCCCAAAAAGCTTATCAGATAAATGCTTTTAAATGGAATGTAAAGGGCTGGATCTGAAATCCACGCAGGCTACTTTAAGCTTTGGACCCTGTGGTGCCTCTCATCTGCTGTGGCCCTCGACTGCTCTGCCTTGGTGCCAGAAGAATGGGTCCAGATGAGAACCAGGCTGGGAAGGAAACCCAGGTACCCAGCGAACTGCTCTCTTCTCTAAACTGATCCCAACATAAGCAACTAGGAATACAGGAACCCAGAGCTTGGTGCGGACAGTATCTCACCAGACATTTAGGTTTGCCATACGCGAATGGACATTGTGCACAAAACAGTTTTGAGCCATGTGACCCAGGAAAAAATACATCTCAGCAAAACCATTAAACATGCTGCAAGTTCCTTAATCAGAAATGCATCTGCTCTGTGTATGTTTAAAGAGGAAAAAAAAATCCTACACAAGTTACTTCAGAGAGCCATGGCACATTTATAGGAAGTATGCTAGATAAGCTAATATATTTTTTTTTCTATCTCTAAATAGCATGGAGCTAAACTGTAGATAAAAATAACAATCTGGGAGTATGGCGTGTTGATAGGAGAGTTAGTGCAGAAATACCAAGGTTTCACTCACAGTTTCCAGAGATCATGCAGTCTTAAATAACAACTCATGGCCCAAAATCTGATTTAAGAGAATGTCTGTAGTGGATCAAATAATCCCTAGATGAGCTACCTAAGTAGGCAGTAGAAAGAAGGAGGGTACTTCATCCTGATTTAGCTCCCGGCTCGAGTGCTGCTTCAAGAGGCCTCTTCCACAGTGACTGTACAGTGAAAGGGACATGATTGCTCTGCTGCCCGCTTGCTGAGGGGTCTGGCCAGGGATCGCTCAAAGGAGGACCACTGGGAAAGAGGGAATCAACAGCTCTTCACTCCCTAAGCAAACACAGGGTTTACAGAGGAAAAACAGCTCCTTTGGAGTCACTTAATGAAGCCATATACATGATATACGTGCACACTGCACACATATATTTTGTATCTAGGGGGGAACATCTGGAAACCTCTGTACTGTGTGTTGGGAGAGACACACCTGCAGCCCCAGGACAGAGGCCAGTGGGACAGGTGGACATGCTTTGTGGGAAGCTGCAGCCCATGGGGAGCCCACAGTGGGGCAGGTTTATCCTGAAGGATTGCAGCCAGTGGAAATGCCCCAGGCTGGAGCAGGGAAACAGTGTGAGGAGGAAGGAGTGGTGGAGGGGAGCTATTAGGGACTGACTGCAGCCCCCCATTCCATTGCACAGCTTAGGGGAGGTGCTAGAGAAGTCGGGAGTGAAAAGTCCAGCCGGGAAAAATGATCAGGTGCTTTGGTGCTTTTTGGTTTTGTTTATCAGCTCAACTTTATTTTAATTGGCAACAAATTAAATTTTCCAAGGTGGAATCTGTTTTGCCCATGATGGTAATTGGCAAGAGAACTCTGTGACCCATGAGCTTTTCCATCTCATTTTCTCTGTTGGGGAGGGGGACTGAGGAAGCAGCAGGATGGGCATCTGGCAGCTTGCCAAGGTCAACCCACCACAATCTCACAGCAGCAAATTAATTGCCAGGGCTCCAGTGTGTACCTTGTTGACTGTGGTATTTAACCACAGAAGAGAAAGCTGCTTATTGTCTCAAATTACCTATGAGAATTTGATTATGGTACAACATTCAGCATTTATGAGCCAGAGAGACATCAGCTGCAGAATATCAACCCTGAAAAGAGCTCTTCTGAAACATGCCAAATCAGTGGGAGCAAACAGGAAGGCTCTTGCCTGACACTGTCACAGAGACAGTGCTCTGAGGAGCGTTTCTTCAACCCAGAGTGAGAGGTACAAAGCGAAGACTTGCTCTTGTCCCTGTGCAAGTGTCCCCAGGAACACAGCTACAAAAAAGCTGTTCCTTTGGCCCAACAGGCTGCAGACACCAGTGCCACATCCATTGGGAGAGGAGACTATGCTTCTTTGACAGGGCAGGAACTCTGCCACCAAGCATGTTTAATGTTTGTTACTTCATTTTTAGAAAATACAACAATTTACCAGCATTTAGTGTCTGGTTTTGCAGTGTCCTCATGAGCATACAGCTAGTGGGGTGTATGTCTCTTCTCCAATTGTTCTTCTATACTGTGAAGGCACGAGGAGGTTCCCTGTGCCAGTTTCCTGCTCTCTTAAGACATCACGGATAAAAGCAGAATTTCAGTGTAATTGAGTCTTGGACCTCTCTGCTATAGGGAATGCATAGTTCTTTGAATTTATCTCTACCCAAGGAAAACCTTTTTTTTTAATGCTAGGTCTGATACGTTGCCTAGTCAAACTGCAGCTTGTTATATTCTTGCTAGATTATAGATCCCGTGCACCTTGTGTTCACTGTGATTTATCAGTTTTTCATTGGGAAAGATCTGACTGCTGCTGAGAAACTGAATATACACCCCTAATCCCCCCATTACTTAGAATCTAAGTAATTCTATTACCCAATGACGTTTATTTTTTTAATGAAGTGTTGATGCAACAAGATGTTTAACTGTGTCAGTCAGTTTCCAGTTGCAGTTGCTCAACTAAAGAGAAGTTCTACCAGAAAAGAAAAGAGAGGCTCAAAATCTGTATTGCTCACAGCTCAAAATGGAGGCCCATCTCCATTTCACTCCTCTGAGACACTTCTAGGAGGAGCTCTATGTCATTAGATTCTTTATCTCCTCCTATAGCTAATGAAGAGGGGAGAATGAGGGAGAGGCAATTCCAGAGAACACCTCCCAACTTCCACTCTCCTTCCCCATTAGCTATAACAAGAAGTGTGAAGAAGCCAAGTTCCTCCTGAACCTAAGCAGGCTGAATGCGGTATGTGTACACCAGGAATGCATAAACTCTTCCTGATATAATGAGCAACCTAAATAATAAAGGTTGGACCAAATCATCCTGAAGCAGTCGGAGCACTAAGTGAGCCCTGGCAGCCCCGTGGTTCCAGAAGTAAAAGGCAATCAAAACACATTTGATTGTTTTGCTGAGAGGAAGAAGCAAAATATGGGAGTCCCAAGATTGCCTGGAATTGTGGAAAACAAGGAGAAAGTGAGATGGCTTTTGACTGTTCTCGGCAAACAGCATCCACAGGTGCATTAGGAAGAGAGACAATCAGAAGGTAACCGCTTTTGACAGTGGCTAGTCCGTAGGCATAACATTTTGTTCTGCTAAAAACAAGAATGCCTGGGCTGTTAGGAACAGATGCCAGAGACTCTGAGAAATTACATATATGCAGAGTGACAGTAAAGGCAAAACAACCCCCTCACTGATGAGAGTCTGGGGCCCCAGGGCTGCTGCTACTTCGCAAGAAGAGACTGTACCTACCCATGTCAGTAAACACTGGCTGTGAATTGCCGTGGTATCACCAGAGGTAGTGGTTATCTGCAGCGCCTGAAATTGTCAACCCAGACAGCGGAGTCACCTTCTCAGAGTCTCAGAGAGGAGAGGAGAGGGGCAGAGGCTGCCTCAGGTCAGCCAGCTCCCTCTTGAGGGGTCCTCTGCCAGGCAGTGAGCGCGACAGGCTGACAGAGGGGACTTCCAGGACACACATGACAGAGCTGTACCAAGGTTTACTGCCTCCCTGGGCAAGTGACATTGAGGTTGGAAGGGAGTTCTAAACACACTCATAAGGAGATTCTGGGCCGCTTTTTCGGGGCTGAAATGGAAAAAAGAGTTGTACATCAGATTTTAGAGATACTGAATGTGAATCAGGAGCCAAAGGGAGACACGTTGCCTCAACTGAGAAGATACAAAGGCATTTGCAAATGGCAAAGGTCAAGGAGCAGGGCTTGAGTAAAGCAGGTGCTACGTAACAAGTCATATCATTTTAGACACTGTCTCTCACCTGTTTTCATCAAATTTGCCCTTAAGTCACTGTCTCGTGCCAAAAAAAAAGATGAGAAAGTTGTTGTGGGTTCTCAAAGGTAATGACCAGCAGTTTTGCCTGGTTTTTTGTTTCTCGTTTTTTTATTTAACATAGCTTACTGCATGATTTTTACAAATAAGGTAGCAACTCTGAGGTTCAGTGATGAAAAGGTGAAGTTTAAGACTGCCATGTCTGTGAAGTGAGTTAACAATGTAGAAGAGCTCTAACAAAGGTGCAAATTCAGTGAAACAGAGAGAATATGACATTTTCATTGAGTACAACATGAGCATAACATTGTGAGATTCAGACAGGAAGGGAATAATTGAAAGTTTTGCCATTTAAATGAAGAAGTAAGCATTTGAGCCTCCAGCAACACAGGCAGCATGGTGGTTTTTTAGAAATCTCTCCTTTTCAGTATGTTCAGGTCACTTGAACCTCACTCTTATTTACATAAAGTACCAGTCAGATGCACAGCTGAGAGCAGTGTGTTGCACTAGGTTGTATTTTCACCTCTTGGTGGGAATGGCAGGAGGATCTGCAATGGACATGTTATGTGGATGTTAAGACAATCAGTTCTAGTTTTGCTTCTGCTTAGCAGTGACTTCAGACAGATGAAGAAGGTGCTGATGTCATTAGCACTGCTGGGGGGAGAGTGGGTACATCTTTATATTGCATGGGTTAAAGAAGTCTGCCTCCCCAGAAAGGACATGGGGTGCAGTTTGGTGAGGCTGCATCAAGCCCACACGATGTGCTTGACGCAGTTTAGATGCTGCAGGAATTTATTGCTTGGTTTATGGTCCAAAGGCCATTGAAATCAACATAAAGAGACACACTGTCGCTGAATAAGGACCTCATGTTGCCCTTCACACTCATGCAACAACAGAGTCCCTCAGGATAACTGGATATGAGAATACACAAGAGAAGGTTCTTTATAGAGATCTCAACACAAATTTGAATAAACAAATCCAAGCCAGAGGTAAACATATGGATAACAATGTGTTGTCTGTTAAAAACAGGTGGAAAGTCCTCTGCTGGACTCTGGATAGGTGAATCCTAGAAAACCTGTGGGCCATGGTCCACAGCTCACTCTGCTGAGTGAAAATGCCCAGTCAAAGACTAAGCACACAAGACCAAAAAAAAATATTGAAGCACAGACCAAAACTGACTGCAGTAAGGAACGTCAGGAGAATAAACCTGCCAATATTTTACTGATGTTGTAGCTATCGGTAGCAAGTCATCCTCTCAGCATCATCTCTGGTTCTGGTGTTCTCCACCTCAGAAATGATCTGACCAAGTACGTCAGTTCCAATGTTACTATAATAGTGGCATGTTTTATTACACCTACGGAAGTTTATTTATATCAGAGACTCCAGAAGCTTTGGTTATCCTCTGATGATGAGGTTTTATGCCAGTCAACAACAAGGCTCTAGCGTTAGAAATAGATGTATATGGGAATTTCTCCCTGATTTTTACAATGTCTGTCCCATGCACTGAGCTTTAAATCTCATCTTTGCTCAGAATATTGTTTGAATGTCTGTTTGTGCTCCAGGGAATTACTAAGAGCATTTTTATTTTCTCCTCTTTCTGTACCACATTTTTTTTTAAGTTTTCATTCCACTTGCAGTCTGTCAGCCAAATCCAAATGTTTTACAAGCTGGAATATTTCAGGCAGCTCTCACCTCTTCAAAAGTCTGTGTTAGTTTATTGCACTTAGAGGGTCACATCCTGTCCTTAATTGCAGCCTAAGAAGCTGACATGCTCAGTGTTAAGTCCCAATTTTTGTCTTCCTCATTAAATACCTTGGCCTAGACCAGACCTGCCCGCTCTGAGATAAGCTGTGAGGTGCAGTCTTTTACTGCACAGGTCCTGTCTCCCTACCATCCACACTGACCACATCTGGATGCCAGATGTAGACACAGCAGCCCAAGACCTACACTGCAAAATTCACATGGGACCCTGTCACTTGTTTTCAGCATTAAAATTAATCAGCTGAAGTCTCATAGTATGGATTCTCTGACTTTCAGATTTCTTTTGATTCCTTACATTGAAAAACAATTTGTCTCTGAGGTGCTTCTACATAAGGGTTTCAGTTCAGGCGAGGAATAAGTTTTTCAAGCAAATTTCCCAGTTGTCACTCTTACTCAGCTCTGTTTCATATTTGTATTGAAAATGTGCTAACTTCTGGATGAAAATAAACCAAAATATACACTCTGGGAGCACACTGATATGCTCCAAACACTACCAGGCATTCAGTTTACAGGATTAGACTAGACCCAAGTCAAAGTAAAGCCTTCCAAAATGTGCACGTCAGATCTTCTGTATCACCTGTTGCACTCCACACATCCCTTCCTATTGTGCAGCACCATTTGCTAATGTAGACCCAGCCTAAGAGGATATTAATGCAGAGCTATTCCAGGTCACATTAAACTGTCTTAGACAAGTGGCATGTATTTGGCAACTGAAGGGTGTAATTATGTAGCATGATAAATGCTCTGGAGTGATGTAAATTCTGGCATTTAATTTTCCGGTACTTTATTTCAAAACAATCTGGATGTGGACAGTATCAACATAATTGTAGAAATGTTTGTGAATGCTAATAATGATAATATGAAAACCTGGCATCTTGAAACATAGTTAATATTCTGATTTGGATTCTCCTCTTTCATATTTTTGTATAATCTTTAAAGGAGTTGCCCCCAAAGAATTAACATGAAGCACTTTCTGGAGAGCACTGTTGCACCCTCAGAAATGTGCAAAAAGACATCTTTGTGTCATCCTGGGTGAGCTCATGAGCTCCTTGGGAGCAGAGGTGCCCACCCACCACCTGCTGCTCACTGCAGGAGCAGCCAGGGGCTTCACTCCTCAGAAACAGGCACCTGAACCTCAAAACTTCGATGAGAATCTACTGTAGCACCTGCTTGTGTCCTCGGCTCAGTTTCCCCACATTTTCAGCTGTCCCGGCGCCCAGACTCGTGGGGGAGCTTCCATGAGAGGAAACACAACCAAATGTTCTTCCCCAGGTCCCTGGGAGCACTGTACCAGTGAGGCAGCTCAGTCTTTCATGTGCCCATACTACATAGAGAAGCACATTCACAGCCGACAGACCTCAGTATTCACTAAACTCTGTGCAAAGAATGGAAATTCTTGTGTCCTTTGCTTTCACAAGCCTGATAAACATAACCGCTCAAAATATGGAATCATAGAATGAGCTGAGTTGGACAGGGCCTTAAAGGTCACACAATCCAACCCTCATGCCATGGGCAGGGACACCCTCCACTAGACCAGGTTGCTCAAGATACCACCTAAGCTGGCCTTGATATAGAAATGCCTTCCTGCAGCTTGGTAGGCTTTAGAATCTGTGCTGTTTGGGATGAAACAAATTTAAATCATCATAGACAGGAGAGCTGGGAGAGGTTACTGAAGGCTCATATTGTGGAGGTGACAGAACAAGGTAACCAGAAGAGAGGAGGGGAAATTCACAGTAAAAATGGAGATGGGCACTGCTTTTAAAGTCATGCATCTTCATCTAGGGGTAACTGGCTCACAGGGCCTTCAAAATTCGAAGCTGCATTTACAGGTGTCTTGCTTGCTCCTAGCCACCTGACCTTCAGGGTGCCAGGTATAAATATGATGTGGTGGCCAGTTCTGATCCTGTCTTTTGCTGGGTGGGTGAAAGAACATGTAGAGAACCAGTTCCTCAGTGTATTTACCTAGAACTTAAAATGAGCAGAAACTTCAGGAACTGAGAAATATTTTGCTTATTCCTATGCAGGGATTAGAGAACTCAGTGGAGAATGTGCCTTCTCTATACCAATTCCTCCTCATGATATTGTGGCAGCCACCATAACTACAAAAAAAAGAGCAAAATTGGATGGGGAACCAAGCTGAAATGAGAGCAAGAGAAAACTTTCATTCTTACATATCCCTGGCAGGGTGGCTGCTTTCCATGGAAAGACTGAACATCTGGGAGCACTGTTCAGTGTACGATGACCAAGGACACCTCCTCAGTCAAGGATGACTTAATTTGTCCTCCTAGGGAGACCCACTGCAAACTGCAGAGGATGAGAGCAGACCTCAGTGAATTCTTACAATGTTCCTCCTGCCTATCCGTGCAGAAAAACACCAGAAATCATCAGAGATGTGTTAATTGCAGGAGTCTCAAAGCAAAACTAGATAATATTTCCCAAGGGAGGAGCATGCCACCAAACCATGAATAATGTTTACTGCATGGGAATTGGTATACAATAAATTACCCTTGTCTTTTGTATGCTCTCACCAGCGCACAGAGGCAGTGGATTACAGATAAAATTACTCTGGGAGAAAAATCCACTGATCATTAAGAAAGGTATAGTAATACCCATTTTTCTTGCATTTTGCATGTTGCTCTCTCTTTACAGCTTCCTCAGTCTTCTAAGCCCATGTGCTGTTTGTAAGCAGGGAAGTACACCCTCATAGGAGTGCTTGGGAAGGAAGCATTGAGTAGTGCCTGTAAGATTTAAAAAGAGAAAAAACAAAAGCAAAAGACAGTACAACAACCCAAATACCAAATAAAATTATCTTGATAAACTATTCAAAACTACATTTTAGCTGTGCAAAAGCGAAATGGATGTTTTGGAATGCCTGCTGAGGATCAAATCCTATAAATTGGCACCTACCTGCAAATTACCTCCACAAAAGAATGCAGCAGTATCCTGCTTATTCTTTTAAATGAAAGGGACAGTAACACTTCCTAGAAGCTTTACTTTGCAAAAATTTCTGCAAGTGCAGAAGGAATAAGGCTGACATACATACTGGTGTGATTTATTTTTGTTTGTCATGAGAAAGGGGAAGAACATATTCCAGTTCCAAAAGCAAAACAGCTTCTCATTAGAGCCTGTGTGTAATAGATCAGGTGAAGAAGAAATTTTGTGCTGCAGGTGTGAAAATATTTGGATGTTTCAGGCTTTTTATGGAAGGCAAGACCATAAATGGTACAAGCCCCTTTGCCTAGCTGGCTGCTTAGCAAGGCAAGGAGGCAGGCAGGAATGAAGAAGGGTGGGAAAGAGTGGAAGAGGGAGGTGCTGATCTCTTTGTCCCTGTTACCAAATGGTGAGACACATGGTAATGGTTCAAAGCTGTGCCAGGGGTCATTCAGACTGGACATCAGGAAGCATTTCTTTATCAAGAGGGTGGTCAAACACCATGAACAGGCTTCATGGATAGGTGGTAGATGCCCCAAACCTGTCAGGGTTGAAGAGGCACTTGGACAATGCCCTTAACATGCTTTAGCTTGGTCAGCCCTGAATTGGTGAGGCAGTTGGACTGGATGATAATTGTAGGTCCCTTCCAGCTGAAATAGTCCCTGCTAAGGGAAGGAAGGGAGGAACAAAGAAGGAAAGGAAGGTGAAAAGTCAAAATCTTATTTTCACTTTGCTGTTTCAAGTAAATTGTATAAATTTTCTTCATATTCATATGTCTTCACATTAATGTATAATGTTTACCTGCCCAGCTGGATTTCACCTGTGGCTTTTAATAATCTTTATTATTGCAACAAAAAACTGCAGCTGCCAATGTCCTGGACTTCTGATGGTTATGGAGTGATATCTCAGCTCAGCGAAATGCTGGTGCTCAGGAAATCCATCTAAACCCATGTTAGTCCTGAGTTATTTGAGGTATGAAAGAACATGAGGAGTGAATAAACACCCCCTATTCTTCCGGAGTGGTTCTCATGACCTGAAACGTGGTTTTGATGTCAGTAGCAGATCTGTTTGCAACTGCAGGAGTCTAAGTGCATGAAGGACATTTTTATCTAGTACATTCAGTCTGGCACCTTTTGTCAAAACAGAACTCAAACACTTGTGTCAGCCAAAACAGGTGTTTGGCTGTTAATGGAGCTGAAGTGAAAGTTTGAACATTGTGTAGGATGAAAGATGAGCTTGAGGAACGTCTGGAGAATACATTTCTGTGTGTAAATATTCCAGGCCCATGTGTGCCTCTCAGTGTTGCCCAATTCAAGAAAAAAAATACAAAGACAAAAATAAGCTTCTGGCAGCCTCCATCCCCATGTCTTCCTCTCTGCTTACCTCCAGTAGGGCTAAATGCAGGCAAATAGAGGAGGCCAATATGTTCCAGAAAACAGGCACATCTATTAGGAGCCAATGCGCTGTCATGTCTCAGTTGGAATGCAGTTTGCTGAATTTCCTTTATCACTTCCAAGGATTGCCTGTCCCTAGTCTCCTTCCTCTCCCTTCCCATCAACAACACCTATCCTGCAGGCTGGCAGGTAAATGTGGCATCAGGAAAGAAATACTGAAGTTCCCAGCAGGTGTCTAGCACCCAGCTCTTTCTTCAGGAATAGCTTTATTTTATATATGCTTTGGATAACTTATCTGGCAGAAAACAAATGAAAACTGTGTAATTTATTCTGATTTGACAAAATGGAAAGTATTTCTTGGAAGAATTTAAGATAAAATAAAAATCTACTCATTACATAACAGTCCAAACATTCCAAAGAAATAACACATCATCTAGTGCAGCCTTTTGACAGTATGAAGTCCTTAATCTTCAGTCATTATGGTTCTCTGATTGCCCCTTCTCTGATTCTTAATACCTCCTCCTGAGCCCTAGTGCCAGGAATTAGCTGCAGTAATTCTGTTTCAATTACAGCCAATTGTTGATTATCTGAGTTTCTGATATGCTTCAAATAAAATTACTGTCAGGCTGCTACACTAAGTCTGTGTTGTGTACCTTTCCTTTAGGAAAAATAACCCAGAAGAATTTTATTTGCAAATTCACAAATTATGCAAGTTCTTCCATGATGACCAAGGCAAATTAAAAGAAAAAACAGCATAATGTACACCACTAGTCTGTGAAGGATACTGCTGAATTTGTCAAAGAGGGATAAAACCTTGGGGTGCTATCTGAATCATCAACTAAGCTTGGATGATCAGCTAGTGCTAGCAATTACAAAACACCACCCACAACACACACACTCTTCCCACACACGCTGTGTATCAGCTTCAGATTTCAAGGAAATGCTGATCCTTTATCCTGAGTATGTCTTTGGTTCCTGTGATCCAGATTAGGCACTTAACAGCTCCCAACAGAGCTAAAAAGTTTCCCTGTACCTAAAACTATGCATCAGCTCCAGCCATAAAAGTCATCCTCCTCCTGCCTCAAGGGCCTGATTGCTGTCTAAAAGTAGTCCAAAACCTCTTTGCTACAGTAAGTCTTCCTGTTATAGTGACATGGTCAGGATTGTATGACATCAACTGCAACCTTCATTTTTGTAGGTTAATTGGCAGGAGTTGTATTGAAAGAGCCCCAGTTACCAAAACAGCAGTCCAAAACCCTAATCCCAATGGTGAGGATCTACAGGCTAGAGTAAGGATACACGGATCTGAGAATAAAATTACCTCTCCCAAATTCAGAGTTATCACCGTTTTATAGCATCCTATTCTGTCTCGTTTTCTTAAAGTTAAAAAGTGTCTTAGGACATGAGTGAGCTCACATCCTGTCCACTCCTACTGAGGGAAAACTGTTGCATCCACATAGCCATGGCTATGTGCCTCTGACATCTTCTGTCTTAGACAGTTGCCTGCATTATCTCTTTGGTAGCAACAGCCCTGACAAGAAGAGCAGGGGGAAAAGGGTCTGGAAAAGAAGCTGTAACAATTCAGAACAATTCAGAACTATAAACCTGGCTGTCGGTTTGGTTTTTTGTTTCTGTTTTTCTGCGAAGGAGATGGGATCAGGATCTGCATCCTTCTGCACTGAAAGAATTTATGCTTAGTATCTTTTCTTAGATATACATATGACATGGAATAAAAGGAATTACATCTTCCACTGCAGCCTTTTGTGTACGTATACATCTAATGTCTCTGCTGCCTGTTTTTGCTGGCTGTCCTGCACACCATGACTATTCCTGATAGCATATAACCTTGTCATTTTAGTAGTGTGTCCAAGGCAACCCTACTTCCGTATATGTAATATGGAGCCACTTTAGGGATGTGTGGGAAGTCTAGCCAATCTGGGCAATTGCAGAGCTGTTGTACATGTGAAGATCAATTCTGCCCTGCTGGAAAAACACAGCTCCCCCTCAGCCCCCCACCGTGCTACTGTTTTTAGAGCTACACACACTGACAGGGACATATGAACATAAATGCTGTGAAAGCAAAAATTAAGGGGCTGTGGGACCTGTGCTGTCTGAACAGATATAGGAGCCCCCAAGTTTCAAATGAAACGGAGTGACACAGTCCTGTAAAAAAAATACCATCAGGGAGAGAGAGAAATATATTAGGATGCTTGTAGGTCATTGTTAATTAAAAAAGCATCTGATTATCATTAACATAAATTGTCACTGAAGGAAATGGGGCCTGCATTGCAGGAGACAAACTGGCTGAGTTAGCTTAAATTGCCTGGAGTACATGTACCATGTGATGGAACCAGTGAAGAAATTGAAAGCAAATTATAAATTTGCACGTAGGTAACTGATTCAGAGAACAGTTACGCTGATGTTGAACCTCAGTGTTTTGTTTAATTGCAATAGGCCCAGCACAGGTAAAGTTTGAGCTAAAGCTGTAGCAGCAGCAAATTTACTATGGTTGAAAACAGCATGCCTACATTTCCAAAAGCTAACACATGAAAGAGAACAACACAAAAAGTCAGAAACTCTTCCTATTTAAAAGTATTGCTCAAGAAAATAAAATCCTATCACCTGCATTAAATTGTATCTCTCCATTTGCCAAACAGTTCTGTGCCAAGCACTCTGATAGTTTGATTTATTAATTCTTTCCTACAGACAGTTCCACCTAGTTAGATCTTGACTTGGTCGTCTTCTTGCTCCAGAATTCATTCCGCTTTGCTCTTGGATTGCCAGTAGCTATGCCAAGAATAGCCCTGTGACTGACACAGCCTCCAAAGCACTTGGAAAATTCTATCTGAAACTCCGCATTTTGGAGAGCTTTGGAAGTGAAAATGTCTTTTATTGTTTTTCCCTATTGTGTGGAAGAAAGACACTTGGAAAATCATCAGAGAGAAGGAAAAACACTAAATCAAGCAAGAAAAGCTGTAAATGCTACTCAGATCTTTAATTTACTTTCTGCGATACACTCAGTGTTTACAATGCTGTACAACTGGAGGAGATATGTCTTGGTACAAAGCTTTTGAATAATTTTGAATTTATTTTTACTATGTCAACAGGCAGTTCAGCAGCTGGAATTTTGGGATTACTTTACTAAGTTACCTTGTTAAGCAACATTGTTGAGTACTCTGCATTTTTTTACCATATCTCCATTTTATCTGGTGTGATTGTTGCTACCTAACTACGCAACTAGTGAGGTTTGCCTTCAGAGTACAAAGCATTGGAGGGTAGGACTGCAAAAAGTGTAGTTTAAAAGTACTTGTCTCAAGCAATGTAATTCAGTGATTCCACAGTCAGTTTGTGCCATTGGAAAACAAAAATAGCTACCAAGACATATACACAAATGTATAAGATAACCACTAAGGTAATAAGTAATTTGTAATATCATTTGCAGATAGTAAACTTGTGGAAATCAACATCATTCTCATGATTTTGTTGGGGCTAAAAGGATTTACGTGAACCACACATTTGCCCCATCTCGCATAAATGTATTTATCAGGATATCATATCCCTTTTCTAAAGAGGTGTACTTGAAGATCAGTTCCTGTGGAAAGTGCTGCATCATTAAATATTAATTAAACTATTTACATTAAGATAAATTAATAGCTGGTGGAGCTTAGTAGAGTGATATCTCTTCTACAGATACTTTAAAAAGAAACGCCTTATTTCATTTATAAGTTGTTGGAAATTTTTTACCTTGTATCTTTTAATTTTCTTTCCCAACAGTCTTTCATTTTCAAGCAAACACAAATCCTACCTTCAAACATGCAGCGCTGTTTTGGACTGGGGACTGTTTCAGCATTTCTGAAACCATTTGAAAATGTCCAGACCTATCTTCTCTATATTGTTGCTAAAAATGTCTGCTGAATTTGAAAGCAGGTTGAGGTCTCTAGAAACTCTTTCATTTGTATGATTTTTCAGCTGGGCTCTGACTATGACAGCCAGTAAGGTGCTTCCTGAAAATGTTCTCTTTACTCCTCTTAGATTTTTCTCTAGCAGGTACCCTTCCTCTGCAGAAGGTGGCTGGGATTCTCTCTTCATCTCTTGGATCCAAAGGGGCTATTGAGGGTGAAACCCTCTGTGACATTGTCAGTTTATCATGGTTTGTTTACGTTAAAACCCTAAACTTGGAGTCACTGGTAGGGAGGTAGCCAGATGTCTAAACTGGAGTTGTTGTCCCCAGCAAACAGACCACAGCTAGAATTATGGCCTAAGGGCATAATGGTTTTGACAGAACAGAGCCTGGTCTGGGTAGAGGCCTAGAAAAAGTACTCAAGGTGCAGATTTATTGACCAACAGTTACTACTTTGAACCCTTTGGTTATTAAATGAATACTTCTCAAATTAAAAATATTGCTTCAAACGAAAAAATTCCGAGCGGTTTAATATTCCTGTGTCTGATCACTGTGACTTATCCTTAAAGGAACTTGCTCTTTAAACACTTCTCTATATGCATCTGGAAAACTCAGAGTTTTCTAACACATCCTGAAATTATAAAACTAGTCCCTATCTGGATTTAAAGGAGGGTGGTTTTTATTTTTCATTCCCCTATGTCTTGATCCCGAGCTAAAGAGCGAACCTATTTTGTTTTTCGTGTGGATATTCAGTGATACTAAAATATGCATGTACAAAAAAGGCTCAATTGTGTACAGGTTCTTTGGGGAAAATGTTTGTTGACATCAACAAGATTTTTTTGCTTGAGTAAGGTCCACAGGATTTGGTCTGATAGGTGTCTTGAGGTTTTCTGCCTGAATTGTGCTGTGATGACAGCTACAGTGACAGTAGTAGCAGATCAGACTTTGTTTTTTCAAAGCCTGTAAACCCAGCTCACACACAGGTACACTGGAAGGCCCAGTTCTTACCCTGGGTAGGTATATTTACATATGCAAAACGAAGTTTCAGTTGCCTTTAAGCATGTAAATTAGCCTCTTATGTGTCTGCTTGTGAACGTATCCCTCAGAATTAGCAAACATGCACAGAACACAGATTTTTACTATATTCCAGAGAAAATAATGTCTTCAAAGGAAAATAAAGAAGAGATTTTTGTTGACTTTGCTCTTATTCTATCTATTCTAGGAAAACTGAGGACATATTTCAGTTATGAAAAGCTACTTCAACAAGCTTAGCAATCAAGTTAAAGTCACCTCAACAGTAACATACAGCCTTTGCCATTTTTCATCTATTTCTATATTTTATGTACTGCACTGATATGGAGCTTTTCTTGGAGAGTTTGCTTTTGAATCACTAAATAGTTGAACAGACTGTCAGGAGAAAATGCTTTGGAACTTTTATGAGCATACTTTTATTGTAAATATTAATTTACAGCAGAGCTATTTCAGTACCGGTACTTAAAAAGCAGTGCCATGAAGATTCTCTGCTAAAATAATCTGTATTTTGTGGGGTTTATTTAGTAAAACGTTCAGTTGCAGATGGCAAATTTCAGTCAGAATTAATAAACATATAAGTCTGCTGATTTGCAGTATTATTTTAACTTGTTTGCCTTTTCTGTGTATCCATAAAATCTTTGAAAACCTTAAGCTTTACCAGTGTTCTTTAGAAGGAAACATAATTATGGTACAAAATTTGTTTTTTCTTGCTCTCTCTGTTGGGATCTCAGTGCATTTCCAGCTAATACGCTAATTAGTATTTTCCTGCTTAACTTTCCTGTCCTGCAAGACAGGGATAGCATGCCACAAGACCATAAAAGTCACCGTGGTGAAATGCATTGCCCCAGTCCTAAACCACAGCTCTGCTCTGTGTTTGGGCTCTACATACACCAGCTCAGGCTGTGCTCTGGCATGATGTGCTTCAAACTTTTGCCTAAATTTCGCTTTAGGAGGACAAACAGGTCTGTTCCTGCAGTTCAGTCCAACCCTGCAGCTCTGCTGACTGCAACGGGACCGGGCAGCTCTCCCTCTCCCTGTGCCATACCCATCCCTGAGCTTGTGGGGATGGATGAGCCCATCCACTGCCGTGTTCAGAGGGGTGAGCTCAAGACCCAAGACAACAACCCGTGCCTTTGTCTTTCTTCACTTCAAGTTTCTCCTTTTCATTAGGCTTGAGCTGGTAACTGAAATTTATTAGCCTAAACTGGGCTGGGACTGATGAGATTTACAGTGATATATAGAAGAAATGCCGAGTTGGAGAAAACGGATGAAAAATTGAAAGGATAAAGTTGTATTGGTAGCTTGTTGAGGTAATTGAAAAGCCTTGTTATGTTGTATTGTGATGGGTTCAAATAAAATATAGGTGCAATTTGTCTAGATCATGCCTGCAGCACACTACAAAATAGATTCCTCTCTTCTAGAGTTAGGGATGTGTTCAATTTTTGCCTGACAGTGGGGACTGTGAAGGGGTGAGATGAGACTAAAACTTCTCTTAATTTACATCGTTGACAGCTCGGCATTTTTCCCACCACACTGCTTGCAGGAGGTCAGGGAGTGTTCTTCAAAGCACCCAGAGGCATTTCTGCAAAGAAGTCCAACACACCCATTTTTGGCCCCCAGAAATCTCCCATGCTCTGTTCCCTTCCCAGAGAAAACCAACTAGTTCTGGTGCATTTCTGAAGCTCAAGGCGAGCACCCACTGAAAATCCTAAACATTACCTTTCATCTTATCTGTCATTTACTCCCTGTTAAGTCCTAAAGTCCACTCAGAAGGCTCCAAGCCATTCCCAGAAAAACCCATGATCTCAAGGAAATATAAAAGTGGCAGATCACCCCCTAATTCTTCTTGTTACCCGTGGAAGTACGACACAGGAGTGACAGAGTATACCTACTGCAGGCCCAAGGGCAGTCTGCTTTCTAGCTCCAGCACAGCCACCCTGTGGCTGAAAATTGCTTTCATACACTTCCTCAACACTTGTAGCCTCCAATTTGATTCTTTCAGGTGGTCAGGAGAAGGTTTTGTCTAAATGTATTCCCAGTACAGCAGTGAAAACATGTCAGACGCTATTAATAATGCAGAGGAGTAGCCAGGTTCTCAGATAGGTATTTTATAATTACTTAAGCAGCAGCATTGTAACAGTCACGGTGATCTGAGTTTGTAACAGAAGCTAAGTTTGCGAGGAGAAATAACATCTTTTATGAAGCCAGCTTGAGCACCTAAGGGAAAAAAAAAAAGCAGACCCTTTTTTACTCAGCAAAGGGCTTGTGTGCCTGATCCATCTTTTCATTCTAATCAGTTGGTCTAATAAAAAATATTACCTGTGTCTACAAACCTTGCCTTGCAAATATATCTGACTTGAATCAATAAATAGATCTTCTTTGCACAATAGATAATCATATGATAATTCAGTGCCAGAGAGTTTGTCAGTAGTGACATATAAGCTGCACACAAGATCTTTTTAAGTATAACCATATTAAATGTATTTTGAAAAATACTTTCTGTTTGAAAAAAAGAGTAATTTTATTCCTATGAATGGAACCTGTAATGTGCTTGTGCAGTGGAATTCATCTTTCTCTGTCAATGTAGTATCTTTCTTTCTCCATAATGCCCTTCATTCTCTGCTTTGTGCTAAGGATATGTATTGACTTTGCAGAATTGCTGTAGCAAGCTGTAAATGATGTATTCAAAGAAAAATCCCTGCTTAGTTCCCACAGAGAGAACACGAACAGTGCTGGGCAATCAGAGTTATGCTGCATTTTGTATTGTGACATTCAGTGCAAGCAGGAAAAGCAGCCCAAGCACAGACGTCTCTGACTTAAGTTCTGACAATAGAAGCCTGTTCCTTTTACTATTCATATAGAGACATCTGAAGTGTTTCTCCTTCTTCACTTTATTTCTTTTCTATTAGCCCCTGTCATCATACACGGCGAGAAGACAATCCTTCATTCCCTACAGTTCTCTCACTGCAGACAAGGGTGTAGCTAGAAATTTGGCAATTGCTTGTTTACCAGCCAGCACACTGCCTGTGATTTGTCCATAGCACACACTTCATATCCTATGGTACAGGTACCACAGCAAATACTTCACTCCTTTTACCTAACTGGTGCAGTTAGAGATACTCAGAATTGTTTTAGTAAATGCCTGGAGGAGCAGAAAATCTGCTCATCAGCATTCCATTAGAAATGTTGTGGGAGAAAAATTGTTAAGAGTAAGTAGAGTCATAATAATACACTTGTGTGTATTTTTCATTTGTTTTGATTTGGAAATTCCACATGTCCTGATAAAAATAAGCAAAACGAAAGGGTGCAGTCAGGGAGAGGCCAGGCCAAGGCCAAGATGACACGGCAGTTCCTTGGCACCCCCTCTGAGACTTTCAGCCATGCAAGCCTCCTGGTGCCCTCCCTCTGAGGTGACATTTTGAGATGTGAATAGGACTCTGTGAACTTTCTTGCTACTGTCTTGAAACAAAATCAGATTTCAAACTAAATTAATAAAGTCCAGAGCTTTAAAGTCGACTCCTACTCTTGGGATTCCCTGCCGCTGCTGTGGAGCTTTAAAGTCTTGGTGTGAAGGAGAAGCTGATGCATCTCTCAGCAGGAGAAAAACCAGTATTTTCCTCACTGACTCCAGACTACAAAATACTCTGCTGAAGATACTGATGGAGTAGACCATGGTTATGGTTTTTTAGCAGAAATAGAAGTCCATATTTGATTTAGTCTCTTCCTTATGAGCAGCCATTGAGAAAGAAGATACTGAATCCTACCTTCCAAGAAACAACAGACTAAAACTGATACTAAAAATACTAAAATACTAAAAAAAATACTAAAATACTAAAAAAAATACTAAAATACTAAAATACTAAACTGATAATTAAGTTTAAGAAGAGGTAGAAGAGACAAAAAAATACTTTATTTTAAAGAGCAGGAGATAGACCAAAACAAGGCTGTGCTTCCAGATGGCCACTAGGTTTGAATACATGCTTGAAAAAGGTTTTCTTTAATTAATATAGAAGAAAAGGTAACCAAGAAGAAAGCCATGTCAGATTGGCCTTCCCCAACCTACCTAAGCAATATAGAAGATAAATCGCTGTATTAAGTGACTAAGGCAAAACAATGAAAGACGCAGAGCAAAGAGGGAGGGGATTCCTCTTTTCAGAGGCAGGAAAACTTTACAAAGTTTTTCTGACAGCAGTAAGCTCAGGTAAGCCCTTGAGAAGGATTAAAATCAGGCCTTAGTCCTAAGCAAGGCCTGGGGACCCATAACTGGTTCCTTGGAAGAAAAAGAGAGTGAAGGCCAAAAGAAAAACATGTGACAGAGAAGGTCATGTCTTGGAGCCTGCTGAATGAGAGGTTCTGGGGTACATCTGTGTACATGTGACAGAACAGGTACAGCCATATACACGTCTTTGTGTCCTGTGCTGTAGTCATATGAAGCTCTCCACTGGATTTTGTGTGCTTTTTAAACAGACAGTCAGGAGTTTCACCATGGTAGCACGTGACAGTCTGGGCTTTCTTGGCTGCAAGCACAGCTGATATTCCTCCCTGAGGACATGACAACTTGAAAGCTATTCCTATTACTGGTTCAGTAACATTTTACAGAGGTGGATGTGACTTTATGACCATACATATTCCTTTCACCATTCTTGTAATATATGAATTGTCTTGCTATGTCACTTCTTCAGCAATGTGCAATATTGTTTTACTGCTTTGGAAACTTACTGCTTCTGGGTCATGGACTCATTTTATCGTTTGGTATATGGAATCTTTTTCAGTTAATATTCATTTTTTTGCCTTCTCAAATAGATTCTATAGTGCCCTTTACAATTGTTGTATTTTGAAAAGCTGTGATTTATTGCACAATACAAACCAATATAGTTTAGGTTGCTATTAACTACAAAAGCAAATCAATGGTTAAATGAACACCCAGTATTTTAAAAAGCCACAGAGGTGCTACAAAAATTACATCATATCAATTCCTCCAACATCTGATGCAAATATACCATTCTAGTACTTGTAAAGGGTGAGTGTTTTCTGTTAACCACCTCTAAAATGACACCACACACAGTCCCCATCTGCAAAACCCAAAACTTCTTTTTTTGTCAGAAGAATAATGAACAGAGCTGGATAAAGTGAGGCAGGGGTATAAGAGAGAAACATAAAAGCTGTTGTATGACATGCAATAACATAAAAGTGGAAAATAGTTGTTTTCCTGCTTTCTCCTCTCTTGTTCCTTCACCTCTGTCATTTAGGTAACTTGTAACTCATGTCTTCTTTCAGTCCTGCAAGACAGAATGCTATATGAACACACAAGCAATATCCATATATAATGCTTCATCTTCAAAGTCTTCCTTGTAGGAGAACAGTGTAAATAGCTTGCAGCATACAAAATTCTCTTGTTCAAACAGTGATAGCAAAATGCTTCTTTCATCTCTCAGAAAGCCTCTAAATTTTAAAACAACTCAGCATGCTGCATTCTCTAGTATTTTTTTACTCTGTTTGTATGGTTTTAGAATTATGTATAGTATGGTAGCAGGGAGAACATCAAGCATTGGAGACGTAAGATTCACTTCTTTCATGTAAGGAAATTTAATAACAACCGTGCTTAATAAAATGCTCTAGATTCAACAATTGATTTTAATGGTTCATGTAAAGTTTAAGAGTTAGATTCAGATTTTTTAAATTTAAAATTATAATTCTATTATATTTTTTGAGGAAGGAGATGAGACACTTCTTCATCCACCTGTTCTGTATGTGCATTCCCCATGAATGTTTGAAACCTTCTCTTGTTTTTCCTGAAAATGCCTGGTAGTTGAAAGCATGCAATGCTGAGACAGGTGAGTTGATGAACACACTCTTTGCCACATTCCCTCAACTCCAATTTCAGAGGCACAGGAAAGCACTTTTCAGATTGTGTGATTCAGCCGTGTACTGGGGAGGGGACCATGAGACAGTGAAAATGCAAGTTCCTCCTATTTTACCGTATATCACAGGTCTTAGAAAAGTCACAGGCACATTACTGAATCATGCCCTGGTGAAGGAAGACAGCACAGGAGGCATAATTTAGAGTGCATAGCCACATCTGCTTTAGAAAACACAATGTTTGGATAACCCATTTGGCTGTACATGTGAAACTGAGGAGTTCATGTACTAAATGCATGGATTTTTTTCTAGTGCTTACTCTGTGTATCATAGAATTCTCTTGTGTTTTCTGTGTCATATATGAATGTTGCATTAGGTACTATACATTAATCCTAAATTATAAACTTAAACAATAGGCGGTGTCTGCATTTTATTTTCATGGTACTGTGGTACTGCAATAATCAAAGGGCATCCACTGCAGTTGCCACTCCATTAAAGCTGTCATATGTATTTTATTCTGATTTTCTCCCCTTACTGCAGTCCAGCTTAAGGGAAAGAAACAAACTCACAGACTACACTCAAACTGAAATGCGAACTTTTCAAGTGGCATCTATTTAGCCTCTAAGATTACAATCAGACTTATGCCGAGTGTACCATGTTGAAGCAGAGGAATGGAGATGTGTGCAAATACTACAAGAAGTAA
Source organism: Acanthornis magna (assembly GCA_036785705.1). Taxonomy (NCBI): domain Eukaryota; kingdom Metazoa; phylum Chordata; class Aves; order Passeriformes; family Acanthizidae; genus Acanthornis; species Acanthornis magna. The sequence continues at coordinate 13,347,567 of JAWUZG010000025.1, forward strand.
GTACATATATCCAGTAACCAGCTCAATTCTAGCAAGAGGTCGTTTCTCCTGCAATCAGAGCTCCCAGCAGTAATGGTGTACTGAAAACTTTACAGGAGGTTATTACGAGTATTCTGTCCTAATATTAAGGAACAGTCATACTGAGGGGTCTGTTTTGCCTTATTTTTGTCAGAAGTGTGCTGAGTGTCTGTGACTGACCAGTAATGCTGACAAAGGCCATTCCTGCCTCCTCCAACTGGTACATCGAAAATGTTCCATCAACCTGAGGATGAGCCCAAAGATGAACACACAATAGAGGAACACTGGGAGAACATTGTATGGCTTCCCAACACAACCAAGTATTCATTTATCATAGATGTAATTCGTCATTTGTTTTGGGCACTTTGCCAGCATTCAAACTTCCAACAACTTCTCTCCAGAGATCTGACTGCCCTTTTTCTTCTGTAATGCGGAAATGACTATGTTACGATCAATATGAAAAATGCAGGGCCAGAAAACCAGCCAGTGAGACCTTAGTTCTGCAAATAATCATTAGTGCAAATCTGGAGAGAAAACAAGAAAACTAAAAAAACCACCCAAAACAACAAATCTTGACTGTATAATCTGAATCTCCATCTCAAGATCTAATTGTTGAGGGACTGGCAGCGTCCCAGGTAATCGATAATGAGATTTAGAGTCTCCTACTGCCAGTCACTGGCTTGGCCCCAGACTGATGGGGCACAGCTCTGCTCCAGGCTTAGTGGAGTTGCTTGAGATTTACCAATTTAACTGAGACAGGGAATGGGCTCTGTGCTGGCAGCAAAAAGGAGTTATTACTACAGGGGGCTATTAGAGAGGTAATAACCTTCTCATACCCAAGTGGACAAGTTTCCTTCTCTTTTTCACACATAAGCCTCATCAAAGTCGGTGCAAGTTTCCTACCTTCCCATTCTGTGCAGAAAGACGAAGGCTAGCACAGGAATGGTGAATAAGAAATATCTTCCGTCCTGGTTGCTTCAGGTCAAGATTGAGACGAATTAGTTGGCAGAAAGGATGCCTTGTCCTGCCGCTGCCTTTGCAGCTGTTGTTCTGCGGATGGGGAGTATTTCAGCAAGCCTGGCAACTTTTATGAACCCTAAAATGATCTTTAAATGCGGATATTATTTGCCCCTTTATTATTTGTTTTTCCAAAGTCTTACACAAACCCGCCATGAAACTCTACCGTTTGCCCTCATAAAAGTAGCTCTGACATTAGTCTCAGCAGGTTTATTAACTAAAATCGAGACTTCCAAAGAAATTCAGCTTTCATCTTCGTACCCTTTTTGTTAAATAAAGGAACGCTTCGCCTCTCCGGTGTGACTTTTGGTCCATCACAGCAGCCCATCCTCTGGCAGCCCGTGTGGCGCGTTTTGGAATCCTCCCGAGATGTAGCCAGCCCTGCGGAGCAGAGACCCGGGCTCGCTGTGCCATAGCCGGGGGGCTGCGGGGGCCCGGGGGCAGCAGCTGGGGCGGGGGTTCCCCGGGAAGGAGGGCGGGGGGCGGCGCAGGAGGGCGCAGCTCCGCGGCACCAATCGCCGCCCGCAGGTCCCCGCGGCAGCGCTAGAGCCGCCGCGCTATCCGCGGGCAGCCGAGCCAGGGGCAGGGGCGGCACTTCCCGCGGGCAGCTCCGGGCAGCGGCGCGGCCCTGGGGCTCCCTCCTCCTCCTCCTCCTCCTCCTCCTCCTCCGCCTGCGGCCGCGCAGCCCCCCCAGCCCCAGCCCCAGCCCCAGCCCCAGCCTCTCTCCGCAGCCGGAGACGGGAGCGAGCGGCAGCTCCCTCCGCGGCAGCGGAACGGGGGCGCGGGATGTGAGGGGCGCACCCGGCGGAGGAGGGAAGTCCCGTCGCCGGGAAGGCAGTCGGGAGCTCCTCCACACTGCAAGGTAACCCGACCTCTCCTTCGCGGACTTTTTCTTCTGCTTTTTTTCCTTTTCCCCCTCTTTCCCCCTCCCCTTTTTCTTTTCTCTTTTTCTTTCTTTTTGTTCCCTTTATTTCTTTCTCCTTTTCTTCCCCCTTTCCTTTTTTCTATTTTTTTTGCGTCCCTTCTCCTTTACTTTTTCTTCTTTTTCTCCTTAGGGTTTTTTGGTATTCTTTTAATCTTAGTTGCTCCGTCTATTATTTTTTCTTCTTCTCCTTTCCCCGACCCCCTGGCCGTCCAGCCGCAGTCAGAGGGCGAGGAGGAGGCGGTGGGGAGCGGAGCGAGCCCACACCGGGTCGCTCTGGAGTTTGGCTGGGACAAGCTTCCCCCGCCCCGCAGGTGCTGTGCCGCGGCGGCAGGAGCGGGCAGAGCCGGGCAGGGCAGGGCAGGGCGGAGCGGGGCACGGAGCCGCCCGTCGGGAGCCGGGAGCGGGTCGGACAGACGGACAGGGGGGCAGAAAGAGCCGCCCAGGGCATGGAGCGGTTCCCTTCAACTTTGCGGGGCGGGGAGCCGCCTCGGGGATTTCTGCAGAACGAGGAAAAAAACTATGGGAGAAGGTGTGCGTGTGTGGATGCGTGTGGATGCTGTACAGCCCGAGCTGGGAACTCTCCCCCCCGCCTCCCGCCCCCTCGCCGGGGCTCCCGAGGAAGAAGCGCCCCCCCGTCCGGGGCTGTCCGGCGCTCTCCGGGGCTGTCCGGGGCTGTCCGGCGCTCTCCGGGGGTGGCCGGGGCTGTCCGGGGATGCCCGGGGCTGTCCGTGGCTGTCCGGGGCTCCGCGGCTCGGCGGGCGCTGCGGGAGCGGCGCGGAGGGGGTGCGGAGGGACACAAATGCTAAAAGATACGGAAGGAAGAGACCCAGTGGCTGGGACATAAATCAGGCAGAATATATGGGGAGTTGATGAGAATAGGTCTTTTCACCCTTTAAAAAAAAAAAAAAAAAAATAGCCACTTTGGAAGAGAAAAAGGAGGCTGATTATTGGCATCCAGCTCTGAAACCCAGGCAGCTGATGCTGAAGGGAGCCAAAGGGAGCAGTTCTTCTTGGTTTAAAAACAGCAAGACAGTCTCTGCCAAAGATTGCTGTAAACACTGAATAAAGATTTCATTGTGGCTTGGTGTGACTGGAATAATTAGGCAGTTAATTGTTCATTCTGATCTTAAAGTGCAGTAATCAGTAGTGCACAGTAGGAAAAATACGGGGGAAAGGGAGGAAGAATAGCAATAGGAAAATGATAGGAAAATTTATCACTTTTTCCTCTTCCGCAGTTTTTTTTAATGTGGGATGCTTTTTTTGTTGCTTTTTTTTTTTTTTTTTTTTAATGTGTGTGTGTGTGTGTGTGTGTGTGTGTGTGAGACTGGGAGCACGTGGGTCCTGGTCTATTTAGGTAGAGAACACCTTTGTAAAGCTGGGGTGTAATTGTGCTTTTGCTGCCACTGTGTCAATATCATTTTGGGCTGGACAAAATCAAATTATGAGACTTAAAGAAATCCTATTTTATGGAAATGAAATCTGAAGATGCCTGGAGAATGAACATCTTAACTAGATTGACTAATACCAATTAATGCATTTTACTTAATGTGTGCACTTTATTGCCAACTCAGCAGGGATGAAAGCTAATGGTGCCAGCTTTTGTGCTGCTCTAAGACATTTCTGAAGCAGTCACACAAGGCTTTAATGGTAAACTGTTTCGAGTTTTTAACACTGGGATTGTGTCCCTGTTCAGCTCAAGTTCCCTTGCAGCGGTGATTCTTTCATGGTAATCTAATGAAATGATCTCTTGTTACACTGTGTTAGCTATTCCCTGTGACACAGCAGGAAGATACAACCTGTGAGTGTTTGTACTGGAGGTGGTGATAAGTTGTTGAGCAAGATGCACTTATAAGCAACAGAATATGACTTACTGATATTAACTGGAAGATGGCACCCTAGGCAAAAAGTGTTTTGCTTTCCTTATATAGCATGTTTTTCCATATATATATATATATATATATACACATTTGTGATAAAGAAGCACAATAGTGAATTAACCATCAGAAAGGATGGAAAGATGTTGTGATTAAAAAGAAAAAGAAAAACCAACTTAGAAAGCAGTCTATAGTCATTTAAGCAAGGTGAAAGAATTTCTCAAAGTCTAACTGTTGAGGAAACAGACTTGGCCTTGATATAAGTTCCTTGACTTTACAATAGTTACATGAAAGACTCATTTGGCTTGGAGACATCTATACAGCCTGCACATCAATCATAAATAAATAAATAAATATGTATATAAACATGCTGTAATTGGGCAAGGTTTTAAAAATAATTCAGTTAAGCATAATTTCTGTCACTGCACATGTAGAAAACTGGGAACTATCCTTCATGAGGAAAAAAAAAAAAAAAGGAGGGAGCTTTTATTCAGCTCTGAAAAGTAAAGCAATTTGTTGTATTTTGTTGAAGCTGCACTTGCTGAAGGTTTTGACCTGCGCTGTCTGAGATTTTTGTGGAAAGACAAGTTGCAAAAACATGAGGCATGTTGTCCATCTAAGAGTACAAAACTAATATAAAAGACTGCAGTCTTCTCTCAGGTCTTACAGTTTAGAAGAGCAAGGACAGAATGATGGCTCCAGAATGGCAAAAGCATCTCTTAACAAATGGGTATGTAAGGGCCAATGTTGAGACCCACTTTACAAGCATTTTATTAAGCTGTTGAATGTGCTCTGTCCTACTACAGTGATATTCAATATTCAGTCTGTGAAGAGTATTCCTGATTTAACAGCAATCTGTGCTGAAAGAATGTCTTCAAGACATTTACCTACTGGTACAGTCCAGTGAAGGATGTTGCTAACTTTATTTCCACCTACGTAGTCCAAGAAAGCTGGGGATGTTCCGCTTCCTTATAAAAGTCCAAAAAGTGTGGTGACAAGTGATCACATAAGAGACTCTGCTCAAGTTTCTGATTACAACATTTTGTCAAAAAATGTTTCCAAAAAATTGCATCGTGTAACCCTTGCACAAATACCGTGTTAAAGTCTAGAATGATATGAAGATTGCCAAAAAGATTTTGAGAAGACTTTGAAGTGCAAGTGGCTCCTCATTTCTATAATAAAATGCACTGAAAACACACTTTGGTCATCACAGTGAGTTTGGTAAGTTTTTCTTGCATTGTTATAACATGTAGCAAAATACACAGAGCAGTATACACTTTTATTCAAGAAAAATATTTTCCACCAAATTGGAGTTAAAATCCTGGATACTATCTTATACCTATCCTTAATACTAGTTTATACTCTTTGAAATGCATCATACATCTTCGTAATAAAATTGCACTGTCACAGACATAATTGCTATTCATAACAAGTAGTCTCACAAACAGATTCCATCCCTTTAAGTATTGAGTCTCAGTCAGGCCAATTATGACTAAATTACTGCATGTTCTCTCCTGTATCAACTAATTAAAGGGTAATTAATAAAATGATAATTTCATTCCATGGCAATGTCTACATCTGGTTGTCATAGCAGAGATTGTTTGACATATGGTTAAATGGTCAGATACTACATTGTATGAATGCAACATTTGCACAGAACACCTGGCAAGCCAGAGGAATTTTAACCCTTAAAGCATGAATTTCAAGAATCTCTGTCAATGTGTTATTACACGGGTTTGCTTGTTCTCCCCACCTAGTCTTCTTACGCCTTTAAGAAAATGTAGTTCTCCAAGTTAATTTAAGTAACTCTCTTGGGGCGGGGGAAGAGTGGGTAGACAGCTTGGGATGTTAGATTGGAGCTGAAAGATAAAATAGTACTGACTTTTCTGTGGGAGATAAAAGGGGTGGTTCTAAATTAACTTCTGAGAGGAGACACTCAGTTGGTTCTCGTATTACTGGGAGCTTCCCCTTTTCAGAAAATCAGGTTGAAATTAGCGTGGAGACAAAATTATCTTTTTTTTTTTCTTAGATACAATTGTATGCCAGGATTAAGACTGAGATTGTGGTCACAACAGCATGGAAAAATCTGCATTGCAGCCTTCCTTCACTGTCCCTGTCATATGTAGATGAAACAAAACTTATCTCCTCAAGGAGAGTAACCATAGAATTCACACATGCTAAAGAAATGAAACAATCTTTTATCAAGTCAACAGATTATATGAATAAGCAATTCTCCTGTAGGTAGCTGTTGTACAAAAATAACATATGCACATACTCTGAAGTATCAGTGGTTGAAATTTTCAGGGCAGCCCATACATAGGATTTAAACATATCTTAAAGGAATGCATCTTAAACCTCAACATTGCCTTGAAAAATTTCAACCACTGCTGTTTCAAAGTGTGCAACAGACTGTATGTTTGTCCTTTAAAACATAAACTCTAAGTAGTGATAAGTTAATGTGAACTAAATGACAGTTTCTTATCTATACGGGGTCAAGCTGAATCCCTCATAAAAACAAGAAATGAAACAATAGGCATAATGTTTTCCTTTTCTTTAGAACAAAAAAATGCTTAAAAGGGGGAAGATAGCTAGTGCTTTTTCCCAAACAGAGCAAAGTAAAAAGGATGTAGTAAACTGCAGGAAGACATGAAAGTCTGTCTTTTCCCATGCAAACGATCCTCAATGAACAGTTCCCCCAGTGAATAGTCGGGGTCGCTCATCACCTCGTGTGGTCAGGTGCAGAGCGTGGCCAGTGGTGCTTATAAAGCGCTGTTTGTCCGTCTCTCTGAGAGCCTGAGTCCTGCTTCTTGAGAATTTCCAAGCGCACGGTTCCCCCTCATTTTCATTCTGCTCGTGTAACTCATTAACACCTGGAAAATCTTTTATAGCATTTAACTGCGTCAGATGCACTGTCCGGCACATGTTTTCTTAATAGGGCTTTCAGTGTGGTATTGTCAAAGAGCCCTTATGTCACAGCTGGGAACATGAATCTGTCATGTCAGTGCTGTACCTTGGGTTAGACAGTAACAGTGTATGAGTGTGTTTTATGGAGGAGCTGAACATGCCCATATACTGTGTTAGCAGGGAAGAATGTGCAGCTTGTTCTCCTAAATAAAGATTCAGGCTGGTGCTAGTAGAGTACTTTGTACCATTTAAACACTGCTGCCTCTAAGGCATTGCACTTAAGGAAAGGGAAGTTCGGGGCGAGCAAGACACATCCTAGTATTTTAGTGGTGTAATGCTGCTAGTTAACGATATGTCATCATTTACATTTCAGTAGGAAAAAAATTGCCAGAGGTTTCTAATTCAACAGAAACAACCAGAAGTTGATATGAAAGTCCTTACCCTGGGAATATTTGTTTTTAAAACAAGTTTGATTTAAACATATTTGGCAATATAAGAAGAAGGGGAAGAGAAGTAAATGTTTTCTAATTCCATATGGTTTTTGTGCCCATTAGATCACTGTAAAACCCAGCTTTAAATAGATTACTTTGTAGCTCTGTAATCAGAATGCCTTGGGTAATTAAAAAAAGGATAGAACTGTGAAAACTGACAGCAACGCATGTATAAGACCTACTTTTTTCAGAGGAATTTTTAACATAGTTACATACATTTCATCTGCAAGTTAAACACTTAAAATTCACCAGCTACAACTCTACCAAGAATTTCTTGATGGCATTCCAAAAGATAGAGCCCACATTTGAAAAGTGTTTGCAGACTTGAGAAACCCTAACTGTTGTGAAGGAGTTGACTCAGGTCCTCGTTTAAAGAATGAATGGATGAAAGGAGCATTTCATACAATCACAGGGGGTTCCAATTTTTAAACTATTTATTTTGCTTTGAAAAGCGTAATTCATATGCTAAGAAATAAATTCAAGGTACACTACTAAATGTGTTGTGTATGTTAAAAGTGTTTTGTCTGTGATGATTTTTGTAATGGTTCGTCAAAAACCTGAGCATTCAGGGGTCGATACCCCAAACCATAACCAGTGCAAGCTTAGGCTGGGACCAGTGAAACAGAGGTGTTTGGGTTATAGGACTGACTTCTGAATTTCCCTCTTGATTTTCTTCTTTTTGCCATCTGTGTCATCTCCTGTTTTTTCTAACAGTGCCAGCATTGAGATGCTCTTGCAGGCCCATGCCATGAGCTCATGTCCATGTCCTCACCAAAGAGGGAAGGAATAGAGGTGGCTAGGGTTGCCATGGGGCCTCTGGGGAGAACGTGTGGATTAGTTTCTCAGTAAGGCCTTTCTTTAAATTATTTTACTTTTTTCAGAAGGACTGATGCCCTTCCTGCTCCTGTGCCCAATGGAGCAAGCGCTCGCTGAATGGTGTAGGGTTTGCCCTGTTGAACTATACCGCGCCTGACAGCAGAGCCCAAGAGGTTTCAAGCAGAGAGCGCACTGGGGCTGAATTCTTCTGCATGATTCCTTTTAGAAAATCAGAAGTAAAAAATGAGTGTGTGTAATTGGAGTGTGTTGACCCTGGCTGGACCCCAGTGCCCACCAATGCCATGTTATCCCTCCTCTCAGCTGAACTGGGGAGAAAAAATACAATGAAAACGCAGGTCAAGATAAGGACAGGGTATATTCCTTACCAATTACTCTTACCTGCAAAACAGACACAACTTGGGGAAATCAGTTTAATTTATTACACATCTCCCCAGACTCAGCTTCATTCCCAAATTCTCTACTTCCCTGTGAAACAACAGGACAGGGAATTGGGGCTGCAGTCGGTTCATCATTGTCACTGCTTCTCTTTCTTCCTCATGGGAAGGACTCCTCACACTCTTCCCCTGCTCCATCATGGTGTCCCTCCCACAGGAGATAGTTCTCCACAAACTCCTCCAATGCGAATCCTTCCCATGGGCTGCAGTTCTTCATGAAGTGCTCCACTGTGGGTCCCCTGCAGGATCCATCACAGGTCCTGCCAGCACAGGCAGCCTTCACTGGGGGCTCTCTACAGGTGTACACAGGTCCTGCCAGGAGCCTGCTCCTGTGTGGGCTCCATGGGGTCACAAACACCTTCAGACAGCCATTTGCTTCAGTGTGGGATCCTCCAGGGGCTGTAGGGGCATGGCTGCCTCAACATGGTCTTCATCCTGGGCTGCAGGGGAATCTCTGCTCCAGTGCCTGGAGCAGCTCCTTCCCTTCCTTTTTCGCTGACCTTGGTGTCTGCAGAGCTTTTTCTCTCACTCTCTCTCTTGGTTTTCACTCTCTTCTCTGGCTGCTGTTGCACAAGGATTTTTTCTTCCCTTCTTATCCCAGAGGTGGTGACATCATTGCTGAGGGGCTCAGCCTTGGCCAGCAGTGGGTCCATCCTGGAGCCAGTGGGCATTGGCTGAGATGGACATGATGGCTCCATGGACAAGCTTTTGGCAGCTTCTCACATAAACACCCCTGTAGCCCCCCCACTACCAAAACCTTGTCACTCAAATCCAATACAGTAATTAACCTTTGTACATGCCTAGGTACTGTGAGGCACAGTTAAGAGCCCTAGCAATATGTCACTTTGTTGCAGTGAAGAAAGTTAAGGATTGAGGGAAAAGCTTAACTATAAATTTTCTTGCCTGCATGAGTTTAATTTAGAATTGCAATCACGATGTAACATAAATTAAAATAGCAGTAGTAGATCGCTGGTTGGCAAATCTCTTAAGAATAATATAGGTACTTCACTAGATTATGGAGTAGCTTCTGTGTGCTTAGCCCATTGCTGAAATTAGTCTATTTTTCAATTTTAAGATACTTTTGAAGAGGAGAGAAGTGCTTTAACAGGTGAAGTTATAGTGACTCTCTGTGTGAACTAGAAGACTGACTTCTGGAAAGGGGAGCTTCCTTAATGAAAAGAAGCATTTCCCTTCAAATAAAATTTGAAGTTTTGCCCCAAGCATCCTCCAATACATGCATAATCTGGAGGACATTAACCATTAAAGTAAATATTATGTATTGCTTGACCTGCAGGTGTAATATATTAAGGCTTCAGAGCAAAAATATGTTTTTAAGGAAGAGAGTGGAGAAATAAAGAGGAAATCTGCAGGCCTTGTGAAGGACTGCTGAAGCACAAAAGCCTTCCCAGAAAGGGAAGTATGGGAAGACTGTGTATCAGTGGTGCCTGTGTCTTTCAATTGGACACTCAGTTTCTTTCAATGTCAGAGGAGGGCTGCATGCAGCAAACAAGTACCAGATCTCCTGAGAGGAGCTGCTGCTCTGTCTCCTTCAGAAAGTGATATGGAAATGGACAGTCTCCATGCAAAGAATGCATGAGAAGAGAGCACAAGCTGGTAAATTTATTCTAATAGCAAGGTTAGACATCATCTTCCCTAGGCACCCCACGGACACCCAGAGGAGATCCTGTCAAATGACTAGTGCACGTCCTTGATAGTGACACGGGGAAGGGCTGCCAGGCCTGTTGGAAAGGCAGCAGTCAACTATTGACATTATCAGACCGTCTCTGGGGTCCACAGCCCAGTACACCTTCTGTCTTGGAGGCACTCCTCGGGAGGAAGGGCCACGAGGAGCAGCTCTGGTAGAACAAGCTCCACACTGAACACTTGTAGCGGAGGAGGCGCTTAGGCACAGTGCTGCAAGGAAGAGCTGAAATCAGCCTTCAAGCAGATGACAAGAGAGGATCTGTCAAACCAGCCTTCAAGAGGACAGAGAGCATGCTGAGGGAAAATGATGATAATAGCAACAAAACCGTGAGGAGACTGAACAGAGAAAGAAGCTGCGGGAGGGCAAGAAAACAGGGTTTGTATAGTGAGGCAGACAGAAAGAAATGACAAATGTCTTCATAGAGTAACAGAGACAAAAAAAGACAGATCTGATAGGTGGCAAGTATAGAATTTGGCTCAGGCTTGGAAAGAGACTAATACAAAAAGAAGTCAAATAACTATCCGGCAAGGTTGTAAATGAGCATGGCAGAAAGCAGAGGAGTTTGTGGTAACACATAGAGATTGGAATAACAGCGTCTGCATCCCACAAGAAGTCTCCAGGGTGAGTTAAGAACATCGGGGGGGTTCTTAAAAAATCGTGTTCCTAGATTTGTGTGTGGTTTCAGGTTGTAGCTCATCAATATGCCCAGAGAAAGGTGTCTGTCAGCAATGCATTGTAGATATTAGGGCTATATACAAAATGCTAACCATTGTATAGAAATGTTGGTCTGAAACATGGCTAAACCTTTTCTGTGTAGTATAGACTTGGGAAAGGTTAATCCCACTAAGGGCACTTTGTTAAAAACGCTGTGGTGGAGGATCCCCTCTTTCAGGTGGGCTCCTGCTGTATCGTGCCCATGGTACATCTCAGCATGAAGTGGAGGACTGATGGAGGAAGTGGATGCTCAATTCAAATGTATAGAAGAGATAATGGAAGCAAAGGAAAAAAGGAAAAGAAAGCATCTCAGCACTGAGCTGTCAGTCTCTGCCTGTCTATTTTCCTTGCCTGCTTGGCCCATATAGCTCTTCAAGCACCCTCGTTTGCTTTCCTGCTGCTCTGTGCAAGAGTAGAAGCTCCCATTAAAGACTCATTTCTATTACAACCTGCTAAATAGGTGACTGTTAGTGAGGCAATGAATCAACCATGGCTAACAGCAGTGATACCCAGGATAGTTAATAACTTTTCCCTACTACTGTTTACTATCTCCACCTCATTCATTTGCTTCTCACCTTTGGGAGAAAGCACTCCATTGCCTTGCCTCTGTAATCCCTTACTGGGCTGTACAGGTGTTTATGCAGAACAGACATATATAATGATGTGTGGCAGGTAGGTGTCAATTTTTTACTACAAATTCCTAGCCTCAGAAAAATGCATTCTGTTTAAAATCTTTAACTTGCCACTTTAACCCTGTTGCCAGTCAGCCCTTTGGCTGTGCAGTCTTTGTTTCGTTGAAACGCCAAAAATTACAGTATCAAAAATAAATTATAAGGTGTTCTGTTTTCTTCTTCATTGTGTCAATTTAGTAAAACATCAGTAAAATCTTCATAGATAACCATCTTACATTGGGTTTTTATGCAATTTGTTCTATTTCTTTCCCGAGTGTTTAAGTGTTAATACCTTTCCAGTGGGCAAAAACTAATTGTCCCCGGAGTGCATGGCTAAGAGTTTTGAAACTGCTGTAGGATCTGGACACTTAAGTTCCTATTATTTTTAATGACCACTGAGCATCCAAATTCCCCATGTAGTTACAGTTACCTACCAAATTGTCCTCAAAGAGTTGGTGGACCAAAACTGGTTTTATTCTGATATAAATTGCCTTCTTTTCTCTGGGAACTTAGCAAGTTATTTATTGAAGAGGCAATTACCAAACATCATAACATATTTGACTTACTAGCTACAAATGGCCAATCTATCAACCATTATATGAATTTTAAAGCATTTTTAGGTCTACTGGTCTTTTTTTTTGCCTCTTGAGGAACTATCTATAGGGGACTGAACCACTTCTGATTTAAAATATCACCCTATGCAGGTTGTTTGTTTTATTGGAAGACCACCCTGCATTGCAGGGCTGCAGGAGAGTTAGAAGAAAGTCGGTTTTCTGTGTTAAGGTTTGGTGTCTTCTCTGGCTAAAGTGATCCCTTCTGTTCTTTATGCTCATGGGCTATTCAGACACTGAAATCACTGCTTTGATAAACTTCTTTCTGTAACAATTTACTCACCAGGGTACCATTTCACAGTATTGGCCTGTTGCTTGAAGAACATTCACATGACACAGGGAAGTAAAAATATAAATTAGAAACTTATTTTCTACAGAGATTTTTCTTTTCTGATTTGCTTTACTATGTAGATTGAGACCACTCAAAAAACATGCCCCCAGCTGCATAACCCTACCTCTGATGGTAACTTTAACAATCGTACTGTTCTTTAATGGTCACCATCTCCTTAAGGATAAGAAACACAGGCTAATGTAATGCTGCATAATTGAATGTTCAGCATTAGAAAATTTCTGATCAATGAAAAAAGGGTAGAAAGGAGAGGGTTTTTGGAAGCTTAATACTAGATGAAAGTAATTAGAATGGAGATAATATCAGTGAACTGCAAAGGAGGATGCATTTGCAAAATCTGTCCATATTGACCAATAAACAATTTATGGAGAGAACACAAACAAACCGTTAGAATATTTTAAGATCATAGCTTCTGACAAGTATACTTTATTTATGACTTTGCAGTACATTCTTCTCCAGTAATGTTTACAGGAAGTAAAAAGGGAAAGGGGGAAGAAGCAGCATTCACAGTGTTTACAGTGTTTTATCCTCTTGTCCTCTGCCGTGTGTGGGGTATTGTCAACATCAATTGATCAGATAACCTCAATGTTCCTGTCTCATATAAAGCCCTGGAACTAGAAAAAAATCACAGATGTGACAGTAAATGTTTAAGGAATAGGACTGCACAAAATGGTGCCCCTTTATCTGAAACTTGTGTAGTACTGGTGCCAGTAGTGCCACAGGCACAGCCAAATGAATCTGGATGAAAAAGGAGGCAGAGATGGGGTGGGATGAGTGTCCAGCCTTAGCACAACTTCTGCCACTGTTAGACATTCTATTGGCAAAGCCAAATGTTCCCAATCTGATGGGATTATATGCCTAGATAAGAGTAATGTTTGAGTTTAACTTCGAATCTGCTGATATATATAACAGGGATTTTTGTAGCTTTTGTCCACACAGTGGATTTGAGTGATTGAGAAAACACATCAGGTTTAGATTTCTGAGACTGAATCACCAGACAAAGGTTTAATGTCTATTATCCATTATAATTTGCAGTTTAGAGGTGTCTGCAGGTGCTAAGTAATATGCAGATCCCCCTGCGGTATAAACACGTAGGGCATAGCGCTGCATCGAAGTGCTTGCAGTCCAAATACCAGAGCTGGGAGATCACAGTTCTGTTTTGTCAAAGCTTAGATTTCAAAACTATCATTATTTAGAGGGAAACCAAAGCCTTTAGAAAATATTCAGACAAAAGACCTGTCAGTGATCGCATTCAGTAATGAAGAGGTCAAGACTGTGATTTGTGTCTCAAAGTCACAAAGAAAGAGCCCTGATCTGAGAGATCTTTTCCTGGAAAATGTTGAAGTTCATATGTTTCTGGTGAAAAAAAAATGATTTTTTTACTTGAAGAGAATGTATGTAGAAAACCAAAATGCTGTTGAACACAAGGCAGAGTGAAGGTAGAACAAGCCCAGAGAACAGTGTGGGCCATCAAGGAGAAAGGCGAGAGACAAGCCAAACATAGGAGTTGGCCCCTGGTTCCCAATCCCATACCATGAATTTGTCATCCCAATTCGCCAGCCATCTTCCTCTTTTCAGCCTAGGCCAGAGTTTCTGAGAAATGGGCTGCAGTCCCTGGGATGAGGAGGGCAGCAGCCCTCTTTCCCTTGGGCACCCAGCAGTGATTCCACATGCTCACTCCGCTGCGGGGTGCAGGCGTACATCCCGCTGTGCCAGGCGTCCCTTTGAACATCTCAACATCTTGGGACAAGGCCACCACACAACCCCATAGCCAAGGAGGGCTCCCTTTATGGGGAGACCCTCTACTGTCTGAGCACGAGTTCCTGGGGCAGCGTTGCTTCCATTGCTGGAGAGACACTGTTGTGAAAATCCTGGGATAGAAATAATAAGGAGACCCTTAACAGTACCTTCTTTAAAAGCTACCCTGACAGTGTTGGTTAACTAGACAAGTGTGCCTCTAACAAACCCATCGAGCTTGATAAATGGTTCTCTATTAATATCTTAATTTTGCTGGATATCATGAGCAGCTTTTAGAGTTCAGAGGCAGAAAAAGACTGCTTGAAAGATGGCTCTTACAAGAAGCTAATTGCATGCAGGGTTTTCAGAAATATTAGGTCAGTTCCTGTTCAAAAGTTGGGTGCCTGTTCTTCTTTAGTGGCAACAAAATTAATTCTTCTGGGCTCGGGGAGAAAAAGGAGTACTTTGATTTTTACCAGTTAATATACTGTTGAATCTTACTTCAAATAACTTCAGATTTTTTTAAGTTTTCAAACATTCCACAAAGGAAGGGATATAATTTCAAGGATGAAGGATGATGTAAAATAATTCCAACAAAATTGATTGTGTTGGAAGCGCTGTGTTTATATGACTTTTGTAAAATACTGCTTTTTTAATGCTAATATTTCAGCAGCAGAGAAGAAATATTGCCGTTGAGTTCTCTTCTGGAGACATACATAAAAATACCATTTACACCAGTACACCAATGAAAACAATGTGATTTAAGTGGGGAAAGATCTTTCCCCATAGGCCATGTTTTAGTTCTAATTACAACCTATCTATCTTAAAGATGCAGGATTTACTATCTCAGGACAGACTGATATCTAGGACAATGGCCTATGTCAGTATCTCAAAGAAAGATGTAAAAAACTTTTGCAACATGGCATGTCTTTATGTTACTTGGCTCTTAAATACAGTAATGCAAGCTCACTGGTTTCAGTGGGGTTATGCTGGTAAAATGAGAATACATTTCACTCAAAGAGGGTTTGAGGTTTCTTTGTAGTAAGCAACTGATTTTTGATTGCTTGATAGTCTCTGATTTCTTTTTTTAATGAATTTATTATTACTGTTCTGTTACAATGATGACCCCACCATCCTCTGGTTTGGTCATTCTATCCATCATGATAGACCTTGTACAGATTCCCAATGAGGGCTCTACCTTTTTAAGAGTTTTATAGAAAAGTGTTCCAGTGTGCTTCTTGATCTCCAGGTGTAAAATAATTTTTAAAATCAATATTGCTATGAAAAGAATTATGAAAAGAGTTGCTTATAAAACATACTTTTAAAACTTGAGGCTGTGAAGAAAGATTAATCTCAAATGCTTTTCAAAGTCCTTATTTACACATCACACTGAGATTCTAGCTTGATACTAGTCTTCTTACCTGTCATTCTGCCTTGATAGTCCCACTCAAAGGATTCAAAAAGCAAGTTCTAATAAAATAACTAGGTTTGATCACAAAAGTGTCCAATTAAGTATTTTCCTGTTGTTCATTAAATTTGAAAATGTTCATAGGGAAAATAGACCTTTTAGTAAAATGCTCCACAGCAAAATCCAGCTGGCATTTATATTTGTAATTGGGATGAGGTGTTGCTTTGGTGTGAAGGATCTTGGGAGCAGCCGCACCGTGAGATTCGCATGCCTGGTGGGGTTCTGATTCTGGCTGAGTAAAGAGATCCATAGGTAGATAGAGACAAGTGGGTCAAGAATGTCAGCTCCCAGTTGTGCCCATCTAGATTGGAGTGAAGGAGCAAGATCACCACACCCCTCTCGCTCCTTAACACTAAACTCATTTCTGAAACCGCAAGATGACCCATATCATAACAAAGAAGTTAATTTTTTTTGTCTTTTTAGACTGGTTTTCAAAAACTCCATGGAAATTGCATTATTTGGGCTTTTTAGCCTGACTTGGGAGAAATGCCAAATGCTATAACTTCTTGCAAGATGGAAATTCTGTTTTTCAATCTGATATAAAAATTGTGTGATCACAGAAAATATCTATCTTAAATCTCTTGTAAAAGGAAAAATAATAGGTACTGCTGCATTTCTTTCAAACAATTTTAGCTAATCTAGACTTCATAGTTGCAGTGAGGTTGCAGCCATCACTGTGTGTGTGGGCATGTGTGCAAGACTGGAGAAATCCCAGTCATCTGAACTTGTGTTCAAAAGTGTCCTTCACACAGAAGAATATCTTCAATATTAAATCCTTCCAGTTCTATAAAAGTGAACTCTGGGAAATGTGTCCATTAAAAATATAATGAAAGACAGAATGAGTAACCCCAAAAAGAATCTCCTTCATGAATGCAAAAGGCGTTGAGTATTTGGGAATCAGCCATTCCCAGTGAGATGAGCCCTTCCAGTGGGATGAGGAGCAGGAAATTCCAAACATTCCTTGGTCCAGGAAAGTGAAAATGACAGTCTCTTAATGCAGGGTGAGAGGTCCTGCCCTCTCATTTTAATCCCCTGAAGACTCATCTAACTAATGTGTTAGTGCTATTTTTTTGCTGATGATTTAAATTAGATCCTTACACTGCAGTTCTGCCACATATCTGTCTTCTTTCATAGCCTTCTCTTCCCCTGTCTTACTTGAGAATGACCCTAAAGTGGGCTTGCATTTACATGTGCTTTTAGCCTGAGCTCATCCACAGAATCGAAATGTAGAAGTTCTGTTTTATGCAGCCTGTAGAAAGACAAAGACGCGATGCTGGAAAAGTGGCATGTGCCTTCCTTTTTGTACTTTTTCCTGATCTAACCTGAAGGTGTGCAATAGCCTTTAAATGTTTCCTGAACATCTTTGCATCTCTAACAGTACATTTGCCCACCTAAATGTTTTTAAACACATTGATAACCTCTCTTCTGTGCTTCCCTGTTTGGAGATAACCCCTAGGTTGTATGATGTTAATCAGAAAAAAAAAAAAAAAAGATAAAAAAGCCAATGATCGATGGAGTAGGTTTTGCTGTGTATTGTCCCAGCATGTAATATAACAAAGCAGCAGGTTCCTTTGAAATGTTGTGGTAGGTAGGCAAGTGCTCAAAGCTGGACTTGAACTGCTTTTACACACGGAACAGATGCAATTTTCCAGTGCATTATCATCTCCAGCTCCCTGTGACAGTCTGTGAAGTTTGCACCTTTCTATCAGCTCTAGCAGCCAGCAGGAAGCTGCACCTTCTGGGGAACCAGGCTGAGACTTTGGCACTAACTTCCTCAGAAACTAATGACCATTGCAAACCCCACCACCTTCTCCTTCACAAGCAAGGTGCTGCCTTTGTTTTCTTTCCTAACATACAGCAGCATGTGTATTTAAAACAACAAAAACAAAGTCCTGCCAAAACAAAACACCAAACTGCATACCCAGTTCTCCCTTGGGAGTAGGATGAGAGGGAGAACCCCACATGGCAGATGTTGGTTGTTTAATGCTCTACAGGAAGGCAGTCAGATGCTTCAGTGATGTTTGACCCCCATGGGGCAGCAGGACAAAACAACTTCCATGCCCCCCTCAGCAGCAGCGTGAGAAACAGGGATGATGTACAGGTGGAAGCAGTCAAGCTAAAAAAATGAACAGGAACAAGTACCAGCACTAAGCAGCCTTAGTGCTTCCACTAGGTCAAACCCTTGCTTTGGAGGATTTAAGTAGGACAGAGCCCCATGCTGGGTTTCTTTCTGTCCATGGGTTCCACTCCTGTGTGCACATGCGTGTGTGCAAGCATCACCCAGTCTAGTCCAGGCAGTGAACACAGCAGAAGTTCAAAGCTTTTGGATTCCTCTTCATTGCTTTTTTTTAGGGGCTGCGTCTGATCTTTGCTTTTCATCCCTGGATTTATTTGGAAGCATTTCTCTTCCCGTTTCTTCATGTGGCAGGTTGCATGCAGATTCGTTTTTCTGGTATTCAGTGACCGTCCGCATTGCTTTGTACTTAGTTTACATCTTCGCGGCTGTAATGAAATCGAGACTTGAAGGAATAACTGGATAAGCAGGTCTCTCTCTCCAGCTGTCATGTCTAGTTGTGGCAGAAAACTGGTGTTTCATTGTAAAAGATGTTAATTTCAATCTGAGCTGTGGCTGTGTTGAGAGGAGCATAAAAGGAATTCTTGATTATCTATATCAATACCGTTGTCCCCGGGGACAGGCTCTGAATCTTCAGATCACATATGGCAAGAGTGCTGTGATAAAATATGCATCAATAAAACTTTGCAATTTATGATAATAAAGGAGTGGAAAGTTTTATACACTGTGATAATTATTCCTGACTGGTACTTTTTCCTTCCTTTCGTTCTTCTATATGCCTTTGTTTTTAAGCTTTTTTTGTGTGTTGTAACAATGATTGTATCGTTGAAACTGCAGTTTCACAAACTGGGGGGCTCACCTTGTTTCTAGGTCCACTGACCCTCCACAGCCATCAATTCACTTCTCAAGCAGCAGGAATTTGCCATCTTTGGGAAGGTTCTGCAGTGCTATGATTCCTCACTGTTCTTCCTCTTCTGCGCACGCACACACACTACATCCAGCATGGATTTCAGAGTAGCTTCCAAAAAGGATCAAATTATATTCCTCTGATCTGTCTTTGCATATCTTATTAGTATAATCGATGAGAGAGGCATACATTTGCATGAAGGTAGCATTTATCCCATATTGCATGTCACCTGCACTGTTTTAAATGCATTTCATCTAAATAGAATTTTTATTCTTTTGAAGTAGGAGAAATAATGATATGTTTATACTTACAGGAAGTAAACAGTGGACTATTAAACAAAACCAATATATTATCTGTGACCTTTTTTTTTTTCCTCCTCAGCTCATTATATCTTTGGTGGCCATCCTGTGAGAGAGCCTGTCTTCTGCTTTGGCACACTCGACAGCAATTAATCATATGGCTTGAAATGCATGGCCCGGCCATACAAACCCCTTGCAAGCTTGGGCTCTGCTGACTTCAAAGGGCCTTGCACATGCAGTGTTTACAGGCAGCTCTCCTTTCCTGAACACCCTCGCTGACATGTTTGCACAGCGTCTGGCGCAGTGGGATCCCAGCCTTTACTGGGACATCTAAGCCCTGCTGCAACACAAATAGTCGTTAGTCCCATCTGTCTCGTGTTCCCCTTTTGTTTTTTCTTTTCTCGGTGTTTTGCTCCGATTGGCCTGTAGGAAATAAATCAGCTGCTCTTACCCTCTTCCAGGCTTATTTCTCCACAATTAAGGATGAGCTGTGAAACTAGTTAGGAGAAACAGCACAGCCATCAAGCTATCTCAAGTGTATTTCCTTTGCTCGGGCTTGCTCCACTAAATTGTGCGCTCCTGTGCAATGGCAGCAAAGTGCTTATCTTGAAGCGTGTGTGCTTTCTTCCTATCAACTTCAGTGGTATTCGGTCATCCGCCTGAGGTTCTGTGTGCACTCAGAGGTCTGGCATGTCTGGGTACCAAGGCCCCCCTCACGAAATCCATAACTATTCAGTCTTGCATGTTCAGCCTTTTCCCAGATTTCTGCAGGTGCTTGAATGCTATCAAAGGCAGTAAGATTTAAATCATTTGTATAAGTGCTTAAGTGGACTTCGACATCTTTAAAAGTTCTGCTGAATCTGGACCTGCCTGATTAAAAGAACCCAAAAGAATAGGAAGACTATTTGTAAGTACATTCCTTTTTTGTACAGCAGCAGTTAAAAAGACTAAATGTAAAACTATTAGTTCCACATTAAAGAATGATAGGAAATTTAGGTTACAAAAATAATAATTTCTAATTCTACAGATGTAAAGAGGACTGGATGATAAGGCCAGCAGTGAAAACAAAAAGGATCATGTGAGGGTTTTTTTGCCTCTGTACTTGTGTGAATTAATAGGAAATTAATGACTGTTAGAAAGTTGATTGAATTTTGTTCCTTAACTTCTTCATTTTTCATTAAGGTGATCCTAAAAGCAGGTGGCTTTCAATTAGTTTTGTTGACAGTGCTGGCTAAAGTTGTAATGATCCTTGGGAGAGGGAAAGAAAAGAGATTTATTGCAGTAGGGATAAGCTAGGCCAGGCAAAGAGACAGAGTACATAACCACTAATTAACTCATGTAGTCATTAAGAAAAAAAAAAAAAGAGGAAGAAAAAACAATGTGCAACCTGAAAGAGGATTGTAAAGCATCTCTGCACTGCAGATCAGACCCTTGAGCTTTCATTACACTGTGCATATCATATTAGATGGTATATATGAGCCAATTGCATATAAATCACATTCTCCCAATGTTGCAAGTCCTTGTCACAGAGCATATTTAATTTAACATTGTAATATTTATTTTCTAAAGTTCTAAGTAGGCCAAAACATACCCAGTAAATTGAGTGCTCTGCCACAGCACAGTGCCTGACCTACACTCCAGTAGAAAATTAACCCTAATTCATCTTCACAGTGACCCTATGCCAAATAGCTATTCCAGATGCTCCATTCCTGCCCTTCACTGACTTTGTAAAGTGAAGCTGTAGCGATTTTGACTAATTCAGTTTGGGCTTTTAATTACATCTATTCCATTCATTTGTTTCCACTTAAAACCATCGTGTTGTGGTTGGGTGGCTTGTAAGCAAGCTTTGCTTGGTCTTAGTATCCTTTAGGGACAGGCTTAAGCCAGAAGGCGTGTAGGTCTGTTGAAACCATGTGAAATGGGAACTGCTATCTCAGATTTGAACTAGAAGGCTTTGTTTTCTGACACAAAGGGTCAAAGTCTGCCTAGTTATTTCCATGTGTCACTCCCCCCCCCCCCCCCCACTACCATCAGGATTATTTTAAATTCACACTATGGATGAGCGTTTGTGTGCATATGCACAATTCACTGGAAAACAGAGGCTCTTTATTGTTCAATGCTTCCCTAGAAGTGACTTGTTTCGGGCATTCCTCTCACAAGCATTCGCACATCTCGAAAACCAGAGAGATTTCAGTCAATCTGCTAACAACGTCTGTTTTCAGACGCCATGTGGGGAAACCTGAAATGCTTCAAGCATTTTTATTATCTGATTTTTTTCTTATTGTTGATAAGAATTAGTAGAAATTGGTTAAGAGCATTTGTGCTTATTCTGCTTATTCTTATTATTTGAGGGATTAATACTATGTTTTGTAGTCCATCACACATTAACACTGTGTTTTGTAGTGCATCACAATCAAACTGTTTTTTCTGCTCCTCCCAAGATTAGCAGAGATTGTGTCTGATTTCTGTAATGTTTTCTACATGTGTAGAGCTGGGCATATTTGGACTGCAGCAAGGGTGCAAAGTGAGAAGGCTGCAGAAAAGACACCAAGATAATGCAATCTGAGTCTTCTCACTGACCTCTTGCCAGGCACAAATGAAAATGTCTCATGACAAAATCTATCAGATTTCATGTATCTTGTGAATGCAAATCATTCCTAAGAAGCTAGAGTGTGGAAGAAAAAGATTAAATTTATTTAAGTTAAATTTTTTTTTAAACCCTAGATTTATCAAAGTCAGGTGACTTCTGGTTTTGACACTACAGGCACAAAAGTAAAGCCTTGCTCTCATTTCTTAGCTCTAATACAACTCTGCTTATGAAGAAAAATTGGACCATATGGGAGCATATGGAAAAAACAGAAGGTTAGTATTTGTGAGAAAGTACCTCCTACAGGTGGCATGGTAATTAACCTTGTGGGTCCTGAGTACACACGTCACTCAAGTGTGCACAGGTGCCATGTCCCTGCATGGGACAGGAGCACCATTCCCATGCCAGGACTACCAGGAGCCACCTGGTCCTCAGGCCACCCTTCCCCACCACGGGGCTGCTGGCAGCCCTGCTCCCCCACATCCCACAGGCACTGGTGGCCAAGGTGGAGGGTGGCCCCTCAGCGCTGTGCTCTCCTGCAAACCCTGAGGAAATAGCATTTGGGAGGCTGTTTTCTCTCACCTCATGATTTCCCACGCCCCCTTGTCCTGGCACAATCCCGGTGGCCCAGGGTCTTGCCAGCTGGGAGAGGAGGGGGAAGGTGTGCTGCAGTCTGGTTGGCCTCTCCTCTCTGGGTTGCCCTGGCTGTTATCAAAGGGCTGGTAGGGTGTGGCCCATCAGTGGGTTTTGGCACCCTCCTTCCCATATTTTGGGCAGAGCTGGGTGTGCCTCTGCATAAGACACAACCTTGTGGCCACCTCTCCTCCAGTCCCATCAGCAGGTGAGACTGTGCTGCCTGTGCCCTGGACATCTTACCATAGGGACAACAAATAAAAATGAGGAATAGCCTTACACACAGAGGGTCACGTGCCTGGCACATTGGCATGTATGTCAGGGGAATAGGTGGAGAAAATGTGTTTGGGACTGTGAGCTCAAGAGGGAGAATAGGAAAAGGTGGGATCAAGCTTGGGCAAAGAGCTGGACTCATGTTTTTCCCCCCCAGCATGACTGCCAAACACATTTCATCCAGAATTACTGGAGGGAACACAGATTGAAGTGGATTGAGAACTGGCTGATCAGCAGATCCCAGAGGGCTGTAATCATTGTCTCAGGATCTAGTTGGAGACCTGCCACTACTGGTGTCCCCCATGATTCAACTCTGGGCCCAGTATTGTTTAACTTATTCATCAATGACTTGGATGAAGGGGCAGAGGCCTCCTCAGCAAGTTCACTGATGGCACAAAGCTGGGAGGAGTGGCTGATACCCCAGAGGGCTGTGCAGCCCTTCAGAAGGACCTCAACAAGTTGGAGAGATGGGCAGAAAATAACTGTCTGAGATTCAACAAAGGCAAATGCAGAGTTCTGCCCCTGGGGAAGAATAACCCCAAGCACCAGGACAGGCTGGGGACTGACCTGCTGGGCAGCAGCTCTGCAGAGAAGGACCTGGGGGTCCTGGTGCACAACAAGCTCTCCATGAGCCAGCAGTGCATCCTTGTGGCCAAGAGGCCAATGGTATCCGGGGGTGCATTAGGAAGAGCATTGCCAGCAGCATGAGGGAGGTGATCCTGCCTCTCTGCTCAGCCCTGGTGAGGCACATCTGGAGTGCTGTGTCCCGTTCTGGGCTCCTCAGTACAAGAGAGACAGGGAGCTCCTGGAGCAGGTCCAGCAGAGGGTGACAAAACTGATTAAGAGATGGGAACATCTCTCTCATGAGGAAAGGCTGAGGAACTTGTTCTTCTGCCTCAAGGAGGCAGGGCTGAGAAGGGACCTCATCAATGTCTATAAGTATCTGAAGGGAGGGTGTCAAGAGGATGGAGCCAGGCTCTTCTTGGTTCTTCCAAGCAACAGGCAGAGAGTAAACTGGCAGGAAGTGGAGCACAGGAAGTTCCACCTGAATACGAGGAAGAACTTCTTTACTCTGCAGGTGCCTGAGCACTGGAACAGATTGTCCAGGGAGGCTGTAGAGTCTCTCTCATTGGAGATTCTCCAGAGTCACTTGGATGCAGTCCCATGCCATGTGCTCTGGGATGACCCCGCTTAAGCAGGCAAATTGTACCAGATGACCACTGTGCATCCCTCCCAGCCTGACCCATTCTGTGATTCTGTGAACTACATCTCAAGTAACATGAACCAGCACAGTCAAAATGTCCTCACCTTTGAAAAGATTTGAAGCTTTTGCAAAGCTTTAATAAATGCAATTTGCAGAAGCAGTGCAGTGTTTTAAAATAAATTATGCTCACAGAGTCACATGCTGTGATTTATCTTTAAGCATCCTCACGCAGTGTGGTTTATTAAATTTCAACCTGGGCTCTCAACTGTTCAGTTAATGTAGATAATTAATTTGATTATCATTCAATCACGTTGTTTTGTGACTGAAATAGTCCCATATTGTTGCTACAAATATTTCAGTTAGCTTGTATGAAGAAAGCATAATTTCTTTTTGTTTGTTTGCTTGTTTGTTTTATTTTATTTTTCTCCTCACTATCTTTCTTTCTGGCAGTGAGTTGTTCTGAAGTATATAGTGTTGGATTACTAATGCCTCCCCCTAATGCTTTAATGGGTTTTTTTGAGCACACAGTTAGTATTTGTTCTTAGCTATGCATGCATCTTCCAGTCACATTAGGTGACCCTTTTTTCTTTCCTTTTTCTTCATGCAGAAGATAGAGGAGGAAAAGTGTGGGCACCCTGCGTGTTACATTGCAGTTCTTAATGTATATATATGTGTATTACTTACTAATTGTAAAAAGCTGTCTGGCTGCAGTATACAGGATGAAAAGTGTTATGCATTAGTACACTACATTCTATTACACTTCTTGGCCACAAAATTATATACTAAGTACATTACTTTAGAATTAGAGCAGAATGTAAGTACCTAAACACAGTTGATTTAGCTCACCCTATTTACTTCTTGTGACAAAACAAGCAGAGTTCGTTTTTACTAGCATCCATTAGATGTACTCTGCTGTAAAAATCCCACAGAGTTCCAGAGATGGAGGTGGCTTTATGTGTTGTCACCTCCTCAGGCAGGGTGGACGGCCTGCACACCACACTTCGCAGAGGAGGCTCAGTTCAGCCATGGGGAGGAGCTCACAGCACCTCTGATGAGCAAAGGGAGCTGAGTGAGATGTAGGAACCCTTGTTGGGCCAGATGGTGAAGTTGGGCAGGGTCTTGGACCCACAGCTTTGCTTCAGCTATGTCAGCCTGTCTAATGAAGGACATCGATTCTGCTCACAAGACTTGTTGTGTGACATCAGCACTGCTCTCTGTTACTGTGCACTGCACTCTTCTGTCGAGTTCCTGCAACAACACTGAAATCCCTCTCTGGGGAGCTTGTACACATATGTCAGGGTGAGGAAGGCAGAGCAGAAAAAATATAGAGATAGGGCTTTTTTAAACGATGTGGTCCTTTTTCCCTTCCAAGAGCCACTGCAGACTTTGAATTGAGGGTGTTCAAATAATTCTTTTCATCCAGGATAGAAATTCCACCTTGAACTTCTAATAATAGCTTAGCATGGATTGTTGATTTCACTTATGAAAAAGGCCTCTGAAATTGTGTTCAGTCTTGCCTCAAGCCTTCAGGAGTATTTCTTCCCAGTTTATGGAGTGCATTGCAGTGGATGCTAGTAAAACCAATTATTTCATGAAAGTGACTGGTAGACTGCAAGGAAAAGAAAGTCCTTTCTCATCTGCCTAGACAGATATCTGGTTACATACCCTGACTTGCTCAGTTCAGACCAGTGGGCAATGTTTGCTGCAGAAGGGTATCAGTGAGAGCCTGTAGCGACTGTGTTCCTTCTGCCTTCGCCTTTCCCCTGCTCTGGAATGGGAATGTCTTGGAAAGGCTATGGGGAAAGACTGTGACTGTGGAAGTGCAGAGATGTCTCTGACAGCAGACTTCAGTCATTGCAACGCCAAGCTTCAAGCATGTAATATTTGCTTATAAAGGCAGAATTGAAAATTATCATATGTATCTTAAGCATCAGGACTGAATCCAACTCCACTGAGATTAATGTGAATTTTGGCACTGAATTCTTTTGAAATATTAGCCTCACCAATGCCCACAGGAAAGGGTAGACAATACCAGTAGACCTCAGAGAAAAAAGGAGCTAAACTACATCTTACACTGCTGTTATTTATTATTAAAAGCCATTTCCCAAAGAGTGCTGGGTACTGGGATACAGAAATGTGTAGAAAGACTCAACCCATGCAGCAGAGAGCTTCAAACTCTAAAGCACTAGATCTTGGTCTCTGTGAAAAGCTTTTGTAAAAAATTATAAACTTCTTTTTTTTCTGCTTTATATTTGACCTGGCCAACAAATAGTCACAGATCTTCTTATCAGGTTATGTATGTCACAGGGAAGATGTGGTACATTCTTTTTCCAAAAAGCTCTGTATCCCACACAGAAAGTAGGCAAAATGTATTTTTTTCCTTCACCTTTTTGCAGTTTACTGTTTAGTAAATTTTCTTAAAATGCCACTAAAGTATTGTACATTATATTTTTTTTTTTTAATAAAGACATCAGAACCATGCTTAGTAAGCACTATGGATCCATTTAACATAACACTGCTTTTGAATTGCTGCAGAAGATACAGTCTTGTATCTTCACTTAGATTTCCATTGCATTGCTATATTACTGTTGTTATTAAATTCAGATAACATTAAGTGTGTGTTTGCTGAAGGAACAAACAAAAAAAGCAAGGTTGATATTCCTGTGACTTGCAGAACCTTTGTTCAGACAAAGTCTACTGGAAGGAGAAGAGTTAAAGCAGCAATAGGTCATGGTAATGCTATTGTAATATTGTTAATGCAGTTCTTGATAACATAATGGCTTTTCTCTTGAAGGTAGTTACCTGAGAATAAATAGATTACAGTTATTTCTGCATTAATCCTGCATTATTAAATGCCAAAGAGCAACTGGAAGTGAGCCTTCGGGAGTTAATCTGACTGTAAACTAGAGCATATCTTAGAGAGGCATTTCTTGTAAAGGCTGTGAAGACAGCTTTGGGGCAACCAAAGCATGGGAAGGCCCAGGCAAGAAGGTAAATAGGAGTGGTCCTCATGCAGGAGGAGGAAGTCATATAAGGAAGCAGAACAGTTTAGGATGTTTAAAGCAAAAGATGACTCCTGAACCCAACATATATTGAGTGTTAGTACTTTTGCCTAATGAAGTATATTGTTAAAAGTGACCAAAATATTTGATTTTGAGGGTGAACCGAACCCTTTACATTACAGGCAGATTTTCAAGAGAAATAGAAGATGTGGCTACTTGTCCTGATGGTTAAAATCAGCCTTTATACACTCTGCTTGTTACTGCAGAATTAATGGGCATGCACATATCTTGCTAAGTTACTTTGAAGTATATTGAAAGGCACATGTTTTATTAATCTAATTCTGCTAAGACTAGTTTAAACAAAGTTGTAAAGGAAATACTAAAATATTTTTGCTGAGATTATAATAATTTACCAAAGTAACATTAGTAAAGCAGTAGATAATGGTGACAAATTACTGTAGAATATTTTAGGCAGTAGAAAACAGGCTTACAAGAATTGATGTCACTAGGGACCACAAAAGTAAAATAAATTTCCTGACTCTTAAATGCTGAGTTCTATCCCACAGTGAGATGCGAAAGCTCACGGGGGATTTGTTTCATATAACCTCTAAATGAGAAGTAAGAAGAGAAACAGTCAGTATCATGAAATTTAACAAGTTGTTCCAGGAGCAGCACACTTTAAAAAGCCTGGAGTCATATAGAATTGTTTTCTATATCCGTAGATGCCTGTGCCTCCTCTGGCATAGCCTTATTGCCTCTGTTCTGGATCCTATTGCCTCAACCACCTCAACAAGTTTTTCTCCCCGTGCCCCATCAGTGTCCACACAAAACTAAAGATTCTTTCAAGGCTGTGGGGTTCTGTCCCATGACAGGGTCCAAGCCACCCATGTGCTTTTTGGCCAGCCACACCCCCAGGCTGCCCAGCAGACGTCAAGGCCAGAACCACAATTAAGAGAGCAGAACTTGCTGTAGATTTTCTCTCCATGGGATATTCATTTGGCTCTTTCTTCTCTTTGTTGCAGTTTTGTATAATACTTGTAGGGCCCTGATGATTTCTGTTGCTTTCAGCTCTGAATTAAGCCAGCTGAAACTGCCTGAAAGAACTGAAATTGAAATAAGCCAACAGATTTTAAGCTAATTATGGCCAGCCAGGATGGGCAGGCAGAAAGAGCCCTGCCTTGAGGAGCGGGCTGTGAGTGTGTGAGTCCCCAAGGTGCCAGCCTTGAAAGACTCTGGAGACGCATCCTAGGATTGTGCTTGATAATAGAGATGTTCTTGTATTATGCAGTCCTGTACAGACGATCCAGTTCCAGATCTCAGATGGGGAAACCTTTTGAGGAAAAAGGCATTTTCTGTACTTTTGTGGCAATAAGATCCTCAGCACCCCAGGCTGCTGCATGTCCAGAAACTGACTGCTGTTTGCTTGCAGATAAGTTGGATGTGGGCTGTAAATCTGATGTACTGGACTGCATCTGCAGGGAGGCTGTACCTCCCGTGGGCAGTGTGCCTGCCCAGACCCTGCTCCACAGGCAAGGGAGAGTCATTCCCTCATGTAATATGTATTTATTCAGGGTTGCTGAGGTCCACAGTCCTCACTGTCCTTCAACATTCACATGGTGGCTCTGCCATAGACAGAGGGAGGGCAAAATTATGTCATTTCTTTATGAGACTGTGCTTTAAATGGTGCAGTCACTGGAAAGGATCATATTCTCAGATAGGTGAGGGAACAGGGAGACATCAGGAAAGCAGGGAAAACCCAGCCTAAACTGCAAATGGATATTCCTCTTTTTTTGTTGTAAAATTGAGTGAATTTGGAACCAGCCAATTTAAAAATGAATGTGATGCAACACTTCCACATGCAGTAAAATTGAGACATAAGCCTGACCCTGTTTTTCAGTAGTACCCTGTCCTCTGGCACTGCCTCTATTCTGTTAAGGACATGCTTAAGAAAAGATGCACGTTTCTGCCTTGGTGAATTTAATGGTGCTGAAGTCCATCCCACTGCAGGACAGCAGTTAAGTACCTGCTTAACTTTCAGAAAGTCCCTATTGTACCTGCTGTAATCCACTCCTGAAGCAGATAATCATCTCAAGTACAAAGATATCTCCCTAGAAATGAACATGCCTTGAACTGTTCAATTCATTACAAGTATTGAGGAGATATAATTCTTATGTAGTTAACACGCTAATTCACTATTATTTAAAAATTCATTAATAGCTACTGAATAACAATATAAATAATGCTCACCTGCAATTAAAATCTGTGTTGATTACGTGCTGCTGGAGAAACTTTTGTAATGAAATATGTGCATTGCCAAAACTTGAACAATTCTGTAGTCTGTTAACCCTCTTCCAAAACCCAGAAAACAAAGCAAGACCCCTCCAATGGGCTCATTCAATTTTGAAATACTGTGGAGGAGGTGCAGGGGGAAGAGAAAAAGAAATTCTTTCTAACCCTTGTAGTTATTTGGCCTGCAGATGAAACCCCAAGTCCCTGACTTGGATTGTATGCTTGTTTAAACAGTAATTGCTTTTATGTCCTAGAAACTGTGCAACCCACATAATGCCCATAACCCCAAACCAACAGAACATTTTTCAGACTTCTCACCTTAGCCTGTCCCTTTTAGTGACTGTTGCTTTCTTTCTTTTTAGGAACTCGCCTTGCCCCTCAAATGAACAGCCAAATTCCCTCTCCCATAAAATATAGGGCAAAGTCATTAACTTCTGGAGTCAATGACTGAATGGGCTCTTGCTTCAGTGGGGTGAGGTTGACAATGAGCTGGTGAACAAAGCTTTTCCATTTATGTGCTAAAGTCAAAGAACAGGGTATTCAGCTGACCTAATTACCTGTCCAAATAGGGCAGACCAAGTAGGAAAACAAGACCATGGGTCAGAGCTGGATTTGTGTTACACTGCTGAAAACTTCATGGTAATCAGTGATGCTTCTTCACATTTAAATTTGAATCTATGTCCACTTAGTGCATTAGTCCTAGTCTCAGAATCTGTAATGAGCAACCTGCAATTAACTCACTGTGTTTGTACCCTTCTGATTCATCATAACACTCCATATTATTATTAATGCAAATGGTTACCACGAAATATATCTTCATTAGTTCTGACTGGCTGACTTTTTGGTTTTTCTCTTTCCCACTAGAAAAAAATAATTAGCCAGGAATAATACAATTAAGAATGCTTTAAATCAGTTCCATTAACTTGCTTTGTCTCATCGGTCGCGTGTCCCTCGGTCTCCTTTAAGTTTTATCAGAGGAGCTTCTTCTGCACCGATGCCTCTTCAAGGACTGTGATGTGAGCTGACTGTCCTCCCCTGGCGACTGCACAGTGCTGTGTCCGTGGGGGTAGTGCCTTGTAAGGCCTTGACCCTTAATTGGGATGAGTGTGTTAGCTGGACAGTGCTTGCTTCTGAACTGCAGCCAACGCTATTAGACAGCCCCAACCTGAGCTACATCCTCCCCTTGTAACGCTTCCATCTGGCACCCTCCGCTTTGCAAAATGCCACGGCGCTACAGACACAGGGCGCGATGGGCAGGAGCAGCCAGTTGGAAAGATAAAGGATTGTCCTTCTCCTTCACCTTCCTTTTGTATGGATTGCCAGGGCACAGAGAAGGATTTCAGTGGAGGTGAGGGCAGTTCTGGCACTGCCTTGGGCACAAAGCCCTGATAGGGCTTTTCTAGAACAGTATTGTAAATTCAAATTAAGATGATAGCATGAAATCATTGCATTGCTGCATCTATTTGTAGAGTGCAGACTCCAGCTAACTTTGACTTGGTTTGTTTTGATTTAATTGCTTTCCTTCCCTCTTCCCTTCTCCTTTGCCTTTTCCCTTTCCCCATCCCTCTCTTCCCTTTCTCTTATATTTTCTTTTCATTCCCCTGTAAGTCAAAGCAAGTGTTCAGTACATCTATATGGATAACTAAACTATTAGAGACTGATAGAAAAAATGAAGCCTTTTACTCAATGGCCATGGGTTCAAGTGCAGACTAGAGTAATGTCAGAAAATTGTGGCAGCCTTTGTGTGTTGTATTTTGCCATTAGTTTTTTTCATTAGTGAAGATTTAACTGGTGGAATCTACTGGGCAAGATACCTTCTCAGTCACTGTAAGGATGAAGGGTGCTGGCAGAACCACTTAGATCAGCACAACCGTCTTCTGTGGAGTCATGAAAAAACTTTGGTCTCTAAGACAAAATCCACTTGCCATCTTCCCAGTGATCCTGGCCAAGTCTGGCTTCTCATCAGTCCAAAAGAAAAAGGTCTAAAGGAAAGGCATGACTTATTCTCTGTGATTTGGGAAGTGTGATGTGTGAAAGGACAAAAGCAGGAATGAGATTTGCTGGGTGCCACGTCATGCCACCATGTGGGAAGATTTGCTCTGGAGAGCATTCAGTAATTCTTCAGACTAATTCTAGGGTGGCAGGCATGGAGGAGGAAGTATTGTCTTCATACGCAGGCAAAGACATTTTCTTGTTGCTTTTCTGGGCTCCTAGGTTTTGAAATGGGGTGTTATTTGAATACCAACAAAACTGACATGATTTCCAGGAATTGAAACTCTGTTATAGAATCACAGAAGCACAGAATGGGTGATGTTGGAAGACAACGCCTGAGGTCATCTAGTTCAACCTCCTGAGCAGGGTGTCCTCAAGCTGCCTCCTGTCTCTTACCTTTACAATTTCAAAGTAGGGCAAAATCCTAGTTCAGCCAATATCTGGAAAAAAACTATGGAAGAGTTGTGTTTTGAACCTATGCAATGCCTTGAAAGCTTAGAGGTAAGGTGTTTTCTCAAAAAATTGGGCTAAAGCTCGGGTGCTTCATATATATGTTATTATTGGTTTATTTCCTTGTACTTTAGTTCCTTCACTCCTCTTGTTAGTTAAGACAGACCTCTCTTGCTAGGAAAATGGAAGGCTAAAAAGTCAGCCATGGCTTCCCAAACATCTCTCCAAAACAACATGGCAGCTAGATAGAAGGCTTCAGAGGAGGAAGATGTAAGAATCAATTGTGTGACTAAAATGTAACGAGTTAAGGCTTTACTGCTGAGAAAAAAATAAAAGTCCAGAAGTGTAATCTTTCCCTATCACAACAGCAGACAGGACATTTTTAATGACAGTGATATGTTAGGATGAGAAACGTGTAACTGGAGGCTTGCTGCAGCCAAGCTAAAAATGTAGTTACTGAAGCAATTGCCAGGGGAGAGAAAACTAGAAGTAAGCAGCAACATTTTCAGCCAAGGCAAATTAGCCCTCATGGTACCTCCACATGAAAATACCTGCTCTGCCTCAGTGCTGTTGTGGTCTGTTGCAGAGGCAAAGACAGATGTAACAGTGGTAAATCCTTGATTATGGATGACATGGGAGATGATCAAAACCTCTGGGTCTAATGAAACATCCAGCATTAATGCTTGGGTTTTTCTCTCATAATGCTTTGGCTTTCCTTTCAAACCACCTTTGGTTTTTAATACCAGAAAATGTTCTTAGCACCAAAGTGTTCTGCCTCATGGTAGACTTTATTGGAGAAGACCAGCTAGGCTGAACAGAAATCAGCCTGCTGCCATGGTCACTTGGCTCTCTTTCACTGTATCCAGTGCTTTACTGTCCTGCCTTAATGTTTGTCTTCAGGAGCTTTAAGCTTTAAGCTCATTCATTTCTAGCTCTTTTCCATCTTCTCTTTGAGTTTTCTTCTCTCTTTGCTTCAGGCCTGATTTCAGGCCTGATCCTTTAACATTTTCTTTAACGCTTCACTCCTGAAGGCAGGTTTTCCATGCACAGGGACACAGTGCAGGTTGGGAATGGTGATTTCACAGCGTTTGGCGCTGCCTGCTTCCTATCCCCAAGTCCTCCATCACTGCTGCTCCCTGTTCCTCATGCCTGAAGCCTGTGCTCTGCGTCCTGCTGTTTTCTCTTGCCATCCTGTGGCAGCTAGTCCCAGCTTCCCCAGTGGAAGGGCTCGTAAGCAGCGCTCCTGCCACCTGCCCCAGTGGAGGAGACTGCCTTTCCTCTAGGAAGCCCTGGCGCTGCACAGAGTTCCCTGAAAGAGCCTCTCGACCCCAGCCTTGCTCATTTGTTATCGAAGGCAGTGCATCCACATTTGGGGCAGGGAAGAGGGAGAGGGATTACGAGACCCATTAACCCCAATGGCTATGAAAAAATAATTTCTGCTCCTTTAATTTTTCAGTCTAAATTGTTGCTTTCTGTAGCACTGTTAATGGTTTGGGTTTTTTCTCACCACTCCTGCAGAGACAGTCCCCTCTCCTGTTTTGTCTCTGTGGGATCTGTTCCTCCTTGCTGTCACAGTTTTTTCATTTTGGCTTTCAGCCCAGTTTCTCCACAGAAGATACCTAACAAAGATTTTTTTTTTTTTTTTTTAATTACTTTAACTTTCTTTAACCCGCTTGTTTGGTGTTTTTTTCTCTGTTCCCTCTCCGACTTAGAATTTTTCTTTATGCAACCACTCTCTTAACATGTTTTCACTCTTTGGTTATCTTTTATTCTTGTAGCAGGCAGAAAACAGCCTGCAGCTTAGATTGAGATGCAACTCCTCTCCTTCCAGGTACGTGACTTATGTAGTTTGAGGACCACCTCAGCCATGCTACATACAGAAGATAGGAGCTTAGAGAAACAGAGCAGCTTTGCTGGCAGTAAAGGTTCTGCTAATAACCTGAAAATGACAGAGAAATAAAAAGTAGATTTCAGAGCAAGACTCTCTACTGTTCTGCACTTCTGTATAGCACATGATATCAGAAATAAAACCAGTTTTGAGTGCTTTCTCTTTACAGTAACTTTGTAGTAATTTATATGGCTGCCCAAAAGCTGAGGGCATTGGAAAGTCAGGTGAGACCCCTTTTAGCACTGCTCTGAGGAGGTGCACCTTCTTACAGCTCTCCTCCTTAACCTCTGCACTTTCATAGATTTCCCCCCTTGAACCTCCAGGAATCTCTGCTGGGTCCATCTCTTCCAATCCCTGTGAATGTGCTACCATTGCCCTTGGTATTTTCAACATCCTTCCCTGTATTCTCCGGTCAAGTGGTCATAGATGGTCTTGCTAATTTCTGTGATGCAGTGAGCATCTGAAGGGAAAATTGTCTCTTCTTAGTGCAAAAAGAATTAGCCTCTTAATTGTGTCTCTCATTTAGGGTAAAAGGCTGCCTACTCCTGCTTTTTTTTTTCTGCCTCCCGCTTTCTTTTTTTCCCTCTTTAGGAGTGCCCTTTATTATGAGAGTGACTTGTATCAGCAATGTAATTCTTCCAGCGAACTCACTCTGCTAATTTCAAGAGTCTGTTGGCGCTGTTTTATTCTTGTCATGTCGGATGCAGTAATCCAGTTTGCATTCACGATTAGATTAGGAAAGACATGAAATACCTGCATTTGCAAAATTAGTGTGCATATTTACCAGTTGGCAGCTTGTTCTCTTACTTCCTCCCCACCTC
Organism: Acanthornis magna; assembly: GCA_036785705.1. Lineage (NCBI taxonomy): Eukaryota > Metazoa > Chordata > Aves > Passeriformes > Acanthizidae > Acanthornis > Acanthornis magna. Next base: position 13,381,741 of record JAWUZG010000025.1, read on the forward strand.
ACTGCTGGAAGCCTTTAATCCACTACTCAGATGTATAAGTTAATGCCTTGCTGTGAATCAAGAAAATGTCTTTCTGCATTGTTAATTTCTGTGACATGATCTCACCTCATGTTGTCTTCATAGGCACATGCCATGGCAAAGCCTGATGAGATGTAACCTGTACTCTCACAGGCAGCAGGCAGTCAGTACGCTGACGATGCCTCCCAGCAGCCTGTCTTTAGAGAGCTTTGAAAGAGGGAAAATAAAGAGGAAAAAAAGACAGGTTGGATCACCTAGCTCCTATGGAGAGGTGCACAAAACCAACACTGTATGGTGAGATATGGCTCATTAAGAGCCTGATACTCTCCATGGAAAACAATTCTCAGGGACTACTTTTATTTTGTTCTCCACTTTTGTGTGTTCCCAGGACCTGTAGGGCAGTGAGCAGACAGGGAGTGCAGAGCAACATCTGAGCCTGCAGCACGCCAGAGCCTGTTTCCAGCCCAGTGCAAACTGGGTGCTGGACACCATGATTTGGAGGCCCAGAGAGCCCATCAAGCCAGCACTCAGACTCCCCCTGGGGTTAAATTGACCCTTTTCACTTTTCACATAAACAGGGCACCCTGAACCTTGGTGCCTGTGTGTCATCCCTCCACTGAAACCTTAAAGGTAAAAGTTCATCACAGTGCACAAGTTGGATTTTCTTACTGTTAAAATGTTAATAGCTTTCAGCTTTCCAGGGCTTTTGTAGGAACATTCACAATAGAAAGGAGTGTGCCTAGCCATTAAACTTCACTGTATAATGGGAGCTAATTCCTTCAGTTTAATGGCTTGCTCTTGGTTCCCCCACACACGATCTCTCATTGCTCCAGTCCCTAAAACTCTCCTAGCTCAAATTCAGATCTCCTTCAGCACGCTTGTCCCTGGACAGACAAAAGTCCCAAAGCAAGGGCAAGGAATGGCATGCTTCACATCCAGGGCTCAGCTTGCGTCACATCCAAATCTCAGTTTTGTTTGCAGTCGGCAAAGGATGAATAGATGAGCCACGCACCATTAGCCAAGGGTTGCTGAGATGTTTGTTCTTCAGTACTAGCCAGGAACATGTATTTCTAAGGCTGTAAGTCCCTTGTGGGGAGACACTGCTGGTAACTCTTTTATGTTTAATCTGCTGGGATGCTAGTCTGAGCCCCATGGTGTATTATTACGATGTCATCTCAGAGTTACAAACCTGTATGCTGTTCTGCCAAGGAAATGTTTTTCCAAATATGCTGAAAGCTGCCAACTAGCTGTTTGTGCAGCTTAGTAAATTCCAGGTAATTTTCTTCTTAGAAAAGTGGAAAGAGAGTAGGGGAAAACAATAAAGAAAAATAATTTACAATTCCCCAGAAATTACCCAGAATCATCCCTTGGGAAGAGCATCAGTGGAGGCATCAGGGGTTGCTCCTCCTGCCCGCAAAGCTACTCACATACCATCACTGCCCCGTGGTGATTCTACCCTTTGCCCCAGCCTCTGCAGCTTCTCTCTCTGCTCCCTCTCCCTCTCTGTCCCTCAGTCACATCTCTCCCTGCAGGCAGGCTGCACTTCCCCAGGGAGCAGGCTGCTCCTCTCCGACTGCCAGGAGCTGCCTCTCCAACATCCTGCCCTCGCTGCCACCCTGGGATCAGCCAGGCGGAGAGATGCTCTTCCAGCCCGCTGGTGGCTGCATGGGCACAGGAGGAGCCAGGCAGGCTGCCACATCATCTCAGGGGAGCAGAGAACAGCCTTTCCTGGGGACAGGCTTTTCCCAGCCCAGGGTTCATCCGGCCACATCAAGGCGCTCGGCCAGTGTTTCCCAAGGCGAAAGCTGCGGTGCCTTGAGCAGCCAGGAAGTTGGACGCTAAAATGTCAGCATCTGTGTCTCCTCCCGGGTGCATGCCGGCCCGGAGGAGAGAAAGGCTGCTTTCCTCCCCGTGGTGTCCTTGCCAGGGGACGAGAGCCAGGTGGGAGCTGGTGCAAGGTTTGGAGAGGAGGGCTGCAGCACTCAGGCCCCATGAGTTACCCGTGTCCCAAAGGGTGTGGGCTCAGCCCAGTTTGGGAGCTGGTGGGGTGAGCCTGGGCACCCAGGGCTGCTCTTGCTCCAAGGGAGCAAAGCAGCCAGGCTGCAGCTGCCTTCGGTCTGGCTCGTGTGCTCTCCCCAAATACATCCCACCAGCAGCCACACCGTTCGCCTCTGGGCTTCCAGGAGTGCTCTGGGTGTCCCCACAAGGTCATCCTCGTGGGAGCTAACCCCCCACTACTGCCAGGTCGTCCTAGAATGAAAAGATTTGGAAGACAAAGGAATCCAGCCAAAGCTGTGGCTGACCAGAGAGGGTGAGGGAGTGATGAAGTTTAAGGAAAACCAAAAATAAAAGCCTTCCTCAATTTTCATACAACTGTGTTGACATATGAAAGCTAAGCGACAGTTTATTTAAAGCGACTCTGTTACCTATTAAATTGCAAAAGACCGAGTCCTTTGGTATTCATGAAGAAGAATTCATTAATTCCATAACAGTTAACTTTTAAAATGCAGCAATATGCTGAATGCTGATTACTGAGCTGTGTAAAAAAGGGCAAAATCAAATAAATTTTTTTAAAAATCAGAGCAGTATTTTATTCTGTTGTTTTCATTTTAGGTTGTATTACTTCAGCAGATGCAGTGCTAACCACTGTAACCCTAAACTGGTCTCATGAATGGCATTTCTCTGGGTGCAAAGCCCCCATCTCTTGCTGCAGCTTGCCCACAGCACTGCAAAAGAGCACACTTAGCTGTCAAGAAAGGCTTGCAAGGATAGGGGGGGGGGAAAAAAAGAGGTGGGAGTGGGAGCACCAGGCACAAAGTTAAAGTATGCGTTTGTAATGTATCAGTGGTGGTGTGCTGGATTATTCACGCTTCTGCTCCACAACTTGAAATTGAGGGTGGTGAAAACAAGATGTTCAAAACCCATCTAGATGATTTCTCAAGGGGTGCTGTATAAATGCGATAACCATCACCAGTGAGAATAAAGCAAACAGCAGGAAAAAAAGTAAGCAGCCTGGTCTTTGGTGAATTCATTCTGAGTCTTATGTGTCAGGAACCATTGTACTTATCATCTGAAATCCGACTCGCAGCCCTATCCCGGCTCTCCATCAGCCCTTGGACTGCAGTGAGCAAACTTCTTCTGAAGGATTGTCGGTTTGTAGCCAGCGCAGGCAACGCATCTCTGTCAGGAACAGTAATGCATGTCGACAAGTGCACATTAATTTTAGATTATTCATCCTGACAAGGCTGTTGATTTGGAGGTTTGCTGCAACTGTTGGTTTAAACAGGCACAGAAGGAAGCTAGAGGCATGAACAAAACCCAAAAGGGGACTTCTGGGAGGGGAGCTAATATCCTGATGAAAAGTCTTCCTAAATTTGTCTAGAGCTCAGCTTTGAGCTTGGAAAGCTAAAGTGAAATAGAGATGTATTTCACGGCCTAGCAGCACAGGAGAGGTAACCATGGCAATTTAACCTGTTCAGGCTGAGATAGGAAGAAGCAGGATCAAGTTCCCTCACTCCTTTTATGCAGAAAATGCTTCACATGTGACAAAGGATGAAGGAAAGGTTGTCAGTGAATGAATGAAGGAAATTAAAGAAAATTCACGCAGAAGGAGGAGGTCTTGTGCTCCAGAGGTGCTGGGGAGTTGTCCAACATAGCCAGTCCTCACAGGTAGGGCTGAAAAAAATGCTACATTAGATTTTACTCCCAATAAAGTTAATGATAACCCCCCCAGACTCGAAAGAATAGAGTATTGCTTTACATTAACAAGATGAGCTCTGTTTGGGACCTCTCTCATAGTAGCATATGGAGAGATACAGCTCACCAGCGTGTGGTTCGGAAGGGCCTTTGTCTCAGAAAGAAACAAAAGAGACCTCTGGAGGACTTTTCTTCAGCCTGTAAAGAGCATCTGCATCTGCTCTCTGTGGTGCAAAACAGGTGTAGCCGTCTTGCTTCCCTCGGGAATCCCTGTGCTCCTGTGCAGCCAGGGCCCTGCAGCCCTTCCGTGAACAGCTCTGGTGTCAAGTGATGCAAATGCATTCAAAAGACTTTGGGAACAACTTCATGGATCATCCATTTTCATGGATCACAGGTCATTTAAACAAAGACTAACGAGCAGTTGATAAAATTATTGAGTTCCTGTTCCCACTCCTTAATATTTATCTCTCTGTGCCCCTAAACCAAATAAAACTGAGTAAACTCCAGTCAAGTTATTCAAGTTATTACACCCCTATTCAAGGGGCATGTCACAGAGTAATACTGCCATTCTCATGACCACGAGGAGAATCTGTAGAAGTGAAGATGCAGAGTAGTGAAAAATATTGTATATTCAGGTTCTAATATTTGCTATTTAAAATATTCAATTACCTAAAATACAGATAGGAGTGATAGGATGGGTGTGCCTGGCTCTTACAGTGAGGAATTCCATGGTTGTGGGGCAGGAGGCTGATTCTATACTTCCTACCATCAATCATTGCTTTTTTTTCTCTGAAGACTACATTTTTGATGTGTGTTGCACAAATACAGGGTATACCTCCTTAGCATTGTCTTTTGATAATCACAGTTTAATGGTCTTCGATTTAACATTGTCAGACAATAGTTCTTGTCATGCATAAACTTTCCTGTTATTAAAATAAAATTCTGGTTAAAAAAAAATTACTTCTTTGAGATTTCCACACAGTGCAAAGAACTAAAACTGCCATCCCTTTTGAAACTTCAGCAGCAAGCAGACTCCATTGCTTCTCCTCAAAGCATAGACTGTTAGTATTTGCAGTAATAATTATTTTGGTGAGTATGGATCTGAGCATTCCAGACGTGCAAAGCTCCAAACCCTTGATTCACTCATCCCTACAAAAATGCTGCCTTCTTGTACCTAGGGCAAGGAGAGGTGTTGCGGTGGTGTGTGAGCTTTGCTGCAGAGGTTAGTAGAAGTCAACACTGTGAACGCTAGCAGAAATGGTCCCAAGAGACCTTGTGAGCACCAAAACTTGCCCCATCGTGGGTTTAGTGCTGTTAGCTCATGGTTCCAGGGTGTTTTTTCCAGGGACTCTGTTGTTACCTGCTGAGCATACTCCTTACCATAACACCTATTTAAGCTCTGCTCTTCTCTGCAGCAGGAACAGCACTGGGCAGTGGCGTGGAGAAAGGGGCAATTTCAGAGGTGAAATGGTTAACCAATAGTGATCTCCCTCTGGCTGTGGAATTAATATTGGAGGCAGAATGGAAAAAGCAACACGCAGAGCAAGGTGGGTGCAACTTTCCCAACAGAGGATGAGCAGCCCAAGTGAGTAATTGACTAAATAGCATGAAATCTGGCAATATTCAGTCATCTGAATTCAGGTGAAAAATGTGGGCTGAGCTACTGAACCTGCTGCTGCTTCTAGCAGCAGCGCTAAGCTGCCAAGCCATAAGCTGTGCTCCCTCGTGCCAGTCTTTCCAGCCTCCTGCAGCTGCATGGGGCAAGGCAGGGGCCCCTAACGTAGCCTGACTTCCTAACTAAGGAATGGTTTATGGTAGAATGTAAGTTGGGGTTTTTTTGCCTGAGCACATTTGCCCCATTGCCTATATTTTCCTTTCACCTGCAGAACTTTCTACCCTACTGTTGCTTCCCTTTTTGCCTCCTCCCCATGTGCCCCAGAGTGCGTCCTGCACACACAGGTATAGCCAAGGGAGGACTAAGACCATGCCATGACCTGGAGTTGATTCTTTACTTGGAAGGCAGGGTGCAAGGCACAGGCAATTTGCCCTCAGTCTGCAGCAGGCTGCGGAGAGAGTGATGTGGCGTCTTTGATCACATGAAGAAAGACACATTTTGAGTCCCAATCAATTACAGTTAACTCATATCAAGAGCTTGTGAGCACAGTGGCATTACCGAGTAGAAGGGTGAGGTTTGTGGGCTCTCCTTCAGGAAGCTAAAGTTAGAAAAACCAAGTAGAGCTGCAAGCGGAAGAGGATTTTGTGGGGTAGCCCTTGAAATGAGGTAAACATTGAGTAAAATCTGAGCAAGAAATTCTTCACCCATCAGCACTCAGTGCTCTCAAATGCCTTACTCACTCTTTTACATACCAATGCTTAGTGGATTTTTCTTTTCCCTTTAACTGTAGCTGTTTCACTAAGATTAAATAACAAACTGCAGGATTTTCTAATATTTGAGCGCGTTGTAATTTTAGTGGTCATCCTTAATCTTTTTTCCCTAGCACAGCTTTTTCTCTCATCAGCTTAGTATTTAAACTGGATTCATTTTTAATGCCTTAATATGCAAACACATTTATGTCAAAATTGATTCAATATTTAAACTTGTTCGGTTTCAAATACATTTTATGCTTCAGCTGTTTCAACTTGTAGATTATTTCAAACGTGGAATTGATTCCAAAATTAAGCAGGTTTAAATGTTCAGTCAATTTATTTTAAACTATGTGTGTGTTTTAGAGACCTATATTGAGAAATGCTAATTTATTTTTTTTCAATGGTGCTTTTGCAGTTCACAGTGTGTCAGCAGTTTTAAAGTAAGTCTCTGCACATACAACTGCTCCCTAAAGTTTAACCAAGTCTACTGTATGACTTAGAAAATGGCAAATGATTAGCCTGTGCTGAATATAGTATATAGACCCAGCCAACCTCAGAAATGTATTTTTGTCTGTCCTCAAAAATAATTGTTGAAAATTAGGGTGAAAATCTATCTGCCTGTCTGTATATTTAAATATATAATATAACACTCTTCCAAAATAAGCCATTTCCAGACCTAACTGAATCTAGGCTGTATCTGTAGAACAGCCTGGCCAGACAGAAATGAGATGTGGCAGTGTGTGAGCTAAAAGGGACGGGGGGCTGTAGCTGATGCCCACTAAGAGGATCCCAGCCATCTCAGTCAATTCTCTCCTCCATGTGAAAACCTGCATTCTCTGAACCCTGAAAAGGGGTCTTTGCTCTACATCCCAGTTGGTCCACTGTGTGAAACAGACAAATATTATTTGAGTGGAAATTGAATGCAGGTTCCCATGTTCTCAGGTGAGTATCCAAACTGCAGAGCTATAAAGTCCTTCTCCTTTCTCTTTTATTCTCATGGACGCTTAATTATTTATGCGAAGTGCCATAAAATAAGCATGAGAGATTAAAAGCAATGCATAACCAAATTTCTTATGACCCTCTAGCTTTGGAAGTCGAATCTGAAATACCTCTTCTTTTCGTGTTTCACAGCACAGATTTGAAGTGTGTTTTCCTACTTCTTCAAGTACATGTAGAATGCCCCAAAGTTTGTTTTTAAAGTTTAATTTTTATTGATTACTTTTATTCTTCCAAAAAGTTCACAAGGCACTGAAATCTCTCCTCAGTGAAAGTGAGAAGAATAGGAGTAAGAGTGCAATGGGGATGTTTTGATTAATTTTTGTCCATTTCAATGGTGAGGAGCAGAAAAACAAATGTGGCTTGAAGTAGTTCTCTTTTGTTTTGTTTTGGCTGTTGAAAAAACCATCTCAGGAAGACTTAATGTTTTGTAGCTGCTTTTTTATATCACAGTAGAACAAAAACTCCAGTTTTTCAGCTGGCATGACCTTCTTTTTAATCGTAGAGAAAAAGTACTGAATGGTTGCCAACACCTTTGCAATTGGATGCACAGGTGATGTGTTTCTATGGTAGATGGGGAAGGCTTTTGGGTCTGTTGTCGGGGTAGAGCCAGAAGCACTCCGCTTCTGTTATTATTGAGCTGGTATTTTTAATGAGTGTTAAAAGAAAAAAAGGTTAAGTTATTGTCAGACAGCTGCTTGCAATGTTGTTGATGATTTGTAGTAGAACCTGTCCTTGCAGCAGTTATTTCCTGTCTTTCAAAGAGTGCTAATTTTGCACATGTTCTTAATACATTGCAATCCAAAGGAAGAAAGAAAGCTCAGGTAAATAACTTCTCAGGTTGGTTATAATGTGTGAAAGTAGGAATTGGTTTTGGCTATTTTTCAAGATTCCTATAATTTAAAAATTGTTTTGTTCTTCAAAATGAAATGTTGTGTAACATTAGTTAATGATGTAAATGAGCTATTTTTGTTGTTCTCTTCAGATTAAAATTTCTAAGCTGTAAACATCTGAGTGTTGGCTAGAGCACACATATTAGCTGCTTTCATTACAGAAACATTAAATGCACAAAGAAGTATTATCACTTCACGTTAAGAACTGCTAGGCTATATTTACCTGCCAACATCATCTGTAAAAAACAAGTAGGTTTAACATCTGCATAAGCTCAGGTTTACAATATCTGACACGTTTTATTTAAAGTTGTACTTTAACAAAACCATGGGTAACAGAAGGTGATTGCATGGGTTTATTGAGAGTTTAGGGAGTTTCAGAAGACACTACACACAGACACAGACAGATACACACACATACTCCTACAGAATGATTAAGTTACTATGTCATATTTGCATATTTATTTCTCTCAGTTTGTAAATTATGGTCAGTTTAGGTACTGCTGACTTTTTTTTTTCTTATGAGGGACAGCAACTGTACGCCAATGAAAAAACTCAGGTGCTCAGCAGCAGCAGAATCAGGTCTGAGAGTGAGAAATGCAGCCAGTCAGCATCTGAGCAGATGATAAAAGCAGCCTGAGGTTGCATCTATCCTAGTTAATTAAACATGCCCAGGACTGCTGTCTGGCACTGAGACCAGTAGGCATGAAACATTCCATGAAACTGGGGACTATTCTGACAGTCTTGAAAGACAGATTACCACCATCCGCTGCCCAGGCACCATAATTTAATTTGCTAAAGGTTAAGATAGCCTAACAGTTCAAATCCAGAGCTGACTTTCTCAGGGGATACTCAAAATGGCTGCATGTTTTCAGAATCAATGCAAAGGCTCTTGGATCAGTAGCTGCTGTTCCCATGCAGCTCTTTTCCCAGTGGATGCAGCAGTGCAGCCCCTGTGTGCATCTGTGCTGTGCCCAGAGATCCTGCACTGCACCATCCTGCAGCCCAGCTTGGTGCATCCTCACACAGGAGCAGCTCAGATCATCCAGGGTGCAGGAATGGCCTTATTTTTGTTTCAGTTCCCTCTGTTGGAGGCTGATGAGGAGCTGGCTTTACAGTATCAAAGGCAGGCCTCCCTGGTAAAGCCAGCAAAGTAAGAGTGTGGTCCAGGAATGAGCTAATAGGCTGGACTTCTCCAGGCAGGATCTCCATCCCTCTGGAAGAACAGGCAGCCCCTGGAAGCTTTGCCTGGGACCTGGTGAGGAGGAGTAGCCTTAGTGTCATGCCCAAAGCCTGCTTTGTGCAAGAGAAGGATAGGGATACTCAGTCTTCCAGTGGGAAAATATAACTTAGATGGAGTCTGAAGGGGAAAATTATCTGGGGGTGAGCATGGTGATAAATTAGGCATGGAAATAGCCTCTGTGCTTCCTGGGACACAGAGTGGCATGAAGGGAAGAACAGCTGAATTCTGTGTTGGTTTCACTGGGTTTAGGGAACCTTGTCACTTCAGAACTTTAGACAGTTAAATACATTTATGGTTTTGACAGAGGAATCTCAAACTGCTTAATACCATGGTAAACAACTAGCTTAAAAATCTATCATCCTTTATTAAAGATGCAGAATGAGAAAAGAAGAAGATTAATGCCTCTGACATATAAACAGTGAAGTAGCTTCTTTTTAGCAATATGCCATATTTCCTTAGACTTAAGATGTAGAGAGACCATTTGGCAACCATTTGACTGATATTAGAGATTATAGTAATTGCTCTTGTTAAAGAAAAGATAAAATGTCGTCTGAGCTGGGTTGCAGCTGGTTTGTCACATCTTGGTTCCCCGAAGGACAAAATGTGCACCAAATAAGGAGCGAAGAGCATCAAAGACAGAAAAATTAGGCTTTGGACTCTGAGAGAGGCTCTTACTTGTAACAGTGCTCCTAGAGAACAGCAGGCACCACATCCGCTCTTCTCAGCCCGTCCAGACTTTGGGCTGGTGTTGGGCTGACTTGCTGGTAGCCCCCTTTTTGATGGTATGCTCAATGCCTCAACAAAAGCTGCCACCTTAGTCAAGCAGATCAGACTCACACAAAAAAGACAGACACATCAAAAAGCACACAAATGTATATAAGAACATCCAAATCACACACCAAGCCAGAAAATAATTTGTGTGGAAAAAGAACATATAGTGTAGAAAAGGAACAAATAGGGATAGAGACGGAAAATGGCATGAAAAGGAATGAGAGAATTAGGCATTCATTCATTGCCCAATAGATCTTGGCCAGAAGTAGTTCTGAGGCAAAAAAACTGCTTATGTCCTCTAGATCCCCCTGATGCTTGCATGGTTCAATCTTGTAATTTTCCAGGATCAGGGAAAGTAAAGTTCCACAGTGTTAGGGTGCATTGTGTGATCAGAGGAGGTGTCCCCACCACACACACTACTCTCTGCTTACTCGTATTACACTAATTGTACATTCTTCCAAACAGCTTTCCAAATACAGCTCTCCCAATGGAAATGATAGGGGAAGTAGCATGTCCACTCTCTATACTGTTAGCTTATTTCTCAGCACACTGGTTCTATACCTGTGATTTCTCAAGGTCTTATGTTCTTGTGCCTGCTGCTCAGACTTCAGCAGAGTTGCTGGCCTTACCAGTCAGACACTTTGTGTTCTCCATGGTTTTTGCTGACTCTTATGGTAAATTTTGTGCAACAGGCTGAATGGGATTCATGTTACCTTGGGGGAAAAAAAATAAATAAGTAGTTTCTTGCTCTATTACTTTATAAAACACCATAAAGTGAAGAAAAACAGCCCTACCAGATCTGAATATTCAAAAGTTGCAGTCTAACATGCACACAGTCATAATGGGTCTATAGAGATTTAGAAGGAGCAGCTAGTAATACATGAATCTGTTCTAAACTGTAGTTTGATGCATGAATTATCAAATAAATAAAATTAATACTTGTATACTTCCAGTAATCAAAGGCTGGGAGCTCTGAGTCCATCTGCTCTCTTTATGGGTTATCTGCATTAATGTAATATCCAAAAGGCAGATCAGCTGCAACACTATGTCTGTATTTCTCAAATAAAAATACTGTGACCCAGAAGATCTCAAAGAATTAGACTGAGATGAGCAAGGAAAGCTGGCTGTCCTAACTTGTAATATATATTTATGAAATGCACAATGCATTAGGTGACACAGACTGCTATTTCATTAACTACCCATTTTGAAAAGAGATTTTTCTTTGTCTTTTAAATAGCTCTTATAAGAATAGAGAATATCATTACATCAAAGAAAATATTCATATAACCCAAAAGATCTGACATAAGCCCTCAAATGCCAGGCAACCCATAGATGATATTAGAATTCTGTGTCTACTTCTAACCGTAATGCAAATCAGTAAAAAGTTCGAACAAAATGTCATCTTTTATGCTATAAGTCTGTGACAGAAAGACCTGAAGGCAGACAAAGTGAGTATGCCCAGCTGATCACTTTTCACTACAGTAACATTGTCATTTTTTAAATGCCTTGATTTGTTACCTCATGAGGCAGGGTTTGATACCCCTCAAAGAGATAACTATGCTCTGAAGAAGCCTGCGATTCTCTTTCTCCCTGAAGATGCCCTTACAATGTCCTGCCTGGGGGAGCCTTCCTCACCTCCGTGATGTTATCAAACCCCCCGTCACTATTACTTCTGCTGATGGGGTCAGTTTTGTGCTCCTTACATTGCCAGTCAGCTCCTCTAGCAAGGGCATGGGGCTGGCATTGGGTTTAGGGTGCAGCCATATCTTCTCAGCCTCTGCCTGCCTGTTAGGAGTCAAAACTGTACTCATGCTAGTGATTTGCTTTGGAGCAGAAGTGCAGCATTGAAGCGAAAGTGCAAATTATCATCAGGCACCACAGAGTCATTGAAAAATCTGCACAGTTCTTAAAAGGCAGAGCAAGGGCAAGAAATACAAGGGTCCCATTCATACATAGTGGACAAGTAGAACAGAGCAACTTTGCACATTGTTCTGTATTTCTTTATATTTAATTAGATTAACTTTAAATTTTACTAGAGAAAAAAATAACCTTGAATTCAGTTTTTTGCTATTCTTTCAGAATGGAAGAATACATGCCACCTGTAACAGAAATTCTAATAAGTTAAATATAGCTTATCAGAATTTTTTCCAACCATCAGATTTTATGGCTTGAGAGTTAAGTAATGAAGAAGGATCAATACAGACAAAGAAATCAATATGCCTTGCATGCACTGTTTCCCAAGTTCAGAACAAACTTGCAGAACTGTCTGTAATTCCTCCACTGTAGCCATATATTTTGAAATCTGTGGAAAATCAGCCATGCAAAAAATGTTCTGAAAACTAATAAGAACATAAAATCTTCCCTCCCTTCCCCCCCACAGAAAACTCAAAAACACCCATGCATTTTCTTCCCTTGCTTCAGTCAGAAAAAAAGAGATTTGCATATGCTGCTCAGCAGAGATGATTCAGGGACCAGTGATGAAAATTACTACAGGCACAAAAAGACTTCCATATGAAAAGATAGTGAAAATCTTGAACCTCCTTAGCCCAGAGATTAAATAAATAACACAGAGCATGATAGAGGTATACCCAGTAATGAATAATGTAGAGGAGGCAACTTGGGAACTCCTAATTACCTTTTCTTTATAACTCCTAACTAACTGCTAAGATGGGATATATTTTTACCCAAAAGCACAGTTAAATATGGAATCCACTGCCACTAGCTATCACTGAGGCAAATCATCTAGTAAAAAATGTTAAAAGGTTAGAAAAGTATATGTACATTGAGAATGTCTATTGTCACCCTGAGTCAGCTTTAAAAGACAATGTGTTATAAAGACATATCTTCCAAGAGGAAGCTAAATACTAACATGTTTTCAACATGTAGTTTGTTCCACTATTGTGTTCCATAGTTTTGCACATCCTTTGAAACCTCCTTTCCCAGCCCCTGGCAGAGGCGAGAGCCTGAGAGAGTGGTGTTAGTGCTCTGCACTGGCCTAGCAGCATTTGTACTATAATGGAAATAATACTATTTGTACTATAATGGAAATAAAGCAGGGCTGCAGGGTGAAGTGGCCATTCCTGCCTGAACCCCTATTATAGGATCAATCATACCTCCAGTTTGGCCTGGATCTAAACATGGTCAGGAATGGAGGTGCAAGAGCCTCCCCGTGCAACCTCTTGCAATGCCTTGTCCTTGCAAGGTCACGTCTGGTCCCATCCTCCCTTGCAGGCAGGGAAGCCTTCTGTGTCAGACAGTGCGCTTTGCCTTTCTGCTTCACAACATACTTTTATGTGTTTGATGGCTGTTGTGATGCTGCCTCCTTAGTACTTTCTTCTTCAGGCTAATTAACTGCAGACTTTCCTCTGAAGTCACGTTTTCCAGACCTCTAATCTGCCTCGGTGCTTGCCTCTGCCCTCCCTCCAGCTGAGCCACATTCTGGTTGAGGCATGGTGCCCAAATCTGAATGCAGCCCCCCATGAAGCCTTCTCAGTGCCAAGTGCGATGAGTAGGGCAGTTTCAGATGTCTTGTTTTTTCCCTGTTCATACATCCCCCTATGGTGTTTCCTTTTCTTGTATCTGCAGGACATTTTTGAATCTTGTTTGGTCTATGCAGTCCATTACCACCTCTGAGTTTTTCCCCTAGAACTGCAATTTGCAAATTATTTCCCCCAAGACACGTACAGGTGATTAACCCAAATAAAACGTGTACCTTACTTTTCCTCTCTCAGATTCCTATCAGTGTAAAATAAATGGGATACCTATTTTGAATGACTGGATTTTGTAATATACCACATGACCAGGATAATATAAAGAGGATAATGGGAAAGAGCTCTTGTTATTCATTTGTTAAGTGTAATTTAGCTTTCATTATTTCTTACAATAGCAAATCATCTAGTCGTAACATCCCGTGCTGAAGTCTGAATTCACTATGACTGAGAACCGCATGACAACATTTAGCAGTATTGAAAAATTTGGTTGTGTGTGGATTTGCAAAACAGAAACTCTTTTGCAATTTTCACAGAAGTCGGCAACAGTCTTGTGGAAATGTGTGATCTGACTAGTTAACTTCCCTCAGGAGCTGATGACTATTGATCTTCTAGGAAAGATAAACTACAGAAATGTATCAAATCATTACGTGAGTATTTTGACCCAGATAGGAGCTAAGGTTTTGCCACTGATATTGCAGTGATATATATACAACAATAAATGGAAATTCTCAGATTTGTTAATCTCATTTAGATGCTGAGATTAAAAAAACAAATATTCAAAACATAATGAAGGAACAGTCAAGAGAATAATTTGGTAATTACTAGTTTAATATCTTGAACTAAAATTTTCAGAAGTTGCACCATTTATTTTTAACATAAATTCAAAATTTGATTTATTGCTAATTTTATAGAGAGAACTTTTTAAATATTTGTAAAGAAAGGATACTAAATTGCACCTTTGCTTTCCAAATGACAATATTGTGTAAACCATGAGAAATATGAGACATTTTTAGGTAAATACATGGGCAAAATTTCTGGTATAGCCATGGCTGTGTTCACATTAAACTGCCTATGTAAATAACTCTGGTTTTCCCTTTTATGTGGAAGCTTTTATACTGACATGCTGGTGGGATAGGGGTTCATACAGCCTTTTGTAGCCTGTGAGGTTTACATCTCTCCAACTCTGATGAATCAGAGAATTGAGTCCATTGGAAAAGACCTCCAAGGTTATCAAGACTAAGCATTAACCCAGCAGTGCCAAGTCTGCCACTAAAGCCTGTCCCTAAGTGCCACAACTGCGCAACTTTTAAATACCTCTGGGCATGGTCACTCCACCACTTCCCTGGGCAGCCTGCTCCAATGTTTGACAAGCCTTTCCATGAAGACATTTTTCCTAATATCCAATCCAACCTCCCCAGCACAATTTGAGGCCATTTCCTCTTGTCCTGTCACTTACTACCTCTGAGAAGAAGCCGACCCCCACCTGGCTGCACCCTCTTTTCAGGTAGCTGTAGAGAGTGATGAGGTCTACCCTGAGCCTCCTTTTCTGCAGGCGAAACAACCCCAGCTCCCTCAGCTGCTCCCCATAAAACCCCAGCGTTCCAGGGGACAATTGCTTCCCTCATGCTGCTGGCCCCACTACTTTTGATGCAAGCCAGGATGGCATTGCCCTTCTTGGCCACCTGGGCACCAGCCCAAAAGAAATTTGAGGAGCTCCTGCTTCCCTCCTCCTGCCTCCCACCATGGGTACGGGTGAAGCAGCTGGAGTTGGAGCTATTTCCTAGGCAAGGAAAGACAGCAAGCAAACCTCTCTTGGTGTGGAGTAGTTTATTCTTCGCAGAAGAAAAGTGGAGAGACAAAGAGGAGCATTTCCTGAGCCAGCCACTCATTCATCTGCTCTTCCATCAGTACATGTAGCATCCTCAGTGTAAGCACATGGCGACATTCTGTTTAGTTTTTAAATTTGGGGAAATTTTTTATTTGGTCTCAAAATTTGAGCCCATACTTGTCAGGGTATGTTAGTGCTTCTGTTCACAGCCAGGAATTGTGCTCAGCAATGGAAGTGAAGGGGTGTGACTAGAAAAAAAATGCTTGGTTTTTTGCTTTATTCCAAGTTTCTGCTAATCTAGTGGCATTGATCTGCTGCTATTAATAAAAGCAATTGTTTACCTCCCTCATCTGCAGACTCCTAACATCCTTGCAAACACAACAAGGCTGTTTGCTTTATTTTCTATGAAAGCATTTTCCCTCTCCATACTCCCACTCACGTACAGACAAAGGCTATTAACATACCACAGCTATCTCATCACAATCAGGACCTTGCAATTTGATTTTACTTAATGGATCTTTAAGCACAAGAAAATGTTATTATTTATTCAAAATTAGTCAAGCCTCATGTTTTAAATGTAAAGATTCTTTCTAATTCTGCAATTCCTTCTTCATTTATTTAAGGTTTCAGAGAAGAAAAACAAAACAAAACAAAAGTAACCTTTATTTTCCATTGTATTTAAAGCAATACAGAGATCCCTGCAAAACCAGTCCTGGCGTATTATTTAATCAGACACTGGGCCTCCACTTAAAATATCTTGATTTGAAGGGCTGATAGACCTTGAGAAGTAATCCATTCTGGCTGTTTAAGAGTCAGATTCCCCCCTAGGTGGGAAAAGATTGGCATGTGCCAGCACTGAAATATCAGCTTCTGGGTACACAGCACAGAGGTCTGTGGTCTCCACCTCTCTGGTCTCCAGTTACCCAAGCTGTTGACAAGCTTTAGGTGTATTTATCTTCACAGCCTCCTTAGGAATATGAATGATGTCCTTACTCCCATTTTCCACTTTCATACGAGGAAAGTAGCAAATATTAGCCATGAGCAATGTGAAGACAATGAATGCATGGGAATGAAAGGCAATGGGCACCAGTTGCTCGCAAAGCACTTTCTTTTTTCATTCCCAGAAGCTATCATGGAAAGAACTGGGCAACATATTTTAATTTGACTTTAAAATCCTTCCTGGCCTTGTGTATGAGAAAAGGGCTCATGAAGTTGGAGGGAAGATCCTGAATTATCATTCCAAGAGGCTGATAGTCAGTCCTCTGTCAGAGATTCCTTGTCTCTAGGAGAAAAGCATCTACTAAGGCATTCAACAGCCTAAAGACAGGGGAGGAGGAGGATTTTGTTCCATTTGTATGTAACTTTACTGTGAAAAATTACCACATAAAAAGAGCATCTTCTTGCTCAGGGGGTTTAACAAAACTTTGAGTTTCTTCTATTGCTTTTCCCTTTATTTTGTCCTGCAGACTTGTTGCAGACAGGAGCTGAGATTTCTATTCTATCATATGCATCATCCTCAGAAGTGTTTACAGAGAGCTAATTAGTCGCAACCTGACTAATTGCAGTGAGGCCAACAGAACTGTACGAGGTCCAGCAGCAGTGCAGTTTTGCCAATTAGCCATTCATGCTTGGTAGCTGTGTAAAAGACTTTGCCAGTCCAGGTGCACATATGGTTTGCA
This sequence comes from Acanthornis magna, assembly GCA_036785705.1. Taxonomy (NCBI): domain Eukaryota; kingdom Metazoa; phylum Chordata; class Aves; order Passeriformes; family Acanthizidae; genus Acanthornis; species Acanthornis magna. The sequence goes on from JAWUZG010000025.1 coordinate 13,398,720, forward strand.
AGGTCTGCACTCAGGAAAATGATATCCACTTTAATTTTAAGCTGAATGTATGTTATGCAGAAAATCACACATGAAATAATAAATATAGACATGCACAATGTGATTTTTGCTGTAGCAGAACTTCCTAGAAGAACATTGCATTTTAACACTTCCAGTTATGCTGTGGGACATAGAGGTCTTGGAGGTCTTCACATGTAGATGTCTTTTTACAATTTTTCCTGAATCTAATCATGGAATTGTATCTACTGCAACACACATTGACTTAATGTTTAATTCATTAAGTCCCCAAGGAACTCTGCAGGTTCTACAAAAGCTATGGAAATCTGTCTGTTCTGTGCAGGCACCCCATTGTCAGGCCTACCTCAACACCTCTCTACAGCAAAGATCTTGTGATTAGAGGAAAACAATATTAGGCCTCAGCTGTGATGTGAGTGTTGAAATGTTTAAAGCTCCTCACTCCTGCACTTCATAGTAATATTAAAATACATAATCCCTAGTAACTGAGACCAGAACTAAGGGCAGACCTGTAAGGCAAAGACAACTGGAGAATGGCAGGAATAACTAAGAGCACCCCTGCTTCCCTGAACCATAAATGTCCAGTGGTGGCACAGGCACTGAAGGATGCACAAAACAGAGCTTTTGTGCAAAAGTAAACTAATCCATTTCAATCAGGAAGACCTGCCACTTCAGGCCAAAGCTGAGGAGCAGAAGTCACACTTGGCATCCCCTGTCCTTGCTGTGGGCTGTGTGCCAGAATGGCCCCTGGCACCTGCCTGGCAGCTCAGCCCAGGATGGGTGTGACTGTGCCATCACCTTCCCCCCGCTCTGGGCATTCAGCTGAGCCCTGGAGGAGTCTCAGGGCGCCCCAAGTACCCAGAGGCCTCCATAGCACTGAACTTGCACACCAAGGCTGTAAGCAAAACAGCCCCCAGGGACCTCACCAGGATGTTGGGGGGAAAGGGAGGCTGCTGGAAAGACCCAGACCAACAGAGAGGACAAAGAGGAACCAAGAGCAAAACAGAAGGAGAAATAAAGACAAAGAAGCTGGTCACTGGCTACCCCGTATCTGTTTCTCATTTTGCCAGTGCCTCCTTGCATCTGCAGTCTGCTGGAACTCATTTGCATGTCCCTTCCCAGATTCACCATAACTAAACCTCTTTGAGGCTGAACCACTCTGTGAGACCTCGGAATAGAATGAATGGGTAGAGTGTTTCCCATTGCCACTTTGCTTAAAAAAACACCTACAATGCCTTCAGTCTTGTGACAGTCATTCCTTCCTCAGCTGTCTCCTTTGAGTTCTTTTCTCACCCACTTCTGTTCCTCTTACTGTTTCTTTTACGTGATATTTTTGGTGGAGAGGCCATGAAAAGGAAAGGCAAAAAATACAGTGTTGTTCAACCATTGCCAAAAGCTGGAGTCACTTCACAGAGACAGAGTGATCTAGGATTTACTCTGTAATCCCAAACATGTGAAAACTGAAACAGGTCATTGTAGGGCTCAGATCACAAGATGCACTGCTAGAGGATGTTTGGGTTTTCTGTCCTGTCAGACAAAAGAAATCTTTGTCATGCTATTGCTAATCTGAAAAAAAAAAAAAATAAGAAGAATGTCATGTCTTAATAATCTAGTGTGCTGGATTGTAAACAAATTCATTTCACTGCTCAGGACCAACTGATGACAGCCTTAAGCTTTTTTTAACAGGTGTTGCTGCTGTAAATTGCATGCCTCAGTTTACTGGCTAAAGAATACAATTAAGCCAACACAAAGCTGATTGTGACTCACATATAATGAAATGAGAACAGTATCATCATCATTAAGCAGCAAATAAAGCTATTGATTCTTTGCATTATGCTGTCAGGTTTAATTCAATTTCATTTTTTTCTCCTTTCAGCCCTTAATTACACAGTTCATGCTGAATCCTCATTTTAGTCAACAGAATGGAATAATGACTTACCTTCTTACCTTGGCATCTAAAGCACAAGCCTACTGAGCCCCAGTGTGTCTTTGTTGGAATTAATTAAAGACTAACTTTCACAGCTTCTAATAAAGGCAGGTGTTTCAGTCCTGAGACAGTTTGGGGGCTTCGGGCACAATGTTGGTGCTGCTGGGCTGTGTCTGCTCTTTCTGACCATCACCAGCTGAGTGCACCATCAGTGCTTTCCATTTAGCTCGCAAAGGTAAACCAGGCTGTTAACAAATGCCCCATTGAGCTGGAGCCAAGGAGAGGGGGGCAGAAAAATGCTGCAGCAGTCAAAATGCGAAAATAAAAATCAGTACTACTATGTGATCTCAACAAAGGGCCAGTGTGGAGCAGGGTATGAAGGAAAAAGAGGTGGGTGAGGGAGAGGGGGCATCTCCTCTGAGTCCTTTCTACCAGTAGCAGGTACAGAGAGCATTGAGAGGGAGTTCATGGGCACTGGGAGCACTGTAGGATGTGCTGTGCCCCAGATGTACTGTCAGCGTGGGTTGGGCTGCTGGGTGCTTACAATGGCAGGAACATATTGTACCATTTCTGGAGAGCAATCTGAATAGTGGGAAGAGAGGGGGAGGTTTTGTTGATTTCTTTTAAACAAAAACCATACAGATCAGCTGAATGGCATATTCACTGGATATTGTTCAAGCAGCACTTTTCCCTGCTTGTGGCCAGTTTGCAATATATGTATTCATGCTGAGGGATACCTTCTTCTATGAGCTATTCATAAATACTTTCTTAATATGCATCAATGGCAAATTTGGCCCTGGCTGAGTAGCTGTGTTAGGAATAGTCTAGACTGATGGGGTTTTTTCCACTTCTGACTTCCTGATGAGTGTGGCCCATGACTTATAGACGGGTTCTGCTGTCTTGCCTCAGCCCTTCCAAAGTGATCTCCCTCAGCTCCAGCTATTGCAGCAACACAAACTTCCATGGGACCACTCAGTGATTTCACTCCTGCCCACTGCAAATCAGGGGCTTAAGCCCATGGCAGACAGCAGACACTGATTATTTTAGAGGTGTTGTGTCTTCTGAATGTTTCTCTTCTGCCCAGGTTCACAGGGATTCCCAACACAATTAAGGGAGTATGTGTGTCCCCTTCACAGGACACAGGAACTGGTGAATCATTTTTTCTACTCCTCAAGATGAGCATATCCTAAAAGAAGGAGATTAGAATAAATCCTCTGGCATGAATTCAAGCAAACCATACCTGTCAGCATCTTAATTAAAGACAGAAGGTATCAGATCAAGTGAATTTGTGAAAATATTCACTGGATGGGGGAAAAAAAATTCAAGAAAGAACCTAAGGTGCTCATTTCCTTATGAGGCTCTCTTTCTCATGTTCTCTGCAGCAGCTACTTAGACCTTGGGAAAAAAAAAATCTGCCTTCTCTCCCTCTACCACCCTTCTTTGTTTCTCACAAGAATTAGCCCATTGAAATATAAGGAAAATTGATGCTGAAGTACTGTTGTTGCTCAGGGTGTTTTTAAACAGAATATTTCAGCTCTAGGGAAAGCTATGAATGCCTGATTGCTCCTTAGGTTTGTATTTCTGATGCCCCACACCACTTTATGTCAGGATTCTTAAAACAGGGGAACAGTCTTCACCTGCAACAGATCTTAGAGAATTGACTGATGATTTGTAGCTACGGACAAACTTGAGAGAAAAATAAAGGTTGATTGAAACTCCCTAAGTCTTCTGAGGATGTCACCTCTCAGTCTCACAAAAATAAGTTTCAGTATCAGCTGCATAATGATCCAAGGGTACTTTTCCCAGAGAAGATGAGTATTTTTTATCAGTTGTCATCACCATTGCTTTAAGCTTCACCAACAGGCTAAAAGAACATGGCATAAAATGCTTTTAAAGTCCATTTCATATCCTGTACAGGTCTGTGTAGGTATTGTGAAGCCTGTTTCCATTCTCTAAACATATTTTATATTCTGTCTACCATGTGAAAAAAGCAGAACAGAAAAGAAGTGTTGATTTGGTATCTGTCTTTTGAGTGCAGGAGGTTTAGATCTATGTAGGCTTAACTTTCCTGCAAGCTAATAATAATGCAGAAGAGTTTGATGAAATTAATACGAGTGAGTCCATCACCTCAGTGGTTTCTTGCAAAGGAACACAGATAAAATGAAGCTTCTATTCCTCTATTTCCATCCTCTATATGGCCAGGATATTTCTTAGTCTGTAGGTATTTCCTTGAACATCTGTTAGAAAAAAGAATATGGCTGTAACCAAAAAAAAAAAAAAAAACCCTCTGATGTCTTAAACTGCTTTATAATTTTAAGGTCTCTCCTTTTGCTTGTTACACAGTCTCCTTCTCTCCAGTTTTCATCACCTCCTTCCTCCCCCATTTTGTTTTTTGTTGCAGTATGTTATATACTGAATTAAGTAAAAGCAATTATTTGCAAACTTACAGATGCAGGTGATAAAGCCAGCAACACCAAATGATAATTTCCCTGAGTAGTTTTGTTTGCAGCTTGTTTACTGCTCTTTGCAGCTGTTTCCAGTGCTCTTTTCCCATTATCTGCCTGGGAGCAGTTCTAATGGAGAAGGTACTGTGACAGAAGAGTGCCCCAAATTTCTTTCTTATGGTGAGGAGCCCTCACCCATCACGGCTGCAGAGAGTGCTCGGCTGCTTCTGAGGCAGAGCCTCCAGGCAATAGCACTGGAAGCAGCAAATTGTTTTGGATTTTTTTCCTCCCTATCTGATTCTCCAACTCAGTGAATCGTTAATATGGTTTAGAATGGAAATGAAAATGCCACAAAAGAGCATCTCATTGCAGGATGTCTGTAAAGATATATAAAAGGATCTTTTCATGGGTAATTATTCAAACTACTTCATATAACTGTCACCATTAAAAGGTCACTAACTTTTACCACACAGGGATTGCTAAAGATGCAGTGCTGGCACCATCTTCTAAAACTTGGGAAAGTACTCTGGTGTCACTCATGGTCATCTGTGATACTGCCTGGCTTTATCTTCCCTTAACTCGACTCAACTCAATTCAACTTCACTTTATTATGTTAGTAGAGAGGATCAAGGTGACCGCTGCCACTGACAGTGTACAACCTTATAACAAATAGCAGTTCTTTCCTTGAGGAACTTTCACTCACAAAATGATAGACAGACCATATCTCAGGCATGTCATCTTTTTACTGGTAATAATTGCAATTACAACCTACAATGTTCTTGCTGTATTTCATTTCAGATTTTAATTGCATACTATCATTCTCATTCCAAATTAAGATCCCAGTGCATATTTTAAACTGTCTGTAAATACACATTAAAAAGATGACATCCATTAGACAACCATGCAAGCAGCATATATGTGGCACATTAAAGAAGCAGATATACTTGAAGAGCTTGCTCTCAGCCCAAATGCATGCATATGCAAAGTTTCTGTGAAAAAACAAATCCTTTGGGTATAGTGTAGATAATCCTCTTCCCTATACACTATAACATCTTTTCTGTCAAATAGGGTTGAAATTGGCTAAATGGATTCCAGTTTTATTAGATGAGGAATGACAGGCAGAAAGAAACTACTATATACCCATTTCTTTGGGAAATCCAGCTAAAAATTCTTTATTCTCTAGGTAGACAATACAAGTGGTATTACTTCCAGCAATGTGATATGCAGCTGAATTTTGAGGCTTCAAAACATGGCACGCTATACAGATGCTGTGTATCAGTCAGCTCTTCTGCTGCCTGAGTGAGTCCTGGGCATCCCTGAGCCCTTCAAACATCTACAAAGTCCAGGGAGGTTGCTTGCAAGCAAAATGAATGCTAGCAAACTTTTCGTGCCATCCTTGTAGAAATAGGTCACTGCCCCCACTGCATTGCAAGTCAAGTGAACTCTGAGACTCACAAAAGTTAAAGAAACATTTGTGTCTGCACTGAAAAGGTGTTAAAGGTTTGGGAGTTCAGAGAAAGGTGCAAAAAAGAGCTGCATAAACACCTCATCTTGCCTGGAGTGAGAATTCAAGGGAGATGCAGAGTCCACCTTAATGAGATGGCAGACAGGACAGAAGAGGACCCAGAAGAAGAGGAGCACAGCTTCCTTCTTCCCTTGGTCAAAGACAGAAAATTTCCATATGTCTAGCTTTTCAGAGCAGCAACTTTCTTTGCACAGGTTTTGTTTTGTTTGTAGGTTGTATCTAGTGTTTGTAAGACAGCCTGAGAAACCTGAAATTCTTTTACCTTTGTTGCCCTTGACCTCTCCAATAGCCAACAGTAAAGAAAAAAAAATTACAGACTTCACTTACTATGGAAAGCCTGGAGGAAAGTGCTTGTTTCACCTGAAAATTACTCCTGCAAATGTATGTTATACTATGGGGAAATGACATTTTCCAAGCATATAAAGTGGAGAGTAAAATGCTCTAAGATGCTAGCTTGTTCACAACAAAGTTGCCTGCCACTGTACTATGCCAAGCATTTCACATGAAACATGGTCAGTGAATGTGTGTCTGGATGCTCCATGTTTCTCGGAGCTGCCAGTTCTGAGGGCCCTTAAATAAGTGCACAATTATTGATCCAAGCATACAATTACAAACAGCTTTTTGTATGTTATTCTAATGCTTGTTCATTATTCAGTTTCAATAGCAGTGGAGATGGGGGGTTTTTTTGGTACTCTAGTCTGTGTCAGATAACGTAGAAATTAGTGCAGTGCTCATTATTAGTGGTTATTTCTTACTAGGAATGTTTGTTGAGTGAGCCTTTCTCCTGCACCAGTAATAGGTGGCTGATTGGTGCTGATTTAATGATTTATAGCATCTTATTTCCTGATGAGACTGGAGCTCACAAGAAGTGCCAGGGACGTGTCTTTTGAGAAGCTGACATGGATTGCATATTTCATGTACTGCTGGAGAGAGCAGGCAGGCTGTGTAGTATCAAATCACAGAAGATGTACATATCTACAATTTTCCTGCGTAACAAAAATCCTGTCATCTGTTGACATAAGAGACATGAGATAACGGTTCTGCAACCCTGCATAGTTCTTCAGTCTGGACAGATGAGACAAATCTAAATAATTGAGTATGAACTCCTCAGATTTTCTCCACGTTAGTGCAGTGCCACAGCCAAAAAACATAGAATGGTTTTGAACTGACTGCACTCGTCTCCCGCTTGCAGCAATCGCTGTGCTTTCCAGTCAGTGTTAGTGAAAAGGTCAGCAAGGTCCTGGGTTCATGCAAGGTACTGTAGGTAAGACTTCCCCACTGGCCAGCAGCAGCTTCCTGCTCTGCCTTTTCTGCCACATGTTTGGGAAATTGCTGTTTCCTCTTGGACATAAAGATACTAGGGTAACTAAAAGATATATCCATGTACATGTAAGTACACAAGCATGCATGTGCATGTACTCATACACACATTTCCATCTAGCAACAGGATCACATCCAACATCCTTTCTCACCTCACTGCTCACTGCTTGTGGTCCATCATTTCACTGTGACCCTGAGCTCTATCAGGCTTGAGAGGAAAGGAAAATTTCAGCATTAATACCCCTGTATTGAGTGGAAAGCTCCTAGCTGCCTCCTACTGGAAATTGAAAACTGGCAGTTATTTAGTTTATTGAGATTACCACTGCAGAAGATTCTTTTCTAGAACTTAGTCCTGTTTTCTTTTAATTGCATCTGTTGGTAGAACTTAGAAAAAGCAACAAAACAGCAAAACATTCACCAACACGTTCATAATAACCTACTACCAGTGCTTTTTTATTGCTAGTCCTATTTAAAATGACTGCAGTTTGTATTGACTTTACCTGAGATTCATAACATCATTTCCAACTTACTATTTGATTTTGGGTGCTTTTTTTCTTTAAAGCTTTACTTGTTAATGTATTTTTCTATAATTACACCACAATCACTCCTAAGTGCACAGTTTACATTGAACAGAGCCATTAAGGGTGGCTGCTGGTTGTTGATTGTTACACACAGTTGTGGAGATATCTTTGAATTTAGACCCAAAACAGCTTTATAGGGGAAAGATAAATTTAGCTGCAGGAATTTCCAGTCACTATTTTTGTTGATGTCAGTAGTTAATCAGGCTGGACAGCCTATAGGGTAATTGTGAAGCTGGTATTAAGCAGTCCTGTGCTCAGTAGAGATCTCAATGTCTTTGCTGTGCATATGGTGATGTGCTTTAGTGGCTGGCTCTGAACTGTGCTCTGTCTGATGCAAAGGCTTTGTGGCACACTAGAAGCCATCAACAACGCACATTTCTGAACTCTTTGTTGTTTCCTTCTCTAAACTTTTCCCTAGGTGATGAAGTGATTCTATATTCACAAAACCTGATTTTGATCCTACCTCTTTGGTGAAATTCATTTGAGTTCTGTGCCAAATTTGTTTAAGGAGCCACAGCTCTTTAACATGTTTATGACTCAGTGGGGTACACTATTATTTGAGGAAAACATTAGTATGTGTAATACTACTAGTGATGAATAATTAACATACAATTATAACATCTTTCATCTTTATAGATTTTACGTGTGCAAGAATAATTTCATTTTTTCCCCAGAAGACATTTGGAATAAAGCAGAGCAGCAGTGAAAGAGGATGTACACTCTCAAACAGTCCAGGGTAGGCACTGAAGAGGACTGCTACACACAGATGAAACAACAAAGGGAATTTACATAGACAGAAAGTATCAGCAGGAATCAAGCATCCACTGATGGGGCTTTGCACAGGGCCTTGCACATGTGATTAACTGGTTTGGAATTTGAAAAGGAGACAGAAGACTTCACTACTGCCCTTGTTGAAAGGACTACTGCATCTTCTAATAGCCTCACATAAGCAAGAGCTTATTTTAATGTCCTGTTCGGAAGAAAGAACGCCATCTGCAGAATTAGCAAGATGTATCTGTGGCAAGTGGACATTCCTCAGGAATCTCTCATTCACTACATTTCCAGCCCTTCCCTACCTTTTAAAAACATGGGGAATCATAATGCAGAGTGACATGAGTGCTCAAAAGCTACTGCAGGATGAAATTAGGAAGGGGTCTATTTCTGTTTGGGCACTGCAGGTTTGTTGAATGAGGGAAAAAATTGATAGGGGTGAATGAAGAGAAAACCTAAGCAGCTGTAATGGCCTTCGGAGAGCTCTGTGCTCTGAGCACAAGGCTGGCAGCACAAAGGCTGTCAAGATCAGCCTGGTATCATTTCTGCCTCAAGACAGAAAGCAGAACAGGCACTCCTCAACAGACAGGACATGGATTAGCTTGTCCTGTCAAGGGAAAGCCAAGCCTCTTTGGCCTGATATTCAACAGTAATTTCCAGGCCAAACTGCTGATAAATTAAATAGTTGCATGGAGCAGCAGAGTGAGACAACCAGCTCAGTCACAAGGGCAGGAGAGCTCCCACTCACCCTTCAGCACCACCACCCTTGCACTAAAGGCTGCTGCTCTCCATACAGTCAGGATCCCCTGCTTCAATCCAAATGGAAGCTCCTTTACTTCAACATTGTCTCCAGTTTTTGAAGGGAAAGACTGTAAGAAATTATCTGGGCATCAGTAACAAGGGGAAGTAGAAAAGGGATGAGTCAGGCACAGGTTTCTCCCCCACTTGTCCTCTGGCATGGCTGGAGGTGCTGCCTTTGTGCAGGGGCAGCCTGCATCTCCTCCCAGGACTACCAGAATGGAGGAAAGCCCCAAGGCAGGGAGCCCCCGGGTAGGACTGTCTACCTCCAAGGATGGGGAGCAGCAGGGCAGCCACCAGCCCAGCCACACAAACCTGCTTGTAGCCACTCTTCACTCACTGTGAATGCAGCGAGGCTTTTGAAGCCCTTGGTGACCGCCACAGTGAGACAATAATAGTCCAACAGATGTCAATCCTGCTGTGATTGGTTTGGGAAAGTTCTGTTCCCTGCCCAGCCTCGTGGCTGATTGGCAAGGCACCTTTTGAAGTGGTTGGTTCTGTTCCTGTTTAAAGTATCAGACCAGGCAGATTCAGTGCCATGACCAGCAAAGTCAGCCCTCAGTTCCCAAGGCTCTGAAGAGGTGTCACCAGTGGGCAGCAGGTGGGGGCTAATTCCTCCAATGAGTGCTATCTCTTCTTCGCTTTGCATTGGCAACCACTTTAGAGGTCATCCATAACTTCATCCTGACATTCAATTACTCTTCTCTGTTTATCTTTCTGCATAACTTTGTTTTCATTTTTTCATTTGTCTATTTATAAAAAGAAAGGACAGTTTTATTCCATATTCAGTTTTCTCCAACATGGCTGTAATTAAGGCTGATGACAATTTAGCCCACATTATAGGCATGGCCCTATATGACATTTAGCCCCCTTTACTGACTCCTAAGTAAGAAAGGTTTCTAGACAATAAATAATGATTTAAATTGATCATATTTTCTTGGCAGCAGTGTAGGTTTTATTGACTTTGCTGTGGTTTCAAGTCCAAACCAGAAAAAGCTGAGTTCTGTCTTCACCTTAAAAACACCTTTTTTGAATGTGAGCATTTGTCCATTAGATGGTGACTCGCCCATAGGTGACCCAACCAAAAAGAATAGGTGGTAATGAGAAAGCACGGGACTGAAATACTGAAGAGTCTCTGAAGTCTGTGCTCATGAAAAAGTTGAATTCTTGTCCTTATGACTATAAAAAAGTCAATTCAGAATGGATTTGCTGTTCCAGTTTTGCTGACTGTTCACAGTTTTTAGAACTAAAGATCACACTGTAAAACTTACACTTTGCTATTTTTTTTCTTGCATACCTAATAGAGAATGGACCTGCTTTGAATTTTGCATAACTTCCTCCAGAGACACTTAAAAATTATATAAAATTATGCCATATATTTAGGTAATTATTTTAGTTATGGGCTGTTTAAGAAACAAAATTGCTTATTTAAGATTCATGAGTTACTGATGTTATTAAGGTCAAAGGGCCACTTTTGGGGTTGACATTATAAACTGAAAATATGACTTTGCATTTTACTTTTTTTCAGTCTCTCTTGTTTTTCCCCAATGTTTTCACTTCTTTTACTAGGTTTTTGTTTTTTGTGTATCATGGTAAAATGAACTCTTTTGTATGAAAGACAAAAGCAAGACCCTAGTACTTTGTTATACAAATATTTGTGGCAAGTTTTATAGAAAATATTCTACAACTCAACATTGGCATGACTTCAGCTCTGGTACAGTGTGCAGTTTTGGGCTCCACAATATAAGAATATTAAAATATTAGCATGTGTTCAAAGGAGGGCAACAAAGATGGTGAAAGGACTAAAGGGCATGACTTAGAAGAAGTGGCTGAGGATATGGGGTTTGTTCAGCTTAGAGAAGGGAAGACAGGGGTGTGACCTCATTGCTGTCTACACCTTCCTCATGACAGAGAAGCGGAGAGGGAGGTGGTGATCTCTTCTTTCTGGTGTCCTGTGATAGGACATGAGGGTGACCTTAATAAGAGATGTTCTGTCGAGTTCCAGTAGCCTGAAGTTACCTCCTCTAGTCTCTGTTAATTACTGTGTCACAGCTTCCTTCTGGGTTTTCTGACATGGGTCAGGAACATGAGAGCTTGAGAGAAAAAGAGCTGGAAAGCTGACAGCACTAAGAGCTGCTGAAGTTTTTATCACTATTAATTTCTCACTGGCTTTGTGGCTGGAGGAGTCTGACTGAGACAGTGGTGGTTGAGAAGACAGTTTACAGTGAATGATGGCTTTTTAGAGCTTGACTGACAACAGTGTGTTGAAAGGTGTTTGACATATTCTCATTTGATAGCAGTAATCATCTTGGTCAAGAGAAGATCCTAATATTTCTCATTGGCATTCAACAGCCCCAAGAATTAGAGGGTCCCTTTCAAATCTGATAGTTTAGATTTCTATCTGTCAGACACTGTCAAAGAATTCATTCCTTTGTGTGGTTTCAAGTCTGGCTTTGCCTGGAGAAAGCACTTTGAACTCACTTTATCTCTTCTCCAAAGGAAGATGACAGCTCTTTGCTATAGAAAATTTGTGTCTGATAACTATACTATCTCTTAGTACAGCCTTTTCAACCCAAGACTTCCAAATACTCACTGCAGAGACAAGGCAGAACTCTCCCCATTGATCTGTCACAGGTTAAGGCTGTACTTTGTGATGCTTTCATGCAGTCTAAGGCACAAGATGTAAGTGGTGGGGGGCAAAGGAGGGTAAGGAGCTGTGTTTGTGTGGGGGAATATCCAGAATTTATTGTACACTTCATTTCTATTTTTCAAAATATGCCTACACAGTGCAGTCCGTTCTGTGTTTCTGGGCTTCCCAGTCCACTCCAGTATAAAAATATAGAATGGTTATGATGGAAAAGACCTGTAAGGTCATCAAGTCCAACCATTAACCTACACTGCCAAGTCCACCACTAAACCATGTCCCTGAGTGCCACATCTAGATGTATTATCAGAGCTATCCTTCATTCATCTTCACCTGTGACAATGGTAGCTAGATAGACTGCTCTTAACCTCCCAACTCATTTTTTATTTGTCAGATCAGAAGGATCCACTGAGTGGCACAACATCACCTCACTCCTCAAAGCAGTGTCCTGCCCCTGCTATCTACAGCATGACTTCACATAAGCTGTGTCCAAGCTATTTCTATGCTACATTGTCACCAGCTAAAATTGGTCTTGTTCCTCCATTTTCGAGCTGAAAAGGGAGAGGAACAGATAAGCCCCAGTTTAATTTGTTCTGGCAATTATTGGAAATCTCCCACAGAGAGAGGAGCCCTTGCCTATCGGTGCGGAATGACATACAGCCTCACGGGCCCAGACAAAAGGAGACCCTGCTTTTCTGCAAGTCTATTCAGGCATGTATAGACATATTGGCTGAGGTACCAACCCATTCGCATCTTAATGGGGAAAAAAGAGAGACAAGGACCTAAAAAAAAATATACTATGAAGCGAGGACTGGCATTGTGGCATTGAAGGCTTGAAAACAAACTGTACACTGGTGAAGAGAGTGGGAAAAAACTCTTGCCTGTCTAGTCCAGCAGATAACTACACTGCTGCTGTCTGTGTTTCAGAAGGATCAGAATAATTCTGTTATTACAGATAAAGGTTACGCTAAGATGGATTTAGAAATGCAAATGGAAGATAAGTGTGTTTTGGAGGTGGGGTAGAAGCTAAGCTTTTTTTCTTTTCTCTTTCTCTCCCTCTCTTCCTCTCCCTCTATTTCTGAAAATCAGGATTCAATATTAATTCAACCCAATGAAAGTGTTATGATAAAACACCTCTGAGAAGCATTTTAAAGTATAATTTCCTGCAAAATGAGTGTGTAAGTTTATTAAAAAAAACCAAAGTGCTAGTCAAAAGGTGAAAGAAATATATTCCATGATTATAGAGGAAGAAAGAGGTTATTTAAGAAATAGCTGAAATGGCAGTTCTTTTTAAATTGTCATGTGAATGCTTTTAAAATGTAATGACAATGGCAGCTATTCTTTAAGGCTTTTTCCTCAAACTCTGCTCCTGAGCTGAGGGGAAAAGTGTTTGCAGAGAAAATCAGTTTAAATTCCAGGTAGATTTTTTTTTCCATGCCTCTGGATTAATTTTCTCAATTTATCCCTTTAACAATGCTTAATAATAATAATAATCCTTATGGCCACCAAATTTGTCAACACTGAAAACAGCTGACAGGAAGAAATGTCAAATTTTTGTCATTGGCAACCCAGAAATTATTTCTTATTGCATTAATAACATATTAGAGAAGAAGAGTTGTAATGTAAACTTAGAAAACAGCAGACCCCCTGCTTGTTCTTAAAGAAACTGTCGAGACTGAACCAAAGCTCACTGCACTGATTGAAAATGCTTTTGCTGGCTTTGCTGAACTTAGAGCTGATGCATTCTTTATAGGGATTATAACCTTTGCTGTTGTTGTCTGCGACAAAAAATTAATAATGCACAAAGGTAGCAAAGATCAGCTTTCTTTTTGTTAATGGTGATTTCTGTGCATGATGATTAGAGAATAATTTTTCTGACTTACCAATGCTCTAGTTAGACAAGTTGAAGAAACAAAGTTTAAAAGCAAAAACTGTGCCATCAGATAGTTAGAAAGTGCATGTGTAATTCCAGGGAAATTAGTGCAATTAGTGGCCATTGTGTTTCAGCATTAATAGCCTGGGGAAAACATAATAAAGTTGTTCCTAACTGTTGGTAACAACACATTTCTCAGGGATTATTACTTAATTAACAATAATTTGAAAGGGTGGTCCTTCTGAGATGAAGCATTCATTTATATGGCATATCTAAACAATACCAGATCAAAACATGACACCTGCTAAGATTTCTTTTGGTCCTTTGGTTACACTTGTGAGTGCCTGCTTGCCTACATGAAATATCATATTTGCATCTGAGCTACTTTCTCTGTGGTTCCATGTAATAGTAGCTTGCTCCCCCTTGGAAGTTTGCACATTGTTTTCTCATCCTACAGTGCCTTCTGGGTCTGTGCAGATGATGATTTTAATTCGAAATGCTAACATGATCAGGGCAGTACCTCTCACGCCCACTCTTTCCACGCCTTCCACACCAGAATGGGGCAACTGTTTCCCCAACACATGCATTATTCATTCCCAGCCACCTCAACATGAAACGTTTGCTATTGTTTCCACTGTCCATTCCTGTAGCTTATGTTGTCCCGGCATCCCTTTCCAGTGAATGGTGTCTGTATACCTCACCTCCTGGATTACTGGTCCCATTCACACACTGGTGCATCAGTTGAGAAAGAGGCTAGATCATCAGACAAAGAGTGTCTGATTGGTTTGTGATGATGTCTTTTCTTTTTCCTGAAAGTTGCTGCATGCTATAGTACAAACCAGACTTGTTCTTTGGAGTGGGTTGTGTTAAAAAGAGGGCAGAGCTGCTGAAGCACCTGTTGCACACACTGCCCAGAAGAGCACAAGAGAAATGCAGTGTATAAACTGAGCTGCTGTAGCAAATGACAGAACAGAGAAATGCAAACATAGTGAAAGGTATGTTGTAACATTACTATTTATTTTTCTCAGTGGCATAAAGTACAATTTTTCTGTTGCTTCCTGCTGAATACAGTGGATTGCTCAAAACCAGGAAAGATTTAAAAATCATAGCATTTTTGTGTTGGCAAGAAACAATGAATATACTATGTTGTCTAATATGTGGACAAGCTGTCTGAGACAGTGCTTCAGAAATATTCAGTAGCTGTCTGTTGCATTCATTGATATCCATATAAGAGGCTCAGGAATAATTCCATTATTTTCTCCTCGTAGTCTGTTCAAGGAGGCTGGAAGTTTAAACCTGTGCATTACTGGAGAGTGACAGTGACATGGACAAATTATTTTTAAACAAGTTGTAAGACTCTTCTAATTGAAAAGTTGATTTGTAAAATAGGCATTAGGCACATACATTTCTATTGGTGCTTTCAGAAAATTCCTGTTCAAAGAGCTAATCTCTGTGTCTTGACTGTCTAGTTGGAAGCTTATATCTGGAAGTAGATTAGAATGGCGCTTATGCAGAGCCCAGACTTCTACAGTGGATCAAGATTGATTACAGTGACACAGAATTTCATTTTTATTTCAGCGGAATTTTTAATTTTCATAGTTCACACAACATCAAAGGTGTCCTTCTAAATAAAAATCCATGCAGTGCTCTATCTTAGGGCATATCTTATTATGTACAATATAATCAGATTGATATAGTATTGCATCAGAAACAACACAAGCTGTTTTGAAATGGGCCTTGTGGGAAAACAAAATGGGGGATATATAACAATATATGTGTTTCTTTGAAGAGAAAGAAGAGTTCCAGTGAATGAAGCTCATGCTAATTAATAACATTGGACAGACGCTATATCCTTTCTTGAAATACTGAATGAATATTAAACCAGAAATCAAAAGTTTTATTGTCCTTGACATATTTTTTTCCAAGTAGCATTGTTCACATTTCTCTAGTTTATTCAGTTTTTCTTCATAGCAAAATGACCAGCAACTACTGCTACAGAGTCCACTCTCTGAAATTAACAGTGTGTGGGGATTATCATTAAAGAATAAACTCCTGCATTTTTATTTAAAGGCTGCAAAAACAGGTAAATGCCTGTTAAAATCCTCTGCAAGCAAAACAGTCTGGCTCCCATGCGTGGGGAAATCCTCACTCTCCTCCTCCTGCCCCTGACACCGCATGAGAAGCAGGGATTATTTTGCTGCTCCACTGGGGCCATCCCTCCAGCTTCCCAGCCAGCTACACTCCCCATGTAGTGGGGTGGCACTATATCAGGGGGTCTCTGACATGTCTTGAGACCAGAGCAAGCAGAGACTCTGCAGTGCTTGGGGCAGAGACTTTCCTCTGCCTGATTTTTAAGTGCAGGAGCTCCACAGGGCGCCCAGCTTCCAATGCAGGACAACCTCAACGGGGTCTTTCATCTCCATTTCAGAATGACTGGAGGGGGATGCAAGTCAGGCATCCACTGGCTGCCCACAGCCATTTCCAGTAGGTTCTTCCCAAGGCTGGGATCCCAGGTACGGTTTCTGCCAGCTGGAACAGGTGGGAAGTGCAGGCAGGCAGAGCAGGTGGAGTGGACAAAACACAGATGTAATGCAGGAAGGACTTGGTTTCAGCCTTCAGTGGTGGTGCTTGAGGCTGCCCGTGTGCAGCCCTGGGGTGACCCAGTCCTCAGCATCTCTGTGTCACTCCAGCATTGCTCTCCCTAGATCAGTTTTGCAAGGTACCACTTCTCTATTTAAATCTTCTAAAAATGCAGCTATTTGCTGAGGCTTCCAAAGTCAATCACATTCACTGGTTTTTTACTCTACCTTCAGTATTTAACTAGAAATTATCAGCAGCTGACTTAATCAAATCTGATTATTTCTGCAGTGCATCGCAAACTGTGGATTTAAAGGTGCCTCATATCCCCCTGCCTTAGAGCTGTTCAAGCACTTAGGGACGTGAGCTGCATGCATGTTGGGTTTGCCCTTCCTGGGATTACCAAATGATGCATTTTCATAAGCATGCCATATCTGCTAGGTAAAATGGACACCATGCTTTCCATATGTGTCATATTATATTGAATTATATCATATCACTTTATAGTATATTATATCACATTATGTTATACTATTTTATTTTACCTGAGTGAAATATTAAGAAACTCAGTCCCCTTATATTATGCAAGTGGAGATCATTCTGGCATTAAAAAGTCGAAAATTTAATTTAGGCTGCATTTTGCTTATTATCATGTGATTGGCAAGAAAAATATTTCTTGAAGGAAAGATATTCTAGTGGCTGGAGAAGAGGTGATAGATTTTTGACAGGTAATACTATGAATTTATATTGCATTTCCATTCCCGGGAATGTCACAGTAGTATAAATAGTATCTGAATAAAATTTTAGTTTCTTCAGACATATTTTGTGCCTGCCGTTATTCATTGTTGATAATGAGACAATTAATAGGCTAATGGGCACAAATGATATAATATAGGCATTTAATTCTGCCATCTGAATGCCAAACCTACAGTTGTACCTACAAAGTATATAGTTAGGCGCTGTAATTCTTTTATGTCTTTTAAATGCCTCTGCAGAACTGTAGGTCATATCTTCATGGCTCTGCTCACCTGAATATTCTTTCTGAAGTACACTGGGAGGTGCAAATGAGCCAAGCAAGTAAGATTTACCCTGAGCAAAGTCTGTGAAAATCTAGAGACTTGAACAGAAGCTTTTTTGGGAAAAAAACTGGTTGGGGAGGAAAATTTCCTTCTTATGTATATTGAAACACTTCACATTGAAATATGGCAAGTCCAAGATCAAATGCAGGAATGTCGAGAGCATCGCTGTAAGACATAGGCCAAAAGTGAAACAATCAATGCCAGGTTTAGGTGGATTTAGATAAACAGAAAAGTGAGTTTATAAGAGATGAAAAAGAACACTTGTACTCTTACAGAAAGTGTTGATCAATTTTTAAAAGGCAGAGATGCCTAGGGTCTCTTTTATATGTTAACTGCCTAATGCAAAGAAGCATTTCTTGCTGTGCCCCGTGATGCTGTACAGCAAGCTAGGATGGAGTCACTGGCTTTCAAACTTTGTTTTATTGAAAATACGTTGTACTTAATAGGAGGGGTCAGTTAATTATTTTTGCTTGGATACATGGACTGTGAACCTATTCTCAGAGGCAGGAATCAATGAGAAAAATGAGTAGATAGTCCTTATCTTCTCATATAGGGATTTGAAAGGCAATGGGGAATAATGGTCTTTTACAAAGCTGCAGGGAGTTTGGCCTAGTTAGCACTTTTGTATGCTAACTTAGACTTTAATAAAGTATCAATTAGCACATGCAGAATGAGAGGCCCCTTCTGAATCAATAGAACATCGTTTGATGGTCATTTTATGAAGTAAGGCAGCACTTCAATGTGGTTAGGGAGATTACAGAGTAGCATGCAACACAAAAGTCCTTATACTGGGATCAAGGGTACAACCTCCTGCTTGACGGGATAGTCTAAAAGAAACACCATTTAAGCATACAAAGCTCTGGATCTGACGTACCTGTCATGAAATTACTGCTGTTACAGAAGGGGGGACCCTTGAGAGCAAATGAAGTACAGCTGGAGTGAATGCTTTATTCCCCATTAGCCCCACAGTCTGGCAATCCCCGGCAAACACCTTCTGATCATCTCTTCCCTGGAAAGACCAGTTTCTTATGATGATCAAGAAGAGCATGAGGGTTTTTTTTCTTCATCTTTTTTCCTAATTATCATGAGAAACATTGATCATTCCAGGATTCATTTGGTATGTTCATACAAGCCTAACAATATTATCCATGCCTGATAAGGTTTCTCTATACTACATAGTACAACCAGCTGGTTTATTTGAGTACTTATGTAGTAAATGCAATTAGAAGGTGTGGATTCAGCCCAACAGAGGAGGAGACAAAGAGGTGGAAAGACCCAAAGAAATTATAAAGTAGACTAGACATAATGAGTCCTCAGAACTTCCATTTTACATTAAAAGATGTGATTTTTATTTGCATTTCAGGGTTACAAAAATGTAGGACTTTTCTAAATTACTCTGTCTTTTGTTTCTGATGCAAGATCAAAGATCACCTGAACAACTTCCAAGACTGCTCTTGAGCCTTTTCTTGGAAGTTAAAAAAATGAGATTTCACAGTTTCTATTAGTCATCTGTTCCAAAATTCCACCCACCTTATTCTTAGAGGTTTGGTTCGCTAGTAACCTACATTGCTCTTGCTTCAAATTCGCTTTATTTCACCTTCATCTGTCCTGGAAACTAAGATGTAGATCGGCACACTTCTTATTATACCCCTTAGTATGCATTACACTTTTTTTTTTAATCAGCTTTTATTCCCTCACCCAAATCTTGTTTTTCCAGACTCAGAAAATACAAATTTTTAACCTTTTCACAAGTCCTGTTTTTCCAGACCTCTGCTAAAACTTCTTGCAATTTTCCTGGCAACAGTTTGGGAGTCTCTCCATATCTCCTTTCCAGCTGTGATGTGCTGCCTTTTTTATGCTGAGGTTGCCAGTAAAAATGCTCCACAGACGTTACACAAGCAGCTCTCCCAGTATCCCGTGGTCATGGCACAGAGTGGCATTTTCCTCCTTTGGAACAACCCATGCAGTAAAGTGTTGGCTCCTATTATTTTGTGGTCATCTGCTTTCCTACAATGCTGACTCATAGGCTCTTAGTCACCTCTCTGTGCCTGGGCATTTGATTTTGCCGTTCCAAGGCTTGTGTTTTTCACTTGCCCTTATTGAATTTTCTGGTATTGATTTCCAAACATTTCTCCAGTTTACCAAGATCATTTTGAATTCTATCCCCATCTTCCCAAGGGCTTACAAAATCTCCCAGCCTGATGTCCTTCTCACACTTTGTAACTGTTAGCATAACTGTTCAGTGGTAGGTACTGGCCATGATGCAAAATCCTGCAGGACCACTCGATGCCGATTCCCAGTTTAACCCTGAGCTGCTGACAGTGGTTCTTCAGGTTGTTTTCCAGTCTGTCACTGGCCTTTCCCTGGGTCATATTGCCCTATGCTGCCTTTGACAATGAGTTGTGGAGTAGTGTGACATATTTTACGAAGGTCAAGATGTAGTAGTGTATTTCTCTCATTTCACATAGACTAGGCAAGTTACCTTAACCAGAGGGGAAAATCAGGGTGGTTTTGTTGTCAACTTTTCTTCACAAATACATGTTTGTTATTCCCTAGCACCTTATTATCCTCTAGATGCTGAAAATTTGGTTGTTCTGGTAACTTTCCACATATTAAAGTTATAATGAAGGCCCTGTAACTCACTGGTTCCTCTTCCCCACTGCCCCCTTCCCCTGAAATATAGGTATAATGTTTTTTTCTCTGCTGGTCCTCTAGGAATTCACTTATCTTCTGTAATCACATGAAGGTATTCACTAATTTTGTCTATTGCTTAGCTGGTTTCTGAAGTACTTGAGGGAAAATTCAGTGTGGACTGATTAATTTTGCAAGAGATTTCAAAAATGTAGGTTATATGACTTGAGAGAAGACAGAACATAATATATAATATCTCATCAATTTTCACTGGGCACTGTATCTGGCTTTTGGCTAAGATGAAGTGAAGTTGATGATGTAAAAATGGATCTATCTATTTCTTCATGCTTCCCCAAAATTTAAAAAAGAAGCTGAAAAGCTTCAGAGAAAGGCTGCAAATGTGGGAGAAACTAAAGGTAATAGTTATACTGCTACATTTTTTTAAAGAGAACAAATGATTCTTCAGTCAAAAGGAAGAAATCAAAACTCACGCTTCGGTGCATAAACTGATTACAAGGGTCAGCAAGGAATTGTTCTCACCATTTCCGTCATCTCACAACAGTACAGTCTTATTTTTTATGGTTAACTAAAGATTATGTATCAAGCAGTTTTATATTATTGACCTTAACATTGAGCACTGGTGTTTATTCCCATTGTTCTTTATTTTCCACTTCTTCTTCCCCTCTCTGAAACTTCAAATACGAAGTACTTAATTAATCAAACTTCTCCAACAGGGAGAAAGAAACAAAATTACATCAAGGCTGGAGTTTTCAGCTTTAATTCAAAGCAAAATTTCCTTGTGTAACCGTCTTTCAGGCAAATTATTTAAGTATGCATGCATGTCTTTCACATACATTTTCCCAGCAATCTGTAGTTCAAGATCTCAGAAAAATATCACTTTTTCTCCTTTTCTTATACCTTCTCTCATTAAGATTTCACTTGTGTCAGACTAGAAGACCACTCCATTTCCACTTGGGATGTACCATTTTTCCAGCTTCCTGGTGTAATCCTCTTTGCTGCTATTAGTCACAGCTATTCTGATGTCAAGTTTCTTTTGTCAGGATTTCCTTCATTTCTGAACTTTCGCTTCCAAAGTATGTGGGGAGGGAGTTGACTATTTAGAAGTACCAGTTACTGGCAATTTCCAAAGGCAAAAATCTCAGTATTAGAGCAGAGATATAGTTTGACAAGCCAGTCCTGGTATCTCATAAGGCTGTGGTGCAGAACTTGCTAGTAAAAATGCAGATCCATAAGTAAGAAAGAAGAGATTTAGAAGGTATGTAAGAAGAATCTTTTTCTGAAATACACATACAGATCTAAGAAAGGATCTTCAAACTATTTGAGGGCTTACATGAAGTGGCTACTAGCAGTGGGAGAAATGGGCCTTGATGATCCTGCAGCTGCTGCTTGTAGGGTTTCTCTGTGCTCATATGCTGTGTTCAGGGTCATTAGTTCTTTGTACACCACTGACATCTCCCTGCCTAAAGAGAAGATGTGTCTAGATATTAAAGAGGCACCAAATGGCCTTTTAGTGACCACCAGTAACAGTGAACAGAAGCCATACCTTACGTTCAGGTCCATACTCCAAAGTTTGCACTGATGTACGCTACGGGATCTCTGAAAAGGCCTTAAAGAAGTGGGGAGGCTCCCAGAATTTATATGTGAATAAAATTTTTCTCTAAGACTTTTAACAAACAAGTGAAGAGGAATAGAACTACAAAGCCTGGTTTATTGTGGTTATGTCTTTCCCTCATAACTCTTCCTTCATACACAATCATTTCAGCTCCTTCCAGCTCCCTTGTCATAACAGCTAAAATACCTCAGTTACTATTCCAGAACTGCATGCAAGATGAACCCTTGGTCAAAGAAACTGTATAACTGCCCATACTTTCCCCAGTGGGGACATTAACCTGGGTCTCCCTTCTCCAGTGTACCTGCTAATCCCCAGGGAGCAGACGGAAATGCTGTGCAAATAGTTGGACTTAAGATCTTAGAGGTCTTTTCCAAGCTTAATGATTCTATGATTCTATGAAATACAATAATCCTTGGGATCTCTATCTGTCTTTCACAATACTAATAAAATATCAATGCAATTATATCACTGCATAAACTCATTGCTTTGGGAAATCAGACTCAAAACAGCTGCAGAAGATTCTCTCCTTTGAAGGACAGCAACCAGATGGCTCACAGCAGATAATGGAAGGATGGGAATTTTGGCCAAGAATACCTCAGCTCTTACAAAAGCTGCTATTACATCACCATTACAAATTGAAAACTAAGACAGATGGAGCACAGGGTTTTGGACTCTCCTCTGAAAGATTCACCTGTAACAAACTGACAAGCAAACAGTTTGCCAGCAAGACAAAAAATTTTTTATTGTCTAGTAAATGCTAGTTCTTCTTAGCCATTAAGCAATCCAGGCAGAAGAATTGCTTCATCTAGGATACTCGTCTTATGAAGTGGGAGGCACTGGGAAAGCTGGAAATATGTTCCAGCAGTGGATTATGAAGATGGAAAGTAGATAATACATACTTCTTTGTGAGGGGTAGGTGTTGTTAGAGCATGTCACATTTATAGAGGACAATTAGATAATACCTCACATACACTTTCCGTGGAAACTGCAACAGTGGAGTTTAAAGACCAAAATCTAGAGGCTGGCATACAAAGCATCTGCGGTTGTTTTTCAGGCTTTATGAACCTTGTGCTTGCTGTATTAGAACTGGGACAAATGAGGTCAGCACCTCATATTTATTCCTTCTTACTTTATTCTTTCAGCTTGAAAGTGTCCTATGAAGGCTAGGCACTCATTCTGTATTTCTAGACACCCTTTGAAGCTAGGTGATAAAAACAAGGTAGACCCTAATAGTTCAGATAGAGAAGGAGGCTATAAGACTCTGTTTCTTTTGCTGGTTTAGTTTCATAGAGTATAGCTTGGAGTTGACTTGAAAATGTTCATCCTGTTGGTTAGCATATGTCTTCATGCTCAGACGAGGCAATCAGGGAGATCAAGAGAGGTGGAGATGCCAGTGTTGTACTGCTAAAAAAATGTCAGACTCAAGAAATACTAAGTAGAGGATAAATTTTCACCTCTTAGAGCACCTACAGCTATTTTCTAAGTTAATTTAAAGAACATTCTTTCTCTATGAATAGACACAATTAAAAAAAGAAAACAAACAAACCCACAAACAGACAAACCAAAAACAACAAGAGAAAAACCCACTACCCACTGTGTGCCAGTGGGTGCATATACAAATTGTGAGAGTTGGCTAAAAAGGGATTTCTGGTTGGAAGAAGAAATTAACCATTCACCATCTTTAACAGCTGCTTTTGGAAATGAGTTGGTTTGGGTCCATTTCTAATATGACAAAATGTTCTATGAAATGCCAAATTAACAAGGAACACAGTCATAATGAAACTAGGAAGTTGTCTTCACCAGCAACAGCACATAGGGCCTTTCCAATCATTGGTTTTAATCTTCATGCATGGGTAGAAATATTACCTCTGTTTGGTGCAGGCAGACAGCCCCATCTTATATCTGTCATCAGATAGGAGATAACACCTTTTCTGTCTTTGGCATTTGGGGTTATCAGAGAGACTTATCATCTATCCAGCAGCCATGGGATAAGAAAGAGACCATTTTTCACTGCTCCATGGAAATATGTCATGTTGTGGGGACTAGCATGCACAAAATGCAATGTTTTGTAGCTAAAGAATATTATTTGCTACTGTAGCTGACATGCAGTACAGACAGGGCCACATCCATTTCAAAACGCATTCCAGGTGTGCAACAGGAGCAGGGTTTATGCCATAGCAGGGGAATGGCAGATGTCAGTGTTGCTCAGGGGCCTTGAGACAAGCCTGAGCAAAGGCTGGTGGTACAACTGCAAAGAAAGGTCATACTTTGGGGAGAGGAAGGGCTTTATGTTTTTTTTTAAAAATCACATGTGCTAGTTTACATGAACATTAATTCACAGTTTAGTAATTTTTACAGTGCTTTTGACAGCACTCACTAGGATGTGAGAACTAAAAGGAATTTTTGCTTAATATTGATTTCCTTATGTTTTCTGTATTTTTGCACACCCTTGATGGAAGAGGGGTTGTTTTTGCTGAAATTTCCACTGTATTTGCAATGCTACACTTAGTTCCTGTTGAGGTTGACTTCAGCAGAGTTAGTTAGACCAGCATGGAGCTTTGGAAACTGTCCTGTGCTTCTGTACAGCTCTTTACAGTAGCATTTACCATTCCTCACACTGATTAAAAGCTGGGGATCAGATCTTCCCCTGATGCGAGTTATCAGCATAATTCTATTTGGAAATGTTTACTTTGTGATCGTGTGTGTCTTTCATCCTTTTTGATCTTTTTATGCATCCATAACCATAGGGCTGGGATTTATACGATGGGACTCCCTCTGTCGTTCTGTGGGATTTTTCACTCTGCAGACACTCCATAGCTTTGAAGGACTTCAGATCTTGAGCAAAATGAGTTCACTGATGTGTCCCAGGAGAGATTGTTGACTAGTCTGTAGATGTAATTTTATGACAATGGATTGTATTTTGAGTTAATGTTTATGCACCATATGGCACATTGTCAAGTTTCATTGTATTTATGAAGATCTCAATAAAGTGTAGTAAAAATAAAAATACATGTTCAGGCCCAGTCTGTTTTCAACAAAAGTAACAAGTGCCTCTAGATTTTTCCTTTTAATTTAAACTTGCTCAGAAAGTATAACAACAGGTAATAATAACAGTAGGACTGTTCTGGGCCAGAGAAAAAACATAGGAAGTTCTGGAATTAGTACAGAAATATTTAGGACTATAATCAGGCAACCTGTTTAGAGATTTCTAGCTTATCTACTGCAAGCATTAGGATTTCTAAAATTGTAGAATCACAAAATCACAGGATGGGTCAGGTTGGAAGGGGGCACCGTGGGTCATCTGGTCCAATCTCCCTGGTTCATCAGAGGAGCATGTGGCACAGGATTGGATGTGGTTCATCCCAGAGCATGTGGCACAGGATTGTGACCAGACATTTCTTGAATCTCTCCAGTGAGGGAGACTCCACAACCTGTGCACCAGTTTGTGCCCATTGCCTCTTGTTATATTGCTTGGCACCACTGAGCAGAGCCTGGCTCAATGCTCTGACACCCTCCCTTCAGACACTCATAGACATTGATGAGGTCCCCTCTCAGTCCTTCTGGAGACTGAGCAGGCCCAGCTCACTCAGCCTTTCCTTGTAAGACAGATGCTCCTATTCCTTAATCACCTTCATCGGCCTCTGCTGGACCCGCTCCAGGAGTTCCATGTCTCTCTCGTACTGAGGAGCCCAGAA
This sequence comes from Acanthornis magna, assembly GCA_036785705.1. Taxonomy (NCBI): domain Eukaryota; kingdom Metazoa; phylum Chordata; class Aves; order Passeriformes; family Acanthizidae; genus Acanthornis; species Acanthornis magna. The sequence continues at coordinate 13,424,233 of JAWUZG010000025.1, forward strand.
CTGGACACAGCACTCCGAGATATAACCTCACTAGGGCTGAAAATGAGACAAGTTTTGCATTAATTTCTTAAGAAATTTTAGTTCCTGGATCAGTGGAGCCTCCACCCCTGGCCGATGGCATTAGGACCTGTTGTGGTCTGTCTGGTGCAGAATACAGCATACAGCTTCTTACTGACTGGTGCTCCTGTGGGCTTATTGCAAAGGTGTCTTATGACAAAGCAGCAAGCAAATGAGGGTACAGGAAACCTAAGAAGTAATCTGTGAAAACATAAAAGAATAATCCATTTCATGGTGGGTAAAAAACTGCACAATACTCACATCCCCATCTTGGTTTAAAATATCACAAGAAATTCAAGGAACAAAGTAAATAGCTCACTTGGAGAATTCTTTTCAGTCAAATTTAATTACTTCTTACTGTGGTCATTACCAGTTTGTTCGGTTTCTTTCAACAAAATACTGGGGGAAAATCTTCAAATGTGTCATTAAACACAGAAATAATTTTCCTTAGCGTATTCTTAGTGCCGTGTATGTGCTGCTAAGAAATTTTACATGTCAAAAACATAAGAAATATCACATGTATTTGTGTATCCATGTACAGAGAAAATGGAAGGTGGAGTTTAAAACTGGTTGCCTCTCTTCCCCACTTACACAGTGTAAATGAATTCCCCTCCCAATTAATTGCCTCTGTTCAACCAATGTACCTGCACAGGATCCAGTAAGGTCTGCAGCATTCTACAAGAGTGCTGAGTCCACACAGCAAAATCCATTGCAAGGACCAAGCATAAAAAAAATATAAGCACGTAATTAATTTTATAAATGCAAATAGTCCACTGACTTTCTGGATATCACTTGCTCATTGTGATGAGTACACTAAGCATGTCAGTAAAGCTTTTCAAGCCTGAGCTTTTTTACTATAAAATCCTTGGTATTTATGTAAATATGTATTAAGCACAATACATTTCAGTCCTAGTGGAACTCTCTGGGTGCCCATACGGTCATCCAACCTATTAATGTTTTTATCCTTTTGTTGGAGGTGTTGTTTTCTTCAGAATTAACAAGATAAATGGGTCACTTGCAAGAAATGCCAGAAGTTGGTTCTGGCAGTTATTTCATTTTCCTTTTCATCTTTGCCCAGAATTAGATATTCAATTAAGAATAGCTTAATTACAGAACAAATATGGTGGGGGGGGGGTCCTGTAAAATTGGAGCGTGAAGAATAGTTCACACTTGGAATACGCCTACTTTAATTTGCAATATGGGCTAAAAGAGAAATTTATATTTTCAGTGGTGGAAAGTGCATTACTGGTACTCTTTTTTGTGTAGAACAATTAGGTAATTCCTTTGTACCATGTATAGACCACAAGTAGCACAAAGTTCAGTCAGATCTTCCTGGGTCTTCATGAAGCCAAAAGCCATATTTGTAACTGCTGACTAGTAAGAAAAAGGATTTTCAGCAACGTTTGCAAGGCAAAACCAGAAAAAGTAACCTAATTAATTATTCATCAAAAAAGGAGGGGCAAGAAAGGCATTCACTTTGGGTCAGGGATATAAACTGCACAGATACACCTAAGTGTTTTACAGTGGAGTTCTCAAATGTGAGAAACAAAAGGAAACATTTAAGTTGTTCTTGAAAAATAAAGCACCCCCTGCAGAAATCTTGCAGGTTTTGGTCATGTAGTCTTCCCAGACTCGATAGTTTTTGTGTCTGAGCAAGGAAAACAAGATTTTCCTCTCTTTACTGCCTTCAAATCCTCTGCACATCCCCATGCTGAATCATGAAACATGTCTGTAATATATTTCATATGGCAAGCAGAGGCTCATCAATTCCATCTTTGCAGATTTCCTTAAGAATCCATATTGAAGGGCTCCAAGAAACAACTTGCATTAAGAGAACACTAAAAGTTCAGTTCTGCCTCACTCAGTAATGCCAAGAAACCCTTCCTGTATGATGGGTCCTCCTGATGCCCTGCAAGGAACAGACTCTGCCTCAAAGCTTGTGCCATCCATCTGTGACAAATCCACTGTGGTCCACCCAAGTCTAGCGATCCCACCAAGCAGTTATACCCCAAGCATCTGGCTCTTATCCTAAGCAGCTGTTGCATCCACAGTCTAAGCGACCCTGTAGAAGCCATCTGCATGAGTCCTCTGAAAGACTCAGTCACCCACAGCGTTAACTGTAGCTCAGCCATCACCTGTGCTACAGTTCAAACCTTAAATGTATGTGAGTGCCTTTGTACACTCCTGAGAAATGCATTCCTTGGCCAGCAGGCTTCGCAGATGCAGAGGCCAAGAGAACACACCTGGGGCTGGTGACACTGCAGGAAAAGAGGCCCAGAGAGATCAGCAGCACCTCAGCCCAGATGTTAACAGAGGTCTTTTCATCCCTTTAACATCAGCTGAGGACCTGAGACAGAAAAAAATGTCATTCTCCTTCAGTCTCAGTGAGGAACCATTGCTCAACTTGCCTTTAGGCAAGGAGCAAAATGCAATGACTTTGAGCCGGCTTGCTCATAGTTTTGGAAAGGCATGAGACACCAGAAACTCTGCTATTAATAAAGGAAAAATCCAGTCTGTTCCACTTCACTACTATTGCTTTCTTCCATTTCTACAAAAATATATTACCATGTCACCATGCGTTGGCATTAAATGGGGAAATTGCTGACACTCAGGAAAGGAACATCCTTTCACAAGACTACATTACTTAATGGCAAGTTTCCTGACAGTTGCCATACCCTAGAATAAGATTGCATTGGGAATAAGAAATGTTCTTAGGGATGTTGCTCCTGGGGACCACTGAGTTGCACGTTTTCAAGAAAAGTTCCACGGGGCATTGCACATTTAGATGACAGAAGCTGTTATCACAGAGACCCTAAAACATTTATGTCCCTACTCTTGACCTTTTTTCAGTGCTTTGACTCACCTTGCTTCTTGCTTTTCCCCACATTTACTCACCAGCAAAACATGGGTTGTAAATTATGTCCTCCTGACTTTGCTGAGAATAACTTGCTGTTTAGAACATGCCAAGAGCATGGTGGGCATGCTTGTTATGTGCAGAGGGCTTCAGCCTTCTTTCCCCCGGTGTAAATGTGAGTTGGCTGTTTGGAATGAAGGCAACACAGGATAGAGAGAGACAAGCCCAGCACCCATAGCTCTTGGACTCCTTTGGCTGCGGGCATTCAGCAGGCACTGTGAGCCTTGTCCCTGCCTCTCTCAAACAGCTGCCAACTCTTCATGAAGTGACAGACACGCTGAGATTACTGTGGTCCTTCTGGGCTTCTACTGCCCAGGTAAATCCCCATTCTCTGGATTTGCAGACAGTAAATCCTAACATATTATGCAGCCAGTGTCTAAACAACCAACCATTCTGTACATTGCTCTGCTTAGAATTTTACCATGTTCTGTGCTTAGAGTTTTGCCTTTCTTTTGTATCTATTCAGGCTTAGGTTGTTAACTTTTCAAGGTAAAGGACTCATTAGTTTGCCACACTTCTCAACCATATAGGCTAGCAGCACTATGTAGTCATACTCCTTATGGACTTCATACTTGGAAACATTATTTTGTGTAGAAATTAGTCTTAGACAGTAATTTTGTCTCTACTTCCCCTGTGGACACCTCTTCCAGACTTACACTGCCGTTTTCAGATTTCAGCCAACTTTCAGATTAATTTCTGAATTTCTGTTTCAGTAGATTTCCAAGTGTACTGAGTTCTCCAGTTGTACCAGCCTGGATGCTGGGGAATTCTCAAGGACTCTCCTTTTCTCAGTTAAAAACATTTCATTGTCTCAGTCTTTACTCTAAAATCATGCAACTGTCTAAAATACTTTTTATGATTTTGAAATCTTTCAAAGGTTTCAGTTGGAAATATTTGAGAGATGTCCCCTGCTACATTTTATTTCCACAGGATAAAACAATTAATTAAACGTAAAGATTTAAGTACAGAGCAGTAGAAAAAGGAAGTGCGAACTACTTGCCTAAGCCTCAGAGCTCCGTATGCCTTTCCTAATGAGCCTGTCATTAAAAGAGAAAGAAATGTTCTTTAAAAGAGCAGCAAAAATACTGGGCCAGCAGAGGATGTATGGAGTGTTTTGACAGAGTAACTTGCATGCAGCACTAAATCATTAAGTTCAGCAAAATGGAGAAGAAAAGGTTTGCTATAATCCATAGCCTGGAGTGAGGTTATCAACTAAACTGACTTCATGACAAGAAAAGACCCCTCCTTTGATAGAGGTCAGCATTCCTTTGCCCAAACAGGTCTTTCAGGCCTGTGGAAGAAAAAAATGTGTTAGCTTGACTTGCTTGGGCATATAGTATGTGGCCATCAGCACTGTGAAACCTTTTGTGGGTTATAAAATGATTAACTGACCATTCAAGTTCTGGAAATGTTGCATTTGTAGCAGCAATCAGCTCCTCAGAGAGGAGGCAGCAGAGTGTGAAACCTGAATTCAAGAAACAGAGAGGCTGAAAGAATAATTAAAACTAGAAATAACTTGGAACTGCTAGAAATTATATTCAAGGTTTGCAATATAGCAATAATATCTGTATTTGTGTAGACGTGTGCATGGACGTGTGTGTAATGACAATGATGTAGTTTCCAAACAGAAAGATGGTTGCCAAATATTGTTCTCCAGCTATCATCATTTTCAGAGTGAACTGTTTTTAAATATTCTCTAAGGACGTCTGGTCATAAATATTTCTAAATAGTATGCCCTTAATTCATGCCAATCAATATCATAAAGCAACCCTACAGCTAAATTAGCAAAGTAGAGAACTCATACTTATTGACTAAACCCTGATGTTTCTTGTACCTTAGGCTCCAGGTCTGCAGCTTACAGGGTAATAGTATTTCTGGTTTCAAAAGGTGTGCATCCCAGTCTTACATTTTTAAGTAGAAGATTAAATGCTTCATAACATATTTGCCTATTGAGGAAATTCGTTTGCCTTGAGGAAAAAAGCATCCTCTTATGAATTGCCTTTAACTTTACAGGATACTGCATTTCTGAGAACCAGGATCTCTCCTGAGCATTTCAAAGGACTACGCAGAGGGCCTATTTTTTCTCACCGGACCCAAGTTATTGTGTTTGGACTTTTAAGTCAGTCCTAGTAAACGGATGTGGACTTCAGGTAGAATGAGCAATGCAAAGAACTTGTTTGGACTTGGCATCTCCTTGTATTTTTGGGGACTGATGGACCTTACTACAACTGTGCTGTCAGGAAGTGCCAGGCCCCTCGCTGAAGGGCAGGAAGACAACCTGTCAGACAAGCTGCATCAGCGTATGAAGAGGAGCTGGGTGTGGAACCAGTTTTTTGTTCTGGAGGAATACACAGGAACTGACCCTCTCTACGTTGGGAAGGTAAGACCCACAGCGGGAGGATGTCTGGAAGAGTGAATCCATGTGTGTATCTGCAGATTGTGGTGAAATACAGGATGTTTCCTCAAGTGCCTTTGCATTCTTTCTGGCAGGGGATTTATCCACATTAATTTCACTTCTGCTCCCAAGAGCTTTTGCCCCATGTCACCTTTGTTTGGGAAGAATTTCTGTTTCAAGGGGCTGTCAATATATTTGCCTATTTCAAAGAGATCTGCTGCATCAATCATCATCTGTAATTTGAGGTAGTGCTAGAAAATCTGCAGTGATCTTTCCAGGGACTCCTACAATGTCAAGGCAAAGCAAGGCTATATTGACATATAAGGATTAGGAAAGAAAGGAAGAGTTTGTGATCATGCTTCTGTCCATGACCAAGTCAGCTAGAAGCTGCAATTCCAAATCAAATTAAATTGCCAGTTTCCCTTGAAAACTGACATTTCAATTTTTGGTTTCTGCAAATCTCCAGAGTCAGAGTATCTTCTGGCTTACCACATCTTGACTGCAGGTTAATTCTGTGGACTATAAAAAAGTTGCCCCAGATCAAGAAGGGTAAAAGGGCAGCTCATTAAATCCAGCCATTAAGGGTCCTATTTTTAGATCCCTTTTACCCCAAAAATCTACCCATCAGTACAGATATGTGTAAAATGTATTCCTGAGCTCATTCTATATACTTTGCATTTACTTTTCTGTGCCTCCTTGAGGAAGAAGCTGATGGAAATCAGACCAGTGGTGTCTGCCATCACAATCTGCCTCACTAGAACCATCCTCCTTTTTTGTTTTTAAAGACCCTGAATTGTTGACCCCGTATTGACCCTGTTATTGAAAGTTTTATGGTCAGCATCAAGTTTGCTTCTATTCTACACCAAGGTGACAAATCTGGACAAAAACAGGGAGGGATAGAGTTAATGTGCTTAAGTGTTTGAACAATACAATCAGCATTTTACATGCCCAGATTATCAGATACGGCTATTGCAAGGGGAGACTACATATAGGTATATATGAAAATAAAGAACTTAGAAAGGATGTCGGAAAACAATTCCTTCACATTTCATTGCTAATTTTTCCTATGATGCAGGCTCCGTTTTTCCTTCCAAGCTATCCATCTGCAGGGGGAAAAATAATTACATATCCAGAGGCCCAGTTTGGACTCATATTTAACATTCTACAACCCTGTAGAGCTAAACTGTGCTCTCAGCCACACCAGTATAAATCAAAATGAATCCACTGGCTTAAAAAGACCTCCTCCTGATTTATCCCTGCATGACTGACAGCAAGATGTGCTCTCCTTCCTCCCACAGCAATGGCATTACTGGTGATTGCCTCCAGATGAGACCTCATTAGTCTTCATTCATCTGTGCACCTAGCTTTTCAGCTCTTGATATCTCTATTGATTAAAGAAATTAATATTTGTTTTCATGCAATTCCCAGCTTCGGAAGAAGGGCCAGACTTATTATTTCACATTCTCAGTTACATCTGAAAGCACTTCGGGCTTACACTTGTGAGCCAAATCTTGGCTGAAACAAGCAGGGGGAGAAGCCGGCTCATCTTTTAGACCTGGCGGTGTCATTGGGAGCACAGGAACTCGGCACAGCACTCCTGAGCTTCTCTCAGGGAAGCCTCTGCCCAAGGGAAGGACACCGAGATGGCTCCTCACGGCCTGTGCCAGGCATTCCCAAGCTGCCGTCAGGGAGCTTCTCCACAGCTGCCCGCGCCATGGCCGTGCTGGCACCGGGGTGCGCAAGGGCTAATTAGCTCCCGTGGCTAACAGGGCTAATTAGTGCCACGCACTGCTGAGCTGACAGGGCCGCATCATGCGCTCCCAAGGCCTCCGAGCTCGGCAGCGCTCCGTGCAGTCGCGGCACCAGGGACCTCTGCTGCCAGCAGGGGCCTCTGGGGCTCACACATTCCATCTTCTCCCGTCCCCATCCGGGTGCGGAGCAGCCATCCGAGCACTGTGGGGGCTCTGAGGCTAAGGCTTCCCCTGGCCTCGCCCGGCCGGAGGCACAGGCGCTCCCGACAGGCAGCAGCCTCCCACAGTCCCCCGCCCGCCCGCGCTCCTGCTGCCTGAGTCTTAGGGATCCTTAGGAAAGGGGTCAGCAGGGAATAGACTGTGGGGTGAATTAATTGTTCTGGCAGGCCAGGAATTTTTCAGCCCAAGTCACCCCAGGCTGGCTCAGAAATAGCTCTGTAAAGGCTTGCGCGGAGTGGGGTGGAGGTGCAGCAGGGCTTCCAGCCTGCGGCTGGCTGCTCACACCAGCCCTCCAACACAGCCCTGGCTCCCAGGCCAGGGCCTCTTCTAGCTGATACCACCCACAACATCCTGCAACATCAGCCCTTGCTTTTGCCCATCTGCTCTCTCCAAGCCCCTGTCAGAAGGAGAAAGAATGCACAGCATAGAGCCGGTCATACAGCGGGTTCTGGCTGGTTCTGTATGACTGGAGCAACCAAAAACGCACCTTGATTTGAACCATAGGTCCAGGCTTGCCTAATATGATTTCCAAGGCTGCTACGATTCCGTGAACTTTCCTAGACAACTGTTAAGGCAAGGTGCAAAATATCTTCTGGACAGGGAAATGAAAGAAACTTCCTGATGTGAAGTCAGTACAATTTTTGCTTTTCTCCAGTGCTCATGATAGTGATTTAAAGTACTTCAGCTTCAGAGGGTTCCTGGTCCTCTCACAGATAAATACAAGGCTTCAGTTTTCCTAGAGGTAGCCATTATTGGCTAATAGGATGAACTAGGGAAACCAAAGCCCCTTCATTTGCTGCAGCAGGTATTTTCCACATTCATTGAGCAGCCTACACTGTGTCAGTAATTGAACTGGGGACAGACTTCACCATTTTGCTGTGTTGGAGACTCCCTAACTCTGTTTCAAAGAAAAGAAGCATTTGAACCACAGCAGCTGAATAAATGAATAAAATGCAACCTCTCCGCAGATTATCAATGCACATCAACCACACTCACTCATGCATCCTTACAAAAATCCCCCACAGGTGCTACCTCCCTGGAAGCAGAGAAGGCAAAAGCACATCAAGGATGGTGTCACAGACTGGTTAGCTGAGCTGTGTGAGTCGCCCCCTGAGCTGCTCACTGCAGCACTACTCTCTTCCACATGCCCTTTGCCAGGAAATGTGTCATTCCAATGCAGATGTAACATCCTTATTTTTTTGTACTATTCTCATCAAAAGAAGCAACCCAGGTTGACACAGTTAAAAATTTCTCAGGAGTTATCAGCTTTATTCCTCCAATAATCCATTCCTTAATATGGAGGAGAAAGTACAAATTAATTCCTCCTACTCTGTATCAGCCACATGGCAGCACAATTTATTGCACCACCCATAAAACAGAGCCAACTTTATACTAGATCACCTTTCCAACATAGTGACTTTTACAATCCAAACTACAGCATCCTGATATTAGATTTGGTGTGAGCTTCAGTCCCCTCAGACACCAAATTCTTTCAGATTTATTGCAGTCTGGCAATATTATGTCTTTTATACTCTTTTTTGCTTTGTCTAGAAAGAGCAGGTTGTACTAGAAGCTGCAAAAGTGCTGCTAGCACTTCTTACTGCCTAGCCTTGGTTGAGACCCAATGTTTCTAACAAATCACAGTTAGACAGAGATCCTCTTGTACTCCCAAATTCTTAATAGCGTGCCATGTTCATTCCTTGTTTGCTCCCTTCACAACTGCATTTATTCCAAACCGGGCCTTGGACAGAAGGTGTAATTTAACCCATGAGTTAGATTCATTATTTGCTTCTAAGTATTCTGAAAATTCCTGAACACCTTCTGCTATTTCAAAAAATGCTTCCTTCCTTCTCTTTTCCTTCTTCTTTTTCTTCTTCTTCTTCATTTTCTTTTCCTGTTCCTTTTCTTTTTTCTTTTTCCTTTTCCTTTTCTCCTTATTTTAATTTCTTTTTAATTTTTCTCTTTCTGTTTAATTTTTCTTTGCCTTTTCTTTGACTTTGAATTTGACTTTGACTTCTTTCTCTTTTTTTTTTTCTTTTCCTTATTTAATGAGGACTTGTTGGTGTTCCAAAACACATTTTCTTCCATCAGGCCCAGCTCTAATTCCCCAATCAGGTCTAACATCTGTATCTGTCTCAGCAGCTGCATACTTTCACTGGTGCACTAATGCACTAAAACAAATGCCCAAGATGTAGCTTAGTGATTCTGAATCAATTTGAAAAGCTATAATAGTGTCCTCCTTCTGGAAGCATCCTGTTTACTAGCTCCTACAGTGATAATCTCTGAGTTATGGGTGTTTAGGGTAAATAATGACAACCATTGTCTTTTTTTAAATTAATCACAAGATGGTGTTTCCTGAAGATACACCAGTTTGAAGTCCTGTGCCTGCATGTGAATTAATGCACATGGCAGCCATCTGAATTTAACTGTTTTCCACTGCCAAATTTTTCTGGGCTTGTTCTTCCACCATTCAGTTAATACATCACCTGAGAGCCGCCAGCTTTCCTCCAAAGGATCGATGTTTTTCAGATGCAGCAGCCACTGCAGGGACCAGAGGTGGAGGAAGTGAAATACCAGAGACCCAACACAGACATTGTCACAACCTGCACCTTCAGCTCTTGCAGCCACCTTGCAGTGCTGCTGCCCCCAACACTCACTGTCCCAGCAGTCCCTTGGAGTCCATGGGCCACCTACACGCAGACCTATCTGCAGGCTGGGATATGCCATAGGAAACCATGGGATCCCACCTCTGCTGGAAGCAGAGCTGCTCTAAAATCACGAGTGGGTCCAAGTTTTGCATGAGTCATGTGACCTACCTGAGAGGCAAGCAAGGGAGTCTACCTTCAGAGAATGAGCATCTTCCGACCAGACCCTTTACTGAGGGAAGAGGTATTTCTGCTCCCCAGTCAATGGGATCATGTGCCCTAAAACAGCAGAGGAGCTGCTTCACTGGCACTGGAAAAGCTTAGGTCTGATAAGTCATTTTGTCCACACCCCTATTAAACTTTTTCCTATGTAATAAGTTATTGCATAGGTTCTTTATGTTTTTTAACAGCTCAGAGATGAGATTTCTTCTTTCTTGAGAGAATAGCCTGTAATCAAATGTACAAAGTTTGACTTCTGCTTTTCAACACAAATTACCCATTTCTGTTTGGACTCTTTCTTCAAATCCCACCAATCCTGTGTTGATATATTCAGATTATTATTCTAAGATTTTTCTCTGCTGTACAAATATTTAGCTATGTTTGGCCCCATCCTCGAAAATCACTCCCATATGTCCTTTAAGCTCATCAAAGCATTAAACGCACACTTTATTCTGAGCATATTTCTGAGATGATTTGCTCATATATGCATTTTAAAATGTGCTTAACTGAATCCAGCCACTATATTTTTTTTTATTATTGTTTATCCTTTATTCATCTCCCAAAATGATGATAACACTCGAAAACAATATTCACTTCTGAACGATTTGGATTGTTGCACCTCAAGTGCATTGCCTTCCTGTCTTTTGGGACTGAATGAATACCACCACTGGGCATTGGTCTTTATGCTCTGTTCCTCAAAACCATGGAAGTCTGAGCATACCATTGTGATTTTCATAATGTGAGTGAAATTAAGCAATTTGATTGCTTGTGATAGTCATTCTAGGATTTCATGGGAACCAGGTGTTTAACAGAATGTAGTCCCCAGAATGATTTGTTTCCCTCTTTTAGATTATAATTAGAACTGCATTTACTTTTGCTCTGTTCTGTGGTATTCACAGCTATCTGTGGCTGCTCAGAACTAATTAGCAATCATGCAATAAATCCGTTTGCTAATTTCCTAGAAAATCTGGGAGGGGTCTCATCTCTGTAGCCTGCCATGAGCATAAGCAACTCTTTCTTGCCTCTTACCTTACCTACTCTTTGACAATATTCCTTCCTGAAGATGTAAGGATCCAGACTAATTATGGAAAAATTTTAAATATTTTTGAATCATAACACTTACCTCCCATTCTGCTTTCCCCTTGATTCCAAACAGATTTGCTTTATTTGCCCCCACATTATGCCACCCCTGTAATATTTGACTGCTCTTAAGCCATGTGAGCGAGTACAGTCTGCAGCTTTGCTGACCTCACTTTATCCCAAGCCTTCTCAGTGGCCACTGCAACCAGGCAAAAGATAATTATTGTGTTGAGGGAGATTCCAAAAAGGCACAGAGCCTGTTCCTGTTTGGGTGCCTCTGCCTTTTCTTTTGGCACAGCTGTGGGTGCAGAAACAGGAAGACAGGAGAGGGTTTTTAATTGCAACTATGCGATACAGACTTTACTATTTGCCTCTTTCAGCAAAGCGAGTTCATCAAAACCAGCTTGTGAGTCTCAACAGTTGAGACCAGAATGCTCAGAATGATCACGTGCTTAGTGTTTCCCAGCAGCTGCTCACCCAGCTCATGGTCTAATTAAATCCTGCTCCTTTCCACAGCTCCACTCTGACATGGACAGGGGAGATGGTTCGATCAAATACATCCTCTCAGGAGAGGGAGCTGGCATTGTGTTCACAATTGACGATACGACAGGGGACATTCATGCCATCCAGCGGCTGGACCGGGAAGAAAGGTCACAGTACACGCTCAGAGCGCAGGCTCTGGACAGGCGGACGGGCCGGCCGATGGAACCAGAGTCAGAGTTTATCATCAAAATCCAAGACATCAATGACAATGAACCCAAGTTCCTGGATGGACCTTATGTAGCCTCTGTTCCAGAAATGTCACCTGTGGGTAAGGCAGATTTTGTGGAGTCTCTTTCTCTTATAAGCACGTCGGAGATGGTCACCAAAACACAAATTCCTGACTCCTTGAACTCAGCTTCTGCTCCTTGTGCCGGAGCTGCAGGACAGAGCAGCTTACCCTGGGGTTTCTGGCTGCTGTAGTAAAGGGACAGCAGGGTTTACGTCAGCATCAGCTGGGCCCCTCTGAAAGAAAACGTGCCAATGGAAGCCCGAGAGCTGAAAAAAAGTGTGATTCAAACGTGCCATACTCAGACAATTTGTAGTAGCATAGTGCCCCTTCTCCTCTGACATCAGATGGTAGAATTAGTAATGACCGTTAGACAGATATTACCATCCCAAAAATAACAGAGTCTTAGCAACCTAATCAGCTTCATACTGAGAGCTCAAATACTGTCCAGGAGCCCTTAAAAATATGGAGACATGAAAACAATCATTAGCTCCTTCCAATCCATGTAAGCCTGCACTATACAAAGTTCAGTGAATCCTGAGATTCTGGTACTATTTGCCCTGCACTTTTAGATAATGGGATCATGTTGAAGACAGTCCTGTTATTGCAGTGCAGAAGACAAACAGCAGCCTTCCTATCTACACAAGTCAGGAGAAATCATTTCCATATAGGAAATCAAATACTCACAAAATACTCTTTTTATGGAATTTTTTTTTCTTTTTGAGTTGTTTTTTTGCTTGTTGCTTTTTGGTTCTGTGACATCACTGAAGAGATAATAATACCATATAAATTTCATGTCCTGAAGTTACAGATATGCTTCAACTTCTCATTCTTCAATATTATGTTGACATAAAACTAGAGAGAAGCATCAAATACAAAGATTCCAGTCAGAAATAATGTTTCTTAATGGTAATGGCTAGCTTGAATTCAGATTTATCTTCAAATGCTTATCTAGTAACACTGGATTTGTTTCTAACACAAAACATTATGTAGAAGGCTAGATACATTCATAAAGGTATTGTCTGACATTTTAAGGACTCAAAATTCACACATATTTCAGTTGTGCCTCACCTTCTCCTTGTTCTTGGTGGATTATATCACCCGCAGGCCATTACTAGCTTCAGAGGAAGCAGACCTTGAAAACCAATTGAAAAAAGAAATATATATGCCTCTGTGTGGGTTCCAAAAGGCACTTCAGCATTGTATAATCTCTAGGCCATGCAATGTAAACTGCAATCCCACAGAGAGATTATCTCAGACATACATCACTTCATGTTTACTGTTTGTGTGCAATTTCCATCCCTCAGTCAACACAGAGCATCTATGGGCCTGCTAGAACAGTTCATGATTTATGTCAGCAGAGCTATGGAACTTCTTTGAGCTGCCTCCTAATAACATTTAAAATCAAGACAAGGGGAAAAGAAGCAAGCACTGTATAATTACCATCTCTCTGCCAACCATAACAAAGTACTGTTAGTTCAGCAATTCTGTAACTGTAGTCCATAGAGTACTTGCTCTTTTATATCTTCTTACAGATGCGTGATGAATTAATACCTATTAATTCCTTTAGTGCTAATGAGCTGCAAGTATGAGCAATAAGTAAAAGCATTATGAGCATCAAATGAAAAAGTTCAGTGTGAGAAAGCTCTTGCTAGGCATGTCAATTTACTTTGAACCGTGTGCTTTTCCTGCCAGCTCTTTATCCCACAAGGTCTTACCTTGATGGTTTTTTTGTCAGGCACCTCTGTTATCCAGGTGACAGCGACAGATGCTGATGACCCAACCTATGGGAACAGCGCGAGAGTAGTATACAGTATTCTCCAAGGACAGCCATATTTCTCTGTGGACTCTCGGACAGGTATGCTATTTCATGAGGGAATGAGTCAGTGTGAAAACCAAAAGAAAAAGCTGCAAGCAGAAAGAAAGGGCAGTGCATCATAGCTGTGGTCAGAGAAATGTGTTTCTGTGGCTTGGAGCCAAGACAGAGAAGCACTGTACGAGGGGTAAAGTAATGCTGTGGTAGTGAGCTCCAGAAGAAGAACATGCTTTTTCCAGTGATACATTGCTCTGAATGACCATATTCTGCAACTCAGGATCTGGATGGGTTTGGAGCTGTAAATACTCTTGCTGGCTTCTATCACTGAAAAATATCTTCAACAGATCAAGTTGATAACAAGGCTTAGGGGAAAAAAAAAAATCTATGAACCAGCCAGGACTGGAAAGTGCAAGCTAAAGGATGCAGTTATCTGGAGTAGTTTTACCTAAGGGTGCTCTTGTTAATACCCTTACATTTATCTATAGGACACCCTCTCTGTTCTGCTTGCTTTCTCTCTCTTTTCTGTATATATCCAAGGTTTATATTCAAAAGTGGAATCTGACAGATTTTGACAGTTTCTAAAGGGCATCTGTAGTGCTAAGGTCAGAAACTCATGAGACGATAGTCACTGCAGAGCCCTAGGGGACAACATAGGAAAAACACTGAATAATCTACTTCTGAAGTTAGCAGTTTACAGGGTAGGTGCTCTAGCCAAAGATAAACTTGTATGTTGCATGTCATTTTCTCAGCTTTGTTTATATTTACGGTATAAATAAACTACTAATGTTCTTTTGTAATCAGGTTAGCCACCACAGACAAATAAGGGAGTAATCATAGATTTGCTGAGTACCAAATGATTTCTAAGAAAACAAAGGACCAATATTCAGGGTCAGATCCAGTACAGATTTAACCACTAGAATGTAACTTATATAGATGATAGGCCCTCAAGTCCAAAATCACGTACTTTATTGGTATTTAACCCAGAAAAGGTCTTTTTCTCCTCTTATTAACTTCCCAGCCACTTAGACGTGCATCTCTGGACAGGTTCAGAGATGCCTCAGCCTTTAGCTGCCTCAGTCAGCAACTGAAATCCAATTTAGGATAAGTACAGTTATGAGCCAGAAACCATTTCCCCATCACAAGCATAGGACTGTAATCAGCTTCCCCTGTGCAAACTCATCTGTGGGATTCAGTCGCCCACAAAATGCAGTTGCAGCTCTGATGTTCTTCTAAAACAGAGCTAGAGCATGACCAACAGCTCCTTGTATTGATAGATAGTGATTAAAACACCCAATAGTGGATGACTCATTTCACTACAGTCCTCCTCTAGAAGCATTTGGAGCCCTCACCATTTACTTCCCAACACAGCCTTCTGGTTCCAGAGGTGTGCTCCTATTCCTATCTGTCACTGTCCTCACAGGTGCTGAACAGTGTCTGTGTGAAAGCAAAACTTCGAAGGAAAGTTGAGAGCCTCCTCCTCCCTTTTTCCTGAGTACTTTTACAGCCTGACCACAATCATATTCCCCTAGAAGATAAGTCTCCCACTTCCTAAGAAACCGTCTGGCTGTTATAGAAAAGAAAGGACATCACCTCTTCTCTTTACTGTTTAAGAGCACAAACCTCACTCAGTTTAGTGAAAGAAATTATTCCAGCATATTTATCTGGAAGACCTGAAGGTCTGAACGTCTCCCGTAGCTTTTCCCACAGACCTAAGGATGGGTTTAATGTTCACCACCATCCTTAACATTTCTTTGCTGACTGGTTGTGTGCAGCAGCATCAGATGTTCCCTGCTCTGCATTGCTGCTCCTCTGGGTACCTGATCTGGCTCTCAGTGTCCTGGACTGGCCCTCCTCTAGAGACCAGAGGTCCCAAAGATAGGCATGGAAGAGCCTGGAGTTTAGCCACTGATGTCCTTTTTTTGGTCAAGCCAAGAGTGGAAATTCCCTACAAAGTGTTCATATATGGAGAAAATACTTCCCAAAATGCTACGTATTTTCATATCTTATTTATATATCCATGGGAGCTGAGGAACTACAGCCCTTCACAGGAGGCACTCAGCTTTGCAGGATGGGGCTCTGAAGGACTCCATGCAGGAAGATTAAAATAGCGCACTGCGAGTTGCTCCGTACTGGTCACTATTTCTTCCCTTCACACACAGTGATAATTGCCAAGGCAATATCTTTTTACTGCATTTTTATTAAACCCATACATTGCCTTTCTGCTAAAAATAAAGACTAAATGCAGATCAATCAAGTTAATAGTGTCCTGATGTGCAAGTGCTGCGCGTTGAGCCGCGCGCCTGGGATGGTGCCTGGGGCTGACACGCACTTGCCCGCACCCCGAAGGGCATCGCAAAAGTGTCGCTAGCAAGGGAGTGTCCCCTGGCAGCGCATCCCCGGCTGCTCGGTGGAGTACTCTGGAGGTGCTGGAGGCGTGAGGGATGGGTGGGGCTGGGAGGGCTGCAGGACGGACAGGCAGCAGGCGCGGACCCACGGAGGGACAGCGGGAGCGCCTGGCAGTCCCGTGGCACCGGCAGCGCTGCCCGGGCCGGCGCCTCGCAGCCTCCATAAGAGAAGTGCTGCTGCCACCTCATGTCCTCTCGCAGTAGTGTTACGCCGAAGGGAAGGGGAAGGATGCCCTGCGGTCGGGGGGAGCAGGGTGGCCCCTCCGCAGCGGAGTCTCCCCACATTGTGCAGCCCCAGCCTGGCTCCCGAAGGACGCGAGCAAAGCCCGCGGGCTCTTGCCAGGTGGCCTCCAGTGCTGCGTCTTTAGGAACGCTCTGGAAAACTCGTCTTAATGGATCTTTTAGCAAAGCACATCACTTCCAGCTTTTGTGCAGAGATATCCTGAGCAGGGCCTTAATTCGACGTAGCACACTGTTCCCAAAAAGCTTTTCCTTGGAAGGCAACATTTTAATTTTGAACAGACAACCTGTCCCAGAGCTGATGCATTTTAACTGGGCTTCTTTAAAATTCTCACCTTCTGTCAACCTAGATTCCACTTGGGTGAGTTTTACTCTGCCAGGAAAGGTGGCACTCAGTGCAGAGCCTGGTCTCATTCTTGCCGCAGAGAATAGGATGCAGGAGCAAGAGCCTTCCACCCTCTTTGTGTACTCTATAACTGTGATTTTCTTTTTTTCCCCAAACCCTTTTCCACCCTCAATCTCAGGCTTAATTAGAACAGCTCTAATGAACATGGACCGAGAAGCAAAGGAATATTACGAAGTGATTATCCAGGCCAAGGATATGGGTGGACAGCTGGGAGGATTAGCTGGAACAACCACAGTCAACATCACCCTCTCTGATGTCAATGACAATCCACCCAGATTTCCACAGAGTGAGTACCCGTGGTGCCAGGATGGGCCAGAAGGGGTGGCTGAGTTATATGTCTGCTGTTTGCTCTCATGACAGCCATTTTCAAACTCAGGATAGTGACAACAAGAGATGGGCAGAATTTCAGGTTCGATACAGAACTCTCCTTCAGAAAAATGTCAAAAGGAATAATTCAACACCTTGCCTTTCAGAAAACCTGCAAAATTATCAAAAACAACACCTTTTTTAAAGGATGGAAAATTAATTTACATAAAAAGGCAGGAAGGAGAACTTTTGTGTTTAGACTTCTCATGGCCATTGTCTGAGGCTACTAATTGCTGCCCTGATTGTCTTTTCATCCTATCTCCAGAAGGATGTCTCTCAAATCAGGGACATGTGGTGGGGCTGGAAGTTGAAAGATAATTCATTCAGCACTCCAGCCAGGCCGCAGCAGGGGAGCGTCTGGGAGCTGTGCTGCCAGAGTGGAGTGGGTTGTCATACAGGCTGCTCTCCAGGAAAGGTTCATTGAAACCCTGGCAATATGCAGTTAAACCCTAAGATATGTAACAGCCATAGTTAATAGAATGCAAAAATAGGCAACTCCACTCTTATCAGAAGCATTACTTTGTATTTACAGAAGTGAACTTCAAAAGAAGATTTGTGACATTTTGCTCCTTGTTTATAATTTTTTTTAATCGCATTTATTTACATAATTTTATATTGCCGTTAAAAATTTGAAAGAAGCTTTTCAGTTTTGATTGAACTAAATCTTTTAAGGGATATAATTTGGAGGTTTTAAAAGAAAACTGATTCTTTTAGTGGTGTAAATCAATCTCAAGCCATTTTGGTTTTGACTTTTTCTCATTTAGCTGAGTAATGAAAACTCCCACAGTTATTTTTGTTGATATTCTTCTTCTCCATCTGTTTCTTCATGTTGCACTGCTAAATCAAAGTGTTCCACTAAGATCAGCAAGAAATCTCAACTTCTACTTTTCTTCTGTCAGAGCAATTTGTTGAGCACACCATTGTCAATTGTGTTTTGAAAGTGGCATGAATTGTAACTGATATCAAACTCTTAAGAAAAATGGCAACTGATCAAATATCATCCTTGGTGTTATTCTGCCTTGTAAAGTGTAATAGTTGGTGGAGTCAACAGAGAGGGTGCAGCACGGAAGGTTTGAAAATAAAGCATGATGCCAGAGAAGTATTTTAGGTACAAAATACACTTTTAAAATAGTAGGTTGTTCTTTCCCTAGGCTTGATGCTAAGCAAATTAGCAATGCAACAAATGTGCTCAAGACAGTATTTGTAGGGAGAGGCAGTATATTTAATAGAGTAACTGGTAAATTTGAAAGAAACAGGCAAGCTCCTGAGCTTTCTCCAGGGCTGAAAAGTTTGTAGGGACTTGAGAAAGGATTTGTGATGCTCAAAACTTGTGTTTATTCCTGCTGTACAAACTGATCTAATAAAAAGATGCCTGTCCAATTAAATCTGTTCCATATCCTGCTTTATATCATGGCTGCAACAGCACTGGTGTTAATTGCCCTATTTTTCTAGTTCCTATTTTGAGGTGTATTGCTGTGTTAAAAAGAGCGCATTCAACAAACCTGTTGATATAACAAACACCTAAATAAAACTTCCCCAGGAGATCTAGTTGGGCTGTGGCTTTTTAAAGGAACACAGCTGTCACCGCGTTTGGACAGGTATTACTGACTTTCTGCAGGCCAGGCAGTGTTGTGGCCTCCCTAATCCACTCTTTGTATTGCTGTGCAGTTTCTAGTTCCTCTTCACAGCCTGTTTTTTTCTCCTCTCTCCCTCTCTGCTGCTTGTGCCAGAGCATTATCAGATGAGTGTGCTGGAGTCCGCTCCCGTCAGCTCCACCGTGGGCCGCGTGGTTGCAAAAGACCTGGACGAAGGCATTAATGCAGAGATGAAATACAGCCTTGTAGATGGAGATGGACTGGATGTCTTTGATATTAACACTGATCCTAATTACCAAGTTGGCATCATCACTGTGAGAAAGGTAAAAAAGTTTCCTTTTTATAGTAATTTATATGGCTGGCAGGCCTGGTTACATTTTATATGTGGAATATTCCCTTACTCCTGCAGTAACTTGGTTCTCGTTACATGATAGTAGTCCCTTCCCAGCTATAAAACACAATTTCTTTAACATTTATTGCTAAAATATGAAAGCAGACGGCGTTCCTAGGAACAACTTTTATAAAGAGGGGACAGCATTAGCATAAACATGTCTTTTCCCACGAAAGGAGTGTTCTGATTCCCTATTTATCTATTTAAATATTCTCTGTAGCTTAATTATCCTACAATGCAAGAAATTAAATCAATATTTGCATTTGAACTGTACATATTTTTCACTCTGGTGTTCCACAAACAATAATAAAGCATGCCTTGGAATTATTTATAAACCAATAAAACCCAGGCAGTGTTGGGGGTTTTTTTAATTGCTGCTTGAAGATCCATAAATGCTAATTAGGCTAGAAGAATCTGTCTCTAAAATGGCAGCTGTGAAACTGCTGGTACTCTGTACCACAAGCTATGCAGGAAGGCATCAAGTATTTTGCTTAGGCTCCCTGCTATAGGATATTTATTCTGTAATCTTACATAAATGTTAGAAGTTCAACTCTGTTTCTAGGTTATGAAATTGTGACCATATTTCTGCCTAAGCATATCTAGTGTACTAATAAGGAAGTATAGTTTCCATTTAAATAGCCTGGGATTAAATTGTGCACTAAAATGGAACAATAGAGGGGAGAGCTTTGACCTTGCAAGCCTCTATGCCCTAGAGCAAAGCATTTAAGCATGTATTTATGGTCACCTTTCCCCAGCTCTTGTTTATGCTTATTAGTCTCTAAAGTTAAGTGTATTTTCTGCAATGAAATAGGATGTTCAGTGCAAACTCTAATGTAATATTTCACTCATTTATCGATAAAAGCAAATAGTTTCTTTGGACTAAATATGTCAATAAGCTTGACTTTTGTTATTATGAATACAGTTTTGCTACATGTTCATGTATGTCAGGAGGAGTTATAAAATGTATGGTATCAATCGTACTAGATACGTACTGGCATCAGGTACATATTTCTCAATCCACCTACTGTACACAAATATTTGTAACATTTTATGTATGTCTGTAGCTTTATGTATTGTTGTGATTATCAATAGCCAAACTCTGGGAAAGTTGTCCTTTGGATCCCCTCAAGAAAGAGAAAGAAAAAAATTAAAGTGGTGTTGATAGAAAACAATATCAAAATGGGGGAAGAGGGGAGAGAGAATTTCTAAACCCAGAATGAAATCTTACTTAAAGTAAGCAAAACTTTCCCTTTAAATTTTCTTGACAGATTTCCCAAACAAAATAATTAACACTTCTAACATGGGCATCAGAAAGCCAGTATTTACAGTTACTGATAAGACTGTTGCTTGTGGTGTTGTGGCTACTTATCACAGCCCACTAGTCCCACAAAATGTTGAGCACCTCCTGAAGAGCTACAGCTCCTTCCAAGCTCCCTGCCTGGGAGCTCACCCTACCTGCCTCTTTTCCCTGCTTTTCCTTTTGCCCTGCCCATGGAAGGCAGGGTGGCACAGCACCCAGGAGAGCCCTCTCCAGCCCTCTGCTGTCCTGTCCTGCCTTGCTCCCCTGACACTGCCTGATCAATCACTTTCTCACAGCGGGTCTTGCTGAATTGCCCCCTGCAGGGTGCACCTCTCAGTGCCTGTGTCAGCACTGGCAGAAGGAGGACAAGGATGAGGAGCATTTTCCATGGGCTGCCTCTCCTCTTGGCTGTGTTTTACAGCATGCCCAGTTCACAGGAGAAGGCAACCTGCTTGCCCTCCCCATCAGACCAGTATTGGGAAGAGGTTTGAATGCACCCATGGGAGACAAATCTGATGAGGGGGGCAGTGGTGTTGAGGCATTAGCACAGGAGAGAAACGGGAGGGAAAGTCATCTTTGGCAATGAAGGAGTCCAAGGCAAACAGGAGCATCAAAAATGTGATGGTCTAGCACATTTGTCTGATTTTTCTTATTTTTTAACTCGATCTAGGTGATTATGTGTTTTAATCATGTAATTGGGTTTTATAGTTGTTAAGTGTGTCTGTGATTTAACTGCTTTTTTAATAACTTCACTTTTTAGTGTATATGTAATGTTTCTCATGCAGTTTTCTTCACGTGGGAAACCATTAAATATAATGGCCTCTTTCTTAGTATATGTTTGGGCACCTTTGCATTGCACATTCCTTGCCAGATGGACAATAAGTGTTTCTTGGTCCTGTGAATATATTTTACTGCTATTTTTACAGTGCATAAATATGCAACTGCTAGACAATAATGACTCAGCAGCAAGGGATATTACTTTTGTAGACCTCACCAAATCCTTGCTGACAAGTTCTGTGCCTGCAGTAGCCACTGATGTACCAGGTGGAACTAAGGGCATCAGGAGCATTCAGATCACCTGTTTCTAGCTGCTGCCACAGATTGAACAGTTTGTACTGTCTCACTCACGGTACAGCATCTCCAGCAATACTGGTTTGTCAAATCCTTTCCATTATCTCTTACCAAGACTGGAAAATAGTGGATTAAATATGGAATTTTCCATTTAGTTCTAAGAAGGTCTTGGAGACACCTTATTTTCTTCAGGCATCTGTGAAATAAAGATGGAAGAGAGATGAAAAATTTATTTACTAAGAGGTTCAGTGTCAGCATTAATTGCTTCTATATTCATGTACAGCAAATAAGTAGATCTAAATAGGAAACCAAATTCATGTAACTACTAGTGGAGGTAGCTGGCCCCCTTTGTCTCAGGAAGGAAAGGGGAAAAGGGAAAAGAGAAAAGAGACAAAAGAGAAAAGAGACAAAAGAGAAAAGAAAACAGCGAAGGGAGCCCCTTGTCACTGTCTCAAATAATACTTGGGTATTTCATATTTCGTGTTTCATACAAAGTGGAAGAGTTCCCACAGGAAGATATGTGGGATACTTTATAATGCTTTGAAATTACACTGTTGTCTAGCCAGGGAGCAGCTTCAAATCCTAGCACTCATCATACCTAGACTGTGAACCTGTGTTTAGAATGCTTACTGAAAGGAGATGAAAAAACCTCACTTCTAGGAAGGATGGATTACTGATAAAAACTGAAACAAGAACTTGCAAGAGAGGCTGACCATGTTCCCTGCTCCCACTGGAGCCCTTTATCAGCTTGGCAGACAGGGCTCTTAGAGACAAGACTCTGGTGTCCTCAGGGGAAAAAAGAGGATGCTAACTGGGACCTCCACCTCCTGTGTGAGCATCCTTGTTCCTGCCACCAGGCCCATTTTTTACGAACTCCCATACCTTATTTTCAGGTGCTCCCATTACTGTGTTTTTCTTCCTGTGTTTTCCTCAAAGTGGCATGACACAGGTTGTGTGAATCACAATGCGGTGATGTTTATATTTTCATTTTAGCAAGAAGAATGAAAGAATACATATTTCTCCTGGCCTTTTCAGCTCAACTATCAAATTAAAGAAAGAAAAAGTATATGGTGACATTTCAAATACTACTGTCTTTCAATGCTTTGTCTCCATCTTCAAATATTTATCTTTGTTGCACTTGTAATTAAAAATAATGATCATATGGCTCAGTGTGCCTAATGCCAGATATACTTTTTTTCTCCTTAGCCTTTAAGTTTTGAGAGTAAGAAAAGCTACACCTTGAAAGTAGAGGGTGCCAACCCTCACCTGGAAATGCGGTTCCTGAACCTGGGTCCCTTCCGTGACACCACCACCGTCCACATCAGCGTGGAGGATGTGGACGAGCCTCCTGTGTTCGAGCCCAGCATCTACTTTGTGGAAGTGCCCGAGGATGTGGAGATTGGCACCACCATACAGATCATTTCTGCCAAGGACCCAGACGTGACCAACAACTCCATCAGGTCTGTCCTCAATTTACGTGTCGCCCCACGAGCTATCCTCAGTACGTCTGCTTGGTGGGGCAGTGATGGGTGAGAGGGACTCTCTCTTTCCAGGTGGTAGTAGTCATCAGTGGGTTTAGCAAACAAGACCTCATACCCTGAGGGGTCTGTCAAAGCAATGCAGGAGCTCACCCTGTGCTGTAGAATGGAGGACATCAGCATCAAGCCTTGCAATGAGCCAGTCAGGCATCTCCTGATAGTGTACCTTAAAAACAAACCCCAGACTCTCTTGCCTTTGCTGGCACAAAACCTGACAGCGTCACCGAGAACCTGCTGCCATCCCGATGGAAGGTGATCACCTTGCTTCTCCTTTCTCCCCCTTCTGTTTCAAAGCTTACACTTGTCAACAGCTCAAACACACAGCTGCTTTTGGAGCAGATTGAATGCATGCTAATAAATATTCAAGAACTGCTAAATTTTCTAGTGTCTGGTCAAAGATGCATAGCTAGATACTCCCATAAGGTGGTAAGAAAGGTAAAGGTATATTTACAGCCATGGGAGCTTTACAGCTGCAACTCAGCCAGGAGCCAAAGGAGCAGATTTGTGTGATCATAGCACTCTTTTCCATAGTGGCTGGCAGTGGCCATTTATCAGAGTAGGCCGCTCTTCTCCGAGGCCAGCCCACACAGTAGTTTTCATGACCTGCAGCAGCAACTGGTGACTGCACATTGATTATCTCAGCAGGTTGGCTGCTTCTCTCATCTGAGAGTTTTGGATGTTGAGCTGCTGTTTGCCTAACCTTGCATCAGTTCAGCTTCTGAGATGCCTGTGTTGAGGAGCAGTCCTGGGAAATAAAGGAGGGAGTCGAAACAATGAGTATTGGGAGTTTTTTTAAAAAGTGAAATCTAAATGAGCAATTCTGTGGGCTTCAACTAGGAGATCTGAGCAGACACAAAGCGTGTTCTTCTTAATGGTATTGCACTCTGTGTTGCTGGTCTAATTATTCTTTTCATCTCTTCTACCTTAATATACCTATCTTTTCTGCCTACATTATAAGGTTATCATACTTCTCATGACATTGTCTCAAATTCCTCAGTAAAACTATTATACTGTCTGCATCACAATTTCATTACCCTAAACTTTTTTCCACTCGCATCCTATTTTGCTGATTGCTGTACAGCATTATCCAAACCCTGTAATGCAAACAGCTCTTTGCTAATCTTCTTAAAATAGTATAAAAATAATTCTGAGGACTATCAGAGGGTAGAGTTGTTCATTGTTATTTTTAATGAGGTTTTTCTTAGTTTTTTTCAGAACTTTGCAGTGACTACCCTTGATGAAACAACATTCTATAAAGCACAGAATCACCAGCAAAGATACATTAAAAAAAAAGTTGCAAATATGCACAGACTCGTTTGTAATTCTGTTCCTTGACAACTTCTTCTTTTCTTCCCACCTTCCTCCTTTTCTACTGTCTTTTCATCCCTCATTCCCTCCCTCCTTTTCCCCCATAACTTCTACTTAGAAATGTAAATGATTGAGGTAAAGAAACAGATGAAAAAAATAAGAATAAATACCATTTGTAATGCTATCTAAAATGCAAATACTAAGAATTAGTTCTTGTCTCTCCTGTGGCCTCCTCCATTCACACTAACTCAGTCTGGCAATGTTTAAGGCTTGCACTGCATTCACTTTGCACAAGGCAAGGCAAGATAAGAAAGGCAATAAGCCCAGATAAATACTTCGTTGCACAAACTGAAATCCATCTGAAATTTGAACTGTGATCTGGCTCAAATCCTCATTTTCCCAGCATCCAATACCTGGTTCCCGCATTGTGAAACTGATAGCTGGAAATATGCATTGATTGTTGTTAAATGATTCAGGAAGATTATCTAACTAGTACAGTGGGAAAAATGGTGTGTGTACTATTAACAAGAGAGCTTAGTTGGAGAATCTAGAAAAAGATCCATCTGTGCCTCTTGACACCAGTGGTTAACTCTGCACCACTAATCACAAGGCTATTTTCAATTTCAGTTACTTGTTGGCCTTAAACTGTCAGAGAGACATTCTTTTTATAGTCCTCATACAAGAATAATTATTGTACCAAAATATAGGAACACTCATACTTATTTCCTAAATAAATCAAATGCCTGAGAAATCTCTTTATTTAAGAAGAGATAGAAAGGACTGGGAAGGAAAGGCTTACAAACCTGCCATCCCTCCCTCTTTGATTTTTCT
The DNA here is from genome assembly GCA_036785705.1 of Acanthornis magna. NCBI lineage: Eukaryota > Metazoa > Chordata > Aves > Passeriformes > Acanthizidae > Acanthornis > Acanthornis magna. The sequence continues at coordinate 13,449,549 of JAWUZG010000025.1, forward strand.
GAGAAAGAGTGTAAAAGAACTTCCCAACAACATATCTCAATAATGTTTTGTATCCTGGTTTAATACGTCCCTATATAAAGATAAGGCTGGCATGCTTGTTCCAGTGAATGCATTCATGCTGAAAGGAGAAAATTCAGAAGAATGAGCCCTCTTCAGTGTCTGTTGTGACTAATGCTTTCAATTCCCATTAACTCAGATGAAAAAAAACAACAAAAAGGACAATAAGTCTGTGTTCTGTTCTAGGCTGTGACATTTACCTAGGCCTGTGTGTGGCTTTGGCCCAAGTATCCCTTACCCTGCTGACAGTTAAGGGAACTTTATGCCAACTTGCACAAGTGCCCTTAAGAGCAAGGTGATGCCTATGAAGGGTGCTGAGTATTTTACACACCCTGTGAAATCATCCCTCTGACCGAGTACTGCAGTGACATCTGTCAATCAGCTGCCTCCCTGCCCAGGTCTTTTGGCCTTCAGGCACCACCACAATACCCCATTCACAAGTGCAGGAAGCTTGTTCCCAGCACCAAACTGACATGATGCTGGTCAGGCAGGTTCAGTAACTATGGTGAATTAACCTCACAGAGGGAGCTGTTTTTCTGACTGGATGCTCTGCGAAAGCCACCCATCATCCCCCTTGTGCTGACACAGCTCAGTCAGTAGCATGCTCCAGGATGCAGGTGGAGTTTATTCCCCTGAAGGAGGAGAGAATACAGAACAAGGAAGGGAATTGTTCCCCCTCATCAGCCTAGGTGCTCAGAGAATAAGCTGATCTGAAGCCATTTTCATCCTGTCTGAATTTGCCTAGGGACAGGGCATAATTATTTCTCTTAGAAAAAGAAATGACACTCCTCACTGGTGGATTTTCTCTGTAAAGCAGATGCTCCCATGCTGATCTGTGCCTTACTTTGAGGCTTCTTCCTCTAAATCTTCCTGTCTTCCAGCTCCATTCAAGTAGTACTCACCATTAAATGCTATTAGCCACGTTAACTCCTGCTTTTTCCATCATCTCACTCTGAACCTATGCAAGTCAAGGGAGCATGTAATTAGGTTCTGGAAGAATGTGGATCTGCTGTGTATGACACTATCCCCCTTGCTGGGATACTTTGTTGGCTATAACACATGGTTTTCACAGGGGTTGCATAATATTTTTAATATGTACTCTTGCAGATACTCGATTGACAGGAGCAGTGATCCGGGACGGTTCTTTTATGTCGACATTACATCAGGAGCACTGATGACTGCGAGACCTCTTGACCGGGAGGATATTTCTTGGCACAACATCACTGTGTTGGCCATGGAGCTGAGTAAGGAGAATGTAGACTGTACCTAGATTGAAGAGATGCAGTAGACAAAGCAGGCTGGGAGACCTGAATTCAGCAGTTCACATATTACTATGCACTGAGTGGGAAGCTGTATTAAGTGAATTACTCTTTTGACATCAACAAGCGAATACTGCATTTTATTTATTTTTTTATGCTCATTTTCACAGGGTGGTGGGAGGTATAGAGGATGGCAATTAAATGCAGAGTCCTTCTCTTGCAATTCATTAGCATTTCAGGGATTTATTTAAAATCCTTCCTGATGTGTTTCTGGCAGAGTCCTCTCACTTCAGAAGGGCTAAGCAGCTAAAGCAGACACTGCAAAGGCTGCCCAGCTGCTAGAGCTACCAGTTCTACCAGGGAGGATTGAGTGGTGCAGGGACTGGTAGGCAGCAGTGATCCCACACTGCTAGGTCACTAGTTGAAATCTGCTCTGGTTCAGCAGCAACTAAATGACATCGCCATCTGCTTGCTACATAAATAATTTGGGCCAGAGTGCTCTGGGATCTTCAAGTATGCTGAACTCGTTATGCTTTTGGGTTTTACAATGAGCTAAAACTCAGCTCAGGACTCATCTGTGCCAGCTATTTTTCAAGGCAACGAGAACAAGGAGATGCTCATTTCATAGTGTCAGTATGAAAAATTTAGCTGAGTTTGAAATACTCACAGATGTGAGCTTCATAAAGGAGCCTGGGATATATAAGCAAATAAAAGGTTCACCTGGTCTTCACCTGAAATCTCTTTGGTTCACATAGCTTTTGCTCAGGATCTCAGTTCATCTGTGAGGCAGCAGGTTTTCGGCAGCTTGGTGCCAATACCTGAGTCATTCCTCGTGTCTCAGAGAGCTTCCTGCACATCCATCCACATGCCAGGGATATGGGGCACTTTGAGAGGAAGAAAATTTCAACAAGCTTGCCCAAAATGCAGTCAGCCAAATTGAAAGCAGAGGGAATATTTCACAAGAGTTGGAGTGACTCTGCCATATATTTGCAGGCTGTTCCAGCACATGATGCCTTTCTGTGCCTTTTTTAAGTAGTGAGGGGGGTTGGTGAGACGATGGCATTCCACCCCCATCTATTTTGACACTACTTTTATTTTCAGCCACCAATGGCCATTACAATTCCATGAGTCTGTAAAAGCTGCCCCTGTAGCAGCATTTGAGGGTATGAGCAGTAGGAAGGCATGTCTTCCTTTGGTTCCCTTTCCATCAATCCTCTGCCAGTTTTGCTCTGTACATGTGCAGCACAATATTTTAATTTAGTGAATAGTTTCAAAAATGTCATAGCTGCGCACTCCTGAATAAAGCCCCTAATGCTAAAGGTTAGATCAATATTACTAAGATTGTAAATAGAGGTATTCATCTGCCACAATGATAGGTGTGTTAGCAAGATGTATGTGTGCATATGTGGGAAGCTGAAGGGTTACATTACAAATTAGGGAGAAACAACACAGTTTGAGTATTATCTCAATGACACAATGTGAGACATTATGGAATACAGTACATTAAGCATTTAAGAAAATTCCAGAGTTTATGAAAACTCTCTATTGTTTATATAATATGTAATTTCTTGCTATGAAGGGACATATATTTGGACATAAATGTAGAAAGTGCTACAGCTAAAAAGAAGATGAGAGTACTAATTCTAAAGAATTTTCTGGATGTTTGCACCTTTTCTGACCCCTAAATATTTTTTTTATTTCTGATTAGAGTTTCATTTTATCATTAAATAAGGGGAAAAAAGATGATTTGGGGCAGACAAGCGCAGTAAGAAAAACAAATTATTCTGTAGCGACTTAGTTTGGAATTTGTGAAGATATGTGAAATGATGTACGGATTTACTGGCAAAGAAAGCTAATGAACCAGTGGGACAGAAACATCACAAATGATGTCATGCAGAATGTAAAATTTTCATTGCAATTTTAAGCTTCACTGAAAGCTTTTCTGTACAATTTCATGTGTTGTTACATTTTAAACCCCTCTGTACAAAGTATCAAAGACTTGACACTATTTTTGAGTTCAAGGAACATAAATTCTGAGCAAAAGCATATCTGAACTGGAGAACTGCCATTTTTAACAAGTTCTAAATAACAAGTCTATCCTTAAAACAGTACCTTCTTATTCATATCATCAGTAGGGAGGTTCGGCAAACAGTATTGCCAAGTTGAAGGGCAATAAAAAATAAGGGGCATTGTCTAAAACTTTTGTTGTAGAAATAGTTCATCAGACTGAACCAGGTTGAAGTCTTTTATAGAACTTGTTTGTTTGTAAAATATGGGATTAGATGGGAAGCCATGCTAGACAGAGAGCAGCATTTGCAGCATCACTCTGAGTCACACAATACCCAAGTCACCCCAGTTCCCAACTGGGAAAATGTGATTAAACACAAGCTAGTAGTGGGAAACCTGTTTTACCTCTTGAGCAGAGCAAGGAGCAGCCTCTTCCCCTTCCCATATATTGCCTTTCTTTGCATTGTACCTTCTTCTTCCAGATAACCCCTCGCAGGTGGGCAGCGTCTCTGTGACGGTGAAAGTCCTGGATGTGAACGATAACGCACCAGAGTTTGCAAGATTTTATGAAGCTTTTGTTTGTGAAAATGCCAAAGCAGGCCAGGTGAGAAATGTTTGTAACACCAGGGGTTGGGGAAGAGATGCTGTCCTACACGGACATGCCAGAAAGGGTGAGTGTTGGAAAGAGAGCTCAGCTACCCACATGTTTTACCTGAACTCTCAGCAGCAGCCATCTGCACTTCATTCCAAAGGCAAGCATATCACACTGGAAGGAGCATCTCTTTTGTTTCTCCCACATCCCTTTATTCTCCCACAGTAGTTTCTAAGCTCACTGCACAATACATTTCATAGCTGAAATAAAGCCTTCCCTCAGGTATGTGCCAGCAGGCAAACACCCAGCGTGTCCTGTAACAGCATCAAAGAGAGGAGAAATGTTATGAGAAGTGCCACAGAATCAGTCCAGGCCATGTGTGACAGACAAGACTTACTATTAAATGTTTTAAGAGCCTTAAGCACACCTGGACTTACGGGAGCTGGACGTAATTTACTACATCAGGCTCAAAGGGGTGCCAAGCAGAATATGTTCTGCTGTGAAGTGGAGATGACAGAGAGTCAAAAGCAGCACAAGACTCCTGTTCCACCCACTCTAAACCAGCACTTTCAAGCAAGTGGCGAAGACTCTTTGCTCCTCTCCCTTCCAAAACCCCATCCAAGCCCTTGAACAAGGTCTCCAGTGACAGAGATGAGCATGAGCTCCCCGTCACTGGACCTGGTGCAAGCTCTACTGCTGATTGTTTGTGGGGAGCCTCCTCTTGTTCCACCACCAGGATCACGGTGGGGACTGGTGCCTCCTAATGCAAAGCTGGCTAGCTTAAACTACTTTAAACACATAGACACACATCTCATGATCTGCGAAGGAAAAATTATGCAAGTAATATCACTGTGCGTTTGCTGAAGCTTCTCCCAGCTGTGTGAAGCAGAGTGAAATAGCTACTCACTGCTGGGTTAACTGTTCTTACAACTATCATATATAGGATATTTTCATCTCACTAATTTACAGAGGTTCTTCATAATATCAGCAATAGAAATTATTGCCTAGACCTTTTTTCCTGGTTTTGAAGGGTGAGTGTTCTAAGTAATAAGCTTTCTTAGCTCATTATTATTATGAATGCTAATTTGGACTACTTTCTTCAGCAGAGAAAACTAAATTCTATTGCCAAGTTTAAAAAGTTCTGAAATCACTTTTAAGTTTGTGAGTAAGACTTTATGGGTCTGACAATTGCCTTTGAATCCCAAAATTTCAAGTTAAAAAATCCAGATGTAGATTTATTCCTTGTCCAAAAAGATGCCAGATTGTTTATTTGGACAGAGCTCATTGTGCTTCAAGCTGTTAGACCTACTTTACAAAGCCTTTATAGGTAAAGTAACAAATCTCTTTCTGGATTTAGCATTGTCTTAGTTTCTTTAGTTTGGTCTTATTTATTGCATATGCAGAGTTTCTGCATGGTTGGCTTTTATCTCTTTTCCACTGACATCTTGGGAAGAATTTTATTGATTTAAAATTAAAAGAGTGGTAAAATAATCAACCTGAAATCCTTTTCTACCTGCATAATGAAGCTGAAAGTAAGCATGGGCTGTCTTAGAAGCTCTCTAATGCACAATGAATCTTCTGAAAAACATGGGCCCCCAAAAGACAAAACGAAATGTGCAACAGAAGATAGGGATGCGTGAAAGTGCCTGTAATTTCAAGCAAACTGAATATCTCCTCCTTTGTTTAAAAGTGATGTGCATGACCACAGCAAAACAGATGAAGCCTGCAAGGTTTTGAGTTTCCTCTTGAAAGAAGATTGTATCTCTGGAAGACAATTTTGTTCAAATGCTCCTGTTGCTTATATTTATAGATATAAAATATGTTATCTGTTTGAGTGTTTGTTTAAATTATAAATATTTTGCTTCTCACCTGTTTCTACTTTTCTCTTGTGTTCTGTAGCTGATCCAGACAGTGAGTGCCATGGACAGGGATGACCCACAAGAGGGTCAGCACTTCTACTACAGCCTGGCTCCAGAGGCAGCCAACAACCCCAACTTTACTCTAAGGGACAATCAAGGTAATCAGAGTGGACACAGACAGTTAGCTACTCTAATTTCTAATGCCTGAGTTTGACTTGAGAAGCTGTGACTTACAGTGGGTGATAAGACTGCCATTTCAAATAATACTAAGTGACACCTGCTCCTTAAAGGCAGTAGTAAAATGACATATTACTTAATACACTTGAAGGTTATATGATATTTTCTTCTCTATAAATATTCTCTAGCAATAGGCCCCTTTTTCTTTTTCAAGGAAATGTGCCAGTGTTTTGTGCAAATTCAGGTCTTTTGGTCAGGCTGCAGGCATCTCGGATTATCGGAGTGGAAATTGCATTCACTCAAAAGGAGATGCTTAAAGGTAGGATAGTAACTGGAACTAGGAGACAAATCTGAAGGGAATTACATTGCTCATTTTTTGTACTCTTCATGTTTTCTCCCAGGCACAGAAAAAGAGAAGGTTTTTGTACTGTTCCAGTCTTCTCCCCCAAGCATTTTTCCTTCTCCTTGCACGTCCTCATTTCCCTAGAGAAGAGAGGGGAGTAGGGAGGACTTGCAGAGCCTTAGGGGGATAACTTGGCATACAGCTAAAGGTCTGTGTAAGATGACCTAAGTAGAAACTGAAACACCAGTGGGAAGACTCATGGCAAATCACTGGCATTTGAATATTCTAACCAGTGGAATTTGATTCTTTTGGGAAAGCTTTGGAGGTTTTGGAGCCTGCAGGAAAGTCCTGCCGTAGCAGGCCTTTGCATGACTGCTGTTGATAGATGATCTCCATGGGCAGACAAGGGTGCTAAAATCTGGTCCACAGTAGCCTTCATTAGAAAAGAGGGATGACCTTGAGTGACCTGGTGCAGAGCTTTGAGGGTCAGTATTCAGGGGCTGGGTTTCAGTAGGAGTTTAGTGTGCAAAGTACCACAAATCAGCAAGCGATTCCAGAAAAAATGGGGAGAAAGACTGGCCACCTGCAGCAACCACGGCCAGCCTCCAAGCCCACCCTTGCTCCCACACTTGCCTACTTGTCACACTTACTTCCATTAGCCCCCATCTGGGCCTCTCCAGGCATATGAAAGAGCAACACAGAGCCTTATAAAGAAGCCTGTGCCTTCACTAACCAAACAAGCCTTAAAACCTGCTACTTGCTGTCTCTGGAGCCCTCCTACACAGCATGCTAATGCTCTTTTATCCTAAAAGCATTTTTTCTACAGTGTCCCTGAAGCCTCCCCCCACAATTTCTTGCATCTTTTTCCCCTTGTCTCTTTTATATTTGAGTATATATTGCCAAAATAAATGAATAAATATAACACAACTATTGCTAAAGCATTTGGCAAACCAAGCTCATTTCATCCTCAAGGCATTGTTCTAAAAAAAGAAACTCACAAAATTCCCAGCATCAGATGCACTTTTTTTGTCTAAGGCAATACTTGCAATAATTTATAGTGACAGCAGTGACTGAATGGCTGTACCTCCCACTCTCTATAAAAAGCCAGTTTTCCATATATATATATATATATATATATATCACAAGAAGCTTAGGGTACTATTAGTTACTAATTTGAAATAAAAATGTTAGGTATCAAACCACTGACTATTTGTATTATCCACATTTTGGTCACCACAGTATAAGAAGCACATTAAACCATTAAACTATTAGAGACCATCCAAAGGAGGGCCACAGGGATGGTGAAGGGTTTGAGGGGGACCTGTGTGAGGAGCAGGTGGGATCACTTGGTCTGTTCAGCCTGGAGGAGACTGAGGGGAGAGCTCATCAGAGTCTATAATTTCCTTGTGAGGGAAAGCAGAGGGGCAGGTACTGATCTCTTTGGTCATCAGTGACAGGATTCTACACAACAGCATGAAACAGAGTCGGGGGGTTTAGGTTGGATATGAGGAAGAGGTTTTTCACTCAGAGGGTGGCTGAGCACTGGAAAGGCTCCCAGAGAAGTGGTCACAGCACCAAACCTGTCTCAGTTCAAGGAGCATTTGGACAATGCTCTCAGGCACATGGTGTGACTCTTGGGGTGTCCTCTTCAGGGCCAGGAGTTGGACTCGATGATCCTGGTGGGTCCACTACAATTCAGCATATTCTATGATTCTATGATTAAGGGTTTATTTACTGCCTCAGCAATTTGGAGTGCTGTAGTCATTTCAGTAAAAGTAATTTATGCTTATATTTTCATCTCAGGGCCACTAAGAACTATATAAATCATATAACTTAGGCACAGAGGGGTAGCTATACTGTTTGTCACACAGTGGCTAGACAAGAGACAGAGCTCACTTTGCTAGTCACAGCCTGTGCCTGTAAACACGAGACAGGAATGCTTCCCAGGCTGTGGGAAGGCGCTGTTAAGTGTTAAGATTAGCAATTGTGCTGATTACTTGGTTGTCCAATATAGCAATAAGAGAAACTGCAAGACGTGTAGCCTTCTTGGCAACAATTAAAACCTTGATTTATACTGAGCAACAGATAGATCACAGTTTGCATTCTGATGAGCTGTTTTACATATTTTTTTGGCCCTTGTAATTGTAGTCTCTGAGAACTTCTTCAGTCTATTCATTCTCTGCATATCTTCAGCAGACAGAGAAATCCTATTGTTCTCCTTTAGAGATGGGAATCTGGGGCAGGGAGAAATTAAGCTACTTACACACCGGTTCTCTTTGTGTTCAGTAAAATCAGTGAGAGATAGACATGTTAAGTAGCTGCAATGATCTGGGCACAAATGGCTTCTGAAGGCTTTGTAGGATATTTGTGATGAAGCAGGGGATTGAGCTAGAGCCTCCCATCTCTTCAGTGTCTGCTATGGGGCATTGACAAACAATCTTCCCACACTTCTAAGTCCAGGTGAGACTCTGCTGGGAAAAAGTCAGAAAGAGAGGCTTGCTGTTAGGATGGGATGAACAACAAAATAAGCTTACTGCATTTCCAGATTAAACTCTGAGCTGATCTTCTATTGAACCTTAATCACTGCCCTCCATCTTTGGGAACCAGGAACTGATGAAGAGAGAAGATTTTTTAATGGGTGCACAATCAGGATCAGTCATACCCCCACCAGGCCTGTTATTGGAAGCCTCTGGCAGTCCTCTGCATTGCAATTAAATTTGTCCTAGGAAAATTTTTAGCTATTTCTGCCTTCCCTAAAACTGTGGTCTATTTCACTCATGTAAGCAGTGAGCTGAAAATCTTCAAGAAAAGGTGTGACTCTTTCCCCAGCCCTGTGGTGTCTGGATTGCCTGCTTCCTTGTGCTCTTCATCCCACTCCTGGTGAAATATTTCTTTATATTAATCCTAACTCTTCATAATTATTACAATCAGTTCTTAAAGACTAACAGAATTTTCAGGCTAATCATCCCCAGTTTTTCTGCAGTTGCATACAGAAAGAAATCAAGCCATTCTTGTGAGAAGAGCAGGGGTTAGCTCTGATCTCAAGGTTGGGACCTAGACTGTGGTTAATTCCCCTGACCTCTCCAGAGAGGTACATCACTTCCAGTGAGGCAGAAAACTGCAGGAAGATGGTGCTCCATGGCTTGTTCTCACAACCACATGAAGACACCAGCCTGCATTCCTGTGGGAAATTCAGTTTTCACACAAATGTGTGACCAGCCATGCTGCAATCTTCAGCATCTGTGCTCAGTGTTGTAGCTAAGTGCTGCCATCCAGCCCTCTATGAGCCAAAGATGCTGTGTTGGAAGCTATCATGAGAAATATTGTGCATTCTTATCATGCCTGCTTTTTTTTTTTATATATATAATGGGGCTTTCTTGTCCTTGTAAGCCCTCTTCTTTTGATGGCTGGGGATTAGCTGACATCAAATTTGGAAGAAAATTGTGTATTCCAGTTTCTGCCATGCTGCATCACATTCCAGCATGTCCTTTGTGCTGCACTAGCACGTCAAATCACATTGGCCTTTGATGAGTCACACAACAAGCTTTGGCACCAGTCTATTTCAGTTGCAGAGTACCAGGTAGAACAATTCTTTAGGGATGATTTGGATGCATGCCTAATATAAAGCAAAATGAAACAAAAGGCCCAAAATGTAATGCTGAGAGTTATAAAGATAATTTTATCACCAAGAACATTTAAGACTTGGATGATATGGTCAGCACATCACAGCAGAAGGTATATATACATATATATCTTTCAATATTAGATTATAGAAACTTGGTTTGGGCCTGAAAAAAGAATGATTAAAAACCCTTGAGACTTCTCACTAGCTGATTTTGCACAGCTTCTGTCAGGTTTACTGCCTGTGGCTTCTTTTACAGGCAAAGTATGACCAGCTCAGAATAATTAATCTTTTTCCCCTCCCAAAGAGCAATTTCACATGGAATGAAGGTTTGCTGTCACCTGAATAGAATTTCTGACTTCTATTGTAAATCAGTTGTAAGAGAGTCTATTGTAAGAGAGCAAATCTTTCACCCAGGAAAGAGAAAAACAACCAAATTACTACAATTAGGATGACTCAAGTATTTTCATTGACATAGCATAAATGCAGGCACTTTGCCACTTTCTGCCCTTTGGGCTGCTTTTTCTCATGCTAAAACTGGCCCAGTGATGGAAAGATGTGGTATTAATAGCTGCGGAGCACATATAGAGGGGCCATGAACAGCCCAAGGGAGAGAAAGCACTTGTCTGTGCCCCAGGAGAGAGAAGGGAAAGGTTTGAGCAGGCAAGGGCTCCCGTCCACAGCACTCCCCTTGCCCAGGAGCCATGGGAGGCACAGGGTACTGCTCTCTGATTTGGGTTTTGGGACACATTCCTGAATCATAGAATCATTTAGGTTGGAAAACACCTCAAAATGATTGAGTACCTCCAGAATCATGGAGTCCAGCTGTTAATCTAACACTGCCAAATCCACCACTAAACCACAGCCCTAAGTGCCCCATCGACACATCTTTTGAATGTCTCCAGGGGTAGTGACTCAACCATTTCCCTGGACAGCCTTTTCCAATGCCTGACCATCCATTCCGTAAAGAAATTTTTCCTAATATCCCAACTTGCCCTGACACAACTTGAGGCCGTTTCCTCTTGTCCTATTGCTTGTTACTAGGAAGAGACCTATCTGTGTTTGTCCATATCAACTGCACATACTCAGAGCTGCACAGCATATCAGAGGTGAAATCAGTAAACACTGACACACAACCACTTTTAAGCAACTTTGGGATTTCATCTTGCACTTGGTGGTTTTCCCTCAAAGCTCCAGCTCTTGGGATCACATGATTTAACAAGACACTACAATTTCACTATGTATTTGCATGCAGACATGGAGCACACTTCAGAATTTTATGCTTTCAGAGTAAAAGCTTGAAATATCATCAATGTGCAAGAAAAAAGACCGCGAGTTTCTTTTTAAAAACATGTCACAAATTTAAATTAATCTCACTAATCTCACAATTAGTTCCACAAACTCTGGAACCTGACATCTCAATACTTAGGTGTGCCTGTAGTATCTGATGCCATAAGATTTGCAGCACAGAGTATGTAACTTGGAGCATAATTTAAGTCTAGGAGACAAGTCCAGCGAGTCTAGCTTGAGTTTGCATATATTCCGTAGTTGGCTGTATATGACACTCCTGATTTCACTTCTAAAAGCCATCAAATCATTTCTGGTGTCTAGACTACAGTAGATAATATAGCTGAATTTATCTGCATGTAACCTGAGTCTCTACACTGAAAAAAAAAATCAACCAAGATTTAAATTTTAGCAGCAAGTGGACAGAGAAATAATAAGGAAATAGAACACTTCTATGTTCATATTTTAGGTTTTTTTAACAGTCTACTTGTGATCAGAAGGTTTCTTGCCATTTCTAGGCAGCAGTTCCATTGTGCCAAGCCACCTGGCAATAGCTGATCAGCACCCTGCATTTTCAAGCATAGCAAATGTACATTGGTACCAACCTGGAGATGCAGATGGCCATACTGTGTGACCTCTTTTGAACCAAGGGAACAGGAAACAAAACTAAGTAGTAAAAGAAACTGCACAAAGATCATCTCCCAAAAAATGCCACAGTATTAGTGCACAGAATCAGGGCTTGTAGGTCTGCCAAAGTGAAAAAGTACCTGTGTTCCCCATTTATCTTTGCTGGCTGATGCAGACATGTTTGTAAGAAAGGACAGTTTTCATGGAAGTTCCTTTAGACTCCTTGGTGAGCCAGATCCCATTGGAGACATTCAGTCTTGCACTTTCCAAAAGTCTCTGGAGCCAAAAGGCTTAAAAGTCAGCACTGACAAAATTAAAACTCATCTCCAAAGAGTTTTGCCTTGGCATCATGACATGAGATTTGAGAACAACTTCCTGAATTATTTCTCATTTGGAAACTTTCTAATTAGGAAACTTGGTGCACAGTCTGAGGAATTTGAGGGAGGAGATAGACAGGAATTCAAATGACACTGGTAAATTTTGACATTTTAAAAAACATGTTGACTATGAAGGAAAAATCCCCAAAGGTAGGAATTTCCCTTGAAATGGCCAACAGCAACTGGCTGTTTTACTATGGTTTTTTTCAGCAGCATCATTTTGATTCCTTTTGATTTAAGTTCTGATAAAAAACAGGCAGTCACACTAAATGAAGCAGAGTGGTCAAGTCAAAGCAGAATAATTCTGACAATGATGACACGAAGCATTCTGACTTTTTTCAATGGCAGAAGTACAAATGAAATGGCATGTATTTCATGGAAAAAAATGATTAGTTGCAAATTTTCAACTCTCTGCTACTTTAGGATAGCAAGCTGTTTTTTTCCTTTGTCTCCTTGTTGCCTCAAGCAGATGACCATGCCATGTATCAAAAAACACAGAGTACCATAATGTGTCCACAAGGGTTATATGCCAGCGTCTCCAAAATGGTGGCAGCATTTGAGGGCTAGAAAAGCTGCTGAGCATAAGCAAACAGGGACAAGAAGTTGCCTTCAACTGCTCATTTTTGTCTTGCCTTCTGTAAGCTCTCTTAGCTAAATCTGAAGACTGAGTTTGCTCTGGGCATCCTTTATTAGAAGGGGTAAAGGCAACTCCTAAGGTGTGTATGCCTCTCAGATTTGGAGCTATGGTCTGAGAAGATACTGGAATAGGGGAAGCAAAGGCAAAATGATTAGTGATGAACCAATTTTAAAAAAAAAGAAAAAAAAGACGAGAGAAGAAAAAAATGGGTGTGAATCTAGGGCTGGTTTTTTACACATTCCTTCTGTGCTGAATATATTTGCTCTGCATATAAGCTGTTCTCTCTGTTTATTTTCTTCATCTAGACAACACAGCGTGGATTTTGACAAGGCGCTCTGGCTTCAGACAGCAGGAGCAGAGCACCTTTTACCTGCCCATCCTGATCAGCGACAACGGGCGCCCAGTGCTGAGCAGCACGGGCACGCTGACCGTGCACGTGTGCAGCTGCGATGAGGAGGGCATGGTGATGTCCTGCAACGCCGAGGCCTATGTCCTTCCCGTCAGCCTGAGCAGAGGGGCACTCATTGCCATCCTCGCCTGCATCTTTGTTCTGCTAGGTAAAGCCCTCACTTCTTTTTCTTGGGAGGGACAGGCTTTTCGGTTCTTGCCAGGGCATTGCTGGTCCACCAAAGGTGAAGGACCCAGACACACAAACACATCTGTGTATGTGTATATGTACACATACACATACCTAAAGGGCCAAATCAAGGACCAGATGGTGTAGTCAGCTGCATACAGCTTCAGACTCTGGACTGTAGGAATGGGGGAGGACTACAGCCTGCAAATATTTCTGCCAGATGCCCAAAGTGCTAGGGTGTCTGATATGGCCATGCTTTCCTGCAAGGGTATGGCAGTGGGAAGTACTGAGAGTTGTGGCTGGGGCCAAGTTAGTTTCTCATCCTGCTCCCCCAGGAAACAGTAGTGGTAAGCTCAGGTCTATTTCTTGTCTTTTGCAGAAGGATATCCCCACCTCCATCCTTTCTCCTTGAGGCACGGCATTTAAATGGTGTCTGTGCTGCAGTAAAGGAGCTGACCATTTTGCATGAGTTCTGTCTTCACAATTAAATTTCATATTTTCCTTGTCTGGACATTCCATGTCCTCTGTTAGCTGTTGGTATCAAAAGAACTTCAGTTCCCTTGTTCACTCTTTCAAATCATGAGACACTAGTTCAAAACACTCATTCCCTGAAATTTCAGGGGATGCAGTTTGAGAAGCAGTGTAGTAAGATACAGGAAAGATTCTTTAAAAGTGCCTCAATTCTGGCTCTTCAAAGGAGCCTAGATACCTCAGTTCAAAATTTCAGTATTCAGAATCTTTGCTGGGTTCTAGCTCTGGCAATAGTCACCAAGTGATGGCACATTTTCAGTAGCAAAGGGGTCTGGTGCCTGTATGACTGCTTCTCCCCATGCTAATAAACATGGTGAGGGTGAGGAGCACCAGCATTACAGCACTGCAGGAGGCTTGCAGACAAACGAAAAATTCCTTGGAGCAGACTAAAGGGCTAGCTCTGCGTTTTGCTGTGTAGGCAGACATATCACTGTGGTGCCTTAGCACCATCCATCTCTGTCACATGCAGTGGCCAGCCCAAGAGGCATTCCTGAAGCAGGCTGCAAAACCCACCCACAGAGCAGAAAACAAAATATGTCTATGGAACTATGAGATATAAGCTGCTGCAGATAAACTGTTACTGACCTCTGAGCTGGCCAGCTTAAAAGTGGCAAGCACCATGGGATATACATGTCCTAAGTGTCACTAAGAGTTAAGAATTAAGGTGAGAAAAGGGACAAATTAGCAGGACCTCAAACTACTAATTTTGATTGGGGAGTGAGAGAGAGAGAGATTTGCAAACACTGTAGCTGTTTAAATCCAAGGGGCTGGTTGGATTTAAAGGCTTGCCCAGGGGAAAGTAGGGCAGAGGAAAATCTGAAGCCCTGGCAAGATCTGCCTCATTGCTGACAGCCCTGTGTCTTACTTGGCTCCCGCAGTGTTGGTGCTCCTCATTCTCTCCATGCGGCGCCAGCGGAAGCAGCCGTACATCATCGACGAGGAGGAGAACATCCACGAGAACATCGTCAGGTACGATGACGAGGGCGGCGGGGAGGAGGACACGGAGGCCTTCAACATCGCTGCCATGTGGAACCCACGGGAGGCCCAGCTGGTGGTGAAGAACCGGCAGGACATGCTCCCTGAAATAGAGAGCCTCTCCCGATACGTGCCTCAGGCGTGCGTCATGGACAACAACGTCCACAACTACGTGCTCGCCAAGCTGTACGAAGCTGACATGGACCTGTGGGCACCTCCCTTCGACTCCCTGCAGACGTACATGTTTGAAGGGAACGGCTCAGTGGCGGAGTCGCTCAGCTCCTTACAGTCCGTGACCACAGACTCAGACCAGAGCTATGACTACCTGACGGACTGGGGGCCGCGCTTCAAGAAGCTGGCCGAGATGTACGGGGCCACAGACAGCAGCGGGGCCCTGTGGTAACAGACGAGGAATGGCAGAGGGCTTTCCATGTGAAACGGTGTCCGGTTCGGTCCATTCTCATCAGATGCTTCCATGGACATGGGTGAGGCCTCATAAAAAAATAGCAATACGGTGCTTGGATGAGAATGGGAAGAAGGGTGCGAATGAAGGTCTCTCTGGATCAGCTTTACTCAGTTAAGTTAAGTCACATTTTCGAAACTATGAGAAACAGAAGGAAGGAAGTTTTTTCGTGTTTTTTACAGCAAAATTGGAGAGCTCCGCACCTGGAATATAATGACATTGCTCTCCCTCTCTCTTCCTTTCTCTCCCCTTTGTACACGGCAGCTTACTGAGCTCTATACATCAGGGTTCAAAGATCTGTAAACTCCAACTGTAATCTCCAACTCACTGAGAAATTGTCACCGCAGAAGAGTTGTTCCCCACTGGTTATTTTTTCCCCATTAAAAAGGAAAAGAATTGCTTGCTAACAAGAGGAAAAAAAATCTGCAAAGCAGAAAATTGAAACTGGAATCTCAGAGGGCTCCTTGTAAACTAAACTTCTCCCTCTGTTGCTAACAGAGTTCTTTTTTAATCCTTTAGAAACAAGGCTGAGGTTGGGTTTTTTTTCCCACGTGACTGAGAGGGCTGGGGAAGAGGCTTTGAATTTCTGCTCTAGTTTAATGGCTGATCTGTGAGTCATTGGCGTTAACACTAATCCATCTCCTATCAAGTTTGTGTAAATTTATTCTTGACTCTTTAAAACTATGACTCTGCTAAACTGCTGAGAACAAAACCAGAAAATCTGCCTCTTTTGCACTGTAGATGTCTCTTCCATGTGCCAAATGTGAAGATTAGATTCTACCAATGAAAGCCAAATAAATTTTAAAATAAGAAAAAGCTATATTTGGTAACTACATGGGTTAGATGGGCTTTCCTAATCTGTGTGAGGTCAATCCAAGGGATGTTTACATACTGTAGATAACCTACTTGAACAAATGCAGTATTATAGACCAATAAATGGATGTAAGAAAATTACATGTATAAGTTTTGTATATTTGTTAATTTTGGTAATAAATATGATGTACTGCATACAGTACAGTACCTTAGCACCTCTTTTAATAAAAGTTAAACAGAAGGGGAAGTCTGATGGCAATTTATTGACTACTTTGCACACAGCAGTTAGTGCTTATCTGCAGCTTTACATGCCTTGAGCATCAAGAAAAAATGGTTCATCAGCATCGTGTCAAGGAAACAAGGCTTCAGTTTGCAGAATCGAGCAGATTGTCTGCTTCTTTTATCATTGTTCACTTGGACATTGCCCTTAGCAGTGAATCAGCCCAAGAACGGCCCACCAGACTAGTTACTTTTCTATTCGAATCATGCTGAAGTCAAAAGAAAGTCCTGCCTGATTTTTTTGAAGCATTAAGGCTGGGGCATTGATAGGCTTGGAAACCAGTTACACAGCCCTGACAGTCTCATGCCTTCAAAGACATGAGAGACTGTAAGATGAAATATCTATATATCCTCACTCTGCAGTCAGTTTTGCACCTGGATCATCTCTTGTTTGCATGTGTAAATGAGAAGAGCTAGGGAAATTACACCAATGCAACTTTCATGGAAAGTGGCGAAGGGCCTCTGAAAGCAGAGCAGCCTGCAATGGAATTTGCAGGTTTATTTCTAGCTAAGGAATTTCTACACCTCAAGTTGCCCAGAAAATAGCTCTGCACACACAACCACCCACTTACCACACTTTTACTATGAGCATGCCATGTTCAGTTCCTGTTAGTGATGTGCACAAAACTTTGCGGTCTCTACTTAGCCTAATCTTATGTTGTACCAATTTAAGACAGGAGCCTTGTTTCCATAGACTCATACAAAGTCATGCATCCCTGGAGAGCCATGCACCCACTTAGGAAAAAAGGTTTTAGTGACTTTCATCTGACATGATGTAAATCTGTGCCTTCACAAACATAATATGCCATGGGTTCTGCTTACCACCTGAACACGCTTTACTCCATTGCAGAAAAAGCACTGAAAATTATTTGATAATGATTCTTTTATTCATACCTTATCACTCACCCTCATCTGTCATATTGATTTTTAAACACTAGACTAGAGCTACAGCCATCATGATCGAGGAAGTGGTGTAATGGACACAAAGCTGCTGTTGAGACTCTGAGTTTCCTTACCTACTGCCACCAACAGATAGCACAGAACACAGGCAGGAGGATATCTATTCTACCACTTCCCTGTCTGATTTAAATGTCAGTTTTATATATTTTAAGCCGATGTCTCTTTCTTCTTAAAGCCCCGACTGTTAAGGCTCTGCAACCTTTCCAGGCAGTTTTCCACCGCATCAGTATACTCCGCACTGAAAGCCTTCCATGGGAAGTATGAGGCATATACCCCTTGCAGCCACACAAGCCTGCAACGCACATAGATGACTTTGTCTCTCCACAGAGCTACGGTTTGGTATTTCCCGACCATTACTGTCTCTCCCTGTACTCACAGCTACAGTAACAAAAAAGCCCCTAGATTGTTCTTCATGTCCTGATACCATGATGGTTTAATTCTCCTACTGTAGGCAGAGTGGGAGGATGCCATGTAAAAGTACAGTCCAATATCATACTGCCTTAAACCTTCTGCATTTACTTAGAGTTTTCCCAGGATGAGCTACTTCACGGCCTGTTTTGACTCCACAGAAGCCCCCAGAAGTGGTCTCTGCAAGACAGGCCATGCAGCAGCCAGGACCAGCTTCCCAGGCTGTGTATCCCTCCATGTGGGATACCAGCAGCCCTTTTGCTAGGGGCTTGTGCTCATGCCACAGGAGAATTTTTAACCCACCTTCCTAAGCTGCATGTCACTGTTAGGCTCTCTGATTGTCCTCAGGTTTGCCTCAACTTGTGAGCACAGTCAATAGCTGCACAGCTTGGTGCTGTGACACTTACCAGCTGGTGTTTAGTAGGCACTTGGCAGCCTGGCACTTTTTTTTTTCCATTTTATGGAACAGGTGACAGTGTTTCTGCAGTCTATGAAATTTCTATGCCAACAACCAACACTTGCATCTATCACACTGCCACAAACAAAACTGAAGAACCCTCTGGTCTTGCTAATGAGATTTTAAAAGGATCCATTTCCAGACACATCAGGGCTCAGCAGGTCCAGAGCAGAAGAGGAGACTCCAAGCCCAAAGGAAATGCACAGTGCTGTCAGTGAAACATGTACGCTGCTCACACAGTCCTCAGCCTCCTGCTCAAGGCTTGGCCGTGTGCATGACCATTTGCAGCATTACCTCAAACCTGCTCATGGTTTACAGCCAGGGAGCTCCGCCTGCCATGGAGGAGGGACTGGGCTGTGCCACACCACCAGACATCTCCAAGGGACAGTCCCAGTCCTGCGTGGCACCCACACTCTATCCACTGCTCTGCCCTGATTGTAAGTGTAGAAATGTCAGAGGGCAGGATAAGGTCCCCGTGTGCCCTCACCAATGTCCCCAGTCCCCCTGTGCTCCAAGGTTGGTGTGAGGGCATAGAGCTTTTACCACTATTCATTTCAGTTTGTTCCTCTAATGACATTTTTTCCACAACTGCCAGTTCTCAGCGAAAAACAAAAGGACTTACCATCCAGGAACAATCCCCTAATCTCATCTGTGGCTGCAAATTAGTGGTTCAGAGGAAAAAATAACAGAGCGTGCAAGCCATTTTACTAATTTCAGCCACTTAAAAATTGAGCATATGGGCTAAGCAATCCATCTAAACTCTCTCTCTAAATAAGGGAGTAAGACAAAGAGTGATTCATTCCCCCCATCCTGGCCATCTGTATGAAGCTATGGCCCCCTGGAGCTGCATCCCTCTCAGTTAATGGCCTGGCCTCTAGGGATTCATCCCTGCTGCTCAGAGTCTGGCCTTAGGCATGACATTCTCAAGCCCTCTGCTCTACATTTGGTGGGCAAACACTACAGTCTCTGATGTTTTCCTTTCCTTTTCCTACCACCCATCTCTGTCTTGTCCAGGTAAGTTGCATGACCTGGCACTCGTATTCTGCACTGGTCCTCACAGCTAGGCTCTGAGTAGCGGTGTTCTTTAAGCCGTCTGTCAAGGACTCCACACCTCTTCAGAGCAAAATATAGAACTCAAGAATGCACAGAAAGAGTTAACATCATGCTTTCTAGTGTAAATTTTCTTGCAACGCTGCCTGTCATTTGCTGCTGCATTGCCCATTTATCCAGCTTTATTAGGGCCCTCTTGATTTTGTCATTTCTCCTCCAGCTTTTATTGCTCTTAATCATGTTATGTTACCATCACATTTGTTGCCTAAAATTCCCTTTTAGACCATTCATTAAAGCCAAAAGTGACACAAGTCCTTGGGGGACCCAGAAGTTATATTTTGATCACCTTGAAATATGATTTATTAGCCTGTGCCAGTATTTTTCTAAATTTCTACATAGCACAAGCTAGAATCTGCTGTCTGAGCACAGCTCCCCAGAACCATCAAACTGGAGGGATGGATGTGTCCCAGAGGTCCATTCTGCATATGCATGACATCTTACTTGTCCTGGCCGTGAGTAAGAGAAAGGAGGCCTATAAAAGAGGCACAAGTGATACCTTACAGATCCCAGAAAAGATCTGACCTGGACAAATGCAAAGTTGAGGAGATTCAGTTGCTTTTGCATTTGGGCCGCCAGGGTCTCACAATTAAGATCACCTTGGTTTATGCCAGCTTAGCTCTCGGTTAGATCAAACCCAGGAGAGAAGGTAGGCTCAATAACAAGTGAGGACAGCACGTGAGGAAAGCCATAGTGCTGCGAGCTAATTGTGTTGCTGCTCTCCCTCCTCCTGTGGGTCAGGGTGTGAGACAGCCCATTCCATCCTGCTCAAGGAATAGCCTTTAGTGTATTGTCGCCGCACAAAGCTGGTAAAAACAGGTAGTGGATCTGTCCAAGACATGCTAAATTGTGCCTGCTGAGATGTGCAGCAATCAGAAGAGGAGGAGCTGCATTTCACTCAGCTGTGCCCTGTCGCTCTCACAGCAATGCATATGCCATCAGAGTGCTCCGAGACAGCCACTGCTGCACAACAGCTGTATCACCTAAGGGATTCGTTCTCATGCATAAAGGTCAGTGATTTGCCTCTCATTTGGACTGTAATGCAGTAATAATCTGTATCAGTGCGTCCTGTTTAAACAGACAGGAAAATCAGCAGACGGCAGTGAAACTGAGGTGGAGTCAGAGCTGGGATCCAAGGAAAGCAGTAGGAGCTGGGGAGCCTCACTGTCAAACCAAGACTTTAGGGACAGATTTTCTGTTTTGCTTTCTTATATAAACATTCTGAAGACCTTGCCCACACTGACATGCAAGATATTCTGCTGTTGACCTCAGAGGTGGCATATCAGGCCACCTGCATCACTGACTCTGAGCAGAAGCAACAGTGCAATGTTAATTCTGTATTTCCCAACAGACATTAGAGTAATATGGTGGAGGAGATAGAAGAGAGTCACTTCATAATGACTGTAAAAAATCATGTGTTTTTTTTAAGAGCTGATGTAGGAAACAGTACACTGTCTGAATATCATTTTCAGACCTCATTTGTTATTAAGCTCACCCTTAGGGAATAGACGTCTTGGGAAATGTGAATTTTCAAATTCACATCTTAATATCTATAGGCTGGTTCCATGATGACTGATTCTATAATTTTTTCCCAAAGGTGCACAAGCTACAGCACTTAATACTAGAGGCAGAGGTTCTTGACACACCATATAAAACCAATAACAATAATAATGGCAACATCTATCATAATGATGATCAGATTTTGTTTCTGTTTTGTGGGAAGGGTGAAGGTTACCAGACTCATAATGGAACTTAGGAAGCTGAACCCCTAGTTAAGGGGCAATAGTTCCAGATGTTCTAGGAAGTGTTAAAAGCTAGGCTGGATGGAGCTCTGAGCAACCAGTCAAAGGTGTCCCTGCCCATGGGAGGGCTACTGGAATTAGATGATCTATAAGTTCCCTTCCAACCCAGGCTATTCTATGATTCTATGATGAATCTACAATTCTTCCTGCCAAACAAACATGGGTAAATCAGATTTCAACATGACCCTCCTCAGCATTATGGTACCATGATGAGTGTCAAACAGAAGATTTTGGTCTTTTCTACCATATCTAGGAAAAGAAAAATAAGGAAAACTTTTCTTTCAAGCAGTACTGCTAGCACATGATGGTTATTTGGCATTATTTGTTTTCTTTTTTGCACAGATTATTCTTGGGGTTTGACAAAGGGAGACAACCTGTCCAGCAAAGCCATTTCTTTCTCAAGCTCAACCAAATGTTCTGTAAGATCATAGGTATTGCAGATGGAAAATGTAGAAAAAAATGAGGTACAAAGCAAACAAGTGTCTTTTTCAATGGTAACATAAACAGAGCTCAGCCTGAATATGACTTATTCCAACCTCAGAGCAGCCTTGTGGTTACAAAAACTTGTTTACTTTCAGCTTAGAGACACATTCTCAAAAAGAAAATTGACTAGTTGAGGTATGTACTTTCAACAGCCTCAGTCTTGTGCCTACTGACCATGATCTTCATTTAAGATGTGCACTAGAAGAAAGGAACAAAGTGCATATTCTGCCTATACATTACGCTCTTGTCCAGAGATTGCAGTGTTTTGCAAATTCTGCTACAGAATAGTCTGGGTTTTTACAGACAAATAAATGGGAACACAGAGTACTTTAAAAATTTTTGAAGATTTCAAAAGAAATCATTGTAGAAGTGGGAATCTGTCCCAACAGTCTGCTGATCTAAACAGAATTCCTCTTGCAACTGAGTAAATTATGCCTATAGCATAGCTGGCAGGTGGGCAATAGAATTTTGAGCTATATCTCAGGTGCAAAATAATTTTTTACTGATAACATAAACACATCTGTGGGTTAAATGAGAAATATAGCCCCACAACAGAAAATTATCTCTGCTACTAATCCAAGGGAACTTCATTTCGTGATTTCTGTATATTTGAAACTATCATTTACAATTCAGCCAACAGTCCAACCACTAAAGAAATCAAAAGTCAGTGTTGCATTTACAACTCAAAACAGATGAGTAGGATAAAAATGTCTGAAAGCTCTTATTAAATCTTATCATCCAGAGTTAATTGTAAAGTGTTTTCCTAGACTGTTAGAGCAGTAAACAAGCACAACATAAATTATGTGTAATTTTGAGTAATTACAGATGATGTTAGCATTTTCAAAACATCACTCACAGTGAGAGTTCCAAACTGACCGATTTATAAGATACTGTGCCTCCTTCATCTTCCCTGACAAATTTCATCCACCTCATGGTTCTGCTTGATAAATGAACAGCACATTGAAAGATGTGGTAAACTGCTGGCTTTGCTTAGAAGAAGACCAAATTAAACAAGCATTTTCTGTCAGCATTTTCTGATAAGGTATAGTCTCAGTGCCTCTCTAGCCCTGATTTCATTTGCAGGTTAGTGCAAGAAAAACCAGTGTCAGTAAACACAACAGCTCCATCCCCTGGGTGGAGATAGAGTGTATAAACCACTGCAGCACCCACCCCAAAAAAATGTTTAGTTAAGGAGAAAGGAAGACTGAAAACCTTCCCTATGATCCCAGTAACATGTTCTCATATCTGGGCTCACAGAAAGCAAGGCATCTGCCACCAACATTTTGGTGAACAGCCATTGTTCTGTGTAAGCCACCGGGGGCCAAATGTGCTTTCCCAGCTCATCACTAACAAGAAACACCAAGGGATTACAGGACTTGAGGTGTGGTTTTGACTCTGATGTTGATGCTACATGCAAGTCAAACAGACTTTCATGGTCTTTCTGTGCTGTGGCTTTCCACCCAGCATACCACAGGGGTAGCTGTCTCTGCTACCCACTCTAAAGTCACATAACAACATGAAGAGTTTTGTTATTTATCTAAACAGACTGCTAAGCATTTTAGAGCCGCAGGCACATGCTAGATAGGATATAAAGCTGCATATTTCTTTTCAAAAAGCACATACCCTTCTAGCTCTGGGAAAAGAGAAAAAGAAGGATGACTCACAAGCAGCAGATGTTGGTAGCATCTCTCAACACATTACTGGAAAACACTCAGAGGTTGTAGGGATGCAGGCTGCCTTAAAGCCTACCTAGAATAGATTTGAACAAAATCCTGTAGCAAGCCAGATACTAGATCATTCCCTTTGTCTCACTTTATCAGCCATAGTCACAATATTTTGCTTCTTTGTGAGACCTGCTCTCCAAAAACATCAAAGCACACAATAAATATGAATTACTAAAGCAGCACAGCATTCCTGATGCGTACAGTGGCTCTGTTATCAGTAGCCCTGGGAGAGTATTACATTGTAATACTATTGCTAAAGAAAATCAGCTGAGTGTCTTGGTGCAGCCCAGCAGGATTTGAGACCAATAAAACAGCAGGTCCCATTTTTCCAGAAAAAAAATGCAGACCAGATGTAAAAATTAAACGTCTAAGCTCTTTCTGTAGACAATAGAGAGAGGGTGAAACCTCAGCAAAACAGGCACATTAACTTAGATACCCTTCTCAGGATAGGAAGATTTCACCTCTGAAGAAGTGTTTCTCTCTTCCCAGCTACACAGTAGGTGTTCCCATGGACCAGAGGTGTCCAAGGGACTGCTGAGGCTTCAAACTGAAAGAGTAGGTTTAGATTAGATATTGAGAAGAAATTCTTTACTGTGAGGGTGGTGAGACACTGGAACAGGTTGTCCAAAGAAGCGGTAGATGCCCCATCCCTGGAAGTGTTCCAGGCCAGGTTGGACAGGGCTTTGAGCAACCTGGTCTAGTGGAAGGTGTCCCTGTCCACACCAAGCGGGGTTGGAACTAGATGATCTTAATAGACCCTTCCAACCCAACCATTCTATGACTTTATGATCCTGACATCTATGATCCTGTATGATGCCAAAAGGGATGAAGAAAAGTCTCAGCGCAAGACATCAGTACAAGAGAGCCTAGTGAAGAGTAACATCCCAGAGGGGCCCAGTTTGCTGGGGTGGATACCTGAGTTGCTGCACTGGCTGCTTCACAAGGCTCACAGGGGTGCACAGCCCAGCAGGCACATCCACTGCTGGTGGACATGCCTGGTGTCAGCACCCACTGCTACCCCCTGCCCCACTGCTCAATCTGACACATGCTAAAAGCAAGCTGGCCAACTTCTCTTTTAATTGAAAGATATTTGTACTGAGGACCACATGAAAGAACATGGCACTGGTTTCATACATAGTGTGATAAAAGCTTTCTTTAGACTTGTAGCAAATTGTTTGTTCTATTAATATCAGATCCCTGTCCACAACAGACAGATAATGGTCTCCTCCACCTTAGCTGCTCTGCCTGTAAGGCCAGGGGAGCACCTCTGATTTTGTGTCTGGATAATGGGTATTGCAATGTATCAGAATTATGACAAGAAAAATTATGCTATTTAGCTACTTTTGCTGTTGCGTCCTCCCTGCAAGCCTCTGCCTGCAACTCATTGTCCTGCCTCTGCAAGAAAATAACTGTGATAGCATCTAAAAGCAAAACACAGCTGTAGTGAAACATCAGCTTGCAGCCATTAAACAAACAGAATGCCTGCTCTTTCCTTTTGTTTAAAATGTCATTACTGGGAACAAGTCCTCGCTATTGCTGCCTTTGTGCTTCAGTGCACACGTTAGGTCTTCAAACCTGACCTAGTTTTGGCTGAAAAGTTTCACTGAGAGAGCCTACAGACAGCATCGCCACGCACACTATTTTCTCCCACCAATCAATACATTATAAAAGCTGGAGCATCTCCCTTTGCTGAAAATGTGGCCAGGGATGAGGAGCCACGCTGTGGTTGGGCTCTAATGCAACTTCTTTCAAGCCAATTGCTCCATTGCATATGCCAGCCTCCCGCCACCCCTCAGCCCTTTCGACTTCCCTGATTCTCCATGGAACTGATGAGGTCAAGTCCAACCTTACAACAGCTCCAATGGCACCACTCTGAAAACAGGAAAAGCTTTGCCTTCCCTGCAACAAGTGATTGGGTTTGACACACTGCAGCAGTGTTTGGGGAGCATGGCAATGTTTTTAAGGTGTTTGGATGAGCTGAGTTTATACCTGAAGTTGTTTGTGGCTGTAAGGTCCTGCCTTCAGGATTCATTTGTTTGTTTCAACTGTGCTCAGGACTTCCCTGAGCTGCTTTAAAGATGACTGACAAGAGGATCCGCTGTGCAGGGGATGGGCAAGACAGAGTTAACAGTAAATAATAACTATTTTGCATTCATGATAGCCCTGGCAAAGGCTATTTAACTCCAGAGGTTTGCTCTGGAGTAAATAGGTTCCATCCAGAAATACCAGCATCAGAGGGTGTCAAGATGCATCTAATTGCAGACCAAGATCCTGCACAGGCTGTGTGTATCCCAGACTGTCACCATGTCCAACCAGCCTCTGCCTGGTGCTTCCCCAGGCCCGTGAGAGCCACACAATGCAAATGCATCAGCCAAGCACAAGGGAGCATGGCTGAGATGTGCAAGTGGACTCATAGTCAAGGGCAGCACAGCTCGTGAGAGAAGGCAGGATGTAGCATCTCATCCCTGGGCAGTGTCCAGATCCAAGAGCAGCAGGAAGCAGCAGGGAAGCTGCTGTTTGATGGTGAGACTTGGGGCACACTGGACAAAAAGCACCATTTAAAAGGGCTGGGAATCAGTGGAGAGAAGATGGAGGCATTTGGTTGTGAGGATGCTCATGGCTGCGAGGATATTCAGTTTATCCCTGGAAAGAGAACATTCAGAACATGATGACAGAACACCAATAAGAGGAAAATATTCATCCTACTTCATATTCTTTTAGCTGAGGAGGAAAAGGGGCAGACAGTGAAGGACCATGTTAGCAATGCCTGAACAAAGACGTGAGGTTGAACAAAAAACAATGGCTTCAGCAGCTACTCCATGAGGGAATTTCTGATGCAGGTGAGGAGGTTATACAATCATGCAAAGCCATAGGCTAAGAGAAAAAGAATGTCCTCTGCTTATATATGGGCTTGCTAATTTGAACATTTCCAGAAGCCTATCTCTGGTAAATCTTCAATAACAAAGCCAAAATTTGCACAACAACAATTTTAAAAAATTGATTTCTAGTTTTTTGTGTCATTAATACTAAGTATAGAGATGAAGTATAAATCATACTGCAATTAGGAGACATGGAGGACAGGTAACCCTCCTGTACCCCTGTGTTTTCTTTTGCAGGGGGCAACAGTTATGTCAGTTACAAGCATTCCAAAAAAACTAAAAGGCAGCTATCTCCAAATTATTAAACTTTCTTTGCTTCATCATAATAAGTTTTTCTTCTAAGAAATAATTGCATTCTGTTTTTAACTATTTGCCACTAACACTAGTGACTTTGGAGGTCATGTCCCAGAGCTTCCAGTCATGATAAAATCTCTTTAAATAATTGAAAAGCTGAGCTGCTTTCTTAGGTATGTGGTTTTTTAATGAAAACACTTGTATTGTGAGAATTTTGTGATGAAACCCCCAAAGCCAGGAACACTGACCAGGACTCCTGGAGTCAGGTTTTTATTGTAAAAGAAGGGACCGATTTTCTTCTTATCTCACACCTGAAGTTAATCCCTTGACAGGAGGGAAGAGCACATGGAAAGAGAAATAAGACAGGCACAGGCTCATATTGTACTTTGGGGTGCTGGTGCATTCTTTGAGGAGATGGGTGCCAGGGAGCCCAGGCTGAGCCAGCATCACCTCCAGGCAGCAGCAGGACATCACTCCCCACTGCACTCAGAGGACATGGAGAGAAACTGGCACCATTTGTTGGACCCAATGTGCAGCCTTCATGCCAACATGTCCTGAGGTGTAACATAGGATGTGCCCTAGTGAGGCACATTTCATTTGGGATCTACAGACTTCATTTTCTGGTACCAGTTGCTTATTGGCAACCCACATCTGTGTTAGAATGGCACAGAGGTATTTATGGGATTCACTCCATTCTAATATTACCTGTTGTGTCCCTGCATTCCTGCCTGTGTCTGAAGTCTGCAAAACCTTTCTGCATAATATATTAACACCCTCCCCATCTCAGTGTAGTACCATTTGTTTCTTGGCTTGTTTCATTTCATGAACTTACAGGCTGTCTTCTAAAACCAGTCATCAAACACTCCAGCAACATAAGGGAGAAAAGTGAAAAAAAAAAAAAAAAAAAGAAAAAAAAAGAGAGAAAACCTGAGGGAGGAAATAGATTTCAATTTCTGATTTCCAAAAGGCTAATATAAAAAGCATAGGAGTGGGAAGGAAGCATTTGAAAATTTAATTTAAAAAAATGCCCTGGCAGTCTCTTCCCAGCAACAGTGCTGGGGCTGAATGATACATTTGTAGGTAAATCAAGGGAACAAAAAATAAAAAAGAAAACTGTAGCCATAAAAATATCCAGACTTATGCCACAAACTCATCCACACAGCTCCCCGGTCAAGTAAAAGGGTCAACAAGTCCTCCACAGGGTCTCTCCAAAAGCAGGGAAATGATGGTTTGTGACAGAACTGGTACAGCCCTTGCTCTTCAGACAAAGAGGGTTTTACTGGGAGTAAGAGGGTTTGGAAACATGCTTCACTCCCAGGTTTTCTCAGTACCTGGAATCATTCCTCAGTGCCACAAACAAGCTTAAGTGAGCACAATCAGAAATGCCCTCAGGTACAACCAGGTTAAACCAGGCTACCCATGACTTAACAAAATGAAAACAGTGTTGGCCAAGAGCTTACATTATTCTTCATAAGCCACTGAGAGCCCCACCAGGTTCCACTGGAAAGGACCACCTGGCACTTGGCAGGCACATTTTGGTTCTCAGGGCGGTGCAACAGCCCAAAACAAGTACTTCCCACTGACAGAGCAAATGGCTGTGTTCCCCGTGGCTCCAACAGTTATAGAGGATTTTGCCTCAGACCTTGTAGAGCATTTTTAAGGCAGTGTGTTAACTTTCACAAAGGCAAGGACCAAAGCTTGGAGAGGAAAATAAGCAGCCAGTATGAAACACAGGAGATCCTTTCTATTGAATTGTACAGTACAGAAGATATGCTCACATGAGGTGCTGTCATAATATGTGTCATTAAAAACACAGGGTATGAAGATCCTCACTCTAAAGAATAGGTTCATAAAGGAATTGCAAGGTTTCTTAAATGATTTATAGCTGTTATAACCATTTTACAGATGAGTAATACACTTTATAAGTCCATCAACAGAAGATTTAATAGATAGGCAATCAATCAGCCTGCATGATAACTAATTAACCATATACTAAAACATCCCTTAACCCCCAAAGCTCTGGTCATAGACATATCCTTAGCACAAGTCCCAGTACAAGAAACAAAAGCCATCTGACCTACCCCGTCCCTTGAAGCCATTAATCTCCAGCTCTGAGCATGCAGCTCAAGAATGAAGGAGCAGGACTAACTCGGCAGCCTGCCCTGGAAGGCAACATCCTGATTTTCTGGAGCAGTGGGAACGCAGCATCTCCCGTCTCATGACCTGGGTTTCTGCTCATTGTTGTTTCTGACAGGGCTCTCTGACTCTGTGACTTTAGCACGTCAATATTCCCCCTCTGCTGGGCTGTGGGGCAGTTTGTGAGGAACCGCGGCCCTTGGGAAGGAGTCATGTTGGAGAAGTCCATGGAGTTCTGTCTCCTGTGGGACGGCCCCTATGCTGGAGCGGGGGAAGGAGTCCTCCCCCTGAGGAGGAAGGAGTGACAGAGAAAATATGTGAAGAACTGACTGCAACCCCCATTCCCTGTCCCCATGCACAGCTGGGGGAGGAGGAGGTAGAGAAAATTGGGAGTGAAATTGAGCCTAGGAAGAAGGGAGCAGTGGGGGGAAGATGTTTTAAGGTTTGGGTTTACTTCTCATTACTCTACTCCAATTTGACTGGCAACAAATTAAACATTCCCAAGTCGAGTCTGTTTTGCTCTTGACTGTAACTGGTTAAAGATCTTTCCCTGTCCTTACCTTGACTCAGGAGCCTTTCACTGTATTTTCTCTCCCCTGTTGAGGAAGGGAAGGATAAAGAAGCTTCAGTGGACACCTGGTCCAGCCAGGGTCAACCCACTGCACCTGTCAAGAAAAGCGATTGGTGCCTCTATAAGAAAAATGTAATCAAACCCTGAGGCCTGTTTAAATCCACATGAAATGCCTGCACTAAGTGCAGCCACTGCAGCGTCAGCTGGTAAAGCTTGCACTGAGCTCACCTGATGAAGGGTTGCAGGCTCCGTGAAGAAACATGCTTCCTGATCAGTTTTTCAGGTTCAGAAAATATTTGCAGATATTTAAAAACACATGCAATTTTAAACACACACACACCTGCAAAATAAAAAAGGAATATTTGATAATCCTTCCCTTGCTCAAGCTTTCAGGGTCCCCATGGGGTTACTGAATACCCCATCCCACAGAAAAAGTTCACACAGCAATTACCTGAAATTTGGCTGCACAAAAAATTTCATTTTTCTCAGAATAGTAACCCCTGCTTCATAGCAGTGATGGAGCAGAACACCACAGTACCAAACTGTACTTTTCCCAGTAGAAGTGGACTCCCTACGTGTTCTACGCAGCGCTGTGGGGTATAAACCTCTTGGCACTTGTATATTCAAGTGGCAACAGGAAGGTGGCTGTTCTCCACTGAAGATTCAAATTCCTCTAGGGTCTCATCATTGAATGGATCTGTGAAAAAAGCACATTCACCCCCATCCACCTTCTGTGAGGATCTGTACACCCAGTCACGGCTGCAGACCGGTGCAGTGCCATTATTGTTTTTTACTGCGCTAATTCCGCAGTTCAGCTTCCCTGTGCTCCTGTGTGCTGCTGCCAGCTCCATTTCCCACACTCCCATCACAGGACTGGGCTGTGGGCAAGCGTTTTAAACGCCAAGGAAGAGTAAAACAGTGCCACAAAGAAATGAACTGGAGGCACCCAGATTTAAGAGCGGCTGGATTTTCTTCATTTAGAAAGTCTTATTTTCCCAGCCAGCAGTCTGTAAAGAAGGCAAGCAGTTGCATATTGCTCAGACACAGACTGCCCTGATGGGTGAGTGAAACAACAAACTTGGAAGACAAATCTGTGGTGTGAGAAGGAGCAGGCCACAGCCAAGGGGCTCTTTCCTCTCAGCCTTGGAGGTGGAGCACAAGCTGGAACCATCTTTTCAATGGAAAAGGAAGTGAACAATATTTTTGTTGGATTTTTTTTTGGGGGGGGGGGTTTGTTTGTTTTGTTTTGGAGTTTTTTCGGGGGAGGGTTGTATGTTATAGTCTTACAGGTTTTCTGGGTTTGAATGATTCGTGGAGAGTTTTTTACACTCAGGTTTTTAAGGGCATATGTGTGGACTGTGAACTTTATATTTTAAAATCTAGAGCAAATTTCATGGCATATCTCTGCTCCTGTGTACAACAATTTCTTCTCCAGAATTCCTTTAAAAATCCCTGAGCTGCCACTTCATTCAGAAATATTTCACCCAGCTAACAAATGGCACTCATGTGAGGTCTCTCAAATTAATTAGTTTCCAGGGAAGAATGTACAACCCAAAAAGCTGGCTCTTCAGCTGGCTCTAACTTTTTAGCTCTTTTACTTCAAGCGAAGCAGCACCTCTTCTCCACACTGTCAGCACCACCAGGTTGTAAGTAGAAGAATAAAATTAGAGACAGCCGTTCCAATCCCATGCAGTGAGCCATTCAGTTACTGAGTTTGCAGTTCAGTACTTTTTGGGGCTAGTAGTTAAAAATAATGGGAATTTGTGTAACTATAACGTGCTAGAGAAAGAAGCATGGCTGAACCTAGAAGTTAAAACAGTTTTCCCTAGTGAGAGGCAGAAGAGCTTATAAGTAAAACTTTGACACTTTGGGACCTTTTTGATTAGAGTGGACAGGGATGATCTTAAATGTCTGATGCTTTTTACTTTTGTTTTCACAACCAAAATTAAGTTAGCCATGCAGTAAATCCTACAAACCAAAGACATTTGATTTTGCAAAACCAGATTTTGTGCCCTGTTCTAACAAGCTCTTCTAATTTTTCTGTGAGAAGAGTCTCTCACATAAATTCCCTCTTGCTTTCAGGCATTATATACATCTCTTCTAATCCTTCATTCTTTTAGTGGGCTTCTATGTAGAGCAGGTTCCTTAGCACTAAACCAGGCATTTAATGTTGTTACTGCTATACTCTTAATTATTCCTTTTTTAATTTTATACACTTAAGCTCTAATTGAGTCGTGATCTCTTTGCAAATGTGACTTAACCTGCTGTTCTCTTGATTGCTTAGGCACCACAAATAAAAAATAATGGCACTGGTAATTAACTGAGGCTTGGCAATATAACTTGCCTCTCAGCCCATGACGGGTAAAAGTTCAATTGAAAAGTAAGGCATATAAATGCATATTAAGTGAACCAGAACTAAGCACCAGCCAGACATACAAGAAAAGCATGAGTACAAAAGGATCAAACTTTAGATTTCGGTTTGAAGAAATCAGATAAACACAGGGAAGCTAACATAGGCAGGCAGAAAACACACAGACGTGCAGTTCCATTGCATTTCCCAAGTAGCACCAGCCTAGAGAGGACTGCTTTTTCCTTAGGACAACACATCTGAACATTTGTAATCAAGTATTCATAGGACACCTTAGCATGGCCTGGCAGGAAAGTAACCAGGAGAGAGACATAGAAGGTACAAAGCTGCAGTTGAGTCTGCAGCAAGCCATACTGAAAAAGCTGCTGCTCTCTATCTGCTCTCAGTGGTGTGAAGGCTTTGTGGGCAGACAGAAGCACCAGGCTGCACAGAGGCTGCACCTGGTGAGACAGATAAAGCATGCTCAGGGAAAAAAGTACTTCTAATGGAGGAACACACCCAAGCAAGGATGCAAGAGGCAAGATAAACTCTTCCACCTTTCTTACTGAGGAAAACTAACCCCTGGGTAGTGCAGGTGATGAACATTATTACTCACCACAAACTGGAGAAGAGGCATGGTATAAACGCAGGATTTTTTGTTCTCACTCTTGATTTTCTTTAACAGTCCTCTGCAACTATCTCCCTCCTGTACCCTTACACTGTTCATATCCAGTTAGAAAGCCTTCATGAAGCCAGTTTAGTACCTCTGAATCTCCATCTGTTAAAATCACAGCTGCAGAGTCTAGGGGATGAAGAGGCTGCCTCATATTTTGAAGTTTAATAAGTTCCATTCCTGTAAATATTACACTTCTATTAAAATTCATTGTCATTTTTCCCACTAATTTAATTTTAAAAGTAATTACTTCCAATTTGCTAGAGCATTACATGACCAGTGACTTATGCAGGTCATCCCAAATGAGTGTCCATAAAGTCTTTAAAATGCAACATCTGATATTCTGTACATTTTGCTCATGACCCTCTCACAATTTATAATTGAGATTCACAAGGTAGGGTGGAAGAAAAGGGACAATTTTCATAGTTTATGTTCAGAGGATGGTGAAAAATTACGGTGATCCAGATAACAAAAAAATCTTTTGTATAGAGGTAATGTTATGCCTACAAACTAAGAGAACTCTGCTTCACTTAGTAATAGAGAATAATAAATGGGCAAAAAGAATCAAAAACTTGGATGTTACAGTGTCTTCTCTTCTTCTCTGTTTCTTCTCAAAGATAGATCATCATGCCTGAAGGCAATTATGTCCTATAGAAGAAAATAAGAATATTCCTATAAGAAAATAAGTATATTGAAAAGCAGCTAAGTCTGCTCACACTTCAAGAGCACCTGAAATGAAACTGCTGAAAGTTTGCCAGGATGTTTTGGAAGAACTAGGATATCACAGAAGATACATCACATATATAAATATTATTCAGCCAGTATGGGGCGTGCCTACCAAATTCTGTGAGAAAACAGCAGAAGCAATAGAGTAAGCAAAATAAAGAAGGCAACATGGGAGTCATTGAAACTTCAAGCTTTTGTTCAGCCTCAGCATCTAAAAGCTTTAAAGAGTCACCATTCCCCAAAGCTTAATTGTAAAAGGAAGATTGCAGAACATATCTCAGTGGTTGATGTCAAAGCTACATTTGCAGTGAAGCATTCTTGGGAAGCACAGTGCTCCAGTCTCAGCGGTTCTGTCTGGCAGCTTTCATTGGGATGTGCAGCGTCCTGTGGGCGCTGAGCTAGTGGAGGCAGCCCAAATCCCCCCAGCAGGTGCATCATAACCCAGTAAAACTGGGTCATTTACTACCCAGCACGGTGACTGGTTAGCCAGCAGTCTCTGAAGTGCCTTCCTGTCCTGGCAATGTGTCTGGTAAGAACATCAGTTTGACGACTTATTGGTGTGAGCAATCATTGCAGAGGCTCCCTGCTCTCCCCAAATAGTCAATAACCCATGCCAAGCCTCACTGACCAACCTCACACTAAGCACAGCAAAGCATAATGCGTGGAGCTGTATTTCCTTCAGGCTCACGCTGATTTATCACCCCACTGCTGCAGTTTAACATGGTACGGGGACTTTTCAAGAATTCAGAGTTGGTCTTGGATATCATTTTTGATGCTGCCACATGAGCTTGTTAAAACAAATAAAACAGTGTGAAAAACATTGCTTTCCTGCTCCAAAATGTTTGCTCTGTGGTATCAGTGCATTTGCTATTACTATGCACACCCTGCTTTACACATTTTAAAAAGATTCCCAAGGAGCTGCTCACAATTCACAGGGCTGAATTCATTTTTTAACTGCGCGAGTGAAAGATGCAGACACTTGCTGGCAGCTCTCGGAGCTCATTATACATTGCTTCCTCAGCAAAAAATAGCTCTGTACGTAAACCTGCATATTTTGGATCACCAAATTCTAGGCACGATGTTATTATCAAATTAACTCATCTAGCTGGAAGTAGCAGTCCTTAAAACGCCCAAACATATCATTCTTTTGTTCTAAGGAAAGCTAAATTGCATTAAAATCTCAGAGGATTTCCAAATTGTTTGCAAACCTGGGACTGCATATGCTCCAAGGAAACATTTGCTCTGTATTGGTAAATCCCATTAACATTTGGTTGTTCTGCATCACTGAATTAAAAGCAGCAACATATTGTAAAGCCAGTGTAAAGCAGGTTTTGTAACTCCAAAGTTTCGAAGGTCAGCTGGGAGAATTAAATCCAGAATGTGTTCACTGGTCTCTAGTGTGGTTGGAAAAACAAAGGAAATGGAATCTCTGACTCTGCTTTTGATCTAGAGGAATTCAGGGACCTCAAAACACTAAGGACGCTACTTGTTGCAGTGCCAGAAGGCACTCAGATGCTAGAATGATCCATGGCCCTGTACATAATAGAACAACAAGATAAGACCCCCCCATCTCAATCTAATTGTTTGAAAACTTTGGATTCTCCAAACAGCAGTGCATTGCCCTCTGCTGCACACACAACTGCTTTAAGAAGCAATTATACACAGAGAGGAACCTGAGTATCTTGAGAAGAAAAGAATCGGAACAGTCGTGAAGAACTGAATTTATGGTCTTGATAAGAAAGAAAAAAAGAGAAAAATGAGAAAAGGAAATGAGACCATATAAATACGACACAAATACATTTCAGTATTCAAGCTCAAGTCCAAGAATTATGAATTATTTATGGTTGTATTAACCACAGTCAAGTAGCCACTGATTAGTACACAGTTAATGCAGCTCTTCTTTTAACTGTCTGGACAAGAAAATAGTACTGTAATCTGGAACTCGCATTTTTAGGATCTTTTTGAAACCTAATTTAACACAACATATGATGTTATCCTTTTACTCAGTCAAAGTTTCTAAAGTGTGATTCAAGCAGAGATTAAAAGCACCTGCTCCTAATGTGGCAGTAAGATTAATTCAGTTTTCAAGCCTCAGTTAGAAGTTACTGTTTCTACCTCTGCCCCACAGTGGGACAGACATAACTGTGCAATAACCTGTGGTAAAGGCTGCTTTTACTTCAGGGACGCAGAACAAAGAAATGTTAGTAGGAATTACTAATACAGAAAGAAAAGCTGGATCAGTCCCCACAGTTCCACCCAAGCACTGTCCAGAATTGTCATTCACAGGGTTTTGGCTACCTGAACATAGGTGTAAAGTGACTTTTGAGATGTCCTTAAGTATGTAAGACAACCTTATGGGACTGACACACATGACACAACCTCCTGGAAGAGCAACTGGAGTACAGGAGATGGAAGGCACATGAAAGGGCTCCATGATACCTCTGGTTTGAAAACTGGGTCTCATTACAAGTCTTTTAAACCTCCTTGCAAATGCAGCTTATTCAGAGCACATTCTCTTGGTGCTTGTACGTGTGACCCACATCATGCACTCTCTCACTGCTTCACTTTCACTGTAAAATTTATATCTGCCCTGATTTTGTCCTACAGCAATTTCTATTCCAGATGAAACAGTCCTGTGAAAAGATCATTTGACTCTGCTATGAAAGAATTAAAACCTTCATTCACTGATTTTCCAAGGAGAAAAATTTAGAAGACTCATTCTTACAGCTTCAAAGTGCTTGATGCCACATGACAGTGCCAATAACCTATATGTTTTTCCCTTTGAAGTCATCAGCTTGAATTCCACTCAGTTCGAGAGGACAGCATGGCTCAGTCTTGGATTAATTTCTTACAGTCCTATACGCTAGAATAGACTGGAAAAAACAGAATCCAGAACGAGTTTTTCCATAAGGAAATTTACGCTACCAATTCCAACACCAGGAGGATCAGGCATAGAAGAGGCAAGTGTGAGCCTGTGATCCTGCATGCCACCTGACAGCCAGATATCAGCAGGATCAAGAAAGCACAGGCTTTCTCATGTAAAAAGTCATCCCAAGTGTGTGTTCTGGAAGCTGCATGAAGTCACTGTGTCTGCACGTGCCGGATTCACGCAGGATGACTCCAAAACCCTTCCCGCCCTTCATCACTAAACTGCATTTGGTGGGAGAGCAATACTGTGACTCAGTTACGCTGTGTGTTCTCTAGTTCACGTTATCCTCTGTGTATTCCACCATTTCCAGCACAAAGATACTCTCAATAATTAATAAGAAATAACACTGGAATGCTTAGCTGAGCTAAACTCTTTGCAAGTTGCCCATCAGCCCTGTTTACCTTCATTTAGTGTCAGTGTTACACCAGGAGTACTTTTGCTCCAAAGAGACAGGACACACTCAAAGAAGAAAAGGAAAAGCAGCACATGGGCTTCCTTGTCCTAATTTTGCCTCGGGGCAAGGCACAGCTCCCACTAAGAGCTCTGTCCTGCCTACACTCAAGGGAAATAGCAAAGCTGCAAACACAAGATCAGCATTTTTCAACATAACTTGAATCGTCATTTCTGGATTTATTCCCAAGAGAAATGGCTATGATGCATTAAACAGCACACTCAGACAGAGAGCATGGATAGTACAGTAAGATGAAAAATTCATGTTCAGTACCAGTTGAAGTGATGTAAGGTCACTAACATGTGTCCTGTTCTGTGTCCCATCGGCTCGGCTGACCATGGCCAAAGGGAAAAGAGGGAACCAATGCTGTAAAGTAACTCCTTTACAAATCTGAAAGCAGAAGATACCTGGTTGTAGACAGCGAGAAGGGGCAACATTTGCAAATGAAAGAAGAGTGAGAAGAGTTCTGTGATTTGGGGAGGGGGGGCATAAATTTAATTGCTGTTGCAAAGCTATTTGGTGACACAGGTCCTAGGAACCCCAGTGTACAGAACTACCCATCAGTTTTGCTTTGTCTCCTGTTCTAGCCTTCTTTCCATCCCACTCATCCTGTTCCAACAGCCTTTCCATCAGCTAAAACCTGTTGTGTCATTGTTGTTGTTATTATTATTATCATTACTATTATTGTTGTTGTTGTTGTTAAATTTTTATCATTCCAGATAGTGCATTCTTTTCTTGAGAATTACTCTGTCTTGATAGGTAAAAAAATTAATTACTCCCTTTTTCAAAGAAAAAACTGAGGTCTTCTGCTGAATATTTT
Organism: Acanthornis magna; assembly: GCA_036785705.1. Taxonomy (NCBI): domain Eukaryota; kingdom Metazoa; phylum Chordata; class Aves; order Passeriformes; family Acanthizidae; genus Acanthornis; species Acanthornis magna. The sequence goes on from JAWUZG010000025.1 coordinate 13,486,798, forward strand.
GAGAAAATATAAAATATTATTTAAAATCTTCATAAGAAAAACCACCCAGTTTCCAGCTGGTTTCTCCTAAGGTTCCATCTACACTACAGTTTCCTCAGTGATGGGAATCAGTTTTTAAACGCAAGTTTAATTTGGTTGACTGGTTCTTACAGTATGCGCAAACAGCACTGCTCTAAATATCCATTTGTCTAATAAAAATCAAGGGACAGATTCACATGAGAGAATCCCCTGCACAGAAGTCATTTAAAAGAGGCAAACATTATGGTCAGTTTTATTGACTCCAATAGCAGTTGGTAGGTGCTCTATTCCTGATAACCCGGAAACCCACTGAAAAATAAGAGGGGAAGAATTAATTTCAGGAATTCACTTATTAAGCTTTAATTGAGGGGGCTATATCAAGAGATTATACAAATCTTCAATTGCCAAAACTATGTATTCTTTGAAGTTCTCACTTAACCCCACCATCCTGTGAAAAATCGTATTTACCTGTGGTGACTTCTCTTTTTCCTCATGCAGAGGGTACAATCAGGACTCTGTCTTGTTTCTTGCATTACTAATTGTATCACTGCTGTGTGTGTTGAGCTCTGGGTCTTGGGCTGGTGTCACAGCGTGGAAGTGACCTTGACAGGGACAGGAGCTTCCAAAGTTTCAACTGCAATGTAGCTCGTATGGGGGCTAAGATATTGCCAGCTACTACAGTTTCAAGACTTCAGAAATAAAATGATCATGCAGCTGTTCATATTGAATGCTGACAATCACTTGTGCTCTGGTGATTAATTAAGAAGCACTCAGAGTAAAAAAGACTCACTTGAGAATTATTTTTAAAAAAATCAAACTCCCTCCTGCAGCTTGTCTCCTAACAGCACAGTCTTGTCTTAGGCTGCTTTTTCTAAAGAAGAGAGGGCATGTCTGTTCAACTGTGATTCACAGGAGGCTTTTCACAGCTGACACAGGGAGCTGCAAAGTGCCGTCTGCTTCACTTCTTAGCTCCTCAGACAATGTCTGGTGGTGAACAGGTGCATGAGAATATGAAATACAGAATTATGTCTTACTGCAGAAAAGAGAACACAAAAGGGGAAAAAAAGCACCCAAAGAGATGAGTGCTGTCTAATGAGGAGCATTTTCAGCAGTCTGTGGGAGCTTACCCAGTTACTTACTGCCTGTTTTAACATGTACTGGTTGAACAAAGTTAATTGCTTCCTATTATCCAAGAGGCATTTAACTCTCCAAATGGGACTGGAAAGTTATTTCAGAAGAGAAAGACTACAGAAGCACTCTGTGAAGCCAACAGACACTTAGTGTGGCTTCCTGTATCCTCACAGTAATATGGGGATGTTTAGGCTCCAGTTCACAAACCAGCAATGTGGCACAGAGATGCTGTGAAGCCATTTATCAGGGGCTGTGCATCAAACCAGTGCCTCAGCCCAGAAGTACAGAAGGGTACAAACTCACATCCATCTTCTCACTCTGCTGAAAAGGATTATAGAACCATAGAATTGTTTGAGTTCCAAGCACCCTGCCACCAGCAGGGACACCTTGCACTAGACAGGTTGCTCACACCCCCATCGAACCTGGCCTTGAACCCTCCCAGCAATGGAACATCTACAGTGTCTTTGGGCAAACTGTTCCAGTGCCCCACAGCAAAGAATTCCTTCTTAGTATCTAATCTAGACCTAACCTCTTTCAGTATGACGCCATTCCTCCTTGTCCTATCACTACATGTCCTTATAAAAGTCCCTCTCTGGCTTTTTTGTGGGTCATCTTTAGTTACTGGAAGGTGCTGTAAGATCTCCCCAGAGCCTTCTCTTCTCCAGGCTGAACAACCCCATCTCATCAGCCTGTCTTCATAGAAGTGCTCCAATTCTCTGACCATCTTCACAGCCTTTCTCCACACTCTCTCCAGCAGGTCCATGTTCTTCCAGTACTGGGGGCTCCGGAGCTGAGCACAGCACTTCAGGGCACAATCGCCTCCCTGGATCCTTTGGCCATGACTCTTTTGGTGCAGCCAGGACACAGTTGGCTTTGTGGGCTGCAAGCACATGTTGCCAGGTCATGTCAAGCTCCTTGCCAAACAACAGCCCAAGTCCTTCTCCTCAGGGCTGCTCTTAATCCATTCTCCCCCAACTTGTATTTGTGCTGGTGCTCACCCTGAGCCACATGTGGGAACTTGCCCAACTCCCCATGCAGGACCTGCACCCCTAATCACAGCTCACCTCACTGGGAGGTGGTGATGCCACCACCAGCATCAAGGTCGGTCCGTAAATTATTGTTAAAGATCTCTCCAGCCACATACACAGTCAGCCAAGTAAAAGAAATGCCATGAGACACCTTCCCCTGCTCTGAAAGTGAGGAAAATGTTGTTCTTTAACTCGCTGTACTAAGACAGCATGGGTCTATTCATCAGCTGCAGGGAGCCAAGTCTGTATTTAGGAAATGGTATTTATAATGCAGTACTATACTCAATGTCAGTTCCCAGAGGACAGTCTGTGCCGTCTCTGTTGCTCTAGTGGAAGTGAACAGCTGCTTTCTAGATTTCCCAAAGCCCTGGTGCAAAATAAATCCTTCTCTCTCCACTTAATTTTAAAGAGCAATGACGCCTGAGCAGGGAATATATGCAGGCAAGGAGCAAAAGCAAGGAATGAATTGGTTTATATCATTTAACATTTGCATTATCTGTAAAGTTATCATTTAAACTACAAAACTGACAAAACTAAAAGCACCATCATGGATGCAAGAAAGTTACTGCCATAAGGTACAAACATCACTTCGCTCTTCCCCTCCCCGAGCTATATTCAACCTTCCCCCTTCCACATTCTTTACCACAATGAAGGGAAAGAAAAAACAACCTGTAAAGTCAAACATATTTCACCCAAGAGAAAGAAAGAAACTGAGAGCAAAAAATACATAGGTTCCCTTCAGTTCCTGTAAGCTAGCCTTCACAGGACTAAGGTCAAGACTGACTTGTTTCCATTTCAGTCGTTATTTTTAGCAGGTTTATACAGCACTGCTGACTTAATACACTGCAAACTGAAATACAGTTTACAAAGCAGGACAGACAATTGTTTAATCTGATGAGATCACAAAACTAGTCTCAAGGTTACGTTACATTGTTTTAATTTCTGGTCATGTGGGACTTTAAAATTTGATCTTTTAAAAGCTGAGGCAAGTTTTTATGGTCTTCCATCAAGAAATCTGGAGGGGGCAGCTCCTTGATATTTTTGCCCCCTTATTCTTTGTCCTACATGTTTTTAAGCTTTCCTCAGAGCCCTCTTTTTGAGTACATACCCAAGCTGAGACACCCTGGGGAATACAGCAAGAGCAACTACGTTTTCATGTGCTCTTATTTATGGCACATGATTTCCAATATATATTAGCATTTACACCACCCATCAACCTTCTCAATCATCAGTGAGTGCTTCAGCTCACACAGGATTACAGCCATTGTGCTGCCCTTTACATTCAGACAGTTACACTAATGGATACAGCTTGTCTGATTGACAGAAATTTGTCTGTTGCCTGAACTGCACCCAGAGTTTAGTAGCATGCTGCTGCATCTCCAAATGCAATTACAACTTAACAGAGTAGTGTCTCCTCTCTCATTTCCTAACTATAAAGGAGAAAAAGTAAACAAATAGTAACATATACCTTTATACACCCACTTTGCTCTCTCATACGTGTGTCTGCATTTACGCACACACAGGACTCACATGCACAAATTGTGTATTTTATGTGTTCACATATACATCAGTTTAATGTTCTCTCTTCTTTAATCAATTATCCATGATAATCCATTGTATTCCCCTAGGTACGTAGTCATCAAAGCCACTTTAAACCTCTTCTTGAAGATCAAATGGCTCTTTAATCCATTTATTTACAGTTTACAGAGTTATAGAAAATTAATCAGGATCATAAGTTAGCTACTGCAGCAAGCCTCTTCTGAAGCTTGCTATCATTACAAACACTAATTCTCAGAGACCCAACAGGACAGGGGAAGAAAGGAATAAATCTCCTGGCGTCTGTTCTCCCATCAGCAGCTGTCAATGACCGTCTCTCTCTGATCCTTGTTTGATCAAACTCTGCTCCATCAAATCCATTTAAATGAATTAGCACTACTAAGGTAACAGGAGAGCTAATTAGTCTTAAACTTTGTACTTAAGTTCTTCTTACAGGGTCTTCTGATGTCTAGCAGGCTGGGCTGGATGTTTCCTTCTGAAGTTCACTGGGCACAATAATCCATATATGAGGAAGTGTGTGGATTACACAAGAGACCACATTTCTTTGAACTCTGCTAAAGTTTCTCTTTACTGTTCCATGTCTTCATCCAAACATTCCCTCCCTTGCACACAGTTCTGTACACTAGGCAGCCTACCAATGAATGTTTAATGGCCAAACTTCTGGTTATTATCAATACTGAACCATTATAATCATACATTAACTGGGTGAGATCTCACAAATTTAGGGTGTGACAGTAATCATTGCACATTAGCACATGAGCTGTGCATATTCACACCAATTCTCCTCTACAAGAGTAGAGAAACTCTGCCAGCAAAAGTGACACACAGTGAGCTCTTGAATGAATTTCTTACTAATTCTTCCAACCCCTATAATATTATTAATAATAACATTCACCTACACATGCAAAAACAGCAGCCCTTGAAATGCTGTCACTGCATTAGGGATGGTAGGAGCAGAACACAGCTGTAAAGACAAGGAAGTGAACAAAAATGCCATTGACAATTGGTTTTGCTGGAGGTGTTGGAGTAAACTCCATATTATTCCACTAAATAAAATTGCTTAGGTTAGAGGGAGAGCAGACTTCCCATTCTGACTTACCCCACAAATTACCAAGACTTTGCTTTTGCTTCTCCTCCAAAGAAGATATTACAATCATGAACTACATTTTCAAAATGTACATAGAGCAATAAAATAGATACACTAAAGATTCGCTAATATTGTAATCAGTTCTCATGAAGAGATAATACATAAAGCTTTTCTTCGTCAGAAAATATTTATATATGATGTCATGCCATTCAGAAAATATTCAAATCATTCCTTTTTTTTCATACGGTGCCTCCAAACAACTTCATAAATGACCTCTTCATTCACAATTACTTCTGTGGATAAGTGATAATCTCATCATATTAGAAGATTGCTGTAGGGTAAAAGTCCCCTCCTGCCATATAATATCTATTTACTTTATTTTGATTACAGCAAATAATCAAGGAGGTAGATCTTCTCTAAAACACAATGTGTATGTAATAGCACTCTTGCTGAAAACGTGGAATCTGGATGCTCCTGAGAAAAAGGCATTTTCATGCTACAGCTAACTTCCAGACAGGCTACATGCTGAAACACATTTTTGTTGGTGTTTGGTTTTTTGAATTATGCACTTTGGTAAATAACTTGGATCCTGACAGACTGAAATTCTGTGTATTCAAAATTGTATTGATATATAAATGCTATTTAAGCAAACTAGACTGCTTGGTATTCCTTCAGTAGAATTACTGAATAAAGGCACTTGGACCAAATCAATAGGAGGATGTCAAAAGGAGAAAATTAAAACAGATCCTCCTAATTTAATGTGAAAATTTCTTCTGGTTCTCTGCCAAGAAAAATCATACCGACTTGCACTCTTGTACAATCACATATCAGTAAGCATCTATTAGAAAGTCTGGGCATCTAATTCTTCTCTCACATATTTCAGTCTGCTCTTAGAGAGGTGTTATCATGGCATGTGACATTTGCATCAGAGAGCCTAATTTTGCTTTCTCTTATATTGACGTAAATCTTCAGTAACAGAGTTAGCTCCCCATAAAAATCTGCACAGGGGAAAGGAAAATTGAATCTAGACAGTATAAATACAATACCATATCCTTTTTCTTCCTGATTACAGCCCTACTTTATAATCACCTTAATCATCTCCCAAAACACGACACTTGCTCGGGAAGGCAGTCAGATAAGGACACAACAGAGCCCTTGAGAAGGATTGAGATCACTTTTGCAGCTTCCCTGACTGTGTTCTCCTTCGGCACGGAGAGAAGAGCCTGTGATTCCTCTGTCTGGCCTCAGCATGGCAGGGACTTGCTCCTGGAGAACATCTGCAGTTCCTTTCTCCATTTTCCCTATTTCCCAGCTTCGTTCCTAAATTACCCAGTCTAAAGCTGTTTACGCATCAAGGTTTTGTCAGCTGTGGGGTTACAGGGACAGCTTCTGTGAGAAGCTGCCAGAAGCTTCCCCCATGTCCAATAGAGCAAATGCCCATTGACTCCAGACCAGACCCACTGCTGGCCAAGGCCAAGCCCACCAGTGATGGGCCTCTGGGACAGCAGATTTAAGAAGGGGGGAAAGGTATTTCACAGAAGCAATTGCAGCTGGAGAAGAGAGGAGTGAGAAAATGTGAGAGAAACAGCCCTGCAGACACCAAGGTCAGTGAGGAAGGAAAGGGAGGAGAAGCTCCAGGCACCGGAGCAGAGATTCCCCTGCAGCCCCTGGAGGACTTCACACACCAGAGCAGGTGAATGCCCAAAGGAGGCTGTGACCACATGGGAAGCTCACACAGGAGCAGGCTTCTGGCAGGACCTGTGGACCCATGGAGAGAGGAGCCCACACTGGAGCAGGGGGAGAATATGAGGATCCTCCCCCTAAGGAGGAAGGAGCAGCAGCAGCAATGTGTCATGGACTGACTGCAGCCCCAATTCCCTGTGCCCCCAATGCAGTGGGGGAAGATGTAGAGAAAACTGTGAGTGAAACTGATCCTAGGAAGAAGTGAGGGGTGGTGGGCAGGTGTTTTAAAATTTAGGGTTTTTTCTCATTACTTTACTCTGATTTGATTGGAAATATATTAAATTAATTTTTCCCCATGTCGAATCTCTTTTCCTTGTGACAGTAATTAGTGAGTGATCTCTTCCCGACCTTATCTCAGCCTATGAGCCTTTCACTGTATTTTCTGTCCCCTGTCCAGCTGAGGAGGGGAGTGATAGAGAGGCTTTGGTGGGGAGTACACCACAAAAGCCAAAGGTCCCTAGCAGAATTGACAAACATTTGGATCAGAAATCTAGACAAGTCTCAAAACTCTTCCCAAATGTACAGTAAATAGAAACAGGATGGAAATTTCATTAATTGGAGGACATGAGTAACTTCAAAAAGTGAATTAGATGCATATTCCTAAAAAGATACAAGGTGAAGTATGATGTTCACATCAGGCTTATTTACCTCATATCCTTCATATCCTAAAGGATGTCAGTACATAGTCTGATAAAGCCTTCATTAAGACTGTCTAAATATTTTCTGCAGAGCTCCAAATAATTTTTCTATGTGTAGGTCATTCTTCCTTTTGCCATAGGAGAGAGCTGTACATGCATTTCCTGGATAGGTGCAGGAAGGAAAACAATGCAACACTTCCCAAGCACTGAAGTTCACACCAAAATACGGAGGTGTAGTTCTCCTCGATGCAACGTGTTGCTGCATAGGATAAAAGTCACTGGAGCACATAATACATCTCTCTCTTCCAAGACACCTATGAGAAATCCAAAACAAATTACACAATACATTCCCCAAACACCAAAAGATGGCAGTGTTTCAGAGCATTACATGTATCTCTGTGTGGTTTTGGCTAGTCTTGTGCTCATAATGGTAAGGAATCAGCTGAATTGTGATTCTGCAGTCCAATAACAGGGAAATTAACAAAATTGTTCTATGTCATTTCATTACAAGGCGAGCCAAAAATAACCAAAGTAACTGACTGCAAAAGCTACTACTGTGTTCTGAGTATTCTTCAAGATGAGCAAGCCAAAGCCACATCTGATATGTGCTTAGATATGTGTGTATGGCAGTAAAGAATACATTTCATATTAAAGATTATATTTTAATGTCTCAGTGCTAACTGGTGTGGTTCCTGAAATGTCTGCAGTTTCCCACATCCCACAGGGTTTCCATGTGCAGTAGTTGCTTGGATGTAACCTGCCTAATTTCCTTTCTTTTAATTTTACAGAATAAATCTGTTCTGGGGATGAACTGGGATTTGGTGGTGGAAAGAGCATTTACCTGTAAGACCCAAGGTCATCTGTTGCTGACATAGGAAGACTAAACAGTAAGTAGGAAGAAAACTGAAGGAGGAGCAGAAAGATTTCACAGGTAAAAAAACTGAAAATCTAACTGAAGAATAGTATCCAATCTCTGTCTGCTGCTGGATTTCCTTCTGATGTTTATTGGCTTTAATCTAATCAGGTCTCAGTCTGCAATCTGTAAAAAGTGGCTATTATCATCCCCCCTCCTTAAAAGGTCCTTTGAAATCTTTACTGTTTAAAAGCTAGAAGGTTATTTCAGCACAAGCACCCTAGAAAAGCCTGAGGTGAAAGGAAGTCATCCATGTTTACGGGAGAGTATACAGAGAAGTGGAAAAATACTTTGAAAGATATTTGGTGCATGAGTACCAAGTGTCCTGTGGGCTGGGTGAGATAGGAGGCCTGCAGAAAAAAACATGACCAAGTAGCAAACAAAAGACATATTGCATAGAGAGGAACCAAATTAAGGCTTCTGCTGAGCATGAATTCCAGCATTTCTTTGTTTCTGGGTACTTGGCTTCGCCTCTTCAATACTATCTTTTTGAAATCATTTCATGCCATTTAGCTACCCTTTCATTAATCAGAGATTATGGATGCTTTTATTTCGGAGATGTTCTTGTGCTCACAGAAAATGAGTCTCCAGTGACCTCAATGCAGAATATAGGGTGTTAGCAAAATAAAAATAGGTAACAATAAACAATTCAATTGTTTTATTTTCTTTTTCCTACTGCAAGGAAGCCACAGCCAGGGCTCTTTGAGATTAAAGAGTGACTGGACCAAACTGCCAAAATATTGAAGAGGTTTAGCAGTACTTAAAAGTCGGTTGGAAGACAAGAAAGTTATAAAAAATATTACCACCTGTCTCAAAGTGGCTTTATATTCCTGGGGTGGCTGTGCAGTGCTCATTAGTTCTGCAACAGCACAATTCAGTTGCCCTGTTCCTACAGAGAAATGACTGAGGTCTGGATGCATCCCCTCCCTCCCTTGATGGAACATAGCAAATCGCCCTTGAGAGCCCAGGAACAGGTAGCTAAATATACAAAGATGCCTCTTCACAGCCATCTAGGAGGTAAAATCTCTGTGAAAAGATGAGAGAAACTGGACAGGCTCCCTTCTAACTACCCACGAATGCCATCCAGAGAAGGAAGGAAGAAGCTATTGCTGGTTTATCGGGCTCATCTTTGCTGGATCTCATTATCCTAGAAGAAACATTTTCATTTCATTAATCGCCTTGAAAGAGCATTGGGAAGGGGAAAAGCTCTAATAACTTGACATCACAGGATGATAAAAATGAAAATGAAATTACTAGTAGCAGCACAGGCACTGGGTAGACACGGCATGCCCGCAGACCCAGCTCCTTTTTATAGCAGTCCACCTTGTACCTCTTCCTTTAGAAAATTAATTGGAGCCAGGGACTCTCCCCTGGTTTCTCTCAAGCTCAGCCAGCTTCCTCCCACAGGGGCATGAATGCCAGAAAGCTGTTACTCATCTTCTCATACGAGTAGAGAGTCAGTATCAATTCTGATCCACAGTATGCAGAGATTAAATGCAAAAATAATTATAGGAAAAAATATTTACTGAATATAATATGCAATAGGTCTCTCTATTGTTTCCTATCCCATCTTTGATTTAGCATTTTTCAGCATCAGCAAGTTTGTCAGTAGTCCAGTTTGTCATTAGTCTTTATACTGCTGTCACTGTGCCATCCTTATCTCAGGACCAGATACTTCCAATATGTGGTTTTGAGGTAATATCTTTGCAAGAAAAATATGGCAGTCCAAAGAAAGCACAAATCTCAGAAAATCAAAGGTGAGACACTGCCTCTATATCAAGAATTTGGATTAGAGATTAAATGCCCACATCCCAATTCTTCTTTTACTCCTGGATAATATTTTTAAAAATATAATACTACATAAGAACGACCAAATAGAAAGACAGAAAAATCGATTTTTATGGGAGGAACAGCAGTTAGTGATTGCACTTTCATTCCTTCCTGGGGACCAATACCTAACTTTGCTACAATAAATTCTCTTATTTTATATCTCCCTCTATCAGTGTTTACAGGGCATGACATTCCTCGTATCTGCCATACCTATAGTCATATTCAACAACTATTTACTGCAAACAGGGTTTTACACAGTGTATACAAGACCTCATAGAATATTGGAATATAGAGTAAAACAATGTTGAATGGTTTCACTTTTTTTTTCTGCAACATCTCCTACATAAAGCACATGGACGGATGCCACAGTGGAAGTGAAGCTGGTCAGAGTTTCCTTCACACTTTCCTAGCAGGAAAAGGAAAAATATATTTTTCTGCTTCCCCTACCCTGTCCCTCAGTGATCTCTTATACTTTTACTGCCACACCAGCACATGCAACACCATCTCCTGCATTCTCTTCTTACCAGATCCCAGCATGCCAATGCCTTGCTGAGAATATTTACTCTTCTGGAAACCCCTGAATTAGCTGGGTTAGCTTCTGACCACATCCCCTTGATGGATGATGGCCATTCATGGGCTCTCTTCTCTCTTACTCATCCTTACTCTCCCAGCCCTTCCCACTTTTGAGCCATGAACCTACACCATGAATATCCAAAGTTATAGAGGGAATCCTGAGAATGGGCAATGCAAAGCTATGTCCAGATGCAGTGAAGCACCCATCAGTGCACTGCAGAGGTTTATTCATGTCTTCAATGAGGTCCTGCATCCAGGCATTTTAAGAGTCCATCCACTTTATCCAAAAATTCTTTCAGCTTTTGCTTACTCCTAAAGGAGAAGTGTGGAGTTTTTACCCATAGGCACCCCCATTTCTCATTCCAAAACACCACCAGTATTTTTCAGGGCTATACATGTGGTGAGCCAAACGCTACAGAGCATTTATTTTCTCTCCTAACAAAGGCTGTTAAAACATTATCTTATTTTTACCTTCATCATGACCTTTTTCCTTGTTTCTAAACTTCCAACCTCTTTGATGTCTTTTCCATCACCGTTAAAGCTTGACACAACATTGCACAGCAACAAAAAGACACTGCCAGGATGGTGTTTCTCCAAAAAGCTGTTCTTCAGGACCACGTCTGCCCTCCTGCCAGGCACATGATTCCATCAGCAACAGTACAAGCTCTGCTGCAAAGAGACTGCAGGCACATGGCTCACAAACTTTCCACCAGCCTGGGGACATTCTGGTGCTTTAACACTGCAATTTTGTTTAGTTTGTTGGGAATGCAGGCTTATTTCACACAATTGTCTTATAATAAGAATAGGCTGATTTTACAGTCAAAAGCATAACTCTCTGACAAATCTGAGCTAAGACACCACAGAGAGACATTTTCTAAGTGATGCCGCAAGATCACAAGGGTCAGAAGACATCACCAAGCCAGTGTGACTAGTAGGCTGTGGAAAAGGAGGAAATTGACATTTCTGAGTTGAGTACATAACATTGGATCAAGCTACAGCATCTATCTAGGAAAAACACCTGTGACAGATTGCAGAATCTACGTCAGATTTTTTAATTACTTTAATGCATTGAATAAAGTACATAAAAAATAACCAGGATGTTTTCTTTCAGCATTTGCTTTAAAATTAGCAATTTATAACAGTGACAAGTGCACAACTTGCTATAGTCTGTGGGTATGTACATTCTTGGCGTACAATCTTATCCAAGTAAATAAAGTAATTTTCTCATTTTTACCCTCAGTATCACTTAGACTCTCAGTTTAAAAACAAGAATAAACCCTGTCCAGAAAGCTGAATGGGTTCCTCTTGGGGTTGTCTATTTGAAACAGCATTACACTAACAGACAGACAGCTGTTGTAACAAAATCATTGACTTTTAGAGACTTTTTGCAATAATAATCCCACAGTGATTCAAGGCATAAAAATATCCAGAAAATGCTAAGAAAGAAGAAAGGTATCACTAACTGTTAAGTAAACATTAAAGAAAGTGAACTCTCCAACAAAGAACTGAAGGACAGTGACTTAATCCATTGAATGTCAGAAGAAATTGTTTCAGGAGGATGAAAAGAGCGCTGCATCCAGATAAGTATTGATTTCCATGGACCTGCAGTTCGCCTGCCCTGCTTAAAGTCATGCATCTTTGCTTGGGAAGTTCCTTTGCAAATCCTGTGTTCCTTATTTCAACTGGCACGATGCTCCCAAAGGGGTTAAATTGTAAGCCAGGATGTATATGCTTTAGGTTGTATCAACACTGCCTTTGAGATGCAGGAAAGGGACTAGAAGAAAAGATGTGTCCCTGAAAGAGCATTTGAGGGTCTCCACATCAAGAAGAGAGAATTGAATTCAGCTCGAAGAAGAGGGCTCTACTACAGAATTTTAACATTAGGTCCAAATAACACAATCTGGCCACCATCCACTAGGGAGGCTCAGCCAAATCATGACAAAATTCACAGGCAGCAGATCACAGAAAATCCTCTCTTTGATGGCAGATGATGAAAGGACAGGCATAAATTTCTAGCTGAATTATGCCTGAAGTAGAAAATAGAGACAAGAAAGATAAGGCAATGGATCCTGAGATTAGGAATCAAAGGTCTTGCAGTTCTCATGGCTTTGGCACTGTGTCACCTTAAGAATATTTGCAAGTCACACTATATCAATTTGACTCAGTTTCTACTAAATATAAAATATTAAGTATAAAAATGAATCATCAAACTATATATATTTTCTCCTTAAAAGCAAGAGCAATAAAGTATAACAATATAGCAATTGTTTACAGTGCAAATTTGCAATCAATTTGCAATGTTTTATAGGTGGTTTGCAGTCCCAGACTGAAGAACTCCCAAGCATGCACACCTTTTGAGTCACAGACTTTCCCACTCTGCAGAGAAAATCACACTTAGAGAGTATGTATTTGTGGTCTGAGTAGCCTCTTAACAACAATCTCTTCTTGCAAATACTTCTATCAATTATTGGGCAATAAATATTAAATTGTCACTGTTATAAAGCATGGTAAGTGGTACAATAAAGTACAGTGCCATGTCCTCCTGTCAGAACAACCTATGCCTTACACAGCTGAAGGACTGGGGAAAGAAAATAATTTCACTGCCACAGTGAACAAACAATTCCATGCAGGCTCCCATGCTGTATTAAAAGCAATTGATGAGATGCTTTGATCCATAAAGAATAGAATCATTAGGAAGAAAAGGAGGTGACATTGCCTCTGTATTTCATGTATTTCATACTAATCCCAGGCAAAACACGCAGTCCTTTTGGCTGTTTTTCCTGAAGGATAATGAAAAATGGGTGTGAAAAGGCTGCTAAATTGTGAGAGCTTTACAGGGGCAAAGGCAATGAGTGCAATGCCTTTAAAAACAAACACAGAAGTAATTGAAATGGTGAGAAAGAGGCATCCTAAGCAGAAAATATCGGCAATCCATTAAAAGAGAATAGAAAGGTAAAATACTGACAAGTAGTTCAAAGCAAATTTCAACAAGAGATTAGGTATAAGATTTGTTGTTGGGTTTTTTTTAATACTGATGGTAAATAAGCATTTTATTTTTCTTGCAAAGTTAGGAGGATTGGATGCCTGTTAGAACTACGCATTACAGTTTTCTTCAAAGAATACCAAAAGGAGCAGCCAAGGCCAGGACAGCTCTTCCGCAGAGGAGAGGAGGATGTAGGAATGGCTTTTTACAAAATTCCATCCCAGCTGGCAACTGTGGTTGGTACTTAGTGGCCTCTTAGAGACTCCCGGGGGTGTGTGGAAGTCAGGAGCCTACAATAGGAAGGAATTCCAGGGGTGGCTGTGGCCTTTTACACACCTCCCTCTCATGATCTTTCTTTAACAGATTTATAGCCCTTCTGAATTCACCCAGCAAAGATGCCTCCCAGGAATCTCTCTGTTTATAGGTTAGCAACTGGACTTTCACCACCTAGAAGATCTTCAGTGATGGTTTGGAAGCTGTTGATTGCATTCATCTTCTACCATCTGCTCTTTGGGAGTCAGAACACCAGGGGAAACTGAGCGAGCCATCTTCTTCTGGCCTTTTCCTCTGAGCTTCACCAGTGTCTTTTGGAGCCCTGCCCTCCTTTTCTCACTTTGCTTAAAGAATTTCAGGATACAATAATTTTAAATATGTGTTATCTTTTTGAACAAAGCATCAGAGAGAGACGAGGAAGTACAGTGAACAAAGGGAAGCCTTGTAACATTGGTCATACAAGGAAACAAATCAGGCTGCAGTGCTGTCCATGTCTGTGACTGGAGGATCCCTAAGCCCTTCTCCAGAACCCAAAGTTTTCTCAGAGGATGCCTGGAGACTGTCTCTCAACTTCAACTCACAACTCATTCCCAGCGCTCAGTTACTCGATTTGCCAGATTGTGTCATTGTCCACCTTTGAGGCAGATTTGAGGAGAAAGAGCAAGAAGACACAGAGAGCAGAGATGAAAGAACCTGTGTTCACTGACACATTCATGCCCCCACCCAAGAGCAAGTTTACTGAGCCCTGCTATCAGCAAGACAAAAAAACCAAACAAAACGTCACAGTTGTAATAGTTTCTAAGGCTCGCTGACAATCAATTGCCTTTTACTTGAAGATAAAACTTACCTAATTTAATCTCTGGATCTTTTTACACTTTGGTTAGCCAAGTTGTCATGCTCTCCTACCCTGAGATTAGCTGTTTCCCATCAATAAGTACCTACGCCCAGTGACAATATCCCTCCATAATTTCATTTTGATTAACAGAAAAGCTACTACTGCTATCAGTTACTCTAACACTTTACTGCAAAAATAATTGGCTTTTTAATGCACCAGCTCAAACAATAATGCAACAAAAAACTGCTCCAGGGCTAGTCAAAACAGATATTTTCCAGACAATCACAATCATCTACACATTTTGTTCAATCTAAGACAACGTCCTGGTGCAATTACTTGTGTTATTTAACCATTTTAGTGTTTTTCTGTGTTTCTTATTTGTTTTTCAGACATTGTCTAAAGATACACCGCTCTCAGACAAAAGAGATTCACAGGCTTGTGTTGAAATATTGAACCAATTGATTTCAGTACTTCCAAAATGTTAAAATGTTTTTATTTTGTTTTACATCTTTCAATTTCTGCTTGCTTTTTATTTTTCAAAACATTGTAGATGTGGTAGGATCACTACAGGGAACTTCTCAACTTTCATGTATTTCCTTTCTTCTTTAAATGTTATTTTTCTGAAAATGGTCTGGTGGCCAGTGTCCCCACTCCCTTTGTAGATAATAGGGAATTGAACACATCTACAGTGTCTGACTGGAATATCATAAATAATCCTGACACCACCCACTAAGAAAGCATGAGTGCAAAATATCAACTAGCTGGCTTATAAAGACAGTATTGGACACCCTGGCACCAAATGTGGGAAAAACACTATGTGATCATGTAATCAAAGGTTGGATCTCAAAGCCCATGCACAAGGGGATTGAGTTAAGCCTGCACAGGCAAATACCTTAATTCTGTTATTTATAAACTCAACTGGCATTTCCTGAACACTTAGACTTTGCAATTTAAATAGCATTAATTAATTTAGGGGATGTGTTTAGCTAATGATGACTAATGTGACAGACCCATAATTATCTACCTATCATGGTGGTAAAGACAGATGCTTAGATAGCCAAGTTTTTCATATCATTTCAGCTGAATAACAAATAAAGCACAGCCTGTGTCTGTTTTGAAGCTCACAGAGCTTGGATATAAAAACATGTTGGAGTCTGAGTCTTCCTGTGATATACACAACAGAAGGTGCCTCCCCACCACACTGCCCAGCACCAAATGGAGTAGAGGCTTCACCCACTGATGATACCTTGCACTGCTCATGAATTCTTACCCCGAACACAGTAATTGCCCCTTAAGAAAGACCATTACTATTTTTCACTGCTGTACCACCCCATTCAGGGTGCAGTGATTCCTTTTCATCATCCACCAGAATGCTGTTAACACTAGTGGGAGAATAATTTTGTGTGTGTGTGAACAATTATTTTTCAGCGTTCTCATTTTCTCCTTTTTCTCCTTTTTATTTACTTCTTCTCTCCCCCTGCCATCCAAAATCCCTGTTTAGAAGGATCTCAATGTTGCTCTTGTGCGGACTTGGTCATTATATTGTCCAAAGAATTTTTGAAACTGGCAGCAGTTCCATCTGATAACAAGAGCAGGAGAGAAAGGTAAGTAAAAAATAATGGTCTGCCAATCATGGCTGCACAAGAAAGATCATGGGTCCCAACCAGAATCTAAAGTAGTAATGGGAAATTTTCCTCAATAGACTTCTTCTTGGGCCGCAAAGCCAGTGTGGCTAGAGGGATTTTCTTAAAGAAGATTATCTTCCAACTCTTCATGTTAACACACTCAGATAGTAAAAACCAGGAGAAATGAGATGACAGGAACCTCTGGAACGTCCTAGGAGGTGTGCTAACAAGTGCTAAAGACATGTATAACATGTAACCTGGTACATTTCAAACATTAGATGTCTGGAATTACCATAAAGAACCATGGCAACAAGAGACAATTAATTCACACTTATTCAGATTACCATAGAAACTGGACCAACATACCAGAAATTATCTAAAATGCCTCACTTCAAACATTCAAGCAGTCTATAATTTCCATAGTAATGGAGTGCTTGTAATAACCACAGAAATATTATAAAATCTCTATGAAACACTATGAAATCTTTACATAATGAAGACCAAACATAATTCTAAAAATCTGAAGAGCTTTTTCCTGCATTATAACGTACCACGAGTAGCCGGAAAACTTTTCATCTTTCAACGTGAAATTAATTTCTTCCAAGAAAAATGAATGCTATTCTGTCAGATGAAAAGAAAAATACACTTAAATCACAACAAATGACAACAAAAACCTGCCAAACAGAGCAGAGGTAGCGTGCAGAGCTCACGCTCTCTGAGGTGTCACCTTGTTCTTTCTTTCAAGAAGTCTTCCTTAGCTCTGAGTTGAACAGCCATTTTGTTAATGAATCTTTTTGGATTCTAGACTTGGATTTCTAGACTGCCTACTGTTAAGGAAAGCTTAAAAAAAATCCAAAAAACAAAAAAACAAGACACTTCCAATCCTGAAAGACATTGTTTTCTTTTAAAATCTATTGCTCCTGCAGGTGACACAGCAACAGGATGTTATGTGAAAACTCTGTGTGCTCAGGAGTACTGTCCTTGACTCCTTATATATGTTCATAGCTTTTACAAATCCCTAAATACCAAAAATTCTACTTGAAGTATTGTTGACCCTAATGTAAGAAGTGGGTATGTGGTAGTCATTCAGTATGGCCAATCCCATGTAAAGCCTACTTGGGTACTATTTACATGGGATTTTCACTTGATTTTAGAAGTATTGCCAGCAAAACCATTACAGCATGATTCAATTAATCAACACTAATTATAAGTGGGGGGGAGAATTACTGATTCAGTGAAGTTTTGAAGGCATCAGACAGGAAGGACTAGTGCAGAAGTAAATGCTAATTATTGACTCAAAGAGCTGTGACAAGGAAGAGCAGTCCAGAAGAGAAACAGCCTTCTCCCTTTCGACTCTGTAGGAAGACTAAGGATAACTGCTTTCCTATGCTGAAATTAATCTCTGAACATTTCTTGTCACCATCGCCATCAGCCCACCAGTCCATTACTTATTCTGCATTACACATGACATACTTCAAAGCACATGGAAGTCAATGGGAACATTCCCATTAACTCCAATTGCCCTTGAATCAATTCTTCAGAGCAGTTTCACACCAGTTGAGCTTCATAGCTTTTGACTGAGTTACTCCTAATTTACACTGGCAGTAGAGATTTCTGTCAGTGAATGCGAGAAGCCTTGTACGTGTCTTCTCACACAACAGATAATGAAAAAACAAATAAACGTGTTGTCTGTAGGAAAATCAGAAAAGCAGACACTTTGTGCTGAATATTTCCAAAACATACTGTGAAAGACTCTTCTCTCTTAAAAATGTGGACAGCTTGAAAAGAGCAAAGTATACCAAGGTCTTGCTGGGCAGAGAGACAATTAGTGAAAGTGACTGAAATATTAAGAAGTTGGAGCCCTGGTTTGGATAAATAACCTCTTTCAACCTTCTGCATACTTCCTCAGAATACCCAAGCATTACCAATCAGAAAGCAAAACTTGTAAAAGAATGTATGTTTCTTACATTGTAAGAAAACACACATTTCATACATATATGCAATGTTTTCCTATTCCAGGGGCATAGTAATGTTTAAATAATCAGTTAGCCCACTCCTTCTGGTTTTTGGTTTTGTATTTTTTTTACTTTTAGTTCCCCTTCTTGGAGTATGTAAATTTAGGAAGTTCACAGAAAGAAAGAATGCAAAATGCCTATTGAGCATCTATTGAACATCAAAAAAGTTTAGTTCTTATTTGTTTCACAGTCCTGCTAGACTGTCACACCTAACAACCACGGTGTCTGATCCAACTAGACATTGAGTATCTTCATTTATAAATGAGGTACTGAGTGACTTGATGCAAGTCACTTAGCTTGGCTCTCTCACTGTTACATACATTAGGTGTTGCAAGGGTGTTGTAAATAATTTGTCATTGATTCTTGAAAAGCACTAATTATTGGCTGAAATTGCTAGAGTGATATAGCACTGTACCTTTCATTGTACTTGAATGAGGTTTGGGGTTTCCTTTTTAATCCCCCACAAGATATTTTTCAAAAACCTCAATACTGACAGGGAGGTACACGTTTCTCCAGGCTGAAGATGCACAATATAAAATATTTAAAGTGAAATCTGGGCCTGGTGGCAGTTATAATATTAATCTAGCTCTGCTTCTCAGCCTTTGCAACAAGTCGAGCACATCACAGCCCATAAGACAAACTGCTCTCAAAAATGACGTGCAATTTGAGAGGTAACTTAAAATTCGAGGCCTTTACAAGAACCACCTATGCAAAGTATCATCTGTGGCTTCAGTGGTGCAACTTACAGCAACTTCTGCCAGCTCTCAGATCCATGTGCACATCCCAGGCACATCCAACCCCTCGTGGCCACAGCTGCGAGTCCAGGACAGCACAGGTGCTTACAGCATGCAACCAGGCATGATGTATATCACAAACATGATATCCAGGCATGACGTGTATCACAAACATGATATCCAGGCATGACGTAAATCACAAACATGATATCCAGGCATGACGTGTATCACAAACATGATATCCAGGCATGACGTATATCACGAACATGATATCCAGGCATGACGTGTATCACAAACATGATATCCAGGCATGACATGTATCACAAACATGGTATCCAGGCATGATGAAAATCACAAACATGATATCCAGGCATGACGTATATCACAAACATGATATCCAGGCATGATCCTACATGAAACAGACATAGGCACTGTGGCCACCAGGGCTTCCTCCTGACTAAGCAGCTGAGATTCACAGCCCCTTCTTCAGCAACTATGAGGGCCTATTTCTTTTTATGAAAGTGACCTTGCCAGAAAGAAGGAAGGGTTATGAAACGTTTACAGACACTAGATTACAGGTTGTGTGGTTGTAAGGAGGCTGAAGAACAGATGCCCAGCTTGGGCACATTATCACAGTCTAGTGAGAGGTCAGATAAGGAGCTGCTCCCAAAACTTAAAGTTCAGAGACACAGTTCAGTCTGGTATAAACACGTGTGATTTTTTACACAAGTGTTTCCACTGAAGCCATGATGTCAGACTATTCATGGTTTTAGTTTGATATGCCGAGTCCTTAAGCACCTAAGCAGAACTACCCACATGCTTTGCATCATGTACACAAGTTGAATTAGAGTGTTGCTGACTCAGTGCCAGATCCTGGATGAAGCTGATGCTTCGGAAAAACCATAATTTCTACCGAAAAGGCCTAATGTCATCTCCAGAAGAGGGCAGTGCTGGCTTAAACTAGCAGGGCACAGACCCTCTTAAAAGTCTTGGTTTGCAGAGGGCAGTATATTTCTTAAAGCAAAAACTCCCTGTCAGAACCCTGCAAAGATGTGTAAAACTACCTCAGCACACAGAAGCAGCCAGTAGGGCTGTCCTGAGGGAGAAAACAAGTTTTGAAACATTTATCAACAGCATTCATATTTTGTCCTGTGGTTTGGGCAGGAGCTGGGTCCCCTTTCCACAACTTTTCTGTCTTTCGAAAGCCCCAGACAGGATAGATGAATTGCTATTTCTAGGAAAAGGAAAGTGATTGATAGAGCTTGCAGAGCTCAATCTGCCTGTTTCTTTTATCAGTAGCAGAAGGAAGGGCTCCATGCTCAGAGTGACCCAAATATTACTACCCCAGAGGCACAGAGAAACTTGTGGGAAGGAACTCCAAGTTCAGATCCTCCTCTTACCTGGGTAATTCGCGTGTAAAACCAGGAAAGAAACTTCACACATATAAAACTGACATTACTTAGAGAACTGAGGGCCTGGGACTAAAAACTGTAAGAGGGTTATTCACTCTCAAGCAACAGAAAGAAAAATCAGTTGTGGGCATCATACAGAAGTAACCCCCATACAAGCGTCAATACTGGAACAGGTCAGCCTGCTGCTCTTAGAGGATACTCTGACTGTCCCCATAACCACCTCTCCTCCTTAAGCAAAAGCAATGGGATGGTGGGAGCTGGATGTGCCCTAGGAAGAGGCAGGCAGAGGGAAGGAGGTGTTGGGATGATGGGCTTCCACCCTGGATGGCCCAGGCAGTTGTTGGCCTCCTTGGCTCTGAGGGATTCCCAAAAAACACACCATCCTGTGGGTAAAGCAAGCTCAGAAAACATCTTTAGAGAACAGAATTATTCAAGCCCCAGCCAGAGATGAAACTCGTGGGAAATGGAAAGAAAGATAGGAGGCCACTGCCAGGGTTTTAAACAGAGCTTCGTTATGTATCAGCAAGAAATGGGTGCCAGCAAAGTGGAGGGCAATCAGAAGATAGCTTTGTCTCTGACAAGCTCCATTCCTGACTGGCTTTGACTCTGATCATTTGACATTTTAAAGAGCTTTTAGTTATTTCAGGTACAGGAGGTTATGAAATGTAATTATAGGAGCTGGAAGAGGCCTGCACACCAGATAAAGGCTTGGCACAGAAGCTTTAAAGAAAAAGTCAGGAAAACCAAAAGCTTTGTGCACATTTTAATGCAAAGAAGAGGAGCACTTTTTGGGTCACGTTTGTGCCTCAGATCTGAGCACAGGGAAACAAATTTCTGGAGCAGTTGGGGAAGTACAAGAACTCAAACCAGAGTAAAGGTGACCCTAGAAAATGCAAACAATGGCTTCACACTGAATAACAAGAAATAACAAGATACTGCCCAAAATGAAACTGGAAAACAAGGGCCACACAAAGCTCAGTGTCAGGACACCTGTGGGGGCCAGTGGCTCTCCGGGGTCAGGGTCTGTCCCACAGCCCCAGCCAGGAGCAAGGCAGCTGAGAGGAGCCCAGGACAGCCCTGGACACATCTCCAGGGATGGGCCAGGGCTGGACTGGGACATGGCCCTGCAGGTGAGGGATCAGGATCAGGATCAGGCCCTGTGATGGGAACCAGGGTCAGACAGAGCAAGTCCTGATAGTCCACTCAGGGAAAACATGCAAAATTCAAGAAAACAAGAAGCCCTACAACACGAGAAGCTTCTACCCTCAGAATTAATAAAATGCACAACCTCAGACAAGGACCAGAACTGGGCAGAGGCAGAGTGGGGAGGGAAATTAATTACACCAGATCATAAACATGCTGGGGGAAGTAGTGATGTGTCCAGCATGGACAATGGGAATACCACTGCCACCCAGTGAAATGCTCTCCACTAAACTCTGCTGAGCACCAGGAGACTAACAGCCCTGTGTTGGTGTTATTACACTTCACATTTCCAGCTGAGAGAGTTAGGCAGGGCTAGGAGAAAGGGAGCCCTCATCCACTATCATTGCTCATTTCTTACAGCTGTGTTTTCAAGGTGAAAGTCAGGCTACCAGACAGAGTTTGGCTTAATACTCCTCTCCTGCTCATCTCAACAGGAGTGAAACATACTAGCAGTTTGTAGTCTACCACTAAATGATTGAGCTCTAAGCCAACAGGCGAAACTTGGATTTCCTTACCCACAGCTGCACTGCTGGCTGACTCCTAGGAGGTTTTGAGTTTTGCTCCTTATAAATATAACCCACTAGGTGTCTAAAATGCATTTCTGTGTCCGAGATCATTGCCTTCAAAACCTTATACAATATCCAGAATTTTAATACAACTCCCCAAAAGAGATTCTAGGTATTTTCCTACACCCTCAAGTTAACAGTGTACAGAAGCATTCCTGTGACTAGCAAGTGAATTGCATTTTACCTTGAAGGAAATACGAACTTTCACTTCCACGGAGTATGGCTCAGTTTCATATACAGGAAAATATAGATAAAGGAGAGGGAGAGACAAGAAGAGGGATCCACAAAGGAATACAGTAAAGAGACCCTATCAACAAGATGATAATAGCACTGCCCCATCCCAGATTCCCCTGGCAACATTTTTATAACTGTTTTTTAAAACAATGTTTTAATAATTACACTTTTCTTTAAAAATCTTTTTCCTCCTTCATTGTCATGGGAAAAAATTCATATAGGCAACAAGAGAATCATTTGACAGTACATGGGGGAAAAGTGACATTATTCTGTGTAAAAGTGCTTTGAAATACACAAAGGAATGTAATAAAAGAGTTGCAATCTCTTGGATAATCAGTAACATAAATAGGCACAGTCATGCAGACAGAGTGTGATTTTTTTTTTTAATCTGGCACCATGCATCAGGCTGAGAGCCTAAATTATCTCCTTAATCCACATATAAAACACTGTTTTCTTTTTCTCTTTACCTTATCATATTTCTTCTTTACTTAAAGGCTAGGATTTCCTCTTGTTCTTTATAGAGAAAAATACTGAGCTAACAACTGAAATCCCTGCACATGCAACACAGCCGGTGTGTTATTTCTCTGATTTAATTCAGTCAATTCAGGACAGTTTCTTTAAAAAAAAAATACAATCTGGGATTCTTTAATGAGGTTATTATGGTAGTGGCATCATACTGTAAGGGTGAACTTCACCTGTGTGATTCTGAGGGCAGGACACTGCTACAGCCAAAACCAGTCTTTTATAAATTAGTCCTTGGAAAACATTGCCTATATTTCATCTAGACTTCTGGTTTTCAAGAACTGGCGAAAGGCAGATATACGGAATTACAAATGAACCAGTATAAATCCATTGCTTCTATTACTAACACCAATAAGAACTGAACCAGTGATAATGCAGTAGTGACAAGCAAATAGGCTTTATAATTTCAAATTGGAGGTTGACTGACAGAAGAATTACATTGCTGGATAATTCACAAGGGCACGATTAATGCAAGACTTTCAGTAGATTTATCATGTGACGGACCCTGACAGGAAAAAGCAGTGTGTGGAAAGGGGTATATTGAATACAGCGGAGAAATGCAGCACAGCGTTAGCCAGGATCACTCTCCTTGATTTCCTTTTAGCAACAGTTAGACATAAAAATCCCAGTCAGAGCACATAGCTCTGTGTAGCAATCAGTCAGCTATTAGGTGTTACTCTGTGATGATATGACTCACTTATGTAACGACAATTAAGTTGCTGTGCTAAATGACTGCCGCTGATTAAATGCCTCAGCGCAGGTGCCATTCACATTTACATCCATCATGTGAAGAGGGTGGCTTGATGCAGATGCTGGTGGTATTTACAAATTAGCAGCTGCGGGGAATGAAAAGGCAGCAGAAGCTGGGTGGTCAATACCAGAGCTGCTTTAGTCACAGAGGACGCACTCTGAGCAGATGATCCTTTTAAAGCATCTGCTTCTTCTGAGGGGGAGAAATCCCAATACCAGTGATGACTAAACAGGGCCAAGCAATCCCTGGTTATTTCTTCCATCTTTTATACAGCAGTTCCGTCAACACCCAGCACTACAAGGAACATAGCGACTGAAGTCATAAGGAGAAGAGGCACCTAAGGGAACCTCAGAACTGCAGAAAAAGGTGTCCACTAATGTTTGCTATGGGCTTTCTTTCTCCTCAGTGAATTCAGCTTCCCACAGCCCCTTAAGGAAAGCATCTGACATGTGGTTAGTGTTGAACAATGTCAGAATAGTGTGTTAGACACACTGAGTCTTTTCGCCTGCTAGCCACAAGTCAGATCTTGAGACTGGGGGAGCCCCTAGAGACAGTGGGTGAAACTGCTACACAGCAGCAGCAAGAGATAGCACACAGAAAACATAGAAGACTCTGATTTTAGCCTCCTCTGTAATTTGGTAGTGGACTCTGACAGCTCTTGCTGTATTTAAAATTGGGCTCTATCAGCCACTTATAAAACTTAGACCAATACAAGTTCTGATGCGAGAAGTGCCTGTGGCTGGCAGCGGGGAAGACTTTACAAGGAAGTAACCCTCTCGCCTTGCCCTGCTCTTTACAGTCTTTTCCTGTGAGTCTGCCACTGGCTGCTGCCAGAACTGGGGATACTGACCCACATGGACTTTTCTTCAGACCCTCCTGATGTTCCAGCAAAGCAGCGGATGTCTGCCCTTGAAGCAGCTCAGCCGCTCGGGCTGCCTCCGCCTCCCAGGCTGGTGCCAGCTCCTCCGAGGGAGGAGCCTGGCCATGGGAGGTCCTTGGAGTTCGAGCCTCTTGATCCGCCCCTGTAAGGCATGGCCAGGGCTCAGGATCCGCCCACCTTTCCACAGAGTTCTATTCCATTGGTTATGTTATTGGTTGATTTGAATTGTATCCCTCCCTCCTATGTTATTATTGGTTTCTGTATGTTATCCCCGCCTATTGTCCTTTCCCTGATTGGTTACCCCTGTCCCCTCTTCAGCGGCTGTCACGGGGGCAGGGTGGGATTCCTTGAATCCTGTCCCAGAAGCAGGGCGGGGGTTCCTTCTTCCCTGTCCCTGCGGGGGCAGGGAGGGGATTCCTCCTTCACCCTGTCCCTTCTGGGATAGGATACCCTTGTCCTTCCCTTCTCTCCCTGCCGAACACTTATACCCCTTACCCTAAATAAAGGAGAGCAAGGGAGGACAACCCCCTCCTGCAAGCCCTTCGTCGTTTGTCTTCATTTTTTATTTGATTACAACATGCCCTCTCCTCTCTGCAGCACTGTCTGAGGAGCTATGCTCCTTCTGAGAAGAGAGACTTTACTTTTCACCCAGCTTGCAATAAGCTTCATGAAGCTGGGACAGGAACTGTGACAACACAATACACCCTGCCTGACAGACTGGGTCTCTTTAATCTATTTCTTTTCACCCTGGCTTTACTGCTGCTACAGTATGCCAATAGGAGAAAAAGAGGTTAAAAGCCAAATGTAGATGACACAAAAGAAAACCAGTCAAGAGTCAAGCTTTCCCATACATTCAGGTGCTCTATAAACATGTCAGAGTACACCAACTCACAGCACCAGCTGAGGATCACCAGTACAAAGAGGCAGAGAATCACACTCCTACCTCTGCAATCAGTTTCTTCCACCACTGGCTCATGGCTGGTAAAAAACATTAAATGTCAAGATGTCAGAAGAAAAGACTTGACTTGATAGTGAAGATGAGAGAGGATCTTGAATTCCACACGGAATTGCTAGCAACATGCTGAGGTAACAGTTATGCCCAATACTTCAGCATCATACATCATAACTTGCCCAAGGGTGAAAACTAGCGGAGCAGAAAACACATCGCAGGGACCCTGAAATTCTGTTTCTTGAGGATATCTGTAATGCCACAGTCAGTATTCCTGGGCTGACAAGAGCTATAAAGGTTGGTAGGCTACCCCATACTTGTCAATGAGAAAAAAGCCTAAGAACAGCATGAGCTACATAGATAGATTTATGTCCCCAGCCAAGAGGCAACTATAAGAAAACTGCTTAGACAGCTGGCTCAACAATGTGAAAACAACCAACCTTCAAAGAAAACATTCCAGTTATCATTTAGTATCTTTTCCTCCATCCCGAGCAGGAGTCATCTGTATTTTCTCAAGTAACTGTGTTCGTTCTATGCTTATAGTCATATTCTTCATGTTAATTCTGTCTCCCAGCTCATTTTAAATGATTTCTAGTGGGTAAGAAGAGCAAATGTAAACAGGTAAGCACTTTCAGAGTCTAAATAGCTGCTTCACTTGCAATTCTCAGCTCGAGCTTACGCAGAATAAAAAGTCTGCATCAGTCAACCCTAATATCTAACCTTAATCTTGATATATCATTGAGTTTATTCTTGTCTATTGCTGTGACAGAAACTGCTCATCTATGAGGAAGAAAATGAGCAGAGCCCTGTTATATTATTTACATGGTGTCAAAAAGATGCACAAAGCTTTACCCACAAGTAAAGAAAAAAGTCCCTGCCTCTGAGATTTTTAATCTAACCTTATGGAGACACTACCAGTGGTTCCAGTGTCACATGGGCAGCAGCATCATGTGTGCAGACTGGTGGTATATTTGTGTGCAAAGTCCAGGGGCTATTTTCCTTACTATCATACAGGCCAAGTATTTTCAAACTACCATTCCCACAGGAACATTTTCACATACCAGCCAACATATTGCACCTGATAACACACGTAAATATTGGAAGATCGTTATAAATAGTGCCTCTGTGCTTGACACATTTACAAAATCTTTAACAATGTTTTAATAGCTTTTAATTTATTTTTTTAAGTTGAAACAAATTAAGCTATTTGTGTTGGCCTGCTGTATCAACTATTTTCATAGTTAGCCATCAGTACCAATAATGATGCTGGGGTTATGATTTCTAAATTATGTTCATTGACTTTAGCAATGAGAAGATAGAATAACTTCCTGAATTCACTAGGATTAATCTGTGGCACTCAACACACAGCCAGATTTCTGTATGGCCTGTAACTGTTCTTAAGCAGTCTCTGAATGCCTTAATGTGGCTTTGTGCTATCACGAACAGGATCTGAGGCTGGGTAATTCTAAGGGAAGTATAGGACAAGTTAAGAAATCAGGCACCAGTGATATACAAGGGAGCCATCCAGGGGGTATCTACCAAAATTATCAGAGAAAGTGGAACCCCTACATTACAAGGGGACACCAAGATTGCCTTGTTCAGCCTAGAAAAGAAGAAGGGGAAAAAAATGTTGCCAGAGCTGTTTTTTATGAACACACGAAACACTGTGAGTGTGAGCTGTGATCCCGTATGTGCTTGGCTGTGAACAAGGGGTTAAATCCAGCTCTGCTCTCACTTCTGCCTGTATCCTGTTCAGAAAAGCTAGTGGATGGCCAGGAGGTAGAGGAAACTGCTGCTGTGAAGGTCAAGTTCCAGAGGCAGGCTCATGGGACTGGGCTGACCCTTATGCCAAGGGATTTTCTACAGTAATTTCTATTTCTTGTCAGAAATAGTTGAGCAAAACACCTTGCTGACAGGGTTTATGTTTTTCTGCTAAATCACTCTTTCTCATGCCACTCTGTATGAATTCAGGAACTCAGGGGTTTTTCTCAGGAACTGAAAGAAACTCAGCAGTTTCTCTCTTCAATTAAAACTTACCAGAGAGAGCAGAGCACTGTATAAATGTCAACAATACATCAACATCTATAGGAAAGATAGTGAACAACATGGGCCCATTCTCTGCAACTCAAACAGCTGTGAACAGTAAACTTAGAAAAGTTGCTCTCCTCTTCACACAGAAAGATAAAAGCCTAGATTTGTGCTCTTGCTTTATAAATGCCCCCAAGATAAGTCGCTTGCCACAGCACTGAAGTGAGGACCAAAGAGGTTCCACAAGAGATGGAAAAATGTGTCTCTATTTATAAATGTTCAATGCATCAAGATTGTTTTACCCAGGGCAAAGCAAGGCTAAACTGCTGAGTTTACTCAGGTGAGGCCAATGTCTTTTCATCAATGAAGACTGAACAAACACGAAAGGTCACTTCTAGCTTTCACACTTAAAGAGTGATCTGTTACACTTCCACAATCACTATTAGTGTTCAAAGGTGAAACCTGTGGGTCAAACATGTTGTGACCCTTACCTGAACGACAGCTGTCTGTATTGTTTGACTTCACACAATTCTCCATAGAAGTTGTTGCCACTTTCTCTACCTCTTTGGGATGTAGATCATATATTAAAAGATTAGCGTCTCATTAGCCGGATCTCATATTTGCCCTACAGACATCCCAGTAGGGAACATCCCAGTCAGATATTGCTGTGGCATCCTTGTCTTGGTAGGAGCAATCAGAGTACTTGGAATGCCATGAGTGACTTTCATAAAGCAGACTTGCCTCACAACCCCTGACCAGAAATTTTTACACTGAGCCACTGGATCATAACCTGTAGTGTTATTTCACACTTATTCACCACTGCACATCTGCTCGGGTTTCCTCCAAAATAATCTGCTCTGGCCTATCAATCAGTTATAAAGCTCTACCCTGCATGGTGATGGTCAGTTGCAGACACACGTGGGAAATTTTATCCAAGATGTTAGTGGCAGCTATCTATTACAACTCAGCCCTGCTGAGAATGGGTGAGCATCAATGTAGGCTCCCAGTCAGTACCCCCAGCCATTAAAACTGATGGGAAACAGGAGGCTAAAACAAAATTTTAGAACAAAAAAAAACAGGCTCTTTGGTGTAGTACCTGCTCCACCACAACAGAGACCAGATCCAGAACAGTGTTTGTGATCCACAGCAATGTAATTCTGCTTTGTAAGCAGTGAAGTACAGGAAGAGGGAGACTGCTACTCAACTGCTTCACTAAGGGATGGTTACAATACACCAGCACCCTTGAGGTAACACAAAGGCACATAGGACCCTTGGGGCACGTGGAACCTGGAGGAAACACACACCAGTGGCTCGACATGGCCCAATTCAGTGGAAGATTCACAATTCTTCAAAGACATGGGGTCAAACTGTAGTTAGGGTGAGGTACTGGACTGAATTGTGAAGAAAATTCAGGAATCAGTATTTGTTGGATCAGAAAAACTAGTAATAAATGAAATAAAGGTCTACTTACACTTCCTCTCTACACAAAGCTACACAGCAATGATGATGGGCACATCATCTTGGCTCATGTCTAAAGGAGAAAGGACAATATACAGACAACAGCACCCTCCACTGGGGCGGGATGCTCAGCACATCTGCAGCTGCAAGTATGGGCTCTCAGCGTGTGAAGTGGGAGAGAAGCAAGGAGGACATTCTCCATCTCTTTTGACCAGATACTTCTTTTTGGGCTTGCCCGTCAAAGGCACTGCTCCCACTTATGAAGGAGGCTGGGATGTAGATCAGCACTTTCCACAAAGAATGGGAACTGGGAGAGACTTCCTCCATCTCTTCTTCAATTCTTCATATACTTCAGGGGAAAAGGTTTAGTCAAGCTGCTCCTACTTTAACATGGCAACAGACTGCTGTACACAGAAGCAATTTCTGCTCAGCAAATATCTATCACTCTTCAGTGATTGCTGGGTATCTTCCTATTTGATAGTCACAATGAGAAGGAAAGAAGTGCTTTCCTTCCCTTTTCTCAGCTTCCTTACAAAATTATATACCCCACTACAGTTGTAGTTCCCTCAGTGGGGCTGGTGATGTCAGGAAGGAACAGCTGCCCAACAGAAAGAAAAGTCTTCAAAGGCCCACTTGGTAAAAAACAGGCACTTATCTAGATTTAAACAACCTTTAGCGGGTTAAACACAGAGATATATAGAAAGAGAGTCATGAAGAAAAGTGCCATATCCCCTAAGTATTCTGACAAAACCTTGAGAGGAGTTACTTGGCTGCAGGCAAGATGCCAGTGGAAGTGGTCTCCCTGACATGAAACAAATTCAGATGAGTCAGGAGTCAGGAAAGCTATAAGGTCATATGAAAGCTGCAATGAAAGCATCCAGAGGTGGCTCTGGGGGAGGCAGAACTCGCTGAAAGCCCTGCAGGAAACACAGCGTGTTGCTAACTGTGTTACTGTGAGAACAGAGAGCAGACCATGGTTTTGAATATCTTTCCAAGCAAGCCCAAAGCACTCTCTACCCACCAACAGACCACAAAAATGGAAATCTTATTTTTTTTAATGATATGCCTTAGAAGCCTCTGAATTCCCCTGATGGGAGAGAGATCCTCCTTTCAAAACAAATTACAGCACATTTCACTTGTATGAAAACAACAGTGTCAGCAAGACTCTGGCTGTGTTTTTGGACTTCCCATATTCAGCATATGATACCGTGTAAGAAAACAATAATAGCTGTATTTTCTTAAATACTTTTAGGCAGACCATTGTTCTGGGGAGAGTTAGAAGAACATCATGATTCAGTACTGGTAGTGTCATGGCACATAAATAAAATTCTCACCGAGAGCATAACAATCGCTTTGTTTTGATGTGCACAGCTGAGCAAGAAGTCATCACCAAAATAAACTTGACTCAAACACACCAGAAATGTTTTTGTTTCTTTTATTTTTGCTCTTTGCACTGAATTCTATGGCATGCAATCTGCACAGACTAAAGATTAATATAACTATAAATATTCCTTTTCAAAATGTCTGTTGACCTATCTTTTTAGCCTTTTTTAACTCTGCCTAAATATTTTTCATTGCTCATTATTTTGTTTACAGCCATGTGATGAAAACTATGAGAAGAAGGTGAGCACAATTCTAACTCTTTGTGGGAAACAATGTGAGTTTTAATTTGCATGTTTACATGCAAATTAAATACAAGCTCTGCTTGGAAAGACAGGGAATGTGTGAAACTCCTTATCACAGAGACCAAGGTATTTTTAAGGTGTTAAGTCAAGCATATATAATTAGCAGAGAGCAACAGAGCACTTGGGTAGAAACCCCTGGGGCATCAATGGGATCCCAGAGGCTTGCAAAGCCTCACCTTCCATTCCTTCTCCTAAAAACTGCGTAATCATTACTGTTAAGCAGTAATGGTAATTGACAGTTCATGGACACACCTTAAATTTTAAAGCCTCCTCACATGGGAGAGGAGATCTCCCCTGTCAAGCAATGCTTCCTCATAATCCTTCTGTTAGTTTCATTAAGGAAATATTTCAAATCACTGCTTCTGCTGTAAACTCCCTCCTATTGCTTACTTCCCTTCCCTACTGCATGCCAGCAGCAATGCAAAGTCTTCATAAATTTTCTCTACAGGCATTTAACTATCCTGGTTTCCTTAGAGGGATGAGTTTCTCCCTCTCACACACTGTGGTACGATCTCAGGATAAGCAGTGTTGGTATGGACAGAGGAGTCCTGACTTGCTACAGAACTGCTCAGGGAAGGATGTGGTCACCACAGTGGAAAAGGACACTCACAGTATTCAGGTGGTATCTCAAGGCTCATTTTGTCTTCACTGCTAAAGGGTATAGACATGAAAAGCTGGTATCTGCTTTTCTCAATAAAATGCTAAGGCAGACAAAGCTCCTGTAGTTTTCACTTCTAGGCAAATTAGAATTTTACCCTACAGGTAAAGCACAAAGTGCTGAGGTCATCTTCCCACCACAGAGTAAGAGATAGAGAAGTCTTGTTTCAACTAGGGTCTTCCAGCTTAAGTATCCTGCATTGGCTGCCCACTGGGAAAAGTCCCACCTTTTTGGCTACAAAACTAATACAGAAGTTTGCACCCTCAGCACCCGAAGAGTCCACTTGCATTGTGACCTCAAACAAAACACAGTAGCAAACAGAGTGGAGCCAATAATTTGTGGTCAATCACACTGAACTAATGTCATAATGGCACCAGGTTAAATAAAGGTCCAATTTGATATGGTAGGACACATGCCCACACACAAGCCCACTCGGGATTTAACACTGTGCTTTTGGGCACACACAGCACGTGCTCTGCTGCCAGTTCTGCTGCACATCTGTGTGCCTGCCAATGGCTCATCCACATCACAAACACTGCTGAGTTCCCTTCACCCCCCTTCACACAAAGTAAATTCATCCTAATCACAGCTGGCTCTGGTGGCATTTGAAATTCCTTTTCTAGACTGCAGAAAGCTCCTTCTTTTTATCTCTAAATGAAAGTTAAATTCTTATGCAACCAAACTCCAAGACCAAACTTTAAAGAACAATGCTGCTGACCTAAAGGCATAATATGAACCACTAGAGACAGCAAATCCATCACTACTGAATCAAGGCTTAGCTAACTTCGGATTATCTTCCCACAAGTGATTTCTTTATTGTTCTCATGAAAGTGACTTCTAAATTAATGAGAAATACCCTGAGTGTTTATCCTATTGAGCTCTTTCTCTTGCTGCCTGAAAAAAAAATTAATCATTGTTTAATTAATTATTTAGTCGGATCCCTTTTACAAAGAAATATCTTCATGCAAGTGGCTCTCGCCAGCAGACTTAAACAAAATCAGCACTCCTATCTCATTTGATTTAATAGGAGATTACAGGCTAAATACCACTTTAATATTACATACTAAACAAACACAAAAAGTATAGTTCATCCAGGGCAAAACAGCAAGTTGGGAAGATCTGGTGTTATTTGCCTTCTACTGTCATCAAGGAGGACACTTGAGACTTGGAACGGCAGGCCTGTCATCACCACAGGATGTAGCTCTCGTTAAGAGGGAGTACTATTTTTAAAATATAACACAGATGCCTTAGCAGAATTCTAAACAGATGTATGATAACACACAATCCACACATAAATAGAAATGGCCAAAGGCAAAACAGCATAATTAGGCAAAAAGTAAGACTTTTCTGTTTTGTTTTGATTCTTTTTGTAGATAAATATTGACTAATGTAATGCAAGAGCATTGCAACCACATCCCCACTAAAGGTGAGTGACTGAAACTGATATATCAACTTTTCTCATTGTTACATTTCTTGGCTCAGGTGCACCTTGAGAAAAGTCCTTCCCAAGTGTACTTAGCAGCTGTTCTGAAGCCACCAAATTGATGAGTAACAGCAGTGCCAAGTCTTGACTACGAACAAAGAGGATATGACAAGAGATTTCTGTTATTGCAGTGGTGCTTAGGTGACAAGCCTTGTGGAACAAGTACATCTGAGGGACATTTGGGACAGGCAAAGCAATTCAACCAAGCAGTGAACTTGGATGACAATAATTCATGTTAAAGCCTGTCAGCATCCAAAGGTATGATACTGCCTGAGAAGTGAAGCTATCAGCCTCAATCTTGTGTTCCTCCTGTTTAAAAGCATGAGCTCTGCCTCACTTCTGAAAAGCAGCAGCGCAGCCCCTGGAAGGACAGAACACACAGTGCACACAAACCTCCTCTTCACTCATTGCAGTTTTCAGTGCTTTTGTTGCTGTTTTCTCTCTCCAGTCTCGCATAGAAGAGCAAGTCCCTTCCCCTCCCCATGGCTGCCCCACCACTCACACCCTACACAAAGCAAGAGTCTCTGCAGAAGAGATTACCCAGCACATGGGGCAGAGTAAAAACTGCCCCACCTCTCTTAAGATCTGTCTCTGGGTTTGGGGTTTTTTTCCTGCCTCTTCACATCTCTTTTCTTTGCTTATCCGTGTCTCCAGATTTCTCCTGTGTGACACAATCAGCTCTGCAGCATGGAAGTTATCTGACCAGGCTCCACCTCAGCATGAAGTTGTCAGAAGTTCGTAATTCTCCTACAAAATATCCCAGGACTTTCTACATTACTCCTCTCTTAGCACGCAACACCACTCCATGCTAATCCTTATTTACTCTTCCTGCCAATGATGCTGCAAGGCTAGGATGCCTCCAAATCTGAGGATGAAAACCTGGATTTTGAGATTCTGTCCCCATTTCAACAGCCAGCTGATGCCATCTGAAGGCAATGCCTCCATGTTGCTGTCCTTCAGAAAGCCCTGAAGATTTCCCTGCTTTCTCTGAGCTCAAGGCTGGGCAGCCAGGGCTGCAGTTGTCATCAGTCTCAGAGGAAGCACTGACCATGCTGGACAGTGAACACCTGTTGTGGGTGAACAAAGCTGAAAGTTTTCACACCCCACAGTTCTGAAAAGCCAGCTGATACAATTCAGAAGAAGCCAGGAGGTTCAGAGACAAAACTGCATGTCAACCAGACACACTTCCTCTGACTTTACTATTCCCAGATTTGGGTAGCACACCATTATTACTTCCATTTTTTCCACACAGAAATCCATAATCACCACATCTCAAAGGGAATAGAGTAATGATCCCTACCAGTCAGCTTCAGAAAATCAAGATGTGCTCTGCTCCCCATCTTCTAAGGCTCTTCACCTCTCTCCCTATCTCCGCCCCTCGTTTACTCCCCATGAGCATCAGCTGCTTGCTGCACCTGCAGAGGAACCCTGAGCAGCAGCATCTCTCACCTGAAGGAGGTCTGAAGAGCAGGGTGAGGAGAGGAAAGAGGAATCAGGTTACCAGAAAAACTGTGCTTTGTTTTCCAAGCTGTAATATGGAAACAGAAATCAATATTGAGTTTCAGTTGAAAAGAGAAAGTTTTTATTCTAAATACTCTCTCTGTCATTGACTCGGAAAGGCATATTTTCTACAACTAATAAGTTCTATATCTTTACATACACTTTTAAGGGAATATATACCTAATAAGGTTTTAAAGTAAACTTGCTTTGTAAAAGTCATTTTAATATCAGCAAATTGTAATTTCAAAGCTATCTGTTAATTATTAAACTTGAGAAAGTATCCAAGGTTATTTCTGTTCCTCAACATAATACTGGGTTAGTGCAGTAAGATAAAATATTCTGGTTTATTTGTTATTGAAAGGGTTCTTTACCCTAGAAATGTGTATTTCTTTTATCTTTACAGAGCTATATTAAGAGAGAGAGAAAAAAATGGGCAAACATTTCGTAGTATGCTGTTCAGCTTTATCTGCAGCCCAATGGACTAACTTTATTTGTATGCATTAATTTTATTTGTTGTTTCAAACATTATTTGTTCTTTTAAAATATATATGTAAATGTAGAATCCATGTGTTAACTTAATTATACCGAATATCATTCCCATCCTGGGAAAAAAAAAAAAAAAAAAAAAAAAGCAGGAGAGAGGGAAAGAAAGGACGTGGGAAGGCCCCAGGGAGATGGTGGTGGCGATTGCTTTCCTGGGAAAATTGAGGTGCAAAGACATCTCAGGAAGTTGCCAGTCTGTATTGCAGATAACGGGGGGCATCTGCATTGCACATTATACTGGTGCCATGTCTCAGCCGAGGCAATATAGAAAAGTCTTTGAACACTTTCCTACACTAGTATACTGTACGTCTTGGTTTAAAAATTGAAGTGCTTTTTCTGGGAAATTTACCCATGTGATCACGACCTGGAAAAAAAAAGGATCTAGAAAAAAAAAAATCTGTCCTTTAATGTATGGGGTTTATTTAATATTTAAACCATACAAAATTGAATTATACATGCATTATATTCTTTGTATATCAATACAGTCTAAAATGTACTAAAAATATTAAAGGGAGTATGGCATTGTAAAAGGAAGACTTTTTCAGTGGGAAAAAGAAAAAAAAAATACCAGAGGAAGTTAGTATCCACCCAGTGAAAGGTTAAAGGCTTGCCACTTGAGGAATTTTTATTGTTTATACACGCATGTATTCCTTTGGCTAGGGCGGTACACCTAAATGGCGTTCTTACTTCCTCTCTCTGTGCTCAAGGTCTAATAATACAAAGAGAATT
Organism: Acanthornis magna; assembly: GCA_036785705.1. NCBI lineage: Eukaryota > Metazoa > Chordata > Aves > Passeriformes > Acanthizidae > Acanthornis > Acanthornis magna. The sequence goes on from JAWUZG010000025.1 coordinate 13,522,382, forward strand.
AAAGATAAATATCATTTTTATGCTTGGTTTTCATCCCTGGCAAGCCTATAAAGTGATCTCCAGGTAAACTTTCAGGGCTAAAATAAATTCATACACTTTGCAGTAAGTCTAGATGGGCTGCAGAAGTAGTTACATTGAAATGTCATCTAATTACAGAAAATTCACGCTTCCTATCCAGACCCATACCAATAGCCTGTGTCCCGTCTTTTTCCCTTGAAGGGAAAATCCCAGAGTTCAGGCTTTAGATATTCTAGGCTAGAGTGGGCTTGGAAGGCAGCTTCAGAGCACACATTGCTATTTCTAGAGGCCACCTTGAGCAGAGGGAGGGAGGGGGTCACAAGCCTTGCCTGCGAAGGATGGGTCACCCTGACTCTGCACTTCGCTCTTCGCATTTGCATAGGACTCGCCACACGGATGGGAATAAATTGGTGCTTTTTAAAATAGGAATGACACCTGCTGCAGTCTCACAGGCCACTGACAAGCAGGTCTGACACCAGCATTTCATTACCACCGTCAGAATAACAGTGAGTGACAGCCAGAAAATTGTTAAGTATTTCAGCAGGATTGGGGTAGAGCTCTGATTAATATTTAAGCACCTATGTTTGCAGAAGCAACATTCTTATTTGCTTTTAAAATACTTCTCATTACAGTGTAGTCCAGTATTCATAAGGCAGAATACAGCCATGTGGCATTTGTGAATAATCCTATGCTTTGTTTTCTTGTTTGAGAGAATTTTCATAACCATGTGGAAGTATTTTAGTAATTCCCACTGTAATTGAACTGGAACTGCTGGATTAAGACAATCTTCCATCTTCAATGCCTACCTGCAGAACCAATTTACTTCAGAACCTACCTCACAATGGAATACTGTGGAAATTGACAATTTTCTGATTGCAGCTATTGGCTTCGAGTGCTGGAATGGCAGGAGACTGTGCTGAGACCATGAGTTTCTTCTGTTTCTGGCTCTTATTGCCATAAAACACCTCAACCATGAAGAAAAAAATTGCTCTCATAATCTTGAATTATATCTCTGTCTGAAACAAAAACAACAAAAATCTGAGGTGACGGTATGGAAAGGTATTGAAAGCAGAGTTATTTTCCTGGTTTAGGTGGGAGTTCCTGGAATTCAAACAAACCGAAGCGAGCTCTTAAAATAGTAAACAGTTTGAACCCAAATGTGGAAAATACGAGACTTGAAGTACTGGTCTGGAAAAAAATGCATGAGATGAGACTGGAGCACAGCTTAAAATGAGCAGGGTTCTTCCTCACTGTAAATCTCTTATGGTATTGACAGTTTCACAAATCTTGGGAGCCTTTGCTTGTGAGCCATAGGAATTACAGAAAGTGACCTTAGAGAAGAATCACAATGACAAATTTTCACCATCAGTGCCAAGATGGTTGCACCTCTATCACTGTCCAAAACACAAAAAGCAAGGAAATTAATTCTTCAATTTGGTATTGAGATTAGCTATGTTTTGGATAAAATCCTGGAAATTAAAATGCAGTGAAATCTAATGAACATTCCAGTGCCAAGCCAGGTCAATGTCAGGTGAGATCTGTGTGCATCTAAGAATGAAATTTTAGGTGTGTTGCAAGCTCATATATTTATTTTGTAATTGGAAAAGGATTCAGGGTTCAGTGACCCAGGTACACTGGAATAAGGTTAACACATTAAACTCCAGCTGCTTCTGATGAGCATTACTTTCAACCATTGTCATTTCTGATGTGGGACTGCAAGGATTATGCATCAATTACCAAAAATGAATGGAATTACAGATGTATGTTCTGAAGAAAGATTGTACAGATGATGTGTGGGAATGGACTTGTATAAAACCCCACATCTTCTTGAGCATCAGTAAGAGGGTGTTCATTTACATCAGCTGAATTTCAGACTGACAGCCTGCAGAGTAATTTTTCAAAAGGGTTTGAAATACAAACCTTCTTAATAAAAGGGTGGATTTACTTATGATAGTTTATATCTGCTTTACTTTCTTGCTGCTAGTAAATCTGTCAAATGAGTTTTCAAGGTACTCTCTAAATTCATCGCTCCAGGAACCTAAAGATGATTTCATGTATCTTAAAGCACTATGCATTACTACTAAAGTGGAAGATGAAGCTATAAACAAAATTCAAATGATTTTGAAAATACCATTACTTATCTTAAAGCTGTCACTGTAGCACAGGAGAGAATGTCTCTACTCAACCACACACGGCATCATGAGAAGTTCTTATAATAAAAGAGTTAAATGGCTACCAGTGAGCATAAACCAGAGTACTGTGGATCAGTTCTTAACGGAAATAGAAAGCAGAGTGAGTTTTGTGCTTGGAAACATTCCATGAATGAGTCCAACACAGTAATTTCATTTGATAAAGGAGATGTCAGTCTGTAATTCATAAGGCACCTCAGTTCTGTGAGCATTAAAAACTGAGCCAGTTTAAAAGATTGCATATTTTAAGGTCCTGGTCCCTTAGTCAGGCAAAATAAAATATTTTGCCTATGTCAAAGAAAAGCTTTGCCGTAAGCCTTCAAGATTGTATTGTAAGGGAGAAATATTGCCCTCTCCTCAGGCAGTAAAAGCCTGATATTCAGTGAGCCAGTATGCTTCTAAGTATGAACATCACAGGATTTCTGAGCAAGGAGTAAGCAAAGCCATCTTGGAGACACATCTGCACTCTGACAGTAATCTGAGGAGTCTCCTCAGTCACAGTGCACTGAAAAAAACCCTCCCTTTTAACTGCAAGACTCTGCTTTGCCTAAGTACCCTTTTCAAACCTTGTTTTGAAAGGTAATTCATAAGGAGTGTTCACACATGACTAACAGCATGGGGTTGCTGCTTTCATCGACCCTTGAAATATAATCACTCAAAACCATGAAATAGCTTCTGCCGAGGAGAATGGATTTGCCTGAAGGGAGATGATTTGCACACCGGGGTCACCTGTCAACACCCAAAACCAGCAGGAGCTTAATCCCTTCAGAAGTAGCTGTGATGTCCCCTCTTGGAAAACTACTGAGTGGCCAAAGGACACATCTACCAAATCTAGGCAGAGCCTGTGAGCACAAAAGCTCTTGCCTTCATCGACAGAGCAGTTACGAGGCTGTCACTCAAAGCGAATCAAAGGTGCTGATCTACCTGACCCTTTCCAATCACGTAAGCTTGCACAGAAAAATTAAACAGGCTATGTTTGGATGTGTATAATTGTGAAACTGTCTTTAAGGAACCTACAAAAAGTTACCCACGAGTGCTAGCTTTCTAGAAAAAGCTAGGTCTTGCTTACCACAGAGAGAGTTTTGACATCACAGAAAGAGCTTCTTGCTCCACTGCCTGCGCCAACAGACTGAGCTGGTACAGAGCCAGTGCAGGCTGCTGCTGAACTCAGAAGCACCTTCTGCATGTGCAATTCAGAAAACAACTCAGTGAGAGGGATCATTCCATAGAAAAATAAATTTCTGATGCCCCCAGAGATAGATACGTATCCAAACCATGCTTTAAACTCTGTATTGAAGGAAGCTGAGCAGCAAATAACCAAGATACAAACCCACATTAAGCCAACAGGGAGATAAAAGGCAGTGTGCTTAACCAGGACTTTCTGGTCTGACTTCCATGCAGTATCCCAGCCTCTGTGAGCAAGAGTGTGGAACTTCCAAGTTTGGGACTGGAGGAAAAACAGATCTCTTGGGTGAAAAAAAAAATACAAGGTGCTTAGGTATTGTGGCATGAGGCCCATATAGGGAGGTTAGCTGCAGTAATGTCAGTATTTCTGATGTCTGTGTATTTTAAACCACACTGGTTAAAAAATAAATTAATCCCACAGTCATTTACTACCAAAATGTCCTGCAAAGCTGAGGAGATACAGCCAAGCCCTTCATATTGTAGGATGATAATACTGATCTGAAATACAGAGGATAGTTTACTTCCGTAATCATCCTAAGGAACAGCAAACATTTCTATGATTAATGGTATTTCAGATAATAGCATATACTTAAAATAGAATATATTGAGAAATATGAGAAACTCTATGTGATTTGTTCCTGTGTTTCTTCATTCAAATGTTAGAGGCAGTTTTAAACAGTTAAGATGACAATAAAGAATGAGAGTGCAGAGTACCAGCCTCAAGTATGTCATAGTCTTAGTGGAGAAGGTAAAATCTGGATTGAAGAAAAAAAAATTGAAGAAAAAAAAAAGCTCCAGTCTTAGCTAAAGTGCAGCTACTTTCTATCACCAATTTTGAAAACGCTGAAAGATTTACCCCCTCTACTCCCCAGAGTGGCCTACCCCAAGTAATTGTGTTCATATTAAAATTGAGTTCTAGTACGGAAAACCCTACAAGCTATGAAAAGCTTATTACATCATTAGCTAATTTTTAAAACTTTTCCTTAGCTATGAGGTATCAAGACTACTGTGATCTGGTTTTCTCCACAACTTTTCAGTCAATCACTCCTGTTCCACAATAGCTATTTAGCAGGATAAAAACTGAGTCAATCTCATACACAAACCCCATCTTTTTAGTGATTTTCAAAAGCCGTTTATTGGAGTATTTTCTCTATCACTGAAACTGAATGTATTTCTATCCCCAAAAGGTTTAAGTGAAAGGGATAATAAATAAGAATAATTGTCTTATTTTATATAAAAGTCATGACTTAAAAGGATCACAACATGATTTGCTGTTTAGTAGGTATTACAGACCAGATTTGAACTGTGTTATAATCAATGGAAATCTTTCCTTGGGGCTTAAATTAGCTTCATATCAAGACACACAGAGAGATTCTCTCCAACCCCAATACCTCAGAAATCTCTCAGGTTAAATGCATAAGCCCTCTTACACCAGTTGGTGCAGCTTCCCAGTTTAGAGAAGGGAGATGGAAGTGGCACAGCTCAAGCAGTACAGTGCCATAAATTCACAGATGCCTGCTCTCTGGGAAAAGGGCACAGAGAAATTGATAAAACACATATATCCCACATATACAAACTGTTTTGAAAGAGCTGCTATCAGGCTGCAAAACCCAGCAGACAAAATAGCCCAGGACAGAACTGGGAGTGCTGCACATCCTCACAGTGGGCTTCATCAGCTCGGTGCCACCACTGCTCTGCACCCACCCAACACAGCTCTGAGGTCTCTGCCCACTTCTCCCAGCACTCCCAGCTCAAGGCTTTGACCCAGGCAGCTCATGTCTGCCTGCAGCTCCTGCTGTGCAGGATTACTGCAAGAGCAGCACTGCACAGCCAGAGCTACCTGCCTTCTCCACACAGGCACTGCCCGAACTGACTTGGCAGCTCTTCCACTTTGGTGCATGACCAGCACGAGGCTCAGCCCAGCAGGCATGAAAAAGCAATTATATGAAATGGCCTGACCCCTCATATCAGCTGTCCTTCGTTCTGACTTCATTCTTCACATCCTCCTCCTTATGCTTGTATCCTCTTCCCACTTAGCCTCCTGCTGACAAAATGCCTGTTTGCTCTCCATCCCTCTGGCAGCACTCCTGCAGCATCCTGATGAGAAAACCCTGGCACGCTAATTCCTCCACATCTTCCTCTGCGAGGACTAAGTAAAGAGATTTCACTTTGGGGTAGAACACCTGATAAATGGCCAAGCCTGAGACCAGGACACCTTTGTCCCTATGGTTAGCTTCCTGTGTATCAGGCAAAGAGCAGCTCCATCCCACACCCCTCTAGGAGGAAAGCTTCACAAACTCCATTCAAACTTCCAGAATCAAAGAACAGCTGAGTGTAGTGCACACTTATACTTTTAACCACTATTTGTATCTTTCTACCTCAAATATAAAATTTCAAATGTTTTTTCCCAGTCTACTGTATCATTCCTCATAAACAAGTAAATAATAGAAATAGGAAAATATTGTTCTGTAAAGAGATCTTTTTTCCCCTCTAAGAAAAATTGTATTGTTGAAACGAGTTTGTATCATACAGAATGTGACCGGTCATTTAGTTCCAGAAATTATCACATTACATTCATTAACCACAGGACAATGGTGCCTCAAGGTTAGCGCCCAAGGTCTGGGAGTTTAGAATTTAGGTGACAGCAATTGTATGAGCCATGAAAAAGACCACACTCAGTTAAGCACTGTTTAACATGCTGCCTACGTCTGCATGGCAACAATGAGGGCATTATGTCCAAATCCTGTGATAACATCCACATCTGAAACTGAAATCCTACATTTAAATGATAAGATGGTGATGAAAGCCATAGACTGCATGACAAAGCAGCATCTGCAATCTCAGCCCCAAACTCTGAGCTGATGGGAGACGGACCTGAATGCTAAAGGAGCAAGGATAGTATCTATCACTTTTATATCCTATATTCATGACACAGAGGGAAGATACTACATCTGAACAAATAATACAGAATGATCCTGGTCTCTGAATATTTTGTGATTGAAAGGAGTGAGCATAATAGATCCACCGAGCTGTAGGCCACAAAAAGCAGTAATTAATTGAGCTAGTATGCATCTCTGTATTTTAAAAGTGATTAATGCTCATCTGCCTAGTCTTGTACTGGAACCAATATCTTGTACTTGAAGTACACATTCCAAAGAGGTGATATGAACATCAGAAGGATGAGGAAGAAATTGGTGGGGGCTTTGTTGTGTTGTTACCAGAGCTCCTAGTTCAAAATCTGTGCTTTATTTGCTGTCTCCACTGGTGTAATTTTAGCTTCCAGCTACAAGATCATGTCACACGCTTGTCTAGACCTCATTACTCTCTCTCCTTGAAAGAACTTCTCCACTGTAAACCTGTCACCTCTTGATTCTCATTGCTGATAAAATAAACTGAGATACTTAAGTCTTGTTTCAACGCCAGATCCCTAAGCCCTCAAAAAACATTCACTCTCACTTCATTTACGTTTTAAAAAAAAACGTTTTGAAACAGCAGACACTGGAAGACTCTGTAACAATCTCACCATGGGTCACATACTATTAACTAACAGTTTAATTATAGTTGAGTTAATAATATTAATACATAGGTCACAAACCATTAACTAATTCAGTCACAAGTATTACCTATATTTCACCTATATTTCACCATCCCTGAAGTGCAACAAAGTCCTGTTTCCTATATATCATCCTTCTCTCTTTCCTCATGTCCTCTGAGAGAGATCCTAATTTCTGAATTCCAGTGTTTTTTGAGACCATTACTCCACTCCACCAAAGCCTGTTTATACCTTTAACTATCACTTATTAAAACCAAAAAAGTCCCAATTTCCAACAGTGTTAAGACACTAGAAGTTTGACACTTATTTCACCCTCATTTGTGTTTGTTTGCTGCTTCCATTCCCATCATTCACTTTTTTCTATAACAGAAAAAACCTTTGTTCTTCATCAACCAATTGTATTACTCCAGAGTTTGATTCATATCAGTGAATGACAACAGGTGCTAGGAAAGCTCACGAGCTATTCTGATCCTTTTTAAGAATAGTTTTCTTCTAGATCTCAAATTTAAACTCACTTTCCTTAATTTTAGTCTGAAAAAGCACCACTTTTATGTCACAAGCCGAGATGTTCTGCACGACAACAATAATTACTGTACATAATAAAGAACTTAATAATCTCTATTATGATGTCTACTGAGACTCGTTATGTCTCAAAATAAAGTCTTAGCCTTCACAGCAGTATTTTTCAGCTCCATAAATCTTGATGTTGACATCAGCAGTAGTCAATGGTCATGAGAGGGCATGGATTCAGAATCCAATTGAAATTAAAAGAAAGCTGAGTAAATATGGAAAAGCAGACAGCTCACTGGGACAATATTTTCACATTAATCTGTGGATGACAAAAATCACACTGATCTTTGGTTCTTCCCTTTTGGTGACATGCACCAGAATTAGTCACATATCTGGATTTGGAATGTTGGTCTGAATGACCAACAAATAATTTAGAAAATATTGTGAAGTTTCTAAGTTGGATTCTACTATCGAGGAGTGAATTTTCCCATTAATTTTAATGATCTGATAAATGCAGAATCTGGAACCTCTCAAAGCAGCAAAATTAGTGGCAGCATTCTCATGGTTTACAATATTTCCAGCATCCAGCTCCTCCCCCTCTTCTTATACTGAATGGCACCTCTGTTCTGTTGGTTTGGGATTTGGTTGGGCTTTTTTGTTTGGGTGTTTTTTGTGAAAGTCATCTGTAGCAAACTGTCCTTTTCAAAAATCTCCTTCGTGGACCTAAAAACTGAAACCGGCACAGCCCATGCAACAGAGGGAAGCAAAGATGTAAGATCAATGAGTAGAGAAACTTTGGAGAAGCAGCTGATCCCACTCAAGACCAAAAGCTCCTTGCCATTTGCTACTGACTTTGCTAATCAGGACAAAGCAATTCAGATGTAAGAGCTCATTTATAATGTCATCCTTCAGGTCAGTCTCAGACAAACAGTGCAAAGCAAAAGCACTTTGCTGTTCAATGAATCATGTTGTGGGTTTTGAATATGGAATGTGAATGAGCTTGCTGCTGAGGGAGAGCAATGGGCAGGAGCCCAAAGTGTCAACAAATGGAGAAGTAGGTGTGAAAAATGAGGTTGTTTGTGAGCCTGGTGAATGGAGAATGAACGGTCAGCAGGATGAGAATGAACAGAAGTGAGAGATCACTTGGCAAAAAAGCAGCAGTGTTTTCTACAAAATGCTAAGAGGAGTATCTGAATAGCAATCTACTGTCTCTTCTCCCCAACAGTCACAAACCAGGTGGGCTTAAATCAGTAAGTTGCAGAAAACTGCATCGAAAGCAAATATTGCTCAGAAGGGATGGTGCAACTGCCACCATTTTGGGCTATCCAGGGTGAAGCACTCGAGTGGGCAGAGATCTCAATGGCTTGGAGTCTCAGCAGTTTCTGAAAACAGGATCCATGTAACATGTCCCAGTTGGAGCACCAAAACAATGAGGCTTTGTTGCTGCTGACAGACAGAAATAATCAGTCAGGGATAAAGCTACAAACATGAACAAAGGAAGCCTCTTGTTTCTGAAAAGAAATTTATTTTTAGGTGCAAAATTCAACATAGTGGCATACAGCCAGGTTCCAGCAGATGAGTGCATGAACAAATGTGCACAAACAGGTAGCCACTCTGATCCTGGAGAAATTTCCCCTTAATTTCACTAAGAGCAGAAATGGACACTAAAGGCTAATTCTCTGGTCTAAATTCTTCCAATTCTCTGAGCAGCTGCAATAATTTGACCTGTGAAATACAGAGGTGAGAAATTATATCATCATTCAGCCCCAAGGATTTTGTGAACCCATCTGACTCAGAAAGAACCAAAGATATAAACATTTTCCAAGCTCCGACCATACAGCTGCTCCTCATAATGCTGTCAGTGCAGAAGACTTGACAGACAGCAATTGAAAGGTCATAAAATCAATACACAGAAAGTCATCTCACAGAAAAGCCAATAGGAGAGTACCTGTCCTTTGTTTCAGAACAGGAGAGAAAGGTACACATCCCTGATGGTTTTGATGTGGCAGCTTCACTGTTGCTTTGAAAGGCCAGAGGGGCATCTTTGGTTTTATACATCCAGCTTACTTCTCCAATCAGCCCCGAACAGTTCTTAAACCCAGAGGTAAACACTATTTCTATTTCTCCTGGATTTACAAGGAATGAGAGAGGTGCTATCTGATCCTTGAGCCTTCTGGATGGACCATAAGCACGACTCCTCTGTGCAGACTACGAAAGGAGCAGAGCTTGGGTGCCTATGGCTAAGACAAGTGGTGCAGCTCCAGCTGGAGGGGTGAAACCACACAGGCTGCAAACACTGCCTGAATAAGTCCTGTAGCACAGCCTCCTATTCATTCACAGCCTAATAATCATTCACTTCCACCCCACAGCTGTGGATGCTTTCAGGATTCTGCCCAAACCTTTGCAAGGATCAAATAACAGTTGCACAGCACTTCTCAAATTGACAATCTCTGCTGTGGGAAATGTCACTGGATGGAAGTCCATCATGTGGTTTACAGGTGGTGTTCCATCTGGACCTGCACTTTCTGCATGGTGGCCAAAACTGCACGGGCAAGATGTCACAGCCCACTCAGGAGGGGGCATGATGTTCATTACAAACTCTCATCAGGCTGAACAGAGACACCGTCCACGTGTCAGGGATCTCTCATCTTTTCTTATATAGTCACCTTAACTCCAGAAACTAGGCCACTATATAATCACAGAAGCGTTGGCTAACAAGCTCTCAACTTTTACAACTATCTTTAATGTGCTCCCAATCCTCACAACAAACTTCAGTATGGAGTACAGGAATATGATGGCTGCACTTTGACAAGACAAAGCAAAAGAAGAGAGAAACAAAGATGGAAAAGAGAGAAAGAAAAGGAAAAAGATCACCATTCCTTAAATCCCACATTGGTCCTGCCACCATGGGGGTCAACAGAGAGAGAGAGAGAAAGGGACCGATTCACTTCCTTTTCTAGTTTATCTGGCGCATGTCTCTTGCATAAAATAGGTTTTTCGCCCCATTTCTGTTACATTCCTTGTACATGCACAGACTGCCCTTTGGAGCCCTCCAGGATGCGAGTCAGAGCAGGGAGGGAGTTGATGCAGGTGCACTGAGCACAAGCCTCAAGGCAGAAAAGGCTCAGAACAGCAATGCCCCATCTGCACAAGACCCTCTCTTCCCTTAACAACTTTCCTGCCCCAGTAGTCAGAATGCTTGAGAATAAAACATACTTATGTGCTTATGCCTGGTCTTCCACACAGCATTACCCTGGAAATTACGTATTTTCTACTTGCATGAGGTGGCAACCATAAGCATAGAAAAATGGACTGTCATGCTGCAGGTGAAGGGAAAAAAATAAAAGACCCACAGAGAGGATAGAGAAAGATATGATACACAACTTGCTGTACTGTAAGAGATCCCAGCAATTCAGGTTAGGTTACAAGCATATATAACCATATGTGTGCATAATGCATTTCCTGCAGTTCCCTTTTCCCAGCAACCTCCCTGTCTCCAAACCCCACAGCCAAATTTCTTTCACCTGTTAAGACCCCAGTATAAAGTCTCCCCCAGAACATTTTCCATATTTTCACGTCCCAGCTACGGGTTATGAAACTAACCTGGGCATGCCAATTGCTCCTCTGCAGTGTTTCCAGTGTTCCTGAGGAGTTTGGGACTGTACCTGTGAAAATGTGGTGCTCTAGTAGCACCTGTACTTTGAAGAAGCTTGAGGGAAAAAAATCCAAGTGTTGTAGCTAAAGAGGAAGGTTCCATTAACCAACAGAAATGTGCAAGAGTCTCACTTGCATTCAGCTGGCAGTGGAAACCAGCCCAGTTGCTTTGATGTCATGGCTTAGAAAAGAACAAGTTACTGGAAACAGCAATGAGATAAGAAAACTAACAATAACAGCAACAATATTAATAACAAAGGTGTGCAAGAAACTAAGGATTTGCACACACATTCTCACCCCTGACAGTACCCAACCCCTCCCTCCACCACGCTACACTGACGCCGAAGGGATCCCTTTCCCCATCCCTGGAAAATAACCTGAGGTGGTACAGAACAACCTCCAGGCCCCAGCCAGTGCCCCTCCTGGCCACTGCGAAAATTAACCCTGTCCTTCCCGAACCAGGACACTCTGCTAACTGCGTAACGCATTCAGGAGTGTCCACTTGTGCTTGCTTCCCTCAAATATTTAGTCAAAGGAATAGCAGCAAAAGCAATCATCTTAAGAGTGCAGTACCTACAAATGCATTTTTTAATTTAAAAAAAAATTGATCAAGAAAAAGAAACCATATCCATATGATCTCTCAGTAGAGATACATATGATACATATTAATCTCTATTGATCCACAGTTCACCACACTTTTGGCTTTGAGATACCTCTGAATTGTTTCCTGCTGAGCAAAAAAGGATGGCTGAAAATACACTGGGGTACTCACAGGCTGTATGAGGTGTACAGTAATGTTCATCCAGCTTTGTAATGAAGCATTCCTCCAGATTTTCACATGCATATATTCCATCAGTGTATTACATACATCAATTTGCATAGGACAATCACATGAAATTATTTCCAAGATAAAAGGGACCAGAAGATGCTCTTTTAACACTGGAGTACAGCTATCTAGTAATTTGGAGTCACCTCCTATCAGACGGTATATCCATCCATATGTGTGCATACATGAGAGGGTGAAAGAACAGAGTGAGAACACTCCTTGCAAAACTGAAAAGCTCCATGTTGAGGTGAGATGCACTGAAGAGTAAAATCTCCAACCTTTTATGGGCTCTGAGCAATCTGATCTGGTGGGAGGAGTCCATGCCCACAGCAGGGGGCTGGAACGAGATGATCTTCAAGGCCCGTCACAACCCAAACCATTCTGTGAATCTGTGATGATTCTGTGATTATTTTAGAGAAAGGATTTTGCAAGCTTTTCCCTATGAGTCTCTTACAACCTTACAAAAACTATTCTGCGCTGCTGAGGCTTCTCAAACAAGGCCATGTGAAATTTTTCAACATATATATCATTAAAGATAAACACAAATGTATATATACACATGCACATGTATAAATGCCCATTTATACACACAGACATTTATAAAATATGCTTCAGCTTGCACTATTTCTGAATTTACACAAACATTTTGGATAAACATAAAAGAATATCTAATTGTGGCATTATTATTATTATTTCACAAACTTTCAAGGAATGCATGTTATTAGCAAATTTACCCAATTCTGACATAATATCTCCATCACACTTGATGTTTGACTAAGACAATAAAGGCATACAAGAGGAACAGTTTACTGAGAGCTACATTACCAAAGTAAAGGACAAAACCATGTGTGTCTGAAATTTTACTTTCTTTGCTTTGACCTTGTCAACTGTTAAATAATTTCCAAAGCAATGAAAGGGTTGTTTTAATTACATTAATACATGGGTTTGATGTTGATATACTAATATACAAGTAAATCTTGTATGTATATATGCAGTTTTCATACAAGCCATATTCTGAAATATCTTTCTGCCTTAAATAATGCAGGGTAATATTTTAAACAAGTTTTAAGCACTTCATTTTTAATTCAGCCATGTATTCTCAAGTGATCAAGGTCAGAGCCTTCATTTAAAAACAACACCTGAACATATTTTTAAAAAGGTATTTTAAGATAGCTGCTGCACAAGGTCTTCAGGAGGTGCAATATGGAGGGCTGGTAGTGTGGGTTTTTCTTTTAGGTTTGCAGAAGTCGCCTGTGCTACATCTCAAAAATGCAGCATTATAGGACCTTACAGAAGGTAGCAGGGGTCATTAGACCATCTAGCCTGATTCTCAGTTTCATCCAAGTATCCTGATGCTACAGGTGTGCCTCACTCCCCCAAAAGCCAAAGTATGGGGCACTCATGGAAAATAAGATGGAGGCATGGACCCTCTGCACCTGGCAGCTCTCCAGCGTCTGATCCTGTGTGGCAGACCTGTGCAGGTGACCCCAACAGCCAAACCTCTCTGCCCATAAAGAGATGGGACACCAACACCCGTCTGACCCTGGAGGGAAATATTTTTGCTGCCCTTAGCATTGCTGGTTACCACTGTCAGAAGCATGTGAGCAGAACATGGTCATCAGGCATCTCAGAGAATGCTCAGTGCCAGCAGGGAGCTGCTCCATGCAATTTTTTGCCTACAAGCAGTGAAAAATGCCACCTGCTTATCAGCAAGGTCAAGAAGCAGTGCTACTCTTAGCTCCCCACACTGTTCAAGTGCCCACAAACACTAACAAAGTCACCTCCCCACCTCCAAACAGGCCAGCAGAGGAAGCTGAAATCTTAACACTCCCCTCAAACCTGGCTCTTAACATAGGCAAATAATTATTTTTTTAGTGCAACAGATTGTCCACCACAGGATACCACGTGCAGCCTGATTTCCTATTTCGCTTTTACTGGACTCCTCATAAACCAGTCCAGCTGCTGTAGAGCTAGAGGATGAAGAGGGACCCTGACATAAGGGCTACTGCACCAGCAGCTGTCTTCACCCTCCCTTTGCTTCAGCTGCAGCACCCCTGCTCCTTTCGTCCCACCACACTGCCAGCAGACACAGGACTTCCCAGCTCTGGGAAGGAAGATAAACAAGAGCCTGCTTGGATGGTGTGGAAGGAGACTCACAGAGAGGTGCCATGTCAGCAGCTGCCACCCCCCCCAAGACCAGGGATCACACGAGTGAATTTGGTCCTGCTGGGGTTCCACCACTCCATTGTGCACCTCTGCAATGCAGCTTTGGGACTGGGTGTCTGTCTGTAGGTTGCCTTCAGCAGCCCCATGCCAAATGGGATCTGCATTAATTTAATAGAACTGTTTTGATTTCAACAAGATCCCTTTTAATAAGTTCCAAGGGAATCTGGCCCTGTTTCAGGCTATGTTTTGCTTAACCTAGCTCTTCCTGGAGAAGGAACTCGTAACTAAGCCATTGTAAATTTGTTTTCTTGCCTAGGTATATTAGTACTTCAAACCCAGCCAAAGACAAAAATAGTTAAAGTATATAGATTTAACAGCTGAACTCCACCCAAGCTTTTATTTTACTCTGCTACTCAGACCTTACCCATTCCTTGGACTCTGTGTAGACTTCTCTCATCAGCATTCGAATACACAGAGAAAAAAGGAAAAGCAAACAAAACAAACATAATTGGAGACAAGAATGGCAGGGTGTCAGTAGAGGAAAACGCTTAATTTTAGATAAGCGCTTGGCGCCGTGTGCTAATCTGTGGTTCAGGAACATTCACTCGTGCTGAGAGTATTTCACTCACTCTTAGCCCCGGTGCTTCAAAGCCCTCTCTGACACAGCATCTTGCTCTGTGAGAACAGGGGTGGCAGAATGAGGCCTCCATGATTTATCCACCTTCCTTGTAGAGCCGCCACAAAAATCTGCACAAGTTGCATTGCTCTCCTTGTGTAGGCATGACTGGGATTGGTCAAAAGTGATGATACATTGGTGCAATTAAAGTGCTCATCTGCACCTCTGACCAACTAATTAAGCTGGAGACACATTAATTAGGCTGTTGAGCTGAACAGCATTTTGGGAGCTGCTTGCATGCCACAGACAATTGTCCTGCCTTTCTAACCAGGGCAGAAGTGGATGAAAACACTGATTTGTTTACTTATATGTGTATTTTGATTCCTCTGAGCACATCCTAAATTACAGCCTTCACATTTTTGATTGGGCTGTTTGGGCTGGTTTTGTTTTCTAGTTCTTCTCAAATACAGGTGGGACAGAGAGCTGGGGGTCACCGAGTGAAGGAGACACCTCATTTGTTGAAGTCTAGGGATTCTGGTTTGTCCTGGACACAGCAGACTTGGAGACAAGACCGTGTATTCCAACGCCTCAGCAGCAAAAGCTGTATATAAAACTGATGAAAGACTCAAATTAATTTCTATGAGTTAGGAGACTTGATATTTGGGGAAAAGATAGTGTCAGAGTGAAAAGCGCTGAATATACTTTGTCAGCCATGCCACTGTATTTTTTCTACTGATATATATATTTCAGCTGTGCCAGGGAACACAACCAACACCTTCCTTCTCAGTAAGGTTTCCTGAAGGATTCATTTGACCCACTGCATTTTGCAGGCAGCCCCTGTCCTGGCAGCCTTCCCACTGTAGCTCCACAGCTCTCAGCTTGTGGCAGGTGATAGAAGCACACAGAGAAAAAAAATGCAAGTGAGAGCCCCAGGCCAGGATAGTGCTGGCGATAATCTAAGCCCAGCTCAGGGTGTGTGCAAATCAGCCAGTCAGGGCTACGCCTTCCAGCCAGGGCTTCACAAGCTCATCTGCACCCACTTCTCCAACCAGTTCGCTTCCTTCCTCTTCCCGAGTGCCACCAAGAGCCCTGGGCTACACCTTCAAGCACAGACAGCACCTAAAACACCAGTGAAACACGACAGCCTTACTGCTCCTACCCCAAGGTCAACCTGCAAGCGTGTCCATTGGAAGGGGCAGAGGCAACCACTCTAATGCAGCCACAAGGCAAAATGAGGAACTGGCTCTTAGCCGGGAAAATTGTTGTGATATCATCATCAAGCCCAGCGAAGGAAGAAAGCAAAGCAATGGACAACATCAAGGTTAGGAAGGCTGTATTCAGGCATTAAAACACACAAAGCAATATACTCACCTCAGTGAAACTTAAAACTGCCACAGATAACAAACAGCAGACAGCAAATCAGTCCTTCAGATACCAAGAGAAACTTCTGAAAAGCAGTCATTAATTTGGCTACCGTGATGAATTCCTCCGTGGTGAAAGCAACAACCCACTTCACTGCTTCACTGATTCATTGCCTGGGAGGCCATGAAGAACACTGTGATAATTTAACCTGTCTACTTGCGTAAGACTTCAGCCACCAGCAATCTTTTATAATGCTTCAGCTGGTAGGAAAGGGGTGGCTTTGATGAAACAACATTTTTCATACCTTTGTGTGCAGCTGCTGCCTTCACTCCATTTCTTGTGGGGAGCCTCCTACCAGCTTTCTGCACTGGCAGTGGAGAGGAAGCCCGGCAGCAGAATCACTAAAACTGGCCCTATTTTGCTCTCCTTTTGTACTCAGAGAAGTAGAGAAACACCCCACCAAAAGATGAGCTCAGCAGAGCAAAGCTGCCTGTTACACCAACACAGAGCACGTGTCAGATGCTCACACGCATTGCACAGTGCCGTGGGTGACCCTCACACTGGAGATGCAGCCCTCAATTCCAGCATTGCAGTCCAGGACAGACACAAGGGCAAGGTTCAGGGGAGTCTGGATCTGCCAATGGTTATTCAACCCCTAGGTAAGCCTAGTTCAGTCTCTTTCTTTCTTTCCTTCCTTCCTTCCTTCCTTCCTTCCTTCCTTCCTTCCTTCCTTCCTTCCTTCCTTCCTTCCTTCCTTCCTTCCTTCCTTCCTTCCTTCCTTCCTTCCTTCCTTCCTTCCTTCCTTCTCATTCTCCATGTGTCTGAAGCAGTAACTGCTGACACACAGTTTCTGCTCCCCAGATGTGTTTTCACTGCTTAGCACTCTTTAAGCTATTCTAGATAGCTTGATAACACACGAAAGGCTCTTACTCATTGAAGCGATGCATCAAGTCTTTGACCAAATCTGCCTTATATGAGATTTACACAAATCAAAATTCCAAATGCCCTTTTATCGAGCTTTACTCAGAAGCCTTATTTGTTATTACTTGGTTTAAAGCCACTGGAAATGTCCGCTATGCCTGCCTGTTGATGGCACAGGGGAAAAAAATCGCTATTTGAGAATATTTCCATCTAGCTTTGGAATTAACAGCTATACTGGATCCTGAAATTTCCTCATCTGTTGACTGAGATCTACTGAATATCAGTATTTCATGCCAAATTATAAGTCTCCCTCAGGCCTTTTCTCCCTTAACCACTTTAATTTTTTGCTAGAGAAATTGCCTCTTGCACTCTCTACCTGTTTGTTTGGCTAAAAGCTTTCCTGGCCTTCAACAAAATTTCCTCTCCTCCACTGATTGCATCTCTCTTAGTCTCTCAGTGGAGTACTGAATGGCATAAGTAAGTGGCGTAACTGAGTCACCTGTACCTCGTTTTGATGTTGGCTACTCTTATTGCAGCCTTGAAGAAAGAGAGCTCGTGGGCACAATAATTCATGGATTTCCTGTTTATTGCTTCAAGTAGTAAAACATGTTACCTCACCTAACCTAATTTACACCCCTAGTTGGTCCCAGCTAAACCAACCATATTTACTATGCTGTCATAAATGACAGAGCACTGAATGGCTTTGCCTTGCTTTTGATACTAAAACCCAAACACATAATTACCAGGCATTTCCCTTTGGTTCTGCCAATTGGTATCTGTCCCCATCTCAGTGAAATTGCTTAGTTGTTTAAAGTGATGTCATGAGAGCTGTGTCACGGCTCTACTAACGAAGAGATTTGGCTTCTGGTGCCTGCAAAACCCCACTTGCCTTGAGCTGTATATTGGCAACCAGTGCCACTTAAAATCATTACTCAAGACTAAGATAGATGTATAAAATGCTAGAAGAGGCTGCAATTAAAAAAAAAAGTAATTACATGAAAAGAAGCAAAAATAAAATCTAATTTCCTGTGACGTCTCACTATTCACTGCAAGTTCCAATTTGAGTTTTTCTTCTGCTTGACTCTTTTATTGGGGATCGCTTCTCATGTGGTCTTTCTAATATATAATAAGATTCAAGTACACACAGCAGCTTTTTCATATATTTGGGACTAACAGGATCTCTCTCTCTTCCCTCTACTCTTCTACCGACACATCATCAAAACAGAAATTTAATTATCTTTCGGATAGCTATCACTGCATTAAATTTGGTTTAAAGGTCAGTGGAAAGGGACATACAAATATGGAGTATCTGTGAACATGTCTCATTTCCATAGGAAATCAGGCTTTAAAAATGGAAGATTTACAAGGAAAATAAGCTGCACTTTTGCTCAGAATAATACACTGACTTGAAACTTTAGAGATTGGTGAACATAAAAAACTATCTGTATCTGTTGGTCTTCATGCTGGGTATTGTAATTCCTCAGAGTTCCTCTGAAGTGTCTGGATTTACGTTCATTAATACCAGTAGCCCATTAATGCCGTATTTGTAAGGATGTATGTAAATTAAGGAGGTAAGAGAGCATCTCTAGATCTACAGACGTGAGCAGAGACACGAGTGTGCATGAGCACGGGCGTGCTCAGGCATCACAGAGCATTCGCAGGGAAATATCACAACAGCTCCTGTCCCAAAGGACAGAGATTTGCACCAAGCCAAGACCAAAGTTGTACCAAACTTCAAAAGGTAAAGCTGGCCAGGGAAAGAAGGGGAGGGAAAACCATTCATTTTTCTCCCTCTCTCTTACAAGCTTGCAATAGTGGCTTTCTGATGGACCACTTGAATGTCACCTCCACCCATCTGAAACTTGGCTGAGGATCTCAGTCTTTCTTAATTACTGCGCAACTCTATTAAAGCTCTCAGTGGAACCGATGAGTGAATGTCCCAGCCAATTTTACTTCTTGTATTTTAAAAAAAACCACACATGAGTCTATTGAAAATAGTTTTTAAGAATTTTAATCATAGCAAATGTGTCTGAACTGTTCTCATTAAAGCAGCATTCCCACCTATACAAAGGACAAGACTACAGAGGTTGACCTACAAAAATACCATATATGAAAAGAGGGGCTGGGAGAAGAGGGTGGCTAGAAACTGAGCAGTATTTGAGACACCTTCTAGGACAGACACAGCAGGCAAAGAATGCTTCTCCAGACATTCAGATTTACCCAGCACTTTTAATTTCACATTTATAAAGTAAGTTTTGGCAAGGTTTTGATGCAGCAGCCCAGCAGGTCCTGTGTCTGTAGGAGCTGGTTGGCCCCTCACAAGAAAAGAAGGGGGAAGATATCTAAAACAAAGTGATATGTGTTCTTGCTTCTGAAACACATCAAGGACTTCAGTTCACAGCCACTGAACACTGCCAGCCTGCTTATTTAGCTAGAATATAATTAATGAGGACTGGGGAGGGAGCCTAGGGAAGGCAAGGGACCATGTAAAACAGACTGTAAAACAGGGAGCAGAGACAGTGGTAGAGCTCTAGCAGAGCCATGTAATACCTGTGTGCCTGAGGCTAGACTCAACCTTCCAGCTTCTGGTGCGACTATTCTTAAAATAAGAGACAAGCCTTCATTCAGCTCTTGTTTTAATTAACACACTAAGTAGGTGAATAGATACACACATCTTCAAACTTGGCACTGAGATAGAAAGCTAGCTCTCACTTCAAAGCTCTGCTGAGGACACTTCAGCTGACATAAAGTCTGTTCAGTATTTTTCCTTTGCCTTTTTGTTTTAACACCTGTCAAAGTTTATTTGCCTTCACCAAAAAAAGAAAACAAACCCCAACCATCCTCACTCCTCCCTATCTCCCCTAGTAAATCAGAAACCTTTGCTAATGGGGATAGTGCAAAGGCAGGCCCTGTGGGATGGGCTTTTCATGTCTGCTTTAGGTTACAGCTCACTCGCTATGTCTTCGGAGCAATCAGAGATACGGTAGCTGAAGTAATTTAAACGGATACCAACTGCAAACAGCTCAAAATACACACTGGGAAGCTGTCAGGCAGCACCCCGAGAGGATATGTGTGTGTGTGTGCAGTCAGTCTTGCCCTCCCGCTGCTGCCCTGTGCTGCACCAGCCTGCTGGTCTCCAACCACGAGGAGAATGCCTCGCTGCAAGGGCTGCCACTGCTCCCTCTGCTCTTTCCAGAGCCACCAACCACATCTGCTCACTCCTGGGACTTTAAAAAAATTTTTCTTCTCAGAGGTCCTCTGCTTAGCAAGGTTTAGTCTCCAAAACAGGAAGCCTACTGGGATTCATTTGGAGCATAGCTGAAAATCAGGGGCACCTCTGCTTTCTCCCAACAGAGTTTAAATAGATACAGAACAGATGGTATAAACGTGGCCTGAATGAAGAACAGCTTTACTCCTCCTTTTATTTTTCCTAGTGTCTGTTTTTGTTTTTTCCAAAACAATTATAAGCAAAAAGAGGGTGGGGGAGGAGAGGGAAGGATGAGAAATACTTTTTAGAGGCTACACAACAGAGCATGTGAGCAGCAGATGCTAACCCCCAGCACAGCATCAGACACAGTGCCCTGCCACAAGGCAGCTTACTTTGGGACTTCCCTCACCTGAAGCTGACTAGAAGGACAGGTGCTCCAGTTTGCAGAGCACCTGATGGCCAGAAGGGCTTCACATTTCTCTCAGCTTAGAAAGCTGAAGGAATCCTGCAGAAGCTTAGCATTTGTTTCAAACCTTAAAAGTCCTGTCTACGGCAGAGGAATGCTATGCTCTAACCAGAGATGTCATGCTGGACCATTCCAGCAAGGAGCATTATCTGAGGTATGTACTTATGGGGCCATTGTTTGAACACAGATCTGTGGTGGGTCACATCCCATCATCACCTGGCTCAACACCCATCCCAGGACACCTCCTCCCAAGAACAGCAGGGTAGGACAGAGCCCGGATGACTTAACCAAACTTCCATTTCCTGTGGCAACAGCCGAGTCACTGACCAAATCAAGGATTTAACAATCTCTTAAGGAGGTGGATAATTTGCCCTCAAAATTTGTAAATGTCTCCTTATCAGAGGCTGCTTGCTTTAGATCTATAAATTTAGGGCTGCCACTGCATCTGGGACATATGACAGATCCTCAGAGCCCAAGTCTGCTAACGGCTCTAAATGAGGCATAAGACTCAAGTTTGGTCTCGGGAGAACTGACAGTCACAACTAATTCCGCATAGAGTGCTCCGTGTGCTCGACAGCCAGAAAGTCCAGGCTCTGCACATTTCAGCAGGCATTTTAAACTTAATAGGCAGCATGTGATATTTCGTCAAGATTTTGGTGCTACTGCAGTTTTCAGCTGTTAGGAGGTTCGTGAGGTTTTACAAAACAGAAGCACATACATTTTGAAACTCAGCAGATCTAATCCAAGCCATGAATATGGATTTTTCTTCTTCCTTATCTCCCTCCCTCACCAAAGGAAGTGGAATTGAAAAATTAATGTCACTGATACACTGAATCAAAAACAAACAAAAAACCCCAACAACCAAACAAAAAATTAATGATTCCTTCATGTTAATGAATGATCCTATCTTAAAAATCAGATTGTGCAAATAATTTCTAGTCTCCGCATTGCTTTATCTCGTTCTGTTATTGCTTTTTTCAAAAATATTTGGGCTATATTAAAGAAACAATAATCCAAAACACTGACTTAGGACCTATGATAATAACAGCAGATAATGGGGTATTGCAAATAGGACTTTGGAGCCCTGGAGACATTGCTGTTCCTGTGAAGACTTTGTTACCATTTTCATCACTGAAAACGCAATAGAAATTTGCAGTCACTCATACATACAAAGGTAAGTTTCCCCTTGCAGATCTGTAGGGTAACAGGATGGCCCAAACAAAGGGCTGAAGAAGAGGAAACAGGAGATGGCATGCTCCTAAGGAAGCAACACAAAGCGGTTCTTAGGCTGCTTGTTAAAACGGAGGAAAGAAAGAACCCAACCCAAAGATGTCAAGCATCAGCAATAACGAACACAGTATCTATGGTATTAAAAAATATCCTCATTTATGCACTACTCCTGACATTTCTCTCGATCCCAGGGGTTTGCTGGAGTTGCTGCACGCTTGTTCCGCCTGGATGGCTGCCGAAAGACATTCAGAGTTGCAATCCTTTGTTTATCACAAAACCACACTCCTTGCTGGTAACATTTTACAACTCTTATCACGCTGTTCAATCCAGCTACAACTGTCCAAATCTTGTCCTCTCTAAACCAGGGGAGGTCAAAAAGAAAAAACACGCTATATAGCCTTTGCAGTTAGCTGGTTTAGCAAATATAACCATTAAGCAGGGATTCAGTTTAATCAACCTGTAGGTTTAGCAAATCCCTCAGCATTTCAGCATAGCAGAAAAGAAGTGATTAGAATTCAGTTTATTTCTCCCAAGTTTTTTAAACTATCATTGTTCTGGACTCCTAAGGTGCGTTTTGGTGTGGGTTTGAACTGCAAGGTTGTGGGGTTTTCAACCATAAATTAAAAGAATCCTCAGATATGTTGTAATAAGCAATTAAAAACAGAAGATATAGAAATACAAGTTTTAGACTCAAATGCTCAAAAACAGCTGCCTTGGGGTATTAAAGAGCCTCTCCTAGTCAATATACTTTCAAATTTAAAGCCTTCCCCAAAGCAAAGCCTTTTACTTCGAATGTTCCTTAAGAATGGTGCAGCCTAGCCAAGCATCAAGAAATGTAAAGTCCACCTCTGTTCAAGAAAGCATTTAATCATCTGTGACTGAATCCCTTTGGCTTCCTCAGATTTATTACTTTAGTGCTTTTTCAGTTAGCATATTTTCTGAATCATGTCCCAAGTATTTAAACACATTCCTTAAGCAAATCTCCATGAAACATCTGCAACCATTATTCCAAAAAATTTAAGCGAGAAATTATTAATTTGCAATTCAATCACCAAATGGGCCATACTTGGGAACTGATCTCCCTGTTATGCTCGTAGCCAGCCCCATGTGCCTACCACATGACAGACTGCTTTGACAGTCTTGTAAGATTCACCACCATTTTTAAGTACTTCAAAATGAGATCACAGACTTTACAATGACACCTGAATTCAAACCATCTTGCAGGTTTTTCTTTTTTGAGGGGGGTGTTTCACATCTTGAGGCACATCCAGATTTCTCTCAAGCAGATGCAAATCCCAGTGATTCAGACCTAGTCAGGGCATGCAGGCAATGCTTCACAAACTGATCAGTGCAGTGACAACACATGCTCGTCTTTTCATAACTCTCACGACAAGAAAGAAAATAACCTCTGGCCAGAAACCAGTCAGGTTTCTCAGTTCAGGTTTTTGATTTTACTTAATCTTGAAAACCAAGCCAAAAAGCTACAGACCCCTAACCTAATCCTATTTTGAGTGCAATAACTGTACCAAATAGCCACTTCTTTGGTTTTCAGTTTCTTAGATTTAACAGGTTCATTAAGTCCTATCTTCAGCTGTTTGGCATTACCAACATTGTCAACTTCATTATTTGTCCTGGGAGGCACTCATGCAAACTTTTATTTCAAACAATGTGACTCAGCTGCACACACTGAGAATGACTTTGCCTTTTTATCCCAGTTTTTCCCCACTGCTCAGCTTTAGTTCAAGTCCTGAGCTTCAGTGATGATTCAGCACCCTAAAAAAATTCTGTACATCCATGAAGTGTTTCAGTGAGGCAGAAAACTGTACTTTTGAAATAGGCTGCTTCCCAGCTCAAAGGTGTTGAAGGAAAAGCAAGATCTGGAGTTTCAATGACACACTTGAAACACAATTTGACAGAAATTACATAAGCAGGCCACTGCAAAACATGCCCAGATGTTTTTGCATACAGATCTGAATTTCCAGGCTAATGTCTAATCATGTGCTCATTTTCAGGTGTCCTTTCCAACCACTCCTCACTCTTTCAAATCAGTTAGGCCAAAGCCTTCCAGCTTTCAAGAGCGCTCTATGCAGTACTGTTTCAAAAGAACTCGTTAATCTTACAAACTCCTTATAAGCTAAAAGCCCAGGCACCTGGTTGCTCCTTTTTGGGTGGCTATTCTAGCCTGAAGGCACAGGGAATGTGTGGTTCCTCACCTGAACTCTGGAAGAGGTGTCGCCTGTGGAGCAGAGTTCCATCCAACAGCAGCAGGAGTTGGTTTGTAGAAGAGAGCTCAGAGGGGGTGGCAACTCATCCCCCAGGAAATCCAGGTAGCCGTAACAAAGCTTCACGTTAGCAAGCTATCCCAGCACCATGAAGTACATGACCTTCCTGAGACAGAAGAGCCTGAGGCTCTTTTATCTAACCTCTTGATCCCTGTTGACTATACATGAGCATGTGCTGTGTGCATGCCCTTCCCGAGCAGAGAATGCATCCCTGCATTCGTATGCATAGGTGCTCCATGCGTGCCCATGAATTCCCATTTCATCCCCATGCTTAGGTGCTCCAGTGTGAAACAGGTGAAGAGAGTGAAAACAGATTCGTGTAGATCTGAAGGGGGACTGGCTTGGATGGGAAATGTTATCTTCTGCCTGTGGATCTTAACTAATCTCTTGAATTGATATTCAGGAACATGATTAGCACAAAACATTATAGGATTTAGACCTACAATAAAAATATATTGAAGCACAAGGAAATGCTTGAAAAATGCATTTTCTGAACATTCATTAAGCATTAAATTTCATTAAGCTTGGAAGGTTAATTTTTTTCGTTAGAGATGCTCAGAGCAACTTAAGAAATGTCTTGAAAATGGTTCAACTTGAGGCTGAAGCAAGCAGCTTGGCTTGTTGACACGAGCATGCAAGAGGTAAAGTGACAAAGAGAGAGAACACAAGCCCAGCTGTCAAGCCTACGAACTGTGTACAGCACCAGAAAGGTCACTAACATGTTCCAAATCCACTGCATTTCCAGACAATCTTGTCCTCCTGAAGCTCTTGCACAAAAACTTTGCCTTCAGGGCCAGCAGATTTTTCAACAGCCTCCCAGACACTGCTGGGATTCATTTGCTACCATGTACTTTCTTCCCTCCCTTCCCCCTCCATCCGCCCATATAAAAAGTCTGGAAAAAAAACAAACCTCAAACCACACTTTCTTTGCAATTGGGTAAGGAAGCATTTCAACCCCAACATTTACTGGAGAGCTGTTCACTCAATGTGTGAACATCTGCAGTACTCATGGAAGTGTCTCATGCCAGTAGACCCCATCCCTGGGGCTAGTTTAGCTGTGGATGGTGGATACAGATCCATTCTTGTGAGTGTGAGGAAGCAACATCCTCTGCTCCCTGGCGTTGTTGTGAAAAGATCCAGGGAACAGAGGCTTGGCTCAATTTATGCAACAGACTGGTGCCTGGAGCTTTTGATTCTGGGACACCTACAGCAGAGTTCAAACTATGTATTAATTGTTTGGTTTTGGTTCAGCCCTGCTGTGAATGTAACAAAACCAGCGTGCAATATCGACCATCTCTACTCCAAAACAGCATTTGCACTATCAAAAAAAAGCTGGCTACCCGTGACTACAGCAATAACGTGACTGGGAAGGGGGGCTCAGGGGAAGAGGGAACCAGGGCAGCAGTCTGCACAATGCAAGCTTAAGTGAAGGCCAACAATCCCTCACTTCCATAAGCAAAACGTTTACTTAAAATTTTTAATTTGATTAAAACAGAAAAAAGTTTTGTAGCTCAGTAGTCATTAGCTATAATTCTGTATTCCACACTAATTAAAACACGAATGCCCTTTTACTACTTACCACAACCCATACTTTACACATTGCCTTAAAATGCTGAGTGATGAATTTCTGCCACCCTCTCATAAAATACAGAGCAACTCTGCCAAATTCCCTTCCATGCTCTTCAGCTGATGACAAAGTAACAGAGAAACCATAATTCACTTGCTATCATTCTTTTCCTGCTAACACTTTATTCAGACTGAGCTTCATTAATAAAGATGAAACTTTGGACTCATGACTGCTCCATGTTTACAAAACATACAGGCTCCTTTACATCTTGGTTAAGCATGAACAATCACTGAACACAAAATTTCCTAAAAAAATCCTGCATACCAAAATTGCATATTTTGAATTTTTAAAATTCACTAAACAAAATTTCACAGAGTGAACCCTAGAGTCTGTTTGCCAGCAAAGCACAAGCCAACAATGGAAGTCGGGACCAACCAGGAAAAAAGCTGAAGCTGGACCCCAACACACACATCCTTCCTATTAAACAAGCAAATAAATACACATTCATACAGAGTAATGTGCTCTAAAAATGCAGGTGCTTGAATAATTACCCACACATTTTAGCCTAAGTTTTGGTTTCTCCAACAATACTGTGTCACAGTAAGTTTCTGTCTTTCTTTTTGGCGGAACTGGGCAGTGACTTCTTACTGGACATCAGAGAACAAAAGGTAACCCGGAACCTGATGATTTTGGAACAAGTCCAAATGCGTTTCTCCACAGAGGGAAAATTACAAAGACAATGCTGTTTTTTTAAATAATAATTTAAAAAATTAGCAGTATCACTTTTTAATGCCAGGTATTGAACGAAGGAATAGGACAGACTGCACTGCATTTTTAAAGTAGTATGACTATTGACATACTTGAGAAACATTTTAACACTGTATATTACAACAAACTATTTAGTTCATTTCTACACAAGTCAGCAAAAAAGCTAGGTGATCTAACATATATGACAGCTGCAAATTTAAAATTCTAGTCACAGTCTAAAGCCAGAACCAAAACTTTTCCAGAACTCCTATTTATAAAAAGGAATGAACATACACACCATGCGCATACACGCAGGCAAAAATCTTGAGGTTTTACTTATTGCTCTTACTCAAGGCTGTGAGCAGGCAAATGTCTGGATCAGAAATTAGGTCAAACATGCATTTTAGCAGGCACAAAAAGTACAGGAAATTCATATTAATGAAACAATGTACTGTGTTACATAGTACAGGATGGTATTCTGCTAATATAACACTTACATCACTAATTCCGGATAAACTCCAGGTCTGCCTGTTGTATAATGTGTTATGCAGTGCGGTATTTTAACCTAATTTCTGATTCCTCTTTTATTCTGCACTCTCCATGTGGAGATGAAGAGGGCCTTTCTTTGCAATGCCAGAGAATCCTCAGCCTCAAGAGCTTCAGTCAGGCAGGTATGGCTGGAAGGAGGTAACATAACCACCGCTGTGTCGCCAGGACCTGCTCCTTGACTGCCTTGTGGTTTTGTGCATTCACTGAAAACTCAGATAAACAAATGTAGAAGCTGGTGCAAAACACACCAGCGCGGTTCTCAGAGCATCTTTCACCTATGCCATATGCTTCTGGTACACCCAGCAATTGCTACAGGATAAGGCAGTAGAGGGTCAAGTCCTGTGTCTGGTCAGTTCCTCAAGAGTCTTAAAAAAGGCAGGATTTTTTGTGAAGTGGCTTTCTTTTACACAATAAGCAGCATAGCACGGATGTCAGTAGAAATCTGGCTACCTACTGGCAACAAGAGACGAGCACGTTCACAAGACACGTTTGGGAATACCTGGTGTTCCCTACTGCAACCAAATGAAACATGCTGCAGAGAGGTGGCCATGTAATTACAATATTTGCAAGCCAGGTTCAAGACATACTGCACATGGGCCTTTGCACAAAAAAGGCATTGAGTGTGTTATCTGAAGACTTTTTTTTTTTTTTTTTTGCTGCACTATGCATACTTATGACAGTAGATAAAATCAGCACAATGGTTCCTCTCCATACATGACCAAAGACACACCATAACAACTAAGCACCCTATATTCTATTCTTCAGTTTATGGGACTCAAGGAAGAAAATGGTGGTTTAGGAACAGGGAAGGAAGGAAACAAATCCAGCATGAAGTCAGAGGTATGCTCCTGACAGAAGTCTGAGCTGAGAATGTTTATTGTGAACCAGCAACTGGATTTTGTGACATAACCAGAAAACCAAGGACAACTATGGGGCCAACTTGGACATTGCACAGTCAAAACCATGTTATAATATGGCATTCAGCAATCTCTAGAATTGGAAAGAGCAGTAGGTAGACAACAAGAGGACACACTTCAGGGAGGTTATGCCTTGTATGCACAAAAAGAAGCAGTGCAAATCAACAGATTTTTCTGTCTTATTAAAGGTCTGTCATGTGCCCCTTGATCCAATCCCTAAATCTCACATAAGTTTCAGCTTTCAGACTTGCCAAATATCCAAATTCACACTGGGCTCTACTTTACTTAATAGCAGTACTACTAAAGCTAGTGGGACTGCTTAGAGCAAGGCGCTACTGCAGTGAACATTCAGGAATTTGTCTCTTCCCAAGAAGTGAACTGCAAATGACTGGGGTTTCATGACAGTCACAGGTGGAGGGAGACACTTCCTGTGTTTGTTTTTCAAATCTGTCCTTATGAACATCAACATTAATAAGACTGAAACATGGGAAGAGGCTCCGTTATGCTCACCTAGACATTCTGATACCAGGACAGCCACAGCAGTTTAGGAGGGGTGGCCCACCCAGTAAAAGGTTAGGCTGGCCTGGGCTCTTCTCCCAGGTATGTCACTGCCTCTCACTAGATGTCTGCATACAAGAGTCCTTGGTCTCAGTTTCAACGGTGAAGCTTTCTTAGAGCAACACCTCTGTCACACCACCCATGAGTGCACAGCTGCATCTCCTAGGAAAGAGGGAGATGAAATAGGTCTAGAGAAAATAGGTCTAAATTCTTTAAAAACAACTAAGAAAACCCAACCTCTAGAAAAAGAAAAAAAAAGACTGATATGTTATCACACCCCCACAGGAGTCCTAGGACTTCTCATGACCCATTTCTTCACTAATGGCTATGACGGCCAGGTCATCAGGAAGTCTGCAGCCAGAATGAAGGTAAAGCAGCATGTCCAATGTTTACCATGCAATGCCATCCTTCACATAAAGCCAGTTAGGCAGAACAGTTTTGACTGTATTTTTAGGTACTCCTCCTAGCCCACTTTGCTTCCCTTCTTGGAAGCTCCTTCAGACAAAAGATGCTGGAAGTACCACTTCCTGGTAGTTGAAAGAAATGGGGAAAAACAGACAAAAAAGAGACACCGAGGAAGGAAATGATTGATTGTAAAATGCTTCCTTTTAAAAACTATTGTACAACTCCCTAACTTGGTTTAATTAATGCGCCATTTAAAACATATAAAATGCTTTACCAGCTAAACAATATCTCCGTTTTATGAGTCTCCCTCCCTCCCCTCATTAAAAACTAATGCATGTGTGGACTGGTATTGAACACCTCGTACAGTTGTGCGCCAGTTCTCATTTAATTCTACGTGGAACAGTTCTGATTGCAATACACTGTGTTTAGAGAAGAGCCTGTACTGTATACTTCACAGTATAACCAGCTACATGGAGATCTTTAATCTCGCAACACAATAAAAAAAGATCACTGTGAAGTTGCAGTCCCTTTGATAAATGGTTACGGTGACACATGCAGTCCTCCTCAGTGCCACTGCCGCCAGACACGACACGGGACGTGATTTTCACCGCAGGCTGCCAAGAGGCCTGATGCCACCCCTCCGGGGGCTGCGGCCGGGCGGGCACCACTGTCCCGGTGCACAGCGTCCTGCAGTCACTGGGGAAAGCTGCACGGAATTGTCTCGCTCAATACCACCACCGACCCGACCCGACCCCCGGGGGAGCACAGCCCCCGCCGCCTCAGCCGCAGGAGATCACCGTGAAGCGCTTGGAAATGCACGACATGTTGTGGAGGACGATGCCCAGGAGGAAGACCAGGACGCAGGCCACCAGGATCACAGTGCACACCCCCGACCAGGTGGAGCTTTTCACGGCGCCTCTCCGGTCCGGCTCCTCGGCTCCCGCCTCGGCGGGAAGGCCGCCCTGCAGCGGCTGCTGCTCCGCGGGGATCGTCACCACCGTCAGGGACTTCTGCTGGCTGCCGGGCAGGAGGCGGCAGCCAATGTCTCCCGGCAGCAGCGCCCTCTCCTTGGAGAGAGGCAAGGGCAGCATGTAGCACCCATTGCTGGGCAGTTTGATGAAGACGGGGGTGTGCTCCGAGGTGTGGGGGATGGCGATGACGGCGATCACCTCGGGGTCATCAGGCAGCTGTGACACAGAGTAGCCCGGAGGCAGCTTGGTGATCCCGCGGCACCAGGGGCAGCGCAGGTCCTTCTGGCTGGTCCTCATCTGCTGCAGGCACACGGAGCAGCAGGTGTGCTTGCAGTCCAGCAGCTTGGGCCGCCGGCGCGGGCTGTAGTAGTTGAAGCAAATCTGGCACTCTAGCAGCGAGTCCTGGGACAGGGTCTCCATGGTGGGTGGCACAGGGAAGCACAGCAGGCCTTGTGATGAGCCTCCCCCTGAAACCACGCAGACAAGGGGTAGCAGCCTTCCCACCACTCCTCAAGGCAGCGCCAGGCAGCAGCTACGGAGAGCACAGGAAAACCTCTGGCCTGAAATTTTCAGTACCTGAGACAAACAGAAAAACATGATGGAACAGGTTACTCACAGGAACCGGTGGGAACCAAAGATTCCAGCCAAGGGGGAACGAAAACTAGCACTGACTTTGTTATCTGATGGGAGAAACAAATTTGTGATCCTTCACTAGAAAGCATCTTCCCACCAGCTTCACCGAATAGCCCAGTGGCAAACCTTCAGGTCGGTCAACAGTACTATCACTAAGTTTCCCTTTTTTTTTTTCCCAATTTTCCCAGCAATCAAACCCCTATCAACCCATCAGTCCACCACCCACAGTTATATTTATGCCCATAACAGAGGTGGTTGTATAGTTCACTAGCCAGGTCCCCCAGCAACTACCTCCTGTCATATTTTCAGGACTTTTCAGACCTTCCTGCACCAAAACAATTGTTCTCATTTAATCCTTTAAATCCCTGAGGATTTTTAGCTATTTGGCTCAACTGCTAAGTCTGCATGAAAGGTGGGGGAAAGAAAAAGTATGTTTAAATGGAAGCATTTCCACAGGCTCCTGAATTTGTGCCTGCGCATGAATGAGCAACCAAGCAACTATACTGCAACACCTACATTTGCACATAATGAAAAGGAATGGTACCATTTTCAGTCAAATTAACTGTTTTCCCAGTTACACAAGCACCTTGTTGAACATGGCCCTCTGAAACATAAACCTTCCCACTAATGAAAACCTCACCTGAGACAAAAGGCTCTGTTTAGACCCAGGACCACTGAACACCACAAAGAACAGAAATAAACTAGAACAATAACAGAAAGAAAGATAATGCGCTGAATTAAAAGCAAATTGTTACTAATCTTGTTCTAAACTACTCCTTACAAAGGGATTCCCTTTATACTTCCCATTTATTACTTACATCTTTGCCAAAAAAAAGGCATCTGTGTTTACTTTCACAGCATGTTGTTTTGTTTGATTTTGGTCACTCCAACACAATTAATAATGAAGGGGTGACAGTTTTACACCACTTTACACTTCCTTCCTTCCTGCATTTGAAGAAGCATCAGCCTGAATTTGAGTCCAGAGAACAAAATATAGAAAACCCAAAATATTTGCAGGGTGACCACTGATCGTCTCTTATTGCAATGTTATTGCCAAACTGGAGTTAATACCCAGGGACCACAGCTTTCAGAGGACTTCTTCCTTTCTATACAATAATTTCTTGCTCTTCTCTCTAGGTTACAGCAACTAGGTTACAACATACTAATTAATGGGTGATGTCAGTAAAACCAGTATCTTAGCTCCAGAAGGCAGGCATAGACGTGGGGTTTGCAACACAGGACAATGCTCTGGACCTCACTGTCCTGTATCCTGCTTCTGGCAGTCACCAGTATTTGAATAGGGAAAACGAAATTCACGTCATCTCTTCAGATGCTGATGACTGAGATCACCGACGCTGGCAGAACTGGCCCTGCTGCTGATTTTGTAACAGCGGTGGATTTTGGCTCACAAAACACTTCAACAAACATGCAGTGATAATCCGGACTCAGGAGGGAGCAGGGGGTGGTGTTAAGGCAGGAGCTTCTGAAATGCATACAATGGCTGCAGGGGGAACTGGCACATGCTGTCCACCAGCACTTTTGGGATGCTTTATCTCAATGTGGCACAGAGGCCACTGCTGAGAGAGACCCCCACCACCATGAAGCCCATGGGACACCTACTCCACACCAGTGCCGAGCTACACACAAAGGCATCAACAGATAGTTCATGTGCTGGGGAGCTGAACACTGCTGCAGTTGGGGCTACACATCTGCTGCCTGTGTGCAGGCCACACCAAGGCAAAGTGGAAGAAAACGAGGAGAGGTTTTATCTTCTTTATTCCCTTATCCATTACTATCTCCATATCCCTATGATACAGGCACACACAAAAGAAGACTATCAACAAAGGAGTGATAGACATGATAATAGACTAGCATGCAGCTGAGAGAGAAAAATGGAAGAGAGATATCCATGATGCTGGGCAATTTCTGGCTGAAAAAAATTTAAGAGACAAAGGCCAGAATAAAAATTAGTTACAGGAACTCAGGAAGGAATCACTAAAGCCACCAGATTCAGTTTTCAGCCACAAGCAACCCAACAGATTTGCATTTTGCACAGAAGTATCCATACAAAATCTGCAGTTACACACCATCCAAGTCAAAGCATAGACATTACAAGACACAATTCTTACCTGGATTTATCTGCAAATCTATCCAAAAAACCCTCAGGTATAACAATACTGCAGTATTATTACAAGAAAAATTCACAATGAGCAGAAATTGTGAAATTAAGGCTTATCATAGAATCATAGAATAGCCTCAAAGATCATCTCGTTCCAACCCCCCCACTGTGGGCAGGGATACTTTCCACTAGACCAGATTGTCAGAGTTCCACCCAGCCTGGTTTTGAACACTTCCAGAGATGGGACATCCACAACTTCTCTGGGCAACCTGTTCCAGGGCCTCACCACCCTCACAGTAAAGAATTTTCCCCAATATCTAATCTAAACCTATTCTCAGTTTAAAACCACTCCCCCTTGTCCTGTGACTATTCTGCCCAAGGACAGAGTGGAGGTACTCCTTCTGCAGATGTAAATCCGTATCTCTGTAAGGTTAAGAACATCCCAAATAATAATCAGAGGTGTGGAACAGCAGTAATGACCAGTAAGCACAGGTTAGTACGATTCCTTCAGAACATAACTAAAGACAAGTTAAAGAGTAGCCACAGCCATCTAACCCCTTGGCCTTTGCTGACATTGCCTTGTTCAAAGGTTGGACATGTAGCTTTACAGGTGCAATGCAGCTTTATTTCCAACCATACAACCTTCTTGCACTCTGGCACAGCTCAGTTTCAGGATAAAAGAAAGTCAAACCACCCTCTATAGTAAGAATCTATTTGAAAAAAATTTGCAGCATATAGCTAAGAAGGAAAAATCCATGGGAGATCTCTGTACTCTTCTACCACTTCACTTTAATAACTATGCCAAGAGGAGCAGCTCTCCTCTCGAACAGGGGACTGAGCTCTTCAGTTTGCACTCAGTGCATCCTCACACCAGCTGAAGGTACTGAGCTGTCACAGGTGAACAGCTCATTTAAAACTTACCCAGACTGGAGTCTTCTCTGTGCTTCAAGCACAAAGACAGAGAGGCAGCCAGGACTGCACACGAGAGCACGGCTGACATCAAGTACCAGCCAAAACCATTGCTGTGTCATTTGCTCTCATCACACAGTGACACCCAAGGTGGGCAAGGGGACTGCTGACAGGAAAACAGTGAGGGGAAAAAAAGCAGAAAACACTGTCAGGGAATATCCATAGGTCGCTGCAAAAGAGATAGCACATGTGTAGGTATGGATAGGGGCACACATATGGAACAGGGCTGGAGACTATGACAGTGAAACCACACACACAGAAGCAACTGCAGCTGCAAACAGTGACTGCCTGGCACAAACCTGACAGCAACTGGAAGCTCTTCAGGGCTGAGATTTAACTTGTAACACAAAAAAAAAAAAAAAAAAAAAAACGAAGTGGAAATGAAAATCCACACGCTCCAAAACTCATGTGTCAGAAAGGTGCAGCAGGAGCAAAGGAAGCAAGAGACAGGCCGTGA
Source organism: Acanthornis magna (assembly GCA_036785705.1). Taxonomy (NCBI): domain Eukaryota; kingdom Metazoa; phylum Chordata; class Aves; order Passeriformes; family Acanthizidae; genus Acanthornis; species Acanthornis magna. The sequence continues at coordinate 13,556,460 of JAWUZG010000025.1, forward strand.
AAAGAAGCATCAGGAAACCTCTCTGCCTGCCCTGCACTCTCTTTCCCTTACTGTACATCTGCCCAATATCTACTAGGCTGCCACTGACCAGCAAGAAGAGGGATTCACAAGCAGTTACAGAGACCCAGGGAGAAACCTGCAAAGCTGATGATCCATGCAGCAGCCAAGTGGCTGAGAGCATGGCACAAAGGTCCTCCTTGCAGATTTGGGCTGCCCTCTGCACAAGCCATGAGTTTTTCAAATTGTATAACTTAAGAGCAGTAAAGCTCTGAAGCATGAAACAAGTATTTCATCTGTCGGTCAGTCACGCTATCTGTTCTGCCCGTGCTTTGTTGGAGATCGCAGCAGAGACCCATGTTCTCTTTGGGTGAGCAGGAGGCCAGGAATGCCAAGGCATCAGCTCCCTACTCCCCAAGCAGCAGAAGGGGGATTTGTTGCTTTTACCATTGACAGCTTCCCAGCACAATGTGGGAGCTGCTGCAGAAGGTGAGCAGATGAAGGCTGCTGTAGGTGTGACAGTGACAGGAAGAAAGCACAGGTTTGCTCTGCACAAACACTAACTATAAACCGGACCCCAACGGGACAGGTCAGAAAAGACAGCTACTTTTGGAACCCAGTGCAAAGGAAGACTCTGAACATCCACGCCCAGAGCTGTATATAAAGTCAGAGGACACAGTAATTAATGCCAAATCTGCTTAGCAAATTTTTTTTTCTATGTATGGATAATCCCTGTGATATTAAGCAATGGAAACCACAGCATTGAAGGGGTGCCATCTTCACTGAAGGACTCAGAACTACCTTCACACAAACTTCCTAGTAAGTTACTAGGGCTCAAAATTGTATTAACTTGAAAACCCCTAAAATATACTTCAATGATGCCTGTGGAATCCAATACAATTCACAGATGATTAAACATCATATAACATTTTGAAAGACTGGCTCTGGGGCATGCTGATGTAGTTAACTGATCACTGAGAGAAAACCTCAAAAACTTTGCACAGACTTACACATGGATTTAGGCGGTCTGCTTGCTGTACAGCAAGGTTATAACAGAATTTCAGCAAGGCAGTGCATTGACAATACTTCACCTTTCCCGAGGAAGGTTCATTATGTAAACTCCCCAAACACATTAACAATTCTTTGGCAGTATTACTGAGTATGTATGATTTATGAAGAAGAAAGAATCATTCATTTCAGCTGCCCTTAGGCTGAAAAGGAGATGGGGTGAGGAGGGAGTGCTGTTCTCAATAGAGGAACTAATTGCAAGAATCATGTGCCCACAGATAGGGAAGAAATGTGTGCTAGAGTTGCTTCAAACAGATAATGAGAAGGAACATATTTAATATTTGGAAGCATTTCTGCCACAAAAACTCAGCATCCGTGAACATTTTTCACAAATTCATGTTTGGACAAAGCACACTCGGGTTACTGCAAATGCCCAGGACGTACTACCTGATTTCCCCTGAATATCCTTCACTAAATGATCTTATTTATTTTTAGGCTGTTCTGTAGCACTAATTACCATAGTAACTGAGAACAGCACAACGAATAATTAATTTATTCATCACAATACCCTTGTTAAGAGACAAGTATTATCATCATTATATTCTTTCATCATCTAAGAAAAGAAGTGCTGAGAGACGAAGCAGTTGGTCCAAGGTCATGCAAGCACCACCCAGATTGCCTCAAAGTTCCTGTACAATTTCTTCACAACTCTACTTTTCACCTCATGAGCCACACGGCAGAGGTGACAAATTCCTTTCTGCAACAAAACTCAGAAACCTACCCAAACCAACCTACTTTCAGCTGGCAGCATCCCCATGGTATGCCTGGGATTGGGGGGGGGATGACTTTCATTAAACATATCAGCCTTTTCACAGATTATGAAAAACACAGATTATGAAAAAGAGCCTGTGCTCCATAAACTAAGTATCTCCATGGGCATACTTCACCCACCATGCAGATTGCAAATAAGAGACTACATGCGTTTGAGGGGCATAAAGCCAACAATGAAACAACAAAGTCAATCCATTCTTCTTTCCAGAACTACCTATTTTCCAGGAACCTTCTTGTAAGCCAGGCACCCTACATCCACCATCCTTTCCATTTAATTATTCACAATTGCACAGAAATATTACAGAACAAAGTGTTTTAATTTAGCCAAAGCCTTAGCCTGTGCAAGCTGTCACTGCTCCTTTAGCTTTAGTCCAGCCCTTGCCAATATGAGCATCAGGAATACATAGTCCCAGGTGCATAAAAACCACAAAAAATAAAGCTGAGTGAAACTGTGATATATGAGCCTACAATATCCTATGAATCAGCACCAGGGGATCCATGCTGATGGAGAGAGAATCTGCTCTGGATGATCCTGACGGCACACATCACACAGAACACCAGTTGTCCTGCCTCTCAGGCAGCTGAGAAATCAATGGTGGATCACAAAAAAGAAGCCTAGTTGCAAGGTACCATTCCACAGCATTTACCTTAGAAATTGTCACCAGCCAGCCCTAGGAAGAGGAGACAGAGGCAGAAAGGTCACCTACAGGAATGTAACGAGAGGTAGACATTTATGGGTTTGGAGCAAAAACAGATCAGGTGAAAACACCAGCCTTTGGTGTTTAGAGAAAACAGAGAGAGACTCACATGCTGCTCCGTGCTCCATCTCACATCACCAGCTGCACTGCTCCCCCCTTTTATCTGCAAACTTTGACACGTCCACATTCCCTGCCTCCAAAGACCTTATTTTGGTCAAATATGACCAGGATAAGCTGCACTTTGTTCCAACAGCAAACACTACTAATCACCTGCAACGTGCCAGGTCAGCAAACATTTCATCGTACTGAGGCAGAACAGTAGACCTATGCTCATCAGACAGCTTCACATAAGGCACTTTACAAGTGAAAAACATTATCTGAAATTAAAACATTCCACAGAAATATGCCCATTTCAGACAGGCATAGACAGAGAGCAGACAGCTTTCCTGCCCACACAGCCTCTCAGCAGCCCTCTGTGCAGGTGATCCTGGAGGCCAGGCAGTGGGAGCATGACCTGCTCCCCACCAGCCCAGCTCTGGTATGTCTGCAGGTTTTTGACAAGGTCAGTCGTCAAGCTGTCCCAGAGCTATGGTTCCCTAAATCTCCTAGCTCCCCTCCATCCCAGCAGAGCACCCCCAGGTGCAGCTCTGCCTTGCGAAAAGGAGTGTGATGGTACTTCTCACCATTCCTGCGGTTTTAAGTTTCTCTTCTCTCTTCTCTCCAGAGTGCATTGGCAGGATGAAAGACCTGACAGTGGTCCTAAGACATTCCACATGTGAAAATTTTCCAGCACAGGATATAAAAAGGTTCCTTCCATTTTGCAAACAAACAAAATCTCCAGCACTTAAAGCATCCCAAGGGATGATGCTTGTTTCTACGGCCCACTCTAAGCACAATGCTTGCAAGGCCATTAGCATTTCCTCAGTTCTGTTGGCTGCTCTTAATTATGCCTGAGTCACTTCTAAACCCCAGGATGAGAGGAATTAAAAGCCAGGTTTTTCCACTACCAAGTGAGAGATCCATTTGCCATTAAAACACACATCATAAGGAATGGCAGTGGAAGATGTGGTGTGAAAAGAATTCTACCTCAGCCCTGAATAAAAGCAGCACCAGTAGCTATTTATGACCAGGACATACGGGGCAAGTGGTTAGGTAGCTGGCAAAGACAGATTTAGAAGCTGCTTCCCTAACTTATAGTGAGGTCACAAGTTAAGTCATTGAATCCAAAATCCCACAACACACCAGATGAGCTATTGGTGCTAAACTCACACTCAGCAGCAGCTTTCAAATGCAATGTAACATCCTCTTTCTAAGGGATTTCCATTTACAGCAATATGACATAATACTGGGGCATTCAAATAGCTGAGAGAGGCATGAAGCACCTGATCACTTAAATTACAAATTTTACTCTCCCATTAGAGCTTTATGCTTCATCTGCCATTGATAGAATTTGCCTGACACCTAAATAGAAACTTAATTAAAAGATTCTTCCCTCCCTCCCCTGAGGATCTGCTATTAGACTTACAAAATACACCATAAAAAAAAATAATTTTAAATAAAGCTCAAATACAGACTTTTCTCACTGATACAGGTCAGTGGGTGACTGAGTCTATTAAGACACTAGTTTATAATTACAGGATAGAGTGCTACAGCTCTCCAAGGTCATTGAGTGGATTTTGATAAAACTAGGACAAAATCTACCTGCCTATGGGCCCAAACAGGGAGGAAAGGAATCAATACTCACATGTTCATTCACTGCATATACAATGCAAAAGCTGAAAACTCGATTTCACACCTACCTCAGGAAACAAAAGCCCTTCAAATTTTTATTTGCAGTTTTAATTGCTGTGACTGCTCTGTGCCCCCACCTCGTACTGCCCCCCCCACCTGCTTAACATGATTTGTGCTCTCTGCACTCACCCAGCACAGCTTTCCAAGGTGACTGTGTGATCCACATCACTGAAGAGCTACCTTCACACAGCTGCTCTCAAGGCCTGGGATGGCCTGGGGTTTGTTTTCTTCAAGTGCAGGAAGGGGTTGTTTCTTTTTTTTTGCTTCAGAAAAAGTGGGGGGGAAAGCACAACAGACCTAGGGGAGTCAAAGTAATACATTGTTTTACATTGAAATAGATGGGATTAAAAAAATTGGAAAATATTTTATTAAAAGCCCCACAATGATAAATAATGAAATTATCTTCTTTCACAGACCATAATTAACAGAATAAGGTCTGAAGGAGATCAGAAGGGCACAGGGAGCTTTTTTCATCTTTTTACATTTCTCCTGCAATCTGCTAAGCGGGCAGCACCAAGGAGTAAAGCCCCCTGTTTATCAACAGAGAATGTGTAACAGCTGTGCCAACGCCAAACCACCACTTCCAAGAGTTTATCTTCACAAGAGAGTGGAAGATAGCCAACTAATATGCCTCCTCAAGGTCAATGGCTCTGTCATTTCATAATGCAGACAAATCATGATCTTCGTGAAGTTTTGGCCTCTGATAAGCACTACAGCTACTCCAGGTCACGGCACTGGTCATTCTGGTTTGCAGATTACACCAAAAGGAACTGGAACTGATCCAAAAGCTCCTTGCTTATTGGAAACTAATCATTCACCCTGTAACATTCTGTCAGCTAGTAATATTAATACCACCTTTACTTCCTGGATTTTGGGAACAGTCCAACTCTCCCCGCAAATATGGATCACAAGCAGAGTTAGATCAAGCCTGAACTGCATAATATCGATGATTTCCTATTTCATGATTTATCTCTCTGTCTTTACACCAGTAAAGTCCTCCGAAGAGATTTAGCAGGCTATACCCGATAAATAATTACTTCCAATACTTTTCCAAACCACATGTTTCTACCTGTGACTACAAACACTCCACAAGCTCCAGTTCAGACAAGTTATGAAGCACATGTCCTGACATTAGCCACAGAACTTAATGGGATGACACATGCTCTTGAGGTCAGTTGCACATTTACATACTTAACACATGATCCATCAACACAGAACACGGTGCCAGCAGCCACAGGCAGATCAAGGTAATCTCCAAGTGCTGACACCTTTGCTTCCCCTACACCCACCCTGAAAAGGTGTGACCTGAGGAAACACAATCCAACCTTCCCAAAACAGCTGCAACTAAACAAATTGGTTGCACATCAACTATCCCAACCAGCTCCACACTGCTGCACGAAGCCCCAGTACCACCAGGTGAAATTGCAGGTCAGTGTTGAGACAACAAACTGACACCAGGAAAGGCTCCCAGCTCTCTCCCTGTCCATGGACAGGCCCACGACAGAAACAAGATTCCCAAGGACAGACTCCTAGAATGAAGCCTAGAACAGAGCGAGGGCATTTGCACTGAGTCTCTCCATCATCTGAACCAGCACTGTTTTCACACAAAAGTAGGCTTGCAGCGAAACCAAGCAGTACTCTCTCTCAAGGGTGATGATCTTAACTCAGGTTAGCACTACCACAACCCTCTCTGGTGGGCTGAGATAAATTACAGCTCTGGGACACTGAGCTCAGAGCTGCAGAGCTGCTACCCCTTCTGCTGTGGCAGCCCCGCTGCGGTGGGGACTGGCAATTGGCTGCTCAAATGCTCAGGCACGGCAAGATAAACTATTCCTGCCCACATTATGTGAAACCTCCTGTTGCTTTCCTTCACAGAGACGGTACTCAATTCCAAGAGCCACTCCTGTAGCTGCACGAAGTTTATCAAACCTGCCAAGCTTTGTCAAGTCGAATTTCATTCTTTACAGTGAGTCTGAAAGTTTGGGCCAGACATCGCCCATCATACTTCCGCCAGTCAAAGTCTGCTTTTGAAACATCCTGGTGTGAAAATACCCTCCATTTGGCAGCACTTAAACTAACAGCTTACAGCATTTTTGCTGTATGAAGGAGTGCAAATGCTCAGAAAGGAGTCTGTTACACCACATTAGAGCAAAACAATCGAAGTGAAGCAAACTGCTTCACACCGCTTAATTTTGTGTCTGGTTCTGCAGTCTTTGCAATGTAACAGCAGAACAAACTTAGGCAAGGAAACTAGCATAATACTGCTAATGCTCAACACATCATCACAATCCTGATAGTCTATGGCCACAATAAGTCCTAGGCTCACAGGAGTATGGACAATCAAGTCAATATTCAGTAAAAAGAAAGCTGCTAGACCCATTTTTCCTAAGAAAAGCCTAAAAACATGAACTTCAGAAGCCCCAGAGCGCTGACCCCTCAACTTCAGCCTCTGATTTGCAGGCAAGTCTCGTGATTTCTGCATGAGAGTTAGAGCTAACTAAAGAAATGAAGTTTTGAGGTGAACAAATTCATTGGCAGTTTCAGATCAAATTATGCAAATACTTTCTCCTTCGGCAAAAATGGAAATTTCCATTAACACGTCAGCTCATTTCAACTTCCATTTCAATTTGACTGTTTTCTTTCAGAAGAAATTTATAAAAAGGTAATGTAAAGGGCAAACAAAGCTTTTTGCACTGACTCTGGAATAATTTTCCTTCTGATATGGGCAGCCACTGGGTAAGCCAGAAGTGTCTCTCACTGCTCTACCGCTGAATGTGGAACACATAAGTCTAGCGATACACCATGATTTTTTTTTTCCTTCCTAGTCCAACAAAAGTAAATGAGACCCACTCTAATCATCAGCTGTAGTTTCACAGAACTGTGTTTTTAATAATTGTTATTCAGCTTTTTTTGGTTGTTGGCTTAAAAATAAAATCACAATATGAAGCGTTTTCAACATACAAGTTACATTTCACGATGTGTCCAAAAGCTGAAGAAGACTATGTGGTCAGTCAGACTGGTGGTTTTTACAACTGTCTCTTGCAAAGGATCCGAAGGATCTTACAGTGAAAAGGCAGGTGGTTCAGGGACTTTTTTTTTTTAAAGTCACACTCATTCCAGTGTTCTCCAGAATACATCCCAAAATCATTAATTACTTTTGAAGACTTATATCAGACAAATCTCACCACTTACTTCCGGCATCTAATTCGCCTTGAATTCTGTGTTCACTTCTGGCACCCTCACTACAAGAGGAACATTGAGGTGCTGAAGCATGTCCAGACAAGAGCAATGGAGCTGGTGAAGGGTCTGGAGCACAAGTCTCATGAGGACCATCTGAGTAAGCTGGGGTTGTTTAGCCTGGAGAGAAAAAGGCTCCGGGGAGACCTTAATGCTCTCTAAAACTGGCTGAAAGAAGGTCGTGGTGAGGTGGGAGTTGGTCTCTTCTCCCAGGTAACAAGTGACAAAATGAGAGGAAATGGCTTCAAGTTACACCAAGGGAGGCTTAGATTAGATGCTAGATTAGAAAAAATTTGTTCACAAAAAGGATTGTCAAGCATTGAAACAAGCTGCCCAGTGAAGTGATAGAGTCACTGTGCCTGGAAGTATTTAAAAGACGTGGAAATCTGGCACCTGGGACATGGTTTAGCAGTGAACATGGCAATGCTGAATTAATGGTTGGACTCAATGATCTTAAAGGCTTCTTTCAACCTAAACAACTCTATGACTCTATTCCATGCAACATCACACAGAACAGCAGTTAGGAACCAAAGAGGTGCCTTAGGGACAGCTCACTAAGGAAGGGAAAAGGAAATCCAAGTCTAGAGAGTGTTGCACTGGATGTGATTATCTAAGACACAGTGTGAATAAACACAGCTTTATGCATCTCTGCAAGTTTGGACAATATTCCACTCAGCTGAGTTCTTTACTTCAGTTATATTATTATACCTGTGTCTTACAGTGGCACACTGAACACTGGCAATGCCAATGCACACAACCAAAATGATGTCAAAGGCACCACACTGACTTAACGCCCATTTAGGCTTTGACCCACAGATGGAAAATCAATATTAAAAAACAGAATCAAAACCTGTCTCTTTTATACTCCCAAAACAAGTTCTTGGCTAGGATGAAAAAAATTTCAGCTCTGGACCCAGATCTGCTTTGTGACACAAACAACATCCCTTGCTTTCCAGCCAAAAGGTTTTCAGAATTACTTTACTGACATAATTTTTATTTTTTAGAGTTGAGTCAGTGTTTTCTTAACTTTTGCCTAAGTGTCTTCACTGTCAGGTGTCTTTCAGTGAAATGATTACTGCTTTGGGGGTTTTTTGCCAACCACAGAAATGATCCAAACATTTTACTAAAGCAAGACATAAATTTTAAAAAATGCTTCTTATTTTGCCAAATAACAGCATGGATTGGAAAAATCATTTTCTATTTTTTAAACCACTCCTTCACACTGTGCTCTCTATTTTTTAAGCACTGAAGCCTCTGCCAGTTTCTTTCACGCCGAGTTTGCAGAACACCTGCCAGAGTGCATTCTTTGCCAATAAACAGGATCCTTAAGTGCCATGATGATTAAAAAAATAATGTAAAGATCAATACAAATAATTAGTACTATTATTCTTATTACTAACATTCATGTTTCTTTGCTCCAAGTTCTCATCTTCTGGAGCAGCTACCTCTAGAAAAGAGCAAGCAAAGAGAGAAGTGCCAGCAGGTGGCACTCCAGAATACAAACCATTAAGCACCAGGGCTCTCAGGACCAAGGAAGCCAGTTCTGCTTGGCTGTCCCACTATCCCTTTAGCACCCTTCAGGAGGTTTGGTTTAGGATGATTGTCTCCACCTCCCCTCTCCTAAACAGCAGGGGAAAATGCTGTCAGTCCCAGCTTTTACCTTGATGCTGGATGGGATGTACCAGCAAGCTGAGCTGCGCCTCGTGCAGTCATTTCTAGGAGTAAGGGCTACCAGCACCCCCAAAGCACTGAGCTCACTCACTGCTTGCTCCCTGACTGAGGGGAGAGCTCCCACAGGGCAGGTAGAGCATTTCCCACCTTGTGAATGGAGAGGTGGCAGCATCTTGCGGCCTCCCACCCTCTCCTACACTCTAAACACAGGACACAGCTGAAATAATGGTGGCTTTTACTGCTTTAAGACAGCACCACCAACAAAAAACAGACCCCAACAATTAGGAAGCCTTTGTGTTTATTTTTAGCTATGCCCTACACACACCTAACAGCCACAGCACTCACAGCACTCACCTGCATGGTTAGAAAGCATCACTACAGATGGTTACTCAAGGCAGGGTGAAGACACCACACCTGCCCTGGAGCTTTCTGCCTTGCCCCAACACTTGCACTCTCCCCACAGCAAAGTCAGTCACACTGGCACTTCTCCCACTCAAACACTGACTGTCAGTAAAGCCTCTATCTAAATGTCTCATCAGCCAGAAGAAATCAATCCACCTCAAAGCTGTGGCCCACCTGGTCTCATCCAACTCTTAGCAGCAATTGCTTGTGTTGATCCTGCTGAAAACTCTCCCAATCCTTCAACGTTCAAAATTAAGTGCTTTAAAACACTGTGCAACTTGGGGGGCGATAGGAGGAGGTATCCTTAAACCTAGATGGATTGTGCCCTTCTCTTAGAAAACGAAATATTAAAGAAAAACTGTGGAAGTCAGTTGTTTTGTCCAATTCTAGGCATTGAGCACAGCAGTCAACACTTAGAGAGATAATGAATTGCTTCGGTTGACAAAGACACAATTTTCACATTGTTCTACCCTGGAAAAATTGAGACTTTGAAAGCACTGAAGGTCATACAACTGGGTGAAGGAAAAAAAAAAAAAGCCTGCATTTTTATCAGAAGTCTTTATGAATTACCTAAAAGCTATACACACATCGAAAATAACCAGCCCTCTTGCAAAAAGCAAAGTATTTACTGCTTAAACTCTCCTTAAAGGCAAACCTGTACCATAGGATCCATCTGCTCATGTGGAAATAGCAGAAAAGATCTGTCATAAAGTAATTTCCTTTCCTCTCCTGTATATGTCAGTGGATCACTGGCATTTCCCTTCCCCCTCCCTCTGAATTGACCCTAAATATAAATAGACACAAAACTGGAAAGTTTAAGGTCATATCTGTTGATATGAGCAACAAATAAAACCGAAGTAATGTGTCCTTCTTGCAGAATAGGGCCCATGATCAATGCCGTGACATCCACTGTGTTTAGGCAATTCCTTTATATCTAGAATTGCAAACCAATTTCCTCACAGGCTAGAAACACCTTTTTTCTTGAAGGCTCACTAAGATCACCCATTGTAACACGCACAATTCACCTCAAGGTTTATGCACTATATGTGCTGCACACGAGTTTGCTCAGAACACATTTTTAGAGTATCTTTAAACACACAAAGATGGGCGGATGACAGAGAAAAAAGAATGAGGCAACTTTCGTGCTTACTCTGCCTTCCTAGCTGCTATCTCACTGTGGATTTGGACCATAAAATACTCACCTGTGGAAAAACAAACCACAAAGCATAACTGTAACCCATACATTGAGGAGCAATGACGTGCAACTGTCTAGTTATCACCATGAAGCACCACAAGTATTTCCAAGTTCACAAGCCACAGTTGCTGCTCTAAGAACTTCCTTGGATCTCGGGTTTCCATGGATCTGCCTGAACAGATGCATGGATGCTCTCCTCAATATTCCACCCATCTGATAGGGAAGCAGAACTAAGGGGTGATGAGGCTTTAGTACTCTCCTTTCTATTAGGGGCAATAAACCTCCATCTCTAATGAGCAACCTCTCCCTAGTGAGGAGACTGCACTTAGTGTGGACTCTCAGGAGCTTTAAATTTCCCAAGCAGCAAAAAGTAGGCAAGTACATTGTAAGCAGGTTCAGAAAGGCACCCAAAATTCCCTGGCACTGACTAATCAATAGATATGAAAAGGGTCAATCCCTTTGTAAATTCTGACTTTAAATTTAGAAGAAAATATCATATTTTAATGTACATAGGGAACCAAAGGGAGAACATTAGAATGAAAGCTTCTTGCTTCAAAGACAATAGTTTTACCCACCTATGTTCTTTTATTAACTTGATTTTTGCAAATGAGCTCACATTTTGCAAGCAGACTTTCAGGCTCCTCAAAATAAAGAATGCAGGTGCAAGACACACAAGTGAGTTGTACAACCGTAAAAATAATGGCATAAGACCTTTTTTAAGAAAAAAAATCATTAAATATTTTCATTCCCTTATGTTGATTGCATAACCCTCTAAAGAAAGCAGTAAAGGTCATGGAAATGCACAGGTCTTTGCTGATAGAAAAATGCTACTGTATATTGTTTAAAATGACACAAAAGAAATCAGCATGAATGCTAGAAATGAGACTTTTAAAGGAGTGAACTGAAAAATTTCAACTCAACATTATATCCTGGTTTAAAAATGCACACGTACAGGTTATGGACCACTGTGTCCCTCTTCATTTTCAAGAGCAACAGTATTATTATCTTATTAAATGACAAATTTGTAGATTATTATCACTTTTTAAGTTGTCAGTGCATGATCTTTGATTTTTTTGTTCTCATTTCATAAGCACCCATTAACACAGAAGGTAAGAGTTTCTCCAATGGACCACATAAAGGAGTTTCAGCCAGCAGAGGAAGCAGCAGCACAGGAATGTAAACCTGTAACACTGGAAGAAATGAGTCAGGTTCCTCAAAACTCACTCACACTCCTGGAGTGAGTGTGACCCAATCATGCCTCACAATTCTAACTTTTCTTCAAATAACGCCTCACGCCCGTAAGTAGCCCTTACCTCACATGTTCTTGTGTCAGGGATGCAGCTGCATCAGAAGAGACCTGCACAGTAAATCAGGACTCCAAGAGGTAACTCAATGTGTGGGAGTTTTTTCCCTAAACTGCTTTTGAATGTGGGCAAAATATCCTCCTAAAGTGCACATTTCCTTACCAAAATGCGTTTCACTTGCTTACTATGCCTTTTTGTGAAGATGTTCAGGAATACCAGTATGATAGCATGAATTAATTTATTTTATTCATGAAAATTATTATAAATTGTACATGACTTTAAAAAAATGTATCACAGACCCTTTGTGGGTGGACATACAATTTATTTAAAGCTGTGAAAACCACCCTGAGTCCAGTTCTGCCAGCATGTCTTTCTGCCAGTGACCACTCTGTACAAAGCAGTTCCACTGGGCTGGGTGAAGCTCCTTTCACAGTAACTGCTCTCAAGAGAAGATTTGAGCCAGACTTGCCCAGGAATCCTTCCTTCCTGTGGAGAACAGGTCATTCCACAAGCAGTCCTGGTCAAATTCCCATATGGCAACACATGTGACGTGCACTGAGAGGAACAGACCTTCCTGACCTTTAGATGAAGAGGAAGAAGTCTAAGTCTCAAACATTCAGCAAAAGCTTTCAAAAGAGACAACCACTGGATTTTTTAAGACCACCTCAAAATCATCCTGACATGCCCTAGATTTCATGATCTATTTTAAAATTCCCTTTCAACTACTATTACTTGTGTTTTCTGTAGAAGTCTCACAAACAGGGAGAGTGGCAGCTTGCAAGAGATCGTAAGCTGAAAGGCAGAAGACACCGTGAAATTGAGAGGATTAAAAAATCCAAGTTTCCGTACGCTTGAAGACTTTCAGGAGGGTCGTTTTTCTTTCCGAAGGGGGTTGCTAATTAGCCAACCATAAAAGCAGCAGTTGTAAACAGTCCTTGTAAAAATAGCTCACTGCTTATTGAAAGCAAATTTGTGAGTAATACAACTTCACTGAATTCTAACTAATTTGCTATTGCTGATCAGCTTCTGTCTTCCAGACATCCTTAAACTTCATACACTGACACATCTCCAGCTCCACAGACTGACTATATATCAGTCTGTTACAATTAACACAATTCCAGCATTTCTGCTGATTTCTATTTTAAGAAGGGAATCTACTTCAGAAAGTAAAATCTGAAGTCTGAAGAGCAGTTTATTCCTGTTCCCAGTCTAGCTCCATTCCACATGTCAGAAATATTTATGTCCAACAAGAGATCTCCTCAGGCAAATCATATCACATCTTCCTACTTGTATACTTTGAACTTAAAACTAACTCCAGCATCCTAGTATTACACTTCATTAGAGTGGGACAAGCCCCTAAAAGTGGTATTTTGTGCTTGCAAATGAAGCCAAGATGATTAATTAAAAATAGAGAAAAGTGAGTTTTCGTGAAAATCTAGTGTTTCAAATTAACACCTTATGTATGATATGAAATGACCAGCTATGTCACCTGTACTAAGGAAAGTGGTGCCTTGCAAATAAATATTGGAAATCTGGCAATCTGTTTTCAGAACCATGAAATGCTGATTACTTCAGCTCAAGGTACTTGCATATGGGATGACCCTTGTTCCCAGCCTCCAACAGGGACTGGGCTTCCCAGCTAAACTGCATCTCCCATAACCACAATGGCAACGAAACTTTAAAAGAGGAGATGGAAGCCAGCCATAAAGCCAAACCCTGAGGGAAGAATGGGAAAATAAAGTATGCTAATTGCAGTTCCCATGGGAGATGGTGCCAGCATTCCTAAACCTAACCCTTCGGTTCTATTTTTCAGAAAGGAGATTTGTGGCAGGGGGGTCCCCTCCATAAATAAACCAATGAACGTTGACAAAATTAGGATGCAGAAAAGCTCTTCCAGAAGGCAATGCAGGGCAAATCTTCAAACCAGCTTAAAACCAACCGAACAGGCAAACAGCTTCAACCCTTGTACTGCTCAGAAGCTAGAGGAGGGATTTTTCTAAGAACATTCTGGAAGTTTTGTAACAATATATCCCTGATTCTATCCTTCACCATGCACTCCTTCCCATTTTTGGCTTAAAAGAAAACCACTACACAGGACTAGATCTTTACACACAAACTCACCAAAACTCCTCAAGGCTCTAGCTAGTTTGCACCAGCCTGACAGAAGGATCTTATGTATAGTCTTCATGGTGGTGCCCCAGTGCTTGACACTGAACTGAAATGGAATTGAGAGAGACTCATGGCTCTGGATGCTGCAAACACACCATTTCCTCATGCCACTACCACCACATCCCCAAATTAGAATATAAATATGTCAGGGCTTAGCAATGGGACAAGACAGCCAAAACACAGCAAGTACCTCATTAAACATGAGGGGAAAGCAATCCGTTTCATCATCTCCAGGATCTCTCTGCAAGTTACTGCAATGAAAAAAAAAAAACCCAACCAAAACTATCCAGAGAATTAGGTACACAAAATCTAGCCTGATGAAAAAACTCGTTATTTCAACACAGTCCAATAATCTAGCATATCAGTAGTGCTGATAACCTCCTCTCTTCAATGGCCCCTTGTTCTTCTCCTTACTCTGAAAAAAAGCTATTCCAAGCTGCAGTGCACCTGGAGGAGCAATGAATGTGTCAAGCATGTGTCTGTCACAGCTGGCTCACCTATGTAAAGGACTGGCTTGAGAATTGCAGCAATCTCTCCAAGGGGCATCTAGTGCTTACTTTCCTCAAGGCAGAACCTCAGAAAGAAGATGACATTTAAATTAACCCTTTTGCAGATAGTCTTTGAACAGTCTCAAGAGTGGCTGCCTCAAAGGGATCTGGGGAAGGTGACTAAGAAAGTAAGCCTGTTGACTACAAGCTTCAATTCTGAGCAAAGATTACACCACCATCATTAAAAACTTAGGGGGTGGTATTAGTTAAGTAAAAGTTGAAACACGCACAGTTGCAATACTGAGTCTGTGATCGGCAAGTTAGAAAGCACCTCTATCAATACAGTAATGCACTGCAACAAGCATCTGAACTATTGATACTGATGTTATTGGACATCCCAGATTTACCTGCAAGAGCAAGATCTAAGATGGCCTAAACTGAGCTTCAAACAAGCCTTCAGCTCAAATTAAGCTGCATGCAACAGGGTCTGGACTCCCCCAAGCCACATGCCAGTGGCACACTCCATGAACCCACAAAAGAACCTGGGTATGCTCATGGCAGATGGGAACTTTTCCTCACAAAGAGTGAGTCTGACTAAGTTATAATATTATTTTCCCTTCTCCCAGATTAAAGTTTTAAATACCGGGAATTTCAGTACTTCGGGAGAGCTTCACCAATGCCTCCTCCTTAACCCCATTCCACTTTGAAGTGCATAATTCAATATCCAGGTCAGACGGGAAAAGTGAGTGTGAGGGGAAGGCAAGTTCCTCCTGCTCTGATTAATGTTTAATTATTTTAAAAATTAATTTGGAAAAGGGCTAGAATCCAGGCAGTCTAATGGGTTTACCTATGAAGAGAAAAAGATCCATGATCAAATGCTGCTAGACAAAGGTGGGAATTCAGCCTTAGCTTCCTTTGGGCTATCAGACCTAACTCGGAGGGAGCGAGCCCTAGCTCCTCCACTGCTTACATCTCTGCAGAAGGTACCTAACTCCAGAAGGGACTACAAAAGAGCAGTTCAGCAGATTTTCCTGCAACACAGAGAGGGCTACCGACTTAAAAGTCCTCCTCTTGATCTTCCCTTGTAGTCAGTTCATGCCTCTCCTGATTTGGGATGCCAGCTTTTACAAATCCCACTCCTGGGCCAACTTTCCTCTGGGCATTCTACAAGAAGCCTTATTACATGCATCCCATAGAATACAGCGCCCAGAGGTTTGATACTGCACCACTTTAAATATTTTGTGGACCAACTCTGTTGCAAATGCTCCCGAGTTCCTTTAAATGTTTTGAAAACTGTGATTAACGTTACAAATGACAGCCAACCCAACTGAGCTAAACACTGAGCATCAAATACTGTACCCCCTCAGATGAAAGAAGTCAGGGAGGTGGTGCAGGGTTTCACATACTCATCTGAAGTCACATCTGAAGAGCCAGTCAGTATAAAGAAAAAATGGAGCTATTCAGAGGCATTTCACAAGCAGAAGAAAAAAGTCAGCAAATAAATTATCTGTAGCAAACAGCCCACATGCAGTTAGTTTTTGATTCAATACATCTCAAAAACAGGACAAGCTAGCAGATGTTCTTACCAGTGGATGAAAGCCCTCCAAACAATCACACTGCCATAAAACGGTTAAAAAGGGTGGGTGGGAGGAGGCATTCTCTTTGCTGAAATCAGGAGCTGCATCTCCCATGCAAACAGGAAGCCATGACCTGGGCTGTCCCTCCGGCCATGAGGCCAGACAGGGACTCACTGGGCTGCCTGTCCAGCCAGGCAGCGCCAAGACAGCCAGCAGCACATCAGCTGGCAGGCAGGATGCTGGAAAGCTCTGGTAAAAAACCTGCCCTAGCATGGCCACCTTTCACTGAACACTGGGGTACAGCTTTTAAAATCAAAGCATGGGAGACTGTGTCTCCATCTCAACCACAAGTGTCCATACTCAGCAGACATAGCAAAAATTAACTTACAAAACAAGCTGCTTGATTACTTTCTTGTTATTTTATATGATTCCTCATTCAGCGAGTGGCACCATCACTGCCTTCAGCTAAAGCCACATGTAAAGGACAACATATCAGGCAGTTTTCACTGTGTGAACTGAGGACAGACAGGAGGGGGCATTTCCTTTATTTTCTCGAAGCAGATGAAGTCCCACTCAATAGCTAATTCAGACTCTAAGCTATTTTCACCAATCACTTCAAAGTTAAATAATTACCCCATTTAAAGAAATCTAGCAATTATATTTTGCATTCCCCCCCCCTCCCCAGCAGCTACTGCTCTTATGACAACATTCATCTTGTCCATGATGTCTATTATCTGCTATATAAATATTGATGATCTGAGTAATTGCTGTTCTGTACATATGCTTTTCACAGATATAAATTTCTCTTCCTGAAGTAGGCTGCTGACAAAGTGCTTTCCTCCTTTTGCATAGCAATGAAACATCACAGGAGGTGATGGGAGGTGTGATGGGAGGGGGGAAGTGGGAAGGGGGGGAAAAAAAAAAGCAGCAAGTAACAACTACCTTTGAAGAGGAGAAATGAAGTGATGTTTGTCTGTGCTGGGAAGACCAAATAGCAGCAAAGAACAACAAGTTAGCTAAGCTGGTATTCAGGCAGCTTAAGTTTAGCTTATGCTGTGCCAACACCAGGCACAGCTGAAAAGGAAAGAACCGCCCTAGACTCAGCACTGGCCACCACTAAACTGGGCAGGACTAGTGGTGAGATGTTGTGTACAACATCCATGCTGTACCCACCCCATGGTTCACTGATGGCAGGGGTTATTTTTTATGGCTCAAAATCCAACCAGAAAAACAAGCCAATCCTGTACTGGAGGAAGACCACCACGCCGAGCATCATGCAGGGGCAAACAGATGCCCCACGCCACCCCGTAACCTTTGCCAGCACAAGGCCAACGTGTAACACAAAAGCAAAGATGGTACTGACGCACCCAACACTCATCTGTGAATACCACAGGCGCAAAACACAGCATTGCTTCAATCTCTTTTTGCTGGTTCAGTGCATTTGCCCAGCAGGCCCTGTGAACAGTCAGGTAGTCCTCTGTCTTCCTGCAATTGATGACAATCATTAAAAACACCCCACTGCATGTTCTGGCTCATCTCATCATATTGCCCTCTGGTCTGGCAGTACAAAGACACGATTTAGAGAGAGCCCTCCCGATGGCACATGGCCTCACACTTCCAGACTTGAAATTTGCCTCTGGACAGTAAACAGTATGTGAGAGATGAAGGCTTCTCCTTAGTGGACACAGACTTCCTACAATACAAAACCTGAGTCTGGACCTCAATAAATTTACCCCTCTGGAATTACAGGTCAAGAGATTACTTTTTTTAGCCATGTAAAGTTTGGCAAAGTTTATACTAAGAGAGTTTCCTTGTAGAAATAATCTAAGGTCTTCACCAATCTTTTACAGTATCTGGAAACAAACACTGGACAAAGACCTTTATTAAATTTTTTTTAAACCAATCTTTTGAACTTACATATGCTACAGAAATTAAGGGGAAACTAAAAATCTGCCTGATTTACATCTGTATTACTGCAGTTTAGGAAATGTGTGAAGAGGATGGAGAAAGCAGCAGGAGAAAAGACACCAGACTCCCTACAGGAGCTGGAGGCCAGGGCAGGGGCAGGAGGTGGGTAGGGACAGAGAGCGAGCAGGAAGCAAGGGGGAACACAGATAACATGCAAGCAACATTTGGAGTGTCCAGTGGTGGAGAGAGAGGAACTGAATGTTTGTAATGAGCAAAAGAAGTACGTCTGGAAGTCTTATTTCTTTGTTGCCTTGTTCTAACGACTACATAATAAGCCATTACACATAATCACAGCAGCCACAATTTTTTTTATATATGTATTACATGCACATGAACAGACTCAGTCAAAGTAGTTACTAAACACTCCTACAACCTATTTTCCCCCTGCAACACTGTATTAAGCCATCTGCTTGTTCAGTGGATCCCTTGTCATAATTAACTCCCCTTCTACTTTCAGCAGCTTCTTTCCTTCCCCTGTAATTTCTACAGTGCTTTGGGGTTTATGTTACAATCTCTAATCACAACTGCTGTACATCTCTGGATTTTGAAGGGAAGTTGCTTCCAGCAGAAAATTAAAGGTTGAACTCCTACCAGTAACTCTGGGCATGCTTAACTAATCCTAAACCACATAACATAGCCTAATTAGTCCAAAAGGTCTTTTAAAAAACATCCACACGACCTCGGTTCTTACACTGAGTCATTTTGGAGACCAGTTGAAACAGAGCCCTGAGTAATTCTCTAACATCAACAGCAGGCTGCATTACCCGAAGTGGACTGGATCCTAACTACAACAACCACGTAACCCCCACCATCTCACCTCCATTTTTTTTCCCCTCTTCTGTTTTTAAGACAAGACACAATCTAGTGACCTCCAACAAGTAGCCTGTCTTAACCACATCACCTCCTACATTTCTCAGAACCACTTTGTTTGCGTGCAGATTAGTTGTAACACATCCTATATGCACACGGAATGCTCGACTGCTAATGCAAATTATTTTGCATGCAAACACAAAATGCAGCTGGGCCAAGCCACTAACTGCCCAATTCACAAGCACAGACTTCATACTCTCAAGCTTTTACACGCATATAAATTTCAAGGCACTGAAATGTACCTGTAACTTTGAAAGTCATGTTAAAACACCTTTAAGAAATGTGACTCAAATCTGAAGTGTTTGCATTCCCAAGTCACTAAAAAGTGATATTAAATTATTTTCCAGGTCGTTCTTAATCCCATGTTTCACTGTGAAATCACGGTCACGTAGTTTTATTAAAGCTATGCCCGTCCAGCACATCTTTTCCTGCACAGCAATGTCAGTCTGGACTGTGACAAAATACAATCTCCATCCACCACAACCACATCACCAAATTTCCTCGGAGAGGATGCAAACCAGCAGTATTCCCAGCTCAGTGTGTTTTCATGAAGAGAGTAGCGAGCTTCATCACAGCTGTGCCAAAGTCACTATGTCCACAAAAAGAAATGCTTCACTGGGTTTGTATCCTGCTACAGTCTCTCTCACGGATATATGAAAATGCAATTTCACTATAAAAATAAATACAGTGGAGTGAATAATTTCTTGCACTGGGCACACAGCCATCTAATTTCATCGCTTCCAAAAAGCCACTGTACTAAGACCTGTAGTCTTAGTACAGTGTAGGATAGACAGTGTGTGGCTTGCAGGACCCTGCTTCTCCAGCTCTTTCTGATTTGCCTCAGCTTTCCCAGGGAGAACAAGGGCTGCAGTATGGTACTTGTGCCTCCCAGATGCCAAGCACTCTTTCTCAACAGGTAAGGGCAGGGGCACCTTCCTCTACTGCTGCAAGATCTGTAAGGAGGCCTTGCAGTGGCAGCCAAGGCACAGGGAAAGAGGGACCCTTGAATTGCGATGAAGTAAGAGCTAAATCAACAACACACATCCTCAAAGTAGCACAGAGACCTATACAGTTTCGGGAGGAGCAGCACACCTATTAGTCTTTCCCTTCGATAAAACAGAACTACTTTGCACCAGCTTTTTACAGGAAAGGCATTCACAGGAAGAGATTTTGCCAACACCTAGAGTTTTGTGCTTTACAAAGCTAGAAAAATCCAGTCAAAAGACTGATGGAAAGTGTACGAGCGTTATTCTAATCAAATTTATTTACATTATGTGCTTCTGATACAAAACACCAGCTACCAAATACATCACCCAATAATTCAAAGAAGCCTATTAAGCAGTTTGAGATTCCAGGCAGTCTGCTGAAATTGCTACTCCTACAAACCTCTTTCTTCTTGATTTTTGGCTACAGAAGGTAAGGTACCAGCAATCTATCTTACAACAGGAGCAGATGAAATAGGCGCATTTACACAAAAAAAAAAAAGTAACACAATACTGTTCATGAACTGGTTTGCTTAACAAATGAACACGTTTAGCGGTTTCCTTTTATGCAGCACTGAAGAACTGCAATTTGCATTTCTTCTCTTTACGGGTTTCATGGGTTAAGACCTTTTTTTCTTCAGCTAATACCTAGATGACTCCCAGTTTTCACTTTGAGAATATTCCAAGAATATTCAAGGTCCAGAGAATCTAAATACATGTATCCCGACACACAAGACTAAACCCCTCTTCCTAGGTGCACTACAACCAAACCACAGTTGTGTTTTCAGATGAAGTTGGTCTTCAAAAGCTTTAAAACTATATTGAAATAAGGCCAGCAATAAATTTGGGATTGCCTTGAGGAGGAATGGGAGTGGTCAGTTCTCTTTGTACTTATCTCCAAATGTTGACAGTTTGGGTTTTTTGTTTGTTTTTTTTTGCAGTAAAGCTCAGCCGGTTTAAACAATTGCTCTCAATGTTCATCAACACAGGAGAAAAGAGGAAGAGCTGATGCAAGATGCTGTTCCTTTTGGGGCAGTTCAGTGCTTTCAGTGCTCTGACTTTTAGGTTTCTGCCTGCTTGGGGCTTCAAATGGAAAACACTCATGAGATCCACTGGAGGTCACAAAACGCTGCCAGGAGTCAGATACAGACAAGACACACTTAAGAAGTAAAACAAACAAACCCCCAAACAGACTAACTGCTCCCTTACATTACTTTTATTTCTTCTTGCCTGCAAATCTTGCCACAATTGGAAAAGTGACAAGAGAAGAAAATGTTCATGTGGCCATAGAATAATTATCTAACCCACAGCAGGTTTTGAAAGTACTGTCAAGGATTTTCCTCTCTTGGAAGAGACACATTTCACACAAAGAAACTCAGAATTTGTCATATGTCACATTACTGAAACATTCAAAAACAGTTTCATCCACCTAGACAACTGCATGCATCCCTTTCACTGAATATGCAAGCCATGCTGAACTACAACAGGATCTGCACCTTACCCGGGTAGGATTTGATACACAAAAGGGGGAAGCTGATACATCTCAAAAGCATGCAGCATATCACACCCGTGACTTCAGACCCTCTTGAAGCACTCACTGGCTTTTTCTCAGACACGTGTCATGAATGAAATGGAGAAGAGAGGCGCCCAAACTGTGACGCAGATCAGGACACTCAAAGAGGTGTGTTGCACACTTCAGAGCTAGGAGTTGCCACCACCTGTAGTACTAATTAATAGGGTTTTTTTTTAAAAAGGCTAATGAGCTGAAAGAAAATTAATTGGACATGGCTGTTCAATACCTTAGACTAGTTTTAAATGAATGCAACTGTGCTGTAAGTTAGAAATGGAAATGCAGGGGCAAGAAAGTGGAAAATTAAGCCTGTGTTTATGCACCACCAGAATACAAAGTGGAATAACTTGCAAAGTTACAGTAAGTTGTTAAATGCATCTTTTTCATACACGTAAATTTACATAAATCACTGGTTTTTACTAGCCTGTTTTGGTAAGTCAAAAACATCCATACATTTTGGGATTTTCCTCCATAGTACACGTGTGAATGCCCATACAAAACTTCTTACTCTACCTTTTACTTTTCTCATTTTGCCACTGAGAGAAACATAGAAAAAAGAGGGTGAGAGAAGGAAGAAGAGATGAGGGATCTTTTTGTATTTTGCTTTTAAATTTAAAAAAAAATAGGTAGAATACATTTATTTTCATGGAAGTTTTCTGGTTTGAGAAAAAGCATTTTCCTTTGATAAATTCAGTCAGCTAAGCATGTGACAAATACCAAGAACAAATGGTTTTGGACCAAAGAGCCTGGCCCTTTGATTTCAGCTATTTTTAAAAAATGGATATTTCTATCAAAGAAAGCCAATCATCAGTTCTAAACAGACATTCAGAGGACATGAAAATCAGATCCCCCTGCACTACACTGCTGCTGACCCACAGCACAGAGGAGCATCTAAGCCTCTGTGGACCACATGCCACGGCTGCCTTTGTTCCCATTTGAGAGCACAGGACACAATTAGCATTTTCCAGCTTCTCCTCCCCACAGCCAGTGTGGAACAATTAAGAGTATGAATGAAGGTTTGAGCAGCAGGCCTCATAAATTACACACGCACAGAGATCCTTCTGTTTGATCCCAATCTTCCACAGGTCTCTAATGAGAGCCATGAACACCGTCTACTAATCATCTCATCAGTAATGCAAATAACCATCTTGACCTCTCATCAAGTGTCTCTCCAGCTTAAACACTGTGTTCTCACACTGCACAGCCCTGGGTGCCAAGGCTGTCCTGTCCCACGGAAAGAAGCTCAGCGTGACAACGCTGCGTCCATCACACAGCCTGCTGAGCACAGCCACGCACCAGGAGCCAAAGCCATCGCCCAGCCACCGTAAGGGCTCACAGCCACTTCTGTGCCTGGCCCTGCACACACCCAACAGCCAGGGATTGCAAAGGATCTCGGCTCTCATGGGGGAGGTGTCATTCGCCTACAGCAACACATCTTCAGGCTCCCTAAAACAAAACACTGAACAAGCAGCACAGCAGAATGGCTACAGCACTGGCCTGGCAACAAAAAAATGGAAACATGACCTTGTTTTAGTCCCCCTGGGGCCATCACACCCTCCTCTGGGGATGCCACAGCAGTGCTGTTATCCTGGATGGACCTAAGGCTCATCCTATGGCCCCAGGCCCATCTCCATCCCCATTTCCTGCTGCTGAATGGACCCTGATCCTGGTGCATCATTTGCCACGCCTGAGACTGTGGATGGACCCTGTTAGGGCACTTTGAAATCAAAATTATAAGAAAGGCATTCTTCTGTGAAACATCATTACTACCCTGCCAGCGGAGTGTGAATTGCAAGAACTTCCAAAATAAAAATAAATGTATTTATATTAGTCCCTTACCCTTGGCATCAGGCCCATACTGCCAGTTCTCATAACATTTGCAGAGAAACTGGCATACAGAATATGCAGCAAACAAAAGGAAATTCTGTGAGAATCAGATCAAAACATACCAAACAGGGCTTGATACCACAAAAGCAAAGACAAGCTACACCTGGACAAGCAACTTGTAGCTGTAGTCACTGACATTAATGGATCTACCATGGCATCAGGAAGAAAACAGGCTCCCAAGCATCTGCAAAACAGCATGTTTCAGGTTGTCTTTTGAATAAATATCGATTTGGAAAGTATTGCTAAAGAAAAAAAAAAAAGCTTAAAGAATTTAAATATTCCAAATAACAGTGCCAGCACTTCTGCACCCCTGATCCTGCTGTGGCACAGCTCAGCCCCCGCCAGCAGTTTCCTGCCTCACTGAAAGGAGAATTGCTGGGCTTCCCGTGCCACTCTCAGCAAATTTCTACTTTCTACGCAGCAAGCCTCTGTACAACAGAAACCCTCCTATCAGCATTACCACCTGTGCCCACAGCACAAAAAGCACAAGCACGTACATGGCAAAACCTCAATGTTTGCGTGTGCGTAAACAGCGCACTTCTGGAAAGGCAGAGAGAGTATCTTCAGAGTAAACACTGCAAAGATTTTGTGTCCTTTAGGATGTCAGAAAGCCGCTGTGATCCACTGCTCATCTTCCCCACTTACCGCCTGCTCAGCTAAGGCACCTCTGGAACTCGCAGGGATCATGACCGCATCTCACAAGCTTATTTTACTGCCTGTGGGAATGGGAGGAACTTTTCCTCTCACAGCAGTCCAGCTCCTTGGTGTGCTACCCTCCCTAACGTTAGCTTAAAGCCATTAAAATACCAACCAGCTCCAGGGCAGGAAATGAAGCCAGAGGAACCAATTTCTAAACCTCACCACTGGGATTGCAGCTGCTGCCCCAGGAAGGTAAGTAGGGGGAAATGGGAGAGCTACTCACTGCCCAACTGGATGCCAGAAATCCTTACAAAGGTATAAGAGATGGAGGACACACGCATTGAGGCAGAAGACCATCTCCACTCCAAATCATTCACTTTCAGAAACACAGCAGCCCTCCAAGACCCTGAAGATACCTTCTCTTATGCAGCATCACCTGCAGCTGATGGAAAAGAAGGCTTGCTTGATGAAGAGGCCAGGACTTTGAGACTGGGACTTTAACTTAAAAAGCCCACTCCTGAAAGGTGTCCTATTCACAGCTTTTGACTTGGGAGAACGCAGGAGGCGGCAAACGACAAGACTGATGCTTTCTTCTCTTAACCACCTACACGAGTACTTTTTCAAAACACGCAGAATTACAGCAAGTTGTGTTTGAATTAAGGAGCCTGTGGGGAGAAGTTCTCAGTCACAGAGGAAAGAAAAACTGGGAAAAATACTACGAAGAAAATTGGTTCATTTAAAGCCTGAAGAAAAACAAAACTTAGAAAGTGTTTTGGTTCAATCCTGGATGAAGCATTGGAAGAAAACCTCATGCAGCACACAAGTGCTACTTGCAGACTGAGCAGAAGGGCTTCATCAGCTGAAAAAGGATCTCCCGCAGGTTAAAGGCCAGCAGATGTCAGTGCCAGAAGGCTGACATGCAGCATGGAGGAAACACAGACCCATACTGCTGGTCACCACAAGCCAGATGGCTCCATCATCCTCACTCCTTTCCATGGGGATGAAGAGCACAGAGGGGAAATTACAAGTCCAGAGCCTAGGTACCCCTCACAGGACTGAGCACCTTGACACCACAGGCGCCTGCAGGAGCCTCTTCTTTTCTCTAGCTGCATCGCGACAGTATTTCACATCTGATTTACTGTCCAGACACAGCATACTACCACACATTGCAAGTGAAGAAGACTGAGAGCAGCAGAGTGTGGAAAACAGACTGGCCCAATCTTTTCCTTTCTTTAAAAACAATGCAGTGCAGGCCACATCAACATCCGCACAGAAATGCTCGATCTGTCCTGCACCTCAGAAGCTGGCTGCTGAAAACAATCCAGAATACAATTAAAACATGGATTCTGTTAACTTTCACTTCCCTCTGCAATTTTGTAATCGTCTCATCCATCAATTTTGAAAGAACATTAATAGTGGCATCAGCTGGCTCTCCACCTCCTCTGCTGAGCCAGCTTTTTCCAAGCCCTGTCCCTGCCTCTCAGCATCTGACCACAGATACTGTGAGGAAGAGGAGAGGAGGGAGGCAAACCAGGGGCGAAGAGAGGCCAGCAGCGCACATCTAACATGGGAGCCACCACATAGAGGAGCTGCTTCTTTCCCAGGGAAGCTATGGCAATTTAGAGTGCCTGAAGATCTATCGAAACATGCTTGCTTTAAAAGAAAACCACACACACAAAATAGAGAGAACAAGATTGTGTCAGGGATTAAGTGAAGCCTATCCAAGCTCAGACCAAATCCTAGGCACATAGGCTCACCACCACCTTCCAGGCTGGAGATGCCTAGGCCAGTGATGTGCAATCTTTTTTGTTGTTGTTTCCTTTCTCCCCCTACAAAACCTTTCCCCCACCTCTGAATGATGTGTAGATGTCTCCACTGATACAAGCCATTTCTCCCAGTAACTTTCCACAGGCTAGACAAAGTCCCCAGATCCCCAAGAACCTTCAGACAACAGCTGGAGACCAGTCCCATGTTCCTTTTAATTGTCTCTCCTTTTCAAATACATGAAGTTCAGTAATCAAATACTGGCTCTTGGACTTACACACACTGGCAGTGCAAGGAAAAAAACTGGTTGGTGCCACTTTTTAGCATCTGGCTTATTAATTATTTTGTAAAGGCGTACAATCCTTTGAGTCATCTGAAACTTTTTAAGACACTCTGACATTATTTTATTAATCTAGTTTAATATGGTTTATAGTGATCATAGCCATGATTTATATCACAAATGCCCAAGAACACAAGTCTGACTTTTAAATTATTATCATCCCAACTGTTTCACTGCAGGTCAGCCTGGTCTGTTCCAAGACCAGATTTTTTTGGCAAGCGTATTTTCTTTGCTGGTACATCTCCTTTTCCTCATCTAGTGAGATGAAACAAAAAATCCTAAAGTACATAAAGAAAGCCAATTGTTATGCTCATTTGAACACAATCAGAAATTGTCTACCTTGTTCTCTCTTACTGCTGCGTGGGGTTTGTATCAGCCCCCCTCCCCGCCCTGAATAAAGATGTAGGAAGAGACTCACTGTAAATTGGTCAGAAGACAGAAGTGCAGACATCTAATGACTTGCTGGGACTACAGACATCATTTTTCTGGAAAGTGGCCAAGTTCACCAACTTGCATTTCAGCTGGAATGTCAGCCTCTAGAACCTGCACACTTTTTCTTGCACTATCATGTTGCTATTAATTTCCAGAAAATAAAAAAGCACAAGTAACCAGTGTTCCTCATTATGAATGGATGCAATTTCAGTATAATATTCAACCCCACAGAAGGTAGGTGATATCAAGCAAGACTGCATACAACAAAACACTGAGGAACACAGCATATTCTTTAGGTATAAACTATAAATAGAGTGGGCCTAAAGCAGCCATTTCCCCACTGCTTGATCACAAAGGATCCCACAGTAATGGCTCTGGTCTAAAAGTAAGGAAGATGAATCCTCTAAAACGCTTCATTCAAAGGTATTGGGCTGACCTTCACCTACAGTTTAAACAAGCAAAAATTACAGATCTACACTAGAATCAAGACTGTACATAACCCTACCAGGCTATCTGGGACCTCTGGAATATAACTGGCACCGGAAATAACAGGCTAAAGCGACAGTGCCTGAAAACATGGAGAGAAGCAGATGGCATTTGTTAGGGAAGCATAGAAGCAGAGGGGAAGGAGGGAGGACTGGGGAGGGCAAGTTTAAGGGCATGACCAGGCTGCCACACAGCAAAGAGCAGAACAGACACAGGCAAGTCAGAGAGGACCTGGGAAACACCAGAACTCTGCCTACCCCATGCTTAAATGGGATCTGAGGGTATCCAGGCTCTCGGCTGCAAAGCCCCCCAGTACAGCAGCAGATGACTTGCTAAGCATGTCACCTCACTCTAGCCACTGACCACCATCCACAGCCAAACTGTGGATGCCTGCTTCCTCAGCAGGCCCTTGTCTCATGGGTTAGAAATTAATGCCAAGGGTCTGTGCTCTCTGGATGACTCAAGCCACTGCAGATTCATGTGACAAGACCTAATTTTTATTTATCTCCTGCTTTTGCCTTTGTACCTTTGTTCCTTTGTTATAAAATTACATTTATACCTAGCTATGTAATTTTTTAATACAAAGACTGCAAACTTCATCACTTCAAAATTAAGAGGTATCATAATGAGGCCTCCTCATACAAACTTCACCCAGTCTCTGCATGTATCTGCACTAACTCTGTCTCCAATTCAATGATCACAAAGCATGTGAGCTCTGGAAATCAAGTGCTTTTGACAAAAGGCAGTAAGGTTGTGGGATAAAAGCAACAGCCGTCCCTCAAACCCTGCCTTGCTCAGTGGAGGTCAGAAAGATTAATGAACAAGGAAACGCAGGAAGAAAGAGAGACAACCACCTTGCTTGAGGAAGTCGGACATAGCACCTGCAGGCAGGAATTATCTCCTTCTTGGCTCCACATTTAAACTCTTAAGATGCTCAGCAAATCTCTGAAACCAGTTTTTTCTTCAGGTGACCCCTAACGGGGCAGTCCCCACCCTCAAGTCAAGGCATTTAGGGCTAATCTACAGACACCAGCAACTGAGGTCAGTTGTCCTTGGGCTTCCAGCAGACGAACTGCTATGTCATTCCAGGTACTCTGGGATGAGTGGAAAATAAAATCATACCCAAGTACCTCTTTGACGCAGCCAAAATTGAAGGTGTTTCGATCACCTGAGGCTGATTGCTCTTTGACTTCATTCCTCAGCTATAAAAACAAAGACAGTACTTTTACCTGAGATGCTGCAAGAATAACTTCCCCACCTGAGAAAGCCCCACAGGAAGGAATTAGCAACTGTTCAGTTCAAGGTCTGGGTGGGGTGTAAAATAAATAGATGTGGAGACACATGCAGAAAGTAAATGTGGGGAAGAGAAAATGAATTATGCAGCAATTACCTATCCAGTGAAAAAGGGACTCTGTGAAAGGGAAAAAATGATGCAATTACAGAATTAAAGATTGTATCATAATGCAGATGCAAAGGGGAGTTCTGCAACATTAGTCCCAGAACTTCATTGCCTTTGTCCGCCTGATTTTGTAACCCCATTGTTCTCCTGATGTCATTATTTTGTAAGCAATTTAAATGCAACGCAATTATGTGATCATATGTTTGTATCTTTTCATCATTAATAACGTGTGGAACAACTGGCAGCCTCTGCTCTCAACATGATGGATGCCTCCAGCAGATGGCTGTGAACAACTCCCTTTCTTCCACCTTTATCTGAGGTAAAGAGCAGGGGGAAGAAAGGGAGGCTTTATACTTCAATTCCATGCACAAACATTTGGGGATTTGGGGGTTGTTTCAGAGGAGGAAACCAAAACCAATATCAATCAAACACTCCAAAAATAATTGTCACAAATCAGATTTTAAGAATAGAGGTGCTGAGCAGCTGATGTGCTTTGCCCAAGGTCAGAAGGAAAGCTCCCAAGGCCTGGATCCCAAGTGACGCCACTAAGAGCCTTCTGCTCAAGCCACTGAATCCCTCCTACCTCCACATTAAAACTTAAGTTTAAGTGTAATTACTGCTCCTAACTGCAGATCAGGGAAGAAACCCAGGCTGTGTTTCTGTGTTTGTTGGTAGATGCAATGAATGAGCAAATTCAGGGAGAGTGTCATATAAAACACAACTGCAAGCAAACACTACAGTTGTATGTGTTCATCCTGGAGGGTAATTGTTATATTGGGTCTTTTAAATAAATTACCCTGCACACCTCCTACTTCAGGCAAATTGCCAACACGTTTCTCAGCGTCTGGGTCACCCTGCTTTGTGAGGGAAAGCAGCTGCAATAGCAACAACCTAACTTGTTTTATTTGCAGATGGTATTGGCTGGCAAGAGGCAGTCTGACAGCATGCTCCCTATGAATGCTTCATGCTTTTTAAAAAGTCTTATTTGCCTTTGTATGTCCCCATTTGCAAACACACACCCAGCCTTTCTTGTAAGTAGTATTTTCACCTTGTCTATGGGGTGCTGGCAGCTACTACCACAAGCTTTACATGCTCTTTTGTACCTACCAAAGCAAGCTTCACTTCTATCTTTCCCCATCCTCAGAAAGCAGAGCTTGCAAAACCTGGAGGTATCAAGTCCCTGAGGTGCAGTCAGTCAGAGCCTGCAGTGTCCCAGTCACTCAGGTCACAACAGCTCTTCTCAGTGCACATCTTTTGGAAAAGCTCCACCATGGAAAAGTCCACTGTGGTGATGGAAGCATCGCAATCCTTCCCTCTTGGCATGCAACCGGCTCAGTTCAGTTTAAAAGCTAACAGAGAAAGCACTGCACCATCACTAAATGTATATAGTGATGTGTATACAGAAGTGTATACAGTTAACAAGAACAGGCAAAGATGGTACCACAGCAGTGTTTTACCCCACATCTGCCTGCTTCAGGATTTCTGACATAGAAGCTTGGGTGGCTGGCACCTTCAGAGGAGGGATCTGCACAGGATATCTTGTCCAAGCCCAAGAGCACATTCTCACCTATGACAGTCATCTACCATGCCAAGCTACCAGTGGTCAGAGACAGTGTTCATGGAGGGGAAAGGAAGGGAAGCAAGAGATGTTCTGCCTCACTAAGTGACATACCCCAAGCGCGTAGAGAATTACACCTGGATGCCAGAGATGCCCAGGCAGAGTTTTCGTGGGGGCCCAGCATCCTCTTTGCCTCGTTGGCATGACTTGGTGCTCCACATCCTCCATAAACCATGCGGGGGAGCCAGCTATACAGCTCTTCCCTTCACCTCACCTTGACAGATGCGTCCAGTTTCACTTAGATTTGTATGGGTGTTTGAGATTTACCTTGGCCCTCTAAGGTGCCACGTAATATTTTTACATTAGCGCCTGACACTGGTGATCTCTGAAGAGCCATGCTCTATGCCCCAGGACAACAGGTATGCATTGTCTGACAACCAGCAGCAACACAGAAGGTATCAAAATGTGCATTGGGTGAGGAATTGCATGTGCATCCCATAAATGCTAGACACCTCTGACACTCCTTTTTCTACTGTCAATGCTTGTCTTTTCCTTCAGTCCAAGTCTGGAAGATATGTGCTTACCATATCCAGCACAGCTATACTGTCTAGCACAGACACAGACTAGGTGAGAGTAAAACTGCTTTTCTTAGCACAATGTCATCCAGATTTCCGAGTCAGACCCCTCAAGACACCTATGCCAGACCAGCTGCATCTATACTGGGATGCTTAGCCACACAGAGCACATCCCTGACACCTCACAGCACCACATCAGCCCAAGTGCCCACCTACCTAAAGTGACTCTGGGGAGAGAGCTGTGTGGGATCTCAGACTGCATTCACTCACAGAAGCTACTTTGGGAGAAACATATGGCACTGAATGTTATCAGTGTCAAATTAGCACTGAATTCAACAGGATGGTGACAGTGAACACCCAGATTATCATACTGCCATTGCACATGTGCAAGCTTGTCCATGCACACGCACCTCTGCCTAAATCCTGCCCAGGATGTACATTCCCATGTGCTCCAACGCTCGCCTCCATTCAGCCCAAGGTGTCCTGGAGGTCAAAGAAGGCAATTCCTAAATCTCGGGTGGCTTTAGCATGACTAACCAAAGGGTAGCCACGTTGGAAGGAAGAGTAACAAACAAGACTCACTTGTGGGACGTCTGTGTCCTCTGCCCTCCTGCCCCTCTGCTGCAGCCACTGCAAATCCGTTCAACGCTACCTCGCACCCTTGCTCTGGATGCCACACACACCCTGCAAACTGGCCAGGGCTACAGAGGTGCTGTGTGTTTGACCACCACACATGCAATGCCTGGCTGGGCAGTGGCTGCCAGGCAGAACAGAGTAGCTCTAAGCAGTCTAGTTTTCATCAGAGAGAGAGCACTGCTTCAAAGATTTCTCAGCCACCCACTACTCTTAACAAACACAAGTGGGAAATTAGTGATCTTCCAGACTGCCAACCATTGGTGCAATCTGGTTGAAACTGGCCAAACAGGAGACAAACAGACTCATTTCCTGGGGAAACTAAGTTAAAATGAAATAAAATAAAACCAGATGAAAACTATGATGTTTGATGAGTGGTGTTTCCATGTTCTGCTATAACCCATGAAACAACGCCTTGCTCAATCCAGCCTGTGAGCTGCACAGCACGCAGTGCAGTTCAGCTCTGTAACTACCCAGATGTTACACATCTGGAGCAGGAAGGGGCAAATTTCAAACTTATTTACATCTAGAGGTTACTCTGAAGGGGCAATTTCTGCAGCAGAAAAACAGGGCAAAGGGATTTGCACCTGAGAGGGGTGAAATGCTTTGTCAGGGCTGGAGGACTGTTGCTCAGATCTCAGTGTGAAAGCAGCAGAGGCTCACCTCTCCTTCACAAGCCTGGTAATTAACTCATCCTAGAGACTTCAGCATCCTTCTCCTTGCCATCCCCAGCATCCCTTAGCCCATGCTGCTGGTGCTCGGCCACCATCGGTGCCTCTGAGTCAGGGGGGAGCTCTGCTGCAGTCAGACCAGCAAATGCTGAGCCCTGGCCAGCCCAGGACACAGGGAGAGGCTGCACTGATGAGGGCTGGAAGGGTTTCCTCTAACCCCACTCAGTGTGACAGACCATGCTAAAGAGCTACACCGGTTCCAAGGACTCCTATGCTCCCTTTGCAGAGCACAGCACAGCAGGAAGAAACAGCAGCGACAAAGCAAGGAGGCAACTCCGGACAGACTCAGAAACAGCTGTGGAATTTCTCTGAAGAGCTGCTTTCTGTAAAGGGGAGGAAAGCCCAGCCTCCCATCTCACTTCCAGCCCACCCACCCACCGGATGGAGGCAAAGCGTAAGAACAGGAGAAAATTTAAGGCATGCCAAGATCTCAGGCTCTGGAAATTAGTTTCCCACATGCACCACAAAAAGAGCACTCCCGCCCAAAATCTACCACTTTCAACTCGGATTGCACACCATTTACTCAGCTGAATAACCACGCTCAAGTCAGTGACATTACTTGCCTGAATATCTTCTACTTGATGTACGGAAGGGGGCTGCAGAACTGGCTGACAAATAAACACAGGTATACACAAGGCACTGTAAGAACACTGTTCTCAGAAAGGCTGGAACCCTAAGCCAGGTCCCAAAGCCAACAGCCATGTGGTCTGAACCACAAATCACCAGGTCTCTGGTAGAGTCATGTCAACTGATCAGGGCATCATCTAGATCCATTCATCCCTCTAGACCTGTATCCTCCAGGCACCATTAACTGATTGGTGTCACAGTCTGAAAAATACTTCACTGACTTAGAAAACTAAATTCTGCTCGAAAGGATAGCTTGAGCATTTAGGGGTATAAGCTTCATTAGCTTCCGGCAAGACTTAAAGTCCCAAGCACAAACTCATGCTCCATAAAACTCTAGCAGAGAAGCACCACTGCTCCTACTCTGCCAGTACTGGTCCCAGGTATGGTCAGCTGCTCTGGATGGAACCCAAACATGATATGGCATTTGTTCTCAGCCCCCCGCAAGGAAAAATTATGTGCAGTTCACACCCTGGAAAGCTTATGAGAGGTAGCTCTGAGCTTAAAACCTCCACATGCAACCTTGCTTCCAAGTATCCCTCTAATTTCACTGAAGCAACTCAGATGACTTAAGTTAAAACTGTGCTGAAGCCTCCGTCAGACTGCGGCTGATGGGAGTTTCTGATCTAGTTCATCGAGGGGTCAAGGTGAGAACCCTGAACTGGCGCCAGGAACAGGTACGACACAAACACATCGAGGGATTTTGGCAAAGCTGGAGGACCAACTGAGTCCCTCGGGGAAGGCTAACCAGCACCCAGAAGCATCTGCCCACCCATTTCCTGGGCACTCCGCTAAGCCACAGCAAATCTTTGGATGAGAGGCTCATTCTGAGTTCTTGCATTTGCATGTATAATTTAAACACCCTGTATTAAGGCCGAAATAGTATTTATTGTCTCCCCGGCGTTTCTAATCTGGATATTTCACAGCACTGTCCAGTACTCCTAAGAAGACTTCACAACGTGCATATAAAACTTCCATCAGGAGTGGTCCAACCAACTTTCTTACCCCCAGACAAGCAGCAAAAAAGACACCATTCTCATTTGTCTTCACATACCTGGCCAGCAGTCCAAACCCTCTGACAGACCTCACAGCTTTGAGCCAGAGGCTTGGGCTTTTTAAGTGTACTGTCAGCTTGTGCATAGAAGGAATTTTCCACAGAACCCCGTCCCGAGAGTCATGGGCACTCCAGTGCCACCAGTGTCACGGCCAGCAACAGCACAAGGCTGTCCCAGCTTTGCACTCCTCAGCCAGGACTGCTTCTACGTTTCACCTTACACACAGCTAGTAGGAAGCTGAAATCCAGTCGCACACGTAGCCAAGAACACAGTTTTCAGCAGAAGGGTTTTTTTCTTAAATTGCTATTGTTGTCATCCCACAGGCTCTGCATTAGTGCAGACTCTCTGGGCATTTCAAAAAGGCCTGTGGTACAGAAAGCTGAGAACAGGATCTTCATACTCATCTTAAGTTGAAAGGCTACAAATAATTTCCAACAGCCTAAATCAGACAAAAAATCTAAGTAAATCTCTATCAAAAGCTCTCTAAAACGTACTAGTTGAAAGCAAAAATAAAAAGCAAACAAAAACAAACCATGGGCCATATCGAGGAGAAGGAGGAGGAAGAGTTTGAGTGAGCAAACAAGCACAGAGGAATTACTATGTTTACAGTTCAATTAATGGGACCTTATCAAGAGCTTGTTTGCTTTTTTTTTTTTTCCTCAATAGATACCTATTACACAAACACACACTCTTAATGCCACCCCGGCTGGCACCCTGGCGCACACATCCTAAGTGAATCGACATCTCAGGAGAGGCAGAGCTGCTCCGCGAGAAGTCCCTCCACCGGACGGCGTGTGGGAACAAAGCGCTCGGGTGACGGATGTCGGCAGGGTCCGTAAATCACATTTTTGGCAGCTGGAGCTCAGCTGGGAGACAGCATCTAACGCCGAAAGGAACTCTGAGCGCTGCCGCTCTGTAGAGCGGGGATCCTACCTGGGCAGGGGGCTTCACGCCTCTCCTCCTGGCTGGCTAGAAAAATAATTAAAGCCTTTTGCTAAAAGCCCGGCGAGATGTCTGGCACTTAATGACAGCACCCGAGTTACCGCATATCTTCTCCGCTAACTGCCGGCATAAGGAAGGGAAATTAAAAAAAAAAAAAAAAACCCAAACCAACGCAAAACCACCACCGAACCTCCCGCTGGAACAAAGGAGCCCACCAAAGCCCGTCTCTAAGTTATGCGGATTTACTCGCTCGCAAAGCACACGGAGAACCCTCCTCCGCTCGGAGCAGCGCTGGTGCGATGCAGGCGCGACCCCGCCGGGTTCCGAAGTAACCTCGGCGCCCGCCGCCCTCCCGGGACGCGGCGCTGGCCGCGGGCGCTGCTCGGCCGCTCACCTGCACCGCGCATCGCGCCGCGGCACCGCCCGGGGGTCCCCGCTCCGCCGCGGCCACCCCAGCGCGCCGGGGCCGGCCGGGACAGGCGCTTACGAAACGCGCGTCTGCCCCTCGCCCGGGCGGGAGGGAAGCGGGGAGGCGTGGCGGGGGGCATCCGCGCCCGCGGCGGCCCCGCTCCCCGCCGGGAAGAGGAGGAGGGAGAGGCGCCCCCGCCGCTGGATCCCCCGCGCGCGAGCATCGCCCGCCGCCCCGGGGGGAGGCTGGGAGCGGAGCCCCGCCGGCGGGCAGCGGGCGCCCACTGACCTTGCCGCCATCCGCCGCCGCCGTGCCTGCCCGCGGGATGTCAGCCCCGCGCCCGCCGCCGCAGCCGGCGCCTTCGCCCCGGCAGCCGGCGCCGCCCCCCGTCCCCCCCGCCCCGCCGGGGTGCGGGGCCGAGCGAGGCGTGGCCGGGGCGCGCCGGAGCCGCCCCGGACCCCGGTGCGCCCCACCCCGCCCCAGCCCGCGCCGGCCGCCGCTCCGTCGCGCCCGCCGTGGGCCAGGCTGCCCGGGGGGCCGGAGCGGGGCGGCCTCGCAGCGGCGGCAGCCGCAGGCACCCCGTGCCCTAAACGGTGCCACCCGGCCCCGCCGGCGGGGAGAGGGACGATGCAGCGGCCGGAGGCTTCCTCAGTGCTGAGAAGGGGCTCCGCGGTTCTAAGCTGCAGCTTGTTGTGCCACCTGGCCCAAGGTGAGGGACAGCTGCACCTGAGCGCATTCCCGGCGAGGCAGAGCGGCGCCTGACCCCCGCACCCACCGGAGCGGGGAACGCGAGGCTGTCAGACACCCCGCGCAAGGCAGGCTCTCTCGCTCAGGTGCTGTGAGGACCATCAGTCTCAGCCGGAGGCTCAGAGCTGTATTAGCGCACATTAGGGTAATATGTACATGTGGCGTGTTGTCTCACCACAGCAGACCCAGGGCTGGGCGAGGGAATAAGGCCTCGTTGTTACCCGTTGCACCAAGGCCTATGCCTACGACAGAGCACAGGACCACAGACTTGTTTCTGCTCTGCCTGCAGAGAAAACAATCCTATTTCCATCAGCAGTAAAGAAAAAATGCATATGTACGTCCTAGCGTCTCACACGGGATCAGTAATGGCAAGCGGCAGGAGCTACAAATGGCAAGAGCAGGCAGGAGTCTTTCACTCCTCATTGCCTCATCTTTTTGCAGATCCAGTGGTTTTGGGGGCAAACAGTTGCAGGTGGTGTGAGCACAGACCTGTAGGTTATCCAGGTGCTGAGTTTGGTTAGAACATCCTTCTCCCCATGTCCTGTAACTCCATACTGAAAGTGTTGCCTATGAAGGAGTAAGCCCTCTATAATCAGCTAAATAAACCATTTTCACAAAATAAAATTCCTTTCCCCTCCTCTTCACTGTACCGGGGCTATTTGCAGCGCAAGGTCTCCAGCAAGCCAGGCTTACCACTAGGGAGAGTCTATAATGCATTCACTAGTACAACTCCAGGTTCTGCCATAAATATTTAAAACTCAATTACCATTCTCACAATGAACGTTTGAAACCGATTTTTGCATCCCACAGTGTTTCTTGATTCAAAATTTCCTAATGAAATAATTGAGATAACAGAGGAGAAGTCAAATAGGTCAAATTTCAGCCATCAATTTGAGTCTGGTTCCCCCTTCATGTCTGTCTCTGAGGTATTAGTCACTACCATCTCTGACCTCTCACGATGTATTTTACACCACAGGCATCATTTTAGCACATGCAGCTGACTTTCGCTTCTCTGTTGATCAGCTGGAAGGGCTATGTGAAATATTTTGGCACTCTCCCCTTCCCCCTCCAGTGCCCAGCTGAGTAATCTGAAGAGCAAACATCCGAATTGCTTCTTCTGAAGTGTCCCTTAAAGGGACAGGGGCCTCTTGCCGTTCTTCCCTCTGCTCCTGGGGATGGGCCATGGCCCATGCCACCTGCCGTAACCCACACATTCCCATCCTGGTCACTCAAGGTTCATTTTGTTCAGAAAAAGCCTTTGAGGTGCAGGAGAGGGGGGCTGTATAGTTGTTTTTACAATTTAAGATGATCCTTGTGCCAAATTCACATCAGGTATTTGTGTAACATTTGTGTTTTTGAAGAGACACCAAGTTTGGGAGGCACAATTTCTTACATGCCTCTGTGCACCAAGTCCCTATGCTTCCCTAGGTCATTTTCCCCTTTCGTCCTCAGAAAACAAGCGGCAGCTGGTGCCTACAAGCAGTGCTGTGGTACCAGATCCCCATGGCCTCAAGGGAGGAAAATTCTTTACAAAATGGAACCAAATGTCCCTCCAACTCCTCACTGGTTAGCACTGCTGCAAATGATGTCCACCAGGAAGGCAGGGAGGCTGCACAGATGTAGAAATCTACCACCTGCTCACTGAGATGGATCAGGCAAGGCAGTGTTGAAGAGCATTTGCACAATGACTGTTAATGATATTGCTGTTGTTGTTGCTGTGATTGTATCATTACATCAGAGTTTATCCAGCTCATTTGAGAGCAGGACACCCCATACACCCTCATCCGGGTTAAGCAGACAGCAAAGAATCAAGTGTTTCAGATCCCGCATGCAAATACAAGGTCCTGGTCTGGAGGGGCTACCGCAGATTTTAGCATCTGACTCCCTCTGCTGAGTGGATTACATGCACAGTTCCTGGCAGAAGTGCTACCAGAGAAATGCAGCAGAGGAGGGGAACTGGAAAAGGTAATTACTCCCAGGAGGATCTGTGGATTACTGCCATCATCCCCCAGGCTGCACCTGTTATGAGTCTGTAAGTCTCTGGGGAAGAAATCTTGAAAAGTTCCCAGCAATAGGCTTGGGAAAAGAAAGAGAGAGATAAATAGATTTCAGCTTCAGATTGCTTCACATGGTTTATTTCGATTAAACTTTTCACTAGGAGATGGATTTGTAAAAGGCAGCAAGTTCTTTGGTACTGCCCTTTTCAGTTCCTACCTGAATAAAAAGGATCAAAAGGGTTCATCCAGTGCTAGAGGCGTGGAAAGACAAAGGAAAGGGCAGCCCTGTGCTCTGCCCTGCAAAGGCAGTCGTGCTCCTCTGCCCTTTGCTATTCTCTCACAGTCTGGTTGGATCAGGGGACCTTTTCTTCCCCCATCTGGATTTTTCTAACAATTTTTATAAGCGCATCGTATGTAACAGTCAATGAGAGCAAGTTGCTATCAGACACACTCATTCAAGCATACCTAGTACTGGGCATGTGGGAACCCCCATCATTCACAGGAATAATAGGAGCAATCCCTACAACTGCTGGGGTCATATTGGGATACCATAAGAAATGTAACTCACTCGTGGTTTCTCCATTATGGTCACCTAAGGGACCTCTAATACACCATATGTATGTAAGACCTCAGTGTCAAACTTTCAGTTCCAGGAACAAGTCACGAAATAATCATAAAACCAAATGGTTTTATGGGAGCTTGTGAGCATTTTAAAAATAATCAGCACATGGGGGATCCATTCCTCTTCATTTCTGAGTCAACACTGGAGGCTTAAATCATTTTTCCAATGTTTACTATGTTCTTGAGAAGCCTAGGAACTCTTTTTAGCCCAGTTTCCTAGAGAAACAAAGTTTATATCCTCTCACTGTCTGTCTTTCTTCTTGTTTTCCTTCAGCTGCTTTTGAAACAATTGGCTGAGCTGTCAGGGGAGGAGGAATCAGAGACGGTAATGTCCCTATCTTCTTCTTGTTGTTTCTTAAATCACTAATGGGGCAAAGAAATCTTCTTCGAGGGAATGGGTGAAAGAGACTTCTTTGAACCCTCCCCAAGCAAGAGGCAGGGAGAGTTCAGCGCTTTTCCATTCAGTCCATCAGCCAGTGAGCACACATGCATGAGACATCAGTGCCTAACCAAACTTCATAATATCTCCTGCTCACATAACATCTTTCAGTGAAAAAAAAAAATAAAAAAATTAAGATTTCCATGGTCTCAGAGTTCTGGGACTAAGGGGGGGAAATTACATTGACCTTTAAAATCACTACTGAGTCAGGGCCTATCAAACCTCAAGCCTTGGACAAAAGCTTCGCAGTAGGCTGTTGCCTAAAACTGTGAGACGAAAGTACAGTCCATAGCAATTAAAAAAGCATCTATTGGTGGAAACAGCTTCAAGCCCCTCTGATCACAGGTAATTGTCACTTCTGATATTGACACCGTGTGATAAAATTACGATGAACATTTTGGCTCATTGAAATCTGACAGGCTCATACACATTCCCTTTTTCTCTTCCATAAAACTCTGCTTTATTGCATGCTTTAAAAGATTCAGAAAAGTGAGTATTTTTACAGGTCACTAACCTGAAAACAGGCACGTAAAAAGGATGCATATTTGCGGTAGCACTGTTTAATAAATTGCTGTGAAATTGCTGTGAAATCCCAGTCTCCCTCAAAAAAGAAAAAAACTCCACCCTAAAGTTAAGAGAGCCTTTACCCCTTTGCTAACGTTAAAGGCTTCAAGCAGGAGAAGATGGACAATGTGCCTACCTTAGGAGGGCAAAAATTCTCTATTCACCTGCATGCCATTCACCCCACTTTTTGTCCTTGGGTTGGGTACAGAAATTTGATCAATAATTTTCTCCTGATAGCAATAGTTTGCAAATGCTTATCTATTAATTATAACCTTAATAATGAATCATAGTATCATAAGAACCATAGAATGGTTTGGGTTGGAAGGGACCTTAAAGATCATCTTGTCCCATCCCTGTCTGCCATGGGCAGGAACACCTTTCACTAGACCAGGTTGCTCAGAGCCCCCTCCAGCCTGGCCTTGAACACTTTCAGGGATAGGGTATCCACAGGATCTCTGGGCAACCTGTTACAGTGCCTCAACATCCTCACAGCAAACAACTTCCTCCTAATTTCCACTCTAAACCTACTCTTTTTTACTTTGGATCAATTCCCCCTTGTCCTGTCACTACATGCTCTTGTAAAAACCCTTCTCCATCTTTCTTGTATGCTGCCTTCAGGTACTGGAAGGCTAGGTCATCCCGAAGCCTTCTATTTTCCAGGCTGAACAATCCCAACTCTCTCATCCTGCATTGATGTGTCAGGTGATTTGACATCTGTAAGTACAAAGTGTAGGGAAGTTGCTCCTTCAATACCAGCTTCAATACCAGCCGACAGCCTTTACACTCAAAGGGGAGATGTCCCTGGAGGTGATTCAGAGCAGAAATCCATACTCTGAGTCACATTCTTTCTGCCTAGGCTAATCTCCCTCCACAGATAAGATAGGGGGAAAAGCTTCCTGCCCTGAAGTTTAGTGCCCAGAGATAGGCAGTGCAAAGAGCCCCCTGAGGCTCCCAATCTTGGAGACCACCTGGGTCTGCTGACACATCCCTTTGCTTCCTTCAAAGTGGTGGCCCAGACTAGTCTCAGTGAGTCACCTTGAAGCAGCCACAAACCCTGTGTCCCACTAACCAGGGTCCCACCTGTGTCACCGAGTGGAGTCACCGCCTGTCTCTGGGCAGCATGTGCAGGTGTGCCTGAGATGTGTTACCCTGGCCATTGGCCAATGTCTGCACAGCACAGCTGAGGTGCAAGGGGACCTCTGAGTATCCTCCTGTCCATCCCCTGCTCAAAGGAGGCTCAGCATCAGCCGGGCACTCAGGGCTGTCTCTTGCTGCCTTTGGAACATTTACTGCCAGTACAGAGAGCTGGATAAACACACCGGGGTGCTACCGCAGCAGTTACTCTCTGTACAGTCCTGGATATTGTCTCTGCTGCTGCAGCTGTCACAAAATGAAAGGGGGGGGTGTTTATAAGCTCTGGCAATTATCTCCAGAGCTGCACTTTTCTCTTCCCTTATCCCATCACTAGACGATATTCAGAAAAATATACTTACACGAATCAAATCTTTGGGTTTTTTTCTGTAGTGAGTCATGCCTGTATCTTCTTAATAATTAATAGTTCACTGTATATTAAACAAAAGAGAAAACATGTATGTGAAAAATATTTTCACATCAGTGAATTTCAGTTACCAAAGCCTGATTATTTTAAAACCCCAAACTCTTCAGTTCTCCAAAGCAACACTGAATTTGTTGCTGGGCACTAACTATATTGAAAGTCCATTAGTTAGACAGCCCCTCAATCATCCATGTTAATTCATTCTCTTCTGAAGCAGATGAGTTTTAAAAGAATTACAGTCCTCATATACAAACTGCACCACAAATAAATGGCATGAAGATATTTCATCATAATTTACTAAATGCAACAGCTACTTCACTGTTCAGGACTTGCATGCTAAAGCACCATGATAGCCCTTTGGCACCAGCTCTCTACAGAGTAAATACAGGTAATCCTATCACTGACAAAAAGGTCCATTAAAAACAAAAGGTTTGAGGTTGCAAACAGAAGCATTGAAAATTAGAAAACACCCAAATTAAGGCTGAGTGTGCACGTCCCTTCTGCATAATCACATGCTTGCATTGCATGCATGCTGCTTTTGACAGCATCCTGGGCTTCCCTTTAGTTGCATGGGACCTCAGAAGCCCAACCCCAGCATCCTGCTCCACAGTGCCAACCTCCTCTGTCATCATCCCCTGTGCCACCACCCAAGTTCCATGTCCCAGGCTCCCTGTTCCCTCATTCCTGGTCTCCAGCCCTTATAGGCCACTTTCCACTTTTCAGCACCATCTCCCCCTTTTTCCTCATCCAGCCATTGCCCACATTTCATCCCAGCAGTTTCCAGCCTCAGTTTCCAACCCCAGCTCCCAGACCAGGTTTCTTACAGTGAGGCCCAAGTATCTCCTCCACTCCAAGTCCCCAGTTCCAGTCTTTCTGTGTAGGCTGCTTTAGTCCTTCTATTTATGCGAACTCCACAAATAAATGCCAGGTCCCATCCTCATCATCACTTGGGGTTCAGGAGGTCAATGACACAGAGCACAAGTCTCCATGGCTGTGCCAGGAAGCACCAAGAAGAGCATTGCCAGAAACCTCCCACTCAGTCCCTGCAGCCATAGATATACCAGAGCAGAAATCTCCACAGACTGAAACATCCAAGTGATCAGCAGCCACAGTCAGAAGCTTCTGTCAGGTGTCTGCAAACTGTGATTTTCCAAGGATTTATAATTTAGCTGAATTTGGGTATTTTTCACAGGAGCCAGAGTTGAGTGGCACCACTTCTTTTTTTTTTTTTTTTTCCTCTTGCATTTTGTAATGGGAACCACAACCAGTCAGTGATTAATGTTATGTAGAAAATTTAGTTTTGTGCATTCAGTGGCATTGTCTTTAACAGGAAAAAGTGTCATAGAAAGAGCTGAGTGGCCAGAACCATCCCTCCAAAGTCAGACTGGCATATTCATCTGGCACAGAAAATGTTAACCCAAAAGATTAAGGTTTCAACAAGTCACAGAATATGAAAAGAAAAAACAAAAAAGTGGTGCAATTCAACTCTGACATTAATTAAAACAA
This sequence comes from Acanthornis magna, assembly GCA_036785705.1. Taxonomy (NCBI): domain Eukaryota; kingdom Metazoa; phylum Chordata; class Aves; order Passeriformes; family Acanthizidae; genus Acanthornis; species Acanthornis magna. The sequence continues at coordinate 13,599,122 of JAWUZG010000025.1, forward strand.
ACTAAGTAGAAGAGAGGTTATTTTCTCTAGCCTAGCAGGAGTACCAGATATATTATCCTTAGAGTAGTAAGAGTCCACAGTTCACATTACACGCCTTGAGAAGATGAAATTGCACTGTGTAAACACTCTAAATATAGTTCATTAGAACCATTAGGACCAAACATTCACCAGGTTTAGGGTGCTTTACACCCCATGATTGGTGTTATAAACGGTATGGTTACCCCAGGCAGAACACCCAGCCTGTGTCCAACAACGAAAGTCCAGCAATCACCAAGACAGGTCCTGTCATCATGTACTTTAGCAGAGAAAATAAAGTGAGGTATGCAAGTCTCTATGTTTGTGCCGACTCGTTTTCTTTACTTGCTTACCCTACACATTTCCAAGCCACTGGCTGGTCTTTCTAGCTCTTAGCTGCAGGACAAGCTACTCTGAAGCATCCTCGGCTGAGTTTACTCACCCTGTGTTATCAGAGTGAGAACCAAGGCCTGGAATTTCAGAGTCAAACCTGAAACACACATGGAAAAACAAGCACACTGGGATATTTCTGTGCTGGGTGCTAGCATGGCAGTGACTGCGGTTCATCCTTACACTTCCTGAAAATTACATCATTTATAATTAACACTACAGCTGCAGATTCCCGACTATTTACAATGAATTAAGTAGCAGAGCTCTTTAGGAAATCCCATGGATTTCCTGGGGTAGGCAGTATGGCTAGTTAAGTACATGCATATATGAAGGAAATTTTTTTTCTTTTATTGGGGCTTCTGAAAATGAAAGCATCCTGTCTGTGCCTCACAGAGGGGATGGCGTTGCTGGTAGCCAAGAAATACATCAAAAACAATGCTGTCCATGCCAGAGGTGTCTGGTCAAACTCCAGTGGTTGATGATATCCTTGCACAGCAGTCTTTCATTCAGGGCTTCATCCTGCAGTCCCTGCACCCCTGGAAGAAGCTTGGGGAATTTCAGTGGTGTCTAATTTTAAATTTATTTATGCAAGCAAATGTCTTCAGGACATACCAACCGAGGCAGGGACATTCAAATCTATGTCAGCGTGTCCAGAGTCTGGGGGACTAGAGTTGCTGCTGCTGAATGTCCGCATGGGCTCTCTGCCTCTTGCCCTGCTGAATACAAGATGATTCTGAGGGAATTTCTGCAGTGGCAGAGCTTCAAGACAGTCTTTTCCCAGCCTCAGTCAGTTAGTAGGTGTTTTTCCAAACAACCTGATTACAGTCTGAGAAAATAATCTTCTTATTAAGTTCATAGATCAGTCTCATTAGTACTCACTCTTCTAGAGCTCCAGTCAAGCATGTTCATGTTTTCTACCACAGCACCACTTGTATGTCATGTAAGATTGCTGCCAGAAAATAAGTGCAGAGCTCCCAGTTCAGACCTGTGGGCTGTAAGGCTTGCCTAAATCCAAATGTCTAATGTCAGTCCTGTGACATGGCAGCTCATACAGTTAACTCTGATTTGAAAAGAGGTGTTTAGAACTCCATTTTCACATCTTCCTTAAAGGAGCACAGACCTCCTTAGAGGCTAGCTGAAGGGCAAAAAACTGCCTAAGTCTCACTTCTGAAGTCACATGGGACTTGCACCCTTAAACCTTTTGAAAAATTTACTGTGTCACTGTTTGGGCTGAATAAAAATTACCTGTGAGATAGGCTTTTCTTTAAAAAACTTGTATTAGGCTTGGAAAAGGCCTCCCCTTACTCAAGAAAATATTCAAAAGGACCAAAGGTTATTTTTCAACTATCCCAGTTTTTTCAGATTCTCTGAAGAGGCCACTGGGTGCAGGTGGGTGTGACTTTCAGGGCTGTGAGCCTAGCAGGGACACACCAAGTCCCATTAAAGTGAGTGGTGGAGTTTCCATTGACTATAACAGGATTTGGAGGGTCCCATAAAGAAGTTACTGTAGGTCTGTGAGAGCTGACGTCCCCACCCACCTCTCTGCAAGGAGGGAGCACAGCACATGCAAGGTGGGAGCAGATTACATCTCTCCTTTTTGCAGGGGAAGTTTGCCTGATTCTCACTTATTTCAATCCAATATCTATATTTCAGCATTAATAATGGAACGACCTGCAAAAGGAGCTCATGGAAGCCTGCAAAACTGCCAGGTTTCCACCAGGGAGGCTTGGGGTTGGCTGCCCAAGGCAGAAGGGAGCTTTGGAGAGTGCTTTGTTTAAAGTTGAAGCGTTCAAAACTGTTTTGCGCATACATCATCCTCAAAGAGAAGTGCTTGGCTGCCCTCCATGGAGGGAAGGGAATGTGCAGCAATGGGACCCTCAGCAGCTGCCAGCAAAAAATAATCCAGAAGAACCATGAATAAATAAAATACACTTTGCTAGTCCTAATATTACATGGCTTTCTTCATGCTCTGCCTCTAACACTGTAATTCCATTCCAACCATTCTCTGGTTTTCCTGTCTGTCTTCCTTTAAATCTTACACTGCTTTTTTCTCCTTATCTGCAAGTCTTCCCCCTCCATTTCTTAATTTCCTACTAATTTCTCTATTTTAGTCTTCTTTTAAAATTGTTCTGACATAGTTCTACAATACTTTGCAGACCTCCGAGCCTTTTTTGTCTTATTCTTTTCTCTGCTAATGTTTCCTTTCATCATCATCTTCCCAACTTTTAACGAAGATCCACCTATGTATGGCAGAGCTCAGTTCCATCTTAAAGTCAGAAGTGTTTTGCTTTCTCTGAATGTGTTTTTACACCAGTGGTGCTAATGACAGATGAGAGAATACAGATTTTCTACTCCACTATATCAGAAGTGGAAAAATCGAATGGTCTGCAGGCTCTGAACTCAGAATCAACGTCTTTTAGGCAAATGCCTGAACAGAATCATGAGAGAGACCAATTTCACCAAACCCTTCTCTTGCTTGGGATGTCACCTTTCCTACCCATCAGAGCTGTCTTAGGGAAATTGGGCTGCTCTCCACAGGAGAATCATTGGCCCAGGTAGTTTCAATCTTGTTCACTGTGACTTTATTAAAGTTAGATCAGGAAGCATAGTTCTCAATGCTAGGATTTTATTTTATTCTTTCCACCTCATGGTCCATTAATTCCTTCCCTGCTGTTACAAAGTGTATTCTTTGGCCTGAACTCCTTAACCACCTTCCTCATCCTTGGCATGTTACAAATACCAGCATCCTGCTCCATCCAGATCAGCCCCAGCCAGCTTGCTCTATCGTTTAATTTATGAGGAAAACTTCTCTAATGTGCAGTGGTGGCACCAGGAGACTGCCAGGTGGCTTTTGGGGGAAGTGATCAACTGGACAAGGAGGACCAAGCTACAAATCTGAGGTGAAGAGGGAGCCCACCTCTGGCACCTTGCTCCTGCTTCTCAGTGCAGCCAATCCTTGCCTCACATTGAATTACCTTTGAGCTCTGAAAAAAGCTGCAGTTGCAGGTTGTTGCTTGCCAGAGCCTAATGCCAGAGTCCTACCTGTCCAGACATCCCATATAACAAGAAAGTGCTGATGGCAGCATGACAAACCTCTCTTTGAAACTGATGCTCTGTAGTCATGTCTGCAGCTGAAGCCCCATCACAGCCTCACCAGCAGGTTGGTTCTTGTGAATGCTATGTTTTAAGGCAGAGGGGGTGCAGTGGTGATGGCATGGAAAATGAAATTTAAAATAGTGAATATTTAAAAAGCAGGGTTATTCTGACTGTCTGCAAAGTGCGATCTTTTTCTGCTGATTACATGCAGTGCACCATCTCATTTCGTTCTGCCGCCTGTAAGCTTAGGCTAGAAGAGTGTGCTATGGCTTAGGGCTCTTCATATGGACTCACCAGTGTTTTCTACAGATCTCTCACATGCTACTAATCGCTTCTGGGATGGAGGGGTTTGGGGCTTTTTTGTGGAGTAGTATCAGAGGGTGAGTCTCAGTTCATGGTCCTGGTGATAAGAACCATGGCTGCTACTTGTGCACAGAGGTTTCTGCATGCTTATCAAGATCGATAAGGAGTGACAGTCACCCCCCAGTGATGCACCCTCGTCTGCAGCGATTGCTCTGGGTGTGGAAGCTGACAAATACCTGTTTATCTGCTGATGGCTTAACTATTCTTATCCCGAGTGTGCCTCTTTCAGGAAGCATCCAGCAGTGTACTCACACTGGCCAGAGATTGCATAGCGCTAAACCTTCATCTTTAATGTTGCAATACTGTAGCAGCTGCAGATTGCTTTATTCAAACAAACAAACAAACGAAAAACCTCTAACCTGTTTCATTTACTCTCACCACCATTGTCTTCTCCAGTTAATCTCCCAGCAGTCTGGCCAGGCTTGCCTGTGACCACAAAGCGGTGTTTCACTCACTAAGCAGTCCTCAACATCTCTCCTGGCATCTTCCCTAGGGGCACCATGTGATAGCCTGGGATGTGGCTGAGATGTTCCCTCCTGAGCTGATATCAATCAGGATCTTTGCCTCCTCATCCTCTCCCTCCTCTGTGAATCACCACGATTCACTCCCGATCCTTTGTCTCATTCCTTGGGTGTCATTTGACTGTTTCATGTTCTTTGTCTCTCTGCTCTCAGCCCTTAATGGCCCTGGTCTTTGTTTGTTCCCTGTTCTAGTTTGTCCTTTGTCTGAGGAGCTGAGTGAGGGGGCCCTGTGATGGTGACAACCCGTGAAGCTGAGGATTTTCTCTGGCCTTGGAAGAGCAATGCTGCAAAGACAAAATCCCACATTGCCATGCTTTTCTTTGTCCCATTTCTCACCTTCCCTCTATCTGGGAGCTCCCGGACCACAGCAGCTGATAATGAGTGGTTTTCTCCAAAACTGAAGCAAAGCTCACCTACACTGGTGAACGACCATCGTAACAGAAATGTCAACAAAGTAAAAAACTTTGGGTGAAAGGGAAAACAAATACCAGCATTGTATCCCACACATAAACGTGCAGAGTAAGCAATGGCTTCCCTATAAAGCTTGTTTAAACACCCGCGTTTTTGAGGGAGTAGTTTGATACCAGCTTTGGCTTGCACAGTAGAATTGCAGGCCAATGAACATTCATCACTCTAAATTTATACAGCTGCATTATTTTCACAGTTTATGGTGGCACCATCTCATTTATGAAGTACACACTGCAGTTACACATATGGCTGTATTATTTTCAGCACTGCAAGTTCAATTAGTAGTTTCACTGAGCTAAGACTGTCAAAACAACAGCAGGAGTACACACCGTATTGCAGCTGTCCAAAATTTATAAATGTTTATGCAATAAATACATAGCAGTTTGTGTGCTTCAATTTGGGTCACTGGTTCTAAAATATTCCCAGAAACATCAGGTGAAATTCACTGTCACTGACTCAGTTTCAATGACTGTGGCTCCAGCTCTTCATTTACACCTGGGATAATTTTGGCACGATCATGGGTCACAGAAACACTGCTTCTTCCCTGCTCAGAGATGTCATGAGAAAAAACACTGATGTGAGCAACCGGGTCTCTTATTCACAGACCAAGCCTTTAAATACAAATTCCTGCTCATCCCATTGCCCAAGTGGTAGGGTGCCAGAAGCTGGCCTTTGGAGGCATCTGTGTCCATAGTACTTTATTTGAGTCATTTGCCAACGCCATAAATTACTCTCCCAATGAAGAATTGTTTTCCTAGGGAAACAAGGGCAGGATGGCGAGAAGGAGAAAAACTATGCAAATTTCCTGGGTGATTGTGCTTGCTGAAAAACATGCCAGTTTGCATGTCACTGATTTATTCCTAGAGCATTAGTCATTAGGATGGGTAAAACCGCAGTGATAACGAGAGGTGCTCTCTGGTGCTGAGAACAGATTGCAAACTCTGCTATAGTCAACATCAGTGCTGACTTTCCCCAGCATTTGCATACTAGCAAATTTAGCAAAGAGGTGGCTGCTGTTCAAAGTTATGAGAATGAGCTTGGTTCCTCCCAAGCACTCATAGCACTTCTGAAATGCTGATCTTTCATGCAGATGTTGAGCAGTAGGAAACAGGGAAAATCAGCTCTTCAGTGCTCCGGTTTCACAATATGCAAACCAGGGAGAATATAAGCTACCTCCTGGTGCATTCAAAAACTTGTTTATAGTCTTCCAACTTTCTTCAACCCTGCAAGGAAGGTACTGCTGGGGCGTGAAGTGCAGTGAAGTTTCCTTCAGCTCCCTTGGCTGGTTCTGGTACAATGAGAGGAGGAAGTGGCCTCAAGGCACCAAATCCAAGTTAACAGTTGTTTCTAGCAGTGCTGTCTTCCTCCTCGCTCCACAAAATAATGGATCTATCCTTATCACCATCTCTTACACTTGGCCAAATATAAATATGAAGAGCAAAATATTAAGAGCAGGAAATGAAGACCTGTTGTGGGACTTGGCAGCCTCTGAGCACATTTTCCTTCACATCCTGACAGAGCCTGGCATAAATTCAGCTTCTGACACACAGGGGAAAGTATACCTTTTTTGCTCTACTTTTTTGGCAGTTGTCATTAATTTGGCTTGCTTTCTCCTGCAGTAATGTTGACAAACACATTGCTCATGGTAGCATTTCAGCCGGCCCATTCAGGCAATTTATGTTTCAATATTTACAGGCAGCACTGCACCACTTGGGCAGTGGGTTGAGCACAAATTTGTATTTAAAACCTTCCAGGACACATGAACCCTGTTTTTTATACTTTCAGGTGGAAGCTTCCAGCACAGATACAAGCTCTTTTCACCTTCTCCATGTTCCTCTAGCCACATGATCCATGCATGGGATTGGCATTTCACTCTTTCTGTACTGATATCATCTTCCCTTCACCTGTCTCCTCTGGCCCTTCAGGACAGTTTTTCTTTCCACTCTGTTTTAACACTTGTGTTACCTCATCACAAGCAATTGTTGCCTCATGCCAATTTGATGTTTTTGTAATGAATGTGTTTTGACTTGAGACAAAGTGCGAACTTGCCCGTCACAGACACTGCACCTGAAAGTTTATGACCCCAGTTTCACAGTACAGAGAAAAGTATTAAGCTCATATTATGTGGCTTTCTAGGCTTAAATTGGTATGTTTCCTTCCTGTTCTGCTTATTGACTCATTTCCTTAAATCTGATTTGAGCTTGCTATTGAGTTTTAGCCTGGGACAATACACCAGTAGTGTCCGTAACACCCATCAATCCAGCAGGAAAAGAGGTGACAGCAAAAGAGGAAAGATTTTCCTAACTTTCACAAGAGAGTACAAATTATTATTTTCTGATGAGAGACAAGGAGAAACAATAGCAGACGGGACAACCATGGAGCAGCTGACATATTTCTTTCAGAGGGAACCTTACTGTCACTCCGGTGTCCAAGCATGTCTTGCAAACCCCACAAAAATACTGACCTGGATTCACAGGGTTTTCATCAATTCTCTCTTGTAGTTGAGTGTGTTTAGACATCCCTTACAAAAGAAGAACAGAAGCCAACAGTGCTTTTTCCAAGAGCTGAGGAAATTAAACAACAACTGCTTTTCTTCTCTACCTTAGTAAACATTTGAGGTTTCTGGTATTCATTCTGTCTGGATCCCACTAGACATTTTGCTTAATATAAGTTCTTCTACTTTTTTTTTTTTTTTTTTTTTTAATGTGGATTAAACATTTATGATTTTAAGCCACCAGAGCACAGATTTCAAAGGCAAATGTGATCTTGCTTTTCCATGCTCAGGCAGATATTTGCTCCAAGAGAAGCCTTTGAGTGTAAATACCAAGGATACAGCAAATGTTCTTGATTCAAAATTGCTTAAAACCAGCAGTTGTCTCTTCCCTTATATCTGGTCCACGATTAAAGAAATTTTTTTGTTGAATGCTTGCCCTGGCTCTCTTTCAGCAAGGTAAAAGACCTATGCCTGCAATGAAATACATTGCTATAACAGTGCCTGGCTATTCAGTGTTAGCTGGGCTGTGCCCAAGCCTCCAACTGCTTGAGCACAATTTCCTGTCTGCAAGTGCACCCATTTAGATATCTAACTACCTGATCTGCAAGAAAGTGCTGTAGTTCTAGTTTTTTGCCAGTGCTTCAGCATAGATTTAATAATAAACTGCAGACACCCTACTTGATACTCACATTTAATTGCACCTGAACTGTCAAAATGCAGCCTTTGATCATGGGCAAGTTTCAAGCTCTTGCTTGCAGTTAAGGAAGATGTTACAGGAAGCATCAGGCTGCTTTTGGAGTGGAAGTAAAGGATGTAAAAAATGTTTTCATTCACACAGAATTTGTGGGTAAGGAGAGTATGAGAATGAACTGAAACCCTGCCATTGGGACAAAGTTTTAGGAGCCCAGGACAGATACATAATCAGGCCTTGATAGCCTTTGGCCTTGGGCAATTCTTTTAGCCTGTTTGGCTCCCCTAAAAAAATAACGTGATAACACCTCACTTCCCTCACAGACCTTAGTTTGAGCTCATTACTTACTGTCCTTAAGATAGTTAGTAGATGAAAAATGCAATTGACAGCAAAGGCCAAATTCCTTTCTCATTTATACCAGCCCAGCCCATATTAAAGTGAATTAAGGCTGAGCCAGGGAAACTTGGAGGAAGATTTGGCTGTAGGTGTGAAGTACCATGACTAGTCTGTCGCTGTAGAGTTCATTGAGGAATCTCCTTGAGGAAGTTATTCCAACAAGCTCTCTGGCCTCAGCTGGCACAGAAGCCGCATGCTTATTTTATTTTGTTGCTGCTTCTTTTTCAGATTGCCTGCCAAGGACTCAGTACTGCTGTTGCTGAAGCCAAGGGGCTTTGGCTTGTGTTGGATGGGTGAGCTGCAGGCAGAGGCATCACCTTGGGGCAGGCAATGTGACCGTGACTGGGAGCCACCTGCATCTAACCCAAACTCTGTGGATGAACCAGCACCAGTGTACAGAAACAAGCCCCAGTGAAGCCCTGTGAGGCTGGGGCCACCTGGACTGGCTGCTGTAGTCATCCAGCAACAATCCACCCTATGAATTGAGGTCAGGTGTGATGGCTAGGGTCATCCCTTCATGGGAGACTCTCCGTCAGCCAGGTGAGGAGGCTTGACTTTTGAGGCTGTCTTCTCTCTGTTTTAGGAAGAATGGCACTGGTCAGGCAGGATGAGGGGGGAAAGCTCCTTCCCCAGCCAGCTGGATCGCTCTGCAGGGACCCATCAGCAGCACACAGCCAGGCCCCACCTCTGCTCCTGGGGTATTTTGATTGTAGTGAAAGGCTCAAGAGGCAGAGAGGAAAAGCTTGTTCTATACTAAATTGACATTTGAATTGTGAAATTCTTCTAATAAATTGCGTCTCAAGGAGGGGCTTCGTCTGACCAGCATTTGAATGTGTCTGATATTGAATGACATGGTATCCTATAATACACCACATCTAAGATTATTATTACTATTATTATCATCATCATTATTATAATTATTATTATCATAATCTCAGTGTCTTGGTAGTACAATCAAGAAAATATACATAGTGGTTTTGTCTAACCTAGACTGTGCAAAAAGAAGATAGAACTTACTGTCCCTTCTGCCTGTTTAGTGGGAAAGGAATGTCCTATACATGGGGGTTTTTGGGGGGGAGAGCAGGAGGGGAGAGGAACCAAAACAAAAAAAATTTAAAAATACGTTCTTGATACTAGCTCACTCATACCAGAAAATCAAGGGAGACACCACTAAGGATCAAATGGTTGCCACGCCCCTGGCTGTGAACTTACTAGTGGGGTAAAGGCCTGTTTCCTCCTCCTGTCCCAACTCCACAGTCCCCATCTGTCTGTCTGGTCCCTGCCTCAAGCTGGGAATAAACACATTCCCAGACCCAATGGACACCACAGCGTTTATCAGCTGCCCCAAAACTGGTGTGATGGTCCAGCTCACAGAAGCCTCAAAGAATAAAACACACGGACAAGCAAACACAGTACGTATCATACTAAAACATATCCACACTCAGGCATCTCCCTGAGTCATGTGGATGCACATGACTTTTGGGTTCCATGGACCTGTCCTTGGCATGTGCCTCCTGGGCCATGGAGCTGCCTTTACACAAGTCATGCAACAGAGAAGGAGCAAAGCACCAGCAACAGCCAGCAACAGCATCATTACCTTGTAAACCTTGATAAATGGAGGTGAACAGCTTTTTATGGCAGGTTAAGTATGTAATAGTGGCCATCTCATGTTTTGTGGTGATAAATGGTATTTTTAATACCAACATTATGGTTTTCTGGGGGTAAACTGTGATAACTGATAATAAATGTGCCTTTCTGATTGTGGCAGGGAAGAGAGCCCACACAGCTATGCCAGAAGGGCTGCCCATGTGCCCCCTTCCCTCCCTCCAGCCCTTCACACACTGGCAATCAGGGTGATAGCAATAATTCACCTCTAGCCCGAGGTCCAAGAGCATGAAAGTCACAAGTAACTGTCCTCACCTCATGTGCCTCACCAACAGTAGTAGTGCCTCAGAGAGGAGAGGGGAGCAGTGGTGAGGCTGCATGGAGATGAGCAGGGGGGGATGGCTGCAGGGAGGAGCAGGCACAGGGTGGTATCCATGCACAGCCAGGCACAGCGAGCTCGTGGGCTGCCGGCATCAGCACTGCTCCAGGGAGAACCAGCATCCCAACTGCATTGCTTTCTGTGAAGCCAGCATATGGGGGAAAAATCCCCCATATGTGGCAGTGGGACAAGTGTTTTCTTTTTCTGATGATTCTGAGAAACTTCTCCTTCAGGTGGCCTGGGGTAAGGTGCTCTCTGATGCCACTGTGTGCTAGCAAAACACTTTGGTGATGCAGGGTTTCCCCATATTGACTTTAGTTAAAGGCCCTTAAAGCTCTTGCACACCTCTGTTGCCTTAAGGAAACCTAAAAATCTGTCGCTTTAGACCTCAAAGGATGTCAGGAGTAAAATTGAGCTAGATGTTTTCATAAAAGAGTATCACCTTAAAATCCACTTCAGTGTTGTTGAGCGAAGAAGCGAGAATCTGAAGAGAAGCTTAAATAAAAGCTCCACTAAAAATAAAAGATAAATACAGAATATTTGTACCTTGGGACATTTGTTTTCCCATTTGAGATCCTTCATGAGCTATGCTGGTGTTCAGCCTCTGACTCATGTGCTTGTTCTCAGGAAATTAAACACCATATCCCCGATTTTTTCTTTACATGAACATAAGATGAGCCTGTAAATGTAAGCTGTCTTCACATTTCTTAGTGAGCATATTGTGGCTCCTACAATTATCTAAATAAAATGCACATAACTGTAAGCTAAATTGCCTCTTACACCATTAACTCGGGTTTTATCTGCCTGTTGTTAGGGACAACCACATGTCACTTATGGAAAGCCAGGGGGTTTGAGATGTAAGCACAAGGGATTCATTAGTTCCCTAGCATCTGATCTGACCCATCTTTAAATAAAAGGCTGGTTTTTCAAAGGGGCGATCCTCATCACTTCCTTAAATTGCTCAAGCCTCCTTTAAGTGTCTTAGACTGAGCCCATTAATGCAGAACTACCCGTGGCTATGTGAAATCATGGTATTTGTGTCCAGCTAAAGGACTAATTTTTTTCAAATATCAGACCACATACACTTTTATAACCACAAGAATAATCCAGAAAAAAAACCCAGGCTTGACTAAACTGGATGAAAGAGACACCAGAGGGATAAGTTTGGTTAAAAATATACAATATACAAACAATAAATGTGTACACAAATATACATTAAAGCAAAAATACCACTAATGCTTGTGGTTCTTTTCTTAAACCCAAGAAACACTATAAAGGAAAATAGTTTAAAATTTTCCTTTTTGTCCTAGGTCCTGAAAGTAAAAAAGAAAAAGAAGCCAAATTTTACTGAATAACCCCCAAATGAATTAGAAGCAACAATGTAAAAAGATTGGCAAATACAAAAAGGAATTCAACTCCTTCACATTTTCTTCATTTGCAGTAAATAATGTCCATGCTATAAATATTGGAAAAAGGTTTTTTGAAAAGAAAAATCTTTTCAGCCAGTGGTGCCTGCTCAGAGCTAATATGTATTGTGTTGTTTACATCACGGCTGCACCAGGCTGTTTCCTGAGAGATTGGCTTTGCATTGCCTCCAGTCCCCAGCAGGACAGGATATAGCATATTACTGTCAGGATGCACCGGGCTAAGTACAATCAGTCGAAACTGCTCCCACTTCTCTGGGCCAGCTCAGGCAGAAAACAAAAGCTGGTTTAAAGTGGCTTTAAAGTATCTGCTCCCAGGACTACATTAGTCATCAGTCTGCTGGGTCTTCCTCAATCCCATAAACAAGCAGAGCATCCACCTCTGATTAGTAACTAAAGAGGGTCACCTTCCCAGGTTCCAATGACCTGGGAAGGGAACCTGGAGAGCAGAGCTTTGGAAAGTGTAAGGGTTTACATTCAGCAAAAGTGCCCATCAGACTTTATGAAAGGCTGTTACTTACAGGGGCATAATACATGTTATGCTACTGTAGGTCTAAGTCCTAAATTTATATTTTATATACAGAAATTAGTGTGGACTGAAGATAAGGGCTGCAGAGGCATGTAATAAAGTGTTTCTGCATCCATACAATTTTTCACACTCCTTTCTGTATAGCTTTTACATTCATCTGTCCCCTGAAAAAAATCCTCCTTCTAAAACACCCATAACTCAGCAGTTTTGAAGCAGATTCAGCCAAGCAAAGAAATGCAAGGGTCGGAATCAAGACCTAAACCTGAAACTCACTGAGCTCAGGCTGGTAGCAGGGCTTTGGTCCAGAAACACCTCTGGTAAATAATTCTTTTGATTCCCATATTGTTTGGGGGGCCAAGAGGGTGCACTCTTTTCTGTCAGGAAACAAAACCCATGGAACCCTTTGGGGAAGGATTTTTACAGTGATAAATAGCCAGTCCTTCCCTTGTACAGCTGCCCCACCTCTTTCTCTGCCTAGGCTTTCTGAAATAGAAATCTTAGGATGACATTGGGGCTGGTTCTTTAAAAATGTCAAACCAAGGAACCAACTTCTTTCCCATGCAGGTGAGGCAAGTTTTCTGGTACTTAGGTGTTAATTAAGCTCACAGTTAGCAATGGGAATGTTCTTGAATAAAATTCAATTCTTCAAAGCATGGTTAAAAAAAAGCCTGGTCCTTCATAGCCAGGGAATTGGCTTGTGGGGGGACACATTAGACTTAAATTTGGAAAGGCAAATTTAGTCCAACATCCTAAATGCAACCACTTGGTCCTAAGCTGTGGCTTCAGTTGACATGAAAGACGTTATTACAGAGAACAGCACTGACAAACTGAACAGCCATTTCCTCCCCCGCCCAAGGCAGAAATCAAGTGTAAGCTGAACTCTGCCAATCACAGCACACTATTAACAGTGTGTTATTACAGATAATCACCAGAATTACTAATAAAACATTATCAAGGGTAATGGAAAGGGTAATTGCTACCTTCCATTTAACAAGGGCCAAGACCATGACGAGATACACTGAAGAATGGCACTACAATGATTCCCAGCTACAGTTCACGAAGAGAAAGAGCAAAAGGTATGTCAATCCTCTTCCCTGCAAGCAGCTTCCAGGGCAAGGCTGGGAGCACAGCTGCAGTAAAAACTACCAGCAAAATCACTACTTCTTAAGCTCTGTGATACCTGAGTGTGACTGAGATGCCCATGGACACCATAAAAAATTTCCAGCTTGGTGCTTCCCTAAGCCACAGCTGAGGATCATGCTTGCAGGCTCTAGCTCAGGACAGGCTCGTGGCAGCTCTGTGGCTTGCCTCGACCCTTAGCACTGATCTTTGATCTTTGTCAAGCAGGAGACTATACATCCTCCCTCAAGTCCCCCAAAATGCCTGGCTCGTCACTACAGGGGCTGAACACAGAGAGCTGTGGGAATTGTGTGAATCCTCACTGCCAGCCTAGTGTGCATTTGCAAAGGCAAAAGTTAGGACAGAGGAATTGTTAGGCCTTCCACCTTCCTGGCCGTGGGTCACCTCTTTACATGGCCATTGGGAGATGTAGGAGAAAGGTATTTTTCCAGCTGACCTGCTGTCTTCAGAGGTTTGCATTTTACCTCACTCTCAGACTGATTTTCCACATTCCTCATTAAATTATATATGAGCAAGTGGTGACTTGTGTGCAGGGTGACACAGACCAGCAGCAGCAGTAGTTTCCACACTGAGGAGCAGCTCACACACTCACTTATGCTGTCAGAGGAGCTCTGTTGAGAAGGGTGCTTGTGTCCTCTGCAAAGGAAACAGCACTGGTTATAATCTGGTGCACAGGCACTTATTTGCCTGGCATGCATCTAAAGCACAGGCTCCCATTTCCTTGGGGATTATTCTGTGAGGAGCCCCTCTGAAAACATTTGGGTAGGCATGGAGTGTGCATCATGGTCCCATTTTGTGGGGACAGTATTGTTTTCACAGGGTGCAGCAGTGGACAACAGAGAAACTCAGCTTGTTTGGCTCGTTTTAATAGATTCAAGCAAAGGAAAGGAGTCTCAGGAATGCACAGGATAAGAGTAAGGTCAATCTTGGTCCTCAGGTGAAACAGTGAGTAAAATTATTGCTCTTCTACATGTCTTCTAAGAGTTCACACTGAGCATCAGATCTGGAGCTTATCTGAATTCCCAGCACATGCAGCTTTTTTTCCTGTTCACCAAAATATTTGCAGTCACAGGTAAAAGTACCTTTTATTGGTTTTATACTCCCCTTCTATTGCTGTAAAAGAAACGGGATTTGAGTCAGTAGCAACTATGTGTTGCTGAGCACAGAGCAAATTCCCAGAGCTTTTTATTGGATTTCTCTACCTGGTACTAGGCAAATCCCCCAGGGGGATCAAAATTACTGCAAAGTCCAACAGGAGCAAAAGTTTCACAATAAATAGCTGGCCCAGATCCAGCAAGCAGACTGGCAGGCTGCCAGGCTGCCATTCCTCAAATAAAGATGGCTGGAATCTGCAAGTCAGGTCCCAGCAGTGTGACCAAATTCAGGGTGATTAGCTGGCAGGTCCCTGCAGCACGCACTGGAGTGGGAGGGAAGTCACACAGGTCGGCTGAGCAGGTGGCAGAAGGTCAGGGAGGAAGAAGATGCCAAAAAGGCATGAAGGGAGAGTCTCTATCTGATCAATGCACAGAAAAAAAGTCCCTTACTATTACAGAAAGGGGCACAAAGGCATATGCAATACTTCATTACACGGTCCTGTCTGTCATGTGTGTAAATGGTGACAACAGTATCTGGCTTAAAAAAAGAGCTGGAAAACGATTAAAAAACACCACCCCACCCCACCCCCCCCAAAAAAAAAAAAAAAAATCCACCAACTTTAAAATTTATCCTATGTTGACAATAGCCTGACCAGCAGGTCAAAGGAGGTGATTCTTCCCCTCTATTCTGCTTTTATGAGACTTCACCTGGAGTGCTGAGTCAAGCTCTGGAGCCCCAAATATAAGAAGGACAAGGATCTGTTGGACCAAATGCAGAGGAGGGGCATGAAGATGACCAGTGGGATGGAGCACATCTCCTGTGTGGAAAGGCTGAGAGAATTGGGGTTGTTGAACCTGGAGAAGAAAAGGCTCCAGGGAAACCTTAGAGCACCTTCCAGTACCTAAAGGAGGCCTACAAGAAAGCCAGAGAAGGACTTTTGGCATGGGCGTGTAGTGAAAGGTGTCCCTGCTCATGGCAGGGGGGTTGGAACTAGGTGATCTTTAAGGTCGCTTCCAACCCAAACTATTCTTTGATGATTCTATAAATTTGTTCTATAGCTAGAGAAGAAGCACAGAAAAAGAATTTTGCTGGAAATTCTTGGTGGAAATTTTCTGCAATATTTTCTGTGACTTGCACACTGTCCAGTTGCCTTGCCAAGGATGCTTTGTGGAGAAAGTGGGGGCAACCATCCCATGATACCTCAGCAAGAATGAGCAAGGCTCTGAAACCTGAGCAGCATGCATACTCTGAGACACACACTCATGCAGAGATTTGAGAGCAGCCATAAATTCCTTACCCTGAACAACTGAGGCATTCTGCCCACACTGCAAAACATCACTGTTAAGAACTTCCCCACTGTGAAGGCAACCCCATGCTGCCAGCAAGGACAGCCTGCAAGGGCTACAGTGGAAGCTGCTTCTCCAATGTGCGCTCTTTTCATAATGCTGCTTTGGGGCCAACACAGAAATCCTCACCCTCACCTGGAGGGCACACTAGGAACTACTATGAAATGCAAGTTATCAATTCCAGAAATATGGACATCAAGCATGAGCATCCGGGACAAAGCAATTTGAGAGTGGGTCCCTGTGAACTGTACTGAGATATAAATCTCTTGGATGGATAAGCATTTTTGACAAGGCATTTCCTGAACAGGATGAGGAAGCTTGGTTAAATTCTTAGCGACTGGTGAGCAGTTCTGGGGAATGTGAAAGAAACATCACAGGCCTGGGCAAGGACGGCAGCACTGTTTTTTCTGAACTTTTCTACAAACATTACTGGGCATTTACAGGGTGATAGATGTAACTGAAAACATGCTGAATGAGTAGACCAAACATATGGAAGAGCTACTTACATTAGGCTAATGCAAGTTTATGTTTTCAATCTGTATTACATTGCCGTGGATTTAAATCTCAGCAAACAGCCCTCCCCTCCTAGACAGCTTCACAAAGTCAGCCTACCCACCCTTCACTGCAGCATCTCTGTCTGTGAAAATGAAACTAATGACACTTGTAAAATATCCGGTGATCTCCAGATGCAGGGTATCTCTGCACCATAGAATTGCTGGCAAATAAGCATGGCTTTTCTGTCTCGCTCGGAGCCTCAGGTATGGATACCAAGGTTGCACGTGCAGCACAAAGGGTAGAAAAATCAGGCATGCCAAGCTCTATTGCTTTTTTATCCTTCAGCCCAAGGAGCCACAGGGTGTGCATGACCCAGGGTTTTATAGCTCAGGGGGTTGTGGCTGGGAAGAGTAAAGAGTCTGCTCTCATGCTCCACTTAAATCTCCTGGAAATCACCCCTGCCTTAACCAGTCAGAGCTTTAGCCTCATCTGTGGCTCACATTGCAGTCCCCAGGAGCCACGCAGTGAGATATCCAGACAGCTGCCATCAGACTGGAGACCAGCTGCCAGGAGGGACACCCAGGCTTGCAGCACTGCAGCCTCCACTAGGGCTCCTGCCATCCATCCTCAGCCAGGAAAACAGGCAGCAGCAATGGAGGAGAGGAGGCATGACCTTCCACAAGCACCCTGTGGAGGCAACTCCGTACCAGCTGTCTGGAGAGGAGCAGTTTTAGTCACCATGTGTAGAAGATGCTTAGCACAAGGAGATGGGACTTCTATCTACTGCCACTGCAATGTAACTTTCAATAATGAGCAGTAAATGTAAACTGTGGAGTTTCCTACCACCTACAGGAAATTTCTAGTATTAGGGAAGTGCGTGTTTGTGTTTCTGTGTGAGTTTCCGCACACATCCATGCCTATGTATTTTAATGATGTTGGGTATTCCTAAGGACATGGATGATGACAGGCTCCATCGGCCTTGCAAGATTTTTAACAAAGGAACAAATTCATCCCTACTTAGGCATCCTACAAGAGAATAGGGCTGAGCAAAAAGGCAGCTCAGCCTAGGCAAGCTTATGGAGCAAGTTCAGGAAACCCCATCAAATCAAATCAGGTGGTGGAGATTCCTTTGAAAGGTCCGAGCTCAGTGCCTGCAGTGCCAAGCTGCCTGTAGAGATGAGGGATTGCTTTCCACAGATGAATTTTGCAGAACCCATTCCTTGATAAAAAGTGGCACCAGCAAAGCACATAAGGAACAGCCTTTTTGCTGATTTGTTAGCATCCTTGGAGAGGTTTGTGGAAGGGTATGTGAATTGTCTCATATAGGCACGGTTCCAGCCAAGGACACCATGAGACTCACAGCCTGCTGGCATGAGGATAATGAGGTCTAAATATGACCTAGATGTTCATTAATTCACGTCACATTCCCACCAGTGGTGCTCAAGTTCAAGTCCACCTCCTCCAAGTTAGCACAATACTATTATGCTGTCATGTTTCCCCACCATCTGCTAAGAAGCAGATGTAGTGAGGTGATGGTAAGCTTTGGTCATGTGGGAGCAAAGTAAATTCTCAGAGCCTTTAAAAGGCAAAAAGAGATAAAAGAGAAGCAAGACTTCCTTGAGGAAGGGATGATGTATGGATATTGCAGTGTCAGGCTACGTAAACACAGCTGCAAATCTCCATGTAGAGTCAAGCTGCTTTATGGGGTGTTTATTACACATCTAGATGGATATCTCTTTATATAGTTATAGAAAACAAATATCCACATAAAACATCCTTCTGCAAGCGCTACTCGCCTCTTCACTGAAAAGAAATTGTTAAAAGTGGGATAAGGGAATATTGCGAAGCATTCAAAGCAGTGACTACAGGTTAGCCATCCCAATGAGATCAGCGGCATTACATTCCAGCACTCCGTGGTAGCAACTTCAAAGCACCTTCTACAGTCCTGCAAGCACTGCCACCACTGGGTCTTTTAGCAGCAGTTTGAGGCCATCAATCAGCTGCCAACCTGCCATCAACGCAGGGAAGAGTCACCAAAGCAGACAGCAGCACTGCGGTTTCATTGGACATACAATAGAAATTGGCTCTAAAAGAAATGTGGACATAAAACCGAATAAAATTGGATGGCTTGGCAAGAGATCAATCTGATTTATCAAAACATTTATGGACTCGATACCTTGGCTTGCTTTCCTGCAGGCAGTCACCAGGAAAAGAAACATGTCTGGAGGCATACCTGACACCAGGTTTTGCGCCTTTATAGCAAACTCAGTACAGATTGTTCACAACTTGCAGCCAGCACTGTAGCAGTTGGCTGGTTCTTGTATTTATTTTCAGCCAGATCAGCACCCTAATCTCCAGCTACATCTTTTGTGCCAAAACAAAGAAGAGGGCAGGAACAAGTAGCCGATAAGAAAGGTATATCTCCTTTACAGTGTCTCTTCATTGGCACAAGCTTTACAAACAAACTTCCTTTTAACATTCCTCTGTACCTTGCATCATGAGTATGAATTACAATATCGCCTCTATGTACCTTCTTTTATCTCCAGATCCTTCCTGATTTCTTTCAGTCAGCAGAGACTAAGCTAGAGCTAGAAAAAAGAGCTGCATATGGGAACTAGCCTGTTAGCAAAGCTCCAGCTGAGCAAATGATGAAAACTTCCAAATGAGCCATCAAGGACTTCTCTACTCTAGGACTGACTCATACTGAGTAAAGGGGAAGCTTTTAACAGATCTCCTGCTACCCCTTGGCCCCATGGAATGGGAAGAGTAGGACACAGAGGACTGAAGACACAATGTTGTCTCTCTTGCTGGTGGAAACCCTTGATGTGGCTGGCCAAGTACTGGTGCTAAACCAGCAAAACGCAGGTGCTACACTTCTGACCAGCTGCTTATTGCATTATACACCAATCCATCCGAGCATGTTTCTTCAGTGCAGGCACCACTGAATAATTTGGAAAATAAAAGGCATGTTAAAGCAGGTAACCAAAATAGAAAGCCGGGAAGAATATCCATAATCATCTATTGGAGGAAACCTAAATGTGAGTGTGCATAAGTCCATGGGACCTGATGAGATTCATCTGCAGATTCTGAGGGACCTGAGAGATGATCCCACTAAGCCACCATCTGTCATTTAAAAATGTGAAGGGACTTCAAATGGCAGTCATGTGAAGTCCCTGATGACTTGAGAAAAGGAAATACAACCCCCATTCTTAAAATGGGGCATGGCCAGCAGATCAAAGGAGGTGATCCTCCCCCTCTTCTCTTGTGAGACCCCACCTGGAGTGCTGTATCCAGCTCTGGGATCCCCAGCATAAAAATTACATGGAACTGTTGAAGCAAGTCCAGAGGAGGGCCATGAAGTTGATAAGAGGTCTGGAGCACCTCCCCTACAAAGACAGGCTGAGAAAGCTGGGGCTGTTCAGCCTGGAGAAGAAAAGGTTGCACAGAGACCTCATAGCAACTTTCAAGTATCTGAAGGGCTCCTTCAGGGAAGCTGGAGAGGGACCCTTTATCAGGAACTGTAGTGATAGGACAAGGAGTAATGGTCACAAATTGAAAGAGGGGAAATTTAGGTTGGATAGTAGGAAGAAATTCTTGTCTGTGAGTGTGGTGGGACACTGGACCAGGTTACCCAGGGAGGTTGTGGATGCCCCAGCCCTGGCAGTGTTCAAAGACAGTTTGGGAAAAGCCTTGAGCAGCATGATCTAATGGGAAGTGTCTCTGCCCCTGGCAGGGGGTTTGGGACTCAATGAGCTTTAAGGTCCATCCAAACCCCTTAACGTTCTGTGATTGAAGTAGTTATGGAGCATCTATCCTATATGAAATAGATGTATGTCTATTGCATAACTATCAGATATTATGGCATCTGAGAGTAACCCTTATTCTTTCCAAATTTTCTTTCTGTATTAAAAAAAATCCGAAACTTCCTAATCACACAGCTTTTCCTCACAGCTGACTTCTCACTGTAGTGACTAACCAGATATACCGACCACCTCACCATAGATTCCCTTAAACTGAGGCCCACATTTAACATTTTCAGCATAGCTGCAGCAAGAAGCTCCATTTTATGATTCAGAAACTGAAGTTTTTGTTTGCAGCAACAATTTTACAGTCATTACATATTTTGTTTAGGGGACTCTAATAAATTGCCCCTGCATCAGGAAAATTTTACCATGGTGGAGATGCCTGGCTCTAACAAAAGTATTCCACTCCTCCTAACATTACCAGATGAGATGGGAGGTTTTTTTCCTTATTTACTTTTCCTCTGGGCAAGCTTAGTACCCAACAACCCAGAAACTCCTTCAAGGACAATACAAGGCACTCTGAATCACGGATGTCTCAGACACTCTCATGCCATCCTGCATCCCCTCCCGCTGAGGGAAAAGTAGGGAAGGGCAACCAAATCCTCCCCCAGCAAAACTGAGTGGTGACAGGAGATGCAAGATGCTTCCCCCTGCTTTTCTCTCCCTCCATGTCCTCTCTGTGTGTGTGGCCCTGAGGAGCATGGTAAAAGGTGCAAGTTGTCATGGGAGAAGGAGAAGCAGCATTTCTCACAGCTGAATTTTTGCCAGCATGAGCTGTGGTTCATGAACTCACTCAGCCTCTGGCCCAAGGCTAAGTTCAACTGTGTCTGAAGTCTGATGAAATGCTTTGCATTGCCCTAATATAAATTTTTATTTCAGCTGAGCTTTTTTCCAAGGCAGGGGACAATTCCTCTGCCTGACTGAAGAACAGGCTTTGAGCCCTGTTTGTAATGTATTAGAAGGGATTTGCTTTGTTAATTTTCACAAATACCAAGTCCGTTCTGCAGGCATATTAAATGTACAGAAAAAGAGGTATGATCCATCTAAGGATCACAGAGGTTCTGTTCTTCACATTATGTCCAGTGGAGGTAATCAAGATCCTGAACTTTAGGATTTTGTAATTTATAGTGAAAATTTTGACCGTAAAAAGATATTTCTAATACTAAATGGCTTTTTATAAGACAAAAATGTAGCAAGATCTAATGGCTGGAAACTTGGCTAAGAAGATACAATTAATTTTAATAATCAATAACCATTGAGAATAATTAGCTGCTAGATCAAACTACCACTGAATAATAATAACTTTTTTAAAACTTAATTTCTGGCTTCATTTAATTGAAAGTACATGTTCCTTTATAAGGTACACTGGAGCTCAAACAGAAGTTACAGGGCTGAAGCAGAAATTATGCAGCAAAATGCTATGACCTGCATTATACAGGTCAGGCTAGACGATCTAATAGTCCCTTCTGGCCTCAACTCCTATGAATTACGAATCTAGGGTGCTCTCCTTGGAGAGTTTGTAAATGCTTTGTTGACATGAGGTTATAATCCACTGTCATACTGCAGGCCAGCCATGGCATCACCTCAACATCCCAAAAGCCGTGTTTTATGGCCATCTCTAAAGGGATAAACTTCACCTATTAAGCATTAAATATTTCAGAGGAATATGTACCAGATCTGATATGTGGAAAATTTCCCTTTTACGAAGGGAGAGCAGGGCAGGTATGCATTATGAATGTCCCTGGGCCAAGGACTTCTGTATATTTAAGGTCCCTTCCAACCCAAACCATTCTACGATTCTGTGATAGCGAGGAATAAATTTTGAAGAGGCAACTTTAAGCTATACAGGGGTTGCTTATCTTAGCTGCAGGCTAACATGGCTATGAGCTGAAATTGCCTCTATGAACTCGGCTCAAGCTTCGGGAGACTTCTCTGTCCCGACACAGTAACACAATAAAGACTGGTTCCAAAGCAGCGCAGCTGCAGGAGGAGATGCCCTGCTTTTGTGTAGCAGGGAGCCCAAACCAGCCAGACAACCTGGCAGACACAGGTGAGTTCTCCCCTCAGCATCCTCCCACCACTGTCACAGCAAGATCCCCGCAGTACTGAGGGTCAGCCTATGCCCAGCAGCTTCACGGGTCTGACTGGATGCAGACCATGCTCTCTGGCACAGCAGATCTCCAGGGCTGCAGCATCAGGTGCTGAGCCATGTTCCAGAGCCTTCCTGGACTTCCCAGTGCTGCTGAGGGGAAGGATTCACAGGGGAAGAATTCACTTCTGAGGATCAATAAAGTCTGGGAAGACCAAAAATCTCCACTGAGATAGCAATAACAGGCCTGAAACCAAATGCCTCCTCTTTACAAAGGCAAGAAGAGCTTCAGAGGCCTTTCCTGTCTGGCTTATAGGTACCGGAGGGCTGACTGATCATGTATAGACTTTGACAGTGAAATAAGTGTGTGAACATCAAGGCTTGGAACAATTGTGATCATACAAATGTCTAAGGAAATCTAAACATTGCAGTATCAGAACTGCTGAAGCAATGTTCGAGAGCAGAGCAGGGAATGACTCCAGAGAGGAACATCCCAGGCTCCTGCTCTAACAGAGTGCAACCAGACTGCTGCTCATGCCCAAGCGACTGTGTAAAGCACTTGAGGCATCCCTGTGTTGCAACAGTCGAACCACAGATCTCTTACACACAAAGCTGCTACAGAATGAGCTGAATGCTATTCATAAAAGCTTGATGCAAACCTACTGAAGAAGATACCGCATTTAACTTTTGCAATCAAGCCTAACAAGTGCTTTCTAATATGCAACTGCATTGTTCAGCGTACCCTTTCTCTCCCTTCACAGTCACATGGCTTTCCTACTGAGTTTTATTTTGACCTAAGGTAGGTTTTTCAGCGGGCACACATCATGTGAGCAAACCAGAAAATTAACAGGCTGGTAGTTTGCTGCTGCTCTTGTTAAGTAGAACAGAGAGAGTACCCTTGACTTCATAAAGCTCTGCTACAAAAACCTCAGCCAATGAGAAGTTAGGAAGTTGCTGCTCCAGTCAAAGAAGTTACCCTTAGGTCTGTTGTGAACCATTCTGTAATCAAGTAAAAAATGGGGGACTAAAAGTTTTGCTTCCCTGCTGAGCCTTTTTATCTGCTTTGGCCCAGGATTCCTTGTTTCTGGAAAGCTGGGTGCCATTGCTTAGCCTGTGCTAAGGCTTTGTTACAGGATATATTTGGGTATGAGACAGGTGGGAGCTGTAAGGAGCAGAGCATTGGCTGCCTCACATGGGACGGGATTAATGTTTCCGAATCTGCTCTCATCATCCTAATGACCTTCAAGACTTGGGCAAATAGATTAGACATTATAATAAAACATATACTGAATCAAATATTCTTCTTTAAATGAGGAATAAGCCCACTCCGAGTTCAACAAATGCATATGCTTTGTCTTGATTCCCTTTGTGTAAAGAGGGGGTTCGTCACCAATATTAGTTCAGAGCAATGTGTTGAATTATGGATTGTGAAGGGCACATCTACCACAGTAATGGAGCTCTATAAATAACCTAAAATAAAAACACTTGGGCAGACACATGTAGCTAAAGGACTTCATACTTCAGTGGGCAAAACCACAAAATACCAAAATAATTAAATTCATCCCTCAGAAGCCTTGAAAATAATTGGGTCAAGTTTCCCTATTTCGTCCCCTCCTATTTTATGAGATAATTATGAACAACTCAATACACCCAGTTTCTGGAAGCAAAATTCTGCACATCCTTCTCTTTCTGCTTCCAAAAAAGCAAACAAAAGAACGAATAACTAAGCCTGAGCACAGTTAGGTCTGCAATATGCCACTGGCTTTCCTGCACACAGCTCCCTTTAAGTCAAACCAGCTGATTAGCTCCGAGATGTCCATCTCTGTAGAATCTCTCTTCCCAGAGCCAACAAAAAATGGAATTGTGGTTGCCTGAACCAGAACAGTGCTTCTGGGATTTTTTCATGCAGTCTCCCTGTGCAGAAGAGTCAACATAATAGTGCAACATGACAAGATGTTGAGCCACAGTGCCAAGACAACTTGCACACTTTGCATTTTTCCTATTAGAGATGCATCAGTGATTCTGGAAGGGAAGAGAGGGAGAGAAAAAGAGAGAAAATAGTGCAGAACAGTCACGTCCAGCTTCAAAACCCTTTGTGTTTTCATTTTTCTATAAGATGCAGCATTACAAGACAGTGACGATTTGTAGCACTCAAGTATTGTAATAAATTTGTCCCTTTAGTAAAACAACCAACCAAACACCAAAGTAAACAAAAAAACAGGACAAAAAAAACCCCTAGAATATTACAAATTACATAGCGCCCTCAACTGCAGACCTCATACTAAGATGATCAAACAGAGAAAAAACTAAAAGCAGAACCTTCTTTCAGATCCCTCTACATCATCACCATCATCTCACAAAGAGCCTGCGACTTCCCACTGACTGAACCCTTTTAATTTGCAGTGACTGAGAAAGGGGTTGCCCATTGCTGATGGGCCTGTCTCCACGCTGGAGGCATGCACAGATCTGTTCAGTCATAAAGGAGAAGGCAGTTCATTTTCAGCCTTTTTCACTGTAAATGCATTGGTAGATTATGGGGAAGGAGGGTGGTTATGATTTCTAATGGAAATTAGCTTAATTATACATTAGAAACATTAAAATAGGATTACCCTCACAGAAGAAAGTATTATCTCATAATTGTTATAAAAAAACTACTGCTCTGCCGTTTTAAAACAGTCAACTTAAAACCTCAAGGCTGATAAAAGAGTTCCCCCTCCGTGTTCTTTTTTTCAAGTAAGGAGGAGATATTTGGATTGACTTCCCTCCCCACCCCACCCCTAAAACATCTCTAAATTGCATCACAGTGTTACTGATCCATGAGCTGTATTGTAGATGTTTGGTCTTAAAAGTCCACAAATCCCAACTGTTTGTTAGGTGGCAACCTATGCCTGGGGGCCTGGCAGAGATTATTAACTTTACCATTTAGCTGGCTTCCTGACAGAGGTCTTTAATCCTGTGAATTATTTTTAGAATGGCTACATCAGGAATTTCAGAGCTGCTTTATCATCTATGAATCAAGCCTTGGCTGCAAATTCTGAACATCACCCCTACTTGAGAAGAGCAAACATATGTATGTATGTATTGGGATATAACAAATGAGTCCTTCAGACCCATCTTGACAATTAAGTTCATGGATTTACATGCATTCCAAAGAAGCAGTAGGAAAAGGACAGAAGGTCACAAGTTACTTTCCAACATAAAGCCTGGATTTAGCCCCAGCACTGCTTTGCCGTATAGAACCGTGAGCCTGAAATTTGCCAGACACCCTCAAGTGACAGAGGGTATTTTTTCAGAAAAAAGAAAATTAACTGAAGACTTGTTTTTTCAAATATGGCTCAGCAAACACTTACCCTCTACTGAGACTCTGACTCCTGCACTGAACGAATAACATTTCTGCACAGAAACTTTCCTGCAAAAGTAGCTTTTGCTCTGATAAAAATTTAAATATAGAAACTAGGCAGAGAAGAACTACTTTTTTAGATAGAAATCACTTTTCACAAAACATTTCCTCTTTGGCCTTGCCTTTCAGTTAAAAGTGCTGTTCCAAGCTACCTTTCTAAAGATCGTAATGTGAACTCTGAAAAGGCTGGACTTATGTGGAAGGGCAAGGCTTTTCATGAGATTTTCTTCATCCATCCATAGGACAATCAAGCCAGTCCTGCAGACACCTTTGGGCACGTGGAGGAGAGGGTGGTACACACCAGGTGTGCGTCCTCACATCCCTCTGTGTGTAAAGCTCATGGCGAAAAAGGGTTGGCAAGCACAGCAAGCTCCTTCCTACTCGGGAGAGCCCATGCCCTCTCTTTGATGGTGGCAAAATGCCTTTGTCTTGGCAGGGAACCACCGAGCCCTGAGTACACCAGGGCTGCAGAAACCTCTCCTCAAGGCCGCCAGCCAGGTGCTGGAGGTCCCTCGCTCCTTTGGGCTTGCATCTGCCAAAGATACTGATGTAGAAAAATCCCTGCAAAAGCAGCAACACGTTGCCAAAAGGGAAAGAGCAACAGGTATGGGATTTGCCCTTCATTGGCTATGGGAATTCCAGCATCTCTTCTTCAGCTCCTTGGGCTGGGAGTCCCAAAAAGCTAATAAAATGGGAGCTAAGCATCCCCCATGTTGAGAACCACGTCCTCAGATCACCCTTTGGTCATGTTTATACATTTAGGCTGCATGCAAAGCTTGTGGCAAGCTATCAATTATAAATCCTCAAAAGCTCTTGCACTGTTATAAATGGTACAGCATGAGAAATGTTAGAGTCACAGCACAAGTGTTTTCCTGAGCAAAGGCATACAGCCTGGAGCCAGGAATGAGGTAATTACTGGTACAATAGAAATGTAAATTCAGTAACCTGAAGCGGGGGTGGGGGAACACAGAAGCGATACAAGTCCTCACAGAGCCAGGTCCCAGGGGTGTCAGGCACCAAGAGGCAAGCAGACAGCAGGAAGAGAAAGTTTTTCTATGAAGCAATATGGCAACAAGAATAGTTCCTCTAGAAATCACCTTTAAAATCAGAGGAAGAGGTAACAGAATATCCCAGCCCCAGTAGCAGCAGATAATGAACTACCCCAAAAAGCTAGCTGGTTAAGAAAATAGAAAAAAAAATTTCTTAAAGCTAAGTACAATATTAATAATACTTTTATTTTATTAACTTTATTCTAGTATCACACCCCCTCAGGCCTAAGTAAACATCCTTAATCGTTCAGCCTCATCTCGTAAAAATGCTGACTGCCGAGTAACATAAAACACAGGGTTTCCAATCCTTCTGGGGTGGAATCAGAGGATTAGTATGCTTCAACAACAAACAACAGCTGAAAAAAACCCCATTCCCAGAGTATCACAAACGTCCGCAGAGAGAAGGGAAGTCCTTCAACGTTAGCTGGGTATGGGAGCCCCTGTGATGTTCAGAAGGGGGTGGGAAGGACCCTGGGAACAAAGGGTATCGAGCACAGATCCATGAGCAGCTGCTGGAAGCCTCTCTACCTCGAGATAAAATCCACATACCAAACCCCCCATACAGAAGGAGCTCAGGACACCCACCTGAAGGAGCCGGAGGCAGGAGGAAGACCACTGGAACCATCAGGAGGAGAATAAGCAGGAAGACCCCAGCAATCCCACCTCTTGGGCTCAGCAGGAAAACCCTTAGTCCCCAGCTGCTTCCCATCCTCAGCTGAAACCCACAGCCCGGGGGCAGCTGTTGGAGAGAGGGGCAAACCGGCTGTGTTTTGGCCAGACCTGGTTGAAAACCCCAGTCCTACAGTCAGCAGGGCACTGGTAGCCACCAGTTAAAGCTCATCAGCTGGTGAAAATCAGCTCTGCATGACCACCATAGGTGCAGCTGTACAAATTTGCATCCTGCAAGGCTCTGGTTTGTTGAATGCATCCTGGTTTCCTTTACAGTGTCAAAAATAAGACTTGTTATTTGCTGAGGTTTGGGATGGGGGGTGGGGACATGACAGCGAGATCCTGAAATGTTTAAATAAATGGAGGCAGCAGCGTTTTGAAGTACTGCTTGCTCCTCTCGAGGCTTTGCCCAAAAAAAGAAGAAAACGCAAAAAAAAAAAAAAAAAAAGAAAATGTGGCCTTGTGACTTTTGTACAAAACCCTGCTGCATCAGAAAGTTTAAAATACAAACAGCTGCTTTTACTGACAACATCAGTGCAGCTGGGCTGCCTAATCCTTGGGTAGCAGTGTTTATAAATACTGCTCAGACAGGCAGGTTAGATCAGATTTTCTCATGAGCTCACCCAGGATGGTTGGCTTTCATGGACAGGCACGCTGTTATCTCTTGTAACAGCCAGCTTTTGAAAGCCAGCCACGGTCTTCAAAGAGACAGTCCTGGGGAGGAGAAGGAGGCAAAGGAGAGTATCTTTCATCACAAACCTGACATGGGAGAAGCTGTGCCTGGACTGATGCCACTGGAGAAAGGATCACTCACTCTCAGACAGAGCTGGGCCCTTTCCGACAGGCAGTGACAAAGCTGCTGCAGAGCCCTGGGTTCCCCCAGTGGGTGCAGGTCTCCTGAGACCAAAGTGCCCCTGGAACACCCTGTTTTCCCGGGGGGAGAAGGTGTAGGAGCAAAGGATATGGAGCTATCCTACTCCCTCTGCATCCCTGGGAGCATCCCTGGTAGCCAAGGGATGGCATCTTCCCACTGCAACACCTCACACTAGAAACGCTGGTTGGGGAGGACAGAGAGATGGGATGTGCGTGTTTCACTGAGGATTGTTCACCTTATACAAGCTGGGGTTTTTAACATCAAAGGGCAGCAATGCCTCCAGCTGGACCTTTTGGCACTGTGGTTCCTGGCCCTCAGGAGTATTTATTTTAAGACCAGTGGCATGGTCACCTCCAGGGAGGGTGACATACCCTCAGCTAGAGGAAAGCATCTTGCAAAGAAGGGATTTACCCACTGTAGGAACAACAAAATGACAATGCACTATCAGCAGAGCTTAAATTGTAGGGGAATGATTAATCAGAGCCTACCTTTGGATGGCCTGTGGGGCCTGGGCCTGGCAAGAGAGTGTTAACCCAAACCTCCTCAGCCAAGACACAGAAAATCACCTTCTGTTCTGCTGCCTCTCAGCTCATCGCTACAGAAGTGCTTCAGAACAGCAAACACAGGGCTGCAGCCCCCGGGAGAAATGAATCCATCAGGAGAGAAAGGGGAGAAGTCCCACCATAAAGCGTATTAAGGAGCGTTCCGAGGAGCAGGGACCGATGGCTGACGCCGCCTCAGCGCTCGGCCCTGCGCTGTCCTCAGCCACGGGAGCCGCCGCAGCTGCGAGGCACGAGCTGCCCTTCCTGTCAAAAGCCATTCCGTGGCAATCTTGCTGTGGGCATTTGACTGATGTGTCAGGAGAGCCCCGAGGAGATGAGGGAGGTGACATTATTGCTGCCGCGGAAGAAAAGTGCAGATAATGAAAACTGCGGCTGTGTCAACAGTGCTGCTGAGGAAAGGCTTTTTCCTCTCTATGTTTCTATTCCTTCAAAAAGAAAAGCAAACCTCCAAGCACCGGCAAAAGAAAAAGTATTTTTATGGGAGTCCACTGAAAAATGCACCCAGCATGAAGCCATTTACACGTACTGGCTCCACTACTGTTAAACCCAATGCAACCCTCAGGGAAACTTTGGGCAAAAGGACCTTTTCCCACATTTCCCTGTCTGTCCTTATAGTGATCCCACTGGTGCTAGCCCACTGAAAAAAAGCAGCTGAAAAACAGCTACTAGAGCTTCATGTACACTCAGGAGGGGCCAGTGCATTACAGCTCCCTGACGAGGGTCTGAGCTCCAGCCACAAGCCCAGCCCTCTCTGCCTCTCTCTCTCTCTCAGCCAATTTCAGCTGAATTCGAATGAGTCTTGGAGGTATAAGTCTCAAAAATAATTTAACTTCCACATGACTGATGAGACCCAGCAGTCTGGGAGAGTAAGAGATCCCAGGGAAAAGCAAGTGGCCAAGACTGGGCACAATGGGCCAGCGAGTCAGCAAATGCCATTTGTCTGGCTGGCTCCCACCTGGACACTCGAGGAACATGGCCAGGCAATCAGGGGAAAGGGACACAGGCACAGCCTGCCCACGGTCCACCAGGTCTTCTGCTCATGGGACACAACTTCAAACAATACAGGATATTGCTGGGGACAGGAGACAATTTTTAGAGTCATTTTCTGTGACTGCTTTCCTTGATGAGGGGTTTCCATGCTTTAGATAGAGACTCAGCATCAAATTCCTTGGCTGCACTTTGAAGGCACGTTTGTCTAGGTTGAAAACAATCTCCATATTTTCAGAGGTGATAGGGATTTGTCCTGTATGCTACATGAACACACCATTTCCAGCACAGAGTTGCACACCTTCCAGCAGCAAGTTCCAGTCACAGCTGTAGGCTTCATGCAGCATTATCTGGTAGCTGACCACACTGATCCTTTGAGCCTTAAAATTAATTAATGAAAAGCTGAGAGCTAAGCCAATCACTTTCAGCTGTAATTGAAGAGGTTTCGTATGCTTTCAGACAGAATGGATACCCATCAGTTCTCTTAGTCTGCTGATGGGCTTATGAGCAAAAAGTGGGGAAGAAAAAATTCCTCCACTTTTGCTTGTGTATCACTAAGGGAAAAAAGAAGAAATAAAACAAACAGATGCAATCTCTTTTTTCACAGCCCATTATGCAGATTTCTTGACAGAAAATACCCAGCCCTACAAGGATCTCTATTAAAAGATGGATTCAGTTCCTGTCACTTCTGACATGGAAGTGCATGCAGAAGTAATGAAGGTTTGCTTTGCTTATGGTTCTCTGTGCATAGCTGGCAGTAATTGTTCTTACTGAGCAGTGGGGCATTCTTCTTTGTGAAAAAAATCAATAAATATTTAATTCATAAATGCAAGAGAGGTGATGAGCAAAATATACAACTAATAAAGATAAATGGCTTTCGTACTCATGAAGAAGACTCATAAAGAGTCAGTGGAAAAAGTGTCCCTGCTGAGCAAAGAGAAAAAAATAAATGGTGGATTTTATACTGCAAACACAGCATTAAAAAAAACAAAACCAAACCAAAAAAACGCAACAGAAAACAACATTAATGCATCATTAATGTTGAGTGTTTAAATCTACAGAAGCCAGCACAAACATGAAGGAAGATTCCTGAGGCAACATTAATTGGGACTTATTGTGGACTCTGTTATTGATGATTGCATACATTCAGTTGCACAAACAAATTGCCAAAGCTGTGTACAACTGGAATGCAAATAAGGGATGTGCAGTCACGTGGTTTCTCCTACACTGTGAGACCCACCAGGCAACAAGTGCAGCAGGAACAGCTTATGGGTCACCTACAGATGCACACACACGTATTTATGTTACACGGGCAAGCACAAGACAAAAATCCCACCCAACCTGCGGTATCTTCAAGATAAGTTTTCTAGTTATTTGTGTTTGTTTATTTATTTGCAGGCAAGTTAAAGATGGAGCTAACAGTGCATTCTTTTAGTGCTTTCATAATTTAATTTGTTTCATCTGTTGTATCTGAAAATGCTGAGACACGACAAGAATGTAACACTCCCTAAGTGGTAAAGTACTTCCATTTAGTCATTTCTATGGCCAAATGAAAACGTTGTGTTATTTCATGTCCCATATTGCCAGTAAAACCACAGCTGAGCTAACATGCTCCAATCCCTATGCCTGTTTTCCAAAGCACAACATCCTGGGGACATTCTCTAAATTGCAAAGGCTTTGGAACCACACAAATGCAGCCCAGAGAAAGGGCCCCATCCATCAGTGGTGCTCTGCCAGAAATACCAGGCATCTGTCTTAGTTCCAGCAAGTAACTAACACTGTACCTTATCGGCACCAGGCGCTCCCAACTTGGCAAATGGCACTTAAGTTGATGCTGGAGGGGGATATTATTTGCATCACCGAGATTCCCAGAAACCCCAAAGAAGATCAGATTCCTGCTGCAAGTACAAAGGCAGTGATAGGAAATTGCCCCTCATGTCCAGGTAGGCTATTAACCTTTCAGAGAAGGGATAAAGTGTGAGCAGATCATCCTCTCAAACAATTCCCATTTCACAGAGGAAGAACTGACCTTCCTATTGAATGCTATGGATTGAAGTGGGAATTTTGGTGTCATGACATTTTGTTAAAAATTAAATCAAGCTCAAAAAAGTGATCCCAGACACTTTATCAAGTTGCCCAAGGCTGCACACTGTGACAGAACCCAGAGCTGCCCAGCTTCCCCACTGGCATTTCCCATGACTAGCCAGTCTCTTCCCACCTTTTTGTGCCTCCCATTTAATCAGAAAAAATAATGGAAGTGCTCATGCTGTGTTGCATCTTCTTTGCTACTTTTGCTTCCAAGCTCCCCAGCATCTGAGCATGGGGTGAAACAGACAGGGGGGACATTCTGCTTAGATGATTTAACTAATCTCATGCAAATGTACTCAGCAGTCTTGGTACCTATTGTGTTTTCACCTACATAATGGCCAAGACAGTTGAATATTGCTTTTTCCAAGGATAATAGCATTTTTATGCATTATTCCTTAAAGCTTTTTGTGCTCACACACTGAAAAACAGCTCCAGCTGAGGAATAGCTGAAGTCAATATACTTAGTCTCTGTCCAGGTAATTATGCATCCTCCTCCCATGCTAGCTTAAGAGAATATGATAATGATAGGACATCATTAACATGCCTATTTTTTCCCTCTATTCCTACTTTCAGCATGTGGAATGGAGTTAAACATTTATTATCACATATTTTCTGACTTATATACTGCCTACTTATCCTGCATTTGAGAAACGGAAAGGATTTTGCAGGCAGGCAAGACAAAATACAGAAGAGCTGGTTTAAACCAGAAAACAATACACTTGTCTCTCCTGGTATGAATTTATGTGATTTACTGATTTCTTAATTGTCTGTGTCCAGAGAAAAAGGAGAAAAAAATCCCCAAATTATATATATATATATAGATCTATAGTTCCCTAAACTATATATATATTTTTTCCTTTAGTAATAGAAGCAAAGCCAAACCATTCAATAATGGTAATGGAAGAGTTGTCAGCTCCTCTTCCACATCTCTCACCAATTCTCAAGTTAATTTGGCAGTGATAAAATCCACCTCAATATACCTTCTTCCCAAGAAATCAGGATTGGTCACGAAAATTATTGCTAGTGTTTTTTCCCCTCTTCAGTTCTACGCAGGTGTTGCTCCTGCCCACACTCATACTCAATACACAAAGACCTCTGAGTAAAGATTGGGATTTCAAATCTGAGACCAAAGGAGATGGGGCATCTGGCTGGAGGGAGTGGCGTGGGTTGCCTATGAGAAGACAATTAGCTCGTGGTCACCTGAACCATTACCCGGAAAAGCTGCAGAAATGTGGCACCTGCAATAACATTCCAGAAAGCCACAACTTGCATATAGGACCAGAATATTAAACCTGGCTGTAAAAAAGGAATGATATTGGACTTACAAAAAATGTAAGCTCTTGAATTTTGTAATAACCAGCCTTTAACTTACAATCCTGAGAGAGCACTTTGGCTGTTGATCTATCTACAACTGACCTTTCAATCCATTGGCTTCCACAGGCTTTAGGAAATTCCTGCAGATTTTGATGGCAGTTGATTTATATCCAACATCCATGCCTTACAGAAGCATAAAATCCATTTTGATGCTTTAGACAGATATGGAGAAACCTCCAGTCCCCCCCACCCTCTGACTATAAAAATACGACTGCTTTCATTATAGTTGTGTCTCATGCTGTTTGATAATTGTTCAGTGTCTTTCAAGTTATTTCCGTTAGGAGGAGAAATTGCCAAGGGATTCAGGTAATTTTATGCAAACCTGTTGATTTTGAAAAGAAAGAAAAGAAATACAAAAGCCTTGAAGACAGTCTGAATCAAATCAGAGATAATTTCTTTATTATTTTCTAGCCTGCACTTGTACTTGTTATGAGAATTTTCAGCCATTCTCTCCAAATTGTATTTCCAACTTTTTTTTTTCCTGTCTCCAGGACTTTCTAGATCCTATTTTCCCTGCTTGTTTCCTGGCTACTCAGGCCGTATACAGTAACAGTATCTTATTGCTTAGATCTTAATTTGAGCCCTAGAAAAATCTTTTCACCTTCCTTTTTCTGCTTCTTGTTAATTATCCAGAGCCTATGTTTTGGGCACTGAATCCATTCACATTTATTCCAGAAAAGGAGATTATCATCTTCCCTCATGTCTCCTGGATGAAAGATACCATCACACTGACACTCTTTAATTAAGCTTCACCCAACCACCAAGAACTTCAGACAGGTTTTAAGAGAGATTATATCAGCAGAGACAAAATAAATTTTTTTTTTAAAAAATTTTGGAGCCAACAAGGTTCCCAAAATGGAAAGAACATGCAACAGTAGCAGGTACTGCTCTGTGGTGATGTATAAACCCACAAGGATTGAGTGAATGCCTGGTGAATATACAGCAGCCATTGCTCCCAGGTATCTGCTGGAGATGGGAGGGGTAACTCAAGGAGCAAGTCACTCTGACAGCGATATAGGCCCAAATATTTTCCTTTAGAAGGGATAAAAGGAGAAAGCGGTGGACTTCATTTGTAGTTAGTTTGGTAAATTTCACCCAGACGCATGGAAA
The DNA here is from genome assembly GCA_036785705.1 of Acanthornis magna. Lineage (NCBI taxonomy): Eukaryota > Metazoa > Chordata > Aves > Passeriformes > Acanthizidae > Acanthornis > Acanthornis magna. Next base: position 13,633,575 of record JAWUZG010000025.1, read on the forward strand.
CATTGCCAAATTGTTACAGGGAGACCAAAACCAGCTTCATCAGAATGACCCTGAAAGACCTTCAACTTTTCCTTAACACTTGTGCTTCAGAGCAGCTTCTTCAACCTCCAGCTTCAGGAACTTCCAGACACACTGTAAGAAAGTGGCTTGTGATGAAGCAAAGTTACTAACAGGATTCTTGGTGGGTGCAAGATGAATACTGGAGAAAAGTTTCAAATTAGTGGAAAATGAAAACATTTGGGAGGCTAGCAGTTCGGGTTTTTTGCTGGGCTTTTTTTTTGGCCGAATTCCATTTTCAATTAAACCACTTAGTGAAAGCAACATTCGGCCAAAGCAAAGCGTGATTTTCACAGAAAAACAGTAAAATATTTAATATGTTTATGTTCCCAAAAATTAAAACCAAACCAGAAAAAAGTGCATAAAACAAAAGGAGCTGAAATGGGCAGACTAGATTAGTCTTTCGCTAAAATACCTCTATTTTTGCCCTTTGAGAAATGCTAGGCGACTGACAATTCCCACTTCATCAATAGGAGCCAGGGGATGCTCCATCTGTGATGAGCTCTGATCTGTTTACAGTCCTGCTTACAGCTGCCATCCCGATTTAAAAGCATTCTACAAGAAAGCTTTTCCTGTTTATAAGCTCGCTTAGCCAGACTCTGGTCATCCCGGTCACTTAAGCACACGTTTAACTTAAGTCCAGGAGCAGATTCCCGAACTTAAGAGAGGCCCTGACACTGTCAGCAGGGCCAGGTTGTTTGAAGTTAAGCACATGCTTAAGTGCTCTGCTGGATTTTTGCCCAAGCTGCCAATCTTTTATAGTTAATCATTTATCACCCCGCTTATGTTCTGGTAGTTATGCTTCAGTGTGCAAATATGTAAATTGCTTTCATAAAGCTCCACGCACTGAGCACAAATAATGCTTCCTCAGCCCTTTGCAGGAGTTCTCCAGTCCTGTGACACCTCAGATAGATCAAGCGACACTTAGAACTGGCAAGAAAGTTACTTCTCCCTTAATTAAACAGAATCATTACCGTGTTCGTCTTCTTAATGGTGAGGCGCATTCACAGACTTGCAAAGTAAGCAAATAAATAATGCCATTTAGCTCTAACCTGACAAGTATCACACATTTTGCCTCCAGAAGCATGTACACCGATCCATCTTCCACCTCCACACCGAGAGTGAGAAAGGGATCGAGCTGTCAAACGTATCATAAGCATATTTGCATAACTTTGGCACAGATTAAGTTAAATCACTGCCTACAAGGGTATTTGCAATGCATCACAAAGTAATTCTCCCAAACACCAGTGACCATTTTAATTTTTCTTTCCCTTCTGAGGTTCATTGCTGTGAACTACAGGGGAATGTCAACTCCACTTACCTGTGCTCTGTTGCTTTGTATTCAGAAAGCTCACGGCTGCCGTGATTTTTCACAAAGAATTAAAATTGCCACGAGGAGAGAAAATATAGTTACTGCCATTCAATTCCAATATATTTATTGGAATGATAGGCAGCAATGGTGCCTCACTGAAATAGAGCCTTAAAACACAATTAGTTGCAGTTCTATAAATTGCAGAGCCAGTTATTCTGCACTCCTGCCTGTGGGCCTTCCATGCACCTACTAATGAAAAGGCTGCTTTTCCCCAGATGTCAGGTACTTTTGCAAGAAATGAGTAGCAGGAAGGGAAAATGACAGTCTGTTCCCTTGCTCTGTAGAGCAATTTTTTGTAAAAATTTATTCTCTGACAAGCAAACTGCCTGAAAAAAACTCCACAGTCAGCTGCATTTTCTAAGAGGAAGCTTGAACACTGCTCAGATTGAGTCATATTAAAACGAATTAATGCCAACAGCTGGTCTCCCAATCATTACTTGAAAAAACTAAACCTCAAGCTTTAAGTATAAATTAAAAAAAAAAAAACAAACAAAAAAAACCCCAACTCCTAAACAAACAAACAAAAAAGCAGCAAACTAAGCAAACAGGCTCTCCCATGATAGACCGGCTGCCATCATGACCCACCGAAAAGGACAAAACTCATCCCCTGAACTGTCCTGGGATTGGGCACTGACTGCAAAATGCTCCTAAACTTCTGCTGCAGAGTTGGGCTGGCAGGTCTGGTCCCGGGCTACTCAGGACACAGAGTGCTGGAGGAGCAAAGGTAGGAGGGATCCTCAAGGGAAACCCCTGAAAGCCATGCTTGAGGAAAAAAAATCAGGCAGTGTTCACTGCATAGCTGTTTTGGGACTGGCAGGGAAATAAAGCCCCAGGAAACGAGGAGCCTCAGACAAATTTCAGAAGGCTTGTGTTCAGTTCAGGTCCCGTATGGAGATTTGGCCATCGTCCCAAATACTAGGAGGTTTTCCTGCACTATGTAATTCTTTAGAAATGACATGCATGTTAATTTCTTCTTTTGGCTGTAACTACCAGTTAATTACCAAGTTACATTAAAGCAAGTAAGTTTCTAGCATTTTAAAGGAAATATAATGTGTTAATGTAGATTAGAAGAGACACAGAAAGATACCGCTTCTATGAAAAAAATGCATGGTGGTGAAACAGATATTTTCCTTTCACAGTAGGTCAGATATAACAAGCCCTTGATGGAAAATATCCACTCACTTCTGGAGAACTAGTGAGATGAAGACACAAACATCTGAGCAGCTAAATATAGTTCTGGATAGGAGTGCTTTGTACAGTAAGTTCTAGTGTCTCAACTTAATATGGAAATTGATACAAAAATAAAATCACACTATTTTCAGAGCCTGTCTCCGCTTCTGTGTTCACCGGCACTCACACCACCAAATTTCAGCCTCTGTTGAAATTACTCTGCAGGTTTTTGTCTTGCACTGCCTCACATGCCAAGAAGGCAGAATAATGATGTCCATCACTAAAAGGCCACATCCAGTGAGATATATAAAGGTTACTCCACAGAAAGTCAATATGAGAACAGCACTGAGAATGCCTTGTCCTTCAGCATTTCTGCAAGAGTGATAAGCTAAGTTTAATTAGAGGAGTCTAGGTCTTGGTCAGAGATTTCCCCAGCCCTAAATGCCAGTGGTTCAGTTTTGCAATGTTTGTTACTGGACATGTGCCCTTTGGTTCGCCTGTGCTTGCTGAAGCTTGGGGATGGGTCTGGGCAGGTACTGCTGGAGCACTGCTGCAAATCCCTCGAGAAGGAACAGGAGGCAGTGGGAACAGTGAAGAGCCATGGTGGTGACACATGGCTTTCTCATACTTCTCCTCCCTTCTCGCTTCAAGGCAAAAAGGTTGGACATGGGTGTGATTGTTTTTGCAGTGATTTTAAATTTAAATTCCCCAGGCCTGACTCTGCACTACCTTGTTCCTTGCTCAGTCACTGGCCCCACCATTGGGTCACAGGACAATTCAGGTCAGGAAGGACCTCATGGCAGCAGGGGTGACACCCTAAGAAGGAGGCAGGAAATTCAGAGCAGAACTGGGCTCCATCCCTGGTCGTGTCCCACTGCAGTCACAGATGGCTGGGGGCAACTTGGTGTGGTGCTTTCTCTCCCTGTCTCAGAGAAAGCACTGGGTGATATCCAGCTGTTATTAACAGGTTTGTCAGCAGCACTGACCTGAGTGAAAGGTAAACCTTTCAGTCACCTTCACTTTATGCAACACTAGAGGCATTTGCTTTTACAACTCACATGCAAAATAAAATACAAACAAAACAAGGTGTGTTGTCATCTGCTTTATATTATCCACCTTCAAAGTCAGAAAGTTATGAAGCTTGCTGCCAAGCATAAGTCAATAAATAAACAAATAAGGAAAATATCAACAAGCTTGATTGCCCAAGGTCATGGGAGGAGGGAGAGTGCCATGCTTTCAGCCTTCTCCTTCCTCTTTTCAGTCTTCAAATGCTAAAATACTGTGCCCTGCCCAGGGGCAGGGAGGGAGCCCTTGCAGGAAGCAGCTGAATTCAGAGCCTCTGTAAACCAAAGAACTGGATTCAACACTACACATCCTTATGAACATAACTAGCCCAAGAGAGACTTCACATGAAATAATTTGGTGACCACCAGCAGCTGTGACGGTCAGTTCTGGCTCTCCACAAGCCCTGTCTCATGGATGGATAACCAGGACTGATCTGGCACTGTACCACACACCTGGCAGAACTGCAAGACAGATTCCCAGACCTTCTCCAGCTGTGGCAACTCACAAAGCAGTTTCCCAAAGACAACACACAGGAGAAGGAAGTTTCTCACCTTCAGGCTGGATGAAGCCATGTGATGATGGAGAAGGGGGCAGCTGGAGCTGTCCCACCACTGTGACACACAGCACACCCCAGAGCAGGTACAAGACAGAGGAGTTCTCCCTTCCCTATCACAGCTATAGCTCCCAAAAATATTCCCTTCAGCTGGCTCCTGCTCACAGAACCCCACCATGTATCAGATGCAGAAGCAAGCATGGTACCCTCCATGCTCCCATCCTTTTGGCCAAAGGCATCTGGAAGAAGTACCCCCACTACTCTGAAGCCACAGGAAAAGGGACTGCAGGGTTCACACAGACAATTTTGAGAAGAAATGAGCATCACATCCTTACAGATTAGCTGAGGTGGTAGGAGCTGAAAAAACATTTGCATTGTGGCTTCACCAAACCAGACACTGCAGTTTAAGGTTTGGGTGAGACAACGAATGTTCATTCATGTCTCTGTTCTCATTCAAGAATGTGAAGACTGTAGCAGACTTACAACTAACAGGCATGGGATGCATTGAAATTGCCAAAGCTTGTAAAATCTGATTTTCTCTGTGAGGGAGAAGGGGAAGTTATTTAGTTTGAGTCGTAAGAGGTCTTGATACAATCTAAGCTTCATCATTTCTGAAGAAACAACTCACTCCCTGGGCAGATATCAAAAGGCTGCCGCGTACAACCTTGATAACACAAAAGCAGAGAACAATTCCTAGTGCTGAAGATTACAAGACCTTTGTATCAGCTGCTCTTCAGTACAGTTTCTCTTCCATTATACCACCTTATGGGCACTCCAGGTTTATGGTTAGCTCTTCAGGGATCCATGGATCTGAAATCAAGAAGACAGAAGATTTACAGAGGTTTTTAGTTTAAAAAAAATGTGCAGTCCTTGGCATAAATAGCAATGTCAACTTACCTGCCTTTCCCTACCTGAGGTTTTTAATCCCTGGAACCTCACCTGGCTCCAGGTGTCAGAGAGTGTGCAGCTCTGCTGCAGGTGAAAGAAGGCAGGCAGAAGGGCTTGGGGTAATTCTACCTTCATGCCCTTCACAGAAAACATGGACTGGAAGCCTCTGCTGGCTCAGAACCCCCTTCTGTGGTCTGAAGCCTGTCTGTACCCCATGAAGAGAGATGATGATGCTTGAAGACCCACAAGTAGAACAAAAGAAAGCTTAAACCCATCCAAGCACAAAATTTTACACCCTACCTTAGTTGCTAAGGTTGGGGAGGACTTTTTATTCCTGATGCCATTTGTTTCTGGAGAAGAACACGTATCCGTGGGAGGGAAGAGTTGACTTTGTCACACACCCCATGGGGCTGTGTAAAGTAGCTGAGTGGGAGAATTTTTGACACCTCCCCATGCTGGAGTCAACCCAGAAGTGCAGGCCAAGATGCCAGCAAGAGCCTCCCCTGGGGAGACGCGAGAATAGCACAGCCAATCCTGCCTCTCCATGAGAGCTGCTCTCCAGCATTCCCCTGGCCTCCAACAGAAACTGAATTCACAAATGGCACAGAGACACAAGGAACCAGAGGGGGAAAGGAAAAGGTCAGCTAAGGTTGTTACCACTATGGCCCAGCCAGAGCAAATGGCAAACAAGAACAAAGACCTGCAGAGCAGCACTGGGAAAAAACAACATGCATGTTGCGAATTGTCCCCCCTGTGCTCATTGTCCCCCCTGTGCTCATTGTCCCCTTTCTTCTCTTACAAGGAAGGATCTAAGAAAAAAACCCACTTTGTAGAAAAAGGTGCTATGGGAGCCATAAGCAGAGAGTAACTGATGCAGATTGTACTTTGCATATTAATTTTCACTTGCCAGCATACCAGACTGTTGGGGAGGAAGAAATAGGAAAGTCTTATAGAAATTATTACCTGGCGAAAGATGCTGAAAATATAGAAATTACAAGCAAGATTGAAATGAAGACAAGTTTTGAGATACCAAACCTCAGTTACTGAATAAACTGAAAAACAATGGTATAGCCACCGCAGGTAATCTCCCTCTCTGATTGAACAATGGCCTTCCTTGAGTAGACAATAGCCCTTGCCTGTTTGCAGGTCCAAGGGTCAGAGTAGACTTTACTAACTTAGCATAAGGTAAAAAAAAGCAGTTTTAAGGGTTTAAAATATAACGCCATATGGTAATACAAGGATGCTCATAGGCTGTATGTAAATGCTATAGAATTTGTATCTTGTCCTAGATTGGTTAGTGAAAAATAGAATATTCAGCATAGAACATGATTTATTGTATTGTAAGCGAGAACCACGGTATTCTGTATTCCGCTTCCCCGATTCCTGTACCTCTCTCTCTCTCACCTCTCTGACCTGCTCTGGGCCGCGCCTGGCGGTTCATAGCAGGTCTCCTACCCCCATGCGTTTTATCACAATAAACCTCATGCTCTAAGACCAGAATCCAGAGATCTCTGTCTCCGTCCAAACCACATCTACACACCGCAGAGGCCATCCAACCGGCGCGCAGATTTCTACACCAGACTATATAGATTATTCCTACTAGCACAGATGAGCAGCATCAGACACAGTGGGCTGAGATGCTGTTTTATTACCAGACCCCTGTGGCAAGAAAAAGCATTGGGCTTGAGCTGCTGTGCATGCCCCCAGGGATCCTGCAGTGCCAGCAGTCTGTACCTCCTACCAGGTAGGACATCCACTTGGTCTTGTCATAGATAACAAGCAGTTTTGATGAGCTTGCAGAAGGTGTGACTTCAGAGTGGAAGCCCTGTGAGTCCTACATTGCTACTTTTTCAGTCAATTCCTTCACAACACACCAACACCAGCTGTTCAGCTGCCCCCATGAGTGAATTCTGCAAAGCAGTAGCTCTGCAAATGAAGACTGGGATGGTCACTGGCTTACAGCTGTGTGTACTGAAGGGACAGCACTGTGGACAGAGGTCTCAAGACATCAGCTGGGTCACACAAAGCTGAGGATACAGTAAATACCCACAATGATGCAATACTCTGTAGATACTTGGGGAGTGAGGCTGAGGCGAGGAGAGCTTTCCATAGTGGACACTCACTGGATCCAGGAACAAGTGCGGCACATTCCCCTGCCTACACACAGACTTTGTTGCAGACTGCAACTGAGGCCAGCTGTGAGGCAACATGCCCAGAAGGACCACTGGACCACTACCTAGTGGAAAAAATTTCTCCCTTAACAGTACTCAGATAGTCTCACGAGGCACTCTGAAGCTGCACGGATGACTGCAGGCCCCTGATGCCATTTTTTTTTTAGTACTCAACAAGCAGATGGAGGGTTTGTGACCGGTTTCTCCCAGCCAAACTTCCTGCAGAGGGATGGCTAGTTTTCAGAGTGTTAAACAGACATGTGACCATGGCCAAATGCCAGATGGCTGGAAAGAGCATTGGAGCAGCCCTCATGATGCATGTCTAGCCTTGGCTGCCAGCATCATGCACCATATGTATCAGCTCCCAGATAGAAAGGGCTGGCTGCAGGTTGGGAGTGTGACACAGGGATATTACATAGCACAATTTTTAGTGATGCCATCACAGAATGGGCCAGAATGAACAACATTTTTTCTTTTCCTTGCTTCTCACTTCTCAGTATACAGGGAATCTGCGTTAGATTCATTGTGCAGCTATTACTGATGCTTGTAATCAGGAGTAGAACACAAGTGGAAAGGAAAACAAGGAAAACAAGGAAACAAAGAAAAAAGCCTCTACATGGTATCACTCTCTGAAAACCAGCAACTCCTGCTGCAGTTTCATGACTTTTTTATGTTGATCTAACTCTGGGCTGCTATGGAAACAATCAGCCCTAACCTTCCTGCCCACCCTGTCATGAGCAGGACCAGGGAATTTGACTGCTATTTAACCTGAGTGTCATAGTGCTCAGCCCACCCAAGCTCAGGAGGCAGCAGGAGAGCACAGTCAGCAGCAGCAATTCGCAGCGGGATGAGCCGAAATAGGTTGTCTTACAGCAACAGCCTCACAGCACACCAGCCTTAACCTGCCTCAACATATCCTCCCAGGCACGCTGACACAGCTTGCAAAAAGCACAGCCCGTTTCAGAGTTATTCCAATGAGTGTGCCACATTGGTTACACACAAACCAGTGATCTGCCCAGACTGACTCCATTCATGCTTTAGTCTGGGAGGTGCTTGCGCGAGACATGAAACGAAGCTAGAACTTTGCAGACGCCTAATGAGAGTATGTGTGAACAAACAGCTGGCAGCCAAGTTATAACAACCAAAAAAACAAAACCACCTCCCCAAAAAACCCAACCCAAAAGACAGTTGCCTGTGTATTTGACTAAGAATTTTGTTGCTTTTTCATTTTCAAGAAATACGTATGCTTGAAGAATAAACAGAGGCTTTTTTATTCCCATATTCCCATTGGTGTATAAATGGCAGTCCTCAAATGCAAATTTCAGTCATGTGACAGCATTTAATCTGTATCAGCAGAGCACTCTGATCCCTGGATAAGATTTTGGCAGCCTAGTCCATTAACTCTTATTTAGATGCCAGAGCTGGAGGTTGGTTCAGAGGAAGCCTGGGATGCTTTATCACGTGGAATGATGCTTAGTCCTTCTGGGAAGTCCAAGTCTCTGTGTAGTTAACAGCTGGGCCAGTCCATTCATCACCATCATAAATATGGTCAGTGACATCACCAGCACATAGTGGCTAATGCTGCAAGGAGGAGATAGATAAAAGAAGTGAGAGAAAAATACAAATTTGCAGAGTAAAGAAAAAACCCCTGACATAATTTTTTTTTTCATTTTAACTAGGCCTAATTGTTGACCTAGGACGCCATTTTATATAAACCGCTCTTAGAAGACAAGTATTACAGCAGCATTATCAAGTAAAAACCCAAGTCTCTGACAAAACAAAATGGTAGGGACAACAGAAAACACAGCTGAGTGTACACCTAGTGAGTAAGAGGTACCGGGTGTATTTTTCTTCCAAATGGATAATTCAGTGTATGTGAGTAAAACAATTGCAAAACTTTCATTTGCTGTCAACTATAACACAGAATCTAGAGAGAACTTGCCATCAGGCAGACATTCCTTGGTAGTAAGACAACTCAGACACTTGTGTCAGATGAATTGCAATTTTCTAGAGAAAACATTATTCTAGTGACAAGTAGCTTTGAGAAAAAAAAAAAAAAACCCAAACCAAAACCCCACTACTTTTTCACTCATCATCCCTAAAATCTTTAGAATTCTCTGCTGTGGTAGCACATGCAAAGAGATTAAAGGGATGAGTTCAAGAGTGACTAATAAACACAATATGAAAATGCAGCATTTGGGCTAGGAAGTCCTTAAGTCACTAATGATTAAAAGCCTAACAAGCAACAAGCTTGTTCTCCACTTGCTCAGATTCTGTTACCTGATGTTCATTGGTGTTACTGATGGGCTATTTAGGGTCAGACTGAGATTTTATCTAAGACATTCAGCATTCTGTGTTCAGTGAGTTCAAGGCCCATTTGGAATTAAGGATGTCAAGAATAACACAAAGGGCTTCTTCAAAGACACCAATAACAAAAGGAAAACCATGGACAATGTGGGCCTGCTACTGAATGGAGCAGAGACCCTCGCAACAGAGGCTGCAGAGCAGGCTGAGATACTGAACACACTCCTTGCTTCAGTCTTCACTGCCAAGGCTAGCTCTCAGGAATCCCTGACCCAGGAGATCAGGGAGAAGGTCTGGAGGAAGGCAAACTTTCCCTTTGTGTGGGAGAATTGGGTTACAGACCATTTAGTCAAATCTGACACCCACATGTGCCGATGCCTCCTCAGCAAGTTGACTGGTGGCACAAAGCTGGGAGGAATGGCTGATACCCCATACCTTCAGAAGGACCCCAACAAGCTGGAGAGATGGGCAGAGAAGAGCTGTCGGAGATTCAACAAAGGTAAATGCAGGGTTCTGCCCCTGGGGAAGAATAACCCCAAGCACCCGGACAGGCTGGGAACTGACCTGCTGGGCAGCAGCTCTGCAGAGAAGGACCTGGGGGTCCTGGTGCACAACAAGCTCTCCATGAGCCAGCAGTGTGCCCTTGTGGCCAAGAGGCCAATGGTATCCGGGGGTGCATTAGGAAGAGCATTGCCAGCAGCATGAGGGAGGGGATCCTGCCCCTCTGCTCAGCCCTGGTGAGGCACATCTGGAGTGCTGTGTCCCGTTCTGGGCTCCTCAGTACAAGAGAGACATGGAGCTCCTGGAGCAGGTCCAGCAGAGGGTGACAAAGATGATTAAGGGACTGGAGCATCTCTCTTATGAGGAAAGGCTGAGGGAGTTGGGCCTGTTCAGCCCACAGAAGAAAAAAGTGAGAGGGAACCTCTTCAATATCTATCAGTATCTGAAGGGAGGGCATCAAGAGCATGGATCCAGGCTCTTCCTGATGGTGCCGAACAACAGAACAAGAGGCAACGGGCACAAACTGGAACACAGCAAGTTCCACCTGAACATGAGGAAGAACTTTACTGGCAGCACCAGAACAGGCTGCCCAGAGAGGCTGTGGAAACTCCTTCCCTCGAGATACTTAAAAGCCATTCAGGACACAATCCTGAGTAATGTGCTCTGGAGGACCCTGCTTGACCAGGGAAGCTGGACAAGACGACCTCCAGTGGTCCCTTCCCACCTCAACTATCCTGTGATTGTGTAACATCTGAATCCAGTACTGTTAATGTAAACCACTAGTCCTTCAGAAACCAGAAATCTCCCAAAGCCAGTGACATTTCAGGTTAAAGCTGCAGATGAAACACTGCTGCACCCATGTCCATTATGCATCCAGTGTGGCTTTGGTTTTTCCTGGGACTACTGAAGAAACTGCCACTCTGACATGAGAGGTACCCATACCTCCTGATGCACCCATACCTATTATTTCAAAGTAGATGCTCTTTAGGACAGAGTAACTTGAGACTCGATGAAGTCTGAGTTTAGTCACAAAAAAGGATTGCAAGGAATGCTTGCTGGCTTAATGACCAGGAATTTCTGCCAGAGGACTCATTCAGTTTGAGAGTTTAGCCACAGAAGAGCAGTAAAGCTCATAATGCCGATGCTATCAATCCTTACAACCCTGAGACTGTGACAACTCTGGCACTAGCCTAGCACAATTTAGCCCTGTGAAGTGGAGAAGCACCAGCTCTCAACAAAGCTGGGCTGCTAACCAGTGTGAGAGAATAAAAGTAATCCAAAAAGTTCTTCCACAGTCAGGGTGCCAGCAACCAAAGGACCCAAGTGTAGGGAGAACATGAAAACAGACTGTACATGCAGACTGTAAGATTTTTCTGTTTTAGCTGAGTCTGACTAAAACATCTCACAAATGCCTTGCTCAAAATACCGAGTTTTAAGAAATCAATTAGAAAAATCCACCAGCATAAAAGGGCTCAGAGCTCAATGAGCATGATGAGTGGCAGAGCAGCACATCTCAGAGAGCCAACCTCCTGTCCTGTTTCTGTGGGGAAGGTGGAAGAAGACACAGGGAGAGCATGAAGTCAGGCACAAAGCCTACTGTCACCTGGGCAGTGCACTTTGGACTTCGTAGTTCACAACACATTTACAACAACAAAGATAACAACTCCTTCAAGAGCTGTCCTTGAAAGACCACCTGGGTGTGTTACAGTTTTGGTTTCAGCTCTCCATGGGAAAGGACTCATTGATAGATGAAATTCAAACCCTTGCTGCAGTTATCTACATGGCGTAATGTGCCCTTGGGGACTGTATATTCATCACAGGTAGATAAGGTTGCTGGTTCTTAAGGGAACAGCCACTCCGGTAAACAGCTGGACAGCTTAGTGTCTCATGCCTTACTGGTAACACCTCAGCTTTCCTTCTCACCTGGCACCAGAATTCTAGTTTATCATGCAAGCAGCTACACCACTTTCCTTGTAACTTTAGAAGGAAGCTTCAATGAGAAATCTGAAAATCGCAAGCCAAATGAAGACCCTGCCTTTATTCCCATAGATACACCCAGATCTTCACCAGAGAACCATGCATGGTCCCTAGACAGGCACCTGAGTTCTTGTGCATCCCCCAAAAGGAGCTCTTTCAGATATGATCAGTGATTTGGCAGGGCATGGGGAGGGTCTTTCTCAAAGGAAAAAGGTCTCTTCAAACTCTGCTTAGCTACCTGTCAGTTGAGGGACTGGATCCTCCATATCTTTGTAAGAAGAGAGTGTTGCACACACTTCTCCCTTGCTATACTTCAAAAGGCTGCATAGTTATGCTCCTTTACTAAAATATCAGAAGTTCACAGTACAGGAATATATATATATATAGATATTACACCAGAGAGAACAATTAAAAACAATTTCAATCTACTTGTCGTGTAATTACAAACAGCCAGCATCTCTGGGGCTCCCAGCAACTTGTACTGCAGTGCCTGTGGGCAGCTCTGCCTGGTAAATTACTTCTTAAGCTGGGGTAATGCTGTATTTAAACAAACAAACAAAGTAAGACTCTTACAGGTATGTGCCACCAGAGCACTGTCAAAATCTTGATCCCTATGCAATTCAGAACGGCAGCCTTGACTGGATCTGTAGTTACAGGGAAGGAGGTAATTCTAAAAACAAGCTTTCTGCATCAGAAGCCAAACCTGAGCTAATGAGAAAAAGGAATGAGATTCTAGGCTCCAGGCAAATTAGATCCATGTGGAGGAAGAAGAGCCATTAAACAGGTACAAGAGAATAGCATAATGGGGCACAGTGGGGCAATGCATATAAAGGATGAAATGGTAGAAGTAGCAGCTGTAGGGGATCATGGATGATGTATGATAAGGCAGCACTGCTCAATGGAAAGGTGAGTGCCCTATGTATGGATCAATGTCAACAGGCAAAGCTGGTAGTAGGAAAATTTTTTATCAGGGAGGAAGACACCTGTTCCAGTGGCAAGGAACCACAAGGATAACATATGAGGTACTACCATCTCCTGGCTTTGTTTGTGACTGTACATTGGTGAGAAGACAAGAAGACAAGAAAAATCAAAGACAAGAAGAATCTAAGATAATAAAGAATGAGGGGGGTAAGCTGTAGGAATCAATCTTGCTCCAAAACATGGCTTTTTCCCAAGACAGGCTAAATTCCTAAGATGACAGACCTGATTAGAAGCTAGAAAGACAAGAAGATGGAGTATGTTACCATAGCAATTAAAAAAACTAGAAACAAAACAAGTAAAATAAAAACAACTTGTGCAAGGACTTGGACAAGCACTCTCCAGAAGAGTCTGGAGACATTATTTCAACATGACATGCTCTTTGAACTGATCCCAAGCACATACTGAGACCCCAGTTTTAGATTCTGAATTTTAAGTTTCCTATCTTTCCAACCAGAATGCCACACCCCATCTCTTCAGTTTCACCAAAAACCAATCACAAAACTTTTGTTTTGACTGTCAGAGCTAGAAGCCCCAGCACCCCAACCTTGAACTCAATTCCGTTATCCGTAAAACCTAAAAAACCAGTCTCGTGCTTTATCTATGTCCCCTGACCTTTGAAACTGCAGAAGAACAGTTAAGATCATATCTTTATCTTCCAGCAACTATAAAGAGAAGGAACAGTACAGTATGTGTCTGTATAAAGCTATATAATAGCCATATAAAGAACCTTTAAGGTTTATCTTTACTATCAGGTTATACAACTATTTACAAAGTGCATATACTGTAAAGATATAGGAGGCTTTAAAGGCTATTTCTCTCTTTTTCTGGAAATCTATAGATAGAGATAGATAAACACACCTTTTAAGCTGCAGAGAAATTATATTAGTGACAAAGAAACCAAAAAGCTAGCTATTCCATTTGGCTGTTATTCAAAAATAAAAGCATCTGGGATGTGTCAGAACAAACTTCTCACGATCACGTATTACACAGTGATACATCAAAAATACTAGGCAAACTGCATTATTATTCTTAAGAAATTTAATGGTGTGTTCTTCTGGGGCTTGTGATGGAATCCAGGTTACCTCAAGGTATGTAGATGGAGGGTAAAGTTAGCAGACCTTACAAACTTGTGTAAGCTGCTGCTTTGAGTTCTGCATTCACTGCAAGATTATTATCCCATTATTATACCAAAACAATGAAAAGCACTCTCTGAAAGACAAATCCACATTAATTTTGGCATGAGCGCTAAGAAAAGGGGCTTTAAAACTTTCAAGAAGCCATAAATACGTATGGTAATTGATAATTTACTGAGAGGAGGGAATCAGTGGTGCATTGATAATTTGCTGAATGTGGTAATACAGGACTATATGTTGGATCTGTTGTTGCTCGGCATTTCATTAATGAACTGGAAGAATGGAAGAAGTGGAAATCTGTTTCCATTAAAAGGCAATACTTATGTGGCATGGTAAATTCAACTGGGAGAATAAAGACATCATATTGTTAAGGCAAATATGAGGCATGGTAAAATGTCATGTCATGTGGTTTAAGGCACAGTAGAACAAGATGTAAAAGCCAGGAGTTAGGGGTGAAATTTTTAAAAACAGAAAATGTCAGTTCAGTAAACACACCTTACTTCCAAACAATGAGATCCACTAGGAAAGAAAACACCAAGGTGAAGAAGAAGTAAAGGTCTTTTTATCGCAAGGGATTTAAAGCCAGCTCGTCTAAGTGAAAGTTGGCTATAGGAAAAACCAAATATTGCCTACTGAGTCTCTACTCAACTTGCAAATTCTTAGTAAGAGAGAGACCATACATAACTTTTAAGTGTGGTAATCAGAAAATCCATGGGAAGCCTATCACCACGAAAAAGGATGAGTAAGGAAACATACATCGAAGCTTTACAAATGTGGCACATACACCACTGGACTTTGAGAAACTTTAGAGGAATGAATCTCAACCAGGCAATTAAGCTGCTGCTTTTCCACCTCTGATTTCACTGATGTGGTAACCAGTAATATAACACAAACCCAGATATTTTTGCTGATACACACATACGCACTTCCTATCAGTGCAACAAGAAAAAAAGAAAAATATGAGAACAGCTGTCCCTAAGAGTGCTCCTATTCTTTGTTCTGTGAAATCCTACACAGGTTTTTTTGAGATGAAAACAGGCGGAAAAAGAAAGAACCATAATTTCCTTAACTGACTCAGCCTTCTCAGGAAAGTTTTGGCAACATGGAAAATGTCAGCTGAGACAGGATATTTTCAGACCTTGCTATCAAAGCAGCAACAGACAACACTGCAATGAGAATGCCACAGAGCTGTCACTGGACTTGTAGCAAGAGGACAGGAAAGAGCTATGTTAGTAACTCACTCCCACTGGTTTTGGGAATTGCCCAAAACCCCTTGAAGCTCATCTTCCCTTTCAGGAACAAACAAAAAAAATCTGCTGTTGCCTGCTAATTTTGCCGAGCCTGAGGATCACACATTAGAAATCTGCTCAGAGGAGAAAGTTCTGATGCCAAAGTAATGCTCGTGAGAGATAAAAGAAGGACCGCTTCAGCTCTGCACCTATGGCTTCACTTATTTTCTTATGCAACCTAATTATTTTTATCTTATGTGCATATACACACCTGCATATAAAACACATATAGACTACAATAAAATAACATAGGTGATAGAGTCAAGCACTAAAAAGTGAAGTAATGACAGAGGCTGCCTGAACATTATGAATTCCCATATTAAAAATTAATCACAAATTACTCTTTCAAAAGGCCTTTTTCAGTGCTTTCTTCGGTGATCAAAACACACACACAAAGAGGCAGAATTACAGTGGTGCATAACAAGCTCTCCTGAACTCCTCAGAAAAAGGCAACCTTCCAGCTGAAATGGATCCAGCAGTGCATTAGTCTTGTAAAGCTCTACACTATGAAGACCATGTATCAGAGAGGAAGTTTTTGGGTACTTGTAACAATTTATACTTTTGCTGCTAACTTCAAATTAGAAGCTTCTTGCCTAACAGAACAGAAAATTTTGGAGGTCTTTAATATCCTTATTAATCTGCAGAGGAATTCAAACCAAAGGATGAGGCCATCTGATTTACCATAAACTGACCAGAGCAAGGAAGCATGGTGCTAAAGCAACATTTTCACTATTTGATCTAAGCATATCTCTGCCCACTAGGAACTTTCAAAAGGTAACGATAAGCAGGAATTGGAACCTCCAAAGAAAACAGGTAGAATACGTGCGCATGTGCATGTCCATGCACTGCTGGGAACATCAGGGCTCACAAAAGCAAAGCACAGAGTATATGTAGACTAAACAGAATATTAACAATGGGTCACTATTCAGCTTCTGTTTAAATAACAGTGTCAAGTGACCAGATTGGCTGGATTAGTAACAACGCATTCCCTACTAAGCTTATTACAGCATTTTATCTATTTCCACAACTCAGGGAAGGTAAATCTGAAATGTGTATTCCTTGTATTTGAGGCTAATGTGACTCATAATGCAAAACAAATTCTCTCATTTTAGCTGTGATTTCTGTGTTTAAAGGCTAAACTCTTCCCCAGCTAGGGAGAGGATAAGCGCATTGGTAGCCACCAACATATTTACACAAGGTTCACTAATTCACAGTGAACTGTATATGGAGGCTTAACTAGATACAAAACAATTAACAACTTTGATAAATTGTTATTAACAGTGATTACAACTAATTAGAATGTAAAACATTAATTAAAATATTTTTTGTGTTCAAACAAATCCTACTAACTGTATTTCTTGCCTTGCTGCATTTATTACTTACTCTGTGTTGCTCTGGCATAGATTTTAAGACACAAGTTTTAGCTTGGGATATGTATGCATATATGTGCACGTGTGTTTAAAGTATGTGGAACATCCCTGAAGCATTTAATTAAGGAGAGTAACTGGAAAAAATTACAAGAGTTATGAGTAGATAAATAATAGTATGAACCTATGAAGCTTTAAAAATGCAATGGAGGCATAAATGGTACTGTACCTTGTTCCAATATCCAGCCAGCTTCCGTAATCTTTAACCAAAAAGAAAAAATGCTAGGAAATAAAACAGCTTTGATTAATACATCAACACTGCACAATTTGAAACATCAAACTAAACCCCAATGTTTTCAGGCTGCTTACTCCAAATTTCTAATACTTCACATAGAATAAGCACACAACCTTTCCAGGAATGATCATTTGGACCCTAGTAAAGAATAGTCTAAGAACCAGAAATAGATTTAACATGGTATCAAACAAAAACATCAAAAGATGGACTAAGTTCTGTATAGCTTGGCTTGCAAGAACAGAGTAATACCAGAACTTTTTTAACAAGAAAAGCCAAGCCACCTTACTGTTTGAAGTAACAAGATGCCAAATAATGCATACTGCCTCAAAGTTTTCAAGGAATTTCAACACAATTGTTTTTGGGCAACTCAGGCAGTTCCCCACCTGTGAAGTGGGAATAATGTTGGGAGAAGACAGTATTTGTCTCTTAGTGAATTCCCCTAATTCTAGCTGGTGGCCCCATTGATTCAAGACAATAAACATGCTCTCTTTTTTTGTCCTGCTACTTTCTCTTTTCTTGATTTACACAGAGTTCCTACATATCAAACCTCTTCGGTAATTTTTCTTTTCTTTTTTTCTTGTACACCAAGTACATGCCTGCTAATTGTTTCAAAATATTTAAACCGAAATAGGAGAATACAAGAGATATAAGATGTGGATATACTAGGGCTTGCCACACACCAGTAAAAACCTGCAGTCTTCTTTTGGTTTAGTTACGAGATTTTATTAGTGAAATGCTATGAATGTGGTTTATTGGTATACTGTTTCTTTTCCTGTGGAAGTTATCCAAAATCAGATTTGTCACATAGACATATGTGAAACTTGACACATAGACATATGTGAAACTTGACACAACCATAACTTCTCCTTTTCCCACTCTACAGACAAATTAGCAATTATTTGGTTTTCTCTTGCTGTTTTTCCTATCAGGTGATATTCACAGATCACACTGTACTAGGAAATAAGATCAGGAATGCTTACTCCAAGGAACAAACAAAAACAGCATGTATAAAGTGACAACACCAGCTCTACCTGCTGGTTTGAAAAGGTTTCTATTTACCTAATGATACCGAGTGACACTGCTTGCTGAGTTGAAGACAGTTGGAGTGGGCAATGAAAACATACTTTTAATATGCCAAAACTATGCTGAGGTATTGTTCAGCCTTGGGTTGTTTTAGCTAACTTGGTTTGTGGATGCAGGCTTTCTGAAGATAGCATTTCCTGACAGCTTATTACAAAGGGCACAAAGTGTCTTTCTGGATGTTGCTGATCTCCTGGATTCTGACAATTCTAATGGAGCTGGTGGGTAATGCATTTCTCCTTTTCCTCGCTTCTTCAAGAGAAGCTGGGGTGGGTATAAGGTTCAGAATTTCTGAACAATTAACTAAACCCTACACACAGCGAAAACTGATATTCTTGTTTCATTTCTTCCAAAGAATTTGATTGTAAAGCACATGAGAAACTCCAAATGTTAACTTATTGCTTCATTTTTTTCTCTTATTATTATGAGAACATTGCTTCTTCAGAAGCATTAATTACATGAAATTCAAGGAGCAGTGATTGGAAGAGTTTTATCTCTAAGTTATGCTAGGATTTCAATCCAATTCTCTGCCCTAGTTACAAAAACTTTGAAGTCTGAAACAAATTCAGATCTCTCTTGATGGAATTAGGAGAACTCCCTGCTTCTTGATCTTATTTGAAGAGAATGTGCAACAACAACTTACCAAAGCCATAATGTCTGAAATCACAAGAACAATGAGGAAAAGGCTGCAAAGAAAGGAAAAGCCAGCAAAATCAGACCATCAACCTTTCTTTATGGCTACAGATACTTAAAGAGCTTATTAAAATCCACAGAAAGAAATTCAAGTAAGATATGATTTCTCGCATTTGCCTTTCAAACACTCAGGTACATTTCAATCTATTAGAAAACAATTAAAATACATGACTAGGACATCTGGCACTTATAATTTCACATTAATAAAGCTTCAATTTTGCAATGGAGAAACCTAACATGAGTATTTTTTTGGAGAACACGAGAATCTTACAAACAGCACCTGCCCACTCCTGATGCAGGGAGCTGTGTGCTGGTTAGACCAAATAAAGCTGATTTAGGAGCTTCATGATGGACTCAAGAGTGAGCAAAGCTGTTTGGCAGACACCTGAGCTGATCAGTCCCACCCTGACAACCACCCTGCTGGGGCAGCAGCTGATAAAGGAGGTGCTTGCCCCCGTCCAGATCTCTGGATGCCCATAACCTGCTCTGGGAATACCTAACATTTTGGTGGCATGCTCCCAAAACCGTGGGCCTCTCTATCAGGTACCAGGTTACTTCTGGAAATTAGGCTGTGGCTAGTAAAAGGAACCAGGAGGGAGGAGGCAGAGCTATTTTTTCCCCACCATTAACCTAATCTTCTTTTCCTCAAACTATGTAAATCCTAAATTACATGAAAGCAATTGCTATAACTGGTTAAAACTGGTTTCTAAGTTAATGACACTGAAGTAATAGTGCAAACAGCTGACCCATTAACAAAAAAGTCTTTAACTAGAATACAGCTAATTTATCAGTACTACCATCATAAAAGTACAAATGGTTTTTTTTGGAAAATGTCCTGCTGCAGCATTGCATCAGCATGTACTCAGGGAATACCCACACCAATGCCTCCAAATGGAGAACTGTCTGATATTGCCTATATCAGTTGTGCTTCATTAGTAAATCAGGATGCAATAAACGAACTGTATCTCAGACACATGGAAAGGCTTCTCTCCACTAACCCATGGCTCAGATAGGATGTTGCAATCTTATAGTGCTTAGGAGGCACTCAGAGGGCTGTTTTCACAGGCAAGCTCCAACATATTGGGACAGAATATTCCCCATAGAAAACAAGAAAAAAAAATATTTAAGAAAAAAAAAAGCCTTGAATTTGTAAACAGAGAGTTTAGGAGCAATTTGTCCAAATCACAAAAATCCGCTTTTTGCCCTTCTGAACTGCAGGAAGCCTTTCACAACAGAAGGACAAGAGTAATTTCAGGGCATATTTATACACTGCAAAGACAAGATTGTTCCCAGTGATGACTTAATTTATCTAGCAGGGGCAGCAAAAGCAATAAGGAGTGCAGCACAGACTTCAGGATGTGCTGACAATCAGAGCACAACCTCTCCAGGGATCCTGGGTGCGCCTTGCGGTTTCTGCCTCGTTCCCAGATGGATGCTATGGCAGTATCACTGCATTTGTTACCTGAGCACAGCTAAATGAAGCTGGCACAAACACCAGACAGGGTTACAGCCACAGCCTTATAAAGTGGCACAAAAATACTTGCGTACCCTGGTTCATGAAAGCAGTATCATTTCCCCTCTCACACACTCAGATGCACATTCCGTAACAGTTTGCAATATCACCAGCGCTGCCAAGGCAAGCGTTCACAAATTGGGAAATGCTGACCTTTATGATGCTTGAGCCCTAGAAATGGAAATCACTAGCTGGTCATCTGAGCAACCCCAGGTCCTCAATGCAGCCCTGCTCTTGTATTAGCCTTCGTGATGAGGACAAACACCCTTCCCTGGGGTCCAAGGACAGCCCAAGCACCCTGGGCACACAGCTAAGGCAGAGCAGGTAAAAGGGGTGAAAGCAGGTAAAAGAGTGTCGTGCCACTGCTCCAACAAGGAGTCAGATTTTGGGCTACCCCATCTCTCTTTGCTACTGGGTGGTGTTGTATAAGGAGACAACAGGCAGGGACAGACAGGATGAAAGCAAACAGAACAGCAAAGGGCATTGCAACAAGCAAGGGCAGCTTCCTCATGCTCAGCTGAGCAATGTGCAGGACAAAGTCCCTGAAGTCCTTCTGCCATGCACAGCAGGACTTTTGGTCAATGCCACAGAGCATCCCACAGTGACAAGCTCAAAATCACATGGCTGAAAGGAACCTCCTGCATCACAGCACCATCCACAGTATCACACAATGAGCAGAGGATTCAGTCAGGTGCACTGGGTCTACTGAATGGGGTGAGCAGGGCTAACAAAGAAAATATAAGTCTTGAGACAGGGAAAACATGAGGATATTTCAAATCTGGATACAGCACTCTGTGAGGCTGGGCACCCATACTTCCATCTCTGAAAAGTCCTTAGAGATGGGGAAAGGACTGGCAGCCATCTGCTCCTATTGCAAAAAATATGTAACACTGAACACATCTGGGAAGAACTGAACTGCAATGCAAGGACATCCAGAACCTTTTTTTTCTTTTTTTAATGCTATTTTGTGGTGAGGTCAGTGCTACAAAGCTATAAATTGGTTACATTACAAAAGGGCTATTTAAAAAATACTATAAACAGAGATGCAGTATAAAGTAAAAATCAGACTTTAAATTCTGCTCATTTTTTAACATTATGGAAGAAAAAGTGCTCCTTCTGTGTATTGCCAAGAAAGAATATTAAAGATCTGATTGTTTCAGACAAGGCCAACACTTCAATTTATACTCATTTATCACTAAGGAAAAAACTCCTGAGCTTGCAGAAATCACTGAACAAAACCCCAAGCCCTAATAACAAATAAAAGCAACAATGAGATCTAATATGTTTTTTAAATTTACATTGAGATTTGAAAATTCTGAATTCTTGCAAAATAGATTTGAAACCCTTACTAATGCAGAAATATAGTATTTACTATACCTCTTAGAAGACAGCTGTGTTGTGACTTGAACAGCTTCAAAAGCACATGATACCAGAACAAACGGGACTGCAACCTGTTTAAAATACAAGCTATATTTTGGCTTACAGTCATATTTACAAAAGAAGCTAGGCAGGTTGTAGAAACATCTTCCTGCTTTTCAAATTATCTCAGAATGGGTATGTTACAAAATAAAATATTGGCTAGACAGGGTAGAAAACAATTTTGCAGGGAACACTTTTAGTAAATGAATAAAACCCCCTTCCACGGTCATAGCTGAACTGCAGTGAAATAAGCCATGAGGTAATATGGAAAACTATAATTAAAACATATCCTCACTTTATTTATCCATTTTAGCACTAGTAATAAATACTTCAACAAGACTAGATGACAGAACTATTGAGATCCAATATCTCACATGACAGGCTGCAGAGTTTCAAGTGTAGTAGGGCAATCTCACCACAACCATGAAAAGTCTGAATACAGAAGGCATTCAGTAAGGCAAGGGTCACACTGCCCCTCCAGAGCCAAGTCAAGCAAATGTAAATGGTCCAGTAAATTAAGAACAAAACAAACAAGTTAGGAAACACGAATGTTGCATTTTGCTCTTTGCAAAATTGATTTGCAATCCTTAAGTTAGCTGTGTATAAAACCTGACTTCGCACATCCAGAAGGTTTGCACTATTGATTTGTGTCCTGCAGGACAACACGCAGTGTACCTGTAACTTAAGTCTGCTTTCTCTGGGTCAGAAGCAGCAGAAAAGAACAGGCAGAAAACACTGCTTATTTTAGCAATAACTCATAAATGCAGTGTCTTCCTTCACCCATCTAGCAGATCCTTTACTCAAATACTAGAAAAGAGCTACCACACCTTGCCTGCAAACCAGAAGTGCAATCCAATCTTTGACAGACTATTAAAAAAAATAAAAAATAATAGCCATTGTTAAATGACAATCTAACCAGTAGAACATTCAAAGCCTCTATTTAATGTAATGTAGATAGAGCTAATTTTATATATATATATATTTTTTTAAATATATATATCTCCTCAACATTTGGAATTTCCATTTTAATACAATAAACTGACCGAATGCTGTTAAATTACACTTCCACCCACTTTAGCTTCTCTTTTGGGAAACAGAATGATCTCCCTAGAAAACTACAAAGGATGAAAGCTTCACACGTGGTTAAGAAGCCTAATGAAGCTCAAATACATATATATGTTTTTGTGAATTGTGAAGTAACAACCATGTACATGATACGTTATTTATTCCACAGTTCTTTGAGAAAATTTCACCAAGGTAAGGTTACTAACCTTCAGTAAAAGCAAGCCTCCCATCATGAAGGGGCTGAACACAGTCAAGAAACAATAGACAGAAGCAGGATCAAAACTAGAGAAACATTAAAAAGACATTACATATCTTTGAAATGGTGTTTTCCATTAAAAAAAAAACAGAGCATTTAATTACCCTGTAACACACTGGGGTGTAGATACATTTTTAAACAAGGCTTCCAACTTTATCTTCTCTTGATGAAATATTAAATTAGCAGGGACTGCCAGCCTTACTTTTCTTTATCTACAATTTTTCTGATTGTGTTTTTCAAGGTGCCATGCTGTTGGTGAGTAACCAAGCTCTCTCTGTTCATCCTGTCAATAACTTCTAATAGAATTGAACCAATCTCACAACCAACAAGCTCAAGCTCTTAGGGAAGATGTTACAGAGAATAGAAAAGAAACAAATTGCTATAATTCCACTGATTATTGCTTGCATTCTGCTGCCCTGATTTTGCTAACTGAATTTACATTTAATACATCATCTGTAGGAAGTATTTTTGGTACTCTGTCTCAAACAAAAGAATAAAATTTACCTGTTAATAGAAGCTATGTTTCCAGTGCCAAAAAAAGCAGTCACTATGAAGAAAACCTAGATGTATTTAAGAAAAATACACTAGAGAAATGGCTGCAATAAAATAAAACCAGCATTTGTCCTCCTTCATTCCAATTTACTTTCAAAATCTATCATGAAACCACAAGAAGCTGACCCAGTATTATAGGCTTACAGTGCATTAAGAAATCCAAAGTATTTTCTAGCTCTATCTAAGATTTCACACACGACTGTATCAATTTGAAAAGACACATACTGCCTGGGAAAGGTTTTAGACCCTGACTTGAGGCCCCTGTAAGAAAGCTGCAGCTGGCTTTTTGGGTCCCTGCCTAGCAATATAGGACGATCCCTGGACCACAAACCCAGCTATGCATTCAAACACATCAGCTATGCATTCAAACACATGCATTTGCAGAAAGTAATGACACATGCATGTATTCTGCACACCAAAAGAGAGGGCTTTATTGAGGAACAGACCATGGAAGAGGTAGCTGGCTAGTAAAAAAGACTAAACATTCCTACACTATCCTTCCTATAGATTTTTTTGTCCAAAGATTATGCTGAGTCTACTCATGGCAACACAGGACTCCCATTTTTTCTTTACTTGAGGGAAGTGACTCTGGCAGTATCTGTACAGCTGGAAGTTTTTTGATCAACCATACCTTTTTCATCTAGATACAACACTTGCTGCTACATGAGACCATGAAAGGTATTTTTCTTGCTCCTGAGCTCATTAGAGCCCATTATAGCTCACATGGCTTCAGCTGAAGAATGGTTTTTAATTGTTTTTTTGCATAAAGCAGAGAGTTAGTCAGTGAGGATGGGCTGCTGTTGCCAGAGCTCCCTCTGGTCCTTTTGTTCCCGTTATAGCTCCTGCAGTGGATCATTTAAGTCTCTCCATAAACAATTTGTTACCAACTGTTCAGTGGAATCGCTGGGATACTGCATGCAATATTTTGGAAGGATCAGGTCAGCATAACTGAAGCAATCATGCTTCCCAAGAGTATCACATAATTTCAAGTTTAGTAACACAGCAGTCTAACAGCCTAGCGCAGTTCTGCTGGTTGTGATTTGTAAGAAGAACAGGTCTGCAATAAAACACACAAAAAAACACCAGTAACACATAGGTGTAATCAAAATGCTTAGCATGAGCAATCTGAATCTTTTCCTCGAAAACCAGGCTCTGTGGTTTCTCAGCAGATGCCAGATACTGGGCCCAATATATAGGAGCCGTGGGACAACCTTAAGACACACAGTTCACAGGGTCATAGTGGCAGTATGACTGCCCTAGCAGAAAAGGTTTCTCCTCTGATATCAGTATTTCGAAACATTAAACAGCATCTAAATTTTAAAAAGTCACAGCATGTTTTGAGCAGGTAAAGGAGACTGCAAATTGGTTTTTTTTCAGGAGCTGAGCAAAACACATTCAAGTGTTTTAGATTAAAGTCGTGCTCACTTGTGGGGCAGTGCGCAGAGCGGAAAAGGCCTTGACTCTGTGTAAGCACTGTAGTATCAGATAAGCATTGTTCCCAGCACAAATCCAAAACACAGCCTCTCACTGGCTACTATGAAGAAAATGAACTTTATTCCAGCTATATTCAAGTGTTAAAGGAGTACTATGCTGGAGCTTTAACAAATAAAATTGGACAGCTTGATTTTTTGTTTTGTTAATTTTTAGCACCTGGCAGCAGTAGCTTTACTAAAGTTAGCATATTTTTTGTTAAAATAGCAAATGAAATTGATAAATTTATTGCAAGGTGTCTCAGCTCTTTTAGGTATACTAAAGCAAACACAAACATCCAAGACGCAGCAAATTGTTTTGCCTTCTTTTTTAGCACAACTCGGCCTTCTTAAATTGGTATGTTACACTTCTGCTGCTGAAGGTTCCCAGTGTCCAACAGCACAGTTCCAAATTCCAAAAGCGTGGACTCTGTGAGTGTGACCCACCCTCTCAGACCTGGTTATTTGACAAACTATAAAGACTGTGTTTTCGTAGGAACCAGTATTGAGACAACTCCCTCCCCAGCTACAGTAACTCACTAAATAACACTAAACCCCCCTATATTCTAGACTGGCTCACTTTCTCTCCCATTTTCCCACCCATCATCCTTGCTGCCAAATAACTCTCACTTAATTGCAGTTCCATGATGAAAGAGAAAAATGACAATTTTATCAATGTACAGTATTAAAAAAAGTCAGCTGCAGTATCAGTTACAGGAATGAAACTAACTGCTATGTTAGTGAACAAACAGCTCTTCCCTCCTAAGCCCATGTAATTTCTAACCACAGAAATCACTTGTGATATAAATAATTCTAGGCCAGATTCTGGGAACATGTTTCACTAAGAGCCTGCAGGAACTTTCCTTCTTGTTTCAGCTGCCTACTACCTAACATTTGCTTCCTAACACACAGCCATAGTCTAAAAATGAGAAGAACTTTAATATCACCTATTTCAACTGATTTGCTGAAGGTGAGCAAGTTCCCTCCAGCCAAAATGTAATAAAACAAAACCAAACTGAAAACAGAACTCCTTAGAAGAAAGTTTACCTCAACTGCAATGGTCATAAGTGGGCGAGGAGCCAAATGCTAAAACAGTGCATTTTTTAACTACTTGATAAAAAAGTATAATGTAAAAGACCATTGCCTTTTGAGTGATATGAGTCAAATCATCTTTACCAGCTTCTGTTCCCAGTGAGTACCAGGCTGTAAATTTTGCCTGCAGGTTCTTTTGAAACAAACCCATTTTTTTCCCCTGGAACGCAGCAACCAGCAAAAGGATACAAAGAAAAAGGACCTCCGGACATCATCCAGGTGGAGCTGTCGAAACTGAGTTATATCCATAGCATAGGTGAAGTTGAAAACAGCAAGCTGGAAAGACAGAAGAAATCAATACCAAATATCAACTAATGGACTTTGATAGAGCCACCATATTTTTACTGAAATTAATGAGAAAGAAATCTACTTCCCAATCATCTGTTATTAAAGTATTATAATAAGGACTGCAAACCTTTCCCATGTTTTCATTACACTTTAATGAATTAATGAATCTGCCAGAGAGACTGTACAAGTGAGATGATCAAATGAACAGTGCAGCTTCCGCTGTTATCAACACTAAAAATGAAGTCTATGCCTTAGACTTATAATCATCTTTTTTCATCACCAATATTCCTCCTACACACATACACTTCCACTGCTCACATGAGCATATGGATAAAGATCCTCAGAAATAAAAGACTGCAATTATCCTCATTTGACTTTTTTTGTGAGTGAAAATAGTAAAATACTCTCCCTCTCCTTTACTCAGTTCTCAGCACAATATCACTTGACTCGAAGAGAAATTATCTTCATGGAATTTAAGAGGTCAATGAACTCCTTTTCATTGGGAAAAAAAAATCAAGTAATAGACATTCAACACTGATAACATTTTAATTTAAAATAATCTCTCATCATCATAGAATTGAGCTGGATTCTCTAATACAAGATTTACTTTGCAGCATATATTAACAGGCATTCTAGGGATGATATTTTCTAATGCAAAAATGGGAAGCAGGGGTAAGCATTATTGTTCCTTTTACTTGAAACCAAAAGTTTCAAGTGAATGTTGACATACAGGGAGTGACAACATAAAACATAATTATAGCCTACCTATATTCTTTTCATTTGCATTTGATTAATAAAGTGTTCATCACTGTTTAATACTACTTGAAATAGAATTTTATTTTACCACAAAGAGAACAGCAGACTAACATCAGACAGGCAAGCATTACAGATGCCGTGTTACAAGATGCAAAAGACAGAGTGGATCCTAGAGTGGAAGAGAAACTGCATCCCACAGATACTAAACACATTCAGTTGCAATCAGGGCATCATGCTAAGTATAATTTTTACATTCAGATACCATCTTGATTGCTTAAGATGCTACAAAACACACTCACACAAATTATCATAAGTAAATGCACCATAAATAAAAAGTGAGTCCTGTTTTTATTTCTGTTTTTTAGCCTTGAATTAGTAAAGCCTGCTCTCTCTTAAGTTTTGAAACTGTCTTCCTTGTAGGAGCACCACAAAACCACAGTATGTCAGGTTCGGCCTGATGATTGCCTTGGCTCAGGTTTCAACTTCCAGGACTTTTCCCTAATTATTATGAGCTGCAAAAGGAAGGAAAGATGTGTTCCAACACTTCTCTTCAAGTGACTCTGGCCACTCCCATGCATCTGTACCCAGGAGGGCTCATTCGGGAGAAGCCAAGGGAGAGCCCTGGTGCACACCCACCTGGGTTCCAAGGACCCAAACCACTGTAACCAGCACTTGGAATCTGACCAAAACAGCGGCACAGCCTCAATTTGCTCAATCCTAGACCTAACCTAAGAGCTAAGTTGCAATGTGAGCAGCATGGCCTTTGCAAATTGTTGGCAATACATTAAATTTTACGGTGGAAGAAGTTGTGTTGATTACAAAATTCACTCTTCTCCTCCAGGCAAATCTGAGAAGGTGCTAGCTCCAAGTTAGCCTCCAGCTCCTTGTCAGTCTAAACAGAAATAAGTCTCTGTTCTTGAACAAAGAGAGGACAAAGTCAAATTAAGATTTCTAATATTTCCTATGGGTCTTTTCAGAAATCAAATTATTTCTTTTCAGCATCTCACTCGTGAGTCTGTGATCAAACCAAAAGTACAGTGACATTGTACTTGCTCTGAGGAGTTACTGTACCTCATGCTGAATTATCACTACACCTGACAGAAAGACCTCTGTAGCCTACAGACCATACCACTATCTCTTACTAAGTCAAAGTGTCTTCCTGCATTCCTAGAAATGGCTCTGATGGGCAATATCTTCAATAACATGAATTACAAATCTATCTTACAAGGCCGCGCTCCTAGTTTATGAAACAGTTGATATTGGCTTCCCAAACTGAAAAAACAAAGCAAACCGTTTCTCTCTAAAAAACACCCAGAATACTTACTACATCCTCAAAAAAAAAAAAAAAAAAAAAAAAATCTGTTAATTAACGTGATATATCTATCAAGAGCTGTTACCTTTGGTTTGAGTGAAAGACCATAGTGCTGCAATGCTTCTTGCTCCATATTTATCCAGACAAACATCAAACCAAACAGTACCAGTGGAAAGAGAGCTTCATATCTGAAAAGTAATAATTATAGTAAGTGCAGTCACTGGCAACCAATTAACACCAAATGCTGACATGTTTCTTTTCCTTTTTCTTCACACAAAGGCCATACCAAGACCTAGTGGCATTCTCCCTCTTCTGTCCCCATTTCTGAGTATCCACAGTTGGTTGGTTGAATTCTAAAGCCATAAAATAGTTAAATGGCAAAAGTAGGAGACACAGAGTTTGCTTCAGCTTTGTCAAGTTTTGCATGTTTTTGTTTAATGGTTGCCACAATGTTGGATGACTGCCTTTCTTAATTTTAACAAAACTGGAATAAAGTTAAAAGAAAGAGGAAAAAAAGAACCATATTTGACATTCATTTTCTGCAAAATGGAAAATTTTTTAATGAGAGCAACTTGGAACTGAGGGGTTACAGTCCAACTTAATCAGCAACTAGAGATTGTGTCTCTTTAGGACCTAATCAGACAAACTCGTTATGTTGATCTCAGTTTGGCTCTAAGGAAACAGTCATCTATAATAAAAGGCCATTACATTTCACTTCAGTGAAGTGTTCTTTCCTTCACTGTATTCCAATCCTTCACAACAGCAGCATCAAGTCACACTCTTCCTGTGGCCACTAAGCTGTTCTAGCTACACCCCCAATCTCTGAGTACTTCTGGTTCCTACAGCACTCAAATTCCAAAGTATGAATGTACTTATGTGAGAGATTAAGACCCCAAGATCACATAAGACGGGAACATTGAAATTGGATAATATTCAGTTTCTCCAGTTGCACTTCATGGTACCTCCCAGGTTTTTTTCTTTCAGGACAAAATTATAATACTGACACTGACTGTAATACTGATACTGAGAAGATTGTAAATGTTTCCCTTTTTATTTTTTCCTTCTTAGACACACACCTGTTTGTCTAAAACATAAGGAAATCATTACAGTTAATCTTGGTATTGTTTCCACTGGGCTACAAAACAGTTTCAAACTGGAATAAAAATTCTGAATAGACATTTCCACTTCAATTATCAGAATGACAGGCAGCTAAACACGAAGACAAAACAGTTGTGTTGTCAGTAATATAAACACTACAACCCTTAGAATGGTCTACACTTGCCTACAGATTAAATTACTTCAAGCAAGTCAGTGACAAGTGGTTGTATGCAGCCATGCTCTTCAGCTGGCTTCAGTATTTCCACTTAGCTACCCCTAGAGAGGTGCTGCAATTACCCAGGCAATGTGCTGGGTTATCAGTACGTGGTATAAGAGTGCAATGAGGAGAGAAACACTGGACACCTTTGGCACCAGTGCCTTGAGTTTTGTTTTCTTTTCTAAGAATTGTTCCAAAATTTTTTGGTCTATTTGGACATTATAGGAAGACAGCAGAGAGCTGTCAGCATTTACATGGTCTGGCAAAGGGCCAAAATACAAAGAGGGAGATTGCCAGCCTCAGAGAGAACAACACTCATGCTTTACCCAGTAGCCAGCACAGGCTAAGAAAGTTGAGTGTAAGAATGTGTGTGCAGTCAGGAGTAACATTAGGATCAAAATCTTAATGGGGAAGTGGGAGGGGGACAGAAGATAAAAAAAAAAAGAGATGCTTCAACTAAAATGAGAGTATCCACAGGAGGCAGCTATTACAAAATGTCTACTGCAAGATGTTTTATTCCACTTAATTTTCCAGTGTAATTAAATCCAGAGGATAAGTGGGAGGGGAGGCGGAAAGAACAGTTCCTATACTCCCCATTAATTATGCTCTTAAAAGCTACCAAGTCTGAAAAAAAAAAGGGTTGGCTGACATAGTGTTTTCTTCATTTAAAACATCAGAGGAGTCGACTTTTATCCAAAAAGAAGCAAGGTCTAGTCTTTATGGACAACAACATCCCTTTGAAAAAAAATTACTTCCACACAAATCTCTCAGAATAAAATTTTCCCTCATTTTAGGACTACCTGTTTCCTGGCATACATCATTTAAGCCATAACTAGACACCAGTGCTGAGCAGCTGGGAGAGCAGCTATTTCCTTTTGTCTGTGAGCAGAAAAGCACACATCAAAACAACAAAGGGCATAAACTAAACGAGATTTTCTTATTTTAGTGCAAGATTGTTTGAACATACACCCTTCCAGCCACTGCTTTGTCTAGTTGAAAGGAATGTCAACAAACTAGTGTTTATAATACAAGGAGGAACCTGAAAGTTCCCCTGAAATTTTATTTAGAAAACTGAAGAGGGAGATAAATGCTGGAAGCACCTGTTACACCTTTAACAGAAATGTGCACGAGATGAAGCAGTTTTACATACAGCCCTGGATTTTCATATATAAAACCAAATCAAACAGAGTAAGAAAGATGTACCCTGTGCTGAGGAGTAGGTAGATGGACATCAAGGAGAGCAATATGCTGAACAGTCTCTGAAAGAGAAACGTGGGGCTCAGTAGCAGCAACGCTGGAGAAGAAACTGCAATAACAAGAAGAGATCCATCAATCACAACTTGCAAAACATTTCATCCTCAGTAACATGATAACTTTCCTTGAATCTTGACATTTTATGTACAGAAATTCAATACAGATCATATATGACCCTCTATTTTCAGAAGATACTCTTGCTAAAGAAAATCCAATGTTTTGAATGTTTCACCTTTATCTAAAGTAATTTCAGTTCTCTATCATTTTAATTCCCTGTCTTTCTACATCACAGCCCTTATAATTTCTCATGAATTGATGTTAATACATCCTTAAGATGATGCAGAAGCACAACCTTACAACCCAGTCAAACTTGAGACTCTTAGAACCACTTACCGTGGCCCTGAGGACCTCTGGCAGCTCAAAGACTGCTGTGACAAAGCAACGGCTGCACTGGATTAGAACCACAGAAAGGTTTGGGTTGGAAGGGACCTTAAAGATCACCTAGCTCCAACCCCCCTGACATAGGCAGGGACACCTTCCACTAGACCAGGTTACTCAGAGCCCCATCCAACCTGGCCTTCTATCCTTTGTAATTACATTAGGAATTGGGCTACTGCAAAAGAGAGTAAAGAGTAAGAAAAACAGGAAAGATGGCCAGCACTTGAAGAAGGGAAAAGGAGAAGGAAACACATTGCTGTGATTTAATCTTTAAACCCGAATTTTTTCCTTAATATGAAAATTGCACGTTTATAAAAAAGTATACTGACAACATTCATGTGATTTTTCATTGCAGTATAGTAACTTCACATTACTGAATCATTCAAAGGCTGCAACAACAGTAAGTCAAAATTAATAATCACTCTAAGGATCACAAAACTATAGCATATGGAAAGTACTTCCTTGTGATTATCACTATTGTATGCATTAGTGTTTATAGTAAACATATCAATGAAAGAGAGGTGAGGAGGTTTCTAAGTCCTGTGGATCAGTATGTTTTATTTCCTGGCTTTCAGCCTTGGCCACTGCTAGAATTACAGATAAGTGACTTCAAGGGTGCTCCAGAAGGCCCAGTTCAAGGAGGAACTCCAGGGACCTCATGAAAATCAGAACACCTAGAAAAAAATGCAGCACAGCAACTGGCCTCTGTGAATGACACTCGACATATCAGATGTGTTTCACTCCGAGTGCAATTATAGATGAGAACAGATGAGTGGCTGGTAGGTGATAATTAGTCTCTCTCTTCCATCTCTGATATGATACATCAGATATTAATCATAAAAAGACCTGCAGATTTCTGGCTGCCCCATACAAGTTTCTGAATACAGTTGTGACACCAAATTCCTCAAATCTGCCAAGTTGCTATGATAAATTTCCACAGACGAAAATTATAAGACATAATATACGTTCATTTAGGAATATCTTCTAATATTAAGATGGTTCTGAAGAACATGGGAAGCAGTTGAATTAACATTACACCTCCTGGTTTTACCTCTGTGTTTGTAGTTAAATACACTGCATGAACCTTACAGTGTAACAGCTAAAGCCAGTTGGACACAGGCCTGCAGGAACTCAACCATCACTAATTCACTTGCCTGGTCACCCAAACACCAGTCTTTCTCAAAAAAAAAAAAAAAAAAAAAAAAAAAAAAAAAAAATTTGGGTCAAAGTTAAAATTTAAACAGTTAGGCTTCATATTAATCAGGATAAATAGTTGGAAAGGGGGAAAAATCCCTTGAAAACTTCAGAAGTATTATTATCATCCTGACACAATAATAAATCAGTGTTATTATGAACAAATACTGGTAAGTGTGTGTTTCTGGTTCTATAAATACACAAAGACATTCAAAATGAGAGTTCAGTAAGTAAGAGTGCCATTCTTCCACAACTAAGCAAAAAGATGAAGAGGAGTTGGACCACCTTCCCATCAGCCTTGGAAAAGCTACAGTAGAGTTCGGTACCTTAATTCTTATGGTGTCCCATTTGTGGTACACAGTGGCAACACAGCAGGTGCTAGCTGTGGTTATGGTAATGACAAGGTATTTCTCTCCAAGAGGAATATCGAGGACATGTTGGATGCCTCAGTGTTTTACCTGCTTAATTCTGTGTTTAATTATGGAGAGCAATTACAGCAAGTACACAAAGCTCCTACCTTATATATCATATTCACTTAGAATGATTACTTCCAGTCTGAAAGGTGTTGCTAAAATATTCAATACCACTGTGGCAGCAAGTAGACATTTTGAGTACCTACAGTTTACTTCACTGTTAGCTTTATTTTTATCATCACCCACAACAAAGAGAATTTCTAATATACTTTTTTCTCATAACTCTAAACCTCTCTGACTGCCTGAATCATCTCTTAGATGAAAAATGTTTCTCTTTCATCCTTATAAAGGAGAGAAATATAACCTTTACACTCAATTCCTGCTCCAGTAAGCCAAGCAGGACTTCATCGATTTCATTGACTTTACAACTGCAAGAAATTCATCCACACAGAGATCCCCATTTAGCTTAGCAGGTTACAAAGAGTTAGGGGAGCATGATGGAAAGGAAAATGCTCCAAAGAAAACTACATTACTAAGAAAGCATTGCTCACACACACACTGATCACAATCAGTGAACTTAATCTTGAATCCATTTGCTCCAACAGAAGCAGGATTGCTAAAACTGACAAGATCTACTTAAAACAATGTCACCAGTACAGGAATGTACAAGGACAATCAGCAAGTAGGTAACATGGGCCACAGTTCTTTTATTAAGCTATGTTAAAACTCCTGATCTTGATTTGTAGCAAAGAGCTGCTGTCAAACTTTGCATGCAATATGTTTAGCTCTAAAACAAATCCCACATTTCGGATCACTCAGGGGTAAATAATGCTTAACATTTTCTAGTGGAGCCCTATAGAAATTATTTTATAGCTGAAATATGAAAGGTATTGCTTCACTGTATTCCAGAACTCCAGTAACAATTCCATTGACTCTGTGTAATCACAGAGATTTTTGAATGGTGAAAAATTCAGCGACTTGTAAATTGCTTTTTTCTTTAATAATTACATTCTAAAAGACATCAAACATATGCTATCATCATTATTTCACAGGTATTTTTCACAACAGCTCTCAAAAGCACTTGCACACTCCCAAGGTCTCTGCCACCAGCTGCAGCTTCAACTTTACATTGAATTACAGCAAGAACCTCAGGTCATTTCCCTATATTCAACTGGATTGCTTTCAGAACATCTCAGATCACCCATATCTGGCTCCAAGTGAAACAAAAAGAGAATTTATGCCATTATATCCCTAAAACGGGTCTTCAAAATATTCAGAACACTAAAAATAAAAGATAAAGCTACTTGTAAATCAAAGGTATTTGCATTTTATCACAAACTTACTAAAGAATAATATTTTAGAAGACTAACACAATTCTCAAAAAAACTCACTTCGGAAAGCAAACATACCAAAGAACTACCAGCAGTCAGATAAAAGAAAGTAAAATGATAATGAAAAAGTGACATCATCCCACCAACACCAGACTCTACAAATTGCCAGCATAAAAGCTTGAGAGGAAAGATTTTCTTACCTAGAATCATCCAGCTAATAATTTGATTCATTATAGGCAATCCCTGTTTGTTCTTAAGACTGTTATGGGTACTGCTCACAACATATGTTGAAAGTGCAACATTGAACATCTAGAAAGAAGAAATCAGACAATGAAACACAAAATTAATGTATGGAGCTCTGCCATCCCATACTAAATATGTAAATACGCTTTAGAGTTGCATGAACACCTCATCTGAATCACCATGAGAAGTCAAATACATAGTGTCAAAAATGTATAACTTTTTCTAATTTACAATTACTGGCTTTTAAAAAGTCCTCCTAGATTACTTTTTCTTAGGATTCTTATTATTCATTTGTGCTATTTTAAAATAGCATACACAAGTGACCTGGATCACTGATTTGACATGATAAGCTCTTTGTCAAGCATAACTATTTGAACACTCATGCAAACCAAAGAAAACCCACACCCCCAGTCCTTCAAGGCACACTTGTCCTCAAACAGCAGCCACGAACAACAAGAGCCTTTGGCTTTGCTGAAGAATCGATTACAGGGTGAAGGGGAAGGCTCCTGTAAGAAGAGAAGCAGCAGCAGAACTAATTGGAGGTGGCTTTTAAGAGATGGAAAGAAGTTGTTGGGTTTTTCCCCCCAATTAAACTGACTGAACCACCTCAAGCAGAGCCCTCTGCCTTGGAGAAGCAGAGGAGCTGGAGAGGTTTTTTTTTTTTCTTTGACTAATTCAAGAGACACTATTCAGTCAAGTATGTGCAAAAAACCTTAGGAAAATTACCCCATGAGTCAGTTATTTTTGAAAGGTGACAATTATCAAAGAAAATGCTTGAGCCAAGTTTTCAATTACTGCTATTTATTCACAACTCTGCAGTTCCACTAAAAGGCAAATCAAGCATGCACAGTACTTTGCAAACATGTGCTTTAAAACTGCATTACAAGATGTAATTGCTGTTGTGGCTTTTTCAGTGCACAGCAACTACACCGTTCACATCCATCACTTTTTACCATATGAATAGCTGCTATTTCCCTGCTAGACTGCAGTGATACCTAGTGGGATCAGCCCAGAGGATACATTTAGCATCAGCATTCTTTTTTGGCAAGTTTCACAGGTGCTTAGTATCTGCTGCTTCTATTTAATTTCAAGCCACAAGAACACATACCTCGTATTTCTCTGTGACATCAATAACAGAGGTCAAAACATTAGGCATCCAAAAGCTCAAGGAACTGGACCCTTTAGACCTCTGATGTTTATTTTGGGTGCTTTTGCTGTATTCAGGCCAGATCTCTCACCTTTGATACATCTTATCAAGTTCTTTTTAGTGTCATGAGCTTTGGTAACTCCTCTGATATCCCCTAGACACTGGTGAAGTCATTTGCACTGACTTTTTGTCACCCTCTATAATATATCCTGTGCCTTGGAAGACTTGTGATGACCTGGGAACATTAGTAAGCACAGTGTACTGCTGCTAGATCTAAGCCAGAGCCCAGGGAAAGGCTCAGCATGTGCTTTTGAGAATCTATGTTCCCAGTTTAAGTAACATTCTAACTGCTCTTGGCTTCCACCATCTCCAGGACTGCAGAACTGAGCAGAAGAAACTTGGAGATGCAGAGAGATGTCTCCACCTAAGAACCTGTTTGCCTTCGTCCTTCACAACCTCCTCGGACGTTCAGAGGTAAATCTTGAACACCTTAAGAGCAGCTCTCAGACACACATACCTGTAGGTCACAGCTAGAAAGAAGAAACCAAGGGTGACACCTGCAGTCCCAACACTGCCAGCAGCTCAGGCTGGGAGCTCTCCTAAGCAGCGAACATCATAACAACCCATAGGGAGAATGGCAGGAGAACCAGCGTCATCGGCTGGGCACAAGGCTGGTTGAGAACACCTTTCCTGTCCCCTGGTTCCACCAGCATGACACAGACTCCTACTGTTTACTTCTCCTATTTAAAAAATGTGTAGATGTTGCACTTAGGGATATGAAGTAGTGGTGGTTTTGGCAGTGTTAGGTAGATGGCTGGACTTGATCTTACAGGTCTTTTCCAACCAACATTATTCTATGACTCTAATTTAGAGGAGGAAACAATAAACTGACCACCTTGGACCCACATGAAGTCCAAGCCTCCTGGGAATAATAACTTGGTCCAACATTATCAACCTATGAAAACAGCATGCTTTCAGTCATGCAGTAAAAAGTGGACAACACTTATGAAACCGATGGCAAAAAGAAACTGGTGCTCTCTCCAGCAGCTGATGGATTATGAATTACTCCTCTTTTCATCATTACTGAAGCCTTAATGACCACTCAGATATCATAGAATCAAAGAATTGTTTACGTTGGCTTAGGTTTAACTCATCAGTAACCCCAAACATTAAGTAACAATGTTCTCAGAGGAAAGCACAACCTTTGATGACTGCCTCCAAAGACCACTTATGGGGGACCTGCAAAACCTACTTTTAAGAAATCCCTTGTCAGATGCAGAGCAGGAACCTGACTGAGTGTGCTTATCTATTTGAATGTCAGTGGCCTGATCACCATTTGTCACTGCAAAATAGGTACTTTCCCCTGACTAAGGGATTCATCTCACCTTTAAAATTGTCTGGGAGTTTTAAATCAAAACACAGGATTTCAAAACGCTCTCAATGAGCATTTATGAAGATTACTCCTTCCTGTTCCCACTGAAAAGTCCAACTCAAAGGAAAATACAAAAGGAGAACTAGGGAATTCTGTTGCCCAGAAATAATAGTATTCTGACAAGCATTTTCCATTTGTATTCCTGTACATGTCAAAGCAACTAAATGCAATCTTACCTCAAAACAAGTTATTTATTTAGAAACACATATAATGCCTCTGTAATGTCCTTTTCTCCCTCTACATCTGAATAATCTCACCTCCCAATCCCTTCCTTATCCAGAATGTGAACGGTGAGTCCCATATTTTCCATTTCCAATTAAGGTACCAAAACAAAAATCTAATAGAGACCAGTAATTAGATGTCATTATTGTAAAATATCTTCTGATTAAGGGGTAATTTGAGGAACTTGAAGATCTTCTTAAAAGTTGGGAGAAAAATGAAGATGTTACTTCCTGAATGAGCAGGCAGAACATTTTCATCTAATTAAGTATCACTCTGTGAGTGAATTTCCTGATTCTCTAAGTTTGTTCAAAAGTCTGGCATTACTTTTTTAATACAGAACTGTTTCTTCATCATCATCCTAAAATGCTGCAGCAGTTGTGTGGTGAGCTGATGTTGGCCAGCTGCCTACTGAGCTGCTCCCTCACTCCTCCACCCAGTGCAAGTTTTTTTCAGGCATTCCAGCAAGAAATCCATTGCTGAGTGTATATTGGAAATCTATGTTCTAAATGCTTAGGAAAGGAACTGACACCTCTTTTCCACATGTAAGTTGGAAAAATTAAGGTACATCACCACCACATTTTACATGCATTCACGCTCAAGTAAAGCCATTTTAAGCATTCATTACTCTTTCCCCTCCTCCTTTCAACGAGTTTGAGTTCCATACCTAAATCACTGATATAATGAGTGCATTGCTTTGCTCAGCAAGAAACTCCAGCACACACTAAATCATAACCAAAAAAGCTGGTCCTGAAATAAAACTATTACCTTGTAAAAAGTTGAGGGAAAAAAAAATACAAGAAAAAGAAGAGGACAGCAGACATGCAAGCTATTATCAGAATCTTAAAGCTTTCTAGAACTTAATTAGCTCCTAGTATGAGGAAAACCTACCTATTTCACGAAGCTATAATTCACCTGAAAGAAGACTTAACCAACAGAAAACCAGCTCAGTATCAGTCTCACATTATTTTCTACAGCCAGAAACTGGAACTGTTTCAGGCTAGTTCAGCCTCCTGAACCAGCAAGCCTGTCCTTAGCGTGCACATGCAACTACTGCAAAGGTCACTGGAAGTGATGTACACAGACCAAAGGCAGGACATCAGAATGTATATGCACATCTATATATCAATCAGTATAATTATGCACAGGATGGGCTTTCGGGAACACAGCATGATGATGTTTAAATATGTGCACATGGTCCTCTTAAAATAGCCAAGGGGAAAACTCTTAGGAACAAGCATTTTCTTCTTGAAAATTGTGGCCTCAGTAGAAATATCTTCTTGGAAAGTAAGTAAAAATCTGCACGTAAAAACCCTCTAACATTCAGAATTACTGAAAAGTAACAACTGACCTGATAAAAATATACTTTCAGATCTTCATTATCTCTGTAATTATTTTCACTTTTACAAAGAGATGCCAACGAGAAGCAAGAGATCAGGAGGGTCAGCAAACCAGCTGCTATTCTGCAAAAACAAAAGAACAATAAAATCCCAGGAAATACAATCAAAAGTCTTCCTTTTGCTGTTGTATGCTGTATTGTTGCATTGTTGACCAGATTCAACCGCAGAGGTACTTTGGCTTTCCTAACCTATCCTGCATACTCAGACAGTGTCTCCACATTCCTCCTGGATCATCTGACCCTGCTTTCACCCTTATGTTTCCTTTTTATGACTGAGATGAGTCAGGAGCTCCCTGCTCCTACTATACAAGTTTTATTAATGCACTGAGAAGCCTTGACTTGACAGATAGTGCCACTGCTCAAGAACAGAAGCACCTATTTCCCACTGGCATTCTGATTTTTCCTTCTTTGATCTTCTCCCCCAGCATCAAGTTATCTTCAACATCCTGAAGTATCAGATATACATATACTTTTAATTGCTGCTTCAAACTTTTCCAGCTTCAGAACTCCCTTGAAAAGTTGCAGACAAACACAGTGTTTCGAAAGTACAATGTTTCATCAGAAGAATAAATAGAAAGATGTACAGCCTGGGTAGGGTGAATATAAAGAACTGTCAGAGAGGAAGATGTGAAGGTACTTTAATTCTATTTTGATTTCTAAGCTGTGCACATACGTTCTAAAGAATAGAAAAACCTCAGTTTGGACCAGCAGAAATACATACAAGTGTATACGCATACATGTGTACAGCTGAGAGGCTGTAATATAGTCAAAGTAAATCTGTGCTGAATATTTCTAATGTGCCCAAAGATCGAGACTAAGAAGGGTTTTCAACAAAGAGATTTAAAACACAGTGGAAAATATTGAGGCAGAATGTCAATAACCTTGGAAATATCTGGGCTCATAATTCTACCTGCAATCACATATTACTGCTGAAATCCCCTATTTCACCGAGGATCAGGCACCCTGGCTCTGCTGAGGCATGGTATCTTCTGCCAGACCGCAGGAGCCATTGCAGTCTAGGGTAAATTCACTCTGCAATGAGACCACAAGCCTAACCCCTCAGGCCAACCTCCTGGATTGCATCCAGATACAAGAGAATGCTCCTCTGACCAAAGAGTGGCTCACAAAAGGAGAGGGACAGATAACAATGATGTACTAGAAAAACAATGCAAATCAACAACTGTAGAAAATCAGACAAGCAATACCAGAAAGGAAGACTCAGGACAGAGAAGCAGAAATGGAAAGAGACAAAGAAGATACTAAGGAAGAAGAGAGCTCTGCCTGTCCTGTTCACTTATTTCCCTGAATATCTCATTAGGTACAGAGTGCTATTCAAAGACAGATAATTCAAAATTAGATGGACAAATTCTGAAAGACATTGTCAAAAGTATATTGCTTTTGACTAAACTCTTATTCACATATGATAGTGCTATTTACCATATTTCCACCCCACTGAAGCTTCTGTAATGATCACCTTTATTTCCATGTAAAATGTGCAAATTTTTGTACTGTGAGAAATGTTCCCTTGACAACAAATTACAGAATAACACAAAGACCAAATGGATGTGGCAAAAGAATTAAAAGTCTATTCTCATTCTCATTAGTGAATAACTGGGGTCTCTATAATCATGTTATTTAAATTCTGAATTTCAACTCCTGTCTCACCCAGCTTTCAATTATAAATTCCTCACACATACCAAAGGCAGCCTAAATTTTGAATCAAAGAGGGAATAAAAAATTTAAAGAACAAGATGAGATTCTTACACCAGAGGAATGTTTGGGTCTCTTCCTACAACAGGCATTAATGGAAATATTGCTAGGAGCACACACAGGAGAGTCCAGATCAATGCTTTTGTCTAAAAGAAAAAAGAGGTCATGTGAACAGACAATTGTGTCATCATAAAGAAATACTTCAGTGAACTACTAACAGCTACTAGCATCTCCCATGAGCAAAGATCCTCAGGAGTACAATTAGCTTTAAAAAAACCCAAGAAACAGGGTCATTGATATTACAGCACTTCAATTTCATATAGAAAAGAATTTCATTTACATAGCTGTCAAAACCCTGTCACAGAAAATTATAATTAAAGCTAAGTTTACATTTGCAAGCACTTTCTCAAAGCATGGCCTTCACACACATTGCAGGCACCAGAAATCTGACAACTGACCTCATAGAAGGAAGACGAAAAACTAATATCCTCAAGGTTGCAACAATTAATTAATCAGCATTGAGAGAGAATACTCTGAGAACACAGTAACATTATCCAGTCTTTGAATGTATGTGCCATTTGATTTAGCCACCATAATTATCTAAGTAGCTCTCTAAATTCTTTGCTAGGAGGAAAAAAACAACCCTATCCCAGGTGTTTTATTTAACTGAACACATTAAGAGCTGTATCATTTAAAGTTTTCAAGCTCAAGTCAAATTCATATTCCTGAGAGGAAATTTCAGTGCTACAAAACATCATCTGTGCATACCCAGCTTTAAGACAAGTTACTTGATTACTCAACTGGAACAAAAACTTGTAAATAAACAAGTACAAGCCTCCATCTTGAGAGTTCTTGGAGAGCAAGACTTAGCAATTTGATTCCTTTTCTTTATCCCAGAACCCTAGGTTTTAGGTATCCCCTGAAATAAGAGATATTGGAATCAATTAACGGAAGAAATATCTCTTAAATTAAATATCATGCCACTTCATACCCACATCTATGAAAGGGAAGTATTTTTCCAGGGAAAAACAGTACAGAAAGCTGCCTCTGAGGAACAGTGCACCCCAGCTGATTGCAGACACTAATGAATTGACAACTGTCTTTCAGTTATCTTCAATATTTTTTCTAATAAATTATCATATTAGTTAAAGAATGACACTTTCACCAATTGTACATGTCAACACTACAGTCACTGCGACAGTTTGATAAATGATGTGCATTTCATATGATTCCATCAAGCATTTTTAGTCATTAACAACAGAAAACTGATACTTAACTCACAGCTACCCCAAAACTCTTAAGCACACTTATTACTTATGTTGCATAACAGATCTATCCAGATCATACTAAATTCCTTTGCTTTGCTACATGCTGCTTGTGACACAGACTGGAAAAAAGCATAACTGGGTAAGAATCTAAAGCAGCATTCCAAAGCATCCCAACATCCTGACATGTAATCCAGCTGTTCACCATTTAAAACACTCAGCAGAGAAATACAATACCTTAGCTTGAATCCACAGCTGTGTGATCACTGGCCAGCCAGCAAAGACAAGAAGACCAACAGTAAGTGCAGAGCGGTAGAAAAAGCTGAAGACCTAATTAAAAAAAAAATCCAAGAGAGAAATGAAAATCAGACACATTAATTCCTCAAAGAGGTAGAATGCTAGCAATGAGATATCCTGTTGATGCATATGGATAAAATACTTACTAGTATTTCAATTGCCAGTATACAAACCAAGAGGAATCCTATAGATTGACCAATATGAAGTGATGAAACATTTGTGGCAAGGTCTTGAATAACAGGAATTCTGTTCAAAATGATGGAAACAAGATAACATTTATTTTAAAAAACCCACCAGAAATAACATGGGATTTTACCTTTACAGGCAAGGATGGAGGCAGAGCACAAAAAAGATTACAGGTATTGCTGGTCCCGCCCAAACCCCATGGGTGATAGCCAGATGATCCTTCTGCCCAGTTTTACTTGATAAAAAATCTACAATAAAACCCTCCAGCTTTTTTCCTCCCGTATTTGGCACATCTTTGCTAGAGTTTGGACAAGCTTCAGATTATTCACTACCCAAATTGACTCTGAGTATATGAATATTTTTGGTTATGTTGTGCTTAACGTCTGTCATAACTGATGAAACATTCAGAAGCTTTAGAGAGAGAAAAACCTTCCCTGTTAGCTTTTCCTGTGCTTTATGAGACAGCTCATTATCTAACTGCAGTTGGTCTCATTTTCTCTGAATAATACTGAATTGGTATCTACAAATTGCTAGTAGATTAGGAAAGTAAAAGGAACAGAAGATAACTAGTATTTTTGGGCCTGGAGTAAAAGGAGACCCAAAGAAGACAAATTTATTTCAATATGGGAGCACATTCCTCAACATGACTAGCATGTGTTCTCCAAAAGTAGCTGGTGTTCAGCAGAGTTGACACTTTGCAGGATCATTTTGCAAAATAAGTCAGCTGCTACAGGTATTTGCCCAAGATTTTAGCACTCTTTTGCAACAGCTACGAGAGTACTAAAAACATTTTGTCATGGAAATAATTTAATTTATTTTTGCTAATATAAAAGATCTCTTCAAGAATTGGCAGCTGTATCAGTCAGTGTGGACACTACTCATTATGTCAACTGAAATATAAACCAGAGCCCTTTGGAATGTCTCAAGAAACACTTCAGGAAGCTGAATAGAATTGTATCTAACTTTTTCTCCAAAATTTATGGGAAAAATGTAATTCTCTACAAAAAGGAAGTCTAGACCTCATCTTATAAAACAGTAGTAATAAATTGCCTTCTTTACTTACTCTCTCACAACTGCATACCATACTGGCACTGGCAAGAGACAGTATATATAGTATGTCCAAGGACATGTTTGAATCAACAGGAAGAAAGCTATTATCATTCCAGCAGAAACAAAACCGTAGAAGAGAACAGCAGATTTCTGAAAAACAAATGTTCGGACAAACATTCTTGAAACAGCAATAAAATGTTATAAACTACATACTATTTTCCATTTGTTAGTTACACAATAAAACAAATGCTATTTTAACACAGCCACACAAGCTGCCATATGTCTCTACACAACTCTAGACAGAGCTGTAAGCCAAATTAAAAAAAACAACAGTAGGATTTGAAGATCTAATTCTAAATATGTCTCTTCATAAGGTCCTGCAGTAAAACCTGCATGGGAAAGCCATACTTGTACAATCTGGAGGCTCAATATATGCAATGCTATTTATGTTCAATTGATACTTGAAATCCATTTGAAGTCGGAAATGCTAAGGGTTTTGGGAAAAAGAACCCTCAAATTTAGATTCTAAAAACAGAATATAACCTACTGAGTTCAAGTTCATAGCCTTACAGTCAAAGCATTTAATGAAAATTCCATCAGCATATTTCCTCCTTCTGCTTGAGCCATTTGTAAGAGAACTAATTAAATTAAAATATTAAGCGTTAACTCCTACCACAAAAAAACCACAACTATTCAGGATCCAGAAAGAGCTGCAAAAGGAGGCTTGTGACCAACCTTGCACAGGAGAAACTGCTTTATCAAAGAACCCACAATCTCAAAACACAACAGAAGAGTAGTGTTGCACAGCACTAAAAGGTAGCATAGCTACAACTGTTATTATATTGAATCTTAACCTACAGCTCCTGCTTGGGGCTTTTCTTAGAAAAAAAAAA
Source organism: Acanthornis magna (assembly GCA_036785705.1). Classification (NCBI taxonomy): domain Eukaryota; kingdom Metazoa; phylum Chordata; class Aves; order Passeriformes; family Acanthizidae; genus Acanthornis; species Acanthornis magna. The sequence continues at coordinate 13,677,979 of JAWUZG010000025.1, forward strand.
ATAGATATGGTATTAGAAAGTTATGTACTCAAAGAAACATGTTCTCAGACCAAGAGCACTCTTAAGGAGAAACATCAAAGAGAGAAGGAAAATTTTAAAATGGGTTATCTCAGATAGGCAGGTCAGTCCTTAATCACCAGATTGCAGCAATTTCTTGTTTGTGCAAAGAGAAGCCTCAAACAGTCACTCTGCATCTGCCTTTTATCTGGTCATTGAACTATTCTTCCTTATTCAGGGACATTCAGATATCAGAAGAATTACTGGTAAGGGAAGATTATGTACAAGATTTAAATAAACAATTTTATCTGTATGTATTACAACTTGACATAGCAAAGGCAGCTTTAGTGTAGGTAATGACAAGACACTGTTTTCATCTGCACAAATGGTAGTGTTTTGAAAGAGGTAGACAGACACACAACTACGTTAAATATGCTGAGAAGAAAAGACAATCAGCTAGCAGTTCACCTAGATGGATTAACATCTCTTCTGGCTCCCCCTCCCTGTAACTGATGCACAACTGCCTTGATCTAAACTGACAGCAAATACAAGTTGTAAATTATTTTTTAAATGGAATTTTTGCTAAGATATGCCATTAGACTAAGAAAAGATATGTCATATAGAAAGCTGACCTAGGGCAATTCTGCTTTATTAGTTTTAAATTTTACATTTGCTGACATATAGACAGAATGAATATGTATATATATGATATACACACAATAGAATTTATCACTGAATGAGTAAACACATACAATCAACGTTTGATTCCATATAGTGACAAAAATATTATAGAGTCCAATATAATCAATCATGCACTGAAAATGGAAACCACATTTGCATTTCTGTGAATGTTTAAAATAGATTAAAAGGTTATGCTTCTTGCTAGGCAAAACAACATGCTACACCAAAAGAAAAAAAAGTTTTGTTTTTTTCCTTTATGGCATAAGAAGCCAAAAACTTTTAAAGATGATATATACAGCATATGCAGTTTCATTACTCAGAGGCTCCTTGATTTTATAAGGTTGTGCTTTGGAGGAGACTATTTGTCAATGGTAGATTAGTCTCTCAGCAAATTTCTTTCAGTTGCTCCAATATAAACCAAATAACTTCCGTACATGAAGCATTAACCTGGCATTGTGATTCTCTAAGTATTTAGGAGCACTAAAAAACAATTCTACAGAAAAGGGCCTCTTATGAAAACTGAGGAAAGAGAAATTCTATAGACAAAGAACTAAGAAATCAATTTTTTTTTTCTGCCAATGTCACTAGCACAAAATTTGCCTACAACAAGTAAAATCAATATACCAAATTAAAATCTATGTCAACTAAATATGCAATATTTTCCTTAATGTAATTATTAATATGTCTGATACTCAGTCTATTTATTGTAATTACTTTGTTTGTACCTAACATAACATGCATCCTAGATTATTTCCTCTGAGTTATTTGATGAAAGAAAACCTAAATCATGCACTAAAGCACTTACGAATATTTTCCATTTTAATTTTGTTTGAGCATTTTCATTAAAGGTCAAGACTATCTCATTTCAGCCAGTAGTAAAAACCTCAAGATAGCATGATAGGAATTTTCTCAGAGTAATATATTGAAGGCACTAAAAATGCTAAGTGAGTGCTCGTTCTCATCCACATTACAAAATGAAACCATTTCTTTTATTCTGAAACAAATTCTTGAAGTTTAGGAGAATTTACCCTCCCCCCTGAAGACTCTAATCCTTTTCTAGTGAAATGCTAGCTTTTTGCCTATTCACCTTTTTGAGGTCTCTCTTCTCCTGATGAATGACTGAAAATAAATTAACATCCTAGGATTTTATACTTTGTGAAAAATCAAACCATAATAATCTTGTCAAAAAGAGCTTCCTTCATCTTTGATGTCTTCTGCTGCACACTGGCAAATCACAAAGAGCAAGAAAGCACACTGATCTGTGAAACCGCAGCTCACCTTCTATCAAAACAGGCTATACATTTTAAAAATGCCATGATTGGACTGCACTGTTTCTGAGAACAGATGTAAAATTGCCAAAGAGGACAGGAATAAAATAGTTTACATGGTAGGGTTTGTTTGGCCTTACAGTGAAGAACATCAACTACTGCAAGCCTGAAGTCTGTATTCTTCCAAACAAGTATTAGTACAATGACATGCTGACTTTATTACAATTAATGCTGAAAATTAAACCTGGTTAATTAAACCTGGTTAAAGACAGACCCTTTAATAGTTTTAAATCACTGTGTTTACTTACACTTGCATTAGCATCTCAAATGGAGAGCTGTAGGAAGAAAGAAATTGAGGAAGCACTGTATTGCACACTCAAACACATGGCTTAGGAATACTGATCCTAATCAATGGACTTAATGGCAACACTATACAGATTAGAGCAGCTGGAAAACTCAACAGCTTGCCAGCTTCCACATGAAGTCAAAAGAAGTATAAGGTGTCCAATTAATCCTGCACAGAGTCACTTAGCATATATGTAATACTGAAAACAGATAGAAAAAAATAATTTAATGTTTCCAACCTACCTTTTTATTAGTTGGGACAGTCTTGGTCAAATTGGTGTGGGCCTTGATAATGATCAAAATCACATAAGTCGTCCAGCCCACAAAACCCAGTGCAATACTCAGACCCAGGAATAATCTATCATACGTATGGTAGTATGACAAGCCTTCCAAAGCAAGGTTAATCAGGGTTTTGCACAGGGATACCTGGAGGCAGACAAAACATTTCAGCACCAGTTTAGAACAGTGTGAGCTCCCCATTCCACAAATCAACCTTACAGCAACTGCAGCTCAAGCAAACCCACCACTCTTGGCACATGTGTTCTCTCCATGCTCAGGTACAGTGCTTTGGCCAGCACAAACTGCTGGAGCACACACTGCTTGGGACTCCTGTTGGATATCAAGTCAACCATCACCATCCTCCCTGGCCATGACAGTGATTAGATGGTGAAAGCTACACAGATAGCACACCTTGAACACCACCTACTACCAAGCATGCCACTTGGTTTCCCCATAAGCATTTGACTGTATGTATTCCAGTGTAAGCTACCCCCTTAAAAAACAGTCACATGCTTCCAAAGGCACACGTACGTAGGAGGAAGATTACGAATGCAGCTGAAACATGCTGTATTCTGTCACTGGAGTTTGATGTTCTCCACTTCAGTAGTACCTGATACCACCAGCCCCAGTGGTGAACCCAGTGACTAAACTGGAGTCCCAGATTCATTCACAAAGCAGCTGCTTGTAGCTCTCAGGATGTAAATCACTTGGACACAAGAAAGGTTGTACCAGTCCAATCACAGCTCCCCTCACTCAATACCTCCACTGGGGAGACACCATGATAAAGACCATGGGCTTTCCCACTGTATCATTCAGATGTGCTGACCCCTGTGATTTAGCCAAAGATGGGAAGCTCACCCACGTGATTTGGAAGAGTACAATAAGAAATTGAACATACACAATGAAGCTTTTTTATATATGCAGGTATCCAGTTGGGATTCAACAACAACAAACACAGAAAAAGGTACAGGAACTACCAAAGAGATCAAAAGTCTGCCAGTGGGCAAACTCACCCCAAATGACATCTGTTCTATACCATTATGAGTGCATGTTTACAATGCAAAGAGCTGCAGGGTGCAAGCAAAGAATCATCCAAACCCCAGCTTCTGGGAATGGAACAACCTTTCTGCATTGCAATACAGAATACTGAGGATAACCAGGGTACAGGCACCAGTCTGATATGTGAGTGATCAAGAGTGAACTTGAATACCTGGAGCACTCAAATGAACAAGGAGTAAAATTTACATATAACCAACAACACAAAATCTCAGGTTCTATTCCAGAAATGTATAAAATGTCTCCTACAAGTAAATGCGACAGCCAAGTAGAAGTATTAGGAAACCAAAAAGAAAACCTTCTCCCACAGCAAAATAGATCCATTTATTTAAGCTGAATGATTTGCAATTTACAACGAAGCAAGCAAAAAGGCATTAGTATAAAATAGATTTAGCTGTCCTGTGCAAAAAATAGTAATTTATTACCCTAAGAATCATATTAGGAAAAAAAGAACTGAACCCTAACACATAATGGAATGCTTCCATGCATCTGGCAGGTTAAATATAATCTTATATATTCAATATTTTCACGTACTTTTTAACACAGAAGTCAATGACCAAACTAAACCTGTTAAAACTAAAGACTTCTTGGTATAATTCAGCTCTACAAATTCTGTGAACAACAGAATACAAGCACTAGTGAACTGCACCCATCAAGTACCCTGTCCCACAGTGGGTGTTAGCAAATGCTTAGGAAAGTAATGCTGGAACGGGGAAGTATAATTCCATGTATGGCTCCCAGTCTGACACACTGAAATGTGAAAGTAAAACCAAGAACAGTTGGTTCAGGTAAAAGAACCAAAAAAAAGCAGGATCTATGATGGAGCAAGATACCACACTTTTTTCATACAACTAGCAGTTTAAGAAGAGTGAATGTGAACTACATTCCTCAGTTTATCTCTCAATTTACCCTTTTCTACTGTGGAAAATAAAAACATATACTGTGTGTCATCATACTACGGAATGGTAACATTCACTTTAAGAAGTATAAGAAAAAAATACAGCAAGTCAGGATTATTCATTAGAATTGGTATCAAAATGCAAAATTTTGGAGACTTACAGTGGGATTTTATTTGAGTTAATGAGATGGGCATCATGAGGAAGGAAAAAGGCTTTATTTCTCAGTTCATTACCATTTAAACAAAACAAAGTATTTATATATAGCAAAAACAGACTTACCGCTTCATCGTACTTCTGCTGCTGAATACATAGTCTTATTTTTTTAAAAAAGTTGATCTGTTCAGAATCAGAAAGTGGTCTGTAGAACAATATAAAGAGATATTAACATTTCTTCTTTTCATGAGCAGAAAAAACAACCTTGGAATAAAAAGAATCACTCTGTTATGAAATCAAAACATTCTGAGCTTCATTAGGAGCAATTAAGTAATTGAGACTAATCTGTTCCTCTACATTCATCTTCACACACATCAACACGGCTGCTGTTTAACTTATCTCAAAATCTTTGCACTGATAGAAATTTCTTAATTAGCTGATCCCATCTAATACTGCTGAAAACTATCACCCTTGTGCATTATTATTGACCATTGCTCTGGACAAGAAGCATGGCACACACAAAAATTAAGCAATTTAACTGACTGAAGATGACTGAAAGCAGTTTGTAAGGCAGCATTGGATGATTTGCTCAGGTTCCACACTAATAGTACATTTTGCCTAACAATCTTCTCTTTGGAAAGTATGACCTTGTCTCCTGTTACACAAGGATCTATTAGCTGAGTCCCCAGAGAAGGGGTAACACTTTTACCTGGCTACACTGAGGTCAATGATAAAAATCTCTTTGATTTTAATGAACTTGATCATCAACCTAAACAATTGCTACAGTTCTTCCCTTAGAGAAAGCAGCAACAAGGACAAATAAGCCAGTCAACCAAACCCCACCAAAGGAAGGGAGAAGGAGCTGCTTCTCCTGTACCATTTTCTTTCCACATGAAGGACAGCAGCAGGCCTGAGAACCCCAGGCTTACCCAGGACACATTACAAGCCACAACACAGTCACTGTTGCTCCAGGTACACAGGCAAACCATCATGGGTCACAACTTTCTGACAGCCAGTGGATGCATCCAGCAGGTTTCCTTCACACCTTCCACAACATGGCAGTGGCACAGCACCGCCCCCCAGCATCCACAGCACACGAGAGCCCAGGTGTTTGCATGCCTGTCGCCCTCCCATTCCTTCACATGCCTCACATATGACCACCAACCTCATGTTTCAGGCAGTGCCAGATCAGGTCACTCCCACCATTTATATCAGCACCCAGCTGAACCAGAGGGGAAGGTCTTGATTTTATTCATCTGCTGTGTGGAAATGTACATTCCTGCAGCTCCCAAACAGCTGTGAATCACTTTTGCCTACAACCCAGTCAACAGGCTGATACAGCAGTTGATATGTCAGCAATATATACACACCATCCTTTGAGCCATGAAATATAATACAAGTATTCTGTGCTTGAACAACCTGGATTTTTATTACTAATAACATCCTGGTATATTTTGACGCTATTTCATTAAGGTCAGAGCACAGCAGTATTGTGCAGGAATATTCCAAAACACTGAATAATTGGAGCAGCAATTAATCTTACTTTTGAGAAGAGTAAGTAACTGTATTAAAGAAATGTTTGTCTCCTTTCAGTCTAAAAAAGAATTGAAGGATGGTATCTATAAACAAGTAGGAAGAAAAAGGTCCCATGAAAAAGGAAAAAGGGAGAAAACGATGATGACAAAGTCATGGTAAGAGTTTGATAGCCTTAACTTTGAGGGGAGAACAGAGGAAACCAGACTTGAAAAATTGAGCAAAGTTAATGCTGGTCATTTCTGCACCTTCAGGTCACCTCCCTATGGAAAGGAACCTTAGATCTTGACAGGCTGAATGCTACAATTAGAAACAATTCTTAAAGGAGGCAAACCAGACCCAAGCACTGCCTCAGGGAAATCTGTGGCTCTCAAGTCTTGCTAAGTTGTTTGGTAGGGGAAAGGGAGCAACTCAAGGTGGGAGTTTTCACCATGTGTGGAAATTAATAGGAGGAGAGAAAAAGAAAAAAAAAAAATCTTAGATTTTAGGTAAGGATTAAAAAAAAAATCTGGAATAAATATTCAGAAGCTTTATTTAGGACTTAAACACATTCAAGATGTTCCTTGTCTCATTTTTATTGTTTTACACATACTGTTTTTTGTGAATTCTATCCTTGTCATATTCAATGCAAATTTCTTCCAAGCCAAAATTATATTTAACTTCATATCTTTAGTCATTTAGCTATAACCCACTTATTATCTTTTTATTCTCACTGAATCATTATATTATTAATGAACAATAGTCTTCACCTGTTCCTTCTTAGAGGACAGTACCCAGGATCTCTGTACATGGATGGTGTAACAGAATAATGGGCTTTTCAAACAGTAAAGTTTTGAGTAAGTCAAACACTGAAAGCAATTATTTTGTCAAATGGGGTTACCATTGGCAGGTGCATTCTTAATTTTCAATAGCTAACATCATAACACATTTTACCTTACTTCCATATATATAATTTTCAAGAGGTTGAATTTACAATTGTCTAACAATTGTTTTTATAAAATTTATGAATTTCACCAGAAACTAAGGACTATTCATATATAACTATGAAAATGCAAGGAGTAATCATTAGCTTAAGATATTTTTTTACCTTTTTATTAAACAAAAAAGCAAAGAAGTGATTAGAGACTTTTTGTATTTTATACCTGTCTAGAAACGTTACAAATATGCTGATAATCCCTCAATTAAAGAATGGGTGTAGCTCACCATAAGCAGTTTATCATCCATTGAGGACACTGATTCACTTCCTGGAGGTGCCAAAGTAGATGAGAGATTTAAAAGAAATGTAGATGTAGCAGAAAGCATAAAGAGACTCAGATGAGCCATGGACAGAAGTGGAAAGTTGCCTATGAAGAAAACCCCATGGATTTTAGAAATGGTCGTTCTGTAAAACCTACAAGACTTACAAAAAAAAACCAAACAAACACCACAAGGAAAATTTAAGTCTGAGAAGTTAAAGCTTGAACTGTTCTTAGCACCACCTGATTTTAACTTAAACTATTTTAAAGGTCTCCAGTAGAAGACAGTGTTAGGAAAATAAAGTGATCAGAGTTATTTCCCTGTGTTTCAGTATACAGCATTCCAGAGGCACTAATAGTATGTCAATGTATTCTCAAGATCACTTAAGACACACACCCATGCAATTAATATTAACAGTAATGAAGTGAATTTAGTGATCATTATGAGAAAGATTCTGAACTCTAGAAGGAAAATTACGGTGTATGTGTATATGCTCTTGCCAGCTAGACATCATCAAAATCCAATCCTAACAAATTCAAGATGAATAGTCTTGACTAGTAAAATCTGATGTCTTTTCCCAATACACAAAGAGACCTATCCTATTAACAGACACACACAAAGAGAATTCAGTCAGTGGACTCAACTCTGTTCTCCTTTTCTTAAAAGTATTGCAAAATATATGCACGGTAAAGTGTAGTACTCAGAGGTTTAAGTCAAAAGAAAAGAAACAAGAACTCCATGGTCACATAGATTATAAACACACACACATTCACAAATGTCATCAGGATTCTAAAGACTTAAGATTACACCCTTCACAGAAAACGATGGTGGTTCTGGAAGAGTAACTTTATTTTTTATTATGGCTATCAGATATTAACTTCCTGGTTCCAGACAGAAATCACAGCTTCATCCATGAAAAAACATAATTAATTATGAAACAAGATGATTGAGCTAATCATGCAAGTGCTTGTAAACTCCCACTTCTGAGATGTTAGTTACCCTTGTCATAGGTACACCTGACAAAATTAATCTTTCCAGCACATCATTCATGCTTCATATAAGCTAAGCTATTTGACAGCAATTCACAAGACTGTGATAAAGTACATTCACCATAGCAATGTCAAAGGGATCTCTCTTTGGCCAATGAGTCTTGTTTATCATCACACTACAGAAATTACCATCCCCAACAGCATAGGTAGCATGCTTCAGTCAAACCATGAAAAAAAAAAACCTCAGAACAGAAGGAAATGCCTTGCAAATACATCTGTGTCCACCAGTGCTAGTTTGTTAATTTTATTATGGCTGTTATTTGGGTAAAGATTTATGGCAATTTTATTGCACAGTAAATTTTCCAGAATTCTACCACAAAAAGTAATCCCTTTGTGGAGGTATTAGTTGAACACTTAAAATGCTGCAGATTAAATAATGAAAGTCAAGGAAGCATCACAAACCTGTAGATGAAACATACAAAGAAAAAGACTGAGATCTTTCCCTAGCTCATTGTCAGATGAAAACAAATGTATTTTATCTGCTTCACTATACACACACACACACACACAAACTCCACATACCTATGTCATCTAATGCACATCTACACCCTTCTATCACTGCCTTTTCACTCCCCCCATCAGAAAAAAAGAAAATACTATGCATCCTACAACTCTTTGAGAGAGGCAAGAGTTGCAAAAAACACAATGTTTGCATTTCTATGATCCTTATCCAACAGCAAATCAGAAGTAGCTGCTCAGCAGTCTTCTAAATTTTTATATTGGCTGTCTGGGAGATGGGGAAGAAAGCACCAGCTCCTCCTGTTGATGCAAAACTAAAAAGCTAGAGGATGTGGACACATCCCTTGACTCTTGTGACAACTCCGTGATGGAGCAAGGCCATTTGAATAAAGCCTGATAGGATTTTGTATAAGTGGCCTTCTGAACACCACATAAAGCAGAGCTTCTCACTTGCTTTGCAATGAAATTCCTAACTCCAGAACTGTTAGCAGTAAAAGAGACATCAGACTGCCACTGTCCAAACAACTTCAGCAACATCTTTTGCCAAAAGGCTGAGTAATTACAGGTTCTTGTCCTCCTCTCCAGAAAGAAGATCCCTGGTACCTTAGTAACTGACAACCTGAAATAAATTTCCCAGGTTAAAGTTGCCCATCTCTATGGACACAATCCGTCCTTCAGAGCATCCAAGGCCTCTGCCATCCAGACACTGCTGGGGGCAGGTGCCAGTGCCTCTCTGCTCCCACCACGGGAGAAAACTGCCAGCAATAGAATCAGCTGAGTATGTTCAAAGTCTGCCACACCCCACTCTGTGAGAGGACCATACTACAGGGAAGAGATGGCTTCCACTCCAGCAGTTCTGCAAGCAGCTGAAATAGTACTTACAAGACCCACTATAACTGCTTCCATCTACACCACCACTGCTGGCAAAATGCCACCTTGAAAATGCAGATGTAAGACTGACCTGATGTTTTTGTAGGGCTGCTACTCAAAACCAACTGAGCCAGTGCAGCAACAAGGCTTCAAAAATGAAGTCAGTCTCCCACGAGAGCTGCCTTCAAACATTCCCAGAGCACAACAGAGATGGCACCTCAGAAAGCATCAGGTGGGTAACAGGAGAAGAAAGACACAGATCTTGCATTCAACACTATTAATGTAGCAGAAATGATTGCATACTTATTTCTGTTCTACATAAAATTTACTCCAGTCAGCAACCCATGAGTGCAGACACTTAATGTTGATGACAGTGCAATCACAAACAAACCCAACTTTGTCATTCTCCTGTTTCTTTTCAAAGTACTGTGCGGAGCCTTGTAGGAGCAGAATGAAATACATAAGAGAAAACCTTCCCACTTCATCAACAGCAGAGAACACTCAGAAAGACAATGAATGGCAAGTGATGCAAAATCTTGAATCCATTCAACAAAATGGGGAAAAATTGACCAAATAAATATTTCAAAAATCAAAGTCCAGAACGATGATATTTGCTTTCTGTTGAACGTGCTGTGCAATACAGAGTACATGATGTTACCTGGGGCAATGATCATGAAAAAGAAAAGTGTTACAGTTCTGCGGACCTCAACAAATTACCTATTTACATGAATTTTAATGGCCTGAAGCCATTTTTTTCTCATTTTCAAGATGTGTCCAATTCCAGTTCTTTAGATGTGCCTTTTCAGAAGAAAGAACTGTTTTACAGTATCTGCCAAAGACAGACTGAAAGCATATACTATGAGATACAGAGACAATCCTTTGCACGCATTTTAGTTTTGATCAAAGAGTGAAGATTCAAAGATTAAACAATGTGGTGGGTAACTCAGTGATCCTTAATCTGTTTAGATGGCCTTAATTTTACTTGTTGACTAAAATATTTTCAGGTAAGTTGCTAAAAGAGACAAATCCTAAAAAACTTGATTTTCATAATTAGAAGATGCGTGTTGATTACAGATAAAAAAAATTTACAGCCATATTTTTAGCGTGTTAAAGTTGTGCTTTTTTAAAGAAAACGTGATCTACAAAAACCTACACTAAAAGGTTTATTACAGCTTCATAAAACCCTCAATCCACAATATTCCCTCTCCCAACTTAATCTAATCTCTTGGCTCCTGCTGTTCCATTACGAGGAGTTTCAGTTTTGGAGTGTCTGAATTTTAAGTGGGTTTTTGTATTCCTGGATTTTCTGACTACTGTGTTAAATTTTTAGTCAGGTAGTCCAGTTGTAGGGTTGTAGTCAGTTATATTTTTTCTTTTAAGAAGCATTAAAAAGCACCATTGGCACTCCAAAATAGAGAAAATAATTAGGAAAGTCAGTAAGAGGGTCTTGTTTTTAAGTTGTGAGGTTTTTGTTCTTTAAAGCATAATGAAATGAAAGGAGGACATACACACTTCCAGAGGCCAAAGGTAGCAAAAAGTATCTTTACTGACACACTGCAAAAGCCCATCAGTACATCTGTGCTTTTGTATTCATCAGATTCACAAACATGCAGAGGAGGACAGCAGGACATCAGTGAGCCTGCAGGAAATGGTCTGACTGCTAATGCTCTAACCCTGGACTGTCAAGTCCCAGGAATTAAAATAGCCTTTAATACTCACAAATCAGAATCCCTGATGTAGCATATTCAACAGCAAAGTGCCTTAGGATATTTATGTAAATCCTTTAGATAACAAAGATGAGAGAAAAAGGAGCTGACAACTGAACTGCCAGATGCCAATTCACTGAACAGAGAAGCAATTAAGGTAACTGGGCTGCACACAGCATATTTTGCATATAAACTACTATGAGAAGAGCTTCAGAGAACCAGAGGCCAGAAGGGAGGAGGCCACACTCCGAAACTGTCCCTCTGCCCCCCTCAAAACAGAATGAGAAGCTGGATACAGGGATCTTCCAGAGGCAGTGGATTTGTCCAGAAAACCACAGCAGGACACGATGCTGCAGCCTTGGAAAGCGAAACGGCTTCTTAGGGAAGCTGGAAGATCCTTGGAGGAAAAGAAATGTACCATTTAAAAAGTCTCTTCTATTTTAGTACTACAGGGGAGGGATTTGTGCTGACTCAAAATAACACCACCTTGCCAATGCTGCAAGTGAGCCCTCACCTCTGCAAGATACGTGATGATTTATGTCAATGATTTATGTATGATTTATGACATTGAGGTGGATCTAGGCATCTGCAGTGTTGTGGCTATGTAGTGTTATACCACAGCTCCTCCTCTGCTCCACAATCCTACATGCCAATCCTAAACCCTAAGGACCATTTTTCAACCAGCTGCATCCAGAGCAGGCAGCTTGTGCTGTGCAAGTGGCCAGCAGGGCCCCATGGCCACCAAAACACCTCTGGGAGACCACCTGCACTGATCCTGACCAGGAGACCACTGTACATCAAGGAGTCAATGATCCACATGACAATTACCCTAAGCAGGCCCAGGCCTATGGTGCCCAAGTACCTTGGCCAGAGGACAAACCCAGTCAGCTGGTAGGAACAGAGGAGCCTGCAGGCAGCTCCCACTCCGTAACAGAGATTACACTGCCAGCCTGTCCTCATGTATGTGAGAGCTGCAAGAAGCTCTCATGTGAACCTCCATTCTGTCTGACAGTGGAAATTATCACCAGAGTTGATTTCTTCATAGAAAATCATAAAGCAGCTTGAATGACCAAAACAACAGAATTCCTCCACAGCCAGCATCTCTGTGGCACCATCAGAAAACCGATCCTATGCTCCACAAGCACAGGGTACCCAGCACCTGAAGGGACGTACAGTTTACTTGCTATCTGTATTCTTCCATTTATTTTATATTATTGAAGCAGCTATTTTATTAAGCTATTTATTATTGGGCCTTCCTTACTGAGATCCAGAAAGAGCCCTGTTGTCTGCCCCTTACCTCATGCCCCAGAGCAGAGCAGTCTCTGTCCATCCCCTCCTACCACCTGCTGTACATCCTCCCTCAGCCTCATTGCACAAAGCCTCACAAGTTCCAAGAAAAGTCCAAAAGGATTTATAATACAAGGAAATTAAAAAATATACATTTATCTTGTGATATTTTATCTTATACACCAACCTTTTAGCTCCTTCTAAAGACCTTACCTACTTCCTACTTGCTAGTAAATCCAATTACATCCAGTCCTCCTGCGCAGAAGCCGCTGCCAGTTCGCTTTTCATGTACAAACTAAAAGCTCCCAAGTGCACTGCTGAAACTCGAGACCAGCAGGATGTCTGCCTTCTAAGAGGATTGCATCCTCCCTGAGCAGCAGAGTGCTTCAGACATGGCCCATTCAGTGAAAGAGAAGCTGACATTTTTGCCAAAGAACAGGCATTGATTTCTCCCTGAAGAGATAATACGTATACTATTTAATCAGGAGGGCTTTTTGTAAAAAATAATACAAAGCCATTATTTTAATTTGAGCACTTTGTCTCTATGGCACTGCGGTTCTATTTTTTGATGTATATGCACAGGTTCTTAAAGGTGGAGGCAAGAGGGCTGCCAGTCTGCCTCCCGACACCAGCTAAAGGTGCTCACACTGGTCTGCTTGTACCAGCAGTCCCAGCAGCAGCCTTATGCCTAGATTCACACCTGACAACACAATGGGGACAAAGTGGAGAAAGGAAAAGGCTGCCTGCCTTTCCAGGGTTCACTTGGAATTGATAGAAGCTGCTGTCGTTCATTCTTGACCACAGGATAAAGGGGCTGAAATCTCTTTGCAGATAAATCAGTGCTTCTGCTAAATAAAAGGTCCTCTGAAGACTCAAAGTATTCCAAAAAAATATAATCACTATTAGACTATCCTTCCCTACTGCAATATTTTCACCCTTTCCTCTTGGCATTCAATCCTTAATGTTTGCTCTTGCAAGTATTATCAGATGTATCACAAATATATTAAATACCACAGTTATTTCAATAAATGTAATTTATTTAAACAAAACAAGAAGAGTATGTTTCAAAGGATGTACTGACATCTTAAGGAACCCTGCCTCGTTCAATGGTGGAAAAGAAATCACTTGCTTCACTTTGATCCAAATGTCAATTTTGTGGGAATATCTATTATTTAAGTTTTGAAAGGCCATCAGACAGAGGGAACAATGTAGTGCTGTATCTCTAGTCATCAGAGAAAGGAAGAAAAGAGAGGTATTTGTGCACATGGCAGTTTTTTTGAAGTTTCTGTAATCTTCAAAGACACTCTATACTCTATTTCCTTTTCTATCACTGACAAAACACATAGTGTGCAATTATACGAAAAGACTCAGTCTCTACAAGATTGATACTTCCTTGCACCAAATCCATACAAATGTTTAAGGGAGTTATATCACACAAATACTTAAGGGAGTTATATCTCGATTAATACTAGAGCATAGAGGAAAGGGTTACATTTTCATATGGTGAGAAGTACATTTTTATTTAATAGCTGTACATTGCACATAAAAAATGCAGTGACTGTCTATATAAATATGCAAGTTATAACTTGATTATACACACAAAAATAATTATTTGGGATGACTAAAATGTAGTATTCAGACAATTAGGTTACTTTAATAATGCAGCATAAAGCGGTATGGGATTTTTCATATATGAGAAGATAACCCAAGTATCTTATTTAAAGTCAAGATTCTACTTCTGCAAAAAAACCCCCAACTGTTACTGATATAAATTTCATGACATTCCATAAAAAAGCACAGCTAGTAGTAAGCAAGCACTGATTATATTTTAGCTGCTCATCTCTCGGATTTTTTTGTATATGGTGGTTCTTAACCTACTGTTCCTGCCATGTTACTGTGAGGCACCAGAACCTGAACAGCTGGAAGCACAGCCAACCCTGAAAGCACTGTATACACCAGGACTACGCAAAAGGACTCCTGTGCTTTTGTGTAATTTAATATCTTAAATTTCTTGCACCTGTTGGGATAATCGAATTGCATTAATTGATTATGCAGATTTTAGGGCAACACTGATGCAACACTTACTCACTGCATCACACTTTCCTTCTGATACTTCTTGCAGGATTACTACCACAGCCCAGAGATGCCAACTTTGGGAATGATTTTGCAACAGTAGCATCTGGCCCCTTGGCACACTCATCTTTGAGCTGTGCCAGCTTGGCAGTTGCGCTAAGGTACATCAAATGGTCAGAAAGCTAAGATAGTTCACTATCCTGGACATCAGTTTTCCTCTGTCAGCAGTCTTCAGATTTGTCCTCTCACTTCCTTCAAAGCATCTGGTACCTTGGCACCTGCTTTTCTTACACATAAAGGTCAAAACATTGTGCTTTCCTTCTCAGAATTCTGAGAAAAGCCTCTGATTTTGCTAAGCAAATGGTTTTTGAAAATAAGTCTTTCATAGTTGGGTAAAAAAGCTAGGGAGAGAAAGAAGTGGGAAACAAATTTCAGACAGTAACTTCTTTCATATACCCAACTAGAATCCCAGGTAAGTATTCAATATCAGCAAGGGATACCGTTCTGCTCTTGCACATTCACTCCCCTGGGAGCAGGCTGTGCACCCTGCCTTGAAGAATCAGATACTTGGAGCTGAGTTTCTGAAATGTATTCTCAAGAGTTTCACAAGCAGCCTCAAGATACACTTTTACCCAGATTTGTTCCTTGATGAGGGCACTTTGATAAAGCAAAAATGGCATTACTGGCAGCCAGACACATCCTTATTAATAGATAGAGCTATCCAAACTCTAACCTGCCTCAAGCCTGGTCAAGTAGACACTACTGAAGTTTCTATCACATAACACAATGGTCAGCTCCGTCCTCTTTCTCATCATTATACACCTGACAGATGGATTTCAGAGAGAGATGCAATTTAGATCCAAGTAGGAAAGGGCACATATCTACTGGCCTCCTTCATTTCCTGTCCACTGTGCCAGACACACTTCTGCTAGGGATGAGATTCCCTGTGGAAATCAGAAGTTTTATATCAATTCAATATTATTCCTCTGTTACCAACACTGTAAAAATAGGCTTATTTTATTCATATATATGTATGTGCGCGTGTGTGTGTATGTGTGTGAACTAGCTTAATGCTTTTGGTGCAATATATTCAACATCCAACTCAAACACTAGTTTTTGAGTCATTGCAGCTGAAGGTCATGAGCAGTTTTCTACTCAGTAATAAAACACCTGAAAATCCAACTAGAAAACAGGATTTCCCCCCTCAGAATATTAAAACAAACTTTTTAATGCTATTTGTGACTGAAAAATTAAGTTAAGGTTTTTGTTAAGTCGCAATTTCTACAGAACATATTGTCTGTGAATATATCGTCCCCTCTTCCCCCTCTAAAAACTACATATTCATTGCTAATTGCATCAATGTCTCTAAAACCAGAATGTCTCAATCTGAAATTCTAGACACTGGTTTCTTCTGGAACTCGTATCTATATTTCTGTTAAACAGACTTTATTCAACTACATCGTTACTTTAAATAATTTAAGAAATTCAGTTCTTAGAGATATCTTTGTTCATTTTCAGGTCATCAAGTTGCTGAAATAACACATAAAATCTGTAATAGTAGCAAACAAAATATTTACATTTTCTACATAACTTCATGATCCCAAAGCTCTTCAGACATGAATTACGCTTCACTAACCTCCAATAAACTAGGAAAGAAAAAAGCATTATATGCTGGAGCACACACTTTCTGAGCTTCAAGCTACATATTTCAGACACCAGAAGAATTAAAAAAGGGTATAACTCCTTTGTACAACAACTGAAAATGAACAGAGGTGGAAGAAGTTACTTGTGTCTGAATGAAAGGACAGTAGTGCAGAAACACGGCACAGAACAGTGCTCAGCTGCAGCAGCAGGTAAGGCCAACCATAAGTTAATACAGATCAGGAGTCAAACCTGACGTTAAACCTGGGCTGACAAGTCCCAACAGCATACAGCCCTGCAGAAACACCATCTCCACACAATTACCAATTATTCTGAAATGTAGTACAGTATACCAAGACTTCTCTTGCTCTGGACAGGAGGTAGCTATCCACACCTTTTATTTTTAACTTCTCCTGAAAAAGTAACCATACCCTTCTACACCCTTTTATCTACAACCAAAAAAGTGTCTCAGCAAAGACAGCAGAAGGGGATGCATGCCTTTCCCTCTCCATCTCACTCAGATTCAAGCATAATTTGTTTGAAGAACAGATGTGGTTTGTCTTACATTAATGCATCAAATCATGACCTGAATCTGAAGTTCAGGCTTATATTCACGGCACAGACATTCAGTCATCTGCATGTGAAGGAGGGGATGGATCTACAGACACGTCATATCTAAGACTACCTCAGGTTTTCCTTCAGTTCCCACAAGTTGGAGCACTAGGAAGTTACTCCTGCTTAAAAATAGGTTTGTGTTCAACCACTTCATCCCACCTATTAGTAAAAGGTTGGACAAGAGCCCTTGGTAGCTTCCCAGACATGGGCCAAGTTTGAAAGTCAAGGCAAACTGTGAAGATTAATCGGAATCTGGTCAAACTCCCCTCATCCCAGCATACTGTGGGTCTTTATATTAATGTGTCACCATCTGTGGTAGGAATCTTTTTCTGCTTTCCTAGAAAGAATACAAACAGCATCATCTTGAAGCAACACAGAAAGTCTTCACGCACACAACATGTAAGCAAAGGCATCTCCTGTAAGGTAATTCACTGTGGTAGTGGATTCCCTGCCTCCCCCACCCCCACTGGCTGCTCCTTGAGGCTGACAGATTCCTTGCCACAACAGACTCTTGGCACGTAACTAATAGCATGCCAAAGTTGGAAATCTTAGCTAACTAACACAAAGGTTTGTTTGTGTACATAGAACCCTTTAGACACAAACCATTGACCAAATCTAGGACTAGGTCTGGACCCAGCTGCACCTGAACTCCCTCGGAGAAGGGGGTTAGAACACAAGGGTGCCCTTTCTGAACCTCACAACTCAACAGGAGAGTCTCCATGACAGCTTTGTCTGACCCATCCTCTACCCAGTAAATAATCAAGTGGACCTTGCCACTGAATCTTGTTAAACACAGTTGCATTTACTATCAAACATCGTGAAATAGCTATTTTATATCAATGAATGTGTTATTACTTCTCTCTTATGAGACGCATCACTCCATCCACGACATTAACACATGCAAGGAATTATTTTGGTCTCAAATAAAAACCTTTCCTGGAAGAACTATTAATCCAAATTTTGATTCAGAAAACACTGAAGAATATCTAAAGAAAATAAGCTTATTTTTGCAGTGGATCATACAAAAGTAACAGTATGTTTATACCAAGTTTTAGTTGTGTTTTCAAAGTGATAAATGTCTCTGGCATTTCCACTTAAAACAATCCAACATATAAAACAGGAAAGATACCAGTCCATCACAGGCAATCACTAATACTTAGTTCCTTTAAAGATAAATATAGCATTAAGGAAAGCACATTCTATTATATAGAATCAGTCTCATTTCTCAAGGAAAGTTAAAATTTAAAGAGCTGTGAAATCAAACTTTCATTTATCAAAGAGGACTGGCCATCCTTTCCATATGGACATTTTAAGTCATACAGGTCAGTAAATTCTTTGATAATGCAACTGTCATTCAGAATTTGTTCTAAAGGGTTCATTATGTGCCCAAAATTAACTTGACTTGTGTCTCACAGGCTGTCTTGAACCCTCCCCTTTGAAGGAGCTAGAGGTACAAAATAATACAGTAAATGTCTGTTCAGACACACAGCAATCATCTCTAACAATAAACATACTTCTCAGGAAGCGACTCAAGTACTTTTTACTGCTGCTATGATTTAAAGATCTTAATTAATATCAATTCTATTTCCCAAAGGAAAACAGCTGCTCTTGGTGACAAGGCACTTTTGGAGCACTCCACAAACTGAGAGCAGAACTGAACACTATCACGTGCACCCATGGCAAAGCTTTTAAAAACATTTAGAGAAGTAAGGAAATGAAAAAAGCAGCATTAATGAGGTAAGCCAGAAGGGTGAGGGGGGCAGTAACTGTTCCATACACTAGAACAGAGCTCCCAAATACACAAATCACTACAAAGACTCCTTCCCAGCCCTGGAAACACTAAGACTAGGCAACACAAATTCTAAAGATTGTAAGGCTTTTTTCTGGATGCAATGCATATTATTTATTCTTCATTAGAATTTAAATCACAGAAGATACAACTGTTAGCTCAACTTGTATACATGTAAAAATAAGAACAGATTGCATGTCCTGACCCTATAGGGACTTTATCTCCCAAAGAATACTGAAAAAACCACAGCAAAAAAAAAGTCAGTGAAAATTACTATGCAATCTATATAGCTATACTGACAAAAAGCTTAGACAAATAACCCTTAATGGAAAACTAAATGTAAGCAATAGATTCAAAAAATAAATCTATTTTAACACTCTGGTAAGAAGCAGCAGCTAATTGCATAGAGTTCTAGTGCAAAGTTTCATGGTCAGATAAACCCTATCATCTAAAAAAAGCCTTTAAGAAACTGAATGTGTTGTTGCAGCTCACTGAAATACCAAAGTGAGTGATAAGACAAACAATGAGGTAAAATACACATAGTTTTTACAGACACTTACTTGAATGGTGTGAACAGAAATGACAGTGTAGTTTCCTTTTTCTGACTCATCTTAACCTGCATCAAAGAGCATTAAATCATTACATGCAAGTTGCAACAAGACTTAAAATTGTATCAGGAATTAAAGTACAAAAAATCACAGATTTCTAAGACTTTGGAAAAGGAAAAAAAATCACACTGTCAATATACTATCCAAGAAAATGAGTGTTATACTCCAGTATGCTCAACTCCTCTGAATTCCTGGAAAGCCAGACCTGCTCTAAAGTAAATAAACCATCTCCAGCCACTGATTTTTCAGAAGGACTTCTACAGTTTGCAGGATAAAAGGAAGATATGGCTAGAAGTGCTACCAGGCTTTGGTGACAACCTCCCTCAATGAAACCAGCATCATTTATGCCAGACAGGAACCAGTACACTGCAGCAAACAGTGCCAAAGCAATGCTGCTAAATCAATTAACCTGCACACAGACAAAAACAGAAGGTTTTGATGCCATCAGAGAGGCTTTATCCAAGGTCCTCCAAAACATATTTAACAGTGCAGCTGCCTGACTCAAGTCTAACTGTTGGCATAACAGGCAGTCAGGAGCTTCCCAGGCACACTGCTTCCAAAGCCTGACAGCTGGAAGTAGCAACCCACATATTTCATCCTACCCATCCAAGGCAACATCATCTCCAGGGAGCACAAACTGTGCCTGGTCAGTCTATCACAGGAAAAGTAAAAACCCACTTGGCATGTCTAAGCTACTACTTCTGCTTCAGCAAAGAAACACAAAAGAAAGTCAGACAGGATCATTCCAAAACCATGCTAGAAACAAGCCAACAACAACAACAAAAAAGATAATCACTATAGAACAACAGAATAACAGTAAGCTTAATGGAAAGGAGAAGCAGCACCACGTTTTTTAAATAATCACCAAGATACCAATTTAACTGAAAAAGATCACGTCCTTAATTCTTAAAGCAGAGGTCTTCCAACTGAAGAGGTGATATCAGCACGCATCAAACATCACATCCAACCCCACCAGTCACCTTCCCTGTTACATGCCAGCTTTCCACCATATTTTTGAAAGTGATTCTGCTGCTGACATTGCCACCCTGGTAACCACACCTTTGTGAACCTGGCATTGACAAAGGGACAGAGGATGCTGAAGGTGCTAATCTCTTACAGGTCATTTCATACTAGCTCATTGTTCCACTACCACCACGTGGATTTCCAGACAGGACAATGGTTCTTTTGTGCCTCAGCTTCTATCTGTGGGAGATGGTTTTCCCTCAGAGAATTTCTATGCCTCGCCAAAACTGTGATTTTAGGATTTTGGACAGTTTCTTACTCCACTGCCTATTGAAACAGAACCTTTTTTGTTTGGACTACTCATGTGTTCTCATAATGTAATATCCAATATTAAATGAATCAAGACAGAGAAGCCAGAGACAAACACTTGCAAAGCAAAACAACAGATAAAACAGCATTAGCCAAAAGTTAATTAGACCACTAATTTAATTTCTTTAATGCACAGGAGCCTATTACCTTTCTGATCTGTTTGTGTACTGACCCTGATTTAAAGCCTTTTCTCCCAGCCCCCACTGCAAAGGCATTATTTCCCTTCTCCAGTACCAGCACTCAGATTCTACCTACATACTGTAAGTAGGTTTACATTAACACCAATAAACATCAGATTTTTTCTTAAGAATCAAGAAAAAAGTTGATTCTCCTTACAAAAAACCAACCAAACTTGTTTATTCAATTCTTTCAAACTTCTACAGATAAGTTTCAGAGCTATTCAATCAAATGAATATGCATTCAATTTTAATCCTTTAAATTTAGCACACTCTGCATAGGATACGTCATATAATTATTTTACACATAGCAACAACTATTATTCAAATAATTTGGGGGTTTTTACCATATGTTTAGTACCTTAAATTGCTCAAGAATCTGAACAGCGTTGGTAAACATGCTCTCTGCTTTGAAATGAGCACTACTGTTCAGATACTCCAGAGGCAGAGTTCCCTGAGGAAGAAAAATATACATAAGTAAAAAAAATTACATGAATTAACAGGAATTTCTCTTAACTGAATTGCTGGCCAAATGAGGACTAAGAATACTTCAAATTACTGCAGAAATAACTCATGTAACTCCTTTGAAAATACTCTTTTCACACAGATTTACAACATCACAGAGACTGTTTGTAATATCTCAGCTTCTACAGGAATGCAAATAAACATAAATAACAAAAGCTGTTATTAAACTACATACTGTAAAATAATATAACCTCAACCTCTAATCAGAAGCCATTTTTGAAATCCCTAAAAGTCTTCCACCCAAAGCCTCACCTGGGCCTGACTTAATCCAGTATTTGGGGCAGGAAAGTGAGCAGTTCCCATGCCACCCTGTGCTGGGCAGCTCTCCTCACATAACCAGCAATGAGTGCAGGACAAGGTGACAGAGTGGGGCAGAGCCTCCAGAAGAAATATTTCAAAAAATATACTGTAAATGTGTAGATACAGGTATTTTATATGTGACACTAGTAGCATGAAAGCACACTAATGAAATGCTAATTGTCAATTAGATATTTATGAGACAACTTTTGGCCTATGTAATAATACATGAGAGAAATTACAAGAAAAAGCCATCTCACTGTTCACTAAATTAGAGGCACAAGATAATACCTGAAAAAACTACACTAGTTTAATCAAGAAATAATTGAACATTAAATTGCAGGAACAGGCCTGTTTATAGGCTTAGCTTTCATGATCAAAATCATGTGTTATTCAAACCATATTGTATTTTTACCATCCCTAAAAAAAAAAAAAACCAACTAAAATCTTTTATATAGCTCAGGAGTATAAAGTTGCAGAAAACAAAAGGACCAGCTGCTTTTCCAGTTGAAAGTCCTATACAACACCTAAAAAGATTTAAGTTTGTATTCTAAAGATACACACATAAAATTAAAACTACAAGCAGTCTCCACACCCTATAGCACTTCTACAAATCTGTAATCTTTCCCCTCACACACCTCAAGTCTTGTCCCCAACACCTCTTCCTCTATGGTGAACAGATTTCTATAACATAGAAAAACATTTGTACTTCTTACCACAGAGTTCAGGGGGAAAGGCACACCGATAAGGGAAGCCATCAGTGGTGCTATATCAGCCTGTGCAAACAGAAACATTCCCATTTTAACATAGTTTCAGCCTTTAGAGCTAATAAACTCAGTTTAATTTTAACATATCTGCATTTGCAAAAGCAAATTATGTGATACTGCCAAGTTATAACATACAATCTCCTTTATAGTTTTTTGGGGTTTTAGTTTCCAGCAGTCATGGCATGATGAGATGGAAAATGTGAGGCTCCACTGCTGACAAATCTTCAAAAATATATTTAATTTAAAAAAGCAAATATAACACCCCACCCCAACCCCACCCCGTATTTATTTGCAGGAATTCAGCACCTCCTTTACTGCAGAGAGGCATACCACTTTTTATGATTACTTATATGACCAAAAGAACTAATTTCATATTTACAGTTTTAAGCAGCATACTGGATATACTGCTCTTCACAGCATTCCTTATCCTATGCTTCCACAGTGCTGATTACTCACCTTCTCCCCTTCAGAGGGAGTTTCTGCACTTTTTTTATGTCCAGTCAGCCCCCAGAAAGGCCCTTCAATCTACACCAAGACATCTCATAAAGTAACTTACTGTTGCCTTCTACTCATGATAATAAACACTGCGTCTTACCAGCTTTATATTTTCCTTTAATATAAAACTACACACCAAAATTCTTTGTTTCTCCAGCATAAATCTGAAGAAACTATACTGAAACCACAGGCACTGCTCCAGCCTCAGATCTACCTGGCAGACTCCAAACTATTATTTGTAGAGAACAATATGCTTGGAGTGTAATGGTAATTAGGAGTCTCATTTGCTATTTTTACCCATAGTCCCACATGTACTACAGGACAAAAGCTCTGTCTTTGGGAACTCCATTATCCAGGACAAAGCAATACTCAAGACTCTTCTATACAATCGCAAAACAACATTGCCACAACTCCTACCAAACTCGAGAGGAAAACTAATCTCTAGTTTTGTACCAGGGCTTTGCTGAAAGAAGTTGATCCAGAACATTCCCAATTTTAACCTTCTAGAATGACATTTTTTCCCTTGTTTGAGTGGGTTTGAAATCTGTTAGCCACGTATTTGGTTTTGTAGGACAATAGGAAGCAAGAAGCACTGTGATTTAAAAAAACTTGACTGATTTAGGATCTAAGGATAAGTTGCCCACCCTTTTTTCTTCCTTTACAGTATTAACTGTCTAAATTGCAAAATAATTGGGCCATAGTCACAGATGAAAACAACCCACAGTATAACAGTATAGGAAGAAATGGTTTTGATTCAATGACAGCAGCTCGGAGGACCTGGTGTATTGTACTGCACTCTTCCTACAGCGGTGTGGGATCACTTAAATAAATGGTGCAATAATGCATCTTCAGGAGAAGAAGTTGTGTGCAGCTGTCACGTGCCAGTAAGCAATTTAAACTTATCCTCATTATGTTACTGCGGTTCCTGCTTCTAGGGAAATGGTACATTGGTGTGATCATTCATTCAAATTAAGTAAATTAGTTTAAATCACACAAAACTCATAATTTAAGGTGAAAATTTATGAACTATTAAATTAGGTATGTTTGATACCTGATTCACATCAAGCCTCTTCAAGTTCTCCAGTTTCCATTCTGCAAGAAATAAGAGAGCACATGAACAGCTAATCTACACAGATTTGAAAGGAGTAATTCAGTTGATTTTTAATATCTTGTTGCCATTTTCTGTAAAGTGTTGGTACTAAAGAAAATTATGATTTTACATTAGGATGCTAGCTCAAGAAGGGTTACAGATGAAACTCAACAGGCAGAAACAACAAAATGCATTCATTTCAGCTCACATTTTCTTTTATCCAGCAGGATAAATTGCTGCCTGTAATTGTGACCTAGATCAGTTGAAGAAAGGCCAAGGTTTTTATTTTTTTTGAAACAGTGATGTATTACCTCCTGTGCAAACTAAAAGAATCAAACTCAGGTTTAGGAGATTTATAGAATCTCTTCAATAGTTTGTAAAAAAGGCTAATACAAGGTCCTAAATGCACTGGTACAGCACAGTACAAATATTAAACCCTAAAGCTTTGGCACATCATACAAAAAGCTGGTTGAAAATTATATTTTCCTGCTTGATGCTGGCCTCTAAGGAAATAAAGAGAAAATTGCCTGCTTTCTTTGGGGGTGGAGAGCTATTTAAAAACAGAGTTTAGCAAGGTTTGGTTTTGCTTTTTTCTTTCATACATTTGAAGTATTGCATACACCAAACTTATTTTCGGCAATTAGTTCATACCACTGCTCGCTTTGCAGGTCTGAGTACAGGTCCACTCTTATTTGGTCCCAAGAGCACCCTGAAGAGCAGACTTGTAGTTTAACAGTAGGGAGACAGCTACAAAGTTCCCATGGCAACACAGGGGGAAGTATTAGCAGTATTAATAATGAATTCTGTTAAACTCACACCAAAATGAACAATTTTGCGTCCTTTGGCTTCCCAGAAAAGGAAATGGGTTTATATTTCTAGAAACAGATGCTCACCCATATTTCTATTATATAAATGAATTGCCTGTTTTCCTTTTAAATACAATCTTCCAAAGAAAATAATTGGAAAACTGTCTATGCACACAGTAAACATGCCTAAGGTGGGAAGAAGCTGTAGTTTTGCTAGAGACCTCATCTCGCTTTGTCAAAAGTTTTTCATCTCCACGCCCCCTACCCAGATATTCCAAAATGCAGAGTTGAAGACATGTGCTTTGGACCAGGAGCCACAGGACACCGAGCTCAGGAACTCCTGAGGACTAGAGGACACCTGCAGTCCAATCTGCTCTCTCAAGAGTGAGGTGCCTTGGCTGTACATGCTGCCCACACTGATTTAAGAATCCAGCTCATGGTCTAGGTTTCCCTTACAGTGCTCAGCAGTTTTCCACCCACTTGATAGGGATTTTTTTTGCCTTTATCCTGCCCTGCTTTTACTGCAGCCTGCTGGGCTGTCAGATGCAAAAAGTCCAGGGAAACAGCAGGGAAGTGCCAGTTCAAAAAGAAGCTGAGGATGAGGCTACATGAACCAAAGAAAATCTCACATAAAACTTCACAGAAGCAAAAGTAGTGGAGGGTACACTGAGCTCCCTCAGCTTCAGCAAAGCAGGCTGAGCCCCCATGAAACAGGCTTGTGCATAGATGTCATCAACCACCCCCATCTTGATGCTGCAGGACGTTGTGCCTTCACTCACAAGCTCCTCTGGGTTTGTGCCCCAGGGCCAACCATCAGCCCATGAGGAGCCAGAGAGCAGCTCTGTATTCTCATTCTTTCTGAAGACGGGTCAAACCAGTGGCCAAATGGGTAATACTACATGTTGTCCACAGGATGCAAGGCTGCCATAACAAATCTTTCCAAGAGGATTGCATGACCAGGCCTGAGGGAAGGCAGAGCACAGGTGAAGAAACTGATGAAGAGAAGGCTGTCATCCCAGAGCAGACTCTGTGCCCTTCTGGCCATCCAATGAGCACATTCATCTCTCTGTGACAAACTGGACAGGCTAAGTCCTGCCTGTTGGCACTGCCTTTAGGGTTATGAGCCCTCGATGGAAATAATGAGAAGAAAGACAATTCACTAAGCTGCCTACAGCCTGCTTGCACTGAACAGAGTGTAAGAATTTTGTCAGCATTAGAAACATTCTGTCAATATTTCCATAAACACTTAACTCAGAGAAATTAGAAAGGATTGTCAATAGATGAAAGAACTTGATCACTGGTGCATGCAACTAGAAACGTAAGCCTGACACCTGCATACATCAGTGACACGGCAGTCTTGAAAACACCCTCCTCCCCTGCACACAGTCACAGCTGCAGTTGTATGGAGCAGGAAAGACAGATTCAAAGAACATTTCAAGAGAACCCTTTAAACAGCTTTTCTTTTGTATGCCAACTTTGTGAAATTATCTGGGATTGTAACAATGGAGTAGCAGAACTGTATTGACCTGTGCAAGTGCCAAGTTCCATTTCAACTATTTTCTCTTAACTCTAAGCTATATAAGCTACTAGAAGCTCTGATGTACTACCATAGAGAGAACAGTCACTTTTTAAGAAAATACTTACTACTCAAATAGAAATTCAAACTCCCAAGACACTCAGAGAGACTCAAATCTCCAAGAGAGTTCATCCTTGGCAATTAAGCATCTGTAAAGATAGTGTCTAAACAAAGCAACAACATGCTTGACAGACGCAAAGCTGCAAAGCAAGTCTGAAATAAATGGAGGAGTTTCTGATGTTTGCTTTGGCGTGCTTGGTTTTTTGTGTGGTTATTTGGTTTGTTCATTTTTTTAATCATTAGAAAGAAAACATGAAGCAGGCACAGCAGGGTGCAGAGAAATGTCCTCCTTTGAGAAAATATACATTGCCAACAGATGAGGGACAAACAGCTTTCCCAATTGTGCACCTGGGAGTCAGCTCAATACTCATCTTTTCTGAAATCTCTCACACCATCATTATCATGACTTGAAGTAAAATGCTGAGGTTTGTACTAAAGCTGCTGAGAATCATGGAAACTGACAGATATAAAATTCAGCTATTACAAATCAACCCTTAGACATCAAGTGTCCTTAAAAGCCTAGCAGATCAGCCCTCACAGATATTAGGATCAGTTATTTTATTGTGTTTTCTACCTTTTTTCTACAACTCCTTTTCAATTTTATCACAAATGTCATCATTTTATAGCAGCAGTTAATCGCAAAGAGTGAAATGTTAGCACAGTCTATATCTGAAAAGTCGCATTTGCTTAATCTGTTACCAGATACCTTCTCGAGAGCAGGGCGGAGTTAAAACCTCAGGGCTGAAGTAATTTTTGCCTGTTTTCTCTAATGTACCTTGACAAACAATCCAATAAAATAGAAAGTCATTACCTCATTGATCGTGAGCAACAACCCGAGACTCGAGGTATCTTCAGAAACAGAGCAGGCTACAAGAATGGGGCACATGAAGGAGGAGCAGCTTGAACAATTTAATCACACATGGCTCTCAAACCCCATTGATATTTCAGTAACCCAGTGTTTATTACGTTATTTATGTAAAATAATAAAAATTCATCCTTTTAAAAAAAGTTTACGCTTAAATAAATTACCAAGGGGGAAAATAACAGTGAAGAGTCACAGTTTTTCATTGAGAAAAGCTGTTTACATTTCCACAACAGCTACAAGGATGCAAATGAGACAAGACAGCCCCTGGAAAGTCCACAGGGTTGCACTGTGAAGATAGAACGGAATCTTTGAACTTGTCAACTTATGATGTTTCTGTACAAATAGCTTTCAATCCCTGGGAATCTTCCTTAAAATTAAGTCTCTTCTGGAATTAAGTTTTAGGAGCACAAACAGTCTCCGGTCACCAAAGGGAGAAATTTTCAATTCTATAATTAGGAAAGAAAACTGACTAATGTTATCTACCCAATTTTGCAGTATCTTCTTTAGGCATACCCTGCCACCTTTTCTTTACATGCAAAGCAAATAATACTTACTACAATGGAACAGAAGTTAGTGAGGATCAACAGGTGTAACGGTTAAAAACATCTCCATTTCCACCAGAATCTTTCACTAAAGTTTTATATTTTACCTACCTTTCAAAAAATTGTCTTCAAAGAACTGGGATGTAACTTTCTGTGGATAATTTACCCCAGCACCCCAAACAATCAGTGGTGTTAAAGTTTCTGAGGGATGACCAGCCCCATGGGATCCTAAGACACACCAAACAAAAAAAAGTATAAACTTTAAGACATGTGCTGTAAAAAATAACAAAACCTACACGCAATAAAAATATGCCCACATGTACTAAGTTCTTGTTATAGACATACTAAAAACCTGTTACAGACTACCTATTGCAGCTTCATAGCTTATTTTCATGCCATTAACAATGAAGGCTAAATTCGAGTTTCAAGTGGGGAAATCAGTATCAGTTAAGACTATAAAAATAGAGCTTTGTATATTAATACCCCCAAATTTTTAACGTACAGAAACTAAAGACATAGTATTTTGAAAACCTCAATGTATAGAGGAGTTACCTGTTCAAAACATGTGCATGTGTTTATCGTGAGCATCTCAGTGAAACCAGGAATGTCTGACTTCAGAAAAATTAGGCATGTGTAAAAAAAATTATCATATAGAACTGATCTCTGAATAAGACTTAGACTTCCATTTTGAAACGAGGAAGCAATATGCACTGCAACTGTCATCCTTTCTACAGTGATAGAAGTTCATTTTTAAGCTTTTAAAGTCTAGTAGCACACTCCTTAAAAATTGACAAAACATTACTTTCTTCCCTGGGGAAATTGATTCCCTCCAGATTAACATATCAGCCACCAAAAGCAGGAAGGTTGAAAACTATAACATCTGAGCAGCAGTTGTACTAAAACAGGAGCCACACAAGCTTGAAAGAAATGCTGGTGATTGAACCCAGTGGGTGAGGTACCAGAGCAGTGAGATAACCCAGCCTCAAAGGGAAGGACTTTGTTACACAAACCCTATGTGGGTCACTGCAGGGTCTACAAGATGACATATTTTTCTTGTATTTGCATAGACACATGCTCTTCCCTGTGTATAAATATGTATTTTAATAAACACAAAGAACAGAGAAAGCACACTGTTGTACAGCCTCAACGCTATTCTGAATTTCCTATCCAATTCTGTCCTTAAAACAACCACTGTGGCAGAGCTGAAGAGCCAACTTTTCTTACTTTAAACAGCCCAAAGCTTAAAACACACTGGTCTGGGAATTAGATTTCTGATGTTCTTGGTTGGGCACTCTCTGGTCTCAAAAAACAACAACTGCTCTTCTTTGCAGAACTTAGGAAAAGTGCTTATGGAGAGAGCACATCCTCCATCTTCCAGAGACCAGGAATTATTTCTTAGATCAGTTATATTCTCATTACTGCAGGAGGAAAGCAATATTTTGGTGAGCTTACATTTTAGCCGAGGCACCAGCTGCATCAGCATTTCACTGAGATTCTGCCTCCATGAATACTTTAAGACAGATACAGCTGAGAGAGGCAGCTGTATCCACTCCCCATTATAAAGAACCAGGTTTCAGCCTGATCGGAATAACAAGAGGGGAAGAAGAAAAATATTTATTTCCAGCTGGGTCAGTTCCAGGTTCTATCCCCCAGCACCCTCCAAACAGATCTTTCAGGGGAAAGGGAGAAAAAGGGTGCTGTTGTTTGGCTCTCTGCTCTGTGGTCCAGCATATCACGCAGTAGTAGTTGTGCCAGGATGGCAGCAGGAACAAGTGGCCAAGGTGAAGGCTGGGTATGGAACTCCCTGGTGTTGGTGGACAGCATTTGCATCTGACAGCAATTTAACGCAAAATCATGGGGTCAGACTATGAAAGCAAGTGACTTCATTGGCTTTTTCCAGCCACCACAATTTCTTAGATCATGTCTAATTCAGATCATATTATTTTTCCTAATATATTCCCCCCCATCCTTCCAGTGTTTAATTTGCTTTAAAACTGGTGCACATCCTGTTCTGCAAAAACCACTGAAAGGCTGCAGCAGGGGCTGATACTACCAGCTCAAATTAAAGCTCCTGAACTATCCTGCAAACAGCTCACAATGGGCCTGAGAAGCACCTCTGGGTGCTCTTGGACTCACTTCGGGCACAAGATCAAGCTTTTCCTTCAAGATAGAAGCAGATGACAAAAAACTATGACAGACCAGTGTTTCCCAAAGCCTGAAGCAGTTACTCCTATCACCTTTTATTCTCCCTTCAAAGGATCCAGTACATAGTGAGAACACCCCTGCAGCTCACTCTGGCAGCGAGGAAGGCCAACAGCATCCCAGGCAGTGTTAACATGAGCATGGTACATGGAAGAGATTATCCTCCTCTATTCAGTACCTGTGAGACAACCTCTAGACAATGGATCCAGCTTTGGGCTCCTCTGGTACCGGAAAGACAGCCATCATCTGGAATGGTCTCAGTGAGGAGCACTTGCCCTGGGAGGAGAGGCTGAGGGACTAGGACTTGTTCAGCCTGGAGAAGAAATGGCTTTGGGGAGGACATACCAGGGCATCCTGCCTGTACCCCACTGTGAGGGGGCTTGAGAGAGGATGGAGCCAGGGTGTCACTGTGGGGCAGGGTGGGAGGTTGACAGAACAGGCACAATTTGAAACACAGGAAGTTCAGACTGCAGATGAAGAAAACCTTTCCCCCTCCATGAGGGCAGGGTAGCAGCAGAGCAGGCTGCCCAAAGGGTTGCACAGGCTCCATCCCTTTGAGGTTTTAAAGGCTTTGCTGAAGGCAGGCCCATCTGTGTCTGATTCCAAAGCTAATCCTGCCTTGAGTAGGTGACTGGACCTCCTGAGATCCCTATAATCATATATAAATATATATATACACACACCTTCCTTATTAAAAAATTATGAAATGCTTTCATGAAACACACACAAAAAAAACGGAATTAAAATTTTATCACAAGTGGCAGGCAGCTCAACAGTAAATAATATTCAAAATAGACTGTTTTGCAAATGAGCAGATGGTAATGAGGCTGATTTTGAAAAAATATACAAATATTTTTGTCATCTCTGATGACAGAAAAAAGACTGCATCCCTTCAGCTGAAAAACTTAAGGATTTCACACACAGAGTAAAATGCTGACTGCTGTTTTGCCATGACCATGCCTGGAGCAGCCTTGGTTCAAAAGTATCACAGTTAGTAGCTGCAAACGCACAGCATTGTAAAAGAGACTTATCACTTTCACTGGCTGCACACAAGGACAGAAGTGTTCTTAAGATTCTAGGGAAAAAAAAAAGTAGGGAAAAAATGTCTAAATGCGCATACCACTGTAAACTCTTCTCACCTGCCCTCAAAGCATGTGGCCACTGTGGCCATGCCCTTCACAATACTCTGTGGGTATCAGCATTGTTGGCCCCTGCCTCACTCTCAGCTCCTCCACCTGTCTCCAGCACCAGTCTCCTCTAGAAAGATCACATAGCAGTCTCATCCTTTCTGCTGTGCTTAAAAGGCCAAAATAAGCAAAAAGACCCTCCAACCCCCAAGCAACTTCTCCCTGTAAAGTTTTTCACCACCTCCTGGACACATTTCCCACCTTTCCCAGGTGCTTTACAGCACTAAAGTGAAAACTGTATCTCCCAGAGAGGCTGGAACAAGACCAAATTTGCTGCTGGCAGCCAAATAACACCATCTCCTCCTGCTTGAGGTAGTCTGCTGCAGAGATTTTTCTATCCCTACTGGCAGTCACTGAAGAAGTTAAGCTTTACCTAAGTGTCTTTGTTCTGTCCAGACATGGAATGAAGCTGTCACAGCAATTTGCATGGGTTTTCATACACAAGCAACACTTAGGATACCAAATCAAAGCAGGGGTTCCAAAGTTTCTCATGGGACAGAGCTCTCTAATCATACACCAGATGCCCATAAACACAAGTGACTCAACATTCAAAACGACTCACCCCAATCTGTCATTCCATGGTCAGAAGTTAAAATAAACGCAGTCTTTCCATCATTTCCATAGAAATTGTCGATCATTGAAGCAATTTCTTTCACACCCTCATCAACTTGTTTAATATTCTCCTGGTATTCCCTTGAAAAAAAGGAAAAAAGAGTTACATTCAAGGCGGCTTGGTATAAAGCAAGTTATCTGTGGTCGTAAAGCCTAGTCCTTTGAGAACAGACAACTTTAACCTCAAGTGAACATCAAGCTAACAAAAGACTTCCTAGATGTAAAATCTCTCCTCCTCTGAATCTCACTGAGATATTAAAACGTTGCAGCACAGTTTGCAGATTACTGAAACCACAGTTTCAAATGGATTTATATTTCAAATCTGACCTGTCCTTCACATAAGACTATAATTTCATTACTCACAGCTGTCAGGCAAGTTAAGCAGAATGCCAAAATGAAGGGATTCTGGAAAAGTCAAACACCTTAAATGGTAAGTTTCAAAAATTACTTTAAGCTGCTAACTAAATAGCAAAGAAAGATCTCACGATGCAGTCAGTGTTTTGAGATGATTCATAGATCAGGACAGAACCTAGTTTTGTGGATAGAGGCTAAATAAAAAATTTGTATATTTTTAGAAAAAGTGGCCATGATTAACTTTCAGACAATTTCCTATCTGTTGCTAAAGTCAGTTTTAAAACTCTGTCTTCAAAAAAACATAATAAATAAGCATTAGACATACAGCAAGTATGAACTTTAGAATTATGTAGGAAACCAGAGAATGTTAAAAGTAGGCAGAGAAAGACAAAAGCCGGCAAACAGGACATGAAGAAATGAAAAGAAAGTTCTCAAACAACGCACTTCGGGATGAATTGGTGATGAGAACTGTTAATCTAAACTCTTCTCTTTGTTCAAGTGTTGTAAGGAAAGCCAAAACATAATGCCAAAATTTGCAGCCGTTACTGCTGGTTGTCTATAAACTCAAAAACATCACTTCAGCAGAAGGGTATCTGAAAACTATACCCATTTTATGTTTAAAACTGCATTTCCTACATATCTTCTAGATTATGTGCTGGCTATAACTAAGACAGTCTGCTAGAACTCAGACTTGAGTATGGGAGTATAACCAGGCATAGAGCAAAAGAGCAAAAATCTGTCATTTCTACAGATGGGACCTTGAAAAACAAAATTACTCCAAAAGTTCAGAACACAGGTAATCATGGTGACATATATGACCCCCAACATTACAAGTCTTGTTTCTGGCTAGATAAATTACACTGTTAAATAAGTTATTGTATGCATTCAAAACTAATAAGAAAGATATCCAAAATATCTTGATTACCTTGAGTTTGGCCGATGAGCATGTCCATTGGTGTCTATGCCTAGTAAATGCAGGAACAGAACCACTTTCTCTTCATTCAAAGCAGAGAACAATGTTTGATTACTTCTGGAAGAATTAAAGAAGCTCTGTATGGAATAAGCCATTAATGTATTAATCTGAGTAAAATGGAAGATGAGCAGCTTATTAAAACTAAAAGACCCCTGTTACCATGTCAAAATACTAGTAGTTATTAGTTAAAAAGAGGAAAAATAATAACTTTCCAATTTTCTGCTTGGAGTATAACTACTATCAGTACGGTCTGTCCAAATTTTCAGCTTATCAAAGACAACATCTAAGTTGAAGTGTTCTTTTGTTGTTTGAGGAGCATTTTTTTCTTGGGTTTTTATTTGTTTGTTTGATTTTGTTTTGGGTTTTTTTGAGTTGGGGGGTTTTTTTGAGTTTGCATAGGCAGAAATACATCATCCCTTCTTTGCCTCCTGTATAAACAAACTGATGAACCATTCCTGAGTACCACTTATGGCCCTACATTTCTACCGATTTACGGAATTTAAGCTGGAAGCAAAGGTCTCAAATACTCTTGCTTTGGAAGCAGGTTCTGCAGGACTGAGATACCAAGCTACAATTTATTTGCAGAAACTAAATTAAAACAGAACAAAACATGACATGTTTTGTAAATATATGAACTACAGAACATACATCTGCCTTGCACATGTCCTACTTAGGCATCCCTGAGGCAGATGCCAGGGGAGGATTTTCCCCTTGGATTGAATGAGTCTTGACACGGCTATTCTGTGTTAGACCACATTACAGCAATGTAAAATGCAGGCAGACAGCTATTCCAGCATCAGCTCCTAAGTAACAGCACTGCCCAAGGAAACAAAGTTGGGTAGGGTTTTAGTCAAAAGAGCATCTAGAGAACCTTTCAGTACACTAGCATAAGTGAGAATGTCTTTCAACTTCATGCAAGTGTCCAGGGAAAATGCTGGTAGAGGCAATGAACCATTTCTACCACCAAAGGACAGGGCAGTCCACCACACAGCTGTGATAGTGATGGAGCTTTTAAAATCTAAAGCTCATACCTTGAGTAAACAAAAGTCACTGTACCCAAAGGAAGACCAAAGTGGCAGTGAGAATATCACAGTGAGCTACGCCAGGAAACCAGGGCAGTATGCAATTCTACTTTTCTAACTCCCTGAACACACGCAAGCTGCATGGACTAACATTTGCATGCTCTCAGCTTCAGCTCTTGTCCAAACAAAATCATGACCAAAGTCCAGAGAAATTTTAAATAAAGATACAAGAATAAAATCCGATTAAATTGCACTATAATTATTTTTAAGGAGATTTTCATTCCCCACAGAGATCCGTCCACCTGCACATATTTAACCACAGACTGAAGAAGCTTTCCAGAGCACACCAGTAATTTGCAGGATACAGTAAAACTCTGTTTTCTCTAATTTTAATTAAATAAAAGGAAATAGAATATCAAAACAGACAAACAGGAAACTCCCAAAATTAAATCCTAAAATGTAGATCAATATTAGAAAGCACACATTTTTCTATCACGGAATGATTAAGCAAAAGAAACCATTCAGAGGAAGACAAGGCCTGAACTTCTCCTCTCCCAGCAGACGAGTCCCCAAAAGCATCCCACTTTCCCAGCCCCAGAGCAGCAGCAGCAGCTAGAAGAGTTTGCCCAAACTACAAACAAGACAAAAGGAAGATGACTGCAGTCTAAGATGTGATACCTTTTCCCAGAGCAAATAGCAAACTTTATCCCATTGAACATTTTTTTAAAATGGTTTACTGAAAAAAAACAAAAAACAACAGGAAGTTCACCACAAGGAGTGATGGCTGATAAAGGTGATGGGTTGGCAAGTAAGATACCAAACACACTAAAAGCAAAAATCACTTCACCTTGCTCTGGACATTGCTGAACTGTTTCTCCAGAACTATCCTTGTATCTCCTTAGAGCCTTCCAAAGGCCTCTTCTTTTTGGTACTCAGTGCTCACAAAACTTGAATCCTACCTCTACTCAATACTAGTTTCCAACCCACCCCTATATTTTAACAATATATTCCTGTCTTGTTCTTTCTTATTTTTGCTTCCCTTTTATTTCCTCTATTCAGTAATACTACCTTCATTGCATATGTAAGCTGAATCTCACCAAGAAGTTTCAGGGACAGCAGTAAACAACTAAGAGGCCAAGAACATTCAGTTTTTCTAGTCTCAAGAAAAAGCAGCTAAGGAGAGGTCCCATTGCTGTACAGAACCATCTACTGGGAGAGGGAAGGGAATTTGAATCTTCATTGAGCCAGACTGATCAGAGGGCCTCAGCGATGAGACAAGGGGAAACTCGCCATTTGGAATGTGGGAAATTGCAGTAAGACACGGAGACTTATAAAAATTATTTTAAAAACCATAACTTAGGCCAGAGACTGGAACAGTTGCTCAGAAGGCTTGTCCTTGAAGCTGCTCCAAACTTGACTGGCAAGGCCTGAGCAGGTTGCTCTAACTGAACCTTCTGCATGCAGAGGTGTTGGACTCAAAGACCACTACAGTTTCCTTCCAACCTTCTTTTTAAATGATTCTGGCAACTTTTGTCTGATTTTCTGACAACTAATAACAAAATAATGCACTGGTTACAACTGATACGCAGCTAAATGAGATGAGCGATAAGTTCCCCATTAAAACATTTATAGCAAGCTGTGAACTTAATTATAATGTAATACTAATTAAACTACTACAACAGTATTTTAGTTATAACCATGTGAAATCTTGATCTAATCATCTCCCTTCTCAGATGGGAGAAAGCAAAGAAATAAAGACTACTTAGAAAGTCTAAAAAATGATGTAGAGATGTCTGAAGAAAATAAGAACTTTAAAGTGTTAAACATCTAAGTAGTTGGGGACCTTTTGTTCCATCAGAGTCTTCCAAGGAAGAATGACTCTTAAGTAGAGCTGATAAACTGTTGCTGACTGCAGGTACAAGAGAGACCAAACAAACTTTTTCCTTTCACAAAGCTCTTCAATACATAATCTAGAACAACTTAATTTAATTGGCTGCTTAAAGCTGTGCATGCTGATTTGTGCTGATGGGAGAGTTTAAATAGTTATGTCAGTTTTCAGATGTAAAACAAAAGTACAAAGGCAGGATAAACATATATGCCAGGTTTAGATCCATTGAGCATGATCATGCACAAGACACTAACGCATTTAAAATAAACCATAAAACCATCATAAAACCATTAGCATACACTGCTAATTAGTGTATTGAAATCCACCGGCACAAATAAACATCCGGTCACAGCACTGTCTGCAGAGCTTCAAAGTTTAACATAATTCTGTTCTGGACTCTGGCCACCACCCTGCACAGAAGGGACAGCCTGAAGTCTTGGATGGCCTTTCTCCAGCAGAAAGGGGACAAACGAAGAATGGAGTACTGTATTCAAAATGAGAAAAGAATAAAGGAAAAAAGAAAACCACAATTTTCTGCCATCTGTATCTATATGTCCCTTTCAGTGAGAAGACATTAACCAAGTATCTTGAACACATCCTACCCTTGGATCATAAGAAGTTGTGGTTATGCCATTACTGGAACTCATCTCCAAGACTGAGTTTCTGGAATTTTAAACTCTTTAACCCCCAAAAAAGACTTGAATCTTCCAAAACTATTTTCCACTAAATATTTTAAAAAATCAGAAATGCATCAAGAAGACTTTTTTTCCCCATTAGTTAATCTAGACTCCCAGTATGCTGCTCCTTAGTTTCTTACCACAGACTCAACCTATGATTTAGGTAAAGGTTATTTAAATGAGAATCATTGAACCCCACCACAGTAGATTAAACTCCATCCCTTAATTATTTTGAAGGTTTCTTAAAAAATCCCAACAAACACACCAAAAAAACCAACTCCCAAACAACCCAAAAACCAGAAAAAACCCAGTCAATTAACTCCATGCCCATCTGGAACTCCAAACAGCTCCCAAGTTATTTCTGCACTTTAAAACTGCTGAGTTTTCATGCTGCTGAAGATAAAAAAAACAACCACACAGCCTAGACTGTGGTATTTTATCTGTCCCAAGAAAGGGTTAGGATCACCTTGTATCACAACGAGACATGACAAGAACTATCAAGTACCATACATTTTTCTTCTACTCATGATTTAAGCAGAGATACAAATAAAAAGAAGTCAGTTTCCCATCTCCTGATAAATTTACCATTAGTTAGTGTTTTTAAAGAGAACAAGCAATTTCAGAGTGCCAGCACTAACCGCCCCAACATGAGTAGCCATTCTTCATTTTATCCCCACCATTTTTTGGGGCAGAGGAAGGCACAAGTGGCCCTCACAATGCTTGGGACCTGTGGGCGACACAGTAGAAAGGGGGTACACTCAGTGTCTTTTGCTTCCTAAAGAGGCAGAAATCCAGGCTGCTGGTCAACATATACGTTAAATAACATGTTGCTAAATACCTGAGATGAAACACAGAGGAGGAGAAAAAAGATTAAGCAAAGCAGAATTTAGATTCCAGCATACCGCCATTCCTACTTATACATAATTTCACTAGCATAGCTGAAAGATGTTTGAGCTATAATACCAGAGTGACCCCAGTTTCAGAAAGCCTCAAGGTTCACACTCCTGAAGTAACTGTTGAGGTGTACTTGAAGAGATGATTAATGGAATGTGTGGCTTATGCCAGTCAATCAAATGCTATCCATTCACAGAATGGAATTTAGATGGGCAAAATAAGTCTTAAAAATAATGGTGCTGGCTCCAAGGAAAAAGTAATCAGTAATGACATATTTTAAACATATCATTATAGCTTGAAAGGATAAATGCCATTAGGTGTTCTGAAGCAAAAGAAAGGTAGTACCACCCTCACATACTTGTGCAGCTCCAAATGACAGCAGGGTGCAACTTTATGACAACAGCTATTCAAGTGTAACTGACAGCCTAATTTGATTTGTATTATTCATAAGCATTACAACACACAATATGGCAAAGTGCACCTTCAGGGAGAGGACGACACGTAGAAAAAACATCTTTTCACCCGCAAACTCAGAAAATCACTTCCTTTGAAAATTAGCAAACTATAATGAACTTTTCCACCCTATGTCACTGTTTAAAGCAGAACCACCCTTCACTTCCTAAATCAGTGAGGATTTGGTTTATTGATTTATTTTGTTTTATATTTTGTTTGGTTTGATTTATGCTGGTTTGCTAAAACAAACGCATAGAGCCCAGAGATCTTTTGGAAAAAGTTTTAAGTCAAACTCCATTAATACTGTTATGAGATCCAGAAAGTAACTCACTTAATTGCTTCAGTGATACAGATATTTATACACCAATGCCCACTACCAGCATTTCTTAATGCAGAACTAGCGAGGTAGCATGTAATAACATAAATATAGGAATTAATGAGTGATCAGAAATCATATGCCTTGGACTATTAATACTTATGGTGACAATGTCACAGAAAACAGTCATGAACCTGCACTGACCCAAGTCAGCCAAGCAGAGCATCACATCAACAAATTCTACAGCTCCAGGGCCTAAACTGCCTCCCTGTCCCACCCTGTCCCCAAAAACAAACCATGACTCCCCTGGCAGCCATAGCATAGTGTGAACCATGGCAGAAAATCAGAAGCCAGCGACATCTATCAGGAAAAGCCACACTGAACAATTACAGCCAGGATACAAGCTTGGCAAAAAATAAGTCAATAATATTGTCCATTTTGCTTTCATAATGAAGACTTATAATTTCTGCCATGCGGCAATACCTGTTATAAAATCCTTAACTAATTGCATTCAAGATCTTAAAAGGTCTGTAGTACTCCAAAATGGGTTTCACACTATAGGCAAATGAAACAAAGCCAAGAATGTTTTTAAAGGGTACTTTTATTAGTGTAAGTTTTTAAATTAGCATTGAATGACAAATACTTCCTTTAAGCATCAATTACACTTGTCATGAAAGTTGATTCAAGAAATTTTTACTTATGACCCCAAATGATAGGTCTTTCAAAATTTTCTTACTTTCTAGTTCTATGATAAAGTGTTAACATGTTCTATGATAATGTTAACATGCAACTATGCTTTTTATAATCAGGTAGCATAAAAAGATTCTCTGCTTACCTTAACATGATCGAAAACCCATATGTCAAGCTTGGCTGCATCTTCTGCTCCAAAGTCTTCACTTTCTGCTGCATAACAAAATGTATAAACATGATCTCCAGTAGCACCTGCAAAAACAATATAGATGGCATATGAGACACAAGGTTTTTTGCTTTTCTCATAGCCAAAAATACTTTCATGCACAGGAGTAGAAACCTACCAAGAATGATGATCCTAATAGAAGTCAAAGAATTTTCTCCTTATTTTAAACTCTCCCATAATTAATCCTTTTTTGAAGCCTGGATACCATTTTACCTCATTAGCTTATCAGCACCTCAGAGGAATGAGGAACAATGTTATCCAGTATGCTCAGGCGAGGAAAAAAAATATGGAAAAACAGATAGGAGAAAACCAAATCCTAATTTAAGCAAATTAAACAGAATTTGATTTTGAAACAAAGAATTTCACTGAGAAACTTCTAACCAAGGAAGAAACATATTCATAGTCTCATTTGAACATGTGTTTTGGGGGCAGGCTGTTTAAGAAAAATATACTTAGCTTTTGGCTGTTCAACTGAATTATACAGGACAATGCCTTATCAATGAGGTCTTTTCCACAGGAAAAGACCATATATCACATATAACAAAGACATCAGGAGGGTTACTGTATATCAATTCTAGCTATCAAAAGCCCGGTAGACAACTTCAGGGAGACAACATTCAAAGTCTGCATCTTTAAAACACACATCCAAAACAGAAGAGAACTACTGGACTACATTCAGTCACAAAATACAATATAAGGGCCACTGATGTGCAAACACAGAATCTGGACAAGGTGACTTCATTCTCTAGCCACTGTCAAGGGAGCAAAGCAGAGAAGGGAGGGGGCATGGGGAAGACAAAGACGGGGGAGAAATTAAACTTCAGAAGTCGTGAAAAGATTTGAAGCTAGGTGAAGTTTAACTAAATAATTCAGTCAATGGCAGAGCTGTTACAGCTCAGGGGTGCCATTTATACCGTGACTATGTAAACTCCCAGAGGGGAAAACATTCTTCAATCAGTTGATGAACAGAGAGAATATATCCGATTTGCTGGATGTCACAATTATATAATGCAGTTGTGTAAGCTTCCAGGCTTGTGAATGAACTAACATCCCAGTATAAGGGAGCTGCTTAACCAAGATTATGTGGAAACGCACACAAAGGGATGCAGGTACTTCAGGCCAGGAAGATGAAAGCTGGCACAGATTTTCTAGTGCAGCTCTCCCCTGCGCCCCTGGAGATGTTACTACTACTTATAACACAGAACACTCACTGCAGTTCTCAGTCTAAAAGAAAAGGAAGAAAATACTGCCAGGCATTAAAAAGTGAATTCAGGAGTTACAATTGGTGGATAAAGGAGTTCAAAAGAAGAAATAAGTTCTGTCCATCACTGCCAAGATGACTGGTAGTCTACGAGGTTGGAATGCTGTAGTGTTTTCCCACAGTGTCATAGCAAACGCGAGAAGTCCTTCCTTGAGAAGTGCCACACCAAAAAAGCCAAATGACAGCACACAGTTTGCAGACAAAGCGAAGGAACACATCTACCACTTACCCATTTCTCATGTCTACCAAAGTAAACAAAACAATCCACCCAATCCTGCACTGCTATAAAGAGAAACAGTGGCAGAATGAAGTCATACTAGGAAAGTTTTGAAGTGCCTGCATAGCTTATAAAATAACTGTTTCTTTTCTTTTTTTAATAAAAAATTCTAATATGCAAAATGTTAGAAAATATTATTTTATTTCTACTGTTTGAGGGGGCAGCCAACAGTATGCCAAGACTTTCTTTAAGTCTGGGGATAAGGAAGCAAAGATGGGATAGAGAAGTAGAAGGAAACAGGGATGAAAACATCATTTACAAGCAAGCACAGAGCTCTGCTGGGTTTGATGATGCCATTAAACTACAGGAAATAACTGGAGGTGACAAACTCCCAAACCAGATACCACCTATTCCTTTTGTTCTTTTCTCTGGCACTGTATCTCACACTCTGCATCAATATTCAAATATTAGGATCAGGGATCAAGTTACCACACTGTTACAGTAAGATTTATGTCCCACAGAAAGTGAATGTCTCACTCTGCCGATGAGGCAGGTCCCGTGTCTGACAAGCCTGTCATGGGTCGGAATCCAGACCAGCAGGAGAATTTGCTAGCAAATTTTTCAGGCACAAAAGAGGGGGAAAAAGAATGAATGCACAAAGACAGTCAGACACTGAGCAGGACAGAGTGTGGCCATCAGAAAGCCATCATCAAATACAACCATGTGAGGGATATGAGAAAATCTGCATTGTTTCACAACAAGGAACTAAACCAGAAGATAGAGAGGTCTGTCTGTCCAGAATAACCCTGACAATGGTTTATCCCAGTTTTTCCCATGGTCTTGATGACACCCTTCTTCATACTCACGTTGAAACAATGACCCTAGCCTTTCTGGAAACTTCCGAAAATGAGAAGGGGAACCCACGAAACAAATGGCAATCTAGGTGCAACAGACAAGTATCTACTTCCCTTAAGATAAGCAACAGTCTCAGCTCCTTTTTCAGCATGACATTTAATACTCTGGAATATACTCCAACCCAGACAGCTGACAGAATAGTACAGGGCTGGATTTTTCAGGTCAAATCTCAAATCCTGGCAAGTCTAGAAGAGAAACTCAAAGTTTTAAGGAGCACTCTGGAAAAAAATAGGCATTTCCAAACCACATTATTTTTAGATAATTTCAAGGTTATACTCTAAAAACATCATAGAAAAGAAAGTTAAAATTAGCACAGTGAATTTGTGTATCTTAAGTGAGTTTAACTATTAGAAACAAATACCTTTTAATCCTGCTCAAGATACAAAGGTACTTCAGACAGTTTCTCAGACTGAAACACTAATTACACAGTCATTAAAGCTTTGACAAATTTACATTTCATGTATACCTATTTTGATATTTTAAAAAGTCTGTGAATGTTTTTTTTACTTCCTTACAGAATTGTCAACCATGTTCTTGAAATATTTATTTTATTACAAGACAAGTACCTAGAGAAAATAGACAATGACAGGAAACAATTTTTCTATCCTTCCCAAAAGGCAGCAGGTGTCATATAGTCTTTAGGCATCACCCAATGCAAGTGGTGAAACAGCAAAATTCTGAACATTTTAGCATAATAAAACATACACAAGAAGAGCCCTGTCTCCTCATAAATTTGCAACATGAAAAGGAAGGGGCACAAGCTTAATTTCTCTCTATCTTCTTCTTGGCTTTTTTGTAACAGCAAAGACAAAGAACAAACACTTGATTCCTTTCCCTTCCATACTACAAAACTTTACCTCTTTGAAAGAAAGAGAACTATCTTTTTCTAACTCAAAGTTAATCTGTCTTTCTACCATGAGAAACTGCGATTCATTTTCTGACAAAGTATCTACTTCTCAGATACACGGCTGCACTTAAACTTTGCCAACTTCGGGGGATTTCCCTCCCCCTTGCAAAAGGAAGTTGCATTGTTGATACCACTAACAAGCCATATAGAGAGTATTATCCTTGCACATCTCTTCAGATAACATCAAAGCTGCTTCCAAGTCCTCTGCTTATCTTCTTACTCAAACAAAACCAGTAGAAGGACAGGGCTCTGGGAAATTCTTGAATTCCCCAAATATTTTCCCAAGAACATATCCCTATAAACACAAATAATCTGTGCAAGGGCAACTACCTTTCCCCTCTCCCCAGCCACCATCACACTATTTCCAAATACAAGTTGTAATCTGAGGTCATGGGAAATTATCAGGAGATATTTTTACAGCTCATCATAAATTTATGAGGCTTAAGCAAAGAACAGAAAAGAGGGGCGTGGGGGGGAATGTCAGGATGTGAGGGGGAAGAGACATGAGTTCAGAAAAAGTTCAAGAACCACCATGAGAAATTTGATGAATATTTTTTCTAAACCACTATTACATTCCACTCCTATGCTGCCTATCCTATTTTTCTTATTTGTCAATACCAATACCTAGAGCAGAGCAGCAGCATATGCCCTTAGCTTGTCCCCTTTTCACTTGAGCTTGTTTATGCTGAGATTACGTGAAAGGGTGTATATGCACTCATTCTTCCAAGAAAACAGCAATATTAAACTTGAAGAACCTTTAAACGTTTGAAATGTTGCTCAGCAATCGCTGCATGCTCAAACACCAATTGCACTGGGCTGACAACACATTAACACACTGCACACCATGGGCAAAAGCCCTCAGCTTCAGAAATAGTACCAGGAAGTTTTTGCTTGCATACAGTTCTTCCCTTGACCTATTAATGTTCCGAGTAGAAGCAGGATAACCCACAATAAGCTACTTCTTCAGCTCTGACACTGAAGAAGCATGGCTGCAGCTCTATCTCCCAGTTCAATAGGAGCTGCAGGCACAGGAAGAAAATTCCAACTCCAGGCTTGCAAAACAAGAGCTTTAAACCTCAACAAATAAAAAAATGCAGGTCCTTATAACTAAAGGTGTGCTTCCTGTAGTATACTGACAGAATTAGCTAAGGCCTATTTAGATGTGTGAGTAATAAATAGGAATATCCTCATTAAAATTTGCTTCTTCCACTCCACCTTCACAAACTGGAAATCAATTATACAGAAATACACAAAATGAAAGTACTTCTTTCACCTTCTCTAACCCAAAATTCAAAGTGTCTCTGTTTTACTACCTGATAACTATGTGTTAAACATTCACAAAATTAAGTCTTACCTTTTGCAAACATTGGCAAAATATCTGGGCTTCCCCAGCTCCAGGTATATTTGCTTTCATTGAAAACAGAGTCAAATTCCACTGGATTCTCCTTCCATCCTGTTAAACAAACACAGCTGCATTTAAATGGCATTGCCAGAAGATCGCATTGACTGCTAAAATTGATAGTCCATGCAAAACGTTGTGGGTTTTTCTTAAAAAAACCCACAACATACTATTTCACAGTGAACTCCAATATGAGAATCTTGATATTAATTCCATTTCAACATCTTTTATAATTAGTCTCCTATTCATAAAGAAGCGAGCTGAAAACCTAGGCCAACCTCATTATACAAGGTTTCAAACACGCAAAGCACATGGCTGGTTTACCTTCTAAATAGCCAAAATATTCCGGAATTCTACATCTCCTGTTGTCTGAACTCAGCTTTTGGCATTTCCCGCGATAAGTGACACACTAATATATCATATTTCCAGCAGCGATGTTGCACTTCCTCACAATAAAACCTTCAAAATTTTCTGTTTTCACAAAAAGGCAATTGACAGAAATATAGAGATGCTCTTAACTAGGTATTCCTGCCAATCCTGCATTTGTAGTGGTTGTCAGAAGGAAGAACCTTTTCATTAG
Source organism: Acanthornis magna (assembly GCA_036785705.1). Classification (NCBI taxonomy): domain Eukaryota; kingdom Metazoa; phylum Chordata; class Aves; order Passeriformes; family Acanthizidae; genus Acanthornis; species Acanthornis magna. The sequence continues at coordinate 13,722,827 of JAWUZG010000025.1, forward strand.
GAACATTGACGAGACCAAGTAATTCCCCTCACCTCCCCCATCCAAAATCAACACACATGACTAGTGTTCAGGCCTGCAAGCCTGGGGAAAGGCAGAGGAGCACACAAAAGATCAAGTCGGTAATGCAAAGGGTTGTTCTGCATAATTAAGCCCCAAACACTCAGTAACAGCTCTGGACAAAACATATGCTTGGGGCTTTTGCTTTGTTTTGCTCCTAACTCTCCAACTCAAGCTAGCAATGGTTCAGCTGAGACACTGCAGTTCATTTCTTGTTTGCAACACCTATTCCTATTACATCCCAAATGATAATTGAAAACTCTGTTACATGAAGAGGTAAGGTCGTAAGACACTTCTGCTTTTAGGCTCAGGGTGCTAAATTCAGCCATGTTACAAAAATTTAATTTATGTAAGATGTTTTCCTAGCTATCAATATTAAGAATGGGAAACCCATCCAAAATTACTATTTTCCATATCATCTTGGCATATAAACCACAATGCAGGTATTTATCAATAATCATCCAGAAGCCCAGCACATCACTGAAACACCTTATTTTGGAGGCCAACGTTCAAAGCTTTAGGACCAGCCTACCTTTAGCAACTGCACTGACATCTTCATAAAATCCAGCTATAAGTGCGACATGCCCCGGCCTGGATTCTGTAGGGACCCGGGTGTGAGAGATTCCCCAGCTGCCATTATTCTCTAGAACATCCCTGAAAACAGGATACAAGGCAGTTAATACTGATGACTTGTCAAAGTAAAACAAACTGTAGATAAAAAGAGTGACAGGTAGATGTGAGGCAGGAAATGCAAAAAACCTCCAAACCCAGACTAAAACAGATTTTCACTACCACCTGCTGTGCAGTAAAACACACAGAACATTAACCTGCAAGTAGTTCTATATTATCACACCCCACAGAGAACATTACTATTGTGGCCCACCAGCACTGCAAACAGATGAGTTTAGCTGGTGTTCTAACGCACTTAAAATTAACATACTATTTTTTTGTGCTGCTTTCCTCTTTAGCTTACATTTTTCCCCAAACAGATTGTTTCTGCCTGGTGTTACCCTTCTTTGTTCTTTCCATTTAGCCTGAAAGTGTCTAGTTCAATCTTATCTTACTCTTTAAATACACTCAATTATAATTAGCCCTTGTGACCATGTCTGCCTTTATCTGTGCTGAATCTTGGAAGCCAACACTAAGAGAATTCAAACCCCACATAAATCTAAGGTGCAAATAATCTTGTCAACAAGAAGAAATTTTCAGTAAACCTTGTATCTTTTGCAATTACACCAAAGTGAAGGACAATACCTTCTCATCACATACATAGAAATACATCAAGTATTCAGGGTTTATGCTCATACAATAAATAGTTAAAACAGATAAAAAGCAAAGAAAACAGAGGACAAAGCCCAAGCATAAGCAATGGCCTCATAAACTATTCTTGTCTGCTGAAGATCTGAACAGCTGGAGCCTGTCAGGAAGCAAGAGGCAAGTGTTACCATATGCTGTTTTCTTGTCTCCATCTTCTGGAAGAAGAGAAAGATTCACTGCTCACTGTCAGACCAAGGGGAGAAAGAAAACAAAACACAACAGGACATACCTTATACTGATTTTTAGGGAAAAAGAGCAGAATCTTCTGAACAAATTCAAAGCAGTTTTTAACAGTCAAGTTACCAGGAAATTATAATTTTGTCATTTATGATATAAGCTACCAAATTCACTATGTTTTTATCACATGAGTTTTAGCCCAAGTAAATTCTAAGTTCATCCTTTTAAACAACCGAAAATTTCAGGCTCCACTCTAATCTTGCAGCATTCACTGTTTCTTTGTCAGTGAGACCTCACATTCTCAGACTTACTTGAAAGCTCACAGAACTACTTGGAATAGCCCAAACATTACAGTGGCATTCAAACATGTTATTCCTAGCTCTCATCTCAGCTAGGGGTTAATGCAAGTTGTACTGAAAAAAAGCACTAATTTGAAGAAAGGATTTATGTATTAGTTAAAGTGATTTCTTATTTATTCTCACTAAAGACTGATCAGGATGTGTTGCACTAACATTCATGAACGATTTAAGACAAAAATAAAACACTTGCAGCTCTCCTCATACTTCATTGTAACAACAGGTAGGAAATTGTTTTAATTATAATTTGATTTCTATTGAATTGGAAAGTAATTCTTTACCTGTGCTTTTGTGGGGCTGTTGTCAACAACAGGATGACTTCAGGATCTGAAGTCAACAATAACACATATCAGGCAGAAAAAATATAGACAGACATTGTCATTTACCTATTCAGAATTCATTTGAATGATTTGAATGACTGAAAAAAAGTTAATTTCCATGACAGTATAAACATTAGCTACCCATAATAACTATGATAAATATTAATGTGATATAGTAATATGGTTGCAACATGACAGGCAAGGAAGAAAATACCTTCCCTGAAATCACTATCACAGCAATTCAGATTACTTACCCTCACAGCTATCACAACACTGCTGAAAACCAGAGTTTTCAAGAATATTGTAAAAGACTAGGTACTTGGTATACATATATTATCCAGCAATCTGCTTCAAGCCTAATGGATATTTATTTTTAATTCCATGTACCTACTAAAACTTTGCTTCTTCTAATAGCACATTGCTACAAGAATAGTTCTTGCTCATTTAAAGATCATCTTTCCTCATTAACAATGCAGTAGCTCCCCAAGTATTCCACTTGGATAAGACTACTACTCTGGCTGTTATGTTGCCCACTACTATAAAGTGGGTAAGGGACTGAACACTTGCAACTTAGGAATGAACACAGAAAAAAGTAAACTGCATATTAAATTTAATATACTTTGAGTTAATATTATTGAAAAAGGAATGCTCAGACAGCGATAATTTGGCAGAATAAAAAAAAGAAACACTTCCAGAAACTAACATCTGATCTTGTCAACCTGTTTATAAAATTAACTTATGGAAGTTGTGTAGCTCAAAGGCTCAGGGATAAAACACTGAGCTTGTTGCTTCAAAACTGTGGCAGCTCATGTAGTAGATCTGAAGATACACTCTGGGCCGCCTGACCCTCCACATTTCAGAAGGCACAACATGCCACATGCATGTTTTTTCTTTTCATCATCTCTCACATATACACTCTCATACACATATGTACTTCTATGCAGAATGAGAGATCAGAGAAATACAGATGGCACTTCACACCTCTACCAGCATTTTCTTCCACTCAGTAACCTACCAAAATCTCTGCCTGTTACAAGGCAGCTCTTCCACTCCATTCACCCATGTACTTTCACCACAGGTGACAGTGCTTTACTTCTACAGATTTTGAAATAGAAAGTCCCTAACTCCACAGACAAGTTAAAGCAGAGGCAGCAAAAGTTCCATTTTTCCAGCAGTAGACAAGCCAATACAAGGTTTAACTTTCTTCTAGATTGGCACGGTAATGCTGAATGGCTGAAACATAAAAACTCAAATCACTTAGTGAAAAAAATACCATTATAACTCTTTCCTGGCCAGTACTCACCACTTCTCCTGGTGATGGAGTCATTACAGCACTCACACCTTGATGGTGTTAGTTGGTGATGCAAAAGACCAAACAGTTTTAATGCTAAGTAAAGAAACTGCTCTGGAGTAAGTGCGAAGTCCACTGCTAAAAGACGACTTGGTAAACTCACATTGATGTGGCAGACACTGCCAGTGGCAGCCAGCACCTTATAAAAACGGTAACAGCAGCAGAAGCAGGTACGAATAAGCACACAGGGGCTGGCAAGCACTGTAGCAAGGACTCCTCACATTTCTGTACTACTTTTGCAGTAGTGGACTGCAAAAGCCCTGAGAGTTTCGTATGACTAATTATTTGGGTTTGCTCTGATATTCAAGCCAGACCAATGCCATCAAACAAAAGTAGTCTTATTTAATACTGTCTTTTTTTTTTTTTCCGTCTAGGAAATTGTCTTATGATCAAATAATTATCGTGATATAAGGAAACTGGGAAAGTTAATGAAAATTAGTTCTAAGCACACAAGGATATGACTTTAAACACGTTTTTGGCAAGATTACTTTTCACAGCCTTAAACTAAATCACGGCAATTAGACACAGTGTAGAGAGCACAAGGGAGGCAACAGGGTCACACATGCAGGAAGGGTGGAACAAAGAGGAAGTGGCAGCCTGCTGTTAGATCCATTCAGGACATCTCTTTTAATCACTCCTTAAAAAGTTTCATCAGTAGCTTAGAATTAGACGACAAGGACGTTAATGAACTGCTACTCTTAAACGGAGCATCCAGTAAGCAGCTTAAATTAGACACTGCCAGGCTTTAGAATTGATAGGAAGCTGATGAGAATGGAGAAAGTTCACACCCCTCTCAGTTACTGGATATCTGTAGTGCTCAGGGGACAGTATGGACTCAATTAACATTGTCCCTGTTTTAGCAGCTTTGCTGGCAAGGGACACCAACCCAAACTCTTCCATTTCTACAGAGCATAACTCTACAAAGTTTGTTATTTTGAAGGCCAGAGGGAAGGCAGTACTCAAGCAACCACAATTGTTGTTCTTCTTACTCTCTTTTCAACACTGCCTAGAGCTGCCTCCAGAAGCAAAACCTTGTGGCTCAGTACAGTTTTGGACTTACCGCAGGTAAGGTGCCCGGGGTGTGCCATTGCTGTCCAATTCAAACAGAGAATCTGCTCGCAGACCGTCAGCAACAAAAAGCACAAGACGTTTTGCTGGAGGTGGCAGTGGAGTCTGTTGAGGAGTCATTCCATGGACAAGGGGAGAGTTGAAGTAGATGTCAAAAATGGAGACCAAGAACACACAATGCACAAGGAGCCCTGCAAGTATGAAGATTGGTATATCCATGGCAGCAGCCTTCTGGCAAAGGCAAAGTCCAGCACTAAGAGAGAGAGAGAAAGAAAAACAGGCAGATGAGACTTCTCAGAATCAATATTTATTTCATTTGTTATGGAATGGGAGTACCACAATCACAGTCATCCCCAGAATCTATAATCAATTTCTGCTTCCAACAAGCTTTTTCTCCCAGAAGCTCTGGTCCGAGTCACTGCATGACTAATTCAGACTTTCAGATAAACCATTATGTCTCAGCAACTCATGTCTAGTGTTTAGGGGTTTATTAGATGGCTTCAAAAGACCACTGAATCAAGCCAGTTTGTTTTGTGAGCTACATCAGTGACAGAAGACTCAGACACCGCCATGTCTCCATGAACATACTACCCTCTACTGGCTGGCTGCACGACAGAGTTGAAGTCTGCTCAGGAAAATGCAAACCAGACAGTTAGAGAAAGCCATCCTCTAACAAATACCCATCCGACATTGCTTTTTTCCCCCCTCCAAGTTTGCCATCAAATGTGGGCTCATTATACTCTGCCTAGAAACTGAAACCTTCTTTTAAAAAAACACAGATGCTGTGCTGAGCATAGAATACTATTCCTCTACTAAAACAAGTCACAAAGGCACAACAGTTGATGAATTTTGTTTCAGGAATAATTATATTCCCTTTTTTAATGGGTTTTTTTCCTGCCCTGTCATCCTCTTATGTCATGTTAGAGATACAAATATGCTTAATAACAGGTACGCTGGAAAATGTCTGTGTTTGCCAAGAGTGCTGTGGGGTTCATGCAAAGCCTCCTGGACATAAATATGAATATTGGCTGAGGTAAGTGTGGGACCTGAGCCTGAATGAGGCTAAGTTCTGACAAAGGACTGTTAGTGCTGTCCAAGCTGCGAACTTAGTTATTTAAATATTAGTTAATTATCCACCTCAACCAAACAACACCTCCATTCACCAATTTAGAAACAGATGTTCCTAACAGCCTGGGAGGTTCAGATTACCTATGTAAATACACACCTCTCTTTAAAAGAAACAGTTTGTTTAAGAATCTAATTAGTGCTTCTAAATGACTATATATATATATATATATATATATATATATAAAGTTTATCTGGCTATGTTAAGAATTCAGTAGCTGAACAGACACAGGCAGCCACCATATGGTAAATCTACCACTCCTATCAAATAGGGATAAAAGGCTTCACTACCACATAACCTTAATTCCGGTCAAAACTCTGAAAGATGTTTTTAAAAATAAAAAACTTAAAAGGCTAGGAAAACCAGAGGGGGAAAAAAAAGCACACTAGAGAAATAATTGAAAGATAATACATAATATTACTTACTAACCCCAAAAAAATCAGATCTGCATGCAACTTAGCCATAACTTTCAATTCCATCCATTTTCCTTACTGAAACACAGATGCAACAACTCTAACTCTAACCTGCAACATTACTATAGCAATTTCTCATTTTAGAGATGTGGAGAGAAAACCACATAAAAAAACTGAGATTACAAAATACAACATTTTAAAGAGACATGTAGCAGTCACATTTAAACAAACAAACAAAAACTTTTTGTTAATCAGGAACTTACACGCTTTTATGTCTACAAGTGAGATTCCAAGGGACTTGGAATATCTGTAAATATCAGTTTGTTTAATTTTTATTTTTAAGTATTCAGGGCTCCTGCATCAATTTAAATACATTAAATCACAATCACAGAAATACCACTAAGTTCAGTGCCAGAGCTCATTTTATTCAGTTTTATTTTCCTTAGGGCTTTTTCTTTTGATGCAGTTGTGCTTGATAAGAGAATCCAAACTACTCACGCCTTAAACTGATGAGACTAAACACCCTATTAAACAAAGCAGTTACTTCTATCAGATACTTGTTGCAGGCTCCCAATGCTACAATTCTATAGCTTAACATATCATAAATTCTTCTAATTAAAGTATTAGTAACCTAATCTGTTTTCTACACTAGCTAATTCTCTTTGCTTTAACTCTCCCCAGGCCTCAGTCCTTGCTCACAGACAAAAAAAAAAAAAAGTTCAATCAACACAATTCAAATTTAATGCTTAGACTATAGCATCTATAGAATTAATGAGAAAAGAAAAAAAAAAAGGATAGTTCCTTTTGCAACCACAGTTTGCCTACATTACACTTGCCTATGCATCTGGGCCCAACATATTCCACTGCTCAACATCATCACATGGTTTCCACACAGGCAGGTTCCAAAGCACCTGCTCCTGCCACATCCCTCACAGCCACTCCTGCCTCTAGCTTAGCTTACACTGCTCCTTTAATGCAGGACTTTGTGTGCCATCACTGCGACACAACATTGCGAAAAGTATTCTCTCCTCAAGCTCACAAGTACGTTCCCACAGGTACAGAGGCTTTGGAAAGCTCCTAATTGCACTCAGCTGAATGCAAATTTCTCTACAGAGCCTAGTGCTTGACTGCTCAAGACAGAAAACTCCAAAGGCATGGAAATAACAAGGATAACGACTGCAATAACCATTTCTTCCTCACAAGTAAAAAAATAACCACAGTAAACGGAAAAAGTGGATTAAGCACTAGATTATAAGAAAAACCAAAAGCTACAGCCTGTCGAGAGAAGAAAAATAGAAACGTATTAAACACACACACTTTTGAGGATGAGGAGCCATATCTAAGTATTTATGACTAGAGCCAAAACATCTCTGCCCTTAGGTGCCTGGCCATCCAAAGTGTGGATAAACCAACTGTCACTTGACAATACATCTTACATCTTTCTGTCACGAAAACTTAAACCAAGGATATCTCAGTATTTTTGTGTCCTGTGATATTTTCTCAGGCAATCCCTTAGGAAGTGATTTAGTGTCCTATCTTCCACAGTCCTTATTTTCACAGGGCAAAACACAAGCTTTGCACTAATTCTGCCCACATTACTCTATCCTGTTAAGTCATTGCCTATCACACCAAAAGGGAGGAAGGATGCTCTGAGTCTTGTAGGTAAGAGAAGCATGTTGCAATTTATTTGCCACATGCCATTTCTTACTGCCCACCCAAACACCTCACTTGCTACAACAGAATCCTGGAATCCTAGTACAGTTCAGACAGCCAAATCACCTCCTCTGTAGACTCAACCCAACTAGTAAGCTATGTTTCAGACTCCAATTTATTCCTTTCTTTCTACGTTTTTCCCCTTCTGTCACCATCTCCTAAATTAAATACAGAACTAATATCACTGTCCAACCCCCAGCATGTCAGACCTTAAACTATTCCAATAAAATACTTTTGTTCAAACAATTTGGAGTCAAAAACACAAATTTGAAGCGGATTTTTAAACAAAGACCCTTTTCAGATCCTTAACAGAAAAGTACTAAAGATCCACTAAGCTACTTGATGCCTGCTAAATGCGAGTTGTTCACACAAAGAAGGTAGAAAATGAGCAGTGCCCTGGTGATGCCGAGGGCTCCAGGAGACTTCAGACCTTCTCACTTCATTGCATATTGTACACGAACAGAGGAGAGAGCGAGAGGACGCAGGGGAGCAATTGATCTGAGAGACAGCAAGGCAGAACCAGCAGACACCTTTCTTAAAGTCTAGGAGATTAAAGAAAGAAAAGAAGCAAGAACCTTCTGACTGCAATTAATTACTTTTCCAGAATAAAGTGATATATGCAGATTAGAGAAGGGTTTTTTGGTGGTTCTCTCCCCTCACTCTGCATTCTCAGGGAGGAAGTTAAGCTCCTGGCTGGTGGCAGATGGGATGAAGAGACCCTTTCATTCTTTGTATTTACACCTATCAAAACAGTATCAAAAAATCCTGCTGTTAGCTACAAGTTCCTCAGCAACTGCTGTGTCAGTGCAAAGACTAAGACACCCTGACTGTGATGGTGCCTAGGGAACAAGACAGCTGCAATGAGCCACGCAAGTCCAACCCTTCTCCACATGAGCGTTTCCCTCTTCTCAAGTTCATCTGTAATTTGCTGACAAGATTTCTTTTTAACCTTCTTTTTGACTCATGCCATAGAAGCTACCTCCATAGCACTAAGCTGGATCAGATCTCTCAACTATTAACAGGAAGGCTGACATAATTAAATGCAGCATTCATTCTCCCAAAGTAATCTACATCTAAGCTGCATTTCCTCTGAATGATAATCTCTCAGCATTATTTATAAGGCAAAGAAAACCCTACTTATACTGTAACACAATATAGTTCTTCAAAAGAAATGTAACACTTCCCTTTTATATTTTTCTTTCTCCAAATATGCAATAAAACATAGGCAAAATACTGCATGGAATATGCCCCACTGGCAGGAATATTTTCTTAAGGATAATGAAGTGTCAAAAAAAGGAGCTCAAGGTACATTAGTCATTTCTTTTAGAGGGACCGTGCTTCACTAATACTGTCAAGTCTGCTGATTAAGATGAAGAAAATCCATTGGAAATGCATTTTCAATAAGCATCAATGGCCTTGGTAAGTATCTTTCACAAAAAAAAGAAATAGACAAGAATGTCTGCTGTGCTTCTGGCCTACTAATATTTTTCAACTAAAGAGTTTTGTGTATTTTGTAATTTAACTGTCAAAGTGGTGACTGCACAGTTTGTCAGTACATAAATGATGATCCTTAGGGCAGAGGAGCAAATGGAAGTTGGGTGGTCTGACAGCACTTTGCATAGTAAGGCAGCTATACAACATGTAAGGTGGTGTTAGCAGTCCCTAACCTATTGTTTTACTAATTTAGATTTTGAAAGAGTTACACTAGTCAGGGAATGCACTCAAGTAATTCCTGCTGTCACAGCCCACACACCTGTTGACTGCACAAGGTTGCAATTTATACAAAATCATACAAGACATTGACTGTAATTTATACAAAAGACTTACCAGCCAATTCTGAGTAACTCTTGTATCTTCACCCACTACTTAAACATAGGAAACCCCATATCTTCACCTTGACTTCATCATGTAATCATACTATGAAGTGGGAAAATGATAAAGTCCCTTTTCCTCTTTCCCAAATTCTCATTTTCTTTCTCTACTGAAGAATAACATGCTCTGCCAGACAATGAAACTGCACCTACAGTATTTCCACCTGCCCTGGCACTGAAGTGGCTTTTGTAATTCAAACCATCTGTTTAAAATTATTTTATGTTCAACATCTTCACTGAGCATTTCAGGCATTATAATAACAAATGACAACTGTTTTAAATTTTAAATGTGGTTCAGTAAAGCACATCCAAACCTGAGGCAAAGAGCTCAAAGAATATTTAATTTTCTTTTTAACATCACTTGATAATCAAAATTACTCTGCCTGCCTAGAAAAGTCTTTTTTGCCACAATTTTTCAGGGAGAAATTTGACTATGGCCTGCAAAGCACCAAGGAAACATCAAGTGTCCCAATGCTTGAACATACTACAAATCAGTCACCCCAGTATAAGCCTACGCAATTTTCTCTGAAGTATCCTTAAACATGGGAAACCATATCCACAAGTCTCCCAGGCAAAAAAAAAAAAAAAAAAAAAAAAAAAAAAAAAAAAAAAAAAAATTAAAAAAAAAAAAAATCTGAGAACAACACTGACAACGGCATAGCAGTGATAAAGATAACAAGAGCACTTTAAGAAACAATGACTGCTTTGAGGTATGAAAGAGAAAATAAGAGCACCACCCTTTGGTACCACCTGCTAGCCAAGTGGAGGCAAAAGAGTGTAGAAATTCAGCATTACATCGCTCAGTAGGGAGGCAGATAGAAATTCTGAACTCAGAAAAAACAAAACCCAACAAGAAACCCTGCGTGGTCTTGCTGTGAATTATTTCACTGGGTAACAACACTTGGGGGGTCTACACCTGTTCTCAGGAGGTATCTGCAAATGCTCTTGCATATTTCTTGATTTCCATGTCATTCAGCAGTACTCTACCAGCAAGTCTTCTTCAAGCACCACTGTTACACAGCTTAACATCATATCTTCATCTCAATATGGACTACTTAATTCTTTTTTGTGCTACCAAAAGTAGCAGATTCCCTCAGACCTCTGCATTTTTGAACAAAGCAAAAAAAGAAAGTGGGGTTTTTTTTCCGGTCATTGTTTTTTTTCTTAATCTGCTGGGAGATTTTGTAGATAGATTCTTCATGTTAAAAGTTTTATGGGACACTTTTGAGGAAAGAACATCAGTCTGACAGGGTCTAACAAAACACATCCCACCAGTTTTCACAGGTCAGGGTCAAGGGGCAAGTGGCACTTAAGAGAACACAAGCACATGGAAGACAGCTTGCCACAGCAGTCTTCTGTCTTTATTGGAGCCCTCCCTCACAAACCAAGGCTGAAGGCCCCCTGAAGTATTTTTAAAGACATTTGCAATAAAACTGTGCAATAAAGCACAAATGCCAATACAAGCATGACAGTTCGGACCTTTAACAACAAAAGGGGCAAGGATCATATTTTAAAGTCATACAACAAATATTAATGTAGAACACACAGGGAAGAGGATGGGAAAAAAAGCAAACTTTCAGTTGCACTCCTTCGAAAACTAGTTTGCAAATGTATTATATATACACACAGAGGGGAAAAACACCCTTTAGCAAAAAAAAAACAAAAACAAAACAAACACTGCTTGAAGTATGTCCTATGGACGGTAGTATGAATAAGGAAGGTTTTAAAAAGCTGGCAGAAGTTGTTTTTCTTTTATTAAGTCGCATTTGGTTATTGATAGCACACATTACAAATAAAAAAAGAATTACGTCAAATAGCAACAAGTACGTCTGTTGAATCTCGTTCAGAGGCCTCTGAACGCAAATGTACCAACAGCTTCAGTTTGGAGGAAGCGGGGCCGCTGGTTCCCCCAGCCGGGCGCTCTCCAGGGTCCTGCATCGCTCTCGGCACCACGGCAGACCCAGAACCTGGGAAACCCCACCCGGCAAACAGACTGTCGGGAAATACTGCTTCCTCATGAACAAATATGCACAAGAGGGGGAAAAAAAAATCCCAATTTCATTAGTTACCAAGCGAAACAAACTTTTTAAAATAATTGCAATAGTCAAGTTGCAAAGTGTAGAACAATGCTAAAAGGATGGATTACACCCCCTTTAAAAGAGCATCAAGTAGTAATATAAGCATACACAGTATTTGCCCAAGGATAATTTGAAGTCCAGTAAGAAATCTTTATAGAAAGGATTCACTTCTTTAACTCTTCCTCCAGCAGGCATACTTGTAAGCTGTTCACAAAGGAACCACTTCCCTAAGCTCCCACAGGACACAAAACTCACAGAACTTATCAATCACTGCAGCCTGAAATATTGACATTAAATTAGAACAAAGTTTTCTTTGCTCCTACATCATCCTCGACTAACCAGGCTGTTAACATTCATTAGCATTTATGATATACCAACTTGCAAACACCCTCTGCTGAAGCCCTGGGAGCTTACATTTGTTTTTATGACAAAGTCAAGCCACTTTTCATTTGTATAAGACACCTTTATTTTTCAGCTGCTGATTCACTCTAGTAATTAACAGAGACAGAATATTATTCCTGAAAACAATCAGTATTCTGCTTCTTTGCAATATGGGGAACTGCTGACTTAAAATGAAACCTCCCCAGCACTCAAACTCTTTCAGCAGATGAACAGCAAGAGAGTCACTGTAGAGAACAAAAGAGCTCAGAAAGCAAACCGAAAACTGCTAGAGATAGACCCAGAAACCCAGAGAATACAGATGGGCAACAACTCTCTGGTTCTTGTATTTAAGGTGATCCGTGTATCAGTTATTCACTTGTACCCTGCCACCTATAGAAACTTGCTCGTAACTAAAAAGGTATTTCCCAAAATACTTGGAACCAGCAAGGCAAATATATTTTATCAGGTATTTTGTACAAAAACAGCTGTCATGGAGGCAGCAGTTAAAAGAACAAGAGGTTTTCACAGTCACAAATACTGCAAGAAAAACCAAGCCAGTACAGCTGCAGAGAGCTGTCCTGTCCTCCTCTGGTCCTGCCCACTTACTCCCAAGCCAAATCCCTTCCTTGGGCTGGCAGAGCCATCTGTACAACTGTATAGTTAAGCATTTCAGAGAACGAATTCAACTGAAAATAACCTCAAGGAAAAAGAAAACAAGCAGAAGGAAGAATAAAGAAGACAATGCTGTAGTTCAGTTCCCTGAACTGCCAACACGAACCTCTGTGTTGGCAGCAGGACAGGACGCCATCTCCTTCTAACAAAAGACCTAATTCAGTATGTCCAAAGCATGTCCTCAGACTCCTTTGCTCTTTGAAGCCTGGATCTCACATTAGTTGTAGTCAGCAGGCCATATAAGGAAAAAATACAGAATTTTTTTTCAAAACCATGCAAATACTACATTGAAGAGGAATAACGTGAAGCAGACAACAAAAGCACAGAGCAGTTTCCCTTCCCTACCTCCACTGTCCCTCACCACGGTGAGGCAGAGTAAGGTACCCATCTCAGAGCCATCTGTTTCCCTCTGCAAGACCTTTCTGGGCAGCCTACAGTCCAGACAACACAGCCCACAGTCCATCTTCCAGGCTAAGGTGAACAAGGCCCAAGCAATTCAATACTCAAGTGTTTGCAGCATCATAAAAGGTCACATCTTTGATTCACAATTCATATTTTCTCACTCAACCGTAACAGCAATTTTTCCTTATATATTCATTCTCACAAAATCATAAATATACACATAATAAAGTCTGAACAGGTTTTCTAAAATACTCCTTAGGCTCTTAGTGTGTTTGATCTCTTTTTTTGATGGTAGGCTTCCAAATATCAACTGTTCACAGCAAAACTTTAAAACAGCGGTTTTGGAGGTAGAAAAACACAGCCAAACTTGAATTCAAAGGGATTTTGAGGGGTTGTTTTGTTTAATTCATGCCTTCATCTGATTTCACAGGTCATTACCACATTTTTGGTGAGGCTGAAAATGTTCCCAAGAGCCCCTTCACACTGCTGTACTACCTTTACTTAAAATCCCAAGTTAACAAACCCTTTATAAAGTAAGTTTCTCTGGGTAAAGCTACATCTGAATGTAACACACAAGTAACCATTAACTACTGATATAGGCTATACTCATTAAAAACATTCCCTTGAAACTACAATGGATAGATACAATTTCAGGCACATGGCAGAGGTCTTAAAGCACAAGCTATCAATACTATGTCTCAACATTTGCATTATTTGGCTCCTGCAGAATATCAAAATATTTTAGAGCTTAGAGCTTACAAAGCACTGAAGTTCATTTTTTAAGGTCTGAAAGCAAACATAAAAATCATAACTACCTTCAAGTTTCTTTTGAAAGGAGGCAAAAGTCAGTCTTCAATAAACATATATAGACAAAGATTTTTTCAGGCAGTCAGATTTGGAAGAAAACATAAGCAAGAGCCGGTAGAACTCACAGATCAGCATTATTTAAAAGTAGAAATCAGATTTGCTTCACATTTTTCTCCATTATTTAGTTCCCTGTGCCTTAATTGGGATCCCAATAAGATGAAAAAAGCTACCCTACTTCACTGTAGGACTCACTAGAACACATTAATTCATATACTTCCAGTACTCAGCACAGAAATATCCAGTAGGAACCTAATAGATTTAACTTCTTTGAATGAAATTAACCTTGTCTGTGGAAGCTGAAACAGAAACCCCCTTAAAGCTTGACTTATGAGAGCAGCTGATGCTGCACCACTGTAGTGCAGAAAGAAAGCACATTTTACACACCCATGACCCTACCAAACAACAACTGAAACTGGTTAAGTTCATTAAACTTTGAGGCATTAGCTCAAGATTTAACACTCCTACCAAAATCAAGATAGCAAAAGCAAAGTCTGACTTTTTTCTACATATTTTCCATCTCAAGGACTATACATTTAAATTTCATGAAGCAAAACATGCATAGACTTAAAAAGAGTGCTTTTACACCACCTCCTCCAAAACACTCTTCAGGTCTTTTTTTCTACAAGCCTGTGTATTTTGTGCACTTAGCTTTCCGAGGTGTACTTAGATATGCTATTCTTCAGACACAGAACTCAAATCCTTTAAAAGTTACAAGGAGACAGCAACTCCAGTGTAAGAGACAAAGCAGCTCCATGAACAATCTGCCTCTCTCAGAACGACTACTGAATAATTAACTTGTAGCTGTCTGCCTCAAGTAGACCTATATAATGCGCCATTTCCAGAACTCATGCAGCTTTTTCTGCCTCGCACATCCTCTTGAGGCACTACACTATCAGGTTTTCTTCTCTGGTCTTTCAAAACAATATCCCTTTGGCACATAAGAAACTGTTTTAAGCATATTGTTAAAAGCACATTTTTCTACCTACACTCTTCAGTCCCGGAATATGCATTTCAGCGAAGTTCGCTTTTTCCCAGACATTCAGAAATTAATTTGGAGCAACTGAGTAACATCTGTAAATATTTAATTTAGTTTCACAAACCCAAACAAACCTCTTCCAAAGCACTGAAAGAGAGGAATGCGTTCACATTAATTCTCGGTGTGGAAGAGTGAAAAGTGCGAGTCCTTACTGACACAGGACAAGAGAGAAGTCGGCAGAAATGAGTTTCTGAAGGCAGAACCGAGTGTTCGGCTCCCTTCAGAAGCCCTGCAAACACCGCGGATGGCCACGAGAGGCCGCTACAGGACCCCGGCAGGGCTTTCCCTCCATCCTAAAGAGAGGCAGAGCACCGGACACAGCTTTGAACAAGTTCACTCTGAACATGCTCCAGCTCTCCAGAAAGAAAAGGGAAAAGCAGGTTTCTTTAAGGGCTCTCAATTCCACCGGAGTAGCAACAGTAATATGGCTTTGTCCCCATTTTGATTGTGATCTCACTGGAATTTTAAAACATTTTCAACACAACACCATTTTATTTTATGCTACAACCAGTTCATGCTCAGCCGCTTATGCTCTTTTTGTGTACCGACAACATGAAACAATACGGTAGAAATAAAATGCAAAGTTTCTTATATGACAGATCACTATGAGAATTATAAAATTAACAGAAAAATTATGAAAATCCAAAACTGGAAAGTACAGTCTTTTAAAGCACACCACGATGTGAAGAGTTTGGAGTGAGTACTCAAGAGTGCTTTTACATCTCCACGTCACTGCTAAACGTTCACATTATTCTGTTACCAAGAGTTCAGCCCCAATATGCAAGTCCTACTGAATCACTTGGGAACAGAACTACATTTTCAAAGAAACAAAACAGAAACCAATGCTGGCCCTTTTTCATCCTTTCCCATGAGCTGAACTTCCTTCAGTAGCACACACTACCTGCTGCTACACTCCAGCCTCAAGTTTTTTGCCAGGTAACACACAAAGTGACCACTTTGCATCAGCTTTTCAAAAGTGGTAACTTCACACTTCCAGGCGCCCAACTTCATAGAATTAGAGAATCGTTAAGGTTGGTCGCTTCCAAGTTTGTCTCTGCATCACCTCACAACATCCCTGTAGTCCTCCTGAGTTGCCTGACCCTTCCAAAAGTCATAAACTTACTGCCCACCTGTGCCCGTGCCCTCCCTAATTCCAGGAACACCTGATGCTGGGAGACACCTCACACGCCCACGAGGAATGTAGTTACAGAACCACTTAAGCTGGAAAAGGCCTCTGAGATGATAACATCGAGGCCAACCCATGGCCGAAAACCACCATGCCACCTAGACCATGGCACTGAGCGCCATGTCGAGTCTTTCCTTAAACACCTCTAGCGACAGTGACTCCACCACCTCCTTTGGCCGCCCAATGTCCAATGTGTTCGGGGGCCCTCGTAGGGCGCTGCTTTCCCCGGGGGGCCTCCCCTGGCCCAGTCAACGCAACCCGGTGAGAGTCTGAACCCCCAGCCCGGGCTCTGAGGCCAAGCCGAGCCCCTCATCCTCCCCCGTCCCAGCGAAGCCCTGAGGATACACGGACTGGGTGGCCGCCGGGGAGAATGCGGAGCAGATAAAGCTTTGCAGGAGCGGGGAGGCGCTGCCCGAGCCCACCCCCCTGCCCCGGGCCACAGCCCTGGGATCCACCGCCCCCTTCCCGCGGGAAGCGCTCGGCGCGCACGCGCCACGACTCACTTTTCTTCCCCCCGCCGCGCGCAACGACCACTTCCGCTTCCGCCTTTCCCCGCGCCCAGCCGCGCCCCAGCGCCGCTGCGTCACGAAAGCCCCGCCCCCTACGTGACCGCGCCCGAGGCGGGCGGGCCCCACCGCCTTTGGGCCCTCCCCGCAGTGTCCCCCCGCCCTGCGCCGAGGGGGCGGGAGCCAGGGCCGGAGGGGGCGGGGCCAGGTGTCGGGCCTTCGCTCGCGGTTGGCCGCGGGAGCTCTCGCGAGAGCAGGGATCCGGAAGCGGCAGCAGGGCGGGTGGGAGAGCGCCGAGGAGGCGGCGGCGGGGAGTCGCTGTGGCCGCCGGTGGCGGCAGCGCCCGCAGCAACAGCAGCATCGTCAACATCATCAACACTATCGCAGGGGCCTGGCACCGGCTCCGGCCCCGCCAGGAGGGGCGTCTGTGGCGGCGTCTCCGCGCAGGCTTTGCCGCGGTAGCGCCCCGGCAGCGGTCTCGCCGCGCCGGGCTGTAAGATGGCGGCAGCGGCGGCGGGCGGGGGCGGCAGTGTGAACCCCTTCCTCAGCGACTCGGAGGAGGACGAGCCCGAGGAGTCCCGGCCCGGCGGCGGCAGCAGCAGCAGCACCGAGCCGGGCGGGCCGGCGTACCCGCAGCAGCAGCCGGAGCCGGCGGCGGGGAGCCCCGAGGAGCTGCCGTGTCTGCGAGCGGCGGCGCCGGGCGATGCTGCCGCGGGGGCAGGGGAGCTGCCGCGGGTGCCGATGGACGCGATAGCGGCGCAGCTGCTGCGGGACCAGTTCCTGCTGACGGCGCTGGAGCTGCACACGGAGCTGCTGGAGAGCGGCCGGGAGCTGCCCCGGCTCCGCGATTTCTTCTCCAACCCGGGCAACTTCGAGCGGCAGAGCGGCACGCCGCCCGCTGGCGGGGCCTTGGGCAGCCTGGGCGGCAGCAGCGGACTCGGGGGACCCGGCGGCAGGGAGCCCGGGACCGGGCAGCTCAGTAAGTGACCGTGGCTCGGGCCGGGAGAGGCTCCGGGATGGGGGGGTAGCGCCGGTGGGAGCACGGGGCTGCGCGGGGATGGCCCTCGGTGTCGGCCGTCGGTGTCGCTGGGCGGCCCGGAAAGGCCTTTGGCATCGCTCCTTGTTCCAGTCATTCCTTGCTCTCTCTGTAATCTGCGCGGGACTGGGGCGGGTGGGAGGAGCGGGGCAGCCGGGGGCTGAGGAGGTGGGATGCCAGAACCGGTGTTAGCCTGGTCCCACAGGCGTAGTTTGATCGAGCTTCGGTATCCCTGTGAACGTCACGGGTGTTTGCCAAATGTGGGAGAAATATGAGGAATGGTAATTTCAGCCTCGGTTTTCAGCAGTGTCTTTAGTGCTCCCTGCCAAGAGATAAGTCATACGGTGCTAGGAGAAAGAGTGGGGTGTTAAGCCGTGAGTGCTACATTTAATGTCTAAAAACTGTCAGAAGTGGGGTGTAAGGAGCCAGTGTGTTATTTCTGCTGATGCGTCTAAAGATAGGTCCAGGTTTCACAGGTCTTGCACAACTAGTAGAATGCTTCCTATAATTAATGCTGCCATGTTTACAAAGTGTCTGTAATCTTTGGCTGGCCATGCTGGGATTTGGAGATGGGGAGCAGTAGATATACAGAGTTGGTATAACTTCAGGGGGCAAAAGCAGTGGAGATATTGGGACAATTGTCACACATCTGGCCTTAAAAGTTTTTGAGTTTTAATATTAGTGCACATGGCTTGGCATAAAATTGCTTGTGTATCTTGTCAGTGTTGCTGTCAAGAAATGTAGGGTCCTAAAAAGGAGGTAGCCTATGGAAGTGGCTTTGGGAGAGAAGCTGCCCAGCCGCCTGACTTTTGAGGACTTAATGAACTTGTGGGAAGGTATTGAAATGAAAGGAATTGTGGGTAGCAGACAGGTGAAAGACTTAATTAGGTGTGTACCAAGACACCTGAAGGCATTTTGTAAATAGTCCTATATTTTCGTTTCCTGTAAGGGCTTCTGATGTTGCAAAGGCATGATGTTACACTTAAAATTTGGAAATAACTAATAGTACCTGGATGGCTGGGATAATAGAAACATCTAAACTTTCAACTTGTTAGTGCATTTCAAGATCTTTTTAAAAGTGTATGGCTTTTAACAAAATTCCCACTGTGTTGTTTATGTTCTAATTGTCTTTTTTATGAATAATTTGAATTTCATACTTGTCTTTATCCAGCTCAGAGCTTCAGTGTGGTCTTCTTCATGATATGATTAGTGACTGTTGGAAAAACTTGTGCTTCAGGGCTTTGAACTGATATAAATTTCTGTTTCATCCCCAAGCCACTTCCTTGGGGATTCCAGTCAATTAATCTGATTGATTAAATATTCTCTTTTCTTTGTTAACATAATATGTTGTTTCCAGTTATTGATACTGCGCATACTCCAGAATTAGAAAAACAGCCTGTGTAGCTGTGTAGTTATGCATGCAAAAAAATGACCTCTTGCAGTCTTATACCAATGTACACTTACGTAAGAAAATCGTAATTATTATTTTGCAGACCTGCTAATTGATAGATGCCTGTGTGACGTCCCTATTAAGAAAAGGAGGGAGGAGGCAGGAGCAGTGGGGAGAGAGAGAAGGGGGGGCTAACGCTTAGTTTGGACGTGTTTAATAATACTGAAGTGCTAAAATTAAATATCATGCTAGACCTTACACTAAAGGTGTGTCTTGAAATCTGATATCTACAACAGGTTAAAGTGTGCATTTCAAAGGATTTTTTTTGTCTCAACAGTGATTCAAAAGGCACTTCACATTAAGTGACATTGAAAGGTGACAGATGCAGAACAATGAAAAAAATATTTTTATAGAGCTCAAGTAGCTTTTTTAACTTAGTACCATGAAACTTCCTTGCAGTCTATGGTCTAGTATTGAGCTAGCAATTGTGACAGTGCCATTCAGACCGATTCTGATTGAACAAGAGCTGATAGTCTCATGCTTCTTGTTATGTCATTTTCTAAATACTAAAAAGTAGATTGCAGAAGACTCTGGTGGGCTGAAAATCATTGTCTTTGGAAGAGCTCCCTCACTTTTTTCTTAAGCATCTAGGATTACTTGATTTAGGTAGATGACTGAGCTACAGTTCGGATCCAAGAATAAATCTGAACAGTTGCCTAAGTTAGTCAAAATGTCCATTTTTGTTGAGAGACCCTGTCTGTTGTACCTGGATTTGTGGATCTTCACAGGGAGACTTGCAGAGAATGTATGAGAGAGTTGTGCACGTATCTTCTCTTGCTAAAACATGCCCAAAGGTATTTGAGAATAAACTAGTAGTTTTCTTAATAGAAACTATTGATGTAGAGAGTAGTGCAGGTTGGCATGATTGCCATTTCAAGGTCATGTGAATTTTATGCTTCAGTGAAAAAAAATCATGTCATTAAAAAAATTATTTCTATTGATTTCTGAAGTCACAATTTCTTCTCAGTGCTAGCTTTGTACCTGCTCCTCCCAGCCCCCAAGTTAGATTAATTTCTCTGGATTTATTCTGAGGTTTTTCATAATTTGAGTGCATGCAGAAAAAGTATGACTGGCAATTCCTATTGAATGTGAAGTATGTTTGGAATGCTGCCTGAGGATTTCCACTGAGCAGTGAAAGGCTTTCGTACTTTACGTGCTGTGCAGAATGGGAGAATTTCAGTACAAGTGTTCATTGCCTAAAAGGACTCCGAGAAGTGCCAATCTAAACTATGAGTGTGTGCTGGAATTTATTTTGGTGTGGCTTTTTTTCTTCTCTTCGTCTTCAAAGACTGTTATAAAGAGATTTTTATTGAAGTATCATCGGATTTAAACAACCAGCATCATGTGGTCAGCGAGTGACTTAGAAGCTGTTTTGTCTTTGAACCATGCTTCAGAGCACTTGGTTACAACAGCAAATGACAGTCAGATGACTGGGATTTCTTACTTCTTTGTAAAAACACCCTTCCTTTTTCCAGTAGCAGCAACATCACATCTGCAAACTGAGATTAAGATATATTGTAGTGAACAATGTGGAAATGTATCTTGTGTCTAGCAACTTTGCTTTTCTAGTTTGAAGCAAATTCATGCTGTGAAGGAGGTAACGCTATTCATTTAGATGCACAGCACCTGTGTACAGTCATCCTTCATGTCCTGTGTCTCAGCTAGATGTTCCCAAACTTCTGAGAGCTTCTTCTGTTGGTTTCAATAGCAGTAGTTCCATGTCTGCCAAATCATTTTGGTGCCACTTTTCTAATGCTACACATGTGAGCGGTATGGTTTGGAAGTCCCTGCTTCTTACAGTATTCCAGATATTTTACAAGGCTTTAGTTAGCACCTGCACCTTAAATACAAATGTTTGTCCCTATCATTTCTGCATAAGAAGGTACAGTACAAAATGAGGCAGCCAAAATTTAGCAGTAAAACTGTGGCTCAGAAATGTCTCATCTGTGTTCCTGGACCTCAAATGTGTTTATTATACACATGACCATAATTCAAGCTTTTGCATAGTGGGTGAAGAAAACTTTTTTTTTTAATGTGATTCGTATGGTGTCCTTTAGTTGCTTTGTTTGATGAATGCCCTTTCTAAAGGAGTGCAGCTTGCACTTGTAGACCTGGTGTTAGTCTTAAAATTTGCTATTTATTTTTTTCTTTATGGCTGCAAAATCTCAATATTGCCAAAATTTGATATAGCTTTAATGAAAATCATAAAGAAGGGCTTTGAATACTTATGATATGTTTCTGGTTTTCAAGAGATTATTTTTTTCTAGTTAGTGCCATAATAAAATTGTTTATAACTTTGTGGGGATTTGATTCCAATTATATTAAACTAATCCATGAGCACAAAGATATAAAGTATTCGTGCTTCTTCATAATAAGCTCCTGGCTTTGTTTATGACTTGGGCTGTTTGATTTTGCTTTGGTGCTTTCTGGCTTTTGGGGTTTTTTTGGGTTATTTTGTTTGGGGTGGCTTTTTGTGTGTATGTGTGGTTTTTTTGTTTTGGTTTTGGGGTTTTTTATGTGTGTTTGGGTTTTGTATGTGTTTTGTTTTGTTTTTCATGTGGGGTTTTTTGGGGGGTTGTTGTTTTTTTTGTAATTTTGTGCAGGGCTTTGCCGTGATCAGTGTTTCAACAGATTTTTCTTCTGAATGAAAATATAGCAAAATGGCTCATTACATCTCTGCTTAAATTGCAGTCTAAATAAGACAGGAAATTGGGAAGATGGCAAATAATAATTTTTGTTTTAATGGCTACTTGTTAGGTGTTTTGGTGTTGTCAGCTCAAGCGTTTGGCTTGTTACTTTATGAAAGCAAGCAAAAATATCCAGTCCTGTTGGCTGTCTCCACAGCCACTGGACTTGTGGTTAAGACAGTGGTTTCACTACCTGATTTGGGAAAGGTGCTCCCCTGAGAAAGGACAGGGTGGAAGTGTGCAGATAAATAGCTAATCAAAGCTGCTGGTGTCAACAGATGGGAAAGGCTGATGGCTGTCACTCTTAATGATGCACAGAAAACATTTTAAAGAGTTTGTATGTAATGCTGAAGGAAAGGGAAGCCTGCCAGAAACCAGAAGCCTTCAAACCTGCCAGAAAACAGTGATGCCTGGATGAAACCTGAGAGGCTTCATAGTGCTCTGATATTGGCTTTAGTGATAGAAAAGCCCAGGTGAACTTTCTCCAGTTGTGACTTCTTAAAACCCACTCCATTTTACTGACACTAGTATTTCTGACAGGTTTTCAGTGACATGCACTTCATAGCTTTTGAGCTGCTTAGGTTAAGGCTTTTGCAACTCATGGACTTGCCAAAGGACTAAAACCAGGTCTGCTGGAAGCTGTTCCTGATGGACGAGTCTAAGCTTTGGCTAATGTATATGTTGGGGTGATTTGGGATGTAATGGTAGATTGTTCAGGAGTCAGGTTAGTCCCCATGGGTATTTAACTACACAAAGAAGTAACAAGGTAAGGTGGCATGATCAGCATGACATTTATGGACAAAGGAGGACAGAGTAGAAGCCACTACTACTAGGCAGGTAAATACCGAGTTTTCCACTGAGTAGCGAGCGACTATGATAACTATGTTGTCTTTTCCCCTGTAGTAACTTAATGGATGTTCTGGTTCTTTTAGGATCCTCACAACTATGATATGGGGAATTTAATTGCTTTTGTCCTGACTTCTGTTCTGTTCCTGTGCCAGAGTTCCTGTTACTTTTTGATGTTGGGTAAGGCAGAAGTGAACCTCTCTGTATAGTAAGTGTAGCTAGTTCCGTTATGTGTGAGTTTAACCATCATGTGGCTGAAAGCTTCAGCAAAACAAGCCAGATTTGTGCTGAAGCAGCACACCATCCTTCTGATGGTGTTGCTGTAAGGGAAAGAAGAGTGGAGTTTGGGTTGTGGTTTTTTTGGGGGTTTTTTATGGTAGGTAGAAAGAAGGGAATTAGAAAGATGAGCTAGAGCTTTGCACTTCAGAACCAACCATTGGGAACTTCTCTGAAGTTCTCCCATATGTGATTTCAATTCCATATAAGTTATATCAGATTTTCTGTAGCTTTTCTTTTCTCTCTGAGAATTACCTTTTTCTTGACTGAAGATGTGAATCATAAATTCTGTTCAGCTGAGAGAATGCTTGCTGAAAATTTTATACAACTTTCATTACCTGATAAAAAAGGTCTGTCTAATATTTGCAAGCAAGTTATTATCAAGTAGGTATTGATATCAGCTATGTTGGAAGCTGGTCTGTGTGCAGCTCATCTCTGCTAATGGAAAACTGGTAAATATTGGACTTCTGTGTGCTATAAATGAGGAATTAATAAAAACATGGAAAAAATCTTTTTCAGCAAGTTCTTATGCTTTCCAATTGAATTAAGATTTTTTACAAAATCTGAATTAGATAATTTATATCTATGGAGCTCTTTAAAATATAGCATCAGAAGTCTCTTTTTTTTAATGTAAAAGTAAGTCCTGAAACCTTATACTGTTGGGTTCAAAATTACGACTCCTTGTCTTCTGTGTGCTACTAGTATTTGGTTTTCTAGTGTATTGTAAAGTTTCAGGTTTGGGAAACTGAGTCTCTCTAGCATAAGGCTAAAACATTGAGTAATTCAGTGATAGTTGTAGGCCTTATATATTTATTTATGATATGCATGCCTGGGTCATGGTACTAAGTATATTGAGTGTGTTGGACGAATAGTTAAAAAAACTGGTTTGGTTGTTTGTTTTTTAAGACAGTTCAAGTTGAAAAAGCTTTTGAGAAATAGTGCACTCTTTCTTCCAGTGCACTGTAGGGGAGAGGCAATTTTCTTCCTCCCTTCCTGCAACATAATGGTGCATGATGGCGATGCAACTGATTACTTTGTTGTTGAATTGAAGGAAATACTGTTACGTAAAAAGTCACAGAAAAAGAATTTCGTATTTATATAACAAGTACTTTTTCATCTTGTTTGATGTTAGAGGAGAGAGAAAGCTGTTTTGTCATTTGAAAAAAGCTATTGGAGTAAGAGAAATCATGGTAAAAAATAATGTCAGAATCACAGATCTGGTCCAGCCCCCTGCTCAAGCAGAACCACTGCCACACACAGCTTGTTTCCCAGGATCATGTCCAGATGGCCTTTTAAGTATCTCCAGGGATGGATACTCCATCACACCTCTGGGTAATCTGTGCCAGTGCTTGGTCACCCTTACAGTAGAAGTGTTTCCTGATGTTTCAGGGGAACCTCCTGTGTTTCAGTTTGTGCCCGCTGTCTGTGGTCTGTCATAGGTCACCACTGAGAAGAGCCTGGCTCTGTCCTCGTTGTGCCCTCCTTTCCATTATTTATACGCATCGTGAGACTGCCCCTGAGCCTTCTCGTCTCCAGGCTGAACAGCCCCATCTCTCTCAGCCTTTTCTCATAGGAGAGATGCTTTGGTCTCCAGTTGTTAGTTTCCATTATTTTTTTAAATTCTCTAGAAATCATGTGGGCACAAGTTAAAACTTAACTGGAAAATTTACTACTATCCTAGGATAATTGTAGAAAGTGGGTAAAGGAGAACTTCCTGAAATTTAAATATGAAGAAAAGTGAAGGAATACAGTGCTTGTGAATGAAGATAGATAGTAGTCCTTCAGCAAGGGCAACCATTTAAGAACTAAATTGATACAATTTTGCTTGATGTTAGAGTATAGCAGAAAGCAGGGTTACTGCGACAAATGGAAAAATCCTTGTGGTGCAAGTTAATGGGTATGTTTTGGACTATGCAGTGCTGCAGCATCAAGCATGTAGAGTTAATCTGATGCTGTTGATGCTTTCTGATTTTTGCTGAAGCCAGCTTGGGGTCATGAGCTGGAAGAAGCACCTCCATGCCATGCTTCTCCCTTAGCTGTTCTGTTTTGGGAAGCTCTGCTTTCTCAAGCATACTGCAGCCTGAGCTGCTCCCTGCCCAGGTGTAGGGGGTGAGGCTGGGTTTGATGCTTTTCCCAAAGTCACACCCCTCTGGACCCCAGTGTCACTGCAACAACATTCAAATGGCTTTGTGCAGGTCTGGCTTAATTCTTTCAGATTCAACTAATTTGGATGCTGCCTGAGAGTGTCTATGCAGTAAGCATCCCTCCAAAAGCAGCTTGGTTTTGGTATAGGTCTCCAATAGATCAGCCCAGGTGCATCTGCATCTTAACCCAGTTCTGTGAGCATGTTATTTCTGTGCTAGGGTGCAAGATCTTATCTATTTTCTACTTGTAATTTCATCTTTCTGACGAGCTTCTGCAGTGTGCCTGTAATGGGAGTGAGAGTAATACCTTTTTATTGCAGTGTATCTGCAAAATATTTGTTTTACATATTTGGTGCTTGGGGTTTTTGTGTGGTGGGGGTTTTGTTGTTGTTGGTTGGTTGGTGGGATTTTGTTGGTTTGTTTGGGGTTTTTTTCTGTTCCTGGCCAGCAAGCACATGTTAGTTTTCTCTAAGCAGCTTTAGGAGTTTACCCTCATATGCTTCCTATGAATTTTTATTACTTGCTAGTAATATGAAGTAGGTAGATATTGATCATCTGTTTTCAATCTGGTTTGGATTGCCCATCATGGACTAGTACTGAATGTCTGTTCTAGGTAATTGGTAAGTAGATTGCTCTGAAAGCTTGAAAGTTAATTTTATTCTAGTAGCTTTACTTAACTAAGTTTCCTTTTCAGTTGATGAGGGTCTGAAGTCTTCTTTTCAGAACATACCAACTTTGAAAATTCTGCAGGTCTCATTGAATGAGAACATCTGGGAGAGAGCAAAAGAGGCACTTGGAGTTGCAAAGCAAGGTTGGTAGGTTAGGTTACAGTAAACTTACAGGTAAACTTACAGTTTAGTGCCTGATGCAATTAATTAATTTAAGGCTTTTTGTTCCGTCCCAGAGTTACCATAGCGATGTGGAATGTGTTGATCTGGTAAAATTTATTCTACAAGTTCGAGTTGGTTTAAAAATTTGTTACATAAGTCTGTTTCTACTGTAAAGGTTGTATGCTAGATCAGATGTCTGCTGCAATGGATCAAGTTTGCTTTGCTGAAAGATCCAGCATCGGTAAGCTTGGAACAAGTTGAAACATAGCAGAAATTTTAAATGCAGCAGACATTTAAAACTTTTTTGGAGTAATACTGCTCCAGAGATGTCTTGTGGAATGGGGTAAGGTCTAAATAAATTTGCATTATCGTTTATGGAGAATTAAATAGTTTAATTCATTTATTCATATGTATTGCGCAACATATCTATTTCAGTTGCTATATAATGTAGTCACAAATACAAACTGTGAATTGATGGTCACTTTTTAAAGAGTTAATGATGTCTAATTGTTTGATTTAATGTATAAAGGCCTTCATTAAAACTCTTTGGGTTTTCACATTATCCCACATCTTCTATCACACATGCTCTCTCGCACAATGTGGTTTATTCACATAGGCATATGTGTGGTTCAGTACTAATACGGGGCTTAAGCACTTACAAATAAATACAAGAGGGAATTTATTCTTTTTCCCAAGTAGCCTCCGTTCCCCATTTCCTTGGCTTCTGCTATTTTGTGCCTGTGATATTGTGCAGGATTGCTGAAAATACAAGTTATTCAAGGGTGTGTTTTTTCAGACCAGTATCTGTAGAAAAGAGCAGGCCATGTGCTGTATGACCCTACTGGCTAGTTTACTCTAGGTCTGGCATGTTTAAGGTCAGTAAAATACCTCATTTGCAGCCTTTTTTGCTGCCAACAGAAACAGACCTAAAATATATATTTTTACATCTGCATTTCCTTAGATCTGGATTTCAACAGTTCTTTTATTGTATCTGTAGCACAGAGAAGAAAGGAAAAAAATGTCAGACCAGAGTAATTGTCATAGAAACTTCTCAATTGGGATCTGTTATCAGAGTATTTGCTAGTTTGCCTGTATCTTTGCATTTAAAAATTAGGCTGGGTGTCCTAAAAGTAAAGATAAGCTATACCCTATAAAATACGGGTACTGTTGTCCTTGGCAGATATCTATGAAGTTTTTTTCACACCTTTGATTTGCAGACACCTTAAAGTTTCAGCTTTGATCTCTTCATGACATAATTTTCTTTTAGATGGAGAATTTTCCATCAGAGGTTCCTCCATGCGAGAAGGGGTTTATGTGTATATTGGGAGGCGGGACAGCTTAACTCATAGGAATAGCACAGCTCATCAGGAAAAACTTGTGTGTGTTTTCTAAAGTTACATGAAACTATGATTATTTTAAAGCTTGTCTTAGTAATAATCCATGGCTTGTTGGTTGAAAAACATTGCATTAGGGGGCCTTTATAACTTCTCACTTTTCATAGATCTGAAAGAGTATCTCAGAGTAAGTTGAGGTTTTTTTACTTTAATTCTTCCACATACAGCTGTAATTGCATGCTCGTCTGACATTTATAATCCACAATAACTTTCTTTGTATGATAGTTCATAACTTGTGGAATCTAATTTACTGCTGTGTATTAAGGTATAGCATATTTGTTGGTTGAATTATCCTGTTTTGGTTTGGTTTTTAATTCATAATAAAATCAAACCTTAGCAATTTCCTATTTCAATAATTTTGTTCTATGAAATAAATTTTCAGTGCCTAGTTCAAGAATGACGTGCAACTTATTTCTATTTCTGCAGAGAATTGTGTTCTGGAGCTGTATTGGGTTTTTTCTTACCTAGAAGTAGCCATCAAGATGACGATGCTAAGGAATAATTTTTGATAGCCTCAGTCATTCACTTACGTAACTTTCAATGTCTGGTTTTATTCAGGATAAGCCAGAAGGCATTAACCTGAGATGGCTTCTAAGTAAGGTTGTACCTGACACTGAACTGAGAGGCCTTCTTTAATGTTCGTCCCTACTGAAATCCTATGTAGTGAAAATTTAACTTAGTGAAAAGAGCGTATTATTATCCAATAAAATTACTACTGGTGGATTAAGTTCCTTGTAGGATGCTTATAACACTAATGTTAAAACATTTTAGCTTTAGAGAAAGTAAAAAAAAAAAAGAAAAAACTACATAAAAAAAAATTCCATGCTTCTGGAAGCAGAGTTCTGCTTGAATGAATATTCAGAGTTGTTGATATAAATCTTTGTAGTATCCAATAGCACAAACAATGTTCTTTCCAAGCCTGCAGTATGTTGTGTGTTCCTGTTTGATAGTGCTATGGTTAATGACTAATAGAATTGTGTTAAGCAATCAGGTATAATGTTTTCAAAATGTGGTTTTTTGTGTGGTTTTGGGAGTTTTTCCTCAAAGTCATGTTTGTTTTTTCTTCTCCAAATAGTAATGTGTAAAGGTGGATGTTGGAGTCCAGCTGATGGCCCTGAAACAGCATGATAGGCATAAGTTATTATCCAGACCCTTACTATCTCAAAAAAAAAAAAAAAAGTGGTATCTCCCTGTGATATGTGTGAGCTATCTGCCTACAGCTGTTTCATCCTCCATATAACCATATAATTCATGTAAAGCCTGGCTTAAACTGGGAAATATATTCTCCTATATGTGCAATATCCAGTGGAAAGCTGCTCTGATAATGACTGGGAAGGATTCACTTTTAGTTCCATATGTATGCTAATTAAAACCTGACTTCCAGTAGCCAGTTATTTCTCTGATCAGTTTAAAATGTGGTTAGGCAGCTATTTCACTCCGCAGTTTAAAGTATGGCAATAGTCTGGTTTCAGGGGTACAGATATTTTTCAGTACAAGTGCACATTTAGTTAGAGATGCAAAGTGAATCTGTCTTGTACAAGCATATTGTCATTTCTTCTCTTTGAATTTCAAGGAAAATGTGGAAGTTTTGGTCTTCATACGCTCCATTTGGTGTATCGTTAGTACATGATAATATTTCATGTGAAAATAGAGGAAATATGGCAACTGGGCTGCTTTATCAACTAGTACTTTTTAAAATCAATTTGGATGTTTGCAAAGTAGATTCAAATAGCTTCTAAAAAAAATTTTAATTTTTTTTTCTTGAGCCTTCCTATCAATAAATAATATCACTTGTCTGTGTTTTTAGCTGATGTACAGTGCCATGCCCATTTTAAGATTATTTAATGCAATTTATAGAAGACTGCAACTTATTTCTGCTTAATTTATGTACTGTGACAATATGGCTAATATGAAAATATGGCTAATATGATCCTTCTTGGTGTCCTTTAAGTAAACTGGTAAAAATAATCTCTTTTTATCATTAGAGTGAATGAAACGTAACCTTTTTCATATTATGTATGTCAGTGGAAGGGAACGTATCACTTCAAGATTTCCTTACATTTTCCTGCTTTGGTAGTTACGCTCAACTTTCGGGAAAGCTGAATATATGCCTAGGGAACAGAAGCTGTCAGCAGAAATCTGCATGTCATACTGGTGGCAGTTCTGGGAATAAGAAAAGAATGAAAATTCCTTTCTTCTGAAATGAAGCAATATTTTAAAAGATTGTATAAGTTAATAAGCAAATTGTGGTGTTGAACCCGATTTTTAACTTCACAAATGAAATTAAATGCATTGCATTTTTTAACAAATGGATTAAAAAACTTTATTAACTTTGAGTGTCTCTGAGTATATGAATCTTGGCATTCTCATGATTTTGCTCATCCTTTTCCAGTGGTAAGAGACAAGAACTGTGCACAGGCCCTCCTTTATTATCCCAATCTGTGTCCTGGCATTTCACTAGTATGAATAATGAAAAGCCTAAGCCTATTTCACTTCTTCTCTATGCACTCATGGCACTTTCTTGTTCCATATTGAGGTGATCTATGTTCTGCAGTTGTTCATACCTGCTTGTCAAAAGCTTTGCTTTTACCATTTCTGAAACATGAAGCAGACAGCAATTATTTTGCCACTATTCACTAGGAAAGCTTTTAGCAAAAAGGAATTGCTAATTATAAAGTGTTTTAATTCAAAGAAAGATGTCTAAAATCCATGCACAGGAGACTGTTGGTAAGAACGCACATACCAAGACAGCAAAATGAGTTCCCACTGCTGTGTCATGTTGCGTTTCTTTCCCAGAAAGAAGCAGATTGCAGCCAAAGTGTACTTCTTTTCAGCAGTTTCTCCACAAGGGGTTGTTTTGATATTCTTTGCCAAATAACTTAAGGTTAGCGTTATTATTTTTTATTAAAAAGATAAAGTGAATAAGTATATATTTTCTTCTCAAAAATATTTTTTTTTTCTTTTCCCTTTTCAGTTCAGAAAGTAGGTCTCTTTTCTGAATCCTGTAGTTTGAATACTTCCACTGAGTGTCCTGGAGTACAATAATTTGTACTTCAGACAAATGATGATGTTTCACATTCCTCAGGTGAGCTGTGTGACTGCGCACAGCCCTTCCCTTTGATTCCGTTCCTTCAAACAGTCCTGCCCATTTTCCTAACAAATGAGGCTGCTGTGCTGCCAGCAGGGAGGTACCTTTTACACCCTCTGATCCTTTGCAGAGCAGGTACATCCTTTATGGAAGTGTAAAATATGAGGTTATAAGGTGTTCTGTGATTTTCTCGACAATACCATTAGTTTTAGGAGTTCAACCTCCGCTGATGACTGCCTGTAAAGACAGTGGTAAGGAGTGAGGCCACAGACACAGTTCCTCACGGTGACATTTTAGGGAGGTGAGGTGATGGCCTCTTCCCTGCTCTTCACTGTTCAGCACCATCCTGCCCAGCAGTGCCTGTGTGCCATGACTGTATTGATACTGATATATTTGGGGTTAGGGGGTGTGATAATGGGTGTGTACTTTTGTCATGGGAAGGAGCATCAGCATTACTGACAGAGTGAAATAATGGCAGCAGGAAACACGCCTTGAGGCTGATGTTCCTTTGCAGATCTTGGGTTAATCAACCTGAAACTAGATGTTTGTGTATGTTCACAGTGCTGGCCTGTATGAAAAGGCAGTCAGATGTTTGCTTTTATTATGAACACTGTAATGAGAAAGTGAAGTCTAAATGGTGAACGTACAAGTTTCAACCTTGCAAATTGTTACTGTGCATGTAGGTGTGGTGCTTTAGGCAGTTTCTGGGTGTTGAAATCATAAACCCCCTTGGTGTTGCTGAATTCCTCTAGGACCATTAAGGTTGTCGAATAGATTGATATTATGAGTTGTTGGATTCATAGCTGCTGGTGTGGTCTTAAACAGCTTGTGTTGTGTACATCCTGACAAAGATTGTGATTACCCCTGCTTTTCTCTAGGCAACTGGATTTTGGTGGTTTGGGTTTTTTCCAATAAGCTTTTGCCTTTGACAAATAAGTTTGTGTTTTATCCGTGGATTTGTTTTATCAGTTTTCAGGGGAGAGCCTTGGCCTCTGAAGTATGCCACTAGTCTTATGAAAAAAGTTGGTGTTGCTTATGGCTTTGAATGCTTCAGTAATTGTGATGTAATTGACTTAAGCTGAAAATTTGAGCATCGTTTCTCTGATGTTACTTTGCTTCTGTTCACAGATTAATTAGAAAATTGATCTGTGAACATGGCAAGACTGCAGGAGGGAACAGTTTTATTTCTGCATTTGCCATAGTGATGCTGTGTGTGAGACTCTGTCACTTCTCTTTCCCATCATCTTTTCATTGAGATCTACATTTGAATGTTGTCTTGAATTTGATTTCAAAAAATGTTCTTGCAGCTCACAATGAAATGAGTTGGAGCAATATCTACTCATCAAGGTGTTGGGTGTTTTGAAAAGTCAGTTCCAAAGACTTTCACACTGTGCATGCAAAATTCCTGTTTACTTTTGAACTTAATCTCTATAAATATGGTTCCCCACTGGTTTATTTCCACAACACTCCATTTTCAAAAGATACTGTGAAATGAGGAGTTTGTACTGTGTTGCTAAGCTGTATAGATCAGCCCACAGAGAATTATTAAATCAGATTAATGTCTGAAAAAAATGAAAAAGATAAGACCAGAACCTGCATATGAACAATGAGGTTTAAAACCAATGACTGAATAGAGACTCCCTGAGGAGCAGCAGTCTGTTTCATTGTTTGGATGAGAAAGCATTGTACAAGGAAAAAACTCTGTGGTTAGATATCAACTGTATACTGTCATATACTTTATGTCCATGGAACAGACAAGTTAGGGTTTTCAGGCACTTTAGTTTTGGTATTCTGTAACTGTGCTAGTGTTGGTAAGTTTAGTATTCTCTATATGTTTTCAGTGTAAATGCTTTAATCAGTCTTAATGCAGGTGTTCTTGAGTGCTGGTCTATATGTAGAGAGAATGTCACGAGACCTTACAGGACAACTTAGGCACAAAAGAAACTCATTAATAGAATTTTTTTTCTTTTTTTTTTTTTTCTTTTTTTACATAATGCAGAATGGGAGGAGAGGTTAAATGCTTAATGATGTTAGTCATGACAGAGTTTGACTGACAAGTGATGAAATTGCTTCTATTTCCACTGACAGATACGAGGTTTTTTGACAGCTCTGTGGAGTTTGTTCTTTGTTAATGTGACAACAGTTCTAATGTAATTAAAATTATTTCTGAAGTGCTACATAGAAATTAATTTCAAAACGAGAGGAAAGATACTAAGGTACTTAATATAATTTCTGCATGTTCAATTGTGCTAGGAATGTATTCAATTTATTCTGACTTCTGTTACCAAGTAATTTGTGCATTTTTATAATAAAAAGATGAATCTGTGCTTCCACAGACTTACCAAAATCACATTTTGGTTGATGGCTTTTTCTTTCCCATTCCCCTGAAATGAAAAATGTCAAGATCAGATCAAAACCCTATGCTGGTTACTGAATTTCTTTATTTTTTTCTTTTTTAAATTAAGAATTTAATTGTAGAGTGTGAATATTGTACCTGCAGTAGCATGAACTGTGCTTCCTTTGCTTTTGTTAGATACTCTGTTCCTTGGTAAATGTTCATTATGTGGGTATGTACTGAAGTTAAAGGCTAGATCAGGAGAGATGTAAGAAAGTATTTGGTCACATTGACATGCCTTAAAATACTAAAAATGAGAAAAGGAAGTAGAGCATTTGAGGCAGTTACAGGTTCCTGTTAAATGGGAACTTCTTGAAACTTGTCACACGGTTTGGTTTCTTGTACATTCTCACCTATGTGTCCAAGCCAAAGTATCTGGCCCTTGTGGAAAAGGGGAAGTGGTACAATGCACTGCTCCTCATCTGCTCTGGACAGGCTAGAAATACCATCTTTTAGGGGGAGCAAGAATCTCTTATACTCTCTGTTCAGTGAACTGGCTGTAGTGCTGCATTTTTGGTTCAGATTTACTGATGCACTCTTTACTTACAGACCTTCAGGAAATGCAGTAAAACTCGGGTCTTGCAGAACATGTAGCCTCCAATTTATAATTTCTGAAAGGAGATGATGTTTTGACCGTCTCTGTAAAAGCCAGACAGCTCTTCAGAATTTTTTCTGATATGGTTTTTTTTTTTTTTTATTTTCTCCCCCTTAAGATCGTGCTGGAAGCATCAGTACTCTTGATTCTTTAGATTTTGCAAGATACTCTGATGATGGCAATAGAGAAACCGATGAAAGAGTAGCAGGTAAGTGTTCTCTATGTTTTAGGAATCATAGAATGTTAATTTTACTGTTTGACTTGTTATTTCTAGCATAAGTATATTTAAATGAACATTTCTGATGATGATAAGATTTCAGAGGTGGTTTAACTAGGCACTTGATGATACCATCATGGTTTAGACACTTCTGCTGTAATTACTGTAAATATTCAGGCAGGTGTACTTCTGTATGATTCCAGATATCACCAGTGCAGAAACAAGTAGTATACTTGAAAATTGTGCCCAGCTTTTAACAGTAGAACTGTATCGTGATTTTGCCTACTGACTACTACTGTTAAGCTGAAATGTATACTAAATTATTCTACTTAGTGGTCTGTGACTACTGCATGGGTGAGAGCTTTCTTACATAAAGATCTTTTGCAAGTCGTCTCTTCAATATAGTTATCATGGAGATCAAATAAGCATTTTCAAGCCCAGAGCAAATTTGGGATTTATTCAGTTCCATAAATCTTCTTTGCTACAAATCTTCATTGCAGTGCTTTTCTCTCCCATTTGATTCTTTGATTGTGTAAGATAGGTTTAAAGAAGTGTCTTTTTTTGCTTCTTGTTCTTAAAAGTGCCTGTGGCACTTTTAATTTTAGGATCTATTATATCACCAAAGGCAGAACCTTCTCTTACATTTGAAATTATTTTAGCAATCACTTTTGTATGGGAGCCATGCTTCACTGTCCAGGGTTTTTTCCAAGTTCATGTATTAAGTTACTCACAGCTTCCATAGAGAAACCCATAAAAGCTCTCTAGAAACAGCTACAGAACTGTGTTTACTTCTTGTCAATTAGTTCTGTTCAATATCCTGAGCACATGGAAGTTGTCTGTGCTGTGACTTCTGCCCACATGGTTAAGCTTTGTGACACCTGGAGTGATGCAAGCTGCTGTGTCTCTGTTCCCCACCCTGTTGTCTCTACTCTGAACCACCAAGCAACAAAAAGGCTGATGAAACATAGTTCTGTGAAAGATCTTGATTCTGAAATTTCATCTCTGGGTCAGTCTGAAATGGTGGGCAAATCTCATTGTTCTTACCCAGCCAGTGTTACTGAGTTAAAGGACTGGATTAAATTCACAAACATGAAGCAAATCCCAGTATTTTGGTGCTCTGGTCTAGAGCTATAGGAACTTACTATTCTTCAATTTATATGGAAACCTGTATTCTTATTATTCTTATTACTATCTAGCTGCTCTCTTTTTCAATATATGTAATTCTTTTCAAGGAGGCAATAGTTGTAAATAGACAATCTTTGAAACAAATTGTGTTTAAGGAACCCAGGCATTTGGGAATTGTATCCTGGAATGCAGGGAAGAAACAGTCAAAATCCCAGTATTTTATTTATTTTCATTATCTTAGATTTTTCCTGGTTCTAGTCAGTACTTCTTGACAACAGTGTTACTAAGAGAGCTAGTTTGATTTTTGCTTGGAGCTGTCTTTGGAATGGATTAGAGATGCTTACAGAAAATATAGACCCATCAGAACTGACATCCAGTAGAACCAGTAATCTTCTGACAGAACATTAAAACAAAATAGTGATTACTTCCAGTATGAAATTAATACCTCCTAAAATTAAATATTAAGTATTAATTAAGTTTAATTAAGTAAATCCTAAAATTGATTGAGATTTTTGACAATTACCGTGTATTGAATGACTGCTGTCATATGTAATTGATGAGGAAATAGTATGTCAGGATATTTACATTACAGTTCAGTGTTTCTATAGAGATAAAATGAAAGACTTCTTAAAAAGGAATATAACTTGAACAAAGCAAGACTGGATATTATTTCTGGATGTTTGTAAAGACTGGAAGTTTTCAAAAATGTCCTGTTTCTACTTAAAATTCTGGTTTGGTCGTAATTGCTTAAAATATTTTACCTCAATTCTGTTTAAAGCCATCTTCCTGAGCAATTTCAAAAACTGATAAGTATTTAATTTGCACATTAAAAAATTATGTCAGCAGAGGTTTCAAAAATTTTGCAAATCCAGTTCCTTCTTCAAACAAACTCTGGCTTATAACTTCTGCTTTTGAAGTTGTTCTTAGCTGCAAATGCACTTTGAAACCTAACTGAAAGTCTTGCTTATTTCTTCCAAAATTCTTTCTTTTCAGTTAAGAGCTTTGATGCTTAGGAGATAAAATTGTAGTCCGTTGTGAACGCTTGAGACCATGATCTAATGGTCACATTTTTCTTTTGATAGTTCTGAGAATGAGGCTTGAATAGGTCCTCTTTGTAAATGCCATTCTCATGCTGCTATCTTTGTTTTTTACTGTTTGGACAGAACGCGTGATGTCCATATCAGTTCCCTATCGTATCAAATGAAAGATAGGAAATAAGTGCACACCGGTCACTAAATGAAATTGGTAAACTGGTTCCAAGTCAGAAGGACTTTAAAACTGAACTTATAAGATATCCACTTTACAAATACTTTTATATCTTGGCAATGTTAGAAAGCCCCAAATCAGAAAATGTGGGAATATACCATTCTAAGCCACCATATTCCATTTGCCCATTATGCCATTTTTTTTATTTTAACAATCCAAAAATTCCTGGAAATTACTGTATCAACCTGTTTGAAATTGATTTCAGTATTTAAAAACTATTAGCCCACTTCATTCCATCTGGCATTAGAATAAAAATTTAGCCTAGAAGCAAACATGTTTTGAAGAGTTGCTGTGAGCTTTTCACTTGGGAAATCTGATAGAAGGAAGCTAAGTGAATCCCATCTATAATATTGTTATCAGCTTGACTGAAAAGATGCAAGTCGCAGAAGCCAGTCAGAATGTGGATAAGTGAGACAAAACTAACTGCAATTTAGAAAACATAAATTTTCTTCTTTATCTACCTGATCTTAATGAAAATGAGAGTTATGTAACAATTTGGATAATACATTTGTAATCCACTTAGAGCTGAAAAAAAGCAGAATGCATCTTTACAGCTTGCAGTTTACTAGATGGAAACAACTTCTCTAAGACTGATAAGTGTTGAATCCAAACTCATGTATCAAGTGCTTGAAATAATTACTGCTAGGATAAACTCAGTCCTGAAGGATTTGTTAGGGTTAGTAAATCTCCAGGTACTCATAATTTCCATAAAACAGTTAGAGAATGGAAAACCTGTTTCCTTCCTGTGTAATAAGTATATGCCTAACTTGAATAACACAGCATTTGTTTTAAATAGGTTGTCTGGCATTCAGTCTAAGGAACTGAATCTTCTGCCACATCTCAAATTTGTCATGATCTAAACTCCCTACTTTGCATATTTCAAAATGTTTGTTATTGCTAACCTGCCTTTGACATCAACTGTTCTGAGAATCTGATAATTTTTAAAATATGTGCTGTGTTTTCAGTGATGATAAAATTAATTCTTATAATCAAACTCCATTTCAATCGTATGTATTCTCAGATTTCCCTCTCATTGATTTCCACCTAGTCTGTGTATCTCTGATTAGCAGAATACGATTTGACAGGAAGAGACGAGTTCAAAAAACACTTGATTATTTTTGAAAATTTCATTTATCTGGACCTAAGTTCATAGTTTCTGCTTTATACAGACCCCTTTTGTTTGTGTTTTTTAGTAGGTACTATTAACTTGCACACGTGAAAATCAGAGGAAAATCTTTAAGAGTAATCAACAAACAAAACTCAAAAATGGAACACAAAAGGCACCTGTAATACAACAATCACTTGCTAACACTGTGTGTGCACTTTGTTCATCCTGAAAGCAGATCTGGTTTTGTCTTCCCGTTACCTCTCTTAAGCCCTCTGAAGCAGTTGTAAGCCTCTTAAATTTCCTCCCAGGTTGAAGGTCTCCAAGGGTTGAACCTGAAGACAAGTCTACTGTAGTTCTGGTCTTCTCTGTAGCTGGTCCTTCTAATTAACTTAAAAGCATTAATGAGGCTACCAGGTGAAGTGATGGCCTCCCACTATTAGAGTGACAAGAAGATCTCTGTTACTTGCTCGTGAACCTTCATGCTGGTCTTAATTTTTGTAGTGTGGTAGTCATCTGTGCTGAAGTACAGCTTTCTGGTTCAGGGCTATTTGTGTTGTGTTCTGAAGTGTTTCACATTTCAAGGCCACTTTTTTTCTTGGTACTTGTATCAGGAAAGTGGGAGTTGAAAAACCTCAGGTCCTGAAGTATGTTTGTGACAGTGGCTTCATTGCTAACTGTTGTCAGAGAATTCACATTTCTTCTGATTTCTTCTGACTGAAAATGCAGAGATTCATCCAGTGTAATGGGATGTCATATGTGTTTTAGAGGGCATGATTTAGGACATCTGGAGCTCTACATTTTGGCAAGGAGAAAGGACTCAAAATGGCAGTTAAGGAACAAACCACAAAGCTTGTAACGGTATGGAAGTTTGAGGAAAACTGGGTAAGCACAGGGGCCCTTGATAATTCAGAGGACAACTACTTTGAAAAGAAAATGTCTAAATGCCATATGGTGGCTTCACAACATAAAACTACCATTCTACTGTTTTCTGAAGTATTGAGTACTTCATAGTGAAGTAGGCAAAAATCCGACAAGGTAATTCATATGTAGAATATAATACTCTAATATAGTTGGAAATAATACTTCTTATACAACGCAAGTACTGGATAATTTTAGAAGTACTGTTTATTTCCTCAACTTTTTGGCCTTGGCCTAACAAGACTGCTGTTTGTGTAGATCTCAACTTGTTCAATCCCAAATTGCAGGTTATTCTTCATAGATAACTTCTGAATCTATGATCCAATGACTTAGGAAGTCATTAAAAAATATGAGTCAGTAGAATAAGACCCTTGAGAAAGCTGAATTTTGAAATTTCAAAGCTCAGCAGTCAAGCTGTTTATTCCAGATATGCAGTTCTCTTTTAAGGTGTATTAGATTAGCTGCATGGAAACTGAAGCATTTAAAAATACCTGATCTGAAAACCTTGGTCCAATGCATTGTTGCTTGCTTGAAAGAGTTGCCCGTTTAAGTCAGTCTTTGTAATTTTTTTCAGGATGGTGGCTGTAGTGTTAGAAATTTTTAATAAAGAAAAAGCAGAAGAGCCATTGAAATTTGGAATAGTTTTCTCCCCTAAGGCAAACTAAATTGTTCAGAAATGTCCTTTTCTTGTAGGAAGATAAACCAACCTCAAGGCTCTAAATTTCTGTTCTCTGCTTTCCTGGTGTAGAGGCGTATCTCTTTGATTCTTTCCTTTCCTAGGCTGTCTTCAACAAAACTTCTGGGTATCATTCATAAGGAGGGTCAGCTCCTTCACCAGGTTCTAGGAGTTCTGCATGTTATCAGCCCAGTGAAGCACGAAGTTAAACTTTAGCTGGCTTTATCAATGCTCCTGAAGGCATAGCTTCAGCTTTGTAACAGGAGAGGGGGAGAGAGATCAGGTCATGTATGTGAAAAGTTGGTACTTCATAATGGTTACAAAGAAAGGGGTTAAAAGGTTGCCTTTTTATTTAAGATAATATTACAGAATCAACAAATAGGGTTTTCTAGTGTTGATTGCATTGGTACACATGTTATGTTAAAAGTCATTATGTACTTTGGTGGAAGATCATATTTCTTAACTCATAATTTAAAGAGCTTTTAATCACAGTTTAACGTTTGACTGAAATTACATTATAGCTATTTGCATGTATGATTATATAAACACCTACAAACTTCTTCAAATAAAAGCTACATTTGTGACTGACTTGAAAGCATCAAGGTTTGTATGATGACAGTTATAATGGTGGCATTAGTAAGATTAGATGAGGTACAACTGTAACAATGCTGTGTTGTGCTAGAATTATGTGGCTGTTGTGACATGCTACGAAATGACAGCTTTCTCAAATATACTGTGTCTAGAATCTTCTACTATGTAACAGAAACATGCAGCAGAGTAACCTACTTTTAAGGTTGAATGGGTAAAGTCCTAATGACTTCTAAGAATTTTCAGCATCATCACAGTACACTAAAAATCAATTCTTGCCGTCTGACATGGGTTTGTCTGACAAGAGTTTTTTGGCTTTCTACGCCTTCAGACATGTCTTATTCCTATTTTCCTTAATTGGATTCTTGAGTTTTTATAGTTTGCATTGTTTTTCTAACTTTTTTTATTATTTACATCATTCTAGTGCAGGGCACTCCTGATCTGCAACTGTTCTGGTCTCTGAAAATATTTTACAAGAGTAAAATATTAACACATCATCATTTCCATAAGAAAAATTACTGAATTTGAGTTCTTTAAAATTTTCAAAAAGTAACAAATTAGTATCTTACAACTAACTGTGAATAAGTGACTCAATTGCAAGGAAGTGCTAAAATTAGGTACTTTACCATGAGAGCATTTTCTAACTTTGTTGCACAGAAGTATTTGCAGATCAGCATTGCTGAATACTAGAGAGATTTTACATATTTTATTCATTGTATCCTCAGTTGCGCTTTTGTATTGCTGCAGTAAAATTCTGTGCATCAAACAAGTTACTTTCATGTAGCAAATGTGGTGTACTGTAGTTACTCCTTCAGTTTTTATGCAGAATTGCAAACTGAGTGAATCTTTTTTCCATGAGTGCTAATTAGCAAAAAAGTCTTAGTAACAGATGCTCAAAAGAGGAAACGATTTTATTTGCAGCCTTCAGTAACACTTTTTACCACCAAGGGCCAATGCAGTTGTTTCTGCTGTGCATTGTCCTCTGTGTAAATGTTTCAAAATGCCACGTTAAATTGTTTTCAGGCAGTGATCAAAAATCTCATTGAAACTTTCTTGTTAAAAGTCATTAACACATTTTTCATTTTGCATGGAATAAAGTAGATACAATTCTAAATAGGTTATCTAACACTTTAGCATGGTAGGTGCTCTGTGCTCATCTCTTCTAGTTAAGAGTCCTTCCTTCTGGGAACTGTATATTTAAGTGTGATTAATCTAAGAATTAGCAAAATGTATGTATTTAGCTGTTAATCTCTTGCATAGGTTTCCTTAGATATTCTAACTGTGAACGGCTATTAAAAGAACATTTGCTATATGTTTTGCAAAGGTTCAGGGGGTTAAAATTTGAAGCCACCATATACGTGTGACCTCAGCATCAAAACACATTAAATCCTAGTGCACACAAATCATCACTGGAACATGAGTAAAATGTAACAGTGATTAGGAGAGTGAAGAGGTGAAGTAGGTGATAATATCAGCTGAAATTAAGTATTTTTTAATTTAAAGCTGACTCTAAATCTTTGAAGATCACTGTAAATGTTCAAGAATAATGGTGCAAAGATTTTTTTCTTTCAAGTTTCTTTATAAGTACTGCAGAAGAGCTGCATTTTTTGGCTGCTTTTGGTCTTGTGCATCTCTTCATTTGAATTCAGAGAACTGAATTCAAAATCTTAATTGACTGTAGAACATTCCTAAAGCTCCACTTTTTTAAATAGAAATTTAGGATGAGGTTTTTCTTTTTAGTAAGATAAAGTATATTTCAGGATCTCCCATTTAAACTACTAAAATTCTGGTGCATGATTTTTTTTTCCAAAAAAAGTCTGTAGTTTCAATGGGACTATACATTCACTTCATGGTTTAAGCTTTGCTACATGGAGACAGCTTCCTCTGCTGCCACCACATATTTGCTTCATTTAGATCTGTGCTCTGACTGCCCACATGCTCCCCCTTGCCCCAAGAAAACAAAACATTTGACAGCATCAGCTCCCAAATATTATCCCAAAACCTTACAGCGAGTCCTTGTCAGACAGCTTGAAATTTTGACTTAGCTAACCTAAGGTCAGTGAAACTATGGAAAATGTTCACCAGTTTGCTTTCAGACCAACTCTGCTGCATGTGTTCATAAGTTCCATAAAGATTGCATGCTTTATGTTTAATACAAACGGTATCTTTTTTTTCACACCCATCCTTGCTTTTTATATTTTATTTTTGTTTCCCTTGCCTTGGTTGGATGCCTGTGTGTGTTTAATCCAAATCCCTGTCCAGTCCTGGAGTTTGAACTACGGAAAGCCAAGGAGACCATACAGGCCCTTCGAGCCAACCTGACTCAGGCTGCAGGTGGTGTACATAAACCTTTTCTTAAGTCTCTACTTTAAACAATCTAGAAGTAGCTGAGCTCATCCTCTGTGAGACAGTAAAATTTAGTTACTTTTTTTTTCCTCCCCAGAAAATGAAGTTCCTTTGCAGGAACGAAAAAATTATAAATCAAGTCCTGAAATTCAGGTAGGTGGCTGGTGGTGATAAATGAGCTTTGCATGGGTTTTAATATGGATATGCCTCCATAGTTGGAAGGAGGATAAACCAAAGATCTAGTGTACTGTTTTCTTTTTTCTTTCCAGGAGCCAATCAGACCTCTTGAGAAAAGAGCTCTAAACTTCCTAGTTAATGAATTTTTATTGAAGAATAGTTACAAGCTTACATCAATAACATTTTCAGATGAAAATCATGATCAGGTAACATTTGCTTGTGGGTTTGTTTGGGGTTTTTTACATACCTGCTTTCTGATCTTGTCATAAGTGAACTTAAATGATTTTTCCTGTGCATGTAGTTCACTTCATATATAGGAGTACTTTAAGAGTTAAATATGTTAGTTAGCATTTTCATATATAAACCGTGGTTTGAAAACACAGCAGTTTCCCAAAATTTGTAGGAAGGAGACAGAGTGCTTGCATTCTTTAAAGGAAGCAAAACAAGAAGTGAAACACTATGAGTTATATACTTCCTTGGTTTCTGGTGGGGCACATGTTCAGTTAAACTCAATGATCTGGATCTCAAACATAATCTTCTCCTTAAATCCTAATCAACTGACTTGTGCAGGATATGCAATTTACACCTTGGTTTCTTCAGGGCATATATATGTGTGTGTGCGTATGCTCAATCACCCCATGACACTGAGTACAGTTTTGAAGAAACTCTTGGTAATAAGGTGTTATCCTAGATCTTTCCCAGCATAGCTGTGCTTGGATGCATTTTTCTTAAGATGATCAGTTTTATATATCTGCTGGCTTGCATTTGATGGGAAGAATATCTTCAAATGTTTGGAAGGTTCTAAGTACGTTCTGACTGTTTCTGGGTAGTCAAAACACTCAGTAACATCAACACCCAATACGTATTTATTACTAAACTGGAATACTACCAGAAGAATTAAATATTGAATTTCATCCGTTTATATCTGTAACTGGTCCTCCTGTCTTTTTCCTACAGTTCATATCCTAATCTGTAAAGCAAATAGGTTGTTAAATAGAATCTCAGAATCATCCACCTCCACTGAATATTTGCACTTAACATCCAAATACTTGTGAGAATACAGCCCCCAAAAGAGAAAAGATGAATAGTTTATCCTTATTATTTGTGTTCTCAGCGGAGAATGTTTTGTGTCGTGAGACAATTAGCCAAAAAAAAAAGCAAAATTCTTAATTCTAAAAGGTAAATATAAACATACTGCAATTAGCAAATAGTAGGCACTTTTTTTTCTATGTTATTCACCTAATACTTTCAGAAAATAATTTTTGTTCAAATAAATGTGTGTGACCAGACTATGGAAAAAATATGGTGAAGACTGTATTTTTTCACTACAGTGAACAGTAGGAAAAAAGTTTAAACAAATACTGAAATTTAATGTCACCTGAGAGACTATCACAACTCTTGTATAACAATGCACATACTTATTATATATACAGATATAGAATAATCTTGTACTAGTAGGACGATAACATGTCAGTGAGAAAAGGAAGAACATAGAGCGATGGTTTGAGACAGGAGGCCCTTGTTTGTTGCTCACTATCAGTCATCTACAGAGCTTTTTGAGCTGTTTTGGACATCAGGAGGAGTTTCTTCACAGAAATGTTAAATGTTGGAACTGGCTGCCCAGGGAGGTGGTGAAGTCACTGTCCCTGGAGGTGTCCAAGAAATGAGTGGACATGGCACTTAGTGCTCTGGTCTTGTTGACATGGTGATGATCAGTCCAAGTTTAGACTCAACGATCTCAGAGATCATTTCCAACCTAAATGATTCTGTGATACTGTGCCTGTCTGCCTGGGGGAAATGACACTTGTACTTGTGAATGAAATGGGAACAAACCCTTTATCTCTACCTTATATCAACTGCATTGGCTTCTGCTAGCATTTAAGCAGTGTTATTTCTGATTCTGAAAAGTGTTCATGTCTTAGGAAAAAAAGGTAACCTATGTGGTTTTGTAAGGTCTTGTCTTGAAGGTATGTTACCTTGAGTTGCTTCTAGGGTGAAACTGCTTTGATTCATGAAGTGGATCCTTGTTCTACTATTGTTTCTTGCTGAGTTAAGCTTCCATCTGTTTTACCACAATGCAATCTTGATGTGATTATTTTGCCATTGCATCACCTGTAGTCAAATGAGGAAGAGAAATTAAAATAAAAGGAAGTATATTGTTTGCTTTGGTTTCTTTTATTCTTTTGAAGGATTTTGAACTTTGGGATGATGTAGGATTGAACATTCCAAAACCTCCTGACCTGTTACAACTCTACCGTGACTTTGGAAACCATCATGTTTCTGCAAGAGATGTGGTGGATGCATCAGTTGGTGTAGAAGATGATGAGTTCGAGGCTGACACTCCTATCCTTGGGACCGTCCCTGTGTTTGAAACAACACCACAATCCATAGAAGTAAGACCTTACAGAAGAAATGTTACAGCTGTTTGCTGTGCTACTTGACTTTATTGTACTAAACTCTTTTGTTTCTGTCTTGTGTTTAGCAATGTTTAATAGTGCAAAAATTAGAAGATCAAATTAGTGTGTTAAACAATGAGAAATGGTCTTTGATGGAACAAATCCAAAGACTTGAAAGGTACGTATTTATCAACCTACTCTGCTGCTGATAAATGTTGGATAACTTCTCAGTGTTTTTCCAGCACATATATGAAAACATAACTTAGATACAGGAAATTATTAGGAATTCTTCAGGGCAGGGCAGTCTTTCCTTTCCAATACATGGTATTTGATTTAGAAAAAGGAAGAAACTTCAAACTGACCATTTCCCTATTATTACCTGTATAATTTAATTTTGTAATCAGTT
Organism: Acanthornis magna; assembly: GCA_036785705.1. Lineage (NCBI taxonomy): Eukaryota > Metazoa > Chordata > Aves > Passeriformes > Acanthizidae > Acanthornis > Acanthornis magna. The sequence continues at coordinate 13,767,688 of JAWUZG010000025.1, forward strand.
TTGTTCTTTCAGTATAACTTCTTTATTTCTTTGGAAACAGAGTCACTTCTGTTAGCTTTATGTCACTCCTTAATGTATACAACTTGCAAACACTGTCAGAAAGATGCTTGTTTTAACATCTGATGTCAATACCATTTTTCTTTCTGAAGACCAAGACTAGTAGACATAACAGTATCTTTAATAGCAGCAAAAAAACCCAACTCTGAAAGTTTGGTCAAAACGTATCGTTCTGTAAGCCAAAAGATATCATTCCTCTTAGGAGGTGTACTAATGTAGCTTATGGGAAAGTGCATAATTTTTAAGTGGCTTTATTGACTTGCATCGGTATTGTTTCAAAGCCAGATAGGATAGTACATATTGATTCACCACTGTAGTATTTTAAGTTTTGCATCCTAGATAGAGTTCTGTCATGTGACCATTTGTGTCTCAGTGCTCAGATTTCAGCCAGGAGGAGATAAAACTGTTGTTACTCACTTGTTTCATTGATTCACTCACTCAGAGTTCAACAATTTTCCTGCTACTGATTATTTACTAAAGTACTCAATGAAACTAGTGCTTATTTGAAGTTTGTGTGATGAAAGTTATTTCTGTTACAGGAGTTTTTAAACGCGCATGAATTGAACGGGGAGCTCTTGAGTATGTTGAGGTCTTTAGTATGTTGTCTTTATTTCTGTGCTGCAGTCATGTGATTTAAACATCATTCGCATGAAAGCTACAAAAATATTTCATATTTTGCTTTTTCAGTGAAATAGATCTTCTCAAGAATGAAAACTTTGCTGTGTCAACAGTTTATGGTGTAGCTCCCCATCCTTCTTTAAAACAAGTGCCTCTCACAGTCTCAGAGGACAATGGACGGTACTTGGATATCAAGAGCTCTGAGAATGAAAATAAACATGGAAACATTGAGGAAACAAGCCTTGCTTTATCAGCCGAAGTGGATTCAAGGACTTCTAAAGATGATATGCTAAATTCTGTGCCCTCTAAAGAATCGGAGAAACTGTCCTCATGTGCTCCATCATCTAAAGCTGCAGTCCACTTTGATAAACCTAATAGGTTAGTGATAAGTAGTAAACTGCTTGCTATAATGAAAAATTCTTGTCAAATGAGTAGATGTTTTTCAAATAGTGAAATTCCGCACAAATGAATAGATCATTTGTGTTTTGAAGGTAAATAGAAGACTTAACATTCCTCTAGGGTACAGTGCTGGTATTTTTATGTTGTTTCTAATCTCTTTAAGAAGGAGTACATATGACAAACCTACAGTTTTAGTATTAAGTTTCAGAATTTCTTTCCACTTTCTACTTGTTTCTAAAGCCAGTCCTGTGTCTTGCAACAGAAAAATAGGTAAAATCAGAGTAGTGAATGGGAAGAGAAGATCTAGTTCCACTCTCTTTTAACTTGTAATTCTAATTCTCTTCTGTTCTGCTTGAAAAGTTGTTGGAAAAAATTTTTACTATTTCGGTGTAGATGTGTATGACTCTCCTAGAGAGCAGTACTATTTTTCATTTACTTATTTTTTAATTATCAGGAAGGTATCTAATGGCATACTGCTTTTTTGAGTTTTGATTTTGGGGCAAGCCTTCACTGGATAGCTATGATTCTTTTAACTAAAATAGGGTATTCACGTTATGTTATTACTTGGAGACTGAGTTTTGTGCGTGTAAGTGTTCTTGAGAAAGCCTTTCCAGCCTGTACAAGTGTTTTTATAGTGAAGAGGAGAAGTGACTTGTTCATTAAGTGATAGATGAAGCACTGTAGTCATCAGGAGTAACACAGACCACAAACATAATGAGGGTACGTGGAACTTGTAATTGTTACCATTGTGGATAAAGATCTGCAAGTAGATCACCTTATGATCTTACTGTTGCTGTTCCTAGGGAAGCAGGCAGCCATCCTTTGTGTTTTGTCAGTTCTCTTAGTGATCTTTTGCTGGTGTTGATACTGTAATTTGTTTCTAGAATTATCTTTCCATCTGAAAATACCAAGTAGAAATCTGTGTGACATTCTCTGCAGATGGAAAAATAAATGCAAGCTTGCAGTGGGGGGAAGAAAAAGAACAACTGAAAAAAAAAGAGCTTCTTGCAAAACCCAACTATCCTGCTTTTTCTGGATTTTTTTAACTTCTTGCACTGACTAATAGGGTTAGGACCACTTTTTCAGTGATAACTTTTAGAACTGGACAGAAGGAAAGATTTCTGATTTCTGAGTACAATACTTCAGAGTCTCATAACAAATTTCTCCTCTTATAGTTGACTATACTAGTGTTTAACAGGAAAGAAAAACAGCATAGATCTTTCTGGAAAATGATCAGTTGTTCCATTTAAGCTTTCCAGATTTTCTTTTCTTTTAAACTTTCTTCCATATCCTAGCTGAAAATCTAGACTGTGTAGTAATCAAACATTACAGTTGTTGTGCATTGATTGCTATATACTTGTTTACCTACTTTCATTTGGCTTGTTGCAAGTTTCTTTTTTCTCTGATTAATGGTGAGTGCTGGGTGGCATTAAATGCATGAATATTGGATTGATGGTTTGGGGATAGTGGGGATGTATATCAAAACAGAATTAAATCACTGTGTAAGGAAGGAACTGTGTATTTCCAATGGGATTATGAAGGTAGAGTCTAGAAGAACATAATTTGTTTTGCTGCTCACAGCTGTTTTAGATATAACTGCACATGGATTTATTTGAAAAGTAGTTCAATGAAGCCATGAATCCCCATTGAGTTAACTCAGAAGTCCCCTCAAATGCAGTTCATTGCAGAAATAAGTAATGCATGTGTAATATGTAGCTATTTTTGTACTCTGCTTTGGGCTTAATATGTCAGTGAAGGGTCAAAGGAAAGCATATTTGATACAGTGTTTTATAGATCAGTATCTAGTACTAAATTTTCTTCCTAGATTATGCCTTAGGTTTGTAATAATACAGTATTTTTTTTCACTAAAAGAATAGATTATTTAATTGTTTGGAGATGCGTGAGAGAAGCAGCACAGTGGAAATGCTGGATATTTATTTATTTCAATGCGGAATTATTTGTAGAAAACAATTACTACAGTTTATTCAGAATGTATTAAGGGTTAAAAACTAGGACTACCCTAAGAGGCAAGATTGTTCCTACTGTATCTATAAAGTGTGTTCTTGGCATAAATCTTGCCCAGATGGGAAGAGAGGATAGAAGAGGAAGTGAGCCTGCTTTGTGTGACTGCACTCAGAGCAGCTGTGCGTGCATGCTGGCAAATGAGGACATGGCCATCGTTGGAAAAATGCCTCAGCTAACAGATTGCAGTACAAAGCACTAGCAGTGGTTTAAATAGACTGCACCACATGTGTTTATTCAACTAATTTAAGGTGTGGGGTAATTTGCACCAAATAAAAGGTGTTTCCTGTATATAGCAGCCCTGGCTTTTTGAGTGAATTGACTTCTTTGTCCCAGAGTTATATGGAATAAAATAGTAGTGCTTGGGTTTTTTATTCATTGTCCTTTCTTATATTTGAACATCTTCACTACTGGCATCTGTGGGCCCTTGAAGAGACTTGCCAGTGACTTGTGTGCGGGAGGCCTTGGTCTTTCATCATTTCTGTCCAGCATAGCCATCAAAGATTTTGTTAGACTTCATTAAGGAGAAGCTTCCTTGACTCCAAATAAAGCCAACAATCATAACAGGATCCACGCTGCCCAGAGCTTGCTGTTATTTAACCCACAGGGAAATTCAGGGACATATTGTCATACTTAGTTTTCAGTCCCCGCAGAGTGGGAATGGAACTTTGCCCTTATGCAGGATTTTAATTAGGATTCCAAGTGGGAAAGGATGTGATGCTCTGCAGAATGAATGCCAAGTTGAAGGACAGCCTGGGCAAAGGGCTGGCCAAGGCCTTGCCTCTGTGTTAATGTTGAGCTGCTGCTTTGCAATGCTTGCTCACGTTCTCCCAGTGTAAAAAAACTGTAGAGCTTTGAGTAGGGCCTGTAAATCTGTCAGTCAATAATATTTTACAGCATAAGGACTAACATATTGTGAAACAGAGGTCCTTTACAACTGGCTACCATTTAAGTAGTTTGGTAACTTTTTAAAAGTGAAACTTGCACAAAAACAGGCTGATTAGAATTTAAACAAGTTTCTTTCATTAAAATTTAAAATGTATTTTAAAACCGTACTGTTAAGAAAAAAAATTATTTGAAGTAATAAATAAAAATTTTTATAATAATTTTCTAAGTAGTGAGAAGAGGAAAATCGGTATATTTATCAATATCCTCCTGGATTAGTTTAAATAATTATAAGTAGGAGCTTTGATTTCAATTAGAAAGGGTGTGTTTACTGTAAGAAGTATTATGTTTCAATCTATTAGATAAAATGTATGTCCACACACACAATTGTTTGTAGGAGTTTGTGCACTCAGGTGCATTTTTGAGGGTTCAAAGGTGTTACCAGTTTCCACATAAAAAATAGGAATTGCCTCCTCTCACGATTAGAGGATTCAAGCAGCAGTAATGATAATGGCTGAAATGCTTTCTGTGCATGTTTTGGAAGACAAATGGTTTTCTTCTTTAAACACAGTGGATGAAGCAGTGTTTGATTAGCATCTAAGTACAGGCCTCAGATAAAGCGGAGGAAGTTGTCATTACTGGGAAAAATAGGGCGCTGCTGCTTGCCTGTTTAATGTAGTGGTCAGTAATTGTTTTCTGAGAACATTTCTGCCCAATTATCCTCTACAGGCAAGGCTGTTTTGAGGCTGTTATCAGGGTTTCATATGTATGCTTAAGGCTTTGAGTAGCTTGGTTGTGTTGGCTGGTGCTGGGTGTGGCCATGAGGCAGTGCTTGTGCTGATGCACCCTATACGAGAGCTTAGACTGCAGGTTAAGGTTGATTTTGGGATTCTGGCTGCATTTGAATCCAACATTAGATCCCAAAGTGGCAGTTGAGCAATCTCTATTTAAGCCTGAAATTCATAACTGACTACTTAAATGCATTTATGCAATGTGCAGAATCAGAGCATTAAGCAAAAATACTGTTTCTTGTGATTTCTGTGCCCACCCCACCCCGTTTGCATAATTGTATGCTTCCTCTTGTATTGCCTAAGCTTCCTTTTCTTCATGCTTTAGTCCTGTTTTTGTCTGTGCAGCAGTTTGAAAGATGTTACATGTTTTAGAACTAAAAGTAACTTCTTAATTAGGACATTCAGGTTTTTTCTTGCTACAAACTAAACACCCGAAAAGTCAAAGATAATTTTAAAACTTCTGTAGTATGTACCACTTAAACATGCTTTCTGGGTGTCATTTTACCTGCCTGATTAAACCAGAGTGAAAGGACTTGCTTTATCACCTTTCTGATTTATGCTTTTTGTCCCCCTCCCTTTTTGATGATATTTCAGGAAATTGTCACCAGCTTTCCATCAAGCACTACTGTCTTTCTGTCGGATGTCAGCAGACAGCCGTTTGGGATCAGAGGTATATTTCCCAGTTGATATCAACTAAAAGATCTTTATTTTGCATGGCAGCAATAGTTAAACAAGCAATAATTGCTTTGAAACAAGACATAGATGGAGAGATGAATCTATGTGCATGACAGTTAAGAAATAAGGGTATACTTGCAGGTTTTATGCTTAATATGAAACCTAGTGATAGAAGTGTAATTACTGGGAAGTTTTGAGTCTCTACAAGTGGATTCATGCTTCTGAAATTACTGACACATCAAAAACTTACAGCTTAATGTGTGGGAGTAAATTAAATACTTTTCTGGTTAGTGATCAGCCTGCTGCAATTTTTATTATTCCTTTCAAATGACATTTTTCTGTTCCTGTGCTTTTAAAAAAAGCAAACAAGCAACTTGGTTTTCTAGGTATCTCGGATTGCAGACAGTGAAAAAAGCGTCATGTTAATGTTGGGACGCTGCCTGCCTCATATTGTTCCTAATGTGCTGCTTGCAAAGCGAGAGGTGAGGAACCCTGAAATTTTACATTTTAGTTTTATCATGATATTCTGTTGTTCATTTTGAAGATGTTGTGTCTAATTTCATGGAAGTCTGTTACTTGCAATCATGTTCTTACTTTTGTGCATGCATCTCTGCTCCTAGAAAATGGTTTTACACCTTTGTCAGGTGAGTTCAGTAAACCTGCATGGTATCCTGGTATTTCTCTTCCTCTGCTTAAGGCACCCATTAGCATTCAGCAAGACTGTTACTGTAGGTCCATCTGTTTTGGTAGCACAAATGTTTTTGTTAGGGAAGATCATATCGATGTGTATTGTAAATAACGGGCTCTGAGTTCAAACATTGGTTGGTTTATTTTGTCCATCAATTTAAATAAGGGTTAATGTTCAGGTTCTTTTGCAGCACTATGTACTTCAACAAAAAAAGATTTCAACAAAATATTATTTTAATGTCTTTTTTTAGAAGCTCCATGTAGCAGTTCATCAAAAATACCCCTTCGTAAGAAAATGAGCACTCTTGCTTTTATGTTTCCCTTAATTTTAAAATGAAACTAACTAAAAATTTTGAACAGGTAATGTGTATTTTGAATGTAACTGAAGGTGATGGTTTGCATAATCATTCATGCTATATAGTATACGAAAGGAAGGAAAAAAAATGGGTCTGGTTTTGTTTTGCTTTGTGTAAATATTGCACATTACCAAATACGTTAAAAAAAACCAAACAACTGAAGAAGATATATCAAACAAAAATTCAGTGTCCTTAAAGTTGACACTGAAATAAAGGGTTTGATATAGCACAGCTTGTTGAGCAAGTTTAAGTCCTTGTGGAGGGGACCTACAGTATGGTAGACTTAGTTGTGTTTTGCATAAATTCATTTTAAGGCTTTGAAAAATCCTCAAGAAATTTGTACTGATCCTGTAAATCTGAAATTTTATACCATACAACTAATTATCACCAGCTGATATGCTGAACTTGGGATATGTGCCATGTTTTGAAAATTCATAAAAGGTTTTTTTTTTCTGAGGGGGTGGGGTTGTTAACTGGGTGCTCTGGAAATGCTTCTGTCTTTCACAATAATTCTGTGAATGTTCCTGGATCAGTGCTTAATTTCTGATTTCTTGTTTATTCCTTTCCGTCCTTCTGCTTGGCAGGATGTGGTATTTTTGCTTCTTTTCACAGCTTGTAGCATAATCTGTGTAATGTATTGAATATATTTGTGACTTTTTAGTCTGTTTCCTACTTAGGTTGTTTTACATTGAAAATTACATTCGATTACAAGGATTTTTGCTTTAAGTTATGTGTTTCAGTTAAATTGAAAAAGCCGCAAATGAGAATTGACTAATTGGATTACACAAGATGCTTAGTGTTTCAAAAATTGAAATTTGCTTTAAAAAATACATTGTTTTAGTTACCTGCCACCTGTTGCTATAACTATTGTAATGCTCTTTCTGATGTAGTCATGCAACTTGAAGGAAAAGTTGGGTAGACCATGTGTTACTATTTATTAATATCATTATTATGAAAAGCTAACCTAAGAGCTAGGCTCTCTTCAATAAGGTATAACTTTGAGTCTTGTCCAAAAACAACATTATAATCAGACCTTTGCACAGAGAAGTGGTGTAAAAATATACCTGAAGATCACTAATTTGAGAAAGATGTATAACAGGTTCAGATCACAGTGCAAAGTGGTCGCCAGTCTGTTCTGAAACAAGAAGAATGGTAGTAATTAAGATCTTACACTGTCAATGTGTTAGATGAGAGTTAAACATAACTTTTTGATGACTCCCTGAAATATCTTTGTTCTTTAAATATCTATCATGTTGACATTGGTTGCAAAATCTTAAGCTGAAAATTACATGCTATGCATCTTCATTTTGGGGAAATTGAGTTTGCAGAGGTTGACAATCTCTCAGAAGCTGTCCTTTAGCCGAGATTCAGAAGCCATCTTTCCTATGCTTTTAAGCGTCTTAAGGTCAGTAGCAGCATGCCTGATCTGGTAGTAAGTCTTCCAGCAAATATTATAGTTGACACTTCTGAAATTATTTCTTATTTTTGTGTATTGGTGCAGCTTTAATTGTTCTTTAATGTCTGTAGTTTAGGTTCCAATGGAAGGTAAGAAAGAGGCAAAGACGCAGTATTGAGTAGGGTTGGCTGAGGGGAGCATTTTCGTTGTTTCTAAAAAAGCAGTTCAACTGGGTAAATCAATAATGCATCATACAGGAAAACTGCCTCAAAGCAATTCGTAGTCATTAAAATTCCATGTAACAACATATAAATTTAATTTTGTTTATATCTCAAGCGTCTAGGTTGTCTTAATTTCCTGAAAATGTTTATGTCAATATTTAGATTTGTATGTGAGTGCACTCACAAATAAAGGAGATACTGTAATCCAAGTAACAGTAAGTGGAATGAGCAGTAACAAAATGTTAAAACCCAATTCTTAAAAAAGAAAAAAAACACAAAAAAAAGCCCATTGGCTGGGTATGCAGTCTGTGATAACACTTCTTGCAGATGAGCAGCTTGGGTTCATAAAAATTGATCTGCATTGGAATCTGCTTTCTCAATTGTGTTTTTATTTACCCCTTAAAATACATTAACAATCTAAAAAAAAACGGAAGTAAAATCAGCCACCTTCTACTTGGTAAGGGAGGTACTATAAAAAAATTCCTTTGGCTAAAATGTAATTAGAGAGAAGCAGTTGTTCAAAATTTTTGTAATAACTGATCAGTGCAATGCTCATTTTTCACGCATTTCAAGATATAAAAGTCAATGGTTTTTTTGTCAGGAAACAGGAGTAAGCTTGTTTGTATGTACAACTTCCACATTCTGCAGTATGTTGTCCTTTAATGGAGTTTGGCCCAGAGTAAACTTTTTGCTTAATATGTTATTATTCTTGTTATTAATCAACACTTTTGTTTAATTATTTACATCTTTCATTTCGCCCGTTATTCCAGTGTTAGTCTTTGTAGCTTTCATTTGTGTTACGCAAACTTAGCAGAATCATGATAGTAATGGTCTACTGAATATGCACCACTAAATAGTTATACTGAGAAACTTTTATTTATAGAGAGTTCAACATGTTAAGAATAGAGTTTTGCTTTTATTGGTTTGTAAAGTTGAAGCAAAGATTATGTTGAATCTTCAGGCTCGGAATTGATGCCGCTCTCAACTCCACTAGATCTCCACTGTAGATTGAAAGTTAATCACATTCATGTGCAGTAACTGCACATAAATATCACCAAGGCACTTTAATTCTCTGGCATTTTTGGTAGGTAGCTGTCTCTTAAAACACAGTATAATTCATTATCTTACTACAAATTTTCATCTCAGTCTTATGCTTTAAAAGCCATAAAATATTGGCTTTGTTAAAGGAATATAAAAGAATACTGTGTCAGATCTTGGCAGTATACTTAATTGTCTGTTTCCAGGGCTTGTGTCAAGCAGATTTCATTCTGGTTGGATATGGGTACAGGTACATATACTGAGTTGCTGGACATGAAAATCATCATTGTCAATGTCTTCTAGATGACTGCTTTAATTTCACATTATAGGGGAGAATAAAGAAATCTAAACAAGCAATTATAATACTTTGTTACTCTGTAAAACTTAGATTGATGTAGACCTCTATAGATTGTTTCTAAAAAACAGGGGTAGTGTTGACCATAGCCTGTTTGCTGGTCCTTTTCTGGTTTACATGTGGTGCTGGTTTTGGTTTGCAAGGCTTTTTTGTTCTGGGGGTGAGGGTGCTCCACAAACATGAGACACAACCACTGTTTAATTTAAGTTCTTTAGTTCTCTTTTCCTTAATATGAGGGCTTAGCGCAGTTTCCTCAGGGTAAAATAGCTCAGTCTTATAGAGTATCTTTTTCATCTCTTGTCAGAAAGCCCATGTTTTTCAACATTTTGTCAATAAAGCTTGCATAATTCATGGGTGCAAGGAGTTGAATTTTATGTTTATGAATTGAATTGCCAGTTTTTACTAGTTGTATCACAAACTTTTGTATGTGTGTTTCCAAATAAACAGTAGATACAGACAAAGTTTTTTCACACCCATACCTGCATTGATTCTTATGTAAAAGCATCCCTTTGGGATCTCTGAGAGGCTTACTTTGAATCCTGGAATAATAGTCTCACCCTGTGAAAGGTAATTAGAGCTGTGGTTTTAATATTAGTAAGATTAGTAGCAAAAGTTTTGAGTCATGCGTTAATCCTATGATTAAATATTATTTTCATTTTCAAACTAAAAGAATGAATTCTGAACTCAAATACGTTCTTGCCCAAGAGAGTCCCTATCAGTGGTTTGTTGGTACCTGCAGCTATTTCCGTTGCAGACAAAAAGATTATTTTATTTTATTTTATTTATTCATTGTCAGAGGCTAAGTTACAGAATAATTTTAGCATAGCATTGGTTCGCGCATTGACTATTAAAGAAGATTGAAAGGAACACATTAGCAAAATCAATCATGTCTTCCTGGATTATATACTGCCACCTGCTTGCAATATTTCTACATTAATATTTGGGAGAGTATAAAATACTGTTATTTGAACCTATTGAAATAACCAGCCTTTACACTTAACGCTAGTTAAATTTATTCTTTGAGATAATTATTTTGCTTATGAACACTCCAAAAAGAAGACAGTAATTAGTGAGAGCAACTAAGATGCAGGAGACTTGTTGGAATGTTTAGCAAAACATGGTTATGATGATGGAAACAGCACTGACAGAAAATTCCTTGCTGCCTTCTAAGATGCTCACTATATGATGCACATAAAAAAACCCCAGAGTTTAATATTTTAATACTTCTAATATGTAGGAGGAACTGTCTTGCATATAGTTTAGGTGGTACTAATTACTACTAAAAAGCCACATTCTTTTGACCATAATGAAGTAGAGCAGAGAGAAGATGGGCTGTTTCAGTTCTCCTGTGCAATGTGTTAGGTCAGCCGCATAACATTGTCTGTCAGTCACCTGTTCGTCGCTTCTCTCACAGTGAAGCCAAAATAACTTCGTTCTCTCCATTCTCCATCTGGGTAGCTCACAGGTAAAAAGTGCCTCAGATATGAACTTGGCATTTCAGTAGTAGAGGTCAGACCTATGACATGTGATGTTTTATTGCATCAAGCTGCAAGTGCTGGCAATGTTATGATGTCAGTTTACTTGGAATCTAACAGGAAAACAGTATCAAAGCTCTGAAAGGCACTCCTCTTGCTATGGTCATGAAAGTCACTAGTCAGTCCTGTTAACTAACACCAACAGAAACTATCAAAACTCCTTTTCTGAACTCAGAGGCAAAAGAGAAAAGGACTTGGGGATGAACAGGGTGTTTAGGAAGGATCCCAAATTAAGTAGAGGGAGAGTTGTTGTCTTTTTTGAAACTTAAGTTCTTGCTTTTTGACTGTCAGCACAAGTGGTATTCCTTCCCAAGGAATGCAGAGTGTTTCAAATAGCACTGGAAGTCCACTCCTTGATTATTAATAATTATACAGTCTCCATAACCATGTTGTGAACTTTCCTCTTGAATTTAAACAGCCAAATACTAATCTTATCATGTCTTACTGGAAAATTACTGCTTTCTATAGTTTCTCTTCTGGTTTCAAGGATGGAAAATCTGAGATTTCTTAAACAGATCTACATCCAAGGCATGACCTTTAGCTACAGGAAGAAATGAGCTCAAACCTACCCGTAGGCTGGTTTTTGTTCTTAATGCTCCTCAATGTCCTGAGAAGAATCTGCCCCTTAAAAGTCTTTGGGAGCCTTCACCTGACCTGTTTTGTCCCTCTGTAGAGCAGTTTTGTTCTTCTGGTCCCACGGTCCCCTTCGCTTCCAGTTTTGCTTTCTGTCCATTAGGGCTGTAGGGAGTACAGAAAACCCTGTTCAAGACTTCTCACTGTTTCTCCGCTCCCCTTAATAGAAGGAACTGTAGAAGCACTGATGCAGCGATGCAGAGAACACTCTCTTCTCCCATAGTATGCATGAGAGAATGTGACCAATGGACAAGAAAATACAGCTAATTCCGTCAGCTGTAATAACCAGCTTTCTGCAAGGTAAAGAACCAGCCTTGTGTCTGCCCCATGTCAATGCTGTTAGGTTACTCATTAGCCTTTCAGACACAAGGCAGTAGTTTCTAGGTGAATAATATCAGGTGTTTTCTTTTCATGCAGACTCAGCTGAAAAAAGACTACTTTAACTTCCTTAAATTCAGTACGAAGCTTAACAAAACCCCACCTCATGGCACTATTTTAAAATCTAGCAGTAGTTCCCAGTAAGCAGTTGAGATTTTTGAGTAGGTACTCAAGCATCTTAAGAAAGTGAAGTCAATGTGATGCTTTCAACAGATGAAACAAAAACCCCATCCATGTCCCGTTTCATGGGATATATTATTTTTCAAGTTTTGCATAGGAGTGTTTAAGAATACTTGCAAGAGCAGTTGGATGTGAACTTAGGATAGATTTCAGAAAGTTGGATCCCACAAAAGTAGCAGATGTTTATTTAGGTATAAGTTTTTTCAATGAGCTTTATTCTTTATGGTGAAGGTAGTAATTTTGTTCAGTATCTACAAATTGCAATCAGATTTCCTATTTAAAAGATTTTAATTTAATGTATAAGTAGTGGTATTTAGAGTGGTGTTGGGGGCGGGAATTTTTTTAGTTATATTCTTTCAAATCCTTTTTAATTAAAGCAGAGTTTGCAGGAGGGAAAATTCTTCTGTGCAGTACAAAAAAATTAATTAGGTTAAACCCCCTGATTTCTCAGAACTTTAAATGGGCAAAAATATAAGTATCCAAAAATAATAAAATCTAACATGCAAATTCTAGAGGGAAAGAAGCTCTCAGCTGAAGAAAGTTATTTAGATCTTGATGCAATTTCATTTGTAAAGTTTCTTTAATGCAGGTCTTCAGTCCATGTTGTTTTGTTGTGCTACACTTATTTTAAAACAGCCCCCTATTACTCTTGAAAGTATTAAGAAATGGAAATGTTCATATTATTCAAATTAAGTTTTGATTTCTCCTCTCTTTTTAGATTTAAGTGATAGGTAGGATATTTCCATGTTGTGTCCTCTGTCATAAATTCCCTGATCTTTATTGTAATTGAGTTGAATATTGCCAAAATATCTTCCAGAATGACAGAATGTTAAAATACAGTTTAGGTTGTGTCTTGGTCATCTTTGGGGATGGAAAATAGCACACTGAGTAGAATTCTTGTAAAATGAAAAAACACTTGTCAGGAGTTGAATACCTTAGACACTGCTCTAAAATGGAGTATTGTTCTATGTTTAATTTAAACATAGCTCTTGCTGTTTGAGAAAATACAAGTTGAGCAGTAAGGATGTTGTCAGTGGTATTTCCACAAGTCCACAAGAACACTGTGATTAGGTCACTTTGAATGTCTCCAAGAAGAAACTGGCACCTCCCTGCAAAGTCATTCCAAACAACCACAGATTTTTCCAGGTTTTGTATGATCTCTCTAAGTAACATTAAATGTGTTTCCCACTGTCACCTGCATCTTTGTCACAATTTAATAATTCACAAAAAGTCTTTCTGCTGAAAATGGCTCCAAAGTACACAGCAGGTGTGCGAGGTAATCTCCAGATTACTTAACCGTGTTTTTTGCAGACTTTTAGGTCTGTCCTGTTCTTTTTTTCTGATCTCCCAGTATGATGTTTCTGTCTCTAAGATATTAAATCACCTAGAAACTTGTCTGGCTTCCAAATTCAGTTGGATTAAAAGCTCACATCAACAAGGTCAAGGGAAGGGACTTCCAGAAAATGTTTTAGAAACGTTTGTTTCTTCTGGGAATGAATACCATGAGCTTTGTAGGCCTATTTAGAAAGGAGGAGCTCTTCACTATGAACATCCTTACATTTTCTCTCACTGTTTTACACTGTGTTTTCTTCGTAATTTGCTCCTTAAGGGATTTTAATTGCTCCAAAAAGAAAATTCAGCTTCAGAGATTGCTTCTATATGGAAAAAAAAAATCAGAAAACCTTTACAAAAGTCAGATAATTCTCAGTCAACACAAAATCTGTCTGCAGTCACCTTTACTAATGTGTGTTTCTCAGTGCTTATACAAACTTGTGCATGAAACTGTGCGCATGCTTAATTGGAAATTTTAATCTTTAACTCCATGGCATTTTTCCATAGGAGCTTTGTTCCATAGATGTCTGTGGAGCTCCAGTTCAGTAGGTAGTGAAACCATTGAAACCATGATTGTCCTTTAATTCTGATTACAGGTGACCTGCATATGTTAATTGTAATCTTTGCAGAGCTTTTCATTTTATGTGCTGGTTCTCCCCATATTTTTCCTAGCAGGAAAATAATTCTAACTTTCGTAGACCTTCACTTTCCTCAGGTCACTTAACAAGACATCACGATGCCAAAGTATCTTTTCTAACTGTTTTGATGTTATGTGATTAGATTTATCTTTAGTTTATTTTGCTGTTAATGAATGTATGCCCAAAGCGATTTTACTTTGTTTGGTCTTCCCCTACCCACAACTTTTTAGGAATTGATCCCACTCATACTGTGTACAGCCTGCCTCCATCCTGAACCCAAAGAGAGAGATCAGCTTCTACACATACTGTTCAATTTGATCAAACGACCAGATGATGAGCAAAGGTGTGTTTGTGCTTGTGTGGTATGGGACAAGCAGGAACTTTTTTCTCTGTCAAAGCAGCAGAACGAATAGAAATTGGGTATTATTGGGTGATACTAAATAGGTTTCATTTAAGCTGATACTTTGCTTATATAGTGTTGGGAAATTTATGTCAACTTCAGGACTTTCCATGACCTCTACTTCCTAATTACTGAAATGTAAGAATGTGCTTGTAAGCAGCAGTGTAACATTTCAGTTCCTTTTTTTTTTAAGATTAATTGAAACTGTTTTGTTAAAATGATCTTTAACATCATAATTCTTAGCACTGTTTGCTGTAGAAATCAAAACAGCTTTTTTTTAAACCTGTCTTTGTGTGTCTTAGTGATCTACATGCTTGTTAAGATGACCACCACATTTGGTTGTGGAAAATAGTGCTCTTTCTTAAGCTCATTACTGTGGTAGCAATAAAAAACTCACAAGAATGTAGCAGTGATCTACATCTGACAAGTGTTAAGAACTTTGTTTCATTTTGGTTAAGACTCTGAAACAAATTACAACTTTTTGTTCTGTAAATTTAATTCTTCCCTAATGCTCAGGAAATCTTACTTTGTATTGATCTTGATGAGAATCTCCTTAAGGTTGAAAGACAGTACCCAAGCTGGTATGTTTCCTTCTCTTAACTGTGGAACGATTTTTCATGTTTGATCTGTAGCTCTTCCATTATTTTCACTAGAAATGTTTTGGAAAGCATCTATATCTGTTTTTGCTCTAGGCTGTCTTCAGACAAAATAGCCTTTATGAAATAGG
Source organism: Acanthornis magna (assembly GCA_036785705.1). Lineage (NCBI taxonomy): Eukaryota > Metazoa > Chordata > Aves > Passeriformes > Acanthizidae > Acanthornis > Acanthornis magna. The sequence goes on from JAWUZG010000025.1 coordinate 13,783,011, forward strand.
TGGAAAGCATTAATTTTGGGCATTCTCCAAAACTGAAGTGTTCTGGCATCATTCTAAACTGTTCCCATGGTAAAATTTAGAGATCAGGTATAATTGAAAGCCATGGCTTTGGAGACAAAAAAAAAAGTTTCAATAGACAAAAGCAACTTGTAGCATAGTGGCATGCAGATTGAAATTGCAAAAAGATGCAGTCCTAGTTCTACTTGAGAGTCATTAGAAAGCTGCTTCTGAAATGTTTTGAATGTCCCATGTGGGTTGAGAAGCTAAATTAATTTGTGGTTGGAGGGGAAGGAAACTACATCTCTCTTGGAGTCTCTTGTGGTTAATTTGTTACAGGATTGGTGGCCTATCAAGCCGACTTTCGTATCCCCCCTTGGGTGCATTAGGTGTGTCTTTTCCAGCAGTTAAGAAGAAAATCGAAGCTTTTTTCCCTTAAATTTCTTCATTCTTTGTTGTGAATTAGAGATTTATATCTAAAAATAACTTGTTTTCATCAGAAATTTAGGAAGAATAGTCTGCCATAAACTCCAGGACAGAATATGCATATATATGATATACATTGGCACACACAGAAATAATAATTGCTTTTGAGCGTGCCATAACCTGATGGAAAACCAGCTAAGATACCATCAAATTCAAGAGATTCTGAATATTAATTAAATAGAAAATACTTATTCAGAATTTATGGGGGGATTAGATTTATAGATTTGTATGGAATTGTATTATGCATGGTTTTTTATCTAAATATGTTTAAATAATATTTTATTATTGTCTTATGCAATATGATGTGAGCAAAGACATTCAGGTTTAGTCACCAGACCAATGGTGTTAATTATCTCTTGTTATTTATCTCTGCTGTGCTGTACAGACCTACATTGATGTGACTGCTGATTGGTTGACATTTTAAATTTGCTAAATGCAAGAGACTGAAACGTGACATTGTATTTCTGAGAATGAACCAATTAAAAGAAGTATTTTGTTTTACAAGGTCAAATATCCAAAGTATGTTAACCATTATGTGGAAAGCCAGGGATATACTTCTTGCCCATGGGAGATGCTTTTTGGTGCTTGGCATGTTGCTGTAGTGTTGTACACTAACATTATATTTAACAAGGCCACTTTTATCTTCAAGGCTCTGCTCATTTATGTCCCATTCAACTTTTGCAAATGCCTATCAAATTCTCTCCTGCAAAGGAACAAAAATGTGTTCACATAACCTTCTTTTTGTACTATTATGTTAGTTTTGGAGGCTAGGAGCCATGAAGAAGTGAGATGAATGTTTGGCTCTAATAGGACAAGATTAAAACCTTGCTTCAATCACCTCTTACTGAGATCCTTACAACCTTCCTTTTCCTGAAGTGCTGACTGTTGTCATACACTTTTTTAATGGTTGCAGGAAAATATTTAGAACCTTGTTTTTAAAAATTTTTTAAATATCTTCAAATTCTCATCTCTGTAGCAGGGTAAAAGGAGATCTAACTTAATTTTGAGATTTCACAGAACTTTTTAAAAAAGGTTTGATTTAAGAAAAAATATTTTGTTTTATCCCATTTCTAATGCAGAAAATGTCAAGTGATTACTGTATTCTGCCATTTTCTAATATCTTAAAAATGTATATTCTGTTGCCCAGTTCTGTGATTAGGTACAATGTATAGAACCAAAGATAGTAATTCAAATGCCTATTTTGTTTGCAGTAGAACTCAGAATTACCACAGGCTTTTGTCTCCATATTTCTGTCAGTTGTTGATTTCTTGAGTCTTATCTAACCATATTTGTTTTCTCCCTGCCTCTTACCTTGATCAAAGGCCTGGTTTCTCTGTATGTGGTAGAGAGGTAAAAAACCCAAACACACACAACACAAAACAAAAGAGCTTGCTCTGATTGTTTGCCTAAAGAATGCCAAGACTAAAAAAAACCTTTTTGATATGATCTTCCTCCTAAAAGGATTCTTAAAGTGAATGAGTCTTTTTTTGATGGAGCATGTTCTCTAGCAGGTTAAGAAATAACCAGCAGAATCTCTGCCTTTCAACCTTAAGGGGATGCTATTGGTATAGTAAATATTTAGGAGTCTAGAAACGGCACTAAAATGGTAAATTGATCCTAGCTTGCATTCCACAGAGTGATAATAATGATCTCTGAGTGGTATGCTAATCTTACTGAGAAGGTGATAAAATGAGTCTCATGTCCACACATTACCATTTGAAACTGGTTATTTTAGAGTTCATGTAGGCACTAAAAGTAAATAGAATTGGTGAATTGCATGCAAAGTTAGCATCTTAGCAAGATACTCTCATTAAATAAAGTATCACAAATGGCAGTTAAGTACAATCTGACTGAATTTTTAAATATGCCTCTGTGCCTATGAAATTGATGGAACAATGGCGATTTCTTGCAAACTTCAAGGAAAGATTAAAAATGTAAGAATATAAATACAAATAACAGGTGATCATAGATACTACTGGTTGATTAACTGCTTTCATTGTGTAGTGGGCTTTAGAACATTTATCAGAAGAGTGAAGTCCAGTACTTTGTGAGAGGTGACAGTAACTTGCATGTTAGAATATTGCAAAACCGTGTCATAAAATAATTAAGTTACTTGCTTCAAACAAAGCTTCTTTAAATCTCACAAATGCGTCTAAATAAGATCAGTGTACTTGAGTAAAATACTGATAGTATGATAGTATTAGGTATTTTAGATCCTTTTACTGCATGATAGTATTCAGTACTAAGAATTTCATGAGAGATTTATTTAGAGATTCTCAGGCTCTGGTTTATGGGGCTTAGGATCTGCAAGGTTTTGGAAAAGACATATTAAATATAAAACAAGGGAAAATCATAGAATAGTTTGGGTTAGAAGGGACATTTCAAGGTTATCTAAGCAAATCCCTTCCTGCAATGAGCAGGGGCAGTAGTTGCTTTCAGTATAATATTTAGTCTTTAAGTGTATGGTATGAAATCTTTACCGGAGACAACTACCTATTGCCTGTCAGCATCTGCTTTTCCTAACTTAAAGAATGTATGTTATATATTACAGAATTTTATAAACAGATTAAAGCTTTAAATTCATATTTTCAGACAGATGATACTGACTGGGTGTGTGGCATTTGCCCGACATGTTGGACCAACACGCGTAGAAGCCGAACTTTTACCGCAGTGTTGGGAGCAGGTAACTAACTGTCTTTTGCTTTACACTGGAAAATCAGTTAAAATTTTATAAATTTGAGTTTTATTTTTTGAGGGGGAGGTTTTGGTTTTGGTTTTCATTGAATGGCAGTTCAAAGTATTTTTCAGAAAGATATTTGGATGTTCTTTGTTCTCATTATATATATTTTTCTATAACATTAAAAACACCTCAGAAGCAGAAAGCTTATTAAAGACTATCTGGAGATTCTAGTTACTTGTATGTACCTGAATAAGCTTGGTATACTGAAATGTAGATACACACATGTTCATCTTCAGTGTCGTGTAGCCTATTGCTAAGTAGGTACCTCTATAATTTGTATGGTACCTCTCAACCTGTGGGAAATCCATTTTCATTCAAAGATTTTATTTGCTGGGATTTTTTTATTTTAAATTCTGTGTTAAGTCCTTGGAGCAGTGTCCATACTTCAGCTGGCGTAAATTCTTAAACAGAAAATCAAAGACCAAAGTAGTCATAAGTAAGTTCCCTGTAGATGGGCGTCTGTGAGATCAGCCTGAAGTTCACATGTCGCTTCTAGAACCAGAGTGATCTTTTTCACATACTCTAAATTAATAGAAATAACTGGACAACCAAACTGAAATGTTTTTATTCTTTAATCTGAGGCATAAAAGCAGAACAATATGAATTCAGGTGTAAATGTGTTATATTTCCCTACCACTGAAGGAAAGGGAGTTCATCATTGCCTAAAAAGACAATGAGTAACTAAGCCATGACAGAGTGGGAGTGCCTGCTTTGATGGCAGAGCCTTTCTGGTCTGGTAGTTTTCTACTGTTTCTTGCATAACACAGCAATCTGTGTTTCAAAATGGAGTCTAAGCTTTAATAGCCTTAATGCTTTTTGACAGTAGAAGTACATATTTTATACAGCATTTGTGCTTGTTGTGAATGACTGATTAAGTGAAGGTTTCATGACAGTAGTAGTTTGCAAGGAGCCATATAAAGAATTCTGTATTTTTGCCTAATTTTTAAGCAACATTTTGTTTTCTTAGTCCTCATGAAATTTAAACTGCGCTTGAGGAAAAACCATCTCACCTCAGTAAGAGCACATTTTCCTCATCCACTTCTTGCTAATTGTTGATGCAAAAGAGAAACGAGCCCAATTGTAACAGTGCAGCATATCAGGCTGCCAAGTCATATGTCATAGTGCACTTGCTTAATGCAGTTTGCCAGGCTTTGTTTGCAGTACTGGAACCAGGTCATTGATTTCTCCAGCAAAAGACCAGCTGAATCTTATTGTGACAAGTCTTGAGTTTGTAGAAGGAACTCAAGTATACACATCAGTAGATACGTAAATCGTGAAAAGCATTCATGCTGTTGGTCTCCAACCAAAATCTATTTACAGATGCAAAGGACTGGGCCCTCAGAAAATTCATCATTTTCATTGACACCTACCGGAGCTCAGAGTTTTCAGGACAGTCTGTAAACTTTCTTGCCTGCTCTTTTGCAGGTAAAATTTGGTTACTAACTCAGTTTAGGTGAAGGCTCTGTGAATGCTAAAAGTTCACTCAGAACTAGTGACCAGTTATTAGCTTCCAAAGTTACAATACTGCTTATTAAAGACAAAAGAGAAAGAAATCACAGTAAACATTTCAGTTTCCAAGGACTAATAATCTTTTTCCCTGAATACAAACCTGACAGAAATTTGAGTCTTTTTTCCCCTCCAGTATGTCAGAATCTCTTTGCAGTATCAGGGGTGATATTTATATTGCCATGCCAGGCCACCTAAACCAGCTGAAACTAGTCATTGCTGTTTCTCTCAGGTAGGCAGAGCTCCAGAAGGTAAAGTGTTTCTCTCTTACCAGTGGGGCATTTGCATTTGAAAAGATGGCACATAAATCCAAAATTTTATAGAACCATAAAAGGTTAGGGTTGGAAGGGACCTTAAAGATCATCTAGCTCCATGCCCCATCCAATCTGGCTTTGAACACTTTGAAGAATTGGGCATCCACAGGTTCTCTGGGCAGCTTGTCCCAGTGCCTCACCACCCTCGCGAATTTCTTCCTAGGTAGGTTTTAGAGCAGCCTGTCACTTGTCCATAATGTTTTTCATCTATGAAATCTCTGTACTTCCAGAAATTATTACAGGTGCTCTGCTGATGAATGAATGCAAAATAGACACACTCAAAGAACATTCTCCCATGCTTGAGACTTCAGTTTAGTCCTGAAGCTTACAATTTATTCATCTATGTCTCTTTGACATCATCTTTTCTACACTTCATTCTTGAGAGAGTTCTCAGTAATTCCATACCAGAACAGCAAGAGAATTGAAGACATTAATACTACATCAGTAGTCAGGCACCATTGCTGAATGTGCTTAGCCAGGTGTCTCAGAAACCTGTCAGGTTGGTCATGTGTGGTTTTTCCTGTGTAAAATAGATGCTGGCTATTTCCAGCCACCTTCTTGTCCTTCAGATATTTGGAGCTGATGTGAGGCAGACTTGCTGTGTTTCACTGGGTCCTCTGTCTTGCCTTTCCTGAGGGTAGCAGTGACATCAGCTTTCTTCCATTCCTCAGGAACTTCCCCCATTGCCACAGCATTTTGTTAATTGTCAAGAGTGTTCTTGAAATCGCATCAGCCAGATCCTTGAGCCCTCATAGGTATGTCCCCATCAGGGCACACAGACTACTGTATGTCCAATTTGTTCAAATGTTTCCTGGTCTGCTTGTTCTCTACCAAAGGTTCTTCTTGTGCCAGTATTTGGCATGGATTTTAGGGACTTCAGGCTGCTGAAGGCAAGTCTTTCAAGATAGAGACAAAGAAGACAGTGAATACTTTGGTCTTTTTCATGGTGAGATGGCTGCCTCACCAAGGCTATATATCGCATAGCAAGAGAGAAACAAACACTTGCACCACATGCTGCATATCCTATTTTATCTGACAGCATCAAAAAATTCGCATTTCACTCTCAGCATTTTATCATAAAATTTTTTTATTCACAAAGTATATTGAAACATATTGCTTGTTTCATGTACAGCCATTACACGGGCCACTAAATCTGACTCCACCAGAATGCAAACTTGATTCCAAAGTGTCAATATTAAATTTGTAAGGCAGAATTTTCAAGCAAATTTTGAGTAGAAAAGGGAAATAGCACAGGATCAAGAGGTTCTTGGTAATAGGCATTACCAAGGCATTACCATATGTGCCATGCCACATTTTAGAGGCGTGGCATATTTATGCTGGACTTGAGAGCAGAGCTTTAACAGCATGCAAATGTGTTTTGACTTAGTGTGGGTGTCTTGTTTTGACTCTTCTCAGCCAGGGCCTGGGCAGCTCTGGTACACTGCTCAGAGCACTAGAGGGCACTTGTGTAGCTCTTAGAGGAACGGTGCTCCTGAGGGGCTTTATAAGACAAAGTATTTCATGTCATGCCAGTTCAGGAGTTATGCGGATTCTTTAGTGTACAACAGCTTGTACACTGTTTTCCACCCTCTTTTTATTGCATATACATATGTGCTTCTCATGTACATATGTGTTTCTCTGACTCTTCCCTTACTATAAGCTCTGTCTTATAGGACAACTGCCTCACCTTTATGCCTCAGTGCAAGAATTTGAGGCTGCTTAGTACCCAGGTGCAACTTCTGTGAATTCAGTGTTTATTGAAGAGGTGCAGACACATTCCTCTGTTGCAGTTCATTCTAACCACATTTAGAACGCTGGTTACTGCAAAGCAAATGTCCATCTGTTTCTCTTTACCAGATCAACCACAAATACCCAGAGCGACGGCTACTGGTGGCAGAATCCTGTGGAGCTCTAGCACCTTACCTTCCAGTAAGTATTAATAGATTCCAAATACCTGCTAGTGAAAGCAAGGTAAAAATATGATGCACAATGTAAGCATCCTTTGTCATTTTAAATACTCCCAAGTGTGTACGTTATGCATAGACAGTCACATTGTCTTCTACTTTATATCACACATGTTAGAGTCAGTAAGTCACTTTAAGAAGGAGATAGCTTATTATGAAGAAATACAGGTTAATGTAGCTATAAAATGTTTCTAAAAACAATATGGATACTCATTTCAGTAAATGAGTAAAATCAAATAAAGATAATTAGGAGCAATTAAGGAAATAATCTGTGAAAAAAGAATTGGCACCCAACCATAGAGTTCTTCAGACGCTGTGGAATGTTACATCAAGAGTGCTGCCAGTTCGAAGACGCAGCAAAATTATGTCAGTGGTAAACTAGAATTTGAAGCTTCAGAGAAGGGGTGGGGGGAGGGAACCCAAAATTAAAACCCCACTTCTCCAATTTAGCAATGCAGTGATTACTTAGTTTTAAGTCTAGGCCTATAGAAGTTTTATTGCTGTTAGTTATTTTTGGTTCCATGCGAATAAAAGGACCTTAGTTCTGTGCTTAGTAGGACAAAAGACTCTCTAATGAAGCTGCTGACATTTTATATTCATTCATCTTCTGAACATGTAATATTCATAAAGGAATTTATGGTTGAAGGAAGGGATTTTGTTTGTAAGCACTAATAGAAGTGCAAACTATTTGCAATAGTAAGTACAAATGTACATTTCTTGTTTAATTGGATTTAACAAATACGTTTCTCTTTTACAAACAGAAAGAAATTCGTAGTTCGTTAGTGCTGTCCATGCTGCAACAAATGCTAATGGAAGATAAGGCAGATCTGGTACGAGAAGCTGTGATCAAAAGCCTTGGCATCATTATGGGCTATATTGATGATCCAGATAAATATCAACAGGTATTATTTGATTTGGGTTCTGTATGTATAAAATGCTTCCTATAGATACTTCATGAACAGGGGGTTGTCTAATAATAAGGGGTTGTATAAATTCCTGCATTTTTGTTAAGTCTTTCCAGATACTTTTGAAAATTATGATTATATGAATGTTGATTTTACTGTATCACCAAGAAAAAACAGAAAAACTACAAGTAGCATTAGAACTTCAGGTGTAAGCCTTGTACAGAAGCTGCTGTAGTAGTTCATAATTTACTTTTAAGAACATACCACTTCACTGCCCATCTGATACTAAGCCAGTTTGATTTTGTCACTTGCTGATTTGTTTGCTACAACAAAGCCTATCTGTAGTTCAACTTAATGCTGCCCAATAATCTTTCAGATACTGAAAATAAAGAACTTGTTGAGTTTTTGAAGGCAGAGTGGTAAAATGTGTATATCAGTTTGGAAATAATTGGGAAATAATTGCACTCTTTATTGTCTTTTACCAGGGTTTTGAACTGCTGCTTTCAGCTTTAGGAGACCCTTCAGAACGTGTGGTTAGTGCAACACATCAGGTATTTTTACCTGCTTACGCTGCCTGGACAACAGAACTGGGAAATTTACAGTTCCATCTTATACCTACACTGCTTAATAAAATTGAAAAATTGCTCAGGGTATGTGCTCAGCTGTTTCTATACTGGAGAATTTTCTTTGTGTTCTTTACTTGTACTTTGGAAGAAGGAAAAAAACCAAAAACCTCCAAGACCCTCCAAATTAAACATGCTCTTCTTTAATACTGTTTTGTTTTATAGCCCAATACCATTTGCCCCATGTTAGTTTGTGGAGATTTTAATAAAGTGCAGTTTTTATTAAATGAGCAAAGAAAGTAGACTTGAAGGGTTAAGCCATTTCCAATGATGATCCAGTTTGCACATTTCAGTTGGTAGATATCTGAAAAGTTCTGGAAAAATTGGGTGCCTCAAAACTATCTAAGACACTGAAACAAGATGCTTGCTTTCAGAGTACAGGTTACTTTTTTATTCAGTTTAGGTGCCTTGGTCTCTGAGACAAAGGATCCGCATTTCCAAAATGTGGTGAAAGGTCTTCTTTCAAAATATCAGTCTGTTGCTCAGCATGAACTGCTAAATGCCAAAAGCTGTATTGCCTGAATCTCTTGAGTAAAGGTGACTTAAGAGTTACAAAATATGCTTGTGGTAGGCTAAATTGCTTTACAATTAGTGTGTTTGTGTAGAAGCTCATCACAGATGTGTTGATGCCTCGCCTGGGAATACAGGAAATCACCTAAACTGAAAACTTTTAAGTAAATGTCCTGTTTGTTTCAGGAAGGAGAACATGGCTTGGATGAACATAAGCTCCACATGTATCTGTCTGCCCTGCAGTCATTGATTCCTTCACTGTTTGCACTGGTGCTACAGAATGCACCTTTTACAAGCAAGGCTAAACTTCAGGGAGAAATACCACAAATAGAAGGTAAATGAATAATTTCTATTACATAGATTTTTTTTCATATTAGTCTCCCGTAGCCAGTTCTTAAGTAATGCATCCTTTTTCTGCCCCTTGCTGTGCTTGAGATACCTGATTTTCACCAAAAAAATAATACATGATTTCATCTGGTTTTCTCTACTTCTTATAAGCAGCTTTTTGAAAGCAAAGCAATTCTTAATTGTACTTCCTAAAGGTTTGTGAAGAACTGATTTCCATTAATAGCCAATAATAGCTCAGGAAGGCTGGCCTCAGTTTCAGTTAATTCTTACAAATTTATGAAGTGGGAAAAACACAGCATAATGCAGCAGCGTCACCATCTGTTATCTATCTATGTAATGTCTTAGAAGACTGTCCCATCCCTGGCAGTGTTCAAGGCCAAGCTGGGTGGAGCTTTAAGCAACCCGGTCTAGTGGAAGGTCTCCCTGCCTATGGTAGTGGGGTTGGAATTAAATGATCTTTAAGATGCCTTTCAACCCAAACCATTCTATGACTGAATGGCCCCATGGTGAAGTTGTCCTTAGATCAGCAATCCTAGCCTGTGGAATGTTTTCTACTGTTGCAAATACTTTTTAAAGATGTTACTGGTAACACCTGCCACATGCTGATAATGGTGCTGTGTGTGAAGATGCAAAAAAAGGGTAACAACTTAAAGGAGAATTTGGAAAGTAGCTAGTGTTACATTGCTATTTGATCTTCCTTTGAAAATGTTAAGCATGCTATGATAACAACAATTTAGCTGACTTGAGTAATTTGAAGATGAGCACTTTTTCACTGAGTGGTTACTGCTTGTATAAGGAATTCAAAAATTTCAGGTTTCAGCCTAATCTTCTCCAGGATGATGCAGCCCAACTCTGTTAGCCTTTCCTCATAGGAAAGATACTCTATGTTTTTGTTCACATTTTTGTGACCCTCCTCAGGACTCGCTCCGACAGGTCCATGTCCTTCCTGTGCTGGGGACCCCAGAGCTGATGCAGCACTGTAGATGTGGTCTCATGAAAGTAGAGCAGAGGGGCAGAATCACCTTCCTTGACCTGCTGACCATGCTGCTTTGGATGCAGGCCAGGATTTCTGGGTTGCAAGCAAATATTGCTGGGTCATGTCCAGTTTTGTCACCCACCAGCACCCCCAAGTCTGCTGTCAATCTCTTCACATCCCCCAGCCTGTATTGGCACAGGGTGTTGCCCCAACCCAGGTGCAGCACCTCACACTTGGTCTTGTGCACTTAAAGCTTCCCATGGGCTCGCTTCTTGAGCCTGTCCAGGTCCCTTGGGGGATGGCATCCTGTCTCTCAGGTGTGTCAACTGCAGCACACAGCTTGGTGTGATGTACAAACTTCCTGAGGGTGCCCTTGACTCCTTTGTCTGTCTCATTAACGAAGGTAGTAGACACTACTAGTCCCAGTATGGACCCCTGAGGAACACAACTTGTCACTGATGTCCATCTGGACATTGAGGTGTTGACCACTATCCTCTGAATGTGAACATTCAGTCAATTCCTCATTCACTGAAAAGCTCATCCATCAAATTCATATTTCTCCAGTTTAGAGAGAAAGATGTTGTTGGAGACTGTCAAAGGCCTTACAGCAGTCCAGATAAATGACATCTGTAGCTCTTCCCGGTTCACAGATGTAGTCACTCCATCACAGAGGGCCACTAGGTTCGTCAGGCAGGATTTGACCTTGGTCAAGCTGTGCTGGCAATAATAATTCCATAATCTTCCTGTATCAGTATTTTCTCTTTTTAACTGAGGATTATGTAATCTCTTCAGAGATTATTTTAACTCACTGATTTTTAAAAAGCAAATTGATAACCTTATAGATAAGACACTTAATGAATTTCCTAGTTTCTTAGCTGTTGTTTCTGATATGACCTCCATGGTATTTTCATCTTCTTTCATTCATGGTTGCTTGTTCTCTGCTGTCACAGTCACTAGGTTTCCCCGGCCCGTGTCGCCTCTTCAGGACGTCGCTGTCATCATTGGAAGCCGCGAACAATTGGCGGTGTTGTTGCAACTGTACGACCATCAGCTAGAACATGAGGGCACCACAGGCTGGGAGACTCTGCTATGGGTAGTCAATCAGCTGTGAGTTAATTTGTCTCATAGGATATCTAATTTTAAAATGTGTCAAAGTTAATAGTTCTTAAGCATAGTCATGTTTAACAATTACTGAATATAAGAATGCTAAGTATGATTGTGTTTGAAAATTACTAAGGAGGAGAACTTCAGATTTATTTTCGGCATTTTAATTTTCATGCTGAATTGACTTTAATTTTATTCAGAAAATACCAAGTTTAGCAGAATGTGTAGGGAACCATGTGCTCTGAAAACTTGTTTCTTTCATTTTGGCACTGGTATAGTTAATTCTCTTGTGAAGTAAAGGTTGTTATGTTCTGACTAACTCAGGATAGCAACAGATGTTTGAAAATATAGGTCAGACTTCTGGCATTTAAACCCTTGCTTTCTTCATGGGTCAGGAATTGTACAGAACATGTAGTTAATTTTATTAGAACCAGAAGTGCACTGTGTGTGCATGTATTAATATAAGCAGTAAACCTATACAAATGTTAGTGGACAAAAGCAAAAAATCAAAGTAGTGTTTAATATCCTTTTGTTTTCTGATTTTTAGGCTACCACAGCTTATAGAAATAGTTGGCAAGATCAATGTAGCATCAACTGCCTGCGTCCATGAGTTCTCAAGATTTTTCTGGAGGCTTTGTAGGACATTTGGGAAAATCTTTACAAACACTAAGGTAAGCTATTACCTTAAATATTCTAGATAAAGAGTACCTTGATAACATATATTCTCTATATTTAGAGAGAACCCACACTTCATGACCATCTATATTTTCATGTCACACTGATGTTTTTCTATAAGTACATTTAAACCTGCTATTTTTAGAGCTCTATTTGTGTCCTTTTCTGGTTTTGGTCATTTTGGAATGGCCTTCTCATCTTGCCCAACAAGGGACAATTTTTTTAAAAACTGTGTTCTTCATACTTCCTTTGTGAATGACACAGAGAGTGGGAGAGATCCTCCTAATTCTAGTAATTTAGCAACTTACTTTCTTCAGGGCAGCATACTGTTCACTGTTTATGGTGCACATAAGTACTCCAGCCTTCCTTGATTGAAAAATTTAAAATGGATGCCCTCCCAACCTGAAATATTTTCTGTAGGTGGTATCTAAACATTTTTATCAAGGAATTATATAATTTTGCTCCATAAAATAACTTCTGAATATAATTAAAAAATGCTTTCAAGGGAAATTGTCAAACATGAGAGGATTACCTGAAGATAAATTTATAAAATTCTGTTAGCAATACATGCTGCCTCCAGAGAGAGGATTGTTGTTGTTTTGGGAGATTATTTTTTTGCTTTGTTTTGCAATTCTTATCTTTTTCTAAGTTAATTGACACTGATAGCAGGTTTTCTTACACGGAATTCATCATCCTTTGCATAGGTAAAACCACAGTTCCAGGAAATCTTAAGACTGTCTGAGGAAAACATAGGTAAGTAGCTTTTTACTCAAATTAATTGATCCTAACTGCAATGGGGAAAAAAACTTCTAGTCTCTTGTTCAAATAATGTTTTCAGGCTGCAATTCTCAAATTTGTTAGCTTTGTGAAATGTTGAAACATCTAGTCTTAACCTGAATGGACTCTCTGAAGTTGTAGATTGTATATAAAGTTAAAAAAATCTCAAATTCAAATACCACTTGAGCAGTATTTTAGCACATTTGTGTATATATGTATATAAAGGTGTTTAAATATATAATACTTAAATGCACACATCTAAGTCTACAATATATACTATACATATATAATATACTTGTGGGAACTGCAGGCATGTAGTGAGAGCTACCTTGCAGTTGGAACTGCTTGTTTGCCGTGGTTCACAGGCATCGATCATAGCTCAAAACAAAAAGGAATCCAAAAACAGCGATATCTGACTTCTCACAGGTGGTGTTATTGCAAGATGTTGTTCTAACTATAGGTAGCTAATGACCTTGTGGGGTGGTGAATTGAGAGCCAATGGATGGATGTGTGACATGAATGTTAGAAATAGTATAAAAGAGGCTTTGGAAAATAAAGAGTAGTTCCTTTGATCAGAAGCTGTTATGGTGAGTTTTCATGTCATGTCTGTCTCAACAACGACAATATACTCATATGTATGTATAAAACCTAAATTCTTCACTGTGTTTCATTAGACTCCACAGCAGGTAATGGAGTGCTAACAAAAGCCACAGTTCCCATCTATGCAACAGGGGTCCTTACATGTTATATTCAGGTAGGTTTGGGTTTCTGTTTCTTTGTTAAAAGTATAAGGGTGTGCAAAAGTTATTTTTAAAAAATACCTCAACATTACTGTGTTCTTTGAACACATACTGTTCGTGTGCTTTGAAGATAGGTAGATGAATGGGCAGCTGTAAACACGTTTAAAAGCAAAGTTTTCTAGTCAGGTGATGATGCACATTTAGATCATGTGTTGCCATGTCCCTCTATCAGAACTCTATTAATGTTATTCCTTAAATGGGTTTTTGGCTATTTAACTGTGAACTTTGCAAACATTCTGCAAAATTTACTGAAGCAGGTAAATTGCCATTTGGGGCCTAGTTGGAGTCCTAAAATTTTAGTGTTACCTAATACTAAAGTAAATACACTATAAATATTACCTCATCTTCCAGCAATGAGCAGTAATGGACTGGCATATATGTATCTTACAGGAAAAAAGGAATTTCTTCATAATATTAAAAATTTTTAGTGGACTGTGACCAATTAGAAACTTTCAGGAGTCATAAATGTGCTTAAGTACAGTTCTTAAAAGTTTCTTTAGTAAAACAATACGTGTGATTTTATGCATGAGTATGTGCCTAGTTGATGAAACAGTCTCTTTGTGTGTTTGCTTTTAAAGGCTCTTGTTCTTTAACCACATTTTTGAAGTGCCTAAGAAAATTGTCAAATGCTTAATCTCATGTGTTCTTTTTCATAGTTTGTCTCTTCTGTAGCTGTAGGTTGTCATCACAACCATAGCCATCCTTCCAGTACATCCATCACTGTACTCCCTTCTTCCCTTCCTTCAGGAAGAAGACCGCAAGCTGTTAGTCGGATTCCTAGAAGATGTAATGACCATGCTTTCACTGTCCCATGCTCCTCTTGATAGCCTGAAAGCTTCCTTTGTGGAACTAGGGTAAAGAATATACCTTGGGGTTGACTAGATCTAAATGCATTAGAAGCTTTTATTAAAAGTTGCTAATCTGGCTGTAATTTTAAATAACTGTGGTGCTTGGGGTGAATAAAGGGTATACTTGCTTTTTTTTCCCTAGTGTAAATGTAATGTCTAGGTTAAAAATGTAGTAGCAAAAAAAAAAAAATCTGAAGAGTAAAAAGAAACACCAAAACCCAGACAAAAATTTTCCACAAAAATAACTCATTGAGAATACAATGGAAATTAATTTTATATTTACCATGCTATTGTCATGTGTTCTACATATGTATTTGCATTCAATATAATAATTTATTGAAAATTATGTTCCTAAATTTGAGCTTGGGGTTTTTTTAAATTAACTTTAAAATGCAACATTGTTTCTAGACTCCAGCATGTTGATTGTCCTTCAGAATGTGATCAATGTGTTGTATCCTTCAGAAGGGATAAAAGCTGGAGTTAGGTTTACTGAACAACGGATTCTTAAGACTGCATTTTGTAGGTAAATAACATATTCTGGGCTTGGGAGTATTTTTGTTTGACTGATGGCCCAACTGTTTTCTTCTAGTGCAAACCCAGCTTATCATGAGCTGCTCTTAACTGTTTTATGGTATGGAGTTGTCCATACTTCTGCTCTTGTTCGATGTACAGCTGCTAGAATGTTTGAGGTAAGTGTTATGCAAACCTTTTTGCACCTCTTTACAACTAGAGTTTATTTTTTAAAACAGGGATCAATCAGACAATGTTGCTACATTCTTAATAATTACAAACAATTTAAATAAGCTGTGCACTGTGTGATGGAGCAGGAGGTTGTTGTTCAGTTGTTTCTATATCTGTTCTCTGTTCAACAGCACATCTTTCTATAGTTATGTAGTTAAACATAAGCACCTCTGAGTTTTAACTTCTGCTTTTGCCATTCAACACATCATCAGTAGTCTAATAAACAACTTACCATTTTCAGTAGGTCTTGTGTATGCTCATACAATGCACTTGCATTGCAGTTCAGACTAGTCCTTTGTACCAGATATGGTGGTGAAGACACACATGTAACCAATTTTGTAAATTTTGTAAAAATTAAAAAAATTAAAAGAATGTGCAGTTACTTTATTTGCCTCATAATGACCGCTTCATCTTTCCCTTAACATCTATAAATTTTGGTCAGAATAAAGACTGGAATATATACCTAATAAGTTTGCTTTTATTTTCGCTTCATGCATTTGTTTCATCAAATGTTCATTTTAAAAGGCATATGCAAAAGCTCTGGGATATACTCTATTGGCTGAACAAAGAGAGAACTTTTTGTCCTTTGCATATTAGAAACACATATTTCTAATCACCGTTACTTTTTCTTTCTCTTTTTTTGGTGCATTTCTTCCACATTTGACTCGTTTAGATAGCTTTGCAGTGGACCCCTAGTTGAATCTAACATCTTGTATCCATTTGCAAAAACAAATCCTAAGTCTGCCTCAGAAAAAAAGAGCACTTAACATATCCATTAGCTTTCTTTACTGAAACTCTGCAAGTCAGAGCAGATAAAGCAGTAAACAACCACAACAAGCTCTATTCTGAGACTTCAGTTGAAAACATCCAACAATGTCCTTTTTTTCTGGTTTGGCTTTTTTTTTTTTTTTCTTTTGCTCCTCCTCTCCTTTTAAAAAGGAGATGGTAATTTTTGGACACCCTTAAAATATATTTTCCATCTAACAAACACATTTTTTATATTATATTTGTAATAAGAAGTTTTATTTTTCTCTAATAAACTTTAGCCAAACATGTGAAAGACCTCAGTTACAACAGGGTGCTGTCTTGGTTGCAGCTTCTTCTCAAATTCAGCTGCATGTTGATTATTTTTAGGCAGTCTATGCATGCTATTTCATACCTTGTTTCTTAGCATACTTCAATTTTTACTAAAGCCTAGGCAGCTTTCTTTTAGATTCTTTTCTCATTTGAAAATAGTAGCATATTGCCATTTCCTGGATAGCCATAGCGTATGTATTTATATATGGCATTACTTAATTTTGGGAAGTCACCTGTGGAAAGAGGTGGTAATCGTTGGTTTCACTACTGGAAGATTCTGTCACTCAAGGAATTTCTGTAATCTCAGAGGCTCCTGAATGGCAAAACCCAGTGATTAGATAAGATGAAGAATATGTGACCTGCAGGATAGCTATATGAGTACACTAAAGATTCTAAGCAGCATAGAGACTGCAGGCCCGACTGCTTTATCGAACCTTTACAGTCTGTCAAGGATTGGAAGGACACAGAAGTGATTTGGGGCCTTTCCAGTCCTTCGCTCCTTTGAGGGCAGGAAGCTTTGCACTTCTATTTTTAAGCTGTAGTAGGTGTAAGTAATGATCTAGAGGAATCAAAACAAGATAAAAATTTACATTGTCTGTCTCACTCTAACCTTACATGCTGCTACTTGGCTTTGCCCGTCCAGCTGTTCCTGTTGCTTCTGTTTAGTCACCAGCTTCCATTTGAATGTTGATACAAACAGATTTGATTGCTCTGGTTTGATCACGAAGCACGTAGTTGAGTTATACGTAAGCCTTGCTGGTCTGTTTGGGTTCAGGGTTAGGGATACCTCTTCAGAATGACACTTGTATTATAAAGCATGTTTTATTTTCTTGTGATGGAACACATCTGCTTACCATGCTTTACCATACTTAGAAATGTGGCAGACCAGATAGGAATGAAGCTGAGATCATTCTAAATTGTTTACTAATTACACAAATTCCAAGCATTTTGTTTTTTGGTTTTTTTTCAAAGCACTCTATTACTGCTAGGCTTTTCTCAAAATGGAGGTTGGTAAAGGAAACTTGAGTCCCTGTTTGTCTAAGATTGAAATTTATAAGCATTCTCTGTTTTAATAAATGGGAAAACTAGTAAAGCTGTGTATGAGAGTAAAACCATCATAATCAAGCAGTGCGCTATGTCCTTACCAGCGGTTTGAAGAGTAGCCCATGAACTCAACGGATTGGCACTTGGAGTCGTTGCCAATGTAAATAGTTGTGAAATGTATTCATGCTAAAATGTTGTAGTTGAACTGACATCCTTATACTTTCTGAATAACAAGTATAGGGTGTTGCAACTTTGCTCCTCCAGGTGCTTTGCAGCAATAGTGTCTTATGTTTTTAGATAGCTTCTCCCCATTCTTCCTACTCCAGTTATTGCCTGTAAGGCCACACTCTGTTCCACGTCTGTGTGCTCTCATGCATGCACATACATGCATGCACACAGGTATTGCTTAGTAAGAATCACTGCTTTATATAGGAGCTTCTGGAAAGTCAGGTTCCTTCCAATCTTTCACAACTTACTTTGGTTTAAATTCAGAGTCGGTAAGCAGGAATGCTCTAACAAATAGCAGAATGTAAAATGTTCTCTAGTTAGAGGATGTAAATACTGCCTGATTTTAGTACTGATGTACTGACAGCTACTGCTTTTCCCAGGGGAAAAGCTAAGAATTCAATTTGCGTTCATTATTCAATATGAGTAATTAGAATATAGGTAAATATTAAAAAGGCATTTCATATTTCTCACATAAACTTATTGATAAGCTTTTTATGTTTATCTCCTAAACCCACCAAATACATGCAGACTTCTGTATATGAGACACAAAATGGAAATATCTGCTCTTTCCCCTTTTTATTAATGAAGACAAAACCCACCATTTTGTTGAATATGAAAAAAGTTTGCAACTTGACATTTTTGAAAATCAGTAGGTTTTCATATGAAGAAAGCACATAAGGGCATCTGCAACATATGCAGCAAATGCTTGTGTATAGCTACACAGGTAGTGTAAAAAAATCACCTGGGAACATCTGGATTCAAACAACTTTGTTGTGTTCATGGATAATGAATTTTACTAGATTTCAAGCTTTTAACATTTGGGATGCACTGCAACAAATATATCTCTTCCTTAGTTTGCAAAAAGACTTAAGGAAATACATTTCATGGAAAATTAAAGGATTCTCCATTTTCTACCTCCATTGACCAGCACACATTCTGCTTGGATGGTGGTTAAATATCAAGTAGTCCTGATTGACTTTCAGGAAAGCTTTTTGGGATCTGGAAGGGTGTTATTTGTCTCACTGTTAAAAGGTGTGAAAGGTATCACTCAGTGTGGGGAAAACTACACACATTTGGCCTAGTCAAGACTTCTGTGTTGCATGTGACAGCCACCTACTATGTTAAATACTGTTGTGTTGCGTTAGGAACAGCATTTACATGAAATTGTCAAACTCAAATTGACATTGCTTTAGTATTTAATTACATGTAACTTTACATATAATACATAGTTATATTAGTATCTGATTTATAACATGCAATTACTTGCTAAAACTTTGAGTTCAAGTTTTAAAATACCTGAAAATAGAGAAAACATTGTATTGTTGAATTTGTCATGTTTGTGCTGATTGCCAGACCACTTTAGCTTTCTTCACGCCTTTGCATTTATGAAGCTCTAGTGTAGCAGTATTTGCTTAGCTTCTAATTTTGGTTTGCTTTTTGTGTTTTTTCTTTCTCTCTCTTGGTTGTGCCGTCCTTCTTCCCATGATACTGTGCTCACTCTTTCCGTGCATCACCTGTGATACCCCCCTGCTCCGACCATTCAGCTGTTGGTGAAGGGGGTACATGAAACTCTGGTAGCTCAGAGAGTTGTTCCTGCTCTCATTACTCTCTCCAGTGACCCTGAAATGTAAGTTCCCTGACTGTCTTATATACCTAGCATCCCTCTTAATACTTACAAAGAAATAACCATCAGTATGTTTCTAAATCTATCTCAACAAAAATTTAATTACTTCTAAAAGAAAGTAACCTCTAAGTTGCTTATTTCTAAATAAAAAGGTTTACTGCAAAACCTAGAATTAAGCTCTATAAAAATGCTGAATAAACTTTAAATAGAAAACTTTAATCCATGTAATTCAGTTTTTGTTTTCTATATTTAATCATGTTCTCAGTTTTCAAATTTGCTTACATCATTTCTACCAGAAAGCTGGATACCACTATTCTGTAATGCTATCAGCTTTGCTACTGCAAAATTAAGTATCATCTGCATTAATGAAATGCAAAGTAGCTTTGGCTGTATCTCATTTCTGATAAACAACTATGGTACTTCATTTCCTGGACATTCTGATGTGGTATTTCTTTCAAGCTAAGGAGGGATGCTTTGCTAATCTCACTAATAACTTGTTACTAACAGATGCTATAGCATGAATAGAGTCTTAGTGGCTTTAATGTCTTGTGTGGGTGACTAAACCAAGAACAACCCCAAGAGTCTGCCTGCCCATCCTCAGTCACAGCTAACCCAGTTCTTCAAGTTTACCAAAGCGTTTTTTATTGCATGTTGACTGGTTTACAGCTGACTCTTCGAGGCATGAGTGAAGCATTAGTTGACAAGCGGGTTGCTCCGGCCCTTGTTACCTTGTCCAGTGATCCTGAATTGTGAGTTTCAGATTGAGACCTTGAGTTAATCCTGTCTGTCTTTTTCCTGGTCTGCTTTTTTTTTTTTTTTTTTGGTCATTGCTAGAAACTAATGTAACTTAAAAGTACTAATTTTTTTAATTTTGCATTAAGTAATTTTTTCTTGGTGTTGAATATATCTTAAAGACTCTATTCTTCCATTGTAGTTCAGTAAGGATTGCTACAATTCCTGCTTTTGGGACCATCATGGAAACTGTTACTCAGAGAGAGGTGAGACACCTGTTTTCAGGCTGTTGTTTTTTATAGCATGAGAAGTAGATGATTTCTTAAAAAAAAAGAGTAAAAGAAAGGGCAATTCATAAATTATTTCTTTCTTGGTCAAATTCTCTTCCAAAATGCTTTCTGGTTTTGCAACAGCCTTTTTTTCTTTCTCTCTTTTTTTTTTTTTTTTGAACAAACCAGCCCTCATAACTAATAAAAACATTTCCTTCTAAATCTCAAACCAAACATAAACAGACAGAGACAGATAAGTGGAGGGGAGGCCTGTGCTAGAAGATGGGAAATCCCATGCTCAAAATGGTTTTTAAAACCTTCTCCCATACAGTTGTGAAATCTAACTCCATTATTTCCAAATGAAATAGTTCTATTTTAAAATGGTGACCAAAAAATCATGGTGGGAGTCAGTCACCTTTACATAAGTATATTGTACCATTTTAGGTGCTTTAGGATATCCTGCTTGGCTCCCAAATACTTTAGAAGAGCACAAGACTCTTGTAGTTCCAGTCATATCTGCCGATTTAGCCCTTGGTGTCCAAGTTGGCACTAAAATACATAGTGACATTACCAAAATATTCCTTGAAGATAATGTAGAGATGCAATTTGTCCTTGTTTTTTCAATGATGATACTATGCTAATGGATCAGAATTCTGAAGACACTCAGGATTCTGCTGGAAGCAGTATAAACACTGGATTTTGTTTCATATAACAACTGTGCAGTTGAATTTCTTCTGTAAGTCCTTGCAGCTTTTTGCGGAGCTTGCATTCTTCCCGTAATTTCAACATATTCTAAAAGAATGTGTTTGAGGAAATGTGAGTAATGTGAGTCAAGTCAGTGATGACTCACACGTCCTTGGAAGATGGAAAAGTTAGAATTTTGTAGCTTGGAATGCATGCCTATAATCAGTTATAAGAAGAATATTGTTTTGTTACCACACAGAAATTACTGTATCCATTGCGCTAATTATAATAAGCCTTAAAGTACAGAGGTGATAGTACCTTCCAAAATGTATCATAAAATGTTATTTTTTCAACTTTGAATGCAAATTAAATACTTATGCAATCTTATTTTCAGTTTTCTAGCCTTTCATGAAAGAAATCTTTTTAATTCCATTGATTTTATGATGGTTACTTTTGCATCTCTGTCCTCTGCAAAAAAAATTTCAGCCTATTAATTGAGATACATTACAAAAAAATTAATTAAGTTCTAATTAAACAGGAATGCTCTGTAATTATAGTAAGAGGGAAACTGTAATAGCAGGTAAAAAAAGGGAGTATCAGAGTTAAGGAAACCTCAGGAGGAAAGAGATCGCCTCTCTGGAAGCACCTGTCTGTTGTTAAAAGATAGCTCAGATTAAAACCCTGGTAACCGTCTTTAAAACATAGAGGTACCTTGAAGAGTTTGAAACATCCTATTAGAAAAAAATCTGTAAATTAGAAGGAAGTCCAAGATCTGTTATCTGAAATATGGAAGATTGTAAACATACTCTGAACTGACCATAACAATTTCTATTATCTTCATTCTTTTTTGTTCTGTTTCTCTGGGAATATTTAAGCTTCTGGAGAGAGTGAAAATGCAGCTGGCATCTTTCCTGGAGGACCCTCAGTATCAAGACCAACATTCTTTACATACAGAAATCATAAAAACATTTGGAAGAGTTGGACCTAATGCTGAGCCCAGATTTAGAGATGAATGTAAGTTGCATCTATGGGAAGATGCGGTCTTCTTCTCTCTATCTAAAAAGCTAATAGGTTTGCTGGTTATATTGATGGGTTTTTTCTTTCTTTTCTGTAAACTGTTACTGTTTCAAGGGTACTCTGAGGTACCTTTTTGTTTTAGGTGGTGCTACCACAATTTTTTATTTCAAGTTTGAGTCAATCCATTAAATGTGCAAGGGGAATCCCATCAAAAGAAATTGTTTGCAGTTCTTATTCCATGCTGATGTGTGACGCTTCAGGTGCCTGCAATTGCTATATAGCAATAAACAAGTCTGTGGAAAGCAGTTTCAAATACTTATTTCTGTATTTACTTTTCCAGTTGTTATTCCACACTTGCACAAGTTAGCCTTGGTCAACAACCAGCAGTCTGTTGATTCGAAGAGATTGGATATCGCTACCCACCTGTTTGAATCCTACAGTGCTCTGTCCTGTTGTTGTATCCTTTTTTTAGGGGAAGTTTGGCTGTTATTTCTCTGGTGGTAAGAGAAGTGTAGTACTTGAGAAATAATAAGTTTGTCTTTGAATCTGTGGTGTAAAACATGATCTATTCAGCATAAGGAAGAGGTTTTCAGATGAATATCATGGGTTAGCTGGACACCAGGTGCCCACCAAGCTGCTCTCACTCCCCTCCTCAGCAGGATGGGGTGAAGGTGGTGGAGAAAATCAGATGGAGGAAAAACTCATGGGTCAAAATAAAGGCAGTTTAATAAAGCATAAGCCAAGCAAAACAGAAGACTGATTCTCTACTTTCCATCATCAAGCAATGCCCTGCTGTTTCCTGGGAAGCAGGACTTCAGCACATGTAGCAGTTGCTCCAGAAGGCAAACATAATAACAAATGGTCTCCTGCCCCAGCTACTACTTTCTTTTAGTTTTTATATCTGAGCAGGCATCATATGGTAGGGAACATCCTTCTGGTCAGTTTGGGTCAGCTGTCCTGGCTGTATCCCCTCCCAAGGTCTTGCCCACCCCCAGGCTCCTAATGGGGAGGAATGTCGAGAGAGAGCACCAATGCTGTGCCAGCCCTGCTCAGCAGTACCCAAAGCATTGGTGTGTTACCAGCACCTTTCTAGGTACCAATGCAAAGCACAGCACTGGGAGGGCTGCTGTGCAGAAAATGAACACCATCTCGGTCAGACCCCATACAGTGGAACTGATAGATACTTTAAAAAACAAAGCTACAGAAACAAAACCCTTGATCTTAATCAGTAAATCAAGAAAAAACCACCATTTTATGGATGTTTGAAATACATTATGTTAAATATGTTTAAGATCTTTTTTCTTTTTTATGAGTCATGAAGTGTCAAATGCTGTTCTGTTTTCTTAGTTTTGCTGCTGTCCTTGTGTTCCATTGAACATTATCAGAAGACAGGAAAAAAATTGTATCATTTCAGAAGGCAATCCTTATAATACCTTAACAACCTGGGTTTTAGTTATTTCAGAGGATTTAATGGTCAATCACTTTTTACCAGGACTGAAGTGTTTACGAACTGACATGGAGCATCTCTCTCCAGAGCATGAGGTGAGCAGCCACGTTCACTGAGTACGAGATGTAGGTGGCAGAAGATGAAATGTAATGGCATTTAAAACCGGAAGTTAAGGAGAGCTGCTCCTAAGTGGTATCAAAACATGGCATTGAGGAGTTCTTTGCCAAAGAATAGGTCACATGATTTCAAAACCAGTAAAACCTTGTACAATGTGTTTCTAAGATGAGGACCTCTGCAGCTAAATACTCAATTGTCAGAAATGCATGTAGAAACATAGATCTTTGTAGACTGAAGAAAAAGGAAATATTTTTACCATCTTTATGTGAATCAAAGCAAGAATACACTAAAATTAGTTGGCTACAATAAAGCCAAGGAAATGCAGATGAAAATTGGTGGAGTTCAAAAAAGCAACTGTTAAGGGTTAGGGAAGAGTCCTAAAATACATGGGACACACTTCAGGTCTGGAGTACTGTGTCTAGTTCTAGGCTTCCCAGTACTGGAGAGAGTCCAGTGAAGGGCTGGAGGAGAGGCTGAGAGAGCTGGGACTGTTTGGCCTGGAGAAGAGAAGGCTTGGGTGAATTTTATCAGTGTACAGATAAATGCCTGAAGAGAGGGTCCAAACAGGACAGAGCCAGGCTCTTCTCAGTGGTGCCCAGGGACACGGTCAGAGACCATGGGCAAAGCCGGGGGTTTTTTACAGTGAGAATGACTGAGCAGTGGAGTCTCCATGCTTGGCCAGAGGATGTCCAGAGGTCCCTTCCAACCTCAACCACTTTGTGATCCGTATGGAGTAGATTAAAAGTAGACAGGACAACGTGGGAGCAAACAAGATCTTCTCTGGTAGGAGTTTACAGAAAGTAGCAAAAAAAAGTTGGCAGAAGAAGCCAGCTTGAGCAACTTGAAAATCTTAGCCATATGCACTCTTTTGGTAAGTACTTGAAGCAGCTGAATACTAACAGAGATTGAAACACACAGATCGTAAGTCAGTAGCAGAAAAAAAAGATGTCGCTTAGTTGCATGTTGGGGAAAATCTTAACAGGATGAACATTTCGAGGGGTGGAGGAAGACATTTAATCAGAATGTACAGAGGAATTCTGTTGTAGCCATCGACGGTTAATACTGCACTTTCCTGAGTTACTATGTACATGAGAAAATTATTTTTCTTGTGTTTGCAAAAGTGACTGAACTGAGATGACCTTATCCTCTAGGAGTCCTAAGTTCTTATATTTGGTAGCAAAGTTTCTTCTTCTAGTTACTTTTTCCATCTAATAGCCTATAGTATCAATCTTTTATTTTCTGTTTATTATTATTTGAGAAACTTTTCAACCTGAAAGGAAAGAATCTGACTTCAGAAGGCTGAGTCGGAAGGAACAGTAGTGATCTGAGCATCAAGGAAAGACAACAGAATTGCACTTTCTTACCACAGGCAGCACTGGAGATGTGGCAGTGATAGATATTCTGTGTTTGGAGAGAGCTGGGAGATGCATTGTGGTTTGGGAGGTCTTAAAAATATATCTGAAAGCTGCAGTAGGCAAAAGTTTAGTTTTCTTTCACTAATGGGATAACTGATACAAATCCTGCTATTTCATTTTTGTAGTTAATGTGTCTTCTAATGTTTAAAGGCTCAGTCAGCTCAAAAGATGCCCTGAATTAGAACAAGAGGTTTGATTGAGTTTGAGTCTTGTAGTCAGAGAAGGAACTGAGGACTTGAATACAATTAAAAATAAATCAATAAATAAAGATAGCTCCCAATCCTCCATTACCACATTCTGCATTGTTGTGATTAAGTGACTTCAGGCATGATGCCAAGTGCTTTGTTTTATAGTCAGATAGAAACACAAAATTAAAAATATTTAGTCCTGCTCCAGTGAGTTAGAAAACTCAGTACAGTTTTTACTGTAGAAATGGATGGTGCTTGGTCAGCTTCCTGCTTCAGCAGGATATTTGCAGGCACCATGACAGAGGCTTCTGAGGTCCAGTTAGTTCTAGTGTCTGTCCTGGAAGCCTTCCATCTTAAAATTAGTTCTCTGACATAAATGCCATTTACTGTTTCAAATGAGACATTTCCATAAACAGAATTAAGCCTTTTTTCATTATTTTGGCCACTATAGTGTTATTCATTATTCAAATGGCATATCACTTCACAAACACACATCTTCTAAATCACAGAGCCTTAGCTCTTGTGGCTCTAATGTCAGTGCAGAGTTGATGCTCATCTTGGAAGGGCAGCACTGTGGAATTAGCTTGTGTGGTTCTGTCAGGCAGCATTTGTCACTCATACCTCATACTTGTTTTCCTTCCTTTCATATAAATAAAAATGTTAGTTGGGCATTTAGGTCAGATCTTCTCATGTTTAAAAGAAACATTTTACATTGTGCAGACATCAGATACTTTACCAGCATCTGTAGCTCAATGTCAAGTCCCTTCTTCGTCATTTTCCAATTGCCTTCCATGTATTTTCAAAATAACTGGATTTTGAGTTGCGTGATAGTGAGTCAGTACTTGATAAAAATATTTAGTCCATATCCTGCAGTATTGTTTATAAGACTTAAGCATGTTAAGTCTCTTAAGTGTCTCTAAATATAGTTACTGCTCTAAAATATTTCTCTTTAAGGAGATGTGATTTCCTAATCAGTCCTATGACCAAAGAAAGAGAACCCGAGGGAATAGGTCTGAGCAATATGTGCAAAACCATAATGTAGAAATTTAGAAATTAATTTGGGGCAGAGGGAAGAATTGCTCCACTTCATCCAACAGTTACATAGTCTTCCCAGAAGGAGCTGTGCAGTGGATGGGAACTCCATCCTGCTATTGAAATGATCCTGGGTCCTTGATTAATTATTCTCCCCTTTGATCAAGACTTCTTACTGTTGATATTTGGAACATCTAGATTCAGATAGATGTACAAAAATGTATAAAAGCCCCAGTGCTCCAGGTAGCAATGATACGTAACAAAAATTTTGGTGGCTGTGCTTAGAAATTTCAGGGCTCTTTTGATACAGAACAAAAAGCCTGCTTTTTCACTGAAATTCTGAATGTATTTCTCTTGTACCCCTGTCCTCTTGAGTGTTAAGTATTTGTATAACATTTTGTGCAAATGGAGGACAGCAAATTAAGCAGGAAGAGTTGTAGTCCTGTTTGAATGATGCTCTCTGAAGCATCTCTGAAGGGGTATGTAACCCCTGCTACCTAAAATGTTTCAAATGCTGAAGTAATACTTCTGGAGAAATAGAGTGAGTGGTGGTCCAGATCTGCAGACTGGGCCACAGCTTATCAGTGTAATTAATGGTTGTGCTGCAGATGTCCAAAGTGACTTAACAGAAACCAACATTATAATGTATACAAATACATTTAAAAATAGTTACCAGTTGGTAGTAACCATTAGTGACTGATCTGCATTTTAGAGATTGAAAATAGGTTTTTCCTTTGTTGTATATATTCAGTTTTGGTAAGACACTACTAATTTTAATTGCTTGTAGCTTTGAGATTTTAAGTTTAGTGTCTCAAAAAATATTTAGGTTTCTTCTGAGCTGTGAACAGAGGAAGTTTCCATTTATGCAGTGTATATATGTATTTATAGTTTTATACTTTGCATTCTAACTCTTTTGCCTAAGTGTTTCAAATGCTTTTGTTTTAACATGTTAAAACAGTACTGTTGTAAGCACGGCAGACAGGCATTTACCAGTCCCATTAATTAATTGTATGGGTTTTTTTTTTTTTTTCTTTAAAGCCTACGATTGGGAAGCATTCCTTTATTTTTGGAGAAAAGTAAAAATGTCAGTGTGGAAGTGTTTTCAGTCTTATATACTCTGCAGAAACCTTTAACACTGTAATGGCTTAAGCAAAAGGAAAAAAAGCCCGGATTCATAGGAACTCTGGAAGTCACCAGTGGAATGATACCGAGTTGGCTTTAGCACTTCCTTTCCATTAAGATGTTGTCTCAGGAAGCCATCACACTTTTTTCTTTCCTTGCTTTTCCTTTCATGCATGATGTTCATGAAGATATGGTGTGTTACAGAAGTGAGTTTGCTTTAGCTCTATTTTAAAAAGCCTGGGGAAACAGGAGGGAGTCTTGAACTTCTGTAACTATTTGGAAAACATTTTTTTCCTTAAGCTACTTTGAACATTTTTGTTGTTTCTAACCACAAGGCATTATCAGATAACTGGAACTCAAACGCAACTGAAAAAAATACCAGGGAAACATTTTAAACAGTTCTGCTAATGCCAGAATTAATCGCAGAGTAGGTTTCGTAGGAAGTGTTAATGTTAAAGGAAAAATGTCAAATGTCATGTATCTCTCTTCCTTATGTGTCTTAGGTTATTTTGAGCTCCATGATAAAAGAATGTGAACAGAAAGTGGAAAACAAGACCGTCCAAGAACCGCAAGGGTAAGACTTCCACTTCCCCTTTTTTATGTGCCTCCAGAGTAATGTTCTGCAGAGCGTATTCCATAATGGTGTCCAAGGTTTGTGACATGAAAACCTGCACTGACATATGCTGTGTTTGAAAACAGATTTTAGAAACTTTAATACAGCTTGTGGTTGTTTCTGTCTTCAGTTTCAAATGCATTTTTTATAGCAGTGATGTTCTCTGTTCTCAATTTTTTATTCATTTAAAGCAGTATTTAAATTTCTGTTCTGAATCTGAAAGAGCAGGGCCTAAGTGCTTAGAGCAGTGTATGTAGCAGACACTTTGCCACCCATGTGGGTGGCAGCCTGCAGGCGGAGGGAATTGTTCTGGTCCTGGCAATGGCTTGTTCCAGGCTGCTGTCCTGGCTTCCATGTGAGTAGTGCACATCAGAACAGTTTCTCCAGTTTATCCACTGACCCCCTGTGTGAGTGTGCTGCTTAGGAAATACGCTGACTTTGGGAAAATGCCACCTGTGTTGCACTTTGGTAAAACACACTTTCCACAAATGCAGAGTAAACCCAGCTCTCCAGGGAGGCATCAAATGTGTGCACTTCCTGTAGCCAACGGACCCACATTGGATATGGAAATTTGGAAAGCTCAGTGTCATTATGATGAGTTGTATGTGCTCTGTTGCCTGCTTATTGCCTGGAATGGCATGCCAGCAGGTAACTTCTCATGGATTATTGTATAACTTAATAAATCCTTAGCAGTGTTGCCAGGGAGAGTGTGAGAAGGTATCTGAAAAGAGAATCTGTTCTCAATCCCAATGCTTTGCCATGGGAATTGAGACAATTACTGAAGCTTGTTCATGTCATGCTTCCTTATCTGTAATAAACTGATCGAATTTACTTCTTGAAAGAGCTTGGCCATAGTCCTGGAAGCAACTGGTAGTTTGAGAATGATTAAAATAGGAAAGGTATATAAGAATTGAACAGAAGAAATGTGGTGTGGAAAAAGAGTCAGTCTCTCACGCACCAAATAAAATACTTCAGGCTTTAGTAGTAGTAAATACCTTGAAATTACAGTTAGTCCTATTAAGCCATTGCAGAAACAGATAAATGAAAACCCAATACAACATCTAGTCTATTTTCTTTTAGAATGCAACTGCTCAATATCGTAAGATTTGAAAAGGATAAGTCTTTGCAATGTGTTCCTTTGTTCTTTAATAAGCCTTCCCCTTTCTTATTCAAAATCAGGCTATGGTTGCAGTCCTGTACTGTACAAAACTAGCAAGAAATATTTTGCCACTGAAGAAATGACCTTTTCATATACATAAATACCTCCTTTTTCTTGCTAAGCCCTTGCTAATTTCAGTTCCTAATTTCAGTGACAAATATATATTTGACAAAGGATTTAAATGCAACTGGGATGTAAATTACTGGGTTTTGTTAACAGCATGGGAATGCATGCACAGAAATCAAAATGAATGCAAAAGGCATCATTAAGATGTTCTTATCCTGTCCTTTCCTCTTGCTGTTAGAAAACTTGGTGAAATAATATGGGATCAAAGAAATATTTTTTTCAGAAGACTAAACTTTGCATTTTTAAATATTGGATAGCCACTTTTGTTAAACATTCTCTTTAGCAATTAACAAGGTATTTCCATCATGGGTAACAACTTACATTACAAACTGATTGTTATTAATTGCCCACCAGGAATGTTTGGTTTGGCCTAGAGCTTCCCCATGAAACAGGCAGAAGAACTCTGTTAAGCACCTAATTCATCTAGACACCAGGCACAAATTTGATGTTTACACTTTTTTTTTTTTGTGGGTTGGGTTTTGTTTTGGATTTTTAAATAATGAACAAATGCAAAGACTTTGTGTAGGACTGATTGTTTCAAACAACATATATTATTGCTTTGTTAGGTTCTTTGCTTAAAGATACGAGACTCAAATTATTTGATTTCATATTATTTTTTGTTATGTTTAAATATTCAATTTGCATAGTAATGGAACTACTTTGGGGTCATATTTAAACTTCTAAGTATGTTGGGTGCTGTGGACTATGATTCTATTTACAGTAACACATTACTAGAAAACATGAACTTCTAGACTCTGCAGTTGTTAATTTTTAATTTTTGACATCAGTTTGCTGATACCCCCCAAACTGTTTAAAAATCAATTAAACATTTCCTGGTTTTCCTCAAACTTATTCAGGATTATTAGAATAATGAAAGCACAGTTTGTTTAAAACTGCAGCTTTGTCATCATTTGCTAGGCTCTTTTTTCTGAAGTGAGCAGTTTTATTTTCTTAATGTTGCTAATGCTTGGAACGTACAGTATTTCCCAAATAAGTTTTCTTAGCTACACACACCTCTAGGATACATCATAGTCTGAGATAGGTTCTTGTCCTTAACCAGCTGATAGTGACTGTAAACTCTTATTTACATAATTTATATGCCCTTGCTTTATCATGAAATCAAAGGAAATTGCATAAGACATCCATCTTACAGTAGCAGTAATTTACCTGCTGGGTTTTATCAGCTGGAAATATGTGATTCATCACTTGACTGGAGATGTTTAATCAAGCCAAAATATGTGGACATGTGATAGTGCCTGAAATAAATATGTCACTGAAAGTTTATAATTAAACTATCTGTAAATCCATAGTACAGCTTTAGTGAGAAGGTTCCCTTTTGTTTTTTGGTACTTTTAAAAGAACCAGAAATCATTATCACTAAGCACCTTTTTATTTTCTCCTGATATGAAATCGGGAAAAGTACTGAGTGCATCCATCCTACCTTTGAAGCAATCAATCAAGTTCTGTTGAAACAATTCAGAGTTAGCTTCAGTTTGATCTGCCTTGATGCAAGTGTGTCTGACAGAGCTGTTTATAACTCTACAGACTGAAAAGTCAGTTCCTGGAATCTGGCCTTGGCCAGTAAGAGAGATTTTGTGGTCTTAGCTATAATTTTGAAATGCAGTATCCACACTGAGTTCACAAGGCAGAATTTATTTGGTAATGTTTTCTAAAATTGTCCTTCTCTAATTTTGAAAAATGTTTGCCATTTTGACTACAAATATAGGAAGTATGGAATGTTTATTAATACTCCTGCTATTGTACATTTACTGTCTTGAGACAGGTGACTCCTACTATGCTAAACAGTTATATATATCTGAAGCTGAGCTCACTGATATGTTGTTAATTTTTTTTAAAAATCTGTTAATTTCACAGCATTGGGATAATTTCTTAACATGTTGTTCAAAGCTGTAGTATCTTATAGCTTCAACATTGATTTGATTGCTCCTTCCAGTCCAGTTAGTGGGAAACCTATGGACTCTCCACTGCCCTATCTAGTGTGTCTCAAGTAGGAACACCTGAGCACAGGTAGTAGGAGCCACGTTCACAGCAACCAGGAGAAGCTGCTGACCCAGCGAGGGGCTGACCCAGTAGGACTCAGGGTAGGGTTTACAAGAAATTTTTAAGGAGATTAAAGGAAAGTTGATCAAGTAATATAAAGTCAAGATTTATTGAGAGTTACTAGGTTGACAGTCCACTCCAATTTTAAACTCTGCTCAGGCGAAAGTAGTTGGAAAATAAGAGAGATGAAAATTAAGGAGAGAGACCACTGTTTTGTACTTAACTTGCTTTTGCTTTTCTCTACATGTCTCCTCATAGTCCCTGTTGCAGGCAGGATACTTAGGCTGGAAGTGTCTGTGCCTGAAGTAATATTGTTGACGCTAATACATTATATAAACATAAGGATTGACATTTCTGGTGAGAATGCAAAGCCAGTCTGTCACAGAGGTATTTGGTGACTAGAGCAATTCCCAAATAGGTAACAAATGCTAATGTGGTGACATCCAAAGGTACTAAAAAGTAGTGTGCACAAAAATATTTTCCCATTTCCACAGGCACTGTGAGCACATTATAATCAATTTAAGAGTGCATATTCGGACTAGATAGTGATGGTGTTTCAGTTCTTCACAAACTGGTCTTCTTCACTGAAACCTCAAAAACACAAAGACAATTTAGTTGCTTAATAAATAAAGCAACACCATAATGTTCTTCTTAATTTGTAGTCTTATGTGACTAAATGTTTTCCTTTCCCAGCTCAATGTCGATTGCAGCGAGCCTGGTGAGTGAAGATACAAAGACCAAGTTTTTGAACAAAATGGGCCAGCTGACTACATCAGGTGCAATGTTGGCTAATGTGTTCCAGAGGAAGAAGTAAGGTGGGAAAAGGAACTCCCAGCTAACACTAAGGTGGACCTCACAGAGACTGGTTCCTGTACTTGAAGTACTTGCCTTTTAATTTCTTCTGTCTTATGTTCTTGTAGTATAATTTTATTCTAACCTCCAAAGATATTTGCACTGCTTTTGAATATCGCTGTGTATCTGTTAATTTTGGGTTAACTGTGGTTGATATAAAACTGAAATCATAGTCTGTACCAAGTCCCTGTTCTGTGTTCTTGTCTTTCCAGCATAATTTTTTTTATATAGTGGAAGGTTTTGGTTTTTTATTTTCTGACAGGATATCAGCAGATATCTGTATTATACATGGAGCTATTCTGACGGTACTTAAAATAATGTAAATTTGAAGTCATTGTCATGAAGTAATAAAAGTGGAGATTACTTATGTATTTAAATTATGAGAGAGTAATGCAGATTTTTTAATTATGTTTCTAAAAAGAAGAGGAAGAGCCACCAGCATTTGTCTGTGCTTCTAGGGTTGTTTTTGTAAGTATTGTGCATCTTGAATCCAGAGGAATTGCAGTATCTAATGTATGAGACTGCTTGCACTGCATCAGTCTGCAGGGAATGCTCATGTTTCAGATGCTTTATGCTGACATTGTAAATGCTGTACAAAGTCCTTCAGATAAAATTCTCACATCTATGTGGGTTTTTTTGAGGGGTTTTTTTCTTTTGTTGGGGTTTTTGTTTTATTTTAAAGCACTTTACAAGTCTGCCCATCCACAGGCACATCCATTAAATAAAGGCAAAACATGTTAAATTAATAAATGTTAATAAATGTATAAGCTGCTACAGAGGGTCCCCAATACAGTTCTGCAGGCAGAGGAAACCTTACATAGGAGAGAGACTGCTTTCATCTTGCACTCAGTGTGCAGTTCTGTGTACTGTGAAAACTCAAGATATTTTGTTGTTTAGATTTAATTTTGGTTCGAGTTTAATTTTGGAGTATTTGAAATTGTTGTTTGATGTGCAGTTTCTTTAAAATGTTGAAATAGACTGCCTACATAATTTTTGCAAATGACATTACAAGGAGTATATTCAACAACTACAAGTATTTTTGTTAGCAAGGAAGCATTAACAACTAAATCCTTTTCTTCCTATGCAGCACTTTTTTTCCCCCTCTTTATGTCAATGTAAGCTTCTGAAAGTAAACTCAAGTGCATGCATGAACTGGTATGAGGTAGCAAAATATAAAAGCTCAGGCATTCTCTGACACGGTACCATTCAGCTGGAAGTACGGACATCTTTGAGAACAGGGGAAGCAAAAAGAGTAAGGGAATAAAGTATTCACTCCTGAAACAGAATCTGGATGGAATAGCACATCAGGTATCGCCCTTAGATGGAAATAATGGAGATAACTTGAGGCTTCTGACTGCTCCATGTCTGTGCCTGTTGGCTCTGCATATGCTGTTGCCTGCCACGTTTGTGTTGTGACAGGGCCTGCTGCTCCCGTGCGCACCGTCTGTCCCCTTACACTGCACTGATCAAACATTTTTCTGGAGGTTACAGACAGCTCCATGCCTTCGTGTTGCTCCTTACCATGAAAAAAGTATACTTTTAGCAGACTGACTGTGAAATGGAGACATTCCTGAGGAATGGGAAGTGGTGATGTTCCTCTCTATTGTTCTGTTGTCAATAAAAAGTTTTGTATACCTGCCTTGTCTTGTTACTTCTGCTCTTCTCTGAAAAAGATTATCGCATCAAAAGAGCTATTACAGGAGAGAGATCTAATGCACAGAAATTCTTTAGCCTTAGCTCTTTTTACATAGCAGGTGGTAGACTGAACTTGCTCAATTTCATCTCTCTGTCTGCTTGGCTTCTAGACATGTGGCTTTACTGCCACATTCATGCAGGGTCTGCTCCTCTCCTATGTCTCCTATGCCACAGTTTTGGTTTAGTTTTTTTTCTCCTTCTCTTTTCTCATTTCTCCAGCAGTTGCAGTGCCAGAGACAGCTTTGTAGTCATGAGATTGAAATGATAGGTCTGTGGTTAAGCTTCTATTTTCCAAAACAGGGAAGCTGCCTGTGAGAGTGGCTGCCCACCTACCCTGAACTTCATCCAGTGTTTGGAAAAGTTGTGAATCGACATGAGCCAAAAAACTGTGACAGCAGTTCAACTGTGGAGAAAGTGGGATGAGACTCTTTAGTTTGTTAGTATAAATGTAGCATCTTTACCCAACTAGGTCCAGTTCTTTCCAACCCCTTGCAAAGTGCATCTTTCACTAGTCAGGATACTACTTCACACAGTTGTAGGAATTTGGGTGAGGATCCCAGGAAAACCAGCACGGTAACTACTGCAGAGAAAAAATTACGGTGTAGGCAGCAAACTTAAAATGCAGGTTGTCTTCAGGAGTTTCGCCTCCTAAATTTCATGTCTCTGTTGTTATATGTTGGTTGCAGGAGTTTTTTCAAGTGTTAATTAGTTTTCAGATACTGATGGATTTTCAAGAAGTTTGCAAGAAGTTGTTCTGTGTGGGGTTTGGGGATATTTGGTTTTTTCCTGATTATTCCTCTTAGCTATGGCACTGTAGCATTCAGGACTGGAAAAGAAAAGAGAGACCTATTTAATGAGAAGAATTACCAGAATATATTAACTTTTCCCCCCATTTCCTGTTATTATTCAAAATAAGTGAATCTTTTGGGAGAAAATGTTTTGTTAAAAGAAAGCAGTTCATCCCCAAAGGGTTGTCTTCAATGGCTTATGGCTTTGCCTAAGTAAGGATTCTGTAAAAAAATACAGATGTTTGCTTTTTTGGCATTGCCTAAACTTCTTCAGCTTGTTGGCTTTAAATGTTGATGGTCTCATGCTGCCCCTAGTGAAATTTCAGACAAAATCTTAGTATCTTTATTTAAAATACTGACTCATGTTCTCAAGCAAAAGTGATCAGTGGGCTGAAGGTACCTGGCTGCCTGAATATATGTTTTCTATATATTAAGCATAAGGCTAAGTGATACTATGCTTATATTTTGTTCTGAAAGAGATTGTTTTCTAAAACTATAAATTAGGCAAATTGCTCTTTTTGTATCTTTTAATCAAGGTGAATAAAGGGAGCTCCTTAAGAAAAGCTGCTCGGTTGCTGTCTCTTCCCACTCCCCTTCTGCACAAGAAGAAAAATAATGCTGCTATTACTGTAAGTGAAAGTATATTCTGGTTAGGAGAACTAAAAGCAGTATTTGAATGGATTTGGGGCTAGGGAATGGTGAGGAAGCTGATGGATTGAAAGATTAAAACTCATCCATGAAAAGCATCTGTTGTAAAGAACAAGGAATTCTTGTAATATATTCTGGGAATTCATTGCTACTTAGGGATGATAAGATGATTCAAAAAGATAAAGAAAAACAGATTTGTGGGATATTTCTGCTCTCTGTTGTGACACTGTTAATAGCATTTTTCTGTTCCAGCAGTCAGTAGCTGTAGGTTTTAGTGCATTTATGAAGGTGGGTATAATGCATTCAAAATGTTTTAAGTAATTTCCCATATGGAACTTACTGATGTTGATATTTAAGTAAACCATGAAGAAAACCAGCACAGGTTCACGGAGCAGAAAGTCACTGATGTGTTGATACAGCAAACCGATTGGCATGGCACTAATCTGAGTGGAATCACAGAATTTCCTGCATCAGATTAAGTGCTGATGAATTACAGAA
Organism: Acanthornis magna; assembly: GCA_036785705.1. Lineage (NCBI taxonomy): Eukaryota > Metazoa > Chordata > Aves > Passeriformes > Acanthizidae > Acanthornis > Acanthornis magna. The sequence continues at coordinate 13,818,761 of JAWUZG010000025.1, forward strand.
CTGAAGGCAACAAGACTTCAAGAAAATTGGTTCAGTGTTTTTCTGAGTGCATGTGGCTAATGTTTCTAGCAAATACATTAGTAGCTAATATGGTTTCGACTATGAAATTGGTCAACAAAAGCCCAGAGGAGCGTAGTTGTTGAATAAAGCTGCTGAGGTCCTGGATGTCAGCAGCCTATGCTGGATATATTGTGTGTTAACTAATCTAGATGTGTAGCCATGAATAAGTAATCATTTTTCCAGAGAAGCTATTTCTGAGGGGTTCTGCCTTTAGGTTTAATGCTGGCCAGGTTTCATCCATACAGGTGAGCTCTAGGAGAAGATGATCCTACTCACAGATTTAGTAACAGGCAAGTCAGTGGTAAACAGCCTCTGTCTTTGGAGGCATTTGCACTATGCACTGGGCTTGAGCATCCATCACACTTCCAGTTTGGCAAAAGACTTCCTTAGACTGAAGATTTCCATTTCCTAGAAACTTCTGAGCAAGAGCAGTTCTACTGCAGAAGTCAATGACTTGAAACAGTGACTCACTACTTGGTGTTGAGGGCCAACACCATGGCCGTGGTCAGTCTGGTTCCTTTCCCAGCACTGGGATTGCACATGCCCGCCACTGCGTCCCTCAGTCACCCCATGTCAGGCTGGTCTCCACCCTACCCTCTGACTTTGCTGTCCACAGAGGCAGGGGGTTGTTTATTCTACCATTTAAATAGTGTGTGTTTGCAAATAGGGCTGTTTGCTGTGTATTTGAATATTGCCATTGCGAAAACTATTGGAACTGGTCTTGTGCTGCTGCTCTTTGCCCAGCGCTTTCACAGGGATTTTTCCCAGTTCCCAACACCTGAGAAGCTTTTTCAGGAGATGGAGGCAGTACAGTGGAGTCCTGCTGTAGTGACAGCAGCTGTAGCAGAGTGTGTGCCTTGTAGGATCATGTGGGTCATTCTGTCAGGCATTTGCACCTTCCCTTTAAATACCCTGCAAGGGGAGGGGGAAGTGGTGGTGGAGAAGAACCAGTTTGTTTAACCAGTAATGTTTAATAGACTATAAGGGCTCATTTAGATTTGATCCCTTGATGACAGCTGAATGCACTCCATTGATCTAAGCATGAGTCATCTCTATCAGGTGAGTTTTTAAAGGTGTTTGGGATCATTAAGTGTGCTGTTCGATAAAAGAGTGGCTATGGGGAGCTTGTAATGGGGTATTGTGAGGAGTGAGGGTCTCAGTCCCCCTGCTGAGGGGTTGGTGGGTGTTTGCCAGCCTTGGAGACTCATCTCCAGGCCTGGAGGAGTATCCTGGGCTGAGCAAGCTCCCCAGTTCATGCCAATATTGCTCTTGTCCCAAGGATGAACATCAAAGTTAAAAATTCACCATGACTTTGTATTTCCTTCCAGAAGTAGGCAGGCATAGTTATTGCCACAGTGGCTGGTGATAACCTATCACCTCGGTGTCTGCTTGCACGTACTTGAAATATCTGACATAATAGCGGTGCCTGGTTGGGAGGATTTTTCTTTGGAATGATGAAGACTTGAGGTTTTTGGACAGGCATTTAGCAGTGGTACATTTTTGTGGGATTGTAAAAGGTGTGTTGTGTAAACCACACCAGTGTGACTAAGGAGCTTTATTATAGTTGCTCTGTCATGGGAAATATTTGTGTGTTTGAAAATTTCAAGGAGACTGGGCAATAGAATGCTATGGAAACTTGCCTTTCAAAGGAAGAACACGGTTTCAAGTTGACAGCATGATTTTGTGTGGGGGGTTTGTTGGGTGGGTTTTTTTTTTTTTTTTTTGTAAATAATAGATTTATATTTTTTTAAATTGATTTATTGAAATATCCAGAGTTCACAAACAAAACCAGAGCCTCCTGTGTTACAATGTGCAGGTATTTTTCTACCTTTTTTATCCAACCCAGTGTAGAAAGCTCTACATACTGGCCCATATAGTAGGGCTCCCTCCCTGTGGCAGGTGATGAGGCAGCTGAAGGCAGCCTTTTTCCGTGGTCCCATGGCAGACTCTGCATGGATTGCTGGTACTCCAGAAGCTGCACTGCAAGCCATCTGCCTCACAGAGCATCCCCCTGATTTAGAGGGATCTTTCCTAGAGCTCCAACTTCGTACTGCACTGCCTTCTTACTCACCTGCTGGGGGGCAGGCGCTCATATTTACAAAGCCTGTATTTAGTCCACAGTCTGAAACCACAAATAACCTTTGTGACACACATTGAAAGAAAACCATTGATCTTCATCGATCAAAACCCTTCATATCATGCTCTATCCCTCGACAGCATGTGAGAGGCAAGGGAATGCCTTCACAGCCTTCCTGCACATGTGGAAAGGTATCCTGGGGTGCAGCCGTGTGCCTTTCAGTGCTGCTTCTCTGCCTAAGTTTCCATCACATCCTTTAAAAGACCTGGATTTAACACAGAGCCTCCTGGTTCTCCCTCCTGGAGAAATAGGGCACCACGAGGGATTGGTGTCCATGTGCAGGTAAGGGGAGTTCAGTGGCATGGATAAAGTGAAGGAACAGCTGGGGATGTGCACATGAGTGTACAGGTGCTGCTCAGATGCCCAGTCGACTGATGTATCCACCAAACCATTCCTGACCTTTGCTTTTTGGGTTGAAAGTTTTGGAAAGATTGGAGACAAATTCAGGCATTGGCTGGAAGTTAGTTGGCATTTATCCAAGCTCCTGTAAAGGAGGAGTTTTTACACTGATGCTGAAGGGGTTTAATTTCCACATAGCTACAAAATTTGCAGTATTATGTTAATGTTCTTCTTTTAGAATAGCATTTAGCAGGTAATACCCACTTTTCTCTGTTTAGGAAGGAGGCAAGAAGAGATCCATTCTGACTTCAGCCCTGCTAAGCAGTCAGCCAGGCACACAGTCTGTTTTCCATGGCAGGTTCCACCAAAGAAGGGATCCTGAAATTATCCAAGGCAGTATTTTCATTCTGTCGCACCCCAAAGGCTGCACAGGGTTTTCCATCTCTCCTTTTTAATAAAAGCTTCCCAAAGGCTAGTCCAGTTTAGGCTTGCATGCCACAATATGGAACAGAAACGAGAGGCACATGAATGTCATTATTAAGCTTGAAACCTTAATATTTCAAGCATTTTGGTTTTATTCAAAACAGGTACTTTGCAAAAGTAGCTGAAAAAACAAAAAAAGAAAAAAAGTTCTAGAACAGGCTGAAAACAGTTTTGGTATAAATTTTTAGGTTTTACTTCTGCTACATAGAATTATGTATGTGATAAGTGTGAGAGAATTGACAGCGCTACATGTTCCCTGGTTCATATTTTATAGCATTCACATTTTAGTTCCTAACAATCTATTGCAATCCATAATTAAGACTGTAAAGCACCCAGTAGTGGCTTCTGTGGGTTTTGGCTCAGAAACATAAAATTTAACTCAGAGGAAAATATCTGAGCTTTCAAAAAGAGACTGTTTTCACATAGTGGTAGAAAATCAGAGAAATTTCAGCCCGAACAAGAAATATAGGCAGGATCAGGGGTGAGAATGCAAAAGTAATCGAGCTGATGTGCAAGACTGAATGGTCTGGAGCTCCTCTGAGCCGCACAGGGCTTGGCTTTACTCAAAGCCTTCAAATCCTTCACTTGACACCTTCAGAGCAAGTTGATAACACATCGAACTGCTCATGAGAGTGTGAGTTTGCTCTTGTAAATCTGTGGTTAGAACAAGCAGCTGGTAAATAAACACAGCCTATAGCCTCGGTGTTGTGTGAAATGTGAAAAGGGGAAGAGACTTAACAGACTGTTCTGTTTAAAAAGAAACATTTCCTTGTACCATAAACACAAACATTTTAAAGTATCCCAGCTGGCACAGGGCTGCATGTTTTCAGCAATGGGTGGACGAGGCTCTGGCAGAAGGATCTCCCCCCGGTGCTGTCCCTCTCAGTGGGCTCCCTCCGGGACCAGCCAGGACTAACACCGCTGCCAGCAGCTGGGCACACATCGTTCCCACATGTCACACCTTACCTTGCAAAGCTCTGGCTTTGCATTTGTTGCCTACCAGGCAAGCCAAGTGCCGTGGTCGTCCCTCCTAGCCCTCATTCCCAACTCAGTTCTGCTCGGTACCAGCAGCCTGTCCAGCCCGAGTGCGGTGAGAGCCTGACTCCTCGGGCAGGGTGACAGGGCTCTGCCACTGCACCAGCAAGCTCGATGGCTGGCTGAAACCCATCAGCATGACCCTTGCCCAGTCACCTCCGCAAGACTGAGGGGATCAGGAGCAGCTGCTGGCCCGAAGCCAGGCGCATCATGCAGGGTTGTTTTGAGCCCCAGCTCCCTGTGGAGCATCAAACCAACACAGGGGCTGCCGGTGCCCAAACAGCTGTGTGGTGTCACAGGCCAGGCAGGGCCATGATGATACCAGGACCTGCTTGAGCACATATCTGGCAGGGCCCAATACTTGTTGGGGACATTGGGGGTGTCAAGCATCGAAAGGAGCTTTAGGGAGATTAAAAAGGCCTTATGGCTCCTGGAAACTATGTAGAGGTGAAGTGAAGGTCATAGCTTCGTTTTGCTGTGCACGCAGGCCCTCTACTAGCTACAGGAAAGAAACTCAGCTGCCCTTTCTGCCCTTGAGTGTTTCATTCCTCCGACCAGAAACTAGACAACAGCACCACCAAGGAATGATGAGTTTTTAATATTCTCTTCATCTTTTGTGTTTGAATGTGTTTATTTATTTGAAAACACAGCGAAACTCTAGTTTTTTTCCTGGTCAAGGGTTAAATCTAAATACATAAGTGAAAGAACAACTTCCTTCTTTGCCTAAGTCAGAAACACACTCCCAAGCTTAATTCTCAGCATGTGAGCACAGGGCAGGTTTTGTACCCACAGGGTGAGCTCTGCTGGATCCTTAGCCTCTGTAAATATCCCTGCCCTGTCCTGCCGCACCACAGACGATTCGTGTCCCTTTGTGAGACGAGGGACATCGCGGCCGTGCCGGGCCTGCCACCAGCTGCAGCCACTCTTTTCCAGGCAGCGCGGCTGCCGCAGGGCTGGCGGCGGTGGCCCTGGAGGCTGTTCAGGGGGTCAAGAGGCCATTGTGCAGCATTCCGAGTCAGGTCGCAGGGACTGGCCCCGTGCACGGCGTGGAGTGGTTTGGGAGAGCTCCCAAAGCACATCTTCCGCTTTTCTTTCCCTCTTGGCAGCAATCCCATCCGCCCGCTCCCGACATCGGCTAAAGTACGCGGAGGGGGAAGGGACGGGGACCTCGGGCTGTGCCAGCACCCGAGGCTGCCACCCCCATGTGGCATGGGCACAGAGAGGGGACCCGCCAAGGGAAGGGATGGGCCAGGAGGCTTTCCTGAACGCTGGGAGCCGCACCAGGGCGGATGGGGTCGAGGCGGGAGGCGGCCTGAGGCCCAAGATGTCCTCTGACAGTGAGAGGCGATACCCAGGGGTGGTGAGGAGAAGGCAGCAATTCCAGGGCACATGGCAGCGAGGGAAGGCGCAGAGCCGGCGGGCAGGTGGATGCATGGCCCTGCCGAGAAGGACCGACCGGGAATGCAATCCCCACCGGCAGGAGGGGGGACGTGGGCATGGTGACTAAACTTCTTGTAAAAGGGGGTGGAGAAAGGAAAGGGAGGGACAAGAAGCAAGGAGGAAAAAAAAAAAAAACCTCTGCATGTCAAGTCTGAGGAAATGCTGTGGGAACTGCAGCCAGGCGCCCTTTTTTTTTTTTTTTCTTTCTCTTCTTCTTGTTCTCTCTTCTCCCCTCGTGTAGCTGAGAGGAAGGAAAGGAAGAAAGAGAAGTAGTCAGCTCAAATGTGCCTCGCTGCGCTGCCGGGGCGCGGGGGCTCGGCTGGAAGGATCTAGTTTCCCTTCGGTGGCAGGAAAAGGAGCCACGGGAGCAGGCAGACACGGACACCCAGACATGCCCGTCCCGTCAGGCTGCTGGCTCCTTCTCCTGTGCTTCGCTGCCGCTGGCAAGCAGGTAAGGCTGGGAGCCGGCGGAGGGGGAGCTGGTGTCGCATCCCTCCGGCGGGGTTGGATTGCTCGTCCCGCCGCCCGGGGGAATGGGCGAGCCCGGAGCCCGCGGCATCCTGCGCCGCCGGCACTGCCGGAGCGGGGCTGGGCAGAGCAGCTTCGCCTGCCTTTCCCCCGCTCTGCTTGTTTGGGTTTTGGTTTTGTTTTTATCCCAGCGACTCGCAAGCTTCTCTCGCTTCTGTAAAATCAAAGTAGTCCAAACCTAAAGTTGCAAAGGAAGCCAGAGGAAAGCAGAGAAAACAGCTTGTTTCTGCCCAGGGCAGGGTGTGAGAAACCAGAAGATATTTGCAATGAGGTTGTTGAGGGATATAATTTGCGTGTGGAGTAAAAATAAGGCAGACTCCACCCTGCCGAAGAGATTTATTCGAGAGAGCGTGAGCACACTTGTCCCTCAGGCGTGGGACGCGGGGCTTTCGCAGCCCAGCCCCAGCCTTCCCGCCGGGATGAGTCCCCTCGCGCCATGGCCATCCCGCCGGGATGAGTCCCCTCACGCCATGGCCATCCCGCCGGGATGAGTCCCCTCACGCCATGGCCATCCCGCCGGGATCAGTCCCCTCGCGCCATGGCCATCCCGCCGGGATGAGTCCCCTCGCGCCATGGCCATCCCGCCGGGATGAGTCCCCTCACGCCATGGCCATCCCGCCGGGATCAGTCCCCTCGCGCCATGGCCATCCCGCCGGGATCAGTCCCCTCACGCCATGGCCATCCCGCCGGGATCAGTCCCCTCGCGCCATGGCCATCCCGCCGGGATCAGTCCCCTCACGCCATGGCCATCCCGCCGGGATCAGTCCCCTCACGCCATGGCCATCCCGCCGTCCCTCATGCCGGCAGCCCCGAGCGGCCCCGGGACACGGGACGGCCTTGTGACCCCGAGTCCCCGAGTGGGAGGCTGAGGCTCGGCGCGGCCGCACGGCTCGCTCGGAGGCTGATGTGCTGCTCATGGCAGAGCCGGGAGCCCAAGCCCGGTGCCAGGTCAGCTGCCCCGAAGTGAGCCCTTTCCTCTGACGGGGGAAGATCTGAGCTGGGTTTGGCTCTGCGGTTGTTTGCAAACACAGCGTGCTCTGCTTGCAGCTCTGTGCGGTGCCAGGTGGCTGATGGTCAGTGTGTTGCACTCGGGATCATGGCTGGTCTTCCCCTGCTGTCGGAAAGACCATTTTCTACAGCCAGCTCTCGCTGAGCCCTGTGAATGGCGTGCATTGCATTTCCTCCAGTGGTGTACATCTGCAGAATCTTGCTTTTATTTTTCTAATTATACAGCTTAAAAATTACCGCTCTCCCTTCTAGTTATTTAGACCCTTCTAGACTGGCAGGATTTACAAATTCCATGCTACCCTTTATTTACACTTTATTTCCTCCATTAATCGATGTTTGGCAGCCTCACCACCATCTGTATTTCTTTCATCTGAACTTCTGGTATTTCTCTGTGTCCATTATTCTTGTTAAGTTATGTAACTTTAAGTGCTTCCCTCAACATGGTGCTGTAACCCGGCCATGGCTGAGTTCCCTGAGAGCAAGGTGCAGCTTCAAGAAAAAAAAGATAAAAAACCCAAACCAAAACAAAAACCCTCTGCTGTCTACAGCTTACAATTTAATGTCTGACCACACAGTCCTGAGAGCCTTTCCTCTGGATCCCTGGTCCTAAATATGTTGCCTAAAACCACACAGGCCTTTTTTTCCCCTCTAAAACATACGTTTTGTTTTGTCCACCCTCACGCTCAGGCTTCTCTCAAATTGCTGCTTTCCAGGTGTCCTCCATATGTATATGAGTGAGCCTGCAAATTTCAAAAGTGACTTTTACATCACAGCTTTCAGGTGGCTTGTCCTGTTCCTTGGTATCCTCTATGTCTCTCTTTTCCTACCCCGGTGTTCAGGACTGATCAGCGCAGCAGGAAGAGCAGACCTCAGTGCTCTTCGTACCTTTACTTCAGGTCACTAACTGTTGCATGCCTGCTTCCTTCTGGAGCCATTTGTGTTCGGTACAGTTTTTCCCTTTGGAATATCCTCATGGCCTGGAACTGGCAATTTGACCAAACCTTGGAAATTCAGATTTCTGTGGTATAGCTCCCAGAACGTTTCAGGTACCTTGATGTAGGAGCCAGAGCTCCTCATTATTTCTCACCTCTTGATTCATAGCCTTTCAGAAGACAGAAAACAAGGAACTTGTATTTATTTTGGGCTGATGTGTAAAGTCTTTCCACTGTATCCAACACATGCTTAATTCTGAGTCTGTGAGTGTTTTGTATAGGGTGCAACTTTCCATAGCCATTGCTTTGGACAAGTAGCAGCACAAAATTGTAGGAAGCTCCAGGAAAGTTGTAGTGTAAGGACAGAGATAAGCCATAACTTGCCAAAGAGCCCATTAATTCAATATTCTTCCTTCAAGAGTGAGCAGAACTTACGAGTCAAGAATGTGAAAGCAAGGCAAACTTAGAGAGATGCTGCTCTGGGACAGCCTTTCAGTTTCTTCTTTGTTTGCCTGACTTGAACAGTGATTTCTTAGAATGATGCTTTCTGATGGAACGCGTGAGAATACCTGTGGGAGGGCTGAGGTTTTTATGATGCACTTGTGTTTAGACTCGATAATAGTGTGAAATAGTGCTCGAATGGTGACATTTGCAATGTATTTCCTGCAAAGAAGGAGAAACATTTGGAAATGTTACTGTGTACTTACTCATAATTCTGCTGAGAATAGACATGATCATTGTCATCATTTTCACCAAAGAGGAAATGGGAACAGAGAATTCGTGACTTGCTCTAGGTCACACACCGAGCGTGGAGCAGAACTTCTGGGAGCAGAGTGTGAGCCCTGTTTATCTTGTGCTTCAGCCACAAGATGATCTTTCCAAGTGATTCATTTTGGGCACCTGTCAGAGATATTTTGCTTTCCGAGGCATGATCTGCCCAGCTTCTTTGCACAGAATAGTCACATCCCTTTCCTTGCTTAACACCAGAAAAGCGCATCAGTGTTATTATCAAACAGGAGTCAAAGTCTGAGAATGTACATTTGCAAGTGTGCAACAAATCATTTGCACCACAGATTCTTCTCCCCTTTTGTGGCATGGGATGGGCCCTTCCACTACTCTGTAGCATTTACTTCGTAGGGAAAGTTTCCTCATTGCAAGCATCTGGAATTCTTTGCAAAATAGAAAAGTTTTGGCCAAAATACAGATTTTTCTTTTAACTTCCTAAAGTGCACAGTCTATATGATGAGAGAGGGAAAAAAGAGATACTGTGTTACATCATGGGCTCTCCCTCTCCATTATTCCTGCTCCAATCAGAGCTGAAGGAATCATCCAGTAGACCAAAACTTCTGCAGTATCTTATCTAAACACCTAGATTTATTCTGTCATTTACAGCATGGACTTCAAAGCTGCTGTAATTCAATTAGTTCGCTTGTCAAAATTCCCTTTGCAGGAGTGGTTCCTGTGAGGGACACTGGCAGGTATTTAATTGTTTTGCAGTTTCCCCCAGAACATGTGAAAAATCTTACAGCACCTCATATAAACAGAACATGATGTATGTAAAAATACATCAACCCACAATTGAAAAAACCTGTCCCACTTCTCTTTTCATGTTAAGCATCATCTGCCTGATGTAATTTCTTCTTTCCCACCAACAGGACCAAAACAAACCTTTGCCACATTTCAGAGGTTGGTGGAATTCAAAGCTTATCAGACATCTCGAGGGCTCTGACCAATGTCATTTAGGGCATAGGGCTTTCTTCATACTGTGCCAAAAAAAAAACCAAACAGGTCAAGAAGAGGGATTAACTGCATCCCTAAGGATTTTTTTTCTTTCTGTTGCCCATTACTGTTTATTACCCTCAAGCTCAGAAAAGTGGGATTTAATTTGACAACTGGGCAAGAACCAATACAGATGGTAAAAGGGATGTATGTGTAACTAAAACATAAAAAATCATGGAAACCTCAAAGTGGTGCCCTCTGGCATTTATACCTTAACACTGTTGAGTGAAATCATATTTGAGTCACTTTGCTATGTTTATCCATCTTAGAGTTAAAATGGTGAAAGACCCTGCCGTAGTAGGTACATGCATAGATGCAAGGAAAAGGTAACGCTTGCTGGAAGGCTGTCCTCCTGCTTCTCCCTGCCCACTTCCTCTCTTTACAACCAGGTCTCCAGGAAGTCTTTGGGGTGCCCAGAGCCAGGAGGGTTCCTGCCACCACATGCTGTGACCACAGAATCCAGATCTCTCTCCATCCTGTGCCCCGTGCAGCAAAGGCTGCTGGACACTTGCAGGAGGTGGTGGCTTGGGGTGCTGGTTGAGCTTACACAGGGAGCGGTGGGGGCAAGAGGGAAATGGAGGTGGCTGTTTCGTCAGCTGCAGCTCTGCTCCTTGCATAGACTGTCCCCATCCTTTCCATGGAAACTCAACTTGCCAGGCGGCACTGGCCTCTGCTGCAGTCACACACTGCTGTTTTAAAGGATGCCTTGGTTGGTGTTGCTTGCACAGAGAGAGTTGCTCTAAGAATGGGTCATTATTGCTGATGGAAAACGCAAAGGCAAATATTTGTGTGTTATAAATGCAAGATAAAAATGAAGTGATGTTTAACCAGGTTGCACTCTGGACTTGGTTAGGCCTTGGTCTGTGCGACACAATGGCCTGCCTGCAAGAACTTGCCCCTTTTTATGACTTACTCGTCTTTGAAAATGGTCCAAAGTTCACATAGGAGAAGAAAAGCTCCGCAAGCAGCAGTAACTGGAAGTGGCAAGGTGGGCTGCAGGTGGGAATGCAGCTCTGCCAGCTGTGCTCGCACTCAGGGCAGCCTGCTGTTGTGTCTGCCCTGTGGGACCAGCACTTGGTGTGATGCTTCGGCACTGGGGAAATGCAGGTTTCCTAATTTTTTCTTGTCTGCGTGTCACCACAGTGTACTATCACATTTGTCATGGGGTACCTTCTGGAGGGCTCAGCACTGCACAGGAGGAGCAATGCTGACATCATGCTGGCGCTCCAGGACATCCTGGTTTGTGTCCCATACCTGTCTAGCCACCTAAGCTGCTTTATGCAGGGCTTCCCATGATTACCTGTTTTATTTGCCTTTTCAGGGTGTATGTTCTCTGGGCATGGCTTTCTTTGGTGTTTGTGCAGTGCCCAGGACGTCATGGCTGCAAATGAAGCCAACGAGTCATTAATCACCTCGGGATAGCACCCCATCCATTTCTCACCGAAGGCCCAGGGAAGTGTGCCTGCGCAGGCCCAGGAAGGGAGTGGATACGTTGCCCTGGCTGGATGCCACAGTGTAGGCTGCAGCATCCAACCCTCACACCTGTTTTCTGGATCCTCTTCTGCCCAGAAGCCCAGCAGCATGCCCCACAGCAGAGGACATTCCCCACACTGCTTGGCCAGATGTGTTTGTGGTGCCTCCCTGCAACGTTCCCGAAGGAGTGGCTGGAGCAGGGGTTCTGGCAGGGGATGGCAGCACAGTGGGCAGGCAGAGAGCTGAGAGCCAGAGTCACCTCTTGACCTCTGCAGAACCCTCTGGCTGCCCCCCGCCTTAAAATCCAGATAAAACAGACCAGAAAAGGCTGTGTTTTGTTAAAAGAGCAAAGCTGGCTGGTTTAATCCACCCTGCAAGAGCCAATTAGCCAAAGAAGGGGGAAAAAAAAAATGAGGTCATTCACCCTCAACACTTTGTGGCTACTCCAAAAGAAAAAAGTATATAGGGTCTGTTCAAGAATGACAAAGAACAACATTTGTGACTGCAGATGGGTGCATTTTATATTTAGTCAGTGGTCAAAGTGGAGGGAAAAGAAAAAAAGTCTTGTATGGAAATAAAAATACTGTGAAGTTTTGTTAGGCAACCCATTAATCTGGAATGCAGAAATACAGATAGGGAAAAATGTGCAACTAGATTCATATGAAGTCCTCAAATTGCTTATGTGGCCCAAAAGGAAATGTATTTTGAGTGCATTATTTTGCCACAGCAAAGAGTTTTGCCTTATGAGCAACATATTCTTCAGTAACTTTGCATTGTTCGGTAGCAAGGATGAGACGGTTCCTTGAATGTGATCTCACAGGAAGAAAAACTCTCCCCTGCAATACCACATGTTGTAAAACAGGCTGCTTATGGAAAGGAGCCAGAGCCTCTTCAAATCAGGGAGGAATATTTTCACTGGCATTACTTGCCCACGGTCACTGGCAGAGCTGGTTCCTCATGGTGACACCTAAAGGGTGAATTAATCAGTTCTCAGCCCAGTCCTGAGCCCTTTAATCAAGGCAGCAATTCCTTCATGATGGAGAAGGTGCAGATGCATTCATACAGCCCTCACTAACTCACACCGAAGGAGAATGGTCTGTGGGTGTTATATGCATCCCTCTAGACAGCCAGCATCCCAAGCCAGGGCTGCAGCCCCACCACTGCCCTTCGTATTTCTGCCTGCAGTGTATTCAGCATTTTTTCCATGGGCAATGCTATAATCCAGGAGAAGGAAGGCAAAGCAGAGCATCAGGCGGGGAAAGCAAGCTTCCCCTCTTCTACAAGCTTTCTCATTCTGCCCAGCAGCTGAGCTGGGATTGTGGGATCTTGCCTCACACTGTGAGAGATCAGTACGTTATGTTCCACTCTGAGGGCGTGCTGGAAGGAAAGGGTACATAAATATACAGATTTTAAGCATAGAAAGTCCCCACTGGACTCCTAATCTGGCATGCAGCCTGAGAAATGTCATGGTCATGTCTTCATTAAGACTCGACTTCAGCTGATAAAGCATAGAAAAATGATCTGCTGAACTAAAATGCAAGAGGAGCATGCTCCCCTAAATCGTTGTGTCTTTAGTGTCTTCTTTTATTTTTTTAATTAAGCATGAATGGGTGTAGAGTTACTCATGATGAGTCATTGAGACTGTACCTGGAGTGCTAAGGCTGCTAAGCAGCACTTTGGAGCACTGCTCTTGCACCTGTTTATTCTAGAAGAGATTTGCCTCCGCAGGCCTTATCACAAGCACACCTAGGTATTAGCAATGATAATGTCTTATTCTGCAGTCTTTAAGTCTTCTTGCTATGGATTGTTTGTCTTGCTGTCAAGCCTTTTTGTTAAATAGTTTGGTTTGGTTAGCATTTGGGTTCTTATTCTCTGATTCATCTTCAGAGTATTCTACCTAGTAGCTGTTGGTCTTTGAATTGCTGTGGCTGTGGGGGCACATAGGTTAAAGCAGGAGGTTTTGCACCAAAATGCAGGCAATGAGCAGGCACTACTGACTGCCCAGGCCGTGAAAATATCAAGTCTGCCTCTCTGGCTGCCGTGTGGAGATGACTTTGTCTCCGAATGACAAATGCTGTGCACGTGATGGCAAGTCTTCAGCCCGCAGGAGCAGCCTGGCTGATTCACAGCTTCAGTCGGTCGCCGTTTCGGCCCTGCCATCTCTCACCTCGGTCATCTCCCTTCTGATATATCTGATATACCTGAGGTTCCTGTCTGCCTGCCCCCACCCCGCCGTGAGAGCCGTCGGTGCGGCACTTCTCCTTTGCGTAGCTGCCGGCCAGAAATAGCTCTGGTGGGTTTGAGATTGAGGAATGCTCCTTCCCACTGGTGGAGCAGCACCAGTTGCTCAGGTGCTTGCTTTTGGCTGCACGCTGAAACAGAGGGACAAGGGGAATAGCCAGGACAGGGCTTTTGCCACCATTTGCCCAAGTCCTGGCCGCACGTTACAGTTTTCTCTTCACCTCTTCATTATCGGTTTTATCCGTCACACTCTTTCTGGCCTCTTCAGGCATTCAGGGTTTCAAGGACCTATTTTTAAAAGTGAAATAATATTTAGTTTAAGCTGTTGCCATTTCCCGGCTCTATTTTACCACGTGGTGGTACTTCTGTGATGTGGTTTGCTGGTCACTGGAAAGTTGACATCACCAAAAGCATTTCATTCACAATCTAAGATTTTTGTGATGAATTACAGGCCTGCAAGCAAATAACTGGAATTGCAAAGCTGTGACTTGGGTGCTGCTTTGATTTAATGTTTATCGACAGTGAAGGCTGTCCGTGAAGGAACTGTGGCATGCGACGTGATTATGATTAAGTCTTTAACACAGGACTCCTCTTTCCCCTTGTGCATCCACAACTGTAAAAATTTCCAGAGTTGTTACTATTACATGCCTCAACAGAGAGCCTGGGAGCACCAGCCACAGGGCAGTGCCCGTTGAGAGCCAGGTTCTATTTTTACGCTTAAATAGATTTTTAGGCAAGCCTCTGAAACTGGCAATGGGCTGAAGAAATCTGGGGTCTGGTTAGTACCGCTGACCCAAATCAGGTAGGAAGGTGGAAGGCTGTGGGCACAGTCGGTACCTGTGAGAGGAGAGGCAGTGGCTCATATTTGAAGAAGCAGCAGCAGATGACTGCAGAGGCCATATTAGCTGTGCTTGCAGGGGCTGCTTCGGTTCAGGAAATGTTGCTCAAAGCTCACTCCTGTTGACAAAGGCAAATAAAGCCCCAAATCCATGGATTTTTCAGTTCTATAGCAGGCAAGTCTAAGGACCTCAAAAACAAGTAGTTTGAATAAACCTAGGCTCCAAAATATAAAGAACAAGTGATGTGTGCAAGGCAGGATAGACTGTAGTTGTCTTTCCCATAGGTACTTTGATGCTGTAATAATAAATGGAGAAAAAAATGTGCTTTGCTCGGTGAAATGATGACAGATGACTTGAATACTCTCCAGAAACAACTACACTGACCAAGAAGGTGTCATCTTAAAAGATACTTATCACTTGACAAGTCTCTTTACTTCTCAATTTTTGCAAAACGAAGATTATCACTAATGAGCAATCCTCATTGAGGCCTCAGGTTCTTGTTCAAAAGTGTCATGGGAAAAAGACTGTGGAAACCCCCGACCTTGTTCTTCCAGATTTTTTTCTTTTAAAGGAAAGAGGCCCATGCAACTCTATCTCTTCTGAAATGCGAAGAGCAAGAAGAGTAATTTTAGCATCCATGACACACAGCTTCTGCTGCCCTCGGATTGCTCAATGGCACAAAGAATAAATATTTCCTTAAGCCTGAGGACAGGAGTCTGAATGCTGCTGGTTCCCCCTTCAGAAGCACCTGTGTGTGTGTTTTTTTTAAGGTCTGAGTAACGCAGTGGTGCTTTGTAGCACTGTCATCGATGTTCTCCAACCCTAAAAGCACAAGCATGCTCTTGCTAAGCACCCTTTTCAACAAATAAGCAAGAAGAAACCCCAACCTGAAGCTCAAAAGGCTGTCTACAGCTCCACGCCAAATTATAATCTTTTTGCAAACCTTGATGTAAAAATTCCTGTTTTTCCAAAGAAGTCGATTGTGCTGCTCATGTGCTCGAAGGTAGGCAGGTGTTGGTGTGCTTTACTGAACTGGATCTACCAAGCCTGGAGGAGGTTTGTCTTCTTTCCCCTGGATTCTTCACCTGTCATATACACTTGTTCTGAGTTGATATTAATCAAATGGGAAAGCTGCCTGGTTTTTAGGAACTGGTGAAAATCTGTGCTTTTCAAACTTTTGAAGTGAGAAATTAAACTTACCCAGGATACCTAGAGCTCTTTGAAGCACTTATTTGCACATGGTGGTGGGATTTAATGAGCAGCTTCATCAATAGCGAGACCATTACAGGAATGGCCAGATTGGGTTTTGTCTCATTTAAACACTTCAGAGGAAGTTGGCACTTTCTCTCTCTAGATAAGAGCTTGGTGGTGTCCAAGTCACTCTGACCCACAGGCCAGCATCCGATGAGAGGAAGGATGTTCCAGGGGTTACGGAGCAAACTTGAGCCTTGGGAGACTTGGTCTGGTTTCCTGTCACCTCTGTAAAGCCAGATGGCCTCCTGGTGCAAGTTCCTCATCTGCAAATGAATTGCACTTCCCCGTCTCAGAAGGACACATCGGCAGGAATGTGCTGGTGATGGTGAAGCATCAGGTCATCGTGCTGCCAGCAGCACAAGAACTTCTCAGCCCCCAAAGGAAGCTGATGTGCAGTTTGAGATAGACACATCTGCCTGGCAGAGGGAATAACACGGGATAGCCCTGACATCAACAGAGCTGTGTTAGCAAAAGGTCCTGAGTTTGGCTCCCACCATAAGAAAACTCCAGGTTGCTTCCAGTCCTCTCTTCCCGCAGCTTTCACACTCAGCAGGTCTAGCCAGTCCATACCAGGCCAAAATCCCTCACCTTCATGTGGGTGCTGAGAGCCTTGTCTTTAAAACCTTGGGTATAAATGAAAAGAGGCAGTATTTTAGCCTTATGAATGTGTTTGCCTGTGTGAAACGGGGAAGGACACGGGTGCAGAAGAGGCTGGTTATTGACACAGAGCATAGATTAATGCAGCTGTGAGCTATTCCATAACAGTCGCCCTCCTTATACGATATTGGTGGTATCAAACAAATTCCAAAAGGTGGCCAAGCAATTCACCTGCTCCCTTTGCCTCAGCTCCAGGGCCCTGCTGGTTCTACTCAGGCAGAATTGTGATTTGCAGAAATTACTCCAGACCCTTTAGCGGAATGCTCTTTAGCAGATTTGCATATCCTTCCGTAAAAAGGATGACTTTGCCCTTGTTTGACACTTCAGTATTTTTTTTAGTCTTTTCGTCTGAAGAGGAACTATTAAACATGGGCAAACGAGGAAGAAGAGGACATGCTGTGTCAAAAAGCGAGTGACTGGACCTGCTGTTGGTCTCATCACGTTTGTTACCGTTTTGGATGGCTGGGTAGACAATCAATTGCTCAAGACACTCTTTGTGCTTGGTTCCACATCATCACCGCAGCTCTTTGCTGGCCATCTCAGTGTTTTAGCCTGAAGTGCACTACAGAAAACGAGCTCTTTTGAGTACAGGGGTCACTACACTGTGTCACTGTTCAGCTGCCAGGCTGGCCCAGCTTTCCTTTTCGTAGATCACCTCTTCCCTCACCAGTGCTGGTGGTTATCCTGTGCCCCTCCTCACAGGTGCAGTGTAAACACAGAATGCAGTGTTTGTTCCAAAAATGCATAGTCTAATTGTGAGAAAGGTACTGCCAAGAAAGAGACAAGAAAACGATGAGACAACAGAAGATTTCTTGCAACACTAGACTCTTAATTTGACTTGGGATTGCTGTAAGGATAAGAAAAAAGGCTGTAAGTTGTTTATATCCTGCAAAAACATGAAATCTCAAGACCTCTGACTTGTGCTACTTTTCCTGTTCCAGACACAGCTAGCACAGTTTTGATAAACACAAGTAATATACTAACCCATGGCTCAAAGTCTAAGCCAAAGGGTTGATTTTTTTAAAGGTGCTTAAAAAAAAATTGTATCTTTTTGGTTATATTTAATTTACAAGACCCTTCCCAGCATTAGAAGAAGACAAGGTGCTTAGGGAAAACTATTTTCTTTTTAAAGAGGTTTCTATTCTTTAAACTAGAAAAGCAGGAAAGAGAAGATGTGAAGACTTGGAGGAAACAAGGAGAGAATGCTAAGTAGCGGAATGGGAACCAGTATCAGCAGGCACAGGGCTGTCACGTGCTATTAGATGGCAAAAGCTCCTTTAACCAGAAGCAGAAAATTTATTGCAGCTTTATCCAAGTAAATGGGGTTTCAACAGCTGTATCCAATAGTGAAGGATTCCTTTCTGAGGTCTAACTTTTGAATTATCTGATTTCATTGCAAGATCCAGAACTGTAACGTGTTGAGTTTGCCTAGAAGGCTCTGGGCAGCCAAAGTAGGGTCAGTGAAGGGCTGGGCACAATGCTTGGCTGGCCAGGATTCCCAGCCCAAGCCATGTCCCAAAGCCTGTGCTGTTGGTGGGACCCCTGTGTGTGCAGGCAGCTGAGAGCAGGGGGGGGATGTAAAGCCCCGTGAGAGACAGAGGCAACTCTGCTCCCCACTTTGCAGATGCCCTGTCATGTGCCCATTTCAGGTGGTTGGGGGGAGTGGTTTGTGTTGGTTTTGTTTTGTGTTTTTTTGAGACACAGAAAGCTGTTGGCTTAATTGCATCACCTTTCTGGATGGCTGCCTCAGTTCCGTGAGACCGCCTTTGAGGGACACAGTGGAAGCCATAAAAAGATGCAAAATTTAAGTCTAGTGTTTTATGGGACTAGTCAGGAGTATTACGTATCCCTGTGGGAAGCTGGGAGCTTCTTCTTTTTCAGGAATATAAATCATTCCCCATGCTTGTTTGCTTAATGCTCTTCATTAAAACCGATACTTTCCCAGGTCTTGATATGAGGTAATTTCTGTGGAAGAGACTACAAAGGTATCTCTATGTCATTGTTCTTTCTTTACAATTGTTTTAAATTTGTAGATTTTAAATAATAGAGTACTATAAGAAAAGGTTATATAGCAGGCCCAAAGTTCATGACAAATTGCAAGATGGGTTATTTATTTGTCAGCTGGCTCTATTAAAAGTCCCTGTGTATACAGCATCAAGTACATACCCTTAGCATGTCTACAAAGCGCCTTTGAAGCCACAAATGTTGGGTAACTTTTATTGCTTGGCTATCCACAATGCTACACAGAATGAAAATCTTCCTTCCCTCTGCCAGCACTGTGACTGGGTGGGTCTGAAGCTCTCCAGGTGTATTGGTTCTCATGTTCATTCTTTCCTTCCCTGCTTCAGTTGTCACTACAAATTACTCCGCCGTGTCAAAGCGAACAACACTATGAGTACTCTGGACGGTGCTGCAGGAAGTGTGAGCCAGGTATGTGAGCACGGGCTGGGCTCTGAGGCTGAGAAGCTCTTGAGGGGCTGCTCTGTGGGTCACTGGTGAGGCAGCCGGCTCTCGTGACTGCTGGTGTATTGGCACGTGCCCTGCAGGTGCCTGATCTCAGGCTTACGAGTGCCTTCTAGTGCAGGAGTGGTCCTGCTGGCCTCAGCAAAGGCCACAGCAGCTCTTCTGTTGGGATAGCACTCAGCTTCTGCGGGAGACGGAAAGCAGCTCCATTCCTGTGCTCCCGGGCCATCCACTTCACAGATGTTTCAGTGCCACACTAAATGGGGGCCAGATCGACAAACTGAAAAGGTGGAGGTAGAAATGATTGTCCACAGCAGTGTTAGCACCCAACCTGTTATTTTTCTCTAACCTCCTTAGATAGCTGCTCTGCAGCTTCCAGATGACCTCCTTGTCCATTTTCCATCACAGGGAAGTATTTGTCTGCTAGATGCACAGCTACTTCTGATAGTGTGTGCCAGCCGTGTGGCCCAAACGAGTATATGGATGTCTGGAATGAAGAAGATAAATGCTTACTACATAAAATATGTGATCAAGGTGAGCTGTTCATACTGCAGAATGTTTTAATCCAAATTAGTGAAGCATGAAGATGGGAAAGTGGATCTGGGGAAGTTGCTTTGTTCAGGTGCCCAACACTGGAGGCTGAGCTTGCAGAAGAGCCTGACAGAGAGGGAGGTCCCCAGACAGCAGAGATCCTGTGCTGTGCAGAGCACCATGACCGCAGTCTCTGCGCTGCTGATAGTGATTATCTTCACTGGGGCCATTCACCCCGTGAGCTGATTTTTGAAGTTGTCCTTTTGCCCAGCACACTCCGCATTCACTTCCCCTAATGTGTTTGTCTCATCCTTGCAAGTGCTCTGTTTATTTTCTACAAAAGCCACAAGGAAATGTATTGTTCGGGAGGGCAGTTGGTGAGGAGCCCCATGCTGATCAAGGGTCTCCCCATTCTTCCTGAAAGGCACCATTTCCTCTGACATGAATGATTTTGCATGTGTCATTCAAGCAAGGCCAGTAGGAAGAACAGGAGGTTCAGAAACTTGAGGCTTAGTGTCAGAGAGATTTTTTACTCTCATCTGCTTTCTCTTTTAGGGAAAGCCTTGAGAGAAGTGAACCCAGGGAACAGCACGTTCCAACGGCAGTGCGCTTGTACAATGGGCTACCACTGGAACGAGGACTGCGACTGCTGTCAGCGAAATACCATGTGTGCTCCTGGACTCGGAGTCAAGCCTCCTGGTAAGATACAGAAAGCGAAATGTCCAGCTGAGGCCAACTGGATGAGGCCGGCGTTGTGTGGGCTGTGACATTAGGGAGAGTACCTTAGACTCTCAGATGACTGTCAACGGAAGATGCACAGCTGAGTTGTCATCACTACTGCATATAATCCTCTTGGACTATTTACATTTTGAAGGCTTATACCTCTGTAGTTTAAATAGTATCTTGGATCAAATGACTTCTGCAAGATACCACGTGGGCATGGCAGTAGTTGCAAGGTGTCCAGTACATTTCTACTGTTTGCTGAGGTGTCTGTGAGTCACTAGGTCATGCGTTGCTTTGATATTCAGAGAAGCACTCTTTTGGGGGTTGTTCCTGAGGTCAGGTTTGCGATCTGTTTTTGTGCAATGACTTTGCTTTGCCATTTTGTAATATTATAAGCAAGTTAAAAGTGGTTCACACCTTTCAGGTAGCTCATGTATTCTGTTTTAGCAAGTATTCTGCTTTAGATGGCTAGTAGTGCAAAGGTTTATTAGAGACATTTAATTTACTCTTAAATCTAATTAGAACAAGGTGTGGGTGTTCTGTGGGTGGAAAATAGACAGTCAAGTTCAGAATCGTAGTGAGCACTGGGAACAGCTGCACCAAGCATAAGGAACCACCAAAAAGCAGCACGTAATAGAGCAATGGAGGAAGAAATGCTGCATGGGCCTGGAGGACAATTGCTGTTTTTTCTCCAGCCTAGTAAATCCTGATACAGCATTTTGTTTACTGTGGCTTCATGGAAGTGACAATACCAGTGAGCATCACTGTCAGTGGCACAGCATCATCGTGAGGGAATTAATAGAAGGGGAAGGATGTAACAGCTGTATGTTATTTTGCAATAACTGCAAATGGCTCCTGGTCATTTCTCGTTTTGATCATGTAGAGAAGTGCTCAGGTGAGGCTTTCTGGGGCTCACATGTGGTTATCATTGCTGCCCTAATAAAACCTAAGACCCACTCTTCAGGAAAGGTTTTAGGGGGACTGCAGGGGGAGAGTGGAGCAGGAGGATGGGGAGCATAGTCACCTTCCTCTCGCTTGAAAGGAACCCACAGAAACTCAGCTATGACATTTTTCTTCCTTTGCTACACACAGTGCAACAAGACAAGGACACAATGTGCATACCATGTCCCAGAGGCTACTTCTCAAAGGTCTCTTCATCCACGGATGAGTGTAAATCCTGGACCAAGTAAGTCCCTGGATCTTGTAAAAGGATCACACCAGCCAGAAAGCAGGGAGAAGCTTGGGCAAAAGCATTTCTCAGTGGGGTGTTCCAGGCTGCCTGCAGAGCACATGGAGCCTCTCCGTTGGCTATGCAGGGATGAAGGCATTCTCAGGCTGAACCTTGAATTCTCCTTAGAGGAGAGCAAGAGGGAGCAGTGTCAACAGAACCACTGAGCCGAAAGCAAAGGAAGTACCTGAGGTTCTTAGGGGTGGAGAAATGTTGTATGTTACAACAGAAAGTACTGCTCTGCGTAAGTGTAGGAGCCACAGCAAGCTTCCTTGAGGGAACCTAGCCTCTTTGTCTTTCTTTTTTAGCTGTACAGCTCTAGGAATGGAAGAAATCGTGGCTGGGACTGACAAGTCTGATGCAGTTTGTGGAGAGCGGAAGAGGCCTGAGCCATCAGAAGATGGTTTGTATCCTTGTACAGATTGTCTGTTTGAAAGTAGCAGAGAAGTGATGTTATTACTAGAGGTTTTGACTGACTTAAATCCATTTCTGTTGTGGGTGACTCTAGGGAGAGCAGCTGTACACCAAGACAGTGCTCTTGGAAAAGCCCACCTTTTAAAATTGCTTCAAGCCTGGCATATCAAGGACCTATGTCCACTACTAAGCTGAGTTTTACACCTCCCACTAAAACTGCATGGCAGCATTGATTTACAGCCATGACTCCATCACATTTACAGCTTGCTCCTTTTGATGTGCTGTATGAAGACTAGCAGCTCCTGTCCTTGCTTATTTCATAGTAATGGGTACAGTCTCAGCCTAATCCCTCTCAGATATCCCTTCTTGCCCACTGTCCGTTTCCTTTTCCAATATGGATGTGGTACCATGCTTGCCTGGCAAGCAATGATCCATCGTAACCTAAGATGAAGGACAGATTTTTCCAGCTGAAACTATAGTCTCCATGAGATCTATGTCCTCAGTCCCCTGAGTGAAATCAATCTCAGCCCATGGCCTGCTGGCAGCTTGCAAGGGGGCATTGAGGGAAGACTGACCAGACAACATAGTTCTGTGACACCAAGATTCTGGTTTTTATGGAGATGTCTATGTACCAGGTACCTTCAGGGAGGCTGCTTGTACCAGAACTGCATGAGTGCTAGAGCTGTTGTTTCTATCATAGAAACTAAAGATCAAATAGGAAGCAAAAACAACCCTCTCCTGTAGAAAAGTAGGTAAATTGAGCAAGGATTGTCTTACTGCTGAGTGAAGGCTGCATGTTGATGGCACTATCTTTTTTACACCCTGCAGGCACAAACAAGATCTTATATGTGTTGATTGTCATCTTATTTTTTGTGACACTAATTGGCATTGTCGTCTTCATCGTATACTACAAGAATAAGGGGAAAAAGCTGACAGGTACGTGATAGCTAATGGTATTCAGGAGTGTGACAGCTCTGGCTCTCTGTGCACTCTGATTTCATGGGTGACCCCCGGGTTAAGAAGCTCAGGAGTTACACTGGAAGTTCTGTGCTATCCCTACATCTGTCCATATGGATATGCTTTACCTAGCACAAAGCCAGGCTTCAAATTGCTTTCCTCTAGGCAGCAGTGATTTCCAATGTATTACACTCAGCCCATGGATTGACCATCCTCTGGGCATACATGACCATGGTTGGAAGGAGGAGGACTGGTGCTGGGGGCTTTCATAGCAGCCTGGCTGCTCTGCAGCACCTGGCACAGCTGATCCCTTGGCTGAAGGGAAGCAGGGACAGATATAAATTCTGTCTTCTTCACCTTACTTTCCCTCCTCCACAAAAACCTTCATCTGGATGGGTTAAAATATGGACAGGTTAAAATAAATTCAAGACAAAGGCCTGATGTGTATTTGAGAGCAAGATGAAGGCAATGTTTTTAGCTGAAGGCCAAAGTTCTGATAAGGTATGGAAGAAATACTAGAAGGAAGTAGAATGAACAGTTAAAGTAGAAAAATAGAAAAATTCTAGCAAAGGCATACTGGAGAACAGTGGGATACCGAGTTTCTTACTAATAGAATGGAAATACCTTTACATTCCTCAACTCAGTGTTAAGGCCTGGGTCTCTTTAGGGAAGGATATACCTCTGTTGTTCTGTTAATTTTTAATGTTTTTCCCCTAAACATAGAAAGCTTTTTCCATCATTTCCTTTCCCAAGTGCTAGCAATTTATGAAAAGTGTTGGGAGCAGTGGAAAGGAAGACAGAATTTGCTTCTTGCAAAGTATGTTTCAGCCTGTGTTTTAGAAATAGGCTGCCTCTGCCACACTAAACATGGGTTGTGCTAAATCTGGAATTTCTGGGATGGGCTGGAGGAAATGGTGACTCTGCTTGCAAACCAAATACTTGCAATGCAGAGCAGGTTAGGGGGAATGCAATTTCTTTGACATTTCTACTGCGCTGCTGCTCTGCAGTGACAGTCCCTCATTGTCTTTGCATGGTGAATCCTGCTCACCCGAGCCTGGGAGAATTGCAGGCTCAGGAAGAAGCCCTTCCTCCTTGGTGTGGGTACTGCTGGTAAATGTGCAGACTCAACATCAGAGCAGCAGAGTCATTGCTGGGAACTGACAGTGGCTGCACAGCTGATCTATCTTCAGCCATGCAAAACCATCATAAGCGTCAAATGTGCATGGGACTTGAGCCCTGCAAAGTCTCCTGAATGTGTATTCAGAAAAAAAGAATTGCTCGCCATGTCAGTTGTTGCCCTAAAGCATGTTGGACTTAAAGCTTTTCTTTGGGAGATACTCCAAAGAAATTTGAATGAATTTCCCCATTAAACATACTCTGATTAAGTAGAATATGCTATATTTGAGCCTGCCATCCTGTGGTTTCAGTGGCTTACCCTCTTCTCTCCAGGCTTCTCACTCCTGTCTGGGAAGGGCCTTTGGGCCATCCATGTGACTTCTCTTGAAATAGACCATTTCTGCTGCGAGCGGGTCGTTGTTGGGCCAGTCATAGCTTGGTGTGACATATGACCAGGAAAGAAACCCCATTTGATGTGGAACACGGTTTAACCGTGGTCTATTTTAGGAGCTTGGAAACATTTGTTCCACAGAAATATATCCTTGTTCCAGTTACAATGAATCCTCAGCTAGACCAATGCTGGGACACTTGAACAGGCAGTAAAAACAGGCTTGCTGGTTTTATTTAATATGATATTGTGGATTGTGAATGACTGTGGGTGTTTAGGTCTGTGGTTAACTTAAGTGCCTGCTATATGTTACAGCTACTCTTTTGTTTTCCCTACAGCAGATCTACAGAACTGGGCTAATGAAGTGTGTAGCCAAATAAAAGGAACAAAGGTAAAGTCAAAGATTGGTAGCATTTTCTCTTTGTTTTGTGTTTTCCTCGTGGCATTCCTGACACTGCTTCTGAAGCAGACTCCACAGTAATCTTTGGCTAGAAAACAAATTTTGAGTTCCTCAAAAAATGCTCGCAGCTTTGGCTTTTTCAGTCTGGTTTTCTGTAAATGTGAGCCATATGCAATCACCATCCACAGATAGCTTCTGAACCTGCTCTCTCATTTCAGCCAGTTTTAACAGAGATAAAAGTCTTGTGATTATTTGAAATTTATGACGAGAAAGTTAAACATGAACCGCTGGTTGCTGAACACCTGAGACTGCTTAGGAGAGAGCCTTTCTAAATCCTAAGAGCAGGAAAAGCTTCAGCTGAGTTTGCCCCTTGTTACATACCAAAGTGCACACATGGAAGAAACCTGGCTTTGGGTCGATGCCAAAAATGCTAGGCATGCAAGGGATTAAACACAGAGCCATCAGCTAAAGAAACTGGCTGTTTGACTCCTTAATTCTAGGGAGGAAGAAGTCCTGCTTGTCCTTTCTGATGTGAAATAAGTAAGAGCTTTTGCTCTGGAAGAACACCAGCCCCATGCTTAAAACACTCTGCTGGGCACTGGTTCAAGTTCTTATGCACAGGCTGCTTAACACCATGGATGTGTCCCACGACCCCTTCTAGGAGCTGTGGTGAGTTTAGTTGTTGAAAGACTCAAATTCCATTGTTGAAAAGAAAAACCAAACATACCAAAAAAACCCCACCTTTCTGAGCAGGCAGTTCCTCTTTTGTCTCATAAGTCTCCATGCAACCTCCTGTCTTGGCAGCTGCTCAGATCCTCTGGGACAGAGGAGTGAATCAACAGCAATTAGTGGCTGGCAGCACTTACACTCTCTTTTCTATCCTGGAAGATCTGAACAGACACTAGAAATTAAAGGTATCAGTTCCCAAGTACCCATCTTTAAAGCACAACTTGTACAAACTGAAAACAATCCCTGAAGTGCTTCCCAACCCTTTTTTTGGAGCTGCTACCAAAAACATAGCTTTACTTTGTAAAGCACTGTGACAACATGATGTCACAGGCCTTTTACATTTGTTGTCCTAACTTTTCAGGTTAATACAACCTTGCTCATGTTTTTTTTCTAGCTTGGCACAGAACTTCTGAATCAACCCAGGTTCTTTCTTCAATCATTGCTGATATTAAAAATTCAGCCCCCAGTAAGGCTCTCACAGGTCAACAGTTCTTCAGATATATGGAGGGGTTTCCAAACCTTTATAAGCATTTAGGTGCGTCTTACTAATGGTCCATAAGGAAGAGCAGAATCCAGCAACTCTTCTAGATTTATTAACTCTTTCTAAGTGCCCTCGAAAAAACTAAGAATGGTTGTTTCACAAGATTAAATGTTGTTGCCCCCCAGACCAGAATCACCAGTCACAGTTTCACAGCAGAATGGAATTACACTTCAAGAATGAAATATACCAGTGCTGCTCAACCTCAGCAGCTCTGCACAGAGGAAGGACCACGATTTGCCTTTTCCTTCTTTATCTAGAAAATAACTTCATGCAGATCTCTTTATTAAAGGCATTTTTACTTTTAATTTCTTTCAGGAACCCCCCAGAGATGCATTTGTTACTGTGAACATCACCAGTGCTGCTGTCCCCCAGGCCTCTGAAGACACATGTCTCCTAGGCCCCTCTGGGTCTCCTGTCCCTGGAAACTCATGCTGCACCACTGGCCACACTCCTTGCAGGAACGAGAGCCCCAGCACAGAGCCCTGTGAGGCAGGAGACTTTCCCATGGTAACTGAGTCTGATGATTACCAATTCCCTCCAGTTCCCACGGAAGATGAATACATGGATAAGGATCTCAATAACACTGATTATTTATCTTTACTGAGTCGGACTGCCAGTAAAACTGTGTCGTCATTTTCAGAACCCTTGGAGGCAGGGGAGAATGACAGCTTGAACCAGTACTTTTCAGGTATTGGGAGCACAGAGGATGTATCAGTCTCTCAAGGCTTTCACACTCCTTCCAGCACAGATGGGGCACACATTGCCACGGACCAACTTCTTCAGAAATCTTGCCAACATGCCCACAGTTGCCTGAAGGAAACGGGCAACAAAGACACAGATCATTTTGCAACAAACTGTGACTCAGAGAAGATCTGTGTGAGGTGTGGCATTTTGTACAGGGAATCTCCCCAAAAGTGTAGCAAACCCTTTGGTGCTGCAGCTGACAGCATCTCCACCTCCCCAGAAACTGGTTCCTGTGCACAGTGCAACTGTGGTTTGAATTTTCTCTCTGCTGGCCAGAGCACTCTAGCAAACGATCTTGGTATGGAAGATGCATCTTCAGATAGTACCAACATGAAGTACCAGAACACAAACAGAAGCACTTCAGGGGCACACAGAAGCACTTCAGGGACAAACAGCAGCACTTCAGACCTCCCTCCAGCATCTGGTAAGCCCATTATGCTTCACCTATACACAGTTGTGTAGAATTATTCTCTTTGCTAGGTCAGTAGTATTCAGAGGATCTGATTTAGGAGGAGAAGAAAATTATGTTTTTTCACTTAATTGCCCTGAAGCTAGTCTGCTAAAAAATCTGAAATAGTAAGACCATTTGGTTTGTATTGAATACTGCGAGAAGAATGAGCCTAGCAAGAGACCATTGTCCCACCCTGATCTAACCAGCAATGCAGAGCCCACATTCTGGCTGTCACTGAAGAGGCCAGGGAGTTCTGTTAGCAGGTGTGTAATTTGGAGAAAACTTAGAAGGAAGACAATATAGGGACCTAGAGGCTGAGTCAAGGAAGGATGCATAACGCTCAGACAGATACTTTCCATTCACCAGCGTGCACATGCATTTTTGCCATTAGATTTAAGTGCAGTTACATTTATACAGTGGTCAGTGGAACTCCAGATGGAGCTGTAAACTGTCAGCTGTGACTGAGTCTAAGAGATTATCTACAATTTTCTGCTTTTAGCTCTTTGTTTTTATTTGCTAGGATATAAGTGTTCACATAAAATAGTTTCATACAGATGCTGTTTTTCCATAAACATGTGCTTTGTCCCCTAAACAACTCTGAAACACTGATGCCAATTTACTAATTGTCTACCAATTTATTAATTGGGTAAATATATCAAAATTGTCAAATGACAAGGGAAAAAAATCACTCAAGCAAAACCAGCAGAAGGGAAGTTATGAGCCTTCTCTAGTTGAAACCTTTCTTCCCCAGGCTTTTTTCAGTATAAAAGTCTGCAATCTGCCTGTCATGTGTTATTAGTTATTTTAGATTACAATCTCATAAAGTCGGATGCTCTATTTTTATTTATGTCAATGCACTGCCAAGCATAATGAGACCTTAGTGTTGAGTAGGATATCCAAGTATTACTGTAATACCCACAGCAGTTGTAAGCTGTTGCCCTTCTTTAAAACCATGTCGTGCCTTAAAATTTCTTACAGAGACATTCTTGTCAGTCTGCCAAAGCCCAAAAACAACACACTTGAAGGCCCTTCCTCTCTCAACATGCATTCCATATGGGAATCTGAAAGCGTGTAGCATTCATCTTCTGAAGAGCAGAAACTTTCTGCTGCTTCAGGTTCCTGAAATCTTGACGCAGTTTCACTGTCTGGTCTATACAAAATGCAGCAGGACTAAAGAGAAAACAGATTTTCTTTTTTGTTATTGTTGGAAGGTGATTCTTGAGGTACAACTAAAAATCAAGTTATATTTGGTACTGCTTTTCTTTCTAAATAGGACACGAAGAGAAAGAGAAAATATTAAGGAACAACAGAGCAAATGGGAAAGCCTGAATATAAGCACCGTGCTAGAAAGTGCCATCTTAGATCTGCAGCATAATTCTTTATACGGGATTTTAATTGTGTCTGTGCCTTCAGATATGTGCATGCTATAGTGCCATCTGGTGAAACCTGAGCACAGATACTGTGTTCCTAGTTTGCCAGTTTTTACGCATGACTGCAGGGAGGCACTGACAGAGCTGTGGGCAGTATCAGAGCATGGGTTAGTTGGTCTGTGGGTATCCTGACGTGCTGGCAGAGTAATTGTTCTGCCCACAGAAGGGCAGTGCCTGGTTGCCTGAGGGTTGGGACAGGGCTTAGCTGTAGGTTCCCCGCTGAAGCACCCCAGCCACGGTGGGGGTGCCCGTGTGGGTGCATCAGCATCTGTCGTTTTGCTAGGCCTTGTGAAATGCTCAGATGGAATAAATGTGCATCTAAAATAACTTTCTGTAAAGCTTCTCAAAGCGACTGAAGCCACCAGGCTTTGCACACAGTTATGCAAAGGAGGGTCAATGAAAAATGGGAAGAAAAAGGCAGTGGGAAATTCCATGAAGTTTTGGTCTTAGTTCACTAACACTCAAAGTGACAACAGAACTGGTAAACTCTGTCCCTCCTGTGAAACAACCCTAGAGGACCAAAGTGAACCTCTGGAGAGGTGCCCCTTCCAGGGGTCACCACTGGAGAGGGAGGTAAGCCTTCAAGCACTTTTTCAAACCCCACAAGCCTGGAGTCAGTCAGAACATGAAGGGTCAGTTCGGGCCCACCTCAAGTCCTGTGCAGGGCTACGGCGTAAAGCATGAGTGCAGGAGGACTTAGCTGACTCATAACTAGGACTGGTTTTGCAGTCTTTCACTTCCAAATCCCAAACCAGCCTGGTTTGGCAGTGACATACAGTTCTTACCACCTAGAGGCCATTAAATGTCTCAGAGAAAATTATTTGCCTGCATTGTCCCAGTTCTTCGTGAACAACCACCACAAAAATTAATCTGTATTTGCAATTAATATCAGGTAGTCTGAAGAGGTCAAAAGACTGAAACACTAGAGAGAACAATGCCTTCATGCTGAAGGTGTCCCTTATATTTTTCAGTTGGAAGCACTATTCTTGGCACAGTCTAGGAAGCTCTTGTGTCCCTTTTCTGTGCTTTTGGGCCTGAAATATCCTTTTGTTTCAGCATGGTATCTTCAGAAAGTATTGGAGGTTTGCCAGCCACATTCAACTAGACATTATAAATGTGTTAATCTGACTTCTTTTTTTCGCCTCCCTACTATCATGTATATTGCTGAAATTTTGATCTCATGCTGAGCACTGGTAACCTTCTTCACAGCACCTTTTGCAAGTGACAGGCAATCTGTTTAAAGACAAACAGTTATTTTTGTACTGACATTATGCTCAAGAGTTTTGTTCATGGCAAACAGCCAAACTGAATGGAACACAGGGGAAAGAACCAGCAGGGAAAAACTCCTGCAGAGAAAACCCTTATGGACACCTCGTGTTAATCAACAGCACTTGGAAAGAAAGCAAAGAGCTAGCAATGCAGTGGTTTAGGTGAAATAAATAAGACTGCCTAAGGGGGGCCTATTAGAGAGACTCTCGAGTTCTGTCCAGCCTCAGCTCTGAGCAGGCACTGACCCTGACTCTGCACAGCCAGAGACCAGTGCCCGGTGCTGGTGTGCAAACATCACCCATGACCGC
Source organism: Acanthornis magna (assembly GCA_036785705.1). Lineage (NCBI taxonomy): Eukaryota > Metazoa > Chordata > Aves > Passeriformes > Acanthizidae > Acanthornis > Acanthornis magna. The sequence goes on from JAWUZG010000025.1 coordinate 13,848,658, forward strand.
TGGAAAAACAGCGTTTATCTGGGCTGGGCCATGCTTACCTGCAAGGAAGATGGGAATGTCTCAAGTGTTGAGGAATGTAATGTAGAAAGGCACAAAATGTCTGAAAGGTGTCAGATCAGTCTCCAAGTAATGATGAAGGGAAGCACAGCAGGGAAAACATTTCTTAGTAAGTGTGTTCACAGGCTGGGAAAGTTTTGTTTACTTGGTTTGTTCAGTTTGTTTTATTTTCAAACTTTAACAAGCTTGTTAGTTTCATGTTGGAAGTTTGTTCTCAGTTATTTTCTTTCTGCTCTGCTCTGGTGGAAGTTTACTAATTCCCAGAGCCTGGCCCTGCCGCCACTTAGGTCAGCAGCCCAGTCCTTGAATAGCAGAAAGATTGAATTTATACTGAAAAATCTCTAACCTCAGGCAGACTGACTGAAACCATAACTCTGTTAAGATATTATGATATAGACTCTTGTCTCTTCACTGGAGTCAGCCTATATCCAGGTAAATCCATGAGGGGGCTAGGTGAGTGCCAGAGTGTACCTACATGGAGGATCCGATTATATAAGGTAATTGTATAAGCTCTGTGTCATTTGGACACTGTGTAACTGTGTGATCTGATGTTAAGTCTTTCAGTATTTATTCAGTAATCCTGCCATCTAGCCCAAATGGTAGGATTGATTGGGGTTTTATTGCCTCTTTGGTAAACAGCGTGATTTCTGGGATTCTAAGAAAAAATAAATCTCATAAACAGAAATAATTAGCATTTCCTCACAAACCGCAGGCAGAGGCAGATTGGACACAGCTTTGTGCATTAGGCAGCACAGGGAACATGAGATCGTCACCCTCTCTTTGGCTTCCCAGATCACAGCTCAGAGGGAAATGTTTCCACCCTCCCAGACAGGCTCCCTGTGTATGACAGACTTTGTCCTGAGGAGACAAAAATGGAAATAATGAAAAGATCCAGTGGAAGGCATTGATTATAAGAGCATCCTCATGTCACGGGGGAAAAATAATGGAACAAGAATAAAGCCATCAGAGCACATTAAGTTCACTGCACTAAGTGTCCACCTTGTGAGGGGAAAATATTAATCATGTGTGTCTTCTTCTCTCCCCACTCCTTCCCTAGGAAATGTGACTGGAAACAGTAACTCCACCTTTATTTCAAGTGGACAAGTAATGAATTTCAAGGGCGACATCATTGTTGTCTACCTTAGCCAAAACTCTCAGGAAGGGGCAACAGCCTCGGGGCTGAGCGAGGAGAACGTGGGCAGCCCTGTGCAGGAGGAGAACCTCAGCCGCTGCGAGACCTTTGCCGGCAATGCCCAGCACTACAAGGAGAAGTGTGCGGAGCTGCAGGGCACCCGCCCGGCCCCGGGGAGTGGGGGGCCACGCTGGCCTGGTGGAGCTCTAGCCCAGGAGCGGGGCCCATCCTGCAGTGAACAAGCCTCCCAGCCCGTGCAGGAGGAGGGGAAGCTGGGACACTTCTCGGAGAAGGTGTTCAATTGAGCGGACATGGTGTCCTTGCTGTGGGCCGGGGCACCAGCAGGCAGCCCCCCAGAGGGCGTGGGGCTGCTGCCGTGCTGCCAAAATCCCAGGTGTCACGACAGACTGGGAGACTGTTGCTGCCCTTGGTGTCTCCTGGAAAATTTTACAGCTGGAAGGACCCTCATGGCACACATGTCAGTGGTGGTGGTGGTGCTCTGGGTGGAAGTGGCTGATGGGGACGGGTGTGAAGCTGGGCCTGGTGCTCCCATTGCAGAAACAGCACCAGGGCTTTCTCCTCTCTCCCACGGGGCAATGGGCTCCCTGCCTGCTCCCCATTCCCTGGCACCTCTCCCCAGCAAGTGGCAAAAGGGAGCTGAGATCCATTGGCCTGGGGACTCTGAGGAGGAGAGCACTGCCGGCCAGGTGCACGGGATGCTCCCAGAGAGGTGATGATGGGGCCAAGGGCCGAACTGATGGGGACCCCTGAGCTCTGCCTCGGGGTTTCCTTTTGGCAACTAAGCTGTACCCATTTTGCTGGGTCTTGGAGGTGGAAGGAAGCCACGATGCTGCTGCCAACCTTTGCCTCCCTGTGGTGATCTGGCAAGTGACATCATCCCTTCCCATCTTTCCCCAAGGAAGCAGACACTCCAATCTCAAACCAACGCCAGAGCCAAGGTCCTGGTCTGCCCCTTATTGACTTGTGGGTATAAATAGGTGTGTGTAATGCTGCCACAAGCGGATGATAACAGGCAAAATACAGCTGATATGCCTTAAAAGCGTATCAGATTAATCTCGAGCAAAGAGCATTTATAGTGACCCTGATTCACCTCTGCCTTATTGCACCTCTCCAGAGGAGTTCAGACCTCTGGAATTGAGAGTGATGAGTGCCTGGTACAGTGCTGCAGGAATAACATCACTGTAGTTTAAGACAAAGAGCTGCTAGCAGGTGGAGAAAGGGCCTGTGAGAACCAGCTGTGGATATTTCCTGAGTTACAGAAGAGGAAGGGATTACCCAAAGATGGAGAATTTGGTGAGGGTCAAACACTCATTCTTTTATCTGCCAAAAAAATTTTGTCATTCCCACTATTTTAATTAGAAAGCAGAGATTTACTTAGGTAGCATGAAGCTATTTCCAGAACTTGGCCTGTCTGAGCTGAAATCAGGGTATAGCCTCTGTCACACTGAGAGTTGATGAGCAATGGGACCAGAGGTTTGGCATTAAAGAATAGTAGTAGTTGTATTTAGAAGGGAATCTTGGCTACTCAGTTGGCTTCGGTTCATGTCCAATATCCTGCAGGCTTCTTCAGCAGCCACTGTGGAGAGGAAGTTGAAGGGAACAGAGTCTCAAGGAACTCCCAAGAGAAAAAGATAACATTTTTAATGATTTCCTGACAAGGGATAATTTTCTAACATTCTCCTGCATATATGAGTGTTGCAAGAATCTGTCTGCAGCTGGAGCCTTCAGGAGGGCAAGTGCTCTGTTTCCTACCAGACAGCAAAGGGATCTTTTTCCTAATGTAGCTTTGGCTTCCCTGATGGAAAAGGTCTCTGGTAGGGAGTGCTTCTCCCCAGGAAGGTTTTAAAGCTGCGGGGTTCACTGCATAGCTGCTCTGGTTGCAGTAGTACTGCTCTGTGGGGAAAGAGCACCTATAAAGCTGACAAGGTGATCACTGTGTCATGATGAGCTTCTCATGCATAAAACAAAAGGATGGACTTAGCCACCTTCACCTCTCAGGAGAATAATTCTGCATTGTTTATATATCTGGGGTGTAAAGTTCAGAGCAAATGTGCAAGATTCACTCTTGGGTGACTGGCAAAAAGGCCAGATGAAGAACCAGTCTCACTTTCACCTCTATGTGGCCTTCAAAAAACTAGATCACCCTAGCCTAGATTCAGCCAGGCAGGTACATTGTCCCATTCAGTGATGGCCCAAGCTACCTTTGCCTCTCTGAAGGTGCGTAACTGAGGCTCTCCTGTCTGTGGTATTATTTTGTCTTTCCCGCTGGATCTTTTACAATCTCTTTCTAGCCTTTTCTGGAGTAGTTCTGTATCTCCTAGGCACTGGTACAGTAGGGACAAGGAAGCAGAACCACCATCACCTCCAGGCAAGGTGGTGCAGATATTTTCCCACTTCATCTTATTTTTTCAGTTGCATTTTTCTGGAAAGCATTCTCCAAGACATCAGTCCTGCTGGAAAGCATCCAACCAGCCCCATTTACAGGGCAGGCAGAGGACTGAATTCTTGTGCCCATCTCTGGGTAAATTACCTGTCTGCAGGTCTGTTGCCTTCTCCTTCTGCAGCTTCTTTCTTCCCTTGGTTTGTATCTGCCACCAGAGAGCAGATTCAAAATCCTGGTTTGAAGGGAGACAATGGAAATTTACTATGTGCCCTCAATGAGGACACATTTTTCACTTGTTGAATTTCAGGTTCCTTCTGAGCAAGGATAGAAACTAGGATCATCAGCAAGCATGAAGAAATTAGTCCCATAGGGGAAACGTGATGCACCAACAGATCCAGTTCTTTTTCTTCCTCCAGAGCCTGCCCCAAAGTGAAAAAAGATTATCATAGCCATTAGCATGCTGCATGTTCCCTGGGTCTATGCCTGACTGCTTAGACATGGATCCCAAAGGGACTTCTTTATCCTCATGATTTCATTTGACATCAGTTAGGAGCTGGGGGTGGTTTTTAGCATCTGTTTGTACAACAGGGATCTGTGCATTGGGCACTAATTTGGAGGCTTCTGGCTGCTATTGTAATACACATAATTAATGATAATAAAAATCTGGAATATCTATTTGAGAAAAGGTGAAGATTTTATTTGAATAAATAGGGAAAATAAAATACATTCTTATATGCCTGTGCCTGTTTAAAAAAAAAAAAAGTAACAAGGAAAAAGAGCAAAATGTGAATATAATTACATTCCTAGTAAGGCTTTGGTAACATTTTTTGTATGTTGAATTGTTTTAACAAGAAGTGCTTCCTTTCCCCACAGTATGTGCTGCAATGCGCGTTCTGCATCTACAGGGAACCAGACAGGAGCTCTCACAGACCTGGTGTGGTAATGCTTTACTGCTGAGAACTAGGCCCTGATTCCAACTCATTCCTGAAGTCTCCTCCTGCACAGCATGCATTTTTACAAGTCTTGTAGTCTGAGGAGTCACATGCATTATCCATGGCAAATATACTAGGTGTTCTTGAAAGTCAGCCACTTCAGACCTGGCAGGACAGGAGTAACTCAGCATATATCCATGGGAAAACAAGGGCACTGGAGCAGCCCTTCCTATCCCCATGGAACACAATATGGCATTAAAGATCAATATAGATAATAACTGCAGCTAATCTGTGTACTTTGCTACGTGTTCACACAAAGACGGGTAATTTTGAGGCTTACAGCATACCTGGGAGTAGCACCACTGAAATGTCATTTCTACTTGTCCATTCAGGCTTCCTCCTTTTTATCATGTTGATAGTATCTGAGCAATTACACTCCTTTGTCTATCATAAAACAGAACCCGGCTGAAAGATGTCTTTGTGTTAATCAGGTATTTAATAGGGCACTCATTTTATCAGATACCTCCATGCAAATTAGGCAGCAATGCCCCCTTAAAAATAATCTACCATGACTGGAGAATTCACTTCTGCAGCACCTTGGCAGACCCCAGCATATACCCCTGTTTCCCAATGCTCTCAGTTTGATAGTGTGGTTGCTTTGTTTTTTGTTCTGCCAGGCATCCAAGTTGGTTGTGGCCTCCAAGATTATTGTGTTGTCTGTGCAGCAAGGGCTGGTCCAGTCTTGCCTTCAGGCCCTCCAGCTGACTTGTCACATTGCTAAACATCTGTTGTGTTGTAAAATGTGATCATTCATGAGCATGCACTTCAGGAAAAAATGCTTTATTACAATTCTCTCTGGCTTTTGAACAAGGCAATGACAGCATAACATTAAGGAACCCTGTTGCGGTAGGTGAGGATGCCAGAGTGTCCAGGTGGATGTATTTTAACACTGCTCTTTTATTTCTTCTTCTTCTGGCTAGTTGGCTTATGTTTTCTTTGTTTTGGCTGAGGATTACCACAGCTCTTCTGGTTCATTTCTTAGCCTCCCTGACCACTTGGTCAATCCTTGGATGTTGCACCAGTTTTTACTTGCATCGAAGTTGACAGGTCTGTTCCATCATGTTTCTATTGGTGGTCTCACATTTCTATACAGTATATGCAGAGGGTCATACATGAAATTACTCCTGATTGCAGCCTCTCAGGAAACTGTTAGAAAGGTTTCCAAGGAGAGCAAAGGAGCTCAGGAGTGTTTGGGACCACCTGTACAAGTGGGACATACACAAGTCAATGGGACTTGGCAGAATGCTTCCAAGGCTGCTGGGAGGGCTTACCAACATCATCGCAGAGGCACACTTCAACATCTTGGACAGGCCATGGAGTTCAGGGGAAGTCCCAGCAGACTAGAAAAGGGCAAATATTACACCCATCTACAAAAAGGGAAAAAAGGAGATTTGGGAAATTACAGATGAGTCAACCTCACTTGAGTACCTTGAAAAATTATGGAGTGGGCCCTCCTGGAAGCTATTTCTGGGCATGAAGAAGAAGAAGGCAACTGGGAGAAGCCAACACATACCTCAGCTAACTCAGCCCTCTCCCACTGTCACCAGTTTGTTATTTGCTTCATCATTGATTCCACAGAGACGGGAGGATGACCTTCCTCATGAAGATCAAGGCAAAGAAGGCGTAAAGAAAAATCTTCAGGTCTCCGTCTGTCATTTGTAACTAACTGGCCAACCCCACTCAACAGTGGACCTACCTTTTCCCTGTCTTTCTGCTTGTTAACACACAGTACAGGATGTTAGTACTTTCTTGCTATTCTTGACATCTTTCACCAGCTCAGACTATGGCTGGTCTTTACCCTTTCCCTCTGCATCTCTGCATGCCTGAGCAGTATTTCTATATCCTGCTTTGGAAGCCTGTTCCCTTTTCCGTCACTCTTATGTTCCTTTTTTTACATCTGAGTTCTTTCAGTATCTCACTGTTTAACTAGACTGGTTTCTTGCTGTGCCTGCTCCTTTTCCTGCTTAGGTGGATGGACTGCCTTGTACTTGGAGAATGCTGTCTCTGAAAGTCTTGCAATGCTCCTGAACATCTTTGGCTTTCAGGGCAGACTTCTGAGATACCTCCTAACAGCTCCCTGAGCAAGATGAAATCTGCTCTTATGAAGGTCTGGGGCTTTATTCTGCTACTCACCTTCTTCACACTCCTTAGGATAATCTCACCAGTGCAGCCAAGGCTGCCAGTGCCAGTCTTCAATCGTTTGAAGATTTTGTCTGTTTCCCTATCAGGTCCTCCTGAGCAGACACCTACAACAAGCACTCCCTTGGTGTGGTGACTCCTCCAATTTTGACCCGAAGGAACCCAGCTGATCTGTCTTCTTGCCCATGTCCTCAAATCACTCTTTTGCGTAGAGTATAATCCCTCCTCCTCTTCCACCTTTTCTGTCTTCTCTTAACAGCTTGGAAGCTGTTGCTTTTTTTCCTACTAGAGCTATTTCCTCAGCTGTTTTCTAAAATGATAGAAAAAAACTAACATTTCACCAAGTTCCCCACTGTTGTGCAAGAAGGGGAGGGTGAGAGGCAAGGGCTGGAGCTGGTGCGAGGAGCAGAGGCTGAAAGAGCTGTGCTCCCTCTTCCCACTGCCCCGTAGAGACTTGGGGAGAAGACAGCAACTTGCTGCTGCTGGAAGTGGCAGCATGGCCAGCAGCATCATGGAGGCTCTGTCATTCCCAGTGTCCAGTACCAGGTGTTATCCAATGAGACCTCAGTCTCCTCTCTCCTGCAGGGAAAGAAGCAGCTGGCAACTGATCCAGCCTTTCCATCAGATGAAATCAGGCCTGTGTGTATCTCTCTCTCAAAAAAATAAACAAACCAGTGAATACAAAATGAGCTGAAATTGGCCATAGGCAGCATATGAGGACAAACCATTTCAAATGCAGAATCCACTGCATCACTAGTCTGTTCCTATTGATCATCACTGGATTTTAAAGAAAGACTATTTATACAAAGTCTCAATTATTTTAAGCACCTTAAATGAGTATTTAGAATGTGTTTTTCAGCAGACAGGCCTGTCATTACTGTTCTCAATTACATAGCCTTTATGAAGCAGCTTGCTTTCTTTATTCTCTCTGGTTTTGTCCAGTTCTAACATTCATTTATCTCCTTTTTAGTGTTGTAGGCACCACTAAAGCACAAAAGTTCTTTCTCCCAGTGGGAAATACAAAACAGTTTCCCCAAGGACATTTGCCTTTTGCATCATTTAAGTTGCTCGTTGCGTTTTTTTGCAAGCTTAACTGGTCATAAATGAACTAGACAACAGATGGTAGAGCTCATGCTGTAACACAGAAAATTTTTATTTAACAGGGGTTTCCACTTAAAAATGCAGCTGCCCACTGGTGCACGGCCAATTTTTTTTCTGAAAACACCCTTTGAATATAGTGGAGAATGAGATGGATGCAAGTAGTGCTAATTGTCTCAGCAGCCTGCTCATAAATGTTTCCTGCAACCACTGCTCTTTTCATCCTCACCCCATGGATCCAACCTGTCTGCTGGATGGGCAGCACTTCAGGGGTATGTTAGAAAGCTGTCCAGTTCATTGTCTTCACTTACACAAAACAACCATTGCAAGGGTTTTGTCCCCTTTGTCTGAAGGGATGCTCTAAGTATGACAGAGACATAAAAAATAAATCCACTTCAATGCTTGGGTTTTTTTCAGTCAGACTGGCCTACTGTATTTAAATGTTGATACACTTTGAGTCTGTTCTCTTCAAAGTCATGTTCTTTGTCAGGTCCCATTTGGGTCCACCGCACCACACTTTTATCGGTTCTGTAGTAAGTGCTGCAGCTAGTGCTTTGTTGATGAAAAGCACTAGAAATCAGTTTAGTATTTTTTGTTCTTCCTTAGGAGATGATGGAAAACCACACTCAAGAATTCTGTCCCATTAATAATTTTTAAAAGGCTTGTAAGGCTTGTTTCCTTTTGGATCTTCATGTTTTGGTTACTTTGACAGTAAGCACTCTTCCATGCCAGCATTTTGTTCCCTCACACGGTAATTGTGTAGTGCTGAGGATGGCTGAGGGGCAGGATTGCTCTAAATTAAAGATGGACTCTATTTCTAAATCAAATCTCTCACATGGTTTCCTTACTGGATGAATGGACACAGAAAGCTTTGCCCTGCTTTATTGTGACCAGAATATGCCTGCTGCAGGGACTGCAGAGCTGCTGACATGATTCCCTTGGAGTTCATGTAGATACACTAAACAAAGCCAATCATAGCCACAACTTCTTTATCTTGCATGTGAATAACAGCAGCTGACCATGTTTCAAAGAGCAAAGACATGCCTGGGTTTGGGTGTTTTATGGTTTTTTGGTTTGTTTCCCCCCCCCCCCCCTAGTTTTCTTTCCCTATCCTAAGCTTGTCATTCCTTTTTCGGTGTAAATACAAAGGTCATGGTTCTCCGTGTGGTGGGTGACTCATTCTCATGTTTGAGCAGTGTGATCAGAATGGAAACTTAGAAGTCCCGGTGAGTTGGGTGTGTGTTCCGTGCGGCCGGCGGGCACCAAGAACGCCTTTGTGGCTGCCGGCTCTCCCCAACACTCTGCACGCGAGATCGGAGGAGATGCTTTTAACCTGGCAGCGCTGCACGGAGGAATAAGGAGATCGCTTTCTGCTGCCGGGTGGGTGCATGTGGCACCTTCAGCAGCCGTGTGTGAGGCTCGGACTGCGCCCAGCGCTGCGGGCAGGGCCGGGCCCAGCCCGGCGGTCCCGCGGCAGCTGCGCCGGGCCCGTCCCGCCGTGTCCCGCGGGGCCGCGCGGGGGCGCCGCAGGGCAGCCGTGCCCTCAGCAGCCCGCGGCGGCCGGAGCGGGGCCGAGGGCGAGGCGCGGTTCGCGGCCAGCCTCTCTTCAAAGGCTGCTCTTTCCCCCGGGCACGCCTTCTCCCAGCAGCGAGGAAGGAGGGCTTGCTTGCTGTCCGGCCAGCGGAGCGCGGCGCAGCCAGATGTCCCCGGCCCACAGCCCTCAGCTCCTGGCACGCCATCCCTGCCCCCGGTGCCCTCAGCAGTCCTCACTGCCGGGCAGCGCCTTGCCTGCGAGCTGCGTGAAACCGCGGAGCCACAGGGCCAGAGGGGTCCTGAAGAGCCAGCCTGAAAGGAGACACGGCTGCGCATAAAATACCATAGCATGCCCTTTAAAGTCATAGAACCAGTGAACAGCTTGGGCTGGACGGGACCTTAAAGGTCATCTAGTTTCAACCCCCCTGCCATGGACAGGGACACCTTCCACTAGACCAGGTTGCTCAGAGCCTCATCCAGCCCGGCCTGGAACATTTCCAGAGATTGGGCATCTACAACTTCTCCAAGAAACCTGTTCCAGTGCCTCACCACCCTCACAGGGAAGAAATTTCTTCCTGGTATATCTAACCTAAACCTACTCTCCATTTGAATCCATTCTCCCTTGTCCTGTCACTACATGCTCTTGTAAAAAGTCCCTCTCCAACTTACTTGCAGGCTCCCTTAGGTACAGCCTAAGGCCACAGCTGGGTCACCCTGAAGCCTTCTCTTCTCCATCCTGAATAACCACAACTCTCAGCCTTTCCTCATAGGAAAGGTGCTCCAGACCTCTGGTCATCTTGGTGGCCTTCTCTGGACTCGCTCCAACAGGTAAATGTCCTTCCCCGCTGCTGGGGACCCCAGAGGTGGATGCCCCACTCCAGGGGGGTCTCACCAGGGTGGCATAAAGGGACAGAACCATCTCCCTTGACCTGCTGGCCACACTGCTTTTGAAGATGGAAACACTGCAGCATCCTGTGGCAGCATAGTCCTATGTGTCACTTCCTCTATGGCTAAATAATTCTTCCCACTGTCTAAATTAGGTCATTGCTGCCATGGCTCAAGCCAGTATTCTTGTTTTCAGGCCACTATATAGACACAGAATAAATTATTCCTGTGCTCTTCAAATACATATTTAGCCTGTGTCACCCATTGACCTATCCTTAAGTGAAATGTATAACATTGTGCCCAAAGCCCATGAGATTGCTGTCACGGGGCTTAACAAAGGTCTATAAATAGGGTGACCGGGATTCTTCAAGGAAATGTAAATATGGACACAAAATGGAAAATGTATCTAAATCCCTGAAGCTGCTTTGAAATCCTTAGCCAACGAGGATAAACAGCCGCAACAAATAACGTAACTGAAATCTGAATGGGAGGAATAATAACTTATGAACAGATGCTGATGGTCTTAAAATGAGATCTTATCAGCTGACAAAGTCAGTGGGACCTTGCGCTCCATGCACACAATGCGCATAATTATGTATTTTACCAAATGGATAAATTCAGGACCTCAGTGAGCTGGGCTGCAGCCAGCACTGTGTGCCACTCACTAACGTGCTTTACAAGAACAGACATTCAATTAGTAGAAAACAAAATCTAAAGAGGAAATTATTGGTTTTATTGGTCCTGTGCCAGCTAGAAATTAAACCTTTGAAGTCAAAGGCTGTTTTGTACTAGAATTAAAGCTTTCTTATCTGACTCTTGTACTGGGACAAGAGTTGCCTCCATTTGAAATCCTTTCCTAGAAGTCTTCTCATTTCTGAGCTGTCTTTGAGAGTAGAAATTCTGGGGAAAAAAAATCCTTTTCTTAATAGAGAAAAAGATCCCTTTAAATTTACTGTATTGAAAATTACTATATGGAAGCATTTTTTTGCCTGCTGAGTCTAACCTGGACATATTTTCCTGAAGTAAGAACTGCATTCTGCTTAATAAACTCAACACAAAGGCAATTATTCCTTTATAACTACTATAACCTCTGCACTTTTGAGTCTGAATGATGACACTTAAGGTTTTAAAGATGGAATACATTTGTGTGGGTTTTTTCCCATTGCTGTTTCTATAAAATATGATGTATGGCTAAAATCTAGCTTACATGTGAAGAGCATACATAAAACCTAAAAAGGAAAGCATTAATATAACTCTGTAAATTTATGAGCAAGGACTACATATTGCAGCCAAAAAAAAACCAAAAGCCAAACAAAAAGCATGGAAATATAACACAGCTACATACATGTAAAAAGTTACATTTTTAAAGCAAATATTGGCAACCTAGTAATATCCTGATAGTCTTTCATTGCACTAGTAGCTATCACACACAGTTTTAAAAATAGCAGAATATTTGGGTACAGAATCAAACTTTATTGAAAACAACACAAACAAAATTGTGTTTGCCTGTAATAGTTTTTAACAAAGCTGAGGCATTAGAGAGTTGGTTAAAGAGTGAATGTTGTATTGCAATGCTGATAAATAATATTACTAGCATACAGTAAATACATGGTACTGAACTCTAAAGAAAAAGCATTAATTCTGAAAGATTTTTTTCTCTGTTTTCCCCAAAGTTGCACACACACAGATCCAAAGACAAAGGTGCCAGAAGGATTTTCTTGCCGAAAACGTTTTTCCACTACCTAACTCACCCAAGGTGAAACATTTGGTATCTCATGGGAGGTTGGTGAGCCTCAGAATCTTAGTGGCCATGGAGGAGTCTGGTTGGTTTCTTTGTGTTGAAACCAATCTCCATAATCCACTTCTATAAAAAGCAGGTCCCATCACACAAAGCCCAGGCTGCTCTTCTGCCTCTGTAGACTAAAGCAGGGCTTAATGTCCTGGATATCAGGGAATGCCCAAAGGTGGGTAGTGTTCAAACCACTCTGTATGGCACTATAAAGAAAAGAGCCTAATCTTGGGGTTATAGCCTGGCTTCACCCTGTCCTTGAGAGAGAGCTCGTGCAACCCTCATCCCAGGAGAGTACTACTTTGTTCACTCAGCTTTGAGTAGACTTAGGTCTTCTTCTGCCTGTCCCCATTCTAGTTTCCAAGTCAGCTGTGAAAGTCTTGGCTTCTTTTCACAAAAATTCTTGCAATAGGCTTCAGGGGCTACAAATTAAGTAGTCATGGCTCTGCTACAGAGAAAAGAATCAATGTCAGTTTTCAGATTAACAGTGAGAAAGATATGTCTGCAAAGAGCAACACTTGAAGGGTCTCTTTTCCCTCGTGAAAGAGATGTCTGATTAGAGCAGCTTATCCCCTCCTAAGGCTGTCAAAGTAAAAAAGATGCTGTGTGCCATGCAGGCTCCTTGATTCTGCAAGCAGCCCAAATATGACTTTCCCATGGGAATCATTAGGTGTTCTGCACTTAGAAGCACTGCTTTTGTGATTGGCCCACACATAAATAATGGCACATGTAGAGAGAAATACTCTTGAAAGGCCTCACAAAATTGAAGCCTGTATTTTATTTTCTGAGTAGAAGTCATGTTTCCTCAGTTGACATTTTTGCTCCTCCCCCAGGCACCTGCTTTGCTAACAGCCCTTCCCACAGCAGGAAACCTGCTCTTGCCAGTCCTCCGCGGCTGCCTCAGTGCCTGCAACTGTAACATGGCAATTTGGTGATGGTGAGGCAATCACCTCCAGCAGTTTTACAGGGAAAAAAGCTCTAAAGATGGGTTTGACTTGTCAAAAGGGCACTTCTTCACAGGTAAAAAGCTGTTTGACTTCTGAGAAGTTTCTGTCTGACTTAAAAGTGCTTCTCTTTTTTCTGTTGAACACATAGTGATGCTCACTGCTTAACATATACACACCCCGTGTAGCATACAGTGATGCACCATATTCTGGTGGATCACGTCCCCCAAAGCAACGATTTGCTCCTCTATGCCAATCTGTGGTGTTGTGACCCCATTCCTCTACTCGTCTTCCCATTTCAAACACCCCCCCAGCTAACAGTGTCTGAACAGCAGACTGCAGAGGTGAGCTTGCAACACCACGGTTGAAAGGTCCTGGACCTACGTTGCCTGCTGTGTGGAAAAAGTTTGCAATTTTTCTAAAGTTTCAGACAAGGTCACTGTGTTTTCAGAAGGTCTCGTTGCTTAGTCCCATTTGCATTTACACGGAAAGAGATAAATTCTCTATCAGTTAATTTAGGTGAACTCTTAGGGCTCTGGTTACCCACACAACTTGCAATCCTGCTTGAATCTGATTATGTTTCTGACATTCACATTTCCTCTGTAGATTAAGGTTTTGTAGCTCTGACCTATATTTGCTGAGCCAGCAGCTGCAGCTCTGTTTCATCACATACTTATTACTACCTCTCTGTCGCTGGCTTTCAGTCCCATAATGAAGTGGAGTGGAGCGTGTGCCCCAGCTCCCAGCTGCCAGACCTCATACATCTTGCTACATGGCCATTTTCATTCAGGTTTCTTTCAGGCTGAGGTTTCAGCCAGTGATGGGGGCTGACCAGAGAGCCAGCACATGGTCCTTTAAGTGTCTGCAGTCCAGGTACACAATAGGAGAGGGTATCCAGGCAGTAACCTCCTCAACTGCTTTCACGGCAATTTCCGGGGATTTAAAATGCACGGACTGTGTAAAAGTGTTTCCTTTTCAATGTTGTGCACTTCCCATCTTCTAATTTGTAGAACATCTCCTCTTTTTTTTTTTTTTTTTTTTTACAAAGAAAGGGAAGGAGAAGCTCTTTATATCTCCAGATCATTTCTCATTCCCCATGCTTGCTCTCAGGCCCCCTCCTAGTTTTCTGCTTCCTTAAGAATACTCTCACTCCTTCAGATCACTCTTTAATTGGAAAGGATCCTTACTTGCAACTCTTTATGAAATTCCTCCAAACCCTTGTGACACCTTTTCTGAAATCTTTTGACCAGTGAATACACAATATTATACCTCAGTCTGCCCAGTGCTGTCATTTGAAATAGTCTTAAAATACTTTCTTTCGTTTTTTTTTTTTTTTTTAACTTGAAGCCCATTCTTTAAGCCTTCTCATATCTTGTCAGCATTTTTGATTGCATGTGAAGCAATGACTTTCACTGAGCTATGCATTGCCACCTGGGCTGCTTTATGAAATTGAGGTAGTTAGTTTAGAGCCCTTAAGGTGCTTGAAAATGCTCTCACTACTCCTCCCACGTGTATTACTTTACAATTATTGAGACTGAATCTCATTTCTGTTCATCTAACCAGTTTTCATCTCTGAAGATACATAGCAAAGAATTCCAAGAGGGCAATCTGCTGGAAAAAATACAAACTTATGTTAGTTACCATCTAGCCTGTTTAATGAGGGAAACATCCTAAGGGAAGCAAAACTCTGAGCAGACTTCCCTCAAGCAGCCTGCTGAGGTGAAAAGGTGGGGACTTTCTGGTTTAGACACTCGGATTTCATATGTAAACACTATTATAAGGCAGCGCCCTTTGTGGTCTGGAATACAGTGTTGCCAGGATTAGTGAATGATGCTTTTCATTTGCAGAACTGGAGCTGGTTGGCTATTGTAACACCCTGATCTTGGAGGTATTTTTAATGAAATGCATCAGATGGAGCAGTGGTGCTGGCTTCTGTCTGTAAATGTCTATAGTTTTGAGTCAAATACGAAATAAAGGCTTTGTCCTAGCTATGTAAGGAAAATTTCTGTGCAGGAATAATCCTGGTGAAGGATATTCAGACAGCACATGTATCCAGCTTTTCAGCCAGGCCTTTATTAAGGATTTATTAACACAGCTTTTTCTGCAAGCCAAGAAAAAAAAAATCAGACAGACTTTTTGGGCACAAACATGTCTTTCTGGCAGTCTTGGATGGTTCCCTTTCAAATCTGGGAACACCCACTCCTCCCTAGTGTCTGGAGCAAGGAGGTCACTGGGGTGTTTCAGTGCACTTTAATGACTTTCTATGGGGAAGACAAACGAGCCTGACAGCTGCTCACCTTCCAACAGATTAACTAATTATTCTGAAAAACACTAAAATGATCAGTTAACGAGAATTGTGTATCATTTTCTGATCTGTTTTGTGGGACTACAGTACATTACATCACCAATGCATGGTGTCAGTTGTGCTGTTAAAGTGTTGATATTTAGGATGTAAGTCTGTTCAGGCTCATAGTGATTCTGCTCACCACAATCTTTTCAGCTTGTATATCCCCCCCTTAGTTAGAAATCTGTAGAGGACAACTAATACTTCTCAACACCTTCCTTGTTTTTGAGGGGGAGGGGCTTGGGGAGGGTAAGGTGGTGGGGACGGGATGACTTACCGTGAAAATAGCTCCAATACAAATAGTGGACAACCCTTTTGAGCATCCCAAGTGTTTTGGTGCTCTCTGGCCAGTAATCCTGCTACAGGCATATCTAAAGGGGTAACGTACCCAGATGTTTACACAGCCTAATGCCAGGGTGTTGTCCTGCCGTGGCCACCTTTGCCATTCACAGCACCACGGTGCTGTTGTACCCTCTGAACCTGCCTCTGCTTTACAGAAAAGCTATTTTAGAGCCTGCCAAATTCAGTAGTGTTGATCTATTTCTTATCCCTCTCTCTGTAATAACTAGTTGCCGTAGTTACCTCATGTATCTAAGGCAACCAGATGTTACAGACGGAGGCACTGAAATAGCATCAACAAGTACAAAAACTAAGTGTTTTAACTTCTTTGCCTGAGTTCAGCCACTTACAGCTCCTTCCCTCTTGGCTCTGTAATTCGGCACCTCCTCTGATCAAACCTGCCGGCTTGTTCCCACCTTTCTACCGCAGCTGTTTGGAGCTGTTGACTCCCAGTGTCTGAGATGGAAGAGAGTGATTCTCCATTCCCCTTCCCCTGGGGCTGATGGCCATTGGATTGCTTGACTTTCTTATCAAGGACATATTTCTGGGCTCACAACAAATTGAGAATGCAGCAGCGGGGAGCAAGAGGTGCTTATAGTTAGTGCAGAGCTGGAAGCAATGACCTGATTTTTTTCAGTTTGGAAAAAATCTACTCACAGAATGAGGGGGATTTATCTCATTATCTTTTTTTTTTGGAGTAAGAAAATACTTGCAAGTCAGTCAGGTGGTTTCTGGTTTCTAAGTACTGCCCCATGGAGAACAAGTGACTTCTAAGACATCAACAGTGGTGCTGTTTTCAGGACCAAGTTGGTCAAACTCAAAATACTAGGTGGCTGATCCCTGTTCCCACCTTACTAAGGAGCTCGCTGAGCCAGCAAAGAGAAAAGTAAATTGTTTCTTACATGTCATTATTTTCCTTTTAAAAGTTGCAGCTGCTCCAAGTTGCCCAAAGAGTTGGATGTCTGAAATGAATCTCCCTGCAGGTGCAGTACAGCGCATGGGGAATTGGAAATACAGCCTTGAAAATGCAGGAAGCACAAGATGCTGCAAGAAATAAGAATGACAATGCATGCACATGTTGAAAATCACTGTTCTAGGATAACTGTTCTATATGAGTAATATTTACAAGCTGTAAGCTAGTCCCAAAGGGAATTGATTTCCTGAGTGTTATGGTTGTGCGCAAGTTACGAAACTTTTAAAGATCCATGAGCAGGAATGGTTATTTCTGCCCTCCATGCTCTTCCAAAAAGGCCATGAGAGAGATGGACAGGGACCTGCATGCCAGGCCAGGTAGGAGAGGAAGGAATATGCACTTTGCCACACGATGGCTGGGAACTGTGTCACCAGACTGCAGTCAGAGGTGTTCCCAGAAACTCTTTTTGGAGCATATCCTAAAGAATTTTTCTCCAGCTGCAGTGCTGTATGAGTAGCTTTGCTTCTGCTCCCAAGCTGCATGCACAGGCAGAGCTGCTGCTTAGCTGGTGACAGGCATGCCTGGACAAAGGGCACCTGGAGGAAGAGGATGGCTCTGTGCCACACAGGTACCCCAGAAAAGAGAGAGTCTCCCTTGAAGACTGGAAGATGGGGTAGGCTGGGTGAGGCTCATTTAGTTCTGAGCTTTGACAGCTTATGGTGTGTCTCAACTAGTTTTGTTTTAAACACAAAAATGAAAAACAATCCAGGCTGGAAAAGTTTTGAGGTTTCTTTCAAAATAAATTGCAATGGAAAAGGAAGGGTTAAGCAGGTGGATAACTACTAAGCCAACCAGGGACGTATTACAAGGAAAAATAAAATTAATTCAGTAAGGTGCTGCCTTTATTCCGTCATGGGTTTCATCTTACAGCTGTTGTCTTTTCACTCCCTCATTTTTTCAAAAGCTCCAATTTCCATGTGAGAGCCCAGGGAGGGCTCCTAAGCAATTAATCTCACATGGTAAAAGCACCTTCCTCTCAAGGTTGTAAAAGCAGAAATTAGACATAACACCCTTCTAAGGCACCTTTCTCAGGATGGAAGGAAGCAGGTGTTTAGTGTTACATTAATTTTAAACCCATAATTAGTGTAACCTGAGTCCTGGACCTCATCAAATTTAATTCATTGTATTCCTGTAAACGAGACTCCCCTGCTGATTTTATGTGAATGCAGCAGGCCAGGTCTTCAGCTACCCAAGCCTTACCTTAGGATGTTTGGAATGCAGGAAACGAGGAGTCAGGGAGCTGCCATAGGGGTTTCTATATGGCCTCTGCAACTCAGGTGGGGCTGACACAGCCTGTGCTGCAGCTGCTCCTTGGCCATGAAAGGGATGTTGGTGTCCCGCAGGTCATTGGTATAAGAGGGAGCTGCCTTTGGCTCCTCTCATTGCTCAATGCCCTAAGATCATCAGAAGTTGCTTACTGAGGTTTTTGAAGCATTTCCTCTTTGTTCTCAATCCATTGGATCCCCTTTGGAATGCCTAAGTTTGATGGAGGATTTTTCATTTCCCACTCTATCATGTGCAGCTGTGCTGGTGGGGCTGCTCCTGCTGGAAGGGGAGCTACAGCTGTTGGCAGGAAGGAGACATTGCAAGCACCTTTTATTTTACCTGGTTTGGAGAAATAAAACATCAGGAGGAGCACTGAATGAAGCAACTTGGACTACTATCACAAAAGGCAAAAGGGATTGCTTTTGTTTGCCCTCTTGGAAGCAAATTGATCTCACTGGAAAGTACTTAATGTTGGAAGATATGAAGCACCCTGGCGTGAGGCAGGGAAAGGGATGCAACCAAGCCATACCTTGACTAGCTGCTGATAACCACAGAGCTTTTGAAGTAACTGTTATTAAGCAAAGAGTGTTTTGCACCTTATGTGTGTGTTTCCTCTGTGGAAAGCTGGGAGGAATTACAAGGGGTGCTGTGGAGGAGTGGTACCCGCCCAGGAACTGTTTGTGGTGTTGTGGCTCTGGCACTGTGGTACAAGCTCACAGCCTGCTTGTGAAGCCAGTCAGTGTGGGTCAAGCCTGCCTCTGGCTTTGCTAAGTTGTGGCTAAATATGAGCTACCTGATTTAACCCTTGCTTTGTAGAGCTGCTGCTTCACAGAAAATATCTGGGACAGGAGCAGAACTAGAGGAGAATGAGAGGACATGAGGGGGGACAAGAATTTCTGTGTTTCAGGCAGGATTTTAATTCAGCTGAGTACTCAATTGACCAGAAAGAGATAGAAATGCCATTGTGGCAAAACTGCTTCAGAGCTCACCCTGCTTCCGGGAGAAAGTCGTAAGGTCAAAGTGAGGGGAAATGAAGGCCTGGAGGAGTGTTGTGGAGGGAGATCACAGCGCTGGAATCTGCTGGGTCATTTACAGTCTGACACAGCATAGAAAGTGTGAAGTGCCATGACTTATTGGGTATTTACTGAGCTTGGTAGCTTATCTGTTAGACCTGTGTGAGCAATTAGCGCTGATTAGCAGTTCCCTCTGCTGGCTGAGCTAATGAAGTTATCCCTTCATTTCTCCAGGCATGCTCCTGATGCTGTTAGGGTGCAGTTACATTGAGCAGCGTGGCATCTCCACTCATGAATTAAAAACATAAGGCAGTACCACAAGGGAACTATGCAACAAATAAAAGTGTGATTGACTCTACTGCCATCACACTCTTCAATGGTAATAAAAAGAGCAGAGCAGCCACAGACACTTTTTCTAGGAGTGATTCTGAGAAGCATTTCCCTCAGAGCCATTGCTGATGTTACTTGGCATTGGGTTGGTTGCTGCATTATTTTGCAGAGTGTTTTTGCTGTGTGTATGTGTGGTACATGCTGTGTGTTACAGGGCTTTGAGCAAGGACGTAAGTCTACTCATTATTTAGGTTTTGTAAAAATATTGGTTTTGATATTCCATTTTGAAGCAGATAAAAATACTCTTGTTTTTCTTCAAGGAACAATGAAGTGGAGCAGTAATTTGACTTCTACATCTCTTAGACGAAATGGAGATGTGGTGACTTACTACATCATTAACGGGTTATGATTTAACTGGTACAGACCTCTGAAGGTTTATGTCACCCTGAAATAAGAAATGAAATCAGGTTCTCAGCATCTAAGCCCTGTTCCCTTCTGTCCAAATGACTCTTTCTGATGTGGTTCCTCAGGGCAGGAGAGCTCATGGCAAAACCACTGTCTGCTCACAGACTTAAACAACATCAGCTGCAGTCACAGCTCAGTGATCCTATGAAAACAATTTTACAGACAGATGTGCTTTTGTTACCTTCCGTGTATTTAATATTTTCTTTTCCCCTTTTTTTCCCCTAAACGTGGCCTGTGAATGAGAGGTCTCACCTTCTCTTTACATTTTTGTCATTAATTTTCCAGGTGCTTTTAGACACCTCTGCCCACTTCTCCTCTCTGTGGAGGGGGGTTAATGTTAACTCACCTCTTGCTAAGTGCTTTACAAATAAACATAAGGCTATGAAACTGTTAAGTAGCTGTTTTCACTTCCAAGGTACTTGGCCCAAGCCCAGTGTCTTAGGCAGCTGAAGGCTTTCCATGAGAATATTCCCGTGGGTGTCTGTGAAGAGCCCACCTCCCCTTGCCACCAACCCTCACCATCCAGTAAGGAGACAGGCCTGAGGCAAAAGGATTGCCTTCCTCCTGTCAGAGAAATCCTGCTTCACTCTGGCCTGGTCTGTAAGCTGAAATATGTGCTTCCCGTGCCATGGCTCGAGCTCCTCAGGAAAACTTCAGCTACATCCAAATTAATAACTGAACGCAAGCATCCCAGGCTAAGACCAGGCTTACTGTGGGAACGACTGGATGCTGGCAGGGAGATTGGCTGCCGTGGGAGGTGAGGACGGCCAAGCTAAACAACCGCCGTCTGGTCCCATGTCCTCCTCCCTCCTCCTCCTCCTCCTCCTCCTTGTGAGCAGCAGCCCTTCCACTGCTCACCATGAGGCCGGGATTGGGGTGTGCTGATCATCAGCCTTGCTAGCCAAGAGATGAGGGACCCCATTCCATATCTGGCTCTGCCAGGACTTTGGGATCCAATGTGCCCCGGAGACACGGGATAGTCAAGTGCACCTGGCTGCATGTACTATAAATCACTTTCACTTTCTTACTTGAGCCGTGGGAATTTGCATACAAAAAGCTTCATTAGCCCCCATCAAAGGATATTTAGATTGCTGGTGTTAAATAACCTGAAGCAGACAGCTGAGTTCTTAGTAGAACGTGTTTCCCACTTAAAAGTGAAACGGTGCCGTAGGAATGTTTTCCTAACCTGTTAATAACAGTTGTACTGCTTTGCTTGCTGGGTCTTCACCACAATGTTAAAATTGAATTTCTGTAATGACAGGAAGTTGAATTTCAGGAAAGGTAAACTTTCATGCTATTTTTTTCAGTTTTAAATATTTTTACATAAGGTGTTGAGCATTATTTATATATACATTATTTCACCATTACCAAACAAAATTAATTCAGTTTATGCTACTAATAATATTAAGCAACTAGACAGTAATGGCAACAGGGCTTCAAAGAGAAGCACTTCTCTGCAAGGCTTCATCCCCTTTCTGGTTCGAGCTATCAGCTCTTCTGAGGTAAAGACTAAGTCATAGCTAATGACCTTAAGCTAACTCCTGATTTAGGAGTTAGCTTTTTTTTAAACTGAATTTACTGAAGCTCAGTCAAGATTTAACTCAGCCTTTGCTTTATATGTTGGGTTGTTTGAACCACAAATCTGTAACCCTCCTGGTTTAATGGGCTAGGAGGCTTCATTGTAGGTGAGAAAAGCACCCAAATGGAGCAGGCACAGGTACAAATATATTCTTGACATGTATTTCCTCTCTGGCATGTACCTGTGCTTTACCTGTGTCAGTCAGAGGGGAAATTCAGAAGTCCTTGTGTGAAACCTCAGAAGTATTGGTATGCAAATAGAGAAGTGTGACTAAGTAGTCTCCCTGCTCTTACTCTTTTACATGAAAAGTGCCAATATTCACAGTGCAAATGTGGCATGCTGTGTATGTCCTATCAAGGCATTTCAGCCCCTGAGTGTGTGTTTGGGGTGTATGGATGCATCAAATCCGTAAGAGAAGCACTTTTCCTTAATTAAACAATATTTAAATTGGTTGGTCCTTGGGATTTCCTACTGAATTAACTCCTCTGCTGTGAAAGGGATTTTCAGCTCCTCAGGATGAATGGGAGCTGCCTCTGAGGGGCTTTCTGTCAGAAAAAAAATCCCCAAATGTACACAGGGAGGCTCAAGAGGAAATAAGCTGGGGAAAACATCCTAAGAAAAGGGATTCAGCAGCAGCAGCAAACCCGAGGGTGGCCCAGGAGCCCACGAAGCCCAGCTGAATACCACTGTGGAGTATTGCACTGGTAAGGGCCTCACAGCTGTGTTCCGAGCAATTCTGTCCCACACTGCGGACACGCAGGTCTGGGCACACGAAAATGACCATGCCAACAGGGTGATGGAGGAAGGTTTGAGTCTGGAAGCAGGAGAGGAAGGAGAGAGCAGGCAGGTGGGGAGATGCTTAGCCAAGAAAGATGAGAGAAGGGATTCATAACAAGGTACAGCAAGAAACGTGTTGGCTTTCAGAGAACGACACACGCTGTCAATAAACCTGTGTGTTTTAGAGAGAAAAGGAATGAAAATTCATTTTGAAGACCCTAAAAAAAAGTAAATCTTTTGGAGCAAAGCTGTATTTAATTTGGTTATAATCCGCTGAATTGAGATATATTTCAACTTGACTGAAGACTCCCAAGGACGGCTCATAGAGGAAACCAGATCACTTTTGGCAGAGGGAAGAAAAACTGTCTGTTAGAACTGAGTTCTCTCAGCTGGCATGGTTATCGCCAGAGATCAATGAAAACCAGAGGATAAATAAAAGCAGATTTTGAAAATTAACTGATAGACATTCAGGCACCAAAAAACATTTATTTCTCTGTGTGTCTTATTTTTCTTCACTGGAGAAAATTAGATTGAAGCATGTTTTATTGACAAGCCTGCATCTTATTTGCACATTTGCAAGACTGATAAACAAGTGGCCCATTATCGTGTAGGTCTCAGATTTGCTGCCCTTTCAGACCTATTAGTTTGTGGAGACTTGAACATGATCTGTCTTTCAAGGTGGGACGCAGTGTTCTGCTTTAACAGGAAGCACGTGGCCCAGCTTTAACCACATAGCAGGACTTGGATGGAAATAAAATTACCAAGCAGCATGCTGATGATTTTATAAAAGCTTAAGTGTATTTCCCCAGGGTGCCATGGTATTTCTAAGGGAAAGAGAGAGTAAACAGTATGTTTGTATTTAATAACAGAGATACAGGGGTGAGAGTGTCCCACGTGAGCATAGCTATATTGCTCCCAGGATCTTATGCAATATAGAAGCATCTATGATTAGTGTCCTTGCACACATCTTCTTGTGTGCCTTTTTTGCTTTAGATTCAAATGCACTGGAAGAGTTGAGCTTCCATCCAGTGTCTGCCCCACCTGACCTCTCTCCTCTGTGCTCTTTTCCCTCTGTTAAACAACACAGCATTTTATTTCCATCCCCTGCAATATTATTGCCATATGTTGTCCATCTTCCATGTCTCTAACTGCTCCCACTTGGCCTTCCTCCCTGATTTTGTTTCTGGGCACCTTTCTCCCTCTTTTTGCCTTTTTCTGTGCCCATGCTCTGAGTAACACCATCCCTGTCCCCACCAAAAGGGACAGCCCCTTGACGTGATGTTCCTTAGACCCTGCATCGTCTCCACTTTCTCAACAGCTAAGAAAATGAACAACACTAGGTTCTCTCTGACACCACATTTCCTGCTTTAATGGAGGTTACTGAAGGCATGCACAAGGATTTTATTAACTGGTTTCACTAGCTACCTTAAAGAACCCTGCTTTTTTATGGTGCTGATAAAAGAAAAGGGATAAGCCACCAGGGTGCTGAGACCAGGACATTGCACACAGATCAATATGACTTCATTGGCTCCATATATTTCTCCACTTATTGTCCTCTCCATCTGGCCTTATATCTGTGCTGTGAACTCTCCATCCTTTTGTTCTGGATTTGTGCTGAGTACAATGGGATCCACACCCTTGATTAAGATCCCAAAGGCTTTCTATAATCAAATATTTAAGAAGAGGAAGAGTAGTTGAAATTTATCCATTACCAACAGTTGTTATGGCTGGAGTAAGACTTTCATATAGAATTCAAACAGGGAAGTCTTTTATTTAGAGATTATTCCTGTGATTTTTGTATATAAACATGTGCTTTACAGTAAATGGTTTATAATCTAAGTAGGCTTGAATCTATATTTTCTTTAGAGAAACAGCAAAGCAAGAAAAAATATGACCAATATGGAAAGGAGAAAAGGTGTTTTTGTCATACACTGTATATGAACTAAAGTCTGTGTGATAGTTGCTATGCAGTACTCAAACATCCTGGCTGCAAGAGAGAGGTCAGCATGCCTGTCCGTCTATTGATCTTACTTTATTCTTTTCTTTCTTTCTTGAGAAGAGCACCACTAAAGCCCTGAGATATTAGTAGAAAGGTATAATGCAGGGGAGAAATGAGGTTGGATGAAACAAAGGCTTGATTCAGTGAAGTGTCATGATAGAAGTAATATTTTTTCTGGTTAAAAGAAAGAATCTTATCAAGACCGTCTCTTTGATTTGTCCACAATATTTGAAGCAGACTCCTAGTATTTAATGAGCTGCTGAACACAATGACAGCTATGATTCGGCTAATTAGAAGTGACAGGCAAGGATACTTCCGCAAAGGCAGGAAAAGCCCTACTCATTTCTCTTAATAATTGGTTGGCCAGTCTGGATCCTCTCATCAGTACAATCTGGTGAAATACTTCTCCAGCCGGGTCAGTGCCTGAGCCTTTTTCTGAGAATGCATCCCAGCTATGTGACAAAGTGTCATGCAGAGACCCATGAGGAAGCGATGCCCTGACTGACACTACAACCCCGAGCTCTGTGGTGGAATTCCCTAAGGTACCAAGTGGTATCAGATGCCTTGGGAGGTAACAAGTCCCACCAGCTTGTCAATTCTGTAAATCTGCACTGCTGAGTTTTTGTTACTCTCATTATTTAGGGCAGCAGGATTAGAGCTGGCCTGTGTGTGTATCCATTCTAGTCACACCATTATGTGCTTCCTTTATGCTTTTGTTGGGCAGTTTATTGTCACAGCTAGTAGAAAACCATATCATCAGTTTAATCCCACCACCTCTCCCTACCCTACCTTCTTTCACTGCTTCTCCTCCACACACATATTCATTATTAATTTATGTTCCCAGTACCTACTCACTCTAATTTAAAACTAAGACTAAAATTTGGTCAAAGCAGCTTTCTTTTCTTGCTTCCTCTTTCAAACTATTATGTCATATTGTTTTGTTGAGCTAAGTCAGAGTTGGGAGCTACTGGTCTGAGTTGTGCTCAAGCCTCCTCAGCTTCAACCAGGTTTTTAACATCTCTCAGCATCTCAACCTTCTGCCTGTAATGGGAGATGACAAAAAAACCCACCTGTCTTAGATGTTCTGAGCTTTACTATATTACTCGTGGGAATTTGCTGTAAGATCTTATGATGAAAGGTTTGCAGGGACATAAAATCCTTTTTTTTCTGGGTGCTGCTAATGGATTAGCACTGCATTTTTTGTAACCACTTGTATTTACACCAGTCAATAAATAGTGTAACAAACAGCAAAGGGGAGTGGTAGGAACCATTTTGTGTTCACATTGCATGCTTAAAATGTGAGTGAAAACAAGTGATGGGGACCAAGCCACTTTGTGGTAGTATCCCACCCCTCAGTCCTGTGTAATTTTTCACCCTTTATCTTTGTGGGATATATGCATTACTTCTACCTAATTGTTCAGTTAATTTATGCTTTACTCTGATGCATATCCATGTCACTTTTTTCTGACCACTTCTCCTACCAGCCCCCACTATGTGGGCGAGCAATCCCTCTCAGTAGCACTGTAGCACTCCCGGGTCAAAGCGGTCCCTTCCCTTCGCTGTCTGCTGGCGGATGAAAATGGTCAGTCAGACAACATGCACTAAGTTTTACTGTGCTAGTCCAAAGGAAATGGATGCCCCTAGGAATTAATAAACATTCATAACTTATTCAGGTAACTGTGTCTTACAGCTCTTACAGAGCAGTACAATTCACCTGTACATTAGCACATACAAATGCTCTTACATTGGCGTCCATGCTCTTACGTGAATGTCTCCGAAAAGGGAGCATAAAATGCACTCTGTGTGTAACCTGGCTGCAGTCAATCAAGTATGGATTTCAAGGAAACCCATACCTACACACCATGCTATTATAAAGCTGTGTAGTTACAAATTCAGGAAGTCGTCCCACAGTGTCAGTAACACCTTACCAAGTTTGTGGCTTGATACCAATCAAATCATTGGGAGAGAATTAGAATAGGAAGAAGTCCTTCCATCTCTCCAACAAAAGTGAGGACGAAATCAGCCCCCCTTCCTCCACTTGAGTCTGGGAAGATGAGCTTCTTTCCTCTATCTCAACAGCTTCAGAGACTAAAGAACCTCATGGAGGTAAATAGAAAGGAGAGCAGAAAGCACCACTATGGAGAAGTAGGTACTGAATAACTCAGGGTTTTCTTATATTGCTCCATCCAGCAGTGCATAAAGGAAGACTGTCTGAAAAGGTAGAAAGAGCCTAACAAAAAGGTGTATTGATTGCCTTTCCTTCAGCCTTCAGGTAATATTTAACAGACATTTGCACACCCTCCACCTTCCTCATCTTCTCCTTCCTGGAATCAGATGCCCTGCCAGGTCATTTCAGTCTCTCAAAACTCCGCAAAGAATGGCCATGAGCTGTCGTGCTTGAGCAGACGCACTCCTCCCACATCTATGCATCCGCCAGATATCACAGATCTGTCAGTGCTCTGTCCCATCAGACAGGAATGGCATAGTGTCATATGATGCCATCACCACTGTCTTTTCCAGCTCCAACTCCTCCCAGCACTCGGGAGAGCCCCCGATGGGTGGAAAGCCAAAGTGCCTTGGGCTCAGCTACTGAGGGTGCTGCTCATTGCTTCTGCTAGAATCCTGGATCAGCACTGGGGCCATGCACATCAGCTCAGTAGCACCAACACACATGGCCAGGTGCCCAAAGTGCTGACCAAAACTAGACATGCAAATTATTGAAACCACTACCACCACCGCTGCCAGCAGAACACTGTACAAAAATTCTTGTTTTGTATATTGTTTTTCAATATGACAGCGACTGAAGTACTACCTCCCTTCAAAATAAAAAGAATATTGAAAATAGAGATTGAATAGCATGCGTAACAGGGGATGAGGCCTCAGCCAAATTGATTGCTAGTTTAAGTAAACTCAGATGCAATAGATAATTACTATTATGTCTGGGATGTCTGCTTGGTGGTGTCTGCAAAAAAACAAGTTTGGACCCTGAAGAGATTCTCAGTGTACAGCTAGCAATAGCTCTAAAACAACTACCATTGACCCAAGCCTGCAGATTTCACTCTGGGCTTAGAAAACATCTTGGGTGTATTTCCATTACAGTTTAAGCTGGTCTAAGTCAGAGCTGGGACAAGCACAGGTCCAGCCAGGAACTTGCTTTGTCCTGACACGATGTTTGTCTCATGATGAGAGCATTTCAAAGAGCAAACCAGAAAATTAACAGACACAACACTGAAATTACCAAACTGGGAAAAAAAATATCCTGTAAGGTTTTCCTCACTCAACTGCCTGAACTAATTTGCAGTAGAGTCAGGAAAATGCCAGCAGCAGACACTGTTGTCCAGCAGCCTTACACAGCTGAGGTATGTGAACAGGTCAGACACAGGAGCAGAGCTCAGGCTTCTCTCCTGAGCCCTGGAAATCACTGGCGTCTTTTCTTGTCCTATGCTTTCTTCTTGACCTTACTTTCCTTCACAGCCTTTCCATCTTGTCTCCCTCGGTGTGCCTGACACCTGGCTGTTTTGCATTTTCCTTTTTCCAGCTGTTCTCCGTAATTGCCTCCTGTAACGGATGCGACCTGCTTTCCTGTCAGCTACTTTTCCTTTCAGTGAGGCCTGGAATTTGGAAGTTTGAAAGACTTTTCCGTATGCTAGAGACAGCATAAGCCTAAAAGGCAGCACTTCCCACCAAAAATATGCATGTCCATTATACCTATAGGATAGAGAGTATCTGGAATTGGCTAGTTTTATGGTCTTTGCAGGACAGGGGCTCTGATACATAAAATGATGATACAAAGGTTGGTGCAGGGTCTATTTATTTCAATTGTTCTTATTTTATTAGCTGTTCCTTGATGACACCTATGCTGGCTGTCTTCATAGGATTCTTGGCACAGAAAGCCACATCTACAAAAGCAAACAGTGCCCAATACTTACACTGTGGGTGTATATGCAAGTTCTGCTTGAGATTATACTCCCCGTGTTCCAAGTCTCACTTATACAACAGCAATTCTGCACCCTTATAGTCATGTAAATGGGCTCTAAAGAAGACACAAATATAATTTGTAGCCAGCCTCAGGACACAAATTCCCTCCCACCATTTGGAAATGTATTATCAAGCTGCATTAGGTTTCGAAACAATTTTTATGCAGCAGAACAAAATTGTGTTGAGGCATCTATTGCAAGATTAAAAAAAATACCAATGTCTGTTTCTGTTTGTGTCCTGGTCGGCAGTAAGAAGGTAATGCTGTAGTTTTCAGAGACCACCAAGAATTTCATCACAACCAATGCATCCCTACAAATCATTTCAGCTTTGACAAGACAACATTTTCCAATGCAAATTCATTTTGTTGGATGTTCTCGTTGGTTTCAATCATCTTACTTCCACTTTAAGCTCCTTTTTAAATGGCTACAGTGCAGTAAAATGGATCTCCATGTTGAGTGTCAACAGGGATACGTAATGTGGGTTAGGAATAATTCCTAACATAATGTCCTGCTTCTGCTGTATCCCTTATGACACAATTTGATAGAGGATTTATTGCAAAGAATATTGTTTATGAAAAACAATACTTTTCGAGTCTGACACCATTCACTAATTCACACTGAATGAAATGCAAGATAATTTTCAAAAGCTTTGGGTTTTTTCCTTCTTTTTTTTTTTTTTGTTAAAGTCAGAAGTTCTGACTGTTCTGCTGATATTTAAAAGGGCAGATACTGCTTAGGGATAAATCAGTCTACTTGAGATCCTAAATTCCTTGCCTCACATTATCTCACTGGCAAAGTTCCTGATCTGCAGGAGTTTTAATCTGCAAATAACTGCACACTATGGACCAATTCTGCCAAGCTTCTCGGGCTAAAGCTTTGAGGTAGCCAGAGGAGAGAGAAGTCAGTTTGAAGCAAGCTGTTAGATATTGCCTTCTGTGTCTTACAGTCAACAAGTAAACCATGGCTATTCTGATGATGTTGCATGGCAGGGTAAGCGTGTGTTCCTCAGATATGCCATCGAGGTTTTTCAACCTGCAGGTCTTTTTATTTCAAGCAAAAGTTTTTGGCCAGGATAAAACAAGAGTAGTGACAGTGCTAAAATGTACTGGGTTTATATGCCCTGGGAGTGGCAGTGGTAGGTGGTGGTGGGTCAGTGTTTTGCTGGCCAGAGGCAACGGGGTGCAGCTGCATTTCTCACTTCTGTCATAACGCCCTCCTTTCAGTGTTTTCACCCTGCTTTCATCCCCTGCCTGGGGAAATCTGCCTAAGTATCAGGCCCATTTCACAGACTGGAGACAGGAAGACAAGACACAAGGGAGGGTTGGTGCCACAGTCTGAGGTGAGCTGTGCATTCGCCCTTCACACCCTTCAGAGCACACAGGCTCTCCTGAGGCACTGCTTCACCTCCCACTGCCCCACCAGGCCTATGCATTTTACTTTCAAACATTATACAGGACTTCCAAGTAACCATTCCCATTCCTCAGCATGATTCCAGTTCACATACTCTACTTCTTTAATCTCTGTTCATCATTAAATATCCCTTCCTCTAGAAATGTTCTAATTTCCCCATTCTTGTCCTCTCCAATTGCTCCTTCCAGCCATCACTTCTGAAGACAGAATTGCTGAAGAGATTGCATCCACTGGGAATGAATTCCTAAATGATGAGACTTGTTTCAATTTCTATACCTTGAAAAAGAATGCACTAATTTCCCACTGGTCTCCCAGGAGAAGGTTAAGATCAAGTAAACAATGTTTGAAAAGCACTTTGCAGATGGCAAAAGAAGTCCAAGCATTTCCAGAGATCTAGTGAGAGGAAATATCTTGTTAAGCTGCATGTCTCAAATCAATTTCGACAATTTTTTTTTGGTCTCATAGTTGCAAGCTTATTTAAAAGGAAAAGTAATGTTCAGGTTTTTAGGCATTTGCTGTTTGAAATTTATGTCTCTGTCATATTCTTTCGGTTTTTCTCTCATGCTCATTACTATGCTCTCTAAGTGCTTAAAAAACATGAGCTCCTAGGACAGCAGAATTTTTAAATTAGTCAGAGTGTGATGTTCAGAGGAATTGAGGGATCTGGGAACCCCTTGGAATTCATTAGATGCCAGATTTGAACTACATATCCAAGCAAGATTTTCACATTTCAAAGATTATTTTTTAACATATTTAAACAGAGCGTTCAGGACTGAAAAAAGGCAATCTCCAGAGACTCTTTAAAACAGGAAATGTAGAGAAAGGAAGAATTTGGCAAAATTGGCTTCTGATACTGATTAGTAATTAAATTGGTAAAAAATTAAACTCCTGAAATTATTTAAAATGCATGCACAAAGCATCCTTTCCCAAGAAGCTGAAGTACCTTTTTAAGGATCCTGCAAAAGGCTGCAATGGTAATTCATTTGATTTAACTGATTTTGCCACCTTTTCTCTGGGAGGTGATAAAGCAGGTTGTCAAGACAGATAAGAGTGCTGCATTGTGGACTGTGTGCTCACAACGTTTTCCAATTTGAGCCTTCTATCATCAGGGTTTTCTCATCATCTTCAGGCACACTCAAAACATTACAGATTGCTATTCTTTCAGTGTATCAAAGTACATCAGGCATATTAAAGATAGAGAAAGCAACATGTGTCCCTAAGACAGGATTTCTTAATTACTATTTTATTGTGTATTTTATTACTTTCTAGAGGCTTTGATCAATGCTTTGGCCACTGCACAAATACAGAGGAAGTCTCTGTCATGGCCAGGTGAGTTTATCACCAAAATGGATGTAGAAGCACAGCATAGAAGAAATGGAAGTTCTTGAATGGGGACTGGAGGCAAACACAGTAGTCCACGTTGTCCTTGAGGGAGACTGATTTCTACATGCAATGTCTTCCCCTGCATCGGGTGATATTGGGACCTCTGCAGCAAAAAACATCGAGCAACCTTGTTTGGTCAACGTTGCAAAAGCAGAAGGGATGGCTGGAACAGGAGGGACCAAGAGATTTGGCACAGATCACAGCCAGAAAGCATCATTTGGAATAAGAACAGATTTATTAAGGCAATGGATTTCAAAGGCCATCAAAAGACTTTTGAAACTCATTGATATCCAATGGCAAGTATTTAAGAAAGAAGAGCAGTTGTGAATAAAATGGCACAGAGAGGAGCAAAAATGCAGACAAATCTTGAAATTGCTAAATTGATAAGAAGATGCTAAGAAGTTTTTTGACAGAAAAGTTTTAAAATTTATTAATTTAGAAACCAGCCTATCGCCAGTGATTTTTCAGGCAAGCTTTTTAGATCTTCAGAGCCTGCAATACTTCACAGATTTCTGGGAGAGAAAGGGTATTCCTCTTTTAAACTCTGATTGCTCTTTCAATACATGCTAGAGAAAGCTAGGCATGACTAAACTATTATTTCAATACTTAGTAGATGATTGTTGATGATACTTGTATCCTATTGACAACAACCCTTGAGGTAGGGATGGAATGGGGTGATTTGTGACCCTTCCCTTGTCTTCAATTATTAATGACAGCCTGTAGCTGAGGGGAAAAAAAAGAGTAAGACTTTGGGCTTCAGCCACATGAAACATCTCTCTTTGCTAAACAAATCACAAACATCATCACTTTTACATTCAAGTTCAAGCTAAGCATATGCTGGAGTGCCCTTGCTGAACCAGAGTGGGAATGAGGAGAACACCCACTCACCTCACGAGTACGGAAGACACCCTGTATTCTCCACTTAGAAATTACTCTTCTTCCTTACGAGAAAGAAACACAGCTACTCCTGAGCCTGGACACCACCACTGAAAGAGCCAAACCACCCAGCCAGAGCAGGGCCTTGTGGTGGGAGTCTGTGATGCCCCAGGGGGTGGGGCTGCAGCCTGGCTGAGCTGAGGGCACTGCACTGGTAGCTCCAGGGATCCAAGTTGCTGTTCAGTGCCTACTTCAGCTTTGCTCGGAATTTGAGATGTTGACACTAAACAGCAAACCTGATGCCTTGGACCATTAAAAACCACCAAAGTGGGGCTATTAATTTCAGTAGGAACCAGAGCTTATGTAGATTCCTTTTTTTCTTCTGTAGGAGGTATCCACTCAACTATTCATTGCATTATTTTTTTTTTCCAGAGTAAATTTTGTGATGGTTTTCTTCATAGACCCCAGATTGTAAGACATCCCGCTTATATGCTATAAAGTCCTAATAAATACAGATCAGACTTAAAGAGCTTCCGCAAATGTCATTATTTCAAAGCAACCTACTCATTCTTCAGAAGTGGAAAGCCAGAAACACCTCCAGAATGAAACACCTACACATCGAGAGATTTCCAATTCCTTCTTTTATTCCCAAGATGTTGCCAAATGGAGAACTCCTGCTTTACAAGCAGGGATTTACAGCTGAACTGAATACTGGACATCCCCAAAGGGCAAAAACTCTCAAAGACAATTGAACTATGGGCACCTCAGAATAAATACATGTATTGTGGGAGAGAGCATAAGGAAAGTGAAGGTTGCTTCTTTGGTTTTACTGATTTTCACAACCTACTTCACCATAACTGAATGTCAGTGTGTAACACCTCCTCTGGTGAGCACTGCTGCACTGTTTTCAGGTTAATGCATGCAGTGGGTACAAACAGCAAAAGCATAACGAGGTGTTCTGAGGCTTGAGGATTTTTTGAACAGTGATGCTCTGTGCCCTGAGCCAAAAATGTGGTGTGGAGAAGACAAACAAGCAGTAGCAGACAACCACCTCACACCTCCAGTAGCACTGAGCAGTGCAGCTGAGGCGGTCATTTTTCTGCCAGACCCAATCTCATCCATAGGCTCATGACAGCAACTCCCACCCCAGAGGAAGATCACTCCTTTTGCCCTTCAGCTGGGCTTCCTGGCAAAAACCTAGAGTGTCCCAGCTTTGACTAATTGTCTCTGGCAGTTGCAGCTACAATTCCTCTTTTGAGGGCTTCAGTGGGACATAAGCCATTTTTGGCACGAGGGGATTCCCTGTCCCCAGGTGAGATGCTAAGCAAGGTTTGAGCTACGGAGAACACCACGCTCTGAGCACTGTCGGCGATGGCTTTGCACAGTGATGGTGAGAGCTGTGTGTCTAATTTGGGCAGCAGCAGATGGATCATTTAAGACAGAAAGAGACTGGCACTACCGGCAGAGCAAAGGGATAATGTGTTCCTTCTGCAGCACAAATCTCACAAGTGACTCATGACTCTTTACAGCTCACGCTGGCATCCCTTGGTCTTTGTGACTGTGACTGCACATTTTAAAGGTCAGGATATAGTGCTTTCTCCCTGGTACCTTGGAATCCATACAGGTGAGAGTTTTGCTCTGAAGAACCTCCAGTGCACATGGTAGTTTCCATATGGTTTGATCAGCAGGTTGCTCTTCTCCTCCTTCTGGCCCAAGTGTAGAAAATGTGAAATAATCTAGCCAATAAACCTCTCAGTTTGATTCCCGGGTGCTTGTTGCATACATAATTATGTACATGACTAATATCAGGCAGGCCTGGTGCTGGAGCCACACCCACATTCCTTCTGCGAGCCCTCATTTCAGAACAGATTTCAATTAACTTTCATCAGATGTTTAAGGTGGCCTAAGTCTTTTCTTCTTTGTGTAGGTGTTTAAATTTCAGTGCTTTACACTTAAGGATGTACTTCAGTGCTAAATAGAACAGAGACTGGTTTGGGCAAGCACTTAAAGGGTCTTATTTAATTGGGACTTCTCATGACAGCAAAGCCCTGGCATTAACTGAGTTGTGTGTGCAGGCTGCTCATGTTCACGAGTTTGTGTGCTGCTCCTTGTGAAAGCACACGCTGATGGTTCACCTGTAACAACCTGGAGTCACGCGCATTTCACCACCGTCCTTGCCGAAACATTAGAAAGCCCGAAGCTGAATGGTGTTGAAAAGCCCGTTGCTTTCTTCTCTGAAACAGAATTGTCATCTAGATTGGGTAGCAGCTTTCTGTGCAAATTTCAGTTCTGGGTACAATCCATCCTGGTACTGCACAATTAATACCAGCCTTAACTCAGGGGGACCCGAATCAGCGCAGGCTGTGCTCTGTGATGCTAAAATCCCATGGAGAATTTCAGTCAGTTCAAGGAAACCACTGGCCAGAAAGAAGATCCAAAGGATATGAATATACCAGTGCTTCTGCATGTTTAACTTTCCTTAAATTCTCTCAATAACTTTACAAGGAGAAAAGCAAACCAATACAGACAGCCATGCATTTCACAGGCTAGAATGCTGCACTGAAGTGGAAATAGGCCCCCCTATCTTAGCAACTTAGTAATGTTTCCATCTTTCACAGGTTTCTGAGCTGGATCGAGTTGAAAATAATAATAATTCACCTTTGACAGTTATGTAAATGATAGACTGCGGCCTCAGTTCATCTTCCCTTGAACAGGGAGCTGAAATTTGCAACCCTGTTTCATAACAGTACCTTTAGTGGCAAGCTTGCCAAAGAGGCCTGGGACAGATGACCTTTGCAAATGAATAACCAACAACTTTGACTTTAGAAATGGTCTTTCATAATGAAGCTGGTCCTGGGAGCACACACTCTGCCTATACTGAACTTAGTTTTCAATAACTTTAAATCCAAAATTATGTTTAAACCATTTAAATTGTGCTTAAAATTGTATGTTTATTCCTACACTAGATGCTAACATGATTAGTTCTATGGGTCATCTTCTGCATTTTACTACTCATATTGAATATAAAGTCCTAAATGTCTTTAATATGCATGTCTTCATTGCAGACATGCATATTAAAAAAAGTCCTTTCTTAAACGTATCTTCAATTTTCAAACATAAGCCTGCTCAACTCCTGCTGAAAAAGAGGTTGAAAGAATAAATCAGCTGAAATATTCAAAATCCACCACAGCAATAAGAATTAAAAATTAAGCAATAATAACCTATCAATCTGACAGGTTTTATTTTTAGTGAATTCCAAGTTGTCACATTCTCAAGGTTTTTTCTTTCAGATCCTAGGGCTAAAAGGTAGCTACCTCCTATTAAACAAAAGATAAGTTACACGAAAAATGCCAACTGTCATGAGATAAAGGACAAAACATGAGTCAGCAAAATTGTTCCAAAGCTTTATCAAGGAACTTATCTTTTCTTCCAGGTTGTTTTCTTTTGTGTGACATTTGTCTGACATTGCCTGAAATGATTCCTTACACCTTGGGAGTTTGGCTGGGAGACCTGACAATGTTACTGACAGTGGATTAAACACATCTGCAAACTTTGTATAAAGAAGCAATTGATCATCCTACAATCTGGAAAAGGAGAAGAAAGGGAATAAATGGGGAGAAAGGAGAGAAAGGGAATAAAGGAGGAAAGGAGGATAGAAGATAGAAGATTATTTATGTATCTTCTACCCTGTAGTATAGGAATCCATGTGCAGATCCTCACTGAGCCTTTGTTAAAAATGCAAATACTTAGTAGCAGAGACAGTATGGCTGGGGAACAGTATGAACATGAAAAAAAATCTCGATATATATTAAATATATATATATATACTACTCTGTATGAAATAGATATCTGCATATCCTACAGCATCCCTATCTGGATGGACCACAGATCAACTTCCTTCCCATTCTTACACAACAATTTTAGCAGATCCTTAGCACTGGTAAAGGAACAAACAAACAGAGACTGTGAAACTGATTTTATACATGGCTGAAATCAATGGAAAATCTTTTGACTGCCTTGATGAGAAGCCAATATAAAAAAAAAGGATAAAAAAAAAAAAAAGGAAATGTATGTTGACAGAGCTGAAGGTTGCTTTTTTGGTTCCTGCCTTGGCTTGAGCACTCAGTCCAGTGTCCCAGTGTTGTGCTGTTTATTTTTCTTACTGGTTTTCCCCCATCTAAAAGCATTGCTGGGGAAGTTTTAGGTCTGCTGAACAAAATCCCACAATGCTGATGATCTCTTTGGAATAACTTAGTGAGGGAGAACGTTTCACTCAAAAGACACATTGTGGCTGCCTCTACTCTCTGTGGTGGCACACAAAGTACAGGAAACAGCATCGCCAGGGCTTGTGTGTCTCCCGGTGTTCTCCACAGCTCATGCATCCAAACAGTGATGGTCACAGCCAGGTGGAAAAGCTGAGCTAGAAGGCTCAGTAAGGACGTTTCTAGACTGCAATGAAGCCTCTCTGCTCAGGAGGCTCTGGGGCTTTGGTAAAGAGGGGTTATGACATACAGATGAAAATACAGCAGGTGAGGAAGACTCAGAAAAGTCACTATTCCTTTTGCTGCAAATGCAGTTGTGGCAACTGCAGCTCGCTTGGACATGGCTTCTTGTCCTTTGACCTAGGGTCTCAGGCCAGACCCCTGCTGTACTCTAATGAAAGGCACTTCCCAGAGAAGTGCTGCTCCCCAGCCAGCAGCCCTGTCCTGCTGCTCCTCTGCCTGCTCTGTGTTGCATCAGAGTTCATCTGGCTTTCAGCTTGGACAGATTACAGACATACTTTTCCCTCTAAGGCACTGTACAATTGCTCACCCTAAGTCAGCATGACTGTGGGCCCAAGTCATTAAAGACCTATGCAAGCTCTACATTTTTTTAAAGAAAACCAGGTTAAAAAACCTCCAGGGCACTTGCCATAGTCAAGATAATTTTATAGTAGCCTCTCCTGTCTATTGTACCAGCTTCTGAGTGTTGGAGCACTTCCCCTCCATGTCCTCATTCCATTCACAGTCTGGAGTTTCACTTTCATTTCTCTTGGGCACTTAAGTTTCAGTTCTCTTTTGGCACTGCCCTCTCCCTTGCTGACACCTCCCTCAGCTACTGAATTACTTGTAAGCCCACTTGGACAATCTTTGTATTTTTTTTGCTTTCTCATAACATTCCTTTTCCTTTATTTTTTTCTTTCCTGACTTCACATGTTGCACATCTGTTTTCCTCAAGTATCATAGTTTAAGCCATTAAGAAGGGGAAATTAAGAAGGGCTGAGTTAATCGGGTTCTTAAGCTTATTTGTGAAACTAAGGATCAGCTTGGGAACTGTCACAAATAGGGATGGGCTTCAAGTGTTTTCTGGACCAGGAGAGTGTACTTTCAACCACTACGCTCATGAGTGCATGATTTACCTTACCTTTGTGGATTTTTGAATGGATCGGTGGACCTTCTCTTTCTGCCATCCCCTTTCGCCGATTCCCACAAAAATAAATTCCTTTTTCACTCTCCATGGTGTTATCTGTTTGGAACTATGTCACATTTTATTTGAATCACAGATTGCTAAAGTAGGAAATGTTATTTCTAACATTCAGATCATTGTAATTATGATCTTGCAAATTCTATTCAGACTAAATATCTGTTCAAATTACTAAGCAGAAACTTTAAGCCTTATTTCTGTGTTTCCATGATTCCAGCTTGGCACATCCCCCAAGATAGTCACAGTAATTTTTCTTTGGAAAAAAATATAACAATAATATGACAAGAATTGCTGTAATTCTAGAATTACTGCTTCATAATGACAACATAAGAAAATATTCTATTGTGGCATTATGATAGCTGCTTTGACTAATGACTGCAGGGATCTAGAATGATTCACAGGTCCAGCCCAGCTGTAAGTGGCAAACAGAATCAAATAAAAGAGGATAAAACAAGTTTATGAGACTTCGTGCGACTTTTCTTCACCTCCCTCGTCCTGGGATCAGCAAAGAATTGTTGGCAGTCTGCGATGGAAGGATGAGGTCTGACCCATTTCCCACTCCCCACTCCACTCCTGAAGTGGTGGTGAGGACAATGACAGTGCTCCTGTGATGCCAATGAATGAGGAGAGCTGTGCTGAGTCAGGGTCAAGTCCATTTGTGTCACTAAAAGAGGACTGAGCAGCCATTAAGAACACATAAACCCAAGATGAGCTACCTTCCAATCAGTAATTTAATTTTTAGAAATAAAATAGGTGTGTTTGCTGTACATACACAGAAATGCAGGAAATGGTATAGTCTGTAACCACCACTCAAGACTACTCTGTGGCAAATCTGAGGGATGCATACAAGACTATCATAATCTGCATGACAATTTCTTAATTGTTTGATAAGCTCTTCATCGTAGCACCATCGGCTTCTGGACAAACAGATAAGGGGCAGTCAGCTCCAACAGTTTATACTCTGTGGCTGTAAGCACTTCAAGGATGCTGCTCTGCATAATTGTAATTAAAAATAATGTTATTCTTCACTGTGCAGTTGAGCAAGCCACAGGCTTGGTTGTCCTTTCAAATACACTTCCTTTATGTAAGTGTGTGGGAATCAAAGCGAGGAGCATTGCAACTTTCTGATTACTCAGAGCACTGCTTAATCTCGTAATTGTAGGCTTTTCATCATGGAACACAACGGTTGGGAACTCAACTGGGGGAATGAGAGCACAGCAAGCCTTCTATTTCCTAACGGAGTATCCCTAAGCCATTTTGCTGTACTATACTTTTTTCTGCAATATTCCCTCTACTTCCTTATTGTAAAAAAACCGGGTGGAAAGTCACGATACTGTAACAATAGTAATTTTTTAAAAGGAGACATTTTACAACACCAGAAGTCTCAACTGCAATAGAATTTAGAAAATCTAAGATAAAATTTAGAAATGCCTGTAGCCAGCCATGTTTCCACACTCAGCATTGTTCCACCACCGGCACGGCACAGCTCTGGGCCCGCTCCTGCCGGCTTTGGGCAAACCCACGTGGCTCTGCACTCCGGAGCCATCAGCCACCGCACGGCCTTATCTCAGGGAAATCTTTCATGCAGGAAGTAGGGAAGCCTGCTCCTGGACTGGTCGCAGGCGAACTGTCGACCTGTTCCCATCGGCGGGACCGGCGGAACTCACGGGGCAGACGCGGGGCCCCGTTCCGTTCCGTTCCGTTCCCGAAGCGGCGCCGGTCCCTGCGCCGCGCGCTGGGCGGGCCGCAGGCGGGGCGGGGCCGCGGCGGCCGCGCGAGCCCGAGGCGCGCCGCGCGCGCAGCGCCGCGCACAACGCACCGCCCCGCCCCGCCTCGCGCCCCCCGGCCCCCGGCCGCGGGCGGGCGCGCGCGCTGACGCGGGCGGCGCCCATAGGCGGAGAGGCGCGCGCGCGCTCCGCCCGGCCCCCCTTCGCCTGCCCCCCGCCCGCTCCCCCCCTCCCCCCGCGCCGGGAGCTCGGGCCGCAGCCGGTCCCGCCACGCCAGGCCCCGGCCGCGAGCGCTGCGCCGGCGGCGCCTACCGGCTCTGCGCGGGCGCCGGGCACGGGCGGGGAGAGGGGGAACCGCGGCGGGAGCGCGCCGAGGAGAGGCGGAGACGGCGAACGGCCGCCGCGCGCCTGAGCCCCGCCCCACCCTCCCACTCGCCGCTCCCCGCCCGCCGGGACCGTTGTGGCCGCCCTCCCCCCCGCTCGGCGTGCGCGCGCGCCGCTCCCGCGCCGGCCGGGCCGCATGAGCGGCATGAGCGGCTCCGCCTGAGCGCCGCGCGCGCCGCCACCTCCCCGCTGCCGCCGGGTCCCGGCGGGCGTCGCGTCCCCCCCGCGCCGCCGCCGAGGATGCTGAAGATGAAGCTGCCCCTGAAGCAGACGAGCCACAAGGTAGCGGCGGCGGAAGATGCGACGGCGGCGGGGCTGAAGGAGCCCGGCGGTGCCCTGGACTGTCACCTCCCGCTGCAGCAGCAGGTGCCCCGGGCTCGCGGGGGCGCCGCGGCGGCGGCGGCGGCGGGGAGGGGGTGCGGGCTGGAGAGGCCGAGCCGGCTGCACGGCCTGGGGCCGGGGCCTGGGCCCGGCCCGCCGCCCCCCCCCGCCTCGCTGGGCGCTCCGGGCGGCGGCGGTCCCGGCTCGGCGGCCGCCCGCACCGACAAGGAGACGGTGTACGAGTGGTTCGGGCTGGTGCTGGGCTCGGCGCAGCGCCTGGAGTTCATGGTGGGGCTGCTGGACCTGTGCAACCCGCTGGAGCTGCGATTCCTGGGCTCCTGCCTGGAGGACCTGGCCCGCAAGGACTACCACTGCCTCCGCGACTCGGAGGCCAAGGCCAACGGGCTCAGCGACCCCGGGCAGCTCGGCGACTTCCGCGACCCCGCCGTGCGCTCCAAGCTCATCGTCTACCTGGCCCTGCTGGGCTCCGAGAACCGCGAGGCCGCCGGCCGTCTGCACCGCCTCCTGCCCCAGGTGGACTCCATCCTGCAGAGCTGCCCGGCGGCGCGGCGGGCCCCGGCCGAGGAGGAGGAAGAGGAGGAGGAGGAGGACGGGGACGTGGTGGTAGTGATGGACGGAGCGGCGGAGAACGGGCAGGCCGGGCTTCCCGCCGCCCAGGGCCTGGGCTGCGGCGCGCAGGAGGAGCTGCTCCTGCTCTTCACCATGGCCTCGCTGCACCCGGCCTTCTCCTTCCACCAGCGGGTCACCCTGCGGGAGCACCTGGAGCGGCTACGGAGGGCCCTGTGCGGGGACCAGGAGGAGGAGGAGGAGGGCTTCGGCCGCCACCCAGCCCAGGTAACGCCGCGTCCTGCGCTCTTCCTGCTGCGCCATCTCAGCGGGTGGTTTCGTCCTTCTTCCATCGCTGCCTCCCGTTTTCGTAGGAGCGGCTGCTTGCCTTTCCCCGAATCCCCCCCATTGGCATGTGGTCCCTCCCGTCCTCCCCCTACCACGGCAGCGTCAGCCCCGGCCGCCCCCACAACCTGCTGCGGAGTGTCTACTACGAATTTCTGGGGGGGGGAGGGGGAAGGGCTGATTTTTCTAGCCTGCCATGCTTTCTGGAACACTGCTTTTTTTTTTTCTGGAACTCTGCCGTGCTGGAGTGCAGGGTGCACAGTGCTGAACTGGCTGCCTCGTACGCTGTAGGCCACTGTACGATGCAGGAGTAAAAGCAACAGCTTGACTTAACTTGTAAAAATAGAAATAATAATAATAAGAATGCTGGATAGAGACCAGATTGCCTAAGAGAGCATTCTCTAGGGGCTTAAAACCAATAGAACACGTTGAAATATTTTTTTATAAGGAGCCTGCTCCCTTGCCCCTTCCCAAAATGAGACACAGGCTTGAACTTGGCAAGAATCAGGGCAGCAGTCGGGTCACCAGCTCTAAGGCTGGTTCTCTGAAACGCCAGGTTCAGTGAGATGGCTGACAACGTTGGGGAAGGGGTGGTAATGATTCCACTAAAGCAACGAATTAAAATGTCACAACTGGACCTTCTGTGCAGAGGAAAACTGATTTTTTGGGTGGCTGTCAGGAAACAGTAAAGCTCATCTTGAAAGCAGATGTGCCACTTGTTGCTAGGAGGTGGCTGTCACTGGGGATGAGGACTTGCAGTGAGTGACAACGGAAGCATTCTCCTGTGCAGTAGCTCTGTTTAAGCAGAGGTTTTCCCCCAGTGCCATTCACTGTTGCCCTCTTGATGAGCATTGGCTTTAAAATCTGCCCCATGTTTATGCAGCCAAACCATCCTCATGGAGCTCTGCAGTTTTTGGTCTATAGATGGCCTCTTATGCAAAGGGGAAGGAAGGGCTGGAAGATGGGTGTTTATAGTACTGTTCCACTGAACCCATCAGATTTTCATAAGGTCCTTGTCAGAAAAGGGTACAAAGCTGTAGGGATTGGGGTTTTTGGATTTTGTTTCTAAGTGTGCTTGCAGTGCAATCCATTTCAGCCACTTGTAGAAAACTTCTACATTGCCTGCTGTACAAAAGAAATGGGTCCTTCTTCTCTTTGGTAAAGATGGGATGTGCTCTTGAGGAGTACTTGGGGAGACAGGGATGAATTTTGAAGCCTTCAGATATATTAAGTAAATGCTTACATCATTTAAAAGCCAAAATGTATTTGTCAGGTCATAAACTAATGGGCAGATGTTACAGGACTAAAATCCCAATGAATTTGGAGCATCAGTCCAAAAAGTGTTTATTTTGGCTCATTGGCCTGCATCAGGTCTAGTTCTATCACAAAATTAATCCTTGAAAGTCCTTCTTTCCGGGGAGAAGATTGAATTGCAGGAAGTGGTAAGACTGGACACTGTTCCTTCTGGGTTTAAAGTGCTGGTAACCGGAAACATACTTCCTGCCTGGAACTGGCACAGCACTGCTCGGTGTGCCCCACCAAATGCAGTTGGGAAAGCAGGCTCCCGTGAACTAGTGGAATTGAAGTCAGTTTCGTGCAGTGCTCTGGCTTCAGCATAAAAGCAGCTGTCCAAGTTGTGGTGGTTTTGTTTACTCAGGGAGCACTGAGCGACCCGAGTCAGCTTGGCTAAACATGCACATCACATACTCTAGTCGACACAGCAGTGAAACGGCAACCCTTCTGTAGGCTTTCCTCCCCCTCCCCCCCTTTTTAATGGCTAATTGTAAATACAGCACAGCCTCTCTGGGAAATAATGACTGACAGGGAACTGAGGGATCCGTGGGTTTCTGCAGAGTATTTTCAGTCCGCGTTCCGTGGGGACGGTGGGACCCTCGCGGATAAAACACTGGAGTAGATGGAGCCAGAATCAGGGTTAAAGACTTCCCTGGCAAAATGCTGCCGTAGCATTAAATCGAACTTGATTTAAAATCCTGCCCGGTGTCCACAGGCCTTTTATCCTCCTTTAATCTCTGAAATTTGAGTGCCTTCAGGGCTCTGCGTTTGTGAACTAGAACAGTTCATAAAGACCTCTCTGAAATTTAATTCGGCTGGACTTGTGTCAGAAGGGCTGGGCTCCATGTCTGGGAATAACCCGCTCCGTGCCGGGCAGCCCAAGCAGCTCTACTTGTCGGGAGCCCTCGGGGTGGTCGCGATGCTCCCCGTCCAGCCCGCGGCCGCACGGGAAGTGCTCGGACAAGCGATGCCCGGCGCGGGTGGCAATGGCCGCGCCCGGGAGGGGCACGGGGAGTTTCTCCTCCCCCGTTAAAAGGGCACAGCCGGGCGCGCCGAGGGCGGGAGGACCGGCGGGAGGGAGAGCGGGGCTGGACACTGCGCCCCAACGCACCGTGAACCGTCACGGCTCGGGGAAAGGGGGTGACCCCCTCTTTGTTTGCGGGGAGGACGCGTGAGTCACGGGTCCCCCGCGCCCCGTGAGGGCACAGCCCCGCTGCCGCTCCGCGCTGCCCCGCCGTGGCGGGGAGGGCAGGGGGCCGCTCCGCCAGCCCCCTGCGCGGACAGGGACGCGGGGACTGATGGTAGCCGCCGCTTCCCGCCCCGTCCAACATGGCGGCGGCTGGCTCCCGGTCACGTGCCCGCGGGGCGGCTCCCGGGGCGGCCCGGCCCGGCGCGAAGGGGCGGCGCTGCGGTTGCATAACGGGGAGGGGCTGGGCCCCCGCCGGGACCGGGAGCGGGAGCGGGAGCGGCCCTGCTCCCCAGGGCGGCTCTGCGGGGACTGTGGCCTGCCCGTTCGGCGAGCACACGAGGCGCAGCAGCGGTTCTGTGCGGAGACTGCGAACGCTGCTCTGGTCTGCCCGTGCTTAGCGCTCCCGGCGTCTGACCGCTTGCAAAGTGGTCACAGAGCTGCTGTTCACGGCCGTCAAATAATAATGTATTCCTATGGCTGGCAGCAGTAATGTGAAATCAGTCTGCCAAAGTGAGGGATTCAGACCTGGAGTTGAGTCAGGTGGTTTGTCAGCTCTGGATTCTGAATTCCTTAGGGCTATTGCACGCGGTATATCTAACAAAATGGCTCGATTTGAGGTTTCAAGGAGCTGTAACATCTAGCTTTAGTGAATACCAAGGCTTGAGAGGTTCACCTACAAAGAATTTGTGGATGATTTAGTAGAACATAAAGCAAATTGCTTTTTCCCATTACTGGGATTATGTTTTCTGGATAGGGTCTGTGTTGTCTGGTAAAATTGAACTCACAATAAAGTTGCTTCATGACAAAAGGTTGATAAGGTTTTTGCTCTTTTTGGTGTCTTATTTCAACTTTCTTTTAAAAATGTACATTTCTTAGTGATACATTTTAACAAATTCAGCTCCACATGGTCGAGGAATTCAAAAGTTGGGGGAGGTAGGACTGTTGAAGTGGGATGGGCAGAGCTAGGATTGCCTGACAATTGCATAAATTTTGTTTCTTTTTAAAGTGTTCTGAAATAAGGTTTGGGAGGTTTTATACTTAAGGTAGAAACACTTGGTATTTTCAAATTCTTAATATCATATGTGGTTTATAATAACACCTTTCGGAAAAAAGTCATTGATGCATTAAGCTGCAGAATATCAACTTGAAATGTGAAGTTGAAGTATAAGAATAAATCAACAGCATTCACTTCTGTGGTCATAAAAGAAACATTAATGTGCAAGGATTCTGTTGATACTACTGTATATTGATTTAAGTAACAGAACACATAGCTTAATTTTTGCGTTAATTCTTTTTGTTTAATAACTGTGTCATTATCAAAGCAGTTTGGCTCTATAGCTTATTTTTTTCCATCCCATCGGATGTCTGGGATCAAAATGCTGAAATGCTGAAGGAGCTCTGAATATCTATGAACATAATAAATGTGGCTTGCATTAGGCACTGGAACATTTAATCAGGCATACTTGACAGTAATAGAACGAAGGTTCTGTTGAAATAAGCATTCTTCTGGAGATAATGGTTTGTTGAATAGTATTATAATTAGCTGGCTGGAGGATTCTTCACAGAAAAGTCTCTACTTACAACAAAGGGAAAGTTTCT
Source organism: Acanthornis magna (assembly GCA_036785705.1). Taxonomy (NCBI): domain Eukaryota; kingdom Metazoa; phylum Chordata; class Aves; order Passeriformes; family Acanthizidae; genus Acanthornis; species Acanthornis magna. The sequence continues at coordinate 13,893,250 of JAWUZG010000025.1, forward strand.
ATTTACAGAGTATTTTTCTTAGTACACTACTATTTATAGGATGTTTTGTCTGCAAATTAGAAGAGTGCTTTTCTAATTGATCTTCAGTCACTTGCAGCAGAATAAGGTAGTAGAATTTAATTTTAGAATCTTAGAACTCTGTCTGCAGTGCACTGTTTTTAGTGTCATAACGTTGAGTATAAGGAAAAGTGTGTCTTCAGAGTCTGGTTTAAATAAGAGACATAAAAATAAAAAAATGGCATTTTACTCTTGGTAAAGATCTTTTAAATGATGGTATGCTCCAGGGAAATACAAATGTTTTACAAGTTTTGCATACTGAGACAAAAAGTATTCCAGCTGCCTCAGAGAACCTAACAGCCTTGTATCTGAACAGGAGTTTCTCCAGCTCCAAACAGGAGTTAAGAATTTCCAGAAACATTACGCCAGTCTTCTGGAAAGGAAGTCATAGCTAGATAAAAGACAATGCCTAAAATGAATTAATTCTGTCTAAATGTGCTTGCTGATGCTCCAGGAAGTTGCAGAGTAAAAGCTTTCACTGCTTTGAGCTGTTTCAGTTGTTTAATTCTAAATATGAGGTGTTAGGACAAGTTTGTAGCCTTTCCCAGTACCTTTATATCAGAGTTATAGGTCTCACTGTTGTCCCTGGCAGATTGTTTGCCAACACAGTAAATGAGGACTGAGGGTATTGAAAATATACCCTGACTTCCTAATGCTTACACTTGGATTGCTGTAGGTAAGCTATGGTCCAGTTTTCAGGGTTGCCCAATGCTGACTTACTTATAGGTAGCAGGATCTGACTGGGCTTAGAGTCTGGAGGACTCTCAACTTTTTCTAAAGAGCTGCAGAAAAAGGGTGCAGACAGTGGCAATGAGATGGTTGTGTCTGAAACCTCTGAAGCCTGTAGGATTCTGCCTGCTTAAATCTGTCGCCTTGTTTGCTTGCCAGTATCAGTCTCTAGCCATAGCTGTCCTAGAAAACACTACAGCTGATTCTACATTAACTGTAGTTAAAACAAAGTATCTACTTTTCCTTCAAGAGTTGGTGAATTTCTGTAGTATCCTCCCAAGTCTAAGGGTTTATACTTCCAGAGACTGAAACTGACAGAGGACTGTCTCAGAGATCTGTCTGGAAGCTACATTCCTTTGTGAGTCTCTTGCCTTTCCTCAGCCTCTTAATCTTGTCTTTTTGGGAGAAGAAAGTAAAAATACTTCGAACAGCTAAAGAAAATTTAGTGTCTTGGGAAGTGTCTTAAGAGTGAGATAAACAGAGGTTTTCTGTTATTTGGAGATGCTGTACATCAAAGAATACTTTCAAGTTATGCTGGAGGTCAAGGATTGGATGAAATGACATATTGCCCTCTGACAGTAATTAAATGTAGCAATGAAAGCATCGTCCCTTCTCAGTACTGACTGTACTTCAGTGGACCACTCTTCAGGGGCAAATGTTTTTAAAATTTTCCTGTCACTCTGGAGTGTTATGAGAATAGTTTTTTGTATTAATCTGAACTGCTCCATTCAAGTAATGTTCTTTTTATTCACTCAGCTGACAATAGCAAGAATACTGAGGTTGCACAGAGTTGTTGGGTGAGCAACCACCTGGGAGTAAAGTAACACCTGAACTGGTGCCTGGCTGGCTACAGCTTCAAGTTCTCTACTTTGTCATGGACTAGCTAGGTTGGACTGAAATGGTAGTTTTGGTCCTGCTAAGAGCTCAAGTGCAGGTGAGACTTAGAACGCACTGCGTTTCTCGCAAGCACAAGGTGGTTATTCCCACAGCACTGTAAATCAGGTGTAGCTGCCATGTCTAGTACTTCAAATGTAATTGCCACAGGCCTTGAGAGCTGCATTTGTTCATGTGATGGAAGGGGGTTGGTATGCCCTTTGTTTCAAAATTGTTATGATTTGGTAGTGCTACAAGGTAGTTAGTATGTGATTGCTGAAGCTGTCATATGGTATCATTTTCCTCCCTGAATCAGCTGACATTTTGTCAGGTTTCTGTCTCCCTTGTAGTGTTTTGTTGCTGCCTCTTACAGGTGAGCTCTTAACATAGTTTCACTAAACAAATATGCTTTAAAGTACTTTTAGGCACCTGTGCGTGCTCTATGCAGTCTAGCTTACTAGATGCAAGTTGATAGGGCAGTTGCACATAATCCGTTTGAATGGTATGCTCAGCCAGGCTTTTATTGCACATATTATGGGATTTTATATCTGGTCACAGAACCATGAAGGGACTAAGGTTGGCTGAGACTTCTGGAGCTCGTCTTGCTTAAGCAGGGCCACCGAGAGCTCATTCCGTAGGACCATGTCCATCCAGGTGACTTTTGACCATCTTCAAGGATGTAGACTCCACAACCTCTCTGGGCATCTTCACAATGAAAAAGTGTTTCCAGATGTCCAGAGGGAATCTTCTGTGTTTCAGTTTCTGCCTGTTGCTTCTGCTCCTGTCACTGATCACTGCTGAAAAGAGCCTGGCTCCCTCCTCTTTGCACCCTTCCTTCAGATGTGTGTAAATAAACACACACACACACACACACACACACACACACACGTATATATATTTTTTTCCAATGTGTTTAGGTCTTTTTCTGCAAAGCTGCATTATAGTTGGTTAGGTCCAAGAGTGTGTGGTACCTGTAGCTGTTCCTGCCCAGGTGCAGGATTTTGCACTTTCCCATGTTGAACCTTCTGAAATTACTGTCAGCCCATTTCTCCAGTTGTTGTTCTGTGTGGAACGAGCATTATTCTGGAGTTGATTATGCATGTTAAAAGATAAGTTAACATGGAAACATCTATGTTGTTGGCTGGTTTGGCCAAAAGAGAGATAATTTGGTGGATCTTTGTACTCTTAGATCTTGAGACTGATTCTGTTCTAGTCTTGTAGAGCAGCTATCTGCATCTCAGATCAATTGGACAGTGCCTTTGCATAGTTCAAAGCTTGCAGATTGGAGCATGGCTTAGCAGCAATGTCAGTCGGGCAATTGTCTGCAGTCTTGATCTTGCATTTGCCTAGCATCTTGAATGAGACAGTACTGGATTTTTTTTGGTTAGGGGACAATCTGTTGTATCAACAGTGGTTGGGTTTAAACAGGTTTTGAAGCATTGCTGCCCTAGGTGTTTGCATTTGTGAGTATTAAATGCGTATGCTGGATTTCTGTTTTAAGATGGCACGAATGTTCTATCCCTGTATCCAAGCCACCCCTCAGAGAGGTGGGGTACAGATACAGTCGCTCAGAGTGGCGTAAGGCTTCATCTCTGCTACTGGTGTTGTCAGGAGAGGGTTCAGCAGCACAGAAGTACACAGGCAGTTTCACCTGGTTGTTGCTTCTGGAGAGGTAATGTTGAACCTTTATGCTACCACAGCTAAGTATTGATGCATCTGTGTATCACAGCTGTGAAGCAAAGAGGGTAGGAGCTTGCAAGGTTTGTTGTAAGCAAATCATGGCTTTGGTCTTGTAATTGGCACCACATCTGTTAATGATTATTCTGACATCACTCAGTTTTCTTGAAGGTGCAGATGCTGGAGTTGATAACTCATGATCATGAGTTAGACCTTGATTTTTTCCAAGATGCCTTCTTTCATCTGGTTTTGTTTGTCAGTTCCCATTTGTAGATGAATGAACGAGCTATGCCAGTTTACATCTGCACAGCCTGCAAGGCTGAGTAGTGCTGTCCCTAATAGCACATTTACTGTAGTCTTGCAGAAAAATAATATTTCATATTTGGGCATGTAGAGCTAATCAAGCTGTCCAGCTGTTGTAAGTGTCTTTCCCTTGTTAGTACTCATCAGAGCTGATGCATGAATAGTTCTTTTATGAAAGTGCAGTGCAAGCATCAGAAGACTTACGTGCATCAATCACTTGCTCATGATGATTAGTAGGGTATCCAATAACAGATTTCGCTACATATTGCCAAAGCAATGCCAGCATAACATTTTTTGATCAGTCATCTCCACTGATAGAAGGCAGAGTTTGGACATCTGTCACATGTAGGCTAGCTGAGATCTGCTCAGCACATAATGACATTAGACAGAGCAACATCCTTCTCTGCAGGATGGCTCTCCACTTTAGGTATTTGGTGCTGGTGTTACAGACAAGCACCCCTGGACCTTGGGACACAAACTCTCTTGGACTCTTCTTCCGGAGGCTGGTTGGTAAAGTAGCATGGAATGAGCGCTGGAGGGAAGAGGGGCCCCAGAAAACTGATTGGTGTTAAAGGGTCATCTTGTCCAAGCTCAGGAGTGATGCATCCCAATGAGGAGGAAGTTGGGCAAAAATACTAGTAAGCCTGTGTGGATGAGGAAGTTGCTTCTGGACAAACTCAAACACGAAAAGGAAGCCTATGAAGAGGGGAAGGCAGTGACAGATACCCTGGGAGAAATAGAGACAAGCTGTTTAAGCAGCCAGGGTTCAGGTTAGGAAAGTGAAAGCCCTGATAGAACTAAATCTAGACAGGGATATCAATGGCAACAACAAAATCTTCTGTAGGGACATTGGTGATAAAACGAAGTCTTGAGAAATTGTGAGCCATCTCCAAAAGTAAATGGAAGATTTGGCCACCTGGGAGATGGAGAAGGCTAAGGTACTCAATAAGTTTTTTTGCCTCAGTCTTCACCATGCTCAGGTGCTTCAGGTCTTCAGGTGCTCCAACTGACACCACTGAAGTCACAACAGCAAAGGCAGAATCTGGAGAGTGAAGAACCACCAACTGTAGAAGAACATGTTCATGACCATCCAAGGAATGTGAAGGTGCTCACGTCAATGGGACCTGATGAGATGCATCCACAGGTCCTGAGGGAACTGACAGTTGAAGTGTCTAAGCCACTATCATATTTCAGAAGTCAGGGCAGTCTAGTGAAGTTTCCGCTGGCTGGAAAGCCCCATTTTAAAGAAGGGAAATAAAGAAGACCTGGGGAACTAGAAGTTGGTCAGTGTCACCTCTGCCTGGCAAGATCATGGAACAGATCATTCTGGAAACCATGCTAAGACACATGGAAAATGAGGCATTTGGTGACAAACGTGGCTTTGCTAAGAGCAGATAGAGTCTGACAAATTTGATGGCCTTCTACATTGCGGTGATAGTGTGGATAGATAAGGGAGGAGCAACTGATATCATCTTGTGCAAAGCATTTGACACTGTCCCACATGACAGCCTTGTCTCCAAACTGGAGAGACATGGATTTGGCAGATAGACCATGTGGTGGATAAGGAATTGGCTGGATGGTTGCACTCAAGTTGTCTCTGCATTTTGAGGGGCTCACTGGTCCAAGCGGAGATCCGTGACAACTGGAGTTCATCAGAGTTGGTACTGTGACCTGTGCTGCTCAACATCTTTGTCAGAGACATGGACAGTGGGATCAAGGGCACCCTCAGCAAGTTTGCTGATGACACCAACCTGTGTGGTGCAGTTGTCACACTGGAGGGAAGGGAAGGATCCACAGGGAGCTTGACAGGCTTGAGAGGGGAATCTGTGCAAACCTCATGAAGGTACTAGGCCAAGTACAAGGTCCTGCTGGTGGGTTGGGGCAATCCCAAGCACAAATATAGGCTTGGCAGAGAACAGACTGAGAGAAGCCCTGAGGAGAAGGAGTGTGGTTTGATGCGAAGCTCAATGTGACCCAGCAAAGTGTGCTTTCAGGCTAGAAATCCAACCACATCCTAGATATGAGGAAGAAATTCTTTGCTGCGAGGGAGGTGACACACTGGGCCAGGTTGCCCAGAGAAGTTGTGGTTGCCTCATTCCAGCAAGTGTTCAAGGCCAGGCTGGACAGGACTTTGAGCAACCCAGTCTAGTGAAAGGTGTCCTTTCCTGTGGCAGAGGGGTTGGCGCTAGGTGGTCTTAAGGGCATTTCCAGCCCAAAACATTCAATGATTCTATTATACAGTCCTGGGAAACGTCTCAAGTGATGAGATGTTTTTTTTTAACATGGTACTTACTTTCAGCCATATGAGGACAGATCTGTTTGATGCAAAACTCTGGTCTAGGTTGTAAGAGCAGATAATTTTTAGGGTACTCTTTTAGCTAATTTCACTTTCAAGGAGAAATGTAGTTAATCCTCCAGCCCATCACAAGGATCTGTGTGATTATTAAATTAATTATCTGGCAGTCTGTTTGGGGCCACCCACATTTCTTGCTTCACTGTACTTTAATCATTAGCAGCAGCACTGTGAGCTGCAGGGAAGTTTCACAGTGACAAAGGCTTATGAGAGAGTTAACCTTATGCTTGTGTGTGTTGTGTGAACATGGAACACGTTGTATTCATTGACAGGAAGGGACGAGCACCATTAGTTCCATACAGCACGACCTTCCTAGCAGTGTGCTGGGCTTTAAAGGTGTTTCTTGTGTGACTGGCACCAGGAAGCTGCGCACAATGCCACTCTTAATATTCTTCGGCCCTTCAGACTGCCTAGACTTTCCAGTCACTTGTGCCGCTGGAGTTTTCTGCTCTGACAGTGACACCTATATTTTATTGACTTGTGAGTTTGATGTAGAAGTGTCACAGCAGGTAACACCAAAAGTGAAGAGTTGTAATGCAGCTTAAGACAGGATCTGGCGCTGGCACAGGGACAGCCTTTGCAGACTGCAAGCTCTAAGGTAAAGCTATACCTGCCCTGGGTTTCCCCACTGTCTGTCTCCTGTGTTGCACTAGCTATTGTGAAAGCCAGCGGTCACAGAATGCACACAGTGCCTTTTGCTGGTTAACTTCCAAGGTGAAGAATTCTTCAAGGGAATAAATTATGACTTATTATAGTTATAAATATTTTATAATCATTGATATAATTATTTAAATAAGGTTTGAAACCTGTAATATTTTGCAGTTCAGAGGGGGTCTTGAAATGCATTTGTAGTTTGCCTGTTCGAGACTGCGGCCCTAGATAGAAAAATTACCATTCTAGAATAATTCACTGCAAAAGTATTTGAATGCTGTTACAAAGATGATGTATATGCTAGGTGAGAAGCAGTTTTCTAGTATTAGGAGGTGTAGCACCAGTATTTAGTGCTTCTTTGACATGAGCTGAACAGAAAACTTTTGAAGTAAATCTTATTTCTATATCTCTCCTAAAAACTGCTCACAGTTTGACTTTTTAACTAGCAATTATTTTTTAGAACAGACTGTCATTTATTGTCCATTAATCAAAACAAATATCCTGACTTTGAATGGCACAAGGAGGTCTGACTTTAAATTTGATTGGTTTTAGATCAGGAGTTAACCAAACCAAAGTGCTTCCACTTTTTCTGTCCACAGTTGTTATGAAATGTCTGCTGAAACAGTATGAGTGGGCTTTTTTTAAGAGTTCTGAAAGTGGTTCTCTCCAGAGTATGCTTGTGTGTTGGCTTATTTGGGGTTTTTTTTTTAGTAAACTAAACTTGAAAATGTGCTAAAGCTGTTAAAAATTGCAATCTCATTGACATGCAGCTGTTTTCCTTTCTTATTCCATACCTGACATTGTGCTCATAATTTATTAGATGTTTGCTGAGATTGTTTACTGAGTTACTAGGGACTGGTCTGAGTTTTATCTTGAGGAAACAGAGCAGGCTTTATATTTTAAAGCTGATGGCTTCAAAACCTGGTATTACTGATGCTTAGTTCAGAGCACAAACCATACAATGGTTTAGATGTAACAGCTAAAATGTCCTTCAGCTCTCAGACCATCTGCAGGGCAGTCTAAAGGCCCTTGCTAACTGTGTGCTGCTATTGATGCCTCTGATCAAAGTTGGGTTACCAGCATGACCAGGGCAGGCTTGATGCCTGTACATGTCCTGGGTCTGCATGTGTTGGATATACTGTTAGGGGTTGCCACAGTTTGTACCCACGCTACATAGATGAAGTAAAGCTGGTTTAGTAAGATGAAGCCAGCTTTAGCTGGTCTGTCTGTCACGTCTGAAGAAGTTTGTTGAAGAATTGCCAGAGTATTCAGGTGTCTTTGGCCACCTGTGTGCCTTCTGATTCTGGTCTTTCTGTTGTGACAGTCTTGGGGTCATCTTCAACGAATACAGTAACTAGTCTTCGCTGATGATCAGGTTCATCACATTGCACAAGTCCTTGAAAACCAACAAACCACATATATTCTGGCACTTATTATTATGCTTCCTGCATTTGAAAATAAAGAGTACTCTCTGGAGATCGATATTTTTCCTCTACCCATCTTTTATGAAGGTCTTTCAGTGGAGCAGTGTTCTTCATCCTGAATGAGAGGAACCTTCTCGTTTCCATGCAGACCAGTTCCGAAATGTTTCTGGTACATTCAGTGTCCTCTAACTTGCTATTTAATCAGTTCATATGTTATAGAACTTATTGCAGGTAGATAAAGGTGCTTAACTTATACGGATTAATCCAAAAACTTGAAAACTTTCTAGTAACTTCCTGTATTTCCTAGTTCTTTGTGGACGTACCTTTTTAAGGCAATGTGTTGTTTCCATGAACATGGAATTAAGCAGTTGCATCTAATGTCACTGGATGTTTTAAAATATTTCTGAAGTTTAGCTTGATTGGTCAGTTTGTTAGTTTGCTTTCTTTTGTTTTAGCAAGACCTGGTCATTGAAGAATGTGTGAATTGATATATTAATGTTTTATCTTAATTTGGAAATAATTGTATGTGCTCTTGTTACCCTAGGGAAGCCACTTGTAGTCCCTATTCTTCTATTACTTTTTTCTTGTTTATCATTGTTAGCCTAGATTGTTCTTTCTTCTCTTACTTATCTGTCCATGTTATCTATCTCATATGACTGACTTCTTGGTCTGTTCCTTCTTGTGCACTGTATTAAACCAGTAACAGTTCTCGGCATATAATTTTTAAGTCAGCATGCAAATGTGGGGGGGGATGTGCTTTTGGTCTGTCATTTTCTCGATGAAAGTGAGTGTGTTGGTGGCAACTGCTTGTGTTCTGAATGTTTAGTTAGTAAGAGATGCATGGATTTAGCTGTCAGGACCATATGTCCTCATAGACTGTCCAAGCAGTTATCCATAATTTCCTATATAGAAGAGGTGGCAGGCTGAAGATACAGGGCATGAATTTGATTGAGGGGAATATATTTAGAATGTAGTGAGTAGATGACTTGACACATTAGTAACTGAAAAAGTTCATACTAATAGTAAATTATCACTGAAGTTCTGAGCTAATGATCTTGAATTGTCCAGCCTGAGATACCCTGTCCCCCCTACCTTATTCTCTTTTTAAAATAAGGTCAGTGAAACTTTGGAAGTTATAGGTGACATTTGATAAACACATAAATAAAGTAAAAACTGAAGTGGCTAATGAGCACCTTTTTGCCACTGTCAGGAGCTTCAGTTTTTTTGTCCCGTGGAATACCAAATAAAGCGTGGCTTTGTGGGGTTTTTTTGTTATGCAAGCTGTTTAGAGCAAATTTTGGTGATAGACCTTCTACTAAGACACTTCTTTTTTTCTCCTTGTCAATTTAGAATGACTTTTCCTGTGGTGACTGCATGTCAAGTAATGAGAGCAGTTTGCTAGAACGAACCACAGCACCTCATGATGGACTCCCGCTGGCTTCCCATAGATCTCAGCGAGAAGGTATGTTGGCTGATCTTCCTTGTGAGGAAGGCCTTAAGGGATTTTTTGAACATTAAACTCTACTTGGAGTTGTAGACATGTTGTATATCTGTTGCTGTTCATCTGAAAGAGAAGCTGCAGGGATTGGTAAGTAAAATAGCTTCTCTGCCACCTACTTGGTCTTTTCTTTGTTATAAGAAGTTGTCATTTTTGTTAGCTGCTAACTAGTAGTGAAAGCATGCATGAAAATTAGTTGCAAATGGGCTTCCCACTGAAAAAAGGGGTAGGATTTGGGAGAAAACAAGAACATTTAATGCAATTGTATTAACAGTGTTTAGATTTTTAAAGGAAAACTAAACATGAAAATATTGTGAGCAGTTGATAGATTTTGCTGCTTGATTCAGTTGTATTTGATGAATCTTTAAAAAAAAAGCAGCCAAAGAAAAGCCACATATTAGCAGTTTTTATGGACGTGGCAGTTTGGAGAAGTGAAAAGCTTCACAGAAGTCTGTCTTTTGGCTCTGTTGGGGAGAATAAGAACAAGGCTTCTGAGTGTAAACAAAACTCTGATATGCAATTGCCAGCACAATTTCTTCTCTTTGAAGAAATGAGCATTACTGAAAACAGATTTATTCTTACTCTTTATTCTTCAAGAGGATTAGCAAGTCACTTGTCTACTCAAAATTAGTCAACAGATAGTCTGCAGATAGTGGGGAGCCAACAATATGGAAAAATGATTGCTATTCATTTTGTCCTCATAAATGTCCTTTTGTCTCTACTGTGGAGATTTAACTGCACTTTGAAGGGAGGCAATTTGAGAGTTTTTGATTCCTTGAAAAAAAAACACAGAGAAAGATTATGGCAGATTACAGAGAACAAACCTGTTTCAAATCCTTTTACGGAGTTCAAAGTGTTCGTATTCATGAATTAGAATCCCAAAAGGGAGAATCTCTTTAGTAACACACTCAAATTAAGTAACAGAAGCACAAAAAAGTTGAATAATTTAATCTAGCAAAGGGCTTAAATATTTTTCTGCATTTGTATTATCTTAGTGAGAAACCACAGTGAAGGATCAGAATAACTTTGTGATATTTGCTACACAGTTATATAATAGAGAGTCCCTGCTACAGAAATCTCCTTACTGGGTTAGAAATGCCACTGATAGTAAAACTTGGTTTTTATTTTCAGCTGTGATGAATATGAATTTTTAAAATCTTGACTTAGGCTTACCTTGCAAGCAGTGTCACATATATATGCTTTACTTAATCATCCTGAATGCATGTGTTGCATCCAGAATAGATGTAGAGATGTAACACACCTCATTGGTTCATATATTCAAACATTTCTTCTCAGTCTAGCCTTTTAGAATATTGAAAATGTCATTGTGGAAACAGAATTATAAAGGAGTCTGTTGAAACTGTAGAACTAAAGCCGTGCAGCAACAACAGTTTAATTGCCTGTTGTATCATGTATTATGATGAAGCATGCAGCAGAAGGAACTTAAGGAAGTTGAAGATATTACATTGTATAATAATTTTTTTTTATACCTGAGGACAGATTTTTAGCATTGAGACATTCAATAGTTTAAAATAAGCACAATCTCATTAGGGAAAAAAAGCTTATCTGTGAATGTTAATGGTCTTAGGTTCCTAATTGTGTATGCTAAATATATGCATGAAGTGGAATGCAATTTAAACCACTATTCTCAGTTCCAGTCATGGGAATCAACTTTTTAATTAGTTTATTAATATGAATTCCAGTATCAATTTGAACGTTAGCCATTAAGAAATTTTACTGCTCCAAAACTCAGGTTGTGCCATGGTCCTTCTTCTAACAGCACTTTAATCTATACCAGACAGGTAAAAATTAAGGTCACTAAACATTTGTCTTCTCATAAATACTGATGTCTGATATTGTCTGTCATCCTTAGCTCATCTCAGATTTCTTTCCTTTGTAATACTTAATCTTCATTAACTGGTAAAAATGAAGTGATTGTTTATCTTCCTAACTCCCAGCTAGAGGATTACAAACAGTGTACATCAGTACACTCAGTATTTGTCTCTCTACTAAAAAAATTGGAAGCAGCAGCATTAGGCTTATTTTCTGGCTTATTGTTAGTGTATGGAAATTGCCAATATTTAATTCTCTGAGAAATGGCATATTTGATGGGGATGAGACTTGAGTTGTGACTGTAACAAAATTAATTATGAAATGTTTATGTTATATTAGATGGTAATTAGCTAATATCCATTAATAAGCTTCATAACATACAATTGCAGGAGGTTTAATTTCTTTTTGAAAAAAATACAGTTGTTATATGTAGTTCCTGATATAACCAATGTAAACAAGTAGTTAAAAAATGAAAGGAAAGCATTAACTGTTAACACCACCCACCTCCCTCCAAAAAAAGAAAGAGTTTCAAAAGCATTGAAAGGAAGCATTGATGATGTAGGGCAGGTCAGGCAGCTTTTAAATAAGTTGGGGTTTTTTTTACATGTAAAGATGTGTTCAGGCTTGCACTAGAATAAAATTCCGTTGAATTCTTAGGCCAGCATAGCGGCAAAAGTGAAAAGTCCGTCTTGGCTATATAAGGGTTTTTATATGGAGTATTACCTGAACAATGCTGTGTGCCCTCAAGAAAATCTCCAGGCCCTAAAAGCCATATGGTGCTGCTGTTTGCCAGGTCACAGCCAGAACTTGCCTATTGCTGAATACAGTAGGCTGTGGGGAAAGAATGTTAAAGTAGCAAGTGCTTACAGTACCTTTCTTCCTTCTCAGTTCAGTTTAATGGCACTGATTACAGTGCAATTGTAGTAGCTTTCTGCTTCTTTTTTTCCTTTGCTTTTTGCTGACACTCACTTCTGTCTTCTCCAGGCCTTCCCTAACTCTTTTTCACCTAAGTACCCTTCAGAAATGTGGCTATTCAGCCTTAGTTTGCCCTCATTACTACTTGATGTTTCTGACACATGAGTGTAGAAGGTGCTGTCTGGTTTTTATCAGCACTTGTTACTTCTTGGAGTAAAGACACAATTTGACTTCCTTTTATTGTCTTTTCACTTATAGTGGTTATATTGTTGTAGTTATGTGACATGTGGTGTAAATAAGCTCTTGGGTAATGCACAGATTCCCATGATGTGCAATGAAGAGGCCAGAGAAATGCTTGGAGAGAGGAAGGTTCTGCCTGCCCTCAGTAGTTTGTTGTAATAAAGCAGCTCCTAAGGAAGAGCCAGGTTGTGTGAGTATGGATATAGCCTACAGGCATCTTCAGAGTGCCTGGGAAAGTAGGGAATGATTTGCAAACTGAGAGTTTTGGAGTGCACAATAAGGTGTTTTTCTTTCAGCTGTACACATTGAGAAGATAACCCTGAAAGACGTATCAAGAAAAAGGGCTGAAAAACATTTGGAGTACACATTCAAAGTAAGCAAATAATCTCCAGAATATTAAAATTACTGTCTTCATCTTATCTATGTACTGTAGATACATACAGCTTGTTTCAAAGAGCTGCGCAGGAGGCAATTTTCAGGTTCTTTGGGTTATCCTGTAGTTCTTTTGAATTCTGTGTGCAAATTAGGTGTTTTATGTAATTGTGGGCATAAAGTGGGAGAGCATAAGGTGGGAAGGTGTAAAACATCAGCCATAGCTGGGTATGTGACATCGCTTCAGAAAACTTGGCTTTTGCTGATTCGTAAGAATTCTAAAGCTAATCAGTCATTTGCTCAAATGGCACAGGAGTGCAGTTGTTGTGTCTGCAGCTGTAGATTGCTTGGAGTCATATGGTCTTCTTGGATCTTGTTTCTGAGTGTTTACCATATGAAGGCAACTCCTGTGCTTTTTGAGAAAACTGGATGTTGGTTTGTTCGTTTTGGACTTTGTTTCTTTAGGTGAAGGCAAACCAGCTGGAAAATGGCCACAGACTAGAAGGCCTACCTGATATAGTCTTCACGTATTGTAGTAGCTAAGGGCAGCATGCGTTGAATAATAGCTGCTAAGGCTGTTGGTGGTGATGTTTTAATTGAATCAAAGTAGTAATTTTCTTAGCAAGGGCTGACTAACACTATGAGTCATTTTGCCAATAGATGTGAATCTGGTAGTGTACCAGATTTGGAGATAAAGTTAAATGTTCCCCTTCTACACCCAAAAAAGAATAGTTTACATTAAACATTCTAATGGGTCATTTGACATGGGTTACAGGAGGTCTTTGAAGAGGCAAACTTAAAAAAAAAAAAGCCATTTAGAGCTGAAAGTTGATGTGTTGATCCCTGAGTTTAGTATTGTGTTCTCTAAAAGGGTACACTCTTCTTTTGTTGAGGACAGTAGTACAGGGAGTGTAGCCTTCAAAGTCTTTAAGGTTAACCTGCCCAAATATTTCAACCTTGTAATAGATTTTTTTTCCGAATAGTCTGTGAAGTGACCATGAGGTAAAATACAATAGTAGATGGAACAATTTTGTACACAATGCCTATATGGATTATCAATATTTAAAACCAAAAACTATTCTAAAGGTTCTTCATGTAGACAGATTTGACAGTGGTTTTGAATTTCTTTGTTAAAGGGGGAATGTGGAGATATTCTGGGAAGTATTTCAGTAATCTTGAAACTCTACCTCAGTTCTTTTAGGAAAGAATTTCCTTTCCTCATCTGTGCAGGTATATACTGTGCTCTTCACTGCAAATCATTTTGTGCTTGCCCAGACACTGCTTTTTTAAGGTTGTAACAGCAGTTGCAGTCATGGCTTCCCAGCTGAGGGTACCAAGGGTAGTTGGTATTTCTGGGGACTAAGATGAAAGCAGTTGGTGGTTGACATTGCTCTGTCAACTCTTGGGAGTAAATGAATGTTTATAATTGTCATGTCCACTCCCATTACACAGAATCTTCCCATGTAACTAACTGGAATTTTTAGCCCAGAAGTGGGCTTAAAGCTGGGCAGCACTCATCTAACCAAGCTTACTTATTTTTTAACTCAAAACATGCATGTAAAGGTGCTGTTTTACTACTTGCATGTCGTGTCAGAACAATAAGCTACTGAAATTTTATACAGGCATATGCCAAAATACTGTCTGATTCTTGAGTGCTTTAGTTACTTGCAGTATTATTTATGACTTGTAGCTGACAACAACTCCTGTATGACTGTGTAAGATTCAAGTCTGAGGCAGATACAGTTATTTTATAGGTAATATAAACAGAGATTTTTTTGTTTCATTTTGACTTCTGGTAATGGCAGTGAGAGCTCAATCCAGTATATATGACCTACAGTCCTTTTCTCTGGTACCTGTTTTTTGTGGTTAATGATGTCTGTTTGACACAAGTCCCTTAATTACAGAGCCTTCTGCCTGGCTTCTTTCAGAGTCAGTAATCTTCAGGGACTTTATTGCATTTCCCTGAATTTGTTCATGCTCCCTTTAGCCACAAATAACATGAAGGTGATCCTGAAATATATACTCAAAATTTGTATGTTTCTTTGAAAAAGTATAGCATTATCCCTGTTTTGCCTGATGTTTGCTTAATTGCAAGTGTTAACTCTGAGATTGTCAGATTTGTGGAATTGTTCTGACAGGCTAATTGCTGTGATATTTGGAAAAAGAAACTTTCCTCATACTTTTTTCCTTCCTTCTAGGTAACTTGGTCTGATTTTTCAGTAACATGTGTAACAAAAACACACCAGGAGCTTCAGGAATTCCTGCTAAAAGTATGTATTAATATATCAAAGTAGTGTTTACACAACAGGTTTAAAATTTCAGGAGTAGTCTAGGAGAGCTGTGATTTCTGAGATGTAATTATAGAAACAAAAGAATGCCAGCAGATTTTTGTACTTCACAGTTGTATTAACCATTTAAATTACATGTATTATGGTGAAGGATCTTGACAGAAGAAGCAGCTCTGCAGAATGTTTGGGGAGTTTCCCAGGAGGAGATTGTTTGTCTCATCTGAAATGGCTCTTTGAGTTTTAATTGAACTACCACGAAACTACCGGATGAGTTTTTAATATTTCCCATGGAGCTGGTTAAATATTTAGGTACAACCACCGGTCGTTTGCTTGTGTTTCTGTTAGAAGGACCTTAAAGAGTATAATTCGTTATTTTTAATTAGTGAGACACAGCCCTAAGCATAGTAGTTTTTAATTTAACTGTTGTATTCTTCAGTAGAACAAAGGCAGGCCTATTCACTATCACAAGGAGTTAAACTTGAGGAAAATCTGGCAGCTATATGTGCGTGTGTGTCCATGTTTAAAAAAACTAAAAATTGTCTTGGTTGTTTCCCACCCTGCTCTAAGCAGGGAATACCTTTGTGTGCATAGGCCATGTGCAGACCCCATCAGTGTGATGACTTTGAACTGTGTGTTCATTACCAGCGTCTAATATTTTGGATTCCACCTCTTCTGGAAAATTAATCTATATTTAAACTCTTCCCTGTTCAGGGCAGTAATGAGAGCTCTGTTTTGGGCATGTTTTGATGGCATCTGGTGTTAACTGCAGTGTTAATTGCAAGAGGAAAGCCAGTTACTGTACAAAGGTCATTGTCTTGTTCACTGTTTAAATTATCAACATTGTTTTCCACCATTGCAGAAATGAAGCAGTGAGTATTCACAACTGCTTTAACCTAGTTGGAATATCTAGTTCTAAGAGTTCCCAGAGCTTGATTTGTGAGGATTTGAATTATGGGTGGCATGTCTGGTTGCAGGTGGGTTATCCCACAGCATAGGGTACATGCATCTGCACCTGAAGAGAATCCTAAAAGCAGCATTTTATCCAGGGTCCTGTGCAGCTCTGGGATGAGCATTCAGATGCATGTCTCTTGTTCTCCTACTTGTGTAAGACAAACGTCAGTGTCTGAAATGGACCTCCTAGGACCTGCTTGCTTCCAGGATGAGCTGGAAAACAGATGTGATCCAGAGTGTTGCAGAGTTGTGCTGTTTGACTGATGTAGGGTTTTCCATGTGCTGGCTTGACTGCTCCAGCCGTGTCTAGGAGATGGCAGAACAGGATGAAGACAACCACAAGCTGCTATGAGTTTGCTGAGGTGTTCTGTGGAAAATGTGCACAGCTGAAAATTATATTTGGTTTATGGTGGTTTGAATAGCCATAAGTATAGAAGTAAGGGAGATTTTTTAAATAAAGGAGGATAGAACTTATACCTTGCTTTAAAAAACATGAAATATGAATGTCCACTTCATATGCCGTTGCATTTTGGCTTTTTGTTGTTCTTGTTCCAGTCTGCATGGCATTTTTAAATAGTATGCTCAGTTTCCTAGGGACAGAAAAGAATGGTCAAAATACTTGATGGAAAATTCCAATGCTGCATGTAATAAAAGTAAGATAATGGTAAAAATTGTTTGAGAATAGAAGCATTGGTGGGAAAACAAAGGTAGTAAATGGGATAACTTGGATGCTTTATACTGAAGAATGGCTTCTCTTAGGTGATAAGCATGAAAAATTCTTTGCATGTAGGAAATAACCCATGTATGTGGAAGGACTAATAAGCTTGTAAGTAACAAGGCTATCTCATTACCTTAAGCTAAGCACCTAATCTTGGGCTCATATAACTGAATCTTTAACTGCAGAAGGAATTGCCTTCCTTTTAATGGAAGTTTTAAAGAAAAAGTTTGACTGTTTCCAGAGACAAGTCTACATACAAAATTCTAGAATAGGAGGTTTGCTCATTCCCACGCTTCTGCATTAGCTTTTTGGTACCTTTTGGCTAATACTAATTCTTCAGTCAGAGTTCCTCAGTAATGAATACTAAAGCCAAAGAACCTGTTAAGAACAGCTGCTTTCAGCCCTTTCTGGTTTTATATCTAAGACATGTCAGTTGCTATAGCACTGAACTAATATGATATTAACAGCATCTGTCTGTCTGGATTCCAGAAGTTCCTTGTACGTATGTTACCAAGCAATTTATCTGCATCAGACACAGCATCCCTCTGTAGTAGCGCTTCATTCAGTGAAAGGATTACTTAGCACTGGGCTGCTGTACCAGTAGCAGGATGCAATATCCACCTGGCACTCTGGATCAGGTGTATTCCAGACATACAAGCAGAAGATGCTGCTCTAGTGTAAATTACTTAGTGCTTTTGATCACCAGTGACAGGTGTTAACCGCATTAGCAATAGTGTTGAACTTTAGTTAAAAAAGCATTTTTGCAGTGGCAGTTTACTCTTAATTGCCCCAAAATTAAAACACTTTGGAAAAAAAAAAAGTAAATTAACAAATTTGATCAGCTTTGATGTACTTAAGTACAATATTTTTGAAGCTGTAAATGTGAAAAACTTTGTTCTGGGGAATATTCTTCATATAAAATAGACGCACTCTTTAGTAGCAAGAATTTAGCCTTCCCAACCGGAACATCAGAAGACCTCGCTTTGTGGTACTGACATTGGAGACAGTTTTAAGAATTTTGATAAGAAGGTTCAGTGTTAATAGCAACCAGGGAGGGACTTGCTACTGATTAATCTCAGTATTGTCCCTTGAAGTCTACATATTATGTAACTGAAACAGTTTCCTTTCTACTCCTGTTTCTTTAAAATAGTTTAATCTAGCTAAGGGGTGATAGTAAATACAGTGCATTCAATCCTTCCTAGATATTTTTTTCGTGTTATTTTCAGCCATAATTTCTATGTGTGAAAGATTTAAAGAAATAAATGAAAAAAAGGCTGTAAGCTATCCTGGAAAAGAGCATAGTATTGGTAGATTTCTGAATGTAATTCAAACAGAGCTTTAAACAGTTTTATGCCTGGATTTGCCATGAGGATTTACAGCAAAGTGTTTCTTTTGCAAAACTAGATGATGTTGATTTGTTGTACCTTTGGTCTGTAAATTACATCACTCCAATTGGAACAATTGAGTTTCTTATTGATACCGAAAGGTATAAAGACTCATAGTGAACAAATATTGTCTTTCAAATGTCAACTACTCATTTTTCACATTAACCTTTTTCTCAGCTCCCGAAGGAACTGTCTTCTGAAGCATTTGACAAGACTATTCTAAGAGCACTAAATCAGGGTTTTCAGAAGAGGGAAGAACGAAGGCATGCTGATCTTGAGCCCATAATCAGGTAAACGTTTTAACAAATAGCCTGAAATGCATCACCGGAAACGTGATTCAAGTCAAGCTAGATGGGCTTCTATGGACAGTGAAAGTTCTGCTACCTGAAGACAATTTGCAAAAAAAAGGAGAAGGCAATGATGAAATAGATACTCTTGACTATTTTAGATTTTCTTTAAATTGAGACTTTTATTAAACTTTGTAGAATTACTTCTTTGAAAGTAATTGTACAATTTTGAAAATATTTGTCCTAAGCAACATTATATAGCAATGATTGGCACTTCTGGAAGGATACTACCTCCTTTACACAAGAGTATATTTAGAAAAACTAGAAACAGTAAGTCAGAGCACATATGTTCTATTTTTATGACAAGATAGAGTGAGAGGCAGAAGAGAATTTAAAAGGAATAAACAGTAATAGTGAAGCATGTATATAATTAAAAGTAGCTCATGTATTTGTAGGAAACTGGCCCATACCTCATCACCTGCTATTTAGTGATGAGAGAGCTTGGTGGGATGTGGGACACATTGGTCAAATTCTGTAACTCAGAACAGTAATATGAATTTGGGTTTGCCTACTTGTTCTTTTTGTTCGGTACAGATACCTTGTTATGTTTGGCCTTTTCAGTCAGGATTGTTCAGCCTTGTTGAAAACAGATTATTCATCATGTTAGGCAGTGTCTCTTGAATTGGGGTAGTTGAAGAATCAGACACTGCTTTTCAAACTCCTACTCATAATGTTCTGTGGGTTCTAGCATTTTATCCTAATATTTTAGTTAAAGATGATGTGGAGCTGCTCTGAGCCTCAACCACCCCCTTGCCAATTTTTTAATAAATTTTGATCTGTAATATTTTTCTGTCTTTATTGGCTTGATTGTCAAACCAAAAATTAATCTGTGTGAACAATTTTGGCTAATAAACATAGCAGTTTTAAATCAATAAACCTGTTGAACAGAGGTTGACTGAAGGGAATGCATTGTAATACAAAAAGGTTGTGAAGCCTCACTTCACAATAATTACAAACCCAAGAGAGTCACTTTGAAGATAACCTTTGAACATACCCAACTGTGTTAGAGTAAGCACCTGTAATTACAACTTGCAAGTTATGTTGTGACTGTACAGGAATGTTACATGAATAATCTCAAGAGAATAGCATTACTGTATTCAAATTCCATTTTCTTTCAGTGTCACTTTTAGCACAAATACATACTTATTTGGGGGTTTCAGTGCGTGACCAGTTGCCAAAAATTGCTCTCCCCTTCTCCTCCTCCAAAGAAATAGAACTGGGTAGTGCCTTCTGGCAAGTAATAACTGAAACCTTGGTGTGTGGGAAGTGAAAACCATTCATTGTTGGCCTATTTTCTTATCTGAAGCTAATAGAATTTGTCACTGACCTCTTGGCAACTGACTCAGACCAGTGCAGAGCAATATTGAGAATTGCACCGTTTGCTCTTGGAGATAATTATGGAATTAAAATATTGACATTATAGATGTATTCAACTTTGTATTTAACCATGCAAATGTATTTAAGAAAGAGATGCATTGTTTGGGAAAATAAATGTGTTCTCAGTTAAAAAAGTTAAAATATAAAGTCCGGTGCTTTTGGACTCAGTCTAAATTCATCATTGATAAAATGTTACCCATGGTTAAAATATTGGAATAGGGATGACTCAAAAGCACCTACCTTTTTTAATTTAGAAAAATCATCACACTAATTTCTTATACTGGCTGTACTCCAAGCTTATGCTAGAGCTTAACAGCAAAGCTCAAAAGTAGCTTTTAACATTGTTTATGCTGAACGTGTAATTTGAAGTGTTTGGACTTCTTAAGAACTGCTTATTTTGCTTTTAAATGATACTGTAGTAAATTGCTGTGTTCTTCCTATGATTCTGTTACTTAGTTTAACAAACTCTCCCTTAAATTTCAGGCAGCTATTTTCAAATACATCGCAAGCTTTTCTGCAGAATCAGAGAGTATACAACTTCTTCCAATCAATTTCATCAGAATCTTTGCACACTCACAGTAAGAAATACCCTAATACATTTTATGTAATGAAAAGTCTATAAAAAGTTATTCTTGCTGTTGTGCCTAATTACAGTTTTATAATTTTGTATTCATGTTGCATTATATTCCACCGGTTTTATTTGAACGCCTGGTCGATGAATAGTTGCTTGAGCAGATATTCATGCTTTTGGCAGTGGGAACATGCTATGTAGCATCAGCTTGAGTTCTTTTCTTTCTTTCTTTCTTTCTTTCTTTCTTTCTTTCTTTCTTTCTTTCTTTCTTTCTTTCTTTCTTTCTTTCTTTCTTTCTTTCTTCTCTGTACCATTGTGCTCTTCAAATAGGGTGCTGTGAATTGAGTATGTTCAACAGTTTGGCACTTCTTTCTCAAAATCTTAAATTTTGGAACGAAAAGTTTGAACTGATCCAAAAAATCACATCTGTTTTTTTATTTGTTTTCTTTTGTAGATAAAGCATCTGTCTTGATATTTAAACTAAAATTTGTTTTGAGTACATAAATGATGGGATAGCCGTAATTTCAGGACGTACAGAATTATGTTCCAGCATTTGCATTGCTGAGATTTCTTTGGTGACCTTCTTAACCTACTTGTGTATTACAAATTGTTTATGCGACCGAAGTTTGGCTTCTCTGTATGGAGGCCTTAGGATGTGATCTTTGTTTCCATTGAATCTTTTCTTCTTTCAGTGCATGTTATACACCGTGATAGTTGAGGCAGTGGCTGTGAGGCCACTGCCTCAGAAGTTGCCGAAGATCTTAGTAAGGAATTTAATAGATTGGAGTTTTCAAACAGACCACTCATATTTTTTTTGGAAAAAATAGAGGAATGACAGCTGACTTTAGTTTGAAATTATATGTGTGATCTGTGACAGATGTGTTTTTTCCGTGATGAGATAGAATCATTGTGGTTAGGGTAGAAGCTGTGGGTCATTTTGTAACATTTTCTAGTAACACTTAGTACATTTCTATATGGCCGTTTTGTGAAAATGCTATACTAATAACAACCAGGGTGATTGTGGAACTGGCTAGAATTTGCTGCTGTGAAAATTGACACTCCTGTTGTACTGAAAGGCTGCATGGGGAGGAAAGAGTTTCCGAAGTCCAGAAAGATTCATGTTAATGATGGGCACACTGGACAGGGTGTGCATATTTTAGACTGTAGACTACATCTAGTTGGGAAGGACTTGCAAATGCATTGTTGTACATGGTGATAATTTGAAATGGTTTCAAAAAAGAACCAGTGCTGAGTTCCATCAAGATAGAGTTGACTGGGCAGAAGTGATCTGCAGGGTGGGTAGATCAGAAGGGTAGAATAGACAAATGTCAATTCTGTAGGAAGTCTTATGGATTGCAAAGTGATTGTAAATGTGAGATAATTTTTATAATAATAAATGATTGGGTACATGAAAGTTCATGAGGATTTGTCAGATCTAGAATGTATGAGATAGGATGAGGAACTTAATTGTTTAGCAGGGAAGAGGAGAGACTCAAATGGAAGATAATTTAAGTCTTCAAATACCAAAGAGTCATAATGTAAAAAGATTAACTTGTTATGAGGAAGATTAGGACCAGGGGCAGGCAAGAACTTGGTGATTACCAGACAAGTCTAGAGTCGTGATTCAGGTCTGAGGTCAAGGCAGAAAAACAAGTCAGTAGGTCAGGGTTAAGAACAGGATCAGCAAGGTACATGTCCAGGCACAGGTGTGCTGGCAGTGCACCCCAAGCAAGGGCCTGAGCTCAAATGGGGCTCCCAAGCCAAAGGCTGGAGGCCATGGAGGAGGCATCTGCCAGTTCTTTTCCCAGCAGTCACCCCAAATTGGGAAACTGCAGTGTAACAGATTGGGTCTTCACTGTGGGCAGGTGAAACCCTTGGGAGAGCAGAGAAGAGTTGCAAAGCCCACTGGCATGGTTCAGGCCCTGACATTGAGTTAGATATTAAGAAAATATTTGGTGAAGAGAATTAGTGTGATAAATTTAAGCACAGTTGTTTTTCTTTTGAGAAGGAGGACTGGATGGCTTGTCCAGGGTAGCTCACAATCGCATTTCCTGTGGTGCAGGCTAATAGAAGCTGTAATAAGACAAAAGTACTCAAAAATCACCAAAATGTGATGTTGCCAAAATCACTTCAGTTAAGTGGCCTGTGAGGGTTTTTTTTATTGTTGGTTTCTGTGTTTTTCTAGGTTTCCTGTTTGGGATTCCTGGAATTGCAAGTTAGTCTGTAGTGGCATGTTTTGCATGTGGTGACAGTGTTGGGGAATGAAGCATGTATTTAAGAAAAATCTCATCATAGTTATCAAATAGAACATGCAGAATTAATTGACAGGCAAAGCGTTTGTGGCTTAAATTGGTCTTCGGTCACTATATAGAGTCAGGGATAAAAATACCTTTTCACAGAAATACGAAGTTCTTTAGCAAAACCTCTGTGGAAGTAAATTCTATGTTTGGTGAAAGGTCTCTATACCTTAAATAATATTTGGGATCTCACACTGAATATTCAGTAAGGTTAATTATGCCACTATGGTTCCATTCAGGAGGAAATCAATTAGCTCCCTCCTGGTTCATAACATCAGTTTTATAGACACTTTTTCAGGTTGGAGTAGACTTTTGACACCAACATGAGAGCACGATCTCTGGGGATTTAGTATCTTCAATGCAGATGATATTCAGAAGGATCTTCTTATCAATGTTTCAAGCTCCTAAGCAACAGCTTTCAGATGCTTTTACCTGCACTAACTTGAAACTTTTTGGGAGGGGAAGAGTATACTCTTAGATTCATTACCAAGCTAAGTCCTTTTTCAGAGAATGGCAGTGGTATTTTTGCAACAAAATTGTTGATATTATTCCTACTTACTTTTTATGCCATCTGGCATGTAAAGGCAAAAATTGTGGTGAAGACTGTGCTAAGGGCACTATAAGACTTTAGCCCAAATTAGGTCTCTTTTGGCAGATGAATGATTGGACAATGGAAGAGTGTAATTTATTGCAGAAGAGTGCTAGTAACTATTGTTGGTCTCCTCCCATTTCCTGTTGTAACACAAAAAGATTTTAAAGAAAAATCTGAAGTGCAGCATAGTAGGAATATCTCTAATAATTACCACAATCACAACCTTTTGAAATTGTACCATAGCTTTAAAATTATTTTGGACACTATTTTCTTCAAAATAAAAGTATCTCTAAAGAGCTTTTACTCTTGGAGATGGCCTGCTATGAAGGAGGCAATGTTCAAATTGTTGCCACATGCAAACCAGTAAGTTCAGTCTTCCATTTCCCTAGCTTCCAGTTTAGTGCAAGCATTCAGGAACTGTCCAGTTGTTCAAGATCTATAAAGTTACTACGTGAACTTTATTCTCTGCAGGTAACTTACAACCCTCTTTGAAGACGGTTAAGACAGCAGAACACTTCAAGGAGGACAGTTCAGAAGCTTCAAGTCAGGAGGAAGGTAGTTGTGTACTCAAAGGTGGTTCTTTGAGATATTTTATCACGATCAGTTCTGGAAATCATACACTTGACTGATTTCTTCTTTGGTATAAAGTGGTACAAAATCTGAATTAAATCTGCTATGCAAATGAAGAATTTTTTGTGTACTTTCAGCAGTTTCCTTAAGAGGTTGCTCTATAACTCAAGAAGTGGGAGCATTCATAGACAGCTCGAAGGCAGAAGTTCACAGCTGTGTTGAACAACCAGGAATATATACTTTACAATTTACTTGAGCCAAGATTATTTATAGACTTTCATGTCTTTACCTATTTATTCTTCAGTTATCAGGGTTCAGAGTTAAGTGCAGTATTTCAAGAGTTGCTGGCTGTTTTGCATTAAATATGCCAAATTTGTTTAGCTTATAGTTTTACACAGAAAGGATGTTCAAGTTTTCCTCTTCTTATTCTTAACCTATGCTGCTTTGATACTCTGGACTGTGAATAAGTTTGGGTCTGTAGTGACTATTGATTACAGTCTGAAAGCTGGTGTTTTTCAAAAGCCTCAAAAACAGTTCACATGTGGAAGCAGCAGCCTGCTGGCTGGTCAGTAGTTTCATTCTGAAAGGAGCAGCAAGCCAGTTTTGCACTGTTTCTGGAAGCAAACAAGTATAAGCTCCTGGTGGGTGGAAAGGATGGGAAATGGGACTGATGGGGGAACACAGACCATTGAAAACTTATACTGGCTTTCATATAATGACAGCACTCTTATCCTCTTTCAAATTAATAACTAATAAGAAGTTTGCTGTTGAACTTCTGTGCATTCACTAATCTACATATGCAGTTTGAACAACTTTTTCTTATGAGAAGAATCATTATCGTATTCTTTAGAGTTCAGAACACACCAAGTAAATTTACAATATATTTGCTCAAATAGTCTTTTATATACTTTTCTTAAAAATACTTAATGTCTTCACCTGGTGGAACTAAAAATGCATTTCAGAACACCTTTTGTGGCATTTTAGTGAAGTGTTTACCAGAAGTTTAAAAATAATGATTTTTTTTTCTCAGATTTTTAAACCGTAATTTGGACTTAAGTGTAGCATTGAGAGGAGTTTATGCAAAAATTAGCTACCAAGAATACTAAGATCATCAATAGCTGGAATTAAGGAAAGTCGCTCTTGTTAAAATTTAACAGTCACCTAAAAGAAAAAGGTAGACTGTTCTTAGTTTTTCTTCACAGACTCTCAGAGTGGTTTGGGTTGGAAGCAACCTTAAAGATCACCTAGTTCCAAACCATCTGCTACAGGCAGGGAATCTTACTTCCACTATACTGGGTTACTTGAAGCCCTAACCAGCCTGGCCTTGAGGCAGTATCTCTTTTTGTCAGATGTAATTTGTGAAGCTTTACTTGCATAGTGAATTTTGAGGTTCAGAATGCAATACTTTGTGTAAGACTTGTCTTTGTTTGCTATTCATAATGTATGACAGTTTTGAGATTAATTTCAGCAGTTCAGAAGAAATTACAAAATGTTGTATTTTTTTCTGACTCATTCCTTTCTTCTCTCTCCATTCTTTCATACTGGGTGATACTCAGTCATGCATTCAGTGCTTAGAATTAAACATAGAGGTGAGCAAACATTAACATTGTCATAGTTCCTCTCTGTTTCATTCTTCTGTGGAACAGAAGGTAAAGCATCTTGTTTATATATCATCTGTACAAACTGGTCTGTCCTCTATGCAACACCTGCTAATTTCAGCACTATAAATTAAGCCTGGTCTGTTTAATGAAGATATCTTCTGCTATGTGCCTGATAGTGATGGAAAGATGAATTTGCTGGATTGATCTAAAAGATGAAATGGGAATTGCTGTTGAAATTGTGCTTTGGTTTTTTTCCAGATGTGATGCAACACACAGCAGTTCACAAGAAACATAATGGAAAAAGTCCTGTTGCCAAGTAGGTACTAGGATGTAATGTGACCCTGTTACTTGTCTGAACTTCCATTTGTTAGAGCTTTGAGAGTATGTGTCCTTCTAGATTAAAGCTTGTTTGTGGGGGTTTTGTTTGTTTGGGGTGGGGCATTCTGGTCTTATTTTTGTTATTTTGGAGGTTGGTATTAACTTAATCTGTATTAGAAAAATAGTTCAGAAAACTCTATTTCTAACTCTGTAGGTCTAGATCATTTGGATGTCTCTTCTTTTCCAAATTTTGTGAATCTTCACTATTTGAATTGTTGTTTTGATTTGTGTTTATAAGATGAGTAGCATAAATCTGTATGGTGTGTATTTTTCCTATGTGCACACACCCCCATGCTTATACTGAGAGTTTCCAGTGCTGTTGATTTGAAGCTTAAGTAGCTTCAAAGAGGACCTTATAGAAGGTAATCCATTCTTTTCCTTGCCTACTAGCAAATGCATGCATACCTTGCTAGTTTATATCCTTTTTTAAGTGGAAGCAGTTCTTACCCATATTAAAGTAGTTTATATATGAGTTCAGATCCCTGAAGTACCTAATGTGAATTCACTCATTAATGTATTTTGACCAAGAACTTTGGATATGTTTGCACATAGTTGTGCAATAATTCAACTTAAGAGGAAAAAAAGGATACAGAATTTATTGTGATTTACAATTTTGTTCTGTGTTGATTTATCTGTAATAGGTATTTATCTTGTGGTGAAAATTTCCCTGGAATTGCTATAACTAGAATATAATCATAGCACAGGACAGTGTTGGTGAAGGTCCACAGATCTTTAACAGACAAAATTCTTGTGAAGTCACAAGACAACTTAGTGGTGGTTTGTGTCTGTTCTGTTTTTTAACTGTCCTACTTTGTACTTGTATTTCTTCATCTTGACAAAATCTGTGATTATACTGGTGGATATACAGCCTTCTACGAAGTCGTCAGAGCAGGATCCAAACTTAGTAACATATAGTTATTAAAAAAGAAATTGTCTTTTTCTTATTCATTGTATAATGAATTCCACTAGGGCTGACTGTAGTTTAAGATCTGTCTGGTAGGAAAGAGAGGGACAGACCTTTCCACAAAGTTCTGTAACAGAAAGTCCTTTAGCTAAGTATTGTTTTGTTTGTCTAAAGGGGGAAACTGTGTTTACTGCTTGACTGCTGGAGGTATGTTAGTCCTCTCCTGTTTGCATTTTGTGTCTGTTTCCTTAAAATCTGTGCCTCTTGTTGATGGGTTGTAAAGAAATGGCACTGAACGAACTTTTCTGTTCTAAATATGCGTAAAGCTGTTTAGTCACAAGCAGTTCATCTCAAACAGCATTGGTATGTTGTCCATCGGTCTACCTCTTGTTTTCATTCAGTATTGCAGCCTTACTCTTGAAAAGTCCAAAAATTTACTGGTAGGAATGAGGTCAGACATACAAAATAAAAACTTCAGTAGTATCACAGGTTCCATGAAATGACTGCAGATTTGGCAGTGAAATCATTTACCTCCCCTTGGTAGAAGTTTCTAAAGTGATCCTGCTTCTATCTTTGCAATTAGGAGCTTATGTCTGTCTTTTGGGACCTTCTTAGATTCTTGCCATTTTCTTAAATTATTTTCTTTAATATTCTATTGTGTATCTTTAAAGTAGTTTGAGCCCTTACAGGGGTATTTGGTAAGTAGCTACCAAATAGTAACTTCAGCATGTCTTGTGCTTTCAAGTGAGCTGGATTTCTGCCATCTTGGGAACTGAGTAACATTTCATATTGCAGTAACCTTCATGAAGCAGCTGGCCAGCAGCCCTGAATTAAAAGGCACTTCCAATTATCAGCCTAAGTATTTAGATGAGAATTTAGAAATGTTAACTCCTTTTTCTCTTTTGCATCCAGCCAGCAGTAAGGCATGATTTTGTATGACACAAAAACGTTATAGGTTCCCTGTGTCCTACTGACTCTGTCAGAACCCTGACTGTTTTTCCAGCAGTTTTTGTTGACTAGTGGTCTCAGACCTAGTTAAATATTGCTTCTGACCGGCTGCTGTAGAGCAAAGCTTCAGTGGAAATCATTATAAAGTCCAAAGTAAATGCCAAATGCAACTCCCCTCTCGCAGCACTACTCAAAACTAGCATTTCTGAAGGTAAAAATGCAAAGCAAGATGACTGTTTTGAAATTGAAACAAACAGAGCTCCAGCATGATCTGTAGTAACAGATCTTCTTAAATATCAGATATTCTTCTTATAAAAGATATTCTTACATATCTCATGAATTCTGAAATAACGGTAAGGAAGAAAGGAGATGAATTCACAATGCATTTCTATCTAGAAAATTTCCACACGTCTAGTGTGAAAATAGCAAAGTCTTTGTGTGTAGAAATATACATGGAAACTCTTCCCTCAATTACAGTTTTCTACAAATTCTATTGTTCAGATTTTACATCAAATTATAGGAGACAGATGAAAAAGGAACTCCAGTTATGGTCAGATCATGAGTATAACTTTAGAGCACAAGAACTGCTGTAATTTACATCTTCTAAATCTCTTGAAAATCCTAGGGTTTTCTGAAAGCAAAATTTCCCAACATGATGCAAAGCATGTGTGTTGGTAAGAAAAGCCTGCAGGTTCGTTCACATCAGCATAACTTCTGGGGCTTTTTTTCTTTTCAGCAGCACTAGCAGTGCAAAATGTTCTTCACTGGATAGCCTTAACATACAGCACTCGGAGCAGAATGGGGTAATGGACTGGAGAAGGAAAAGCTGTATTGTCCAGCAGCACCCAGAGCACTGTACTAACCTACTTGACCAGGTGTGTTGTTATTTTTTCTTCAAAGCCATGTTCTGAGACACTTGAAAAGTCTGTCCACTACACACGATGAGATTTAGCTTTAAAAGATGAAAAGCCCTCCTAAAATTGTACAAAATAAGTGCTGAAGTTGCTACTGACTTACCTTGATTAGAAAACCCCTCATAATTCCTTACCACTGTCTCAGAAACCTGAATATTTTGTTTATGAATTTGTAAATAAAATTTCCCAGCGGAATATAAGTAATCAGAAAAGTCTGATGTTAATTTCTAATCAGACACTTTCCTGTTACTGTCGTGTTGTCATCAGAGAGGATTTCAGAACTCTTGGGCAATTTCTGTTTCTGCAAGGAACAAACTAGAGCAATATAAGTAACTAAACTGTATTATTGCTAAAGTAGGTGCAACAGGTTAAACATATTCTTTCTATCCTACCTGCATTATTTAAGTATTAATCTTTGAAAAAAGTTAATAGGTAGATGTATATACACTTCTTGTGAGATTTGTGTTTCTTCAATGCTCAATCTCATTGTGAATATAGATAAGCAGAATAATTACTTAAAAAGATCTGTTGCTAAAATTGAGGGAAGGAAGGTTGCTCACTGCTTATATATGAAAAATCTTGAATGTTAGAATTGCTTAATATTACTCTTATTTATGTTCAGAATTTAGCTATTGATCATTATGGGTGGAATAGCAAGCCAAACAAAAAGAGTTTCCTTATATCATAAAGCCTGGTAATGAATTGAGATTGGCTTCTAAACATGAAATGGTAGGCTGCATCAAAGCTTGAAATACTGTAAGCTTGATGCAAGAAAAAAGTTAATTTATTAAAGCAGAGGAAAAGCTATTTAATGGAAGTCCAAAGACAGTAATTTGGACAGAGATGATTTCAGAGTTTTCCTAAATTATACTTCCTTGCCAAATATTATTAATAATAATTTTTATATATTAATATATTAATTATATATTAATAAAATAAAGTTATTAATAATAGCTAGTAAAAGCATACTTAAAGAATTGTGTAGTTCCTATGTTTTTCCTAATGTGTTTCTATGTTGTACTCTAGAGTTTAGTTTAGCAGCTTAAACCTCCAGTTTAAGTCTAGGTACTTGCTTGTCACTATGTAGAAATAATTTGTCACATGTACTTCCCACCCCCAGCTATCAAATAATTCCATTTATATCAACAAATTTTGTAGCTCCTTAATCCTGGTGATTGGCCTTTTTAGCAGGTATGTGATGAAATACATTTGTTTTTATGCTCTGGAGGAAAAAGAGCATGCAAACAATAATTTGATTGATATCTCTGGCATATTTGCAAGTAGTAATTTGCTGAGTGTTTTGCTGATACTGGCATAAACACAAGACAAGATGCATTATTTTACAGGCTCAGATGCACTGAACAAGTGGTTGTTTGGGTGGTTATGGCACCTGTGAGTACACTAATCTTGGACTCGTGGACCTGTCAGTCTAGAAGGGGCCTTTTTCTTGGCTTTAATAACACAATTTCTATTGTTTGACTGGCATCTTTGTATTTCCTGTCTAGCACACAGTGGAAAAACGAAGTCTGTCTACAGTAAGCAAGAAGAAAGGAAAGCCACAGCTGGAAAAGTAGGTTTCCAATGTAACCGGTAATCCAGAAACAAAGTATAATGCATTCACTCTGATAAACAGAGTCTGCAAGCAATTAGGTGCTTTCATTTGCTATGGTGGAACAAGAGCTGGCATAGTGTGAGACTAGGCTACATAAAAATCCTTATTTTATATTCTTTCAAGAAGTGACTTGAAAAATTGAATTTAAGCGAATGCATTCATTTCTCAAAATATCACTTGTCATTTAACAAAAAGATGAGGGTGTGGAAGTATGTTCTTAACCAATACTAAATTGCCTTTTTCCCTTTATATTTATTTGAAAGTTAAAAGGTGTAAAGCTGTCCAGAATATACTGAAAATCAAACGAGGGTTGACAGCAACCTTTAACATTATGCAGTGGATGGTAACTGGCTGAAATGTTTTATTGAAGATAATTTGCACATCACAGGGCTTCAGAACTTCTTGCAGGCTACACAACTCTGCACCATGAGAAGTGAAAGCACTTCCATCCTTATCTAATACTCTGCCTACTTCCAAGTTTCTGTCATTTTGTTACTCTCTAGCCAGATGCTTTTATGCTAGACTGGTGTAGGGCTGCATTACACACATCAGCTTTTGGAAATTACTGACTGCTACACCATTTCCTTTTTTGTGTCTGTTCTTATATAGATCTTTTTTAATAGTGTTTAGTAACACTGCCGGCAGCTTAGTTCCTGGTGTATCGCACCAGCAGTGTCTATTTAATTGTTTATTATCTAAATTTATTGTTACATCAATTAAGTACACATTTCTGGCCTGGAGGCACTGTGTTTGTTTCCAGTGGCGTTACATGTTCATTCATGGTTGGTTTTTTGTGCTCATGCATTTGCAAAAAACCATAAAATTATTTACGCAGGGAGAAAGCAAAGAAAACTGACTGCAGGTTGACTAACAGGAGCAATGGAGTTCGAGTGGCAGCATCACAGCACATCCGTACTGGGACAGCAAAAGGTAAGGTGTTTTTTCTGAAGTTTTTAGAAAAAAACCCAAAACTTGCAGCTTTGCTGATTTATTCAAGGTCTTCTGTAAAGGGGAAATCACGAGTCTGAAGAATGTTCTGGTGCAAGTCAGCATATTGGCAGTTTAATGTGTGCTTTGACTTGCAATGTAGAACACACTAGACTCAGTCTTGTGTATACAGGTGCTTGGGGTGTGTCTCTTCATGCATAGGTGGCAAAATACTAGCAAAGTCTCCGTAAATTGACTTATGTGCTGTAGTAGTTGCAGAAACATCTACTGTTGGGCAACTTCTATATGAACTTTAGCAGTCTGAGTGTGTGGAGATGGAGCATCATGTCGTTAGGGTTCTCTTTGCAGCCTACTCATTTCTTTATCTGCCGTGTAATGGCCCACAAGGAACCTGCATAAAACCTCTGGTATGAACCGTTGATGAACTGTTGTGTTTAAACCAGGTGACCACTGAGCTACAGCACAGAACTGTGTGTGCTGCCCTAGAAGGGTTTTCAGGTTAGGGCACTCCAGCAAAATAAAGTGTCTAGGCCAAGATTTGTGTGCATTCGTCAGTTGTAAGACAAAATTATATTTGTGTTGTTCCTTTTGTAAATGGAGTCTCCAGGTTTTATTACAAATTTCTGAAGGTTTCTGCTGTCCATTGACTTTGCCATCTTGATGTTTTCTAAATTCCCAATATCAGTTGCAACCTGGCCTCTCTTATACATAATTCTCATGACAGAAGGTTGACAAAGAGTTTGCCATTTTCTACACCGCCAAATTGGCATAAGTGTTGAAAGGACTCTTAAAAGTGCCTTGTCTTTCTATTGCTTCCAGTTGTGATGCAATCTTGATTAAGCTTTCATTCATTCTTCTCTCTGCATCTTACCTGGGAGAGTTCCAGCTGTATCCTATTCTGAATTATTGGTGTGTTTGTTGGAAGTTTTTACCTTCTACAAACAACATTTGACTAAAACTTTTAAGAATTCACAGTTCACAAACTTAGCAAAACCAGAACAATTTTGAAAAGCTATAGTTAAGGGCTGTTAAGCAGAAAACAGTCTACAACAGAGTTTTGCTATGTGCAAAATCAATTTCTGATTGATTACTATTTTTGTTGTCAGGCAAAGTGCACTGAGCTTTTATGAACTGACGATGACTTTAGGAGGTGGTGCAGTGGTGCATAAGGGGAGACCTTATCACTCTCTACAACTGCCTGAAAGGTTGTAGCCAGGTAGGGGTCTGTCTCTTCTCCCAGGCAGCCAGCAACAGGACAAGAGGACACAGTCTTAAGCTGAGCCAGGGTAGTTTAGGCTGGATATTAGAAGAAAGTTCTTTACAGAAAGAGTGGTTGGACATTGGAATGGGCTGCCCAGGGGAGTGGTGGAGTCACTCTCCCTGGAGGTGTTTAAAGAAAGACTGGATGTGGCTCTTAGTGCCATGATTTATTTGGTAAGGTGGTGTTAGGTCATAGGTTGGACTTCATGATCCCAGAGGTCATTTCCAATGCGGTTGGTTCTCTGATTCTGAAAAGTTAACAGGGAATGCTTTTCCGTAGGGGTTCTGTTTGCTCACCTACCCCCCACACTGCAGATGTGCGTCACTCTGGCTCCTGGTAACAGTTGGCTGGTTCAAAAAGAAGCTGTAACCCACAGAGGCTGGAAGCTATGTCGTCCTGCTAATAGATAAGCTTTCTACCCATGTATAAACATCAAAATGTCTTCTGAGATACTTATTGGAGACATAGTCTAAGGAAAAAAAAAATGATGTTGCAGTCAATCTCTGCCTAGGTCGTGGTTTGAAATGCCCTATTTTTAGTCTGTAATTCTGAGCTGCATCATGTTTTCTTTATTTTGAGCTTGTCTGAAGCATCAGTTAGTTACAATGACTTGATACTTTGTGACTAGCACTTTAGACTCTCACTCTCAGTGATCCCAGTTTCACACTGA
This sequence comes from Acanthornis magna, assembly GCA_036785705.1. NCBI lineage: Eukaryota > Metazoa > Chordata > Aves > Passeriformes > Acanthizidae > Acanthornis > Acanthornis magna. The sequence goes on from JAWUZG010000025.1 coordinate 13,926,507, forward strand.
AGCTCCAGGTTATATTAGGTGTTCAAAGTACTTTTTAAAATAATTTAACCAATTATGGGTTTAATCCAGGAAATTATTTCAAGAATTGAAGCATTAAGGCAGCTTTTTGATGACCCATCCCAACCTGTTAAATTTTCAGTGGTAGTAAAAAATGGGGAAAAAAAATTTATTTATAAACTATTATTATAATAATTACTGTTCTAATATTTGTACTGAAGTTTTGCTAACCAAGGTTTTGGGAGCTGGAGTTTCTAGCTGTTCTGTCATAGATTCTGAGAGAGGGTGAATTTGTCATTCTTCTTCCCCTCTGAGGCTGGACTTGAAAGGCAAACCATAGTAACTACCCACCGTGAAAGCTGAAAGCTGGTTTCCAGCAAACGAGTATTCCATGATCCATGACTCAGAATTTAGAAAACAATTTACCACTTTTTCAGTTCACCTTTTTTTCTTTAAACAGGATTTGTTGATAGAGTTTGGTTAAAGCCTGTTCTGGAAGAGTGAGTTGTGAAGTGGTGCATTGTTTTGACATGTCCCGCTGAGTTAGCTTTCTGCCTGTGCTGGTGTCACCGAGGAGTGCTGCAGCTCTACAAATGGGAATGTTGGATTGCTACTGTTAGAGGAAATTTATGTTGAAGTACAGTCTGGTATAAACATCACAGGAATCATTAAGGATCATCATTCTTTTCACTGCTTTGCATAAATATCGATTTTCAGTGTCACCTACTTTAACACCAAGGATTTGGTCATCACAAATTTAGGGACAAGACCAGTCCTGAGTGCTGGGAGTGAAAGTGATAGGAATACAGGGGACAGATGCAATTAAGTAGGAAGAGACAAAAATCTCAACTAGCGTGAGATGTGACCAAACCAAAACAACCTCACTTCCATACACTGAGATCAAAAATAAAACTGACAATTATTTTATTTTTAGATCTGAATTTGGACGCTGGATCTGGTCATGATACGTGTGGAGAAACATCATCTGAAAGTTACAGTTCTCCTTCTAGTCCACGACATGATGGGAGGGAAAGCTTTGATAGTGAAGAAGAAAAAGACAGAGGTTGTATTTATGGAGAGTGTGCATGAATGCCTTTTTTCCTAGACTGATCTCTCTCTTGCATTAATTTTAATTAGTTTTCCAGTTTGATTAGCTACTTTTTTCTGAATTAGTGACAGAATACATTTTGCTTTGTGCGTTTCATGACTGGATGGCTTGAGGGCTTCTGGCACTGTTTAAATACCACTGAGTTTTAGGTTACTAAACATATGTAGTAATTTTTTGGCCTCAGTGGTATAGCTGTCTTGAGAAATTTCCACTGTACAATAATGTACAATAACTTTGGCATGAAAGGGGCTGAGTTTATATGAAATTGTGTGCAGCATGTCTGGTAGCTCCATCTTCTTGTACTGACAGTTTGCCACTCCTTCCAAATTTAAATAAGCTATGGTAATATCTTTTAGAGAGATGCAAATTCCTAATTTGGTCTGTGTCCTACTCTTCACATTTGCAGATACACACAAGTCAAAGACACAGTAGCTAGTTAGGCAGGTGGATATAGGCAAGTGAGGAAGATGGACTCATCTTAATTTGGATGAATGAAAAGAAGCTCAAAGTTGCCACAGTTTGGGAAGACATAACTATCATTCATGTCATCACACTCAATAGGTTTTATATGGGTAAATGAGTCCAGGGCATAATTCTCTTTTGCTTGAGATTCATTCTTCTGACTGACAAATGCTTTTGTCCCCATAGATACAGACAGCAATTCTGAGGACTCTGGGAATCAAAATACAACCAGGTTTACAGGCTACAGTGCTGTCAGTTCATCAAACATGAACAAATCATCTGCTCAGATCTCTTCAGTGAACAATGAAAATGGGAGTCTTTCAGAAGATCCTTTGAATGCGAAGTTTCAGCATATTTCCTTCATGCCTGCCTTACACTGTGTGATGCACAGCGCTGCCCAAAAGCCTGAAGCAGTCGTCCCTCCACCCATATCTGCAGATGGTAAAACCATGGGAATGCTGGTTACCACACCTGTCGCTGTCTCACCAGTGAGAGAGTCTGCGAATTCCCCTCCTGCGGGAATGGGCCCAGTGACCTCTGGTGAACCCGAGAAACGCCTTGAGCTGATGGCTTCCCCTTTGCCAGTCCCATCCTCTTTCCTTCCACATTCTGTCCAGCCTGGTAGCCCTGCATTGCATTTGGCAATACATAGGTTGAAAATCCCCTCTCCGCAGGGATCATCAGAAAGTTGCACAGTTAATGGACCACAGCAGCCGACAGGAAACTTAAGTATTGGATCACCAAATACTGCCTTTATCCCAGTCCACAACCCAGGTAGTTTCCCAGGATCCCCAGTTCCTACTACAGATCCCATCACAAAACCTGCATCCCAGGTGGTAGGACTGAATCAAATGGTGCCTCACATTGAGGGAAACCCAGGAGCAATCCCTCAGCCTACCAATCTCAAGGTGGTTCTTCCAGCAGCTGGCCTCTCCACAGCAGCACCACCACCTCCACCAGCTTCATACGCTTTGCCAGGCAGCCCTCACGCTTCCAGTGTGTTGCCCAACCAGAATACAAACGTGCTGAGCACTGGAGCGACTTCCTCACCACCTCAGTCCGCTGGCCTTGGCGTCGGTCAGGTCCAGTCCACTGTTCCTCCTGCAATACCGACCCACACGCCAGGCCCTGCCCCCAGCCCGAGCCCCGCTCTAACACACAGCACTGCACAGAGTGACAGCACATCCTACATAAACGCTGTTGGGAATAATAACACTAACGGGACAATGTTACCTCCGCAGCAGTTGGGATCTGGCCCTTGCGGTTCTTGTGGACGTAGGTGTAGCTGTGGGACCAATGGCAGCCTTCAGATTAATAGCTATTTTTATCATAACCCACTTCATGGACAAGTCTACAGAGTTCCATCTTTCTTCACTCTGCCATCACTTTGCAATGGCAGCTACCTCAATCAAGCACATCAAAGCAATGGAACACAACTTCCGTTCTTCCTGCCTCAGTCTCCGTATGCAAACGGGCTTATGCATGACCCAGTGATGGGGAGCCAAGCCAACTATGGTATGCAGCAGATGGCAGGATTTGGGAGGTTCTATCCTGTATATCCAACACCTAACGTAGTTGCCAACACAAATGGGTCGGGACCCAAGAAGAATGGGAACGTTTCATGTTACAATTGTGGTGTAAGTGGACACTATGCGCAGGACTGTAAGCAGTCATCCATGGAGGCCAGTCAACAAGGTAATCATGATAACTCCCAGCGGACTTGCTTTTGAGTTTAGCAGTTTCTCTTTACCTTTCTGAATGTGCTGTTTCTGGTCTTGCAGAAAGGTGTGCGTGCGTGTGTATGTTTTGTGTAAATGGTTGTGCACTAGTGACCTGCTCTAAAACTGCAAAGTATCCTATCTCTGCCTGAAAATCTTGTAGAACAGTGTGAGGGAACGGGGTTCACAGCGTGAAAATGGGTATGATTTGGAGCTGGAAAGTCAAATGGTACCAGTCCTAAATTGTCATTCTTTTTTCACTGGTTTGTTTTTGGCATTATGTTGAGGCTTGCATGTCGTTTCAGTTTTCCCATTCCCATTCAGTGGGGTGTTTTTTGAGAGAATTCATTGGCAAAATGTGAAAGATGTCAGTTGCTGTCTATGATATGATCTTGGATTCCTAAAATTTCTGAGAATTGAAAGAAAAACCGACAGACTGGCCATTTGATATTTTAAGTTTTCTAGGGCTTACCTTTGCACAGTCAGCCATCCTTCTGTGCCCCGTCATGCAATACATTTAACTTTTCAGACAAGTTGCAGCAAAAAGGCAGAAACCGATTGTAACTAAATATCAAAGGAATAGCTTCCATTTCTCTCTCCGTCCAGAAGAATGGGGAAAATGCAGGGTGTGCATCAAGCATAAGCTATTTTTGATTCTTGCCCTTGTTCCCATTCTGCCTTTCGTAGTTTGATTGGACTGGAACAGGAAAGATGAACCTTGATGGGGACCATCTTTTCTTTGCATTTTTCCAGTAAAGCTCAAGTCCTTTATCTACATTCTATATCTTTTTAAAACTTACAGTTCTAGCAAGAGGATGAAACAAAATAGGATAAAGTCTGAGGACCTACTTTAAAAGGACTGGAGGATGATAGTGCCTTTTGAAGAGCATGTCCATTTTGATACCTTGTAGTGGTTTTGTAATCCATTTTAATTGTGAGCAGTGACTTAGTAGTTCTCTTTCCTGTTTTAGGCACTTACAGACTGAGATACGCACCTCCCCCTCCCCCTTCCAATGATACCTTGGATTCTGCAGACTGAAACAAGTAAACATTGCCTACTTAAACTGAAGCTTGGGAAATTGGGGGAAGGTGTGTGTGGGAGGGGGAGGTTGGTCTCGTGTTTTGGGACATTCCCGGTTTTATATTCTTTTGGAATTTTTCATTGCTTTTGCGCCTCTGTTCCATACAAAAGAAGAAAGCTGAGTCCCTGGTCTCCTCCTGGTTCTACAAGAGGCTTGCGTAATGCATGTAATTCACACACACAGCCAAACAATCAGACAGAGCATTCGAACCATGCTTTTGCACTGAAGACTTGAGACTTGTGCAATGTTTACTGCAGTTAAAAAAAAAAAAAATCCTCTGACCTCTGACATCACTGGTGGAGCAGCCATATGGTGAAAGAAGAAACTTGGTCATGTTCCCCACCACAATCTTCTTCCCTCCCTCCCTGTTCTCCTTATGCTGCTGTTTTCTTTTCTTTCCCTGGTTGTCCACGTGGATTCGTTGGACTTGCATGAGTGTTTAGCAGTTCATACAGACCCTGCCCGTACTCTAAATTTAATGCTCATGAATTGAGGGGAGATGTTCAAACATCCTATTAGCAGAGTCCAAAGGAAAACACAATAATACTGTATGTGTACTATACCTGATAATAATACAGATATGCAGCTCTCGAGAGGCCCAAACAAATGAAAATACATAGAGCAGGAAGGGGCTGAAACTGTGTGGACTGGAACAGATTTAGAAAAATGAACGAGCATAAATTGACAGATTTTTCTTCCCTTGTAGCTTTTTAGCCTGTATGTTCAGCAACAAAGGTGAAAAAAATGGTATGAATGTTGTACTCAGTGTGTTTGCATTTGTAATGAAAGTTGACAGCATTTTTTCCTTTTTTAAAGCTATTCTACACCGTGTCAACACAGAATGAACATTACTTGATTGAATATTTTTTTCCTAAACTATTACAGTGTTGCATTGTACTTAGAATGTAAATGTTTTATTTCAAACTGAACAAAAGCTATGGTTTTCTACAAAATAGTCAGGTATTAGTATTAGAACCTGTCTACCAAATAGAAAAGTCACTATTTTATAACAATTTACCACTATGCGTAATTACGGTATAATGTGAAAGACTGAAATGAGTGTTAAGATGGTATTAAACATGTCAGTATCATGAGTAAGTAAGTTTAATGCTGCTGTATTTTTTATTTTATTTTTAAAAGCCAATATATGTACTAAATTGCTTCCAGGTAATATTTGATTTCCTAAAGTGCACTGAGGTTATCTGGAAGACGAGTGTGTTTTTTGACTGCTGCATTCAACACCGATGAACAACTACCACTGTATATCCATAGGGTTTGGCATTCCTCACAGTTCATGGCAGAAATGTTTTTTCTTAAAATCAGACCCAGTGTCCAGTAGAGGGATGAAATAAAAATCAATCTTTGGTTCCGCCGTCTAATAAATTGCTAAACAAACAAAACACTTGAAGAAAAAAAAAAAGCTTGATTACTACATTTCTTCATAGGTAGCATTTATATTTATAGCACCAGTGTACATTTTGAAACTTTTTTCTTGGAGGGGGGGAATGGGGAGGGAGGTAGATGAAAGCTTTAATTTAAAAAAAAAAAAAAAAGTTTAAGTAGTAAATGAAAATTATTTTGATTAAAATTTTTATTTGATCTGGGTATTTTTGGACCACTTGAAATGAATGAACTGCGTTTGAGTTGAAGTGAGGGTGTTAAACCACCAATGGACTTGTATTGTGAATTACCTGCCAGTTGTACTTTATGGAACTTATTTTATGATTTAAAATACTGTACTGTAAATAGGAGGTATGTTACCTTCTCTTTATTTGTATGTTTACCATATACTTTGATATTTGAAATGTACTGGAAAGGTCACTTATATTTCTAGAAGAGATTGGATTTTATGCAACCTTTTTCCTTGAATTAACAGCAATAAAAAAAAAGAAAAAAAGTACCTGTCTGCATGTACTGTCCTTTATGACTAAGAATGATGAATCATTGCTGCTGGGTTAGGGATGGGATCATAGAAGGTTTTGGCAAGCCACCATTTTGGTTGGTGACACTTTTGAGACAAAGCCAAGAGTATTTGACTTAAACTGAGGACAGTCTTGTGTCTGAAGTCAGGGTACTGTATCTTGATTTAAACTCCTTTAAGATACAGTAGATCTCTTGGTAGAAACATCCTTGTATGATAGACCCAGGACTTGGAACTCAACTCTTTCAGAACAGTTAAGCCTATGTTAACCTGATGACTGCTGGATTTGGGCTAAAAGCCAGGTTAAACCTGCTTTTTATTTTTAGTGTCATGCAAATTATATGTGTCCTAGTTATGTAGTGACCAGAAAGTGAGATCTTCTATTTCTAAAATAGATGGAAGGGCAACAGGAGTTGCTGGGAGGAGGGAAGAAGCTTAGAAGCTGATTGCAGGGCAGTTGAAGAGTCTGATAGGAATGCAGTACCTGGATGTGCTTGGGTTGTACTTGGGAAAAGAAGGGTACTGAGGACTCTAATCTCACTCTGCTGTAAAGACAGTGCTTCTAATTCCTACTGCTTAGCTGTAATTTATCTACGGAGCCAAGGACCACAGACTATCTTGGATTTTTATCCCAGCTTACTCCCCAGAACAACCTACTTCTGGAGAAACCAGCTAAGGTGATGAGGAGACTGAAAGTTTCCCATGAACAAAACCTCTCTTTTTCAGGCAGTTCCCATAATCGCGGTGGGGTATTGTACCCAAGAGTCACACAGAGACCATCACACAGCTTCCATTGCTGGAAGTGCCCCATGTTCCTTCCCTGGATGCAGGGAGTGCAAGCACCTGTCCAAGGGTTTGTAAATTGTGATGCTACTCTGAAAATGCCATCTGCTACTTAGAGTGCCATCTTGAGTTGCTGGTACAGCTCCGTGCTGCAAGCAGCCCTGACTTCGACAGATCCTGGCTGGACTCAATTCCAAAGTGTATAAATGCATACCCTGTGGCAGAGCAAACAGCAGAAACACCTCATTCTTCTGCTGCTTGTTTTGCTGGAGACCTGAGAGCACTTGTACCTGGCTGTCCTCTCTGGCTGTACCACTGCTGTCTGTGCAATGGGGTTTCACTCCAGCTGCAGCTCCAGAGATTCTCTCTCCTGCTGCGTGGCTTGGAAGTTGCTGAATGCCTGAAAGATAAATGAGAAAATCCCACTAGTTGGTTGGCCTGAGCAGCTATCCAAGCTGGCCAGGAGTGACTCCTGAGTACTGCACTGCTCCTGGTTTGCAGTGCTGCTGTGGACTGGAAGAATTTGGTTCCTAAAGCTGGAAGAAAAAATGAATAATGAGGCAGCCATGGGGAGGATTGGAAAGAGGGAGCATGAGGGAGTGCGGTGATGCACACTGCTTACTGTGGCTGAACAGATGGCCTCATTTTCCCAGCTAAGAGACCTAAAGATGGAAGGGGTGGCCTAGTGCCTAGGTTTTGGCTCAGCTGATACTACTGGAGAGGTGAAGGAACAGAGTAAATATCTGTTGTGCCAAGGTGGAGAGGAAGTAAAAGGGTGGGGAAAGGTACATTGAGAGCTGCAGAACTCGACCAGTGCCAAGCTACTCCAGTTTTAGAGAGGTGGAAGTACCACTGTAGTTTGTTTCGGCTTTGCTCATGGTGTGAGCTTCTGGAGGTGTGCTGACCTGAGCCTCCTGAGGCTGCTCTCCTGAAATATGTTTGCCTAAATTCTGTGCACACAAAAAAGCAGCTTTGGGCAACAGAGCGTTCTGCTCACGGCTGGTAACTGTGATTGGAGTTGGGCACAATATATTTAAAGGCCATGTGGGCTGCCCTTGTGCTTCGGGAGAAGAAGAGGTGTCCTAAAGGCACAGTCATGAGTTTATACTATAGCTCAAGTGCTGTCTCAGTTTTCTGGAACAGGCTCCAGGTACTAACATGTAGTCCTGTGCTCCTAGCATGAGGGAGGAAGGAAAAGCACATCTTGGAGCATTATGCCAGGGGGAGCATGTTGCCTCTCTGCCCATCGCTCCATTCCTCAGCCGCTGATTGGAGCAGAGAAACAGGATTCTCATTTTGGACCAGCTTTTGAGCTGACAGCAGCAGACAGAACCAAATAAAACTGTACATTGTGGTAGACTAGAGATCAGAATGTATGAACACCTGGATTTGGTCAGGCTGAAAGGCCACCTACATCTGCAACCTCTCACCAGCATTGATCAGTAGCAGATATTTCAGAAGAAAGTACTTCTAGTACAAAAAAGGAGAAAGACAAGTGGTAATTATTGCAAGCACATTGCCTAGCAAAATGACGAGTCCCAGGTTCATCCTCACAATAGGTGGCAGCATAACTCCACCAGTGGAATATATGGGAACTTCTGAGGTACCACATAAGATCACAGAAATCACAGAATTTTCCGACTTAGAAGGGCCCCACAGGGGTCATTGAGTCCAGCTCTTAAGTAATCAAACCCACGACCTTGGGGTTATTGGCACCATACTTTAGCAACTGAGGTAATCTCAGATGTTTGCATTTAATTTGGTTTTAGCATCTTCATGCCATCCAAGTAAACTTTGACTTGTGATTTTGTAATGCTCATTTCTGCTATGTTTTCTCATGTATATGTATTTTCTCACATGATGAGCATACTACTTGTCTCTCAAAAAATAAGCATGGTAAGTGTGTGGCCAGCAGGTTGAGAGGAGGTGATTCTCACCCTCTATTCTGTGGTGAGACCCCAGCTGGAGTTCTGCGTCCAGCTCTGGGACAGCTCCCCAAGATAAGGATGTGGACCTGTTGGAGTGAGTCCAGAGAAGGGCCATGAAAGATGATCAGAGGATGGAGCACCTCTCCTGTGAGGAAAGGCTGGGAAAGCTGGGGTTGTTCAGCCTGGAGAAAAGAAGGCTTTGGGAAGACCTCATTGTGGCCTCTGATACTTAAAGGGTGCCTACCAGGAAGGTGGTTTTAAACTAAAAGAAGGATGATTTAGATTCGATACTAGGAAGAAGGTCTTTACTATGTGGGTGACGAAACACTGGCGTGGGATGCCCAGAGAGGAGGTGCCCCATCCCGGGAAACTCTCGAAGTCAGGTTGGATGGGGCTCTGAGCAGCCTGAGCTAGTGGAAGTTGTCTCTGCTCATTGCAGGGAGGTTGGACTAGATGATCTTTAAAGGTCCCTTCCAACAAAAACCAGAGCTAAAATAGCCCAAGTGTCATAATGAATATTGAAGACCCAGAGAATTGCAGCCAGATGTGAAAGCTGTGTCTTAAGGAGCTGCTGTGGATTAAAATGGTTCTAGATGCTTGCATTCATACAATGAGGAATGCTTTCTGAGCACTGTGGAGCTTTTTTTTTTTTTTTTTTTTGAGCGTGATTCCCGAGGCAGTCTGGTTATCTTTGAGGATAATGTCTCTTACTTATCTCTCTCTGCTTAGCCTGAAGGTCCACAGATCAGGCATTTATCTGGAATATCTCATGCTCGGGAACATTTTGCCCAAGAGACAGAACACAATAAAACTATTATATTTAGTATTGATATGTGTTTCCTGACTGGTGTAAAGGGTCACTGTTATATGAATTAGTCAATAACTCAAGGTACAAAATCACAGGCTGAATAAAAGTGCTGAACTTGGTAAAAGGAAAGCTGTGTCTTAACCACTTGTGCATTCATCTTAGAACTTTCCTCTGATCTAAAATGTCCATTTTTTATTGACTTATAAAGCATGTTTTTTCCCTGAGGCAGAAGATGTTGAAGACTGATACAAAGATAAGAATTAACTCCTAGCAATGCTCATTGGTGTGACTATGGAAAGATAGGGATTGTTGCTTTAAAAACTTACTTGCCACTTAACTTTGGTATTAAATAATGCTTAGGAACTTCTTGGGAAAAAATTATATGATACATAATAAAATATAATTTACATAATTAAATACTACATTAAAATAGTCTTATTTAATGTCATTGTCATTGATGTCATTGTCATGGATGCCATTTCAACAGCTTCAGATTTTTTTCTTACTTTGACTGAAACTAAGATTTGAAACTGATGGCATGTCTAGGCTCAGTAAGTATAATATATAAAAGTAATTGTGTTGCTATCAGAATGCTCCTTTCCTTTCTTTAAAATGTTTTTTTTACAGGATATGCATGTGCCCCAGCAAAAGAGCAGACAGCTTAGCAGTGTCAAGGCTTCTGGATGAAAACATCATGGGACTTACTTTAATTGCTCCTTTAAGACCAAATTGGCTCTAAGGTACCTCTTGACAAGGACTCCTGGGTATTTCAAACCAGGCATGTAAACCCTGGCCTCTGTCAGCATACAAAATAAAGATCACAGATTAAAAGAGCAGTAACATGAGGAGAGGAAGGCAGGGGAAAGCAACGGCAGCACCAAAAAAATAGGAACAGGCATTGGGGTGAGAAAATTTCCACACATCACTTGATTTCTTACCGCAGCTCAGATCAATTTCATAGCAAAGAACTTCAAAGAGCAACTGCCTTGATTTGGTACAAAACCAGCTGAATTCTGCATGTCGCCACAGTGCAGTTGAGCAGATCAGACATGTAACAGAGGAGATGAGCCCTTGCAGCAATCTGCATAAGGCTGAGTTATGTGGACATGGGACAGACTAGAACAATACATTTAAAACCTTACAGTGTTCATAATTGTTATGGCTACACAGAGCTGGCTAAGATACTCTTTTGGGTGTTGTCTCCCTTTGATTTGTTTTCCATTTTTCATTTACGTGTTTCCCTGGGGTTTTTTTTTTCATCTCACTTTTGCCCTGGTTAGCCTTTTAAAGTCTCTTTTCCCATGTGTTCTTTAAAACCATGCACATGATGAAAGTGTCAGAGACTGTAATGTTATGGTTCATGGCTTAAACATTGTTATGAAGGACTTGGAGGGCCATTTGAAATGCTTTAATTTGTGATATGCAAACTCTCCAATGATAATACAACTTGCTAATTAAAAATGAAACAACCTCTGCAAGGGGATAGCTATCATAGCGTGAGCCTGTGCCAGTACCTGCCTTTGCAAAGGCAGCTGAATGAGAGCTGGGACTTTGCACTGCACTCTGAAATTGCATTTTTCTTCCTTTCTGAGGAAGGGTATCTCATTGCTAGCACATTCTTAGTTGGAGGAGGCAAAGAATGGGATGTTAATTCAGAGTTAGACAGGAAAGCAAATGTGCTTGGACAGTCTACAACTAAAACTTGATTCCCAAAGGCTGTCATGCCTCCAGCACCACTGGGGAGAACAACTGCCCTGAGGTGACAAAGCTGTCACTTTGTCCAAGCCAGAGATGTCTAGCCAAGTTGCTAGAGACTAAGAGCAGCACTTTCCTAAGTTTTGTTCTTGACTGTGGAAAGGAATATTGTAATGCTTTTATTGCCATCTATTGCTAGCAGGTTCCTAATGCCTGCATGGGACAACTGGCAGGAAGGTGCCACCTTCACTGCTCAGGGCAGACCTGGCAGGTTGGCAGGAGCAGGGCACTCATCCCCTGATCAGCGCCCTGCCTTTGGGATCAGGATGCAGGGACTGCTGCCCAAAACCTGGCACAGGAGCTTGAAGAAAGAGAATGCTGATGTTCAGTTTCTGAAGCTTTTTCAGGCACCTGTGTGACCTCTGTTTTCATTTGCACCAACAGCAAAAACAGAAGCAGGCAGCGTTTAGTTCGCTTCAGCAGGGACCATCCTGTGGCTTGCAGGTTACATCTCAACCTGCATTTAGCTGGTGCTCTGCCCTCTCCTTCCTGCTCTTTCCAGAGAACCTGGGGGCCCCTCGGGCAGAGGGATGCCAGCTCCTGGCCAGTGGCAGGTGACATGCACAGCACTAGAGAGCTTCAGGGCAGGTTTTGATTTGCACATGGGTGGGGTGAGCATCCTGCTGCTCCTGCTGGCAGAGGATTGCAAGGTACAAAAGCCTTTGGATCCTGTTGAAATGGAAGAAAAAATAGGGAAAAGGGATTGTCATGAATACTTCTCAAACCCTGATTAATAATCTGATTTTCATTTTGAGGCCAATGTGCTAAATTTTTAGGAGATCTGTTGCAAGGGAGCCACGGTGGGACCAGGACAGCTTGCTGGTGGTCTGTGCTGCAGAAGCTTCATTTACAAACTTCTATTGTTTCTGCTTTTTGATCTATTTTGAAAGCAAAACCCCCTCTAGCCAGTGGTCTTCTCACAAGTAAAAAAGCCAGGGTTGGGACAGAGTAGGTCAAGCCAGCCAACATTTCCAATGGTGTGTATAGCCAGAGTGTGGGCACCTAGAAAGTTTAATCATTTATTTGGGCCTTTACTATTTTATATCCCTAAAACCCCTAATAGATTAATGCCTTACGGTTTCATCTTTCAGTGCACATCTTTAACCAGTTTTAGACAACTTCCATATTCAAAAGACTTCAGTGCTTCAGGCTTTCTCAGTCAGAGAGAAGGCGGTGGGAGCCCTCTCCCCTCCCCACTGGGCATTGTCACTCATTTTTCAGCCTTTTTTTGTTTGGAAATGTATCTAGTTTCCTTCTGAACTCTTTAAAGTGCCTTACTTCAATGACAGACGTGGGTAACACATTCCATGTGCTCTCTTCCCTTTGGTCCATGAGCTCTTCCCGTCTGTCTCTGATGGAGGGACATGCCAGGCTCCTCCTGTTGCCACTTAAAAGCTGGGAAGCGCCCATGGTTCTTTAATAAAATTAAACCAAATTAATTTTGCTTCAAACGCTCTCTCTCTCTCTCTCTTGCTGCACGCAGCCTCGCTTTGCTCTGCTTAGGTGTTTGCATATTGTGCCGTATTGTTCCATCCATGCCAGGATATTATTTTTACAGCTGGCCGTGCCTTTGATAGAGGGAAACGTGAGAGTTTAAAGGTGGGAGAGGGAGAGAGGAAGGGAGGGAGGGATGGCGGGGGAGCCACGGCCGCAGCCTGCGCCATCCCCGAGCGGGAGCTGCGCAGGGCACGGCAGCGGCAGGGCAGCTTCTGGGCAGAGCATGAGGGGAAAACAAGCCAAAGCACACGGAAAAACGAGCAGCTGGACCTTGGGAGCGCTAATGGGCCCTAATGAGCCTGCCCAGCCTCCCCTGGGCCCAGCAGCCCTGTTCAGCTCAGCCGGGGGCTTTGGTGCTGTCCGTGGGCCTCATCCCAGTGAGGGATGGCCAGGTCGTCCCAGCCGGGTCTCAGGCCCATATTTTGGGTGTCTCCCTGACCTGCAGCTCCTGCCCAGACCCCTGGGTGGTCCTTGGGCCTGCCCTGTTGCTGCTCTCCATGGACCAGCTCTCCTGGGGGCTGTGGGAGGGCCGGGGTCCCTCGGCCTCATGGGCCTGCAGCCCCTGGCAAGCGTCTCCTCATCTCGGGTGAGGTCCCTTCTGCAATGTGCTGCCTTAAAACCCCTCCCAGGTAAGTCATGGTTTCCTTCTTACTGGTTCTGTATCAGCTGTGGGTCCGAAGACAGCAAGTGGCAAATAAAGATGGAGCTCATCTGGTTTGCAGAGAGCAAAACACAGCTAGGGTGAGGGCAGAAGAGATGGAAAGGCTCGGACTAAAATGTAGCTAATAGAGTCACTAAATATTGTTTATTTAAGGCTGGTTCGGGTTCAGATTCAGTCCCAGGTACTCTGGAACTGATTTCTGTCATGCAACAAGTGGAGAGCCAGAGCACCCTGGTGCTGGTGGAGGCAGCTGGGGCCCTCCAGCAAAGCAAACAGCGCTTTGCAGCCACACTTCCACACGAGTGTTTTTGCAGCAGTGCAGAAGCCATCAAACTGTGTGGTTATGGATTTCACCGCTCACTTGAGACCTATTAAGATATTACATCGTGTGCCTGAGGCAGCAGGGACAGGTGAAAGAGGGCAGATTCGGCACCAGACCACAGTTGCCTTATCAAAGAAAGCAAAATAGATTTCTCTAATTTATAGATACTGTCGTCTCAGCTAAAAACTCACTTGCCTGTGCTTGTCAGCACTCGGGGTCTAAAACGTCACTTTTCCCTCCCTGAGACGAGGAGCAGCAATAATCCTGTGGTGCTGCCTCACAAATATAAAATGCATTGAGTGGGGGTTGTTTCATTTCCAGAGATGTTCTAATCCTACAGGCTCTGCGTTCCCAGTCTGGGGCTTTTCCTGCCCTTTGTTTCATCTGTGAGAGCAGAGCAGCTCTGGCTGGGCTCTCACCAGTGGGATGTGCAATAGCACCTGTGAGGAGCAACCTGGGCTCAGCTGGGCACACTTATCTAAATGAAATAAAAGTAATTTTTCCCTTCATCTCCACTTCCATTGTGCTGCTCTGTTGCGCCTCATCTAATTTTTGGCCACAAACAGTACTGTGCTACTACATCCCAAATTCTTGCTTCACTTCTCTCACAGTGAGGCAATGGGATTAGCCACAAAATCCCTGCTTGCAGGCCTGCTGCTGGGAGAGTTGGACAATAATTTCTCTTCCTCATTATGCCATTTTCCTGTGATTTTGTTCCGTTTTATCTCCTTGCGAGTCTCATATGCTGCTGCTTGTCTGCCTCAGTGTGTCCACAAAGACCTTGCTCCATCCTGTTGTTTTGGGTTTCACTGGCTGTAAGTTATTTCTCTTTTAATTAGTTTATGTATTTTTGTTCTGTGTTGTTTATTATAGCATCATGTTCTGTTTGGATAATGTGATATTTTGGCTCAAAGGGCTTTCATAGTTCAAAAAATGTAGTCAGAGACAAACTCTCTCTCTTGATTCATTTTCTTCTGAGCATTAAGCAGGTTTCCCTTGTCTTCCCACCCATGGGGAGTGTCAGGTGCAGAGGGGAGACAAGGCCTGCCTGTGTCCAGGACATGGGGCATTGGACAGGAGTGTCCCTTGCGGAATTTAGATGGAAATTTGGGCGTAGGCAAGGTGGTAGCTTCAGTGGTCACTGGAGCTAAGTGGGTGGCAGGAGGATGACTGAGCTCCAGCCTGGAGCAGCACACGGTGGAAGCGCACATGTGTTCTGGATCCTTCTGCTGCCTGAGGGCCAGAGCAGGGCTGAACTTGGCTGTGCTGCAGCCCAGGGGAAACATGAGGCTTGGACAGGAGCACTGCTGGAAATCCCACCCAGGACAAGAGGTGGATCCCAGGGACTCGGCAGTGCCCTTGTCCTGCTTCCTCTGCCCGGAAACTTCAGGCTTCTTCTCCTCCCTGAGGTACTTGAGGCATCTGCTTGGGCCAAAGGACCTCTGAAGCCACCACCAGCACTGGGGAGTGAGGCTGTCCTTCTTTGGCAGTCTTGTCTCCTTCTTCTGTTATAAAAAAACCCCACAACTTG
The DNA here is from genome assembly GCA_036785705.1 of Acanthornis magna. Lineage (NCBI taxonomy): Eukaryota > Metazoa > Chordata > Aves > Passeriformes > Acanthizidae > Acanthornis > Acanthornis magna. Next base: position 13,942,080 of record JAWUZG010000025.1, read on the forward strand.
TGGTTTGAAGGTAGGCTGAGAGAGCTTCTCCTTCCCTCCAAAATTTCACATCCTCATGCTGAAGTGCCAGCCGAAAAGAGAACAGCAGCAAAAAGCTTCCAGATTAATGTGTGCAGACAAATCACAAGCCAAGCAAGGAGGTTCACTCCTTCCCTGTCACAGCCTTCAAGGCTTTTGCTTGTGTGTCTCAATGATTCTTGTGGCTCCCTTCCAACTCAGAATATTCCATGACTCTGTGTCTCCAGCAGCTCCCAAAGGATGCTGGTGAGGTGGGAATATGTCTCCATCTCCTGCCCAACCCAGCCAGTGCTGCCAGGTCTTAGATGTCCCACAGGACTGTGCTTCAGCTGGTGGCCTTTAATTCCCACCACTGATACCAATGTCCTCTGTAAGCAGGCAAAACATGAACTCTAGGACACCCTCCTTTGAGATTCATCATTGCAATTCCTTGATAAGCTGCTGTCTCCTGCTGTCCTGCTTCATGCTCTGTTATTGTTGTAGACAGGAGGCTTGATTCAAGTAGCCCAGGTGTCGATGTCTGGCATGATTTGAGGAACCTTGGTACATCCCAGCAGGCCTCCAGCTGCCTCTCCAGGCATGTGGATGTCTCCTGCGTGTCTTGAGCCTTATTTTCTATCTGTGCATTGCTGCCACAAGTAGCTGTGGGGGGCTCTGGTGGCAGTGAGAGACCCAGGTGCTGGCCCTTGCCGCACACCCTTTACAGGGGGACCAACAGGCAAAATGATCAACTATCAACTGATAATCAATTTTACCTGTTTTTATCAAATTTTCCCTGGGCTGTACTACCTACAAATGGAATTGCATCCGAATGGAGGCACACTTGCTGGAGTCTGGTAGCTGAGCTTGACACCACTGCTTCTGATGGAGCTCCTCTCTGCCGCTGGTGCTGTGCACTCCCCTTCTCTTTCTAGTGGTTTTTCCTTTGCTCTGCACATGTCCCATGTGAGAGGGCGAATGCAGCCATGTGCCTAACCCTAACTGTGTCCTGCTCAGAGGGAAAGCTGTCCTATTCTGTGAGTATCCAGCTGTGGGGATGTTTGTGGCATGGGGCTTTTTTCCTTCTCTTACTGAGCTTGCAGACCATGACTCAAGGAGGTAGCTACACTACGTAGAAGGATCTTAAAATGCAAGTTATCTGAGCACTGAAGAATTCTCTTTGTAATTACTTCCATGCCTCCGTGAGACACAGAGATGCTTTTGTCCCCCATCGCACTGATTGTAAACAGCAGTATGAAGCTGAAAGCACAGATCCTGATGTCTGCAGCAGGCTTTTGCTCCAGGAGAAATGCATCCAGCTGGTGTCAGGAGCCCAGGGTTACATCCCTGCTCTGAATCAGGCCTGTTTGATGGCTGTGGGATGGGGCTCAGAATGGAGCTTGGCCGAATACAGCTGACCCCTCTGCCCCAAGGCCCATGAGAAAGACTCGTGGCGGATGTGGTGGTGGGCCACAGTGATCATGAAATCATTGATTTTGTTTCTCAGTGTAATGAGAAAAAAAGGAGAGCAGAGTTGCTATCCTGGACTTCAGGAGAGATAACTTTAAGCTATCTGGGAGGTATTTAGCAGGGTATTTTGGGAATCTGCTTCTGAGGGCCTTGGAGTTCACGAATGCTGGTCAATTTTTAAGAACCACATTTCAGAAGCATAGGAGCAAGGAATTCCACAGAACATGACCACTGCAGAGAGTGGAGGGTGCAAGTGGGGGTGGAGGGCCACCTGTGCTGAAACTTGCAGATATTTTGACACTTTGTGAGCTGCCCTTGCTTATCTTGGCGAGATTTCTGCTCAGAAACCTGTGTAACAGATCAGGTACCCTTGTTCCTTAAGCTCAGTCTCCTCTTCCCCTCTCTGAAACCTGGATAAATGAAAGCTCCTTTAAGCATTGAAATTAAAAAAAGAGAAAATACCTGTTTTGTAGGCAAAACTGACAGCTCTCTATTACCATAAGCTGATGGTGGCTTCTGCAAAGGCTTCCAAAGTCTTTTCCCAAGAGCTGCCGGGTTGTGCCTGTAGGATGTACAGGCAGCTTTGCCACGTGCCATGTCGGAGGTGCAGCGTTGGCCGTGCAAGCTCAGCTGGCCAGAAACAGAGGGCAGAGTTAGCCCTGGCTTCCTGGATGGGGAAATGAGTACAGCAATAATTGGCTTTATTCCTGTACTGCCTCCAGCCTGCCTCACAAAGGGGTTTTAATGCTCTTACTCATGGCAATTGCTCCTGCAAACCCTGGGCTGGTGATTTTGTGAGTGGGAGCCTCAGCATTCATTTGCTTCCCACTCAGGGTCTCTGTGCCAGTGTAACCCCCCCACTGCCAGTGCTGCTTCCTCGGCTGCGTGTGGTCCTTTTGCCGAGTCCTGACATTTTTTATTTTTGGTTAACATCAGAATGGAGCTGCAGAATAATTGCTCTTTCACTTTGCTCTTAAATAGGCCACGCTGCTCGTCTGCATAAATGTTCTCTTCATGCATCCTGTCACTCTGCCTCGCAGGCTTCTTGGAGGGGGGAAAAGCCCAAACCACTTTATTTTTTAAAAAGATGCCTTTTCTTCCTCATGAATTGCCCCTGCTCTGTGTGATAGCCAGCAATTGGCCCCGGAGGATGAATACTAAGCAGCTTTGCCAAGGTGCAATTCGGCTGTAAGGCATCCCATATATCCGGGGCTGTCCTGTGAGACCTTTTGGGCAGGGGATTGAAGCAGGGGCCAAGGGCACCTCGGCAGCTCCACCCCTCTCGGGCACTCGACCTTAAATCCAAAGCCAGGTTTTAGCCCTTGGTGGGCAAATCCCAGCGCCACGGGCGGACGAGCCGCAGACGCAAGTCAGTCTTCTCCAGGATGAAAGCTTTCGCTGTCAAGCTGTTCAAAGGGAAACATCCTGAGGCTGAGAGCTGCTGGTGTGCACTGGCTCCTGCTCCAGAGGCTGCCACGTGCCTCGGCTCGCCTCAGACCCGCGGGGAGCGAGGCATGGATGGAGGCACAGAGTCCCGGGGGAAGGGTACAGAGGAACAAGCCAGGCTTTGCGAAGCTGGCTGCAGCACCCCAGCCCTGCTGCCCTGCGCCTCCCTGCCCAGGGGCAAATGTGTTCCCTCAAATACGACAGGACTTGGCCATGGAACGCACAAAGCTCTGGCTCTGCCACGAAGCAGAGCACCGAAGGGTTTGCCCTCCTCGCTGGAGAACTTTGCCGGCAGAGATCATGCAACTGATCGTGTCCGACAGAGTTTATGCGACCTGATTACTTATCTGAATAAAAGCCAGCTCAGCCTTCAATCCTGGTCAGCTTTTTCTGCAATGTTTTCCCAGTGCACAGAGGCCATCCTGGAGGAAACGTGCGGGCAGAACGGGACCACGCACCCTGCTGGGATGAAGCCTGTGCCACCCTCCCAGAGCCAAGGTGGAGCTTGTTACAAAAGTTAAAAAATAAAAGAAAAAAAAAAGAGGGTAGGTCAGGCCATGGGGAAAAATGAACTATTTGGAAGAGAGAGGATGCATGTGGGAGCAGCGCTCATGCCTGGAGGGGCAAGGAAAGCGGGAAGCTGCCTGGCTCGCCTGGCGTGACTCCGCATATTTGGAGGAAAAGAGGAGCGGCACCAAAGCATGGTCCGAGATCGCTGCCACAGGCTGCACTTTGCTTTGCAGGCACACTGAGGTAAGGGCAGGCACAGGTTGTGTGTTTCAAAACGGTGAAGAGGAATGTAGGGGCTTAAGAGACATCATGAGACTCCTGCCCAAGGCTTGCAACCTCTACCATCACCCACAGCTCACTGTAGACTTCTGTTCCAGACTGTCCTAGCTCTGCTAGAGTGGTAATTAGGCTCGATTTTGTCCTACTTCTCTCAATAAAAGGTTGTTCGGGAGCCTTTCTGCTCTGACAATTAGAAACCCGCTAAGAAGGGAGCAGCCACGTGGGGTCAGCTGAAGGATCCTTCTGAGTATCATATGTCTAGCATTAGTCTGTAGTGTATTCAAACAGGAAAGGCAAGACCTCTGAAATTTAGAGAACTTAGATTATAACCAAACCATACAAAATTTCAGCCTCTCTGGAAGAAAACATGAAGCCTTTGTGAGGCCACATCTAAGTGTGCCGTGTCCAGTTGTAGAGTCCTTGGTACCCAACTTACCCTTGGTAAGTCCAACAGAAGGATGTGGCATACCATGAGAGGACAATAGACTGTCTTAGTCCAGCCTGAAGAAGAGAAGGCTGAAAGGAGACTTCTTGCTGTCTGACACTACCTTGCAGGAAATACAGAGCCAGACTCACCCTGGAAGTGCAGAGTGAAAGGATGAGAGGCACTAAACAGAAGTTATATACAAGGAAATCCCCATTAAACATTATCAAACAACTTTTACAGGGTTGGTAAAGTGTCTTCAGCAGGGATGTGCAAAGCACTCCCAACAAAGGCTGACTTTAAAGCTGGCTGTGCTTTGGGAAGGGAGTGGGCCAGACGGTCCCTTCTGACCTTATTTATTGCATGATTTTATGTTTTGTTTATAAGTATATCTGATTTTTTGCTTCATTTATATGCATACTCGTAGCTCAGGCAAGTATAAATGTAATCACCCTTGTCCAACACCTCTCAAAATAAGACCCCATTTTTACTTCCTTGTAGTACTACCGGATGTCACTCATTTATGTTGAAATTGCCAGAGAAGCTCTCTGTGCAGCATCTTTTCTTTCAGTCCCCAGGGGTTTGGTGCCCAGATGATGCCTGTGGCTTGTGCAGTGGCTCTGTATCCACACCCTGGGGACAAAGGCCGACCTCTTGGTGTCGAGACCAATCAGGCAATTACAAACTAAGGTGGGACAGCAGATCCAAAAGGAAGTAAGCCCTTCCCCTCTGCCACTCACAGAAGGCCAATTGCTCTGGATTCATCGCTCCCTGAAGGCAACAGCACCATGTTTGATTAAAATGGCTGCGACCTTCATACCACCCTCTGTGATGCTTAAACTATATCAGGTGAAAACCATATTTCAAATTAAGCTGGGGGCTCTGGGCCATGAGCAAACCCTCCAGCACTACCTCCCATATTGCCCTTTTTGCAGCCTGTCATTTAATACAGTAAGTGGCACTTGGAATGGACAGTCATACTTGAAGGACCAACACTCTCACTTGTGAACCGTACATGAACCCAGGAAAAAATCAATAAGGGGTTTAAAAAGACCAACAAAATAGCATTTAATCTCCTCTGTGTCAGCAGATCTGCAGAGCAGGTTTAGAGTTGTTTTGCATCTGGGGCTGAAAAAAAAATGCCATGTAGGATTGCCTGCAGGTGATTAGGTTTCCTTTTAAAACTTTAAACAAACATGGAAATCTTAGCGTAAGCTTCTCAAAGATTAAGCACTCATGAACTTGGGAAGAAAGAGCACATGGCTGGGATTCAGCAGATTTAAGATTGCTGTCTTCTCTGCCACCGTGCTACTTGAAGTGTGACCATGTCCTGCTTCATTCAAGCCAGATCTTCCAGGCTAACTCACAGCTTCTGATTTCCGTGGGAGCTGAGGACTTAAACACCATCAGGAGATGTTTGCTGGGGTTTCTCTCCTTCACTGCTGCCTTTGAGGTGCTGTGAGAGCTCTGGGAGGAGGACTGGTCCCTACGTGTTAGTAAAATGATGAGCTCTGATCTTTATTGCTCTTCTCTGAGGGTCCTTTTAAGGAGCTGTGTTGCCACATGCTGGTGTCCACACTTTGTGTCTGGAGATACTGCTAACAGCCTGAGGTCTGTGGCTGTACAGAGAGACACCACTGTCAGTGACCCTGGGTGGGCTTTGGTGAGGTGCAACCAAGGGCTCCAGCAAAGCTGAAATGCCTCATCAGGTTGTGTGACCTGTGCCAGAGCCCTGAGCCTGCTGGGAACCGCTGACAGCAGGGTACACACAGCCCCACTCCGTGCATGGCTCTTCATCCTCATGTGCACACCCACAGCATGTGTGGGAGAAGGTACATAAAGTAGGTGTTCTGTGCTTTTTTTTTTCCTTTTTGTTTTTTCCAAAAAAAGAAAAAGTGTTGAAGTTGATGAGAGTAAAAAACCGTCATATTATCAGACTGCACATTCCCACCCCCAGTGAAGGCCACAGCAGAGTTGGCACTCGCTCTCTCCCACAGCCCCAGGCAGCACCAGTGACCCCACATGTTCATGGACAGTGGCACCTGACTCGCTTCCTTCTCCAGGTGGAGCAAAACCTCTTGCGTGGTGAAACCTCCCCTGACCCCGGGTACAAAGGTTGCCCAGTGCTTGCGTGTGGCTGGCAGGAGCGGGTTTTCTCCTCCTCTTTTCATGTGACATAAATGGGAATGACCCAGGGTTTATTAATCCCAGATGGAAAACGTCAGGAGTGGAAAGCAGAGCTGGCCCAGAAGCCACATTTGCATTTGCAAGACTCATTTTGGGCACGTGTGGCCATTTGGGACTTTGGGGCAAGGGCTGGTTGTCTTTCCTGTGAGTAAAACAGTGTCCACTTGTGCAGTCCAAATTAAAATCATCATTGTCATGAACCCACTTCACCTTCTCACCCCAATTCCCTCACAGTGTGCAGGAAATGAGGATTGTTCCCTGTTTGCCCCAACAAGCAAGCAGTGTTTGATGTGTGTCTGCAGACAGTCGGGCAGGAAAAGGGGCGTGAGGTGAACAAATACACTCGTGCTCGCAACACAGCTTTGATTGCAGGGTTGGATCATAGCAACATTGTGTAACAACACAAGGTTTTTCTAGAATTACACAATAGCTGGATCCTGTACTGTAGATCAATAAACTGCAATTAATTTATTCCAGGTAACAAAGCACACCCCAAACTTCCACACAGTGGAAGCTTGATACGTCACATAAACATCCCCCGCCCTGCAACTGTCCCAGTATAGATGACAACATTTTAACTTGTTTTGCATCGAGATTGATGTGCTTGACATAATTGAGGGAGCAATGATAACACTTCTGAACTAATGTGTGGTGTCTGCTCCAATGGAAGATGGAACCTGTCTAGTATCTTTCCATGGAGACACTGTTTGTGAGCACAAGGAAAAAAGTCAAAGTGGCAGCAAAATCCAAGTGCGTTGGATGATGGTGACAAAGCACACTTCTATCTGTGATCAAAGTAAAACCTAAATTTCCCACTTGGAAAAGCCAGGGGAAGAAATCCTTATCAAACCTGGCTTCCTCAAGATAGACCAGACATATCCAGGGCCACTCATGCTGCCCATCCCAGGAGCACATCCTAGGGGAAAAAAAAAAAGTTATTTGCTCCTGTTAATCCGGCTTATAGAAAGAGGGATGTTTTAGAAATGCCCTGGCGAGCTCCGTCTTAGAATCCTTTTCTTGTTGCTTCTAGAAAAATCCCACTGTAAATCCCTTGCAGTTGCAGCATCTTGGTTGGTTCAGGGAGATAGATGAAGTTGCCATCTTCTGCTGTGTCCCCAGCAGATTCTCCTCTAGAGGACAACCACCTCCAGGCAGAGACACCTAAGCTCATCTAGGAGCCTCACAAGACCAGAGTAGGAGGGCTGAAGGCTTTTCTCTGCATAGCACACATTGCAAGGCTTTTGGCAGATGTGCTGTGGCTGACAGCTGACAGAGTTGGTGTTGGCAGCCTCTCCCCTTGATGCAGAAACCCCCTGCAAGGCAGCCCTGGCTGCAAATACAGACCTGGTGATGACTCCAGGGAAATCAGAAATTGATTTCTGCCATACGTGGGAAGCCAGAAAGAGCTTGGTACTGGAGTCAGGTTGGGAAAAATGACCAAGAAAGAGGCCACACTCACAACTGAAGCACTCAGCCACTAAATGCCCTGTTAAGGAGCTGATGTTACAAAGATGGGGAAATCCACTGCTGTGATATGATGTATTTGCCCCTGGAGCTGTAGCATGAAACTTGTGCAGATGCTATGAATTGAAAGTGTTTGTCAGGACTTACACATTACTGCAGTGAAAACCAAAGTCAGTTGTCCTCCGTCACAAGAGTGGGTTCACACAAAGTCGTGAGATTTCATCTCATGCTTTCAGTCTCTGCATTTTATAACAGCTCCCTGTGATTAAATGAAAAATACAGTATGATTTTATAGCACAGCCTGTGCTTCTCATAAAATCTCTTGGCAAGAAAGAATTTTTCTCCACATACACTGTGAGAACACCAAGGCTTTTTCTATAACCACAGAATAACTGTTCTAGATCTATGACTGTACCAAATAGAACCTCTTCTCTTTATATCTTTTATTTCTTGGCAAACAGTCATCACTGTAATGAAGAATGTTTGAAAGGCAAAATCTTGTGATAGAGTTTGTCCAAGATATTTATGTGTTCATGGAGCACATTTCTGACAATTCCTCTATGGTTCATGACCAGTTCAGAGAATAGTAAACTACTAGGAAAAATGTTTCCATTCCAAAATACAGCATTTATGTCCCTCAGTCAGAACCTGGCTATACTTAGTAAAGCTGGTCAAAAGAAATAGTTGTCTGTATATTTTGTAAAAGCTTTGAATCCTTTTTACTTCTCTGCATTTTTTAATTCTTAAGAGAAGATAAATGCAAAGCCCCATTCCAAATTCTGAGATCTGATTTTTTTTTCCAGAAGAAGCACCAAATGCCAGAGGAGGACATTACCAGGATTCACAGCATCCCAGTCAAAATCTGCACCCTGCGTCAGGCAAGCCAAATTCCCATTGGTACTTGATGTTCAGCCAGCAATACAATTCCTGTTTCCCTTTCTGTCTTTATTTTTTAATTTTTTTTTTTTTGAGCTGATTCACCACCTCTGTCACCCCCTCACACGGGGCCAGCCTAAGGACTGTGGCCAAAGGAGAGCAGTAAGCTCTGAGCTGGTACCCAGAGGAATGGCTCAGAATGTTCTGCCGGGAGCGGGAAGCATTGCTCCTGCTGCAAAAGAAGTTCCACAACTGCATGTGTTACACCTGGGACGGAGAGTTAGAGAACCACCCTCACGTTATAATTTCTTCGCTCCCTCATCCGCTTCTTTTCAAACCCTAAATGACCCAGATGGAAAGAACAGCGCCTGTGCTTTGCTCACCTGCAATTAGGAAGGAAACAAGTTTAAACTGTGTGTGTTCTGTCTGTGGCAAAGGGAAGACTCGTGCTCCCCAACCTGCCCCCGAAATTACTCCTAATAGGACTAAGTAGTGTTTTGCAGCCGGTCTCTGGGCAAGCAATGAGCTGCCGCATGTACCACCAAAACGCCTGCGTGCTTTCGCATGTATCATGCTATTGTTATTATAATAGCAATTAACGAGCTGTAAACAAATTATATGTCTCGATACAGCCCTTTAATGAGCTGAGGTGCATACCTAGTGGTAGGTAAAAGGTAAAACAACAGCACTAGACAAGTTGCTTCTGGAGCCATTACAAGTAATTTGCAAGCGCAGGCATCTCAGTTTTGCAATCTCACTCATCTTCATTTCCTTCAAACCCTGCATCTTGCCAGCGACAGCAGGCTCTGGCTCCTCTTTTGGAAAGGTTTGCCTTTACTCAGCTCTCTTGCTCTGGCTGTGCTTGTGCAAGCGTCGACAAACGTTTAACTCCATTGATATTTGTAGCCTGGAGTAAAAGAGAAAAGCAAGTCTTCTATGGACAGGAATTAATATTTTCTCTTAAATTTGCCCTTTTAATTATTAGGTGAAGAAATTGGGGTTATAGCTGCCTAAGGGTGCTACTTTTGCTACATGCTTTGCATATGCCTGAAGTTGCTGCTCTAAGCCTGATCAGGCAATTTTAGCAAATCAGAGCATGTTCCTGAGCCCTCGCTGCCTATCCTGCAGCCTCATCGTTTTGTGATCTACACGTAGAGAGCTGCCTGGCAGGGAGCTGCAGTACACATGGACCCTGATAAACAAAAATGAAAGTAAAGGGAGGCACTCGGCAGATATCTGCTAAGCAGGACCCCTCGAGTCTGGGCTGTGGAAGCTAAAAAGGTGTGCAGGTTCCTGGCAGGCAGCTCAGTGAGGGGAATAGGGGCACACAGACAAACTGCAGGAGCTGTCAGGAGCCCCAGCCTCGCTGTAAAGAAAGAGGAATCCACGTGCCAGCAAAGAGTTGTTGAGCAAACCAGCACACCTACACTAGGATGCTGGGGAAAAAACGCTGGCAGTGGAAAGTGCACACTGAGGGATTTAAGGGATGAGGCAAGGCAGTTTGTCCCAGGTTCTTGTGTCTATGGGTTCTGAATAGGCCCCTGCATTGTAACACAATGCTGTGTAAGTAGGGACCTGGCCCCGCAGGTTGTGGGCGCTGTGTGGACCCAGAGGCACAGCAGGCCCCCAGCTCACTGGGGGTGGCATGACAAAGCCTGGTGTGCCACAGTGCTCGCTGGCTTCATCTCCCTGGCAATGTTAAAGCCTTTTTGAATTGAAAACCCATTCCCTGGACATTATAGGATAATCCTTTAGCAGGTTTGCTGGTGTTTTGGGGGAAAAAAAGACCCCAACACAAGACAAACCCAACCTTCCAGCACTGCAGCTTAGAGAAATTATGCGAGCTCCGCTGATCTTACCACTGCGAAATGCTGGCTTCTCCCAGAGCTGTGTCTGCTATACGAAGGAAAAAAGTAGGATGAGGAAAGGGTTGAATAAGAAAAGGGGAAACACAGAGACCATTTTACACTAAGGGCTTAGGAATGTTTACCTACAACAGCAGCTCATGTCACAGCCAAGGCGAGCAGGGGTCAGATGCTGGATGTCTGCTTGTGCACGGCTGCAGGTGCCTTGAAATGGGAGCAAAACCATCTTCCAAACAGGGCTTTGCCATTTGGGGAAAGACAGGCACACACGCCATGCAAAATGTAGGTCAGGAGCACGGGTAAGTGCTGGGGGGCTCTGCAGGGACCTGTGTGATGGACTAACCAGGTTGTACACAGAGAAAACATATCAAGATCCTGTACAGCTGGCCTCGGCTTGTATCACTCACTAAATATTTGATGAATGCTAACTGCCTAACCTACTTTACTCCTCTCGCCTACCGCAGCGTTGACTGGCTCCTCCAATTTTCTCTATTATTGATGCATTTTGAGGAAGACACTGTCTCATGACAAAACAGTGATCTTAGATGTGAGATGAAAAAGGAGACACAAAAAGGGAAGGTAAAACAGACAACCCTAGGAAGACGAAAGCAATATGCGGGCAAAGGAAAATATAAATTGAGGGGCAGGGCACTATCATCATTTTACAGTAGAATGGAAACCAGCAAAGTCTGGGGATGAAAATGTGTGGAGAATCACATTAATCTTATATCCTTTCCTAAAAAAATTTTTAAAAAAAATTATTTCACCCTGGGAATTGCACATGCATAAATCTTACTCATATAACTATATGGAAGAATTGCCAAGAAACTTCATTCTATATGAAATTGCTCATTGCATAATTTTAACGTTCCATACTAATTCATGCAATATCTAGTTTTGCCACCATAAATATTCATGAAGGAGAGAGAAAAGAGGATGCAGGCAGGACTCCAGGTGGCAGAAGGGTTTTTACGTGACAGGCACCTCAGTAAGGTCACTCGGTGCATGATTGTCCTCGTACTGCTGAGAGCAGAGATTGCTGAGCCAAGGTGCTCTCTGGCCTTATCAAAATCAGGGAAAACAGATGAGGAGCAATAAAAATAAAACACAGTTATATTGGATGAAGTCCCACAATAGCCCTTGCTCCAGTATTTTGGAAGCCAGGGTTCAGTTTAATCAAGCATAGCTTTCCTGAGCAGAGCTGTTCATGGAACTTCTGGGGGTGCGTAGCAGGAGCTCTGTCAACAAAGAGCCATTTTTCTTCATTATTAACAAAACATGGTTGGCTTGTGCTTTTTGGTCAGCCAAAGAGGAGAAAGAAATAGGGGGTAGAGTGGCAGAGAGCAGCCACGGGCCTTTTTCAAAGATGATGTCAAATATGTGTACCCCGGCATTCCTGTTACCCTCTCCTTGTCTGTCTCTGTGGTGCCTTGGGGATGTCCCTGCTCCCCAGTTTGAAACAGCACAACAGCTCTGACATTAATCCTATGGCTGAGTACAGAGTTTCCTTAGGGCTGATTTATGCTGCAGAACAGTGTTTTTCACTCTGAACCGGCTCCTTTCAATGCAAACAGCACTGTGAGAAATTGGCCTCATCAGTCCTGCAGGCTGGGGTGGGACAGTGTGTGCCAGGGATGGCCACATCTGTGTGGGTCTGTGAATGCACAAATCCCCTGTGCTGGCTCTGTGAGCCAAGCCTGGACCATGCTGTTTCCATGAAATCTACTGATTTACAGTGACACGTACCAGGGCATGATTCACTTATTTACTCTCTAAAAGCTTTTATTCTTTACTTGTTTCAGTCTTCTATCCTCAGCATAGGAGGGAAATGCCCAGGAGGAGGAGACCTGGCAAGCCAACAGGCAGCACATACAAAGCATTGCCACGACATGTAGGGGCAAGCAAGGGCCAAGGCGTAAGCCAAGAGGGGATTATCAAGGGACACCAGGAACTACAGTCTAATGTGAATCACATCAGGAATCCCATTCTATGATTCCATGATCTGTGATTCCTGAAACAGGAATTCTTTCATTGCACTCCTGTCTGTAGAAGAAGTGTTTAGTGCCTTTAGTTTCTGCTTCTCTTCCCCAAAACACCAGTTGCATGTGAGTGGGTAATACAAACACCAGCAGCACCAGTGGGTAAGATGGATGACTCCAACAAGGAAAGAGTTCATATAGAAGTTAATTATTTGCAAGTTGGCAGCGATACTTTGACCTCAGATACTTGAAGACCTGGCTAATGGCACCTCTGTCCCATGAGTATTTAGTTGTCTATAAGACATCATGGAGGATGAGTCAAACTGTGACTTGTTGTAGAGATGGACAAATAGGGTGGCTGCCTTTAAAACCGAGGACAAAGGAGAAAACTGGCCAACTTCATGTCAATGCCCTGGAAATATTGGATAAATAATCAAATATGGACTAGTTCACATTTGGTGATAAAAGGAATGAGCACTAAATAAGCTAAAGCAAATTTATTTCCTTTTATGGCTAATCATCAGTCTTACAGAAAGGAGAGAGGAAAGAGATGTCACATATCTTGGCTTCCAAGTGCTTTTGACAGCGTCTATGATGCCATTCTCATCACAAGTAAGCTCAAAAGAGAGATTTACAAGACAGTGACACAAAACTTGTGAAATCATAGCAAGAGGATGAGTCGTAGCAGGCACAGTGGCTGTACCAGAACAGCAGGGTGGTGCCAGGGCTGGCATCGTCAGTGGTGTCACAGAGGGGATGCTGTGCTGGGACAGGGGCAAACACAGGGTGCAATTCAGAGCAGGGACAAGCTTATATGAAATGGTGCTATCAGGCAGGAGCAATGGAAAAATCGAGTCCGGCAATAGCCTGGCTGGCAGATTGCTGGGCAGGAACCTGACTTGTGAGCTAAGGCCCGGGAGCACCATGTTTCTGAGATAAAAGCAAACACCACACTGGGAGGTACCAACATGGCTTGCAAGGTGCAGGCACAAGCCCTTTTCCCTTACCCTGCTGGAAGTCAGGCAGTTGGTTTTGGGGTATGGCTCTCCTAGAACGAGAGCACCCCAGCTGGACACGGGGGCAGCCACACAGGTGACAGGGGGCCTGGGGAACATCACCTATGAGGAAAGACCAAGTTCTGTCCTTGCTCTGCCTGAAGAAGGAAAGAAGGGTATTTCAACATGTGGGGCTGCAAAGCGGAAGGCAGTTATGCTGCTCTCTCCCTGTGGGGCAGCAAGGCAGTTTCGGGTTAGTCACTGGGAAATAATTACAGCTGGTCAGGGCAGCGGGGCAGAGGACAGACCGCAGCCAGACATGGAGGTGATGGAGACTTTGTCTCTGCACATCTAAAAGACAACCTGTTGGAGCAATATGGGTATAGTCTATATATTATCGTTGACATTATAGTATAAGTAATATTTTTGTATGGTAGCTAAAATACCCTAAGTCAGTAAGAGACAGGAAATATCCCATCGGGATCCCTTCCAGCCTTCATTCTTCATTGAGCACAGCTCAGACTGAAATTCTACATGTTACACATCACTTGTTGGAGAAAAATCACCCATGCAGAGCACAGCATGAATGCCAAGTAGGAAATGTCCCCCACCGCAGTGCACTAGTCCCTGTTCTTCAGGCCATAGGACACATTCAACTTTAGGGTGTCTGCCAGAGGCTCCAGCGAGTCAAGATCTGTAGAGAGTTAAAAGCAGCAGGGTAAAGTCTGAACCACCCCTAAGTACTTGTACAGCACAAGCAAGGGACCATGAAGACAGATTTGCCTACAGATCAGGGAAGTAGCAAAGCCAATATCCTTTTGGGTTGGGGGCTCATAGAGCAAGCTTTGCACATCCTTTCAGCTGCACTCTGCTTTCTGAACAAGCAAACACAGAGTTTAAGTCCTTACCTAATCACCGAACTCCAGCAGCTGGAGCTTTAAGAGAAACAAAGTAATTTGTGACTTATGCCCTAGGATGTCTGTGGTTGTCTCTTCTCCTGGCCATGTGCCTCAGGCTGACCAAATCTGAAACTTGACTTGGAGGGCAGCCTCAGATGTTCCAGTTCGCTCCAAAGGACTGATAGCAAGAAGAAATACATTGAAGATCTTTTTAGTGGTGGGTGCAGAGCTGGCCTGTGCCACTCTGACTTATATATCCCTGCGGACAGTGAACTACACTCTAGGAATTACTCTTTGAGCCTTAATGTTTTCACCAGCCAATAGAAGGGATTTTGATAATTATGTCAAGCATAAGGAAAACATCTCTATAGTTACTCAGTAACTAAGATACTTTGTCAACACAGAAGTGACAGGGCTCTTATTGCCTAGTTAGTTACTTGAAAAAAATGGAATTATTTACTACAGAGGCATTCAATATATTGTTTTTGCTAATGCTGCATTTTAGTGCTATAACCATGGAAATCAAGATGATTTAACAGCCTAGAGCTTGTCATGTTTGCATCATAGCAGACCGTCTTTAGAAAAAAATAATGCTTGCAGGGAATATTTTATATACATAAAGTGTATTTTACTGGATGGCAAATTAAATTGACAGTGAATCAGAAGATACCAATATTGTAAAATTACTGGTAATCATCTCCCAATTAATTTCCAAAGACCTGCATCACTGTGCAGGAACTTGCATTACCAAGGGTATTTGAAGGCTCTTGAGTTTATTCAAGTCAGGTTAAAAAAACCAAAAACATTTCTGGTAAATATGGCAGAAGGAAGAGTAAAGGTTATTCACAAAGGCTGCCTTCCGTCTGTGGGTCAGTGAAGTCGCCTCCTCCTAAGCATCAAGAAAATGAAAGCTGTGCTGTGAGAAAACAGCTGTTTAGGAAGATCCTTTTAAACATGGATGCTGGCATACTGCTGGGAGCTTGGCTCTTTTTAATGTTTTGCTACTGCCTTTTGATTTATTATGTGTTCCGTTCTCCCCTGGCCCCCTGCCCACCGTTTCAAAATGAATGAAAGAGATTAGCTGTGACAACAGCATGGGGAATGAGTGCACGAAAGAGGTGAACCTAGAAGTATGAAACAAACCACAGTATTCGATATTCTGCAGTTGGGTTTAATTAGGATAATTAATTGTTGCTCTTTCACAAGTGGAATGAAGTGTGCAAAGCCAAAGACAAGTGGCTCGACGGAGCTGGAGGGAGGGGGCAGAAGCCGCCAGCTCCACCACCAGCTGGCGAGGAAAGCCCCTGTCCCTGCGGGGAGTGCCATAAACCCTCGATGCCTTTGCACACCTTGCCACAACCACACATTCCTGGGGCCAACCTGCTGCCACAAGCCTGACCCGCAGCTCCCCAGGCTCACTCACACCTCCCTCCGCCCCAGCAATTCCCCAGGTGCTGGCAGTGCCTCAGTGCCAGCAGCAGCTTGGCCCTTTGGAGGAGCCTTCTTGAAAACTCCCTTTAGTTGTCAGCGAGCATGGAGCATTATGCAAACAAATTTCACTGAAAACGAGGGAAAGAGGAAACCATAGGAAAAGAAATTACAAGATCCCCTGCTGCTCTGAAGCAACTCCCTTGCTTTCTAAAGTAGGCTGCATAAATATTGATCTAGCCGGGATATGCCCTACATTCATTTGCACAGACATTATAAATGTGCTTGAAAATGAGAAATCAATCTTGTTTTCCTGAGAGGTAACCATGTACAGCCAAGAATGTGTACAGATAATGCAAATCACAGTTCTCAGGCTTGCCACTTAAACATGGAGTCGGAAAAGGCATTCTTGGGGAATGCAGGAAGAAAAGATCTTTTTCCCTATTTGCTTATTTTCAGGTATTTCCATTAATCCCTAAACAGACTGCTTAAAACACATGCCCACTCCAATTCTAACTATAATCTGTCATCTAAACAGTTTTCTGTATTTTGCCTGATGAATTTGTTTAGGTTACTGTTTCATAACCTCCTCCAAGCAAGGTGAGGTATAACCTTAGGCATCCCTGTAAATTTATGTGTCCCTCTGTCATTAGCCTTCCGTCTGGCTGAGCACTGCAACACCACAGCTGGGAAAATCATATCATTAGGTTGCAAAACCAGTAGAATTCCTGCACTAGAGAGCCACGGGGTGGCTTTTGAAACACTGTGTGATTAATAATTAATATGTAATTGTTGGATAATCTGTCCAAGCAGTCCAAGTGTAGGAAACATATTAGTATTTTTTCTGGAGAATGCTGCTACTAAATTAATAAAATTTTAACAAGCCCCCTCTTGTTATAACCCTACTTAATAACAGAAATAGTGTAAAAGTGCCACATTTTGCTATATATTGTAGTGAAAAATTCTGCCTTTTTACTAAGCAAAGTGTATGTGTTCATAAAGTAGAAGATGTGGCAAACATTAGGTGACAGACATAAGGAATTGTGTGTCCAGCTGGATTTTAAAAAGAAAATGATTCAACTCTTTTTCAATATGTGATTTGTCTTATTTGAGCTACCATTTGGCTGATTCCTCTGCCAGTTTTATTTGCTTGACTCATTATTTTCAGTTTTCATCTCCATTTATGCATTCTAAATAGCATCACCTTTACAGAAAACATTTTAAATGATTTTGTTGCTTCAAAGAGAAAAAACTATTTAAATTAAAAATGTAGAGTCCCTTTTCATAAACATTACTCCAGAACAATACGATGCAGTAGATGAACGGAGCAGGCTTTAGATAATGAAAAGGGTATTTTTAAAGATTTGCAAAAGCAGGAAGAAAAGATGAGTCAAGTGATCCCTATTTCTTCTAATTACTCACCATGCTGACAGAGCTCATCACCACTGGCCTCGAAATGAAATAATTGTCACACTGCATTTCAAAGCTGTGATTCAGGAGCTGCGGGATGTGTCTTTCTGTTTCACAACACTGTTATATATGGAGATACTCACCTATACTATGAGGATGCTGAACTTAGAATATTCCTGCGTTACACAAGCGGGGTTTATTTGAACACTGATTGAAATATGCAGAACTTGATAACCTATCAATTTATTCTTGGTGACTAATGGTCCTGCATTAAAATGCTGGATATTCTTATAATGGGCAGATGCTCCTCATTATAATACATGTTTTGTTCAGCAGTATGTTCAATGTGATTTTTAGCTACGGTGCAGAAGCAATCCAAAATGATAAATTTGCTTACTGAACGTAGCTGCCAGGCTGCGTACTAAGTGGGGGAGCAGAACCATCAGCTTACAGAAAGCAGTGTCTTCCAACAAAACAATTTCAGCCAAAGATACGGAGCTTAGAGAATAATGCAATGTTACAGCTGAAGTACTAGGATAATTGAGTCTATAACATCTGCTCTAAATGTAGTGACACCAAAAATAAGCCCTTCTGTCGGTGTTGTTCCTTGTTAAAGCAGAGTGCAAATATGCAACGTGACCCCAGCACATCAGGGAATTTGGGAACAGAAGCAGCTTGCTATCACAATTACCCTTCCCGCGCCAAAGACGGAACTTTCTCAGCAAACCTATAAAAAAGACATTGCTTGGGTTGTTTTCCAATAACCTTTACAAGAAAGAAGAAGGGATCATACTTAATTAGTCCCCGAATAAGGGATGTTCTGATGACTGTTATACAGCTGGAACAAAGCACTAGGGTTAAGGTGTTTGTTTGATTTTGCCTTGATTTCTGCCTTGATTTTTGCCTTGATTTTTAGTCATAGAAGCACAAAATGGTTTGGGTTGGAAGGGACCTTAAAGATAATCTATTTCCAGCCTCCCTGTCACAAGCAGGGATACCTTTCACTAG
The DNA here is from genome assembly GCA_036785705.1 of Acanthornis magna. Lineage (NCBI taxonomy): Eukaryota > Metazoa > Chordata > Aves > Passeriformes > Acanthizidae > Acanthornis > Acanthornis magna. The sequence goes on from JAWUZG010000025.1 coordinate 13,960,317, forward strand.
CCTGCTCAATTAGAAATTTATAAATTTCTCATAAGATATTGTATTGAATCATTCCTGAAAGAAAAAGGGGGAAGGGAGGCAGAGAAAAAAATATGGGTGTGTTGTAAGGACTAACTTTCCTAACACTTTCTTTTTGTTCCAAATTACTATTGAGTTTGATTAACCAGAACCCTTAATTTGCTTATTCCACTCTGTTGTGATTTCCCCTGGTTTGAAGCAGTGGGAAACCAATCCCAGCCCCTGTCCAGCAAATCCACTCACAAATACATGCTGCTGGTTTCCCTTCTACAATATAGACACAAGGGAATATTCAATTAAATTGAAAATGGGCACACTTAAAACTGATAAAAAGGAAATAAATTTTTTGCACAGCATGCAATTACTCAGCCAAATCCCTTCCTACCTAGTATCGTCACAACCAAAATCTTAGCAGGAGTCAAAAGAGGACTGCTAATACATGCATAAAAATAAACAAGAGCTTTGGAAGGGATTTACACTCATGCTTCTGGGGTAAAGCCAGCACACAACCACTGCAGATTTGGGAATAGGTTTCTGAGACTGGTTATCCCACACCATCTACCATCACTGTCCTTTCATCTTTCCTTGAAGTGTGTGGTAACAACCCCTTTGCAGCAGGATGCTATCTAGAAGGACCAGTAGTCTAATCCACTTATACTGCTGAAAAGATGTAGGTAGGAAATCCTGCAAATGATTTACAAATCATTTCAGTAACTCGACTCTTGCCAAAAAGCAGCCCTTGTTTAGGTATTTGACAATATGTCGTTACACTTGTTCAACAGCGACCACATTGACAACCGATTCCTCGTTGAGTGACTCAGGCTGCTAATTCCAGCCTGTCAAGTCTCATCTCACTGAGGTTTTGTGCACGACGAGACCCTGGGTGATGTGATCTCACTTTGACATTCGCCCTGCTCCTGGAAGGATGACTGCCCGTGGAAGTCCAGAGGTCGTCCACCGTAATGCACATTACCTATAATGCTTCCTCTCTGTAGTGAGATGTGTTCATTGGACGTCGCATATAGAGGCTTTCCAAATTCCTTGGCTTTCTTCAGGCAGTGCATCCTTTCAGGGGTGGTCATGGAGCAGTCTGCATTTGTGCCTGCCTGACCTCTGTCACTCCATGGTGACTCCAGAGCAGTGTGACCACTCCTTTGACAGCTGGTCCACACCACTGATGACAGAAGGAGAGTAAGTAGAGCCTTTCTAGCAGTTGCTTTCTGCATGTTCCTACACAGCTTCCCTCAGATGCCCTGAGTCTGGCTGCTGGTCTCAGAGACCTCCATGGTCCATCTGATTTGGTAGAGCATTCACTCTCAGAGTAAGTGAAGAGGAACAGGCATGCCTGACGGTAAATGCTCCCTCGAGGCAGCAGAGCTCTGAATAAGGCACCTGAGAACAAAGCGTCGCACACAGGGAATCAGCAGATACTTTTTGCAAGCAATGCCACCATGTGGGGGAATGATGTGATAAATGGGCTTCCAGCAGTCACCTAAAAATCTGCTGCAAGTTCCTTGTATGCTGGGATCTGATCTGAAGAAAATGTGAAAGGGCAGCCAAGAATGGTAGGACACCAAATACTTGGCCATCACCCAGAAACGCCCGCAGCCCAGCTGTGCTAAGCCGTGGCGGATGTGAACCCTGGCCAGCAGCCTGACTGCAATCGCTGTGGAGAAGAGTTCTCTGGCTGGCTCTTGTGTGCTGTACTATGGATCAACCACATGGAAAACCCCACCACGCTGGGCTTCTTTCAAAAGCCTGACTGCTCACCGTCACAGGTACCAAGGCAGCTCCATCCCTCTACCTCTTCAATTCTGCAAGAGAACTCTTCGCCATGTGCTCCACCCTTTTTTTTTTTTTTTTTTTTTTTTGGTCAGAAATGAATGCTTGAGAGAGACCTTTGTTTCCTGGATGTATGGCATTCCAGATCCACTACTGGTGCAGGACAGATCAGGTTGGTGTGGCAAAGAAGTGTGTCAGGTTGCTGGAAGGTGAAGTTTGTGATCTAATTATGAGAGCAGGTTATCAGTACCTGTTGGCAGAAACAGTGATCCAAAAAATCCATCTGACTTTCAAACGCAGCATTTCCCAACTGTGTGGGGGCCACCAACAGGTTTCTACAATGGGTTCATTGCCTTTCTTGTCAAGAGGCTGATGAAAATTTAACCCCAAGGCATGTCCTGATCTGTGGAGTAGCTAGGTCACAGGCACTGATCATCCCGGAGAATGTAACCAGTGACAGTGCCTGGGCATGTATGTGCTTGGGAAAACTAAGAGCTTACTCTACTCTAGCAACGAGAATTCACATCAGTTTGGAGAACCTGGTTTACTCTTGCTCTGACCAGATCAGGTGGAGTCTCACAGAGCATTCAGATCTGATCTTGGCACTTAGAAAGCAGCAAAGGACACCTTTGGAAAGCCAAAAGCAGGATGACACTGCCTCTGAAAGAGTTTGGACGCCAATTATCTACACATGACTGTAGTTTGCTGTTTCCTGACCAACATCTGCAAAGTTAACAATGCAGGCTTTCACCTGAGTCAGACCTGGAAGCTAAAATATTAGCTGTTGCCCCTTTCCTATGGCTTCCCTTCCTGACTGTCCCAGGCCAGCTTCTGTATGGACTGACAGAGAGCACGGAGCAGGGCATCACAGTGGCCCCCACTGTGGGTTACTGTATGGGGAGCCACATGATCTGTCGGTGAAATGACAGACTCATTTTCCTGGAAGTTTTGTTTAGCCTCACCCATGAATACCGAGCTCATTCCCATCGTTCCAGTGTATTACAAAGAGCTCTCTTAATCTCATGCAACAGCGTGTCACAGCCCTGTGACTACGCAGTCATAGCTGAAATGGCTGAGTGAGTGTGCAAGCGAGGGGTGGAGGTCTGAAGCCAAGGCACCTTGACACAGCACATGAAAGAGATTCTGCACACAAGTTCATGGCTGCCAGCCTAGAAGCCAATGGGCATTTTGTCACTAGAATAGCTAAGGAAGAAAAAAACCCCCATCTCTCCTAGATTTAACTCCTTATGGTCATTTTCATCAGACAGCTCAGATATGTTCCCTACAGATTTCCTGAAAGCCCTTCTGAGAGGGCTCCCTGGGGAGCCACAGAAGTGACAGTGAGCTATTTTAGTATTAACTTCTAAGTAGATCTTGCCAATATTTTAATTGTATAAGGCTTTATTTTGTTAATTTTCTTGGAGGATTTCTATGTTTACTCTTAACAAGAGACACCTTTGGTGTTGAAGAAATAAATAAAAAAGGCTCCTTCAAAGGGCATAATGTGCATCTTTGTTTATACTTCAAGTAAAGCACTGTAGATGCAGCTGTTGATAGGACTCTGTACTAGGATAAATTATCAGTAACATGTATTTTGAGGGTTTAGCTTCCCCTATGCTATTCTCACTTCAGTGCTTATGCCTTTCACAAATAAATAACTTGCATTTATGTGATAGATTCTTACTGTATTAAAGGGATACCTAAGAGTCTTAAGGCACAATTCATTTTAATGCAGAACGTTTCCCTGCTGACAGTGCTGCTCCCTCCATCCTGGCACACTGGAGTGGAAACATACTATGCAGAAGAGGCAAATATAAATGAGTAGGGGCATGACCTTTCTATGCCAACTTTATTGCCAAACGTGCTGTATGGAGGAAACATATCCTCAGTCTCACATGAAAGGCCTTTATGTACAGCCTTTAAACAACAGCCAGTATCCTCCAAGATATTTACAAGGGAATTAATGGGAGATGACTAACGCCGTGAAAAGCTGATACCAAAAATGTTGGAATCTCTTGGGTCACTTCAAATGCGCCAGTCATGCTATTTAGGGCATTATGTAAAACCATCACATTCAAGTCACTGTGTTTGCTGCAGCTTAATGAATCCACGTTAATCCATCTCTATCAGTAGTGATGAATACTGTACCTTGAGGAGTTGTAGGGCTCTGAAACAAAAAGGGCTTAAGACGCCATATGAGCAAGAAAGATAAAAAGAAATAATTACAAGGAAGGATTTATAAAGTTCTGGCAGAGAATCTTTTAGTGCATTAATATCTAACAGGCAGCAAAGCTCTTTTTCTTTAAAAAAGCAACAAACAAAACAAATAGCTTAAAATGGAAGAGTAGAAGACACAGTAAGAGGATTAGTGCATGGGGTTGCTGAGTCTACTGGCAATTACAAGGTCTGGCTTTGCAAAGAGTATCAACACAAATTAAAAGCAAAATCTGTAAAATACTGGTTTAACACAGTATTTAATATAACACTAGAATGTATAACATAGACCTGTAATCAATCCAGGTATAACAAAGCTGGGGTTCCTTTTCCTCAAGTTTGTTTCCTCTGCACATGGCTTTCAGCTGTACAATTAACACAGTATCAGCTGCTCTTTGCCTGGAACTGCAATGGAGGTGCTGTTGTTTCCTTGCTTTCTTCATGTGACAGGAACAAGAAGTTTGTGCCGGAGAAGAAATACCAAAATTTTCTAAGGAAGCTGCACCTCCGGACTGTTTAACTACAACGCTAACAGAGTCCAGCTTGTGCACGTCACAACGGGAAACATTTGTGTAATCAAAGGATCTCCACACCATGCCAGTGACAATGACTTAGGAAAACCCTGCCTTGTTGAAATCAATACAGGTTAGCTCTACAAGAAACTGAAATTCAAGCGACCATGTACTGCAGGTGAGAACCACTGTCATTTGAACAACCTTACAGTGGGATTGTGCACCCAGCTCCAGCACCTCTGCCCAAAGGGAGCTGGGACAGGACTCCAGCTCAGCAAGAAGGAAGTTTCTCAGCCTGGTGCTCCACTTTCAGAACAGAGGGACCTGAGCTGTGCCTATCACCCTGAGAGGTGTCTAATGTGCAGCCAAGAAGGCACTTGCCTCTTTTCTCCTCTCTCCGTATTATGATATTTACACTTACTCACATTTGTAATGTGCTTTGAAGTGCACTGCTGAAGAACATGTAGTAGTGTTGATATTACTTGTATGGAAGTGGTTTCGGAATCAGAAATACAGACCAAACCTTGCTGAAAATTATTTAGGGAGCTGTAGGCACAAATAACCTTCTGGGTCATAACAATCCAGTGTTACTGAATATATAAACAAAAGGGCAACTGTATGATCATTTATGGCCTTTAAATTATATTTCAGGTATTGAGTAATGGAAACATCCCTGTTCCACAATAGTTTTTAATCATATGCTCAATCTAAGAACACTTTTAAACATAAAAGTTTCCCTGAATAAGCACCATCTTAAATACCTTACCACACTGAAGGCAGTACATGCCAAGAGAAGAACAACTGCCATGGAACATGCACACACCATTGTGCTCAAGTTCACAGCAGGAGCAGCAACCAGCATAAAATTTCAGTTCCTTGTTATTGGTATATCCAATTTGTTCCTATAGCTGTGGCAATTGCAAATATGGATGAGGGGCACAGGTGCATTCCTAGCATTTAAAAGTATTAAATTAATCCTTACTGATAAAATATTATTTTGAGAACAGTTTCCATATGACAACATTCAATTTCTCTTTAGAAAGAAAGTTATTCTTATTATACTGTATAATTTGAAATGGTCCCTTTTCTCATCCATCTCCTGGTCTTTGAATTACACATACAGTGGCAAATATCTTCTGTTTCAGCATTTTGACATTGAAATAAGTCTCTTGCTTTGTCATCTGTAGAAAAATTCTCTCTTACTACAAAAACAGGCTACTAAAGAACAGAGCTGAGTAAGCTCCCTAACACTCTTCAGGGTTGAAGGACATTAAATTCTTTCTTTCTAAACTCCCTCCCCACCTTCACATGTTAATTGGAATCACTGAAGTGATTCATACCTTCTTGAAACACAGATGAACGTTTAGCAGTATCATTGATGATGACTTATAGCAGAGAAAGTATAAATATAATCTTTCCCACATTACCATTTCTCAGCACTCCTCTCAGCTTTTCATCCAGAACTGACTTGTCTGTCAATTTTTCTGTAGTCAAGGACTGGGGATTAAGCAATTCCTGTTTAATGATGGCACATTATTTTGCAATGATATCTTTGAAAACAAAACTGAAACTGGGTATTCACTGCATATTTGACATAACTAAAAAAAAAAAATCCCTTTCAGTATAGTTCATGGTAAAATGGAGTCTACAAAAGCTGTTTACTATCCCATTGCAGCAGACATTTCAGAATTGTTAGAAAAGTTTAATTTCTGCTAAACTGTAACATGTTAGCAGAAATTTCAGAAAAATTAGACAGACCAAATAAGCTCTCATTGAATTGCCTGGAAAAATATTAACTGTAGCTAAACCAAGATGTTATCAGAAATTAAGTACAATGCTAACAAAGAACAGAACTGAACTGGCAGTAATATGAATCAAAGCTAGACCTGGTCCTCTCTTCTACATTCATAATGAAAGAGTAAGGAAAACCACAGACATCAGCTGATGCCCATAATCTGTCCCTTCCCTTGTAGAAACATCTAATAACAGCACAGTGTATCCCTGAGGGCTTTAAAGGAATCTGTGAGAATTGGGGGAGGCAGATTTCAGAAGAGGCTGAGCAGGAATTAACACACTCCAAGCTCCACTGCAGTTACTCAGTCAGCTCCGAGGATGTGCACGGCAGCCTGATGCCTCCTGCTGTAGCTGTAGCAGCTGCCAGCAGAAATGTAGGCAGTGAAGATCACAACAGCTCCAGCCACTGTGAGGATTTCAGCTAAGGTCTGGTAACTCTGGATGTAACATTGTCCTCAAAAGTCTTCCTGTGGTTTCAAGACCTTCTGGCATTTTCCTGCACCTGTGTGTGGGAGTGTACAATTTGTTCATTCACTACAAAGAGATTTGGTATGGAGTAATTTATAGTAATCTCTGATAAATTACTTTTTATTCCCTTATTTTTTGTTGCCAACTCCTATAATCAGAGAACTCCTCCTCAAGATCACCAGATTCTGGTTGGAAAACTGCAGATTGTAAACCACACTGTTTCATTTTACCTGTCTTCCAAACAGCTGTCATCAAGCCAACTTTAGAAAAGGGAAATGAGCATTTCACCCTTCTACTTCCTCCCGACAAACATCAATTTCATAAACTCCATTCCCGTGTCTGACAATACCAGTTAATCCCTATCAATATTCACAGTTTCAGGAGAGTTTAAGAGTATATATCAGATAGTGGGAAATGGAAAATAGCAGAGTTTTCTCATAAGCTGGAGAGCTCAATTTAAATATGCATATACTTAGAGATTTCAAATGCGCTTCCCTGCATAATGCAAAAATAACCAGGCTGGGTACTGCTAACATTTGGAGGTGCTAGGCCACTACAGAAACTGCCGCCTTCATACTCAGCAAAGTATGAAAATCCACTGCACGCTCTTTTCTCCTCATGGCTCAACTCAGGGCTCGTAGGATGCCGGGAGCCTCATTGCAGCCTTCCGTTCCTGAACAAATTTCACAAGGCAGCAATAAATCCAACAATTCCCCCCCACTCAGGACTTTAGCACAGCTACTTTATTTTTTAATTGCATAAAGCCCTTCATGAGTAAGGCTGCTGGCAGCAGTGAGTTAGCCTGGCAAGAGGGAGAGTGAGGTCACCTCAGTCCCTGGCCACTTCTCCGAGTTGTATCTCGGATGGCGGCTGCTCCGTGTGGACTCACTGAGTAAATCCAGAGCTGTGGCTATACCAATCCACCCCATGGAGGATCTGACCCAAGGCTGTCCAAATGACCTTAGCTGCGTGTTCCTACACTGTGTGAACTATCTCCTCAGAGGACACAACAAGAGTGTGTTTAGTCTACCAAAGGGAGAAAACAAAGCCTGCCAGGGAATACTGTTGCTGCCTCTAAGCACCTTGGGGTAAATGCTCTGGAGTTAAAAAAACCCCCAAAACAGCTATTTGAGTCAAAGGGCAATGCAATGCTGGCATGTGAGCAAATGTGCATAGACTACCCATGTGTAATTAAAATTCAGGCTGAAAACTGGAAGGAATTTCCCAACAGGGAGGACAGGGTGGCCCTGGGATAGTCTTCCAGTTAGGGTAGAGGGCAAATCAACTGAGATCAGTTCAAACTGATGTTCAGCTCATTTGTCTGCCATGTTAAGGGGACCTCACTAACATGTAGGATGGGGTACCTCCAGCCACAAGGGAGAAGACTGGAAGCCCCAGGAGACCTCTCTTTGGTGTTTTCTGTGTGTGTATGAGCATTTAGGTATTTGAACAGCTTGAGAAAGGTAGATCTCTCTTGCCACTCCCACCAAAGAAGAGAAGGGCTGGAAACTGTTTTCTAGAAACATTTCAAGTATTATCATTAATAATAATGTCCCTAAAGCTTGTTGTCTCCTTCTTCTGAGTGTGTGTCTGTGTATGCATGTAGAACATTTCTCTCACACATTTAAATCAGGGGACCTGATGTAACCTCTATGAAGTAGGTGGCACAAAGGTGGTGCAACGCAGTAGAAATAAATCAGAATGCACGAAGCAGGCAGAACCAGAGCTCATATACTCAGTGCTGACTTCTGCTGTGTGCTGCTACTGTCAGAGGAGGTTTTGGGCACCAGTTGAACCCTTTAATGGCCAAGTGCTGCCATCATCTTCTGTCAGTCGGTGCTCTTGAATTCCAGAGAAGTTCCTGGTGGTGACTGAAGCTCTAGATATGAGTTGGCACAAACTCCACAATCAGACCAACGCTAAATTTCAGTTTGTTCTGTTCAGAAAGTGGGTGGTTTTCACACACAGGTAAGCATCAGCTTTGTTGTTACAAAAAACTTCTGAAAGGTAGCTACATGTTTCCATCGCAAGTTCCTTGGGGAGTACCTGTATTCTGTGCCCTGTTTCATCTGCTTCTAGGCAGTATGAAGACAGTAATATGGAAGTGTGGAGAAATGTTTTATTAGGAGACGTAAACTTTAATTTTATTTTGGCTCTGGTTTATTTATGGTTCATATATTATACGTGCACACTAAAAAGACCAACCAGCTAAAAATAGTGTTTCACTTAGAGTTTATCTCAGGATTCTTGGTGATGATTTATCTCCCCTAATACTGACGTAACTGGTCAATTGCCCAGAACTCCCAATTTATTGCAGCCTATTGCGTTTTTGATTAATATCTGGCAAGATGACTGTGATTTTACAAAATGTATTAAAAAGGAGAGATCTCAGGCAGTTACAGCCCCATCCAGCCGGCATTACTCAGCTAAACCATCTCCAGGAGCATAAGAGATTTCTCTGAATTCCATAGTATGGTGTCCTTGAAGTATAAAAACTCACGCGTTTACACTGCTAATGGAGTGTATCTGATTCTAATTCTCCTTTTCAGTAATTAAAGTAATGGGAGGTGTTTTTTGAAAAATGTTTCTATTTAAAGGCTGCTTCTAAGCAATTTTCTACAAGTAGGCATTTTAGGTAATTTTAGTCCCTGAAACACAATGACAGGCTAATGGCAGTGAAACGTTCTCGGTGTCTACTCACAAAGCATCTCTTTTTACGGTATGTGTGCGTATATACACATATATGTTTCCCACCCACAATTCCATGTCTCTCTCCATCTTGGATCTGGAGACATCATCTCCCTCTTCAGAGGAGAAGATTGCCTGGGGTCCGTGCTTGGGCTATGCGCCGAGGCAGCCAACGGGGGGAAGGCGTCAGGTTGGGCAGAGCGCGGCGGGTGCGGCCACTGGACCTGCGAAACCCTCTGACCAGACCTAAGGAATACAAACACAGAGCGCGGGACAAAGTCCTGGAGGAATTTTAACACGGATTCAGCCCAGCGCCGTGCGGAGCTGCGGCGGCACACAACGCCTCCCCGGGCCGGCGCGGGGCAGCGACACCCCTCGCACCATGTTCCGGGCTCCCGCCCTCACGCAGGGCCGCGCTCCCGCTCCGGAGCCTGCGCGGCCCCCGGAGCCGGCGGGAAGCCGCGGGACTGCCGGGACTTGCGGCCCGCGCGGGACTACAGCTCCCGGCAGCCCCCGCGCGCCGCCCGGCCGGCTGGGAGACACGCTGTGTTTATCGGCGAGGCCCCGCCCCGCCGCGCGAGCGGTGGCGTCACCCTCGCGAGCCTCCCTCGCTCCCCGTCGGCTGGTTAATATTCATGAGCCGCGCGCGCGCGGGGAGCGGCGGACGGCGGCGGGATCGCTCGCTCCTTCCCTGTCTCCCTCCCTCCCTAATGGCGCTGGCGACAGCCGGGGAGCGGGACTGAGCCGGGCACCGGCGGAATGCTTCCCGCGGCTGCTACGTAATCCCCCCCAGCCCCGGGACGCGGCGCCGCGCTCCGCTCGGCCCCCCCGCGCCGCGCCGAGCGGCGCTCCCAGCAGGGCGGCGGCGGCGGCATCCCCGGCCCCGCGGGCGATGGAGCCCGCGCAGCAGCGAGCGGCAGAAGCCCCGACGGCGGAAAGCGGGCGGGGGGAGCCGGAGAGCGGCTCCCCGGGCAGAAGGAGTCAGGCGGAGAGCGGCGCGGAGCCGTCGGGCGGCGGCGGGCAGCTGGACGGCAAAGCAGCCGGCGGCCCGCGGCGGAGGCGAGGGGGAGCCGGCGGCTTCGCTCCTCCCGCGGCGCTGGCGGCCAGCGGGACTCCGGCGGCCCCCGGCGGGGCCGGCAGCGCTAACTCGCTGCTCCTGCGGCGGGGGAGGCTGAAGAGGAACCTCTCCGCCGCCTCCCCCTCTGCCGGCGGCGCCCCGGCCCCCTCGCTGGGCACCCGCAGCTTGGACAGGAAGGCGCTGCTGCTGCTGAAGCCGCCCCGGCAGATGCAGCCCTTGCAGCCCCCGGAGCGGGACTGGGTGCGGCGGGACCTGCAGCGGGGCTGCGTCCACGTCTACGAGCGGCACATGAACTGCTATTTGCGCCCGGTGCTCTGCACACTGGAGACCACGGCGGCCGAGGTGGCCGCCCGGCTGCAGCAGCTCGGCCACCGGGGCGGCAGCAGCGTGGTGCGAGTGCTGGGCAAGGCGGGCGCGCCACCGCCGCCGCAGCCCCCGCCCGAGCCGCCGGCGGGCCCCGCCGAGGCGCCACCCGAGCCCGCGGCCGAGGGGCTGCGGCCGCAGCCGGACGAGAAGCCCAGGAGCCGGCGGGGGACGCGGAGCGGGCTGTCCGGAGGAGGCTGCGGGGAAGCGGCGCGGCCCGACCGCCTGCCGCTGTGCAGCGGCGCCGAGGAGAGCGACTTGGCCGGCGGCCGGCCGAGCCCGGCGCCCTCCGACTTCAGCCCCGGGGCGCCGCCGGCCGAACTGTACCTTGCGGGGCCGCCGCTCTCCTGCCCCTCCCTGCTGGGGGAGCTGGGGCCGGCCGGCTCCGACACCGAGAGCTTCAGCCCCAGCGCCGAGAGCGTCTCCGACCGGCTGGACCCCTACAGCAGCGGCGGCGGCGGCGGCTCGTCCTCCTCGGACGAGCTGGAGGTGGAGCCGGCGCCCCCCGACGGGGTGGAAGAAGCAGGTGCGGGGCCGGGCCGGGGCGCCTCCTGCCCGGGGGAGCTGCCCCCGGGGCGGGCAGTGGGGGTGCCGGCGGGCGCGGCCGGCGGGCGGGAGCAGCCGGCGGGGCCGCCCGCCCTGTACGTGCAGCTCCACGGGGAGACCAGCCGCCGGCTGGAGGCCCACGAGAAGCCGCTGCAGATCCAGAACGACTACCTCTCCCAGCTGGGCTTCCGGGACCTGTGGCGGGTGCAGGAGGAGGGCATGGACTCGGAGACCGGCTGCCTCATCCGCTTCTACGCCGGTGAGCGGGGCCGGGGGCGACCGTGGGGAAGGGGCGGGAGCCGCGCCCACCGCCCCGGCTGTTGGCGCGGCGGGCGCCGGGGTGAGCCGAGGGCGTGCGGGCGGCTGGGCGCTGCTCCGCCGCCGGGGCTGTCCCTTGTCACGGGGAAGCTGGCCCGGGGCTGTCCCCTGTCACGGGGAAGGTGGCCCGGAGCTGTCCCCTGTCACGGGGAAGGCGGCCCGCGGGTGTCTCCGCGCCGCGCCGGGGAGGGGCCGTGCCGGGAGGTCCCCGGCGGCGGCGAGAAGCGCTGCCCCGAGCCGGCTGCCGGCAGAAGCCGCCGTGTCAGCGGCGCTGGGGCTACCCCAGCACTGTGCCCAGGGCAGCCTCCCCTCCCTTCAGCGCCTCGGTAATGGAGGTCGCGCTTGTGTTGTTTTCCCGTTCCCAGCGGCGGCACTGGGCGTCCGAGGTTAAATCAGCCTTAATCTACTGCTTTCCCTAGTGACGAGGAATTGTATCGCTGGTGCTGCCGGGCACGGGAGGTCGAAGGCTGTTCCAAATGTTTGCGGGATGCCGGCAGCTCGCTCACGGTTTAGCGGAGCTGCGTTCTCGCTCCGGGGAGCACCGAGCCCGCCCCATCGCGGAGCCGAGGGCACGACCTGCTCGCTCCCAAGGGGAAAGCCCCGCGCAGTTTTTGCTCTTGAAATAGGTTACAATAGTGCAGGGCGCGCAGATGCCTGAGCTGAGAGCGGTGCATTCCTGCAAACAAAATCCTGCACTTGGCTCTTTGCGTTGTTGTTATACGTTTTTCCCGTTAGAGTGGTGGGTCTTCACTGAGAGACTGAGGCAGTAAGCGACAGAAGTAAGGAAGCACAGGTCACGGTCTTTGGAAGCAGGGTGGTCAAAAACCTCTGTAATGAAAAGGGAGAAGCTTTGTAATGGAGCTTTGCTGTTACAACATACAGTACAGAATTTGGAGAGTGTTGGGTGGAAAAGTTAGCTCCCACGTTGTAATTATGCAACCTTCTGCAGTTTTAGGGAGGTTTAAAAATACCTTGTGTGTCAGTTGAGTTGGTTTGTGTAAAAGACTTACTGTAATCTCAGAACTTCTTGGATTTTAACTGTCCTGTACATCTCTTCAAAAAGAACAAATTGTTTAATGTCCAAGTACGCATTCAAATACCTAGTAAGTTTTCCTGTGAAATAGGTAAATGTGATATCCCGAGTTGAGGTCATGCTAGCAAAGTAGCACATGCCATCCATACTCTTGCTGGGTTGGCTGAGCAGAATGGTCCTTCAATGAACCGTGAGAATTCAGTGCTTTAACTCTGAAAAATACAGAGATTCTTTTCTCGAGTGAATTCCGCTGAATGTCAAATGGAGTCGGTAATGGTGGGGTGGGAAGGAGAGCAGTATGCTGGATAAGTGCCCTTCTTTATTCAGAAGAGAATGTGGGAGTGGTGGCAAGTGGTCAATTCAGCTTTTCTTCAGATTTTTCTGATTGTACAATGACCCCGGCATAACGAGTGCAAAAGTAGTATTTGTTAAAGGAATTGACAGAAATAGGTTAGATGCACTGGGGTTAGAAAGTAGCTTAACATACTTTTTTTCAGATGATTTTGGTCTGTCGTGTTTCTGTGCTGTGCTGTTGAGGATGGAAGTCAGCAGGTGATGCTGGGAGGGACGTTTCTTCCTGTATTTCCAGTCCCATCCCACCATTAAATGGGGATGCACACACGTGTTTTAAATTGGGACAGCTGTGTGCCTCCTTTTCTAACAGGATGTGTTCTAAAGAAAACACAATCAGGAAACATAGTGAAGTCTTGCACACGGTTAAGCCTGTTTGCATGTAGTTTTAATGCATTAAATGATTAATTATACATGCTAAATGAGGATGTTCCAGCTCTGTTTTATTTCAGTGTCTCAGCTTGACTGCTAATGTAGCTTGTACATTTTAGACTTCCTTGTACAGAAATACTGGATGGAAGGGTATTTCTGTGAGCATATATAGGATTAAATTAATGCAAATTTCTTACGCAAGTTCATATGCTAACAAGTATGCCTCCGTACTTCAAAAGTGCAGCGTTTTTTGAAATCCTTATCTCTTTGAGGGGATCTGTGATCAACATCTAAAACACCTGTGATCAGGTGCTTGTAACAGAAAGGTTGCAGCATCTAACGTACCAGACCAGCCAAAAACGGCTAAAAAAATATTACTGACATGTAATCATACTGATTTTATGTAACTGTCTTGGCAAGTTATCTCTCCTTCCTTATTTTATACACACACACCCCGAAGATGAAAGGGAGGGAAGAAGAGACACTTAAAAAGAATACCCCCCAAATTACACTGGAAAGGGGAGCGGTTTTTTTGGCCCCAAAGTTAGATGTTTTGCTTAGGAGAAGTACCTTTTTAAGAAATGATCCTCCAGGATCATACCCTAAGGAAAGCTTTAAAACAGTGATTTCCTGTTTGCCTAGGACTTCGTTGATTTAAGCGGCCTGGCTTGTCCCAATGGATAGAGAACCACTAGCATCTCTATCCCTGTAATTTCCTGCAAGCTGTCTCAGTAGGATTTGGTGATACTGGTCTTGTACTGATGTGAAATGGCATAAACCTAGGTTGGATTTATTGCATTGCTTCTAAAAGGAATTCTTTCACCTAATCCCCCTGGAGTGGGGAGAGAAGAACAGAGCACAGTGATGATTTTGGGCTTCTTTTTATTTCTGGGGAGAGACAGTTTTAAGACTGGAAGATGACTGTACTGAAACTTACCATTACAAAGTTCAAATAAGACAGTATAGCAAATAGTTTTAGTGATTGTTGTAGGCTGGTAATTTCTCCTGTTGTGGAATCTAGAAAACGCAGATTAAAAAAATCATTGCTTGGAGAACTGCAGAGAATCAGATTTTTCTGCTATGACAAAACAGTTTTCTTAATAAATAGCAGTCCACAAATATTCTGTAAATGAAATATCTGGTCTTTTAAAAACCCTCAAAACCAAAATTGGATACTAAGAAGGTAACAGTTCTTCCTGTATAGTGCCTTGGTTTGTTTCAGAATGTGGTTAGTGCATGTTTATTCTGGTGTCTCCTCTCATTTTCTTCCTTCAGAGTGTGAGTGTCGTTGATTTCTTCAGTCTTGACTCTAAGCATTAAAAGGATAACATCACTGCTAAAACAAAATCCCCTACAGCTTTAAGGGGCTGATCCTACTCCCTGTAACATCAATTTGAGCAAAACTGGGCATTAGTGATTGGTCAGGCATGTCTGTTTTTCTCTCTGTTGAAATCTATCTTTACAAAAGATAATGTCCTCAAAGTTTGAAATACTTAATCTCTATTTAAATGGATATGGTTAAATAGCTTTCTGCTGGGATACTGCGTGACTGAGTTATGGAACCGTGTAAGAATCCATAGTGCAATTACAGTCATGATATTGTCCCTGGGAGACTGATTAGGTCAGACTTCCTAAAGTATTCCTAAAACCTCAAGAGTGGCTGTGATCCAGAAGGCTTCTTGCAAACAAGTTATAGTATTCCTTATTGTTCTGTAAAAATAATCGTTGTCCCAGTGGCCTTGACTTCCCTATAATTTGCATGTGGAAGGAAAAACAGGCTAATACAAAAATCTCATTAAAAGCTGTAAAACTGCTTATTTGTTTTAGATCAAAAATAAGCACGGAATTATATGCAGTGCTGTGTTCTGGAGCTTCTGCATGGCAAGGAGTGTGAGTAACATGATCCTGGTCTTGCAGACTGGTTCAGGACAATGGATGTTTGAGACTTTTTTGTTTTTGTGCTGAAAGGTGATGTTGTTTCTGATTCTGGCACTTGCCCACCATTAAATTCTCTGCCCCCTGATGTGACATAGGGCTTCTGCACCTGCTGGTGTCATCAAATATATCACTTTTTCAGTAGATGACTGCCTATAGGCAGAATACTAAGAAATGCCAGATGTAATTAAGAGTGTTAATTTTGCATCTGGCTGTCAGATGTTATTTGGGAAGAGATCCTTTTGGCTCACGTGGCCTTTTAGAAAGCTGTGAAGAGAATTGAATCTAACTTAGTCTTGAAGTACGTTATAAGGGATGTTGTTCTGTCTAGTAAAGAAGAGGGTGGGAAGATCTAGTGTCAGGATCAGTTGCAGTGCTCTAAGCAATTGCGTTTGCTTGTCTTCTTTAGAAAAAGTGCACCTTGTAGTTGGGGTCATACTAAGACTTCCAGCTAGATGGATGGAAACGTGGTTTTTAGATGCTTCATTTAGAATGTACCAGAGGCCTGGCAATGCGGAGCTTTGTGGAATGTGAAATGTATTGAATTGCTGTCTCCTTTTTGTGCTACTTGGTGAATAATTCAGTTCAGCTATTTAATACATTGATAAACTCGATTTAAGGTGACTAAGTGCCATTTTGGGGGGGAAGCATGCCAAAGACACGCTTTTCATTATTAACTGAGTGTGGGAGAACAGCTGTGCCCTAAAGAGCTGCTTTTGGAGCACTGACATAGTTCTGACATCTAATATCTTCTTTAACATGAAAGGAATTAATTCACATTAATGTGAATGGATGTCTTTTTGCAGGTGTGATTAGACAGGAGAGGTCTCCGTGAACTTGTGTGAAACCGAAAGGAAAAACAACCTCTGCCTAGGGCTGCCATGATCCTGATTTTTTTTTTTTTTTCTAACGTGACTCGGATGAACATTCTTTTACCTTGTAATCATTTGTGTGTTGGCATCTCCTGCAAAGCAAAGTAATACCTAAAACTTGCCTCTTTGGGGAAACTCTCACATTTCAGCTACATAGCAGTTTAGATCCAAGCTTGGTCCGTGTCGGTCCCAAGGTAATGACATTTCTAGTCCTGTTCTGCAGGAAAGTTTAAAATGGTTGCAGTGCCTTTGGCTGGCTCCACCTGTTCATGTGCATAGCCGTTTGCTTATCTCCTGTTGGAATGGGGTCTTTCTGAGGTAGGCAGCTTTCAGGGGGGCTCTCAGGGCACGGCAGCCTCTCCTCCCGCGCAGGAGGAGCCGTGCAGATAATGCTGGAATGCTGGTCCAGCCGCAGCTGAGCTTTGGTATGTGACAGCTGTTAAGTACAATGGTTTTTGCAACTTTTAAATTCTGTTGTACTCCTGGCTAGTATCCATAACTTAAGTACGTGTTAAGTACCAACACGGGAGATTTTAGTGTGATGTACATAGCAGTTACTATATATACTAAATATGTAGTACCTAAATTGGTACATCTAGGAGCTGAATTTCTTCGCTGCTGCAGCACAGAACATGGCATTCTTTTTTCTTTTCTCTTAATGTATTTTGATACTGTCCCTCTTGCATTTTTTTACCAGTTATTCCCCCCCTTTTTTTTAAACTGTACATAAACATCCTCTTGATGATGGAATTGCGGATATACCTAAGAGTCCTTCTGTAATTAAAGCATCCATCTGTTCTGTTAGGAGTCTGACAGACTGCTATGCATCTAAAGCACTTCATGGTTCTTGGGAAGGTACTGCTTAATTGTACAAAAAAGTAAGATTCATTCAAACCAGTGTTAGCAACTGGTGTGTGCTTCTTAACTATCAACACCTACTTTGATACGAGTTAAAAAAATCTCTTTATAAAACAATACAAGAGGTACTTATTTGTTATTTAAGTGATCCTGTGGAAGAGAGGAAACTTGCCTGAGCAGGTCAGTTTGAAAAATATATGCATACAGAATTCCACAGAAGTTTAGAGATGGAAATCCTGCTACTTCTTACAGTCAGCATTTTAATTTGGAGGGAACCTGTACCTCACATGCTTACAGCTTCATTTCCCTCTGCATTTAAGGGGTGATCATTTGGAATAACTATTTAAGCTATTAGTATCTTAATTTAGGGGAAAAAAAGGAAAAGAAACAAAAACCTGACCTTCTCTTTGCCTAAGCAAAGATAGTTTGTCTTAGTCTTCGGTGCTTCATTATTTCACTGCTTGTGGAATGGGGCACACTGGCATTTTAGATTAGATCAAAGTGCTTGTGTACTTGTTTTCAGCTTCACTTGAGTCAATTTCATTGCTCTATTTTAGAACTTTTGCTCAAATGAGGATTTACACTCTGAGAAGCTGTTTGTCTGAAGTAGTCCTGTAATAACAGTATTCTTTAACCCAGAGATCTGAATGGTGCAGTTACCTTTGAGAGTGTTTTGGTAAAATATTTTGTGTGTGTGCGTTTATTCAAATGGAATAGATTTTGATGCTTGAAGTCAGTTGCAGTTTGAGTGGGGAAGCTTAACTCAAATAAAAAGGGTGGGCTGGGTGTACCAAAATATCTTCAGGTTTTTAAACTTCGCTGTCTTGGCCATGTCATTTCAGCTTAGATTTTCTTTCTCCAAGATGTTTAAGAGAAATGCAACCAACCTTCGTAAACAACTAAAAAGTTTCAAACTCACTGAAAAATGAATGTGTCTTAACTTTTTCTATATTTGGCTCTAAGACAGGAATTCTAAAACACTTAGTTCTTCACAGGATGTTTAAGAGCCATCACAGGAGGGCAGTGGTCCTCATTTAAAAAAACAAACAATGGTATCTTGCTTATGAAAATCATCTGAGAGATTGGAAACCTGTTGAAAATACAACCGCATGGTAGTGTCAGAGTTGTGTGTAGATTTGAGGTAGTTAAGCTCTATAAATTTTATGGCAGAAAATTCCTGTGAAAATTCTAGGTTTTTCAGTTTCATGCTTCATTCCAAAGTGCCGCGTTTTATTCTTTGTGTAACTTTTGTCCTTAAACAGCTTTTCTGGACAGTTGAATTAGCTCAGCGTTGCTTTTTTTAATGAGAATGATTTGTACCTTTTTCACTAGAAAATAACCTGTATTCATTGTAGATCAGTTATTTTTTTTCAATTAGGCTGGCATTTATCAACTGTGGTATCTTAACATAGATACAGTTTTCTAAAAATAACTCATGGCAAATTCTAATTGAACATTTTCCCACTGATTGCTGTTATATACTGAAATCATCTTAGGTATCTGAGAATTTTAAACTTAAATATTGTTATTTATGGGATATTTTATTTAACTCTTAGTTTATTTTTTATCATGTGTGTGCTATATGATAAGCTGTTACATGTAAAGAGAAGACATCACCTGCTGTTTGGAATGCAGCAGCTGTCGTACCAGCACGGAGGGATGTATGTGGGTTTTAAATGAATAAAAGTGCTGTGTTCTGCTGAAGTTCCATTCAGGATTTCAGGTAGGAAAAATTAATAATAGAACTAGTTTTCTGTGGTGTCTGTGCTGGCACACCCATTGTGGCACTGTGGTGTATGTTTTTTTAAAAAAAGGCACTGTTAGTAATTGCTCTTTGGGGTCTTGTCTGTTACTCACCATGGATGTGGTCACCAGGGCCCTCTGTACTCTCTACCACTGTATCATAAAATCATTTAGTTGCATAAGTTGATAGTCCAAGTTCTTTATGCCAGTTGCCCCAACCAGGATTCCTTTTGCTTCCTCGGTTAGCTAGCTAGCTAGTCCTGACTCTTGGGGTGTGATGGCTGAGATGTTCTGCTTCTATGGATGTGGTTAAATATGTGAAAGAATGGGAATGGTACATAATCTCTTGGGGGTTTTGTACCCCCCTTCCTGCTTCATCCCCCCATTATTTAGGGGGCAAAAATTTTTCTTTGGAGGACATTGCGTTTAAAAATGACTACTGTAAAATCAGGAAGAAGGACCTCCTGGAGTGAAGAGTCATTTAATTTCACAATGTAGCATACTATTCTTTGAAGCTTTTTCTGTTGATAGGGAAGTAAAATTTCTTCCAGCTGGCTTCGACTTATTTGGAGGGATGCTGAAAATACTCATTGCTCAACTAACTGTGTTCCTCGATTTGACAGCTAAGAATAACTATTTACATATTGATGCAAAATACTGAGTTTCAGGGGATTTTTCTCTCCAGTTTTATCTAGTTTAGTTCTTGGTAGAAGGAAAATGAAAATTGTTTAAGTGGGCAAGATTTTTAGAGTTTAACTCAACATTTTTTTCTGTGAGCCAGAGTTAAATTTGTCCCTCTGCAGGGTATTAATTGTTCTTGGTCTTGTGCAGTGGCAACGGGAATCTTCAACTTCACTAGGATCTGGATTGTAGTCATAATTCTCAAAACACCATAATAGCCACTTGAACCGGTTCCTCTCATCTGTGAGCACTCCAAATGCTGTGCCAACTTATTTAAATAAAGACAAAACAATGGGCCTTGGTCCAAGGGGTAACGAGGAGCTGGAATGCCTTTGAAGTTCAGGACCCTGGGCTGTAGGTGCGATTTACATAAACCTCATTATGTAATCTGAATGCAGTTTCTCTTCCTGTTTGTTCGATTTATGAAGCTTTGTGTCCAAAGAGAAAGAGATAGTAAGACCTGTAATTAAGATAAGTAGCAGGCCACTCCTCTTCTGAATGTGTGCTCTGGGTAGGAGAGAATTGTAGATGCGGCATTAAGGGTAGAACAAAACCTGTGATTCAGGCACCTTCAGTTGATGAGAATAATACTGACTCTTTTCCTTTGAAAAAGCTGCATGCTTCTTTAAACAATAACTATGCCTAGTTCAAACTATTATTGGCTCTAATATAAATGGTACAGAAAAGCTTAGAAGTTCTTACCAGCAACAATTCTGCTTTTATGTAAGCCATGGAGGAGCTCTATCTAAGCAGCTCTCATCAGTTTTAAAACTGCCTTGAAAGTTGTAAATATCTAAGTGGACAGTGGGTTTTCTGATCAGAATTGTGTACAATGAAGTTTTGTTGTTGTCAAGCACTTACTTAGTCTTACTGTCAGATCCTCTCTACCCTTTTCCTTGCAGCAGATAGTAAGTAGGAGCACTGTGTTTGCGCTTTGAGTCCTACAAGCAGCAAAGCTAGCTATGTGTGCCATCTACTTGCTTATTAGATGATTAGTCAGATGAACCGGTGACTCCTTATCATGAGTTACTTTATGATTATTGACTCAAATTCATAGAATTGTTAAGGTTGGAAAAGATGTCCAAGGTCATTGAATCCAACCTTTGACTGAACAGCTCCTTGCCGACTGAACACTAAGTGCCATCTCCTGTAGTTTCTTGAATGCTTCCAGGGATGGTGACTTCACCACCTTCCTGGGCAGGCTATTCCAATGCCTGACCACCCTTTCAGTGAAGAAATTCTTCCTGATGTCCAACTTGAACCTCATCTGGTGTAGCTTGAGGCCGTTTTATCTTGTCCTGTCACTTGTTACCTGGGAAAAGAGACCACAGCCTACCTGGCTACCGCCTCCTTTCAGGCAGTTGTAGAGAGTGATATGGTCCCCCCGAACCTTCTTTTCTCCAGGCTAAAGAGCCCCAGCTCCCTCAGCTGCTCCTCATCAGACTTGTGCTCCAGACCCTTCACCAGCTCTGTTGCTCTTCTCTGAACACTCTCCAGCATCTCAGTGTCCTCCTTGCTGTGAGGGGCCCGGAACTGGCCACAGGAATTGCGGTGCAGTCTCACCAATGCTGAGCACAGGGGGACGGTCAGTGCCCTGGTCCTGCTGGCCACGCTGCTGCTGATACAGGCCAGGATGCCATTGGCCTTCTTGGCAACCTGAGGACACACTGGCTCATGTTCAGCTGCTCTCAACCAGCACCCCCAGGTCCTTTTCCACTGGGCAGCTTTCCAGCCACTCTGCCCCCAGCCTGTAGCTCCACATGGGGTTGTTGTGGCTGAACTGCAGGACTAGTAAGTGACGTCGGAAGGTGTTTTTCCTTCTTCTGTATGTTACGTAGTGGGACAGACAGACCTCTAGGGGACATCAGTGAGCAATCATTTTACTTATGAAACTTATTAGGTTGT
This sequence comes from Acanthornis magna, assembly GCA_036785705.1. NCBI lineage: Eukaryota > Metazoa > Chordata > Aves > Passeriformes > Acanthizidae > Acanthornis > Acanthornis magna. The sequence continues at coordinate 13,981,848 of JAWUZG010000025.1, forward strand.
CTCAGGCATAATTATTGTGTGTCACTGTTGACTTTCTGCATCTATGTCTATTTGCTTTCATGCTATGAAGCTTGTCTGTTGAAATAAAAAAGTTAATGACAAAAAGTGTTAAGAATGAAGTGGTGGAAGATCTGGAAGATGCCTAGCATGTCTAATGAACTGAAGTTAACAGTCTAGGACCTCTTGGTTTCTTCTGGTACTGTACCAGTATTTCATGGCCACAAACACTAAAGCATGATAATCTGCAGGTTGCAAAAAGGATGTGTCTGAAAGAGAAGTTAATCACATTTGTGTGGGAGATGCAATTTAGCATTACAGAAATACCAACAGGAGCTTGTTGAAAGCTGTGTAATATGTAATTATGCAAAACTATTCCTGAGTTGAGGACTTCTAATGTACTGTCTTGGTAAAAGCATGGGGCTCATAGTATGGTTGTGTGGATTAAAAATTGATTATATAGATGTAGACTTCAGTTTATATCCTTTCAGAGCAAGCAGTTAACCTTTTTGTCTTGGGTGTCCTAGCTAATACAAGAAAGGACTGACTAAAAATTGGAATTTATAATATTTGAAATGTCCAAGCTCTGGGAAGTTGCTGGGAATGTGTCTTATCTTCTTTTTTGGATTTGTTGTTGTCATTGTTGGGTTTTTTGGGGGGGGGGAGGCGGGTTTGTTTGATGGCATGAAAAACATGTCCCTTGTCTGTGTCAATTAAATTAGAACCTATAGTCTGTATATTCCCTGTGAATAAACAGAAGATTAATATGATACATTTCAGACTATTAAATACAGAAAATGTTTCCATTTCATGACTTCCCAGAACAATGGTATCATCTGTATAAGCATATTCGTCCCTGCTAAGATTAGGCTGTAGCGCTAAGGACTGCTTTGTGTGTGTCTCTTTAATCTCCTTAATCAAATGACAACTTTAATTCCTGCTAATAGGAGAAGAGTGCATTAAATTATTTTACTTATTTTGCCTTACAGGTTACATCTTGAATGTGTCTCTTGTAAGAAAAATGTTTCAGAATGTTTCTTTTCTGAATCCTTGTGATACAAGACCCTAGTTTATTTTGCAACTTGCAGCTTCTTGTAAGTGAAACCTAGAATGAAAATATATTGATCAGTATCGCTAGATACTGTAGTACAGAGATTAAGACACCTTGTAGCCTGCAGTGGACTAGGTCATATTCTGTGAGTGTCTGAGTAAATATTTCTCTGGATAAAACAGTCTGCTATAGCTCTGCTGAGCCATGTATGAAGTTTAATTTGCAACACTGGGTGGGATGTGATCCTTTGTACAGTGCTCCACTGGAGAGTGAGCAGTTTCAGCATATCTTGCTGGTTCAGTTCGGTGTTAATAGGAGATGTATTTTGAGTTCATGGCAAATAACTGGTACTACTTAGTTACACTGTGGAAATGGGGAATGCAGATTTGTCACCTTAGTTGTGAATAGCACTGTCTTGAGAGTGTCAGCAGATTGCAAAGCAGAGATCAACTGTAGATCCTTTCAGCCTAGAACAGGCAGATAGATACTTCCCACCCCTTTTGCCTTGGTTTTTTTCCCTTCTTTTTTCCTACTTGTCTTTTTTGCAGTGCTTTTGTTTTTCTTATTTTTGTGTTTTTCCCTTTTATCTTTGTTATTTTTTTCCTCCCCCCATTTTTCCTTCCCCTCCCTTCCCCCCCCCCCCCCCTTTTTCTACTGGAAGTTTTTGGACATTCTTGGCTGCATTTACCAGCCTATCCATTTCGTACAATGTGAGTCCTCTTATTGAAGATTTTGAAGGATTTCTTTTCAATATGCATCCATCAGCAGGCCTCTTTGTGTCTTCCTCATTCTCCTGCCTCTGTATCTGTAAGGCCGTGCATCAAATGGTAACAGTGCATCACTTGTGGAGAAGAGTATTTGCTCTAGCACGGCTGACACAGGGCTGCAAAAACAAGTAAGTAAAATTCTCTCCAGAGAGTCATAGCATATGTCTATAACAAATTCAACAAATTGCTGTCTGTATATGTCAACAATGTAGGATTAGGCAACAGTGTAGTCGAAAGAGATAAAAAGAACAACGCCTTAAACCACTTTAAGGTGTACTGTACCTTTATATTACAGTAACAAGCATTTGAAAAGTTTTTAGGTGTTTTTTTGTTTAAATAAAAAATCCTGTGTCACATATATATTCTTCATTCAGCAAAGCATCTCTAGCAAACATAGGATTTTAAAAGGCAAGGGTTGTGGCCTGGAATGTCTATTAGAAGAATTTGTAAACTGGTTATGAAAGAAAGTAAAAAAAGGCTGATTTTGTGTAGTAAGAATTATGGCTTACAGTAGAAGAGTTCATGCTGTTATAGCCTTTGAACCTAGAGTTGGATGTACTGCTTCTTTAGCAATAGGCTGACTTGTAAACAGTGGTATTACATGCAGTACATCCATAAAGCTTGTGCTTTTTAGGAATGTGTACAGTAGACATGGAGGAGATTCAGCATTTGGCACTGCTCTCATGTTTGCTGTCACCAGCTGAGCTAGGCATGATCAACTAGACAAGTTAAATAAAACATGCATTTAGCAATCATTGTCCTTTCTGAATTGTGAAGGAAAGTGCTGCTAGGGAGTATTGTACAGGGAAAGTCTAGTTTCTTCCTGTAGCCCTGAAAGCGGTAGGATTCCTGGTAGGCAGGTCCTGGAAGCTCAGTGTTCAGACTTCTGTTCAGAAGAGGATTGCATACCAACCGTATGAAGTTTAATGGGGGGAGTGCCAGATTCTGCACTTGGATTGTGGGAGCCCTGGATGCGCATGCAAGCTGGGGAACAAGAGGTTGGAGAGAAGCCTCACAGAAAGAGATCTGGAAATCCTGGTCAGTGACAAGTAGAATATGAGCCAGCAGTGTGCCTTTGCAGCCAAAAGGGCTTAACAACATCCTGAGGTGCATCAGGCACAGCGTCACCAGACAGTTGAGGGAAGGGATTGTCCTGCTCTGCTCTGCACTGGTGCAGCCTCACCTTGAATATTAGGTGCAGTTTTGGTCGCCACAGTATAAGAAAAATTTAAAGCCGTTGGAAAGAATCCAATGGAGGGCTACAAAGATGGTGAAGGGTCTAGAGGGGAAGCTGTATGAGGAGCGGCTGACATCCCTTGGTTTGTTCAGCCTGGACGAGACTGAGGGGAGACCTCATTGTAGCCTACAGCTTCCTCCCAAGGAGAAGTGGAGGGGCAGGCACTTGCCTCTCCTCTCTGGTGACTAGTGATAGGACCTGAGGGAATGGCATGAAGCTGTGTCAGGAAATTTAGGATGTATGTTAGGAAACTACCAGAGTGTGGTTGGACACTGAACAGGCTCCCCAGGGAAGCGGTCATGGCAGTGCGCCTGCCAGAGTTTGGGAACTGTTTGGACAATGTTTGCAGACATGTGGTGTGATTCTTAGCGCTGTCGTGTGCAGGGTCAGGAGTTGGACTTCAGTGATCCTTGTGGGTCCCTTCCAACTCAGGATGTTCTGTGATTCTACGTGTCCTGGTCACTGGTGAACACAAGAACAACTGTCATTTTTATAGAGGTGAACTGTTCTTGCATCTATGTTTTTTCGTTCTATGGGGCTCTTAACCATCTTGCACTTGGAGTTGGGGAATTGCCTCTCCAAATGTGGTATTGTTACTTGAAGTTTGTTCTGTTACTGTGTGTGCTGGCGGTCCTAAATCAGAGCTGGTATTTAACACAGTCTTCGGTATGTTCTTTGGCCATTGTGCCTTGGCACTATGGATTTCTGATTGTGCTAGCACTTTTCGCATTTGGGTTTTACTCTTGCTCATATCCACTAATTTTCAGGTATGGCATGTTCTCAGTTGAAAATCCTTTGGGCTGTTCTCTGTAGACATGACTATACTGCTATGCAGCAAAATACGTAGTTGTCCAAAGATGGTTGGAGATTAATGTCTAACTTTCGCACCTAATGTAGATGCTGTCCATACCAAAACAAATGTGGCATAGAGTTAATACCCACTAACCTTTTTGTAGCAGAAATGTCTGAATAAAACGATGTCTTCATCCGTAGCAAGGAAATAGTACAACATCCTTATTTCCCTAATGAAGGATTAGACAAACCTTGTCTTATCCTTCATACATAAACATCCTGTTCTGTCTTTTTGGATTCTCTTGTGCATTTGCTTCTCCACACAGGAGTTACAGTTGTCCTTTTGACAACTCATGCGTAGGAGAATAAACCCCTATGGGACTGTCTGCAGGAAGGCACACCTGGCAGCTTTGCTCTGGATGTGAATATTTGCTTCCCTTCTTGTTGGTGAAAAGCGTGGTGGTAGGTCTCACTAAGCCATGCCAGCATGGCCACTGCCCTGAGCATTTCACTGTGGTTTGGCAAGATGTAGGGCTGTCAGCTTTCTGGCAAGGCACGAGGATGAGGTGCTGGTGTCAGCAAAGGTGTCACGTGTACCAGCCTGGGTTCCCAAATCGTAAGCACAGCCAGCTGAACTGTAAAAATGAGTGCACCGTGCTCTGGGTCGTTTTGGTCTTTCCCTCTGTGCTATTCTTGCCCTATCCATTTTCTTGTGTGTATGTGAGGCTGTTGAGAGATTTGATGAGCAACAGAGTCCTCAATAAGAGGAAGCTGCTCTGATTTTATTTCCTAGTGACCTGTAAGGCAAATTGCTGAGTGCATTTGTTCCTTTGCAGTTATAAAGGGGGGGAAGCTAGCACATGATTGGGAAAAAAAGAGATTTTGCATCTCACTGTTTACTGGTAGTTGTTACTCTTATTAACGTGTGTGTGTTGGTTTTTACTGAAGGCACTTGTAGTGAAAAGAGGGTTTGAATGCTGATGTATGAGTTAATCTAGTTAGGGGTTGAAGATACAGAGATAAATACAGTTGTAGCTTGCTTGCAAGTGTCACAAGTCTCGTGTAGAATGAAGAGCAAAGGTAAAAAGCCCCATGTGGTGGAGAAGCACTACGAGGCTGTCTCAGACTAGCCGGTGAGGACTCTTGCCTGCAGGTAGAGCAGTGCTCTGCCACCATCGGCAGCTCTGCTGGGTCTGGCAGCAGTGTGGTGGTGACATCACCCCGAGGAGAGGGAGAAGGTTAGGCAGAGTCACTGGGGCTGCTTGTTCTGCGCAGGCACTTGGGAAAGGGTTTCTTTCGTATGCTGTCTAATAGATTCAGCCTTTTATTTTATAATATAATTAAATAACCAAGCCTTTGTGAGGCTCCTGAATTCCTTTAATTTAGCGGCAGCACAGAAGCTGAATTCAGAGCATTCATGGGCCTGTACTATCTCCCTGACTACTTGCCAGGTCTATTCATTCTGTTCTGAGTGCAGGAAGTTCTCACATTCATTCAGGGTTGGGGGGGTGGGGGTGGAAGGCGTTGTGTGGTTGGCTTTTTTTTTTTGTTAGCAAGGGAAATGGTTATAAGGAAAATTCTTCAACGGTTCCCTGGGACCAATTTACCAACTGTTAATCTGTGAGTAAATAATGGGAATAGTTTATACACTTGGCAGCCCTTGAGAAAGAGCAAAGAATCATGAGAAGTTCACAGTCCACAGGCCCAAGATAGCTGAATCCTTTGGTATGTTCTGATTTGTCCGAACATGGATAGATCAGTATTTTTTGCTAGCACATGTAATCTTAGATATTCTGAAGTGCTGAGTTTTATGAGGAAAACTTCATGCTGGCATGTGGTGGCTGACTGCTTGCATTTAACTTGCTCAGGTTAAATAATTCTTTTTCTATTTGAGTTTTAGGGCTCTAGTCAATGTTTGTCTTCATGTCATAGACTGTTACTAATGCTCTTCAAGAAGGGGATGAGGAAGTGTATTTGCTGCCAGGTGAGAAGAAAGCTGGTAACAGTGGCTTTCCTTTGGTTCGGGGGAAGGGTAGAGAGAGAGAAGGGACAAGAAGGTGAAACAAAACTGAGGAAACAATGACTAAATCAAAGCTAGTAGTCAGGAACAACAAAATGCTCTGCAGGTTTAAGCATTCATTCTACTTTCCAGGATCTGTCTCACATCTCTGATCTGTGGTATCTAATCTTTATAGCTAAATACCACAGTGACAAACATTACTGACATGTGTAAAGGGCATTGGAAAAAGGAAAGTAACTTACTGGTGTGGGTTTTCTGCTGCTACAGCTGAGGCATTGTAGAAGGCACACCACTATCTAGAATGAGTATAGCAGGTATTGGGCAAGTTGCCATTTTCACCAAAACCAACAGAATTGGGGTGGTACAGACTCTCCTGGTGTTTGCTTGTTAACCTGTCTCTGGATTGTCTGTTGCAAAATTGAGAGAGAAGTGCTTGACTGAACAGTGGATATACACAATTTGCTACCTGAATGGCAGGAAAGTCCATAGATGAAAAACTTTTTTTTTGTGTTGACAGGGTGGGCTATGTGTAACATGTTTCATTTGGAAACTGAATTGGAGGTGGGGAACGCCAAGTTTGTGTGTCGGGCTCATAGAATGTGGTGAAGTGCACATTTTTATGCTGGGGTATAAAACTTGCAAGCCAGTGTACCCTTAAAAATTAATGTTTTAAACTTTTATTCCCTTATGGCTAAGTAATCACCTTTATAAGATTCTACCTTTATTTGGATTCTAACATGCATAGGATTTAAGGATTGCCCTGCTGTGAGACTTAATTTGATGCTGTGATGTTATTGTAGGACAGCTTCCTGTTCTCCTGAAAACTGAAGTGTGTTCTTGAATTTCATTCCTTTCCTTTGTAGTTTCTATAAGGAAAAGCTTTGTGCTTATACTCTTTGTCAGGGAGTATTTGGGCTCTTTTTGCCCTTTTCTCTTTCCATGCTCCAACTTGCAAGTTTTAGAGATCAGTCTGAGTTACTCTTCATGAGTTTAAAGGTCTTGTGAATAAAGTAGTTTTCCCAAGGTGTCATTGGTTCTGGATTGTGGTCTGTTAAGAACATTTATGTATGGATTATGGCACATGTTACCATACATGCAACTGAGGAAGTAATGCCAAATATCTGTATTGTTCTAGGAAAAACAAGGAAGCAAGGAGTGTAAAGTTGCTGGCATTAGTTTCTTCATATTGCTTTCCCCCCCTAACTTTTAAATGATGAGTTTTGATTTCTGTTTTCTATTACAAATACTGGTGCTGAATATCCATGGCAGCTTTCCTTTTAGAACAGCTTACCATTTTAAGCTCTAAAAGTACTGGGGCAGCTTTACTTTTTACAGATTTATATTAAAAACCTTCTGCTTGCCTGTATGTATAAAATTACATATTATATATAAGGTTTTAATCTCTTCAGAGTTTAGAAGGTCACTACTTAAACTTATTTTGTGAACCCAATTTCATAACAAGACTAAAAAGTGCATGCAAGCACAGATTTGCTTCAAGGTTGGTTTTCTGGTATTTTTTCAACACCTTGTGAAAGTCTTTAGCAAAATGAAGATAAATAGCTTCAGCTATTCCACACATTCTTGAGTGGTGGAGGAGGGGAGTGTGTCAGTTGAGGGGAGGTTTGCAAGTAAAACGCCTGTTGCCAGGCAGCCCAAGAAGTGAGTTGGCATCACTTGGAAATGAGTGCGAATTATGGCTTGCTGTTGGAGCCGAGTGGACAGTGGAGATAAAAAGAGTGTGAAGAGAAACTTGACTGTTTTGAAATTAGCTTGTTTCACCTTCCAGAATACAGGCTATTAAGGTAACTATATTTGAAAGTCTGACAGTACTGTGAGTAAGAAGAGACTACACAGAAAGTCTAACTCCCATCTTTTATTATTATTATAGCATGATCTGGTGAGTTAATGACTGCTGTTACAAAATGGGGCGTTCGGACATGTGTAGTTATGTTATTGCTCCTCCTAGCTGTAAGCGTTGTGAGTAGATGAATTCTCCAGAGTTGCCTGTTCTGTTGTAATGCCAAGTCTTTTTGTTTAGCTTCTGGCTTATATAAGCAACTTGAGCACTTGCCACAAGATGCTTTCACCTGAAAGTACCAATCTCCATAGGATTGTGTTGTTCCTTCTGCCTGTATAATCTGGTACTGGGGACCTGTCACACAGGTAAACCAGGAGTCAAAGCCTTACTGTGTGCATGAGCTTTACATATGAAAACCACCTTGGTTTTTATTGAAAGCCGCTTCTTGCGTGTCTCCTTTTCCCACCATCAGTGGTGTAGGATTTGCTCTGTCGAAACATATGCCTTTGTAACGTTTAACTTGACAGTGTGCCTGTGTTTAGCAGAATGTTGTAAGATAGTAATTAATGCTGTAGCCATCATGTGAATGGAAAATATTTCTACAAACATGTCTATATATCTAGATACTTAAGAGGATAAAATTAGGCTTTGGAATTTCCCTCTGGTCCGGTTTAACTTAGCCAGCCCTTAGACATACTTTTATTATGGTGATAATGGTTATCTGTCATTGTTTCACTTTTAATGTCAACATTGCACTGTCTTTTGCAAGAGCATAACATGCAGAGTAGTAGCAGTTGGGGCAAATCAGGACAGTCAGATGGAGGTTATGTTGTTATGCTCTGTCACCTGGCAAGCTTCTGCCTTTTTTTCAGTTTCCTTGTGAGTTTAAAAACTGTTGTAGTTATTTTGTAGTACCTTTCTTGAAAATATTTTAATATTTCTACTTCAAACCCTAGAAGTTGGAAAGAACAGGCATATATACATTCACAGGTCTTCAGTGTTTGCATTTTATGATGACTATAAAAGACACTGATTTAGCTGAGGCTCAGCATTCCTCTAGGATTCTTACGTCCATACAAGATAAAACTTAAGTGTATAATCTTACTGATACAACAGAACCATGTTCTCCTTTTGGCTTGCATATTTTTTGTGAGGAAAAAAACTGGCACCATGTTGTCTGCTTTTTTAATTGTGTTTAACTTTTTCTTAAGTATTTTGAGATGAAAAATTATTTAGGAAGGCTTTGGGCAGGATGGCAAACTTTATGGCACCTGGTCCTTTTCCCTCCATATTCCTGAAAATTGTGAGAAATATTTCAGCACACACATTTCTTCCATAGTTCTGATCTTAAAACTACATGGGGAAATGATGAATTGCTTTTTTCCTCTTCCTTTTCATTTTGTTGTTTCATCTCTAGCAGTAATCATTCCTGAAAATAAAAGAGGTAATGAAGGTAATGCTGTCTTCTTGAGCAATTGAATTGTAGCAAAAGGTGAGGTGCCATGGTAGTTTTTTGATGGCTGCCTATGAGAGGGGAAACAAGATGGTTTCACTGAGCAGGGACAGCCACAAGCAAGGGAGATTCCAGATGGTGTAGGTAAAGCATGAGTGTGATGAGAGAACAGTCTCTCTGAGCTGTACATGCTGTTCAACTTTGCTGTAAATGCAAGCACTGAAATCCTTTGTCCCAAGTGTGTTTGAGTGCAAAGTTCATTCAATACTGAAATTCTTCACCCACTCTATGATGTTTTTCTGCATCTAGTACAAGGTTTCCTGCATGTCACAGGAGAAAGCTAACATGTCACTAGCAGAAAGATAACTTCCTTGCCACGCATGAAAAGGTGGAAGCGTATTATTCCTCAGCTGTTTTGCCCTTTGCAAGCAGCATTTGAATGGGAGTGGTGGTGTCTGTGTCATGTTCATTCCAGCTGCCTTTTGCATCGAGGCTCCTGCTGCCTCTGAGCTCTCCTCAGGCTGCTCCTGGCAGGGGTATTCTGTACCATATCCAGAAACCCCTGGACTTTTTTTCCTTCTGTTGAGAGTTCTCTCTTGGAAGCTAGATGCTTGCAGTGTGGAGATTTTTCTTCTATGGTATGACTGACATTATGGAAAGTCCCAGGAGTAGCAGCCTTTTGGTTTCTGCAGTGTGCGGATGGGGGCTTTCTTTTGAGGAAACCTTCCAGCAAATTGGCTGGGCATGATGCTGTGCTATCACACTGTTATCTAAAGCTGTCAAGCACTCTTCCATTTTAAGTGACTGGACTGTCCCAGAGCTGCATTCAGGTTGTGAGTACTAAAACAGATGTTTCATGTGGCCCTGATGTTGGAACATATAATATTTTGCATCAGCAAGTTGCTAGGCTAAATCATCCAAAACTTCAGTAGCCACAAATCCCTTGTTTTCCTGTTAACCTGTAATCCAGTTGCAAGAAATCATTGGAGCGCTTTTCCAGAAACTTAATTTGCTGAGGAATCAAGTTGTTGCTTGAAGGACTCAGCTCTTCCTTTTTTTTCACTTCTCCATGAAAAAAAAATAACATTACATTTTAAGCATTCTAAATGTGAAATTTAGAAGAAAGAATGGAGGGGCTAGGAGGGGTTTGAAGGACAGAAATTGTTTTTGATCTCTAATAAAATGGAAAGATACAAGTTGTCTTTTAACGTCTTTAGCTTTAAGCTTTGTTTCTGCCTGGCTTCATAACAGGTTGGATAAACACTACCAATCAAGTGTGTTGCTCTAATTTTTGTACACTTTAAACCTTAATCAGACTTCACAGTGTTGCTTTCAAGCTCAAGATGCAGTTATCTAGATGACTGAAATTAAATAGCTGTGATTTTTGGGGTTTTACCTCAGCTTTCTTTTGGCTGTGTATATTTTCTACTGCAGAAAAAAAAATTGCAGTCATAGGCAAGGGCATTGTTGTTGTAGTGGTTTTAGGGGCAGGCAATGGGGCATGCAGAGAGCAAATACAGAATTTCCTGAGGGGGAGGCAGTACAGAGTGCTCTGCCAATTCCATTGCCCTATTGCCTGTTAGAAATTACTAATTATTAATTAGTGTGACAGAATGGATAATCCTTTTTTTTTTTTTTTTAATAAAGTGGATTTGTTTACAGCAAACAAAGGGTTCTTGACTGGTGGTTTATAATGTGCTGTCCTGAATCACTGTTCTTGGAGGCTCTAGGGAGTTTGTCACTGCTTGCACAGCTTCAGGCAACTCTGACCCTTGAGTGCCAAAGGCTGCGCTGAATGAAAATGAAATTTCTTTCCTTTCAAGGGATTTCTATACTGAAGAGAGTGCTCTATTACGTTTCTTCTAGAAAGCTTCCTGAAGCAGCCACTGTTGGAATTCCTGGGTTTAGGTGTGGCTTTGTGTTGAACTCTTCTGAATCTGCACTGAAAGGAGAACATCCTGTCTTGTTCTTACTAGGCTGCTGGGCATGGTTAAGTAAAATGTGTGTAGTCTGCGTCTTGAAAGAATGTGGTTATTGTTTGCTATCTCTTCCAGCCCCTAGAAATAAGTGGCAATGGGATAAAACTTTTGGAAGGGGAAATCTTACTTTGGCTGGGTGGGTCGGTGCATGTAGCCATGATGGCTTGGGTTTTACTGTGGTGTGTGTAACACTTCTGTGCTCTGCTAGCGTAGTCTCTTTTACTCCTCCCTGTGGAGTAATGTGCAGAATTTTTTTCTAAGATTGGCCAGTCTTTATAATGGCTGAATTTTGTTTTGATGAGTCTTTTTTTGTTGGTTGGTTGGTTGGATTTTTAATTTGTTATCTTCAGTTGCAGTGATAAGGCCTTGCTTTGACATCACCCAGAAGTGATGCCTTTTGAGCTTGGTGCAGTTTGTATGAGCCTCATGCTGCTCTCCAGGACATGCCACTTACAGGGTTGCCTTCCATAGGCAAGTTCTTCCATCCTAATGTCTGTACGACACTGAGTCTGAAAAACATGGTTTTGGGGGCCAGATCTATAGCTTTCAGGAGGCAGTGCTTCTTATCAACTCCTTTTTGCCCTGTTGGCACATGGGGGCTACAGAGAAGACTTAAGATAAATGAATGTCAGTGCCATTACTTGTGTCTCTGGGCATCTTTTGTAGAGCAGAACAATGAGTAATGCTGTCCCACTGTGCCCTTTTCGCATGTCCTTTTTGTTTTTGAAGAGGTTTGGTATAATGGTCGTTGCAAAATCAGAGGGTACTGATGTGACATTGTTTTTATAACATCTTAAAAATTGGATTCTTGAAGTATATAAAGTGAAGAGTTTGCCTGTATCTCTAACATTTGTTGAAATCTCACAGGCTTCTAACTTAAGCCTTCTTAAAAAAAAGTGTAAATATTTGCATGATACCTTTTTCAGTGAGTATCCTCCCACAACTCCTGCTGCATACCATCCAATCCACCTATTACAGGATATAGTTAGTAATATGTTGAACCTCTGCAGTTATTCTATATTAAGTATGATAATGTAATTTTAGCACTAATAAATCAAAACCTTCAAACTCTAGTCTCCTTCACCCTTGTTTATTTTGATGTCTGGATGCTGAAAAAAGACAAGTTGGGTGCAGTTCAGTGACCACCTTTTGTAGGGGTACAAAGGGACAAAGCTAAAACACAAAATCTGTAGCGTCTTGTTTCTTGAAGTTTGAGACCTTTCTGCTGATCGTGCTTTTTTGTGTAGGAATCATAAAATGTGTATAAAGGCTACACATGTAAAACTTCTTGGGAACTGCATCAGTATGACAGGTAAAAGAAACTTCTCTTCTTATTTTTAAGAAACTCTCAAGGGGAAAGTTGATCTTCTCTTTTGTTTTCTCTCCAGGTGCTCGGTTGTCACCTTGCAAAGATTTGCTAACTGTGTAATTGGTGTTTTGATATATGTTTAACTCTGCAGAAAGTTTTCTTACTATAGAGTATTATATGATGTGGTACAACTAAAGAAAGCATTTTCAAAATTCTTAAATGACTAGTAAAAATTGTCCACCAGTGGTGTGGAAGAATTTGAAATTAAGAAGACTGCACTTCTGAACACAAAAATTGAAGGTTAAGCCTGGATGCCCTAACTTGCATAACTTTTAAAGACTTAAGCTCCAGGCATAAACAAAACAGTCCGTCCAAAGGAGCACTTGGTGCAGATTAGAGAATTGCTTGAGGGTAATTTGCACAGTAGTGGTAGTATCATGTTGACATGTCACTGCCATCCCCTGGATCTAGAGGTCAATAAAAAAGATTCAAAGGTAGGAGAAATTAGTGGTACGACACCATAAAAATGGTATGATATTAGGAGGTTGATTAAAACTGAGCGTTTTGCTCTGGTGCTTGTTTTTTTTCCCCACTCAGTTTCTGCACTGTGCAGATGGCCAAAATGTTTGGAGGAAGTCCTTTTGCTTTGTGGAGTGTGTTTGTTTTTCCTGGGAGACCCTTTGAGGAAAAAGATTCTTGTAGCCTGCCTTGCTGACAAAGAAAGCAGAGCACCAGGTAGAAAACTGCAATGGGAAGAAGTAATCTCTTAGATATTTTGGAGTTCCATATTTCATCTAGGTGTCTGGGTGGTATTTGTGGCATGGGGCCTTTTGGGGAGAGGTTAAAAGAGCCTTATTTTGGCCAGCATTGCCGTGGTGAGGTTTATCTAAAACTGATCAGCTTGTGTAAACTGACCAGTTACTACCTAGTGTTGCTGTATGAAATAGCTATGTAACCCTTTTGGCAGCAGTTTTTGCAGCAGTTGACATGTGTGTGAAATGTTCACACAGAGAGTTGACTTCCAGAGTAGAAGGTGTTGGCTGTAAAATACGGATTTTAAAGCACAAATTAAAAACGGGTTGTTGTTATACTAATCAGATGTGCTTGCTTAAATTTAAGACAGATGTATTATGAGAGATTCAAGAAGGCCTCTTTCTCTGTCTGTATTGTGGTGGTACTTACACAAGCACTGTTGGATATGTTCTGTGCTGTGTGTTCTCCCAGAATCATGGCTAGAGAAAAGCCTACTTGGCTAACAGGGCAACAGGGTAGCTTGGGCAGCTGTTTTTTAATAGGAGGATTGTGTGTGTTTAGACACTGTTGGAAGAAGCTAGGTTTGTTTGTTTGAATTTCTGGAACAATTCTTTATTGCCTTCCTTGAAATTCACCTTCAGACTATAGCCAAAATGAAATGGTGGCTGTTACCTCTTTGTTCTTATGCTAAGATTCTAATGCTAAGAAAGAAACATATTTAAGAATCAAGATGGGTTTTGGGGGGTTAAAAAAAGGGAGAAAAGGGGATGTATGTGTTACATTGTCCCTTTTTCTTCACTGGTCTCCATGATGAGGTCTCTTTCTAGAAGGAAGTGCTCTCCTAAGGCTGTATTGGTTAAGGTGCTCATGTATAATGGGAAAAGAAACATGTGCTGTACAAATCCCCTCAAAAGTACTGCATATACTGGAGTTCCATGTTCTTCTCCTTGAATGTGGGTGACTATCATACAAAAGGACTGCTTCAAGTAATTGAGAATGGAATTTACAAAGTTGGTGGGGAGGTGACTTTAGATGCTAGCAAAATGGAGTTTGGGGAGGATTTGATCTAAACCTAAATTCTTGAGGTTGAATACAGTCCAGAACTTGGTGCTTTCATCCTAACACAAGGTTGTTTCAGGCATCTCAGAACTGTGAACTGAAATGTAAGGAAAAGAAATGTGTTTTGATTCTGTAAATGGGCATTTTTTAGGGGTATGTCTATCTCAGAGTTTTTCAAATACTTCTTGTAATGAGATTTTCAGAATTAGCCTGCCGTGGAGACAAGTGAGCTGTGCAGGGAGAACAGGAGACATTAGTTTGTGCATATTATACTCTTCGATAGATGCCTAACATCATATCTCAGTGCTGCACCACTTCTTAGCATTTAAGATCTTTCCTATTTAAAAACCAGGGTTTTGAAGTTTTTGCTCCTAGAGAAGAAATGAATGTGACGTTATTCTGCTGTCAGTGGGATGAGTTCTACCCCATTAAATATAGCTTCAGAGGTGTCTGCCAGGGTGTTCCTCCTACAGCCTTCTTGAATAAGCCAGAGTCTGCTTCCATGTATTTGAGTACCTACTCTGCTGCTCTGCTTCCTCACTCCCTTCAGAATCTTGAGCTCCAGTGTCCATGGTCATCACAAACACAGTTGCTGTTGATTGCCATAAGCCCGGTCAGCTCCTCTTTAGTCAACAACAGATCAAGTTGTAAAGGATAGGAAAATGTGTGTTAGAACTTCGCTGAAGTGTCAGAACCTGGGAAGTCAGATTTTGTATCTGTCTTCTTTTGTGGGTGTTTCTGATATCCCAGCTTGAAGAAACAGCTCTGAAAGCATTTAAATATCAGATGCACTTGCAGAATATTTCTCTTTAACTTATAGCTACTGTCATAGATATACCATCTACATTTAATAGTTCACTTTTGCTCTGTTTCTTTTTGCCATAATTACAGGGAGTAATTGGTGACTAATTTCATGTTTTACTTACTCTTCTCTTCCCTGTCCCTCAGTGTAGTTTTGGTTTCTTGTACAGTGTCTAATGCCATTGAAGTGTACCAGAACAGTGCTAGGAGGGAAAATTGGGTGTCTTCCTGAAATTTAGTAATGGAGGGAGGAAATGTATAGCACCCTGCCACTGTATTTATCTTGGAACAGGTAAAATATTATATATATATATATATATATATATATATATATATATATCTATGTCTATGGAGGAGCAAAAATACAGGTGTAAAACTGCAATGTTAAAATCGGGTAACTTTGGTTGCCTTACTAGTGCTTAGGTCTATGACCTTTTTGAGTCACCCAGGAATACATAATTCTTGTGTTGCTGCAGAGACAGCCTTTTATGATAAGTAAGTTATGTAGATAATGTGGAACTTGGAATACTTTGGATGTTAGACTTCAGGGAGGGTTCCTAGTGTCCTATTCTGTAGGAAAAGGGGGAAAGGTTCAGTTTCATGAATACTTCTATACTTCTATAGGTGTTAATAATACTTTCTGTGGTTTCTGTATTTTGTTTTATTCCATGGTTTATCTTGTTTGGTTTACCTTTTTTATCTAGGTATCTTCTATCTGTAGAGGGTACTGGCAGGTATCTTGCAGTAAACCTCTCTCTAAGGAGGCTCTTGAATTTTTGTTCAAAGGTCCAATAAAGTGAAAAACATTTTACTGTCCTTTTTTTCTGCTGGACTCACTTGGGGCTTAAAACGTTATCCTTTGTTACCCATGTGACTGAGCAGGTACATCCTTGGGGCTGTCAGCTCAGGCAGAGACTCAGAAATGTTTCCAGCTGGATTCTAAATTTCTATTACATTCATAAAACATGTTTTTAAGTGCAAGGAAACTAATTGGTGGATGAGTGATGACTTTGACCAGCTGAAGGGAGGAGTTCATTGTGTAGGGGCTGCATGAGTTGGAAAGAAGTAAATTGTTCTAATCAGAGGTTATGTAGGAGGTGAGGGCACTGTACAGCAAAAGCCAATGGGTGTGATACTTGGATTTTTGAAGATAGGCTTCTCACAGATGAGCTGTGTGTCTCTATGGAAGTTGGCTGAATATAGTGCAGAAAGATTTGGAGGCAGAATTAGACCAGACTGTTGAGGTTTTTCCAAGAGTGGAAAGCAAGAGGAATACCATTTGTATATGTGGAGCTGAGGGAAAATGGGATGCTGGATTAACTAGCTCAGAGGTGTTCTTAGAGTTCTAAGAACTTGCCGGTGGTGGGTCTTTTACTCTGATTTGTATGTGTAAGGGCTGTCTAATAATAAACAGAAAGCTCTTAACGTAGATTGTGAAAGCTGCATATTAGTGAGAAAAATCTCTTTCCAGGTTTGTATTGCTGAATTGGGAATTAAGCCTCTTGTGAATTAGAAGTTAAGATTCATTA
Organism: Acanthornis magna; assembly: GCA_036785705.1. NCBI lineage: Eukaryota > Metazoa > Chordata > Aves > Passeriformes > Acanthizidae > Acanthornis > Acanthornis magna. The sequence goes on from JAWUZG010000025.1 coordinate 13,998,393, forward strand.
GCAATTCTACACGGAAATATATTTTCTTGTCCAAATTAGTACATGTATGTGCAAAATTGCTTTCAAGCTGTTTTAAGCAAAACTTTCTGTTAGTGCATTCATTTCTTGATATTTTTAGAATATGCTATTTTGCCTTTAAAATATATTAACTATTTCAGAGTTGAAGAAGAAGTATCCCAAGGAGATTTGAAATAACTTTGTGGAACATTGGCAAACCTTGCAAAAGCATTCTGCTGCTTTTGCAGCAATAATTCGAATTGCAATGCTCATTCTCCAGCTCGCGGCTGTTGTAGGTCCTCTCCTATTCTGCAGCTGTTTTATTGAAGTAAGGGAGTTGAGAGGTATGCAGTGAGTCATTTGTATTAAAGTCCACCACAGCTTTATCTGTAGCAGCGTCTCCTGTAGAGTTCTTTTTCTCCATTTTTACTGCTTAAAAATATAAACAGGAGATGGAGTTTGATAGCAGTATCATCAACTGTGATTTAGAAAAGTAGCTTTGCATTCTTACAGAAAGCACTACATCTTATATGACTTCACTAGATGATCCCATCCAGGTACTTTTTAATACATAAGATTAGTAGGGAAGTGCCATTTGTTTTGATGGCTTTCAATTATGTAGTGTCCTTGTCAGAAATGGAGGCTAAATCCTTGTGGATTGAGATGATAGTATCTATTTACTTCCAAGTAGTTAGTCTTTGTTTTATCTTATAGATGTTATGTATATTCTTTAAAACAGTTTACACAAGTCTTATTGAGGGATTCTTCAATCTTTTTAAGGACATGTTGAGGATTTATCTGACCTTGGATAGTATGAATAATCACACTCTCATTGGTAAAATGTGGCAACTACATCTTAGATAAACCAGTTGTGTTTTCATTAGTTTGTGGAATTGGCCGTTCACTGCAATAGAAACAATATTGGCTTTATTTGATAGCTTTAATAGTAATGCTGTTTAATCTAATTACAGGTTAATTCAGTCTTAATTTACAAAAAAACTCAAAACATATCCAGCACTTGAATATGCATAGTTTGAAGTGCTTCTGTACCTGCTTTTTCTAGCTAAAAAGTTGTCTAAAAATATGCCTACCTGTATCTATTTGCAGTATATGTGGCTTAATTCATATCTGTGGGACAGTGCCAGAAAACACTCTTAAGATTGGTGCTCACTGACTTCTGTGACTAAATAAAAATCGATTTTAATTGTGATACATAACTGAGTGCAGAAATCTGTCTTCAGTTTGACTTTTCAGTTTATTTTCTGAGTAGGGCAACCTATGTATTCTATTTGAAGAAGTACAGAATCAAAGAAGCAGCACATAATCAAAGCCCTATGCCAGTGGTTTTGTTCAATTTGTATCTGTACTTCAAAGTAATGAGCCAATATTACAGCAAAAATGGAGGATTAACCTTTAAAATACTATAAATCCACTGACCTTACAGAATTAATACTTCTCTTTATACACTTGATTAGAATTTTCCTTTTAGATATGACTCTAATGTCTGAGATGATGATTGTTCCCTGCTAATTTCCCTAATGTCTTAGCAAAAGCTTAGATGGCAGTTTTATCTGATGCTGCCTTTAACATGAATTACTACATCAGGAACTTATTGTAAACTTTAAAATACAGAGTCCCAGCTGCCTGGGCTTGCTGGATTAAAACCTGAATGCACTTTGTGGGTTTGTAAACTGAGGAATTTTCAGGAAGAGCAGAAATTGAATCAAAGTGGTGTTGTTTATTTAAAAAAAGAAGAATAAATAGTATTTTGAAGGTGCCATTGTGCAATTTTTTAAAGCTCTTGAGAGAATACTTAAGCTTTTCTGTTTAGTGGTGAACATAATTGATTCACCTTCTCATTGTGCAGAACATAATTCAATTATGGTAGGAGCAAACATTGTCTCTAGAGATGCAAGCTTGAGTGGATATTTGAGATCCTGGCCTCCATCCAGCAAATGATGCCATTACTTCTCTTTCTTCTGGTGCTTAAAATCTTATACCAGAGTCCCTCTGTGGGAATTAATGCAAACAGAGGGGAGAGTGAACTGAAGTTCTGTCTATTCAGTTCTAGCTACCTGGGTAAAATATTGCTGTGAGTTTAAAAAGCAAGATGTAAACTTCTTTTTATTTGTGCTTTTTCAGGATGCTTGCTTACTTCTGTTGGGTAAGCAGAGAGTTAAGGGTATTTTTTTTCTGGTAGCTTTTTTGTGTTTGGTTTCTGTTTTGTTTTTCTGTATGAACTCTGTATTTTGGGACCTTTTTTCTGTATTATTCATAGTATAAATGTATTTGACATATTTACCAGAATGGGTTTGTTGCAGGAGTCCAGTAATGAACGTATTATTATCTCTCCTCTCAACACTTAAGCTGCAGGTCTGTGAGGGTTTTGTTTGGGTGTTTTGTTGTTATTAATTCCTACTAGAAACCAAGTTTGATATTCTTGACTTGAGAATACAGTGTTGAGTCTTGTTGTTATTGAGCCTTTGTTTCAGAAAGTCTTGTGAATCTTTTAAGCAGAGCAGTTACTGTCCTTTTGCACAGTACTTCTGTTGTGGCTCTTATTCCATTTATCTGCTGAAACCAGCAGGGTGACAGAATCGTGACATAAAGAAAATCCAGGCTACAACAGACATTGTGTTTTTTTTAAATTAAAAACCCGAAGAAGAGATGATGGTGTAACTCAGGTCAGTAGGGATCTCCGGATCTCAGCTGGTCTCACTTCCGTCACAGAGCAGGTCAGGTCTGCTTAGATTAGGTAATTCAAGATTTTAGCTGGTGAAGTTTGGAATTATTTCCATGGAACTGGGACAGTTGAGCTTTGCACCACTGATCACAAGCATTGAACCTGGTGGTATTATCCACTTACTCCATTTGTATCACTAACAGAGGATGCTATGGGAGACCAAGCAAAAGGTGCTGCGAGAACAGCAGTGAAAAATGGCTGCTGCTTTTCCTTTGGCTGTACAAGTGCCTACTTGTGGCCCTTGAATACAGTCAGGTTGATTGAGTGCAGTCTAAGCTCATCCCAGTAACATTCTTGTCCTTCAGGTGCCCAGAAATGGTTTCCAGGAGGATTGGCCCTGTTGTGACTTTGGTTGTGCTGACAGACCCCAGATCTTGTTTCTTACAGGGGGACATGCTGTTTGACGTCCAGAGAGGATGGTGGGGCTAAGGACCTCCAGAGCTCTGCTCCAACCACTATATCTGTGATCTTAATCCAGTGGAATTGCCAGTGAACCTGGGACTGCCTATTGCAGTTTAGGCTGCTGGCACCTAGAACTTCGGAAAACCTATCCTTTCTAGTCTACACATCTAAGTATTATTTCACGTGTGTGGTTCCTTACCCAGACACCTTTTAGGCTCAGTTTTTTCTCTGAGAAATTACTTCAGAGCAGTGTAAGTCTTGTCTTGAGCATCTCATTTTAACAGTGCTTTGGTTCACTGAGGAGATAGACCTTGTATGGATTTAGTAGGGAGCCATAGTTCTCTCATAAAACTTCTGGAGCTGAATTATTGCGAAGTGCAGAAGCATTTTGTTTTGGACCTGCAATAAAACATAGAGAGTGTAGTTGATTAAAGATCTTTTGTATCTATGTACTGCTGCAAATGCTAGCTTCTATTAGAAATGGAAATTGTACCTGTTTTTCAGGAGGTTTTAATAAGAGCTGTAGCTGCAGGTCATTTGGCTTTAAGTGTATTTCTCCATAGGAAGAGCCAAAATACAGACAATTGTCTCCTGAAGCTACGAGTGTTCTCTGGCAGAAAATTGCTAAAAAGAGAGTTCTTAGATCTTGGAATTTTTGGTGGAAGGAAAATTTTGTTTGGGAAAGTTTGACGACTTCTTAAAATATGTTTTTAGCATTAAAGTGAAATAATTGTCTGTTATTGGTGCCATTATGTTATAGCCATCTATTGAAAAGTATAAGCACTGGAAAGGGAAATAGAATTGTTACTTCTGTGCCTGAGCTGAAACTTTTGAGATGCAGAAATTAGCCTTGACTAAGGGTACTGTGATTATTCAGGATTTGTAAGCTTGCTTAAACTTGTGTTTGTATTTCTGGCTGTTAGGAAAAAATGGTTCTCCTTTGTGAATGTACTTCTGGCTTCAGGGGTCAAACTTTTGAAGCTGAGCATGAGTAACTTGAACAGTGCTTGTTTAGTCTATTTGTGCTGCTACGGTTGAGATTGTAATTACATGTTCAATCCAGTGTGCCCTTCTGGAAAAGTATGTGTTGCTGTTCTGCACGAGTCCAAACAAGTATTTGTATTCAGCTAATTGCATTCCTTCAGCCAATGTGCAGTCTTTAAAAATTAGAGACTTAAATATACTTACCACAGTAAATTAAGCAGCACAGTTAGTCTCCTCATTTGGAACAGAATATGTTTAGAAATAATATTTATAAATGTTCTATGCATGTTCCTGTAATAGAGGAAAGGGTGAAGTATTTACTGATGTTATTTGAGTTTGTATTTCTTACTATCTCTGGGTGGGAGGTTACTCAGGGATGTAACAGAATAGCTTCTGAAACCATGCTGTTTCTGTTGCCCTCTGAAGATGGGACAGGAATCTTCTAAGCATGGGATAGATGCTGCTCTCTTCTTTTTCCCATGCAGTATATCAGTGTTGTCCAGCTTTCCTCTGCAGAAGCAAAGGGCATGGAAGTAAGGAGGGAACTGGGGGCTCACACCAATCTACCTAGGGTTTTTCGGTCTTGTACTTAATGTAGACAAGGTAGCTCTTAAAATGTTACTTGTTGGTTTAGAAGATAGAGTCCTATTGTTCTAAAGTCTCTCTGGCAGTGTGGGATAACAGTTTTCTCAGTCTGAGTCCTAATGTGGGTAAATTTGTTAGTGGTTGTAAAATAAAGTGGACGTTGGGGCAGGATTTGTGTGAGGGTGTTAAAGTCTCTGATTTAGGAAAGTCTAAATTGACGCTGCTCTAGGGTGTATGGGGAGTAAAGGAATTTGGACTTCTCACCTGGGTAAGAAGTAGAAAGTTAATAGCTTGTGCTTTTGAAAATTTGAGATTGGGCTTCAATGTGGAGAAACTTGAGACCCCCCCCCCCAGCAGAAAAAATGTTAAGGCAGGCATAGACACCTTAATTCCGGTTGGTTATGGACTTTGTGTGTTCGTAAGATTGTTTCTGATGCTAAACATGTATGGATGCTCTTCCTCTTCACAAAGCCTGTGCCTGTGCTGAGTAAGATGCAACTTCCCTTACTAGCAGTAGACTACAATGATTTAAATATTTTTCTGCTGCTTATTCTCTAACCAGCTACACCTAATGCATCTTAGATGAAGCCTGGATAAATGTACGCTCAATTAATAGATTACTGTGTGCTTAAATTGTGAGTTGTGAGCCAAGCCTTAGTCCCGGTGCTTGGGTTTTCACCTGTAATTTCTTACAGATAGTACTTTTGAGTTCTGTCTTGAGCATTTTTTGTGCTGTCTGTTCTGTGTGCGATAGGCTTAGATAAATGCTAGATTGTAGTGCTGATGGTAACAAACAGTTATTGTACTCTGCTCTCCAGAATGAATGTCTGCAGTGTTCTGTAATTACTCTGAGGTAAAAGAGGACACTTGAGTTCTCAAAGTGAGCCATTTTCTGCTGCTTTCCTGGGTAACAGTCATCCAGGCTGTAGAGAGTGCTTGTGCTGTCACTTCGTGCCGAAGAGTATGAAACTGATTTATTCCAGTCTACTCTTCTCACTTTGTCTAGCAGAGTCCTTCATGTAATGGGCCCTCATGCAAGTTTCTGTTTTGTTGGTTTTGAGGAGGTGTGTGAGGTGAAAAATGGCATGTAACATTGCCAGTAAGAAAGCTGTGTTTTAACTCCTTCTCTGGCTCGGACTGGCTATGTATTTCTGTCTGAATGATTCTGTCCCTGTGCCCTGATGTGGTTTCATCTGGAAAAGTTCTGTATTGGGACAGCTGAACATCCAGACTCTGGACTCCCAATCCTCAGTGGATGTTGCTAGTCACCTTTTTGCTCAGACACTGTGCAACATCATGATGGATCTGTCTTCCCAGAAACAGTCAGGGTGTTCAGTCCATACCTTCCTTTGGTACCTTAAATCTTGAGCATTCATTTGTGTAGTACTTGGAGCTGCAAGAAAGCATGTGGTGTGGGGGAAAGGGAGAACGGTTCTTGATGGCATTCGCAGCAGCTATATAATAGCAGGGAATTTGGGTTTCTCCATTCCAGTGCTGTGGTTTTCTTCCTGAGTTGTTACTCTGGGCGAGAACTAATGGGCATCCATATGGCATGGTGGATGCCTTGCACAGACCAAAATGAATATTTCATCACGCCTCCCAAAAGATAATGTGTAGTCTACTAAGCAGATTTTTTACAGCAAGTAGCTCAGCTTCCTGAGAATATCACAGCTTCCAAGTATTTGTCTCTTTGAGGGAGAGAGGGCTCGGGCTAGAGACTCTGCAGCTGAGAAATTGGTGGAGTCTAATTCTTGCTTACACCAACCTGGGTGGTCAAAGACAAGCTGTAGATCTGATTCTAAAACGATGTTTAGTTACTGGGGTTACCTAACTGCACTTTTTATGTTTTTGATGGTAATTTTTTGCAGGCTTTGGCAACCTAGTAGCTAACTTAGGTGTAAAAGAGATGTCTTGTGATGGAGTGCTGAATGGGAATTTTTTTTTGTTTGCTTGGTTGTTAGGTGGTGTGGGATTCTTTTGGGGTTTTTTGTTTCCTTTTCACCCCATCCTGAAATGTTCCTGGCAGTAACATCTTCCTTGTCAGACTGCTTTGTGACAGGATGAGAACACTTGGAGTGCACTCCCTGGCTGTGGTCTCTAATCACAGCAGCACTGAAGTGCTGATTAGTTATCCTGAGAAGTTACTGTCCGTAGGGTTGGAAATCCTGTTTCTTGAGAAATGGATGCTGTTTTAGCAAAGGATTAAAAGAGCTACGGTGTTCACTAGTGTATTTTCTTCTGCCTTCCTTCTCCAGCAGGGGAAATACAAGATTTGACAGGGACAGTGGCTCATTTTTCATATGTGGGTTCCTGCTTTTTCCAGACATCCAAGTGCGGGTAAGCATCATGGCTCTCGTGAGGGTGCTGGCAGGAACAGACACTGTAGAGTGTTCTCCATGTCACTGAGCACTGTGAAAGAGCTGTGATGGAGGCGTTGGGGGACAGTGCTGGACAAGGTCTGTTCCCTTTCCATGGGCTGGCACTGTGGACTTGTATGAAGTCCCTTCTGAGAGGGGGCGAGGGTGCTATATTAGGGCAGTTCTGATCTCTCCTGTAGAGACTGTGCTACATAGCCTTTTGTGATCAGTGTTGAGGCAGCTGAGGTGTCCATAGTGGTGTATATGAGCTGCCATTGCTGTCTCTAAAGATGCTTCTGTTTTTAGGTAGTCAAAGGCTGATCCTCTCTTTAAGGTGTATGATTCATACCTACTTTTTTCTGTTTTGATTGATTTCGTCCTGTAAGTTAAAAAAAGAAATGGAGAAGGCTTTTTAATAAAACACAGACCATGATGTCTGGGTTTATATCCTCTGCAGCAAATACCTAAGGAGGCGAAGAAAAAAAAGGGGTCTTTGAAGCAATTAAAGGAATAAAATTTTTCCATTTTATGGCTTGTGCAATAGTCAGAACTAGTAGTGATCCTGAATTTGTTTGCATTATCAGACAGCTTTCCTAAGAGAGAGCAATGCAGTTGCTAGTAAGATGGCCAGACTGTATGGGCTTATATTTTCTGTACAGATGATCTGCTTTATTCTGGATTATTTTTTAGCAAATCTCAAGAAAAATCTTTAAACTACTTTCAGGAAAGATGAAAGCAATTAAATTGTCTTCCTGTGGAAGAGGTAGGGCTGTATGTGTATATGGTGAGGGGAGGAGTGTTAACAGCTTTAGCATTTTGGTATTCTGGTGAAATAAAAATTTGCGAAATGGTGTGTATTTTACTCTTTCAGTGAAAACATCAAACTTCTGTATCTCTTTTCAAGCAACTGAAAGTCTTCTGTACACATAATTGAAGGAAATGTAGTTTGGAAACTATATTCTTGGAAGATAGCAGCTGTGTCAAATATTGAGCTCCTGGCCCTGCTGAGATGCACCGAGGACTTGGACTGCATATAGAATACAAAAAATGCTATTTTTATATAGGATGCAAGTGAAAACAAGGATATCCTTTTCCTTTATTATTTTTTTAGCTTTTCAAAGACAATTTTGGGGGTTACAAATTTGACTTGCTGGCAAAAAGGAATGAGAAACCATCTTGGTATTGCCCCTAAATTGGAGGCTTTTTAGATATCCATTTTATTTCTGTGACTGTGTTCCATTGTCAGACTGTTTGGCATGTTGTAAATCTTCATTTCTCAAATGTGCCTATCATATCCCTGTATTTCCATCTTTACTTGAGTGTTCAGCAAAGGCTTTGCAGTGTAACCAACTTCCTTGGATGACATGTCTCCAGTGCTGTGTTTTGCCCATATTGGATTCTCATTAACTTTCATGCATATTTTAGGTTTAGGGAATGACCTATGCTTCAGGAAGGCTTCAGATGGGGTGCCAGTGATAAACTCTTTCTCATGCTCCAGCTCTTGGACTTTGTGTAGACTAAGGGATGTTTCATCCTAAAACAAGAGAAGGAGTTGCTGCATGATTTTTGTCCGAATGCTTAATGCAGTCTTACAAAATGAGTGAGCTTGACGTGTGTTTATTGTGGAAGTGGGTCCCTTGGTATTTATTATTAAAGACTGGAATTTAAGTCTAATTTTCTTTACTGCAGAAAAAGAAAGTCACTTGCAGGCTTCAGATGAATGATTTTTTTGAACAAGAATTTTTTTCTAAGCTAGGCTGTTTCAGGCTATTCTTGGGTTTTTACTGCTGCTAGTGTTTCAAATTGAGACCTTTCATTTATAGCTGAAGAATTCATTGTACAGATTTTTAGACTGTGGAAGGGTTTGAGATTTGGAAGAAGAAGGAATTGTTTTGCTGTCGCAAATTTTTCAAGCAAGTTGAAAAATTCAGGCACAGAGCAGTTGATTCCAGCCTTCTATAAGACAGGTGGGCCTGATGAACATACAGTGTGGTTTTTTAGTGTTGTTTATAATGTAGTACTCAGCAGAACTTCCAGAATTAATTTTTTTTTTACACAAACCTGTAAAAGTACTAATGTCTTAACCGGAGTGAGAGTGGATTACACTTCAGAATGTAGCTGCACTCTCCCTGACACACAAAACGAATAGATTGTGTGGTTCTGGTCTTGTTAAATAATTGTGTGGTTTCTCTCTGAATATAGCTGCTTAAATTAAAAAATAGAACAGGATTGCTTTGAGAAATTAAGTCATAAAATCATGAAAAAGAGAAGGAATGTAAGGGGAAAAAATCACTCTTTTCAGCTTCTCTGCAGCTCTTCAGTGAGAAAGAATGGTATTCCATGTCCCTGGGAATTCTTACGAGTGTGTACTCTTGCTAAGTTAGCAGTCTACAGAATAATGGGGAATTCTTGTAATTGGTACCTTTCTTATTTAGGCTTACAAAGACTGGTGACAGGTTTTTAAATTTAATTGCAAACCCACGTCTGAATGTTCTTAAAGAACTCGTTAGTACCACGAGCTGCTGGAATACTGGTTTCTCTCGTACAAGATGAAGTTTTGCCAACAATGACGTCTTGACTGCTATGCGGAGTCCTTAAGATTGTGTTTTATGAGGAGGGTGAGAGAAACTTGGATAGATCTCAGCAAAATCTTTAGCAGGGAGTGGAGAAAATCTGAGAGAACTCCTCCTAATTTGCTCCTTCTTGTTAGATTTAAGATCAAGTTTCCTTCCTTACCAAATAGTTGCTTCAACTTTTGTTATGACACAATATGAAGACCAGATTTTGCTGTTACTTTCTGGGAAGACTGCTGATACTGAGAAGGAAAAAACTTCAGTGAGCTGACCAGGATTGGAAAGTTGAAAGAATATTTTTTTTCAGGCCTGAAATGTTTGGACTTAAACAGATGCTTATACTTGATACTCCTCTTTCACTTTGCAATTATATTTCACTTACAGACAGAAGAGATGATGGAAATATGCCAGAGCTTGCTTGTTGTTCTAATCAACCTATGCTTTTGTCCAAAAAAATACATTAATGTATTTTAATTTCTGAAACTTTGAAGTACTTTAGTAAGGCAGAGGAGCATTGTAAAGGCAGAAGATTGTGGCATTTGCTAGTCCTCTTCCAGTTGTACATGGAATTTTTCAGACATGTCTAAAGATGGTTTCTTCTCATTCAAGCCATAGAGTTCATGCTTAGGCCTTGTGCAGCTGAGAGTCTCTTTCCTCGTTTCATGGGGTTTTGTTTTCTTTTTGTTTTTCTTACATGCCTCTTCATTCTGTATTCAGCCCAGCCTCCTTTTGCTGAGACTGATTGTTACAAGTTGCCAAAGAATTGCTCGAAACTGGTGACAAGAGGCAAGAGAGACCTTTTCTTCCTTTGAATTATTCAGTGGTGGGCCTCTAGTTGACATTTCTAATATTGAGTTTTAATAGAGGCTTCTGTCCCCTGGTAATCCATCTGGATTGCTTGATTGGTAGACAGGGTTTTTTTTTTTCATGGAAGCCGTGAAATCAGTTAGTAGGAAACCTTGTGCATCTTTTTCTAAAAGGCTTCAGTCTGAATGTCACCTACTTGCTCTTAAAGGTAAGATAGCACATAGATTTTTGTCAAATTGGCCGCTAGTACTTGACAGGCACGCTTGGAATGGTTACCAGTCTTTTAAAGAGACAGTATGAAATAACTAATTGGTATTTACTGACCAGAAGGATTCTTCTCTTCATTGGCCCACACCCCTCCTAGGGCAGTTTTCATCTAGGATCCTGGAGTAGCAAAGCTTCAATGACTTGTATAGAAATCCCTCTTAGTGAGCAGCAGGCTGATTACCATTACCCCAGTGGCTTTCTGTTTTGGGCTGGGTTGGCTTTTTGCAAATAGGAGGAGACATATTTCTCTGTGTGTTTGTTTATTTGTGTGTGTGCATGTGTTTGCAGTCTTGAGTTGAGAGATGTGTCATCATGGGCAATGCTGAGGGGAAGAAACAGACTCTTCCTTTATAATGCCATCAGCCTTCTGGGAAGTTGTTGCTGGTATGTCCATTGTGTCTTGTAGAACAGCTTTCAATGAAGGAGAAGCTTAATATACCGTATATAAAGGCAAGTCAGTATTGGAGCATTGCAGATGACTTTGTCTGGCTTACTTGCTTAATAACACATATAGCTTGACATTATCTGTTGTAAATAATAAGCTTCTATGTTGGAGAAGCAGCAGAAGTCTCAAGTCAAACACTGTTCTGTAAGACGATCGATGTTCTTTAGTGCAAGGGTGCTGTACTGGTAGCAGATGGGGAAAACAAAGGTTGACAGTCATAGCTGGAAGACAAGGATAACTTCTGGTGTTTCTCTCATAGCAGCTGGGACTCTAGAAAGCAGGAACACTGCAATGAAGGGTATGGAATGGAACAGACAGAAAAGATGAAAGGGAAAATATGCCTAAGCATACAAATTGCTGAGAGTTGCCACCTTTTTTTCTCTGTTTTTTTTTTTTTTTTCTTTTCCTCTACTCGCACTAAATGTATACAATTTCCATAGCACAGGAGCAACACAGGCTGTGAAAGCAACTGTTACTATTTCAAGGCAGTATTTATTAGAACTGTTTTAATTTAGCTTGTTATTTGTCTCATCTAAGTTGCAATATTTTACTTGATGAGTGAAATAGATTAAGGCTTTCTTATCTTGTTCTGGAGACCATGAAAACAAATGTTACTTTTTTTCAATTCTGTCCCCTCAAGAGGGAAGTAGTCCAGTGTGCAGTGCTTTAAATACTGTGTATGATCTCCTCTCTAAGCACTCCTTCAATAGCTGCTAGCAGAACAGTCTGATGCAGATGAGGAAATTCTACCATGGAGACTGCAGTTTAAAATGGACCAGCCAAAGTCTGCCTCTGAAGGAACTCTTGCTATTTCTGTCAGCAGAGACTTTGCACTGTGTCAGGGTATCTTATAAAGCCTGAGCCACATCAAAGCTCTAAATCAGTTGGTAAAAGCTCCAGTGCTGCATCAATACGGCAGAGCCTTGTCAACTCAGTCATATGCAAAGCAATTGCCATCTTAATGTGTGCTGAAGTGTCATCTTCAAAGACTTGAAAGCATTTTTTTCAATAACAGCATATTTTACATTTTTTAAAAGAAAATTTCATTTTAAATGTGTGGTGTTGCCCAGAACTAGGCTTCGCTGCTTTGTTTGTAGTTTCCTGTTTCTCCACTGCAAATGAATTAGAGAGGTGCAAGAACTGCAGAAACAGACTTGCATGTAAATTGTCACCAGAAAGAAACCATGGCTGTCAGAGTCCTGAAATGCCCAAATTTCATCCAATTATTACATAAGTTGTACTAAAAATACCACTGTTGTAGTCAACACTTGGAAAACTGAAAGGGAAGGTTGTTGGGTTTTTTTGTGGAGACATGTGCGTTTTGATTGTCCACCTTTTGCAGGCAGCACAGAAGACTTTCTGTGCACAAATCAGGCTTGTAATGACAAGGAAACAGTTTGTTGAGTTTATGCTTTATTTGTGAAAGAAGTTAGAGATGCAGTGACTGCAGGCAAGAGCGTCTTTGTAGTTAGCTTCATAGGAACAGAGTGGTTTATATCCTTATTTTTTATCATGGCACTTACTGAGTTACTTAAACAGCAGGTTTTTTGCATTGATTTGTCTCTTCGTTTCTAGATCTTTCTTTTACTTAGCTGTACTTTGGCAAATCGAGATACCATTTCTTAAGACAGTGGGAGTAGTAAAACACTGCTGTCTGAAGGAAGGAGCTGAGCAATGAGAGATGATGAGATCCTGCTTCTACCACTGACTCACTGTGGCCTGGGGCAAGGCTGTCTCTCTTAACTGTCTGCAGAATGATGAAGATGATGCTTGTCTTGTGGTGGTAATTGGTAGCATGTGAGACAGTTAATGTGATATTGGAGAAATGAAGTGTTCTGTGCATCTAAGGAGTAAGTAAGGCAGAGGCTGCTAACTAGAAGATAATTTTGTCTCGTTTCCAGAGAAAGACCCCCTGTGTTTTGAGCTTAGTGCTTTACCCAAATAAACTTGCTTTTTCAGATGTGTGAATGTTCTCTTACAGAGTGGAGGATTCTTCCAGCCTTTCCTTTCTAACCTCTCCCTTGTGTACTCAGTTTTAGCTGATAATTTAAAGAACTTTGAAGGCCTAACTGATGCAGCCTCAGCATCTTAATTACTACTCAATGCAGCATGGAATTTTGTTTATATGGCAGTAATATTTGCAAGTCCAGTAGCTTCTGTTGATACTTAGCAGAGCTTGTGAGCAAGCTCGAGCTCATGAGCTCTCATTGAGTACAGTAAGATGATTGTATAACAGGAGATGACAGCTATAATGTATGTGAAAGGAAGGAACCATATGCCACTTGTGAGGCCTGGTGAGAAGAACATCACTATTTCTTCATGTCCTCTTGACATCTGGGTAGTCGGAAACTCTTTCCTTGTCATTGCTCTTAGTATAGACAGAGTTGATCTAGAACATCTTTTGAGCAGGTGCTGCTTTGACAATTTTCATTGTAATGCTCTCACTGGAAATTAAAATGAATGTTTTCAAAACTTTTTCCAGGGAAGCAAGCAACTGTTGACAGAAAGTTGTCCACACCAGCTTCATAGTATCTTCCTAACAGGAGTTCAACTTCCCGATCCTAAAAAAGATCTGTTTATTTTTGCCAAGGTCTCCTCTTAGCATATTCAGAAAGTTGTAATTGTTGGGTAAAAATCTTGTTTTCTGAGAAATGGGATGTATACTTCCATTCTGCTCTGAATTTCTTAGAGTGCATTTGGAGCGTGACTGTGGTTAGAAGGTGTAAAAACAGTAACTACAAAGTAGATCACTTTGTCTGACAATTAGTCTGTTAGTTGTGTTATACACGAAGATCCTAGTCATGTTCTTCACAGGAGCATGGAGGCATTCAGAGGAATGGTGGCCTTGAAAGAAGTAAGCTGTTTGGGACAGGCATGTGTTTTGTGAGTGCACGTGTGCCTTGTTTGGGTTTTTTTTTGTGGGTGTAAATTTGCTGCTTTTATTTAGGTATCACCTGGTATAGTGGGTTCCTGTGCTATGATGAGGATTCCTAGGTGTTACAAAGTGAAGTAAGTACTCAGAAATAGTTAAAGCAGATGGCTTAGATGAGAGCTGTTGCGAGAACAAAGGAGATATCAGCAATGTGGTGACAGCATGGTGGAGAAGAGTAGTGAAATATCTTTAATCATACCTTGCTGGCACATGGCTTTTTCCTTTTTTTTGCTTCTCTAAGGAGATCAGAAGGGTTCCAAGCTGGTCTGCAGTGACGCTCTTGAAGACACTTAATTCTCTGGGATACTGCAGAAAGTCCATCCTTCTAAACTCTGTTGACCTTCCTTTCAGAGTCACAGCAGTTTCCAAGAATGGCCTATTCATGTGAAGAAAATCAATGATGTTTATTCCCCATGACAAAGAGTGTTGTTTGGTAGGTTCACAAAACACAATGCAAAGGTGTGAGACTTCCCTTGAGCTGTTTTGTGTTTCTTTTATGTTACTGGCATTCTTGCATGCTCTTAACTTGCAAAGTACTTAATAGAAAAAGGAGAGACTGAATATAAGTTCTGTGATGGTAATGGAAGGCAATACATTAATTTTGAATTAATGTTACCTGGAATGTTCTGTGATGACTGGAGGCACCTTCGACACTAATTGTGCATTGTCTGGGTTACCTGGCTCTGTGCTCTGTTTTCCTTTGCTAAGGCTTCTTTGTTTGTTTTCTAATTCAGACAAAAAACAAACAAAAAAAAAACAACAACAAAAAAAGCCACCCAAAAAACAAAAACAAACAAACCAAAAAACCAAACCAAAAAACCCCACCAAAAAAAAAAACCTATGTGGGACCCTGCTCCCCTAAAATGTCCTTAATTAAAAAAAAAAAATAAAAGAAGACACTATTTTGCTTGTATCTGGAAGGGACTGGATTTGTTCTTGCAGAAGTCCGGTCTGGTATGAGAGCAGAGGGGATACTGCGTTTTTTGCTTCATGGAGCAAGAAACAAAAAAGGGCACTGTATGCTGCTTAGATAATAACATTGATAAGAAGGTTAAGTCCTTTAAATTCTAACATGTCTCTGTGTGTTATCATGTCCAAAAAAGATTTTCATTGGCCTATTTTTTTTTAAGAAAAAGGAAAAAGTGGGAAACATTAAGAATGGGTATCAGCTTTTTCTTTAGGTGGAGTATTAAATTCAAATCTGAGTGCAGGGGAAAAAATCTTCAAGTGCAAAATCAAAATCAGTCATGCAGGTGGGACAGATACCACAAACTGTTTCCAAATTTCAGAATGATCTTTTCAGTAGGTTCCTTTCAGTAGCTCCAAGTGATACATGTCTACTGTTGCTATTAATGGTATAGGTTCCTGAAAGGAAATGTTTATTAGCAAAGCACATCTGGTTTCTTGTTCTACAGTTTTTAGAAGAACTTGAAGCTTTGGTGTTGAGGCATAACATATCTGGGAGGATACCCTTCTCTATGTAATGAGTCCTTTTATGACTATGTAGTAAGTCCTTTCCTTGTGATGGAAATCATTGTAACAATTTAAACTATTGCTTTGGTTGATAATGACTTTTAGGTTGAGGTTGTTTTTTTTTTTTGAGACCCCAGGCTTCAAAGATCTGTAGAGTCTCCCTAGACTTGACACCAGCTTTGGTGTAACAAAACTTCATATATTTTCAGCTCCCTGCTCATAAGCAAGGTTCTCTGCCATGACCCAGCAAGAGCAAATGATCAATTGCATGGTGAAAGGAACTGCTTATGAGCTAGTCCAGTGTCTTGCTTAAGCTCTACTCATCCTTTATGTGAAGTTTTGTTTGGAAAGACTTTCTGTCTTAGACGAGTTTCTAGCACCCAATCAAAACTGCAGTGTGTGTGTGTAAAATGTACTCCTGTATCCCATAGGGTTCTTAGGAGGACTTTTAAGCTATTTCACCATTAAGAAAGCATTTATTTTGCTCTGTCTTGTCGACTACCATGCATAATTTCAGCTTTCATCACTATCTATTGTTGCATATTTATCAGACAGGTATTCTTGAATTTTTCACCTAGCAGAGAGGAGACTTGAAGACTGAGTTGCCCCATTTCCTTTTAATCAACGAAATTGATCACTGTTCATGGATTTCACTTAAAGGTTGATCTTCAATCTTTTTATTTTTTGGGGTTTTTTCCCTTTTATCAGATCTCATTTTAGTGTTGAAACTGTACATTCAGAGCTGGCCATAGTATTTCAGTAGTAGTTGTACCAGTACTACAGCACTTTTAATCCTATATACTATTGTCTATTTATATTCTCAAGGATGAAGTCAACCCTTTTGACCTAGCAGCATGGATCTTTTCTGATTCAGCTGGGAAAACAGACTGGACTCATGTGTTTAAAATTGCTATACAGGGATGTCTAATCTGACCTGTTGTCGAGACCACCGTGTATGTCTTGGGTCAGCTACTGGAAGTATATGCTGAATGTATTTTATGCTGTTTTTGTGGGGAATTTTTATTTGTTTGTTTGTTTTCTCCAGCTGTCTAGATGTAAAAAGATGTCTTGCTGAATTAAATGGCTTCAAAATATTTCGCATACTGGCTGTTGGTTAGCTATTCCTACTTAGCCAAAGAGATCTGAATTTTATCTAGGCCTGTTAGTAGTTTTCTGGAAGCCAGGGTCTGTTACTTTTGCAGAGTTGTCTTTTTCGACTAATAAACTTATTCTGTGGGAAACAATTTTTAATTCTTTTTCCTCAGCTCCATTCGTAGCTGCCACCTATTCCATTGGCACCACTTGACTTTCTTTGGCTGAACTCTATTCAAGAAGAATCTTTATAGGATCACTTTCCTTACACCTCTTTGTGGATTTACAGTGATGTTCCACTTAAACCACCACCCACAAAACTGACAGTCACCAATCAAGGTAGTGGCTGGGAAGGAAATCCCTTACAAGTTCATGAAATGCAGTTACAGATGTCCTCGGTACACTGGCCTCTGATGCCTGTCAGAGGCGTCAGCTGGTTTGTTACCTGAACCTGTATGATCATTCATGGCTTCACATTTTATGCATTGACTGGTGTATGGTTTCCTCCTCTGCAGCTCGTGTAGTTGGCTGTGTAATGATGACCAGTCCTTCAGTTATTTGCTGCTCCCTCTGACTTCTCTTACACTTGTCACTGAAAGCATCCCTATTTATCCTCAGGAGACTTGGCTCACCTTGAGCCTTCTGCATCTTTTATAGCCTGCTGACCAGTTGATCTGATAGTATTTTACTGCACAGTATGAAGAAACTATCTATCAAAAGCCTGCTAGAAGTCTATAGCAGAATTACTGTTTTCAGCTGAGCTTGCAAAAGATCTGTATTTCTGGAGGGATGAGTTTACATCTGTTTTGGTTAAAAACAAGTTGAGTTGGTATGAATGGGCTTATTTTACCATCTCATAAAACAGTATGTTTGAAGACTGTTTTTCAGCTGAGAAGGCCTTAAATACCTAGTTTACTTAGGAAAAAGCATGGCTTTCCTCCAGTGCTGCAGAACTTTCCTGATTTTTTGTTTTCTTTTTTTTCATTTCTTCTAATTCTGTAGCACTGATAGAAGGAATAGCTGTAGGATGGGAGTGAGGTGGAAGAACCTTAAGAGCCAAGATTGTTTTTTGGAGGTGTGGTGGTGGTGGTATTCGGTTTTTTTTTTTTCTTTTGTGTTTTGTTTGGTTGTTATTTTTTTTTTAAGCTTCAAAGTGTAAGCTGCCTTTTTCAATAACCAGAGTTAGGAATGTAGCTTCTGCTTAACTGTTAAAAACAATAAAATTGGTACATGGGCAAGCTGACATTTAATTACATATTGTGCAGGAGTGCTTGTGAATAATTGGATTGGGTTCCTGCAATGCTAGGCATTGTACAAAATACTGATTTCTGCCCTTGAGATCTGTGTATAGGCAAGACAAAACCAAGGCAGTACAAGCAAGTGTAAACAAGCAGAGTGACAAGTGTAGTGGGGCAGGTGTGTTTGTTAGGCAGCTGTGTTGCTTTCTGGTCTTGATTAAGTGTGGATTAATTTAATGGAAGGAAGTGAAGGCAAGTTGCAGGGGAGCAGGAGGGAAAGGTGGGTGGGAGTAGTGTTGCAGTGAGCTATGGAAAAGCTGGATTTAGAAGCAGTGGGGGAGAAATCACGTCTGGCATTAAGAACCAAGCCGTTGCCTCTCAGTCTATTAGAGGGAGGGCTGGAGGAGGAAGAGGAGTGAGGATGAGGCTGGCTCACAAGGCCAGCGGCTTCCTTGCAGTCTGCAATGACTGCACCAGGAGATGCGCTCCTTCTGTCCTTTGGACTGTAAGAGCTGCTTCCCCAGCTTTGTTTACTCTTCAGTGTGAGCTGTGGCAATAAAAATATTTACAGTAATTAGAAAAACTAATCCTTTATGAGAAGCAGAGGCAGTGATTATACCAATTACAAGTTGTCCTTATGCACTTCCTGGTGTGATGAAAAGCAATTGTTTTTCCATGTGGTTCTCTCTCACCCTTTCTTCATTCCTTCGTTCTTTGGTATTTGAAAAACAAATACTTTCTTCCTCTGCCTCTTTTACAAATGGCTGCTTAGTGGCAAGGATGTTTCTGAAGATCATGCTTTAACTGAGAGAAGTTGATCAATATGTGGTGTGGAAAGATGTGAAATTGAATTTTCCATCACTCCTGGCTTGACATCTAGCTCCCACGTTGCCAGCAGTGAACCTGGAAGTACCAGTGCTCTGCAGGACATGGAGACTCCCCTGGGGCCTCTCCTCTTTTAAGGGGCTTACAGCTGAATCACAGTTGTCCCTCTTGTGGTGCCTGTGAATCATTATAGCTCTCCTAATGATGGAACACTGGTCTCCTGTGGTCTGCTATAATAAGATGAGTCACTGAAATGTTGTCTAATCGCTGTTGAAATGTCTTAAGGTAATATTCTTATTAAAGTGATGCTTGTATTTGTTATCTGTTACTTACAATATATGTAGTTCTACAGTGTCCCTTCCTGTGGATGCAGATGGTGTGAACTTCACAGCACAGATTTCACTGGTGTTCAAGGACAAAGGTGATTATTTTGTCTTTAAAGAGGAGCTTTCTTCCAGGCTCCTGGGTTGATTTTAGTGTAGGTAATTACAGTGAGGTAATTAAATGTTTCCATCTCTGAAATGACTGAGGAAGTACCTGGTCCATATTTCATTGCTTCATAGAGGAATACCTTTTCTTGTTTAGTGTAGTGGATGGAGCAGGCTGCTATGTGTAACCTCACAGTCCTGTGGTTCCTGTATCTTGAATGCTGTTTTTGTTGCATTGTCTCTCCTTGATCAGTGATGGAAGAAAGAAGGCTCTTTTAAAGATTCTGTAGTTGTCAAAATATGCTATAAATGCTATAGGTAGCAGCTTGGCACCAAGAAGAAGAAGAAGGGGTCTTAGCTATCAAAGCTGTGAATCTCGGAGCCTTGGTAGTTTTTGGGTTTTCTTTTCTTTCTCATGCTCATACCTTAGGTTGGGAGGGCAGGGGGTATGAGCAGTGAATGAGTATATCTTCACATGCGAGGGTTTGTGGATATTGTCTTTGGAGAAAGTACCAAATTGGGTTCATCTCCATCTTGCAGCAGAGGAATGTCCTGTGGCTCTGCTGAAGCAGGATTGCTGCAGGGTAGGAAGGGTGTTGAAGCCAATGCTGTAGGACTTCAGTGCAGGAAGGATACCTGAGTCTCCAGCAGGGAAGACACTAGTAACAGTATTTTTGCTTTTCTTCACTCTCTTTTCTGTACACAAGTCTATGCCACTTGGAAGAAGCTGCAGGAGTATAATCGGCCCAAGACTAACTGCAACTGTAAATCAACCTCTGGTGTGTTGTACTATTGGCACGAAGCTGAATATTTAAAAGTGAGCTTAACCAAGAATGGGATATTCCACCAGGGAGCTGTGGCTGTTCCATCTGACTCTTCAAATTAATTCAAGAGCTCAGAGATGAAGTTTGAGAGCAAGTAGCCTGAGGGCTCAAACAATAAATTGTAAATTGAGAAGTGATATTTTAAGAATTTTGTGAGTGTAGGGGGGTGAGGGATTAATGTGCTTAAGGCATACTAGTATGGATGAAAGTCTAGTTTTTCGGTGGATAGTAGTTTTAATATGGTTGGTTGGTGTAGTTTTGTTTTGGGTTGGGTTTGGGTTTTTTTGGTTTGTTTTTGTTTGTTGTTTTGTTTTGTTTTCTGTGAAACTTTGTGACACCTTGTCATTTGGTTTTGGGACAATTTTAAATTTTTTATCTGAATTCAGTGAATTTTCCCCATAATCCCAGTCATTTGTTAAAGTAGTTATTTAAGTGAAAGAGCAAGCCTTCATGTTGATTTTCAGGATACCTTGTCAGAGATCATGGGTTTTGTAGCCTGTGTGGAACAGAAGGAGCTCTTGTTCCAGCTGCTGTAATATTTGAAAGAAATAGTAGTAGAAAAGACAGTAAACATGATGAATTTGAATAATGCTTTTATTCATGTATTTGTATATAACTTTCTGAATGCCAAAAACTTTGGAAACTTAACTTGCATATTTTAAAAGATTCTATAAACTGATTGATGTAGAAGTAGGTGATAAATGTTGTCATGGAAATAAAGTACTAATGAAGCCTTGAGGAATTCTTCCCTCGGTATACTCACCTTACTTTGAGTTCTCCATACTGTGTCAATTAGTTTATAGAATCTTTTAAGAGATGCAAGGTAAGTTTCCAAAGTTTATGGCATTTGGAAAATCACATACAAACAAGTTAATGAAAGCATTATTCCAATTCATCATGTTTACTGCCTTTTCTATTACTATTTCTTTCAAATACTACAGCTACTCTAATGAGAATAAGAAAACTATTTTGGGGTTACAGGAAAAAGAAGAAATTCAGGGTTTTTTTCTGCTCTATTTTAGTCTTTTTTTTCCCTTGTGAGAGGATTGCACGATATCACACACACCTAGCATAACAAATCTCTGGACTGTGAAAACTGAAAACACTAGCAAACTTGTCACTGTTCCTTTTTCTTCTCTTGCACCTGGGGCTAAAACCAATGTTAGTTAGCTAAACCAAATTGCAGACGGTTCAGCTGCAAGGTGTCTGTTGGTTTGGGGGCTGCTACACAATAAAATCTGACAGCTGTTTTTCTCCTTGCGTCAGTTTCTGATAAGCCTAAAACTCTTTGCAAGGTGTTTAAAACAAAAGCTAATCTGGAGCAAATTTATGAGAAACAAATGGATGAAGGAGCGCAGAGGTGCTGCTGCTGACCTTGCAGGTGGAATGGAATGCGTCTGTTTACAGCAGCATAAAAATAACCCTGCCAGGAGGTGTTGCCTAGGCAGGAATATCCATGCAAGACTTGCCTCTTAGTTTATATCATTCTTACGTGTGCAATACAAACTTAATCTGTTAATCTGTGCATTTATTAATCCAGTGAAAACTGAAGTTTTAGTATCTCATACTTACCTGAAAGAGCCAAATTGTGTCAGACTTCTGTGAGGAGTGTCAGACTATCTGATGGAGATGCTAGACTGTTACATTCAGCTTCTGTGACCTTGCTTTTCAGTGACATTCCTGGCTGTTGCTGGTTTTCCTCCTAGTTAGTTAATACAATAGCCCACTTTTCTGGCATGGCATTTTCAAGGCACTAAACCTATGGGCAGGGAGCCTGTAGAGCATTCAAAAAGCAGGGCATGAGCTCCTTTTAGAGCATTCATGTAACATAAGTTTCTGCATTGCTGTTCACTTCATCAGAGTGGCCTCTCAGCTCAGCAGCCTTTCAACTTCAGAGAAAGGTTTGACACGTATTTAAATCAGCATGCTCTGGTGCGGTGTATCAGCTGGGAGGGTTGTTTGTTTGAAAGGAATAATACTGAGACTTTGCTGCCAGGGAATGAGACCTGCATTGGCATCAAGGTCTGGAATGTGCTAGCTTTAATGCTGCTACATTCAGTGTTGCCTTGTTTCATAGGCAAGCAACTTGTTGAACAAGTTTTCCCAAATAAATACAACCTATAAGATAATGAAGAGATGTGGTCAATGTCTTCCTTTTTGAGACACTATCTGAAGTAGGTTTTGTGCTCCTCTTTTATAGATAAGTTATTTTAATCTAAACTATTTTTGTGGAAGTGCTTGAGGGTTTTCCTAGCTGTAGTTTGGAGACCAGTGTGCACTTTGTACATGCCTTAAGTGGTGTTTTGGCATTCAGATTTAGCCTACATGGTTTGGGTATGTTACATTCAACAGGTTGTTAGAGTTTATGTTTTCTGAGTTTGTTCCCAGATCCTAAAGATTACTTCGTCAGTCTCTGATTTGGATGTTGACATGCAAATGAACATATGACTAATCATATGTAGCTGTAGAATTTCTTGCCCAAGTGTTTTCCTGCTAAATGTCTGGTTAATGGAAGTTTCTCCTGTGTCTTCTCCTAGTGTTTCCACTGAAAACCACACATTGCCATCACTTCCACAGACTGATTGAAGTGGTACAATTTTATATAGTGGGAGGGATGCAATGAAACTTTATGTAGTGATTATGGTTAGTTTGGGAGTTTAGATCAAAAGTATTTGGTTCATGAGATTTCTGCCTGACCTATTGTTATCACTCTGAAATTTTAACATGTGAGGGAAGTCACCTGCACTTAGGAGGTGTGGAAATTACAAAGTGAGAAGGAGATGGGCAAGGTATTGGATTCTGAAAGGATTCAACAAGCAACAGTAACTTAGAAAAACTAAAAAGAGAAAGCTGTTTTGAAGCAGGATAATTTCATGGTCTGACAAATTGTGTGTTCCCACAAACAAATGTACTGTCATGGCTGTGGGTGGTAAGGGAAAGGAACACTGGAAATTAACTGTGTAAGTGGGGGTAGAAGGGATGAGAATACCTCTAGAATGGTCCTGCTGCTGAACTGGTGACATGGTGTCAAGAAAACACGGTCTGAGGAGGAACCCTTAAGGGAATGCTCACTCTTGTATTCATTGTACAGAGGCAGTATGCAAGGTGGGTGTATTTTGAGTGAATTGACAGGTTGTTTGTTTTTTTTTTTTTTTAATTATTCGGTGGAGGGCAACGTCTTTTCTGTATCAGTATTGCTAAAGTTAGATTGTTGAGGAGCAACATGCAGCTGACGGCTGGCGTTTTATGGAGAGATCAGTCAGTAAAGGGAAGCAACTCAGGGAGCCATCCTTTGGGTTGAGAGAGAGGGAGGGGTAAAGTGTTGCAGAGGTGAGCTGCGGAGATAGCAACCTTGTGGTGAAATAATTTGAGCTGCTCCTATGGAAGAGAAAGAGCCAGAAATAAGTCACCTCTCTGCAGAGCCCACGTGACTCTGCTTGCCTGTCCATAAAGACAAGTGGCTGCAGCAATTTGCAAAACTCATGTGAACATTGTTGATGCCACTCTACTGAGACCTAGCTTACGTGCTTTACTATTGAAATACTATTAAAAGATTAATACAGAACTTCATCGTTGCTGACGAAACAGCCCCACAGCAGCAGCAGAGCAACCTAGACTGCCTAATGCAGCAGCAGCATAAATACACACTGTTTCTTCCTAGAATATGAAAAATATGTTGTTCTAACTAACATACTTGCTGTTCTTTCTGCTCTAGCTGATGTTTAACATACCAAATGCTTATCTGTGCTAGAAGTTTTGAGAGTGGCTTCCTTGTATATTGCTTTAATGTGAAACTACTTAAAATATTAGTTGATGGCTTCAAAAGTTGTCTTCAAAAGTATTAAGAGCATGTCAGTTTTAAAGTAACTTCTTTCCTTACTTAGAAATATGAACTAGGTTGACTGTAGCATAAAAAAAATTTATCAGGCTGCTACATTGATAATTCCGTATCGTACACGGGGTTTTCAGTCCTTCCTCCACGCTTCCTCCGCCACAATGAAAGTGACTTTCAGTTCAAGGGAGATGGAATTGTGTTTCATGCTGCAAGCTGTTGTATGGATATGGAGAAATGCTGAAATTATAGTAAGCATACATGATATATTGCAGTTTTAATTAGAAAATATGAAACTTGGGGAAGTTGACAGCCCTTAGAAATTAAATGGGTAAACTCAATGAGCTGAGCGCAAAAAGCAGTAAATTTGGTGGTTTTTTTGAGAGGCTGAAAATGTTCAGTTGTTTTAAGTATCAAAGGATAGCTAACTGTTAAATATTAGCTGTTGAGCAGATATTTTTATTGTTTGGTAAGTGGAATAACAAATATCTAATTTTGATGTAACAATTTTTTTTATTAAATTGTTTTATTCAAGTTTAAAAAGTTATATAACTTTTTAATTTATTATACCTAATAATTTCTCCTATAGTCAGTTTTACTGTATTTTCTATAAGCTTTCAGTTTATCTGACAAGACAGAATAAAGCTTTTCCTTTAAAGAATGCAGCATTGCAGTTCTCTTTACATTGTTATGAAACTACTGATGAAAAAGCATTCAGAAAAAAAAAAAGTGTAGTTTTTTTGTTGTTGTATTTTTCTTTTTCCTCCTCCTACGTACCAAGGCAAACCCTTGTTGAATTTTCTGGTGCCTGGATGCTTCTTCACAAAGCATACCTAACTTTTCTCACCTTGTGAGAAAGTATCTGACTGGTACTGTTGTTTCTGCTCTTCTTTCTCCTCATCATGCCACTGATTCTGTGTATGTTAATGTTGCTTAGAGTTACTTCTGTCTGCGTTCCTCACTAATAGCTGTGGAAGTTGAGTGAAGAAAGACCTCTATAATCTTTCACATGGCAGGTCTTTGGTAGGAAGGCTGAGAACAGAGGAGAGCAGACTTGTGTTTTAACCCCCACTTTAATTTTAGACAATTCAGTGAATTGCAGCTGAGATGCACTTGTAGCTTTTTTTTCCTCCCTGGTAGGTTGGTCCTGTTGTCCTGTACCCCTTGTGTGGTGTGTGAGCCTTAATGTCCTTGCATGCAGTAGTCCTTTTGTTGCTTTAATAACAAAGCCTGAGAAATCAAAGAGATTAAACATTCTTCAGCTGTCTTCTGATTGTGGAGTTTCACTGCTGGATTTAAGCTGTAAAAAGGAAACCACAAGCTACAGGACTTGGGTGGGATTTCATGTAATTTAAAAACAGGATCTAAATCTTTTCATATAGTCTCTTTGTCACGAAGACCGATATTAAAGTTAAGCTGAAGCTGGTGTGAAATACCCAAGTTTCTGAGGAAGGATTTCAAAGAAAATGGACAGGAACAACTCTAACCAACAAAATTTTAGTTGCATTTGCTTCAGAGTAGCCTATTTCCCATTCAGCTGTGACATAAATAAGGATTGTATGTATTTGAATTCGTGTAGTCTCTGGCTGCAATAGGTGTTAATTCAAGTGAGATATTTGAGGAGCAATATTGTCATTTCTGCTCAGCTGAAAGTTCTGCTTCCTCTGCTGTGGAGAGGATCAGCCATTTCTGTGTGGGCAGTGTTTGCTGATGCCACATCTGAGGTGGCTCTGAAAATACTGAACATCAGCAGCCTTCAGCTTTTGGGGTTTTTTTTCCTTTTAAGGTGGTGAAGTTGATCTACCACTTTGAAGTTGCCAGTATGGTTTTAGGAATCTTGTTTTAAGTTATGGCTGTGACTCATTACTCTTTTTCTGGCTTAAAGAATGCACAGGGATTTGGGGACAAAATGATGGTTTATGAATGTTACAGAAGAATGTTGTCTCCAGGAAACCACAGACAAAGATTTTTATTTGGAACACTTCAAATTTGCAGGTGGTTCCTTTTTTCTTGTGCCTTACTGGTGAAGTTTAGTTTTATGTTAGAACAAAAATAGCTTTATCTAGTTCTTAAGGAAATACTGTGCTCCAAACTTTAAGATTCTGCTCTTGCATAATCCGTAAAGTTATGGATGAGATGGGCCATCCCCCCTTTTCATCAAAACGGAGCATTACACATAGGCTGGGGTTTTTTTAAATTGAAATATGGTTTATTTCTGTTTTGTATATAGCTACGTTGAAGTTCTGTTGCAAGCATACGTCATGCTAAACTTTGAGGTAGCTTAGCTCAGGAAAAGAAACTTTATCTGAGCTGGATTTTTAGCTGCAGAAGTTTGTCAGCATCATGGCCCTTCAGAAGATGGGCTTATCTGTCTCCAAGTGACAGATTTACTTTCTGTTCCTGAAAACCACAACATGTGCTGTGGAATCTCATCTGTTTGAAGTAAAGATATCTTTCATCTGAGCTTGGAGCTGTTTTGTTTAATGCTTCTGTTTGCCACTGGCGTTTCTAGAGCAAGTAGAAAAATAAGTGTGCAAGTAAGACTTAGGACCTGTTTTCTGGTTGAGAAATAAACATGGACAAACTCATTTTAAGCTTTCTAGCTTTGTAATTCTGTCTTTTCCTGTAGGCTTCAGAAGAGATGAAGGTAGTTAGTCTCAAAGAGAACTTTATGTTGAAGCAGGTGACTTCTCATCTGCTTGAAGACTGGAGCAGCACATTAGCACACTATGTAGGGGTCTATAGAGGGGTCTTCCATGTATATGCTTTTCTGGTGGCTGACACCATGTGGGTGTCATTACCTTTTGTCTGAGTGCCACTTCTCATCATGGTGTGCATCCCCCATTGTGCACGGTGGCATTTTGCTGGCTCTTTTGCTCCTGAGAAAGAGCTTTGTGGCCTCCTGGTGATCTCTGCAGGATAATCTTGGATAGCAAAATTTATGCTCTACAGCAGATGGGATAAGAAGCAAAAAACACTACTTGCAAATCTGAAGCAATATCCTTAGAATAGATCTGCCTTGAGCATCTTAAAACCCTGACAGCCCTCTGGTGCTTTACCCAGTGGTGACTGACCTTGAAAGTTCATGTTAGTGGTAGGAAGATGGAAGAAAGGAAACAGTGGGAGACCATAGTGAGGAAGGGTCTATGATGCTATGATTAGTTATGGTGTAATACCTTTTTTCCCCTTGCTGTCACGTGACCTAGCATAGCATTTGTATTCCAGGTGCTAGGATCTGTACTGTGGCATGTGGAAAATAGTTTCATGTGGCTGTGAGAATCGAACATACCAAAAAGAGTGATCCAGAAATAGCCAGTCTGGTCAGAGAATTGGTATTCAGATGCCTGTCTGGTGTATGTCTGTCCCTTTTATAAATAATTTTTTAAAAAGTGGGGAGTGTTATGGGGTTTTGTTTGTTTTTGGGCTTGGAGTGGGGGTTCTTGAGTTTGTTTTTCTTCTTGCTGTGTGCAGCAACCTGGGTGAAGTTGCTGGGTTAATAGGGGTCTGTATATGGGAGTACTTAAACTGGGGAATCTTAGGCTTTAATGGAAGGATGGCAAATGTATGCAAATTCTGAAATTAAGTAGTTTTCACCCCTGATTCACTGTCCAGTAAAATCTGATGCTACCTCTTCTCTCCCCGAATTCTTAAACCTCAATGAAAAGAAAAAGCACCAAGTATGGCATCTCTTTTCTGGTTTTAATATCACAGGTAGGGATTTCCTGAAACTGCATGGCTTGCCTTTTATGGATTTGGTCCTTTTTAGAAAAGATACCCAGGGATGTGAAATGGAGACACAGAATTTGGGGTAGAACCTATTTTGCAGGTCTTTTTGAGGACCTGTGACTTGCATGTTTAGGCACCTCCAAGCCTCTTGTGTGTGTAGATGATGGCTGAAACAGCATTTGTTGTTTCAAGGGATGGCCACCCTCTAGAAGAACATTGTTTTCTTCAAAAGTGCCACTTACCATTAGCTATTTACTAGCCTTGTCTCTTGAACAGTATTTCCTTTCTTCAATAGAAACCAAAGTGGAAGGAATTACGTTCTTGAGTACTGAACAAGAGTGGAAATAACTCCCCCACTGCCAGCAAGAATTCTTTGGGGAAAGTATGTCTTTCTTCACAGTGCAGACTCTTGTCTGTTTCTACATCTACAAAAAAAGCATCATGGTCTTGATAGAGGGACTTGGTAGGGGTAATTCCTGTGCAGCTAATGCAATAGACTTGAGAGAGTTTTTGAGATCAGCAGCATGTGTTATTGCAAATACAGACACATGTGATAACTTCTGTGCAGATCTGCCAGTCTCTTCTTTGAACTTAAATACACACAAATATGTATGTGAGAAAGTAATAAATCTTGTTTAAGAAGGCCTGTAGCCAGGTAAGTATGCTTGGGGCAGGTTTGGGGCTCTGGTAGTCTTTCAGAATCCCATGGTGGAAGAGACTGAGTTGAGCTGGTGTGTGGGGCATGCAGAGCAGCAGGGACAGGCATTGAAGCTCTGCTGCTGTCATGTGGCTTGTGCCAGGATCAAGAATCAGAAGTTTCAGTTACCTTGAAAATAGTTTGCTTCATAAATGGGCAAGGAGGGTAGTGACATGGTTAAATTTGTCAGTGTCATCTGGCCCAGAGCCATGAATTTTCTTAACCTGGTGCAGGAACATTTTTTTCTCTTTACAGTATCAGGTAGTGAAACGACCACAATCCTTCCCCCCACCCGTGCTCCTTACCAAGTACTGAGCTATGGGAACCAGGTTTAGGATCCAAGATAGGACACTATCACCCTATAAACAATAATGCATTTTTTCCCCGGTAAATACTGTCTGGCCTGCATATTGCACCTTGATGACTGCACATCCGTAACCTATGTGATTTCTCACAGCAAACAAGTGCAGAGGCTGACTTGCTTGATTGTTTTCTGTGGAAAACTTTCCATCTTAAATAGGTAAATTGAAAATGACTCTCGAGAGAAGAGCTCTGAGAATGTACCCACCAGCTCAGGGTAGCTGCTTGCTTTCTTCAAATCCAAACAAAGAGCAGACAGTGTATATTTGAAAGCCTTTTTGTCATGATTCAGATCACTTGTCCTAGTTTCCAAAGCCGACTTGATAATGTCAGCGTGAGACTTACAATGGGATATGTCAGTATTTATTCTACCTCTTCTCCACTTCATAACATCCTAGTCCCATTATTTCATCCCTGCTCTCCTCCCATTGTTAAATAGCTTGATTCTGTCAAGTTGAATAAATATCTAAACTCTGTCCATTGGAGAATGGCTCAGTTTCATCAGCAGATATAAATGTGCACAAATTCTAGAAAATGGAGCAGCACATTGTTGCTGCCTTTGTCTGTCTGTGGGCAACCCCTCTGCGCAAACCCACTAACACTGAGATGAAGTGGTGAGAGCTACAGCTCCTGGTCTCCGTGGGCTTTACCTTTTGTGCTCTTAAGTGAGCAGGCAGTTGTGAGAGTCCAGCACCCGTGGGCTATACTTTGGCCACCCATGTGTTCATATATCATGGGTGATGGTAAAAGAAACTGTTTTAACTGCTGATTGCTGCAGACATGCTGAAGTAGCATGCTGCATTTTGTAAATATGATTTGGAGCTAATGAAGCAGATCAGAGAGAAGCAGTCTTTTACATAATGCCATTGCTTCAGCACTAATATGACTAATCTGTTTGGACAAGTAACGATGAACTTCTGAATGGCTTATTGCAGGATGCTTGAGTAACTCGGTTAGAAACAACAACCTTTGTACTGGCATGATAATCTTTTTATAAGAACAAGTGGCTCGGTTCTCTTCAGAAGTGTACTATTTTTGTTTCAGAGCAGTGGGATGACAAGTCTTGGGGTAATGCATTAATAAAAAGACAGAGAAAAAAATCAGCCGAACTGCATTATAATAGCAGACTGCAAAATGTTATTTGGATCATCATCTGTGGATACAGAAGAGGGAGGAGAATGGGACTAGGGATGCATAGTGATGTAGGATGTCTGTTGAGGGATAGCTAAAACTGCTAGTGTTTGCCCATAGAAAGTTTGCGCCTTTTGCTTGAACATAGTTTAAGTATTTAATAATTTACCCCTAAACTAAGGAATTGATAACAAAAAAGCCCTCAGTTTCAATGTACTTGGGTTTTTACAGACTCTAGACAAATCTGCATTAGTTCCAGGTCGAGGGATCTGGTCACAGAATATTTTTGTATTTGGTTAGATTCATGGGTTTCTTTTACCTTTCTGATTTTGTGCTTATATATTATGTGCTGTACTAGAGGAACAGTACCAGAAAATTAGTGATAAAGACTGAATATACTTTTTTCTACAGATTGGTGTAGTGCTGTTGGCTTGTCTTCTTTAAAATGTTACTTCTGGTCTGCCACCCTGCAGTGCTGGCTAACTCTCGAGGAGAGGAGACAGTAACTTTACTTACATAAGTATATGAGTTGGCCATAGCTATGTAATTTTAATAAATTGAAGTTGTCTTTTGTCAATTAGTAGTATTGAGGCTTTATGCTTCTTCTGTAGATGCTTGGTAGGTTTTTGAAACTTTGCAACAAGACAATACACCAGAGACAGACATTGTGATTAGGTGAAAAGTGTGCAGCAGCCTTGGAGCCTGCAGCCCTGTTTTCTAGTCTGGTATGGTCTTTCTTTTTGTCAAGGGTACATTTGCAGAAAGAAGCCATCTATGCCATGCTGGGTAAGTCTTGTACTTGATAGCATATTTTATCTTTCAGTAATATACCTCAGAGAAATGTGCTTAAATGTGTTCTGTACCTCTTTTGTTTTCATTAAATAATAAATTTAGCATTGCCTTAGAGCATTGCTGTCCTTTAGTTTAAGGAGAAATTTAGAAGAGTAGACCAAATAATGGCCTTATTCAACCAGAATCTTTTTATTTGGGTTGTGTAGATAAAGCTGAAGGTGACTTGATAAGGATCCCTGTGCTTTGAAAGGACAGATTTCTTGAATGCGCTTTTTTCATCATTGTGATCTCTCTGGCCAGATCCCTCTCTAAAACTGCTGCTGTCACATTTTTACCTTTCAGCAGGTTTCCTTTACAGAAGAGTTATGAGCCTGTCTGATGTGTCTCTGGGAAGATTATATTTAGTCACAAGGAAACTCACTGTTGCAACTATTTCCAAGAAGCATAAATGTAATCCTGAGCTACTGTACCGAGGTTATCATTGTGACAGTACCTAGTTAGGACTGTGAAGTTTGCAAATAGATTTTGAAAAATGTCTATCTTCAAGTATTGAATTGTATTTACTTTGTTCCAAAACAATTTTTCTCCCCTAATGAGTGTTGGATGAACACAGCTGCTCTGCTTGCAGCTTGCATAGAAGGATTTGGAAGTAATTTTGTGCTTGTGCTTTCTTTCCTTTTTTTTTCCCCCTGAAATGGTAAACAATGCATAAAATTTTAGAAATCAAGAAAAGCAAGGGGTAGAAGCTTGGGTTTCAATCCCATATCCTCAGGCCTAGCACAGTGCTCTCAGATAATTTCCACATTGTCCAGAAGGAAACTTTACAGAGGGAACATGAGAATTTTCTTTCTGTGCATTGGGTTCTATATGGTGAAAACTTAATACCACATGTGGATTCAGAATATCTTTTTTGCATTAGCTTTAAATGTCTTGGAAGAGATCACCTTCATGTTCGTTATGAATTAACTACTTCTAGTACTAAAACAAAAAAAATTCCAGTCCAGCAGTACATTCCTTTTCAGAGGTGATCTATGTTCTTAATTTAAAATTACAAAGTTTTATAGATTTGACTATTTCAAATTAAGATGTTAAAACCAATATCTCTTTCAGACTGGATTTCAAAGAAAAAGGTTTCTCAGTTAAAAAGCTAAGGAAAAAACCCAGCTGTGTTTCCTATAGTGATTATGTTCTGGTGGACTGAGGAGTTTATTTTCCAAAGATACTCAAAGGATTTTGAAACTATATGAAGTCCTCAAACTTCATGGTTCAGTAAGAGAGAAGACCTCAGTGACAGCTGCCAAGTCATTGCATCCTTGGAGCTGAAATCTCCAAGTCTCCAAGTTCAAATTCAAGCAAAGCCTATTTTTTGGAGGAGAGTGGCCAGTTTTGTTTCCGTAGCAAGTTCTGCTAGGCTTGCTGTGTCTGTTACTGAGTGTAAGAATATGCTAGCCAGCATTCCTCAGTGGTGTCCTACAAGTGCGAGGGCCTTTTTCCTGCCTTGTATTGGGACAAGCTTTCCATCGTTTATTTCAAATGTAGAAATTTATCAGGCCTCCGTGACTGATAAGGCACTCTTGGTTCCTGGTTGAGCATTAGACTAGTAAAGTGCTTTGTACGGTTTTTACCATGAATTCAAGGTAGCTTCAGGAAAACAATTTCTGCTATGCTAAGTAACTGTGGTCTTGGTTTATGGGATAAGCCTTCTGAACAGGACTTTGGTCTGTTCATGTCATGGCTGGGAAGCACATGAAGCACTGCTAAAGCCAACTTGTGGAGACAGTGGCGAGTTCTGCCCTGGAAGTAGCAAAACCTGAGGCAAAGGAATAGCAAAAGCATTTCACAGAGGTGGAAAGAAAGTGATTATAGGGAAAAAAACTGGCCAAGAACTGTTGAAATGCTAAGTTGTATAAATGTTTGAGTACAGTTGCTCTGCTTGCTCAAAGCCTCTCTGCTTGTGAACAGTCTAAACAACTGTATGCTTTTGTAGGAAAAAGACGATTAAAGTAAATGTGAATCAAAGTGTTTTTAAACTCACCTAGTGAGTTCTCACATTATGTTAATTCTAATAGCAAATAGTTCAGTAGAGCAGCAAGAGAAAGTATGTCTAAACAGTTTTCATACTATGAGTTAGTATGCAAAATGCAAATTGGATGAGGTAAACTACACAGTTCCTTTCCCTTCATTGCATTCTGGGTCACTGGCTTATTTGCTTCAGAAACAGCAGGAGGCCACTACAAAAACTCAGATTTGAGGAGAACGCTAGGCAAAATAAACTGGGGCAATAAGGGCAAATGTTTTCCTGCACTGAAGGGGCAATTCTCCCTCTCCTTCCTACTTCCTGTGACACCTCTGTATGTTACCCTGGTGTCAGATTTCTCAAGGCACCTTCTTCTCATCTAGGTTTGACAACAAAACCAAATTACTGAGGCCAATGTTCCTTGAAGCTGAAAGCAGTTCCTGATGACTGTGGCTGCCTTTTTGTTACGTTGTCAAGCAGTTGATTCCTCAAGGTTTTGGGGTGGTGCTTCTGCTGGTGGTAGAGGCTCTATGCGTTCCCTGCTCAGTGCTGTAGCCAAGGAAAGCCTGCTCGCAGGGCAGGGTTGGATATCAGGAAAAGGTTCTTCCCCCAGAGGGTGGCTGGGCACTGGAACAGCTCCCCAGGGCAGTGGTCACAGCCCCCAAGCCTGACAGAGCTCAAGAAGCATTTGGACAATGCTCTCAGGCACATGGTGGGACTTTTGGGAATGGTGCCATGCAGGGCCAGGAGTTGGACTCAGTGATCCTGATGGGTCCCTTCGAACTCAGCATATTCTATGATTCTGTGATTTGATTATTTTTCATCAAAGATGTTACATTGAATAATTTTCTGGTGTTTCAGTTTAAGTCTCATTGTCCTTATGTAGCCGAATGTGATCTGACTAGCTATCTAGAAATCATCTACTGGTTAAAATGCCTAGAAATTAAAGTGCCTTATTAAATCTGTTAGTGTAGCAATACTGTATGTGAAACTTCCATTAAAAAAAAAATTCAGAACATGCGTGTTCTACTGATCCGAAGTACAACAGAATGATGTTCTTTTGGAGGTTGACAGTGTTTGGCATTTTGTACCCAACATGCTTTCCACATGCAAAGTAAAGAGTTTGTAATTAAAATTAATTATTGTTTTGCTCTGAATAATAAATTTCACTGAACAAATTTTCGTTCCTGTGATATTATAAAGTGCTGCAAGTATTATATATCCTTGACCTCTTCGTTTCTTTTTGAGGTGGAGATGAACATACTTGGAATATAAATAGAAAGTGTCAAAAAAAAAAGAGAAAAAGTCTTCAGGAGTCTCAGTTCTCCCTCAAAGGAGGGTGAGTGGGCAGAGGAATCAAAATGATAGTATTTTGGGAAGGCATCTTTTCAAAATCTGTCCAAATGCTTTTAAAACTTAATCCTGCCAATGTTTGTGAATGAGAGAGCATCACAGACTTCTCCTGTGGTCTTTTTGACAGCAAAGCTTCATGTGTGTTTTAGAGAGAAGCGCTTTAACAGTGATCCTTGTTGTGGATGTATGGCTGTGTCCACTCACACCGTAGGTCTCTGGAAAGGGGAGGCAAATTAGGGGATTTTGATCTACTGTCTCTTGTTCCTCCTCTATATTCAGTTCAGTGAAGCAGCTGGCGAGATAACACAGAAGAGGATTTCTGCCATTAGGGTATGTGATCATTAGAGTCCTGGCCATTTGCATTCCTCTGCATGGAGGTGATCTGTGAAATGGCTTTCAGAAAGACAAATGTAATGTGATCCCTTCCTCAGTAAGGACCCAGGCACTTAAGACAATTGGTCAGCAAGAGTAGGTGGATCAAAATGGAGAGCCTGCTTAAATGAAATCTTGCATATTTTAGGTTTTTCCCCTGATTACAGGGTAGAGGGTTCAATACAATTTTAATAAGATTAAGATGTGCTGAACTTTGAAAGGATGTGCTTTGGAGGTTTTGGTTTTGTTGGAGGCTTTTTGTTTGTTTCTGGATGCTAGCATTGGGCAAGGATGGAGCGTAGAACAGTTTCAATTACTCAACTTTTTTCAAAGTAAACAGTTTAACTACTGTGTCTCTGTAGCCGCAATATTTTTTCCAGTGGTAGAGAAAGCATTCATTTCCAGGGCAGAAAAATGAAATACTATTATGGTCTGACCACAATCAATATACTTAAATGAACTTACTTGTGCTGTATATTACACTGAACACTGTCCAGCTGGACTGCTCTTGTGGTATCCAGAGGTCTTGGATTCATATGCCAGTAGAGAAGCTGCTTGACTTCCAGAGTAGGGTCCTCTCATATGTAGATGGGCATTTCAGACTCTTCTGGGTATTTTCACTGAGAGGATAAAACTTTGACAAGTAGCCCCAGCTTCAAGTTGATCCTACTAGTGTTGTACAAAGTACTCACGGTGGGTATTTATGGATCCCTTTCTAAAATTATCATGAACCAGAGTTAAAGTGGTGCTCTGATGAATTTAAGTTCCTGAGGTTGTTTTTAGCACACTCACTTTCCTGTCAGAGCTGAAATTTATGAACTTGTTTTGATTTCTCCTAGATAACTTCCTGAGGCTTCAGGAGCTCTAAATCTGACTGTGTACTTGTAAAACTGGACCTTTGTACAGGCTTTTTCTCCTCTTGCTATCTATGGGTGTGGAAATTGTCAACATTTTTCTTATAGGGATGTATAGCATCAAAGAAGAAACTTCAGAATGTAGTTAGGCTTACCAGCTAGCACTTGTGATTGTTCTTTCACAGACCCATGGAGTGCTTTGGACAGAAAACTGATGGGTTTGGAGATGACTCAGATGTGTGATAGTTGATTTAATTTAAAAAGGGAATGGAAAAAGCCAATCTCTTCTGTTTTTTTCCTCTCCTTTGTAATAAAACCTTATGATGTGCACTCCTAGACAATTCCCATATGCTATCCGGTTACTTCTGGTCTCTGAGGTAGGAAAGAGAAGAAACTGTGTCAAACCTGATATCTGTGGGCATGTGATAAATCTTCTCTGCCTGTTTCCAAGGGTAGAAAAGCTTTGGGAAAATGTTCCCTTTCATGTTTCTTCATGATGCATATCTCTCCCAACTGTTTCCTTCTTCTCACCTTATAAAATCAGCTTTCTTTCTCCTGTCTTGTTTTTTTTTCCCCTCCGGAATGTGGTCTGAAGATAGTTTTAGTGCTGACACACATGTTTAATGTTTGTCAGCATAATCCAACCTTTGTAATGTAAATTTTAAAAAAAGAAAACACTTGAATGATTGAAGTCGAGTTAGAGTGAATCAAAGGGTCTGTGTTCTTTAGCAAGGAAACAAGGTGGATGGCTATGAGCAGGCAGCAATCCAGGTAGTGAAACTTTCCGAGGGTATCTGCAAATCCTGTCTCTCCTTTTTCATCATCCAGGCTTCTGTGTGATTCTTTGAAGCTGCTCTTGCTGATAAGAGAGAAGTGAAAAAGAAGACCTGCTAAGGTCCTAGGTGTTAGGAACGGTCTCTACAGTGTTCTAGGAGAGGGAGAAAGAGGCAGCCGAGAGTCCTTGTGGCCTGTTGCAGCTTTCACTTTCAGCTGAATTCTGTGCTACTTATGAAGTCAGAACCAAAAAAGTTACTGCTCTGACTAGCTCTTTAAAAAAAAAGGTTTGTATGAACATACTACATAAAATCACATGCATGTACAAATATTGATGATTAGTATAGGGGAAAAGCAGCCAAGGTCTAGACATAAAGTGTGTGAACTAAGCTTTCATAGCAAGTTGTGAACACTGGCTGGTATAATGGAGTAGGATTGGATTATAAGGTCAGCCAGAATTCCTTCTAGCAATAGCTTGGAAATCTCATGTTAATGAAGCTGAATTTTAAATGACAGATAATTCTGACTAATTGCTTGTGCTATTTCTTCTGGCTTTTTATTTTTCTGTCTTTGTGCAATTTAAAGCAGTCACTCAATCTTTACCTTCTAGTTGCTCTTTTTTAATTTACTAGGTATTGTGGCTTTTGATTGTAGATGTTGACAATTCCTAGTCCAGCATTTTGGCCTTCTCTTTGCAGGGCTAGACTTTGAAGGGACTTGACTGGACAAGTTACACATTTTTCAGTATTGTTTCATATCACAGTTATTTGTGATTTTTTTATACTAGACCTAGTTGAGATGTGCTAGTAATAGCCTTGCAATACTGTTCAGAATTGTGTTGTCGTAAGCTGCTTTTCAGTTGAGTCCTATGGTAAACCTTGAATTTAGATTTTGGTCTGTGCATCAATACTGGTACAGTGATATGCTGAAGGAAGTGT
This sequence comes from Acanthornis magna, assembly GCA_036785705.1. Lineage (NCBI taxonomy): Eukaryota > Metazoa > Chordata > Aves > Passeriformes > Acanthizidae > Acanthornis > Acanthornis magna. Next base: position 14,035,211 of record JAWUZG010000025.1, read on the forward strand.
CATACTTAAAATGTTTTTATCTTAACAAGGATTTAGATTACTACATGGTTTTAGATATGTGGGACACCTGATTTGTTTCCTCTGATGAAAGAGTAAGGAGAAAACCATTATACTTGGAACTTGAATACATTTAACACACAAAATAGCTTAATTGTCTTGCAGTTGGTGGAATTTTAGTCTAGAATACATAGAAAGATGACATTTGTGTTATGTATGAAGTTCATACAAAACAATTCTTTACCTACCACGCACATGTGTTCTTCTGTAGCTTTTTCAAAATGTTTGACTACCCACATCTTCCCTCCTTGGGGCAAGGCAGGTACATGCAAGGGCGTGTGGGGATTTGCTCAACTTTTGCTGGTAAGGAGCGTGGATTTCTATCTTCCTGTCGTAGTACTAAGACACAGAGATGAACTTCTGCCAGGGGCTGTCATTCTTCCTTTTCAGAGGAGTGCGCGTTCAAGTAGTTATTTTGAGCTTACATTGCCATGCCTCATGTTGAGCATCTAACACTGATAAAACCTGAAAGCTGCTGTTAACTTCAGTGTAATTTTGCTCTTCAATTCCATCAAGACTTGAGTTTTGCCTAAAACAGTTGGTTAGCTCAGAGCTTTTGCCAATACAGCAATTGCTTTAGACAGCGTAACTATCCTCTGGGATGCCAGGGATTTTACTGTGCTTGTGGCTTTATTGTGCATTGGGAGTATAACAACTAGAATTCAGTTTTTCCATGACTTCACCAAAAAAAATGTGCATTTCCAGCATTTTGTTCAGCTGTGCTCTGTAGGGGCTGAATTGGGAAGAAAGGGGAAAGATCAGTTGAGCATTCATTGGGTTGCATCCTGCAGAAGCTGTACATGCTGTCATAAAAGTCATGGCAAGCACTGGCAAGTTTGTAAGTCTTACTATTTTGGCCCCATCTATTACACTTTCACCTCTTTAATATCAATGCATAGTGTTCAGAAAGTGGAGTTTTTTGAGGCCATCTTAATAAGGGATAACTTGAAATGCATTGCTGAAGTATTCTTCAAAGAATACTCGTAAGGAATTTGACCAGATTTTACCACAGGTCTTCTCAGTGTAACACTAATTCAGTTTTAAATTTACTTTGAGCAAAAATACTTGGTAGATGATGTCACTGAAGAACTTAGTCAGTAGTTTCCTTAAATGAATCCTAAGTTCAAGATGGAAAAGTTGTTTTAGATAATACATCCTGGAAGCCTCTAGACTAATATTGCAGCTTTTTGCAACTTTGTTAAAGTACAGGAGGAAGATGACATTTTTTTTTCTTGATGGTACATTTTCAGGATATTTCAGTTATTTCTCCTTGGAGAGGTGGCATATGGTTCTTTCCCAAAGGAGCTGGTATGGAGTTTTGCTACTGGAAAGCAGGAGACTCTCTCCCTTTTATGAACTTTGTTCAAAGTGGGGTGTTTGAACAAAACAACAGAATTCGCCCTGCACCCTGTTGTATTTTTAATGCTAGCAGAATTTCGGTCAACTAGTGTGCCTTTATTTTGCTAAAATAAACAACCCTGACTGCATGTAATTTTCTGGACTTCCTGCAGACAAGTGAAGTGACTGGGAATGCATACATCTGAGAGTCTGAATGTGAAGGACCCGTGTTTCAGCTGCAGAAGTAGTCTGTAGGGATAGATGGGGTGAAGAGTTTAAGAATGGTGGGTTTTCAGTTTGTTGGGTTTGAGTCTGTGTTTATGGGCATTTGCTTGTACAGACGGAACTTTAGAATCTGTCAAAATACATTGAAGCAGCCAGATCTGGAGTTCACTTGTTACAGTTAGAACGATTGCATTCCAAGGTTTTGGGTTTGCTGTCTCTACTTAGTAATCCAGATGATTTCCACCGTGCTTGCTTACTTTCAATTGCAAGTAGTGTCGTGTCCATTGCTACATATCCTGCTTTAGCTTGTTGCCTTTATGAAGTCATCCTAGTGTAGGAGTTGTGCTGGTTAACAATGACTTCAATGAATTCTGCTGAATCACTGTTAGGTTTTTCTTCAGAAGCTTTTGCTTATTGCAGATTGATACTTAGTTTTTGACATTAAAGGTATTACAGCCATCTTCCATGAATATAAATGATACTTGATAGAAAAGTTTTTCAGAAATGTAATTTTTGTTACATTTTGCCAGTGATATCCTTTGAAGTGTTGATACCATGGTTTTAGGGCTCCTGTGTCAAGGTGGTGAGTCTTGTTGAGAACAAGATACAGGGGATGATCAAGTGAACAAAGATTGAACTCTCTCTCACTGGGGAAGAGGGATATTTTCTGAATTATGAAACACTACAAACCTTTCCTCCCGTGAGGATTTACTCTGAAGTGGAAGGCAGGATTATGGCTATAAAACTATGTTTTTTTGTATCATATCACGTAGTGGTAATGCTTGCTTTTAAGGATGATCTTCCTTTAAAGTAGGAGGACCATGTTTCACAAAGACTAAAGGCTTGTCTGTCTTCTCCACCAGTAGTGAGTCTGGCGTGAGTAGTGAGTGTTTAGGACAAGTTTAGCATAGTTCAGTAAAATCCATCATTTGGGGTCTGCTTTTCTTTCTCAGGTGAAAAGGTAACAGCCTTCAAGTAGTAGAGCTTGATCTGCTAAATCCAAAAGGAAACGTAGCTACTTCAGAGCTTCCCTCAGCAACCATATCATAGAAAGTGCAGTAAAATGAGGACTATAATGGGTAAACTGTGTAACCGTGCTGACAGCTACATGCCCTTAAGAACAGCATAATGATGACCAAGACCCTCTTTGACAAAGCAGCATGGAATCAACCTGCGGCGTTGTGTTAAATCTTGCAGGAATCTTTAAGAGTCTAAGTAGATTTGAGTGGAAAAGTTCAATTGCTGATTTTGGAATGATTTGCCAGGCAAAACCTTGATTATATATTCTTGGTCTGTTACCTTTGCAAAAGCAGCTTGCTGGTAGAGACTGTGAGGTGAATGCTTGCTCTTAGTTAAACATAAAACCTGCTAATTCTGTGCCTTTGTTCCTAAATTATGACAGAGAAAACAAGAAAAAATACTTATAATAAGCATATATCTGTATGTAGGTTTTCTTTGTAAGCTTCAAATTAAAAAACGAGAGCAGTACAATAGTTTGAGGTTTTACTTGGTTTTTTTTTTTTTCCTTCCTTTGCCACCCTCTTTTTCTTTAAAAAAAAAAATCCAACTTGGTGCTTTATTTTTATACATCTCATTGCATTGAGGCTTGCCTGAAGTCATCACTGCTGTCCTTAGTTTGACAAGAATGAAAGGGGAAGCAGCCTTACATGACTGAGAAGCTTCAAAAACATCGCAGGCAGTAGCTTCATCTGTATGTAATGAAAGGGCTTGAGCAAAAGTAGAAATCTGCAGAATGATCTGGCAGTAGGGTTTCATCAACAGCAATTGTGGCATAGTTTCCCAAAAGGTGGGCAGAGACACTCAAGGGCTTTCAGCATTTTGATCTAATTGAAGCCTCTTTGCACTTAGATTTATGTGCCAGTGCTGAGCTTTGATTTGCAGGTGCGCAGGCAAGGCAGGGTGAGGTGTTCCTGATCTGATATGTTCACTAGTGTGGTGGGGATGGTGCTCCAGGTGTGAACTCAGGGGCTGCCACCCACCCTGCTGCCTCCCCCCAACCAGCTAGGAAATAGCCCCACTTTCCCAAGTGGATTCAGACCAAAATCTTCAAAACTGAATGGTGGTTTTTGGGTATTCTTCTTCTCCAATGCGTACAAGAATTGACATTCACAGAATATTGGCATGTGAAATATCTTGTTTCTGAAATGACTTGCTGAAAGCCGTGGGTGGGTTTGATTACATATCCTCTCCAGCAGCAGCCACTGTGTCACAGCTCTGGCCCCTACGTGCCATTCCTCTGCTCTCCATGCTGAACTACTCACCATGAGCTGTCCCTAAGGCCTCTCAGTCAAAAAGAGAAGCAAGAAATTAAAGCAGCCTGTTTTGTCTGAAAGGGCTCGGGGGCAGCTTGCGAGGAACAGCTGATGTGGTAGGGCTGATGCAATGCTGGCCTCGAGCCAGGGGCCCAACAGTGTGCAGATGAGGATGACGACCTTTGTAGCTGCCCAGCTGTAGCAGGAAAAGTACATCCCTAAATTAGGCACTCAGAGTTATTCAGTCACTTCTGAAAAGTCTCAAACTTCGATGCTATTCCTACTGAATAATAACTTAAGCCTCTCTCACCACTGGTGAATACCCGAGACAGCTCAGGGCAGGCAGTTTCTCCAGCTGGCTGGGCTGCCTGCACCATGCAGGTTGCGAGGAATTTTTAGTTTTCATTCCATCAAACCAATATTAGTAATAAAAATAAGACCTGCTGCACAGAAGTGAACGTGTTTCTTAGGTCAACACATTTCCCCACTCTTATTTTGGTAATGTCTTAAGTCCCTCTTTAGAGGCAGACTTCATTGGCTGTACTTTTCAAACGGGGGGAATACTAAGTACTTGCAACTTAATCAGCCGTATAGCTGAAGAGAGGGGGTTTTTGCTCCCCAAGTACTTTTATGTCCCATAATGAGCTGGTATTTTATAACTTCTGATGGTAATGTATTCCATATGTCTTCCTTTGCTGGGATAAAGAGCTTTACTCCAGAATCCAAAGCAAGTGGCTGTGGGTATTTATTTAATAAGGTTTGAAGTCTCTGCACCGGGTGGGATGTCAGTGTGTTGTATATCCGGAGCTTCCTCAGGCTGCTCGTGGTGAGATCTTAGTTCTTTAGCATGGCAGAAAGATCAGTCCTAACCTATCCTGCTTCCTATGAAGCGGGGTAGGTTCTGTGGTTCCAATGGCAGTCCTGCTGTTTCAGTCAAATTCCTTGCTTTTCTTCGTCCTTGTTTTGAATACCACTAGTTTCCCTTCAGGACTTGGGACTTGAGAGGAATTTGACCATGAATATCATGATAGCCGAATGAGTGGTCTGCTCATAATTCCTTGAGGCATCTCTTCTAATGCCTTGTGCAGAACAAAAGTCCTGTTGTGGGGGTGCTTAGGAGTTGCTGTAGTCTTGGAGACCTGACAGGAATGAAAAATAATCTTTTTATGGTTTCTTGCTAAAACACTCAAACTGCTTTGGTTGGGCTTAGCGTTTGAAAAACATTTTCTGGTATGTGACTCTTCTGGATGTTCTGGCGTATTTGCCTTCGCTCTGATCAGTGCAACAATAATTGCATTTAAAGTTTTTGGCAGGATTCAAATTTATGTTTTAAGTCACAAAGGATCATCATTACCATTTTATCTGCACAACTGTTGGCTTTGGTATATTATCACAGGCCCCTATGAAAACTCATTTGCTCCCTTCAGGGTTAGTTAAAACTGAAGAAAAATCTGTGTGTGAATCTCATGCAGCCTTCTAAATTTTGAATGGGAGGTCTGTGAGGCAGATTGAGGAACATAATTTCAGAACTGCTGATGCTTTTACTGAAAACAGTGCTTCCACTGGCACTGGCAGGGTGCCTCAAAACCAACAGATTTTTGGTAGTGATGCAGTAGTTATGCCATAATTTGTGGTGTTTGAGTCATAGCCTAAAGGCATTCTGGTGTAGTCCAAACTGCTCCCCATCTCTTCTGTATGCTTTGAAGAGAAAAGGTCTTTTGCCTTCTGATTTGATTATTTTCCAGGTCATAGGAAAGGCAGGTGCAGTTCTGAGCCTTTCTCTTGTCCTCCGCTCCTCAGCCTGTCAGGTATGAGCCCTCTTGCAGGAGACTCTGCCACCTGCTGCTTTCTCCCTGAAGTGAGGAACAGCTAGCCTTAGATAGCTTCACACTCTTTCCAAAACCCATCCCACTTCTGCTGTGGCAGAGCTCACTGTCCTTTAAACTTCTTCTGCTTTTATGCTCCCTTGGCAGCTAATACCTGGGCTCTTTAAAGCTGCAGTCTGTCCAAGCTTGTTTTTCAGTAGGCAAGGCTGCTGCTTTTCAAACATCTTTTGCTCACAGTTACCTGCAAAAAAATACTTGTGCAGATTTAGGGATCTAGAAATTTAGTTCCACAGCTAGTTGGTATGTCCTTGAATAACCTCTGCTTAAAATCAAAATAAGACAGTGGCTTTTGACTATTTTTTTCGCCACTTGTATGGTAATAGAACACTGTGACACTATCCAACATCAATGATTACAACCCTTTAGCAGGAAGAAAACTAAATATGTGAGCAGATTGCATCTCAGGCAACAACATGTGATCCAGTATTAAACATGGGATTTTCAAGTTACAGAATCATGGAAGAGCCCAGGTTGGAAGGGACCTTGAAAGATCATCTGGTCCAACCAGATGGTTGGTTATGTAGTGAAGTAGACAAGAATAGGAAGAGAGAAACCATTTCCTTTAATGAAATAAGCCCAGTGTTTATTTCTGTATGTTCTCATCATGAACCTTCTGGCTTTCACTTAGCAAAGGATAGTACTTGCTGGGAAAAAGCACCTTAAATCCTTTGAAGTGTTCCTTTGAGTTTAAAGGGGTTGTTTATTTATTTTTTTTTTAAATCTGTAGGAGTAACTGAAGGTTCTTATTCCTGTAATTTTCCAGTCAAATATGAGGTTTGAGAGAAAACACAATTCATATCTAGCATGAAAACTTTCAGTGGTAGCTCTCTTCCAGCTCTTCTAGTAAACCTTTACTAATGATACTAAGTGTTACTGTATCTTGTGGCTTATAACCTCTGTGAATTTACATGAAATTTTAAGAACTACCTTTTGGAGACTTTTGAATAATTTTACAGGTCCAGTTGTACCTAGCTTTATGTATCTAGACCGAGAGAATCTGGTTGTAGAAAGCAGATTTCTCAGGCATCTGAATTTATTTTCCCCTGTAACTTTTTCCAAGACTAATTATTCAGTACCCTTTGTGACTACTCAGTGTGGTAGTCTTTTTGCCGCTGGACTAGGCAGGATAATGCTACTACTTGATTGTTCCAGAATGCTGTTGTGTTTCCTACCAAGCCTCTTGGCTGCAGCACTGTAGCCAGAGCTCATATTCTTTGCTATTCACCATATTCCTGAAAAATTTTGGAGGTTTGGTGTTTTCCAGGACACAGGTCTGGCCATATTAAGTGCAAATTATGCCCTTTGTTCTTGAATGGGTAAAGTTGCATTTGGTAATGTTGAAATGCTAAATGAGCTTGTCTTCCCAAGAGTTTGAGGTTATGCCTTGCAATCTTAAACGGTTTCTGTCAGCTGTGGGTTCTGCTTTTCCTGTGAAGTTAGAGCACACAGTCAGAAAACAGACCTGGGAAGCTGACAATAAAACATAATTTTTGAGGTGAGACTGCATACATCCCTGACAGCTATTCCTTACGCAGCTGTGCTATTAGTATTTACCAGGCACTTTTTACTCCATTACAGAGATTTGGTTGTTTGTGTGTATGCTTAATTTTCTTAATCTGTGCACTGTGTCATGAAATCTATTGTTTTGCACAAGCTAGGTAAATCATCAGTTACTTTAAGAACCAAATGCTTTTTATTCCCAATGTAATGTACTATTCAGCTTTTGTGTTTAAGGCTGAGTTGCTCTAATTTACTCACTTGTATTCTCTATCAGTTGTCTTGTAGCTTTGCATGGAATGGGTGTCCCATTTCTCTCTCTTCTGTTGGGCAAAGAGTTTATCCACAGCTTCTGTGGTTGGATATGAATTTGCTTGGCAGTGAAACTGCTGCTTTCTTGGAGCACCTATTTTTGAATTTGATGCCAATACCTTGTGGGCATTAAAGTTTCAGTGTTTCAGCTTCAACCAACAGTGATGTTCCTGCAGATCCAAACTGGCAGACATTGGTAGCCTAAATGCTAGTGTTTATTAGAGCAGAGCAAGGCTTGAGGGTAACTATGCCAAGTGTTGGCTCATTAAATTGGCAGGAAGATTTAAAAAGCCTGCTTTTAAAGATAAGGACAAGAATTGGCGCGGGCTGGCAGGGCTGAGAGAATGGCAGTGGGTAGGGCATGTGGTAGGTGTCTTCTATCTTTCCGTACATTATTTGAAGGCAAGAGTAGACTCATTGAGACAAATGAGCTGTCATGCAAGCAGGAATAATAGCAAGTTGAAGTAATAGTGTGCAGCACTTGTCACTGCTGGAGTTCAGTTGGCAGTGCTCTGAAATATTGGGGTTAGAAGACAGAAACAATTCTCTGCTTTTCTGGAGTCCTAATTAGTAATTAATTTCTTGTATTTAAGAATTTTGGTAAACATTAGTGCAGGGAAAATTAGTGATTTGTCTTTTATCGTGATACGGAAGCTACTTGGAATTAACATACCCTTTGGTTTGTTTATCTAGGGACCTCCCTCCCAAAGTTCACCAACACTGGTGTTCTTACATAAATTTGAACTGGTTTAACCTGAACATGATTAGCTCCTGTCACTGTTTGCAAAAGACTTAGATATATTTGGATGACTCAGATCTGGGCTGGACTGTTTAGGGTTTGATAGGGTAACTTGGTGTAGATAAATACTTCAGATTAGAATCAGTAAATTCTGCCTCCTGTTTACATCCTGAACGAGCAGAGATGAGTGATGCCTGTCTTGGTGTTGCCATTGCTCATGATGATTTCTGTAGAGTAGAATCTTATTAATACATTATATTAGTAGAATCTGAGACTTTTAAAGTCATTTAACAGATTTGGTCTGATTGGTAGTTATGCTAATAATCCGAATTATTATAAATAGTGAATTCATTGTAATACAGACAAAAGAATTTTGCTCTTTCTGAATCTCTACTCAGATTGAAGCAGAGTCTTTGGGGGCCTTCATTGAGGTTGTGTCTGTGAACATAATGGCTGAGTGTGCTACGTCTGCTGTGGGGCTTGGACTGAGCCGTGCGAGCTGGGGAAAGTAGGAACTGTATTGTTTGGGAAGCTTTTGAAGCTGTTCAAACTGTGACCTGAAGGATAGCCAGAAGAGACATGGAAGTGCAAAGATACGGGTCAGCATGCAGTACATCACCGCTTCTGCAGTTACCAAACAGGCCATGTGAACTCAACAGTAACCAATTATTTATCATTGTAGACGAACATTTGATTTCCAGGTTCCATAGAGAAGGCTGGTATCGTTAATTGGTGCTTCTATGACTACTGCAGATTATTTAATGTGATCTGCTCCTCATGATACCAGCCTGTCATATCCCTCTACCTATAGAAGACGACTGTACTGAAGCTAATACTGAATTTCCTGCTTGCGTTGTTTTGAAGCTGTGTTTCATTTGTCATGCTGCAGTTTGTAGCTTGAAAATTTGCTGATAAAGTCTCAGGATGACTTGAGTGAAAGAGGCAAAGATTTTCTGTGATTAAGTGGATGCTTTTGTTTCTATTTCAGGAAAGCCCCACAGCATTGGCAGCTCCGAACGGATTCAGCTCTCAGGAATGTACAATGTTCGAAAAGGGAAAATACATTTGCCAGTCAACAGATGGACAAGACGCCAAGCTATCCTTTGTGGAACATGCCTAATTGTCTCATCAGTAAAAGAAAGCCAGACTGGAAAGATGCATGTCCTCCCTTTAATTGGTGGAAAAGTAAGATATTTGACTTTATTTATTGCTTGGTTAGCCCCTGTCTCGTTATGCAGAGAAGATTGCATTCAATTAGGATGATTCTGACCCTCCAAAAGCTTCTTTCTGTAAATGGGATTTTCAAAGAATATAAATGACTTTTGATTATAGTTGGTCGTATTTAACAATTCAGAATGTTTGAATTAAAACTACGAAGAAAAGCGATGGATGCACAATTAGTGTCTTTTTCTTATGTGCACTGTTAAGTGGTTTATAGATGCAATAGCACACAAAGGATACATGTAGATCTATTGTGTATGATCTGTGCCGTGCCTCCTCATCCAGGTTTTATCTGTGCTGGGTTACTCTTTAAGTTCTGAAAATTAACAAATAAGGGCATGGGCTCATTTTGAACATTGGGGGAGTTTTGAGTGTTCAGCATTGTATGAGTAGTGGTCAGTTGTAAGCTAACAGCAACAAACAAACATTTTTCCTTGTGAAAAGCCAAAACTGAACTTTTTTTCTGATAGATGACGTCTGAAACCCAGGAGTTCCAGACTGAATGCAAGGAAATTTATTTTTTTGTACTGTGATGGTGACTGAGCACTGGCACAGGTTACCCAGAGGGGTGATGGAGCCTCCATCACCCCTGGAGATATTTAAAAACCATCTGGACATGATCCTGGGTGTAACTGGCTTTAGGTGGTCCTGCTTAAGCAGGCGGTTGAGCCAGATGACCTCTAGAGGTCCCTTCCCACCTTAATCCTGCTGTGACACTAGTGAAGACAGTAAGATTACAGTATTACTGTTTCAACATAAATAGTGTTTCAGAACACTCTTATTGGCTTGTTTAGCCAAGATAATGGGAAGAGAATCATCAGCCTGAGGATGAATTTACACCTTAAATAATCCTCCTTTACCTTATATACTGGTAAGTTGAATTCTAAGCAGTTATTTGGAGAGAAACAGGCTTCATAATATTATATATGCAGACTAGAGTTGATTCATTAATATTCTATACTAGCAGTGTGAAAAGTAATGCTGCCTTCTAGGAGCTGTTTTTCCTTCCTCTTTTATGATTCTTCACATGATTCTCCAACTCTTCCCTGGAGATACTGAAGAAGAGACATTGTCCTCTTTTAGCAACAGTGTGTGAACTCTTGACAAGGAATTGTATTCTGTGAATTCGCTGTAGGTTGCTGGAAAGGACAGGATTCAGGTTCCCATCAGCCTTCTCTTTGAGATGAATATTCTTTTCATCTCAATATATTTCTTTTAATTTAAAAAGGGAAAAGATTGTGTACCTTTTTTAACTGCTTAACATGGAATTTCTGAGTAGCTTTTGCACAGAAATGCCTTATGTGATGTAAAACATGCAGACTGTGTTAAGCAGAAAGTTGACAACAAATTTTAAAAGAAAAGGATAACTAAGCTCAGAAAAATGTACTGAGGTCTTCTGCTGACAAAGCTTGGGAGGAGGGTGCTTGGCACAGAACTAAGTGTTTTTTAAATTATTGCTGAAAAAATATTCTTCCTCAACCCCATAAATACTCTGCACTTCCTGGTTTGCAAAGGCTTTCCAGAATGCTGTACTGAGACGTTGAGACCATAAGTTGTGTGGGACTTCTCGTGTATGGTAGCAGAATGATGTATTCTGGGTGTTTTTTAGCAAGTTGAGAAATGCCAAAGAATTTAATTGGGCTGTAAGAGAAGCATTTTCTTAAGCCTGTTTTTAATAACCCAGGAGTATAAATTGTATTTTTTTAGGTTGCATAAAAACAGCCTTAAATGCGTTTCACTGGCAAACCTTTTATGGTGTTCAGTTTCTATTAAAATGTTAATGTTCTTGGTGGTTTTCTCTGTTAGTTCTGTCCTCCTTCTGTTCTCATTCCTGCTTGTGTAGGTTTCATGAATATTTGACAGACAAGATCCATCTTGGGTGTTTGACATGGCTAGTCCAGCTCTGCTTGATGATCTCCTCTTGGGCACACTTTAACTTTGCCTTGGGGAGTTCTGCAAAGAGGGTTTTGATTCTTGTTGACTCACAGTTTTGTGTCTCTGCTGTAGGTGGAAGAAGTGAAAAAGCACCAGCACTGTTTAGCATTTAGCTCCTCTGGACCTCAAAGCCAGACCTACTACATTTGTTTTGATAACTTCACTGAATATCTGCGATGGCTGCGACAAGCATCAAAGGTGAGAATGGTGCTGCCTCTGGTGGGAATGGGATACTTGGAGAGCTTCCCCCACTTCAGTCTTCTCCAGGCAGTGATGCTGTCCCTCTTCTGAGTTGATTGTCAAGAACTGCTGTTGCTGCTGTTAGTGCTGCACAGAAATTTGAGAGTTCTTGGTTACTGGCAATAGGGAGGTGAATTTTTCTGCATTTACACTGCGACTTCTTGCTGTGGTTGTGTAAGCAAAGTGCTGTGCTGAACTTTCTCCATTTCCTTATCTTGATCCAGCTGGATGGATCTAGTGAGTTCATTACAACAAAAAGGATGACAAATACAACTGTCAACATTTCAGTTTAAAAGCTTTATTTCAGTGTTATTAAAACCTAAAATAATTTCAGGGTTTTAAAAATTCATTCCTTACACAGAGCCTAAATATTAAATTGCTAGAATAAAGGATTTTTTTTCCTGCTTTGAAATGTTGCTGAATCTCTCTTTAATTTTATAACTATTTGATTTTTGGATTTTTTGTAATAAGCAAATAATTTTCTGTCAGTGAACAAACGTTACTAACTGAAACCTTTGTAAAGCATATTTTATTCTGGGCTTAAACCACAACTAATTACAGAAATTTAGCGCCTGCATTATTCTGTTTGATGCTTCAGTTCCACTTTGTGTTGTTGAAACGTGTTTTTGCAATTGTCTGTTTTATCTCTTAATCCCTGCCACTTTTTTGATACAGCCTTACATATCTTGAACCATTATATTTTCCGTATTTTTTTACCACACAGGTTCTTTTGCTGTGCTGTCAGCATGCTCTGTTTGCTTTTGTTTTTGGGCCTAAACTGTTCATTAGTTTTCTATTTGATAGGACTCTTCATACTCTTTACTATGTTAAAATAACTTAGTTTTATGTAGCAATATTCATGTTGCACTAGATCTGTTTTGTCTTTAGATTGCAATAATATATTATCCAGCCTATTGCCAGTGATACAACCTAGGTTGTGGGCTTTTTAAAGAGGTTCGATTATATGTCAAACTTTCTTCAAACAGTAACTAATGCACCTCCCAGCACATGCATCATTTAAAATGTATTTTAAGGTTTTTTCTAGTAAGTTTTAAAATTCTTTTTAAATAAGCTGTTCTGGCATATCTTCTTAGCTCTGTTAAGCCTCAAGGTAAAAATCCCCGAGGGATGTTTTGTGAGATGGTGAGGCACGGTCTGTCAGGTTTTTGAGTTCTTGCCGCTTTGGGGCTGTCTCTGGGACAGTAGTGTCCTTTCATGTCCAGAGGGTTTGACATCAGATAAACGAAAGGCAAATCTAATGAGTGAGGAAAACAGTGGAAAACAATGAACTTCAGAGCTAGAGATAAATGGCCAGAAAGCCCCTCTGAATTACTGGCAGCATAAGCTTGTTCTGTGCCATGCTGTGCTTCTCTCTTTCTCTCTAGTTCACCCAAATGACTAACAGCATCGGGATGATAGCCAGCATGAGAACATATCCCCATGCACTCACGATAACCTCCCATTTTTATGCAAGTGTAGAAAGAAAATACACAGTTTCAAGTGTCTTTTCAGAAGTGAAGAAACTTGCTAAGCTATTCTTTTAGTTGGTGAAACATGCTTCAAGGAAAAATGAGGGATTTTCCCCTACTCCCCAGCCCCCAAACATGAAAATTGGCATTCTGCATTCATGGATTTTCAAACACTACTTTACCACTTCGAGTTGTTTGATGTTTGGGGTTCCTGTCCTTAGACTGAAAAACAGACAAGCATGATTGTCTGCAAGGCAGTCGTGTGGGAAGTGCTGCACAGAAACAATTTCTGAAGAACAGGAAAAGGGAAACTAGTAATGCTGCAAAAGTAACTCAAATTTCCTCCAGCTGATGCTGTTTGTGTCAAAGTGCTTAATTGTAAGCTGCAACACACCTGATTTACATGTATAAAGAAATGAGGAAAGTTGAATCTTCAGCTCTCTAGTTCAGGCAAGCTAACATTCTCATGGCAGGAGAGAACCCCAGCATTTATATGAGGTATTCTGCCTCAGGTGTTTGGAAACTAATCAAGTTCAAAGCTGCTGAAATATTCTTGCTAACCAAGAAAATACTGTGTAAAGCACTGTATTTCTAAAGGCAAGCAAATTTAGGAAGGGAGATCTTGTGGCTCTGAAACTTAGCTTCTAGTTGCTTGCTATGGGCTAAGTCACATGGTGCTTACAAATTCTTCCCTAATACTGCTGTTGTATATAGTACTTACACTTTTGTGAGTTGTTATGAATAATATTTAAGACTGTATTTTAAATAGAGATGTTGTTTAGTGGCATTTGTTTCGAAAGTGACATTTGCATTAACTTATATTCAGTAGTAGTTCTTCAGCAGTCCTTTATGCTCCTGATGTGTGCTGCTGAAAACTGAGGCTTCTGATTCTTACTTACTGTACTGAAAGCTTTAATTATAAATTCTAATGCAAAAGGAAATCCCTGGTAAAATATTTCATTAAAATTGCTCAGTTCAGTTTTTAACTATGAAAAAAATTTTCATGTCTGTCTTCTGTATACTTCAGAAGAGCTAGAAGATGATGTTATTTTAACTTTTAAATAACAAGCTCAATCTTGAAAGGAGACTTGCAAAGAATGCTTGCTCTGCAGTCTCTCTCCCCACAGAATATTGGCAGTGTTGACTTCTTAGTGGTGTTTCAGAAAGAGACAAATCCTAATGCATCACTCCTGCAATAAATATATGTGTGCTAGGAAAGATTTGAATTCATGTTTGCGGAGGCTTGGATTTAATTTAATTAAAAATAAGCATCGCTCCTGTATAATCAGATTCATTCTAACAGCAGAATCTATCACAGCCAAGACAGCTCTCGTGCTCTGCCTCAGTAAGTTTTTGGAAGGTGAATAGGTTTTAGGATTGGTTTTCCTGTATGTATGTGTCCTGAGGTGAACAGAACTTCTGTTTTCAGGACAGACTGGAATTATTGCACAAATACTGACCTAAATATCGAACTTGGTGACATACTTATTCCAAATAGGTCACTTTTAGATATGCTGATTTAGCCTCAAACAGAATATTTTTAAAAGCTGGAGATGTGTCTTGTTCGTTAATATTGATAGTTCTGTACCACAGTGCATTTCTTTCCTTTTACTTTCCAAAAACTGGAGGCCTAATTAAGGAAGCTTAAAAGGAAAACAACAGCAACAGATTTGGTCCTTTGTGATCTAATGCATTCGTTCTCTTGCCAAATGTTGAAAAATAAGCTTATGCAACTGGGAGGGGGAGCAGAGGGGAAAGAAAGGAACATCTTCACAGCTTTAAAGAATTTTGTCTGCATAAAGTTGTCGTGATGGTTCTGGAACCAGCACAATTACTTGCACAGCAAATCTGCTGCTGTTTGCTATTTGAATGTCAAATGCAGAAGGACAGGGCAAAAAATGTGTATGTAACAGTGAGGAGGACGTGATGAGGGCATTCCTCATTTGCCACTTCCAAAAGCTAAAAAGCTACACACTTAATGTAGAAGAGACAGAGGTGTTATGTGTAAGGTGTTACAGAGTGGTGGGACTTGCTGTTGGGAGGCTTTTGTTTGGAATGTGGCCTGCTATTTGATGCTCCTAACAGCTAAACCTAACCATCTTTCAATATGTGAAATTTCTGTTGTGAGTGTTGCCTATGACACAACTCATGACATGGATGGTTTGGCTGGAGTATAAAAGGATTAGCAGTCCTCTGTGTTCCAAGGCATGCAGTTAAAATGGGACGTTGATGTCGGCCTCAGAAATTCAGTATTGCAGAGCTTGTGCCAGGATGCATTACAGAATTTTATCTTCTTGGAAATAGTGTGCCCCACTGGGCATGCTGGGATGGGTTATCTGACCCTACAGAGCTCCTCCCCCCTCGGCTGCAGGAGAGCGGGAAGTGTCAACAGCTTCATGCGACAATTATTTCCTGCTTTAGTGCTTGGTTCAGCAGGGCAGGTGGAGGAGGAGAGGCGATGAGAGACGAGGGCTCTAAATAGTGCATGTTCTTGTAGGGAGGGAGAGGTACAGGCACACAGCCCTATGTGTCTGCTCACCATCCACCAGAGCTGGACAGCTGTGGCTGGGAATAAGTTGTTGTGTGGGGCGTACGTGCCTACACACAGAAGAGCCCTCCTGTTGAAAATACAAGGAATGTCTTAAAATAGGCTTTGAAACCTGTGAAATTTAAGAATTTTCTCTTGCGTGCTTTTGTGTTTTCCTTTCCCTGTTTCGGTCACCTTTGTGTTAAAGTCTGTAGTGGAAGTGTGGTTCCAAACAACCATAGCCTGCTGTGAAAAAGGAGAGACTAAATTAGGATGTCAGTGTACATTATGTTTAAAATGTGGTAAAAATAGCAAGAATAGCAAATTCAACTGAGAAGGGCGTGCTGCCATACTGGCCTTATTCCTTTCATGTCAGTGCAGAATGCTCTTTTCATACATTTATTTGCACTGTGAAACTAACAGAAAATAAGAACAGATTAGGATTTAGCTTATATAAGTAAGTAATGCAGGAGCCTCTACAGCTATAGTCTTCATCTTTTTCATCTTTCCTCAACTTGTGTAGAGATCTACCTGAAGCAGCAGTACAAAATTATTGGTTTTGCTTTTTTTTTTCCCTAAAGTTATCTAGTTCTGACCATCTACCTCAGTCTTCTAATCATTTTTTCAGTACAAGTTTGACAATTGTGCACAGAGACTGTTGTAAAGGGGAGTATGAACCCTGTAAAGAATACAAAGCTGATCTATAACTGTGGTAATATGATTTTTATTTTGGATGAGGAGAAATGTTTTGAGTTCTGACCACATGCTTGGTGCTACAGACCATGCTTATATAAATAAATTCTACAGAATTTAAAAATCGATTCCTGACCTTGACTGCAGTTCTGCAAATATGTTTCCAGAATAGGAGACCAAGATGTTTAGCTTTAATGTGTTTTACAGGAACGGTGCTGAGGAAATGCAATGAGCAGCAATTGAGCATTACTGCAGAAGATGTACCTGCTTTTCAGCTGTGCTTCATCCGCCTTTGAGATAGGGAAAGATAATCAACTGTGGGACTGTTATTTCCTTCAGCACATAAGATTCTGCTCATTAATTAAAGTGATGGGTAATAAGGCATATCCACTTGTGCATATAGCTTCGTCTTTATTTCAGAAACTGTCAGATGTTAATGTTTGGCTTTCTCATGTCAGCCGTTGTCAACCAGGAAAAGTTGTGCGAGAAGCTTCTGCACCAGCTTCTTTGTGGAGCACAGACTTTGCAGAGCTTTTTAATACAAAAATACAGCCTCCAGTCTGTAAAGAAAGCTTGAAGCCACTAGTTTCATGGTTAAATTAGCCCTACATTGTATTTGCCTTGGCTTGCCCTCTAGGTGATTGACCTATTTCATATGTATTTCTGGATACTATAATGAGCTGTCTTCACAGAGTTCATCATTGAAGTGATTTTTATTACCAAGGCTCAGTTGTTTCTGGAGGCATTAAGGACGGGCTTTTCTAATACTTACTGGTCAAAGCAGGCTCAGAATATATTTTTCCAGAGCTTTGATCACAGAGCAGCACCCATGGTGAGTGTAGGGAAAAATCATATGCAAGGATAAAGTAGTTGGTTTATTTTTTGGGGATGTTACGTATTGCAGTGCTGCCAATTCATACTTGTATGTCACTGGATGCACTGTCTCCTCTCCATTTCTGTTTAGCCCCCCTAAGCAATGGTTAACCTTCTTCTGGAAGAATACTGTGGAGAGCTCTGCTTTCCATGCAATTTGAATTTCTAGATTTGTATTTTTGCTTTTACCTTTGGCAGTTGGTTATCACTTCTGGTCATCCTATAGAGAATGGTTGTGTGCAACAAACAGACTATTTGTGTTCCAGTTGAGTTTCTGATGTTTCCTTTTAGCTTTATAGTTTTAGTCCGTGTGTTTGAATATACCATTGTGATTCTGGGCTGCCTGTTTTTGTGTGAGTTGGGGACATCTTGGAGGTCAGGAACGTGTTGGTCACTGCGAAGGTGACCATGAAGTAGTTCATTTGTTTCTTATGCCAGTTGTGCTTGGAGGCTGCAAAATTAGTCTTTATTCTAATATGGCCTAAAAATGAGTTTAGTATACTGTCAACATCAGCGGGCATCTTTTGACAAGAGCACAATAGCCTTTAGCCAATACTTGCTTTCTTTGGGAATAACTGTTTGGGTTTCTTCACACTTGTGAGACTAAGCAGCACCATTAGCCTATTGGAAAAGTTGATTCAACATCTAATGAAGAAAAGAGAACCCAGAAAGGTTTTCTCATTTTTCAGTGGTTCTTTTTTTGAGCTGATCCTTACTTAGAGAAAACATGATTACTCTAAGTTTAGTACAAGGAAACAATTTTTCCCCTAATACCATAAAATGACAATATTGAGATAATGCTTTCTCTAAAAATAGATCCCTAAAAATAAACGCACAGCTTCCTCTTGGTGGTGATTACCAGTACTCAAACATAAACAAACCTCTGGTTTCCATGCGGAACTTGACTTCCTTTTCTCTGTGTGCATGAAATCTTCAGTATTTGGGACCTTTGCTCTGAAGTCATACCTAGTCATTCTTGCTGTTGGTGGCTTCTTATCGTCTCAAGTGTGAAAGCAGAAGATTAGGCAAAACAAACTTGAAGCCAGTTTTGTTTCTCTTTTGATGATAACACTTGAAAGTGTTCTTCCTCTTTCCCTGAAAAGCCTATTCTTTTGTGCCTTTTGTTATTAGCAGTTACTTGACATTTTGGAAATGAACTTCTGGGTGTGTTTCATGTAGTCTCTCTTAATGGTTCAGGAGGGAAGCTTGGTATTTTGTCTCAGCTGATTAGTTTTGGATGTCAAAATAGTTTAGCTGATTTTAAAGTGTAATGGTGACTTCAAGCTCTTCATTTCTGTTTTAGAGAAATTACAGCTTCACCTTTTTTTTTTTTTTTTTCTTTGCTGGAATTTAGAGAGTCTGTGGTTCTTGTTTTGGGCTTGCTGCCTTCAATTAATAGTTATTGAAGTATTTCAGCCAAGAGTGAGAACAGAAAGCTAGGTATCACCCACACATATGGAATAGCATTCAAGTCTTTTGAAGCCTCTAAATCAGATTCTGGTATTATTGAAGCTGAATTTGTGCAGCTCTTGCATAAATACAGGAAAGCATCACCTAGCAGCTCAGTGAGGTGTTGTGTATGTTACATTTTAAGGTGTGTTCAATCCAGAAGGCTCCCAAAGTGTTTTCAGTAATCTCTGGGAATGGAGGAATAGAAGCAATTGGGGGAGTGAATGTGATTTTGCTCTTAATGAAGCTTAGGGGAACCAAGTGTCTGCAGTGAGCACATCCCATGAGACAGGAGGGGATTGCAGGGACTGACATATTGCACAGTACTTTGGTATTTGTAAGGTGATAATGGAGTTGGTCTTGAAATGGAGTGGTTGTAACACTGAAAACCTTTCCAAAGTCTAGCACCAAGGAAAAAAGGAGAGAAATTATTAGCAAAGCCTAATTTTAGACACGTTTGCTCTCTTTAGACCTCTTCTGTAGTCAGTGGAGAAGGATGAAAGTTGCCGAGGAGAAGAGTGGAATGAGTGCTGGAGACCAGTTTTAGGCCGCAGGCCAGTAGAGCTATATTCATGATTATTTGTGTTCTAAAACACTTGGGTCAGAAGGCCTTTCTGAGTTACAGTGGAATAATGGCAAGAAAAGAGTTTATCTCATTGTAGAATTTACTCCAGATGATACAGCTGTGTTGGAGAACCTAGATGGGAAACTGAGGACCTAACATAATCTCTTATTTAACACAAACAAGCCAAACCCTACCACCTTCTCCATGTGGGACGGAGGATACTCAGACAAGCGAACATCTAGTGGAAGTCTTACTGTTAAGAGTCTGAAATCTATAGTAAATCATAGAGTTGGAAGAGTTGAGCTGGAAGAGATCTTCAAGATTGTCTTGTTCCAAAACCTCCACCATGGGCAGGGACACCTTCCAGTAGACCAGGTTGTTCAAAGCCCCATCTAACCTGACTTTGAACACTTCCAGGGACAGGGCATCTCTGAATAGCCTTGGATTATCTTTGTGGCCTTCCTCTGGACATGCTCTAAAAAGTTCATGTCTTTATTGTGTTAGAGACCTTAGACCAGGATGCAGCACTCCACCTGGGGTCTCACAAGGGCAGAGTAGAAGGGGAGAATCATCTCTCTTGCTCTCCTGGCTGCCTCTCTTTTCATGCAGCCCAGGCTGTCGTTGGCCTTCTTGGCTGGGAGTGCACATTGTTGGCTCATGCCTGGCTTTTCATCCACCAGAACCCCCAAGTCCCCCTCCCCAGGGCTGCTCTCAGTGTTGACTTCTACCAGTCTGTACTTATGTCTGGGGTTGTCCCCTGATGCAGGTGCAGCTCTTTGGACTTGGACTTCTTAAACTTCATGAGTCTCTTGTGGACCCACTTTTCAAGTTTGTCCAGGTCCCTCTGGATGGAATCTCTTCCTTTCTGTTGTGTCCTCTGTAAGCTTGCTGAGGATGCACTTGATCTCACTATGTCATTCATAAAGATATTAAAGAGCACCAGGTGCAAGATCCGTAATCCTGAGGAACACTACCCCCCACCAGCCTCCACCGGATACAGAGCCATTGACCACAACTTTGGCTGCATCCATACAGCTAATTCCTTATCCACTGAATAGTCCACCCTTCAAATCCATGTCTTTATGGTTTGGAGATAAGGATGCTGTGTGGGACTGTGTTGAAGGCCTTAGAGAAGTCCACGTGGATGACATTGGTTGATCTTCCTATGCTGACCTCTGCAGTCACTCCATCATAAAAGGGCAACCAGATGGGCCAGGCGTGATTTGCAGTCAGTGTCTTGTATGTGCCTTAGTATTGCTTCCATGAGAACTGCTGCATGCATGATTTTCCCATGCTGAAATGAAAAAATGCTGAAAGAAAGTCCTTGCTGGAGGGCTGCTCATTGCAAAGTCTGCTTGCTTGGCAGTACAGCAGCTTGTCTTTGTGAAAAAATAAATCTAACAGGAAGAGTAAGGAGAAAAAGGGGTATTTCTTAATTTTTATGAGACTGTCACCTCTTCGACAGTATTTACAAATGAATTATTTTCAGTCAAGCTGTTTTAAGGATGTTAATATTCCTTACTCCACCAAATGGAGATTCACATGTCTAAATTATAAGTAGCTTAATACTGCAGTTAATTACTGTCACTTAACTCCAAGTTGCATCTTAAGCCTTGTCCTTGCGGGGGTCTTAGTGTGAATGTCCCAGTGTGGCTACCAGCAAGGTACAGTGTTGACATCATTCCCTGGATAATATTGACACCAGTGCATGATCTCTGAGAGAAGAGTACTTTTCCTCCAGGAGGAACAAACATACTCATATTCTGGTATTGACTTCAGATATTACCCAGCATTTCCAAATGACGTGATGGATGTCACCTTTTTTGTCAAATTCTTGCTGTCAAGATCTTTATGTTAAACTTGCAACACTGACTTTCACATCTATGAAATTTTTTCTCTTATCACAGAAGGTAAAGGAGCCCAACTTGAGGTTAATCCCCTCCACATTTCCCCTTCCGCACACGTATTTGCTAATGCTGTTTTCAATTGTTGGAGGTTTGCACAAGGGCCAAAAGTAGAAGTGAGCTGTTTGTTTATAAAACTTTGTTCAGAGATAAGGAGAGCAGAGAAAGAACAAGTTTAAATAATTTTTGTGCCCCTGAGTCTTGCTGGCATGAGGTGTTTGTGCCAGAGGCTTTTGGCTCTATCACCAGTGGAGGAGAGATGGGGTGAGAGTGCCCTGTGAGTGCTGCCACGCTGGTGTGCACTTCTGCCCTTCATCTTAGTAGGGAATTACTACTGTGACCTGTGGCATTGGCTGTTGGGTTTATGGATCTGAGTGACATGCTTTCAAGCCTTTGCTGGGTTGTGTATTTTCTGTGCAAGGCCCTTAACTTGAGATGGCATGTATCTAATTTAGCATTTGTAAGAAAACAAAAAGGAGTGGCTGGAAGAGCCAGTACCTTTTTACCCTTGGGCTGCACCCATTTTAACAGTTGTCATTTAAAAATTAAAATATATGGCCTTAAAGAAAAAAGCAAATGTTTTATTCACCCCCTCCCCTTCATTAAGTTTTTTGGCATTAGATTGTTTACCAGGCTAAACAGTTCCTCAGCTCTTGGCTGTGGCTGAGGGCACCAATGTGCTTCCTGGATGTGGAATTCAGCTCAGTGGAGGGAGACCTCTCTGCTGAGCAGGGCTTTGATGTTCAAATAGAAAGGAGGATTAGGATTTGAAGCAAGGCTAGCTCTGAGGTGAGGAGAACCTGTTTGCTCTAAGTTAGTTTAGGTATTCAAGACAATGTATCACTGTTTAGTTAAGGCTTATGCAGGCATTGGTGGGATGTGATGATTACCAACTGTTTAAAAACAAATCCTAAAGGAGAAAAATTAAACTGCCTTTGAATTGCAGGTATAATTTAACACTGTCAACTCAGTTCAAACAGACTGGGAATTTGGCTGCCTGTACAGTGTGGGCTGTTTAGCTATTTTGTCTTCTGTTGAAGTCCTAAGCAGTAATTTCTTATCTGAGTAGAGCTATAGGGAATGGGATGAGGGTAAACAGGAAAAAGACAAAATTACATTGGTTTAAATTCACACCACAGGTCGCACCAAAAGATGTCCTTGTATAAACAAGACTTGTGTTTGTCCATACAGCTGGGTTCAGCTGTGCCCATTGCTGACATCTATTGTCAGCAACAGATCATTTTTGTAGTATAGCCAAGGCTTTAAAACAAAGACGATAATCAGTCTTGTTGCATAGCTCGGTGACAGAGGTGTCATTATACTGATGGACAAAGCAAAGTGGTTTTTCAGCCCTGTGTAGCAAGAAGCAGCAAGAATATGGGTTGATGCAAGTATTTTTCTGTATTTTTGTTGCTAGCTGCTGAAGATTTACAGTGAACCCATACTGTACTTTCTTTCACAAGTCTTAAAACACTAATTCCTTTTAAAAAATAATAATTAAAGAAAATTAAAATCACAACACTTTGTCCAACCTTTTTTATTTGAAATATTGCTGGCTTTTTGGAATTGTTTTTACTTGTAGGTATATTGTGACACAAGTAACACACGTATAAAAGTGAGATTTCATATTTGGGAGACTCCAATTTCTTTGGCACATGTGCAGCTCTCAGGTGGGGAGGAGCAGAAAGCATACTGCCCAAGGGAGGCAGAGTGCTCTGCAGCAGCATTATTTGTGGTGGCATTTGTGGACTAAAGCTGCATTTTGTTGCTGCCGTGGGAAAATTAAAAACACCATGATGGGTTTTTGGTGTTTGCAATGGGTAGACCCAGGGCGTTTTGTAGTACCTGTGCTACATTGTATATAATTTCTTCAGAACTGCTCTAAGTTTGCCATATTCAGGTGAAGACTGAAAAAAAACCCAAACTTACAACAGTGTAGGCCCAGAATGCATAACTGAGGTTGCAACACGAACTGGGGGGAAAAAAATTAAAAGTTTCACTGGACTTAGGGGTTTGATGTGCAAAATTCAGTGTGGCCTTACCCCATTACTACTCCTCTGGTTAGGGACATTGCAACACGATGATGGCCTGTAAAGTGTTTCAAAATCATATCCAGTGAATGGAGTAAGCAGCATATTTTGTATTGTTTATTTATATTTATATTGTTTATTTCTATTTTTTGATTATTAAATATCCCAACTGAGAAATGGACTTCAAAAAGTACGAGATCTTGCTTTGTGTTTGAGCTGCACGGCTGTCAAATGTTGCATGTGTTGCATGTCTACAGCTCCTGCTGTAGCTCCTGTCACTCCTGTCACAAACGCCTGAGAGTTCGTAATGTACCATCTTCCAAGAAGGTCACTGCCCTAGCCATTTCCTCAGTATTACTGGTGCTGGAAATGCAACAGTGGTTTCATGTGGCACAGGTGTGAAGTTTGGGATATGGTGAGAAGACGTTCGAGAGGAGTTGGTCTGGGCAATGGCAGCTGCTGCCTGTGGAGTTGTGAATTGTGCTGCTTGTGGTTTTATTTTTATATTTTGTACATATAGCATATCAAACAGCTGTATTTAAGAATTTTTCACAAGAAAACACCAAACAAACCATAACAAGCAGGTTAACAATGCAGGTTCCTTGTGTATCTATAAAGCCTTTCCCTCTACCAATGCTACCACACCAACTCTTCTTCACTGTTTTTGTTGGAGCATGGATCTGTTGAATGCAGCCCAGATAACTTGTGGAGTATTTATTGACAGAGGAATGTCTTGTTTTTGTTTTCTTCCAGTGGAAACATGACTTACTTCAGATAATGCCCTTTTCTCCAGATGCTTTTTATTCTTTGAGTGTGAGGGATATTTTACTCACCATTTTCCCACCATATCAGCTTATCTCTGTAGTGGTTCTCCACAGTGAGTCAGGTTCTCCACAGTGCTTTATTAAAGAACTGTATAATCTCTTAGAAAAAATGTCTTTGCTTTTAATAAGCAATAGCAAACACAAGCATGTACAGTCTTGCTGCATTTAAGTCAATTGAAGACAGTTGCAAGATTGAAATATTCCTGTATTTGTTTGATTTCAGAACAATGTAATTTCAGAATTTCAGTATTCAACTCCAAAGCAACTGGTGAAAATTTATGGTGAATGAAAGTATTGTTAAGATGGTGTTCTCCTTGATTACTCTTCTTTGTTTTTCATGTTGTTGCTCTGTTCTGTATGAATTTATTATAGAACAGTATTGAGCAATGAAAAGACAAAAGTCTTTATCCCTGTCTGTGATAATAGCTATGCATATTTATATGAGCCTTCCTTGTAGCAATTCAGGAGTTAATTCTTAGAGTACTGTTTGGTAACAAAAAGACTTCATTAAATTACACTTGATTCCCAAACTAACGCCTTCTAAAATGTGGGTTTAACTTTTACAGTTTTTTCTCTGTTAGAAGCATCTTTCAGTATTTTTCAATTGCATGAAAATATTAATTAAATGCTTTGTATAATGAAGTATTCCTTTAAAAAAAAAGTCAAGGAAAAAATAACCAGTACATACGACCTGTAAAAACAAAATTACTTTTAACTAGATTTGTTCCTCAGGGTTTGACAGTTTTAAGAAAGCATTCTTTTTTGAGGCAGCAGTAGAATTTGTATATTTGATTTTGTTTGGCTGCATTATAATGATTCCCACTCAGAGTTACCATTTCTGTTACTTCAGATATTTTTAGAGTAATGTGCCTTGCTAAGCACTGCTGTGTTGCTTATTGCTGTTCATATCACATTCCAAACAAGTAGTTGGAGCAACAGTGTATACGAGTGCTACACCTGAAATTAAACATTCCTCTGTTTTAATTTAATGGGTGTCAGCAGTTTTTCATCTCTTGAGTTTGCGGTGTGATCAGAGCTGTACAGTACTGGGCATAAACAGACTGAATACCCAGCATTCAGAAATGACTGCTCGGTATAGCCTATGAATAATTCTTGTCTCATACTACATGGGGAAGAAAAATACTAGCTACGATAACAAAAGGACTGAACTAATTGAGTAACAAAAATTCAAGCATTTTAATGGATGTGGGAGGACTGGATTATTAACGGCTGCATTGGAGAAAAACACTGCACTGTCTGTTCCCCTCGAAGCTTATGGCTCTGTGTTTATAACAGCAACCACTTTTCCTAAGGCCTGTGTAGCTTGCATTGGAGAGGTAAAAGAATTTCTGTGGCCTTCCTTGCTGTGGCGGGCTACTTAACTTACCTCCTCAAAACCTGATGCCTCTAGTTTCAGAGTACTTTGTAGCAGGGACTGTATCTCTGCCCAGAAGGCTGAGTGGTGTGTCCTTCATCAGACTTGAGAAGCTCTTATGTCACTGGGCATTGATTAGGAGTTGTTAGGTCTTTTCTTCTTTTTGCCCCTTAGATGTGGTGTTTGTGCCTCCAGAATCCCAGCATAAAAGGCCAGTGAAACAATAGCTTCTTTTGGTGTGAGCAGCTGGCTCACATGTAACCATTTGAGCACTGTTGGTGCAGTCCCAGAAGTCTAAAATGGTGGTGAAGTTGTTAGCTTCTCCTGCTTTAGTTAAGCCGTGCCTACTCAAAAAATGTCTCTCCTTCTTCTAGCATTTGGTCCTTCTACCTTGCCCACCATCCCCACTGCCATGCATTACTGTGTGGTGATGCTTTGCTGTGTAGCGTGTCTGTGACTACTTTATGAAATAATATTTTTAATAGTGTTGGACAGAAAATATAAGCATTCTACATTGCAGTCTTGGGTTTGTTTTTGATTTTGCTGGTGATACTTTATTTATTTATTTTTAGTTACGTCAATAAATAAAACAGCAGGATGTAGTTCACCGAGGTGTATCCCAGAGATTTGGAAAGGGGCAGAGTTGCCATTACTTGAAGTAGTTGCCTATAGGTCTCTGTGGAAGGATGCTAGCTATATATATAGTGCTAGATGGTATGATTTTTTTAACCTCTATAGACTGTGTTTATTTTGCATTCCTCTTTCTAGAAAACAGTGTTAAATCTCCAAATCTCAGTTTTGTTTTTGTCATATTTTTTATCACTTTTGGACAGTCTTCTAATTCATTGAGAAGAGATGAGTGCTCAGTGCTTTGCTGCTGGGTTATTTTTTCAGTAAGATGTAAATGGGATAACTGTTCTTCTGTCATTTAATACCCATCTTGGACATATGAAACCAAGACACAGTGATGACTGCTAGCCCCTCACCTCCACTCAGAGGAGGCAATGCTACCCAAATGTCAAATTATATGTCAAATACCTTATTTTTTTTCTGGTTGTAAATTATCTCATAACTTCATAAATTAATATTACAGTATTAATATATTGCTGTTGTACTTGATTTCCAGGTTGCATCACAACGCATAAGCTCAGTGGATCTTTCATGCTGCAGCCTGGAGCACCTGCCTGCCAACCTGTTTTATAGCCAAGACCTCACTCATCTCAACTTAAAGCAGAACTTCCTGAGGCTAAACCCCAGCCCATCCACAAGTAGAGCGCTTAGTGAATTACAAAGGTAAAGTGCTATGGTTCTACTAGTTTTGCCCTGTCCTTGGAGCCATGATCTGCAGGAGCTTTCCTAAAAATTACTACCTTCTCTTGTGGAACATTGGCCTGACTGTAATGCTTCAGGAATTGGTTAACTTTGTGTGTTAGAAACAGACTGGCTTTCATAAGGAATTTAATGTTTTTCTTGTAAATAGAAGGATATTTTGAGCCCAAAATGCAATTTTCATAAGGTATTTTTATCTACTTACTGAGGCCAGACTGTAGTTCTTCAACCTGACTTGTGTGAGTGAGTATGAGTTGGTGAGCTGCCCATCAAAGAGAGCCTTTCTAGGTAGGAACAGTACTGCATGTGACCAAGTGAAGAAGTTTTTTGTTACTCCCCAAGCAAAGAAATCCCCGAGATCATAAATTTGGACTGGTTCTTGTCCTCTTTCTACCCGGCTCAACTCTAATTCTTCTTAGTAGCTGTGACCTTCCAGTTCTTTCCACTGCAGCTCCTCCAAGAATGTAACAAATGGGTAGACAGCAGCATGATTGGTGCTCTGAATGATTTAATGTATGTGTTCTGTGGAATCAGCAGGCTTTCTGTATTCACAAAGATGAATGTTCCCATACTGAACATAAAGCTGTGATTTTAATTTCAGTGGTAACTGAATTGCAGAGTACCTCAGGATTATGTTTGTGGATGGTCCTGTTCAAACAAAATGTTTTAAACCACATTTCTAAATCCCTTCGTCTTTGAAAAACAACTGAAAAATACAAGATGGATTATGCGGGCTGTTGTATTTTTATATCATTCCAATTTCATTTTGGAAAAACAAAAAATTTGGCATAATGGAAGATGAATGAACCCAGCAAGTCTGCTTCACAAACAAAGCAGGCAGCGATTCCAAGACCTATGAACACAGTCTGGAGAGGAATTCTGACTGGATTAAATGTTCTGTGAATGTCAGCACAGGTCTCCAGATAGCAAGTGGAATTTTAGCATAAGCTAGTGATGAACATGGACAAATAATCAATGTTGTTTATTCTAATGACTTCTTATGATTTTTCCCTCTTAAATATCAGAAACTGTAAAGGATATACTTGATTGTGCTTTGTTCTTGTACCTACAGCTAATTCCTGTTTGGATTAGATTTGGATTTGTCCACGTACCTACAGCTAATTCTGTTTGGGATTAGAAAGCATTGATAATTCATGTGATGGGCAATGTTCATTCTCTGTTTGATACTCTCTTGGCACTGCAGTTGTAGGAACAGCTGATGAGTCTTGCTGATAGTTAATAAACTGTTAAAATTTTTCTCACATACGTGAGCCTGAACGTACAAGAGTGCAAGGGTTCAGGTGACAAAATGTAACTCTCCTGTTTTCTGAGATTTGGCATGAGGAAACTCTGGAGAAGTGGCATATACCTGAGATGGTGCAAAACTGATTGTCTCTCATTCTTCTGTGAGCTGGTCCTATTCTGTCAGTGAGCAATAGTCTGCTCTGCCTCCATTGTTTTGAGCTTGGCAAAAATGCACGAGGATGGCCTGGGAACTTCTGGAGGAAAAAAATATTAGGTTACAGAGCACTGTTTTGGTGGATCTGAGTTGATGCATCAGAAGCTCCTGCCCCTTGACATTTCTCTTTTTCTGCTGATATCCTGCAGCCTTATCTTCATCCAACACAGGTGGCATCACTCAGGCAGTGAGTAACTGGAAGCTGTTGCCACGGTTTCTATTGCTGTGCCAGTGGAATGGGCTGTGTGTAGTGGTAGTTCCTGCTGAGGGTTAGGAAAACTGGTGTCCCATCAGGTGTCTTTTGCCTCCCTGGAGCAGCAAAAGCATGAACCTGACCCTGGAGGGTACTCCCAAGCCATTCTCCTTCCTGCCCGAAGAAGCAAAGTACTGGCTTTTCCCTTGGGTGGGACAACTTGAGTTGTTGAGTTCCAAAAAAACTTTTGAGCCAGCTTGACTGCTAGTAAGTCTGCTTTTCTGTAGTGAGTAAATACACAAATATCTAGCAAGAGAAGAGCACTGTGCCTTTTTGAAATTATTAGTGAAACCCAGTATCAAAATGTGTGCAAAGTGAAGAGAAGCTTAGTTATTCCTGTGAGCACACATTGTCTGATTTTTTTCTTTCTAATCCACTTCCATAAAACCATTTTCAGATTTTTAGGGGTTGCACAAGGTAAAACTTCACTGAATAAGCCAAAAGTCTTTTTTTCTTTGCCCATGTTCTTTCAAACCACTGCAAAGCAAGTACAGAATCTCTGCTGTTCTGATTCGGTACTGTTGGCTTTTATACAAAATTCTCAATTGCTAAATTGCAGCCACACACAAGGCACAGCACCATTCAATCAAGCCTAGAGGTATTTAAGGTTCCAAAATAGCCACGTGCTTGGATGTTGTGAACAAAATACACTGGCATTTATATACCTACCCTTCCTGGTACAATTTTTAAATAAAAACTGGTTAGGAAGGCAGTCTAGGAAAATTTGTCTTGCTATAAGCAATTCTTGGTGCTGCAGTTCCTCTTAATAAATCACTTTAGGTGGTAATTTAATGAATGCTGGATTTCAAAACAAGTGTGTCAAAGACAGAATAAAATACCAACTTTTCAGCCACCCACTGAGTAGACGTGCAAGCAGCTGGGTCATAGTAATGACATTCTGACATATGCACTGACGTGGCAGGTACAGTCAGGAATGTATTGGGAGAAAAAGGAATTTCTGTTTTTGTTTATGCAGTTGCTTCTTTCGGTTGTTAAAATAATATAATTCGTTGCATTTCTGAACAAAATATTTAGTCCTGCTCAGTACATGGCATCTAAGGGTGTGCAGAAGTGCAGATGTACTTTTTTTCCCAGTAGCTGCACTTTCACTTGCTTTACTGTCCACTCAGCCCCCTTTTGTTGCTGTAGATGCTCTGCGGCTGTGAACTTCCATAACTGAACTGTCTGAATATTGAAAGGTAAATACAGCTACCTCTATTTGTTTCCTGCTTATCAGGGAATGCATATTTCATACTAGGTATACAACTAAGCCATCTGAAAATTCGTCTGTGCTGAAAAATGTAGCAAATGATGCTACTTGTTCTCCCTCACAGAATCTTTTTTAAAATTACAGGAAAGGATGTTTCTCTTTTGGAGACGAGAAGAGATTCCCTAAGAATCTCTTGCTAACAAGAGTTCAGGGTTGCTAATTTTGTGGAGTACTGTTGCTCTAGGTTTGAAGCAAATGAATAGACCATAGTCTTTATTTACTGTTGCTCTGCTTCAGTGGACTGAGAATGCATTATAAGTAATTGTTTTAGTCGGTGTTTTTGGAAAAAGTGGTTGGCATCAAGAATATTATTTTCTTGTTAATGTTGAAAAGTAAGTTATCAGTATGTGGATTTTTAAGATAAGACTGTTGCAGATTTAAAAGAAAAATAAGAAAAAGAAAAAAGGGAGATGTAAAAAGGCACAATGTAGTTTTAACAATGAATAAAATTTTGCTTGCCAGTTTCATCTAAAGAACGAATTGTTATTCTGATTGCAGTTGTTAATTGTTAACAGTGATTATATGGACTTTTATCTTAGGATCAGTGGGTATCTTTTCTCTCCCGGAGCCTCTTTAGAAATGAGCTGCCTTCTCTGGCATCTCAGTTGAAACATTTTGGGGCAGAAATTTGAAGATGCATCTCTAGGTTATGAGAGTCTAGAGCACTCTGAATTACTGATGCGAGTGTTTCCGCAGTCCCTTGCAAATTCCAATTTTTATCTGAAAACCCAGAATTTCAGGCAACCTCAAGTGAAACCCTCCTTACAAATTCATTGTGCAGTAAGGAGGTAATTGAAATGTAATCTTTGTTCAGAGAACACTTGGGAGTGAGGGGGAACCGGTATTGCAAACCTAACTGGTATGCACCCAGCAGGCAAGGTTGCTAGAAGTCAGTGTGAGATGCAGCTTGAGCTTAGCTTGTACCTTAAGATTGAGGAGCAGGGAGGAAAGTCTCCAGTCTGCCACTTGGTTGGCCTCAAAGTGCATTGAGGTACTCCTTGTGATTATTGCTTTTAGTATATGAAATTGATATTAGTGAAAGTTGGATGGATTAATGCATGTCAATTATACATCTTTCCCCTTGTCAGGCCCCACAGGGCATTGCCAGCAGATGCACTGGAAAAGATTAGTGCTTTCTCTCTCTCTTTCTTTTTCTCTCTTTATTTTGGGGGGTGTGTGTTTGGGTTTTCAGGCCTTTTTTCTTTGTTTTCTTCTTGTTGTTCTTGGGGTTTGGTTTTTGTTGTTTTGTTCTGGCTTTTTAAATTTATTTTTGGATTAGTTGTTTGGGCTTTGGTTGGGGGTTTTTTTTAATATTCAAATGAATCCAGCTTGTATGTGGAGCATGCTACCACAAAGAATGGAGTACCTTTGCTTGCTGCATGGTGTGTGAAGGTGCAGAGAGCTTCCTCTCTCAACTCTGTTTGTCTTGGAGCCAGGGAACTGTCCTTTTGTATGGTTTCTCCTCTTTCACTTGAAGTCAAACACTGAAGTGCAGCCATCTGAGCAGCAGGGCAAGAAGGAAAAGTTGGCATGATATTGACAACCAGAGGTCTACTAGTGACAAACCCCATCCAGTGCTTGCTGTATTTTAATGCTACACTTATTTTCTCATCCCTGTAGTTTTGGAATTTTTTAAAAAATATTTATAATGCTGAAGATGGCAATTGGAATAATTGGAATTTGTTGTTTTATGTAGCTTCACTGCTATTGTTTTATCTAGCTCGTAAAGACATTGAAGAAAGAGTTTTCTTTTGTCAGTGCATCTTTCCAAACCTTCCTGACTATGCTCTACTTAACTCCCGTGTTTCTTTGTGATCTCAAGAAAGTGCCCTTGTGAACACCCAGCAAAAATCAGTGACATTTAATTAAAGAAAAATGAAACCATAAAATTAAGTCTCTGCAAAGGACTAAGTAGGGACAATTGCAAAATTGGTTTAATGCCTGAAACAAACTGAATTTTTTTATTTTTTATATTGAAACAGTGAACTTAATAGTGCTATGAAAAAAAAATGGCAGTAAGATATATGCTATAAAAATAGCATTTTTTTAAAACAGTGTAGTCTAAAAGTAGAAATTGCACTTGGATTAATTGGATTCACTTTAGTGAACTGTAAGGCTAAGTACAGCAGTATCTCTTCCAAGTAATGTTTCAACAAGTAAACATATTTATGGAATCCAGTTATTGCGTATCAGTCTCCAATTTACTTGTCTATTTTTTTCTGATATGGCTTCCAAAGTAAGGGTTTTCTTCGTGTAGTTAAACATGTTTCAGTTTGGAAGTCCATCCCTAGTTAATGCTTTCGTATTTCAATTATAAATTTCCAATAGAGAGGAAATGAATATATTTTCACTATTTTTTCCTGAGAATTTTGTCCTTCCTCTGAGGTCAGTCTTTCTCCCCATACAAAGCAGTGTGTAGTAGGTATGTGCAGAAATTGAGAACTGCGCCGTGCAGTAGTGCAGGTTCAGGTTATTTCCACTAACAAAACATACATTTGGTTCTCTTGTCTTTATGGTACTCTTACCAACCATGTAATATAATAAAAGTTCTATTGTTGTTAAGTTTGCAGGTAGTCTGAATTTGACTTAACATCTGATTATTTGTTCATTTGAACTGTCTTACTCATATAAGACTTTTACAATGGGACCTTTCTGGGAGGGGAATGCTATGACACTATTTCTGGCACTAGGCTAGCAGCTGCCTTAGGCTGTAAGGCCATGGATGGGGAATCTGATGCAACTGCAAAAAGGGAGTAAATTGCACCTTTTATTTCCAAGGAGGAAACTGCTGTGGCAGAATTTTATGGAAATTCTCTTTATGATTCAGTTAGCGGCCAAAGTAGCAGGTGTTCAAGAAGGTGGCAAGTTTTAATTTAGTTCCAGAACTTGTCACAGCACTGCAAGGCAAACACCATCGTTCTGCTCAAAAATGGTGCTGAAAGTGAGGGACACTTACATTGCTGCTTGAAAATGGTATTGAGCTGTAACCACAGCACAGTCGTGACAGCACAGGTTCTGGAGACAGTTTTGGAAAAGTGATTGTTTTCCTTAGACTGAGTTCTTTATTAAGCCATGCCTTCAGGTGTAGTAGAATAGTGCTTTTTAATTGTTCTGGGTAAGAGTAGGGCAAGACCAGTTTTGTCGGATGAGTCTGTTTTGGTTGTGTTTCAATGATGGTGAATGACCACCAGTTGGAATACACTATTCCCCTTGCCCCACACAAATGGAATAGTGTATAGGGGAACACAAATGCCCCACTGTGTGATGGAAATTCCTCTGCTGCTCACACTGGATAGGTCTGAATTTGAAATTAGCACGTCAGTTCATTGCTTTGCCATGATAAAAACTTCTCTTGTTAGTCCCTCTCCTTATTTTGTGTATGTCAAACTAAAGCCATTCCTGAAGTGGCAGCTTCAGGATTAAATAAGTGGGCAGTTTTTGGCTCAATTAGGGCAATTAGTGTTCAGTCGTACTGCATGTTTAAACCCAAGGGTTGACATGTCAACATTTTGCTCTAGCTTAAAGTGGGGCTGTTCTTGTTCAGCAAAGTGAGTGTTTATATATTGGCCATTACAGTAGAAAGCTTAGTAAGCTAACTGAGCGTAGTGTATTGAGACACGCTGTTCTTCGGGTTGACTTTTACTAAGAGATAACAAAGTCTGGAACCATGGAAGAAGGGAGAATTGGACAAAAAGCATATGTATGGACTTGATATGAGATTATTACACTGTCATGCTTCAAACGAGCAATGTTGTGCCTTTTTTTCTTCATAGCAATGCCATGTGGGCAGCATTGATGTGTGTGCCTGCTTCTGATAGGAGTAAAGATTTGGATGTGAGAAAACAGCAAAGATGTTGCTCTGTAAAATCTATTGGAAGCCTGACACTTTGCAAACTCAGTCTCAACAGAAAACTTGAGTCTGTAAAATACTTCTCTCCTACCTTATTTATATTGATGCTACAAGTGATGCTGGTGTGACTGACTGTAAATCTGTCTAGATACAAGAAGTGCTATAAACAGTTCGGCATTTTAAATGTGCAGCATGGCAGTGCTCCATAATGGAAGTGCACCAGCCTGTTTGTGATGTGGATAGAGGGAAGTGAGTGGCCAAAGATGAGAGGTAGACTTAGATCTTAACTTTGAGCAAATGCCTGCTAGTTTGGCACAGTAATGTTCTGTATTTGACACTGCTCTGTGAGAAGAAATACGACTTTACCATTTTCTAAATGAACGTGTTTGCAACAGGGGAAGAAAATATCTGGCCAGCTGTCTTAAATTAATCTCTTAACTTTACTAAAATTATGGTGTCTTTCAGCGTTTCTGCAAACGTGGTTTAGCAATGAACTTCCATTTGTGGATTTTTTGATGTACACTTCTACGTGCATTTTGTATGAGTTTATCCAATACTTGCTTATGTACTACATAGACCTGTTAACCAGTTCAGTTTGTGTCCTGAGTATTTAGATTACTCACCAAAGACCCTTAATAAGCACACATTACAACATACATTACAGTAGTAGAGATGTAATCAAGATATGTCAGGGAGGGGGAGATTTTTTTCCTTCCCCTCTTTGACCTGGGGCAGTTATGCACAAGAATGTGTGCAGAAAACCTTGAAGCTGAGCACTACACTGAAGTTAGTTATTGTATTTCTCAGCTTCCTTTACCACCTGCTGCCCCAGTCCTCTTTCCTCTGTTAGTTTGATCATCTGTCATTTTATATCAAGATTGTATTTGGGATCTTCTGGTAGATTGTTTGGTGGACAAAAGCCCTGAGACTGTCATTTTGAGTCTACAGAGTGGCACAGGTAAAGGCTGTAGCCTTGGTGTGATTGTTAAATGAGTCAATTCTTTTTTCATGGTTGGCTTGAAAATTGGAAAGGTTACATTTTGATTTTTCTCCAGCAGCTTAGTTATTTTGACTTAATCTTCCCAGCTTTAGTACTATTTTTGTACTTACCTAAATACTGGGAAAAAATATTCTAAAGGCTCAGAGTCCACTGCTTGGAGGACTCTTTGTATTTGCAGCTAACTTTGAGGAAGATGTAGGACAGCTGTTCCACCACAGAAACACCCCAGATTTCAGGGTAGTACATCTGTGGCCTAAATCTACAGTTATCTTCAAGATAAATGCAGGATTCTGTGTTTGAGTTCTAAGTTCAAGACTTTTAAGTCCTTTCTCTCAAAACAGAGGAATATGAAGGTATAGTGTTCAAAATGTGCATTTTTTTTTTCTGGCTAGCAGCCCATATTAACATGAGTTAACTTACCCTTGCCTCCTTTTTAATTTACAGTTCTCCCTCTAGAGATAGACTAGTCATTGTTTCTGCACAGTAGCATTTTTTCCCATGCAGCACTAATTTGATTGCAAGATTTCCTTTAGTCTCCATGTAACTTTGTTCCAAACTTCTGCCTCCAGCATAGCACAGGGTGTTCAAAATCTGTGATAACTCTGGCAATGATTTTTCTATTTTTTTTCTGGCCATCATTACACCAAAATACCACCAGAGAGTACAGCATTCCCTTGCTTGCTCTCAGCCTGTGTAAATGTTATGTCTGTTTACAGCCTTTGGGGCTCAGCAGCCTTCACTGAAATACCATACAAAGGTGCTGCTTATGTTTTCAGATGAATTTTAGTCAGTGACAGGAGTTTGATGTAGGCAGTACTAAAGGTGTGTGCCAGTTGGTTGCAGTAGCTGCTAGGGATTTTTAAGTCTTGTTATTAAAACTCTTTAATCTTTTAATGCTTGATGCATTTGCTGTCCATGTTTCGTGGTTGGAGCAGGACAAAGTTCTGTGAGATAGGAATGTGCTGGGCTGATGCAGAGGCTATGGATACACTGACACATGCTGTAGGAGATCACTTTTATGTGGAATAGTGGCACTCATAGGTGCAGTTTTGCTTCCATCGCGAAGTTATATAAAAGCCTGCTCACGCAAATAAAGGACTTGATCCTTAATGAAGGGAAAATTAAGTCCAAATAAAATGTCCTGGTGTAAACTGTGCCAGAAAAGAAACTTCCTCCCATCTATCGGAATCTGACACAGATCTTTTCATTCATCCTTTTACTTGGCTTTAGGCACACCTCCCAGTGGTTGTCAGGCAACCGTAATAATGTTGCTGAACATGCAGGCTGGCTAATTGGATTGTCCCCTTCTTGGGTTTTTTGTTAAAATGGTTTTGGTCATTTTTAATAAGGCAAACACATGCAAGTTGCTTTGTTGGGTATTGTGATAAACCAAGGGGCTTTTAAGAGTTCTGTGACATGTCAAGGACAAAATTTTGACACCTGTGTAAGCTTTGACATTGCAAGCTTAATCAAGAACATAAGAATTTGCCTCTGTCATTATAGAAGCCTTGCTAAATTCTCTTTTAATTCAGTACATTTCCCAGTTGTATTCAAACTAGTCTATTCTAATGCCTATTTTTGGCTGAAAGGCAAACATGAATGGACCTGAGCACAGGTCAGCCGCATCACAAAAAATTAGTATTCAAATAGTCTGAGAATTTCCTGCACCTTGTAACCTGTGTCACAAGGGTAGTTTTACTACCAAAAAATGTGTTCAGAAAAATAGCAATGCTTTAGTACAGGGTGAAATACCACAGAAGTGAAATCTTTCATAAGGAGGGCAAGGGGGTTGTGTTTTGTTACACTCATTGGAAAATACATTTAATGCGTTGTTCAGGAGGGTCTGTTTCTCTTTGTCAGCTTAACATGAGTGAACTCTTACAAGTGATGTTGAATTTGAGTGTCTGGTAGTTTGCCTGGTTGTTCTGAGCATATAAGCTGAAAAGGCATGTGACTTGTATTTACATAACCAAACTTTGCCTTGTATTAATTATTGTGAGGCAACTTGGTGTGGATTACTTATTTCCTTTACTTTTTCTTATCTCATTTTAGATTCACCAAATTGAAGAGCCTTAACCTTTCGAATAATAATTTAGGAGACTTCCCACTGGCAGTCTGCAGTATCCCAACCCTGACTGAACTCAACGTGTCCTGCAATGCCCTCAGAAGCATTCCAGCAGTTGTAGGCGAAATGCACAAGCAAGTACTTTCTTAGAACTTTCACATACACAGCCTGACAATAAAGGCAACAAGCAGTTTCATGACTCTACGTACTCCTGCTACGAGAAACAGTTTAAATTTAGTGAGTTTTGTCAGAGCAGACTGGCTTCCAAATCCATATGGAAGCAATTGTGGATGGAGGGAAAGCATGTTTTGTGCTTCAAAGCTCTTTGAGCATTTGACACAAGGGTCACCTTCATGGTGAAGAAAATCTTAAAGCCTTCTTGCTTATGTTCTTCAGCTGTCATACAAATTGTAGTTCTGGAGATGTTTGAAGATAGAACTATCTAACACAGCCTACACTTCATAGTTGCCAAAGCTTTTAATTATTTGGTGGCTATCTTCTGTAGCAGATTTTACAGCATTATTCATTAACGTTTTTCTTTCTGCTGCCCTTTTGTGTATTTTATGTCACTGTAACTGCAGCAGATTTGTGTGTTTATAGGAAGGAAATGTGATTTAACAGGTCACTCACTTTCTTCACTCTCCCTTCCCCTCTTCTAATAGCTTACAGACATTTTTGCTGGATGGCAACTTTCTCCAGTCCCTTCCTGATGAATTGCAGCATATGCATCAGCTCAGCTACGTGAGTTTGTCCTTCAATGAGTTCACTGACATTCCAGGAGTGCTGGAGAAGCTGACTGCCATGGATAAGCTCTGTATGTCAGGAAACTGCATGGATACCCTGAACCTACAGGTGTTAAAAAAGATGCCTCATATTAAGCATGTGGATCTAAGGTAGGTATTTGGAAAAGCGGAAGAATAACTGAGCCTAAATTATTGGTGTTGAAACGGCTTCTCCTTGGCTGTCAGAATTGCCTCTGGGTATAAATCTCTTGTGTTTGTCCACTGAACCGTGTTTCTGGTGGTGTTATGTAACTCCCAGTACTTGCCATGACTTAGCACTCTTCTTTGAGGAAGTGGGAGCATTTAGGGGGATGAGTAGGTAGAAAAATGAGTTTCAGGGAAATGAATGTTTTCACCAAAGGATCAAACAAAACAGAGCCTGGGATGCTAGTGATTCCTGCAGTTCTTGTTGCTGTGGTGTTGATGTGAAAGACATGATAGTCCCTGACCCAAAAAGCTTCTATCTGAAATGTTACAGATTTGTGAGGTGAAGAAAAGGGCATTGAAAGTGAAAGGGCAAAAATAAATGTCCTAATATTTCTTGATATGTTAAAAGGCCTTGAGCACCATGAGTAATGTTATATTATTGATACCCTCAGAAGAGTCCAAACAGATCCTTATTACAAATGTGTCTGGTATGAGGTGGTTCTCTATTCTTACAGTCTTTGGGGAAGACAAATTCTCCAACCACCTGGGCAAGACTCAGTTCAGAGCCTGGACCATGAGGTCCACATAACAGTGAATTTTGGAACCACATAATTGAGCTAAACTAAGTTAAAACTTTTTTTACCATATTACCATGTAGCTGTCAGACTTTGCAGTCAAGGAAGGGCCAGCATAAGTTTAGCTAAAAGAGATAGGTGAATTCTGAAGTGTTTCTGGTGGGGTTATAATCTGTCCGCGTATTCGTACATACATTAAAAGCAAATAAATTGGTCTCAGAGTAGGGATCTTGTGTCTTACCTGGCCATGATTTCCAGCGGTTCAGTTCCAGCCCTCATACTGTCTGCTGCATCCTTTCTGGACCTTGCAGTGAACAGTGGTTCTT
Source organism: Acanthornis magna (assembly GCA_036785705.1). Lineage (NCBI taxonomy): Eukaryota > Metazoa > Chordata > Aves > Passeriformes > Acanthizidae > Acanthornis > Acanthornis magna. The sequence continues at coordinate 14,073,699 of JAWUZG010000025.1, forward strand.
TGTGGCATTACCTGAAATAGTAAATATTGTACTTGCTGTACAGTTAAGTGCTTTGCTTCAGTGAAATCAGAAAGGAGCACTGCTTGCAAATTGAAAATAGAAAAGGTAAGGTGGTGTTGAAGGGGACATATTACTGTTTTTCTTTTAACTCCAAGATGTAGCTACTCTAAAAATGCAACTGTTACACAGAGGGCAATGCTTTGAAAGCTGGAGCAACAGCCTAACTGCAGATACTTGTCCTTTTCCCCTCTAGGGAGGGCTCAGCTGGCTTAGTGGGCCAGCAGAAGATACTATACTGATTTTAGTGTTCTGCTCAGAGCTGGGAATTTGAAATTGAACTCTTTTGAGTCTTAAACAGTGCAGTCTTAAAGCACTTAAGCTCTACAGTCTTAAACATTGCTGGGTTATAGATAATCTCATTCAGTTATAACTTCTGGGGAAGTTGCTGAGTATTGACGGTATCAATGCACTGTGGTGAGCATGTGATAAAACCTGTCCTCTTTATCTGTCAGACCCAGTCATCTTGGGTTTTTGCTTTGTTTGCTTTCAACACCCATTTTCAGGTCTGTGAATTTGCTTGCTGTGAAACATGGAGAGGTGAGAAGCCAATACATGGGAATTCATAAATCTCAATTTGGCCTTTCAAAAAGGCAAGGGTCTCCAGTGTATGCTGGTTACTCGTATGTACTAGATTGTTCCAGCAGATGATAGGCCAGCAGGAACTGTAGAGGTTTTGTTCTTTTCCCAACTATTGGGGCACAAATAACAGCCAGATCATCTGTTATTTTTATAGGCCCAGTAACAGTAATACTGAGCTTCTTGCGGAGCTTTTCATCAGTAGTTTTCAAAGTAGTTTAGAAAGGAGCTTGGTGTCATCATTCCTTTGTCATGATGGATAAAACTACAGAGCATATCCATCCTGCTTTTCAAAGGATGAAAACCGTAACATAACAAAGGGGAAAATATTAAAAATCGACCTTGATCAGAACCTGAAGGCGTACTAATTTAATCCAGTTCAACTGATTGATTGTAGAGCGAGCAATGGATTGTCAGCAGGAGCCTGCCACATAACTACACCTAATCTCCTTTTTTTGTCTACAAGATTGAATTCAATTAGGAGATTGGAGGCCGATGAAGTAGATTTTCTGCATCATGTGACCCAACTGGATCTGCGAGACAACAAACTTGGGGAGCTGGACGCAACAGTTTTTAATAACGTTGAGGTGTTACACTGTGAACGGAATCAACTGGTGACCCTCAAAATCAGTGGATATTTTCTCAAAGCGCTGTACGCTTCCTCCAATGGTAAGTGCATTTTCAGGCCAGCTGTGGTATTGCCATGTACCTGGTTCTCTGTGGGATGTTTGTGGAGTGCAGTGCCCATAATCAGGAGGCTCTTGACATGGTCCTTGATAAAAGGGTTTCACATGTGCCGTGTCATGCTACTGACAGTTCTCAGCTTCAGAAGCAACTTTAAATAACATGATTTGGAGGTCTAAAAATCTGTGAGACCCTTAGAGAATAATTTCTCTGTCAGTAGGGAGGGTTCTTGAATTTGCCCGCTGTTTTGGTTGCGTTGATGTGTTGCTTTACTAAGACCAATAACGAATTTACTGCTTTTCCCTGCACTGAGAAAGTTTGAACAAGTGGCCATTCGTGAGACAAGCCAAAACATTATGTATTCTTGCTACTCCCTCTACCTGCTTACCTTGTCTAGAAGGCTATGAAATTCATAAGGAGTAACTTCATTTACTCTTATTTGATAATGAAAATAATGCAGCCTTCTCCAGTTGAATAACTGCTGTGTTTCATGAACAGGATCTGTTTGATCTCTCTCTGGAAACTGCTATTACTTAAAATACTCAGATTGTGCCACCATTTTTATCATTTGGAGTAGTTCAGTATGGAATAAAGAAAATGCAAAGTCGGAGAACTGTGAATTTGATGAGCAGTCTGAACTGCCTTTAAAAGGCTGTCATCTTAGCGATATCTAAGCCTGCGCCTTCATTAAGTATTCATGCCAGGATCTTTGTAGCTGAGAAAAGTTAACATAATCTGAGCATGTGCTGTTCAATGTGGGCTGAGAATCCAAGTCAACCCATGTCTTGCAATCAGCTGCCTATTTGGTCTTGCTGTTCCTGCTGGCTGTCCTCTCATTGCACCCTCAGCCACCTTGTTTTCAGCTCATCTTCCAGAGAAACTGCATGTATCAGTTGCACTTTAGTTGGTTTTCTGTAGGCTTAAATAAATGTCTGTTTGGTTTTTATGGTTTTTCTTAAACATAGTACTAAGCACTAGCTGCTTAAAAAGGATATGAATTGTATTTCGATTGGTTCAATAATAACATTGCTAGCTGTAGTTGTGTTATGAAAGATCTGTAAGGCTGCCTGCAGCTGGGAACTCCACAGGCATGCGAAGATTCATATAATGTGTTGACAAATACTCTAGATCTTGCCATGACCTAAAGGACTCTGTGATATTCTTTAACTTGCTGTTCCAGAGTGGGGAGGTTCCCTTCCCATGCTTGTACCTCAAGTGACCAGGGAGAAAAAAAGTAGTGCAGTTTCGTGACTGACTCTTCTGGACAGAGGGCGGCGGAGGTGAAATTACAGCTCTTGTGACAAAAATGGAAAAAATGAAAATGTGCCATAAAACTTTTAAAATCCTCCAGTTTCTTGTCCCTGATCAGTTATGCAGTGTCTGTCATAGCAAGTATAATGTAATACAGCAAATGTACTAAGACATAAAGAAACAGAACTGGGTTCACAAAGGTCCAGATCTTTAGAAATTTTTTAGGTTATTGACTTGCTCTGAAATCTCTGGCTGTTAGCTCTTAAAATAGTTCTTATGGAACAGTCATTTAAGTGCAAATCTTTATCGCCACTTTTATTGTTATATATATTTTTTTCCCCTAGAACTTGTTCACCTTGATGTGTATCCAGTTCCTAATTGCTTGGCTTATATGGATATTTCTAGGTAAGAGTATGTTTTTTCTTGGACCTGTGAAATATAAATCAAAGAGACTTATGGAACAATGACATTTACTGGCATCTTGCTGGATGGGAATGGGAGTAGGAATTGGACCTTGGGATAAGAAAAGACTAATTTTCAGAGTTAGAGGATGTGCTTTCTCTCTGCTGGTCAGTTCTTCCCTGTTACATTTTTATAGATTTACTTTTTTTTAAAAATTACTGCCAGAAACAAAAGATGTATTCCTTTATAGTTAAAGAGTTTCCATGATTTAAAGATTTCCTGTCTTATAGAGTTAGGACACGATGATTCAAACACACACCAATCTGAGACAGATACAGAAGTTACTTTCTGGATATGTCTGCATTGTAAGCCCAGCGTAGGTGATGGTTTGATAGTTTACTCATCAGTTTGGCAGCTCCTGCAGCTCCTTGTAGTTCTCTGCAGCCCTGGCTGCTGCAGGGATGTCTGCAGTTGCCATTTGAATGCATACATAAATTTCACCTTTATGAGGGAGGTGGGATATGAAAGAAATGGAAAAGGAGGTGTTTTAGTTTGTTTTACGGTTCCAGGAATGAATCAGGAAAACATTTATACATGTGCTTAATGGCTGTCTTATTGAAGAAATTACTCACCTGCATTTGAAGTGATAATCTCATTCATTAAAACACCTGTTTAACGCACTCTTGCTATTGAGGGTGATCATAACAATTAGCTAACCTGGGCTAGTGGCCATCAACTTGAAAGTTTCATCAGCCCTGTGTTACTCAAATTGTAATGTAACTCAAATTGTAAATGTAACACACTGGTGTGACTAAATAAGTGGTTTATTGAAAAGTGATCTTTGTAAACTGTGTTCTCCATTTATTTGTCAGTGAAATTGGTGGAGAATGCATGATTTTGATCACAAAACCCTTTTTGTGCATCATTTCAGTGATGGCATTGTAACTAAATGGGTGTAGGGTGTCTAGCTTTTTGGCTTGCTTGGAATTTGGGAAATCCGTTTGCAATCAGAAAGGAAGCTCTCTGAGAAGAGGGGTTGGGTTGCTATTGCATATTTTGATTGAGGACTATTGCAGGAATAAACTAAAGGATATGAGTATATGATTGATTTATATTCATGCTTTGTAAGCATCCTATTCCTGAACTTCTGGTCTGTGAGTGCCTGACTATTATTTGATGCCCAGTTTTGCATCTGTGTATGCTGACTGAAGTAGTCATTATGAGAATACATATGCACACAATCTCCTCCAGGTATCTTGTGCTGCTAATTTTTGTCTTTAAGGCAGGATGCAGGAGTGTCTCACAGTGCCTATTTGCGTGTTTTCGGTGCAGTATTTGGAAAACCTTGTCCCCAAGACATTAGTTTTCAGAAGGGTTGGTTCTGTGAAGACAATGCAGGAAAAGCAAAAGTTGACTTGACAGATACACACAAAAAAACCCTTGTTCTATTCGGTGAGATAGCTAAAGAATGGTAGTGTGGGTTTCAGGACTGAATTTGAGGGATCAAAGACCTATCTCAACTGTGTAGGGTGTGAATGTCTTCCGAGGAGTATCTCAGAAATTTTCTTCTCCATGGTAAGATTTCAGCTTTGGTACTTGATACTCTTAATACTCCCTGATAATATGGAAGCATTTTATTTCCATTTTCTTAGTGACTGCAGATGTAGGGAGATAACACAGCTGTTAGCTCTCTTGCCCCCTCACTCAGGACCTGAATGCACTGGTAGTGCCCTTGCAGACGGAGGGATGATACAATCTCACAGGAACATGCTATGTAGCAGATTTGTTTCCTGCAGGTATCGGTATCTCTCTTGAGGCTGTATTCTTAATAGCTTTACATCTCAATTATCATTTAGTTACACCTCTTTGTGTTCTTTATTCATAGAAATCACCTGGAAAACGTGCCTGAGTGGGTGTGTGACAGCAGGAAACTGGAAGTGTTGGATGTTGGCCACAATCAGATACGCGAGCTGCCTGCCCGGTAAGTCTTGCAGACCAGTTGCACAATGTGGAACAGGATAAACAATTCAAAAATAATTGCTGACTCAATGTTTAGCTTGTTCCAGTGACTGTCAGGGCTGTTTTATCTTTTGTTTGATTTTATTTTTACCTTGTGGGGTGTCGTCATGCCTCAAGCTTCCACTCAGCCTTTCTTCTTTTACTTTCATGCAGAGAAAGTAGTGCCTTTGAACTTTGAAGCTGTTCATGTGGCTGTTCAGGCAGGAAAGCCCTTCATTTTTAACACTGAATATTAAATATTTACAGCCATAACTTTGCATGACAGTTTAGAGATCCAGCACTTGCAACTTAGTTTCAATGATACTTCGAGACTCCAGTTCACAGCCCTGCTTGAGTGAAAAAGGGTTTAGAGAAGGTAAAGCCTCATCAAGCAAGTCCTGCAAGTAAAGCAATTGCCTTCGCTACCAAGATGATCTCTTTTCCGGAAGCCTAAACTTAAATTTGATAAATACAAATGGTAGAAAAGAAGTGAAGAGGAAGCAAAATAGGAGTTGAGTTTAAATAATGAATGGGTCTTACTGTTATTTGCTCTAGAGAGAGTTATCTGTTCTGGATGAGTTATACTGGTTAGGTGCTGGTGTTGGGCATTTTTAGATTCTTGCCTTCACTGGAAAAGAGCTGTCATTCTTGGTTGTTCTGTACACTTTAAAAGAGATGTTGTGAAAGACAATGATGTATCATGAGCTACTAAATCACGGAATAAGCTGAGTTAGAAGGGACCCACAAGGATCATCGAGTCCAAATATTTTCCTTAAGGAGCTATACAGCACTGAAGAGCAACAGAAACCAAAAACGATAGTTTTTTCTGGGTCAGATGAATGTGTAAGATGGTGTAAACTTGGCAGTTTTAGTGTCAGAAATGGGAAGAGAATAGATTTCAGAAATATGGGCAGAAGAGGATGTGAGGAGATTTACCAAGCAAACTAACAGGCTGATGTGCAGACTATTAATGACTCTGTTTTTTCACACACACACACAAGAAGTGAAGCTTTTGCACCCCCACTCACAAGGTGGGGGTGCAAAAGTTCATTTGTCTTTCATTCGCACTTCATAACAGCAAGGACTGTCAAGGCATACCGGATATCTCTGGGAGATTAATGATTAGCTGAAATGAGGTACAGTCAACATCCCACTTGTCTCTCCTGCCATCTTATCATTAACCCCAGGAAATAGCTTATCTTTGAAAGTTCTTCTTTGTACTATATGTCTAGATAACTTAGCTCCTAATAAGTCAGCTCAGTTTTAAGGATCTGTTCCATTCTTTGAATATCTTTTAAACTTTAGGGAAATTTGTGTCTGGACTCAAATGCAAACGGCTCAACATGCCTAAGTATCGAGTAAAAGCGAGTAAAAGCTTATTAACTGTGTTCAGGTGCACTGCTGTCAGCTTTTTCTTCTACATAGAATAGCATTCTGAAAACCTGTGAAGTAAATGAGCAGGGCTCTCCTAGGAGGCTGTTTGTGACACTTTAACACAAGTGTTCGAGCCTTGAGTGACCAGCAGTTTCCTGGTAGGGTGAGGGTTATATCTGATCTAAACAAACTGCAGTTGATGCTGTGTATTTGCCTCTTGAAACGGAAAAACAGTCCTTGAAGACAAAGAGTTGAAGCAGTTGAGACAGAGGTTTCTGTACAAGCATTTCTCTCAATGAAGGAAAAAGGGAAAATGTCCCCTGGACTGTAATGCAACCATTTTGGCTTTAAAAGTACTGAAAAATAACAAAAAGGGTACTTGATCTTAGCTATGCAGGGCAATTTCATAAAAATGATGTTGACAAAGAGAAAGGAAATGCTTCAGTTAGGAGTTGCCAAAATGATGATGTTGCCATCAGTGAATAGATGTTTGTATGTGTTTTTGTTCCTTTTTGTCTGTTTTTTAAAAAAGATCTATTTGTATTCAACATTTTGTTCTCTTGAAGAGCTGCTTACTAAAGGGATTGGTAGAATGCTTACCCCAAATGGTGTTTTCTGAGAAGATGCTGATGCTGAATGACGTGCTTGTCTTTAGAATTTATTGATTACACCAAAACTTCCAGTGGGAATTGGGCAAGTGGGAAAGCTGCCCATATGGAAGAGCAGTCCCAGCATCCTGGTTCCCCACCCAGCTTGAGAATTAGGCCTCCCAGGCTCACCAGGAGCTTGTATAGTTAAATGCTGGTGGTTCAACCTCTTTTCAGGCAGCCCAGTTTCTTTGGTGCCTGTGTAACTTGAAAAATAAGAGAAAGCAAATAAAAAAAACCAAAAACCAAAAAACCTCAAAGATTTACTCAGTTCTGAATTATGGAAAGAGGAAATCTCTGAGGTTTTTGCCACAATTTAAACTTTTTTTCTTTTTTTTTTTTTTAATGGCAGTGCCCCCAGCTATCCCAGAAAAACCCCAAAGTGATTTTTTTTCCACTGTCAACCAATTCTGCTTTCTACCCTGATATTTGGTGTTGACAGTGCTAGCCAGTCTCAAAAAATAGAATAGAAATGCAAATCCATAACTGAGAGATTTTCAAGTAAAAATAGAGTAAACCAAAAACGGTTAAATAACGAATACATAACAGATAGGCTTATCGCTTTGGTGAGTCTTCACCCTGTGTTGAGCCTACTGGAATGGCTGGCTGTTGACTTGTATCCACGGTCATAACTCAGACAATCCAGCCAAGTGAGATAACTGTTAACACTGGCATGCAGATACTGAGAATGACGGTATCTGTCAAGGGGAAAATACTCAGTGTACTTGATTGATGATTTTGGCACAATAATCCCATGACCTGATGCATTGTAGGGAAGGGGCAGGGAGGCTCGTTATGTGGATTTGGGTCATTGTGACAGAGGGAAGAAGATTTTTGCTTTAATGCTGAGTAATTTGAGAGTATTTGATTGAAGCAGGTCAGCATGTTGCACGGGCTTGCCAGATTAAACAGTACAGTAGTGGGCATGTAAAACAGATGTAAGACAGGTGGCAGATGAATAATCTTTTTTTCTTAATTTGCTGAAAGTAGTTTCCATTCAAAATTGAGAGTTGCTCCATTTTTGGTGTCTTTAGGTGCATGTCCTCATTCTGTTGCTTATACTTCAAGTTTTAGCTATACTGTTTGATCAGAACAGCTATTTTTCTCTTTATGCTGCCCTCTTCTCCCCTCCCCTTCTCCCCCAGCCCCACAAAAAATAGAGCAAGGAGGTGGGAGTCCAGGTCATCTATTGCTTGTAAAAGCTCAAGAAAGTAAAGCCGATTAGATAAATTTCATTCGCCATAGAACTGGAAAGGAGGCTTTATGTAAGTCTGGTATTAACAGAAAAGAAAAATTGTGGGGGTGGGGAATTGCATTGGATTATGAGTCAGCACATGATGAGTAGAGCACTACGAAGCTTGTGGGGTGACTGGTGATTTCACCCCCACTTCTGAAGTGCTTGCATTAGCTAGGGGGATCCCACATGTGCAGATTTCTGCAGCCTTTGTTAGCAATTACCTCCTTCACTGTCGTGCTTCTATATTCATGTTTGATACAGTGCCATAAAATAACCCTTTGTCACTACTTTCACTCCTGAATCATCTGTAAGCCTCCTTCCCTGTCTCTGAAAACCTTTTGAAGAAGTTGGTGGAGAGTGGGAAGGCATTCTTGGATCTGTGCATAATTAATACCATGTCTGCTAATCAGCTGGCTGAATCACTTTCTTGTAATGAACTGTGATACCATATCTAAATTATCAAAGAAACTCTTCAGTTGAAATTTTTCTCATTTTTGGTGTCTTTTATTTCTCTTAAGGCTGTTTTACAATAGCAGCTTGCGTAAGCTGCTGGCAGGACACAACATGTTAGCAAGGCTCCCAGATCGGCTTGAGCGAACACAGGTGGAGGTCCTGGACGTGCAGCACAACCAGCTCCTGGAGCTGCCATCTAACCTGCTTTTGAAAGCAGACAGGTAAAATCATAAAGAAATTTTGTCTTTTTGACTTGCATGTGATGAATCTTGTTTTGTGTGTTACTTCCTGGTTCAAAGGGTAATCTGAGGTTCCCCTAATTTGAAAGTTGCCAAGCCTTGTGTGGTAAGAACAGATGTCTGCCCAACTCACCAAAACACATTCTTTTTATTCTGGTTTTGTTTCCTTATATGGTTGCTTCTTTTTTCCCACCAAGCTCCTGCTGAACACCTACTTCTTAAAATCTAGCTGTAAAGTTAAGCACATGCTATTTTCTACTACATACACTGAAATGGTTTAGTGGCAATTTCTTTAAATACATATTTCTTAGGCTTGTTTGATGGAGTGTGAAAGCTTTTTTTTCTCCCTTCAGTCAGAGGCTAGAACTTATTTATACCTGTCAAACAAAACAAAATCTGTGCATAAGGCTGTCAGAATAATTCAGTTATTCCTCTGTCCTTGCTTTTTAATTTTTTTTTATGCTTTTCAAATGTTTGTCACTGATTTAGTTGGTGTCACCACTTGATCTCCATTCTGGATTCTTATTTTTATGCTGCTGTTTCTTTAGTATCAGAGTCTTCAAGGCTTTTGTTTTGTTGGGGTTTTTTATCTGGATATGAACATATCCTTCAAGTGACTGTGATTGGAATACAGAAGGTTGGTAGCATCGTCTGGGGATGGTGGATGGGCTGGCCCCGCTTGGTGTCAGCATTCCTTGCACCTCTTCACTTCCACATATAGTCATGGGATTTCTGAGTGCTCAACGCATGCATAATTTAACAGACAGTGAGACTGGGTGCTCTGGGGTTTTATTTCTGATCCTAGCTGTGACCAAAGGAATGCATGGCTCCTGGCTTTCTTGAGAGGTACAGAAGCAAAAGAGGTGGTGATCTCGCTGTGGCAGAGCTCCTTTCCCAATTAAGAGTATTGCATAGCCCCTAATTTTACCCTGTTGTTAATTCTGTCATGAGCCTCTGGTTAAATTTCCTGGAATTCACTTGGAGAATTAGGTTGGTGGTTGAGATGCTTTCTAAAGAAACTCTTTAACCTCTCCTAAGTTGAAATTCTTATATGTTAACTTGCAAAGAATCCTATAAATAAGTTTCAGAGAGCTCCTGGCATCTTTGAAAGCAAAGAGAGGAATCATTTTGTAAAATTTGTATTAAAAACAGGTTGTAGGTCTAGGATGTAGTGTAGTGCAATTTTGGCAGAGAGAGAACCTGATTTTTTTGTACTGCAACTCATCGGTTCATCTGTAGGCAGATCTTCTCTTTTTTTTTTTGTGATGCCAAAATGAACAAGTACAGGCTAAAACCAGGACTGGGGATAGATTCCCAGAAGTTTACTTGGAATATGCTGAGAAGAGGTAGAATTAAAGAATATATTGAAAAACAGTGTTAAGTGGTTGATTCAGGCTTGGGGATTTTTTTCCTCTCTGCAGCTTTTAGGCAGTACAGGGCACTTGTTTTAAAGTCTTCTAAAGGTCTTAAAATCATGCACCATCACAGGAGATAAAGAGAGCTTACCCATTCCAGCATCTCATCACCAATGCAGCCTCCCTTGCTTGTGATGACAGTAGAAGCAGTTGGCTTGGGCAGTGTTTTCCCCGTTGATCCCTAGCCTTTCACTTGTTTTAAGAAGGCGCAGCTTGTCCATGCTGATGCTCCTATGACTGCTGCAGCAGTGAGAGCTCTGAAGGAAAACAGCAGTACAGATTAATAGATTAGTGTACAATGTCAGTGTTTTAAGTTTGGAATTTCCTACATGAAACGTCTTTTCTTTTCAAATGCTTGCATCTGTTAGCAGCTAAGTGTCAACAGAAATGGGTCTGGAAAGGTGTTCAGGAGATCGTTTTATTTTAAAAAGGTAAAATGCTTCTCTTCTCCAAGCATTCCCTGGGAAGCACAATCTGTACTGCCGGACGTGCCAAGAGAATTGGTTCTCCTGAGTGGCGTGCCATGGTCTCTACCCAGCGTGTAATATGGACAAATCACTTTACCTTACAGAACCTTTTTCTCTGCATAAAATGACTTGCCTTTTGCAGCCTTGGAAAGATTAGGGTTTGTTTTGTTTTGGGTTTTTTTGAAAGGTACTCGGGTCTGTGCAACTGACAGATGATATCTTGTCTGGATATGAAGTCTCATGCTGTGAATTATAAACGCTTTCTCTTTGTCAGTCCTGAATATTTGACAAAGTGGGTGTGAAGCGCCTTGGGCAAACTTCAGTGCGAGCCGTGGTGGGCTTTGACATCTAGAACATCTGAGGAAGGGAAGGAAATCGGTGCACTGGTGCACAAAGAGAGAATATCACTTTTACCAAAAAAAACCCCCAAACACCAAATACTGAAAAACCTCAGTTCTCTTCATAGAAGAATCTATGAACATTGATTTTCTGCCTTAATCCTTAAAAAACCAATGATTTTTGTCATTTTCTGCTGGAGAGTATAATTGGGGATATTTTGTTTGTCTGCTTTTTAATTAATTTTCTATTTTAAACTGTTAGTTGAGGAGAAATTGAGGACTAGTCTGTGAAACATTTTTCTGACTGAGACAGAACTTGGTTCTGTTTTTTGCACTGAAAGTATGCACATCTGGATCATGTTAGCAAGGATTTCTCTCATGGGGTGGGGATTTTCTTGGCAAGATGAGTGCCACAGAGGCAGCCAGATAATCTCTTCATTTCTCATTACCATATGCTGGAAAAACAGAGAATTCATGCAAGTGCTGCAGCTGATGGAGAAAACACCCAAACTGAGTCCTGAACCTTTTTTTGTGCACCTGCATTCCTGAAGCCTTTCATTTCCATCCTCTGCTGCGTCGGTTGTGATGCCTTTGCCACTGTCCAATTCTCATACAGACTTTGTACTGCCTTCCTTGAGCAGCTTGCAGCAAACTACCATTTAATGGCATGGAAACTGTTGTTCCAAGTGCTCTCCAGATGAGATGAATAAGTATTCAAGAGCTTTAGCTGGGCACAGTAGAAAGGCACTGACAGTGGTCAGGGCAGGGTTAAAAATAAAGGCACGGTGGTAAGATGGGCTAGGGTTTATTTCTTGCCTAAGCATCCTTTCCAGTTAGAATGAGTGTTTTCAGTATCAACCTTTAAAACAGCCACCAGACTGCTTAAAGCATTTGTGTGGTGAAGATGTGTAGCTGTGATGTGCACAGCTTAAACCTTGGGCTTCGTTTTGCAGTGTCTGGTAGTGGCCAGCTGTGGTGGTTAAGCCAATGTCAGCTATTCAGAGCCTGTCTAGACTCTGCCTGTCTGCATGATTCTTGTTTTCAGCTTTGTTCAGCTGTTCTTATCTCATTTGATGTTCTGTTTGTTTTGAATTTATTTTATTTAATTTGTTTTGGGTTCAGTTTTTGCTGGAGATCTGGAAGGTGACCCAGTTAAATTTTCTCTTGTTTGGTATTTGCCATTTCCACCCACTGTGGTTGCTTCTTTGTGATGCAAGTATTCAGTCCTATCCTGGCTGCAGGGGAAGTGTGAGGGAGGAAACAAAGTCAAATGAGTGCCAAGTGCTATTTGAGTGTTTGATGCACATGCTTGTGTTGCAGAAATGCTTAGTTGCATTTGTCTCTTTGTTGCTAGGTTAAGGATTTGCAAGCAGGTACTTTAGAAACTGGGGAAATCCCAGTTAATCAAATAGCTAAAGATAGGTTAGAAAGTAAGAGCTGAGGAGACAGCAGCAGTTAAGTGCTTTTTTTGGCAGTCCATCAACAGGAAGGGGATTCACTTGAATGTTTCTGTCTCTTAATTTATTTTATTTATTTATTTTAAAAAGAAGAAATACCCTCTTTTGCACAGGCTGGCAAAACAGCTTTGTTTTTTCCCCTCTCTTTTTCCCCGCAGACATGCTTAGCTTACAGGATTCTTCCTCACACACCTGCTACCACAATCATAAATTATTTTAGTATTAGGCAATCAGAAATTGAGGGCATGCCTCTGCAGAAGGCACTGAAGTAGAAATTTTGTATTTTGATTGCTTTGTACTGATGGAGATCTTGGGGCATAGGCCAAACTGGAGATCTTGATTTCTCTGCATATTCTCTTTTTGCAGCTATAGTGTTCTTTCCAACTCTTTTCAGTACTTTCAAGCAAAACTCAGTGGTTTTGGTTTGTTGCTGCTTCACCAATGAACGCTGTTGTCTGTGTTCCTCCTTTTAATGTCAAATATTCTTAAGCTTTTTGGAGAACTTAGATTTTTTTTCAGTGATGGCTCTGTCTTACCCAGCAAGGCAGGTTTGTCAAGCTACTTCAGAAAATGGTGAGGAATTCAGAGATGTATTCTCACAATTTAGCTTCTGTATGTGCTTCCATATTCAGCTTCTGTGTGTGCTAGAGGTAGACATTGGTAGGCAAAGCTCATACCTTTTGCAGTTTTATATAGAAGATTTTCTTTCTCTTCTTTTAGAAGTTCAAATTGAGATCAGAATCTTCTAGGTATGAATAGGGAATGGATGTGACTGCCTATTAGGTGGTTTTAGTTGAATTAAATCCATGTCCTTGATTCTAACCTGTTCTTTGGGACACTCTTTTTTCTTATTTTGTCTTTTGGAGAAGTTAAGTTCAGCAAGGGACTGTACTGTAATACCCAAAAAACCAAAGGTGACTTATTCCAGACAGAGATCACTGTTTATATTATTACTCCAGAGGAGAATATTCACCTCGTCAAAGCTGAAGAATTCAGACATCTCCCTGCCAGCACCTTAATTTCTTCATCTGCGATGCTTTTTTGGTACTTGTTAATTCATGTTTTCCTTGCTCTATTGTACTCTGGTATGTGCGCAGGCTGCTGAATATAGGTCTTTGTAGTGATGCTGTAGTTGTTTTCATGAGCTTGTGGTATAGTGTGTGGGTGGAATTGGAAAGGGAAACAATTAATTTTGGACTGAGCTTTAATACTTGACATTCTGCTTCCATCTGATAAGCAGTATGAGTGGGATATCTTCAAGGAACACGAATCAGTTTAAGTGCATGCAAAAGAGAGATGGGAGCAGTTGTGCCCAAGTAAATTTCCACTCCTCTGGAGGGCATTTATAAGATGTGCCTTCTAAGGTAGCAGCTGGCACATTGCACGAGGATGAAGAAATAGGGGAGTGGAAATAACCTGGAGGAGGACTTCTGTGTTAAATCAGCATGAGGGAAAGCCTGATGGGCAGCTACAGTTCTAGGTTGTACTGGCATTTTTTGGTAGTTGATTTTTTGTTGTGGGTTTTGTATCTTTTGGAGAAAGGTGCTTTTTGTTTTTTAACATAAGATAATTGAATTGATAAATCTTTGGCAGTAGCAATCTGATGGTTCATTCTGTTCTCTGCACAAAGAATAGTGTCCCTTTTTTATTTTATTTTACTTTTTAAATCTAGACAATATCTTGAAAGAATTATTATTTCAGAATGGTTTTGCCATTTTAATGTAACAGCTGGTCTAAAAATACGTAAGCAAGCAACACACTCATTTCCAAAAGCTAATTTAATTCTAATTATGTCATCTACAGAGAGAGATTGAGTGTGTGACTGTTCTGACCCTGACTGTCAGTTGTTTAAGGTGAGATACCTTGCTACCACAGGATTCCCATTCTAGGCTGTTGGCAAGATTTTTGCTAGTCACCTAAACTTTGTTCACAACAAGGCACTAAACCTGTACGTTAAGATGATGGGGATTTATTTCCAATGTTCCAATGTTCCAATTGTATCACTCCCTGGAAGATTTGGCAGAAGGTCAGAGTTGGGGGGAAAAGTGTGTGTGTGCAGGGGATCAACTCTCCTCTCTCCCTTCCCCACTGGAAAATACATGCATCAAAACATATTTCTGACAGGAACACGCATATTCCATTCACTTTTAATACCAGTGAGGGAACAAATTGAAATCTCTTGTTGTATTTCACCAATGTTGAAAGTTTATTTATTAAAAACAGAAGAATGATTGATTTTTCTTTTGAATTTAGAATGGCTACAGTATAGTACACTGTACTAATTTCAGCTGTATCAGAGTAATGTACCTTTTCTCAATTGAAGCTTTTAGGTGTGCTTTGGGCTAGCTGTTCTTGATCAGACTTCACAGCCATAGGCTATGATGCTCTCTAAATTACTTCTTTGGCTGCTAGTACCTGTGAAGCACTCAGGTAATTCTTATGCAGCTTGCATGAGAAAACTAAGATACAGGTTCTTCTTCAGAAGAACATGACCTTTCTTGGGGTGTATTTTGCTGTCACCTCTTTTTCCCCGTCATATTCCTGTGAAAATTCATTTTTCCCAGCAGCCTTAAAAACCTGATTGTTACTTAAGCCTTTTCAGATTGAGCTAAAGATGACCATTTTGTACTGTGAGCAGTACAAAAAATACTGTGGCTTTAATATTAATCACAGTGTTTTCATTTTGTGGAGAGTGAAGACTGTCATGCACATTAGATTGAAGTTGCCAAAGTAGTAACTGTCTGTACTTTAGTAATAGGTGTACTTGCTGGTGTTTAATTAAGTACAGGATCTGTTGATGGGGTATGCTTTGGTTTAATGATCCAGCCTTGAATGAGCTTAGTATATTTTTAGTGTGTAGCTAAAGGGTGAAATTGAGCAGCATGTTTTTAGAATAAATAAATAAATTTAAAAACCCTTTCAGCTGCTTATTTCCTTCTCTGTACTAATCCTTCCTCTCCTCCCTTCCTCCTCTGGATTTTTAGCACCCTTGTGAATAATGAATGAGCCTGAGGATTAAACTGTGTTTCTCTGAAGTGGACTCCTCTGTCTGTGTAAAACAGCTAACCTAGTTTCAGTTCTGTGCAGTGCTGAGAGGTTTTTGCTTCTAATGGAAATAGCGGGTTTTTTTTTAATCCTTTGGCATTCCACGTGACTCCTGTAGCATGTCTGACCCTTATTTACTGCTGAGCAAGTTTGAACCAGCTGCTACTCTTGCAAATCCACTTCATTCATTAATAGACCTTAAAGGTCAGTGTGGACTCCTGCGTGCATGGGAGCAGCCATCAATATTTTATCACTTTCTATTAAGATCGATGACAGGAGCACACCTACCTACCTTTTGTGTCCTAATCAGTGGCTTTACAGGCTTCAGACAGCACATTTATGAGTCTTGTTTCTTGAATGCAGCTTTGCCCACTGCAGCTGCCTATTCCCATGAGTTGGTAGGAGCAGGACAGCCTGATCTGAGCACAGTCACTGCGAACTGGCAAGGACACACTTCCTTCTGTATTGCTCCAAGGCAGCCTTTTCTGAAAACAGGAGGAAGGAAGAGAGGTCCCATATCTGTTGAAAAGGCATGATCATGCCAGAGTTGGTTACCAAAGGATAAATAGTCTTGTTTTTCCATTTGTTTGGAATTGCTGGTGTGAATTCTAGCCCTCAAGAGATCTACAGTGCTCCTGTGATCTTCTCAAACTCCCAGAACTTCATTGGTAGGAGTGGGCAGGAGTGGCCTATACCTCAGCAGGTCTTGT
Organism: Acanthornis magna; assembly: GCA_036785705.1. Classification (NCBI taxonomy): domain Eukaryota; kingdom Metazoa; phylum Chordata; class Aves; order Passeriformes; family Acanthizidae; genus Acanthornis; species Acanthornis magna. Next base: position 14,090,052 of record JAWUZG010000025.1, read on the forward strand.
TCCCATCCCAGAAAAGTCCTTTGGGGGAGAAAGAATAGCTCCATTTCTGTGCTTCTTCAGTTGTCATTCTTTGTGATGTGACTGCAAAAACATGGGCCTCTGCTGTGCTGGGGAACAGGGGAAGGCCACTCAGAAAAACGACACAGAGATAAGGCTCTCTTGCTGCACACATCAGCAAGCAAGGATATAACTTCTTAAATTTAATTTGCTACTAGCACTTTCTCTCTTTAAAATCTAAAATGCAAATTACTGCTTGGTCTTGAGTTTTGGTTTTTGTTGTGATTGATGCATCTTTATTTATCCAAATACTCAAAGAGTACTTTTCATATTTTTGTAGTTCTTCTCCGCCCTGCAGGTTTAAACAAAATACTGTCTGCACCCCAGACCGTATTTAAAATACTGGAAAATTGGCTGGCTTTTTTACCATTGACTTGTCTAGTCACTTGAAAGGCAATTCTCATGGTTCGTTGGTGATGAATACAGAATTCATTTTTATGTGTAATGAGTATGGAAATTATGTGGTTTGCTATTGCTCTTACCTGTAGGTACATCCGTGGTAATATTGGAGATACTGAGGTCTTGATAACAGGATAGAGGCACTTTGATGTACTCCTTTTGCTGATGTTTTGTTCTTACTAATGCAGTCATTAAAAAATGTTATCAGAAGTTTTGCTCATATAATGCTAGACTTTTGGTCTGTCTTTTGTGAACTTGTTACTTTTGACCTTTGCCTTATGACTGTCTTAGGTTAACTCTTAAAAATAGAGATTTTTATTTATACTTCTAGACAAAACCTGCAGGATGTTTGACTGAACTCCCTTATGTAACTTCTCTTTGCAGCCTGAGATTTCTTAATGCCTCTGCCAACAAACTGGAAATGCTTCCTCCAGCCACCCTTTCTGAAGAAACCCATAGCATCTTGCAGGAGTTGTATTTGACCAATAACAACCTCACAGATAAATGCGTACCCTTGTTAACAGGCCACCCACACCTGAAAATCTTGCACATGGCTTACAATCGCCTACAGAGCTTCCCTGCAAGGTAAGGAACTCGTTTCACTGCCTCTGGCCCACGGGTGGGTGGGCATCTTGAAATATTTTCACAGTGAGAACTGAATTGCACAGGAATGTGATGGCATAGGCTGTATGTTGAACGTAGTGGTACTGCAGTGGGTGGATTCCCCCGCCTGTGCCCTCCTGCACATTGGTGCCCTCTCTTGCAGTACACAGACAAGCGAGTGATGCTTCTTACTTGGTGAGTTTTCATGGTACTTGAAACTCCTTTCAGCTGGACTAATTCAGCATGGTCATTTTATGCTTTTGGAAGTCAAGCAAGGAAAGTAGGGAGGTTTTCTGCTTTCCCTGGCTTGGTCACTTTGCTTACACCTGGTGGGCTTCTCCTCACAAGAAAGATTTGCAAGCACAGATGTCTGGAAATGTCCTCTGGAAGTGGACTAAACTCCACTAGGGAAAAATCCTCTTGACTCCAGAATGAGATTCTGCCTTGGCAGCAATTTCTGTGCTTTCAATTCACTCTGTTTTAATCAGAAATCTTTCAAGTGTAAGATGTGCTGTAAAGCTGATGGGGTACAACCTTGAAGAAGAGATGCCAATAAATAATGGAAGAGACATCTCTGTCCTTGTGTGATATTCTGAGCAGCTGGGCTTCAGCAGCAAGGAGAAGGGACAGAGATGAATTTAGGGGGAAGGGCTGAATGGGGTGCTGGAAGGGGAAGGGGAAAATGTCAGATGGATAAATGGAGTGAGAAACTAGGGGAAGAAGGAAGGAAAAAGAGTGAAAGTGAGCTGGTGAGCAGGGGGAACGTAAGCAAAATAAGTAATTTGGAAGGTAGCATTAACAAACACTGACAGAAGAGGTACACATTTGTTCCACAACTGTGTTAGCATCTGACATGAGGAGAGGTGACAGGCACTGCTGTGAACAAGAATCGACGTCTGCGATTTTGTTCTCTTAAAGTAACAAAAACCATTGCTCTTATCACTGCTTCAAAATAAAATACGTGTCTATTAGAAGAAAATTCTCAAATTCTTGTTTTCATAGCAAAATGGCCAAGCTGGAAGAGTTGGAGGAAATTGATATTAGTGGGAACAAACTGAAAGCCATTCCAACAACCATCATGAACTGCAGACGTATGCATACTGTAATTGCTCACTCCAACTGCATTGAAGTCTTCCCAGAAGTCATGCAGCTTTCTGAAATAAAGGTATGGAATGAATGTGCTTTGGAAGAAGCAAGTGTAATGCAATTTTACCAATTCTCTTCTGCCCTCGGGTCTCTCATTGCTATGGGATAGTATATTCTCAGAGAGTACGGGGATCTGATAGCTGCTTTCTCCTCTGAAGTCATATGCAAAATATTTGCCCCTGTGCAGCCTCAGAGTAGAATGAAGAGGAACCTCAAAATCTGATTTTATGCTTACCTTGGTTACACTGTATCTTTTCTGCCAGATAAGTGTTAATGGTCTTCCTGTGACAGTCTGTTTTGATGCAACTTAAACATTTGGCAAGAGCTATGCGTAATTAACTCTTGCTGCCTTGGCAATTAGTTGATTGTGTAGGAATGGCCTTTGTTTAGAGCGCATCTTAAAAACCGCTGAAGCTGCAGAACAGGATAGGCCTTGGGGACAAAGATAAATTCCAGGAGCACAGGATTTGAGTATTTAGGCAATCTGCTTTCATTTTCCTAATTGCAGTCATATTTTGCACGACGGGGGATTACCTAATCTATCTCCTGTGTTTCCAGAAGTAATTGTGTACTTTTCCTGACACTTCTTTTTGTGGGATGTGTTCTTCACTTGACCACACTGATGAACACTACTCTTTACCTTTTGTGAATCGAGTTCCTGCTTCTCGCCTGGCTCCAGTGCAGAATAGTTTGCACTGTGTGCCCTTTCTGCTGGACAGAACTGGGAGACGGTTGTCTCACAGCATACAAATCTTGTGATACAGCAGAAAAATCTGTCCTTCTCTGAGGCTGAGAACTGATTACCTATTCAGGGACTCAAAACAACTTAAGTGTCCTTCTGGCGCTTTGTGAAGTCAAAAGGCTAAGTTCCCAGCCTGCTGTGTGTGCCTCAGTGTCTGGGGTCATGGAAAGCAGCAGGAGCAATAATTCTGTTGGACAAGCAAGTATATGTAAAGATGAGCTCTGTGGTTTCAGCCAGGAAATCTCAAACAAGCTCGTGGGTATTTGAATACTCCTCCCTCTTTGGAACAATGGCCAGAGGAAGCAGAGGGCCATTTAGAATCAATCAGAAGTAAAGCCTTTTTTCTTAGAGGAAGAATTGGGGTGGGGGAGCAAGGCACTGCATGGTAAACATTTCTTTAAAAATATGAGGGTGGTGTTAACCAAAAAGAAAAAAAAAGGTAATGTAAACATGCCAATAGGGAACAGTCAAGTTTTTCCTTTTGTTTGTGCATCTTGGGGAAAACTGAATGCTTTATAGAAGTGTCATATTTAAAGTGCTACTTGGCCACATTGAGCAGCAAAATACTCTTGGAAGAGCTGGCCGTTTCTTCCTGCTGGTTCCCTATGGTTTAGTTCTCTTCAGCAGAAGAAAGAGATTTAGACGTCACTAAGTGTTTTGGGAATGCAGCGATAACATGTGTGGCTTAATCTAAGAGGGCAAAGTGTTCTTTGGCTCCGCCTTTGTGGAAGGAAAATGCCTGGTCAGTACTCAAGCCTGGTTATGACTTACATGAGATGAGTTCTTATAGTTGCCACATGGGAAGGTGCCTTGTTGGGCCTTTTGGTGGCCTTTTGGTGATTTCTCTAGGTCAGGATTAGAATTTATCAGTCTGGAGATTAAGCTGGTGCTGCCTGCCTGTATCTGTTTCTTGCCTTTACCCTAGCTGCTTCTTAGATATGGGAGAGCATTCAAAATATGCCAAAGTAACTGCAGAATTTATTTCTTTAACTGTGGATTTGGTCACTTGGTGAAATAAGCTTGTTTGTAGCAAAGCACGAAGTCATATAGTCTGATGTCACCTCTGTGATTATATCATATTTGATGATTAATTTTAACTGAGGTGGCATTCAAACACTCTAAACTCTTGGGGAAATTGTTACCTGAGGTAATGGCTGTTTTGCTTCTGTATTTAATCAGCCTGAGAGGCTGACATATTATGATTTTGGTATCGATGTCACTGACAGTTAGTAGCAGCAGTTACTATGCTGTCTGAAACGATTTCAGAAGGAAAACTAGTGTAAATGATGATGCTCTTACAATTGCAGTAACTCCAGGGCTTCAAGACACAAGGTCATTTTAAAGATATAATTGTCTCTAAGCTTTTTTTACACACTACAGTCAAGGCTACAGAAGTTGTGTGTTGTCCTCTCTTTTAAAGAGCCCAGTGGAGACCTCAGAAATATCTTGCACAATACATTTTTAGGGATTTTATTGTCTTCTATGACAGGTATTTATACTGACAGAGTTAGGTTTGCCTGTGCACACTGAAATGTCTTCTGGGAACAGGTGAACAGCTGGAAGCACACACACCTGAATCAGTGCCCCAGCAGACTCTTTCTTGCAGCTGTTGTTTGACTTCAATTTCCTTGCCTTACAGAAGAAAAAAGCCAAATAGGTTAATACTGGTATGACCACCTTCAGCTACAAGTGGAAATAACCCAAGTCCCTTCCAGCCTCGAACACAACAGTTACAGAGTTGGGAAAGCAGCAGCCTGAGCAGATGCTCACGTTAAACCCCATCTGCCAGCTGGCCCATCCGGTGCAAAATCCCGTGTGCAAGTTGCAGTTGTTCCTCTGGTGCTGCATGGGTGGGGTGAAACCAGCTTGCATTAAAATAACACAGGAGGAAATTGGAATAAGTTAGGAAATAAACTTTCCTGCTTGCCTGGGGAGTAGAACAAGGACTAAATTTAACACAGACCTGCAGCAAGTCCCTCTTAGCTTATTCTTCAAAGAGTACAAACAACACCTGAGAAATTCCAACCTGATAAATAAGCTATCTTCACTAGAGCCTGGGGACCAAGGGATCTGCTGTGCAGTGTTGCTATCTTTGGTGCACTGGGCATTAAAGGAGAACAATGAAATTAGTGGTATTTGTACTTTTCAATCCAGCATGCTCTTCCATCAAATATGTAATGGCATGGAGGTGTTGAACACCGCAAGGCCTGCTGGCAGCTTCCTTAATCTGCAAAGTAATTACTGGCTCTCTGGAAGCGGCAAGGAGTTGTGCAGAGGGAAAAAGCTCGCTGGAATAACTGCTGCTAAGCTGTCTACTATTTTGTTTGCGTGACAGATTTAAACTTTGATTTCCTTATCAGGCTTAGATAACGTCAGCAGTTTGTTCTTCATAGATAATAAAGCCTCCATATTAGACAATCTCGGGATTCAAGATTTGGGTCAGAAATTTTTTATTTTCATTGCGCTTATTTAATAAAGTGTTCAGAGACTTTTCTTTTCCAGGATTTACTAGGTTATCTTATGTCTGCTTCCAGCTCAGGAACTGATGTCTTTGAATATACCTTCAAAAACGAAAATGCCTCTCTTGTATTGATGGAAATTACATAATGGTCAAAATGTGCAGCTAGAAAAAGTCTCCCTCTGCCCCTTTCAGCTCTTTGTTAAAGTTTCTGAAGTCTTCCACTTTTGCAGCTTGAAAGTAGAAAATGGTCTTTCAGAAAGATGTGGATAGTTCTTCTGTCCTCTGTTAAATACCAACCTGCTTTGTCCTCTCAGAATTACTTTCTTTTTGCAGTTTTTTGTGCATACTACACTAGTCATCCCGTAATAGGGTTTGGAGAGTTGATTTTGTTCTCAAATGCCCTATTTTTCCCTGTGTATTGACTTTAATCTGGATATGCAGCTTTAAACAATGTTTGGGGATTTTGTCATTCTAGTGCACTTTTCTAGTTAATTTATACTTAGCTGGTGGATAGCCTGCAAATTTCTCTGCTGTTTTGTATTTTTGAAATATTTAAACTTTTTTTTTCATTTGTGCTATTGATTACACATTTAAATATGAATCCATCTAAGATGACACTAATTAAAACCATGTTTAAAACTGCTCCAATATTTTTTCCTTTCCCTCTCTCTGCTCCTTTCCACATGCATTAATTACACCGCTTATTTTAATATCCCTCAGTAAATACTGAATTCCTGGGAGCCTGCTCACACTCTTGCTGGTTTAAGCTGACTTTGGAGGAGGGACTGCTATGCCAGTGGCTTAGGAGCTCCAGCTGTACTTATCTCCATTTCCTTTGTCTATTAAGAGACTGTTTTCATTAGTACATTTTTTTAAAATACTTTGAAAATCCACTGACTGTCTTTGTCTCTGTGAAGAGCAGACAAAACTTACTGGTTTTGTAACAGGACGACACCTGACTAGAGATGGAAATGGAAGGAACATATTTCTAGGTGTCCCAGACATCTGGCAAGATGGCTAAATGCCATGTAAGAATTTCTTTTATAAGAACCACTTACTTAAACGAATGGTCTTAGGTCTTGGTTGCAGCCTTTATTGCTCATGAAACATGCATTACCACATTTAATCAAAACTTGTATGATTTTGATGACAGCTGAATTCTCTTGCTTTTTTGGCTGCTTTCCTTTTGCAGTGTGTGGACCTGAGCTGCAATGAACTGAGTGAAATCACATTGCCTGAAAACCTGCCTCCAAAACTGCAGGAGCTGGACTTGACTGGAAATCCCAGATTAGCCCTGGATCACAAAACCCTAGAGCTGCTGAAGTAAGTTACTTTACAGAGTGGGGAAAGGGCAGAACAATCCTAGATATGAAAACCACAATGCACAGAAATGGTACCTCTTTTAAGGAATATGGTTCCCTGTGGCCAGTGGATCAGAAAGTAACAGATTGTGTGAACAGGTCAGAAATTGATGCTTCACTGAAGAGGATGACTTCACCCACTTCAGTGCAATTACTTTCAGCTGTAACTCCTGGAGGGGTCTGGTGTACCCACTCTTGGGTCTGTTTGATTCCATATTTCTTCTGACATTAGATTCAGTCAAAAAACATATTTTATACCATCTTTGAGATGCCAGTAGCTGCTTGCTGTAGTTTTTCCTTGCATTCATCTGCTTGGGTCTGTGTTTGCCATTGTGCTCCTTTTTACCTCTTCACATACTATTTCTTTTTCCCCTTCATATCTGTCTGCTTCTGTCCTAGAAATTATGTATTTTTTTATATTTAAACTGCTGAAGGCTTGCATGTCCCACTCTGTTTGCAGCAAAACTGGTTCCTTTGCTTTGGGATCCTCAGTTTCCTTCCTGCCTACCTGTTTGTTTCCTGCCCTAGGACTTAAGTGTCATCCAATTATTGAAGTTCCCCAAGTGCTTTGTCCGCCTTTCTGCAGAGTGTTGGGAAGCTGTTGCAGTAATCTGTGGACAGTGGTGCTGCCTTGAGCTTTTTTTATGTCCTGTAGGAAACTGCACCAGCTCCAGGTTTCATTCTAAATCCGTTTTATTCTTAAAGATTGAACGGTTTCAAGGAGGATTGATTTCCTTTTTAGGTGTTGAGCAGTTGCCTCATGTTGTTTGCTTTTAAATGGTTAAGATCAGACATTGGAGTAGTAACCCTCATCTCTTGTGCAAGCAAGAGAAACTTATGGTGTGAGTTTACTTTTAGCTTGAATCAGCAGATTTTCAAAATATAAGTGGAAATTTGGGTAATGATGAGTTCTCACAGATAAAAACAAGAGTCCATGTTCTGCAGCAGACAGTGAAAAAGAGGCATGCCTCTATTTTAAGAGTTGCTTCGTTGTGTACAGGAAATCTTTCTGAAGAAGCAGTGTGTAATATTGCTCTGGTTCATAGCGGAAAATCTATATATGTTTTATAGAGTTAATGAATGGTGCCAAAACTTAGTGAAAGATGAGCTTTTCTTGTGTATAACCCAGCAGACAAGGTGGACACAGATTCTCTAGTCACATTAATATTCAGGCATCATGCATGGTAGCATTATTATACAAATTTAAATCCTAAGTAGCTGAAGAGTAGTGTGGCCCAGTTATATGCTATATTTTCACTGGCATACATGTGGTCCTTAATTCACAGGAAACTTTTCCCTCTTGTATGTGCATTTTGCTTGGTTATTTGTTTTGGGCGTGGGGGTGTGGGTTTATTTCCTTTTTTTTTTTTTTTAGTTTTGGGTTGTTGGTTTTTTTAAAATAAATAATTATTAAGTCCTCAGGTCTGTTCTGTTCACTAGTGTTCATTAGGCACAGGTGTTTCAGGCCTCCTGAGGGGTTTCTAAGTGTCTGATATACTACCTTTACTTTTATGGTATACTGCTATAATTGACTGTGAAGGAGGAGGTGCTTCTTTCACTTGATTTTCGTGGCAGGCACAAAAATACTTGTGCACTTGGTACTTTTTATATCCTCCTGCATGCGAAAGGCAGTTCTCCATCTGTGCCCTGGCAGAATTCAAGCAGGTAGTAGGTTAATAAGTATTCTCGGTGCTGGTGAGAAGAGTCTTGTCATGCATGCTTGCTTTTTTAGTATGTGTGGAGATCTTAAAGAGTGCTTGCATACTTAGGAGGATGTTGCCAAGTGATTTATCAGATGTAAGAATTTTCATTAACAATTAAAATGAAAAAGAAGAAAAAAAAGATGCTGTTACTCTGATTTTTAAGAAAAGCATCTAGTTCGATTGTAACAGTAATTTTAAATTAAAGGGAAAATAAGCTGTTCTGTCCAGAAGCCTTAGCCTGTATTGCCTGCATAAAATGTTTTACTGGATATCATTCCCTTCTGGACACACAGTCTGTTTGTACTCATGCTCCTAAAGAGGGTGAAACCAGTGCATTAAGGTAGCTTTTTTCTTTCACCACTGCTGGGAAGCCTTGAGACAACTCTGGGTCCTCGACCTGCCCAGGAAGCAGTGGTCAGTCAACTCAGTTAAAAAAGAAACAAACAGAAACCTTTGTGCCCCAAGTTCCTCTGCCCTGGAGATAAGTGCCTTTTATGAGAAGTCTGCAAAGAAAGTGTGTTTGCTCATGTGTGTCCTGCTTTGCAGGAGCAACAGAATTCAAATCTCTGCTACTTTAGAAGAGATCCAGGTTTCCAGTTTGATTTGGGGTTAGGTAATCTTTTTTAATGCTCCTGGCAAGATGTTTGCCTCCTATTCGTCACACAGAGGGCTGCAGAACGAAGAACTGAAAACACAAGGGGTTCTAACATTATTTATGTAATTTGTGGGCTTTTAGTCTGCCCTCGCTGATGTATATCCTGGCTAGTAATGTAAAAAGAAATCAAACTGGATGTGACAGTACTTTAGGTTATTTGAGGAAGGCTTTGCAATGCAGAAAGGACTTTCCCGTGTGTTCAGGTCAGGTGGGGATTTGGATAGAGCAAAAATGAATGCTCAGAGTGAACAGTTAGACCTTTCTGCTTGTGTCCTTTTATGTTTCATTTGGTTCATGAAAGGTTCAGGTGCCTTTGAAGTGTCTGCAGCATGTGGGGAGCTCGCTTTTTCTGCCTTTGGAAGAGAGCAGTAGGGAGCAAGGGGGTAGGTCATCTCTCCCCAGCAAAGCAGGGCTGTGAAGAGAAGAATATAAACAGAGAGGGCTGGGCCCTTTTAAAGTCTTTACTATGCTCCAGGAGATACTTGAAATTCAGGCTAAAGGCTATGTTGGTAGTAAATTGGAGGGTAGAGGATCAAGGCCCTAAGTGAAAATTGGACTGCACAATGGGGGAATGCAGAAGGGCTGTGCCTGCTGTCAGGACCGCAGGCTGGCTCCTGCAGGTTGGTGCAGGATCAGGATGGAGCTGATTTCTGTTTTGTGGGTGTTTTCATGAAAGGCTGTTACTACACGTTACTGTTTCTAAACAGTTATTTTAATTTTTTTTTCCATGTAGGGGATGCTGTGGGTCATACAGGAGATTTCATATGAATACAATGAAAAGAGCACAGAGATTTCTTGTTAAAATGGGTGGGAGAGATGTGTAAGTTAAAAAAGTCACTTTCCTGCATTGGCTTTCATCAAACCAGGGACAAATTTGCTTTGTATTCCTACAGAGCCAGGTTTGAAACAAATACCTTGGGGGTGAAGGCAGGGAAATATAAGCAAGCTAAGCAAAATAGTGCAGCTGACAACCTCACAGAGGCTCAGTTACTGTTGTATACAGGCACATAAAGGGAGTTACTTTGGATGTGCTGCTTCGTTTTCTTCTATTAAATGTGTTACTAAGAACTGGGAGAGTAAAAAAAGGTGTTCTCTTCACATTTTCAGTTGGATCATGTCAGCAAGTCCATCCATTGCATCTCTCCCCTTTCCTTTCTCCTTGCAGCAATATCCGGTGCTTCAAGATCGACCAGCCGTCGGCGGGCGACGCTTCGGGAGCGCCGGCGGTGTGGAGTCACGGCTACACGGAGGCGTCTGGCGTCAAGAACAAGTATGGCCTGGCCAGGCTTTGTTGTATGAGCACCCCAACAGCAGAGCGCCTCTGTGCCGAGACAGAGAGCCTTTCCTCAGTGGAAGTTTTGGGGATATTTCAGGGCTCACAGAGGCCAAGCCACATTTCGTTATTTGTGTATGGAGCTCTCCTGCCTGGCTCTCCACTTGGGTCTTTGTTAGGGAAGTTGCTAAGATACAAGTGTAGCCGACACATTTGGTCTATGCGAGACTCTGGTACTTGCAAAAGATCTGAGTGTTTAAAAGCATTTTTCTCTTTGCAAAGCTTCTTTATCTTCAACCAAAGGATGTTTACCAAGCAAATCAGAGATACTAAAGGAAGAGACAGAATGGCCAAAACTCTGAATATTCATACTGTGTGGTGCTCCTGTGACTAAGGCAGCACTTGACAAAAAATGTACCAAGAGTCTGCTAGTCTCTGTGTTGCTGGCAATGTGATGAATCCTTCTTTGTTCCTCAAATACCTTTTTAGAAATCTTCTGCTACCTAGGTTTCCGTAGCAAGTGCCAGCAAGCCGTTACTAACTCTTAACTGATTTAACACACAACTTGGTCATCAGTATGCTAGATCCCAAGGATGGCTTTTGGAGCAGCAAGTGCAGTTTAAATTGCTGTTGTTTCAGTGATACTCTTCCTCCTCTTTCTACAAATAAGGGACTTGTTCACGTGCTGAAGAGGAAGAATCCTTAGGGCTTGGCTTAAACTTCCAATATAGTTCTCTCCACATTAGCACTGTTGATGGCCATGACTCGTCTCCACAGCTCAGAAGGCAGTCCTGAAACACTGTGAGCAGAGGTGGTTAAAGCTGGCACTCAGAGCAGGCTGCATCTCTCTGGTCAAAATGACAAGTTGAGAAACTAGTAGTGGGATAAAACCCCTGATGTTTTCCTGCTTTGTTTTTTTCCTAGGCTGTGTGTGGCAGCGCTTTCGGCCAACAACTTCTGTGACAACCGGGAGGCCCTTTATGGTGTGTTTGATGGGGACCGCAATGTGGAAGTGCCCTATTTGCTGCAGTGCACAATGAGTGACATCCTGGCAGAAGAGCTGCAGAAAACAAAGAATGAGGAGGAATACATGATCAACACTTTCATTGTTATGCAGAGGTGAGTCTTGGATCTGAAGCCTTTTTTACCTTGCCTGTGCTCACTGTGCAGTTTCTTTGATTTCAGGTCAGGCACCTGCTCTTGCTTCAATATATTGTCCTCAGTTCCTTTCAGGTGTGGGGAGAAAAACCCCAACATCTCTCCAAACAAACAAGAAAAATCCCAGCCCACCTGCAGAGTTACTTAAGTGCTCATGACTTAAGTGGTGGGTGGAGATTTATTCTTTTTTGGTATCTTCTCAAAGTCTTAAGGTTTGTGATTGGCCATAACCAAGTCAGTGGTATGAATGTCTTGATCATCTTTTTAAACTTCCTTGCTACTACTGCCTGCGAAGCCTGAACTCATCCTTTCTGTTTCTCTGTACCACTTCAGGTTGTTTAAGGCTACACAAATATTTAAAACACGTAGTCTGACTTCTTAGAAATCCCTTTGGCCTTTGAATATTATTTGAGCAGGACCCATCCAGAGAGATTGTGATACAATAGCTGTGAGTGTAATAGTAGTTCTGTGTAGTGATTAGGAAACCATGTGTGCTGTTCTTGACAGAAGAGGAAAATTGTGCCTAGGGAGACAGTGAGTGAAGGGAGGAGTATGAAGGGAATTAAACAGAGGACAGTGAAGAGGTCAGGGAAACAAAGGAGAAAGCAAATAAGCAGCTTTGAGACTGAGTAAATGGATCAAATTAAAAGTAGCATTGCTTATCATTGAATGGCTGTACCCTTGGAAAGGAAAAATACTGAAGCTGTAGCATTGGGAAAGATAGGGAAGCAGTAGGGTGGCATTGACTCTTACAAGCACAAGGGAGAAAACATTTCCCATAATTACTTATAACAGTGCCTCACACTTCTAACTGAGAATGTGGTTGCCATATACTTAAAATATTAAAAAATAATAACAGATTTGAGGACTGAAAGTACTTAAGTGGGTTTGTTTGCTAATAATGCAGTTTATGAGAAATGTGGCATTCCTATACAAAGCTCTTTTTTTTTCCTTTTTTCTTTTTTTTATTTCTTTTTATTTTTTTTTTCTGTCTCAATTTAAAATAAGCTAACCACTTCTTTGGAGACCCAGAAACAGTTTTCATTCCAGTTGCATTTAGCCGCTCACTGATGCTTATAGATGATATGTAGCACTCCTGAAGTGCACAAGTCTATTTGTAACAAATAATTCAAAGAGCACATTGAAGCTTGGTTGCAAATTTAGTTGTTCATTCTCTCCCCAGGATTTTGAATCTAAAGTTCTTACTAGCTATACCTAGCCTTAATATAAATATTAGTAGTTAGCTTTCTAATTACTATAGGAGTAAGATCCTGATAAACAAGCTACTGGAAAGGGTGGGTGTTTTTTCACAGTCTAATATTGAAATTAATTTACATTTTAATGACAGGATTCTGAAAACTTCAGTTCTATCCATAGATTTTTTTTCCCACTGTGGCTCCTGATCAAAAATCAGGCTTAAACATTTCTAAGAACATATTTAACAGGTTAGTACCTGACAGCATAAATGAAAAATGTACCTCCTTTCAGTGGAATTCGCAGCCACTGTGATTTTTTTGGTCATCATTTGATAACTTTTAAGAGCATTATCCTGAAGATGTCACAAAACAGTGAACCTCTGCCTTCTGCTTTTGCTCAAAAGTAGAGGTTTTTTACAGTCAGAATTATTATTTTTATAATAAAATCCATCGCTTCAGAAGCCAAAGCTCTATCTGACCTTTAAAGCAAGCATCTATAAGATGTAAAGGCAAAGAGACAGCTGTGAAACTCTTAGAAGTGCAAAGATTTTTTTTTTCTAAAATTGAGCATATTTGAGTATCTGTATATGTGAAAATAGCACCCTGCCTGAGAGTTGCACGTGGGATCCCTGCAGTGCTGCTGCTGGAATGTCACAGTCTTCAGTGGAGACTTTTGTTTCTGTCCCAGTGATCCAACAGTCAGTGCCCCGAATGCTTGTGGCTGTGGAACAGCGGCTGTTTCTCTGTAGTGCCCCTAACACTTGTTTTCCAAATAAAGAACAATCACTGTTTTGTTTCAATTCCAGGAAACTTGGAACAGCTGGACAGAAACTTGGAGGCTCTGCTGTCCTTTGCCATATAAAACATGATCCCATGGACCCTGGTGGATGCTTCACGCTAACCTCAGCAAACGTGGGGAAGTGCCAAACCGTTCTCTGCCGGAATGGGAAACCTCTGCCTTTGTCCAGGTGTTATGTGATGAGTTGTGAAGAAGAGCTGAAGAGGATTAAGCAGCACAAGGCCATTATCACAGAGGTTAGAGAACAGTTGCATCTTGCAGCTTCTTTGAAGAGTATTTGCACAGCAGTGCATGAAATTTCATGTTGGTATCAGGAACCTCTAGGAGGTGGTGTTCACGGTGTGGGTTCCTCAGTTGCACTTTTCCTTTCAAGGTGGTTCATACCATGCAGTCAAGTTGCTTTAACATCCCATAGCCATGCTGGATTTTGATTAGCTTTCAAGAGTGAGCAGCTGTGAGCATGTTGCATTGAAACAGGAAAGCAGCTACCCTCTTTCTAATGGGAGAGGAATTGCTGTGTTGGAACTGTCATGAAGAGCTATTCCAATTAAAAAAGGATGAGAGGGCAGAGCACTTGGAGCAATGCCGTCCTTCCCTTAGGAGACTCCTTGCTCCTGGCAGACTGACTCTGCTGTCTGAGCTATGTTCCCAGAACTGCCCTTTGACAGGCTGCTCTTGAAGAGAACACTTGCCCAAAAGGAAAACTCACCCTGTGCTCAGCTGAACCATGAGAGAGGAGAAGACTATTTGTTCCCTTCTTAGAAGCTTGAAGCCACCGCTGTCAGTTTTGCTTTGCCTTGTGTGACACATGCAAAAGAATAGATAAATATCGAATCCTCCTAATGGTGGAGGAAAAGGCAGAAACCCCACTGCTGTGGGCCTGAGAAGAGCAGGATGGGTGTGTGTGTGTAAGGGCATGCGTGTGTGGAGTAAGTCATGTGCCTGTCGATCTTGCCAGGGAAAGGTGAGGACTGGGATCTCAAATGTGGCAAGTCGAAAGGGAGTCACTCCAACATAGTGTGCATCCCTGAGGCACACTCATTCTGTGGCTCCATAGAGGAAAAGGGAAATTTCTGTGCTGAATCTTCAGATGACTCACTGATTTCATGCACATTGATGGCTTATCACTGCTGTCAGCCTTCTAATGGGAAAGTTAACAAGCTGACATGGATTTTTTTTTTCTTCTGAGTGATTTTAAAGAGGAAGCTTTTTTAGTCTTGGTTCTCTTTTCTGTGGTTATCTGTTCTGTAATAACCCCTACAGTTATTGCTGGACCCAAAGAGTGTAAATCCTCACCTTTGCTGTTCTTGAATACCCAATTAGCAGGGTACAGCTATGCCCAGCAGATTGACAGATAGCCAGACTTGCTGTTTCAGACACTTGCTCTGCTTATTCTGGCAGCTTAGAGTCTAACCAGGACAGGATTCTGGGATTTGGACGTGCATGGGATTTTTTTCTCAAACATGTCCATTTTTACTGATGTTATCCCTTCAGATACTACACCTCCTCCCTTTGGAAATGTCATATCTAAGTGGAAATGTAGTAAGTAATTGGGGCGTGTAAAACATTTCACTACAACTCAGCTGACTGAGAAATGCAGACTTGCTCTCTGCTACATTTGACTTGCATGCTTAATTTAAAGCATTTTTTTAATGAACCTTGGTTTCTAAAGTGATAAGCCAAGATGAAACCTACAATTGCTACAGCTGCAAGAAAGGACACATAAGTGAATGACCTGCCCCTACATCAAATGTGTGTTGCTCTGCTCTGTCTAAAGCCAGATACCGTGGGTGGAGGAGGGATATGTCTGACTCACTGGTAAAACATTTGTCCAGTTGGCTCTTGCAGCTGCAGGAGCAGAATAGATGGTTCTTTGTTGCAGCCTTCTGCTTTGTTGGTCTGTGCATAGGTGGTGCCGATGACAAATCAGTCGGGTGTAGGAGGCGCAGCGCAGGATTGCAAACCAGCCTCTGCTGTGCTCTAATCCCAGCTCTGCCACCGCCTTGCCAAGTCACTTTGCTTGCAAGTCTCTCTCCTCGTCTGTGAATGGCAATGTTGGGGGTACTGCAAAAACAGCCATCAGTAAAATACAGGGAGAGGCAGGTACTGTGTATCCTTGTATGTCTCATTGCCAATTTCCTTTCTAATTTCAGGATGGCAAAGTGAACGGTGTGACGGATTCAACAAGAATCCTGGGGTACACCTTCCTTCACCCAAGTGTTGTGCCGCGTCCTCACGTCCAGTCTATCACCTTAACTCCGCAAGATGAGTTCTTCATTCTGGGGAGCAAGGGGCTGTGGGACAGCCTCTCGATGGATGAAGCGGTGGAGGCTGTCAGAAACGTGCCTGACGCGCTGGCAGCCGCCAAGAAGCTTTGCACTTTGGCCCAGAGTTACGGCTGCAATGACAGCATCAGCGCCGTCGTGGTTCAGCTCAACGTGACGGAGGACAGCTTCTGCTGCTGTGAGCTCAATGGGGTCCCGCCCCCCAGCCCAGGCATCTTCCCCCAGTCCGTCAACGTGGTCATCAAGGACAGGCCCACGGACGCGCTCGGGATGCCGTCTTCGAGCAGCGGCATGGCTTCGGAAATCAGCAGCGAGATCTCCACCTCGGAAATGAGCAGCGAGGTGGGGTCCACAGCCTCGGATGAGCCTCCCCAGGTGGCCATGAACGAGAGCAGCCCGGCGTACCCGGGGGAGCAGCGCTGCATGCTGCACCCCGTCTGCCTGTCCAACTCCTTCCAGCGGCAGCTCTCCAGCGCGACCTTCTCCAGCGCCTTCTCCGACAACGGCCTCGACAGCGACGACGAGGAGCCCATCGAGGGCGTGTTCACCAACGGCAGCCGCGTGGAAGTGGAGGTGGACATCCACTGCAGCCGAGCGAAGGAGAAGCAGCTTCTCCAAGTGCCAGTGGAAGCCAGTGACGAAGGTATCGTCATCAGTGCCAATGAAGATGAGCCCGGCCTTCCCAGGAGAGCTGAATATTCTGCCACGGGCACGATAGGGCGCCGGCGGGGCAACGGCTCTGTGGCACCACACGAGAGGAGCCATAACTTAATTGAAGTTGCAACAGATGCGCCACTCAGAAAAACCGGGGGCTACTTTGCTGCTCCGGCCCAACCCGATCCCGATGACCAGTTCATCATCCCACCAGAGCTCGAAGAAGAAGTGAAGGAGATTATGAAGCAGCACCAGGAACAACAACAACAGCAACAGCAGCAGCAGCAGCAGCAGAGGCAGTATCCGATGGACCACCTGGCAGACTATTATGACACACCACTATGACCCACTCTATTTACTGCTCAGAAATAAACTAACAAATAAGGAGACTTGACTGTGAGACCCAGTGGGCTTGCATTACAGCAGGGGTTTTCCTGATCCTTTTCCTTTATATACTTCCTTTTCCTTATCCTGCCACTACAGATAACTGCAGCTTTTCAGTTTGTTAGGTTTAATATTCATTGACTTTCTTCTAGAGACGCTTGACTGGTAAAGTTTAAAATAGTTAACCCTCCCTTAACATATCAAGTGTAAAAACAGGAAAACAAAAAAAAAATTAAAAAAATAAAAAGGTTTAATATATTGCTGAGAAACAGATGATGATGTAATATTTTTTAAAATGGCTTGTTTGTTTTGTTTGAAAAGCAGGGCAGTAGCCAGTGCTAAATGATTTAAGTAATATTGTAATACTGTATTTCTTTGAGAGAAAAGGCTTTTTTTGGTCTTGAAAATGATAGACATTTGTAGAATATGGAGACTAACTCCTAGGAGTTGCTTTACTCTTTCAGGTGACTTAAGTCACTGAGATTCACTAATTTTCTCTGAGAGAACAGTTGATTGGGAAATTCCTGTAAATAGCTCAGTGTTGTATAGTGATGCTTACATGTTTTGTAGCCTTGGCATTAAGGACACAACCTGAAAAACTGACCTTTTTTCTTAAGCGACTCTTTGGGCCATGGTCATTAAGCGTAATGGACTGTGTGGCTGTGTACAAGTTAGCTAGAGCCCAGGTGGTGTAGACTGTTCAAAGAAACCCACTTTTTCCTCCGGTCTCTTTCTTTCCTTACTTTTACAGACACGTTTTGTTTGTGTTCCTTACTGCTGCCACAACCAGCATGATTGTATAGAGCTCATTTGCTGTAGAACATTTACATACCAAGAGTTATATTAAAGCCGAATGCACAAATGAACATGTCATAATTTTTGTTATAATAAATATGAAATTTACACCTGATGTCTGCTTTTATGTCTGACTAGCTGAGCAGCTGCTCTCAAACAGCAGCTTGCTGTGGTTCCTCAGTGTGCTGCTCAGTTAAACCAAGAACTGTTGAAACTTTTTCAGCTTGATCTCATTTTTACACTAACTGCAGAAGCTCACTTGTACTTTCAGAATTTAAAGGTTGTGCAAAGTGGCCTTTAAAAGACACAAAACAACTCTCTGAGGAATTGACCTCTTTCTTTTTTTCTTACTTGGTACTAATTCAGCACTATTGATTTGCCCTTTGCCACAGTATTGACAATGCCAGAAGACTGAAGAGGAGTGGTGCTCTGGCTTTGTCCCACTGGGACTGAGTGACTGAAGACAGAAATGATGAAGGGATAAGAAAAGGTAGAAGGAAAACATTGGATACTGAGTGAAGAGAGAAAATGTAAGGAGAAGGCAGAAAAGTGAATTTAAAACTACCTATGTAAATTCAGGTTTGCTCCAGTGTGCTGAATGAACCTGAGTTTGTTGGCCATCAGACTTTGGTAGCAAAAGGGCATCTTTTTGCAATTCCTGTGGGAAAGGAGAAATGCCTTTTCTCAGTGTTGCCCCCAACCAACTGCTCCATTTTACTTCTCATTTTGTGAAAAGCTGAATTGGTGTGCAGTCATGACAATGTCTTGTTCCTTCTTGGCATTTGGTCTGTATTTGAGGAGAGGACTGTGGTGACAGGCTGTTGTCCTTATTCTGTTCTAGGGTGAAATAGCCAAGTTAGAACAGGATTGCTGTTAACAGAAGATTTTTAGTTACTTAGTAAGAATAACAACAGAGGAGCAAACATTGAAATACCTGGTTTGATAAATGTTTATAGCACTGTCTACTGTAGATCTAGAAGATTGTACTTCATTGTAATTTGAGCTTCAAAATATCTCTTTCTTAAAGAAAACTCATTAAATAATGTATTTAAATGAAAAAGGTTTATGGTTTATTGGTTAGTAACTCTTAGGTGTTCTTTGGTAAACAATTTGTATATTTCAGATTTTGCTGAATTGATTCATTGTCCTTGGAAAATGTTCTCTTTTTTTTTTTTTCTTCTGTTCCAATGCTGCTTGAGGCTGAAGGTGATGAGTAGCAAGGACACTACCTTTCTTTTCCTGCTGCTGGTGGAGGAGTAACCTTGCACTGTGTGGTCTCTGTTTGTGATAAGGTGTCTCTGGTGTGCTGTACATGGGGTACCCCAGAGAGAGGAGCAGAGGGCAGAGTAGGGGTGGAAGGGGAACTGTTTTATGTGGGTTAAACTTTGGCTCACTGCTGACAACTGATGCTCCCCTTCTCTCCTATCAATAGGAGGATATGCACATAGGCTCTGTAAAGAATTTACCTTCCCTACATTTGAAGGACAGACTCCCAGGAACTTGCCAGCCAGGCAACACTGTGTTTTCCTTCTTTAGACCCTTACTTTGAAGCAAAGATGGTCAAAACTTGACAGCCCACTGAAGGCTGCCCCTTTTAACCTGGTGCCTTCTGTAAAGTTAACAGCAGCATTCTGGAGTCAGAGCTTCTGTGGCAGCAAAGTGACAGGATTTTGGTGGAGGAACTGTACCTTTGGATTTTTGCTCTGCCTTGAAAAAGATGTTTATGATAACAGCCTGTCTTAAAAAGTCATAATGTGAAGAATTAATGCATTCATAGGGGCAATTTCATCCCTCTACTGGGCTTTGTGTAGCATGTTGGACTAGATCGGTAGGTTGGATGGCTTGCAGCATCTTTGTAAATAGCATTTATTTGTAAACAAGGGCAAAAGGTATTATGTCCTGGCTTTAAACTGGCACTTGAAAAACAAGGTACAGTGTTTGCAACTCCGGATTTTTCTGGATCTTGCTGTCCTCTTTCACAAAAGGGGGTTAGTATGTTCTTACTTCACGAGGGCTGAAGCTAACGTCATTGATTGCATCTACATGCACTAATAACTGTACATGATATTAGGATTATGTTCACAGCATATTTTGCACAGTTTTGACCTACTGACTCAAACAGAGATGTGGATTTGTTTGCAGAACTTGACAGCTGTAGCAGGGATGAATGTTGGGGGCTAAAAAGAGAAGGCTTTTAGCCATGGAAAATGTAGAATCATTTTTGTAATCAAACCTTGTGTGTCCTTTGAAACTTACTCATACCTGTATCTGAGACAAGCAGAAATGCATTAGTAGGAGGAGGTAGATGGCTGATGGCAGAGAAATGAACATATTTACATTATTTCCTGGAAGATAATTTTACGTAGTAAGCTGTGGTAGTATTGAGAAGTAACTGAGTGGCTTCTCTGCTTGTAAATGCAAGCCTTTTGTTAAAAGCCATAAAAGCTTTTTCTTGCTTTCTGCCTATAGTGCTCTAATGTAATGTGTTTTGTTGTGCCTGAGATGCATCCTGCCTGTGCATTCAGCATGGGGCACCACCATCATCTTAATGGTGACAAGTGCCGCAGTGGCATCGCCTTCCTCTGGCTTACTGCCCTCAGAGCATGGCAGCTGTGTCCATGTGGGTTGTCTCCCTTACGGCTGTGGAATGTGCTGCTACTGTAGTGCCCCTTAAGTTTTGCTTTAAGTAATTTCTTTATAGCAAGCTCAGCTTCATCACCAGCCCTCGTGATTACAACTCATACACATAATTTTCTAGCAAACTGTATGTATTTATTAAGCATAACTTTGCTGCTTTGGAAGCATGTCTGTGTGGGGCTGGGTGTTAATGAAATGTCACACTTGGCTCTGGAGGTAATTTCTGCATCTCTGCTCTAGTCATGGATGGTGTCTCTTGGGTGCAGCCTTGCGATTCTGGGCTTGCAAATATGCACTTGAGTGGGTGGGTTGGGATAACCCCATGAATGGTTTGCTGGTCTGGGGGCAGAAGGGCTTGAATCACTTCAAGCAGAGCAGTAGGATTCAAAGGAGTGAACAGAACAGTACCTTCAGCCTGATCAGCCTGATTTGCCTGGATGCTGCCAGCCATCAATGAAGAGATGTGCTTTTTCTAAGAGGAGAAGGCACTCAAACCAAGCAGTTCGCAGCAGTGCTGAAGGGTCAGGTCCCTCAGAGCTTTGGCTGCAGGGGGGAGAAGGCCACCTACGTGGCCAGAAGGTGGTAAAAATATCTTTTGGACTCAGCGGGAACCAGGACAGTCTTGGTGTCTGTTAAATGACTCTACATTTACTTTTTTCTGTTAACCTGCTTTACTGCCCTGCTTTGTTAGTTCAATTGACTTGCTTTGGGGCTAACTTGTTGCACTATTTGTTGCATTAATTGATTTGTTTCTTACAGATTTGTTACCTGCATGCTTGCACTGAGAGTTTCATGGGGTGCTGCATGAACCAATCTGTTCTCTTGATCGCTTGCGTTTTGCTGTGCCCCACACTGATGCTGTAAGTGTTCAAATGCCATACCTAACAAGACTGCTGCTTCTGTGGAAAGATGAAAGTTAAAATTCATCTGCTGCCTGAGAACAAGTAACTCTTTGCAGCCATTTCAATCAAAAGGTGGGGGTGGAAAACCCTCAAGTATTAAATAGATTAAGAGCAGCCCCAGGGCAGCATCACTATACCATTCATCTAGGATATCAGTGGGGAAAAAGTTCCTTGTTTGTTCCAAGTCCCTGGTTTAAATGATTGGTCCCTTCTTTTATCAAGACCTCTTTATTTGTATTTCCATTCCTGTTGAGGTCAACAGTTCATCCTTTAGATCATCCTTTCTCAGGATGACAAGTTTGGATTCACCTGCGGTTGACTTGGATACCTCGTCCTACCTTTTATCTCGTGCCATGAGCTAAGCTTGCCCTCTAGGTTGAGACTGAGGCAGGATCTGAACGAGGCAGACACTATCTCATCTTTTTCCATATTTTTTTAATACTGTAAGCTGAAGAGGGACACTTAAACTGCAAGAGCTCATCAGGAGCATGACGGCATGAGGAAGTTGTTCTATAATAACTGCAATGTTACAGAGACCTGGGACAGGCAGGACTGGTCTGCTGCCTTGTAGGGAGACATGGGAGTAGGTGATCTTCTGCTGTAGGAGATTCAGGGTACCTGGTTTATAATCAGAGAACATGCGTTCCTGCACCTCAGGCTTTGGGGGGGAAAGGATGTATGCAGTCCCAAGGCTCGGAAGTAAGCCCTGCTGGTGGATGAAGTTCAGCTGGCTCTTCTTGCCCTGAACCCCATTAGGGTCTCAATTCCAATGTCCTGCTCCTCATTACAGCCTCAGGTGTGTGTTTGGTGGTTTTGTCTGAGCTTATTTGTCTGTGTCTCTTATTAAAACTTAAGGAAACAGACAGAAAAGGGATCTTTTACCCATGGTTCTGTAGAATTGTCTTTGGAGGTCTGTGTTTAGGGCATGTAGGTAACTTAGGGCATTCCAGGGGCCATCAGTGGGCAGGGATGGGGCTCCGGAGGCCTTTAGGAGCTCCCAGTGCCAGCAGCCCTGTGATGAGAGCCTGGGCACCAGACACAATGCTCTGAGCCCAGCAGGCTCTTCTCCCCTCGTCAGATTCAGCACAGCTGCACCAAGAGAAATAAATGCGTTTTAACCGTAAAGTTGTCAGTATTGACTTGTGGAACAGATGGGATTGTTTTGCTAATTAAATGTATGCTGTTGAATGCTTTAAAGGAAATTGGGATGCAGAACTATGAAGAGAGACTGGTGTAGCAGAAGTCTGTGACTGGTAAGATGCTTTTTCATTTTAATTCCTCTTAAGGAGAGAGACACCAGTATTTTATGGGGAAAAAAATCTTGCAGTAGGTGCACTTGCAGTTAGTACTTACCTTGAAATTACAGAATATGTAGTGACATATTGTGCACAGAATAATGCACAGAATACATAGTGAAGTACACTGCTCAAATGTGTTTAAAATTGGGTGTCAAGGAAGAGCAGAAACTGCTGTGTCTTTTTGAAGTGGCCAAAGCTGTCCTCCTGAAGGCAGCAGATCTCCCTGAAAGCAAGCTTTGGCAAGTCATCTGTGGTAGTTTCATTTAACAACGGGTAAAGAGATTTTTCTATTTTCTCATTTCTGTTGGGCTAAATTTGATCACAGAGCTGTTCAGAATCAACTCAGGTAACAGCAGACTCATTCCCTGCCATTTTTTGAATGCTTTGGAGATAACATCGGAAAGGATGTCCCCAGTCCATCCTGCACTGTCAGAAATAGGGATGTGTAGGAATGGGGATCCACAGCAAGCGACCTTCCCCACTCCCAGTGGTCTGTGGTTTGCACTTGTTTGAAGCAGAAGCAATGTCCTTGTGAAGATGATCAGAGATGGCTTTCAGGCCTCCTGTGTTTTTCTGATGAGGAACTGTGAGCGTTTCTATTTGGGGTGGGAAAAGACGTAATCCTGCTGTTCGTATTAATTGAGAGCTGCAAGGGCTCCCCCTCGTGTTACCGCGGGACAGGACCAGCCCTGCTGCATCTTCCTC
This sequence comes from Acanthornis magna, assembly GCA_036785705.1. Classification (NCBI taxonomy): domain Eukaryota; kingdom Metazoa; phylum Chordata; class Aves; order Passeriformes; family Acanthizidae; genus Acanthornis; species Acanthornis magna. The sequence goes on from JAWUZG010000025.1 coordinate 14,113,265, forward strand.
CTCGGCGGCTGCCGCTGAAAAGGATGCACTCCGCATCCTTGGGTTCCCACCCTACCGTGCGAGCCATGCAGGAGCACCAGAGGCCTGGAGAAGCCTTCCTTCAGCTGAGCAAGGAAGGCAGCAACGCTGACACAGCAGAGTCTGCTTCGCATGGACCGAGGGCTCTCAGAAGCCTCCTGAGTGGTAGAAGTATTTGCTGTGGAGTCCAAACGAGGATGTGAGGGCTGAGTGGGACAGGGAAGCCACACCTGCTGCTGCTCAGGAGAGCATCTGCAGTGCTGCCAGGATCTCAGCAGGCTCTCAAGTAGTCTTAGCAAATGGGCGATGAGATCATGATCCCAGCGGGTCTTATTTATTTGGCCAAATAAACTGCTGAATCTTCCCCGTCAGAGCTGATCCACAACAGTGTGAAAATCTCAATCCCCTTTAACTTGCACAAGGGCTGGAGCGTGTCCAGAGAAGGTCAGTGGAGCTGGTGAAAGGTCTGGAGCACAGCTCTGATGAGGAGCAGCTGAGGGAGCTGGGAGTGTCTAGTGTGGAGAAAAGCAAGCTCAGGAGATGTTATCACTCCCTGCAAATGCGTGAAAGGAGAGTGTAGCCAGGTGTGGGTCGGCCTCTTCTCCCAAGTAACAAAATGAGAGGTAATGGCCTCAAGTTAGACCAAGGGAGGTTTAGAAAAATTTCTTCACTGAAAGGGTGTTCAGGCATTGAAACAGGCTGCCCAGGGAAGTGGTGGAATCACCATCCCTGGAAGTGTTCAAAAGATGTGGCTGTGGACACTTGAGGACATGGTTTAGTGGTGAACACAGTGGTGCTAGGTTAACAGCTGGACCTGATGATCTTAGAGGTCTTTTCCAACCTAAATGGGTCTGTGATAGGGCCATCATGTTGGGGAATTATTTTTGCACTCTGAAGCAAGGAAAACACCCTGCTTGCACCTGTGTGCATCCGCCTCATGAGCCTTTCTACATCCTTCTGAAAAGCTAATTACCTGTAAAACACATGCAGGCATTTCACACACTGGAGCCCTTCAGCATGGCCTGAGAGTTTTGGGGAGTCCAGTTGCAGGTGTAGGTCTGTGTGCAAAAAGCATCCCTGGAAATCAGTAGAGCATTTGTAGTAATGAAGGGCATCCTGTGACTTGCCCGTTTTGCACTGTCACACGCCAAAACCAATTACATCAAAGGCCTTGACAACTGGTGGACCTTGCGAGGAGTCTCATGTTTTATTTATGGCGGGTGATGCTGAGCATCTGTGACAGCTTTTATGCTGTGCTGGCATTAAACTGCTGCAATACACTGAGCGCCACCTTTTCTGGGAGAGGGATGTTTTGAAGGAGAAGAGTAATGACAAATGTCACAGCTGTCATAAACAATGCACTCATAGTGCCCTTCAATAACTTACCTGAGTCTTGAAAAAGAAAAGGAGACATCCAAGTTCTGCACATGTGATTGAGAGATCTGAGTTACTGAAGGGCTCATGTGTATCTGTAGCTTTGCTTAACGCTATGGTGAATGGAAGTTGCAGTGGAAAACTACCAGAAGAGTAAATTTAATGAAGGCAAGTCTCCACTAGGAGGAAAATAAATGGATTATGAAAGAAAAAGTGCATTCAAACTGCTCTTTAGTACTCTAATCCCTGCATGTATTCTCATCAATTTAAAGCAGTTTCCCATGTAAACTGAGATCCTTACTTTTCTTAACGCTAAGCCTTGAATCCAGTTTCTGCTGTTGCACAACCAGTTTGTGTCCCTAGTTGTTTCTGCACATTGGATGCACCCAAACTCTTTTCTGGAGGACTCATGGAAAAAGCTTAAATTGAGATAAAATGTATTATAGTCTAGGAATGTTTTCTTTTAATTTTCTTTTGTCATTAAGAAAATAGGACAGCTTCTTGTTTCTGCGGACTGGTACAAAGGTCTTTCCCATTACAGCTGCCCCACAGCAGGATGGCAAAGCCCTAATACATGCAGATTTTCCAGCAGCACCAGATTTCCAATTCCAGATACATGAATTATTTGGGAAATGTAAATGTTATGTTTGGAAGAGTAAACATCCTCTCTCCTCTTTGTCCTGCCCCCGCCAGGTTTTGCCTTTCACATCGGAACAAGAGACCTGTGTCCTTGGATGTTGATTTGCTCTGTATTGGACAAGATTTCCCCCAGACTGAATTATTTTATGAATTTGTTTGAATAAAGGACACATGTAGGAAAATGGGTGCTCAAAGGTGCACAACACAGCATGATGAAATTTTCATGGCAGTTTACTTAGTAGTGGGATGCAGGATCAAGGGGGAGAATTCCTTCCCCTTCCTCCTCTCTCCTGTCTTTCTTTTTTTTCTATCTTTCTCAGCCTAAATATCTTATGCCCTTTGTTTCCTCTTCAGGATTAGGGCATGGAGACACATTTTTTCAAGGGAAGATTGTTTTTCTCTGAGACTCTCCTGTGGGGAGGGGGTCCCTCTGTGGGTAGCTAATGCTGGGGGGCTCAGCTGGAGGCTTTTCTCTCTGACTGACTATAAAGCTGTTCGCTCACACATTGAGGCAGACTGGTGCAAATTGATGGTTTAAATCCAAAGGGGCTGGCTGAGAGTCTCACAGGTAACTGAGATAAATGAGCTACTCACCTCAGCCCAGCTCCTTGCACTGCTGACCTGTCATCTGCTATGGGGCTTTTCTCCTGCCAAGCAGCTCCAGTTCACCCTGCAACCTGCATCCATTTCCTCACATCTTCAGGGATGGGGGCCATTTTAATCCTCTTTGTGAAGGTTCAGAAAAGGCTTGGTGTGCCATCAGGCTTGTTGCTGTACCCAAGGCTTTTAGGTTGAGAGATGCCGTGCTGTCTACCCATGGGAGAATCACAGGTTGGACCTTTGCTATCCCTGTTTCCTTCACAGCAGGTGAGGAGCTGTGATGGTCACAGAGGGCAAGCTGGATACATCCTGAGGATCCCCCTTACCAAAGAGGGACTGAGGGTGATGACTGTGCAGTCCTTTGGCTGCAGGTGAAACTGGGCTGTCGGGGGCTGTGCCAGAGAAACAGCTGAGCCAGTTTTCAGTGCTGACCTTGCAGGTTGCATGCAGGCAATACACACATATATATGCACAGGGCAGGTAGCAGGGAAAGGTTCAAAGAAATGGTAGGGCTGACAGGAGCCATTTCCTCTGCCTTTGTTTATTGGCCCAAATGTGGATTGTTGTCCTGTACGAAGCGTCAGTCGCTGCTCAGAGGTGATGGTGAGGCACAGCCATCTCCAGCAGAAGGTGGGAAGGCTAATCTGCCCTGGAAAAGGGACCACCTGCGATGGCAGCTGGGAGTGACAGCCTGTTGCAGCCTTAGTCACAAGTGTCTGCTAGAAAATCTCTGCTCTTGTATTACACCTTTCCAGCTCACACAGTAATGACTTTCAGGTCTTCCACAGGACATCAAGCATGATGTTGTCACAGTAGGAAAGCAGCGTGGTTTGGACTGCTCTGATGGTATTTGGCTTGTCCTTCACCCGAACAGGTACGAAAGCTTCTTCTTTCCTGCCTTAGTCCTCTGAGAAGCATTTCTGGGATTTTCCCCTTTCCTCTCCTACACTTCCCTCTGTGAAGGTGAGTGGAGGAAACAGCACTGTTTATTTCCTCTTCACATTTCCTAATAATCTTTCTTCATGGTGTCAGGGAAGGAAACAAATTCAAGGCACAAAACTTTTGACAAAGCTGTCAATCACTGAGCTGGGGCTTTCATTGGGATTCCTCTGCTTGCAGTGTTTCAGGACCTCAGTATGTTTTTGATGATGCCAAACTGACAGCTGGAATGCTTGAGAGAAGAGATGCCACCCACAGTGACCTGTCAGGGTCTCCAGGTCTGAGGAGTGGGCCAATGTGAACCTCACAAAGTTCACACGAGGCCAAGTGCAGGGTCCTGCACCTGGGTTGGGACAGTCACCAGTATCAGTACAGACTGGGTGGTGAAGGGATCGAGAGCAGCCCTGTGGAGAGGGACATAGGGGAACTGGTAGATGAAAAACTGGATTTGAACTGGCAATGTGCACTTGTAGCCCAGAAAACAAATCATAGCCTGGGCTGCACCCAAAGCACCATGGCCAGCAGGGCAAGGGAGGGGTTCTGACCCTCTGCTCCACTCTGGTGAGACCCCACCTGCAGTGCTGCATCAGCTCTGGGGTCCCAGCACAGGAAGGACATGGACCTGTTGGAGCGAGTCCTGAGGAAGGCCAGGACAATGATCAGAGGGCTCACTATGAAGACAGACTGAAAGAGTTGGGGTTTTTCAGCCTGAAGAAAAGAAGGCTCTGGGAAGACCTTTTTGTCTTTCAATACATAAAAGAGGGCTGGTAAATGTGGAGAGAGGCTTTTTATCAGAGCCTGTAGGGGCAGGGCAAGGGGGAACCATTTTAAATTAAAAGAGAGTCAAATCAGTTTTGTTATAAGGAATAAACTTGAGGCTGTAAAAGCTAGAAACATGAGGGGATGATGAGTGCAGGGAAGCCACTGTGTGAGGAGCTGAAAGAATGTGACTGGGACTGACCTGTATTCAGCACCTACTTTTTGACTCTCTTCGTAAAATCCATAAAATTGCTCCTGCTAGCAGGAAAGGGACCTAAAACGGATGGACTGTGAGGGACCCAAGTGTCCAAGGGAGGAACACTACAGCAATAGTCCACAGCAGAGCTCGGTGCACCATTTTCTAAAGACTGGATTGCCTTGCAGCAAATGAAGCCTTTACCACAGACACAAGGAAAAAAAAGAAATCAATGCTCCCAAGAAAGTTGTTGCTATTATACTGTGATGGCAGGTAAGCATCCAAAAATGAATGGGACAGAGTAACAAGCCTTGAGATTAAAATTCACGTTGTGCATGTATTTAAGGACCAAATTTAAATTAATGCATTCTTACCTGCAGCATTTTCTAATATTTTGAATTTGTAACTTCAAGGTGCTGCTTTTTGTCGTCTGTATAAGTTAATAACAGTGTGCCATCATGTAACTAAGCCTGCATTCAAACTGTGCAAGGTGTAGAGGTAGCACAGAACAAGCGTGTGGGCAGACAGGCCGAACAAGTGGTCAGCTGCCGCTTTAGCTGCATGCCAGACATCCCTGGAACAGACTTTCCAGCCGATTACAACATACCAGAGAAGGTCTGGGCAAAGAGCTAGAAATCAAAGTCCTAATTTCCTGACTCCATCACGACTGTGAGTCATAGCAAGTTTGGAAAAACTCTATTCCTGTCTCTCCATAAGCACAGTAATGCTATGGAGCTTGTTGGTGTTCAAAGTGTTAAAGAGATTTTTAAGGAATTATATAAATGATACTTATTGCAAAGGCTCATGTAATCACTTCTAATCAGAACCATAACATTTTCTTGTTTGGCTCATAATACCTCAAACACAATCCTTTGAGATCTCTGTGTGTGTATATGTAGGTGTTTGTATGAAGTATGCAATAAATAAGCTCTGCTATGGTTCAAAAGAGCTTCATCTGAGCAATGACTGTGAGCCAGCCAAAACTGAAAAGAATGAAAATGGCCAGAATCTTCCCTCCTCTCAAGCTGACCGATGTTATGCACTTCAAGAACAGCCTTTTCTTTTTCTCATTCCCTTGTCTTTGAAGACCAGTGATCTATTTCATCTGCTTCAAACAAAGGACTTTTGAAAGATGTTCTCTTAAATTTATTTTCTCAGCTCTGGGGCATACAATTATTGCTGTTCACTCATGCTTTGCCTGTTTAGATATTAGAAGGATACCTGTACTTTCTGTCATTGTTACAGCATTCCAAGGGCAGGCAGCATGTTCCTGATTCAGGCTCTGCCCACCACTGGCTGTGGAGTCAGCAAAGCCAAACCTTGTTTAGGTGCTTAAAGAAGCAAGGGTTATCTTTATTAAGCTGATACCTGACCAGTGTGATGCCTCTCAGGTTCTGGTCTGCACTCGGTGAGATGGGAAAATCTAGTAGGAAGCTGGAAAAGGACCCAAGTGCTGCCTTTGACATTGCAGCTAGTTCCTCCCAGCAGCATTCCTCAGGGAGCACATGATCGGCATGTGTCAACCCCCGTGACTCAAAAGATAAAACGCTCCACTAGCCCAGGCAAAACAGGTCACAAGTGTAACTTCGGACATGATTCAGAGAAGCACTTGGGTGTCCTTTGCTTTGCAAGCACTGTAGGATAAAGGAACAGGATGCACAACAGGCAGAGCATCTGTTGAAGACTGCTTGTTGTAGCTGAGTATCCAATTCCTTATGTCACAGGAGAGGAAAGGAAGTGGTTGTTAACACAAGTTTGGCAGCAACGCTGTTGTAACCTGTTAAAAGCCCATTGCTGTTTGGATTTGCTCTGCGCAGGATGAAAACATTACAATCAAACACATTTTAAATGCAGGAGTCCAGCTTGAGAGACCGGAGCAAAAAACCTTGTTAAAACAGTCACTCAACATCGATTTTATTACACCATGTTGTGGCAGTACAGTTACAATTGGTGATTCAGCACCTCGTAGGAAAATACACTATGGGCTGGTCACCTGTTTGCCAGTGCCCATCCTTCGCTGAAGCCCCGGTTCTCTGGCACGGCGCCAGAGCTGACCTCACACCAACGTGGCGAGAGCCTGGATGTTGTGGGAGCTTTCAGAGCTTCTGTGGACGGCGCAGTGGTTTCTGACGCTTCTGTCTCTAACGCTGCCCTTGGGGCTGTGCTGAGCCTTGGCCGCGTGGCTCTGGAAAGCCCGGACGGTGCGGATAGCGTGGATGCAGACCACGGAGCTGGCAAAGTACAGGCAGGAAGCCACGACACCGAACAGGCCCACGGCCGCGTCGCCGCCCTGGACATCGCAGCTCATGGAGGTGTAGCCACGACGCGCGTAGAGCCGCTCGCGCCTCCTGCACACCTCGGTGGCGTTCACCTGCCGGACGAAGTGCAGGTAGAGCCCCACGGCTGCCAGGTACGCCAGGCCAGCCAGCAGGCTGAAGGCACATTCGCCTACCAGCAGCCCTGTTCGGAGCTGTTGGATGGGCTTTGCCCCCACGACGAGGAAGACGAGGGTGAGCGTGCCCACTGTAAGGCTGAAGGCCACTCCGCCATAGACGCAAGGGGCTCTCATCTGGGTGAACTGCATGTCCAGCTCCCTCACCTCCCGCAGCTCTGTGCCCTCGAAGGGGATGTAGGCTGAATTCAGGTTGAAGGATCCGAAGCCTCCGAGGGATGTGAAGCCTGCGACGGAGGCTTGGGCAGCGCCCACGCAAATCAGCACCAGGAGGTTAACCGTGATTTCCACAAACTTCAAAATGCCTGGAAGGAGCAGAAAGATGGGAATAGGTGTCAAAACCACATCTTGTGCAAACTGGGGGGGAGAGAAGTACACCAAAACCATAAACAGAGAGTACTAATAGTGAGATATTCCTCTTGGCTACAGCTACAGAAAAGTGCTTGGGGTAGAAAAAAAAAAAGAGAAGCCTCAACTCTCGTGGGTACATTTTGGAGGTTGGGCAAATTACTTTTTTTAATCTGTCAGTGTGCTTGATAGATGGATCTTCATGCAGTGAAAAAAATCCATAAAAATTTAACTGTGCTTGTGTTACTGCCAAGGCAAGCACATAGTGATTGTATTTTGGCCTGTAACTACTTGGCATAAACAGACTGAGCGAGAAATATCCAGTATGAGCAAAATGCTGAGGTTAAAGCTGACAAAAACCTAGAAGCTTCTAACAGCCTGAAAAATTGTGCAAGTTATTTAGGTCCTTCAAAATGTGTTTACTGCTTTAACTTACACCCTCTTTTTTGTGAAAGTATTTGTTGATTTAAACTTACTATCTAACCAGATGCAATTTGCACGCCATCTCCTTCAGAGACAAAAATCTCTTTGTAACTCTGAAGAAGCAGCTTCTGATTGCACAAAAAAAAAAACCAAAAAAAAAAGGAGAAGGAGGGGAAGGAGGCAAACCCCACCTTATATGCAGAGGTAAATTAAGTAAATTTGATACTAGGTCGTGTTCTCTTTCACACCCTCACCTCCAGAAGAAAGCCTTACAACTTCTGAGTTGATTCTCCACTTATGTTAGGCTACTAGTAATAGTAACCAAGTTTTTTTTAAGGGAAAAAATACAAACAAAACCAAAAAGCAGAGAAATTACTTATTTTTGTGGTAGCTGCCTCTCAGGAAGGTGCCTCATGTTTGAGAAATCTGATTATTCTGTGACAGCTCACTAGGGGTCAGACTAAGATTAGTAAACATGATGGATGTTGAAGCATAGCACAGCTAGAGTTGCCTATTGGGGAAATGAAAACCCTTAGCGTGTCAGGCGTGTTGCTCCAAAGTTCTGAAGTTAATTACAGAATTGTGAATCTTATTATTCCATTGCTGTCTGACAGCCAAGAACGTAGGATGCTCGACACAGTGGTCCTATATTTGTCTTTAAAGTGGGGCAGGATCTGTGGCTTGCACACAGGCTTTCATTTTATGCTGCTAACACTGATCCACATGGCATTTCCCTCTTGAGCAATGGCTCAGTTGCTGTCAAGGCTGTATGGGCTTGAAAAGGAAAGGCTGAAGCAGGAACGCAAGGGAATTAAACAAATTCCTCTCTTGTGTTGCCAGATGCTTCTAACCCAAGAAAGCCAGTAACAGCCACAATGAAGGATTATCGGATATTCCCATTCTGCCCCTTCTTATTCCCTCCACAGAGGGCTAAGGCAATGCCACTTGCTCTGCACAGGAAGGTAGTACTGTTAGTCACAGCAGACAAAATTGTTCCTCTTGTTCGAGAGGAACCAAATGAGCAGTTCTGTGTATGTGTTCTTCAGAGGTGATGTTGATTTCTGTGTGACTGTGCACCTTTTCTTTGACCCTTCTGCACAACCATTTCTGTGAAGTGGGGCAATAATCATGCTAGTTACCGAATCTGTTCAGGAGGCTTCAAATACTTCAAAGGAGATATTTGTGGAGCTAAATGTAAAGAGAAATTTAAATTTTGGCCCTGGAACGAGGATTTGGAACTCCTTGTACCAAATTTAAACAATGCAGCCAAAAGGCTCATCATTTTTAATAGGTAAAGAGTCATCACTTTACTAGGACTGTTCATAGTCTCTTGAAAGAGTAGTAGCTGTGTAGGACATTAACTGGAACTCAATCAGGTTTTTTTTGTCTGCTCTCTTGAGTTTTACATTATGCCTTCGAAATACAGGGAGTCAGTCTAGATCCTCAGGGCTCCTGGACAGTGCTGGATGCAGAAGGGTGCTTCCCTTTTTAAGGGCTGAATACTGATTTCATAGATGCTCCACCAGGAAACAGTTCTTACAAGTCTACATGGAGGAAAGACCATTTGATTAAGGGAAACATAAATTTAAGTATGTTTGGCAACTTGGTAGTTGGGAATTCATGATCAGTCAGCTGCTGACTTCAGAATTTCCTTTTCATCTATGAGTACTGAGGCCCTCTGACCTGCTGAGCATCAACTTTTCCTCTACACCACCTTGCTGAGCTTTGGAAAAGGCAATTTTCTGTTGCCAAAGCAGTCACTGCCTGCTGCTAACCTCCTCACATTTATAACTGACCCCAGTCCTCAATGCTGCTGCTCCAAAACTTTATGTTCACACACATCCTGTATGCAGCCCCTTAACTTTGCTGAGCTGATTGCTAATGAGATGACAAATGTGATCAGTGTAGGCCTACTGTATTTTTAACTGCAGCAGCAGATGCTTTAAAGGCATGCCTGAAAAATTTCCTTAGACAGGGCATTCAGGTTTGACAGGTTTTGTACCTGCACAGTTGTAACACATGCCTGCTGCAGAATTGATTGGAGTAACTAAACAATGGAGAGACGTTCAGCAGCAGCTACTTCACCAGTTACTTGTATCACTTGGATTACTTTTTTTTTTTTTAAAGAAGGTGCAATAACAAAGCCTCCTGTATTAAAGACAATTCTAATATGATAAGCAGTATGTAGAATGAATTACAGGTCTGTGATGACAGCCAGCTGGGTTTATGAACGTAGCAGACAATTAGTGGAAATGCCTAAGACCTTGTATAATCATCAGGGCTTTGATGGAAATATTAAGCCCTACAGTATGTTCAGACCCAGGCACCGCAAAAGCCTCGTGCAACCTTAATCTGTGATAGTTACAAGCTGATACCAAATCCTACTAGTATAAACAAGATAGACAGATTTTACAAGTAAGGAGCAAAAGGACAGTTTAGTTTTGAATCTTAGTTCTGCCAAGGTATGGTCACACACATTCTAGCAGTGACCTGTGTCAAGCAGCATGCTGCTGGCAGAAAGGATTGAGATACAGGCCACGCTTCTGAGTCTGCGCTGCCCCTTCTGCTTTCACAGGCCAGTTAGCCATGTCATCTTGGAGTTATACCTGCAGAAACCAGACTGCCAAAAGGTCTTCCTAGGGGGAAATTGCTAATCTCTACAGTAATTTCCTAATCCTATGCAACAATGCATTGCAAGATTTAAGTGTAAAATGGCAGGAGGTCTGAACAACTCAAAATTCTATTGGCTTGGGTTTTTTTTTCCTTTCTCAGGTTCAAAAGCTTTGAATCTATCTAAAATGTTACTCATTTGTATTATAATCAGCACAATGAACAGCTGGCTTTGGGAACTAACCCTCTCCTTACTAAGCAAGTTACAAGACTCAAGTCAGGGATCCCGGATTGCTATTTCCTTTTCCATCCTTCTTTCCTGCACTGCTTTTCAGGACTGAAGGTGAGGAGAATCACTGCTATCTAGAAGACAGTGAGTGTTGCCAGAGCTTTCCAGAAAATGTTTTCATTCATTCTGTAAAATCTAAATCTGCAGTGGATAGTAACTTCAATGCATCATACTTGTTAATTTTGCTTGAGTACAGTTGTCTTTTGCTGTGAGTAGCTTCCTGCTATAACCAACAGCAGTCTTCCAGTTTATACTATTTATCTACTATTCACTTTTTCATTCCCTTTCTTTTCCTTGCTGGCCTACTTCCGTGATATCAACCCACTGAACAATGGTTTTATCTTCTGTCAAATGGTGGGCTTGACCACCTAGCAGAGCAGCCAGGCAGGATGGTTAAATGCACAGACCCACAGGCAGCTGACTTTAACAGCTCCCACACCCAGCTGGGCAGTCACTACTTTTCTCCCTTACCTCCACATTAAACCCTTCCAAGAGCTGTTCAAATAAATTTAAAAAGCAGGAAACTATTTAGCTCCTTTCTTGTGTGCTGCTGTTTTTTACTGCACCTTTAGCAACTTGAGGTGACTCACAGCATATCTGATGAGCAATCGTGTTGGCATGAGTTTTGCAGGGGCGGTAACAGCCAGGACCAGAGAAGGACCAGAAACTCTCCTTCTCAGGTGAGGTGAGCTGTTAAATCTGTGTTCTCTGCCTCATAAAACCACACTGTGGCTGAATGTGTGGCACCCAGTAACTCAGCTGTGCACTCAAGTCTCACGTGTCAGAAGCTGCGAGGAGGAGTTTTCACCCAGGCACTGTGGCAGGATGGCCCTGATGCTGAAGTGTGGGGGTCATGGTGTGTGTATACACATGTACATAAAGTAAAATGATAATTTTTGTTTATTCCTTTGTTTCTGCAGCTGCCATAAATGAATTTGCAGGACAGACAGTTCTGGTTCTTTCTGTTGAACTGCTCTGACCCCATGAGGGCCAGACTAACAGAGAAAGCCTTCAAAGTGTCTCTCTCCACTGAGTCTGGCACAGGAGACACCTTCTCCTTCTGCTGAATGCACATGGTCTCCTCCTCTTGTCTCTTTTGGTGTCATTCCCTCCTTGTCAGTGAACCTTGCTGTCTAATTCCAAGATATTCTATGCCTACCATTCTCCATTCTGGCTCGCCTTCTTCCTCTGCTTCCTTTGCAGACCACGAGCCACTGGGATCAGCAGGAGCCAGGGACAGCCCTGCAGGTGTGTGGCTGTGGCTGCCCCTCTTGGACACCTGGACCACAGTGGCAGGGCTGGTGACACACAAGTCAGTGGCGCCCATGTCACATCCCATTAGGGGTCGCTCCAGGAGAAGGGAACAGAGGAGGTAGAAGCTACAAAACATGCATGAAAAAATCATTCTCTGAGCCTTTTTCACTGAAAGTTGTCATTTGGTTCTTTTTTCCCCCCAGTTTGGATAGCTTTCTGCTTTTCAGAGGTAATCTTTCTTTCTATTTATTTTTTTACCCCCCACAAAGGAGCAGACAAGTATTTTGACTATATATAGTGACTTACAAAAGCAGCAGTCAGTCCTGAAAAGGATCTCAAATGCAGAACATCTCTTGCCAGGGCAGGTTTGGCATTCCCCAGAGACTGAAGGCACAGCTCAATGCAGCTTTGACCACCTCTCTGCTAAACTGAGTCAGTGGCAGGAGGAAAAAGATAAGGGGAAAGGGAGAAAACGTCAGAGTAAAGCAGGGTTTGGCTCTGCTTTTGGAAGGGGACAAAATGTGACAGAAGTGGGGAGTACCCAAAACAGGAGAACTACACAAGGGAAAAGAAATGAAGACAACAGTTGCAAGAGATTAAAAATATAAAATCTGGATGCAAAGATATTAAAATATCTTTCTAATGATATGTAGAAAGCAAGATCTTACTGGAACCAGTAACAACAATTCAACCAACTTCACCAAAGCAGAATGAGGGCAATACACAGCTTTGTCATAAACAAAGAAATGCCCCCAAGCCCCCACCCCACTATTATTTTTGTAGGTCTCTGTGTTCTTCAGCCAGTGGTGGGATTTAGCTTTCACTAAGTCATACAAAAATCAAAGACAGAAAAAAAACAACCCAACCCTAAAACACAAGAATTAGGCAATGTAACACCAACAAAATCTTGGCTTTTCAGAGGACCCAAGGGATGCACATACTCAGAGCCAACTGAATTTAAATTGCACGGATGTGCCCAACACACTTATGCTCATTTGAGATATCCGTCTTACTGGAAATCAGTGAAAAAATAGTTTAAAACTGGGAAAATGAAATGATTTATGTTCTCTAGAAAAAAACATTACTACTACCTTTTAATAAGTTGTCTCTCTTTAGTCAAGATAATCACTCTGTTAGGAAATCTCAAAGGATGACCAGCCTTGGTTTAAATGACTCAGAGAAATCTTACGTTCACAGAGTGCTCAGATCCAAATATATTATCCTGTTTTTTCTGTGTATCCTCTTCCCTTAAAGAACAACTATCCCACCTGCTCTATTCTTTCTACTTAATACCCTCCCATCCTCTAAACAGTGCTGTCCAATTTTCACAGGAAAGGGTGGACTTAAATTGTACAATTACTGCATCATCCTCTATCCCCATATTTTCCCACCACTGTAAGACACAGTTTCAACACAGCCCAGCCCTTGCCTGGGAACAACAGTCATGGTTTACTTGCACCCAGTGGTTCTTCAAAGTATCACTTCTAGAATGTTCTTGATTTCTCTCCTGTTAACTGAGTATGAGTCATCTTTCCTAATTTTGGAGAGGGTGGGAAGCAAAAGATCTTGCATTAAACTGTAGTATTTGACAGTACTGCTTAAATACAACAACTGTAAATGGCTGTATTGTATTTGTAGTACTGGTAGGTCTCTGTATGGTCCCCTCACATTCTGCATTTCAGGAAATGGCCTTTTTTCTTCTTTTTTTCTTAATGTACTGATAGTTCTTTTAAGTAGTAAACAAGTGTCTTGGTATTAAAACCAGCTTGCAGGAGTTTTTTTAAGAAGAGTTCAGAAAACAATGAAACACTCTTGCTCCTTATGCCAGCTTTCCAGCTCCCTCAGTTTGAACTGAAACTGAGCCACCTTTAGAAGGTACAAAGATTGGGGTGTTCTTGCTCTTTCAGTAATCATAGTCTGGCTGAAGGTAGGTCAGGTTGGAGGCACCTGTGAACCCGAGCCTCTCATTCACTTCACCAATTGTGGGTTGTCATACTTGGTGAGCAACATTCCTGCCTGGGTGGATTTCTCTCCTTTAAGTGAGCTAAGATCACCTGCTCAAGAAATAGAGCTACATTCAATAGATAGCCTGTATGTTGTATCAATTGGCTTTGAGAGCCACTTTTTAAAGAGAAGAGTTTTCCTTTGCTCCCACAATTGGGTCAGGTGTGGGGAAGACAAACCTAGTTCCCTTACAGGAAAGATGGTGTAACTCTTCTGTAATGTCAGTAATGTAATGTCAGTAACTAAGATTTCCCAGTATGGGAAACACTGACTGGAGTCTAACACACACCTAACAGCTAATAGCAACTTTGCCAATGTCTTCCCCTGCCAACTTCAGTGAGTCTTCTCAGTTGCAGTTCTCCCTTCTCTAAAAACAATTGTGTACATGTCAGCACAATGCCAAAAGCTGGATGAAAATAATTTCATATGAAAGCGTGGGCAGAGTGAAGTCCCATGTGTTGGCAAGGCAACAGTTTGCTAAAGGTAAGATTTGGCATCTGCAAGTAGTGTAGCTCCCCTGCATGTTTTTATAGAGCTAAGTGCTCAAGGCTGTTTGTATTTCACAGCAAATAGGACTGAGCTCCAAGCGAAATACTTTAACATCAGAACAGGAAGGTTACCTGAAGCTCTGCCGCTGTATCTTGTTACTGGGCTACTTTAATTAAGCATTTTGAATAACTGGGATTATTTTAATCTGCACAGCTCCATCCAATTCCCACTACTAATGCTGCCTGTCTTCACAATTACAAGATTAAAAAACTAGATGGCAATTTCAGTCTGTTAGTCATGCTGTATTTAAGATATACTTTGTAACAGAGAGAAGAGGAAGCTAGTGCTCCCTTCCTAGGCAGAAATACATGGAAATTAACTGCCACAGGAACAGTGTAAGGCAGCTTTGAGCACCATTTAAATGTACTAAGCACGGCACGCTGTGGGAGCAAAATGTGAAGATAGTGACTACAAAATACAACAGTTTCTAAATCCTGTTGGGTGCCCCCACAGAAATGTAGGTGTCCTGCATTGCCAAAAGGATGCAATGTGCTGCTGAATATACTTGTCAAATGCTTGCTTTCACCCACAGTTGCCTGCACTGTGCACATTTAATGACCCTCCAGTGTTTCTGAATGTGTATAACTGAAACTACAAGAGATTTTTCACTTCAGTCCAAAGCCTCTTGCAGACCACTATTCTCCCCCAACATTTCTGCAGCCCTGAAAGCGATATAAGTGCTCTGCAAAATGTTTCTCCTCTCCTGCTCCCATGTCTGAGTGCAAGAGGAACAGTATCACGACATAACACAGCAAAGTAACAACAGCAGTATTATGGTTGAGAACAATGGCATAACTCAAAGCAAGTTTCTGTTAGTGTGAACCCTGTGTTTAGGCTGACTTTTCATCTCAGTGTTTTTTTCTAGTCTGAGTATTTCTCAGCATGCATAGCTATAGGGGAAAAAATTGACTGTGTTTTGTAAAAACAAAAGCCTGTAGATGTTTACATTTGAATTAATGCTGGCTTGTTAGTGCATGAATGTATCCTGGAGAAAGTCATTGTTACTCCCTAATTCTATTTCCTCCTCCAAATAAGTTCAGTTTGATATTTCCTCCTGGCTATGCTTGAAATTGGAGACTTTTCATGTTGTTACAAACCATAATGCTGTCTTTTTCTGAGAGGAAATTGGTCTGAAGGTTTTAACAATTGTGGATGTTAGAATGTAGGCTAAAGGCATCATTGTTTGGAAGTGCCTACAATATGCTTAAGAAATCTGACACTATTCAAGGCGCAAAGCTGTATTCATGGCAGCAAAGAACAGGGATTCAATTATACTTGCTCCCCCACAAACTGTTTTGTAACCTTTTTAGTGTTGTCTCCTTTAAATGCCAAATGGATGAAAAAATTTTAAAAGGAGAAAGTTATTTGCTCAGGAATCATGACCAGCACAGTACAATTCTACAGAAGGCAAAAGCGCAGGCAATTCCCTGAGTCACATACTGACCAAAGATGGGAGAAACTTAGTTTACCTTTGCTGTTTAAGCAAAACTACAGGAGGCATTATCCTGGAATTGCCTTGCTCCATCTCTTTCACACCATTATATATAATAAAAAGAAATTTAAAAGTTTTCAAGGTCAAATGACCAAATATCTGTGACCAATTTAGGATGAGCAATTCACTCTTGGGTTCAACTTGGATTTTACTCTCACTGAGGTGTAGGATGGCAGCCAGCCTTGAACACTTTTCTCATTCCCTCTGCTAAACAAAAAACCCGAATCTGGTTATATTGTCAAATATCCCAAGGGGAGTTCTTTGAAAGGCAAAATTATTACTAGTTTAGTTTTTCTACACAGAATAGAGAACTACAGAAATGTTACCTGCACTGTGAAAAGCAAATTGAATGTTTCCTTCTGACAGAATTTCAGCTCTAAGCATCCCCAGGTCAAAAAGCTCTTGTTGTTTTCAACATGTGCTGCTTTAAATGGCATGTGTAATATATTATGTGTAAGTTGTTAGAAATGGCTATTGCAAGCAGCAGTTCCTTAGTTAATGAAAGGTTTGTTTTTATCAGTTTATTTCCAATTCCCATTAAATTATGTAGTACATCTAGGCAGTTTGACACCAGTCTATAAGATGTTCCTTCAATCTCCTTCACTACTGTAGAAACAGAAGGTGGCAGACTTCTGTTCTTCTGTGCCTTTTGAATCTGTAATCTGCAGGCCCACAAGTGTAGCTTCCCTATGGAAAATAACCCAACATATAGAAACTAGACATAATGCCAGCATAGCAGGGAACAGTCAAAAGTTGGTTGTAGGGAAGGCACTTGAAAGAATCAGCAGATATTTGAAGAAAGGTACTGCTCTTAAATGACACAAGCTCCTGCGGGATAAACCATCCTCTCACAGGTTAGCAGTGGTTAGAGGAAAATAAAAAGACAACAACCAGGCAACTAGAGTTCAGGGAGTAATCTGTGGTTTGTGTTGGCTGTCACCAGTACACCCATGTTGGCAGTGCAGTGGGAGGCGATCTGTAGAGTCAAACAGGTGGAGCTGAAGATAGAGGGGCTGCAGGATAGGCATTTTCTGGGCAGAGAGAAGTACTTCATTTAGGCTCTAGTTTGGTCCAAAGGGCAGAGTGCCTGCTAGTAGTTACATCTCACTCCCTCATTTAGTTTTATCCAAAGAAAATACTGTTTGTGCACCCTGGGGCTGCTCCGCAATATATCCCAAAGAGCTGCGAGTGGAGGTTCCAAACAGGTTCAGCTCAAAACTACATACCAAAATACTGTGGTAGATGCAAAGACTAATGAATTGAAAAGATTGAAAACTGAGATGGTGAATTCTGCTTTAATAATAATAATCATAAAAATTTCTTCATACTTGCCAACAGTAAAATTGGTAGGCTGCTGAGAGCTCAGGCTCTCAAATGAGAAATAAGTGAAATCAGTGTTTAATAAGCAACCTCCATTTCATGGCCATACGGAGAAACCCACAAACAGCCATGCCCCCTGTCGACACAGCACACAGATGGGCTCTAAGTAAAGCATTTCCATTGCAGGTACCTTTCTTTGAAGACATCAGCTCAGTGCTCACTGATACTCAAACACCACACAAAAAGCTAGGAAGCATTAGAATAAGATTACAGAACCAGAGCCCATATGCAGATGTCTGATTCTTTTGGGAATTTATCTGGAATTTTTACTGCATTTCTGGTCAGCCCACCTCAAAAAGGTGTGGTGGATCTGGAAAAGGGGTATGACTAGAAAACTGACTAGAACTGGCTATTGTTCAATCTGTGAAGAAGCAATAGGGGCACAGGAAAAAAGGGAAGACTTCACTCTAAAACTATAAATTTCATGGAGAAGGTGAATATGAGATTATCACTACATATTTAGAATACCATCAGAATCAGAGACATATTCTTCAAAACATTTTAAGAAATAAAACAGTAGCTCTTCAAGGGCCACAAAGAAACTCTGGTACTCCTTATCTTAAGGCAATGTGAGGGTCAAACATTCAAAAAGGGATTCAGTAGAGAATTAAACAAATTTGATAGGTCTGTAAAGAGGTATTAAACACAACAGATGTGAGTGCAGTCTTCCAATACAGGAAATTCCACCAATTCAAAGTCTGGAATTTCCAGTCAATTCAAAGTATTCCAGAAGACAGCTCACTCTGGGCTGGTCCAAACTTTGATGGTTCTCCTAAGTTTGTACTTTAGTCCATTGTTTGGGAGGAAGAGTGATGAGGTATGATCCAGCACTGCTATCCATGTGATCCCATCTGAATGGCTCTGAATAGGTATCCCTCATATAATGGGTTTTTTTCCCCTTCTGTTTTCAAGATGAAAGGATTTTAAAAAAGCAAAATGTTTTGAAGTTTCTTAGATGATATCAAATGTTCCTACCAGCGGAACGGGTCAGTATCAGTTGTTTCTTCCATTATATTTGAGTTGCATTTTTTGTCCTAATGTGGTTGTAGCGGGCAAAAAAGGAGGGCAGGGATTAGGGAAGGGAGGAAATAACAAAGATAGGAGAATGAGGTCCTAAAATGTCCTAAGGTGTTCAAAGGATCCTTAAAAAACCAGCTGCTTATTTCTGAAATCCAGCTCTAGTTTTCTGGGATATAGCTGGTAGAAAACATGGATGAAGGGGGCACTATCTGGGTGAAGCAAATACTTTTTAGAGCTTTGGTTGTACAGAATTCCTCTCTAGTTTGCTAAAATGCTCAAAATGCATACAG
The DNA here is from genome assembly GCA_036785705.1 of Acanthornis magna. NCBI lineage: Eukaryota > Metazoa > Chordata > Aves > Passeriformes > Acanthizidae > Acanthornis > Acanthornis magna. The sequence goes on from JAWUZG010000025.1 coordinate 14,131,901, forward strand.
AACATAACCTAGGTGTGCTAGGCAAAAGAAAAAAAAAACCCCAAAGCTCAACTACTTAGTGGACTGTCAGACACTAAGGTTCACCTTTCATTTGTTGCTTGGGGAAAGACTGTGTTTCATCACTTGTTTTCCCAGCCTTGTTTGAGTCTAGTTTATTTTAAAATTATGATGATTGGGAAGGGGGAATTTCACCAGAGTGCTGATAAATCATTGGCAAAAGAAAGAGATGGTTAAGAAGTATTTACAGGAACTTTTCATACTCTAAAGTGTTGCAGCTCCTATGTACTGACTTCTCAGTAAACAATTAATGTACTTCATTTATAGCATCTACCATGACTGCAGGGAATATAGAATTCTGCAAAACAATTCTAGTAAAGTCTGTTAAATCTTGGTAATTCCAAAAATTAAACAGGGGAGTAACATCCTCATAATCTTATCAACCTTCAATATATTTTCATTTTTTGAAATAAAGTTGGTGATAAATGGGTTTCTTTTCTGCATCATCTCTTTTCCCTCCTCCACTGCAAGCTCAGACATTAATTTTTTGGAAAACACTGAGCAACACCTGGGGGAGGGGTGGGAGTAAAATCATCATTGTCAACTGATGCATCCAAAAGTAGGACATTTAAAAAATCTTAATGATGTTTAATGCACTGAAATAACGAAAAGCAAATGCAGGGGAAAAAAAAAAACCAGAAATTCACATTAAGCCATCCATAAGTCTAAACAACCAGTGAAAATGAAAACTAAAACTAACTTGCCACCTCATTTTTCTAAAGTTCTGATAAAATAAGGCATGGATTGTCTGCAGATTTTCGGTCAAGTTAAAATAATTTAGTATGGTTGAAGAAGAACCTGATGATACAATTTTATCATGGATAAAATATCAGTACGGCTCCATGTCATTAAACCTTTACTAACAGTTGGAGTTTCATCTTCAAGATGAAAAACAAACTGCATACTAATACACAGAATATATTTGTAGAAGAAAATAGTTCATCTCACTCTTAAAATTGTTCACATATTCACACACAAAATATTAAGAGCAAATTGAGTGTGTTATTTACCTTTCCTACATGGAGTGAAGAAATAATCTAACATTATGTACTTTAATTTACTTCCAACAGTTAATCTTTTCATTTGTCTCTGTACTAGAGGACACTGAAAGTCTATTTATAGACATCAGCCAAAGACTTTGCACCCAGCTGCAAGTTCAACTCAGACTGCAGTGGACCTTTCCAACAGACAAGGTGAGAATTATCATTGCCCTGGAAGAGGGAAAACTTTAAAGGGGTAATGAATATTTTAATAACTTCTTTTTTTCGTTTTAAGGGAATGAGTTTACTAAGGCTGATTTCCTCCCACATTAAGGCTCACTTCTTGAGCCTTGTTGCAGTTGCTTTCTACCTATGAAAAACCCAAGGTATTTCTCTGAAACTCTTTTATTGGATTCATGTCCAGAAAACAGTTTTGTCTCCTGCAATGATGCTTCAGAAAGATGTATGAGTGATGACTGGAGTAAATCCAGAATTGATAAAAAGTCTGAGAAGAATGTGTTGGAAATAAACTAGCATCCAACCTTCAACAGCCATTTTAAAATTTCTCACAGATGCAAACGTCTGTTTTATTTCTAGATCCCAGAGGTTAACTCTTGTTGCACAGACTGGCTGATTACATATATGACCCACTCTGGTGCTCTGGATGCATATTCCAGGGATGTATTTTCAACTATCTAAATATCTGTACAAATACTGCCTTTAGATGTCTAAAATGGCATAACCCTCAGTTAACACTCTCAGTTCTTGTGGGCTTTTTTTTTGGTGGTGGTTTGGGGGGTTTTTTCCATTCAGTTTTTTTTTTGTTGTTGTTGTTTTAATATTCCTCTAGCATTACTTTGTTGTGCTCATAAACACAGAAACCAAATCCAAAGAAGTCCTGGGAAGGAGTGGGGTGGATGGCAGGCAGCAAGACTCTCACATACCTCTTGTTGTGCATACCTTTGAACACTTCATTGAGAAGCTTTCCTTGGGAGGATAAAACTCTGGTGGTGGGCCAAAATACTCCTGTGCTGCTCCCCAGGTTTTAGGGTAAGGGTCTGAGCAAACAGCAGAAGTCCTTGAATGCTGACCGCCTCGGATGTCTTCTGTTGATCTACAATGGAGTAAACAGCTAATGTTTATTAATTAGGTCATAGTCTCTCCTGAACATTAGAACATGAGAAACTGCCAGATGCTCTCTTAGTGGAAGCAGCTAGCTTGCTTCGCAGGCGCTTGACCCTTTTGCTTGCCTGTTTTGAAAGAAAATATCCCCAAAACTTGCATAAATCCATACTCACAAGGATATTTGTACCCAATGGTCCTTATTTTGGAAAATAGCATACTCACTGGCTGGCTGAGCTGTTTAGTTTAGTGGCAAAAGGTAGGAAGAAGAAATAGCAGCTTTTTCATGAAAACCAAACATTTTTAGCTAATCCAGAGCAGGCCAGATAATAAAAATGAGAAAGACTGACATAATAAGTGTGCGAAGTAGCACAACTATTTAATGGGTGTTTTGTCTAGTTTGTACTTCTAACTAGGGTCTCTCACAAGGATGCTTTTTAAAAGAATAAAAGCCATTAAAAGAAACAGGTAAAGATTTTAAACTAGGGACAAAATAGCCTATTCAAAATTTTTTAGGTCCTTGATGATATTTGAAGAAGATTCTAAAATCAGTCCTCCCCCCACCAAAAATCAATTTCTCCTGTCTCCAATTAGTCTCTTCATTGATACATTTCAAATGGTCCAGTTTGCTGCAATGACACACAGCTCCACATCTGAAGCCTGATGATTTTTAGGCTTGGTAAGATTCAGATTATTTTATAGGAAAAGTGCAATTTTCCCTATTTAAACTGAACTAACACTCAAAAGAAACATTGGCTGCAAATTTTATTGTGTTTGGTCTAATAGAATTTTTCTCCCTCATTTGCAGGAGAATTGGAGGTTGCCTTTTTCAAGGTACAGCTGCAGGAGTCTGTTATTAAAGGGTATTTTAAGTCTCATTCAGCATTATTACTTTTAAAGGTCTTCTTTTTATTCAGTTTTTATCTTGAATTTCTTATCCATGGATCAGCATTTTCAACTGTAGTTTTGTTTCCTAGTATCATTGCTCTTCACTAAGCTCTATCTTCATCCAATTCCAGACTCAATTTTATCTCATTCATCCACATTAAATCATGTTCTTTGTAGCTTTTACATTTTAATTAAGACATTCAATAACAAGACCAATGCTAACATCTCCATGTTTAGTTGCCAACAGCTCTATTTGGCTGAAATATTTCTGATTTTTCTGACCTCTGTCCTCTGTCTTGTGCAACTACCAAAGCATCCTGTGCAGCTGTGTCACATAAATTAAATAAGCTGTGTGATTTATATGACTTCCAGTAACTTGAAAGCAATCCCTTTGGTACTTCTGATGCAGCTGCTTCTCTCTATTGTTTCCTGCTACTTGCCAGAAAACAAAACAAGACAAAAAATCAAACCAAAAACCCCCTAATGTTCAGCAACAGAGTACAATTAGGGAAATAAAATCCTGGTTTTAGATGCTTTTTTTTTTTCCTCACTATGGCCTGTTCTGGCCACCTTTGCTGCTGTTTTCCTTGAGGACTTTACCATTCTAGGTAATCCTCCTCAGCAGTGGGAGGAATGTTGCTGTAGGAGTTTCAGACAGAAATACATTTGAAAGGAGAAATTCTCTGGCTAGAAAGTCTAGTTCATCAGGGATAAAACTATTAGGTACCCAAATTGCAGCTTCCACGAAACTTCTCCCATGTATTTCATTACAGGATCTGGTGATTTTCTGATCAATCAGCCAAACTTTTCACCAAAACCCATGAGAACTCCATGAGAACCAAGCAGAGGAAATGTTGTTAGGTTAAGCCAAACTCCTTCAAAACAACTGAGAGAAAAGGTTTTCAATTGTTTTAGTGGGGTCTGATGGCCCCCAGATGCTTGACTTGACTCTAAGAATTATCTTCATGGCTGTTACACATTTGTAACTGCAGCTTCCCTTCCTCTAATCCCTGGTGGATACAGGGATGTCTGTGAACCTTTACAGTCCATCCATCAATTTTCAATCTGCATGTCCAGACATATAAACTAACAGCAAAAACAAGAAATCCAGAAAAGTGCTTTATTAAAAAGTGGTGGTTTAATTTACAGCTAGCCTTTCACACATTGCTTACATTATGCTATACATGAAAAAAACCCAAGAAAGCCCACATCAAACCCCCAACGCTTTTGTTTTTTTCTTTTTCTCTCCACTGAGCTATTAATGTGTTACTGGCATTAACTGCTCTCACTTCTAATGTGTTCAAGATAGTTTAACTATATTGCCTGCCAATCTCTGTTTTTGCTAAGGACAGGCATTCAGCCTCTGAGGATGATTCTTAGGCTGGTCTTTGTTCCCATTTCAGTTTTTCATAATTTAAGAGAGAAAGAAGAAAACTTCATTAGCTACTTTCAGAATACAATAGTTTTACCGCTATCCAAATGTTTTATACTTAGCCATAAGTACTCTTTGTAGTCCACACAGTGCTCCTCTCTCCTCCTTTTAGTCTCATCCTGCTTTCCTTGCTAAAATGCATATTATCAAGGAGTTCTTCCGTATTTCAGCTTTTCAATAATCTTCATCATATTTATCTTCTCTCCCTGTTTGCCTTTAAATTCCCCTACAGTTATGTCCCCAGAGACTAAACGGGAGTGATGAACACTCTACTGCCATGGCCAATATGCCAGTCGTGTTTCAAACTACAGACTTCTCTCCTGCAGTGCAGCCATGCACTGGCATGACCTAAAAGGAAAACAATCTAAGCTCACGTCTACTGTGCTGCAGCCTTGCCGGGCTGGAAGGAGAAGTGTAATATCCTAAGAGTTTATTTGGCACTGGAAACCCATTAGTTGATCTGCTTATTGTGGTGATAGGGGCTGATCCACTCTCAAGTGCTGCCAACAGCCTTAGACACTCAAACAAGCACTCATCTATTGACAGCCACTACTGAAAGTAATTTTGTTTCAGATTAATAGGAACATGTTCACAGCTGAACTAGAGCAACCTGAGAGCTCATGAAGCCCCTGTGCTGGTCTCAGCCATGTAACATCCTCATTTAAGCAACGCGTATTTGGCAAGCTTGCAGTCGCCTGTTGACCAGTGTCTTCAGGAAGGGTACTAAAACTCATGGCCACACCTCACCTACCTGTGACCCAATTCGATTCAGATAATCCCAGGAAATTCACATCTCTGCCTGTGTTACACAGCTTATCTTTCTGCCCCGTCTCAAGCTCAATACAAAGAAAAAAGGTTAAATTTCTAAGTGTAAAATAGCTCCCTGTTCCAAACGCAGTGCGCTCATGCTTTCAAGGCTGAGTAAAAGCTTTCTTTACTATTGTAATATGAGCCTATTTAAGAGCAAAGAGACAAGACAGACATTATAGACCTGCTGTGATGTACTTCTCTTAGGAGGTAAAGACGTACCTTGCATTGTATGGGTATGGTTTTCTTGCTCTTCTGTCTTCCTTGTATCTATCAGATCTATGGCTCTCGTGGTGCCTGTATTGCTTATCTTGGTATCGACTCCCAGCATGAGACATCTTGTTTCTTAGATGTGTTCTTTCCTTCTAAAATAGCTTCCTGAGCCAGAGAAATAAAACTGGTTCATTTTATTGCTTCACTTAGAAGTTATTCATTGACCAGCACTCACTTCTATTTCATGGTGATTCACAATTAGTACAGACTTCCTTAAGAAGTGAAGTAAGCAAAACCCTTTGAACTACAAGGTAACTTCATTAAAGCAGGAAGTTTTTGTCTATATTTTCCTTTTCATCGAGTAAAAACAACGTTTCTGTATTTGACATTTATTGCCTTAGCTCATTTACTAGGTCTTCTATGACTCTCCTGCCTTTTCTTCCAGGGCAAGGCTTGGTGTCCAGCAAGGACTGAATCTTGGCTTCTGTGTTGTGTCTCAGGTGAAGTACTAAGCCCAGCAAGTGCCAGTGCACTGCATGAGTGTGCATACAGCTGCCACTGGGGCGGGGAAGTCTGGAAGAGCAGGCTGTGACCTTTGTCCTGGGAGTTTCTAAGAGGAGGGCACCCTTGGGTATAACCAGAATCAGTTCCAAATGTAACCTGTGATTTGCATAAACATTGGGTACAGACAAAGCTGTGCTGGGCCGAAAATAAGTTGGTGAGAAGCTATACCCTGATAATTCTGTATTAAATATTAGCAGGTTGTTACTTGCTGAAAATATCTTTATCTTTTCAAGCACAGTACAATTAAGCCCAAACCCATAAAACAGGGAAACACACACTTGGAGCACCTGAGCAATCTTTAGACTCATCTGCCTTCATCACAGCCCTTCAACATCCCTGCAGAAGTGCCTGCACAAGGTTTAATTTGGACTGATCAAGGCCTGATGACCTTCCTCCATCTCCTTTGGGTGCTACCAAGTAAATAAACATAAATATATAAAAATATAGTATAAATGAACAAACTAACTTTTATTTGTTTACATCTAAGAGGGGAAGAGACAGCGTCTTCCCCTGAGGCAGCTCCGGGCAGGAGCCATTGCGCAGGGCGCGGCCGCGCACCTTTCCCCACGGGAAGGGTTCCTGTGGAGCCGCAGCGCCACGACAGCGACCCGAGCCCCTCTCCGAGCCCCGCGACAGCCGGGGGGACACACCGGGCACCTCCCGCCGGGCACCTTCGCCTCCCGCCCGCCACCCGCTGCCCCGGGCACAGCCCGTCCCTCGGCACCCCGAGGGCCAAGGCCGCGGCCCGCCGCCCCTCACCTGAGGGAGCGCCGAGCTCCGTCCCGCCCCGCAGCAGCTCCGCAGCCGCCGGGACCGCCCCGCTGCCCGGCCGGCCTCCCTCCTCCGCCCGCCCTGCCCGGGCACGGCCGCCGCGGGGCGATCCGAGCGCGGAGTCGCAAAATCATAGTGAGTTTGGTTGGAAAAGAGACCTAAAGACCTTCTGAGGTCATCAAGTCCAGTCTACGATCCAACACCGCCGTATCAGCTAGACAATGGTACTGCGTGCCACGTCCGGTCTTTCCTTAAATCCCTCCAGGTATTTAGGTGAGTGCACCACCCCCCTGGGCAGCCCATTCTAATGTGAAGAAGTTCTTCCTGATGTCCAGCATAAACCGCACCTGGCACAGCTTGAGGCTATGTCCTTTTGTCCTGTCACTTCTTACATGGGAGAAGAGGCCGATTCCCACCTGGCCACACCCTCCTTTCAGGCAGCTGTAGAGAGGAATAAGGTCACCCCGAGCCTCTTTTTCTCCAGCTAGACATCCCCAGCTCCCTCAGCCACTCCTCATGGAATATGCACTCCACACTTTTCACCAGCTTCCTTGCCCTTCACTGGGCAATGAAGAGGAACGAGGGCTGTGGGTACAGACTGGTGTCTGGGAACATAGGACAACGTGGGCTTTGTTTAATTTAATAAAATTGGGTCCCCATGCTCTACAGTGCTGAGGAAGAATCTGGTAACTCCGAGAGGATATAAAACCTGAAGGTTAACAAAGCTGAAATTCAAGGTCCCCACAGGTTGCACTATTATTATTCTGAAGCCACCTCCATTGACTGGCAGCATCCAGGGCAGAAAGCCCCACAGGACTGGGGGGGAGGGGGTGAAGGAAAGGAGGTGGAAGAAAATGGGAGAAACCTGTCCCCAGGGGCAAGTGTGTGGGAATGAGCCGTGTTACTCTAGACCAGTTGAACAGGGAGGTAAGTGGATAAATGCTTCTCTGGTGCAGAGCCATGTTTTGGATAAACAACCATTTGAATGCATGCCGCCTCCTTTCTTGGTCCTCTGCTGAAAACCCTCCCTGTGGTGTATCTGCAGGGGCTTTGTCGCCTCACTGCCAGCCAGTGATGTTTCTCTTACAGAGGAACAATGTGCTGGCCTCCTCAGGATGCTTTCTGTTGGTGTTTATAATAATCTGTTTTTGGAGAGAGTCTGGACAGGCCCTTGAACCAGCATTGCAACAAATGGCTCGTTGGTTGTGCAGTCCTGTAGACAAAAGCAGTCTGTGCCTGGGAAACAGGATGGTGGTGTTAACATGACACTGTGCCCGGCTAATCTTGAGCTTTGGAAAGCTTCCCTAGGCTGTGGCACTGTCCTGCACAAGAGCTGGGAGTAGAAAATCCCTTTCCTTCCCAGGGCTTTCACAGCAGCATGCTTGGGGTACCAGTGCTTTGTGTGTTTGGGCTTAAGATGTGTAACTGTTAGTGCAGTCCCATGGCAAAGCTAAATGCAAAATCTCCTGTAAGTAACATGGTGGTATCAGAGGAGCTGCTGTCCCTGAAATGAGGAGATAACTACAGGAACTGAATGCTCAAAGCACGTGTTTTGAGCTGTGGTAAGAGTGTGATTCCCTGTTCTGGCTGAGCTGTGTTAGCAGCTTCTTTTTCTTTTTACCATTCTCACCTTACCTACGCTTCTGCTCTTCCTGCCTTCAGCTGTACACTTCAGTTTGTCTTCTCTCTGTCTTGCACCAACCCTAGTGCTTGCTTGATCACATAATAATCCAATTCAGCTTGCTTTCCAGCCAAAACCAATTTACTTTCTGCTGTTTTAGTGAGTTGAATTGGCTTTGTGCTGCAATCAAATGTGCACTGGAGCAAGGACTTGGCAGAAGCACATGTCCCACAGGGAAGAAATTGGGGGAGGGATGGGGGAAGAGGGCTACCTCTCTTGGCAGCAGTGAGTGGTGACTGTAACTGAAGCCCTGACATGAAATTGCAGTTTGAGACACCACTACCCATCAGTCGCTACGCCTTCTCAATTTGGGGCTGTCATCTGGCTAGCTAAGGCAGCCTAACAGCAGGAGTGTTTTACTGTTTTGTAGCTCTGTTTGTTTCTGGTTCCTACTGTTTTTATTTAAAGGTTGTTTAAGCTAGTTTGGCGGATTTTACCCTAAAGATTAGGGCACCTGCATGAACTCCATTCTCCTGTCTAGATGACAAATATTTGGGAAATAGATCCATCATTTGCATCCAGCAGAGGATATCTGCTCTTGATGGGGGGCATGAGGAATTACATCTCCCTTCTGGTGGGCAGGTTTCATACAGTCAAAAAATTGCAAGGAGACATGTCTGGAAACAGACTTTTTTGGAGGGGCTGAAATATAAGAGTATCCTTGACGGCCACTGTTTGCAGTATAACCAGTAGTTTTGTTAAAGCATTTCTCTTTCTGGGCTGAAAGGGTTCAGGTGTGGCCATTTTGGTTTGATGGAAGACCAGGAAGAGGAACTGAAGGGATACTTTTATGGACTGGGCAAAATTCAGTGGAGGTGGTGGGCAAAGTAAGTGTTTAAAACTGGTTAAAGCCATTATGGAACCAGGTGGTTGAGATAACAAGGTCACAATCAATGCAGAATTACAAGGTGAGATCTACAGAAAAAACTTAACCTTATGACAATAGGGTTTTTCCCTGGGAACTCATGAAGAAAACACAATATAGGTGGTGACTGCTGGAGTTGCCTATATATGACATAACCAGTGAAACAAGCCACAGAAAATGATGCTGACTAGGGAGAAACATCCAAATGTAGGAGTAGGAATGTGTTCCTAAGGAGAAAATCATGAAGGGATTAGATCTAGTACTGGCTAAATTTAAATGATAACCACCAAGGAAAAAGATCTGATTATTTGTTCTTCTTTATTGCAGGTGAAAGGATGCTCTGTTGTATGTAAGCAGACGGGTTTGTATCAAGGATACACTCAATTCTGTCATCAATTTCTCTTTGTAATAGAAATAACCTTTGGGACTGAATTTTGGCTAGCTGATGAAGTCCAGAGGGACCGATGTGCAGAAAATGAAGTGTGAACTGTTTTGATTTTTTTTTTCCTGGTAATTTACTCGAGTAGGTCACATCTGTGTCTTGGATCAATGTGGTCCTGGATACATGCTCCAGTCTAACAAAACAAAGCACAACAAAACAAAACAAAACGAAACAAAAAACCTAAAACCTAATCTAGGTACAGGGTACAAGGTGCTATAAATAGATCTCCAGGGACAGATTTGTCCAGCCAGGCAGGCAGGCAGGGCACCACTGGAGTCTGTTCAGTCTGACAGGAACACTAAGCTCCTCAGATCAGCAGGACTAAAATTAGCTTTGGAACACTATTTTCTACCCTTGTGCTGTTGCTTTTATATGAAATCTGTTGTTTATTGTTATAAACAACAAGAAAAGAATTTGGGTTGAAGGCTTTTTTTTTCCCCTTTATTAAGGAGATTTTGAAATCCCTGGTCTTTGGAATAGGAGGTAAATTCAGTTTGGGAACTTAGTAATTGGTTATGTGTGGTCAATTTTTTTCTGTGCTAATGACAAAAAAAAACAACATTAAAAATTTCTTCAGCAAAAGAAATGTAAACAATCATAACTGATTTAATATTAATATTGTACCCTTGGCATGTGCTATTACAAATACTTATTTTTAAAAGCAATGGAACCAGTCCTTGGGCTTCTTTTATTGCTGTCTTTGGAAATGTGTGAATTGTTAGGTTGGTAGTTGTTTCTCTCACAAGGCTGAGTCCTTCACAGCATCTTCTGAATAATTGTCTAGTTCTGATGGAGACATCTTATAACACGGCTTTCAGAAAAGTGGGATTTTGTCTCACTGAATCTAGACCCTGACTGGGGAATAGCCAGTTTCTGGGACACATCCAAAACAGGCTGAAGGTAGTGAGGATGTTTCTTTTGGAGCCTTGAATCCTAAAAGGCTGTTATCTGTGGGCCCCTTCATATTTACATCAGCTTGAAGTACCGAGCTGTAATACCAGCCTCGGTAATGCTCAACATCACCACAGCTGTCACTTTCATGCTGGCTTTCCTGAAGTTCTTCTGTTGCTGGCCACCCAAGATGTATCTGAAACCTTATCATTCATTTTCTTTTTCCCTGTTCCTAAGTGGAGTTGTAGTAGGCTAAAGCCATTTTTTCTCTTCTAAAATGTTGAGCAAAACCAAAATGGCTTTTGAAATCTGAGAAACTGTTAGCATTAAAATTTCTCCCTCATTTCTTAACAACCCTTTCTCACAAATTCCATCTGTGTTGTGCTGAACTTGGGGGAACCCTTGTCTGGGTAGATCTTGGAGACTGTCTGCAACCCCATACTTGGTTTTCTGTAATAATTTACCACTTAAATGTAAAAATATTCCAGGACTGAAATTTGCTTTCAGAGGACTTTTAGACTCTGTGTAGATCTCTGCAGTCTTTACTGCTCCAGGATTCACACTGGTGGACCTTTGTGAGGTGCTTTTGTCTCGATGGTCCCATAGATCTCAGTAGACCTGGGCTTCTGATTCTGTGTGCCAACTTGCAAATTGCACAAAACTGCAGCAAGAGCAGCTATCTGGGAGCTCAGGCCACTTCCCTGTCTCCTGGCACGAATACATTGCATTCCATTTTATATTAGTAAAATATTTATGAAGTTTTATTAACATGGTAGGGGCTCTTGCTCTTTCACAAGAGGTAAGAATTATGAGCAGCCTGCCTTCACTCTGATTTAATCTACTCTCCCATCTAGTGTTTTTCTTTTCTCATCTGGACACAGATAAAATCCAATAGCAGGGTATTTGTTTTGTGGTCAAAACTTTCAGGGCTGGAGTCAACAGTCCTGGCAGTCATTGGAAAGATTTCTCGTGCACAGAAAATTTATGAACGTAAGAGGTGCTGGGTTCAGTAATCAAACCTTAAAAGGTATTCAAATATTTTGTTCCTGATGAAAACACATATTCCTGTGCGGCTTTGAGCTATTTACATCTGGTTGGTCTGTCTGGAGCTCTAAACACTGGCAATTGTATGTGTTAAGAAGGAATAAGAGGCATTAAATTTAGGTGTCCAGTTCATGCAAACAATTTGTCGTGCTTTCTTTCCACCTCCTGAAAAAGAAATGCAACAGTGGCATCCTGTGGCCCAAGCAGTTCATGGCAGGTAGGTTTGGTTTAGGGCAGAATCTGCCACCGAGCTCTCCCTACACTGAGTGGAAAATGGATCAAGTTGTTTCTAAGTTAGTTTATAGAAGAAGCCCACAATATTTCAACTCAGTGCACATTTAAAACCTGAAGTACAAAGCTGCTATATACTTTTTCAGCCAGGACTTTCCACCACTCTATCTTATTCTGCTTATTCTTCTACCAAACACCTTGGTGTTTGGGACAGAGAGGATGATTTCAGTTACCCACCAAGGAGATGGGACTTCTGCATTGCTGCCTTTGTGCTGATGAACATTTCCTCCAAAAATAGGAATAGAGGAGAGACTCCTGTTTCTAATTAACCCACAGTTTAGTGCAGCATCCTTGGTCTAAAAATGAATGTTTCAGGGAAGTCTGATGAAAAGAACACAAACAAAAGTTGTTTTCTCTTACACCTACATCATACCCGAGTGCTCGCTCCTGCACACCGTATGTGGGTCACTTGAGTTTTTCGAAGTCCTGGCTTTAACTTGTTTACCTTGGACAGGCTGTGATTTGCTTACCTCCTCACCGCAGATATTGGCAGCCATGACCGCCAGGCTCTCTCCAAAAGCTTTCAGGCATGCCAGAAGGCACATTAACGAGGAACATACAGACTCACCTGCACTCAGGTGGGCAATTGGCCAGCAAGCTGCTGATAGCTTCGCTTTTGCTTCTTCTCCTCTGGGTTTCACAGCAGCTTTTCTTCTGTAAGAGAGGAGGTGTTAAGGTGGTGTCTTTCAAAGCCTCTTCCTTCCTACTTCTTACCTTTGCACATAGAGGTGTAAGTGCTGTTGAAGGCTCAGCATCAGGAAGGAGTGGCGGGGGAGGGAAATGAAACAACTTTCTTTGGTTTAGTTTTTCATTTTCTTGTATCCAGAAGGCTCTGCAGGTTTTGAGTCATCTACCTTGAGAACGGGGAAAGCAGAGAGGGGCAAGGTTGTCCTCTGCTGCCTGTGCATGGAAAAACCTGTGGGCATTCAGTTTTCTGTTGTGCAGGGAAGTCACCATGCGATGGCTGAAGCAGGAGGCAGGGGAGCAAAACCAGCAGCAGGCAGGGGCTTAATTGTTGCCTTTAATGACGAGTAAGTAGTCTGAAGATTTTTGTGGAATTGCCTAACTGAGCTTGCACCACAGTTTCTGGACGCTATTAATCCCCGGGCTGCCTCTTAAAACACGGACATGCATGAAGACAAACAAATGTTGAGACTGGCAGCAGCTCCAGAGATGTTAACCCTGCTCCTTTTTGTCAGTTAAACTGACAACCCAGATAAGAAGAGCCGGTGTTGGTATCGTCTCTTGCATAACAAACCGCTCTCGACAAAAGAAGCAGCCTCCTGTCAAACGAATTTCCTTTACAACTGCCGAGGGGACTATTTTTAGTTTCATCTGCCATGCTTTACTCCTTAATCATCGGCTTCGCTTTTTCTCAGTTTTTCTCCCTTTTCTCCCTGCACAGCTAGCTCTGATAGCAGGTACAGCTGATAATTGGTGGTGGAGGAGGAGGAGGGCACTGGGCTCTTGTCTGCTCCCTGTTAACCTGTGACTACATGGGATGCTACTGACCTTGTCATGTCAAGCTCAGGTCTGGCCTGTGTTTCTACCTTCAGAGAGAGGCAAACAGACCACCCTGAACCGAAACGAGGGATGTCAAAGACCAGCAAGTGAATGAGATCAATTCTTGCCAGGAAAGGGGTTTTTAGCTAAGGCTATGTTCAGAAAATATGGTTTAGGTTGCAGGAGTAGAGCTATGGAGTGATGAAGCAATGTCACAGGCACACTGCATCAGGCAGCAGATTCTTCATATACCATTGGCATAGCAAGGCAGAGCTTGGCTTTTCCACTGGAGATAAAATTAAGGTGCTTTGGGAATGATGGTGTTTATTTCGTTGGTCTTGACTCTGTGGTGCTGGCTGCTTTTCCTTTTGGTCTGCTTGAGCCACTGCATGTTTGTAGCCCATTGAGCAGCAGAATGATTCTTGTCTTCTGGCTGAGATATAAAACAGCACTCCTGCCTATCTGTAACCCATTAGAGATTTTGTAGTGCTATTTGCAAGCATAAGAGAGTCTTCAGGCTTTAGTCATTCAGGAAGCAACACTGCTTTGCTCAGTTGCGCATAGTAATTCAGTGAGGTCCATCTTCCTCCCAGCATCTTTCTAAAGCCTAATTCAAGTGGGGTTTTATGTATTCTCTACCTTCGTCCTCCACAGTACGCAAAAGCTTCGGATAATGAGCAGTTTCATGCCCGTGGTGCTTCTGTAAAGTACAAGTTTTATACCCATTTTATAGCTGGATTTGAGGAACACAAAGCAAAGTGAATAGCCCAAAGTCAAGAGGGAAGTCTCTGGCAGCAGAGGAAATTATGATTCTGTCACCTGAGGGAATTTAACAGTACCGAAGTTAGTGTAATAGCTAACCTTTTCCAGGGAAGGGCCACAATTCTCACAAAGAAGGGATCACTAGAAATGGTCAAATATTTTTACCACTGCTATTTTCTTAACAAACATGAGTTTTCAAATGATACAAGATATTTGCAGAAAATGTATTTATTTTAAGAAAGTGAAGTAAAATTTATCAGATTTGAACAAAAATGAGTTAGGTTTATAATGTAAATATTCCAGCTGGTTTTTTTCCCTAGTGTAAACAAAAAAAAAACAAAAACCAAGAAAACCGAAACCAAACCAACCAAACAAAAAAAACCACAACCAAAAAACCCAAACAAACAAACAAACAAACAAAAACCCCGAAACCAACCCCCCCCCAAAAAAAGAAAAAAAAAAAAAAAAAGAAGAAAACCTATGAAGAAAGCAAAAAAGAGACTTGGTTTCTCCAATGGAGTGAGAATGCAAATATATTGTTGATAGAAAAAGAAAAACTACATCTTTTCTTCAGGCTTTCCTCCAGTCCCAATCTTTTCGTCTTCTGAGTATGACTGACTAGTGCAAGTGTGACCAGTCTCCTTAACCCAAAAAACACGCACAGCACTTTGAACAACACTCATGAGCCAAGGAAAGTGAGAGGGAGAGAGCTGGGAAGGGGTCATATGGCTCATGACAGTGGCTCCTTGTGACTTTGGCTGCTTTACTGTCCTATAGAACAGGGATCTCCTTAGCAATTTTTGCTGGTTCACCTCCTTCCGCTGCCTGGGTCCTCTTGGTGCAGTAGCCCCCGAATTTATGCACCTGTGCTGGGATCCACCTGGTGCAATCCCAGTCTATGTATAGCAGAATTATTTGTGGTCTTCTCAAGGGTTGGTTACCCCTGGCTGTGGCATACACCACTGTAGAGCCTACAGTCTGACATAAAACTGTTCCTGCTTTTCTTTTCCCAATATACCCTTGCTTTTGACAGTGTAACTCTTTGCTTTCAGCTTTCTTTATCAGGACATTTGTGAAAATCTATTTCTGATTCTGCTCTTTTCAAATCTCTGAATTAGATTTTGGTTTAGGAGCTGGAAGTGGGGAAAACATTAAAAGCAAGATAGGTTTTGTATTTTTGAAGATGCTTGAAAGTCTGCCAGAGAGCTGTCAGGTTAGTGATGGCTTGTGACATATAAAAGCAGACAAGCAAGGGTTCATAATAATTCAAAATCTGTTGAAAATCAGATTGAAACCTGGCTATCAGTGAGGGGTTTTTTAAGAGAAAATTTTCAATGTGGGTGTTCAGACTCAGAAGTGTATTTCAGCCCTTGCTGGGGGAAAAAAACTTGTGACTTTAGCTTCCTATGCATCCTTTGGATTTTGCCTCTCTTGCTCATATTTTCAGTGTTTTCATCCCAGTTCATCTGTCACATCTCTTGGCCGGGTTCCTGGCAGGGACACTGCCCTTAGGTGTCTGCGCACGTGGAGTCCTCATTTCCCTGCTGCCTGGGTATGTGGAGCCTTTCTTTCATGCATTCATCCACTTGTTCAGTAGTCCACTTCCCTACCTCTGTAGGCTTTTGTTGTTCTACAAAAAGGAGCAGTTGAATCTTCCCCTGGATCAGTGGTGTGAGAAGTAGCAAGAAACTTCTTGGTGAAGAGCCCAGAAAAAAATAATTTAGGTTCCACCTGGTGAGGAGGGCCTGACCTTCAAAATTTCCCATGGCATGTTAAGAGGATTTGGGCTAAGATCTCAGTAAGAAATGAGAACTCTGCTTTCCAAATGGCCATGAAATGAGAAAGCCAAAGGAAAAAACAAATTTTCCTCTCGCACTGTGTGAAGGGCTCTCTGCTGAAGAATCACCAGCTGAATGCATATAACAAGCCGCCAGCAATCATTAAGCTCAATTAACCGTATTCTTGTGCCCATGATAACATCTGTGGATTATTTAAACAAAGTGATGGTGGGCAAGCAGGAGAGGAAAATTGAAGAAAAGAGGTTCTGCTGTGAACACTCATACTACCATCACCCAAGCGACGCTGTAATACAGAAACTGGGTCAGAGACACCCTTCCCCCTCCATGCTGCTGTCAAAGTTATTTGAGTGTCTATTGAAACCCTCACAATAGAAGAGTTTGGCTCCTGCATTTGCTAAGCAAAACTGATTTGTGTTTCTTGGTACAGAAAAAACTGCTGGGTAATTTTCTGAGCAAGTACAATGCGGCAGTTCAGTAGATCCCTGAAAGCTGATTTCTTGGTGATTTGCTTTTCATTTAATAAGACACCAATGCGTTTATTTAGCATTTAAAACCTGACATGCTGAATCTGTGTTTAGGAGCCTTAAACCTTTCTCTTGCCTCTGTTACTTTTAGGACCAGCACTGGTAGTCTTCCTTCCTTCAAAGTCCAAAAGATTGCGGAAAGTCTTTTGAGAGGCTGTCTTACTGATGATTTAAATCTAAGTTAATTTCTTTATTTGCTTCTGGGATAATTGAAGTAGAATATATTAGCTTGGAAGTGTGGCTTGGCTAGATTTAAACACAGTGGTCTTCTGGACTCTTCCCAGTGCCCTTTTTAATCCTGTATTTGAGTCTTTCATCCTTGTTTATAGCTGTCCCATTAGCAGTCTCAGCCTTCTGGTGTGCTCTGTCTGCTCTGGGATTTTTCCATCTTGTTTTTCTGTCTTCTTTCAAGGAGTGCCAGTGGCTCTACCTTGTGCCGAAAAGAAAACCAAACTACACTTCATGGTCATAAGGACAGTCTGCACAGGTTGTCAGTAAGCACAGAGCCTGGGTATTTGTCTATAAGGACTGCCATTGTTTGGCAGTCATTGTAAGCCCTTATTCCAAAGGAGACATGAGTGAAGTGAAATGGCAGGGTCCAGAGTTTGAACCTATATTCCAATACTAATAAATTCTCTGATTTCACTTCCCATGCCTGCTGCCCTCAGCATGCACTTTCTCAGAGTGAGCGCATGCCCTCTCACACTTTTTCCCCCTTATATAAAATGTCATTTATTTCCTGAAAATTGCCCAACTTGATAGACAGTCTGGAGCTGGCTGGGGGACTTAATTGGCCATGGAGCCCAGAAAGGTGTTTGGGCCATGGCTACTGGGACTTGCACACCCTAAGTAGTTGTTACCTTGTGTTAAGGAGGCATGTTTGGGAGTGATGAATGAGGAGGAGACAAAACATCATTTCCTTGTTTTCTCTGTACCACAGTCTACTCTCTGAACAAGGTATTTAATTGTTATCAAGCAAAAATGAGAACCTTTGTGCCCATTCATATCTAGCTTATTTCTGCTTCTTTGTCTTATTGTGTGTTTAAAAAAAAGAAAAAGGAAACAATACTCCAGTTTGTGTGTTAGTTTCAACAGTGAACATCTCTTGAGCTACCTTTCTTAACAGGCACATAATTATCTATGCCAACCTGTCTAACTTGCATCCAAAGTACCAAGAAGAAGAAGAAATAGAAATTCTTGCCATTCCACCTGGTTGCTCAAATTCTGGGAGAAACTCAAGAAGGGAAGCCATTTGCACCCTGAAGCCTGATGGCAGAATGACTTCTCTTGTTATCAAGGCTAATCACTTTCCAGCCCTGTCTCTGGCAAATCCTCTATCTGTAATAATCAACTCAGTACATACAACATAGTTTTCTGACAGAACAATATTTCTTAATAATTTAGTAGCATGGTGCACACACAAAAACAGAGTTATAATTAGCTCTCATCCCTAAAGTTGGAAGAGTTTTTCAGTTCATTGGAGGCTGCTGGCCAATTCTCTTATCTAATTGGATGAAGTTCCTACTTTCTCCCATTTGTATAATGTCTGCTTTTACACAAACTCATTAAGTGCAGCTGTACTCCAAGTTTATAGCAACAGCCCCAGTGAAGACGAGGCAGAAGTTTAATAGCTGTTCTGTTCTGTATTTTTCATCTGATCTCAATCCATTTTGGTGGTTGATCTGTGCCCAAACATCTTCCCCTAGCACCTAATTCTACCCCCTCCAGCTTTTTATTATGAATTATCTTAATAATTAGAAACCAGACAAATTGCATAAGATTGATCTGTCTGTTTTGAAACTGGAGAGTTTACAGCTTGCTTTCAAGGAAGATGGATTTAAAGCAATTATTTGTTTCTGTGAGGCATACAGAAGTGATTTTTCCTCTTCATTTTAAAGCTGGCATTAAGATGAAATCACATAATTGCTACACTATTCTTTAAATCTTCAGAGACACTAAACTGATTATACAGGTAGAATAGCAGCATCAGAGATAACATATTAAGGTTTTTCATTTAGATGAAATTTTTGACAAAATAAATACATTTTAAACCAAACAACCCCCCCCTTCGTCAGTCTGACTGCTTTTTTTCTCACGTTGCTGTGTGTAATTTTGAATTTCTACTAAGCTGAGTATACAGAATAATAGAAAGTCCTCATTTGCCAGAACTCAAACTTTTCTTACAGTACTGCCTACATACATTCAAATCACATTTACAAAAAAGATTTACTGCACATTTCCAGCAATACAGATATATCATTAGTATATCATTAGTATTAAAAGTGATTTTATAACTCCTATGGATGTTTTTCTTCCACTAGAGAACTATTCCAAGGTTTACTGGGGAACTTCCAGCTGTGTAATTTCCTTTTCTTACTGTGTTCCATCTTCCCATCAAACAAGGAAGGCTGGAGCAGAGAGGCAAACTCCAGGAAGAAGTTTTCTCACAGCATTGATTGTTTCATGAGGACACATATCTGTGATGATAAACGCTCTCTCTCATATAGCCAGTGGTGGGGAGATGTGGCTGACAGTAAGAATGACATTTTTTGGCGCTGGGGACTGAAGTTACAGCTGTGTATGTGCACACATCTGCAACGCAAAAGAGGGGAGACAGCAAAGAAGCAGAGTGAGACATCATTGGAGGGACTGAAGGGGACTCCCTCCTAAGCCAGAATTGAATAAGGCGGGAAACTTCCCTCTGTTGGTGCTCCAGCCCCTAACATTGATATTCCCTTCAGGTTGTAGTGCTCTCCTGGCTCTGAAGGTCACCAAAGGCTTGACCTTACAAGGTTCCCAACACTCTTAGCTCTGCCTAGCATTTAGAGATGCAAATGTCTGGCAAAATCCAAAGGCCAATAGGAGTACGGCGGACCTACTGAACCCAGCTTGATCTTCTTCTACCTCAGAGTCTTCCCTCAGTTCAAGCATTCATAAAGAGGTACCAGAGTTGGACATTTTGTTTCTATTCCTGTGAGTGTATGAAAATGGAGCAGTGTTGTAACCAAGTCCTTGTCAAGAGACTTTTACAGCAAAGTTGGCAAAATTCATGAGTGCAGGTTGAATATCAGTCTTCTCAATAATGACACCAAGAGGTAGTTTAATTCTCTGCTCTAATATAAAATTTAATCTTAGCATGAGTCACAAGTAGTTTTGACTGATGAATGTCTCTAATCAAAAACCGAAATCTGCAAACATCTCTTGTTTTCAGATAATTGGGTCCATCTGTAGACACACTTCGTCATGATCTCAGTCCCTGTGTAGACAAATACAAGACGTGGGCATTCTTCTTGTATAGAATCCCATAACTTTTGTTGTCTCCACTGAGCCTGCTGCCCCACATAAACATAAGATAAGCTTGTCTGAAATTCATACGTGAGAACATTTAGGTCTATTCTACCCAATAAAGATAATGTCTTCTAAGTGTGCAAGCTTATTTTTATAGGAAATATTTATGTATTAAAAGGGCTCTTATAATGCTGGAACATTTGTTTTTCCAGTTACAGTCATGATAGGTACATCATTAAATTTATAACAGTAGCTGCTCTCTGCTAATTTTGTAATGTTTTGACAGAACTTAAGACATGAATGTATGTTTGTGCTACTAGTCATTGGTGAATCATACCACTTAATTGGATGGGTCAGGAAGATAAATAGATGTGGTCTTTGGGAAATGAAAATGGCTTCTTTCATTTGTGACTTTGTTTGTACACTGCTTTTGTTGGAAGTAGCAATTTTTGATGGGGATTATGGAAAAAGCAGTGACTTATTTTCCTAACACTTGAGTGAGTGGTGATAGTTGTTGGAGGAAGTGATGACAGAAGAAAAGCGGGTTTTAATTTTGGTTTTGAAGTGGGTGGGGGTGGGCAAGTGGATACTCAAGACACATTAATGAAATTATGTTGACAACTGTTAAGTGTGAAGTCTGTCATGTATCTCATTGCAATGAATGTGGCTTTATGAGCAAACTGCATTGGAGACATCTGTGCAATTGTCAGCTGTAATTAAAGAATGATTCAGCAGTGGACATACAGTTGAAAATGAAGGACAGGATGATTTTTTTAACGTGGGTGTGTATACTTCTGTTTGCCAAAAGTGACATATTTTTTTGACTAGCTAATTCTTTCCAAGTATCTACTAAAACAAAAAAAAAATTGAAAATTTCTTTTTTAAAAAAAATAAGATTTCCACAGTAGGAGAGAACTTGAACATTTTAAGGCAAGCAAATGGAGACATTTTGGTCCTATCCTTGTTGGTGGCATTCCGGAGATGCATAGAGAAATTGCTTCCAGAAAGGCTTGGGAAAGCATGAGGTAAAACATCACTTGCCAAGCATGCAAAATAGGCAAAGAAAGGGATACTGCTTAGACCAGGGCACATCTCTGCTTGCACATGCTGTGCTCACATGTCGGAGCTGTGTGTTATGGACCACTTTCCTAATACTTTTCTCACCGTACTACAGATTTTGATGTTGATTTCAAAGGGGCTTGCAAGGGACAGCTGGAGTTTCTTCTCATAAGGGATGAGCAATATTCAGGATGGCTGGCTGATATTTGCCCCAGCCACATAGCTGCCCACCATAGTCAACCTGTACTTAAGAAAAGTAAACATATTTGAAGAAAGATCCAGGCTTTTCTCAGGTAGTTGAATAGCCTTGTGTAGCAGTTAAAGATGTTCTGCAGTTATCAATGACCACTTGCAGTGCAAGTACTAAAATATCTCTTCCTAGCTCCAGTTGATATTGATGGGAGGTTCCCAGTAGATGATGATGGGAGTAGTTCTCAAGTGGGTAGCATATTTTGAAAAGTGTGTGATATGAAGAGGAGCCTAGGCCTATCTGAACCTTGGATGCTGTCTCATCTCTTGTTAGAGGTAGCTGTATATGTTTTTCTTTTTATATTTCTTGAATATCTTTTATGACCTCTGAACTGCCCTTCCTTTCTCCCTCCATCTTGGCAGAAAGCAAGGAAGCAACTACAAAATAACAGCACTGAGGTCTAATTCCAGAACTGGAAGCAGTTATTTGGATGTAACTGGAAGCAGTGCTATTTGTCCTTGGTTAAAGATTGATTTTCTGTCCCTAATGAAAACACTGGGATAAAGAATCATGCTGATTTGGGTGGTCAGCATCTGGAGTGAAGGGCTTATTAGGCACATGGTCTGTGAGGTGAAGGAGTGAGGAGGAACTGAAAATGAGCATCTTTGTTTAAAATACATCTGTTTCTTTTCCATGGCCACGTTTTTCAAGTGTAAAAGGTATCAGCCTCTTTTAGAGTTGCGAGTTGGAGGAAGCTGTGCCTGCTGCTAGCAGTAAATGAGTTACTTAATGGGAAGAATGTTTGCAAAGCCTGGAGAGAAATAACAGCTGTTTTTTTAAGTGAAACCCCCCCCCCCCCCAACCCTATAACATTTCAAAACTGTAGCAGGATCAGGGATTTTTTTTTTTAAAGGCCTGGATGAAAGGAAATTAGTAATGTGTAGGGGGTGCTGAGTGGCCCAGGCACCTCACCTGTTTTATTCCTAGCTGTAGAGGGAATTCAAAGTTTGACACCAGATGTAAAGCAAACCCAGAGCCACATGAACTACTAGCCAGCTTCCTTCAGCAACATTAATTTACAGTCTCATGAGAGAACACTTTGGTTTGCTGCCAGTTTTGACTTCAAGCAGAATTGTCGGAGGACAGAGCAGTGCAGGCAGTGGTCCCTTTCAGGCCACGGCATCTGGGCACTGGAGCAGACAGCCCAGGCTCCTGGCTGGGCTCCGATGCAAACATTACAGAGCACGTCTGTGCCCCAGCTCCCTGCTGAAAGGGAGCATTAATTATCCTGCAGCTCCGTGGCTCTGCTCCGCCTGCCTGCTGCATTACGGGGTGCTGGCATCTTTACGCCGTGGCAGTGGGCTTGCCAAAACGCGCTCCTGAGCTTGGCTGGCGTGTTTGGCATTGCTGGGCCGAACCCTGCCAGCGGGTTCCTTGCTTGTTTCCTGGGAGCAGCGCAGTGGAGGTGGCGCAGGCCAGGAAGAGGAGCTGTTTAGCCAAAGTCTCTTTGGTCTGCCATTTGCAGTGATGAGGGTGGTGAGGCACTGGAACAGGTTGCCTAGAGAAGTTGTGGATACCCCATCCCTGGAAGTCTTTGAGGCCAGGGGCTGTGTGCAACCTCATCTAGTGGAGACTGTCCCTGCCCGTGGCAGGGAGGTGGACTAGATGCTCTTTGAAGGTGCCTCCCTACCCAAACCATTCTATGATTCTGTGAAAGGCTGTGCAGTCTGAATGCTAAGCATTCATGCTTGGGCAACTAGAGGTATGTGCTGTCTACACCAGTGACTTGGAGAGTGAACCCAGAAGAGAGGCTTTTTGACGTGTGACTTGTTTTCAGGGTTTTTTTGAGTAAACTTTTAGTAAATCAGGGATGATAATTTCCACTGCAGCAATAATGTACAGTCTAGTTTTTTTTGTCTCTTACCTGTGGCTTTATAACACTTCACATCAGTGCTGTCTGTTCCAAATACACACTTTCAGCTCTATGACCAGGACCTTGTTTAAGTACAAATTTTCACCACAATCAAGGCACTGCGTTCCCACTGACATGGTTGTGCTTGTAATAAGAGTTCTGGAGGACAAACACAGAAGGGGGCAGGTTGGCACGTTTCTCCAGAATATCCAAGAGGCAACTCAGTACATTTAAAATGAGCTGCACAGGTCAGTACCAGAATAGGTATCCCCATCGGAGAGGAAGAGGCATCTTCCAGTTGAAGTAATCCAGAAACACTTTTCAGTATATGGCAGGATAGTGTCTGCACCTTCGGAAGTCTTAAGAAAAATTAGATACTCATGTTTTTAAGTGACATGCATTTATCCCTTTGAGATTTTGGAGATCCATTCTGAACACTTTCAGTACTTGTGCTCAGTTGTAGTGGGAAGCAGTGAACTACAGCCTATGATGGGAGGAGCACCTTCAAGAGCTGCTTTGTTTTTTGTCCATCCATGCAAGTCAGTTTCTTGCAGAGCACAAATCTTGACTCCATGGTCTTTTGCCCTGAGTAAAATGTCCTCAGAGACAGTTCTTGATACTAAAAAGTTAGTTCCAAGCAGAAGGCTAGCTCCTCCTAGGGTTAGGTGTTACGTGAAACTTAAATGCCATGCAGTTGGTACCCAGCCATTCATAGTGGAATGAACTTCACTTTCTACCACATGTAGAGTCCCATTAAATACTTAACAACTGTGGAGAAGAAAAGCAGGAGCAATAGGTGCTCGAGGATGGAGAGCCTGGTGCTCCAGAGGGACGGCAGCATGCTGCTACTCGTGCAGCTTCAGTGGAGACTTACAGTGCTTGAAACCACTTGGGAATCTTTTGAGAAGAAAACTTTCTCATTTTGGCCCAGCAAAACTTCTTTTTTCTTAGGGTGCTCCTATCTAATTTTCAGACAGCCAAAACCCACCATAGTTATAAGGTCTGATGTTCATTTTGTCTTTATCCAGACCTCTCCTGTTCTCCCCATCTGCTCACTGTGCTTGGTCCCAGTTGTAAGATAAGCATTTAATCATGGGTGCTAATCTGTTCGATTTTTAGAAAAACTGTAGGCATCTGACTGGTCAGAAAGAGGAGAACCACTGAATTAATTTACCTCATTTTGCTGAACTCCCTGTGGAAACTTAATCCCATCTTCCTTTGTTAGGTTTTAGGTAGGAAAAAAGCAGTGCTGGGACTGCTCTCCCCCAAGTCCTTGTCTTCTTTTTTCACAAAACAATGGCAGAGAGAAATGGTAGTACTTGTCCTGCTGCAATGTGGTTTGCCTTCTGCGTTGTACAGGATTTAGTAACCTTGCTTTCTGCTGGACAGTTAAATCCCAGAGCCCAGAGCAGAGTCCATGCATTGCATTCTGTTGCTGTTGCTGCTTCTTTCAGTTTCAGACTGACTTCTGCCACCTTCTCTGCCTTCATGGACACAGACAAAGGGGTGGATATTTTGCACCTATGCCTGAAATGTGCTTGAAAAGCATTAAACTACTAATTTCAGGCACTCACAAAAAGTGCATCCATGACAGCACAGTGCACACACACTTGGCTGCAAAACCCACTCAAGAAGCTGGGTAAATTCTTACAGCAGTTAAATACTCATTACCCAAGCACATTTAGCTGTGTTCTACCTGAGTTAAAACCACAGAAGGTAAGAGGCAACCACTGTGAATCGAGGGCCAGTTAACAGGAGTCTGTCAGAAGCAAAACACCTAAACACTTTTTGGAAACTGGTCATAACTGTAGGGAACCTATCGCAGTAACAAAAATATTTCTTTTGCTCCTGTTGAAACTTGGCAATGTGCATTTCCAGCTCCTGTCTGCAAGAATGAAAAGCAGTTTTAGCAAATAAACAGAAGAGCCTTGCTGCGCTTCCCAAAAGACATCAAATGAAGGAGGGAGCAGAAAGGGTGACACTGTCCTTGGGTCCCAAAGCGCAGGCTACACCTGTGGGCTGCATTTCCCACAGCAGCAGCTTCTCAAACCTGGGCTGCTGCATCTTCATGAGCAAGGCTGGTGAGTAGTGGCCAATACTGAGCAGAACAGGTGAGCAGAACTATCAGGAAGGAAACACTATGTGTCATTTATGGGATTACACTCAAAATATTTGAGTAATTTTTTATCGGCACATCCTGAACAATGCAAATGCAAAACAAGTATCTCACAGTGTGCTTTTATTATTTTTTCACAATATAAACTAGACAGACATGGAAAGTTTAATGGCAGCATGTTCTTATAACATTTTAAAGACAAAGAACAACATAATCATATTAAATGATGATAAACTGACAAACTACATTACCATACATACATCATCCAAAGGTACTGGATAAACAATATCTGCTTATGTACATTTATGCTGGTGATAATTAAAATTCAAATATTCAGAAGAAAAAGAAAAAAACGCTATTTAAATTATAAAAATATATAGTTTTTGTGTGGAACTCTTAATGCTGTATTACCTTTTGAAGATAATTTCATTGTGTGATGAAGCTGCATTAACTTAATATAGAAGTGTGATTTAAACCAAATACAGATTAAATTAGCTCTTTTGTCTTCCTTGTATTTAGCCTTGTTGGAAAGAGAGATAGGAATGAAAAATAACGCTGGGCTTTTGCAATGAGAAAGAATTTTTATACCCATAAATTAAAATATGTATAAGTTTTTCATGTAGTACTGAGCCATAAACTCATAATAGAAATGAATCGTTTTGCTAGTTTGTTCAGAGATGGAGAGAGGAAAAAGAAGAAAGGCTTTGAACATGCTACTTCACTATACTTTGAATCAACAGGACCTCTAGGTTTGTGCAGTGGAGTGCAGGTGCACAGCTAAGCAGTGTCATGCTTCAGGGTCAAAGCATGCAGTGCAGACTCTCGCTGCCTCAGCTGGGGAGACTGCATGGACTGGGGGGACGGGGACTGTGTTCTTTGAACTGCATCACCTTCGTGTTGCCTTCGCACATCTGGTTTCAGACTTCTTTTTTCAAAATTGTTCCTTCTTAGTGCAAACCTACTCAAGCTATATAATCCCCAATCACAACAGCAAACCGATGAACTTTTATAGACTTGATAATTCTATAATTTTGCAAATTGCAAATTGCAAATTGCAAATAATTTTGCAATTGCAAATTTTTCCGTAATTGTAGCCATATAGTGCACACATTTGTAGCTGCTTTGAGTTAACAGTTATTTTCAGACCATCTTGGGTGAACTCCTGCAACATATGAAACTGAAGATTTTCTTACATATCAATGTCATTCTCCATATCTTCCAGCTCCCTTTCTCATCTGTATATTCTCTGTTACCTCGACAGCCCCGCTAGTCCTTTGGTGTATCCAGTGCTTGTTTCATTAAGAAATTCCTCTCTATCACCTTTAATTTCAGAATACTTGCAGACTTTTTTCATCTATTCCTAAGTTACTGATTTATAACAGGTTTTAGGTGATCTTACAGATTATTTTTACAGAAGCAAAATATTTTTCTTATTTTCTTAAAAAATGGAGTGAAGAAGAACTAAGGACACCTAAACTGAATATAGCAAAATCCAGTACTTCTCTTCAATGCCTATGTATTTGCTGTTTTAAAAAAGACTGCCTTAAGCATTAACTAAGTTTCATAGTGAAAAATAATTGTGGGGTCTCTGTAAGCTTTTTCTCTGCCCATATATCATCCTTTTTCAATGGAAACGATGAAAGATAAGCAAATTCCAGGTAACACTCGTTTTTAACCAGGGAGATATTTTGGTGATCTCTCTATTTCCCTCCACTTCTTGACCTCTTCCTTCCTTTGTGACCCCTGATTCTCCACACCTAAATACTTCAGAAGTGTCCCTCCTTTTAATTTTTTTTTTTTTTTTCAATTTGGATATGGTGGGAGTGGTCAAATGTCTGTATATGTATAGTAACAGAGGATGGGTTTTCACTGAAGCATAGTCTTTGAGTATGGAAGTCGGTAAGGCATTTTGTGGAGAAAAAATCTTACATGGAACTGTAATGAATAGTAGGAAAGACAGGAATTATTGCAAAAGAAATGCCGAAGTGAGAAGAGAGGATTTTATTTAAGAAGTTCAAGCTTTTATATACATTCAATGTTTCTAATATGTTTTCTTAATAAATGTATTATCAACTATCATTATACCTAATGCAGCCACAATACTGTACTATTCTGCAGTCAGGATGGGAAAACTCCATTAGCTCTTCAATTCAAAATAAAATCATCAACAGTAATCATGACTCTTCTTTTTGCCTGGTATTAGCAAATACACTGGGAAGTCCAGTGAGTAGACACAACAGAACACAAAATCCTCAGTATTTATTTAATTGTGTATCATGTGTCGTCTTCATATTATTTCTAAAGCAGCTTTAAAAAACTTTAGCCATTGGAAGGTATTAAAAACAAAAACCCCATTCAAATTATCCTGGTATTATAGCAGCACTGGAATTGATATTTTTACTACTTTTGACAATGTAAACCTTTAATAAAATAAACAATATTGAAACAATTTGAGGTCTAATAGTTCATAAACTTTAATGGGCATATGGGCACAAATTGAAACGAAGACGAGATTGTGAAATGAAACATTAGCTCAATACCAGCCAATTCCAGTTGTGCAATTGGCTGCAGACAAATTCAACTTGTAAGCTGAGAAAAAAAACAAAGCCCACACTCAATCCACAATATTCCTCAGTTCCTCTGATTTGAAATATTTTTCATACAAACCCTACATGAGCACGCCCACTTCTGACAGAAACACTCTGAAAGCACTGCAGGTACTTTTTGTTTGATTGTGGGATCTTTCCTTTTCCTTTAATCAAGCACAGTTCACATTTTTGTGTTCTTAGAAATACTTCCTTTCTACATTTCTATAAAATTAAGTAATTTCAAATCTGAAATGTAAGCTCACTCCATCTTTGCTCATACAAAGTGTAGGTGCCACGACTAAATAGCAGTAAAAATGCTGAGATGTACAACTCTTAAAAAAACCAACCAAACATAAAAGCAGCTTTGAAGACACAACATCAACTACAGCCTTAACATTGAACATATTACATTCCCGAGTTACTGGAGATATTTTGCATATAATGCCACAAAGTTATTCAGCTGAAATCTTGAGGTTGGAGCTACAGTTTATTCACTGTATGTTTTTCACCCTTTGAGCACTTATGTATCGAACGGTACATTTTATCCAGAGCTTTGCAATCTTTCCTTTTATATCCGGATGTCCATTTACCCACAAATCCCAGATTTCAAAAGTTTCATAGAAAAAATAGAAGCGCAGGACTTAAAACATTTGAAGCTGGACATTTCCATGCCTCAGAGCAGCCCGTGGGACTCGACGCTTCAGAGTCTTCGTTTTCCAGGTGACTCCTGGCCCCTGTCGAGCTCACAGAAAGCCCCGCTTTAAAAGGCATTGACACATCTGATTTCAGAACACAGGTCTGTTTATAAAACTGTATTATGTACTCTGCATTAATTTCACTTGCGTTGCATTTTGTAACACGAGCAGATGACTTCACACCTCCCACTCCCCCTTTTCCTTCACCCTATTTTCACTTGAGATGACGGTAGGCACCTGCACAAGCAAGGTGTCAAGAGTCTCTGTCCAGAGAGAGGATTTTAAGTTTCTTCATCATCTCTTCTTCTGTAGACAGTCTTAGGAAATTGTTAGCATGAAATTATTTTGAGGGCAAGGGGCAGAATGATAAATCTCACTTTCCTTTCCTGTTATGAAAATGAACTTGATTTTGGTGTCCAGTTTGATAAACAAGGATAGTCAGAGCTAATCTGTAACTTAGCTGAGGTCTGCTTTTTGCCAAATAAAATTAAGATCTTTTTCAACTTTCAGGGATTTAGAAACCACATCTAATTGGTTTCAAACCCCCGGAGGAACTCTGTAAGTAAGCAGGATTAGTTGCAGATATGAGCCCACTAAAGTGGGACACAGGTCAGGTCTTCAGACTCCAGCTCTGCTCTGTCGAAGCAGGCACTTAAGGTCTCCTGATGTTTCTGTGTCAGTAGCCACAAAAAACATTTTGCTGTTGAGAAAATCATTGGAACAGCAATTTCCTGCGAGCCCCAAAGATTTAACTTCACACTTCTATTAAAAAAAAAGTTGACATGTATTGTGTGGGTATTGTGATTATGATGTGATGGCACAACTGGTAACTTGAAAACTCATGTTTAAAAGGCATAGGCAATCATATTTCCAACTGTTCTCCTGCAGGGATAGCCGAGTGTCCTTCAAGAAGTTTCTGGCTTGACTCCACATATGTACCATGTTGAATTGTTTACTACGTCAGTTCTTGCCAGCAGGACAGGGTGAGAACTTTGTTCATGCTGACCTTGTCTTTTAGATCCCTCCTGGAAAATGCTAGGAAAATCAACACAATTTGGCAGGCTTTAGCAGCTCAAGTAACTGCCCTTGTAAGTGTAAGCAGGTAGGTCTTTGTCAGTATATTCGCTCTTCAAAGATAAAATAATCCAGCCAGCGGCATTAATAAAAAAAAAAGAACGTAAAATACTCTGGGGCTCATTAAAGAGTATCAACATGATGTGATGACAGATACAACTTGCTGAGGTTCTGAAAATAGCAGGTTAAAATGTAAATATATTTTAATAAATAATTTTCCGGCAATGTAAAAATAAATGATATTTCCTTTGGCAGTAATAGCTGATTTAATCTTTTGCTGGGAAGTTGCTTTGCTCATAAAATATCATTGTGCTACAGAAAAAAAAATATTATTTTGTTGTTTTGAAAGACTTTTGTAATCCACAATAAACTGGGTGACTCTACTTATGTCCGAGATAAGCGCCAAGAGTGATGCAAGCTCCCACCAGAACCAGACTCAGGATAGTCTTCAGAGAGATCCAGGAAAAATCGAACAAAGGCCTCATACTGTTGCCATACAACTCCACAAAGGCATCCTAGAAAGGGAAATAATGAGAAAAGGAATATCAGAATTGCAGTTACTGTTTTTTGGTGGAAGGGGGGATGGGGAAATGAAGGCAACCTCTTCACCCTCAATAGACACCCAACAATCCCGCTGGCACAAGAAGACCACAAAAACCTATGAAAAGAGTGACTTGGGAGCTCTGGTTTTGTGCTTAAAAAAAAGTTCTCCTGCCTATTTCTTTACAAATATTGCTGTAATTACTTATGGTCGTGATTTCTGCTTTAGGCCTGCCCAGTCTAACAGAAAAGACAGAAGCAGCATTTTAAAATACAAATTACCACTATTTTGGCTCCTGAATGTTGTCTATATAAACATACACGAAGCAGGTAGATGAACCTGCATTCTCCAAATCTTTCATTTCCAGTGGACATGGGACATCTGTACTGCAGGTCAGCTTTGCTGAAAAGAAAGGCAGTAGTTGTTTGGTTCCTTTGGTATGGGTTCAGAAGACTTTGTGTAGCAGCCACAGAGGTTTCTTCCATATGAACTGGAGGTGTTAGGGCTGTGCTACATCCAGGATAATCTGTCACAACTGTCACCACAAAAGGTGATGCCGTGGTCCTGTGCTCTGGGAAAATCTGGTGCTGCACATAGGCACCAAATGGAAAGGCTGTTTAAGTAGCAAAGTTTTTGTGACTCACAAATACAAAGGGATTTGACTGGGCTGGTGATTGGATTGGTGATACTCTGCACGTAATGCCTTTCTTTCAGGCTGCAATTCCCAACAAGCATGACGCTTCAGAGCATTCCTGAGAGGCAGATAAATCATACTGTATGGCACGAAAGCAGTAAATAGCCAAGCTGAATGACTAAAAATGTGACAAAACTGATAGCATCATTTATGGCAACTCTTTTACTGTGCAGCCCGTTAAGGTCTGCTCCCAAACTACTGAAATAAACACATGAAACAGCTATCTAACGTGACAGTTTCTGTCCCTACTTTTATTACCCTGGACTTCCCATTTTTGGTAGAAGTTAACATTCTTTATTAATGTAACAGTGCCTTTAGCTGTTTTGCAATGTTATTATGCTAGGAGGTAACCTGCCTTCTTAAAATGCATATATTGTTGTGGTATACAGCAGGAATCGAGGACAGAAAGGTGTCCATTATTGATGTAAACCTTCCAACTAAGTTAATAATAATGAAATTCTGTAGTTAAATTAGCTTCCCTCATCAGGCATCTCTAGTTATTGTCAGAATTGGAGTGTTTGTGATTTTACCACGAGAGGGCGTGTAAGGTTTTTTAATATTTTGACTTCTATTCACTAGACATTGAGTGAGATTCAAACAAATAATAGATATTTACTTCCACAATATGTTACTACATTGAGTAATATTGGTGCATGTTGTAGGTCAGAGTGGATATAAGCAGGTAAGATTTGGTAACAGAGCAGCCACAGGCTTTGGCCAACTGAGTGATGTGAAAACACGTCTGCCTCTTGCTATTTCTCAAAGATTGTTCCTCTAGGCAATCATTTTCCAACTTGGGTTTCCAAAGGTATATTCTTAAGTGAAAGCAGCTCAACCTTTTGCGGGGAGGATGGAATGTTTTAATGCAAACTCTTCATTTCAGAGAGAAATTGGCAACTTTTGCTTAGCTGCCTGTTTTTTGACATAGACATTTGCAAACTCTGGCCTTAATATTCTGCTGTGCTGTTGCAGAGCTAAAAAAGCACACTTGGTTTGCTGTGCAGCTCTTTGGAAAGCTGCTTTTATTTCTCCTTAAGGCTATGAAGTAACACAATATCCTAAAATGTTACAGACTGGGCTAAATCCTGTTGTCGCCAGTAGAGACTCACTGACTTCCACGGGAGCTTTGTCTGTATAGAGAGTTCAAGATCAGGCCTTATAAAAATACAACAAGGGTAAAGTTCAACACTTGGTGATATTATTATGGGTGGAAAAGAGAGGAAATGAAAAAAAAACCCCTCATGGAAATGCAAGTCATGTGAAAACATTTTAACGTTAAGGTTTTCATGGTTTCTTTCTGTGGGGAAGGTCTCACTTCTGTATATTCATGACAGTTGATGCATACGCAGTATCAATATCAAAATGACCATATTTTGTTCCTTCCTTCTATCCCAGTTCAGAAACATGCCTCCCACTTTTTCTGTGAGACCATTTCCAATGATTCCATAGAGCTTCTGGTATTGGATATGGAGATGGACAGAGGGGAACAGTAAAACTTGGATACAAGACAAAAACATGGCACAACCTATGGCTCAGAGGAGGAATGTTAACAAAAAATGTGCAGCACGCAGTACTTTTTTGTCCGAGATTATTACAACAATAACATGAACCCAACCTAATGGTGTCTGCACTATATATTACAAGTAGCTCTTTATGATCGTTCCCCCTCCCCTTCTCAAACATCCTGATTAGGCCTATTTCCGAAGCTTGTTTGAACAGCCTGTCACTATTTGTTTAAGTTTCAAACCTGTTTTAAATAAACACATGTCCATTTTATGTACTAAAACAAGGGGGCTGGGAGGAGGGAAGTATGACCCATTGCTGAAAACTATTTTAGCACAAAGAGAACCCTAAACAGAACCTTAACTGTTTCATAAGGTTTTGTCTTCTGTAAACCCATGTATTTGTCACTGGATTTTTGTCGCCTAAACTGCTCTGTTTAAAATAAGACAATCTCAGCTAAAATAAATAAGATTATAAAATTGTTTGAAACACTTGATGTCCTTTGAAAAGCACTCTTTATAATGAAAGCAAGGGTCCCCTTGGCAAATAGACCGAGGCAAGTTCTGGCTTGGTCAACCTTTCTGAAAGTCTTACACAACTGGAAACAAAATCATTGCAGACCTTGCTTTTAAGACCTTCAAAATTTAATGGGAAGTTATATCCTGGATGTAAAATTATATCAGGGCTGTTAAAAATTATATGGAAAAGAACTCTTCGTTCAGCCCCATAAGTTTTTAAAAAGTAATTTCTTAAGAAGCTTTTATTAAGTTCAATCAGCCCATTGCTGATTTACTGTGCAACTTCATGTTGACTGTTTCTGTGAAGCAAGAAAGGTGGGGAAGGGAAAGATGCTCTTCCTAAGCTCCTCTTAGGCACCAAAGCACCTGAGATGCCTGCTTCACCTACCCGGGCTTGATTGGAAGGCCAGGAGGATCACCCCGAGGGCACCCCTTACTGCCTGCTTGCCTGCTGTATCTAGGGAGGACTGAACATGTTCCTGGCCAGAGTTCCTGGGATTTGCAGAGAGTCCAGGACAGAAGTGGAGTTTGTCACTCTGGGCGGATTAGGAGGCGTAATAGTGCACTGAGTCAGGGCAGTCTCAAAACAAAGAGATCACACTATCCCTCTCTTCCGCTGGCCCAAACTCGGCAGCTCTGATCCAAGAAACAAATGTCATCTTTAATTACACGGGCATTCTTTGCTTGTGGAATGAGCCAAGTTTGTTCAGCCCTGGTCCTTTTGCAGCTCAGCCTGCAGCCCGGCCCAAGAGTCACAGAGGAGGACGTACTGCGTGAGGCTGAGCCTGGAGAAGCATTTCGGATCTGACGGTTCCTGACTGAAAATGTGCAGGGAGAAGGCAGTTTCTGCCTGGCATTGCTGACCGAGGGGGCGGCAGGGAGAGCAAACATGAGGAAGTAAACGCTTCCTTTTTCTACCTGAATCAAACAGCTGGTGAGGAAGTGACTTTATTTCCCTCGTTATCATTGGGTTGGCAGGATATCCTCTTGAGCCACATTGTATTGAATGAAGAGCCAGTGAGACTTCCATTTTACTGAACGGGAATTGCCTCGCAGCTATTTTACGCTGCCCTCTCCGTGACTCCAAAACAAACAAACAAGCACACCAGCTCCCAGCTTTTGAAGAAATTTGCACAGGTCTGAACAAGGCCACTTTGCCACCCAGTACGGGGCAGGAGAGGGAATGGCATACGCTCTGATGCCAAGGTTTAGCAGCTGAATGACTTTTCCCTCACCCCTGCCTCCACACGAATGACATAAATTCTCATAAAAGCTTTTGTTCCCGCATGGTAACTCATTTCAGAAAGAGTTTGGGGAGGGAGGGAGGGGGTGGACAGAGCTGGTTAAATCGTCCCATGTTTTCTATGCAGTGAAACCTCATTAAAATGTCATCTTGCAGCTAACGAGAAAAGTTCTTGGAACACGAAAAATAGACAAATGTGTAGCTGTTCTTTTCCCAAAGAGTTTATGGGTCTTTCATGCAAGCCTAAGTCGTGAGTACATGCAAATAAGGACAGCTCAGCCCTCGGCTGTGTTGTGCTGAGGTGTGGCATTTCACAAGGTCCGTATCTTTAGAGAGGCCGATATCTTTTTACACCTGGGAGTGCCGACATGCTGGTAGTCCTGCCAGGTGCACATTAACAAATTATAATGGGAAGGAGAAGAAGGTGTCACCACACAAGCCCTGCTGATCAGGGAGAAAGAACCTGCCCGGGGAGTGGCTTTGGCACCAGACCCCCTGAACCAATTCCCATCTGTTTTTTTTTTTTTTCTTTCCCCTCTTCATCTTTGCTTGTGGTAGAAATGGGTCTATTTTGGGGAAATGGTTTAGTGGTGAACACGGCAGTGCTAGGTTAGTGGTTGGATTCGATGTCAGAGGTCTTGTCCAACCTTCTATGATTCTGCTTAGAATTCTCTGTTTCTGCAAGGCCTGACACAGTCTTAGGTCTGCAGCTGATGTGTTAGATGCTGGCTGCATATACTTTTGTTTCTCCAGTGGTATCTGAGGTTTCTGACTTTGGACAAAAGTGGTTTTCATTACAGTAGTCTTGCCTACCTTTGTTCCTAGTCCTTACTATCTATTTGAATCAATTCCTGCATCAGAAAGCCTATGATCTTGGGGGTGCATCTTGCAGGTCCTGGTCTTGCCAGGCTCCCACTGTAAGGCTGTGTGACCTGGCATCAGTGGAAATATTATTTGCCTGGCTGACTAAACATGTCACTCAGATGGAGACATCTAAGGAGCAAGGAGTGATTGTGGTTAGGTTTGCTCATGAAAAGTGATGCATATGCTTAGAAATATATAAATATGAGTGGTTATAGTAAAGGATGTGACTAGTCCTCCTGTCTGTGCTCTGAAAGAGTGACCCTGCTGGCAGGCAGGTTTCCTCCAGACCCCTGCAAGATGAAGGGTAAATCCAGGCTTTGAGGAATAGTCGAGCCACATCTTTAAACACAGGATTTGTAAGGTGTTGATCATTCAGCTTGGATGGAAACCCATCCTGCGCTCAGACTAGGCCACATTCTTGTCAAACCAAGTCAGCATGAGAACTGTTTCAGTAATTTAGTCTTGGCGTCTCTACTTAATTCATTTAGACGTGGTTCTGCAATATGCAAAAGCCCAGACCTACTGGAGGCTGCCTCATTCTCTTATTCCTGGAAAGGGCCACACTATAAAATGAGGTATTTCTGGCATCAGGATAACAGCTGTAATGTCACTGCAGCAGCTAGCTGGTGGTATTTGATGGGTGCAACTTCTGAGGGAGCACTATTAGCAATTGTGAGAAAAAGACAGCAAGAAGGCCTTCTAGACAAAACACTGTGTTCAAACAACAAGGTCAAAGTTGCTCTATTTGATCCTTCACAATTTCCTCTTCAGATCTTTTGCAGGTTGATAATCCTACTCAAATTATCTGCTGATTTATTTATTTTATTTTCTGAAGGTGCCTTACTTAAATAGAGTGCTAGAAACTGCTCTACCTAAAAAACAAATGCGTCCCTACACACAAATCTCAGCTGTGCTGAGACACACTCACTTTTAGGCCATATTCTCCAATTTATCAAAACTGTTCTAGAGAGTTTACATTCATATACAACAGTAAATTTAGTGACACCCATCTGTGGATTTGTGAATCACTCTGAAGGAGAGAGCAAGTGTCACGGAGCTGCTGGGGAGACTCATCTCTCCCTTAACATCGCTCTTACACCTGCATCCTCTGAAAAGAGGCCAGACGCATTAAGACCCCTGTCAAATCTTCAGAATGACTTAAAAAAAAAAAAGAAGAAAAGCACAAAGTGGGCTTGAATGAAAACGCAGGCCTGTTTTTCTCTAAATCTTGCTTAAATTCTCTGTCTTGCTTGTAACTGGCTTTCAGTATGAGTGCCCTCATACTGCAAATAGCCCAGCTAATTTAAAAGTGCTGCTTTGAAGATTTGTCTGCAGTGGGTGCTACATTGACAGCAGAGGGAAATGTGAACACATCCCCCGTTATATTCCCTGCCTGCTCCAGCTGCCCGTGCTGCTCTCAGGCTGCCGCCGAAGAGTTAAATCGTGTAAGCGCCTGGGAAAGGGGAAACGAAAGTAGCTGCTTGTAAGTGCTCAGAGAGCTGTGGAACAGTGCTCGGCGTCAAGGCCACGGAGGAGTTTATTTAGCCAGCAGATCCAGCAGTGCCAGGCACAGGTATGAGTGGAGGCAGAGAGAGGACAGCACGGTGGTGAAGCTGTCAGCCTACGGAGGGACCTGGCTCAGGGTGGCCTTGGCCAGAAAGGGCTGAGTGCACGTGTGAACCACATGGGTGAAATCCAACTGGTCTGAGCAGGTTGTCCCATTGACCGCACCACGAGGGACCAGTCATGTGTTTTTCTGCTGCTTGTTTTAACATCCCTCAGGGACATGCTCCATCCCGTGTTTGCTGTTTCAACACTCAGCTCTGATCCAAAGCCCCTTGTGCTCAGCGTGGAGCAAGAGTAGCACAGGGCTGGAGTGGTGGCCTGGGTGTTCCATGGTGCTCCGTGGTGCTCCATGGTGCTCCAGCAGCAACGGACCATGCGGAAGGGCCACCCATTCCTTGCGTGATTTGAAGCAGGCACTTGTTTTTTTTTCTAAATCTTGTGACAAGCAACTGATTTACAGGGCCAGTGAGACAGCACAGCTAACATTACGCTAAAGTAACCTCACGATAAATCTGCAATTTAATGAGTAAGTGCAAAAAATGTCTATGCTGTAGACTTCAATGGACAGTTACACTTCTACCACCAGCCACCTGGAAAATACAAATTTGCCCATGTGTTTTCTTTGGCAGCCTACACCTCATTAGCGGCTCAGACCATTCCTGCTCACCTGGAAAAGCCTTATTTGAGGCAGAGAAGAGGCAGCATTTTTTGGTCATTGCTGTCTCTTGCCATTTCCTAAGTCAGCCCTCCCACCAGGAGCTGTGTGAGGCAGACAGGTCCTGGCAGTCTGATGGAACGCTGCAAATTCCCCCCTTCCAATGTGGTGCACATGAGAATGGGGCCTCTTGGTGTCTTGCTCCATGTTCGTATCAATTCATAGCTAATTGATAATGGGAAATTAAAATAAGGGGAAGTTCCAGGTCTGCATCTGCTCAGAAGAGATTGTTTTTAATTGCGTGCCTCCCCCCACCTCACTTTTTGTCCTTTCTGTCCTGTTCACCACTCGTGCAAAAACATGAGACCTGGGAGAGAAATGGAGGGTGAAGGAGCAGGGAATGAATTGAGCAGAGTCTGTGTACACTGAGGCAAGTAGGAATTTGGATAAAATGAACTAAGTGGGACAGGTGAAAACTGTTGTCAAAAGAGTTGAACTTTTATGCCAAGTTAGCTTTATGCATTGCCTTGCCTTATGGACAGAGGGCTTGTAGGTTAAGGTGGGCTGGTAAATCTTCAATTTTTGGGTTCATCCAGAAAGTCCTTTGGCAAATGTTATCAGGTAAGAGCTAACAGGGACCACATGAAAGAAAAAGACCAGTAAGAATGTAAGAATACAAACCAAGTCACAAACAGCCTAAAGGACTTTGTTTTGTTATTCAAAGCAGCTCAAATTCATTTGCATACACAGTTGTAATTCATTAACTATGACCATTAGATTTTTTAAATGCCACCCTGCAAAACCAAAATATGAAGACCTAATAAAAGGCAAACCATCTCTGCCTCTCAACCTCCAAAACCAAAACCAAAACATGTAACAGGCATCTTGCAGGAGAACTGGGATCTTCTCCCATTCAAAAGCAAGGACCACGACGATGTTGGAAAGCAACGCACCTATCAATATGCATACTTTAATTCTTCTGTAGCAAGAAATAATGTCTTGATGATATAAGGAAGGGCACAAGTTCTGTGTATTTCCTTTTAGCAGGAAGATTTTAAACTGAAAAATATTAGACACTGGTAGCAAGAGAAAAAGTGCTATTCTTTGAGTATTTCAGGGGCTTTGCTGGTGTCACTGTTTTGGCCATATTCCTTAATGGAAATATGGCTTATACCAGCTGCAGGAGTCTGCCAGCATGGTTGAAGTACCTCCGAAACAATGTGAGTTATACTGGCTAAAGGACTCCTCTCTAGTCTAAGTCTATGTAAGTCTACGTAGTGGGGAAGGGAAGCATGCCAAAATAGTTATCTTTGTAGGCTAGGGATGTGATTTTTTCCCCATGAGATAGTTGTGCTGGCCAGACTTTGTCATGTAGACCCTAGGAACTTTTATTTGCAAAATAAGACTGTAATTTATTTTAACCAGATGTTCAGCACTGATCTGTGTCTGTGCATTCAGAGCACACTCAAGTAATTTTTACTGTGAAAGACATATACCTTCGACACTGGTAAGATTTTAAAAACACAATGCTGAAACTTTAAGACTGTGGTGGGCTTTTCCTTTCCTTTTGTTGGTAATGGGTAGTTCCCAATGAAGTAAGCTGGTGTTCTGGGTGTTGAGGTTTTTGCTCCCATCAATCAGATCCCCTACAGGTCCTGTATGACAAACATCTCAGCTCTCCCAGGTATCAGAAATTCACATCAATTGCTGGAGCAAGTCATGCAGTTCCTTACAACCTAATGGTTGCTGGGAGAATAGAGTGAGAGCCGAAATGACCTAGGATCTCTCTTTTCTCAGTAAAAAACAGGAGGTACAAGTGCCAGTCCTCTGAACAAACAGATCCCTCTTTGTTTTCCTTCATGCCTGGTGTTCTTGAGAGGAGGCAGGGGCTGGTTCTGCCACAGGACAGTGATCATCAGAGTGGTCACGTAGCTGTCACTGGAGACTGATGTACCAACCACTATCAACAAGTTACACACACACATCCTTGGGAACAGCTGAAATACAGCTTAGCCTGCATTCCTATGGCCAGTCATTCACAACAGACACCAAAGGATTTAGCTAACTGGTGCTTTTTTTTTTTTCATACGCCTGCATGTCCTTGCAGATCATTCACAAAGGGCTGAACATTTATATTTCCTGTTGACATCCTTTGAAAGGGAGATTGCCAATGGAAATTGGATCTTTTAATCAACAATTTCTGTGGACAGCAAGTAGGATAAAAATTCATGAAGGATTTAAATCTGTCATTGTGACCTTGAACTAAGGGCACAAGGAAGGAGAATGTCGTTAACTTAGGCAGGAAAGATTGGCAATTACTTCATATGTTGGTATTTTCAGGTGAGTAGAAATTTCATGCAAAATTTCAGATACTCAAAGGAAAGAATATAAAACAAAATCAGGACTGTCAGCCAAGAAAAAAAAAAGCATTACCGATGAAATCAGCCTTTCTAAAATAAGTAAGACCCCACAGATCAGAAACTCCAGATCAAAAGTCCTTCATAAATGTCGTAATTTATTTTTTTAATATTTCTAAGTGCAGGTGGGAGCACAGAGCAGCACGCAGTTCTACAGAGAGGAAGAGAGAGCTCACCTTGCACTCACCAAGCCACCTCAGGGGCAGGGATAGGGGTGCAAACACTGTGGGTATATTAGAATAGTACTCCAGGCAGGCTAAATATTCCTGCTGTGAAACTAGCACAACCACTGTTCAGAGGCAGCTCCAGAATCCCTGTGCAGTGCTGCGCTGTGCCGTGTAGATGTGCCCTGAGGCACTACCGCAGAAAAAATGACGGATCCTGCTCCTGCTTACGGCATTGCCTTCCCTGTAGAGCAACGTGAGCTGTGACTCCTGTGCCAGCAGCTGCTGCTGAAAGCTGAGTCTCTCCTGCCCAGTCACTTCGACGTAGCCTCAAGAATTTCATTAGCGCATTAATCTGCAATTAAAGAGCTGCCCTTGCTTAAGAGCCAGAGGAAGTGATTACAAGGGCTGAGGAATTCACGTGTGGTGGAAGGAGAGGCACTAGATCTGGAAGTAGGTACAGCAATCATCTGGAGGACGACCACAAGTAACTCCTGTGTGCAGCCACCTCCACATCTGTCCCTCTTCGGTGTCCCTCCCATGCACATCTCGATGCTCTTTTCCTTGGAGTTCTGCCATTGCTGCCAGAAGGCTTCTTCTCCCCCTAGATCTTCCATCACAGATATCTGCTGCTTCTACCCCCAAGTGGGAAGGCCCAAAGATGCTTTCCATCAGCTTTGCATCAATACGGGCTTCCTGCCACAGTGGTAACTCTCAGCTGGAAATTTATGGCTGGAATCCAATGTATAAGTGACCTAAACCCACCCAGGAGCTGCCTTCAGAACCTCCTATAATTAACTGTTGCTGCTATAAGTTTAGACAAACCCAGGAAATCACATGCAAAATTCTGTCTGATTTGCTATCTAATCATCTTCTATCTAAGTTCTTATACCACACACATTGCTGTGGTATCTGAGCATCTTGGTGCCTGGATGCAAGTCAGATAAACCCGTTTCAAGCTAGCTAAGCTGCAGTCCTGACACCTCTACACTCTTTTGCAGCAAACTCTTTTGCTACAAGCAAACTGCAAAGAAGCTTCTTCAAAGATTTGCTGAACGTACCAGCTTCTCCTGTCTTCCCTTCCCAGATAATGTAAGGTTGGGAAATTCGCCAAGCATCATGCTAAACTGAAAGAGACATTCAAATTGCAGTGAGTGCATGAGCCAAGGGAGCCCAGCCTGCCAGAATGTTATTGTAGTGTTCTCAAGAAGTTCTCGGCATTAAGACTTCATTTTGTTGTGTGCCTGTCTGTCTGGCTAGGAGATGCTCCTCTGGAGACCAGAAAGTCACTGCTTCCTCAATATTAAATACAAGTGCCTCAGTCAGCTACAAACCATTTGTTAGCTTCAAACTTTTGAGTCAGTTTTGTTTCTTTTTCTTTTAAGATTGGAGGTGTTTGATCCTGCGGTTACCATCACTTGAAACAGAACTTCTGCTTTCAAGAAGATTTTAGATATACCCTTTTCTGATGACCGTACAATCGGAGCAAGAACACAGATAGGGGCCAGCAGTCAAAAAGGTGATGAAAAGAAGCTGTATTATTTCTGGATGAGAAATTATAGATATGGGTTTGATTGATTTAAGAACAAGTAAGGGAAGAGAAAAGTTGAGAACTTATCTACACTTTTAACAGAAAAGAAGCAATCCTCCCCCCAGGAGGAACCCTTTATACTGATATCAAAGTGTATTCTGACTCATTAACTGAAATACGTTGTGCTGGTGGGAGACAGTTATATCAGCAAGATTTTGTCTGCAGCAGGGTTTGCACTGGTATAATTTATATCCATAAAAAGATGCATCACCAACACGGGCATATAGGAGAGTGCAAACCAGGCATGAAGCATCGGGGAAAATTTGCAGACCAATGTTTTGGGCTATTTTACATATCTGTGTTGTAAAAGTTCCTGAATGTTCATAATGAAAGCAGTTAAAATACAAAGACCCTCAACCTCAATCTAGAGCAACATAAGCATCAACAAACTAGAAGAAAACTAAAGCACCTTCCTTTTTTAAGCCATTTACTCCCAGAGCTTTAGCCATAGAGTTGGGGGAAAGGGGGTGAGGGGAAGAAGCTGGACTGAGCCGGTCATCACAGCATTAAGTTGATTTGACTGTTAGAAAACTTTAATTTCAATGTTCCCCATGGGGTTTCTGGTACTTATTTCCTTATTTACTTCTTGAGCCTATTTAATACTTTGACCTGAAGGAAGAAGAATTTGTACAAGCAAGATGATTAAAGGTCCAAATTAGTTAAAGATGAAACAAATCTATTCATTCATTGAAGGCCAGTGTTCTCAGTGTCATCACTGATACTATCATATATTAAACTGTTAATATGCTTGAAGAAAAAAAGACATTTTCAGCACAGGTTATAGATGGCTTTTGATTGGAAAAAAATACACAGCTGCTTTGCATCCTTTTTGCCTAATGTTTTCTGTCCCATTCAAACGGCCTTTCTACGTATGTAAGAACCATGCACTGGTCAGTGAGTCTCTTCTCATGCCTACCTGCATGTTGGTTGAAATCTAATTTTGTCATCTGTGTTCACTCCCAAATTGTACCTCTTAATTTGCACTCCT
Organism: Acanthornis magna; assembly: GCA_036785705.1. Taxonomy (NCBI): domain Eukaryota; kingdom Metazoa; phylum Chordata; class Aves; order Passeriformes; family Acanthizidae; genus Acanthornis; species Acanthornis magna. Next base: position 14,174,203 of record JAWUZG010000025.1, read on the forward strand.
TTCCTACATTGGGGTTTTTTTCATATACTTTGTTCATGTACTCACTTTCCTTCTGGTTTGTGTTTCTTCAGCCATTTCTTGTGTGATTCCTTCTTCCTCTGGCTGTTTAACCTTCCTTCTTTCATTACTTCTCTTTTCACTATTCACTTTCAGGCATTCAGTGCTGCCTTGCAGAGTTTCCACGAAGCATTTGTCGATACACAAGTTATGCCTTTCCTTGATGATACATTGCTTATCCCTGTCTATGAGCAGAAGTTAGCGGAGACGAATAGATGATTGTCATCGTGCCAGCTAATCATGCTTGAGCCGTGGTCCCAGCAGGTTTTAACTGCAGCTGGCTGCCACAAGGCTGAGTGTAGCCTAGGTGGAAGTAACTGCCAAGTCACCACAGGCGTTGTGCCAAAGGGACTCTTCAAGGTTGTGCTGTGACACAGTGGTAGCCTGCAGTGAAGACTAGCCCTGCCTAGTACTCAGTGATAGCCCAAGACCCAGTCTGTGTCTCGAATAAACCCCAATAGAGGCAGTGTCCCTCTAGAAGCAAGCAGGGGTGGGGTAAAAATGTTTAAAACAAGGCTTAGTACAAACCCTAGTTGTGTTAGGTTTGCTGTGAAGCCAACAGAAAAGCATGCTCAGAAAGCAGGGATACCTGGGCACGGCACAGCTGCAGACCTGCACACAGAAACCTCCCGTGCGGAAGGCGCAGCACACCTGTGTGATTTATCAAGGAGCTGGTAGTGGCTGAGCCATACGAGGAGCTCTCTGAAGGCTTTCACATTCCCAGGAGGAGGAGCAGCTCATAAAGCTGTGTTTATTACTTCACCTCTGGCCAATTTTTAAGTGTAGATTTAGGAGGAGGAAGATGAAGTTGCTCTTTGTTGAATTTTTTACATGTTAAAATACATGCGTATGTCACAGAGGTTAAAGGAAACAAAAAGAGCATCACCTCGAAGAGGTGGAAGTTTGATCCCTGAACTGCCATACTGAATTAGGTTTCTGGTACCCCTAAGGGTTAGTACTTAGTAAGTCAGCTACAATCAGTTTGTGATTAATACTCAGTTCAGATTAATTTCTTTCTTCTGTCCATCACTTTTCCAAGACAGTATTGCGTAAAGTGTTAAGAAAATTGCTCCTCTAATTTGTGTGCCTCCTGATCTATTTGGCCAAGCTTAGGGGAGCAGCCCAAGTCCCCATTACAACAATTCTGTTAACAGTTCTTTTGAGTTCAACAATGCTCATTCTTTTTCCTTTTCTTAAGCTGGATATTAGCAACAAAGACCTGCTAATGTCTTTACTTTTCAAAAGTTGTAAAAATGCATTGGAATTTCTAGTTTAGCATTTATTTATTTGTCTTCAGAGATTCAGTTGCATAGCCCTTCCTACTTAAAGTTCAGCTAAATAATGCTCATGTTATCCTTCTACACAGCAGTATTTCCTCTGCCACTGCAGCCCAGTCTTTCTTTCTTGAACAGTTTGTAGGTAGATAATTACGTTGTTCCACTACATTTCCCTACCACCCATTGCTATTAAAATCATCCTCCATGGCAAAATACTCTGATTGTTCTTTTGCTTTTAAGCTTGTTACATTTGTCTAAATAGTTACGCTATTCAGCTCCTTTTTCCGATACCTTCCCAGTTTTCCTGAATTCCCTTTTATACATTTACCAAAATTACGACTCTCCAATGGTCGCAATTGGCATCACGTTCTCTGAATTCACAAGACGCTGCCATATATACAGATGTCTTTAATAGACATATCTGACTAATATGTTCCCCAGACGCTCATAACTTCTGGCTTATTTGCAGGATCTACTTCTGTTCTGGTCCTCTCCATTTTCTAGGCTCTCCTTTACTCAGTACTTTCTATCTAACAAACTAAAATACCTTCCTGCACAGTCTGTTCTGGCCACACTGAGAACTGGCACAGATCTCACTGCTTCATCAGCTTTATGCATATGAGACTGGGAACAGCTGAGTCAAAGCCACTTGCCCTGTCTTGGACCCAGAGTTTTCTGTCGAGCCAAATGATGTTGCTTCCCAGACAGTTTCTCTTACTTACTGGTAAGAAAAGCTGATCCAGTGCCTCGTGATATCCATTGTTTTGGCTGAAATTAAGAAGCTTGCTGAGCTCATGTTCGTCACGACCGTGTTCCTGGGGGCAACTGGGGCTGTTTGTCTCACTGGTCTCATTCTGACCGGGGGCAAAAGCCATCTTTAGTTGCAGAGTTGCATTGTCTGCCAGAGAAGGCTGATCTGCCCCTCCACTCTGCAGCCATTGGGAGACTAGCTTCTTAAAGCAAAGCCTTGGCCCGCTCGGGCCTGAGAGCCACCCTTCCCCTCCCAGACGACCTTTCAGCTTCTGAGCTTCCTCAATTTGCCACAGCCACTTGTGGGACTTCAGAACATTTGAAAGTAAAGAAGCAGAAGCTGTGTTAGATCAAGGGTCCTTAAGGTAAGATATTTTAACCGGTTCCATAGTCAAAATAAGAGTTCCTGTCTTTTTATCTACTTGCTTAAGAATTAATAAAATGTTTGCCTTTTGGCTGGGCGAACAACTGTCTGTACTGTATAGCCCATGTGAGTTCCTTCTCATTATCACGGTAATGTATCCCACTGCCCTAAGTCTTCAAAAAATAAGCTTTCAAGTTAGATTCCTAAACACATGAGTAGACACCTGAGTAGACTAAGTTTCCGGCTGGGGACCTCCTGCCTTGGTTGTCTGAAGTTAGGCAGGTGCCAAGTATTGAATGTCTTGGGATGAGAAATATGCTACGAAGCTACAGTTTGGAGTGGGACAGAAGAAATCAGTTAAATTCCTCATCCCACCTCTATATTTTTAATATTATGCATTAATAATCATTGCATTGATAACAATTTAATTACAGTTGTTGGGATTTAAGAATTTTTTTTTCTGAAAATCGTGTTTGAATTTTCTGCACTCAATTTGACAGGGACCAGAGTAGAGCAATAAGACTATAAGAACACAGAAAACTTTCCAATAGAGACGGCACTGGAAGAAGCCATTTGGGTTTGTAGCCATCTAATTGAACAAGGAGTGAATGAGTGACAGGGAGAGAGAACGTGCAGAAGGAGATTCAGCACTCCTGGTCCTCATCATGCAAGAAATAGAGGGATTTCAATAACATAAAGAAGGACAGGAAATTCAAAGCTGGTAAGAGAGCATATTTTTGCATGCCGTCCTTAATTAGACCATTTTATTATATAAAGTATTTAAATTAGATAATTGCTACAGAATGCTGAGACATGGGTTTAGCAAGCTTCAAAGAATAATTAAATATTTCTATAGTAAACAAAACTGTTAACAGTCCAAAATAATAGTAATAGTAGTAGTAATAATAATGGTGGCAATAATAATAATAATAATAATAATAGTAATCATAGTTGTTATCATTATTATAATAATTATAATGGAAGGCTTTTGTTTGAAGGATTAAATCAATCTCTGATTTTTGGGATTAGTGTGAGGTCTTCAAAAGGACTACATAGGACAGGGAGAAGGATGGGAGATGATATTATCCTAAATCCACCTCTTGTGGCATTTCTTTGCCTTCATCTGAAGCAGGTGGTGCCCAGCACAGGCACAGACACAGGCTGTGCTAGATTAATCATGATTTTGATAAAGGCAAGCAATTTTTAATAATTATGTATTAGCTGAGCGGGGGATTTCTCTGTCCTTCAGTGTTTATAAAGATTTCCTTCTAATTTTTTTCATGTTCATCTAACAAAAAGGCTTTGATTGAGACAAAATCCATGGATTCCTAAAGTAAGATTTGTACAGAAATTTGAAAAAAAAAAAAAAGAGCAATATAGTACTTTTAACTTAAGAAAAAATTACAGTATGTCTTTTTATCTGGAAAAAAAAATGGGACTATTTAATATTTTTTTAAATGCTGTAAGTTAAATACAAGGCATAATAAAAGGTTGAGAAAAGAACTTCAGACTGGATTTTTAAAATGGGCAAGTTCTTTAATCTTAAAAGGAATGTTTTCATAAAATATTTAATGAAAACTAAAAAGTAAACAGAACAAAAATTAGATTTTGTTTATGTACTTTATCCAAATGGAAGGAATAATAATTCAACATATAATGACAGCAACATAAAGGGAAGAGGCTGTATTAAAAAAAGAAAAAAAAGATAGCTGTGTCCCTTACTTAACTGATAATAAAGCTAAACAACCTGGTAACAATATGGAATTTAACCATGTGCCAGGGTATAAAATGCTACGGTTTATGTAGGGCTGCCTTCAATCCTTTGTCCAGCCACAGACACAGCGACGGGTCAGTCATGGGTTTTTAATGGAATTAATCACAGCAGGGGAGGACGCTCTTCCCGGCTGCTGTGAGGACCACCCCTGCATTCCTGCTCCATTTGAAGCTGGAGGGAATGCTGGAAGAGGCCACAGAAATATGGCTGATGGTGCTGGGGCAGCTAAGGCTTCACCACACCTCAGATGGGCAGTTGGATCCTGTGGCTGGAGCCAGGGCCAGAGGGGCAGGCTGAGCGCAGGTGTCCCCATGGGAGGCCACCCCTAGGAGCAGGGACACAGAGTTTCTCCCTTCATGTGGTGGTGCTACAGAACACAGCAAAGCCACCTCAGTCTGCAGGACTTTATCAATCTTTGCGTCTTCTCTGCTCTCCCTAGAGGACCCCTCAGTTTATTTTTATTTTTCAGCCTTCCTTGAATCTCTTTCATTTCCTCCCCTGCTTAATTATGCATCACTACATTATATAATTTAGATAGAAGTACGTGAGCATTTTTAATGACATCAAGGCTTTTAAAACTGCTTCACAGAAGAGAATACAGCTTGTACACCTGTAGTGTGCCATGGGGTAATGTAGTAATGTCTTTCTCACCATCAGCTGTGCTTCCCAAACTCCCCCCCCCAAGTACTTTCACTCACCCCTTTTCAGACCACTAAGCAACCACTGCCAATCACCCTTCACGCCCCATCCCACCACTTTCGCTCTCAGTCATTTGCCCACTGCCTGTGATTCTGTGAGGACGCACTTCATCAAACCATTACAGACACCCACCCCTTCTGAATCACCTCCTGAACCCTTTCATGCGGGCAGGGATATTCAGCAGTTGCTCAGCTACAGCTCTCGGTACTGTGGCCAGTGCAGAAAATTCAGAGAGAGAGAGGAGAGAACCAAGTGATACGGGCACTAGGTGGGAAATTCCTCAGTCAGAAGTTTAAGCAGGTATGACTGTCTCGGAAGAGTTGAGGAGTGCAGGAAACTCATCTGCTTGAAGCACTTCTGTAACGCAACAACTACACCCAGAGGCAGGTCCCCTTAGGTTCAGTAATTACAATGATTGAGAAAAAAAGAAACTCATCCAGGTGATTCAGAGAAGCAGCCACCTCATGTGGCTATCCCCCCACTGCTCTCGGAAAAAACCTCCCTTCTTGTCTGTTGAGCATATAGGGAAAGTCCTTGCCTATCTACCTGAACCAGAATCCCTCATTTCATCTCAGTGCATCATCTGTGGGTGGTGGTAACAAAGTGCTTGTCTGGGGCCCATGGAGAAGTGTTCCTGGAAGGTGAGTGCTACAGCAGCTGTGGAGGATCACCCACAGCGGGAAACAACAAGTGCCTCTGCATGTGTGCAGAGCTGGGAAGTCCCCACAAAGGGGTTGTCCATGCCTGCTGAGATCAAGCGCAGACACTCTTCTCTCTGCTTCTCTTGTTAAAAGGGCCATGGTACTTCCCTTTGGGAACTGTGTATTGTGGCAAGTCAGTTTTTAGCTGTGTTTATGTTAAGTGGTTTTATACTCCCGCATTAGTTTGCTGTAGTGAAAGAAAATGCCATTTGCATATCTCCTCAGTTTTTGAGTGGAAAATGACAAGAAGAAGAAATTTCTCAACAACTCTTCAACCTGAACATTGCTTATCTTTTCTTTCAGCCTACTGTTGAATGAAGTACCATTTCGAGCTAAGGGAGGCACTATTTGACAGAACAATAGATTTCTCTCCATGCCTGTCAAGTTCAAGAGTATCTGGAAGGTACTATATTCAGATTTACTACCTTACAGAAATAAAATGTAGAATGCAAAGATACTTTTCCCTGTAAATAAATCTGATGGCTAAACATTAGAGATATACATATGTATATATATGCATATATATATACACATTCATATTACACATATGTGTATATATACAACAATACATGTGTATTTATGTATAATGCTGAACAGTCTGAAGAATGAAGCGAAAAATCAAGACCCATGCAAGGAAATTAAATCTAGTATTCTGTTACTGTTTTCCCAGCTAATGACCATCCTCTAAAACAGTCTGGTTCATTAGCAGAGTCCACCATTGAGTGGTTACTGATGCAAAGCATCCATCTTACACATTGTAAAGGCTGAGTGCCAGATCCTGCACTTCCTGCAAGCACCTGCTTCATCCACATCCTTGAGGCCAGCAGAAAGAGTTCCCATGTTTTCATTTGACTTTGATCAGGTCCTTGACATCCTAAACTGAACCTTCCCACAGTTCAAAGAAAGAACCTCCCGGCTGTGAAAAGGACCCCAGAGCTCAGCTTGTTGTGTTACTGGGGTGTGGGGGTCGTATCTGCACAGAGACCAGGCAGACCCTGGAAGAGAACAGTCTGGACCATGCACTGAGGGTTTCAATTACGAGGTTCATTTAACCCAGAAAGCCTCCTGCTGCCGAAGGCCACAGATGTTTCGTTATTCTCCCTTGGTTCTTCCTATCTTGACAGACATCACAGAGACACCGTGCATAATAAGGGTTTATTCGAGTTTTCCGCTCGGGACTGTGCCCTGACCCCAGACCACTGAAGAGCCGATCTCATCCCAGCTAGCAGATGCCTCTGTGAGATCTTAGAGCTCTTGTCCTTCACAAACACTTCTTAGTCCCATCTATTGCAAATTAAATCTCTCTACTATGATGCAAAGAATGATAGCAGCATTTTCTATGTCCACACACTGCCTAAACTGATAACATGCTCAGTATATGTTAAGAATATAAGTGTGCTCAGTTCATTCACAACACACAATAAGTGCACAATTCAATTAACTAATGCAATTCATATTTCATTAGGACAGAAGCTGTTTGTGACCTTAAACGGACAACAATTTCATGACGGCATTGCAGAATTTTAATTAGATAGGAAAATAACAAAGACAAATGAAACAGAGGGAAAATGCGCTGCCTGGCAGAATTGTTCCAAAGAATTTAAAAACAAAAGATGCAGTTGTTCTGGTAAGTTTTTCTCCTCCTTCGCCCTTACTAATGATGCAGAGAACAAAACATTATTGCCTTTCTTTGCCTTTCATTTGTAGAGAAAGCTATCTCAGCATTGGGGGTATGAACTTGGTATGGTACCGAAAGGCACAGGGGAGAAAAGTGCAAGGGCCTGGTTTAGTTTTGTTTATGGGTACCTAAGTGAAGAGCAACTCCTCTAAGAAAAATCATGTTGGTATCAGTTTTTCAGATTTTCTTCAAAGGCCCATAAATATTGGGCCCTAAAATCATTTGTGAAGTGGTAAACCAGCCAACAACAGACATTAATAAAATTGTTAGTAATATTAGGACAAAATAACACAGAAAATCACAGTATATAAAGGACTGTGATTAAAGCAGAGAAGGATTCCAATGTTAAGCTGTGATTGCTGTAATATTTCTTTTTGAGCTACTCTTAAGAAAATGAGAAGAGATTAACAAGGTTAGTTATTACGGTCCTGTAGTAATTTCATCCTTAATCCAAAGTATTACCATATATGCTGACCCCTATGTGAGAAAAATGGCTCTCTGCAGTCTGTAAAGTTTCATTATTCTACTATATATTGCCAAAACTGTGTCTTGTCTTACAGAAACATAAAAGGTTGAGATCCTCTAGTTTTTAGATGCTACATTTAAAGAGCTGACAGAAGGATGAAACTATCAGATCAGAGTTCACGGTCTGCAGAACAGGCTCCCCCTGCCCCCTCCTTCCCAGACTATGACTTATGTTTTAAAGATAAAATCAGTAAATAAATTTTGTACAAAGCCGGACAGATTTTGTGTTAAAGGCAAGATGCTGTATAGGAAGCAGTTGGATGTGTAGCAAGATGTGTCTGTTTAATCAGGATATTTGTTGATCTGGGTCAGTAACAGGATGGTTGTTTGTCCCTGGCCAGTGGGTGGCAATGGCAGCAAATGGCTTATAGTAGACAAGGATTGATTTTGATAAACATGTCCAGATGGATATGATTTAAATCAGTAAATATATTGCTTTGTATAAAGAGATATTTTAAAATTAATTTTAAACCAATGTTTGCATTTACGAGTCACTAGATCCTACATATACACTCTTAAAATAATATTTGAACCAGGGGAATAATCAGTAAAGAAGAAGGAAAATAGCTTCGCCTTCTCTGATCGTAACACCTCCGATACTTTATTTCTTCATGATATATTAGATCAAAGACCTGTTGTCTGTATATAAATATTATCTAGTAGGGCTTTTCTCAAACTTACTGTGATCTGAAGCTAATTTTATTGGAAGAGATGAATTTTATTGTCAGTCTTTTTAAGTAAGTTTTTAATGCAATGAAAGTATCATAACAGCTGCTAAACAAGAGAGACCATAAAAAGGGAGTTTCCAGAACTCACTGATATTAGCTGCTCACCCATACATTCCCTTCCTCTCAAGTTTCAAGATGAGATTATTATAAAAAACAGGGTGATTTGTTAAAAAAAAAAAAAAAAAAAAAAAAAAAGAGAGAGAGAAAAAGAAACTGTCTGAACAAATCTGCAAATAAACCAGCTTGGGGGAATTCCCACGTCTGTGTCTGACCTCCATGATCAAAATAAGGTATCCTCAACCCGACAGAAATTCTGCTATTTTTTAGTATATTTTACTTAACTCTTCACCCGATGGGGTATCTGAGCATTGCAGCTCATGCTCCAGGACAGCTGTGCTCTAAGTGTGGTTGGCCCAGACTGCCCCAGACCCCTCAGGCCAGAGGGGTGAGAGCTCAGGGATGAGCAGGGCTGTGGCAAGCAGGGTGGTGGCCATCGCTGGTCACAGCAGCAGCGTCTCGCCCAGCCCCTAAGCACCGCACTGAGTCCGCACACCACGGAGAAGCAGGGCCCAAGGCTATTTATCTGTGATGAGTGCAGCCAATTGCGCAGCCAAATTGCTCTGTACGGCTTCCTTTTTATTTTTTTCCTGTTAGGTTTTTGGCTTGGCTGATGGAGGACGGAGAGGAAATGCATCCCAGCAAAACTGCCTTTCTTGGATTTGCGGGGGCCTTGTTCCAGTCTGCTTGCTGGCCTTGGGCTGACTATGTGCTGCTATTGTTTTATTTTTTTTAGCCTTTTCTACACTAAAATTTACAAATCTGATGCCGGATTCTTTTCTTTCCCTTACAGTACTGCAAAATTGGAATCGCCCCACAGCTGTTCTGGCATCTGCTCTACATGGCCAGAGATGCCACCGACAGCTTTCAGATAGGAGGAAGCTGAGGCTAAAGAGCAGAGAGTATTTCTCACCCTACATTGTTCTTGAAGACTATTTCTGGCACACAGGAAGGTCTCACAAAATCACCATCAAACTTATTTTAGCTAATTCCATACGTGACTTGAAGTACTCCAGAGGTGTGTGTCAAGCCTTGGAGAACTGATGGCAAGTTTCACTCCCTGGTTAGACATAGAAATAAATGTATGACACTCTAGGGGTCCCCTGGAAATCCTTTTCTTATAAACAGAGGGCAAAACAGCCTTAAAATGATACACTACAAAATTAGCAGTAGTGGGTCCAAATATTGTAATCTAAAATGAACACTTTGATAATCATAACAATGTGGTTTGAAAAGCATCACTTTAAAAGGTCAGCTATACCACCCTCTGCACATTTAAAGCATAGCGGATATATTGAGTCATACATACTGTTCATTGTCATTTGCATTTGGTGAAATCCCTGCATTTTACCCAATTTAGTAAGCAAGCACCGCCTCGGACTCCCTTGGCAATACCTCTAAATGCAGTTACTGTTTGCTGGGCTAAAACAACATCTTGTCCCATCCTGCACCAGTAAATCACTCTTCGGTCTTTTGATCAATGTTTGCCTTTTCAAGCCTGTGAGTCATTTTGCATTAATGGAAAGAGAGGGAGTGACACACGAGAGCAATGTGGGTATTTTGAGCTGCACCTCTGGGATACTTTTGTGCATGTTGCTCTGAACAAAATGACCATCTGTATCAATGGCTGCTGACAGCCACTAGTGCATCAAAAGATCTGACTTCCTATCTTTGTGGATAAAGACTGGCTTAATTCTACAAGCACCACATAGCATCGTCGGGCAGCATGTCACGAAAAGGCCTTACTGAAGTCAAGCACACTTTTTGCGACCCAGCTTTTTTTTTTTTTTAATTGTCCTTAGGATCTGACCTCATGGCCTTTTCCATATTTTTTTGCACATCCCCTATCACTGTTGTAGGACTGTTCAACTTCCCAATAGTCATGTCGGTGATGTTTCCAACCAGAATACGGCGGAAGCTGTCCTCACCCTTCCGGGGGCTACACCTGAAGAGTAAGCAAATCTTGTGGGTGTTTCAGCCTTTTTTAATTTTCTATGAGCAATGTAAAAATGACTCATTCCTGTTTTGGCTGGAATACATAATTGGTAAACATTGGTGGGGAGCAATCATAGTTCTAAATTTGTAAACATAAACAGTGCATAATGCACCAGCTCTTTGGTCCTGTTACTGATGTTTTTTGTGGGAAGGGAAGGGCGGGGGCTCAGCCCTTGCAGCTGGGCAGGTTTGGTAGCTACAGCCAACAGCAATTGAGGCGGGAACCAAGAACTGTCCAGCAACAAGGAGACTAGGAGGTGGTGGAGGAAAGGAACAGAGGCAACTTCCCATCACAGCACCGATCGAGGCTTTAACCATTTTTAATAAATAAGTAAATAAATAAGCAAAAAACTAAATAAATAAAATGAATCCCTCTCACAGAGATGCATGGATATGCAATGGAACATGAAGCCTAATCCAAAGATCAACATGGGCAAAGGAAGACTCAGGAAGGAAAAGTCACGGATGTTCTGGATTGAGTTCTGCAGGGATGACAGTCAAAGCACATGTCCCTGCAACACACAGACTGCTTTAAAACTACTGTTTTAAAACTACTTGGTTTGCTGACTGAAGGAGAATTTAGACCGACTGTATAAAAGCACATACATATCATGCAGAAAACTGCTCAGGAGAGAAGTCACCTCAAAGTGCATTTATAAAACCTAGCACTTTGATAGTGCCTTCAAGATCATAATGTTGCTAATAATGATTTTTGTTAGTATTCAATGCATACTCTCCATCCAAGAAGGCATGCAACTCATATGCCTTTCCTTGTACCTGATTAGGACGAAAGACGAACACTCAGAGGGTTTCATCTGGACCCCTAATCCAACCTGTACAAGCAATTCAGATGGAAATCTGGAACTGGAACCCACTGACTTGCTCCCTCTCTCCATCAGCCACCAGAAGGAGCACACAGGCTGCTGGGTGTCACCTGTGTGTGTCCTCCCATTTTGCTACTCTTGCTGGACTGGGGCAGCTGGGATGCCATGCCCTGCACTTTGCTCCCCACAATTATTCACCCACTGACTTCCCAGTCCCCCCTGAGGATTAATCTCACACAGCTCCACATTGCTCCCCTGCTGCTGGGCCACGAAGTTTCTTTGAGATTCAGCACATCCCTCCAGTGATGCCTGTTTGGAGTTACCCGCTGATGAGTAATAGTGTGTAAAAGTCAATTACATTCATATTCATAGTGCCTGCTACTTAAAATGTTAACGATGAGGAAACTTGCCCCACAGGAATGAGGATGGGGGCAAATTTTATTAGCCCCACATGAGCTTTTATCTGTTTTAAATGTTACATTGTCCCAGGGAAAGAAGTGCCATTGTTAACAGCATTGGAGGCAGTCAGCTGCACTCAATTTAAAATTAAAAGGGGAAGAAAAAATAAATGAAAAGGGGAAAAAAAAAGGGTCTGCCTGACACACTGTAGTATGGCAAGCTATGGTAACTTGCCCCAGAAACTTTTTATTGAATCCAGCCTTTCACTACAAAAGAATTCATTAACCGCTTCATGATGCAAAGTCTGCTAAAGACATTATCCTCACTGGCCAGCGCGGGGCTGTTCCGTAGGCTGTGAGCACTGCTTTCACTGATCAGCGCTGAGCCCAAGGTCACATCCACAAGTCAGTGTTACCCAGTCCCATGCACCAGTGGGATGTCCGTGCTTCCAACTCGAGATGGCTCCACATCTGTGCCCACTGTAGCCCTGCTCAGTTGGGTCTGGCAGAGCTCAGCTCAGGAAAAGGCATAGGCTGAGAGCATTAAGTGCAAAGTTGGTGTTTATATCAGCTGGTGTTAGTCTACTGTGGGCTGAGCTTCCTCCTGTCCCTGCACAAGGACTACCAGTGGTGCAAGAGACCCTTCTCATGCCTTCCCCAGCACATTAATTACCTGCACCACACACATGGTGCACGAATGGCACAAAACCACCATGCCAACCACGGTCAATTCCATATGGCTGGGTACACCCACCCTTGGGGCAGTGCAGGATCTACTCTAATGAAGTTATCCCAGTGTCAATACTAGCAGAACCATACGTCTTCTGCACAAACAATAATGCTATATGAATGTAATCTCTGTTACTGAGGGAATCCCACCTTTGAAAATTTTTTTTTACAGGCCTTAAAAAAGTTGGGGCAAGAGAAGCCAGCATGACTCCGGAAACTGCTAGAATCTTTTAAGATTTAAGGTTTCCATTCACTATCCCCCAGCTTGCACTTCACTGATGCATGTGGCGGTGAAAGAGATGCACTCGTGGATGTTTGTTATATTTATGAACCAGGTGGCCCTGACTGCCCGAATTACACTCGCTGCCTTCCATTCATCACGCTGCCTTAATGAACAGAGAGGCTGGCGGATGTCAAACACCCAGCCAGAAGAAACAAAAGAGAAGCCAGGCACAGTGTCACCGGGCTTGAACCAGCCCACCGGTACCTCTCACGTGGCTGTATCCATTCAGATTCCCTGCAATCCCTCTGTGAATGAACCACAGCCACTGCAGAGCAAACAGATAAGAGTCCGGAGGAAGTGATCAATATATTTAGATAAGGTGTAACAAGAATACGTAGCAACCTGTCCCTTTTTCCATGCTTGGATAAAGAGGAGAGGAAAATAAAAATCCCTGTATTGGCTGCTTCAGGCTAAATGATTCTTTGACACTCTGGTTAATCGACACCGCTGTAACCATGGAGTTAGCCTAAGTTCAGGATAACATGGTGGCTTTATTAAGAAACTCAAGCACAGAAATACAGTTGGAAAGTCCTAGTTCTCCTCGGCAAATTAATCTTTTGAACTCAGCTCAGCCACCTGCACCTTCACGTTCACTGTTTTTACAGAGTAGATGTTGGAAGTGTAAAAATAATTCAAAATATGTTAGTCATGCTTGAAATGGCCAAATGAAGATTAGAAAAAACCCAACAGCTTAAGAGAATGTGAAGGGACATTAAAAGGTATGTAAATATTTATCTGTAATTTTATAGCAGTATGCTATATATTGTACTTTTTTTGCTCACACACTGATTCCAGTGCTCATTAATTGGAATTTCTTCAACTCTGAAAAGGACCTTTATGGGATTGAGAAAAGAAAAACTAGGACAGAACTGAATACGAATTAGCTTTTGAGACAAGAGCCACTTACGTGACCAAGACTGTGCTCAATTGCTTTTGCTGTTTTCTTGCAGAGAAGCAGCTGAGCAGTTTTAAATAATGGAAGAAAAGAGTCTGTTTATAGAATAAATTGGAAATGAGACTCTACCTGCAGATGCTGAGCACACAGCCAGTCTTCCTCTGAGTTCACTTTAGTTTGAGTCTTTACAAAGCTAAGTTCTCAAGCTGAAAATAATATTTCTCAAGCTGAGAGTCTTTGCTAACTAGGGTATAGTTCAGCAAAGAGGTTATAGTTCACCTTTTTCTTCTCTAAATGACATATATATAAATACATATGTAGGGACACACAAGCCAGAAAGAGCAACTCTGTCTGTATAAAATCCCCTCTACTGAAAAATTTTCTGTGTCAAATTCATAGTACAGTGCAAAACCAAAATGTAGGGAAGAGTATTTTGAGACCTGTTTCATTTTCAGGGGATTTCTTCCTTCGAGATGAAATTAAAATTATGAGCTTACCTGAGTCTTGTGTAAGAATCTCTTACTTTTCTGTGACTATATGTTTGTAAGACAAAGTGTTTAGCATAGGAAATTCACCAATTACACACACTGTTGTTAATCAAGTTTTACAGAAAAACTTATCAAATTGCTTATGGTAAAAAAACCCCACCCCACTGACATCGTGTAGCACCCACGTTTGTTCAAATGTATTTTTTGTAAGCCCACACTGTATTACCCACCAGAAAAAAAGCTCAACCAAGCTGCATCCCAACACTGAAGTGCAAGACGTGTGCATGGGTCTCTCCCTCTGCTCTGTTCCTTTAAAAACAATTTCTCCTCCGTTTACTCAGGTACTTTATTTATAGCCTGGCCCAAACTTTCGGCTGCGGTTTTAGCTTCAGTTTTCATTCACGGTGTCCAGTAGATTTCAAGTGCTGTTTTGGTCTGTGAGGTGTCCATCGTCCATCCCTTATTCAGAATTACCTCTTGGCAGCTGGCAACAAGGAACCCTTCAATGCCAACAGCATACAGGCAGGCCCACGAAATGATTCATACCTTTAGCTGTCATCTGAGACACGCTGGTCCCAAATTTAGGCAACCCCTCTCAGTCACCATGAGCATTAATGGAATATTTTTTTAGGTCTCTAGGCTTTGGCTGCCAATCTGGCTTGGCTCTGGCTTGATCTGGTATGCATCTACCCAGACCACTGTCAAGATCAGGCCCTATAAAAAAGGACTTGTGTAATCCTTATGTTACTGCTCCCACAACTCAAGGTTTGTTCTCTGCCTTGATCACTACAAGGAGTATAAGATGACCTACAAGACTACTCTACAGAAGACCATCCATTTTCAAGTGCATCTCTCCCCTATTGAAGGCCTTCTATTTTGTTTTAAGTATTTAAAATTAGTCCCTGGAAGATGATGAATCCCACATCTTATGCCTGGACCAGCATGAGCCTGCAGAGTCAATCTGCAATGGTGTCTAATACAGTTATTGCAGGCAAAATGAAACGGTATCCAGAGGAGATTACATAGATGTGGGCTTACTACATAATTCAGGGCTATGGGAAGATTCCTCAGAGATGGCCACTCCAGCCCTCAACAATTTCTTTGTGAAGACCAGACCAATGCATGTTGCTTATGCTTCCAGATTGCAGGATGCAACAATCACAGTAATTATAACCCTAGCATTTGGATTTGTATCAGAAAGAAGCAGCTCATTGCCAAGCACAATTGTGAATACCACTTACATTTTTGTGAATCCTAAGCCAAGAGATAGATCCCTACAATCCAGAAAATGCTGAGCTACAATGTTCCTGATTTGCCTGCTAGAGCCAGGGATGCTGTAATAACCATTATGTTAAACTGCAATCACGCAACTTTTCCCTCTGAACATTTACTTTAATGAATTCTAAATTATCTGCAGGCATAATAATGATACCAAGTGTCTTTTTGATCACCCAAGACAGGCACATTATCACCTGTCTGAGCTAACAGTGTGCACAGAGCTGGGGTTTTTTCCCCGATCAAAAATAAAGTCTAGCAGAAAGTACTGCAGAATGACCAACAGCTGTGACTCTCCAGTTAGCAAAAACTAGCTCTCAGCTTGAGAAGCACTATTTTCAGCTTGAGAAGCACTATTTCCAGCGAGGTGGGGATTTGTGGGGCAATTCCCACACTGAGACACCAGCTCCTTAGAAAGGAAGAAGTAGCATCACTCTAGCGACACATCAGAGGCGCGTGAGAGAGAGGGTCTCGTAGAAAGGACAAAGTCATCCACGAGCCCTTCAGCCTCCAAGTCACCTGAAATCCTCAGAACATCCCCAAACGCCTGTTTCACAGAACAAAAACTTGAGAAAAAAGAAAGAAAAGAGCAAGGAACAACTTTAGCTATATCTTGAGAGAGGCAGAGGGCGATATCCTATGCAGAGAGCCTGAGAACAGCTTGCCTCATGCAGGTGCAAAATGCCCCTCTGCCCTGCCCATGCTGGGAGTCATTTCCAGGGGACTGCCCAGGTGGTTATGTGCTACTACCTGCAGATCAGGAACACCATGCCAAAGTGTATCTTAACTGCACAGCCCAAACCTCTGCATCTGTTCAGCTTGGATGGGTTCAGTGGTTCACTTAATGTAAGCTCAGGCTAGTCTGAGCCCGTTAAGTGCTCATTTAAGCCTGATCCACTGCACCTCTTTATTTTCTGCGTAGCTGGATTCTGTTTTTTCCATGACACAAGCATTTCCCTAACCTTTTGGAAAAGGCATTTAGCTGAAAAGCACTGAGTAGCAGGAAGTTGTTTGCTCTTGGTATGCTGCGACGGAAACAAAGTCAACATGATAGATTAGTACTGAGTAAAAGGAAGTTATTTTTCCCAAGATGTCACACTTGTGCTTCAGAAATTATTGATCTTGAGCATCAAATAAAGCACCAGCAAACGCACCAAACTATACATCATGTATAGCAAAACAAATGCCATAAAGAAATGTGCTATAAGCTCTTGCTAAGCCCTACAAAGCCCAATAAACATTTGCTTGTCACAGTGCAGAGCAATGGTTACACCATGCAGAGGAAATTATGCCTCCACCACAAGAACGTGTGTCTGGAGTTAAAACTAGGTGAATGGATCAGATCTTCATCTGGTGTTAAGTCAGAAAAGCTACAGAGATTTCAGTCAGGTTTTAGATGATTACTCCTAATGAGCTCTTGTTCCATGATGTCTGCAGAGACGCTTGGTTTACAAGGCCACGGCTTTGAAAATTCATAATCTTCCTTTTAGGCTTCTCCATCAGGAATTCCTTAGACAGATTTGTTGTTTGATCCTCCACAGGAGGAAAAAACCTGAATAACTCCTCTCTCATTTGACTACTGCTGACAAATTGACACAGGCACCAAAATTAAAACTCTGTTCAACTCAATTTGGGAATGAAAGAAGAACCTGCTTAGGAGTTGGGAAGGTGGGGTTAAAAAATAAAGCCCACACAGCAGATTGCCTCCAGCAGCTCTCACAGGTCCTACGAGCTCCTATGACACAGACAAAGTGCGTCTCCCGGAGCAGGGATGACGGGGGGGTTCCCTTGAGGGCTGTAGCTGTAGTTTATGAACGTGCAACTTCATTAGCAGCCGGTGACCCCATTAGACAGGGCTCTTAATTTCTTGGCTCGGACAAAACTCTCCAGGGATCATCACAGCTGTATGCCACGCACAGAGATCTCATTGCTGGGGCAAGGAAGATGGCTTTCAAAGTCACCTTGAGAAAAGCTCAGTAATTCAAATATCATCCTGTGGATCTGCAGAAAATAAAGCATTTCATTTCAGGTTTTGCCAAATCAAATTGCTGTAACTCGTAGAAAACCCACTCGAACTCCCAGGTGAGTAGCTGATGCTGAAAATCGCATGTAGCTTAACAAGGCTCCTCTTTCTATAATTAGGGGAGAAGGATGAGACTATTTATTTCTAACATTACTTCATACTGTAGGGTTTTTTTGAGCAAAAAAAAGAAAAACAAAAGGAAAGCTCATAAGCAGCTGATGACCTGCTCCATGTAGATCAGTTACAGAAGAGCAACTGTGCTCTTCACAAAGGACTTTTGATGTAGGCAGCTGGCCGTGATTTAAGATGGGCTGGGTTTGTGGGGTGGTGATAGTAGGGGACATTTGAGTCAGGCCTGAACTCTTTTGTCAATTAGCTCAAACCATGTCAGACCTCAGAGTCCTGTTCTCTGGGAATGAGGGTGTTTGGGAAGCCCATGACAGCGTCGGGATAGCTGGAGGAAGCTGCCGAGACTCAGTGCTGTCTTCTCATCGCTTTACAAGAGGAGAGGGAATACATGACCCTGCAACTAGAGGCGGTAGTGGGATGGATGGATGGATGGATGGATGGATGGATGGATGGATGGATGGAGCAAAGTAAGCATATCAGGCAGTAAGACTAGGAAGACAGAAGAGATTCAAATATCTACTGAGAAGAAAGGAGCTGTGAGAACAGCGCAGAAGGAAAGGTCATTCTGATGTCATGTTTTTCAGTATTCAAATCTGTCGGGTCACAGAGGCTTTCAAACAGCCAGCAACGCTTTACATTGGATTGTTCAATTAAGCACTGCTTACAGCTTTGACCTGAGTTTAAATTTTGACTGGAGGCATAAGCAACAGCAGCCTTGTTCAGCAAAAGCTGAACAGTAAGAAGATGTGGTGAATGCTGTACTAACAGAGTTTAAGCAGCGTGCTCTGGCTGCTCCTGTAAGGTTCTCACATGTATTTCGGAGAGAAAGGGGATATATATGTTGTCATTAGCACATGCCATATCAACTGCTGTTCCTAATGCGTTTGTCTGGCACGATTTTCTGTTCCTTTCCTTAAAATCTCCTTTTATGGCTGCTGTGCAGTAGATCTGTTATTTTTAAACTACTACATTTTTTTCTCTTAATACTCATCTGATTGTTCAAAGCCTGACCATGGATTCTCAAAATACACATCTGCATTTTTCCACAGCTTCATGCTGAGTTCAATCTAGATTTTTATCAGCAGAAGGATTTCAGCCTGGGAGGTTTCGTGGCTTCAGCCCCAGTGGCTACAGGTGGGAAGTGTTGATTCATGAGCGAGCAAGTTCGAAGGCTGCAAAACAACCTCCTGTCATGGCACTGAGGCAGAGCAATGAGCTATCTGATGTACTGGAGTTTCCAGTGAAAGGTACTCTCAAGATGTATCAGCAACCTTGAACTGCTGGTATGAGTGAAGGGTAGTTTTTTAACTGCCCCAAACTCTCCCTTCATCCCACTTTTGTGCTGTTGTTCTACTCTGGAAACTCCTTTTTGTTGCTGATTTCTTAATACTGACGCTTTCATTTAAGAGAGCTGCTCTTCAAGGCAGCACTGTGGCTCATGCGGAATGGTTCAGCTCCACTGACTTTTCACTGGAGTTGCGCCAGCTTGCAACCACCTGAGACAGAGCCCTCCCTGCATTTTCAGAATCAGATCTGCTGTATTTAGAAGCAAAAATCAATTTCAACAGTTTCTTAATCTCGTTAGCTCTATAAAATCATGCAGCAGGGCAGGGAATGGCAGCTGGCAGGCATCTGTTACAGAACAAATTTTACCAGTGAATGGAACATCTCCTCAACCATCTGTTTGTAATGTGTAGAGAGAGGAATTACCATCATTGGTGACTTCAGCCTCAGAGATATTTGCTGGAGATCTCATGTGGTCATTCAAAAAATACCGTAGACGGTCATGCATCCAGCACACTTGAGATGAGTGCTGACCTCATTCAGACAGGCAAAAAGCAAAAAGTTTACAGATTGAAGAATTAGCAGGTGGCTGTGCATAATGATGACCATATTAGGATTAAGTAGAATAAAACATCAGCGAAGGAAATGCATGAAATAAATTTAAATGCGTCAGTATCCCCAAACTTGACGTATTAGTGTAACTGCAGTGCAACAAAATTTAACAACAGAAATAATTGACAAAAAGATGGTTTTATAAAGAGACAACCACAATTCCACAGGCAAGTTCGTGACAAAAAAAGCCTAAAACTACTAGTCTAGAGAGAAGGGCATTTCTGCTAAAGAACATACAGAAGCAGTGATAACACACGTATAAAACATGAGGGAAACCCAAAAAGACATGCATTCAGTTAGTAAGGGATTTAGAAATCACTGCAAGAGCCTGGTGTGGAAAGCTGAATGCCTTTTTTCCATGGTCCCAAGCCAGTGAAAGGCGCATGAAAGGCTTATCCATGGGGAAGCACCACGTTTGGGAGCCATGCATGAGATTGTTGGGGGTAACGCAGCACAGTGCAATGCTGCATTTGTCTGTCCTGACTTGTTCTTGTGTTTCCAGGCCCATGGGTAGCTTAGAACCTGCACATCACTGCCCCACACAGGAGTGGCATGGCATTGTTTGGAAAGGCTCCACAGCTCGGAGACACATGGGAAAATTCAACAGAGAATGACAAAAATGACCCGGGAGACAAGCCTATCACTGTGATCCATCACCTGTGCTGATCATCTGGACTATATTTCTGGGCCCACCTGGGGACGCTTCATTTTCCCTTCTCTTTGTGGCTCCAAACACTGCAATATAAAATCTTTCAGGCTTCGCAAATGAACGTGTGGGTGAAACTTATGCATGACACACAGGCAAGTACACTAGGTGAGTTATTAGCCACTGTGCCCCTAACTTCTGCAGACCTAAGGAGAACTTTACTTTTTCCCACAGATCAGAAACAAGTTTAACTACCCTCCAGCAAGCTCATTCCCAGCAGGTTGCAGGTGGGCAATGTAAGACCTGCTCTTCATCTCACGGCAGAAGGCACGTAAAGCTGCACTGGGGTTGGTCTGGCGGCTGAGGAACTGTGCCAGCCCTAACAAACGCAAGCTGCAAGGTATTTAGATACAACTGCAGGTATCACATCATAAACAGATAACTTCTACTTGGCTGTTGTGCAAAAACAAAGTCCAGTATTTACACAGCTCTTTGTAAAGGCACATGAGCACTCCAAGGAACTTTGCTGACTCACTGAGCCTTTGCAGTGAAAGGAGACCACAAGCTCTTAAGGAGCAGTGTACGCGTGGCAGGAGAGCTCTTGGGACAGCAGATGAGGATGCTTATGACTGTCAGAGCTTCTGTTACTAGAGCTGATCCCCTTTCCAAGGGAAAAAGTCAAAGGCAAGAGAGTTCAGCCACAGACTGTCAATAGTGACAGCTCTGCAAGGAGTCTGGTGGGTGTTACAGGAGGAAAGTTACTCCCACTGGGCTGCTGTAATCTTAGGGTGGGCAGCAGGAAAGAGCCATGCATTTTAGCATCTGAAGGCTGGAAGGTTTTGCAATGAACTTGAAGGTTCACCAGCTGTAGACAAGACATGGGTTGCCCTGGGCCTGCAGCTAGAAAAACAAAATCCTGTGGCATGGAGATCTTGAGAAAGATTTCTTTCAGCTAAGGACATCTTCACATATCCAAGCAGAGGGTGCCAAAGCCACAGGCTTTCTAATCAACCCCTGGCACGACACATGCCTACCCACCTTGTCTTTGGAGAACCTTATTCATGACAGCCTCAAGCCTTGAAAACAGCTCGCCTTTGAGTCTGGCCAAACCCATGTGTGGGGCTGGGGTTTCCCTGCTTGGAGCAGAGGGAGTTTTAAACATTTAAGAAATTACTTAGTGGAAATCAGCTGGCTGAGCGATGAGCTAGCCCAGAGAAAATGTGGGAGACAAACCATGCCCTCACCCCAAGGCCAAAGTGTGGGGTTAACTCGGGATTGCAGAGCAATGCCTCTGTCCTCAGGGAGTTCAGACACTTACATTTGGAAGTACTTACTTTCCTTCAAAGAAAAAATATAACCCAGAGGCCTGTACTTTCCTCTTCATTCCAAAACTGCTTCTCTGACCTAATCCAGGGGGTCTGGGCTCACCCCACTCTGCAGGGATATGGGAGGACTGGGGATCATTCCTCTTCCAGCCCAAAGGGATTGCAGCCCACTATTTCACTTCATTTCAAACCCAGCACTGTGGGTTTGAATATCCTGAGGAGAAAATGCAGCAAGCCCCTCCTGCTATAGTGTTTTCAGAGCTCACAGCTAATTTGTTGAGACAGAGGGAGGAACAATCCCTGTGATGGAGCAGCAGATGCCCTCACCCAGGAACAATCATGAGATCCAGCATGAATAACAACAAAGAATGGTTGCCCAAAAGTGCATCTGTTCCCCACCACCATCCACAAGAGCAGGAATGTTATAAAGATATCACTGCTGCTTACAAATCCTGCCTGTCCCACTATCCATCACTGGGATAGCAGCAAATTACAGATCCCCACACTTCCCGTGTGGCACCTTAGCCGTGGAAATGCTATATTATCACTGGAGCAGCTCTTTACAGGTGTGCACACTGTGCTTTCCTTCCTTTATTCAAAAATCAGCAGGAGCATTTATAGGAAAATAATTTCTTTATCCTTTGCTTTTGCAGGTAGGATTTACGTTGTGTATCTAAAATGTCCTGTAGAACAGCAAGAAGGGAATGTAAAAGAACTACAGGGCTTAAAAAAGTTCTTGTAAAAACTATTAATTTTCATGTCTCCTTGAGAAATGTAAATTTATAGGTTTGTTTCTTTATGTAATCACAAATATGTTACAAGCCACTAGATACAAACAACAGGGTTTACTTAATTTAGGGGTTTTTTTAAACAATTGTCCTGGATTTTTCAGGTGTCTTTCTCTATACCTCTTATCACTTCACTTGGCTTAAAATTGGAACTACTGCTCTTTGACCTAGGACTGATTAGTTTTTCTAGACTTTTGTCCTAGATGTTCGTAATACAACAACCCAGGTTATCCAATATCTAATTAAACACAGGTGGAGCTTGAATTTCTTACAGGAAGACAGCAGAATCCATTTTGAGCAGTCTGAAAGGGAAAGGAGTGCATTGGCAGGGAAGTGAAGATAAGATGGTGGGGAAAGGAGATCACCTTGATTAACTCTGCTACTAGCAAATTTATTCCTAAATAACTAATCTGTATGTGAAATTTTTGGGGGGTTTTGCTAGTATCTGTTGCACTGATTATTTCATTATGGGTGAACAGGTATATCTGTAACCTTGAAGCATCCCCACAGCACTCACTTAGGAGATGTAGCTGGTTCATCCTTATCTGCCCCTGCTTTTTCCTGTGCCTTGAATGTATTTTGTATTAGCTTACTGTTCCCTGCAAAAAGCACTATATTTCTCACCTTCTCCTGCCTGCAACTTCACTATTGACAAAGAAAATGTTTAGGCTTATGGTATAGAAAATAGAAAAAGAATGAGTTCTTTGATTTCCACTTATATACGCAGCTAAATAAGAAGAGCTGTCTTAACAACCCCATCCCATGTGAACCATGCTCTGGTTCCAAAAGTGACACAAACTTTGTCACTGCAACCTTGTCTCAGACAGCTGCACTCCAAAAAACATCTCAAACGCTGCACCAGATTACTGCCTTGGGCCTCAGTTCTGTCCCCAGCTCTTGTATTTTTTGCATCTTTTACATACAGAATCACAGAATCATACAATGGTTTGGGTTGCAAGAGACCTTAGAGATAATCCAGTTCCAATCCCCCTGCCACAAGTAGGAACACCTTCCACTAGACCAGATTGTTCAAAGCTGCAACCAGCCTAGCCTCGAATACTTCCAGGGTTGGGGCATCCACAATTTCTCTAGGCAACCTATGCCAGTGCTGCACCACCCTTACAGTAAAGAATTTCTTCCTCATATCTATCCATCACCCTTTGTCCTATCCCTACATGTGCTTGTAAAAGTTTCTCTCCAGTTTTCTTGAAGGCCCCTTTTAGGGACTGGAAGGCTGCTATAAGGTCTCCCCAGAGCCTTCTCTCTTTTAGGTGGAACAACCCCAACTCTCCCAGCCTGTCTTCATAGAAGAGGAAGATATGTAACAGCTTTAAAGACAATTGACTAAAGAGGTGATGCTTTCCCTGACACCAGAGCATGGAGCTGGACACCAAGTAACACATTCTAACACCATGCTGTGAGCCATCCTCCCTGCTCCCTCATCCAAACAGCACTGGGGTGTTGGATTTATAGAGAGATTACCGTCACAGGTAAGCCAGAGGGGTGAGCACCCATGACTATTGGCTGTTAGTGTTACATGAATTAAAGGCACACACTTGCTGGTGCCACAAAATCGAAACCCTTTTGGGCCATCTTTGCTTGGATTGCCTCTTCCGCATTGTCCTTCTGAGTGCAAGGAAACAGCAATAGCAAGAGGGGCTATGGAGCCAGACGGGTGAAGGCACTACGGGTGGTGTGCCTTTCGCCAGCTGATGGCTGTGAGGGCGATGAGTGAGATAAGCTGGGGGAATGGAGCTCACCTCCTCACTGCCAAGTGTCTCCAGCACAGCTGGACTCGGGATACCACCCAGACAATGCCCTCAGGACCAGTGACACCAGCCTTCCTATGGCCGCAGGATGCTGGTGTGTGAGCCTCTCTCTGTAGGATCATTGCAATTTGCTGTTGCATTGGGAGCATGGAAAACACTGGTGATGAGTCTGTGTTTCCCTAAGGAGGCAATTGCTCAACACCCATGGGCATGGGTATGAGCACCAAGTATGGACACAAAGCTTGCCCATGTTACCCTGCCAGTGGCCCCAAGACATGAAGTTCCCATGAAAAAATGTCACCGCAGTTCCAGCCATCCATCCTTTGGGACCTCCCCCGCTCCGGGGGCTGGCCAAGAGGCAGGGATGCCTGCCCGGCTGCGCGGGCACCGGCAGCAGCGCAGAGGCGAGGGCGCAGCCCTCCTGCAGCCAGGGGCGAGGTCACCGGCGCTGCAGAGGTTCTTCCTTCCACGATCTCGTCCATCTGCAGGAAGCCTCTCTGATGCGATGGGGTGATGCGGCGCAGCAGCAGCCCGCGCCGCCCCCACTTCTGAGAAGCCCGGCTTTCACCACTACCGGCTTTCCGTGAGCCCGAGTGCCACAGCTGGCACAGCTCAGCACCGCACGACACACGCCTGCTCTTTTCACTGGAATCCCCTGCTTTTGGCTATTTACATCCGTTTCTTAGAGAGAGGCAGGAAGCCAAATGAATCAGAGCCATCTATGGTTACCTCCACCCCAGCCCTTACCAGGCTCTCGGCAGTCCCTGTGCCTGGATGGAGATACCTTTGTTTGGGTTCCTGCTCTGCCCACTGCTGAGATGGGGCAGAAGGGGACCAGAAGCACCTGCATCATCCCTCCTGGGGCAGTGGGTAAGGACCAGGAATCACAGTGGCCCTGGAGAAACAGGGAGGGCAGGCAAAGGCATCCCAGGCCTTGCTAGCTCCAGTGCCCCTGTCAGCATTTCCCAAGGGAGGCAAAAGTGGGGCTCTCCTCACATAGGCTCCTGCAGAAAGCAGAGACAGGACAGATCCCAGGGCAAGCCTGCACCATTCCTGCTGCTGCAGCCAAAGCCCTAATCCAGGATATGCAGGGGTGTACCCCAGAGGAAGGGAGGAAGGATGTAGGTGAAACATTTCATGGTAAAAGTTGGTTCCACATAAAACCAAAAGCAAGTTGTTCCCCTGAATGAGCACATAGTGTATGAAAACACCCCACCAGAGGAAGTAAAGTATATCCTTTGCTCTTCTCTTGCACAACCTGACTGACATGAAGGGTTAAACACCAGCGAGCTCTGCTGCGCATCTTCTGCGGAAAGGTTTTCTTCCCTCTGAAACTTCGAAGAATAGGCAAAGTGCAGAGCAGCAGCTTAACCAGATGCCTCTGATCAAGGAAACAAACCCCATGAGTGAGGATGGGGCCCTTCCCTCCTGTAAGCGAATCGCAGTTACAATCTTTTGCCCATCAGATGTAGGAGGCTGCCTCTGAACTCCAGTGATGCATCCGTGCACTCACCATTGCTCTGTTTTAAATGACACCTCTTGCTTCAGGGAATCATTTTGCCTGCCAGAAAACGACTCCTAGGAGAAAATGAATGCAATATTCGGGCCACCTTTGTCCAATCATCCTGTCTTAGGCCGTATTAGCTGAGGTCCGTGCTGCAAAGGAGCTCAACCCCCACCACCCTGAGCACAGCTGTGCTCAGCTGCTTGGATCCTTCCAGACCACCAGGGACCCCCCAAAGTTACCAGGATTCCTGGCTGCAAGGCAGGTTTCCCACCGACTCATGGAGGCAGCTCTCTGCTGCACCAGACTCGCTTGTGACATATGAATGGGTCTGGGACACTAAATCAGAGCCAGGCATTTTCCTGACAGCTTTAGAGCCAGCGCTTGGCAGCACCAAGCTGCAGGACGTGAGGTGAGGCAGGCAGCTTGCTGGGGGCACTTAGAGCACTGCAGGGAAAGTCAGATGCCTGCAAATGGCACTTGCAGAGCTTCAAATATTTCCTATAGAGCTCTATCCAACTGCCTAATGGGCAGCAACGCCCAGCGGAGAGGGGAAGCGAGGCTGGGACGCTCCCCTGCCACCCCAGAAAATTCTCTGTCCTGCAGGCTGCCAGCACACACTCACTCTGCTGACCACAGCTCCCAGACTTTGTTCTGGCTCGCACTGCAGGCCCCAGCTCTTCTACGGGAAACCAGAAGTGCTCAGGACTTCTGAGGTCCCAGCCCTTTTTGCCAATATAAAAAATTTACCAGCATGCTGGGAAGGTCAGAACAACGCACCCTTTGTGTCTCAGCTGAATCTGCAAAACAAAGCGTATGTCTTCTCTTTTCCTCTTCTTTTCATTAGGGAAAAAAATTATCCATAAGTTATAGCAACAGGACATCCAAAAAAACCCTCTCCAACCAAATGAACCCTAAACTTGCAAAGGCAAGTACTCAAACGGTCAGAGATGCCAGAACTGGGGCTGCCTGCTCAACACCAGAAGCGACTGAAATAAAGGACATATGTCCTGCCCCTCTCACAGAGGGAGGACTGCATTCTCTGGCCACGTCGCACTGCCATAAAGTACCTGGAGAGAACAAATGGAAATATTTTCTTAAGCGGCAGGGGAGTGACAGGGAGAGGTAAAGCCAAGCAGCTCAGAGCCAGGGAGCTCCAGCCTGGCCGCAGTCCCTCCCGCACCCAAGCTCTGTCCCGCTGCGGGACCCAGCAGAGACAGAACCAAGTTCTGAGTCTGATTCAATCTCGCCTTGTTCCAGTTTTCCACCAGTTCAACACCCATTATTTGGAAACAAGCAAGCCCTTAGCTATAAAAGTTAGATTGCTTTTCTTTTTAAGGAAGGAACAGAGGGAAAAGAAAAAACAAAAGGACCCTCTACCAATAATCCATTACATGGAAGCATTTCATGGGAGTTGCATTGCACAAAACCCAGCAACAAAGCAGTGATTTTGTTCCTTCCTGAACAGATAGGCCACACGATGCTTTTTATCAGCATCATAAATATCAAGCTACACTTTTTGGAACTTGCACTCGGATATATTTCTGCATTGTGGATGAAGTCATAACAGCTTGGGTTGTCAACTACTCAGGCCCTGTACTATTCTGAAACTAAATATCCATGCTTACAAACAAGCACCACAAAATACTCTGGCAGCTCGAACTCACGCAGCTATACAGAGTGTACCCTTTATTTTCTTAATCTAGCCTGCCTCCCAATAGCTGACTATTTCACTGAAAAGGCACCTTTTTTCTGGAAATTCAGGATCCACACATGTGCAACAGGAAAGGTCTGTTTCAAAGTTTCTTTTGCTCTGCGGTTCCAGTCATTTGGTTTATCAGAGGGTGTGATTTATTAGAAAAATACAAACAGCAAATAGAAATTAAAAATGCAGTGACCTTTCACTGCAAGGAACAGCAGTTTCACAATGCATTCCTGATTAGAACATCAAATTACCCACATGCTGGTAGCTGAGCAACTGCAAAGCTGACTCTTTGCTATCTACAAAATCATGGGATTTTTCAATTTTTTCTTCAAAAAATATAAACAGTCAGTGTTCATGTTCCCAAGTGGAAAAAGTGTCTGAGGACCTTATTTACAGACTTGGAAGGACAGGCTAATCCCTTGTCCTTGTAGCCAGTTTTAGGAACTTACAGGTTTTTCTTGGCAAATACTCAAATGCAACACTGCTGTCTTGCTCAGACTAGCTTTAGTCAATATGATTTCTATTAAACTCACCTGCAGCGTGAATCGGGCAATTGTTTGGCCTTATTGCTACCAAACAGCTATTTTAAAGAGTAATCCTTACAGTTTACGAAATGACAGCGGAGGCCTTGGCTTAGATATGCACCAGGAAGAGAGTATTTTCTTAGAAAAGCATAGTTCTCAGTAAATGATAAACCACAGAGCTACTGCTGTGCACATTAAACCACAGAGCTATATTTATATAGAATTAAGGGGCTTAAATCCCACCTCCAGCCCCACTCCCCAGCTTCTGCCATCCAAAAGCAAGGATTTTTGAGATGCACATCTAGCATTTTGACTCCTAACACAATCTCCTGACCCACCCTATAAAGCATCCACATTATAGCCATGAGGAACACAAACTCTTTTTCCATATGACTGTTCGATTTAAGGCATCTGAAATGTCTCCAGTATTTATTATTATTGATCTTCTGGGCTATGGTGATGCCAAGAAGACTTACTGTGCCAGCTTCTCAGCAAACTAGGAGTCCCTTCCTCACAGAGCTGCAGTCCAAAGAGACCACAGAGACATGAGGAGTCAGAGGAAACAAGTGCTCTGATCCCAAACACGAACAGGAGGAGATAAATCAGTCTCCAAAACAAGCAAGCATCCCGATTCAGAAACACACTTTAAAAATGCCCACACTTAACCCTTGGCAGGGACCTGTGGCACTAGTGAGCTCCACAAGCTGCTGCTTGTCTGAGCTTCATGCTATGTCCCAGGCTCAACCAGTGCTGCCACCAGCACTGCCAGGGTGGCAGGGACACCTCAGACTCACTTCATTTTTCCAGTGGAGAAGTATGAACAGCCTTTACAGTGTGTTGGTATCCAAAGCTGGTATCCATAGCTGTGCAGCTACAAAAAAAGTATTTGGCAAAGCAGCTTCTGTCCTGAGGGAAAGGAAGGCAAGGCTCATGGAATGGGACAACAAAACAAACTGTGGAGATGTTTTTCTATGCCTGATCATGGAGCAGATTCTCCTGGAAACTAGACTGAGGCACATGGAAAATGAAGAGGTGGTTGGTAATAGCCAACGTGGTTTCACAAAGGGGAAATCATGCCTGACAAATCTGGTGACCTTCTCTGACAGGGCTACCGTGTTGGTGGATGGGGCAGAGGAACTGACATCATCTGCCTGGACTTACACAACGTGTTTGACACTGTCCTGCATGACATCCTTGTCTCCAAACTGGAGACATGGATTTGATGGATGGACCATTCAGTAGATGAAGAGCTGTCTGGATGGCTGCACGTAAGGAGTTGTGGTCATTGGCTCATTGTTCACAGGGAGACCAGTGAGGAGTGGCGTCCCTCAGGGTCGGTCCTGGGGCCGATGCCATTCAGTGTCTTTGTCAGTGACACGGACACTGGGATTGAGGGTACCCTCAGCAAGTTCACTGACAACACCGAGCTGTGTGGGGCAGTGGACACTCTGGAGGGAAGGGATGGCATCCAGAGGGACCTGGACAGGTCGGACTGTGCAGACCTCATGGAGTTCAACAAAGCCAAGTGCAAGATCCTGCACATGAGTCAGGGCAATCCCAGGAACACCAACAGGCGGAGAGAAGTGACTGAGAAGTCACTGTGGAGAAGCCCTGTGGAGAAGGAATTGAGGGTGATGGCTGATGAAAAACTCACCATGAGCCAGCAGTGTGTGCTCACAGGCCGGAAAGCCAATGGAACCCTGGGCTGCATCCAAAGGAACATGGCTCAAAGGAGGTGATTTTCCCCCTCTACTCTCCTCTGGTGAGACCTCACCTGGAGTGCTGTATCCAGCTCTGGGGTCCCCAGCACAAAAAGGACATGGAATGGTTAGCAAGGATATAAAGCTGGTAAGAGGGCTGGAGCACCTCCCCTACAAAGACAGGCTGAGAAAGCTGGGGCTGTTCAGCCTGGAGAAGAGAAGGTTGCACAGAGACCTCATAGCAACTTTCAAGTACCTGAAGGGCTCCTTCAGGGAAGCTGGAGAGGGACCCTTTATCAGGAACTGTAGTGATAGGACACAGCAACATTACTTTTGAGGGATTTTTTTCACTATTTCAGATAGTCAAGAAGAAATAGGAGTTAACAAAGCTGCACCTGTACAATGCAACCCAAATCTGGGCTCCAGAAACACAGACTGTCCTCAGGAGAGCCTTGTGGGGCACATCCTGCACTTCCCCAGGATCTCATGCGTCTGTCCCTTTCCAAAGGAAACCAGGAAGAGGAGGTAAAGGGCACATGGCTCTTGTCCCAGCACAGTCTTCTTGAAGGCATCTGCTTGAAGGTGGGAATCAGAAGGTAGAGACAGACTCATCTGAGGCTCCATTTGCACATTATAACATTTTAAGAGCAACGCAGAGCTTTCTAGGTGACTTGAAAGACTTGTATTCAGTCTAGGTTTAATCCTGCTGTCATGTAGCTGACGGGAAAGAGCACCTTCACTAGAGCACTCAGGGGCAGCACTTCGCAGGAGTCAAGGGGCTGAGTGTTACCACAAACAAGCCCCACTCTCAATCCCAGCTTGCAAGGACTTTGCTCTCCAGCTGACAAAGGGAAGTCAAATAAGCCCTATCTGGCAGAAGAGGCTTCAGGTGACCACAGTCAAACAGTTTCTGGCCTTCATTGTTAGGTGAGTGCCAGGATTCAGCAATAAATCCAGCAGAATTGAAAGCTGTCTCAACACTTCAAAAGTAGTAAGTAAGATACTCTTTGCAGAGTAAGGTGGCCACTGGCTGTACCAAAGCCTCAGAGCAATTGCTGAGATTTTCCTTGAATTCATTTGAATTAATTTGCAGTTTTGGGCAGTATTAGCTGTAAAATGACAACTGCCTACATCTTAGTGGCACAGAGTAATGCAGGGCATGTAAATACCAGTGGGGCAGGGCCTGTGATAAGCAGTGAGTTAGAGAAAAATCAGTTTCCCAGCTCCCTGAGCCCTCAGGAGAGTTAACAGAGCTGTGATCACAGAGGACAGAAATTAAAATGCAGTTACAGGCAGGACAGGGGCTGTGTAAAAGCAGGATGTGCAAGCTCAGCCTGGCAGTGCCTGCCCATGGCCCAGGGGCAGAGCTGGCTCAAGGAACAGCCCTGAGGAGCTATCCAGTAGTTAGTGCCATGATCTAAATAGGCTCTGGGCACCACTGAACTGCGTAGTTACTAATTACTACCCCCATTGGCTTGAGTTGGGCAAAGATGTCATGCACTCCTCTTTGACCCCATAATGCTGACAGCTCTGGGAAGAAAGTGGAAAGACTCCAGCGATGACTAGGAAAAAACCAAAACCATTGGGTGACTCACTTTTCCATATCAACCAGGATTATTTTGTATCTATAAAGATATTAAATCCCACAGAGACTCCTACATCAAGTTCACTCACTTCACAAAACAAACGATGATTTTCCTCCTCTCAAGCCAGCTGATTTGGAGGGGCACCTGTTATCAGAGTCAAAGTACACGGGGTCGGAATCAAGGTGCAATTGGCTGTTTGACCTAGACCAACCGAGCCGAAATGTTACACACTGCAATTTTCAGGCTGCTGAGAAATGAGGCAAACATGGGTTAAAAGCACTCAAATGAACCAGTGTGGAAACAGAAGTATAATTCCAGTATCAGTGAATTCTGTATTAACAAAGTATTCACTGGCGGAAGGAGAGGAACATTTCGGTCACATCTCAAAGGCAAGCAGGAAAGCAGCCTTGTGCTGGAAATATAAATACTGCTTCAATAACCCTCACTGTATCTAAAGGGGTTTCTGTTTGGGGATAATTATCTTTCTTTCCCTCCAGGCACTGCCTTAAGTGCTTTGAGTAACAAGGAAAACAATGACTAAAATAGTCACTGTGCTCTGTAAGCGCACAGTGCCCCATAAGCTCCTAACTGGAGACACTTTGGACAAGTTTTATTCCCTGATCTGCACCAACTAAAGTCAGTGAGAGCTCCGTTTATGCTCCTCCAAGAAGAATTTCACCCGTAATGTTTAACTACAATGAGCAAATCCATCTTATTAGATATTGGTGGACTGGAAAAATGCCCTAGGTATTTTTAGACGGCAACCTGGAGGACACTCCAGATCCCTGGGTTTACCGTGGCTAAGCTCTAATTTATGAAGCAAGAGTTTGGCACAAAGAACAAAAGCACATGGACACAGCTATTGCACATCTCATGATCAGTTCTTAAATGGAAAAATGGATGAGATACCTGAGCTTGGAATAAAATTATTCCAGCCAAGGGAATACACAAACTGAGTGGGTCTTGAAACATTCCAAGGCAGTAAGAAAACGTGAAGATACCAGCCTAATGCTACATCACTATATATTACACAATTACTATCATAAGAAGGAGTTTACTGAGCAAGGGAATCCTTGTTTTATTTATTCAAAACAAATCAGAATGGCATAAAAAGCCACCTAACAGATGAGCCAGTAAAAGACTGGGAGAGGACTAACAAAATCTCCTGCTCACGGACCCAAAATTATGAGTTGGATAGAGCACACCACAGAACCAGTCTCAGAAGCAAACAGCTCAGAAGCCACTCAGATTAGCCAGGACTTAACATGAAAAGTTTAGATGCTGCATAAAATTAATGGGGGTGGTGGTGTTGGTGGTGTTCTAGTTTATGTCTCCAGACTAACTGATGATATGCTCTTGGCATTTCTATAACCTCAGAAACTTGCAGATATAAATTTAAAAGAGTAGCTTAGATCTGTAGGAACTTTAAAATATAAGTGCCTGGGGAAGTGAGGAATCCCTTTTTAAAAGGAACAGGATTACGCAGAAGAAACGTGAAGAGCTGTAAAAGGGAAAATATCAATGGAAGAGTAGCAAAAGCCTTCCTGGTGAGATCAGTTTAGCTATAGAAGGAGTAAAAACACTATCACTGGATGCATATAAAATTTTACTAGGCTGTCACAGATATCTTGTATACTCACTCACAACCTTTTCTGGTTAGACCTTCCTTTGTAACAGATGGGTAGGCATGAGGGAGCACAGTGGTTCCCAAACGCTTCTCTTACCAAAAAAGTTAAGGCATAAGACAGCAGAAAAACTTTTTGCTCTTGAAAGAAGCAAGCTGAACAAAACCCACACCACTACATTACTTTTCAGCAAACCCTACCAATTTTGCACGTAGCAGAGGAGGTAACTTTACCTCTTTGTTCAGGTAGTAACAGATGGGAAAGCTGGAAGGAGAAAAGCTACCCAGCTGTCTCTGGAAATTTTAGTGGCGTCAACAAATTCTTAGTTTGATTTGCCTCAGTATCACCAGCTCCAAATAATCCTTCCTTTACTGTGCCACTGGAGGATCGAAGAAAATCTCACCTCTGTACAACTGTGGCAATTGGAAGGACCTTATTTGGATTCCTCCCCCTAGCTCCACTTTGCACTGAGAATACATGGCTTCAAGAGCATTCACGAAGGGATTTTTTTCCTCCTCTGGCTTAAACAGTGAATGGCAGAGCTCCGAGTCTGAATAAACAGTGTGGGTGGTGACTGCTCTGTGAGGCCCATGTAAAGGATGCAATCATTTTCTGACTCTGTTCAGCATTAAATCATGTGAAACTAGCTTGATTACCACACATAACATTGACTCTGTTACAGACTATAACGTACCGTGTATCCTTCCCTAACTTTGCAGGGGAAAAAAATAACAATTAATTCTCCCAGCTTCAAGTGTTTAATTGTGTATAAAGTTCATTGACCTCACTAGTTGCTGTCAGATGATCTTGCTAAGGCCTGTGAAAAACATCCCAGGAATGCAGTGATGTGGGCAGAAACAAAGTGAGTTCATGCCACAAAATGCTTTAAATGGAACAAAATCAGCAACCATCCGGAGAGCCTGCACTGAAAACAGGACTTCGGAATAATCGTTGCTTTAACCTCACCTAAGCACAGCTAGTCCTTGAAAAGAGGGTATTATAAATCATAGCCTTTTAAAAAATAAATCCTTTTGGGATCCTGCATGTGACTACATGAAGTAACTTTGTTTACTGGGAAATCTCTGCAGCTGACTGGGAGGCAATGTTTTGGAATGACTGGAGAAACTGGGGCACGTAGGAGATAAGCTGGGAAGTGGGGAACCTGCTTTTGTGCCCTGTCCAGTTCCCATTAAAGGCAACCACAGATAAGTCATTTTGCCTCCGCACAACTCAATTTCTTCCTCAATAAAAATGGAAATAGGTCTGCTTATCTACATGAAGACACGCTATGCTTTTTCTGTGCGGGGAAGTCACTGTTAATGGGAGGTATTATCATGCATTTGACACATATGTGAGCATCCTGCATCATTTTTGACATCTCTCTGAAATGCAGCTTTTGAGCCATGTTTTAAGAAATCTTTCCCTGAATGACCCCAAAGAAGTGTGTTCTGCTACCCATTTCATACATCGTTTCCAAATGAATAATTCAGCTCGAATTCTGCTGGTAGTGCCCATTAAAATGTAAACAGCTCCTCTTACCTACTTTTCAGAATTGACCTACGCAATTTCAGAGGGATGTCACAGCCCAATTTTCTAGGGAAGCAGTGCAAGAACCACTGATTAGATGGCAGCTTTTGTTAACCCTTAAATCTTAGCACAACTTAAAAGCATATCTGTCAAATCTCTTTCTGACTGCAAGGCCTTTGGGATGGGGACCAGAGGTGCCCATGGGCATGGATGGCATTTTGACCATGCCCACTCTCATCTCAGGGCGATGCAGACAGATAAGCCCCGTACCACACCAGGGCTGGAAACTGAATTCTCCCCTGCTTCTGGTGTTTTCTTGGGAGCCTCCAGCAGAACCTGACCATTAAGTAACAAGTTCTTTAAGTGGGGCCAGGCAAGCACCACTGCAGAGCACTTCTTCATTGCATTCATTTCACATCCCCTCCTGTACTGCTCTCACCATTCCTTCCCTCCTCCTCTCCAAAAGCTGATGTACAGGAGGAGGGAATGTATGGCTCATAGACAGTAAAAAGGTGATTGAAAAGCTGGTCTGCAGTAATGACCTAGGAAATACTTTCATCTTATCCAATATGTTGCCTGACAGCAGCTTTCTTTGCTGGGAGGCACCATTGCCCAAATCCTTTCTAATATACTTCTGATATTCTGCATATCTTATGGCGACTACAGCAGATAAGCTCCTGAACAAATAATTCTGGTGAGACCATTTTGCATTTGGTTATTTGGTTCATTTTGGTGATCATAACAGGCTTGGATTATAACTTCTACCATCTGGAATTTAATCTTCCTCACAGACAGCTAAAACCAGATAATAGCCATATTAAATTGTGGATTATGATTTCTCCTGGTATTAAGTTCTAAAGTCTTACCTCAAAAGGGTACAGGATTAAGACAACCTCTACTATTAAGTGCACTGGAAAAGATGTAGCTCATAATTTCTCATATCTATTTTATCTGCTCATTATCAATAACAACAGTGGCCTTAAAAGATAAGAAAATACTCCAGTCAAGCTCTGTAACCCAAACAAAGTGTCTGTGGGAGAAGGGGCTTTAATTAAGTTTTTCTTTCCATTGCCCTATTGCAAGTGTTTTGATGGAAGAGGAGGGGGATGGAGAAGGAAAAAACCAGAAAGTGTGATGCAACTTCGTGTTTATGGGAAAAATATTTGGAGGACAAGATATCTATGAAATCAATGGGTTCCAGGCCTCAGCCAGCATTTCATGCTTTTCCCAGATGGTGACATATTGGAATGTTTTCCCAAACAGCAAGAAGCCAAACTGGGGTTTTTGCAGCTGCAAATAGGTAAGAAAACTTTAACCCAGTTCCTCAAAAAGCTAAAAAACATTAAACAATTTTAAGGTACTTGGGAAAGACAACTGTAATATACTGTGACATACCATTCTTCTGGATTGTATTTTTACTAATAGCAGAGCAAACTACCTCAGCAGTAATAATAAGAAATAGGCTTCTGAGCAACACCCACACATTTCAAGGTAGTGCAAAGACTTGGGTTTAGTTCAATCATTTCCAAAGTTCAAGATAAATAATCTGTAACAAAGGACTTGATGTAAGTGCAGCCCTATTTTATTACCCAGAAAACTACACTCCACCAGAATAAACTGAAAGAGAAGTCACAGAGTTTGCAGCTTGTCAAAACCAGAGAAGACATTAAACTTGCCTTAGGGGAAATACACACATATATATTATACACTGTGCAATACCTGGGCATTGAGATTTCTTCTTACCTGAAGATGCCATTCTCTCTTGCTAGGAAATGAAAAATACAACACTAGTAATCCAAGAACAGCTGGTGAAAACCAAACAAACCTAGGAAACCATCTGCATATCGATTCAGAAATTCTTGACACATCACTCCCTTTCTTCAATTTCATTTCAGGAAACCTAAGACATCCTGAAAGCAGGAGTTTTATCGGAGAAAATCACGTTCTTCAGTCACGTTTGATACTAAAGAGCACCTTGAATCCTCTCCTCCTATCTCATCCCCACTGTTTAAATCCAAAATGATTTTAGCAGCCCAGTAGCTAAAATTTTCATGGACTAGCCACCCCTGCTTTGCAGGTTCTGAATGCTGAGTTTCTGAACTGTATGAAGAAGGGGTTGTTATGTCTAATAGTTCCTGACACAATCAACAGCAAAAGCATGTTGAAATTTGAATTAAGATGACAAGTATAATGTATATATACATGAATAAGACTTTTATTTATATAAGGTTAGTATCCTCAGATAGTACGGAGCTAGAACATTGTTTGGATACTGGTGCAACAATATAATCCCAGCATTCCCGTGGGATTCAGCATGTGTTTCTATCCCTGGTGATTTATGAGCTATTGGACCTTAAAACTCTTGCTGCTTCTTTCCTTTAGCAACCTTTCACTGGCACAGGTCCAGCTCTGAATACAACCAGTCCACAGCCTTTGACTATTAAAAATATTTGGTGCCTGTTCTTGTCGAGGTGAGGGTCTGCACGACCCACCCTGCAAGGCTGACGGCTGGACTCCTGAGGCCTAATACAACCTGACCATTTCAGCAGTGACATCCTGATTTACACCCCTTCAGTATCTTATCCACGAGCCCACAGCAATCCATTAAAGAAACACTGAAAAATTTAAGAACAAACAAACAAATCGACCCCGCATTCCCATTAAGATAAAAATGTGAAATGAACATAAAATGAAGGGAGATACTGCTGTCACTTCAAGGAGTGAGGATTAAAGGACTCCAGCCTCATCAGATAAGACTCTGGATTTTCTTGTCTAGCACTCTTGTTTTAATCCATTTTCCAGTTCTATATGAAATGAATTATAGCTAGATCTGCATAGCGTTTAAGGACATAAATCTATCCTACAGTGTATTTGAATTTAAAATACACACAGCCTAATATCTTTCATGCCTGAAAAAAAATGGACGTGAAATCTCAGGGGGAACAGAGCAATTACCTATTTCAGTCAACGTGTGAAGAATAGTCAAATAAATGGGCTAACAGGCCCACCAGCTGGAAAAATTAAACTGAAAGCCTGCTTCTGAATATATGCATTATATCACCCTTAGCCAGAATGGCTTTAATTATTCTTAAATATAGCAGTGGAATGAGAAATAGGAAAATCTTACAGCCCTTTTCTCCCACAATGGAGAAAGAGATGAAAAATGCCATCATTATAATTTTTGTTGCCATTAGATAAACGGGTAGTCTTCCAGGTCATGGTAATCCTCCTTGGCTTTTTATATTATCTATTTAGCCCGAGGCTCCGAAGATATTTTTTAAGTGCTTGTGGATTCTGTCATTCATACGTCATCTGCTGGTTATGGAAATAGAATTGGGCCCATTTTGCAACAGGGATAAACAAGCTCTGTCAGTGACAAAGCGTGACACCGGCTGAGCCCGTGCAGTCAGGTCTCTGCTCGGACAATGAAGCCACTCAGAGAAGTCAAGAAAAGGAGGGTGGGATGCATTTTACCTAGCTTGAGTTGCCTTAAAACTGCAAGTCTAAACAAAGCATCCATGTAGATGTGTTCCCTGAATGATTCACTTTGTTTCACACCACCTATTTTAGGACCAGATGAATCACCTTTTGAAAGCGTCTGTCTGTTGGATGCCTGACTTTCAGAAACCTCAAATCCATCCTATGCAGAAAAGTATCAACATCTCTAATAAACAGTTAAACTCTATAATGCATCTCCTCCAAGGCTAGTAACAGAAGAGTTTCATCTAGTGTTCTTTGACAGAAATTACAAAAACACCGAATGCTTAATTTTCACAATTTCAAGCATTTCTCCTGACAGAAAACAAACAAAAGAGTCACTACATTTCAACAGAAAAAGCTTCAAGAAGAAACTATTACTTCATCAGGCGCACCACACAATTGAAATAAAGGCTCTCAGTTGAGACAGTGAGGAAGGCAATGCAAACATAACCAAACTTTGCAGCCAGCATGCCTTTTCCTGCAGTTCTAGCTTTGTACATATGTTTCAGGAAGGGCTGAAGCTATACTTGTGTTTTCTTGCCAGTCATGTGCCAGATGCATTCCTTCTCAAATGTGTGCTGTTGTTAAGACCCAATCTTGCCTGAAACAACACAGAGCTCCTGGGTCAAGCCCACTTTGATGTTACAGCTGGACACAAATCTCTGCTGCTTCTGCGCCTGTTGCTCACTCTACTTTTCATGCCCAGTCCCAAAGAAGATGGTGGAGCTCAGTACAGATCTGGCAGCAGGAATTATTTGCAGAGATGACAGAGAGTTTCCCCTCTTGGGAAAACTCCCCAGTGAATTCCCATGTGACCAAACCCCTTCCAAGCCATCAACTTAAAAATAACGTTGGGTTTTGGAAAAAATGTAATTCCGGGGGGTTTGTGGAGCCTCTGGTTTTGACTCTTTAAGGCTGCACTGGTGTTGAGCTTTCAGAAGACTCCTCCACAACCGAGAAACTTCTCGGCAGCCAGCTCCAGAAAGCGGAGGTCTTAAGGACGTTGGTCAGAGTGAGACTCAGCCCTTGTCAGGAAGGCTTGGCAATGCTCCTGATGTACGTGGCAGCCCAAAAGGCCTCTGAAATGCAGGAGGCCTATCTGAGC
This sequence comes from Acanthornis magna, assembly GCA_036785705.1. Classification (NCBI taxonomy): domain Eukaryota; kingdom Metazoa; phylum Chordata; class Aves; order Passeriformes; family Acanthizidae; genus Acanthornis; species Acanthornis magna. The sequence continues at coordinate 14,213,032 of JAWUZG010000025.1, forward strand.
AGACCTACAGGCAGATAAAAAGCATCTTTGCTCCCACAGTGACAAGTGCCTCAGCAAGCCAACAGATAGACTGCCTCAAATTCAGACTGGTGAGTTTCTATTTCATGACTGTTTTCACTCTTATGGGCAATCCCCAGGGTAAAAATTTCTCCCTGTTTCATGCCAAACTGCTACCAACAGGTTTTAGGGAGGTTCTGCATAGCTGGGGGATTTTTATTCAAGTGTTTTAAAGCCTTCATGATGAAAAACACAGTGACTAAAACTGAAAGCCTGGGCATTCTGCACCATATGTTATCGCTTTGCCATAGAAAACTTCGGGGTTTTAGGGCTGGCGACTGGGAAATTATAACCTCCTGCCTGTGAAGTTGCAAGCAATTAGTGCACTTGCATAACTGCACTGTTCGTTCTTTGATTTCATAGGCAGAAGGAACAGAGGTGGCTTTCTTTCTTAAATCTGTTTCTCTAAAAAATATATTTTTAAACCTCTGAGCAAAAATGGACTTAGTAGATGTTCAGAGGTCACAGATGGACTTCTCCCCTTTGCCCCAAAGTGCTGTTTCCCTGCTTTAAGTAGTCAGGTCTTCCATTGTTCAGCTGCAAAGCAAAGCTTCTGAATGTGACCTGATGTGACACATACCGTCAGAAAAAGATCAAAGCCCCGAGAACTGCTCCTTTGGGCTATATGAACAACTTTAATGATAACAGCATCAAATTATTGCATTGCTGATAACATTAACAAAACAACTCCCGCTCCAGGTGTAAGGGCAGGGCTGGTAGTTATGGGTGAGCCTGAATATAGCTATACATCTTTCCACCAACTCCTAACCTTATAATATCTTCTCTATATAAACAGCTGACAAAAACCACAGAGGCCCTTGAATCTTCCTCTACTTAAGTCCTGAAATCTAGAAAAGAGATTGTATTATATTTCACCTTACAATGAATTAACTCCTTCTCAGCATGTCCATTCCAATGCCAGGTTTGTGAACTATGCCACAACAGAAAAACTGTCAGTAAGCATAACTTACTGCTAAGGAAGATATATCTCTAAAAATGCAGCAAGGAGGTGGTGATAAACTCCAAAACATTGTAATACAAGTTTTACTGAGGTATTTGTGTAAGTCAAAAGTGAATAAAGGGTGGTAAAACTGAAGGGACTTTCCCTATTCTGGGTGACAAGATTATTTGGGATTAACTTCTGTATTGGATGGATGACTCTGAGTACACTGTGGGTAAGAAGGAAATAATACACATTCTTGTGGCTACAAACACTAAACCAAAAAACTAAACTGTCTGGCTTTATATTGCTAAAACACAGAGTTGTGGAAACATTGCTAAAGTTTTGTTGGTACAGACCATGGAACTAGTCTCGTCTCTTTCTCAGTGTCTTTATCTCATGCTTTATCTTCTCTTTACTTTCTACTTTCTCCTCCTTTTCCCTTTCTTCTCCCCTTCTCTCCCCACTCAGCATTCAGTTCCCTTGTGTCTCAGGTACAGCAGGATCAGTTAGTGAGGAAATCCTGATGCAATCATGATGCTTTCCTGTCACCCTTCATTAGTCACTAAGGTTATAAAACCATAATGAACGATGCTGTTATTATTCAATAAATTCTGAACAGATTAGATTTTAATAGCCCAATCTTCCCATTTTGCTTTATTCTTTAAGAAAAAACATTCTATTTTTGCAGGACAGTCCACGGAGAGGACAAGAACATCTACAGATGGTCTCTGCACATGAGCACACCTTGGTGGCACAGGATGCTCTTGGGATACACTGGTGGGGCAGCCCACCCTCCCTTTGACCCACTGGCATTGTCCTCTCTGGTGGGACACTGGCCACCGAGGTGGGCAGCTGCTTCCTGAAGGCCCCGGAGATAATGGAGTGCATCCCTCTGCCGGCCTGTATCCATAGAGAAAGTGGGAACCACAGCTTTGCTGCCAGCACCGTGCTGCCACGCTCAACAGGAGGGCAGTGATGTCCCCACCTCAAGATGCAGACAGAGAGGGGTCACCATGTTTCCCTGAGGTATCTGGCAAATGACCCAGGACTTAGAAGGAGCCACAGGTGGAGTGGATTTTGAAACTCAATCCTAGGCTTGAAAAAAGAGGCCCTAATATCTCTTCTTCATTTGACCCCAGTGTAAAGCTGTAACCACACTAAGGTTGGTGAGATAAAAGAAGAGAGCCTAACATACTGTGTCTGCTGCTTCCCCTTTGGCACCCTCCTACCGATTCCACACTCATTTCCATCTGTGCAAAATGCATGTAAAACAACTTCACCCCTTGCCAGCTAGACATTGAACTGTGGGATTTGAATCGTTCTGGGTTCCTGGGCCTCCTTAGGTACATAAAAGCGGCATCTGCGCCTCAGGAGGCGGCTGAATCGCAGCCTTTGTGTGCTGGGCACGGGGGAAATGGAGCCCGACTGTGGGCATGTGCCAGCCCCTGCCGGGTAAGAGATGGCATTGTCTGCCCAACGAAGCCCTGACATGTCCACCAACCACACTGAGTACATTTTCAATGGCAGAATCAGGCTGTACATAGTAAAATGAACAAATCCAAATTTCCTAAAAATGGGAAAGTCTGTGATCAAAACTCACCACAGAAAGACCTGGGTTTCCTTGCCATAGAGCAGAGAGGGTGACATGCTTGGAGCATCCTTGAATGCTGAGTTTTAGACCATCCTCAGCTGCAGTACCCAGTGCATAAGAAAAGGGTGCCAATGATGCTCAGCATTGCTGGGCATCACCTATGGGTGCTCAAGGGGGATGTGCCTGGCAGGATGGTTTTGAATGCAGCAGTTCCATGCAAAACAGTCTTTGCCATGTCTTGTTTCCGCTGGACAGCCCCGTCTCCCTGTCACAGAGCAGTGAGGGGCACCAAGGGTTTGACACAGCAGAACAGAAGCAGAGGAGCATTATGACACATCAGCAATTCCAGTTTACATCTTCCAAAGAAAGAAGAAAATAATAACTTGCAGTCTGCTACATGAAAAAGTCTTTCAGCAAAGCCTTTCCAGCTACAGTGAGATACATAGAGCTACATATTTACAGTTACGACACCAGGGAGATAATCTATGTACATATACTTCCAAAGTTGCTTTGGACTAGAACTGGAATTTTCCTCTGCAAGTAGCGTAACAACTAAATATTTAAATGGTTAGGAGACCAAACAATTGCAAACAAGTCGGTAACAACCATATTTCTCTCAGTTCCTGACATCGCCCACTAAGGACAGCTGTAAGACAGGACCTGAGTAAGCCCCAAGTTATTCCTTTAAACTGAACATCCTCCTCCTCCTCCTCCTCCTCCTCCTCCTCCTAATAATAATAATAATAATAATAATAATAATGTTAAACCAACCAACAGCTATATGGAGTGGATATATGTATACCTCTCCCAGAAAATCTACAAAAAGCCAGCGCTTCAGAGAGATTACCATTTTTTCCTGTAGCAATCATCAAACACTTCCCAGATAAATTGCTATGCAAACTGGTGCTTGATGGAGTTTGGACGAACTCAATAGTCTTGTGTCAGACTCATAGAAGAGCCTTATATGGGTACCCAGCGCCCCAGCAAGTGCTCCCAGTCCTGCCTGCCCAAGCGGTGCTGTGCCCTGCAGACAATGCGTGACCGCTGGCACCCTCACAAGCCCACGCTTGGGACCGAGCAGCCTAAGCAGAAACAGCCAGCGAGGTTCGGCGGGGCGAGGCTGCTGCCCTCCCCAGCCAGGGAGGGAGGGAGGGAGGTGGGCACAGGGGGCACGGGGCGCAGCATCACGTGAAGGAAGAAGCGAAGCACTACAGATGTCCCGCCGGGACAACGACACAGTGTTCCCGCTGCATCCCGAGCGCAAACGTGGCTTGTGTGCATTCAATGAAATTGTTTTTGTATACAAAGAGGATTTCAGCTGCTGTGAGGCAGATGGAAGGCGCTTTTGGCCGCGCTGAAATGTCTGGTACTGCCTGCGTTCGGAAGCATGCACGGGGCAAGAACAAAATACACTACTGTGCAATGTAAGTTGTCTGGTAAAAAATTAATTCAGCACAGAGCTATCTGAGCTACAGGAAAACAAGGAGGAGTGGATGGCTTACCCTGCCACTCTGCCCGTTCCTTTCTCTTAGAAGAAAGAGAGCTGCTCACACTGCTGATCCTGAACGCGGGTAACTCAAGGAAAGGTGAGGGGACAGCAAGTTTCAGAGGGCAGCAACAACCACGAGAAACTTCATTTAGTTAGTTGAGTTTGAGTTTAACCTTGGAGCTTAGAGAGCAGAGGAGAGTGAGCCGGGAGCAGCTACAAACAGGGAGCCCTTACCTTTTGGCAGAGCACCGCTCACCTCCTGTAGTCGCTGGCAGCAGCTCTGCTCCCTGGGCTGGGGGGAGGCACCTCCAGCCAGTGACTACAGCTCCCCCTCCCTCTGCTCTCCCTTCCCCCAGGAGCTGAGCTGCTTCTGCATGCCTTTCAGGGTGGCACAAAAACAGGTGAGACAAAAGGCAGTCCTGCTTTCAGAAAACTTGAGAAACTCTTTACTAGACCAGCTAGTTCATCCTACCAGGGTGATTGCATCACTTAAATATCTGGTTTGCTAAACTCTTTTTAATTGGGAAAGTGTTTTTCTATTAAAATTTGCAGGTCTCTGTAGATCATTTACCTTCCAGTACCCCACGCCTGTTAAAAATCTTTCTCCCAGCCCGGTTTTGTATGGTGCTAATGTCAATTCACATCAAAGTCCACAGGAATTCTACACATGTGAATCCAAGTTTAAGCAAGAAAAAAAAGAAAAGGGGGGCTCAGATTTTTATTACGTGAATTTTATTGGAACATTCCCTTCATGTCCCTACATACAGAAGAGCGTCTGGATTCAGTTACAGCTGCATTTACTCCCGCACATCTGCTCCCTTATTGTTATAGTTACCTTTTCTCAGGGGATTTAAGGAAATACCCCCAGAAAAAAAGCCCTTCACCTTTAGGTCCACGATGACAAAGATCAAAAAGCCTTCAGCATTCCTGCACCATGACATGAATTATGCTCTGCAGCAGTTTAAAAATTGCTTTTCTGATTCGAATGCTGCTGTTTGACCGCCGGGTTTCCAAGAGCAGCACACAGCAGGGCCGGTGCCCTCGCTCTCCATGGAGGTATGCAGCTTTGCTTTATAACCCACAGCATGTCTGTGATGGGCATTTTACTGGGAAGGGTGTGAGGCAAGGTATAGCAAATCTCCCTAGCAACAAACACAGAAACAGAAAAATAAACTTTGGATGCACAACACTCAATTGATTACACAAGTTGCTGGGCTGGATGCATGATGGAAAGCAATCGGAGGACAGCTGAGCCCACCAAGAGGGAATGCCAGCCAGATTAAAGGTACCCAGCACTTAGGAACATAAGGGCCCAATTGTGTCAAAACTCCTATTTTAATAGAGTAATACAGTATGAAGCAAGACACTTTCCTACTTTCCAATGACTCTGTTGTGCAGACCCTTGGGAGAACTTTGAAGACCAGATTTTATCTTGGTCTTACTGCAAAGACAAATCCCATCCCAGCTGAAGGCAGGAGCAAAGTCCTGGTTTATTTCAGTGATAACCAGGGTGGGCACTAAATGCGTATTTTGATGGAACTCAGTGCAGGGAGGCAGACAAGGACGCCAGAGACATCAGGAATGAAGCACTGCAGCAGCACACTTAAACATACGCCCTGGCAATGGGGGCTTGGCCAAAAGGGAGAAAGAGAAACTCCACTGCAGTAATTAGGAACAACAAGGCTATTGCTGACATGAACAATAAAGCATAGATTGTTCTAATTGGTTATGGCCAGCTAGTGCGTATTTGGGGTTGGAACTTGAACTGCTTCAAAGAAAGACACCGACTGCATTTTCTATCCAGGAAAACACAAGCTAGATCCCAGAAGTAATCATCTTCCTGGGAGACAGTTCGAAGTTACTTGGTTTTAAGTACGGATGGATATGATTTAGAAGAACCAAAACTGGTATATCAAGAAACTTGTGCATGGCAGGGATAAAGGCTAAGACCGGGGGAGGCACAGCTTATCTGAACTATCTCCTGATAACCTCACTGGTGAGCTGAAACGACATGGGCAGATGGGGTGCAGGCTGCAAGACTGTCTTTGCCCTGCCCAACGAGGTGACCGCCCTGGGAAGATGCTAGTTAGTCTCAACAGCAATGCGCACACTATCCTCCCAACCATACAGTAGCAGTCCTATCTGAGACCTGTAAGTAAGGAGAAACAGCGTATTCCTCAGCTTGTAAATTAATTTAATTCCTGGAGTGCACTTATAGAGTAATGCCTGAGGCTTATGAAGGCAAAATGGAGCTAGAGACAGCACATTAGTCTCTGGAGAGACATACCAGCTGTTTCACGTCCTGATGGGGGTAGGGTGGAAAACAGTTGGACACAGTCTGCACCATCCACTTAAAATCAGAATATTTTCCCCTTACTTTCCCATACTACTAAAAATCATACTTGAATAAATCTAGGAAATTAGCCATTCACTGAGATGCATTAAGTCCAAATCCTGTGGTATACCTCTGAGGGGCAATGCTGAAATAGAAACAGCAGCCTTCTCCTCCTACAGAGTATTATCAAGAAATAATGATTCTCTCTGATGAAGAAACAGATTAAGAGGGAAATTAAAGTGTAGATTTAATTTCAATAGCAGCACATCCAAGTCAGCCTGTAAATAAGCCAATCTCACCACCTAAATTAGGCATCAACAGAGAATTAATACCGACCTCAGGAAAATTTTAAGCCTTAAGAAAAGGAAAGGGTAGATGAGTGCACCCTTTTCAAATATAAATCTATAATGAACCCTCTCAAAACCAGTGAGGGTAATTTAATTGAAGAAGTATCTAAAGAGTTTTCACCTCACTGAAGCGGCAGGGTTGACCCTAAAGCTGGGATCCTATTGCTCCTAAAACTTTGTGGGAGTCTAAATTTATATCCAGACATTGTGACTAGCCCACATATCTTTAATAAGCTACATCAAGAGCCTGTATTCAGATACCTTATCAAGTTGAAACATCTCAGATGCAAAGTTTGTCTATAGATCCCAAGCCTCAATTTCCATTTAAAAATCCCCTTCCAAAAGTTTCCAGTACATGCTAGGAGAAGTTCTGTTTTGGTGTCCTCATTTGGTGTCCTCATTTCTGCCTCCCAATGAGCGGTGGTTTGCACAGTACTGAGTCAGAATATGATGTCTCCAGCTCAGCTTGAATCAGCCAGGTAAGGCACAATGCAGCTGATCGCTTAGAGCACATAATTATAGCATCCATGAGCTGCTCAGAGGATGCTGGCACTGACAAAGTAGGAAAGGCTAAAAGCATCATATTAAAATGTCATAAAACATTCATTTTACATGATTAGAGAAACCGGTAATTAGCATTTTTCTTTTACTGCTTGACTTTTTATTCCAGCTGCTCTAATCCAGCTTCTTTCCGTGGCAATTATTGCCAGGAAAGCTGAATTTGGCATTCTTTTCATGTCCACTTTAAAACCTGCTCTGTAATCTGTCAGCTAGGCAGGTCTCACATGCAGTATTTGAAGGTAAGTGAGGGGGGTTTTTGCCCTATAGTCAAATGACTTTTATAGTAAGCCTTAATTGCCAAACACTGAATTGTAGAAATATGACCATACACTATTAAACAAATCATATAAATATGTTTATTCTCTGTTAGTCTAGATTTATCTTGCCAACGCTGAAGCTTTATGTAAAAGGACTGACCCCAGGAGTGCATATGTCAAGCTGAATTAAGGAAGAGAAAAAAAAAATAGAGCCGTATCTAAACTTCCTTAGAATAATAGGATGTCGATTAAATTGTTAGAAAGTTAAATAAACATGCGATTTTTAAAAAAATTGTCCTTTGAATGCCTCAGACTTCCACTCGCCGGAGCTGTCCCCGAAGGTGAGAAAGAGAAATGGCCCATTGCTGGAGGGCACATAGATTTCAGGAGGCAGCCGCCCTGCCAAAGCTTTCTGAGTGACATTGGGCAAGTCGCTGAAGCCTGAGGCATTTTGACATCTCATTTCCATCAAACTAATTGAGTTGTTGTAGGAGTAAACAGAGAACAGAGCCCGGGACTTCTGCAGCAGAAGGGCAAGCTAAGGTCTGCTTCAATGGGCAGGGCAAGCAGCCACCTTACTCCAGCCAAGAGCCCTGCTGGGGCCCTGGGCTGCCCTCCTGGAAAGCAGGCACCAGCACCACCCCGTCAGGAGCACGGACCGAAAACCTGGGTCAGGAAGCACTGAGAAACAAGCCATCACATGGCTTTGGCTGCGCACTGTTTCGAGAGAAAAACACAAAAGCCATCAGGTAATCCCCACATCTTGTGTCTGCTTCTGACCATGGAAGGGTCAGCAGCTACTCACACTGGGGTAACACGGCCATGTCTGTGCCGCAGGCACTGAACCAGTGCCATGAGGGGTGGAGAGAGTGCATTTCAGAGGCTTAGGCCATCATCCATCCCTTTTTGGGGTCATCACTTCTTGCTCTGGCTTTAGGAGAGCAATCCACATTCATGTTTTGCAAGCTGTATGCCACCTTTCACTTCCCTGAGGAGGCAACACTAAATGCTGAAATCTCTTACTACAACAAGATTTCCTTGGCACTTAAGCTAAATTTTGGCTTTTTCAATGTCATTCTGCCCCTGCTGTGCTCTCACTGCCAGCCCTCATTACGTGGGTTGTGCTTACCAAGAGTCAGTGGCTCCAGCCACCCATGGCTGAACTGCCCCACACCGCTGGAGAGCCATGCAGCCACCTCAGTGTGGCACCATGCTCCAGCCCCTGTCTCCACTCCCCAGCAAGTGCGCTGCCTTGGGGACAGCCCCATAATCACCCACAGACATAGATTCCAAAGCCTGGAATTGACTTAACCTTCAAGCTGCCCTTGGTGGATAACCTGGTCAAGTGTAGGGTTTTCTGCATCCCCTCGCCGTGACCCACAGCCACTTAGAAAAACAACAGGCATCTTTCCTCATACATGTCCTTTTCAGCACCCCCCACTAACCTGCTTTTGTTCTTTCCTGAACGCCTGCAGAGCTATCAATCTCTCTCTGACAAAAAGTGTCAATTTTTCCAACGACAGCAAAGTCATACAGAAATGCAATAGCATTTCTTGGCTCATTAATAATTCCAGAGAGGTAGCGACATTTTTCCTCTTTTGTATGATTGACAAGCTGGTTTTTCATTTCATATTAAATACCATAGGTAGACATTAACTAGCTAAACAAAGGTACTCTTATTTCTCTAAAATGATGCTTTAAATATTTCAAGTTCCAATCACCTTTCTGGTGCAACATGAATTCCTAATAAAACCATTAACTAATAAATGCTCCTCTTTGACATGTTAGTAAGAAGCCTCAATATGTCCATATGTTGCCATAAAGCCCTTTAATACTACAGAAACTTAGAAAGATGCTTGCATTATTTACTTATAAAAGGAACTTGCCAGTATTTGAGGAAGAAAAACATGGAAATCAATATCAAGGAACATAAACACAAACAAGGAAGATATTAAATTAAGCCACAGTTGAAAAGTTCCTTCTCCAATGAGTACATGGTGTGCAGCCAAAAGCCTATTTTTATACTACAGAAAGTATTTAAGTGAGCACATCTGCAGTAGGCTTCTGTGGGAACATATACGGGGGAATCTTGTTCACACAACGCACTCAGGTGGATTCACGTTTAGACAGCAAACTCCAGAGCATCGCAAGCGGCTTCTGCCCACCACTCCTACCGCACACAGCTACAGAGAACTCGTTCAGCCTGACTTTCCAGCATTCTCAAGATCTCTACACACATGGCTGTGGCTTTTCCTATTGCCTCCCTGGTTTTGCCGAAAGGGACTGTGATTTCCTACACGTCAGTTTTCCCCCACTGCTTCCCTGTGGCAAGCAGGCAAAGGTATGTCTTTTTGCCAAATCTTGAGTCTGGTGAATGTATGTGAGGAGAGTGCCTGCCTTGCTCTCGTCCACCACCCCCTCCCCTGCTGGGAGCCCCTGGGCCTCCCACACCCAACCTGGCATGCTGGATCGATACGAAGGGCCCCGTGTTACAAGCGGCTTCCCGGCAGCTGAAATTATTCCAGCGGAGCCAACTGCAATGCAATGCCCAGGGGAAATGGCAATTCCTGACAGATACCATCTCCTGTCTTCAGATACAATGTCAGCAGTGCTCTTCGCTTATCTTAGTGACTGATAAGAGGAAGTGGCAAGGTAATGCTGGACCTCACAGGAAAAACCTGAAGAGCAGAACTTTCACAGCTGAGCAAAACCAGTCCTTTTTCGCCCCCTTCTCTTTAGCTCACAGAAATGGAGAGCTCTGTAAATGTTTTCAATAGGCTGCAATTCCTTTTTGTGCAATTATAAATATTTTAACATATGACATCAGTACAATATGTTTTCATTGTGTTTAGATCTCTTTAATTAGGATGGGGCCCGAGTTCTCCTTGCTGCCTTTGGTACTTGGACTTGGCAACCAAATTTGTTTTGTCTCAACTTACTGTTCTTTCTTTCAGTGCAGAAGGAGCAACACACACTTTTTTATTTATTGTTCTTGATAATTGGCTTCATTTTCAGTCAGAACTGATCTGATCATCATGGAAAAAGAAATAAAACACATAAAAAAACCATTAAGGGATATTTATCTCCAAGTTAGAAGGGTAGTGAAAATATCCAGAAGGATGAGATAAGTGGTATTTCTAATCTAACGGATAAAATCCCCACTTAAACATCCACAGACGATGATACAGCTTTCAAATGCAACTATTTATGTCCTTTTATTTCTGGACTTTGCACTTAATACGGCGGTTAATTTATAGCAAGCAAAGGCGGAATTTACAGGACTGCAATAAGCCAGGAGCCCACTCCTGACATGAAAGAAGTCAGTGACACACCGTCCGTTCCCCCTCCACCACAGGGGCCACAGCTGCGCGCTGGGTCACACCTGGACAGCGTCACCAGCGGCTGCACTGGGCCGCCCCAGGTGCCTGCCATCCCTTCCCCCTTGGATGAGGACAAGAAGAGTGTTCCACTCCAGCCAGTTGCTCCAAAAAGCCCTCAGTGCCCTCACAGTGAAAAGTCCCACCACTCTGCAGCCATACTGGGAAACTTTGGGATTATTCTGTAGCTGGAACCCATATGTGCTGCTTAGTAATGTGCGAAGTGCCAGCAAAGGGGACTTTCCATGGCTTGTTTAATGTTTCCTGGTAATGGCTTAGGTGACAAGCAGGCCCAGAGGCTGGGCACACGGGACCAGCTTCACTGGGGCTTACATGAATGTGGGCAGGAAGCTTCTGTTTGGGTATATCTGACTACCAGAATTAGTCTACAACTTTTGCTTGCCTATTTGTGGTCATCGCAATTGAGCTGCTCTACCACATTATTAGTCAAGGCTGATACTAAAACAACTGAATCTCTAGAAGATAGGAACAAGTTAGTTAGAGTGAAAGGTTACAAATTAGTAAAGTACATGAGTAAGAATGCCAGCCAATACAGCAAGGACAACTGGTTTTTTCCCCCTAAGCAGGCTAATAAGGAATGTTAAGCAGGGTTCCATTTGCTCTTGAGAGAGAGAGGCTTTTAAAGTAGATTTAAATGTATTAACTAGCATACCGAGATGCTTTATGAGAAATCCTGGCAATAGAATTACTGAGGTTGACAGCACATTCGAAGTGAGAAATTAAATCATAAATGCTGTTCCCTGTCTAATCCCATTCATTTCAATCAGTACAAGAGAAAAACTTGTCAAAGAACAAGAACTAAACTATCACAATGCTTGGGGACTTTCTGGTTCTTTCTTTACTGTTTCCTACAGGCATAGAGTGGAAGTTTCATCCTGTGATTCAGCCAACTGGCCAAAGACTGCACGTACCTGGGCCTGATTCTCTGCTCCCTGCCTGACTTCAGGCACATCAACTCATGGTCTGATCCAGAAACAGCAACTGCAAGCATTTAAGCAGGACATGGGCTCTACACACAGTGAGAACCAGAGAGCCCAGCTCGGCACCGCGTAGCCGTGGGGCCAGGGAACTTGCTGGGTCACCACAACTTCACTTTTCAAAGCAGTCCAACCCAAGGAGGTAGGACCTATGAGCAATGGAGCCAAAGCAGCAGAGCATCCCTACCCATGCACAGGACTGCCTTCTCCCACCTAACACAGCTCCTTTCTTTTCTCTAAACACAGTGGTAGCCATCTCCAGGCCAGCAGTTAACATTTACCTAGGGAGTGGTTTTCTCTGCCTCCAGTCTGATGGAATTCAAGGTTTCCACTACCATGGAAAGCAGCCTAACCATCTGAACCAGGGTGGGGAAAAGAGCTCAAGTATGGAAAAAAGGAGATAGCGCATTACAACCACAGATGAACAACCAGAGCTGAACTCATTACTCTGTACAAAGTGCCTGGGAAATCAAAGCTTACAGCGTGTTCTCCTGGAGAAAGAACAGTGCTGCGAATGTAACAAAAATGCATGCTCTGGGTCTCTTTGAATTAAAAGAAAGAAAAGTAGTTTACTACACAGCATTAAATGCAAAAATACCACACATGAAAGCACTGAAGCAGTAACACAAAAGAGATGTATATTTACGTTTAAAAATCTCCAACTGTTACGCAACTTTGATTATTTTTTCTTTGAGGATAAAACATTTGCATACAGAAGAGAGAACATGCTTGGGGGATAAAAATAAGGAGGAGTAACATGATCCTCAGTTCAGATCTTCCTCGAAGTATTGAAAGAAACCAGAAGGAAAGCAGAGGCAAAGCTTCCAACAATACTGTAAGTTACTCAGTAAAAGTCTTCAGGAGCACATGGCTTTGAAGTACCACGGGGAAGGCTCAATCCTATTACAGCCCTCCTGAGGAAGTGTTAATCTTCTAGACAAAGAAACCAAGGCTCACTTTTTATGAACTTGCATGTACTTTTGATTGCTTCTGGCTTAGTTTATTTGTTTCTTTAAGGCTCATCAAACCTGATTTTTTTCCTGAACTACTAAACCTACAGCTCAACTCAAAGGCAAATGGAAGCTGCTATGAAGGATCAGGCCACTTTCTTTTGGGGAAGGGTGAATTTATGGGCCTGTATTTTACCATTATTGATGAAATGCCAGCATTGTGGAAATCAATAAAATAGCCTACTGCCAAAAATGGCACTAGCATTATGATTATATTCTTGATTTAGAAAATGCTGGCTATGTTTAAAAAAAAAAAGCAGAAAAGAAGACAAAACACATGTTTTGTGGGTTCATAAAAAAGGCAGAGTGGTAGGAGATAAGCTATATTGATAAAATGTAATCCTTTTATATTGGAATTAAAAAGGATTCAAGGTTTAGATTTCTGGTGCTTTAGACTACATTTGTCATAAATAAACCAAAGTTAGTATAACATCATGGCACTGTCTGATGGTGAAAATTTATAAATCTGCCCATTTATTAGGATTACTGTTATTACTTTAGGGGGAGGGCAATCAAATCCAAACTCTGGGCCTTTTTTATCTTCCAGAGACAGATGAACAGCTTTTGGTTGGGGATTTTTTTTTTTTTTTGTATGAAAACCAATTACTGGTCTTGACTGAAGCTGAATTCAATTCTTTTTTTTTTTGATGTTCCGCAGTGCACTTTTGAGCAGCTTTTGCAAGCTATGACTAGAGTAGAGCATTTGCAGTCCCTCCAACAAAACAGAAAAAGTATTTGTAAGCTCATTACTACCAGAATAACAGCGCAAATACCACTCACACAGTTTGTTCTTGCAGCAATGATGAAGGAAACTCACAGTATGAGCAAGGGGAGAATCACAGTGAACAATTTCTGTTTTATACAATCAGTTTGGGGTTTTTTTTTAGTGTAGGTGTGGATTCATTGCATCACATATTTTTCATCATCCCCACCTTCTTGCAGAAAGGTTGGCAAGTCCAAAAGGCAAGCTGCCCCAGCATCTTACGTGCATCTTACACAAACCTGTACTCCTGCTAAGGAAGCCTTCAAAACTGATTTAAAGAATTTAAAGAAATTCTGCATTTCTTCTTTGCAAGGACCAGTGATGCCCTGTTCAGCCTTGCTCTCAGTGACCAGGGGATTGGCTGCCTGTGGTCCCCCAGAGCCCAGCCTTGTTCCCAGGCCATGCATCATCCTGCCTCCCAATCAACAAGAAAGGTTGCATGCAGCCACACCATGGAGGAGGAAGATTTGTGACTTCAAGGTGGGCTCTACCTGGCATCCAACACCAGGATCAAGACTTAAAACTCAGCAACTGCATTTGCTGTGGCACTACTGCTGCTGTCTTTGCACACCGCAAGCTGCTCGAGAGTAAGTGGGAAAAAAATGCACCATGGAATTTAATTATAACATTAATTTGATTTTGTTAAACAGCAAGAGGGAATAAAAAAGACATAGGAGAACAGCTTCGGACATAAACAAGGAGCATATCCCATTTTGGACAGGCTCACGTGCTGTGTATGGCACAACATGTAGTTTTCTTCTTTTTGTTTGTTGTTTTCAGTTTAGGTTTTATCCAATTATATATCTATTGTGTGACAGGCCTGGCATGAGAGATCCCATTTACAGGAAATATTTCTGAGATCACAGGCCCTGCAGGCTAAATGCAAACACTGGAGCAGATGGTAACTGATCCAGTAGAGCTGTACCTAGGGGTGCTGGAAGGGGGAAAAGACTTGGAAAGTAAAGCCGCTAACAAAATAACCTCGCATTATTAAAAACTACAACGAAATCAGCCCAGCGAGCAGCTAGGGACCTCATTAAGGATGCTTCCGACCACTGCTGCCGACCTGCTCGTGGCAAGGGGCCGGGGGTGGGAGGGAGGACGGACAAAAGAGGGTGCTTGCTTATGGAATAACTTGCTACCTGCCCAAGAGCAGAGCAAAAGGGGTGCTTTGCCCATCGAGTAATCACCATTGGATAGCAGTGAAACTCATAGAGGAGAAACAGAAGAGCTAAATGTCACTGCACTTTTTAACACAGTCGTTCCCAGGCTCTCCCTCTGGCATGGCTGGAGGATGCTGAGACCAGCCCTGTGAGACAAAATCCCTCCCCTTCCTAACAATATGGTGTCTGTGCCCTGCTGGGCCCCCTGACGCTGCTTTTCAAGAGGTGCCTTCGAATCTGCAACACCTCTTGGGTTCACAAAGCTGTGCTAAAGCTGGGTCAGCAGCAGGAAGAGCTGACCAGGGTAACAGGCAGCTTCACTGCACAGGTGAGCTCAGGTGGTGCAAATGCCACTTATCATAGGGAATGGTGCAGATTAAGGAAGGAAGCTTGCATCAATATGCTCCCCAGCACTTTCTTGCAGCAAAAAGCACCCTTTTGATGATAAATCTGCATGTATGCTAGGGCTGGAAAAGTGCTGTGAGCAGAAATCACAGCACTAATGAACCGTACTGTAGCAGGAAAACAATTCAACCACAGACCTGCAAAAGCAGGTAACTCTGTCTCCCCACGTGTTTGAGTAGCATCTATCACAGTGCATTTCCAGCCTCGATGGTACTATGACAGTATCTCAATACATTGACATTCACTTCGGTCTTGAACACAAGGGGAAGCTCAGAGAGACAGGATGATAAAAATGAGATTCCATACCAGTAAATGGGAACAGCTGACCAAAGCCCTTGAGAAACACTGACTCATTCACAATCAGTATTTCAAAGATTGGTAAAAGTTACATCACTTCATAAGGCAGAGTGCAAAATATCAGCTTAAGTACTTCACCTACTTTATTTTCTGGAGAGGGACTAATTATGTCCACTAAAAACACATTAATTGCACTGTTTCATCTTTACTAAGTAGGGTTTCTACCCTACTAAGTTAGCAGTGATCCCTCAGCTATGTGTTTTTTGTCACTTCTGTTCTTTGCTCACTTCTCACCTTTGCTCTGTGTCTGCCTCTCACTCATTTGAGGACTTACCCTCCATCCTTTAGCCTTCTGCACTTTTTCACAGAGCAAACAAGCAGGTTTGCTCTGATTTTCCTTGCAGATGATGCTCCCCAAGCCACGGGGGAGTCCCCAAGACTCTCTCTCACAGTGCTCAACTGCTTTTTTGTTCGAAGCAAGGCACAGCATCCAGCTGAGACTTCCCCAGCGTGGAGTCGCTGTATAAAGGTTTCTTCACACATCCTGCATCTCACTCCCCTTCTGTGACTTTTTCACCCTTCAGAATGCAAAAATAAGCCTTGATTTACATGAGCAGTCCAATTTTACCAGGATCCCCTAACACAAACCTCCCTGCTGCTGCTGAGCCCTGTTTAAATCAAGAGGCCTTCACATGGGTGAAGACGTCTTAAAGAAAGATCGGGATGTAACTCTGTCACAATTATTATGATTTGGTAACATTTAGCAGCTGTGGTTTTTTGCTGTAGACATCAGTTTTAAAGCTGAAACTGTTCCTTTAATTTTTTTGCAAGAGTGTTTCACTATTTTTTTTGTCATTGTTGTTTCCTGGACTCCTAAATATAGCCAAGTGGAATAACTAGCACCTCTGTAAACTGTTGGTTAAATGCCACACTGAGTTTCATTTTGCTCTCTGAAAGGCCATTTAAAACACATCAGACTCGCAGAGCTTAAAATTTAGGAAATTATTTACATTCTGGGAATAACTTCTAACCATTTCCTCAGGCTTTTCTGCCTTAATACATGTTAATGCTATTCCCACCAAATAAAAGTGTGGCCTGAAAAATAACGTATCAAAATAAATGGCATTTCAAAGTTTAAAAAAACACAATTGAGAAATGAAAAACTGTAAAAGTTGTTCTGCTGTCATGAGGTGTTTTGTCACCAGGATTTTAAACCGCAAGCAGTCTGATTTAGGCTTCGCGGGAAATTTCGGGCAAAGGCAATGGTGGCAAATGAAGCCACTGCCGCTCTTAACCCTACAGAGCTAAGTTCATTTATATCATTATTTAGTATAAAGATGCACTACTTCAAAACTAAAACCACCATGGAATTGAGTGCCACATTCCTGCCTGAAGGGGAAGTAAGACGTCCATCCATATTGTGTTCACATGCCACAAAGCGTAAGGTGGTGAAAGACACTGCTGTTGGAGACAAGGCAAGGAGTTACGG
Source organism: Acanthornis magna (assembly GCA_036785705.1). NCBI lineage: Eukaryota > Metazoa > Chordata > Aves > Passeriformes > Acanthizidae > Acanthornis > Acanthornis magna. The sequence continues at coordinate 14,230,114 of JAWUZG010000025.1, forward strand.
AACTGCAGCCTGGAAAAGACCCCCAAGATCACCCAGCCCAACCACCACAAATCCCTCACTCCATCCTGAAACACAACCACACACACACAACAGAAGGCTGAGGTATGGGGATCAGTATTGGAAAACACGGTAAGTCCTCGGTGATCCAGATACCTGTGCTACCTCCCTTTACTCCAAAGTCATCTGAAATAATGGAAGCTCTGAAGTGCCTCTGAGAATAAGACTTCCTGACCCACAGAGAGTAGAACTTGCTTATTTACTCAACTTTCTGTCAACATTTAAAAGGAATTATCATTCCCATTTTGCAGCAACTAAGCTGTTTGCCTAAGGTCACAGAGTGAATTAACGTTAAACTAGATTACACAGTATTGTAGTTCCCATTCCTGTGGTCAACCAGCTACCATCTGATTAGGTCACCTCAGCACATTTAATTTAAAAAGAATGTTGAATCTAACACTCTGCTGAAGAAGTGCTTGGGTCTTCAATAAAAAGTCATGTGAAAGTGAGGGGAGGGAACAATAAACAAGAAAGCTTCCTACGTCTCAGTAACTTGCAAGACTAAAGAGACAAAGAGTAATTCAAAGTACTGAAATACTGTCATTTGCTGCAGAAAAAGTCACATAAATAGTCTTGGCTTTTGGGGCAGAACAGCAGCCCACAAGGCCTGCTCATTGCTGCAGCCCAGGGCCAGGGTAAGCAGATTTGGGGAGGCTCAGCAGTTTCTGTCCCACAGCCCCAGTCCTCCATGTCAGCAAAGGCACTGCAGCCTGCCCAGAGGGAAGGTAAAACAAAAATTAGGTAGAATGAATACCACTCAAAATGACTTCTTGTATTTTTCAGCTTTAGAACAAGCAAATGGGCTGCAGGACCCTTTCCAAACATCCCCACGAAGAGAGCCTCTCAGAAACACCAACAATCCTGTGCTGGAAGGGAGACTGGAAAGGTTTTAAATTATGAACTTCATTCCTCTTCCAGGTGCTGATGAAACCCATAACACCAAAACAATTCAGATGTTTTCTAATTTTTTTTTTTTTATTTGCTGAAAGGGCTGGAGCTTCTCAAAAGAAGAGAAACACATGTTTTTCAAGGACCAGCTATTGCTTCTGTTACCACTGGCAAGGCAGCAAATAGCTGCCGGCCCAAACAAAACTGCAGCACCTCACATATGAGCACTTGTACCCCTGTACTTTTAATATTCTCAAACCACTCCCCATCTCTGAATTTGTACTTTGATGCAGTAGGGAACATACGAAGATTTTGCAGAAAATATCTACTCAATGTCATTTGCTGACAATTCCAAACATCAACTAGCCTTCTGTACCTGTTTGGTTATTTAAACAAAGCTTGTTCAGTCCGCCTGCCAAGCTAGGTGCTTCTGAGGTCACCATTCAGACAACCACTGTGTAACACAAACTGTGAAGACAGGTCTTCAGCAGGCCCAAACCAAGCCCTGCAGCACATCCACAGAGTCCACTGCAAGAACAGAGCTTGGCTTCATGTGGGATTACTGAAGAGCAGCTATTTATGAATTCTTCCATGAGTTGCCACTCTGCTCTGCAGTAAGAGTGCTCTGTTCCTCTTCAGCCAAAACCAATGCTGCAATACCCTAAAGACTGCTTAGGAGCAGTGTGGCTCCCTTCAAATAAAAAAAAACAAAAAGACTGCTGGTTCATGGACTTGTTCTGGAGCAGCTGCTCTTCCATACCTATTTCTGAATAATACAAGTAGAGAAATCATGGTACATCTGGGTCACCAAAAATGTCAAACTATAGACTGGTGAGATATATTAGTCACCTATGCACAGGTCATCGAGTACCAAATATGAACAGTGGAGGTTAACTAACAGTCCTGGATGTTGATGAGCTGTATAAAAAGCTGTTAAGAAATCAGAACAGCCACTACAAAACCTTAAAGATAAGCCTCTGCTGGCAGAACCATAATGTGTTTTCCAAACTATTTCTGTGGAGGTCTCCGTGTGGTATCACCTTCCATCTGTGGTGAAGTGCATGTATATATATATATATATATATATATATATATATATATATGTACAGGGTTGCATTTCAAGAAAAGCAATGATAATTATGTAAAACTTTTCTTCATGGGCAGATGGCAATGAAAAATGATGTATCCATTTATCTATACAACGTGGTCTCTGCCCATGAAAATCAGAGGCTTCATAGTTGCATGAGGAGGATGTGGGATGCCTTTCTTCCTGTCCACGTCCCCTGGCTCGCGTCCTCCAAAAGGTCCTACAGCTCTACAGTTCTGGTGGTAATTCTGCCAGCTGTTTTTATTGAACCTCTCCTCCAAACTCCCACACAGCAGAAGTATCCAGCTTGCATCCGCATCTTGTACGCTAGCATGGAAGAGAGCTTGAGAGCTACTGCTACACCCACAGCTGTTTTCCGTGAATCTGAAGAACACGATCAGCTTAAATGTTTCTTTGAAGATAGACCATCCTTTTCCTGTGGCCTAATTTAGACTCAACATTAAAAGCATATAAAGCCAATACTGGAAAATCAGTCATAATTAAACTTGTAAAATACAGAATCTATTTTTCATGAAACAATCTCAAATTCTACTTTTCTTCCCCCTCAGACAGTTTCCTACTTCAAATGGAAAACATTATAGCAATGACCTACTCAGTTATGAACTCCAGCACTTCTGATCTAGGCAGCAAGTAGGACACAACCCGAGGTGAAAAAAGACGACTTCGAATCTGACTCAAACTGTGCCAAGGTCAAGTGAGAGCCTACTGGGACGGGGATCACACCCACAAGGACTGCAGATTGTCTGAGACAAAAGCATGAGTGCAAAAGAGTGCAGAGGCAATAGCAGGAGGACAGCAACCACTGGCCTTTCGATGAAAATGAGCAGCTGTTGGGTGTTAGGGTAAGCCGCTAAATAACGCTGTTTACCGCCAGTGAGTAAGCAGTTTCAGGGCATGCTTGGTAGAGGAAGCGTCATAGTGGCAACACGTACAATTTTGAAACATGCAACATCTTTGATGCAGCAGGAGAAACCAAAGTTGTGATATACTCAGTGACCTGTCTGGCTCAGAGTTCAGGGCCCAGGTGGTGCCCAGCTGATGATGCCAGCTCCACACAAAGGCCGGCGTGTGAGGAGCTTCCAAAATGCCCCCTGATGTCTTAACGGGTCCTCGCAAAACCTGGGAACTGTGCTATCCATTCTTCAGCACCATCTGCTGGTACCATACCTAGCATCAAACTAGTTAAATCCCTGCAGGCCACGGCCAGCTGCCACTTGCCCGTTGCTCCAAGAAAACCATGGACCCCACTAGGTCCAGAGTCCCTCTGTAACTAACAACAAGGTGGACACATCCCAATGACGCTTCTGGAACTTACCAAACTCCTTGCCATGCTGAGACATCTATAGTTTAGACTTGAACCATCCTATGTGATACCAGGGGCCTGGATAAAGACTGTTCTGGCTCAAGAAATGAGATGATGTATTCCCATGACCAGGGCGTTCCTGCCCATACGTGTGACATTGACCTATAAATACCCTTGGCTCTGCTGACCAGAGCGCTATCTGACAAGTGCTATCTCTCTTCCTCTTCACACCTTTATCACCTTTCGGCCTTCAGTCACATCTAAGTGGCATCATCACACTCGAGTGACTTGGATGCCACTGCTCCACTCATTCAAGAGTGGCTTCAGAACGACAAGAGTCCAAGTGCAAGGCACAGCAGCATCCCCAAGGATGGTGCCCATGCTAATCACATGCAAACAGACTGGATTTGCACAGGGCAAATACAGACCACCCCAGCTGAGCCTCCCGCGATTGGAAAGGTGTTTGTGTCTCACCGTGCATGCTCTGAGCAGCACTCATGAGAACAGCCCCCCGCAAAGCACTGAAGTGCGGGTCATAGCTGGTTGGGCTGCTTCTGGAAAGCAAAGCAGTTGAAGGAATTGTCCCATTAATAGAAAGAGGCTGTCTGGGGCCACATGGAGTTCTGGAGACCGGAGTCAGTACGATGCACAGGCTCTCATCTCCGCTTCAGTGTCCCCATGCTCTGTTGTTTCATTGCTTTAGCTAATGTTGGGAAAGTGCTGACAGGGATTTCAAAGGGAAGTTTCTGGTCTAAACACATTGTTGAATCCAGGCCCTTGGTAGTTGTTTTGTTGCACAAGAGAAAGGAGGGAAAACATTAAATAAAAAAATCCACTGCAAGCACTTTCCCAGGGCACAGGCGCAATCACCCCAAAGGCTGAAGCCTGGCCAGTCCTGTGCCCTGCCACCCCACCCACCAACTCCTTCACACCACCCCTCCACTCCTACTGCCCCCGCTGCCAGCCCAGCACCCAGCTCAAAATAAGGGATATTTCCCAGGGATGGTGCTGGGTTACTCCACAGAGCATAGTCTGAAGAGAATATGAAAACTACCGCTGGCAAAAATAATTTCAACTGGGATTTTCCAGCCTGTTTTGGGAAGACACAGTACATGTAAAGACCAAAAGAAAAAAATCATCTTTCTTATCTTACTGCCTAAGAAAGCACCTTTGAAGAACCAGAACAAACAAAATTTACCCAAGCAGGGAATAAAGGAGGACCCAAATAAAGATGATAAGTACTGACATTCTATTTTAAGTTGAATTTTTAGATCTGAACATGGAATTTAAATATACCATACATAATCCTGGGAGAAGTGAATTTCAACCTCTGTTACCCATGTTTTTTTCCTGTTTGGTTCAGTCATTTAAAGGAACAACTTTCCCCTTGAACTCTAATCATTTTTGAATGAATTATTAAACAGTCTGACTTTACAAGCAGATTTCCTTTTATATACAACAGTGCACAAATAAAAGAGGAAACTGATTAAACAGGGAACATGACAGTATTCACTTGACAGCATACTTTGTAAAAACCAAATTGGGCATGTGTGGTGCATGTGTGCAAAACTGCTGGTGAGGAGGGGTGGTTTTTTTTTTCCAGTCTTCGTTCTCATTTAGAATAACTGTGTGCTGTTCTGGCACTTTTAATTATAACATATCCAGCTAATTATGATTGTTTTTAAAGCTGACAGCACCTCTTTAAAGAGATAAAATATTTTAGCTTTCATTTATAGTTATTTCTATAACTTTATTTTGAAGTTATGGAGCTTAAGTTGCATTCTGAATGGCTTGTATTTCATCTAAAAAAAATCCTAATAACAATGGAATATATAACTTATTCCTTCTTTTTGCAAATGAGCTCTATATTATATCCATTACAAAAACTAAGGGGTGCTGCCAGATCTTTTTTGATAACTCATGGTAATAGGAGGTCTATTGTTCTGCAACTTCAGGTACTTACTCGAGTGATAAAAGACTCTGAAGTCAATTAGAAGCACATAGTACCTTGAAGGGATTAAAATGGTGTAAAATAGCTAAATATGACTATTTTTTGTGTGAAACCAACCGATTTTATAACAGTGAGGACACAGCATGAATGGGAAGAGTTTTCCCTATCTCCACACATTAAAGCAAAGCTGCTGTCAGAGTGGGTGGGCACATGGCACATGGCACATGGCACCAACCATGGTTTCGTGTCCAGCCACTGCCTACACTGAGGCTCCCACTGATGATCAAGGAGCCAGAACTCTGTCGCTTCATTGCACCATTTCTCACCTGTGTTGCCTTTGCAACAAAGACTTTGCCTTCCCAGAACAATTTAATCCAAAATGTAACAGGCAGAGTTCCCTTAGCTCTGTGCTTCCCCCATAACACATCTTTTTTTTCAGATCCTTTCTGTCCTGTTCTGCAGAGGGCATACACATCCCGTAACTTACGTGTTTGTCTGCATTAGACACTTTTAGCTTCCCACATGACTTTCATTAAAAAGAAAAAAAGTTTTAAAAAAAAGATTAATGAGCAGCGTGAACGTACCAGCCAGCTTGCTTTCAGAAAATTACAAATCTATGCGAGAACATGATGACAAGATGATTCTGAATGAAAATAACACCAGCATAATCCAAGCCTGGGAAATAATTCCTCTGAAATTATGTTCACAAAACACTAAGGCTGATTTTTTGGGTACTAATTGGACAGTGAATCTCAGACTACACAGCCACTCATGACAACATCGGTGATCTCTGTAAAACTCTCCTGCATTCAGAGGACCAGCACAAGCCCACCCATCACCAAGTGCCAGCTGAGGCTCCCTGGGAGAACCACCGCGATGCTGATGCCTTGCCCTGTGCCCACAGCGGGGAGGGGACCTGCTGCCAAGTGCTACACCCGACACCGAGCAGGCAGATCACATACCCCGTCACCGGCACGGAGCACAGGACACGGATCCTCTCCAGCGTGCGATCCTGAAACCTCGACTGACGCGGATGTCCAAGGACTGCTTGCCAAGATCCTGACTGCTGCACTGGGCCCTGGGGTCATACATCAAATGTTCACATGCACTGACAGATGTTTATGTTGGTCATCCTGATTTAACTCCCATTACATCATTTACCAAGCTACTGATGTTATCATAAACGATTAAACAAGCCGGCAAAGGGGACTCGAATACAAATTTGATTCCCTCATGGTATGAGGGCATTACCACTCCAGACTGCATCTTGCTCTTAAATCAAATTGAACAACTGCACAGATTCTATAATTCATTTGAATTCTGTATGAAAAAGTGCTCTTTTTTTTTTTTAGAAGACTGATTTCATTCATCATTTGACCATCACAAGATGAATGAAAGGTATTAAAAGGTAAAGGAGGGGCGGTTCAGACTTGGAATCACAAATTATTGGTGTAAAACTAGAAACACTTTTGTACTTTAATTACAGAGCTGCTCAGGCTGGGATTCATTTAAACAACTTTAATTCTTGAAAGTCTGCTGCATTATTTAGTGCTTCCAGTCGCTTCTGGTTTGTGTCTGGACTATTTTAACATACTGAAAATAACTGAAAGTTCTGAGGGAGCGAAATTAATAAGCAGAGGAAGTCCTCAATCTCGTGTGTACATAACATGCTCGCTGCCTGCCACTGAAAAACAGTATTATCAAGTACAAGGGGTTAAATTTAAACTCCGTGACCACCTCCCTGCTTGCTTGGTTGTCATTAAGCATGGGGAGGGAATAGGAAACACTTCACACATCTTGTTTTCCGCTTCTAATATATTTTTGAGTTTTCTAGTGCAGGCTTTGCTTGGATGTGTAATCACTGTGGAATGGCTACTATATTCTCGCTACACTGCATAATACTTTCCCTTCCTCCTTCTGTAGGATTCCTCATGAAAATAGGCACTTTGTGCTTTTGGCCCTAAGGACAGAACATAATGTACTGTCTCTAGGAAAAAATTAAAAAAAGAAAAACTCATTAAAACATTTTCCACTACTTAAAAAAACCCCGACACATGAAGTACTACTGTATTTCTTTTACACACATGACCTCATAGATAGATGTGTGCATCCACACACACAAATGCATTCAATTTTCAGTTTAGCTATTTATAGAACTCGATAATTTTTCCTGGCTCAAGTTTTAGTAAGCCTTCCCTGATGGGGTTCGGTTCACACGGTTTTGCAGCCCTTCATTTTGCTTCAGTTCATATCCACAGAACTCCCCTCCCTGACCCTGCCTCCTCCTAGAACCCCATTTAATGTTTTGCTGATGAAACTGGCCCATTGCTTTACTGAACTCATCACAAAAAACAGCAGGTTTTTTCTTTCCTAAGGAGCTGTCTGTGTCTTGACAATTTTTCTTGCAATCTTCAGGTGGCAAAGCTCAGGGATCCAGTTGCTTCTGTCTACAGCCACCCTTTTCTTGCTGATGTAACATTTGATGCACACCTAGGAAGTCTTGGCAGAGAGGCACATCAAAGTCTTCCAGCCATGCTGTTGCTCCCTTAAGTAGGAACAATGGAGGTTTGGGGAATGTTTGAGAATCATAGAGCCTTTGTCCAAGCTGGCAGCAGTTCTGGAAGATAGGCATCCATGTGATGCTGTTTGCTTGCTCCACTTTCAGTGAGAGGAGCAGAAAAGAATGAAGTGTTCAGAGACCTCAGGACAGGCCTTTCTTCCCCAGCTTCAGTCTCCTCATACTTCAGCAACTGGCCTGTCCCAGGGTAAGGACGCCCCAAGTTGATTTAGGATCGATGGATCTGATGGTACTTCCATCTCTTCCCATCCTCTTCCCAGCTTGCCAGGTGGGAAGGCACAGCTGAACTGCAGTGCAGCCCAGCAGTTGTGTGAATGCCCACTAGAGCTAAATTCCCATTTGTGCAACTTCCAGCTAAGCTCTGCTTTCTTTTGGTAAGAAAAGACATCCTGCCATGTCAAGGTGCAGTGCTGGAACACACGGGCTCACAAGAACAACAAGAGAGAATTGCCCCCTCTCTCCACCCTCCAGAGCTCAGCTTACTTGGGCCAGGGGCAAGCAGTCTGCATAAAGGATAGAGAGGTAGAGTTCAGAAAGTAAAAAGTCATTAAAGCAAAAACCCATGAGGCAGATAACAGCTTGCTGCCAGACTTCTCAAAATTTAAGTGTTGATTGTTCAGAATTTATGTCTAGATTTTTCTTAAGAATGCAATTTCCTGGCACATGGTAGAAGTCGCTCTAGACCTGCATGTCAGCACAGCAGGCATCCTGTTGCAAAGGTTATTATGGAACTATTGAATGTTTTCATGCCAAATTTGTCCAAATTAAGCCGAGGGGAATGGAAATACTTTCCCTGGATAGGTGGTGGCTGTATTAGGTGGGTTTGTTTATAAGGAGAATAAAAGTTACAGCTAAATATAAAAGCAGATATATCATAATATTGTCTGAGAACTTGAATAACATGTCATTCAGCCTGTGTGCTGTGGAAAGAACACGAAGGTCAAGTCTAAAATAAGATCAGTGACTGTTTGACAATAGAAACATGTAGGAGGTAGAGCAGGAGAATTTTCCACATTTTTTCAAATGGCATTTTTCTTTCAAAAAATATTCTTCTCTACCTTGCAAGGAGTCTGATGCAAAAAACCTGTTGAACTTCATGCAAAACATACTGCTGAATTTGGCATGTTTTTGATCAGCCTCCTGGCAAACCTGTATTAGTAACTTGTGCCAACTGTTTACTTTTTGCATTATGCTCAGTTGGGAAAATGAAAGAAGGCTGCTCTGCTGCATTTGTGTTTTTAAAGAGTTTCACTTTCTGCTTGAGCCCTCTCATTCTGCTTTCCTGGAAGTCAGAGAATTCAACGAGTCTATTGCTACCTTTTAAAGGTAAGCACATCTGAGTTCACAGCACTGGAGACCGCACAGAATCCCTGGCAAGGTCAAAAAGAGAGAGGGGGGGAAAAGCCACCAAACTACTGCTGAAGTACTTTATAAAATCTAATGTATTACTTTTTAATTTTGTTCATCCACCAAAACCTAGGGTGAAGACGTGATGTCAAGGTCTTGCCATTTCTCAAAGTGCAACAGAGAAGGGGATTTCAGCCCCTGCCCTGCAGCAGGCATAACCATCCCTCAGCAAGTCTTGTAGCAGAAAGGGAACTTGTAACCCCAGTCTTGACAGGGACATCTAATGTACTCTTACTTCAGTCAGTGATGTCACATACACATTTCTTTTTTGTCCTCTACATTCACTTTCAAATACAGTCACAACCACTTCCCTGTAAAATGGCTTACAAAAGGAGTCTTGCAAATACCCTAATACCCCTCCCAGGAGCGCCAGTGATAAAATCCCATGACATTAAAGCAAAGGCAAGAGATAGAACCTAGCCCAAGGCTAAGGCCTGAAGACAGCTGCCTTTCCTCTCCCTCTGAGCTGTGCCACACAGTCCATGTAGTTTCCAAAGCCAATGTTGAAAGATTCATTGCCAACACATCCCTCCATGGGAAGACTCGGGATTCCTGGGAGGAAGGGACTGGGCAGAGGAAGGAGATATGGGGGTCAGCTCCTCCAACCTGTCCCTGTCCTCTGGAGACTCTGAACCAAAGCTCAGGGTGGACGTGGGCTGCAGGCTGCCCTTTGGTGAGCCCAGCCCCATGGCCACCTTCTGCTGCCAGGCATGCCCTTATTTCAAGTGGAAACCACACCAAAATGAGCCACACGGTGCTTTCTTAACTCCCAAGCGCAAAGATGCCCCTGTGGAGCAGCAGGGAAAGGGAGGCAGGAAAGAGGCTGGCAAGGGCCCTGTGCAGGGAGGACCTGTCCCCTCTGAGGGACCTTCGGTGAGGTGCAGGAGAGCTGGAGGAAGGCAGCGGTGCCTTGCCAGGGGGTCAGGGGAGCCCCCAGGCACAGGCTGGCCAGAGCCTGCTGTGGGCAGGGGGCTGAAGGTGCAGGTCCTGCTTGGGTCCGTGCTTCACAGCCCCTTCTGCTTGCCCTCCGAACCCTGGGGCAGACAGGGCCAAAATTAGTATCACACTGAGGGCTGGCACACGATGGCTTTGACCCTAACGATCCCACTGGGAATGCAGTATTGTTCTGGCCCTATTAACAATAATTTGCATGTTGTCTAATGGCCCTGGGAGGAAAAAAAATAAAAATAAAAGGGGTGGCAGGCCCTAAGGGAAGAGAAGAGGAAATGGGACTGCTGCCATTTTCTTCTGAGAACTGGCAAAGTAAGAAGGCTGACTTTCTTAAGGAGCCAGAGGTAAAACCATTCATTGCAAAATTATTTAATCTCTAACTTAATCATTCAGCCTTCATGGCTTCAAGGCAGGGTTTTGAGAACCCAAGCCATTTAGCTGTTCTGGAGAGCTCCTGTCAAACCAGCCTGATAGGGACCTTGATCATAGGAAACTGATTTTAGCAGGACTCTGGGTCTCTCCCAAGGCACTGGTGACAGTGACCTTTCAGGACGAGGAGTTGCTCTCAGCAGAAAGGTCTGAACTACAGAGACAAGGGAGCACACAGCACTTCCCAATTGAACTTGGAGCCTTGCATAAAAAGAGCAGTCAGTAACACTGAGCTGCCACACTTCCAGCCATTATTTCTTTTGTTGAGAGGAGTTTCTTTAGGGATCAAAGTGTCCTGAAAACCAAACAAGCTGCCTGTCCATCGCTTCCAAAAGAACAGGTAGTTTATTCCAGCTGTCAGCAACTGCAAACCAAACAGCTCCTCTCCCACTGTCAGTTTTAGCTCTAGGCCAGTTATTAAAATTAAACAGTTGCGTTTGCAAGAATGATGTATTTGTGTCTGCAGGGGGGAAGAGAAAGGAGCAGAAAGAGGGAAAAAAAAAAAGAAAGCAAGTTTTCTAAAACAAACCCTAGGCCAGTTTACACAGTGTGCCAGTGCCGCCTCTTCCTTGGGTGCATTGAACTCCCACAGAAGTCCCAGCCTGCAGGATGTACTACCATGTCACAAGCATCCTTCTCACAGCGTCGGGGAAAATAAAGTAATTTCTTTTTTTTAAACGCAGGAAAAATCCACTTGCTTGTAAAATAAATACACTATTCCCTTGTGGAACAATCCCCTTCACTAGGTATGAAAAAAGGTACAAAGGTATGCCTTGGCGGGTTTCCCTCCCACCTGTGCCACCCAGAGTGAGAGCAGCATGGGAAGGTCCCCTCTCAAGGTCCCCAAGCACCAGGGAGGCTCCCCAGCTCACTCTGGGGCTGAGGCACAGCTTTACTGGCCAAAGCTGAGCAGCACCAATTTCTAGAAAACTGCTGTGGTCCTGGTGGGACACCACCACCCCTGTCCCACACAGGCACAGTCACAAGGATGTGTGTAGCATCCTGGGCTCCCCTTACACTGAGGATGCCTGGGGGACTCAAAAGCACTCTCAGTGAAAAGCCTGAGGCAGCCTTGCTCCAGTTTTCCACCACTGCACAGCCATGCCCAACCATCCACTGCAACCAAGGCTTTGTACAACACTTTACTAATCCCTCTCTGCATCTGTCCACATGCTCACTGCCATGTGAGGCTAGATACCACCGGTTCTAGCACCCACACTGAAAAAAAATAGCTATTGATTCAGAACGGGCAAGGATTCCACACATTCAGCCCAGAGCCAAATAGGAGAATTTTCTACTGCAGGGATTTTTTGCAGACAGCTGTGAGCTACTGCAGAAGCCTGAACTGACTCCAGGCCGGCTCATTTACTTGCAGCCTTGATTGCCACCTGACATTTCAAGAGACTTATTTATGGTTTATTTTCTCCCTTGTCAGGGCACCCTGCTGCGGCACTCCGGCCCCGTGAGGAGCAAAGCCTTTCCCTCAGCCAAGCTCCACAGCAGTGCTGCTAATTACTGCAGATCTGGAAAACGGAGAAAGGAACAGGTCAAGCTGGAACCTGGAAATAACGCAGGCATTAGGATTCCTTCTCGGTTATATTTGGGACCTTGCGCATCCAGCAGCAGACTGAGGATTAGATATTTGGACAGTGTGATTTGATGTGATGTGCCAGATCGCTTCAGGAGAGGAGCTTTGGATATGTCTGACTTGAGCAAAAATTTGCAGACACTTGGAGCACAATGTAGAATTTGCTTCTGTCATGAACAAAGGAGTCTTTACTTCAGGTTTTTCAGTGTCTTTTTTTTTAAACTTAAGCTGTTAGTTCATTCTTGAGAACTTCAACAGGTTTTATCTATCTACAGCACTGACCACCTTATTCTGCTAATGGAAATGCCAACTCATTTACTAGTGTATTTGTCTTTTATTTATTTCTAACTCTTTTTTTTCTATTAAAAATAATAGGTTAGAAACAGGATCCTCTACTACTTTTTCTAATACAGTCTGATTATGTGAAGAATATTCTTAAGAAAGGAGTTCATTCCTTTAGAGACAAAGCATGCAATAGTTATTCCATCACAAAAACAGGCTACAGGACTGTCCCACAGATTTCACTGGCCTGCTGTCTGTGGTCTTATCCCATCTTTCTAGAGACTCATGCAAGTCTCTTTCAAGGCATGCAACAAGAATTTCGTCTCCTGAACCTCAGTTCAGCAAGATAATTAAGAGTAACTACAAGCTCATGGTTAAGCCAAAAGGTTTGATTACTACTCGCTTTTTTAAAAAAATGTTTTAAAATTGCTTTTTCTGCTTGCATCTAAACACTTAATGAAGCTTGTGAATGGAAACACAAGAATACAAGTGTACAAAGATACTTCTTACAGGTGCAAATGATACACCTGTACTACTCCTTCCCTGAAGTGCCACAGCTTTTACATCTGGTGGGAACAGAAAAGGAAAGACAAATTCCTTCTTGAAACACCCAATGAACTGTGCTGGTACTTAAAGGAAAACACAAATACTGCCACTTGCCATTTCTCACACTGCTCACCTTTTCCCCTAAAAAAAACTAGAAATCAACACCCGAAACTGATCTCTTTAATCTGTTTCCATCACAAGCACTGCTAAACACATCCAAACAGTGGAGCTGAAAAAGTTTGAGCCTAATTTCCATTTAACTTTTTTTTTCTTTCTTTTATCTCTTCTCCACTCAAATCTCACCCTGAGATAGTTTCACAATCTTACTCACTTCGCTCTTTCCCAGGCTAGCAAGCTCCAGCAATGACAGAACGTAACACTACAGATTTGAGCTTTATTCTAAGGCCCAAATTACTACAACGGACTTTTTGTTCAAAACTGTAACTTGTATCACTCCTTTTTTCTTTTTTTTTTTTTTTTAATTTTAGACCATCAGCCCAATTCATGATAGCACGATTGCAAACAACAAATTTCCCGTACCTGGTGCGTTGTATAGGTAGAAAGAATACCTATTCCATAGATGGGTTAACTGAAAAAGAGAGATATTAGTGATTTGCCCCATATCCTATCATGTACTCAGTACTAGAGCCAAGAAGAGGAAGTTAAGTTTTTACTTAGTTGCCTTTTTAAACAACTGCGCGACAGCCTCTTTCAGTCACTAAGTGGGAAAAATGAGGCCTTTTCTTTTTGGTTGTACCTGGCTCACATTCTTAAATTACTCGCTGAAGTACCCTGAAACCCACCGAGTTGCCTTTTCAATCATCAAAATGGAATCATTCTTTTTATGCTTCCTAAATAAAATAGCAATAAAATGATGCATGCACTTACGGATGCCGACTATTTATTTCAACTAACTCAAAATCATAGAATCATTCATGTTGGAAAAGACTTTTAAGATCATCGAGTCGAACCACTAACCCAGCACCTGGTTCTTTTTGCATAATTTCTACGACAAATACAAGGAGGATGGGCTTGCAACTTTAAATGTGAAGTTAGGCAATTCATAACAGAGCTCCAGTCAGCACAGGAGTAAATTCAGTGGCATGGGTGCTCTTAGAAACACAGCAAGCACATTTACCATTACCTTTACAAAGCACATGAAGGAGTAAGATGTTTTCCCTGGATGGATGAGACCAGCAGTGCATCCATCCCAGTATCCCCAGTCACTGACCAACACCAGGTGCTCTGGGGGAGAAGCAATGGAATAGGTAATTTTGAAATAGCATTACCTGGAGAAAGCTCTACCCTCAGCACCTGGTGATCTAATTTCAGCAACTGATGTTAAATTTACCCCAAGGTGTATGACTGCCCTTTCAACCAATTTGACTCAAACAAAAACATAGATGTTTTCCTTACCCTTATAAATATCTAAACCTTGCCTGAATGCAACCCAGTACTTCCACTCACAGCTTTCCCATGAAAACAACTTCCAAAGGTTAATCATGTGTTGCAAAAAAGGCTGGTTTTCTCTATTAGCTGAAAACCTGTGGCTTTTTCATTTGATCTTATTTTTCTTGCCGCATATACAAAGTAAACATAACTACAATTGTCCAATTAAGTGCCTCTTCCTGTTCCTATTGAAGTCAATGGCAACACTTTCTAACATCAGATTTGTTTTCTTACTCATTAACTGTAAAATTCAGAAACTGGCAAGGAACTTTTCCAGCAAGGGGGAATTCTGTAAGGTCTATCAATATACAATAATTATGACAGCAAACTAACATTAAGATAAAATAACAGAAAATAAATTCCAGACTTCTAGATGCATTTGGAAAAGTTATCCGATTTCATAGTCTTTTGGGAGCCAAAAGAAAAAAAAAAGGGAAAAAAAAGCCATCAGATTGTTAATGAGACTGAAAGCCAGAGTAAAATAAAAATCCCTCAAATCTGTCATCAGCATTCATGTTTGCCAAGAAGGCCTGGATGTTATCCTGCTGGGGAAGAGAAGATTTATGGTGTCGCACACCTTCATCCATCCTATTATTATATATGAAATGGAAAATAAAACAGGTCGGTACTGCCCTTAGAAATAATCAGTATTTTGCTGCCACTGAGTAATGAATGTTGTTATTATTATTACTAAATCAGCAGGAGAGCAGCCACGAGGTGCTCATAAATAAATTATTTTTAAAAAACCAACAAACCAAACAGGGCTGGGCTCCACCCTCCCAAGGGTGTGAAGGAAAATAAAACAGGGATGGAGGCGGGCAGGGCAAGGCCAGACCTGGCACACACAGTTCCTGATGGCCAGGTGGCAGCGCCCAGCACCCTGCCCAGCACTCAGTGCCAGCAGCAGTGACGGAAGGGGACAGTCAGGAAGCTGAGGGCTGCCAGTCCACCTTGAAGAAGAAAGAGAAAATGGGCAAAGAACCAGAACCAGAACGAAAAGGGATGGAAACGAATCAGGTAAAAAGTAAAAATCCTCTATGCTACAGGAGGGTGCCAGCACGCAGGGAGCCACCGCTTGAGCCACCCTTGTCCTGAGCCCCAGGCCCAGCATCCCTTGGTGGCAATGGCAGAGTGCGAGGCTGGCTTTCTGTGCGCCAGGCAAAACCCATCACACGAGACCAAAACCACAGCAGAGGCTTCAGAGCGACACCCAAGCGCCACTCCTGCTTCGACATCCACCTCCCTCCACCATGCCAGGTCCAACCCACTGAGAGATGACCCTCTCACCAAGGACACCTGTATCGGGCACAAGGGCTTAATGTTTGCTGGCGATGCAGTACAAAGTTCCCGTGCTGCCTTAGGAAGCCCAGGACCTGGGATCTGGCCGCTGGGAAAATGCTTCTGCTCCACATGCAATTTCACACATCATTGCATAGGTCTTGTGATTCTCCTGCGAGAGCCGTGCTTTGCCATCGGAGGAACACTTGTGCCTCGGCAGAAAAATTCAACCGGATTTTCCTCATGGATTACCGACTCTGAATTTCAAGCTACATACTCAAAAAACTAAGCTACTTACTGTCCAGCAGAGCTAACACAGCAGCTCAGGAGATGCCTGTGTCAGTGCAGGCACAGAACAAACTTCTTTCTCAATATTGAAAGTAAAGTAAAACTTTTTAATAGGATTGCTGTTTGAACTTTATAGTTCTTTTCAAGATCAAGGCAAATGACATCATCCCCAAAAGTGAGACCCCTGGTTCTGAAATTTTAAAGGTCACAGTCAATATGGGTTTTTTGTTTTTTTAGAAATAAAACAGACTTCTGAGAAAATACGCAGCCTAATGTTGTTGCAAGTTACAGAGAAAGCTTTTATAAATGAAAGGGACTAGAGAACCACAATCATTTTCTCTTTCTGCCCTAGCTTTTCTCCTCCTTGCTTCGGCACGGATCCTCCACAGAATGAATGTCTTGATCTTCAGCAACAGCAAGAAGAAAAATATTTTGATAATATTTTGAGAATTCGATTATAAACCCACAAAGCCACAAAAACTGGCAAAAGACCTAGAAGGTGCAACACTTGAAACTGCCAATTCATTTATTTAATTGAGTGGATTTCAGACAGTTTCGTTTTACCAGTCAAACAGTGACTTGGGGTTAGCCCCACTGGGGATTGAGTCGTTACAAGGCCACAAGTCGCTGCTGCAGAAAGTCAAAGCGCCTCTGCTCCATGCTCTCCTTGGCAAAGCACGTGGCATCCCTCTCCAGGCAAGGTGAAGTCCTGTGCCGAATGAGCACGACGCTTTTGCTTGGGACTTGCACAAGAAGGAATGTGTTGTGCAGGCAGGTGTCTGGCAGAGCTGCTGGGAGAGCAGCTCCAGAGCCCTGAAGGGATGGGATTTTGGTCACTGCCCCACACATGAGCTCAGGAAGGGCCCTGTGCCACACTGATATCCACGATCCCTAGCTCTGTCCTGGAGGCAGATGCATCTGCCATCCCTCACCTTCATGACATGGCCATGGACCAGTGCAGGGCACGGCGAGCCTCCAAGCTTCCTTCCCAAGGTGTGCCACCAAGCAAAGAAAATTAATGATTTACCAGACACCAAAAAAAAAAAAAGAGAGAGAGAGGAAGCTCAGTGATTAGGACAGTAAGCTCAGAAGGGAAAGAGAAACCTGGGGTCTTGTTGCTGCTCCAAGAAGCATTTATTCATTTTGCTGTGGACAGCCACCTGAGAAAACACACCAGACTGCAGGAATTAGACCCAGTTCTTCCTCCTCCACCAAATGAACTCTCACCCCTGTAGAATCAGAAGGAGCCCTGTTGCCAGAGGGAGGACACCTCAGCAAAATCAGCAGCCAGCTGGCAGGTGAAACCTCCTGAGATGTTGGAGATGTGGGTGTACCCCCGAATGCCAGGCTGGAGAAAGTCTCATTGCCAAAGCTCAGGAGAAGCCTTAACTAAGGAGCCACCAGGAAAAGTGGGGGCTTCTCCTAAGGTGCTTTTGGAGGCGAGGATGGTAAGTGACAGCAGCTGGGCCAGAGGGTGCCTGCCAGCTTTGGGACAAAGAGGTTCTTGGGGGGAATGCCGAGCAGCTCCCTTCTCTCACAGCAGAAGCAGCTCCCAGCTAGCTTGGATGAGGAACAGTGAGAAGATGGGGAATTCTGTCACCATTTTGGCTTGGCAGGCACTTGAAGACGCAAGCTCTTATGTTCCATCTAAGGTCCAGTTCAAACATCTAAATCCTTCCCTGTATCTGGCCTTAACTCTCAAGCAGGATATAAAGAACCACAGTAAAGGAACAAAGTCAGATGAAAACACATGGCCATTGCATTCCTGGTTTAAATGTAAATATAGTAATTTAAAATCATGTGTTCTCGGCTGAATTTTCAGCACGATGCTGCTTCTCTCACCTGGGCTTCTTTACATTCTTTACATCAAAAATGTACTTGTCTATGTAAATGACAGGCACTGTGACAGTGCCTGTGTCTCCTGTAGCTCTCATGCTCTTGTTTTTTCTTGAACAGCTTGGGGAGAAAGCCATATGTTGGACTAGAAGTGCCCAGAGCTAAGCATGACTCCCACGTCTGTTAGGTTGTGTGCCCAAAGAGGGAACCCATCACTGTAAGACAAACATAGTTATTCCTCCCACACCGACTGCATCCCTTCAGTATTCCCCACATCAATGTCAAAAAAGTTGCCAAGTGCGACAGGCCACTGCCAAGCCACTGCCAAGCCAGTCCTTCTGCAGCTCTGGAAAGCAAAACGAAGCCATTAAGTTTTTAATCAGAAAGCATACATTATATCAAGTACCACAAAATTGCAGAGATGAGCTAGGTCTCCTCTTTTTTCTTTTTTAATACAATTAAGATGTTATCAGGCCAAAGTACAATATTGCGGTATCCTGGCCTAAGTGAAAATCTTTGAAAGCGGCATTTATTTGCCACCAGAACCACAAGCTAATAATGCAGATTACGTGCAGTCCCCATCTGTTGCTTTTTCTAAGTTTTGAACAAACCCATGAGGCCATGTATTGTACGGGCATTAACAACCCCCAGACACCATTATCAGCGATGTCTAGTGCCTAAAATTTATACTCCACCAGCTATATCCCACTCCCACCCTGCCCTTCAATATGCTTTCCTTCTTTGTTTCCCTTGCAATATAAAGACTTCACATCCTGAAAACACACTGCCGGCTTACAGAATGGACTCAAACCAAACAGACGAATAAGAAAAGCACGTCAACCAAACGTCAGACCTGAGTGACACGAGGCCCGTGCTGCCCAACTTACCCACTGTGTAACATTCTCTCATGACTAACTGTGACACTCTCTTCTCTGGCACTGTGCAGCCTCTAATACACTTACCACTTCACAAAATACCAAGGAGGAGAGTATAAAGGAGGAGAAGGCTACAGCAGCCAGGGCTCCTGCCTGTTGCAGCAACCTGCAGGATGGGGAGATGTTGCAAGTGGTTGTGCTGAAGTCCGACCAAGCACGACCACCTACAAGGGAGCTTCAGAAGAGCCTTTGATGAATGAGGGTCATACATGGGGTATGGTGCAAGAGGCAAGTTGAAGACCGAGTGCATATATTAAACCATCCTTTAACACTGATAGATCCTGAAATCTAGAAAAAGAAAAAAAAAAAAGAAGAAAAATCCACTGCCCTATGCCATCCTTGATTTCTTCTGCGTGAAGAGAGGATCCCAAAAGCTGTGTTTGCAACTTCATGTTAGCCTTTTGTTCTTTGTAACCAGCCAGAAGGTTTTGCCTGTGTTTAATAATGCTATGGCTCAAAGGTACCAGCCATGTACCAGAGAGACAGGCAAAAGCCACCTTCAGGTAGTTTTTTGCACATCTTCCATGTGTACATTACAAATAACATGTGACAGTAAACGGTATCACGTGCATCCAAATTCTGGAGCTTCTGTTGATAGAAAACTTCAATAAACAACTAAATGGCTATCAATAAGAAGTACCCTTTTCTTCTAAAGGCAGTCATTGTTTACAGTCTGAGTTTCTTGTATTTCTAACTGTCGAGAAACAGCTCCAGCACTCGCCTCCTCTGGCCAATCACGCCTGGTAACACCTGTCTTTTCACATTCTCGGTTTTATTCATTATTTATGTTTCTCTTTACACAATACACCCACAGGACAATACATCTCCAGCATGCTTACGATTTGATCCAAAGCTCACTGGAGTCAACAGAATGACTTCACTGGCTCTGGAGCGAACCGAGGGCCCCAGCTCCACAGACGGGCTTCCAGCCTGAGGAGGGACTTACGCACAAGTTAGGCATCCCAGCCCAGAAGTGCAATCGCAAAATCCCTAACCCTTTAGCTGCTTGTCTCTGAACCAGCCAAGGTCTCCAAAAGCCTGAACCATCTGCAGATTTTTTTCCCCCAGTTATCTGTTTTGTGAAAAAAGACCCCCACAACACTAACAAACCCTCTGTAGTGATCCATAAACTAGGGGATCAGGGGATAGACCTCCCTCTCCCAAGTGTGGTCCCAACAACTAAGTGCTGTAATTCTGTGTGTACATACGTAAGTGTATGTCTGTGTATGTGTGTGTATTTGTATATAATACACAGACACGCACACTCACACATACACACACATTTTTTGCTCCCCCTTCTGGCCCCATGAATCTTGAATTTTTTTCTTCTTGGTGGGAGCAGAGGAGAGCAGGAGAACAATCCTGCCTCCAGTGTGACTTGTAGCCAGGGATCAGCAGTACTCCTCTGGGAGGTGCGCAATGTGGATTCCTGCTGAGAAAAGGGCCCCAAAGCCTTGCTCCCTGCGTTACAGCAGCAGGTAGATGTCCTCTGGATCCCTGGACATGTATTCCCTTTAGTCAGGTGGGTTCAGCAGCGGGAAAGGCAGCACCTTCATTTTATAACAGAAATGGTCAACGCAGGCAGCACATTTTTTAGCCTAACACTGACTTAGCAAGAGACCCATTGCTAACAAACAACAGGCTTTAAAAACATGTTAACTGGGAAATATACACTGTAATTTATATTCTTTTACACACACCTCTTAAAGGTGTGCTGTGCAATTGAGTCAGCTTTCTGTATTTCACAGCAGACTGAACCTGAAATTGCCAGTGTCCTACCTAGCTGACCTCCATTTGTAGGTGACTTATGCCAGCTCTCAGCCCAGATGTAAGGTTTCTTCTTCGGTATAACTTTTGCCATTTCTCCCTCCAATGCATTAATATCATAAGCTTTGCATATACAACAGGTTCGGTTTCTGGGAGAGTGGCTGGGACCAGATTTCGTTCCAACACATCAATTAATAAATGAAAAGAGGAAAGGAACACCCTTCCAATTCGATGCAGTTACTTATTCTGAAAAGAGAGGGAAAGAGAAAAAGGAAAGGCTTTTGACTGACTACGAGTGAAAAAGCTGTCCATTTTCCACAAGTGAAAATCTTCCCTTTCCAGTTGATGCTGAAACCTACCCCAGATAGAGGTGACCTCTACCCCATCAACACCATCACCCATCAGGTCATAACGAATATTCATTTTCCAGAACAATCCCACAGACACAGCTCCCAGCACCTTTGTTTCGTCTCAAGACAAAGATTTTTCACCCTAGGCATATCTTGTACCATAAAACCCCACTCCAGCCACAGCCCCAGCTGCAGACGCTGTCACCAATGGCCACCTGCTCGCTGGTAACACCAGGATCCCGTGTTTGTCGCACACCAGTCTGGCGCATCACCCCTCACGGGCAGGGACACTGCATACTCACATGCACACACGTGGTCCCTGCTGTCCCGATGCCAGGGACTTGCCACAATGTGCAGCTGGATGGGCATCACTGCTGCCCCCTCCCACCCCACTGCAGGACTCTGCCTTGGCTAGGAACCTGCCTTGGTTCTGCCAACAGGCAAGGGTGGACAGGACAAGTGGGGACCACAGGGAAGTGGAGACCACTGATGGAGACAGTGCCTCCTTCATCCCTCTTGCTCCCGAGCTGTAGCTGTTGCCCCCATCTCAAACCACTCCACCGTACCCCGCATCGAGGTGAAACTTGACAACTGGCAAAAGGCCTGCGCTGCTCTGGCGCATCCCAGCGCAGACATCCCCTGGGCAAACCTTGCGCTCCCGCAAGCGCGACCTCCCAGGCACTGCCCAACCCAGGGTCCCACCAGCCACGGGCCAGAGCCGGGAGAGCAAGCGAGCAATCGGGGGACGTACCCAGCCTCCGTTGTCCTGGATCCAGTTGTGCAGGTGCCGGTTCAGGTACTCAGTCATCCAGGCGGCGATGCTGTCTACAAGGGGAGACATCTCCCGGTTGACGCTCTCCACACACATCACACCGCCGAACTCAAAGAAGGCCACAATTCTGCCCCAGTTAACCCCATCTCGGAAGAGCTCCTCCACCACCGCCACGAAGCGGCTCCTGGCCGTGAAGGGCGTCAGGTGCAGCTGGCCAGACATTTGGGCAAAGTCCCTCTGGTAGCGTCGGGAGAACTCGTCCCCCGCCTGGCGCAGGACGAGGTGCACGACCTGGGGCGCAGGGCGCAGTCCCTCGGCCGGGGGCGCATGGCTAGCAGCAGCCGAGCCGGGGGGCTCGGGGTGCGGAGACACCAGCCCAGTGTGATCAGAGGAAGTCCCAGCAGCAGCAGCAACCGCAGCAGCAGCAGGAGCAGAGAGACCTGGAGGCAGGGGTGCCCTGTCCTCGCCGGCAGCCCAGTCGTATCCCCTCTGCGAGAGTTTATAGTGGATGTACTTCAGCACTATCTCCCGGTTATCGTAGCCTCTTCTCCCCGGATGAGCCATAATTCCCGAGAGGAAGCAGCAAGAGGAAGGGAGAGAGGAAGAAGAGGAGCAGGATGAACCCAAAAAAGTAAAGCAGCCAATAATAATAAAATTAATAACACCAAAAATTATAATCCAGTTACTGTATTGGACACGGTTTCATTCATGCTGGTGTGGGGGAGTTCTCGGGGTCTCGGAGGTACTTTTGTCTTCTCAGTGTTTCCTCCTCGGTTTGAGATGCACGGCATAAATAGGGATTAAAATGCTGTAAATACTTTACTTCCAGGTGCACATTTATTACTTATTATAAATTTACTTTAGGACCATTTCCTCCTCGGTGTTGAAATACATCTTAAAAAATATTATACCGACTCAAAATCAGGTGCATTTTCCCCTAGGTGCTGGACTACCATGGACACGAAGGAGCGGACGAACACACACTGTAAAAACTGCAATTCAACACGATTTGCTAAGCAGCCTTGGATGGACGTTAATCCAATGCACTTTATGCTAGAAACCTCAACGCTAGGTTTTGGGTTTTTTGTTAAGTTAGACAAACTAAATTTCCTCTGTAAAGTACTTACTTGGACTATAAATATGTTCCTCTGTCAAGTTTCCTCTAAAAGAAAAATAGCAACAATAAAATCCAAACATCACAAGTCTTCAGAAGCGTTAAGTTCTGGTCGCTTTGATGCTTCAAGTCACCAAGGGGATGGGAAAGGGACAAAAAAAATATCTCTACGATTTCAAATGTTTTTTCCCAGACTCCTGTTTAACAGACATCTCCAAAGATGTGTCAAAGCTCAGAAAATCCCGCCTCGCAGCCCGGGAAGGCGAACGACCCCAAAGAGACGGAAAATCCTGGAGACCAGATGAACCACATTTGAATCCAAGCTCTCGCAGAAGTGCTCTGTTTTTCCCTCCAGTGCAACGTACAGACATATGCATTTACGTAGTTTCATTCAGACACCGATCGCAGGAACCCGGTGCTTCTACACACACGCACGCACACACCGAAAAAAAAAAAATAAAAAAAGAATTTAAAAAATTGTATGTATTTAGGCAATTAATTATTTTTCACAAGAAAGAGCGCAAAAAAAAAAATTAATGAAAAAACGAAAATAAAAATAAAGAAGGAAAATTGCTTTTGACTGCTGCCATTTCCCGAGCAGCTTTGTATCGGCGGAGGAAGAGCCCCTGGCGCTGCCGAGGAGGGGCGCGGACGGGGCGTGTGTGCGGTGTGACTGGTGCCGATGGGGACCGCGGCCGCGGCGCCGCTGCCCGCCCGCCCGCCCGCCCGCCCGCGCAGCCCCGCGCACCCCGCCGGCTCCGGGCGGCTCCTCCGGGCGCTCCGCGCTGCTGCTGCCGGCGGCGGCGGCGGCGGCGGCTCCGGGCGGCTCCGGGCGGCGGCGGCGGCTCCGAGCGGCGGCGGGCGGGGAGCTCTCCCGGCGGTGGCGGCGGGGGGAGCGGAGCGGAGAGGAGCGGAGCGGCGGGGGCGGGGAGAGGCGGGGAGGAGCGGAGCCCGAGGGGCAGGCTCCGACCCCGCGCGGCGTAGCCGGGCGCGGTGGTTTCCTAGAGCTCCGCCTCACGCTTCATTCAAGAAAAGGGGGAAATGGGGAGGGGGGGTGCTTAAAAAAAAAAAAAGGAAAAAAAAAAAAGGCGGCGACGGGGGGAGGCGAGCAGCCCCCCGCGGTCCGGGCCCGCCCTCCATCGCGGCGCGGGCCTGGGGCCGGCGGCGGGGCGGCGGAGGAGGCGCGGAGCTCGGCGGAGCGGCGCGCACGGAGGCGCGGCTCCGGGGCCGCGGGCGGTGCTGCCGGCCCGCTCCGCCACCGCCGCCCGTGCGGAGGAAGCGGCGGCGGGGCCGGGGGTGCCGAGCCTCCGCGACGGAGCGCGTCCCGCTCCGCGCCTCTGCTGCCCCGCGCGGATTCGTTTAAA
This sequence comes from Acanthornis magna, assembly GCA_036785705.1. NCBI lineage: Eukaryota > Metazoa > Chordata > Aves > Passeriformes > Acanthizidae > Acanthornis > Acanthornis magna. The sequence goes on from JAWUZG010000025.1 coordinate 14,254,355, forward strand.
TAAAGAATTTTTTTTTGTTTTAAAAATAAATGAAACGCGGAGGAAAGAAAAAAGTCCGGGTACACCTTTTTAAAAAGCAAAGTGGCCCGCTTGCAGGCGTGCAGGGCTGCGTGCATGGTGGGTCGGGGCGAGGTGCTGTGGCCGCAGCCCCTGCGCGGCCGCGGAGCCTGTGCGGGGTCGGTCCCGCCGGGCTGGCCGTGCGGGTGCCCCATGCCGGGGGCGGCCCCGGCCGTGCGGGGTCCCGCACACCTGCTCCACGCAGGCCGCCCGCCCGCTCCGTGTTCAGGCAGGGTGTGGGGTTTTAGGACTTTTTGTAGAAACGGGGATCACGTTTGTCCCTGCGCCCGGCCTGAGGACATTTTTTACATTGATGAGGGGGGCTACTGGAGCTATTTGAAGATGAGGTCAATCTGGAGTTGACCAGAGAAGCAGAGTTAATCTTTAAAGTTGATTAAACCCACAGAGCCGGGAAACAGCGATGGCTCAGCCCCCCTGCCACCCCGAGCAGCGACATCGGGGGCCAGGGATGTGTGATGCTGGGATTGTCCCAGCTGAAATGGGGCACCATCCCGGGGAAATGCCAAGCCGAACGGGAGCAGGACATTCCCGGCACCTTTCTCTGCTCAATACAGAGCAGATAAATTTGATAAATTCTGCCAATTTTTGTCGGTATAAAGGTGACTGGGATGATAATCTCATCTATAAACTACCCCCAACCTAAAAGGAATAAAATGCATAAATAAAGCTGTGACCGCGAGTTCGCTTGGACTGGGGCCACTGGGAATGAATGCACCCTGCCCTCCCAGGTCGCTGTTTTCAGAGATGGTTCCTTCACGCCCAGACCTGTCACGCCTAGTTCACAGGGTGGCTTCTCCCCTGCTTGACGAAATGGCACTGGTGTGGGGAGGGTGAGAAGCTTTTCTTCCACCAGAAGAAGGGGAAATCTCCGCTTCCGAACGGGAAGGATTCCCCTAAAAGGAGCTCACCTGTACCCTTGTTGATCCTGGGATTTGTTTCGAGGCCGCACCGAGGTTTCTGACATGGACAAAGCAGCGCCTCTCCAGCTACCTGAGGAGGCCTTCAGGTGTTTAATCGTTCTGGCGTCTGTTGTTTAGGGGGGCACGGGGACGCACTCGGCACCATACCTAGTGCCAGCATCCTCTCTCCTCTCTCCCTCCCTCCCTCCCTCCCTTCCTGTCTCCTCTTCCTCTCCCTCTCCCTCTCCCTTCTCTCCTCTCCGGCGGGCGGCTGTTGCCACCCAGCGGCCACCGCTCGCCCCGGGCTCGGGACTCGGCCGCGACTGCCGGGACGCCGCTCCGTCCCTGCGGCAGCGAACAGCTCGCTCGCCTCCCCCGCCCGGGAAACTGAGGCAGCGAGGCGGCGCCCACTCCTCTGTCTGTGTGCGCGCTCCCGCCTGCCCACTGCGGCTGGGTGAGTTGTCGGGGGTTAGGAGGGACCGAGATTGCAGGACAGAGAGTGAAATGAGTTCCATAGGATTGATGATGCTCTGTGCAATCATGGACTAAGGGCTGTACCTCACCAGGGCATGCGTGTAAGTCATAGCATGGTTCAGTGCTGGACCACAAGCTCATCTCATCTCATCTCCGTCCGTATGAAAGACTCCCAAAAGGAAGGTGCTTGCAAGGGATGGCTTCTGATGGAAGAAATGTAGGCAAGGGATCTGTCAACCAAGTAACAATATCACCTTTACATTCTTTCACCAAAAGAGAATGAAGGAAAAAAGGTCTCTCAACGCTGTCAGTAACCTGACATTTCCATGTAACCATTTCCATGGTTTAAATGGAACAAATGATACAGGAAATCAGAACAGCCCTAACCAACCAGGCTGGTGATTCAATCGGTCACTGTGCTGGGGACTGAATCTAATGCGGTTGGTTCTGCAACTGAAAATGCATTAGACAGAGATGCTGAGTAACACAGGAACACTGTCTAGGTAAGCTGCACAACAATGTTGTGCCAAGGTCGGTTTTAAAGCCCAGAGAATAAATCAGTGTGGGACTGATGCAAAAGATGCGTATAAAATCAATAGGCATTTGTAAGGAGGAATTAAAAATATTACTGATTTTGCTTATGGTATTTTAAAGTATTTTGCATGTAGAAATGCAAGTGAAACCAACTAAATGAACAGAGTCTACTGAGGACACATAATCAGTAAAATAAGAGTTTCATAATTCATAACTGATTCTTGATAGAAACAGGTACAGCAAAACTTTATGAGATACTCTGTTTGAAAGGGATTTAGTAATGGTGCTTTTTCCTCACTGGCTTTACATTCAGTACTTTCTATAGGAATGATAGCTCCCAGCTCTTTAAAAAAGTTTAATAGGAAAATAGTGGTCACGGTTCACCAGAAAGCTTGCTAACACCAAACACAGCTGAGACTGTACAAAAATATGAAAAACATGACTGTATGAAAAAATATTAAAAACACAAGGGAAAATCCTGGGAATTTAAGCAAGAGCATTAGCATTGAGTCATGGGAAACAAAAACTGTGCCTTGAAGAATGACAAATTGGGACTCTGTAAAAAAGCAAACCAAAATTATGTGCATTTAAAGCCTTGTTCTTAACATTAAACGTCAAAAGCATTGCATCTGATCTGTATGGCTCTAATTGAAGGGAGCGGCATCTTAAAAGCAATTATCATGTTACCTGAATGGGTGATAAACATCTATTACAGTGTCACAAGTTTGCATCACAGTACTGCTTTTCACCTTGTTTGTTTGTCTGAGCTCAGCAGGATAAAACAACAGTTAAAAAGACATCCAAAACAAAGGCAATGTGGTTTTGGAGGCAGATGGAAGAAATGGCAAGAGAGGCTCAGGATTTATTAAGGAACATGAAATCAGTGCACAAAGTCAGCTAAGAAATCATTATAGGGCTTTTAGGTAGCAGAATAAGATGCTGACTACTCAAGATCCAATCCTGCAAGTCCTTCCACACAGACATTTACCTTTCTGTGAGTCAGCCCACCAAAGTTAATCAGACTAATAAGAAGAGTTAGCTGTACCAAGAATTGGAGCTCGATTAGGAATACAAGCAGCAGCTCACCTGCAGAAAGCTCTTTTGGCAATTAGAGAAGCAAAAGCATTTACAAGAGGCATCAGTCAGGTCTGGTTGCATAAGGGACAGATTATTTTCTTGAGATGGCTTTCTTATCAATGTTTGGGCAACTGACCAGATAGGATCCCACAAAGCCTGCTGCTTCTTCAGTGGCTTCCCCAGATGCCCACTGTACTGCAGATGTATAACTAACAAATGATCTAGAAAAGTTTGTCATGCCTGGCAACACTAAACTTCCCAACAATCTGAAAGCGGACACCTTTTCCCTGTACCTTTGTGTTAACATCAACAGGCTTTCAGCAGCAATCCTGGCTCCTGGTGACCTGCCCACCCTTTTATTTCCTTGGCTCACATGCAGGCAAGTTGGAGAGAAGCAAATGATTGTTTAAAGCCCTGCCTGAGCAGGCACGAAACAAGCAGGATGCATGTTTGCACTCACGGTGAACAAGGACATTGCCACATTTTTTTTCTGAAACATCTGCAGAGATTTTCTATTCTAGAAAAAAATCAAAACCACATCACCAACAACCAAAAAAACAACAACAGTAAACTAAGTTTGAGTAACCTGAAAGAAGCATTTAGAGCAATATAGGTAAATACAATTATGACATCCGAAGAGGTCCATTGTTTTTTGATGCTGGAGCACAGCTGGTTTTATTGAAACAGTCCACTAAGGTGGGGAATTTGCACATATGCAAACTAGCAAGCCACGCCTCCCACAGCCAATAGCTCTGTAAATGCTTTTTGGTGTCGTGTCCAGTGAGGCATTTTGTCTGTACCACCCACCATGGCCGTGCTTCCCTCAGTTCCAGGCATTCAATGCTGCTCCCTTCCATGCCAGCATTCATTTACTCTGCATGCCTTTGTTGCTGCAAGAGCTTTCTGATGTGCCCCAAGTAAAACTAACCGCCAACCACATAACCTTTCACGTTTGTCTCTGTCCGTGAGACCACAATACCCACAGATCTATGGTATCTCTGCCAAGCTGGATAAAATGCCTTGAAAGCAATGTGCTTGTAGAGACTTGCATGCACGCACATAATTCTCTGCTATCAGGTGCACACCTGAGCACCATTTATTGCTCAGACTCTCTCATCTAGTTTGCTCAATGTGTGGCCCAACATTGTTGCCTGGGCAGCAGATAGTGTCTGTCGGATGGAACCCTTTAAAAACAGTTTTCTGCATGTAAAAAATTTTTGAAAAATTAGTACACGTGAAGCCTGGATGCATGTTTTCCTCATTTTTAACCAGGATGGTGGCAGGCTAACCTGAGCAAACATCCTCACTTCTTCAGAGTGCATTCCTAAAATGGGAGGTTTCCTTTCATCCTGCCGGTGTTGCAAATGCTACAGGTGTGGAGTGGATCCTTTTTGGCTGGAAGCGCTTACAGAGCAGATAATGCTACTGTAAAACACTTAAAGCACACCCAACCTGCAATTATGGTTTATTTCATAGGGTTTAATTGCACTCATCAGGAAAGGCAGCTGGATGAGATACTTGGATAATATCCTTAGGGTCCAACATAGCAAACAGCTCCTGGCTTTCACATGCCTTTTACTGTACTCATCCCTCAACCATCTTCACTTCTTGTCAGGATCCATAAGGCCCCATGGTTTGGATTGGAAGGAGGCAAACCAGCTGCATCCAGCTCTGGCTATCTCTTTCTTTGACATCTCTACTTCACTGTGTGGCAATAGGGTCTTGCCTTCACAAGAGCTGAGCTGTCTGGCCACCTTACGCAAGATACCAACCTGTGCTTGTGAGTGAGGCAGTGCCGCCCATGCCCTTTCTTTCTGCTGCGTGGAAAAGGATTGGACGCCCACTTCCCTGCTGAAACTGCGGAAGGGTAAAGCAGGCAGCTTCTGCACGAAGGAATGGGAAGTGGAAACAGTCTTCCAGACAAACAGGAACATCCATCTCTGATTCATAAAGTTTTATTACACCTGTAAAAATTTCTCTAAGTGTAAGGGGGAAAGCACTGCTTTTGAGTAAATGCTTTGAAATAAAGACCAACACACTTCATTTTAACAACTCTGAGGCATCTGTTAGCTTTGAAAAGGCTATTGCCCTCAGCTGCAAGTAACCTAGGTCATTAAAAATTTGGTTTTAGACTTCATTTTATATAATTTACACCTGGTCTCTTTATATATTTAACACCTTACTTTGCTCAAGAGTTGATTCTTGGTGCTTGGTAGCATGATTGTGTCAGTCATGTATGTTCTGCTTTCGCCCCTTGTGTTTACTTACATTGCTCTAGCAGCACTACTACAGAACCAACTTCAGAGTTAGAACTGGAAAGGTTTAAAATTAACATGGGGATTCCCCTCCAAGCTGAAAGCAGACTTGTTTTCAACTTAAAAAAATAAAATTTCAGACTGGATTGGCAGTATTCTACCACAGAGGAGACTTAGTATTATATTCATCAAGGCCTCCCCAAACAGCAAACATTCCCAACCAACTCTATGAAATGCATCCCCCACCCCCCAAAAAACCCCAAGATTAGATATACATCTTTTGGGTTAAAAAAAACCCCAAAAAGTATTTGCACTTTCCACTTCCTTCAGTGTGAGTTTCATCCAAAAGCTTACCAGCATTATTGCCCCCCCATATCATCCATGGAAGATGAATACAGTCACCCTTTCTCACCAATTTAGAGAAACTCAGGTTGAAAGTAGTAAGAGAAAGAGAATTTAAAGTCTCCCCCCAGTGACAGAGGAAAGGAAATGACTTCATGAAGTTTTTACTACCAGCTTTGACAGACAATCACACACACACCTACTCTTCAGTGTACCTGGTACTGGCTGGGCAGGGAAAAAACCCAATTAAATGGAACTACAAGATAATCCTATTTCACTTACAAGGCTAAATTATGAAAAAGACTGAGGAGAAATCTAGTTTGGCCTGCTACTTGTACTGAAGTGGAAAAATCAGGAGCTCTAGTTGCAACATGGCCTCCCATTTCAAAACTTAGAATGTTGGAGAATTTAAAAATTGACATCAGCAACGCATTTTAGACAGCATATGCTTTCCTCAGTCCATCTTTGATTTTGTCTCTCTGATAATTTAATACAAACATCTTTTTAAAAGATTGAGTATTTGAGGTTTTGAATTTACTTTGAGAATAAGTATCTTGGCACTATTTTTCCCTCACTATTATGCTGGGGGCAAACTACACACTCAAGCCCTTGCTATTACAGAGCTCCAACATAATACAGTGATTTTCTACACAGCTGCATGCTCAGTGCTGGTACAGAAACACATCTGCCCTATTACTTCTATTGTTTTCCACTAGGAAGACTAAGCATCACTTGGCTCCTCAGGAGTCACAAGCACTTCCAGGAGCACAAGCACTAGTTACATACTGGCAGTACCTCCAGCAATAAACGCAGGTTTTGTCAATTTAATCTCATTTTCATTGCAATTACCATTACCAGTTTGAGGATGCTGGGTCTGCTGACAATACTCAGTCTAATTTTTTACATCCTTTTATACTTTTGCCCTAAGCTGTTAAAATGGAAGGATATGTTGCCCCCTCTGCTGTCCTAAAAATTAAGTGACTCCTGCTGAACTAATCTAAGGTTAAAAAAAAAACCCCAAATGAAAAAAACCCTCCACGCCAAGCCCTGCAAATGAATTTATCCATCGTTCTTCATCCCCTCAAAAAACTTAAAAGTTACAGGCTTTGTTCATTCTCCATTTATTTTGAGAAATATAAAATATGAAAACTAGTTTACAGTTCTGGCACAAAAAATGATGATGCAATAAGCACAAAGTTTCTTTTTACAAATAACGCTATATATCTTTACCATTTCAAAGTGCCTAGAGTTTTTCACAGCAAATAAAAGTTTATTCATCTATATATTTTTTCCTTAGTAAAATATTAAATCTATTTAAATTGCACGTGAACATCTTGGTGAAGTAAACTAGAAGTAAAGTTATAATAAATCTGTATATAAAGCAGACAGTCATTAGAAACTACATGGAATGGAAAAGACTATCAAAGCCTAAATTGAATCTTAAAGACTGACCAAGAAAACAAGAGAGAAACAAGACACCAACAGATATGGCACAAGTGATTAAATTATTGACAATTTGACAATAAGTAAAAAGTAAAGCCTATTTGAAGATCTCCACTGATCTAATACACTGCTAAAACATTTCGATGCAGAGGTTTTGAACATATAAACTGGCAAGAGTTTTTCACCTGCCAAACATTTTTCCACAAGATTACAAGGCATCTCCTTCACTTTATATTGGACCTTAATATGAGTACATTGGTAGATAGAGAATGTGTATAAGAAAACAAAATTTATACCAAAGGTTGCCATAGTTGACAATTTATCTTGTTTTGACAGTAAAACAGTTGAGAAGTTTATCAGTTAAAATTAACATCATTAGCTTGCAACAGCAGAAACTAGAACATTGAAAAAGATTACTCTTCTTGCTTTAAAAAACATGCCTTGTTCCAATTTCCACAGTTGCTGAGGGGTTCAACCTACAGTTTCACTGTCAATATAATCACTTACACTATGCAAAATTAGGTCTGCAAAACTGAAGTCTCTGTAGATCAGGGCCGTAACTTTCACCTGGTAGTCTTACTTATCCTTCACAGACACTTGCACTGAATTCTATCAGTCATTATTGGGAGGACTCTTCAGTCAAGAAGTGGTGAGTGGTGATCTAAGATGTCCAACCTGAAAGCTTTAGAGGCCCAGCTGCCATAGTGTTGTGTGTGCTCTGACCTTCTGGGTCATGTTTCTTAAACACAAACCCTTTAACATTCCAAGTTGAAGATCCAAAAATTCAAGTATCCAAAGGCTTACTGGTTTTAAGTCCTGACCCTTCAAGCTTGTGCTGGTATCAAGCCATTTACACAAGCATTTCTTTCAAGCTACAACACAACCAATTCACTCATTTTGGTATCTTCTGCAGGTGGTCAAAAGAGTATTGATTTGCATCAAAAGAAGAATAACACAGATCACAGGGTCTGAAGAAGTGCTCAAGGCCAGGTTGGATGGAGCCTTGAGCAATCTGGTCTACTAGAAGGTGTCCCTACCCATGGGCAGGGGTGTTGGAACGAGATGATCTTTAAGGTCTCTTCCAACCCAGACCATTCCATGAGTCTATGAATAGCATTGTTATGTTGCTTTATAAGAAATACAGCCGTGTTGACAATGGATGTATGATAAATGCTCCTTTATGGCATTCACATTAAGCAGCACAGGAAATACATACGCACACTAGATTTCTTTGCACTGAAGCCAAGCTGTTTAAATTGCAGGAATACACTATATTCTCAAAATTAGTACCATATTATAGGCATGCACATCTTCACATATCTAAACAAAATCAGGAGGCAGGACCTAAAACATAGGCTTTGTGAAGAATTCAACAGTGCCTCAACATTTGCAATCTAATGAATTTTCACCACTTAAAATGAGAGCACGAATGTGATCCTCTCCAAAAAAAATATGTTTGTAACCAGGTATTAAAGCAAGTTTAGTCTATATGAAAAAAAAAAAAAGTAAAGTGATCAGCCTAATTCAGAGAGGGAAAATAAATAGCCTCAATAAATTATATTCTAAGGTTTTCCAGTTAACCATCCATTATTTTTCATCTCAGTTTAATTGAATACCTCTTAAATAGATATAGAGAATCTTTAACAAAAGCAATCAATTTTGCCTATTTTGGTTGTTAAATATTACTTTCAAAGAAGTGAAAGTGTCCAGTTTTACACATAATTTGAGATTCAGAGTACTGAATGAAAATGGAAATACAACATTGAAAACACAGCAGTGCTAACAAATACAAAATATGCAGCTTTTGAAAAAAAAAGCAGCTCACAAGGCACTTACTATAGTGGTCCATTAAATAAACTGTATACATAGTGCACCCTTAAAACATCATTATTATGCATCAAGCTTTTTCAGTGTTAAACAAGATTTATTAGAAACAACCACTGGGTTCTGTGTATTCTGAAGCAGTTATTGAGCAGCCTTGTTTCATATAATGTAAATGAAACAAATTGGAAGTGGGTCATATAAGGAGAGTAATTTATGTAATTTCTCATGTGAAAGCTTTTCCGTGTAGTGATAAAATGAAGTGTGGAATGCCATTCTGACATACACCTCTACCCCCTCCTGACCCCTCTGCCCTAAAAAGCTACATTCCTGCTACTGGAAGAGCCTGGCATTTTAATTACAATTGATTCTATCATCAACTATTGGTTTGGCTCATCATTTGCAGCTTTGAAATTAATGTGATAACAGTAGCATTAAGCCACTTTCCTTTCCAGAGCAAAAACTGGCAGATTAAGTATCTGTAAAAATTGTACATAGTTTCAATGGCTTAAAATGCTGAGTCATAACTGACACACTTGGTACTGGTTTAATTTTTTTTTTTGTTCACGACATACTTCAAAGGCCAGAAGAGCTACAGACCCGATCACATCTCCTAGCATTTCTCTGTGGGAATGGGTTCTTCATCTCCCTTTAGAAAGTATGCATGTATTAAACCATACTTTTTAATTACTCCCACACTGAGAAAGCTTGGATCATACAAATGTATTTGCCATCTTCAGGTTTCCACAGTCGTATGTTGGACAGAATAAGGAAAGCTGTCATTGACAGAAGGATCTGTAGATTGGCCAAAGGAAAAGTTAACATTCTAAATCAAAAGCAGTCCCAAAACGTTAGCAAAAGGTACCAACTTGTTCAGGGGACTTCAATCTACTTCAGCCCGGTCTGTCATGGTACTTATTTTGTCCATAAGCACCACAGTGAGAAAACTTAAGTATTTGTCCAGAATTACCGCACATAGTCCATTCTCAAATTCTACTCTGCAGATCACGTACAAGCTCTCCAAATTCTTTCCAACTCAAATCACCAAAAAAAAGGTATCTAATCCTCATTCACACTTTTGCATAGTTTGGCATTTTCTGGAGTTGTACTTTTGTTTTTTCTTTCATAGCTTTTGAGGGGACTCCTCTGTCACACATGCAAGTACTTCCAGTCTAAATCCTTCAGGAGCAAAACTGAGTCCCACTTAAGTAGCAAGCTGTCCAGGACCGCTTGACATTCTTCTTTCCACTCAAAGCAAAGATTACTCAGTTTTATCTGCACTTTCAGATTTTTCCCTTTGCATCATGCAGCGACGAACTATGCTGTCAAAACTTCCTAGGTAAAATAAGCCAATGATGCGAAAAATGCCCATGCAAACAACCTGGAAACAGAGAGAAACAGCTTTCAATTCATTTAGGATCCTGGATTGCAGCATATTATTGAGTCATGAAATTTAAAAAAAAAAAGCTCTAGGAAGGCATGTGATATAATCTTCAGAAAATAAACTTACCAAACCAAGCTAACTATGTAACAATTCAGGACTGAGTAGCAGGGAATACTCTCAGCTCACTCACCAATCTGCTGCTTCAGCTTGAAAATACTACTGCAGTTTCCTAAACCCAAGTGCCACAGTATTAACAGCCATTTGATGAAAAAATAATCCAAGCTGGCATTATGTTCTACATTTTAAAGTTATTTTAAATTATCAGAAATTATGACAACAGGTCCTTCCCAAATCCTACCTGCTGGAGACCTTCAGTAATAGAAGTGACTGGTGACATTCCACTTGTCAATATTGACAGCATGTAACCATCTGATCCAACAGAGCTGTTGAAGTTCCCTTGCTGGATGGAAGAATTAAGAAAACAAAAAGTAATTTACTCAGCTGTGGCAAATCATGATGTGTCTTATTTCAACAGCTACTCTTGACGGACACAGGTGACTGACATCACTAACAACAAATATTTTAATGTAAAAAAATATTACCACAATTAAGAAACAAAATATTAAAAAATATTTTGGGCTATACAGCAACATTCTAAAAGGCATTCACTTACAAATGGAAAAGGAAGCTAACCTCTCTTTAGAGAGAGGTGTGCTAAATTACTGCAGATTTTTACACGCTATAAAGGCTTTAAATTTCTTCTTGAGACGTCCTTACTTGTAGAGAAAATGCATGATAGTCTTCACAGCTCTAAGCATATTTCAGAATACCTTAACTGCATCAGATCACCAATCACTACTGTATTTGTATGACAAAATCCAGTTTGTCTTTTTGTTAAAATTTGCTTGCTTGTCATGAGATTTAGCAAGGGGGTGTATTTCAAATGCTAGGTAACAGGTCCTCCTTCACCTCCATCAAGGATTTTTAACTGCAAGATACAGCTTGCTAAGCAATTCAGCTGGCAGAAAAGAGTGGGACAGACACCAGGAAGAAACCCAAACAACCAAACAACTTTAACTACTTAACAGCAAAATTGCAATTCTATAGCTCCTACTCTCAGGCTTCTCTCATTTGTTTCCATTTGACTTTATGTCGGAAAACAGACTTTCTGAAACACTGTGTGACTAAATCTATGGAATGTGGGAGTGAAAGGAAAAGGCGGTGTTCCTGAATCAGGGTTAGGGGTGAATCTATGCAAAGCAGTAGAGGTTATCAGATGTGTTTATTTCCCAACACACACCTGAGAGGCCTGCGAGTACACAGACATCTCCTTGTTTCTATTTCAGTCTCTCAGCTGATGGCCAGAGTGCATAAAGACCATGTCTGAACTAATATATGATCCAAAGTGTAGGAAGTATGGTATAGATATACCAGATGCTTAAGATGAGAGAGGAGACTAGTTTTCCTTAATCACTGAAGGAAAATACTGTGTTGAAGTAGTACTTGCTTTTAAAACAAAATCAGACATAATTTTGTGTTTATGTGTTGTATTTGTGAAAATACTGTAAAAACTTCACAATTGAACACCGGCTGTAGATGTAAATCATATTGAAGATCAAGAGTATTTGGAACTGTAAAGTAATTGCAAACTTTAGCATTCAATAGGTGTGCTTTATGATCGTGAAATTTCATGTTGGTTTCTATCCTGAGGTGCTTTATTAAGCACACAGACAGTCCCAAGCAAAACATTGAAAAAAAAAATCCTCAGAAAAGCAATACACCTTTAATCACTAAGAACAGCATTTTATGTATTTTAAACACTCATAAATCACATACTTCAGACATTAAAAGCCAAAAAAGGTCAACTGCATTCCTTTATTGTAAAATTATTTTTATATTAACTCATCTTCAAGAAAAATAAGAGAGTACAACAAGCTTTTGAGGTTAGACAAATGGTATTTGATACATGAAAAGTCAATAGAGTTTAGTGCTTTCAAGTTAGTCATAATCCATCTCTGAGACATTGCATCATACTGATGCATCATTTTATTCTGTCTATGTACAACTTCAGATACCTTTTTCTTCCGAGAGCTTGTATAAGATCATTTGTGGGCACAGTGGCAAAAGAAGAATAAAGAAAACAGCTCTTGTTCAAACTAACCAAGGAGAACTGGTTTGTGTTAATCGGTTTTGCATTTAGCTTAGCCATTATCTTATGGTCTTAGGCAAGCATGACATGTGATCCTACTCTCTTCAACGCAGAACATGCTTGAAAAACATAATTTACTTACTATGGCATCTTTCACTATAACTCTGGCGACTTGTTCTGCTTGGCAAACAGATGAGGTTTCAGAAATGAGCTTCGTCTCTAAGGGCTTTAACAGAAAAACACCAATTTAAGTTTGTCTAACAACACACAGGAGGGAAAAATATGAATGTCAAATTTTGGGTTTGGGTCTTTTGTCATGGATGACGTAACTGCTAGCAAGTGGTATAATACTGTCACCCACAACATCCATTGAAACAAAGGTATAACCACATTCATAAACAATACTCCCATTTTACAAAGGGACATGACAACTTCTCCTTTAGTAGTACTTTTTTTGTATATAGTTTATTACCACAATGAAAAAGTGGTTTTTTCCCCCAAGTATTTAATTTTCAATAGAACCTATCAAAATGCTTAAACTGTTTTTCCTCAATACTAGTTCATTTTTGCCAGAAATGAAGTAAAAGATAGGCCTGAAATATTTTAAGATCCTACAAAACAGCTTGCCTTTTTTTTTTTCCAGGCCTACTCTAATACTGAAACTAGTTGAATTCTGAGATTATTATTTTTAAAAAAACACTTCTAGGGCAAAGTTGAACAACTACAGGTTTCTCATCATCAATTCGAAGTACTACAGTAATTAAACTTCACAGAAATGGGCTTATTTCCCAGAATCTGTAGAATTATGAGTTCTGATTTCATCAACAAAGCTACTGAATTTTTTTTTTTTTTAGTATGTGTATTTTAAGGGTGGCCAGGGGAACATCAGTGTCTTTGCCAGCAGAAACTGCATACAAATACCTTTTACATGCTTTCCTACAGTGATATGGTTTATGTCATGGTTTATGTCATCAGATCTCCATTTCATAGCTCCTATTTACTTTTGGGCTTACTGGCCAGTATCAAACAAATCTGAATGAGATAAAGGGATATCAACAGTAATTCAAATACTCTAAATCTGGGAAAAAAATAGCAGCTGCTGAGAGGCAACAGCTAACGTTAATGACATGTTTAGAATAAGGCAGGCAGAAATCAGCCATTAAATACTTGATCTGGCTACTCAGCTGGCCAAGGCATGGCTGTCATTTGTGAAGCAGCTACCTCAAAAAAAAAAGAAAAAAAGGGGGGGAACTTACTGATTAAACACAGGAAAGCTGTATCCTAGCTCCTGATGTTTTCTTTTACTATATTCAATGATTACAGAGAAAAATAGCCTAGTCCTAAGGACATGCAACGTAGAGGCATATGTTCTAAGTAGTAAATCCAGTAGTATTAAATAAATGCAACAATAAATGAGTATCTGAAATGTCAGAGCAATGCAATATTGCAGAGATTTAAGGTACACTATTATGCTAGGAGCAAGTCATTCAAAGAGTTCATGTAGGCTAAAACAAAGCATAATTCTCTCCTAAAAGACAAGACTTTTTTTCGACAAGTAAGTTCAATCTCTCTGAGTCTCTTTTAAAGAGAAATCTTAGATGAACAGTACATTCTGCTGGTGCCTGCTGGTTCCCTGAAATAGGCTATTATGAAGGAAAAAATCCTAGAGAATATGCAAGCTATACAAGAATCTGCAGATGTCTAATTCTGGCACTTTATGCGGATGTGTGGGAGTATACATTTAATACAGAATATCTGTATCAAGAAATGATGAAGTAAGAATTATGTTACACAATCCCTACTGATTCCTATTCAAAGGGTGAAAGACAAAATGGAATTCAAACTCAATTTCCAATTATCCATGATGGTGCATTTTGAAAAGATGATATCCTTAGATACCAGATTTCTAGTTCACAGTATGCAAATAAAAAGTAAGAGATTTTTTTCTGGTTACCTGATGCTTTAGTCTGAACAGGGGGCCTGAATGTGGTTTTTAGAATTATACTTCACATGTATAGACATGGCAAATGACAAGAGGTGACTAAAGGTCAAAATTCTCACTTTTAAGGTAATCCAAATGAAAAAGGCCTGCTGCTGACACATCCTTCTGAAAAGTGATACTGTCACTTCCACTGTGAACACAGTGCAAGGGACTTTCCTTTCTACTTTAATACTAGAGAACAGCCATTATTGAACTGGGTCATTACATGCATTCATACAATGTGATTAGGCTGCAGACTCCACTGAAGGAACTGAGGTTTATTTTGACCTGTCACATCTATCACAACAGCCACACATATTCAAAGATGCAAAACAGGAATATTATTTTTGGTTAATTATGCTTTAATATTGAAACAAATAGTGATTTTACAGTTTGCTATTCCACACCATTATTCTGATCGTATGCAGGAATACTCTGCAATGTTTCAGATCTTAAAGGTTAAGTAGTTCTTCCATTTAAATCCTCAGAACAAGAAACTACACAGAATTACCCTACAAGCCATATAACTCTGAGTAGTTAAAAATTGATAAAATTAAAGTGTTTAAGAGTACTTCTTAAAATCTTATTATGCTTTAAAAAACACTGATTTAAAAAACTGAAGGACAATTTACCTTTGTTTTACTTTCTTCTGCAAATCCAGGTGTGTCAGTATCTGGCGGATAGGCCACTGTTACGTAGACATTATAAGGTTTTACCTGTGTTTTACAAAAGCATTAAGTGTTATCTTAATACTGACAGCCTTTACATGTTCCTTATAATTAGAAGGGAAATTAACGAAATTAAGAAATTCAGCAAGAAGAAATTCAAATTGATTCTAGTGTGAAGTATTCAGCACTTACAAAACTTGCAGCTTTCTCAACTGAGAAATAAAACAGCAAAGATTTTAAAAAGGTGGTTGTGGTGCTTTTTCTAATAGAAGTCTCTAAAAGCTTTGCAAATTATTTGATGAATCTAAGTGGTTTTCAAGACACTTAGGAAGAATAGCAAAGTAGTTTAGGTCTATAGTTTTACCAATTTCAATTTCTAAAAGAAGACTAAACCATTGTCAAATACCAGTACCCAACATTTATAAACACAAGGCCAAAAAGGCTTTCACTGAGGGAAAAAGCAACAAAAATGTAAAATTCAAATCTGTTATCTTTAAGCGGTATACTCAAGTCACGAGTCTTTTCAACCCATGGTATAAGCTTGCAAGAGGTCAAAGTCTAAGGAGACAAAAAATAAGTAGATAATGTGAGGAAAAATGGAAGGCCTAGAAACAAGGACTATATTTAGTAATGTATTTGTGTGTATGTGCCATAGAATTACATTCAGAAACTGCTACAATGCAAATCTGTACTCCAATACAAATAAAACAAGTTTTTAATGAAAATATTCAGAGGGCTATGATAAAGCAAAGTGGTGTAAAACACTAAGTATTTTTATTTGTATTATGACACATTCTACATTGAAAACACTTACTGAAATACCACATCACACGCCCATAAACACCCTATTTTTAGTCTTGAATAATTAAGTTTTCACAAAAGTATCTGTCACCAGTCTGA
The DNA here is from genome assembly GCA_036785705.1 of Acanthornis magna. Lineage (NCBI taxonomy): Eukaryota > Metazoa > Chordata > Aves > Passeriformes > Acanthizidae > Acanthornis > Acanthornis magna. The sequence continues at coordinate 14,270,360 of JAWUZG010000025.1, forward strand.
AGAAAGACTCTGCATTCACACTGTTCTATTTGGCAGACCAGAAGTGATTAGAAGCAGTTTTACCCCACATTCTTACCCTGATCAAGGCATACAACAGGGACTATGCAAGGGTCTAGAACCAAACACAGGTATTTTATATATAAACACTTAACTCAAATATACATTCTTAAAAGAAAAATGACAGAAGTAATTTTCAAATCAGTTTTTTTTCTCTTACTACAGTGTACTCACCCACTCTGTTCCACTGAATAATGAAAATAGTGTTTGTTTGGTTTTGGTCTTAACACAACCGTAAGCTTAGATCACTGCAGTATAAAAAGCTCACATATATCAAAATATGGAAGGGTGAACCACTGACAACCCAATTTTTTTTTTGGTGGACAATCCCCAAATTCTAGTTGAGGAGTTTTACTGTTTCATATGGTTCACATACCACTTACCATGGACTCACAAACAAACTGGGAATCACTGGCCTGTCTCTCATGCATCCATGTGATCTTCAATATCATTCTGCACTTAAAACCTTGAAGAAGGCTCTTAATCAAAAGTCTTAAAAATCTAGTCCTTTTAGTTAAAAAAAAAAAGATGAAAAATGTCTGCACGTGCCTGCACATGTGGTCATACTCAGTTCTAGGAACAGATTTGATCTATTCCCTCTCATGCAATTGAAATCAGGTTAGTTTCTGCAACCCCATACAGACTAATAGGACTGTACTGCTGCCAAATGAGGGCAAATAACACAGATACTAGCAATGATGCAAAATACAAAAAAATACCCCTATTGAAATGAAAATGCCCTGTGCTGACAGTTAAAACAAAATCAATTATCATCAAAATTACTTAAAATTATTGCACACATACCTCCATTTGCAAGGCTTCAGCCAACCCTCGAAGAGCAAATTTTGTTGGAGAATAAGCTGTATAACCAAACAGGCCTAATTGCCCAGCCTGAGATGATACAAATACAATCCTTCCCATTCTTCGTTCCTTCATGGTAGCAATTACTGCTCGGCTCGGGTAAACACTACCCAGGTAATTCACTGCCATTAATCTCTGCACAAATAATATTAATATTTGAGTATTTGAGCCACAGATCCCAAATTCTTCAGCTGTTCAGTCTTATTTATCAAAACCACCCTATATTTCAGTCTGCTTTAACAATCAAGTTCACCAGATCTGTTCTGGCAAAAGAAACAACTGTTTTCTATTCTACAGCTTCATAAACTGTTTTATAGCTAAAAATCTCACTTCCAGCCAAAAGAAATCCTGTAAGTCTTAATAGTATCCAGGACACTGATAATACTGGGAACCATATGGCCTTACAGGAAAAGAAGAATATTTGAGGGAAAATCTAACCTGAACAGTCTCCAGGATGCAATCCATTTATGCATGATGCATGAAAGCATACTGAAAGTTTAAAGAGCTTTCTAAAACAGGAAACAGGAAAAATGCAATGTATTTACACGTTTCAGAGATTTTATTCTTTGCTAGGATAAAGGGAAGTCTTTAATTTCACTCTCTACAAGACCTAAAACACAACTGATACCCTATACAAGCAATAAAATGGATGATTCAAATTTATTATAAAATTATGCCCATTTGGTATTTTCAGATGATTCAACATTATCTGTAGATGATTGGAGGTCTGAGGGCTGTGGGCATAAAGTTACCAAAATACAGGTGTTTTGGGGTTGCTTTTTGTCTTTTCATCAGAGCAGCAGCTTCTCAAGCTGAAACAATTTGTGCACCTCAGAAGTGAACAATGATAACAGCTGCATTTTTCTTAAACAGGTTAAAAATACTTTTGAAAGATCTTCAACAGAAAAAAATGAAACTACGTGAAATCGTTAGGGGAGAAGTTAGAAGCAAATCTATTCTGACAGCTAGCACAAGTCAAGTGTAACACTATTCAAGTCTACAAAGACACAGAAATGCAATCGAATTGTTTGAACGGTTAATTAAGAAATGATCATACGCTGAAATAAAGAAGTATGCTCACTCACTTCAAAAGAATTCACTTCAATATCCTCAAATTTTCCTGTAACTGATGTTCCTGCACAGTTTACAAGCATGTCAACTGGCCCCAGCTTCTCCTGAGCCTGGAAGAGCAGACAGAGGTTAAGATACTCTTTATGAGGGAAAAACCGTCCTATATCACTGTACCATATAAGAAACTATTTCCAAAAGAAATACAACAGAGATAAGTTTCTTAAGATACATAGGTGAATCAGTTATTTTCTCACCTGTTTTAGAACATTCTCCACCTGTTCGTAGTCTTTAGACACATCAACAGAAATGCAAAGTACAACCTAGAAAAGAAAAGTGAAAGCAGATTTTCACAACACACTAAGACCAGCTGACTCTGAGCCTTTCAAAATGAAACAAGCCCAATGACATATCTTTTCCACAAAAAAAGTCTTTTAGACAAGATAGTCTGCACTTCTTCCACACTGGAGGAAGCAATCTCTTCTCCCTCCAAGCTCCTTCCACTCGCACACAGGTTCCAGTATCATAAAGATTACATTAAGAACAAATAAGCACCTCATGATCTTCAAAGCAGCTACTCACATGCAAGGTATCATTACTAATTTACTGTACTAAGACACATTATTGGCCGAGTTATTTACATGAAGTTTAGTAAAAGCTATTTTAACTAAGGCAATCAAAATTTTCCAGCGATACATTTAACTTTCATCAGCTAAACGCAAGTCAAACAATTTGTGTGGCTTAGGCTCATCTTTAAACAAAAAAATGTTTTTCCACCTCACAGCAAGGCATGGTTGCAGTGCTACCCTGAAACCACAGCACCAGCACTGCAAAAAAAATCTGTTCCAAAATTTAGAAAGCAAGTGTGATAAGCCCACTAATTTTAGTACTTGCAATGCACTCTACCTCCTAATTTCATAATTATTTTTTTAAGCATAGTAGTAAATCTAGTTGCATAATATTTAATTGGGACATCTCAAGGACAAACTAAAATAAAAATTCTATGAGAAACTGACTCACTGCACAGTGTCACAAATATCTAAAAAAAGTGAAGTAATGTGTACATATTTACTCCTTGTCTGAAAAACAGATATTAATGAGTTTAGTTTGAAAGATACAGAAAAATTGAAATAACCAGGGAGGAAGCACAGGGTAGGGGTAGGCAGGCAGGATGACAGAGGTATGTTTTTCTTGCAGCTAAACGTTAAGCCCTGTTGTCCTTGAAAGTTACTGACTACTTTCAGCAAGATGGTCTCAGAATCTGTGTTTTGAAGCGCCTTCAAATCAACTTCTGGCCAAAGAAAGCACTGCTTCTTTTGGGTTACCACTTCCAAACTATAAGACTGCTGCAAATGCCAGGTGCTGACAAAGAAGGTACCCTCTCTGCTAAGCCATCAACAGAGCTTTGGGGCAATTCCTCATCTTGAAAAGAAAAGCCACCTCCCATTGCAATAAAAGGAGGGATTCCTGCATTCTTGTTCCAGCTTCTAGCCTTTCTGTTACTTTGGTCAAATAATTTAAAGTCAGAGGTGAAATAAAACAAAGTCATCAGCAGTTTGTAACAAGTATGCTCATGACCACTTCTCACGGAGCACGTGGGCACACACACAAAAAGGCTTACCACAGTGTAACTAACTGCTTTGGCAGCCAGTGGTTTGTCAGTCCTGCCCCTGGTCAGACTGCAACACTTCTTCGCTGCATAAACAGAATCTGCCTGCCATTCCTGTACAGCAGGTTGGCTATTCCTGCCTCCCAGCATTGTGTGTAGTTGGACATCAGAGTAAACTTGTGGCACAAGTTATTGGCAGGAATCCCCTTAAGGCATTTATTACATTTTGGAAACATTTATCTTCTTGGTAAGTTTAAGAACAAAACATCAGCTGAATGCAAACAACATTGAATTATTATTTGGATGTCTTTGCAAGATCAGTGAGGAGATTAAGTAAATCACAGTTCTCTGTCAAAATTGGAGCAATTTGTTAATTTAAAAAATTGAATAGATTAGTTATACTATGAACAACACACTCGGGAACTACCATAGCATTTATCGACTGCTATCACATTTAACAATTCACCTCTTTGCTTCTACTATTCTTACTGCTACCATACACTAATTACTTTCACTCCAAAATATAGACTGTAGATCCACATCTAGGACACAGAATATGCTACCAGAAGTAGTCTTATGTGCCCAGCTCTGCTCCTAACATTTTGTTCCAAATACTGCCTTGCATTGGATCATTTATAAAGCTTTCCCAAGAAATGATCAACTCAAGCCCTAGCAAAGTAATTGGGAATATTCTAGATTAGAAAAAGGATTTTAAAAGTATTGGAAAAATCTCTAAGGGTAAGGATTTTGCTCCAGTGCACACCTATATCCATAAAGGCTGCACCATCAGCACTCCAACTAAATGACATGCAAACATGAAACATTAAACTTACATATAAGTCAGACTCTGGCAGTCAATGCAACTCGGCTTCAAGTAAGTATCCAAGGGCTGAATAGTGACAGTATATCGCCAAGAAAAAAATAATCCTTTCTGAAGATCTCTGCCTCTTAGCTTGACATAGGGCCATTCAATGTCTTCAATGACACAGCAGAGAGATCTACAGGAAGTATGCAGATGACAACAAGCTTCGTGGTGCAACTGATACACCTGAAGGACAGGATGCCGTCCAGAGGGAACTGGACAAGCTTCAGACGTGGGTCCTTGGGAATCTCATGAAGTTCAAGAAGACCACGTACAAGGTGCTGCACCTGGATTGGGGCAATTCCCCATACTGATGCTGGGGGATGAACTGACTGAGAGCAGCCCTGTGAGAAGGACTTGAGGGTGTGTGTGAGAGGCTGGACACGACCCAGCCATGTGCACTCACAGCCCAGAAGGGCAAACGTGTCCTGGGGCTGCATTCAAAGCACTGTGGGCAGCAGGGCCAGGGAGGGGTTCTGACCCTCTGCTCTGCTCTGCTGAGACCCACCTGGAACACTGCATCAGCTCTGGGGTCCCAGCACAGGAAGGACATGGAGCTGTTGGAGAGAGTCCAGAGAAGGCCACAGAGATGCCCACAGGGATGGAGCACCTGTCTTAAGAAGACAGGCTAAGAGAGCTGGAGTTGTGCAGCATGGGAAAGGCGCCAGGCACAGCCCACAGCTGCCTTTCATTACCTAAACAGGGCCTAAAAGAAAGCTGAAAAGGGGCATGCAATGATAGGACATAGGGAAATGGCTCTAAACTGAGAGTTCTTTTAGATCATATATATCAGGAAGAAAATCTTTACTGCAAGGCACTGGCACAGGCTGCCCAGAGAAGTTGTGGATGCCTCATCCCTTGAAGTGTTCAACACCAGGTCGAATGGAGCTCTGAGGAAACTGGTCTTGTGGAAGGTGTCCCTGCCCACAACAGGGGAATTGGAACTAGATGATCTTTAAAGTCCCTTCCCACCCAAGCCATTCTATGACTCTGTGATCTAGTAAAGGTTACAGTCTGTGTATGTTATCCATACCAGACACGACTTTTCTCTACACGCTTTCAGTAATCCTTTTGTACAGCTCCTCTGTTCATCCACTGTCACTTTCCGGCTTTTGATCTGTAGTTCCAGTGCGAGCTCTGCCCCACTGCTCTGACTCCCTGTTCTGCTCTTCACATTCCAATCAGGCAGGCTTCCCTGAGACCACGTCGCCAACCCAGCAGCAGCTACGGAAGAGCCATCCTGCCCATCAGCTCCGCTGCCTACTGCTTACCCTGGCTGCAAGCCTCAAATGCTTCTGCAAAAAGAGTCCTAGTCAGGCCACACTGGAGCTTGCTCAACCTTGAAGGTACTTCTGAAGATTTTCACTGAAACTCCTAGGAACATGCACCAAGTAATACTCTTTTAAAAAGTCCGCATCTATCAAGCTAGGACAGATTTTAACAAGAACATCCTGACACAGTGTTTGACATGGGATTAACTGTAATGCTAAGCTTGGGAAACTGCTAGAGCAGCTAAAAGAAAATGGTTATCAGGTTGTTTTTTTTTTTTTTTTAATGGGCAAAATACAGCTTCTCCTCACCTCAAATGGCTTAGATTTTCAAACAAAGTTGATCTGAGTAAGGCAGCATGCACAGAAAAAAAATCTGCTTGAGCCATTTGACAAAAGTATAAGGAAGCAAAGACATCTTATAAATGGAGGTATTAAAAAATTTTGTATCAGCTACTATACTAACATTATTGCCTGCAAATATTCAGCTTTTTTTCATTGCTTCTTTTCAACAGAATATCTAATTTATCAATTCAAATCCCTTTTCATGGACAAATAAATTGCTTCTATTTGTGATCATGAAAGGACCTTAGTTACTTATTCACTTAGTTACTAAATTACTTTCACAATAAACAAAGTTCTGGAACAAAAGAAGTCAAAGATGTTAACAGTTTCAGTACTATTTCCCCTCTCCTCTTCATTATTATAACTGAGAAAAAATTATCTTAACATTTCACCTCGAGGTTGCACGTTTTGAACACAGCAAGCTTCGCTATTCTAAACTAGTACTTCTGCAAGCTCTAAACCATTGCCTTTATGCACGAGTGCATTATCTATTCAGCAAAGCAGCTTCTATGTTTAGAACTCACTCTCAGAACTTCACAAATTTAACTTGTGTAACTGGTACAGCACTTAGTCAGGAAAAGGAGCAAAAGTATGATGTAGTGAAATAAACCCGGGAACAAGTAACTAAACTTCCTTCCCAAGACAGATGCTGTATTTACGAATTGCAAAAAACAAGGTATTTAGGGAAAAAAAAAATTGGTTCTTCCACCTTATTTGAAAGAACGAAATGCTTATCAAGTGACAGCAAATTGCAGCTATCCAAAAAAGCATTCCACACCTACAGATGAAGACATCTTTTTCTAAGAAAAGCAGGCTAATGCACTAGCTAGGCAACATCAAATATAGCAAGATCTCAGAACATCTCATGTAAACAGACTGGTATTCCTGAATCCAAATACTGAGTCCTCACTCAGTTTTGTCAAACAGCTTCATTTTAAAGATAGGACCAGTGAACAGTGTTGTAGTGACTGTCTTAAAGAAAACACACAACAGCCCCTCTTGGCAGTGATCTTACCTGCTTGTCATTAACAGAGTACTTCTCTATTTCCTTCTTCGTCTGCAACAGCTTGTTCTGAAATGGACACAAAACCAGCTAGTGTTGTAGTTCTGAGAGCAGTATTAGCCTTCAGTATTCAATAAGGCTTAAAAACATCCCCTAATGCCCCCAACAAAGTTATCCTCAACTAGTTACAGCATTTTACTGTCATTTGGAAGACGTGAAAACATTTGAAAACATGAAATTTATCAAGAACTCACTTAGGTTTTTCACTTTGTGTTCTAAAGGCAGCAATGACTTCTATAGATTTAATGCTTTTGTTTCATGCTACAGAGAGCACCTAAGACTGCAGGTATTGATTCTTCTCCTTTCTTTTGGCTCTATTTCATATTTGTGTGATATTACATAAACTTTCCCAAAGAACAATCACTGGGTGAAATCATCATAAAACCCGAAAATCTGGTAAATTCAAATTGTAATAATCCTTTCAAGAAAAATTCTGTTAATTCTGACTACATTCAAGGTTATGTAAATTCTCAAATGTAAGTAAATTATCAAATCAGCTGGGACTGAGGGGGCCCAAAAATTAAGAGCTTTTGTTTCCAGAATAATTAGGTTTTTCAAAATAAATAAAACAACAGCCTGTTATGAAAACAGAGTAATACCAACTAAATTCTGAATACCTCTTAAACAACAAAAAAACAACAAAGCAATGTTTCCCTCCCCTGAAGCTGTCTTGAAGAGTTTTTCACTAGTAAGAAATATGGTATGATATAATGCTGATTAGATACCAGCATATTTTGTGCATTTTAGAGATGATTAATCTCCCAGATGTCATTTACTGCAGGGAAATTCTACAGTTTTAACCAATATAGAGGTTTTCCTGATTTGTGCTCTGGCACAGATCTAGACAATGATATAACAAATGCCATTAACAAAAGCAATAGCACTGGCAAAGTTTTAAGGCAAGCTAATCACAAATTCCATGTTGGGCTATGCTTCTTAAAAAGGCAGCCACCTCTGCTATTCAAATGCATTAATTTGGAATGCTTAGGGTCCCCTTAAAATATACACTGAAGAAGTATGAATAATCGTCAATTCCAAAATTATTCCCCACCTATACAGATTTTGTGAGCAGTTTAGCCAGGAAAATTACACATACACTTACCTCATCCCTTGCAATCAGTGTTATGAAAGCACCTTGCTTATAGCATTCAATAGCAATACATTTTCCAATTCCACTGGAGCCTCCAGTTACCTAAAAGTTATTTGAAAATAGCAGTGTTAGTCCACTATTCTCAACTCTTCTCCCATATGTATGAGTCAGATCACATGAAAATTCTAAAAACATACTGAGGTTAAAATATCACCCGATGAGATACAAATGCAGGAGATGCACTAAAGTTAGCTTACTTATGGAGCATGAATGAAACATAGGATCTGAATAGATCAATGAGCCTTTGTTTCTACCCTAAACCCAGTTTTACCTCAGTGGTAATTTTTGCTAATTTCTTTTGTCAGGCACACATAGACCACTCCCATGTGGGCGCTCTCACGTGTTCTGTAGGCTATTTCTAAAGGTGTGCTGTTAAAAGTTTGAAATCCTATTAATGCCATACTAGTGCCATTATGAACTGCCCCTTCACACCTGACCAGTAGAAATTATTTGTAAAATCAGCTGTTGCAGATTGCCTTCTGGAGATGTCATCACATAAACATAAACAGAATATACCTTCTTTCTTATTAAAACAAAAAATCCCATTAATTCAACAATTGGCCCTTTGTAGTGTATTTCTCAGTCCACCAGTTAGAACCTTGAAGCGCCCCCATGCCATCCTGCTATTTCAGTTTAGTGGGGATGCCAGCACCTAAGCTTCCATAACCTTTTCTTCTTCCTCCAAGCTCTAACACCTGGATAGTCTTACATGCAAACAGGAAGTTAATATTTCATTAATATTAGACAAATACAGGGTAAAGGCTACCATCCTGCATCATACACTGCAGGAGGATACTCTGCCAAATGACACCAACACACAGGTGAAGGTCACCTCACCACCTCTGCCACTATCGCTCAATAAACCTACTTTTGAACTGCCTGTGGAACAAGATATAGGTGATAATTCTGACCTCTCTTTTTGACTAAAATAAAAATGTCTGCCTGACACCCATAGGTGACTTGGATCAGTCTCAGGCTGCATGTGCCTTTGGTATCTTCCTTATATACCCAAGTTATCTGAATTTACCTTTAACAGAGTATTAAAAGTCATACTGAGAAAATATTGGAACAAAATACCTAGAAGCAGTTATTGTAAAGAAAAATACATTGACGGAATTAATTCAGAAGAACTGGAAGAAGATGAAATTCAGATCTCCCTGGAAATCATCATCTTTTGTTCTTTATCAAAACCTTTCCAAAGACTCCAGCGAAAGGTTACCTCCTCCATTTTAAGAAAATGGATGCATTGAGCTCATTAGTGTAAGAGCAAAGATCCCAATCTCTTAACTACACATCCTATCAAAAGCCTTGTGTTGTTTCCTCATTAGGCAATGTCTCAGTTTTGTTTTCAGAGATGCATTATCCTCAAAATTCTTTCCACTCCTGGAGGCAGTAAAGTCAGAAGAGTCAGAAGTACATTCCCATGAGTCACTAAACTCTTCTTTCATTTGAGTACTTTAGCCCTAGCCTTCAAAAACGGCTTAGTGCAAATAAAATAATCCCAGTAAAGACTTACAGCACAATCCACAGTTTCTGACTGGTTCATCTCCAGCCGCAAATGGGCCAAGAATGGGTGTAGCACTCACAAAGACTAATTTCAGCTCTTTAGGCTTCCTCTGTTATTAGAGAGAACTGCTTCAGATTAACTTCTAACTGACTCTGCAAGATTAGCTTCACACTGCACTAACCTTTGAGGATAACTCCAAGATGTGTGTCCTGTTCTAGAAACGTGAAACCCTGTCTGCAGTTTACTGCTTTCAGAGCAAATGAAGTCTGCAAGAGTGTGAGTGCTAATTACTGATTTAGGACTTCAGCAGAATCACAGAATTAATGTAATGCTTCATGGTGGAAAGAAGTAACAAATACACTGAAATTCTTAAAATGGATTGCAATATTTCAATACATATCTGAAAATATTAAAATCATCTGATACATTCAGGCAGAACTCACATCCGCAGCAAATGTGAGATGCTTCTACAGATCAGCAGCAGGTACACCAGCACTAATCAATGGGCATGGAAGACTGCTCCAATTCCAATCTGTGGTGATTACCACCAGCACTAACTGGTGACTATCACGAATGGGTCAACTACACCAGTGCTTAGGAATTCTCTGCAGTTGAAGGTACTGGCACCAAGCCTCCAGCTTGTCAAACAACACTAATGTTCACTTCAGAAAGGCAATGTCTGAAGTCATACAAGGAACAGAAAAAGAAAGCTTTTATTTACAGTCACACCCAAGAACACTGGATAAAGCTCATGCCAGATTGGTAAATTATAAAGTGCAATATCAATTAGCTGGGAACTTTAGTATTTAGGTGGGAGGCTGCTACAAGCACGTGGGAGGTTGTTACTAATACACACATCTTTCAGGAACATTCACCGTGAGTGCTAATGTAATAGCAAAAAAAATAAAAATCCCCAACACTAGTGAAAAGCTTGCTTTGTGCTATAATGAAGCTAACCTAAGCAAATCTATTGACGTTAGGTAGGTAAATTCCTAACACTGATACTCAGAACTAACAGAAGTGCACACACCTACCCTGCTAAAAAACATTATTACAATTACTTATCCTTGTGGACAATGGTTCTACACTGCCACTGCATTTCGTTAATTCCAGACATTTGAATTGCGACAGATCCCATTTTTAAATTTTACTGTAACTCAGCCTCAGAGGAGTTAGCAAAAAAAAGAAAAAAAAATTGGCCACCACAACTCAAATCACAGATTAATTTTTTGACAAGAAGTACTTAACTTGACAAGTATTTGACATCTAGTATTGATTCAGATGTTCAGGATGCAGTACTACCAGCCCTTGAGCAGTGTTACTGAGCTGTTTCCATGCTTAAAAAGAACAGGTACCAAACTAGGTATCCCAAAAAGTGGCTGGCTCCAACTTCTTGAGCTATGATCCTTCATAACAGAGTTCAATTTTTCAGAATCATAGGGTTTATTTCCCCCTTATAAATGGAAATGGTGGGGTGAGGTACAGAGAATTGATCTATTAGAGCTTCAAATTTGAGATATTGGAAATTCACTTCAATTGATGAGACAGTCCAAATCCAAATTAACAGAACTGTCATCAGGAATTATCAAAATCAAGACTTTATATGGCATCTCCAATAGAACTTATTAACTTCCACTTAGAACTGCACACAAGCTGGCTTCATGCTTTTAGGCAGTGCTCTGATAGAAGGTTCTACTGAAACAGAACATGCCTTTAATCTGCTCTGAGTGGTCAGCACACCTGACTGGACTCAAAATTACCTCTTGTCGAACCACTTAGATGTGTCCAAATCACAGAGAATATCACTCCAAACAGAGGAGCGATGGTGCTGAGACACCGAGATCGGCCATCCTTAAAGCCAACTGCAGGTACCAGGCTGGGCTCTGCACAGAAGTGGGGAAATAATTTTGGACTGGAGATGACCCACGTCCAGGAGGGTTTGGCACGATCATCCTGAAATATGTCCACATGAAAAAGGGCCCTTGTCAATCTGAATGGGAGACAGCCCCAAGCAGATCACATCTTTTCATCTCCTGCCACTGCTAATCCAAACTTTGATAAACTGCATTCATAACACCAGGACCTCAGGGGTCTGGGCTTTTCTCAGAAATTTAACTTGGTTTTAGAAAGATTAAAGCTGAAACAAGGGGACGGGATTAGCATTAATATTTCAGCAGAGTTTTTAAACATCACTCAAGAACTTTTGTAGAGAAATTGAAGAGAGAACATGCATAGAGCAGGTGTAATATCCCTGACAAAGGGCAGTTAAATGTGGGAGCTCAATGCAAATGAAGCAGTGGTGACTGCCTTAGCCTATTTTCATATTCCTGCCTACTGTTATAGCCAGCTACCAAAATACTAGCTCATTCTCACAGAATCCATGACATGTACTAGTCTGCAGCCTGAGACCAAAGGGGAGAGTTAAAGCCAGTGGCAAAGTAAGAAATGTATAAAACAGTGTTCTGAATTTCAAAGCACAAAGAAGTTCAGCACATAAAGCAGCAGCTCTACAGCACAAAAATAACTTTTATACCCTTCCTCTGAGAACACTTTCCTAGTCATGCTAGAAATAAAAAGGTATTAAGCATCTAAAAAGCATTTTGTTTAAAATAAGCTAAACCTAACGCCTGTGCCAATTTAAGAGCAGAGATGCCCTTACCATTTAATGGTGCTAACTGGGGTAAGGAAAATACATGGCAGATAAAGGACAGGGTGGGGGGAACCCACAGGATTAGACGATGAGTGATTTGGAGTTCTCTAGATTCTCACTCTGAATAGCAGTTCTATTCTTTTCTAAGAGAAAGAGACGCCTATGATTTCTCCAGAAACTATGTCTTGCCTAACACAGCAAGGGTTTCCATCATGTAAATTACTCTGGGAGAAGACAGAGAAAAAAAACTCCACAAGTTTTCTGCTTCAAATTCCTATCCCAAAATGGTACCCAGAGTCAGTTATTTAGCCATAGCTCAAATATCCCCTAAACATAACTGTTAGGAGTGAAGAGAAATAATTTTTTTAAGGATTAAAAGTGAAAAGAATGTTGACTTAAGTTGAAAATTCAATAACTGGTATGTAATAGCCTCTGAAGTTGCCAAATGACCTTCCTTCAGAAAAGTAACAGATATATTTTCATTATACTTTCAACAGGCCCCTGGAAAGAAATGTTTCTAGAGAAGACTTTTTCTGCTTTGGTAAAGCAATTTATTCAAGTATATTTTGAAAAATCATATTTAGTCTGCAATGACAATCACTTCCCCCCTTGAAAGGGCTCAACAAGCTAAACACACAATTTGTGGGTCATTCTTCTTTTATTTATTTCAATAGGGTGTTTAACTGAGGCCTGATACTTCAGCAGATTTTGACATTTTTCTGTGAGAAGACTTCAAAGAAGCCCTTAGATAATATTATGGTCCTTAAAATATTTTCATGAAGTCTCTCAGTCATTTCAGTAGCAGAGAACGTCCACTCCCAGCACATGACTAAAGAATACACTTTACACACACAACATGTAAAACCTTCTTGAACAGTATTTCTGATTGACATTACCATCATCCAATACTTTTCCTTATGTATGGCATTAGGGAATCTGAACCACATGTACAAGCATCCAGCATTATTAACAGCATCCACACATCTAAGAACTAGTGACCTCCAAACCAACTGTTCCATATTTCATTAGTTTGCATGAACACTTTAAGAGCATATCTGAAGTCAAAATAAAACAAGTAGTTCTACAAGTGGTGGCATCAATAAAATTGTTTGCCTGCAGATTTTTATTTGTATCATCAAGTTGGATATATCTTGCAGCCTTTTTCTTCATCAATATATCCATTTAGTTACTTTTCTAGCTGAACTCCTGATTTTATAAGACTTGCAGGAATACTGGTTTTTAGACTTCTAATAGTACCAAATTAAGCTTAAACTGCTAATTAGCAGCAATGGTTACAGGGAGGCGTCTCCAATAAGAACAGTCTCATCATCTTCAATGTTAACTTTTCTAAATGAACCCTTCTGATAAGAAGAACCAGCGCAGTAGCTTTTGAAGAGTTTTATCACTATACAGAACGAACAAAACTTCAGGTAATCACTTCATTTATAAATAAAACCAAACAAAAATAGATAGAAAATCCATTTGACTTTTTATTTTTGGTATTCCATTTCTTCCTAAGAACGTCCTTAAGTCTCCCTCACCTTTGCCTTAATAATCATTACTCTTGTGGGGAAAGAGCCATAACCCAAGAACCTTAATGCAACCTCGAACACACCTCACGCAGAATATGATGCTGTAAAGCCAGTTACAGTACCCAAGTAACACCGACTGCATAAAGCAACTTGGGAGCACTGTTGCAACTTGGAAACATCTAAATCATTCTGGGGACAGCTCCATCCTCCAAAGAGGAACTCGAAAAAATAATAATGGAAAAACCAAACCAAAACTACTCACTTACAGTAAATTTAAACAAACGAATTATCGCTTCTCTGCACAGAACATACGTTGGAAATTTGGAGATAAACTATGAAAGCTGATCCTAGGACCCTGAATCTTTGAACCGCTTAACTCATTTGCTGTCATGTGTCCAAACTTTGTGATCCCTCTGAAAGCACCTGGGTAGTATTCCCCTTTTTGCCATCCCCCCCTTCCCAAGCCATATATTCATCCACGAGTGTACCGCTCATGGACTCTTTCAACAGTATGCTCTTCCAAAGACTTCCTTCTACCACCTTGTGAAAATATTGCTCAAAGACATCCATACCTATGTGCTTAAAGATGAAAAGGCACCCAAGTGTCATCTGACCACTTCCTTTCTATTAGCTTTTCAATTTCCTCACACCGGACTTGGTTTTTTTAAACCAAGGAAACCACAGATTTTGCCCTTTGTTTATGAGTGTGTACACACACCACTTGACCACCCAGGGAAATGCTAAAAGAAAAGAAAACAAAACTCGAGGTAACCGGTGGCTTGGAGAGTACAAAGGGAATATCTCAAAAAGTCAGCGCCGAGACCGGAAGATGGTGACTCAGACCATCGCCTTAAGCCAACCGGGACACACAGCGGTTGTCAGAGCCATCGGGACAGGTCATTTCCTTATCGCCCGGGACTTATGGATCCCGTGTTTGGGAAGCTCGGGGTGCCACCGCCAGCTCTGCACGACTCCTCGCGGACCCGCGGGCACCCCTAAGGCTGCCGCTGCCCGGCCGCCAGCCCCGCTCCGGGCGCCCCCAAACCTCCCTTCCCCGCTCTTCCCGCTCCTGCGGCGGCATTCCTGCAGCCGTACCCCGTCTGCCAGCGGGGCACTGCCCGCAGCCTGCGCCCCCAGCTCGCAGGGAGCGGCTTCCTCCCCTCCTTCCTTCCCCTTCCCGGCGCAGGGCGGGCGGCTCGGGAGCCCCCCCGCCGCCGAGGCCGAGCGGCAGCGCCCGCCCGCCGCCTCCTCCCGCGGCGCAGCGGGACAGCGGCGGGGGACCGCCCCGGCCCCTTCCCGACGGGCGCCGCACTCACCACGACGTGCGCGCCGGGCAGCTTGAGAGACTTGGGGCTGATGAGGGGCGACACCATGTAGAGGAGGAGGACGAAGGCCACGATGAAGGCGGCGGCCAGGAGCAGCATGGCTCGGGCTGCGCCGGCGGAGGCGAAGCGGCGGGCGGGCGGGGGGCCGAGCCCTCGGGCGCTGCGGTGCAAGGGTCGCGGTGCCGCCCGTCCGCCTGCCCGAGCCGCGGCTGGACCGGCGCTGACGGCGCTGCCGCGGCGGGAGCGAGCGCGGCGCGGGGCGCGGGGGCGGACGGCGGGAGGAGGGGCAGGGCCCGGCCGCTGCCGCGCCGCCCGATTGGCTGCCGGGCCGGGGCGCGGGCCCGCGCGCCGTGATTGGGCGGCGGGCGGGGGCGGGCCCGCGCGGGTTGGCGGAGCGGCGCGGCCGGGCCGCGATTGGGCCCGCGGCGCCCCGGGGTCAGCCATGGAGGCAAAGGGCGGCGGGGAGCGGGAGCGGCTCCCGGCGCCCCGCGCGCCCCCTACGGGGCAGCGGCGGGGCTGCGCGGCACCCCGCGGGGTCCCTGGCCGCGGCCTCTCTCCGGAGGGGACTGGCGGGCGGCTCCGGTCCGGAGAACGCGGCCTCGGCGGCGGTACCGGCAGCCCTTCGCGACGGGTCTGCGTGAGGGCGGGCCCCTGCCCGAGATGGGCCGTGCGCGCCGCATAGCCGCGGAGGCGTGGGCTCGGGGTTAGCCCTGAATGCCCCGTCCGAGGGGAGGGACCCGCCGGCTTCGGGAGGGGAAAGGGGAAAAACTCTGGTGCTGGTTAATCGCAGAATCATAGGATGGTTTGGGTTCGAAGGGACCTTAAAGATCGTGTCGTTCCAAGCTCTCCGCCGTGGGCAGGAACACCTTCCCCTGGAGCAGGTCGCTCAGAGCCCCGTCCATTCTAAACACTGCCGATCATGGGCCATCCACGGCTGCTCTGGGCAAACTGTTCCACTCCTCATCACCCTCACAGTAGCGCATTTCTTCTGTATATCCAACCTACATTTCCTCTCTTTCCGTTTCCCGTTGCCGCTTTGTCCTATCACTACAGCCCTTGACCAAGAATCCCTCTCTGTCTTCCCTGTAGGTCCTCTTCAGACACTGGGAGGTTGCGCCGAAGTCTTCACACAAACTTCTCGTATCAAGTCTGAAGCACCTGTTTGTACACAGACTCGCTAATACATTGCCTGAGGTTACCAAATGACATGACGAAAATGGTGCAGATGTGTCGGAACGCTCCTGCGATGTGCCCTCGGAACGGGGTGAGAGCAGAGAGCTCTACCTTGTATGGGAGGGAGCTCTCCCTTCTATGGGAAATATCGTGTGTCAATGAGGTAGGAAGCATGAACCCTTTATGCAAGATAATTAACAGAGCTTATCACGGTGTGTTTTAAAGACTAAATTACATCATTGTCTCCAGTAAAAACAGATGCAGGTTCTGTGAGGCTTGGTTTGCACAGTGGTTGAGTTCTACTGGGTTCTCCTGGCTGCAGTTGTTCATGCTGCTCTCCTAAATCAAAAATTTTTCTCAGCGTGGTGTTTCCTGCTGAGTGAAACTACAGGTTTTTCATGTTATTTACATTAAAAGAAGATAAAAGCATGCTTTTCAGCTTTAAGGCAGAATATTAGAACAAATATTAAAACAAACAAACAAAACAAAAAACCCAGAGCAGTTTGAATAAATTAATTCCATATATTTGACTTAGAGATTTAGATATTTATTTAGCATAAATGCCTGCATTCAATATTTTTTCATTTAAGTTATAATTATTTGTAACTTAAAAATTCACTCAGATTACTTTTTCTCAATAGCTAATATGCAGTCAGTAGCTTCTACAAAACAGCTCCCCCCGCCCCCCCCCAAGAAAAACAAAACAAAGGATAAACTAAAATCCCCTAGGCAAGAGGGTGTGCAGAAGGGCGTGAAAATAATATTGGAGAGGAGGAGATTAGAAGTAGTGAGTAGGTGGAAATGGAAACAGAGTTGTGGGCAGGGATTATGCAGTTTGCAGGGTGAGAACAAAGAACCTGAATTTGATGCAGTAAAAGGATGAGAAAATCAAGGATTAGTCTTGAAATGGGATTGACCTGGAATACGTCTTTGGTGGCATCTTGAATCCAGTTCTTCAGAAGGGGAGGTACAAGGAAGTGAGAGGAAGATGATGTAGATAATAAAATGTGCTAGCTGCTAGGGTGACAACAATGGAAGTTGATTAGTGATCCATCTAAGAAAAGTATGTTAATTATGTTGCTAGCAGAAGTCAAAATAAGATGTGGACAGGAAAAAGCAGCAACCAAATATGTTCATTTCCTCTTTTACATATAGGACAGTCTATATGTGCTATCTTTCCAACAATATCAAATTGACACAAAAGAGGAGATTAATCAGATAATAACTATAGACTATTGGTAGACTTCCACCACAAAATATGTTGATACTTTCAAAGCTAAAATGTCAGCATTACAGAGGTAAAGCAAAGCAGACAGAGGTGAATCTGTCTTTCACAGTATAACTCTCAAGATTGAGGTGAGGTGAGGACATGAGTGAAAAAAATCATCTGCACTAAGGTCCCAGTAAAATGAAGGTTAATCATTCTGCTTTTTCCTTTTGGCTAAAAGGCCACTTTAGCAACCCTGGAATAGATAGCGCAGCTGTGATAATGTTTGGTCTTGTTTTGTTCTCTGCATTATAAAGTATTGTGTATTTCTGTGTGAGAAATGCATTCAAAGGGGAAGACCTTATGAACTCCATACAAGCTACCAATGAATTCCCCAGGAAACCTTTTTGATTCTTTTAAAGAATGCCAATGGAAACTGAAGGTTGCCCTCCCCAAGTTACCTGGTTTGTATTCATCTCACATGACCTCATTCACGGAGGAAATGCATTCCTGGCACAAGGCAATTGTTTACAATAGAATTGTTTTCTCAATGACTGTGGAACTGGAAATTGAACGCTAACATAAGCATCATAACACCACTCCAAACTGCAGTTATACAGAAAGCAATATTTAATTAATCTGACCTTCATAAATAACATCACAAAGTGTATAATTTTCAAGAGCGAGCTGGCCAATGTCTGTATATACCCTGAGGATGGGGAGGGAGAAAGAATGGATAAAACATACTCATTACCTTGCTAATTAATCTGCAGAAGAAGCATCAATACAACAGTGATGTGTTTAGAGAAGGACAGGGAATACAATACAAGTAGAGGAAAGTAAAGTATAAGAGCTGTTGCAGCTGTGGCTTTCTGCTTTCTCAGTTTGTTCCTTTAAATCTTTCAACAGACTTTTGCAGTGACGATTTTGTGGGTTGAGATATTCTGTATGAGCCAAAGTGTGGCAACTGCAGAACCAAAGTTATAATTTGAATGTGGAAACAAGTTTGTGAATTGGTAATACTATGAAACAAATAATTGATATTAGAAATGTCCTTTTGATCTTCTTTAAAGATAAATGCTCCCAAAAGATGTGAGGTACACATAAAAGAAACATGTCTTGCTTCAAGAGGCCTTCAGGAGAAGGGATGAAGTTTTGGAAGAGCAGGCACCATGGTTGCAGTCTCCAGCCTCTGGAGTCCCTTGTGTTCAACTATTCATCTGCAGAATTTTCTGGTTGTGTTTTTTGCCTACTGGGAAGGGGGAGGGAAGACCAGGGTCCCATGGGGTACACTGTGATAGAACTGGAGACTCCTTGGTGTGATATCCATCCAGCCTGTCCTACTGCATTTAGAAAAAGAAATAGCAGTGAGAGAGTAACTTCCATGGCCAAGGAAAAGAACTTGTTTCTTTTATCTTTCCAAAATAACTTGCTTTCTTTTCTAGCCCTCCCCACCCTTCCCTTCTTTTTTTTTCTTGCAGCAAGCATAGATGTGGCATCTAACAGCCCCTTAAGAAATTAGCTTTAATGGTTACAAGAGATAAGAGCCATGTTAGTAATTCAGGGGTTCCTGGGACTCTCAAGGGTTTAGAATAATGACAGTGTAAATAGGTGGTTTCTGACAACCAACTTTCTTGGTCCCTTATCTCTTGAAGAAGAATAGTGAATAGGAACACAAGAGCTGCTGTACTCCATCAGAAAAGGATCTGTCTAACATACTGTCTGTACCTGACCGTTGTCCATAGAGGGTACTTGGGAAAAAGGAATGCAATGATGGCCAGTACGTGGTGGCAACAAACATAGGGTGACTGAAATGGGTATCACACCCGGTTGTCTGCTTGGCTGCACTTTCCCAAACGAAAAACCAGCCCTGCTGTAGCTGTACAACATTTTGTGTGCTGGTGGTTGCGCTGGCAGAGATCACAGAGTCTCGCAGAGCCACACAGCTCCCAGAGCTGTACTCAGGCCACAACACACTGTCCAGGTACCCTCTCTGCTGAAAACAATGTCGGCCTGATCCTGTGGGTCTACCTGGAAGGAAATTTCCAGTGCTGCTGTACTCTGTGTATCTCCCAGGGGGTGCTTGCTTGCCGCAGGGATGGATCCCAGTGCTGTCACAGCCGCCAGCTCTTGTCACGATGAACATGGGCAAGGCTGATGGCCCAGGGGCTGCTGCAGAATCACCCCCCAGGGCTGTGTGCACACAGGCAGGTGGTGCTTGTAGGCAGCTGGGGCTCAGGTTGAAGCGGGGCTGCCTGCTGGGAGCAGAGGAGGTGTTGGTGCCTGATCGTGTGCTACAAAAGCAAGTGACATGGACATATATAGCCCAGCCACCAGCCTGCTTCCCCAGGGCTGCTGGAGCTGCTTTGGGATGAATGCTCTGGAAACAAAAATGCTCAAAGCACTCTTTGAATCAGAATTTTGTCATCACACTGTACTTCAAAACTTACTTAATTGCTTAACATGTTTGGCATAGTTGTTGAAAAAAAGAGAAAAACTATATTCAAAATTAACTACTTGTAAATGATGAACCATTACATGTTATAATTTTTTTCATTTTATGCTGAAGAAATAGCTGTACTGATATTTTGCATGTTGAGCACTAGATCTATTGAAACAAGATTAATGACAACCCAGTAATAAAAGCAAATCTTTACTGTCTAATTTAAAAAGACATAAATTAAACTTGGGACCAAGATGATCTTGAACTTCATTTAAGTATCTGTGTTTCTTTTCGTTTGGTACACCTACTTATACCAGACTTCACACGGGAACAATTTGCTGTTCACACTTGGACATGAGACTCCTTTAGCTTGCTAAATATTCCTAGGGATGCTGTGGATTGTGGGTTGGAAGAGAAGGCTGAGCAGCCGACCTCCTCAGGTGGCATGGAAAAGTACTGCTGAAAGTGAGCAGGCACAGGCACAGGAGGGAGCAAGCTATGGCTGGTCTCTGCATTGAAAGGCTCAAAGCTAAAACATAAGTGTCTGCAAGGAGTGAATGCAGGCTATTAACACAGGGATATCCACTTTGTCTCTTGACACAAGATCACCCACTCTTAATGGGTCTTACCACCTCAAAAATTATATTTAAGCAGATGATTACAATGGAAGTTCATGTTACAAGATAGCACAGCTGATATCACAGGTAACAGCAGTTGTCTGAGTAGATGAAGCTCCAGAGACACCAACTGTGTGTTCAGCTGACACTGTAACAATACCCCCAATGCCTCACTGCCCCTCCTACCTTATTGCACTTATTCCCTGGGAGTCCTCTCTGGGCCACAATCATTGAGCATGTACAGGAAAATGAACGTTACCAGCAGAAGTGATACACTGGGGAGTTTGAAAATGCAGTTCCACCAAAATCACCTTCCTTTCAAGGGTAGTACGATTTTCTCCACTACTTATTGTACCTTGAGCACTGGGTAAGGGGATTCTTTCATTCCTAATGAAAAGCAATCTTTTTTCTAATAAGCAGAGAGGCTGTAGTCTTTACTGGAGAAAGCTTAGTGCTTGTATTTTGAAGGTCTTCATCATAAAATTGGTCTGTAGAGCCATTCTTACAATTAACAGTATTTCAAGGTGTGACGTGTCAGCCTTTTCTGGAGTTGCTTTGACTTTCCACATGTTCCCCCTGCAACCTTGCACTTGTCAGCACTGCTGTACAGCCTTTCCTCCTTTTCCAGCAAAATCAGTTGCAACTCCTATCCTGCCTCACAATTCTGCTGGCTGCAGCTGCCCCTTTCCCCAGTGTCCTAAGGAAGAGCTGAGCTGCTGGGTGCATAAACCAAGGATCTGCTGACCAGAGGGATCAAAAATATGCATTGAGTGGGAATCTGTGCTTCAGGGGGATGGAAGAGGAAGGAGCCTTTTCTGGCTGTTTTCAACTATGACCCTGAAGAATTACCATTGAAGCTACTGCATTTCTTGCTCAATGTTTGTATCATGTTTTACATTCCCTCAGAGACAGTCTTTACCTATTACTCTCATCATTGCCTTCCTGGATATGTATTTTTGTGAATGTTTTCACTTTTTAGACAGATAGGGAACATTTTTGTAGTTAGACTTCCAGCAACTTCTGGCCTATGTCTACTCAGCAACTTGTTAATGAAGTTGCTACCACCCAAGCTGCTAATGTGTTTTTCAAAAATAGGAATAATTTTCTGCTTTGTATTGTGCCTTTGGAAACACCTCCAGGTAATCTTTAAAGATTGACAGGTCCTAAACTTTCCTGAGTTTTCTCTGCTTCAAGACTAACTTACCAGTTACACCACGCCAGTCAAGCCATGTCTGTTATGCTCACGTTGACGTGACTCAATCTTATTACAAAAGGCGAAATTAATGATTTGCAGTCTTGCTAGGCCTCTGTTTTTTCTCAAAAACCTACCTTTTGTAGATGATCTTAGCTAGTTGCTGTGCTTGCAAACCACCACATTTCTCCCCAGGTCTTCCTTGTGCCTCTCACTGACGACTCTTACATTTCTAGAGCTGCTTGCTCTATCCCATGTTGTTGTGTGGGACAGCATCGTACTCTCCCACTGCTCTTTGCCTTATAGCTGCACTCTTAAAAATACTGGAAAACTGAAATTACCTCCTCCAGGTTCATGCCAGATTCTGTGTCGAAGTAATTCTGACAACTTTCTTTGCTCAATCTTTTAACACAAATTAAATCTCTTTCCAGTTCCAGGTAACACACAGGGTATTGATAGCACTGGCACGAGGCTGGTGTTTATTTCTTGAATGAAATTACACAACCTCTGCCCTTGCCATTAGTCCCTGCTAATTTATCTTTGGCACGCACTGCAGAGAGGCTGCTGCTACGCAATGGAAATTTAGATGTCTTGTACATAGCTCAGTCTTCCCTCTCTAACCCAAGAAACAGGTACAAAACAGGTTGCTGAACACAGGCAATTCAACCATTCCTGCTCCTTGCACTGCTACGAAGTACATCAGAGTTGCTTGTGCTCCTCCAAGTCCGTCTCCATCCTCTAACAAGAGTACAGCCCATTGCCTTCCTGCTGTCAGCCTGGGAAAGGACAGCGTGTACAGATTGGCCTGTCGCTTTGAAGGGAAAAACAGAAATCAAAGACATTCTGTCAGCTTCTGCTTTGTTGGATATAAACTTGCCGTGCTATAAACACTGGAGAAATATCGGAACATAAAGAGCTTTGAAATAGGATTTAAAAAGAAATCAGTGCTTTATCTTCTGTTTTAGAAAAAGAAATTGTGTGAAGGACAGAGGGTTAGTCAAGCAAAAAAAGAAAGAAACCGAAATTAGAGAGAACAGCGAAAAAACCAGAAAATTAGTCAAAAGCAACAGGAAAGAGGCAGGCATAAATTGCCAATTAACATTCACATCAAAGGAAAACTCTCATCAAAACCTTTTTCTTCTTCTAAGAAGCATCATGCGTTTCCAGTATGTACTGCAGTGAAGCGAGCACGCTTTACACAAAAGAAGGCCCAAGAGAATATGCCAAATAGCCTCAAAGCTCGTGGAAACCATTTTACACAGCTGATAACTAGGACAAAACCCCATAGGAGCCCCGAGTGTCAGCATCACTGCCCTTGTTCACCAGTCAACTTCCACCCTGTGCCAGCTCCAGGGAATTTTAAGCACAGACCCTACACGTGTTTCTGTGGATTCATTTACCCCATGCAGAGCCTCAGACTGCCCAGGAAGAATAACAACACTGTCCTACTGCCCCACAGAAACCCCATAAATGCTCCTGCACATTTGTTCCCAGCTGGACTGAGCCCATCTAAACCTGGAAGAGGCAGACACCTCACAGTGCTCCAAGTGCTGGATGCAGGTAAGTTTGCAATGCCTCCCTGGTGTGCGTTGGGTGGGCGGTCACGCAGGAACCCGTGTGTGTTTCTGAGGTGTTTGTCACCAGCCTTCCTGTATATGGCTGTGCACGTGTGCCCTCGGTGTGAGTTCGGGCCATGGCAGTGCCTTCAGAGGGGCACCACTTCTCTGTCTTGAACCTGGTGAAGGGACAGTGAAGGTGAAGGGTGGACAGAAGGGTTTAGGCTCTGTCAGCAGGGCCTGTGGCTCCTGTGGGAACTATTGCTATGCTGCAGCTAAACCAGCTTTGCTCTCAGGCAGGCACAGCACCCTGCTTGCTCCCACACTGACTGGGGACACATGCATTGTGGGCATGAGCTTTTTGGACAGGTAAGAATGAAAAAAAAAAAAAAGAAAACATTTTAGAATTATAGTGACAGAGCAAGGCAGGACACAAACAAATGAGTCCACATCAAAACAAGAGCAGATATAAAGATTAAAACAGTAGTAATTACTTTGCTGCTCAGTTGTCTATGGAGCAACTAATAGCTGTGATTAATTAATTAAAACATCATTAAAACTTCAAGTGAGCTCATGCTCAGTCAGGCAAGAGCATGAGCATTTCAACTGGCAATTTAAAATGGGACACTTGAAAACAGTAATCATCTAATTTTTCCAGATCTTCTAAAATCTTACATAAAGGAAATGTCTTGATAGGTCAGAGCCTCCCAGAAAAGCCCACGTTCCAGCCTACAAGGAGGAGAGGAAGGAGAAATGATAATTTGAATTTATATAGTTTTAATTTTTTCTTAACTTTCTATTGAGCAAACATTTCACCTGACTCTGCCAGAGCCTAAATCACAGCTGCAAGTAACAGTCCCCATTTGCCATTATATTTCCTGTCTGAGATGGTGATATTTACAGCAACTTTCCCAGTCCCTTGCCTAGCTGAGTCGCTGCTGCTGAGACATGGATAGAGAAGCAGCAGAAGGCAACTACTCCAGCTGAGATTTTTGTAACAAATTACCTGTGGATGGTCATCGGCCGACAACAGAGTGAGTCAGAGGAAATTACTGTTTATAGTTGACAGAATGCATGTGACACCGAGCATGTTTGAAAGTGAAGTCCCTGCCTTGAATAGCTTGGATTTAAATGAGTTGAGGCAGCAGAGGAGGAGCAAGGGCAAGCAAAAGCAAGTCCTGCCAATTCATGTTACAGTGCCTGATAATAGGTCACCAAGCAGGAAAGAAAACCCTGGCTGCATTATCAACATCAGGCTTGTGTCAGGTGTCAGTGACTTATTTCCTGGAGATGTCTCAAAACACAACCAAAGCCTGTTTAGAAGGGAACTTAGCTCCTGCCATGATGGAGATGGGTCATTGTATTGTTTCCATGACTAATGGTTGAGAAATTCAGATAAATGAGCCCAAAAAATGTCAAGTATTTCTGCAAAAGACTAGCAGACTGTACATGTGGCAGGTACCATGCACAGATAGCACAGACTGATGGAAATCCAGCGTCCCCAAACTCGGAATTGACTTGACAAAGGAGAGAAGTGTCTTTGAGTGTTTATTCATCAAGTTGGAGCGTCTCAGGTAGAAAGGCTGCAAAGGTGAGTAAACAGAAAATGGCACAAACCAGTGACCTCGTCAAAAAGCTCCCATCAGAAGGGTGTGTGTGCAGGTAGAGGTAGGGAGGGAGAGGAAGAATTGTAATTAGGTCACAGGGACGAAAAGATAAAAACAGGACAATCTTATCTAATACGTGGGCTGTCACTACACAAATGCCAAGACAGAGGATGAACGACCAATTAAAAGAGTTTTTAAGCAGCTTATTATGATGACAGAGGATTTGTGGAATAAAGTCCCTAGATTAATATGTTAATAAAAAGCTAAAGAAAAATTGAAGGGGTAAGCACTGAAGCTATGCCACAAGAGCTACAACAAAAGCTGCCTGCTTAAGAATAAAAGGAACAATGTTTTGATAAGAATTAGTTATCTGCTGGAATAGCAGCACAGCATGAAACAGTCCACTGAGTTCTTGCAATAGTTTACGTAAGTTACAGGAATGGCTTTAAGTCGACCATGATTACTAGGGTGAATCTGGTTAAGGCCAAAAACATGTATGGAAGCCAATCATGAAACAAGCTTGTCATTTTGGAGGAAGGACAGAGTAAACAGCAAAATGAAGATGTTCCTGTATATTTCAACAAATTCAGAACTATTAAAGAGCTTCCTGTCAAAATAATCCTCAGAAAAACAACAAAAAATGTGGAATATTCTTATTAAGAACACTAAATAAACACAAAAAGTAGATCAAAACACCTGACTAGAGAATATTCAGCGGCTTCTTTGCTTCAGCTGACAAAAAGAGCAAATTCTGACAGGCAGGAACATGAAAAAAACAGATTCCAGAGTATCTCCCTCAGCTACATTTGTTCTGCTCCACTAATTAAAACAAAAGCATGTAAGTATACTCAAAGACCAGCAGACTTGGGAAACAAAACCAAATGAAAAACTTCAGAGATTTATGGAAAACTTTAAAAAAATTTGTATGTTTTTGTTGTGCTAGAGAATGACAAAAAGGCAACACATAAATCAGGGAGGAAACAAGACTCTGGAACCTGAGGTCCATCAGGCAATGTAGGAAATAAGATGTTAATTTACTAATCCTGTAAGTATGTGCATCAAGAGATACACCACAAGTGGTAGGAAATCCAAAACTTAATGTCAGTGTGATGAAACCATCTGTGAAGAACACAAGCACATACACAAGTGATTTAACTGAAAAACTATTTTACGCACAGGAAGGAAAATGACATTTTTTCATATTGCAGTCAGAGTATGCAGTATCACCAGAAGCTATGAAAAAAATCTGTAAGCTAACCAGCCAAAGATCAGACCTTATTAAAAATGTACAACTAATTTGTCCAGTATTTACAGAGGTTTTGATTATTCAAAGCAAATACAGCCTTTCATGAATTCTTTCATTTAGAGTATTTTCAATTTACACTGAAAACTAAAAAGTGATTTTGCATGCTCCCTCATTTGGCTATCATCTACTATGGATAACTTGGCTAAGAAGCTCTGTGACATATATTAATTTATCATGATTTACAAAGACAGCAAACCAAAAAGTTGCCCTTGTAGCTGCAACTCTAAGCAGCAAAGTTTATTTGGAATATATTTCTAAAAACAACTTTCAACATCAAATATTAAAAGTCCTGTTACAGATGTCATCTGAGCAAAGCAGCAAGATGTAACTTTAAAACATACAGTATATTCCTCTTTTGCATTAATGATAAGAGATTACACACTTAAGCACATGGAAACCCATAGGACAAATCAGTTTACCACAAAAAGGAAAAAATAAAAGAAAACATTCCTGAGAATTTTAAGATTGCAGGATTGCAGTAAGGACTCTCATGTTTAAAACAATCAAGAGACAAATACATCAGACAGTGGCTTCAAACCTCTGAATGAAAGCCCTGCTAGTATGTGGCTCATTTCTAAAGTGTTTACATGGGAAAACTACAAACAAGAGATCTCGTTGCAATGACAATTAAGTTTACTAATCATAGTTGCCTGTATCTATGCTGAAATTCCTGCCCTCACGCACTCCCTCTCCTGCCATGCCTCCAAAGGCTGACAGAAAGATTTGCAGCTCACTGATTCACATTTACACATTCTGATGTAAGACAAAGGTAAATCTGTGTGTAACTGAAGGATTTTGGAAAAAATGTTTCATCATATTAGTAAAAAAAAGCTCAGCACCTTGCAGATCAAAGAATATTTAACTATTTTGTTTGGCTATTAAACATAGAAACAAAAGTCTAAGAAGATAAAGCAGTAAAAACTTGAACAGAACATTGAAAAAATACTCAAATAGCATAGCTGATGTTGTACTATAACATTTTACTTCATTTAAGTACAGAAAATGTCACCCATCCTATGATTTATAAAGTACACAAAATATGTACATAAAAGAAACCAAACCCCATCAAAAGATGATCATATATGTGCATATGTACATAGAACATACACACTTAAAATGTGCAAATTTCTTTTAATGCAGGTTAAGCAAACCATTTGCAGGATAGAGTTGTACAACAATAATGGAAGATAGAGTATTCTAGATATTCTAATGGTGTTTCATATCTACAGCCAGTGCAAACTTCCAAGGCACAAACTCAATGCTGATGCTGTAGTGTTGTAAGTTACATTCAGGCACATCTCCATTTGCAGTTCTTCAGAAAGAGAGCAATGGAAGTGCTACTTCTATACTAAACCGCCAGCCTTCCCTCAAAGTTTGAGCACTAAATTGATGTAACCTATATGCTACAGTTACCAGTGGGTTTCTGGGTTAATTTATCACTGGAAAGTCTGTGGCTTAAAACATCTCTTCTAATCTCCTTGCATGTGAAAGTATGCTATTTCCCAAAATACCTCCCAGACATTCTCCAAAGACTACATATACATTGCCAGCCTCAACACGTGGGATCTTACTGGGTATTACTAATGCTTTTTTCTAAATTCAGTCTAACCTCTGCATAAAGTGAATCCAGATTTAAAAAACCAAAACAACAAATAACACAAATCCAAACCACTCCCAAGAACAGCCAGCAAAACACCTTCTGAGTTACTTGCATTTAACAAACTTATGTTAAATTGCATAGTGACAGTGTGTACCAGCTAGTAAAGAGTTAAAAACAAAAGCTTGCTGTTTAAGGCAAAATTTTAACACAGCAGAGCAGAAAAAAGCCAAATAACATGTCCATCAATATTTGATCAAAGTACTGGCCCATGTAGTCTTATCCTCACAGAGTTTTCTTTCTCACTTTAACAGCAAACCCACACTTGCAGTATGCTTGATTAGAAAATTTTGTTGCATTTTCCTAAATAAAATGAGAGCAATTAATACGTATGCTGATTGACTGACACTCAAAACACTTGACAAATATGTTCTCTTCCACCCCCAAAAAAGTTTCTGAGTCTACTGGGGGTTTAAAATGCACTGGTATCCAGGTCGAATATACTACCTAAAATGGAACTAGTAATTTAAAGCTTTCTAGTATTTATTAGACATTACCACATCACTTTGCTGTCTCACCCTAAAATTGCATTTTTGTATTATTTTTCAATAGAAGACATTTAATAGACATCTGAGGAAAACAATACAATATAAAAGCTTAAGGGTCTTTGCAAAGGTATCTTCTGTTCCTTCTGCAAAGTAAGAAAGGAGTGATTTTATTGGCATTTGTTTGAAGTGCCATCAGTAAAGACACAAGAATACTTTAAAAAGAAAAAAAAAAAAGTTCTAATGCTTCACACATATCTTTGGTTTAGCCTTCCTGACCAAAGTCTTCTGTAAACTTCTTTAACTTCTCCAGGTCCTGTTCATTAACTGTTGGTTTTGTGCTGGAAAGTGACCTGAGCATATCAGCCTGTCAGAAATAAAACAAACGTTTTCAGAAACAAGCATAGCACCACAGTGAGAAATTTTGCTACCAGGACAAATATGCACTAAAAAACCACTAAAAAGTTCCTATTTACACAAAACTTTAAGTAAGCCTGAACACTTCTGCACACAGGCAGCATTTTAACCCTTTGAAGACAGACAATGGGCAGTGACAAAACTACCACCTCAAGTTTAGGTTTAAGCCACTCATCCATTCAAGTTTTATTCATCTCTTTCTTGAAAAGAACTGAACTTCCTTTTTCTTGGTCAGTTACTATTTTCAACCCACGATTAACTACAGCAGATTAAGTGGAAAATAATCAGGTGTTCCCATGTATTCTTCACACTCCTGCAATGTAGAACAGTGGTTTGTGATTCATCTCTAGAGTTTTACTGCTCCTGACCAGTAATTTCTGTCTCTTCAATTCGGTCAATTTCCTAGATAAATATTTAGATGCTAGGAAATGGAGTTTAGAAAAAAAATCATGGGTCTATGAAGTTGAAAGCAGCTGTTAAAATACCCTATGAATAGAAAGGGGAATGAAAACGAATCAATTCCTAGCAAAGGGCAACTAAAAAAAGTAGATGCCCAACATCTCACATTGCTATAAAATTATGGGTAAATCCAAAAGTTAGTATCATGATTTTCTACACATGGTATTTGTGTCATCAGACCAGAGGTACCCTGCTTAAAAAAAATTAAAGCCTTATCTTTTAAGGACAAGAACTGATTTTAGACACTGAAACAGCTGCCTGTAGTGCATCAGAGCCCAGGTACCATTAGGAGCACACAAGGAACTGCTGTCTTTAATTCCAGGAAAGACTGATTAATAATCCAATTAGACCATGCAGGCAGAAGTTTTAGGGCAGGCCTGCACCTGCATAAATTCTTTTCTGCTTTCTTAGCATGCAAATACGCACAGGAAATGATTTTCCAAAATAGAGTGACTGTTCTATTTAAAAAGCAGTGCCCGTGATCCCCATGAAATGCATTGATTTCTTTCATTCCTTACAGGAGTGTTTGCACACAGGAAACTACAGCAGCACAGATTTGTTATTAAATGCTTCCCACAAACTTTGTACTTCAATTCAAAATCTTCTTTTGCTGCTCTTGGGGAAAAATACAGAATGAGTGTCCAACAATTATTTTTTTCTTAAGCAGTGAACTAAAATTGGCAAGTGTCTTACATACTTAAATCCCTAGGCCAAAGAAAGTATTTTAATATGTACAAAGAAAACAGCAGAAAGAGCTGGATAACCTATCATGAATTTCAACCAAAACTACCATTAAAGCCAAAATCTTCTCACATTTTGTTTTTTATACTTGTATCTATTTAATGGGCAATATTTATCTATAGTACATCACTTCCCAATTTACAGGGAATGTAATTTTCTATTTCCCAGTATTAATGTCATAATGACGGGAAGAAAGTGTATCATGGCACAGGGACGCTAAAGGTTTTAAATGAATAAAAGCCAACTGAAAGAACAGTGGAAGAGCCAGATACTGTCTGTGGATGAAAGGACAACAGCTGCATGCCAGCAGACAAGAATAAGAAATGCTTATCAGGGATAGACAGCTGTCTTTTTCATAAGCATGCCATACTGTAGTGCCGTAAATTGCTGAAAATTCAAATGTTATCTGGTATGCCCAGAATTTCTGAAAACAAACATCTCATCCAATTGTCCTGAAAAAGACTCTACCTTAAAGTCTTTTCAGAGGTCTGCAAAGCAAGAGAGAAAGGCTACAAAGAATACCTACCATGGAAACTTTAGGCTCCAGTAATTTATCACCTGGGACCTCCATCCATGTCATTTCTAGGGCTTCAGGATCACCTGGAGAGCAAGGGGTGAATAAATCTACCATCGTATTTGGATTAGACACTGATGGTCCTTTTACCTAAAAATAAGAAAACACTCAGTTTATGGGAGTTATTCTTTTAAAGACAGAAACCAGAAGCTGAACAGCACCCTAAGCAAAAACATTCCTTGATTTTATGCAGATGCCCTACCCATTGGGAAGACATGTCCTGTGAAAGAGAAATTGTATAAGTGTACTGGTATTATTCACCTTGAAAATAGGCAGTCATAGCCAGATACTTAAATTCACATCAGGTCAAATCCCAGAAGCCATGTCCTCTTAAGGCTGAGGATTTCTGTGGAAAATTGACATGCCAGGAAATCTGCTTGGTGAAGACCACCCCTCCTGGTCCCTGGTCACTTTCGGAGTTCATTCATCACTGGGTAACAGCTCTCTAAAAGCTTCCCAGTCCGTGCTTTTCGCGCTGACATCCCGCGTTCCCAAGCTCCCAGCACCTTTCCCGGCAGCACCTGAGCAGCTCTCCATAGAAAACAGCGCCACTTAGCGGGAGAACAGAACATCCTTCCCCACCCCCGCCCCGAGACAGACGGACAGACCCAAAAAAGCTGCGCCAGGCGTCTGCTCCCTTTCTGCAGTACACTCTCTGCGACCAACGATTTTGCCTTCCCTTGGTGCTACCTCAAGTACCACACACCCACAAGAACTCAGCATATGCAGAGGTTGAAGGACAACACAGTAACTGGCTATTTTTGACAGAACTGCATTTGCTATTCCAAACTGCATTTAGAGCAAGATGCTGGAGAGCAGATTGTAATATTCAAAATGCACTCTGACAAACCTGCATTATGGCAAGGAAAGGTTTACAGTTAATTACTGAAAACTGAGGAAAGCTCTGCTGAACTGAGGCAAGTCGTCTGTTACGATGCAAATAATAACACTGAGATTTTGCTTACAAAAATGCGAAATCACATCCAATTAAAGCATTAACAACACAAGTGGAATCAATCTGGCTTATGTCAGAGCCTTCAAATTATTGCAGTTGTGTGTTTCTTCCCGTTTTTTTTTTTTAGCAAAAATAGGTAAGATGCAGAAGTCCTTTTTGGTTGTTCTGCAAACTGTGACAACTGAGGTTATTTCACTGCACCACAGCAAGCTGAAACATGCCTCAGACTGTTCCAAATTTGAACAAAACGCTAAAAGCTAACAGCCCTTTAGCCAGAAATGCCATTGTCACTTGAAGTCAACAACAGATAAATATTTCAGACATCACTGCCTAAGGGAAGGAAGCATCTAGAAGATCCTTGATATATCAAAATAACTGTTTATTTATCAACAAATACAGCTTACATCACACTGTTACTGTGAGTTGTCCCCCGAAGTTAAACTTACTGTCCTCTCATATTCTGTACCATATTGGATCTAAGTGTGTCTTTCTCTTCAAATCTTAAGCTGAATGAGCTCATTGGAAGAAACTACATCGAAAGAAAGAGCCTGTCTTCAAAGTGATTGTAGCTGCTCAGTTCAGGGCCCTTAACCCTTTTATGTCAGGTTGAGTTACGGGTAAAAACACCTGTAATTGTAACTGAGATGACAAAGAACTGCTGCCAACACAACAGACATGGTACTCGACAGCTTAGGATCTAAAATTTTTTCTACCGCACCTGCTCTTTTAAGAAGCAACAAATTTAAGCTTCTTTTTACAGCAATTAGCACCTCTGCAGAATATCCTAACCCACCTTCACCCAAGATACATGAATCTCTGTAAAAATCAAACTTTGCACTAAAAATATTAACAAAAAATAACTTTAGTCTGGATCTACTTTAAAATATGTTAGACAGGAAAAATAAAGTTTTATCTAACTGATATACATGTTGTATGTATTTTAACCTCTGTTTAAAACCATTGATAATATCACTCCTTTTTTTTTCCATTTAAGAGTTTAATAGTTTACAGGAAACAATTAATTTGACTGAGCAAGGCCCATCTGTGCAAATTCTCCAGGGGAGCGACATTCCCGGATTTAACAGATTTAGACTGGTGGTAAATGCCAATTGGTTCTCTGAGTTTCTGAGATCCAAATATTGTGAATAAATGTTTCTTAAGTCAGTACATAGCATGCAGAAGCAACTGGAGGATAAGCCAAACAATATAGTTTGATTAGGCTCTTCAGTGTGCACCTAAATAAGAACAAACTGGTTTTTACATTACAGCAGAGTAAATGAAACACAGACCTTGCTCAGTTGTGTTGTATCTTTACTACTGTCACAAGTAACATTGATTCAATGTTTCTACCAGAACTCTACAAGAACCTTAATTTTTCACTTTGAAAAATACGCCAAGTAAACAGAATGTGCTTAAGCATTATCCATCTGTTCTCAAGTGGATGAGGGATACATTTTTTTCCAGCATGCTATGAACTACTTAACTTGAAATGGAAAAAGAGCACTTCTGCAACATTGCCATTTAAGTCAAACTGGAAACTGAATGCTTTTAACACTCTCTGGAGACATTAAGACTCAGAGCATGAATATTCAGAAATTAGCTCCACCAGACTTATGGCAGGACTAGGGGGTCTATGGGGGAAGGAAGAATAGTTCTCCCCAGTCAGTTAAAGGAATATTCATAAGCATGCAATACTATCCAAAACCAAATTCAGTTTATTTGAAAAGAATTTTCAAATTAAGACTGTTCTAATAGAAGAAGTAACTTGAAAAATTTTGATTCCTACTTACTTTTTTAAAATGAGTTGCTGATTGCACTTTTCTAACAGGCTGCATCAACGCATCCCGGACAATGACGCTTATATCTGCACCAGAATAGCCATCAGTTTTCTTCCCAAGCTCTCGATAATCTGATTCCGTTAGGACATTTGGAGTTGACCCAAGGTGAAGTTTGAACATTGCAGACCTGGCGTGGTCTTCAGGTAAAGGAATATAAATACGCTTCTCAAACCTGGTTTAAAAAAGAAAAAAAAAAGTGTTCCCAAGATGCCAGCTCATGCAGGTGGCACAGCAGAAAGAGCTCATGCAAATGAGTTTGCTCCTAACAGTATTAGAAAGAAGCAGCTTCAGTACAAGAAACCTCTAAATAAAAAATCTGAGGCAAATATTCAGCAACCTGTTCTCATAAATAATGCTTTAGTTAGTATAAGCTAACATCCAGAATATAACTGCTTCCTTTGCATTACAAAAACGTTCTCTTCAGACTGACATTTTTCCAGCAGAATTTGAGTCTTAAAAGAAAAAACTGAGAGGAAGAAGTCTGTAAGTGTTGAAGTGTATTTGAACAGATTTCACAGTCAAAGAAAGAACTGCCTGATAACAAGTTGATGCAACAACTTTCTACAGTCTCTGACTAAATTAAGAAAAAACACCATAGATGGAAATAAATTTGGAGTTATTCTGAAGAAAACATTGCTAACTGCAGTTCCTCCTTTGAAGCAGCATCTGTTCTCAGAGTGGAGATTACCTCTCACCAACAAAGTAAGAGCAACTCCAAATTCTGTTGAACGCAATTAACCTGATACACATGACAAAGTGGCCCAAATCCACAAAAGACTAATTTTATTACAGCCATTGCTGTACAAGTTCCTTTAATTCTTGTGGGCAAGAGCTAGAGAACTTTCATGTTGCTGAGAATAAGAAAATGGTTTGGGTTGAGATGGATCATCTAGTTCCAACCCTCCTGCCATGGGCAGGGACACCTTCCACTAGACCAGACTCAAAGCACCATCCAACTTGGCCCAGAACACTCCCAGTAATGGGACATCCACGACTTCTCTGGGCAACCTGTGCCAGTGTCTCACCACCCTCATCATAAAAAATTTCTTTCTTATGTGCAATCTAAAACCATCCTCTTTCATTCTGGACAACTGCCCCTTGTCCTGGCACTACAGGCCTGGGGAAAAAAACCAAGGAACATCTCTCCACCTTTCTAATAAGCTCCCTTTATATACTGAAAGGCCACAATAAGGTCTCTCTGGATCCTTCTCTTTTCCAGGCTGAATGGCCCCCACTCTTACAGTCTGCCTTCAGAGGAAAGGTGTTCTGATCATTTTCCCCCTTCTGGATGCACTCTATCAGGTCCATGTCTGTCTTGTACTGTGGATACCAACCAAAGCTGGAATTTCAAGAACAACTTGAAATTTTCAGCAACACCTTCACCTCTAAATCTGGCTCTAGATTTATACAGATGGGAGCACTACACAACACTAGAGTCATACAGATGGGATATGACATCTGGAGGCCACCTGGTTCAACCCCAAATCAAGTCAAAGTACGGCCAGTTTGAATTAAGTATATAAATAAAAGTCAGTGTTAGTCACAAAAAAAATCAATGATTCCTTAACCTACAAAAATGGCCATTATCCAAGTTGTGTCCTCATCACAACATAATCCTATTTGTGACATAACTATATCTGCCCTCTGCTTGCTCTGTAGCTCAGAGAAAGATCCAACTAACCAGGTAGAGGCACGGAAGCCCTTTATCTGCAGAAGAGCAGTTAAAAATCACAAGTCGTGCCTGACCAATAGAAAAACATGGTGTTGCTGTGTAAGGTCACATTTCCATGAAAGAACTCAAGCTACTCACCAGTTTGTTAACAACTGAAAAGGAAAGCTCTACCCCCTCTTGCCCTTCTGAGGAGTGTATTTTCTACCTTGTCCCCCAAGTCCACCAGAAAACCAAAAAGCAAGCAGAAAACTCATCTGTTTCTTCAAGCACAATAATTTAACAAGAAATCAAATAAACTACAGGGCCAATATAAGAAGGAACAACCTACCTCTCTCTAAAAGGGCAAGTGGTTATTAGTTTGGCTAAGTCCACTTCATGGAACTGAGTTGCAGAACATTAACCATGTCTGCAAACATGAGCTGGATGAACACCTTAAGTACTCTCTGGCTGAAGGCTCACACCAGCTGTGAATTTTACACCATGAAAAAAATGCCATCCTACCTTCTTCTGATAGCAGAATCCAAAACCCAGGGTATGTTTGTTGCGCCTAAGACCAAGATTCCTTCATTGTCAACACCAACCCCTATATCAGGGCAGAAATGATTTCACTATTTAGATGATAAACAGAGACTGCTTTAAAAAGTCATCAGAACTTAACAGGGTGGAACTACTGCAGATATCTTTAGTGTTCTCATGCAAGATACACTTCAAATACATATCTTAATTTCTCTGTTGTATTTTGAATACCAAATAAACTTACCTTGCATCTGGACTAGAAATTCTGTTTTTATCCGTCTAGCAGCCTCGCTTTCATTTTCACTTCTTGACCCGCAGAGGGAATCTATCTCATCAATGAAAATGATAGAGGGTTTGTTTTCTCTGGCAAGCTGGAACAAGTTTTTCACTAATCTTAAAGAAGGAAACAGCTTTAGTTATATTAACAATTACAACAGTAGAAATACATAACTTCAGATTGTGATACAGTCATTACCTTCAGCAAAAGCAAGGAAAGAAGAAAGAACCTATTAACATGAAGCTACTCAAAGACACATTCTTCCAGCTCCAAGGCTCAGAATTATACTGAGCGAGAGAGCCCAGCACAATGAGAAAAAAATTAGAGTGCTCCAGGCCCAGTTTTGCAAGAAAAAAACCCTTTTCAGTTTACACTTCTACATGACAGCCTGGACTATAGAAAACCACCACTCTAGAAAGATTCAAAAGAACAAGGCTTTCTCTTAACATTTCTAACTTAAATTAATTGTAGAGATTTTGTAAGAAATAACATGTATCTTCATACAATTCAACTTACTAAATAATTTTTATATGACAAGAAACATTGGTTTGCAAAACAAACAAACAAACAAACAAAACAACCTAAAACAAACCTCAAAATACTCCTAGCTGTCTCTCATGAACACATTTTACTAGGTTAAGAAAGAAACATAAACAGGAACATGTTGGGAAATTGTTCATATTACAGCACTAAATCTCAGGCAATAGTCTCAAATAAAGTAAAACATACAATCTAATGCCAAGCTAGTCTCCAGTTCTGTACTCCTTCTGCAACAGAAGTAAAGCAGCTTAAGGTTTCCAGCTTTCTGGGGAAAAAATAACTCAGTTCAAACACTTTATCTAATAGTCTTTCTTCCTCATTCTATCAACTTTAAATAGCATTGCTCAGTTGCCTTACACTTCAAACTATTAAAGTATGGTTGTGACAAGCATGCTTATCATTATATGAAAATCCTTTCTATATACACCCAGAGCTTTTTATTAATTCAGGAAATCTTTTTTGGAAGACTAGATGGACAAATTTCTAGACTTCTAGATTGCAGCCAACATGTCACTCCTGGTCTTCTAGCTTCCTGGTCTTCTTCATATGTCACACAGTAACAAGTAAAGAGTGAGAATAGGGACCCAAAAAATTTCCTTTCATGGCTGCTCCTCTCCTTCAATCTGTTTTTACAAGTATCTTATGTCTTCCAGATTTTATTTGAAATTGGGATGAAGAAAAAGCCCACCTCCATATGGACAAAGAAATGCCACATAGCTACTGGGACAGAAGAGTGAGGAGATGCTGAGAAGCAAAGTAGCCCAGCACTTCAGACTGATACAGTGTACAATTACAGCTGAATTCAGAAGGCAAACGAGTTCTGTGGTGCTCCCGAAATCTTTCTGAGCAGGTTTAAAAACTATCTTGAACACTGAAGAGAGTTTTTCAAAATGCAGCACATGATGGTATCTTTACATGGCACCGCAGCCTGAAGCATAGAAACAGCTGTAGTTTGTTTTTAAAAAGACAAGACCATTTCCTCAAATTCTTTACAGCAACTTATCTCACTCAATATTAATTTCTTCTTGACAAAGTTTTCCTGGACCTCTGGCAACTCCAACTTACTTTTCACTTTCACCTAACCACTTTGAGACAAGGTCAGATGAAGATACTGAGAAGAAGGTAGAGTTGTTTGCTTCTGTTGCCACAGCTTTTGCTAAGTAAGACTTTCCTGTTCCTGGTGGTCCAAATAGGAGAATCCCTCTCCAGGGTGTTCTCTTGCCTGCAAGAGAGAAACCAGCAGCCTTCAAAATACTGTAGAAAGACTGAACCTATCTCTGATTATGCTCCTCTAGGGTGCTTGGAGGTTTTCCACATCTACCTATGAAACTTCTGTCAGATGGATCACAATCTCTTTGCTGAGAGCTCAGCTTGAGTCTGTGATACACCGGCATAAGCACTACACAGGCCCCAGTGTCAGTCCTGACTGGCCAATAGTAAATAAATGCTGTAATCCTGACCTGTAAACAAGTGTGGGAATTTAATGGGCAGGATGACTGCTTCTTTAAGTGCTTCTTTGGCACCTTCGAGGCCAGCAACATCACTCCATTTGACATTTGGTCGCTCCATAACAATTGCTCCTGTAAGAAAAGGTTGTCTAAGTTAGTGATGTACGTATCTTTTCACAATTACAATAAATTCCATTTGGTGAAAAAAAAAAAGAAAAAATCTATGCCCATGTCTATACTGAAAAAAACAAGGCATTTCTAACATGAGAGAAACACTGAATTTCATAGTCAAATGGATGTTATTTTTACCAAAATTTGTCACATTGTTTTACCACAATAAATCATGGATAACCAGAATATTCATGAGTTAGTAGAAGTCCCGGCTCCATCTCCTCACTAAACCACCACTGCACATCCCAGAAGATTTGAAATTTCATTTTAGACAATGTAGCTGCACTAGATCAGGATTTTTTAAATTCTCCAGCAGATGAAGTAACTTGTCAGGCATCTCCAGATGTGCAGCAAACAAATGGATCATCTAACGGAAAGGAGGTTTGAGAGCTAGGGCTGAAAACATCAGAAAGGTTATATGGATTCTGCTTAGCTGCAGAAGTATTTTCTTAGTCAAGGCATATTCTCTCAAAGTTTAACACCGAGCCTCATCTTCCTCAATCAATGAGTTCAGCCAACTGAACTATAATTCAGCCTTCTCTTCAGATTGGTTTGTCTGACATGCTAAAAATTTTGTCTCAGCTACTTCTAGATGGGAAAACTTGGAACTCAGGTAGTAATAGATTATTAGATCTATAATATTTCATCTTGTAATCCTAGCCACTACTTCCACTATCTGAGATCAGATTCAAGTGGGAAGAAACAAAGTCTTTATAGTGAGAGATAGAATCAGAGTTCAATGCTCATCCATTTTCTGTCACTTTTAAAAAACAGGAAACTGTCCCTTGTAACTGTACATGGGATTAAATAAATGTGCAGAGAAGTAGAAAAAGCATGGCAGATTCCAAATGTGATACAATAGCTCGTGAAATTACACAGGCACAAGATCTGGTAAATGCATTTGATCTTTGTTACTCTGAAAAACAGGAGAACAATGAGGTTTCTTCAGCTCCATAAGCACCTTCTGGTAGGGAAGCTCTGAACTGTTCTTCACCATTAAAGAGAAATAAATATCAAAAAAGCCTCCTTTTACTGCACACAAAACCGCCAGTAACTGCTATACATTGCTTCACTGACTGTGTTCTGTATTTGAGTTCAAAAACCCAAACTGTGCTACTGAACTAGAAGAGCATCATCACTGCATATGAGAAAATGCTGCCTGTTATTATAAATGGCCAAGAATCCATGTTTTTTTACTCCTAAACATGAATACAAGTCTGTTGGTGAAAACTGTCCTGCTTACATTAAGCATTTGTATCATAATTTCTTTAGCCTCTAGGCAATACTCTAATGTACTTCAGAGTAAAAAATACTGAGTCAGTTTAGGCAATAGCTACCTGGGATTTTGCAACTTGTGCTGGAAAATGTTGCTATTTAGCTGATAGCTGATACAATTTTAACATGAAGCACAGGGTACAGGAGATACAATTCAATATAGTCACTGTATAAGTACATGGCGCACAAGTCCTTTTACTTCCATAAAGACTATGCTTTTGCAGGTGAAGATTACATACTAGTTGAGCCACTTACAGATGTTAGGTTAATCCATAACATTTAGATGGCAAAAATACAGGAACTTGCTTAACTGAAGTCACCCCTATTTAAAGAAAAGGATGCTTCAAATTACCTTGAAGCTGATTCTGTAGCTTCTTTTTTTCAGGGTCCTCTGATTCCCCTTCCCCATCACTGTCATTCCTGATTTGGAAACAAAATATTGAAATATAAGAGAAATTGCTGTCTTAGGATAAAAATCAGAATGCAAAAAGCAGAAAACCCACCAGGCTGAGGAATGAAAGAAACACTGAGATGCTTTTAGATCTCTAGTTTTCACGACTGTAGAAAAGCAGAAGCACACTATTCTACAATTTCTTTCCAATTCACCCTCCTTCGCCATTTCAACTTCCTCTTATGGGTTGAGCCCTCTAACACACTTCTGTGTACTTTGAGCCAGCCTTTAGGAAACACAGCCCTTTCATCCAGCAACACAGCAGTGCTACAATGGTTTGTGCGTAGACATTGGTACTTGTCCTCTATCTTGCAACAGGACTTGGCCAATTCCATCTAGTACTATGAAATGCTCATCGTATCAGAGCAAAGTAAACTGGAAGTTAAAGAAGGAAAAGAGACTCGATAGTGAACCACTGGAATGGAGGTAATGAAAATACATGTAGCCTCTGGTATTACCATTTCCTTCTATTATAAATAAGCAGAACACAGTACAGCTCAAAAAATAAAACTGATGAGATGAGCAGACAGTGAAAAATACTGAAAATCAGGTGAAGTTTTAAGAGACAACTAAGCAACTTTAGGTGTTCAGGACTGCTAAAAGGGCAGTCCCACCAGAAGGTATGGTCCTGAATCCTTCTTCTCTCCTACCCCCACAAAGGCAGTAGCAAATGCGAAAGAGGCTGGGCTTGTTTGGATGGTTCTGCTTGTTCAACTCTCTGATATGCAAAGTGACAAACAAATCTAAGAGAAGAGAAGCAGTGGAGAGACCAGGCAGCAACAACGCATTAGAGGGATCCAGTCCACCTTACAGAACTTTACCCTACATAGGGCTTTTTATCTCGTATCAAGTGTGAGACAGATCAAACCCAGTAATCATCAGTCTGAAACTATTTTCTAGTTAGTAGGTATTTAAACGCAGGAAAACTTTAAAGGCCATCAGGCTCATTGCCATTGCCATCCAATCCATAATCATTGGATTCAGCTGTTAGTCTGAAGCAGCTTTCATTCTTGAGTGAATTTCTTAGGCAAATGTTCACGTTTTAGTAAACAAGCATGGAAATGCTTGTGATGGTAATTCATGTTATTTTTATTAGCCCACTGTATTTCAGCATTAGTAGTCATCTGGAGCATTTCAAAAATGCAAGCTAAACTGATCTTTGAAGAGTTAAAGTTTAGAATAAGCTGAGTTCGGGAAGTATTTTGCTTTACCTTCTCCAAAAACATACCCTTTTCCATCGGTAGGACCAGACCCAGACTCTTTAACTGGTTTTGGTGCAGTTTTTTCTCTCTTTTTCAGATATTCTTTCAGCTTTTCTGCTCGGTCCAAGTATTCTGTACATTTAGCTCTAATGCTTTTTTTTGCTTTATCACCCTGTGCTTCATCTAAGAGTTTGAAGAGAAACAATTCTTTGTTAACAGCAAAACACATATGCATCAATCAAAACACAAGACCAAAAATCTGCCTTCTTTATCTCTCATCAATAAACCTCTCTCAGGGCTTACCACATAACCAAACATCTCAACTACTTATTTTTCCACTATACCTTGGAAGGAAGTGACCAGAAGGATGTCATAAGGTAACAGAAATCAAATATACACCTGAACATTGCCTTGGCTTAAAATTTGACTCTAAAGGAGTAAGGACAACGGCACTGCAAGCTTTTCTGTCAGCCTTTCAAGCTGTTAGACACTGCCTTAATAACTGCTTTTCTAAAATAGCAAATCAAGAAGCTGCTTGTGCTAAGCAATTTTTATTTAGAAGCATACTTGATTCTTCCATAGGCTGCTAATTTTAAAAGATAAAGAAACATTACATAAAACATCTGAAAGAGCTTGGTGTGTTTCAACAGCCACACAGTTCTCATTGCTACTATTACAGTATTTCAAATCAACAATCAAAATTCAATGTCAGGTTTATGTTTCAAGTTTCCAAAAGTACATCAATATTGTTAAAAGCACAGCAAATGATATTCTGAGAAAGCCTGTAAGATTTAAAAGGACAGGAAGCGATAAACACAGACTATCCTGATAATAAAGGACTATAAAGAAAACAGTACTTTTTTCAAACCATGGAGATCTGCAAGCGTAATTTGGTCAGGCAAGCAGCCCTAGCCCACTTACATTAGGACCATACCTACATTAAGAAAGCCCACTCCTTGCATACAAACACTGGACATAGCACAAAAGGTACACAGAAGTGTGAAAAGGCATAAAATAATGAGAATATGGAAACTGAAGAAAAATTGTTACATACAAGTACATCTCATACATTTTTTTGGCCAGGATGAACAGCAAGACTATGACATTAAGGAGCAAAAAATGTCAGCAGAGAGGCTGTAGAAAAGCAAGCAGCACGAATTAAAGGAGCAAAAACCACTCCGCAGATACAGCAAAGACTTCATGTGTAACACGGTTTTCAGCACAACAGAAATACAGGGATCCCTGTACTTATTGTCATATTTCCTCGTGCAGTGGCCAGCTGAAACACTGCTACAAAAGTCCAGAGGAGACCCAGCAAACACCTGCCTCCTGTCTTAAAAAAACCTAAAACAAAACACAAGTAAAAAATAATCTGATTTCTTACAAGAATGGAGCAAGCACACAACAGAGTAAAGTCAAAAGCTGCAAAATATATGACCTCAGTCAAACTACAATTAGTGAGTATCAACTGTTGATGAGAGCAAAAATTTAAATACTGATGTCAACATAAGAGGTTACTCTTGTGCAATCTGACTACTAAACTCTACTTAATCATCCAATACTTCACACTTACATTTAACAACATGGAGAAAATACTGCACAGCATGTTGGTACAAGCGGAAGGCTTCCTCATAATTTCCTGCATGGTCTTCTTGTGCTGCCTTGTTAGCAAGGTCTATTGCTTTCTGTAACACAAACAAATAATTAAATTCTGTGCAAGAGCACTTTCCATGATCAGAGACCATTTAAACTGTTATTATTCTTTGATGGTCAGTTTTTCCACTCTTCAGCATTCACCCCCTCGAAGTTGGAGGCAATTGATTGTCTTAGGTGGTGTTCTGTACATGACCCAATATTTCCATCCTTTTGTGAGCAGCAGAATTAACAAACTGCTGAAATTTACTAGCACACAAAAAAGCGCAAGTGAGAAGGACAAGTTTCTGTGCACTAAGATGAAACTACTATTTTGTCTTTGCAGTTTTTCTTACAAATCTCTTGCATTTATTATGGAAAGATTTGGAAATCCATTATAAGGCTTGCCATTTTTTTATCACAGACCTAGACACTTTGAACTATGATACAGATGTGCTGTCTAGGGCAAGGTTTAGTGGTGCACTTGACAGTGCTGGGTTAATGGTTGGACTCAATCTTTTCCAACCAATTAAATAATTCTATGATTCTATGACTGATGACATCAGTAAAC
The DNA here is from genome assembly GCA_036785705.1 of Acanthornis magna. Taxonomy (NCBI): domain Eukaryota; kingdom Metazoa; phylum Chordata; class Aves; order Passeriformes; family Acanthizidae; genus Acanthornis; species Acanthornis magna. The sequence continues at coordinate 14,313,639 of JAWUZG010000025.1, forward strand.
CCTGTAAACAGCAAAGTCAACACAGGAAGTACTTGATTACAATCACTGAAACTAGCACTACCACTCTTCAAACATTATGCTGGGAAAGATCTTCGAAGACTACTTGCTTAGCTTCTCTGGAAGAGTTTAGGTTCTTGATATCCAAGTGAGAAATTCAAATTATCACTCCAGTGGGAGAGAAGAAAAAAACCCCAAAACAGACAGAGAACATACCCAAACCTCAAGCTTCAAAGAGTTCTATGAGAAGTTACTAAAGGATTTTTAATTTGTTCAGTTAGTTTCAGATAAAGCTGACTGTGTTCTAAGCCATCATATTGCACACACTGCCCTGTGGATTTACTGGTATCACCACTGTTCCGTTGCTCTTAAGTGCTTATTACTTTTTATTATACTTTCCGCCTTGGAATGCCCATACCACTTCAAGACAATTAAAACTGTCATTTTGACCACTGGTTCACCTAAGCTAAAAAAGGGCAGTTGGCCAGAGTTAACCAACACCAACCAAATCTTCTATAGCTCCTCACCTACTTTTTCCCATGTGGTTCCTTTTCCTAAGCATTATTGGTATGCTCAGGATGATTATGTAATGTGAGGAGCAAGGCTGAGAGCTTGAACTGCAGCACGGAGTTTCCATCAGATATTCCAGTACAGATACTCTTGCCACAATCCAGACAGTCTGCCGTGTTTCAGGCAGAACGAAGCTACTAAACAATAGCCATGAAAGAAACAGCAAACTATTGCATTATATTGCTTTGTGTTACTGTCTTGGAAGCAAAGATCATCTCAACAGATCTACCTGAAATCAAAGGTACTTAAAAATAATGAACCAATTAAACAGACTGTATGGGTCTGTTGTGGCAAGTGTTGGGGCACGGTAAGCATCTGTTTCTTTGGAAGAGAACCGAAGCCCTTCCTTTTTGGAGAGGCCAGGAGCTGATGAGTGATTACCCAGGTATGAATGGACAGCAGCCTCCTTGCTGCCCATTTTGTGCTGACTCCCTTAGGCACCTCTGTGCACCATTCAAATCTAGCAACAGAGCAAAAATTAACCACCCAAAAAGTTCTTTTCATATTAAAGTTCTTAAGTCCTGTCAGTGACTTTAATTGCCGTGGAGCAGCCCAATAATTCCTGAATCCGGTACAACAAAGACAGTGATATGTGTGATGTTAATTCCGAAGAGTAAATGGCAAGAATCACCTGCTAAAACAGAACTGTGAGAAAACAGGGCGCATCGCAGACCTGTTCCTCTCAAATAGACAAAAGTCTGCATCATGTATTGCCTGGTTTTGCTATACTCTCTTTTTGTAAACAGCCAAAAACTATTACCTGGCTATTAGATTATCAGCTCTAATACCTCATTACATCAGCTACATCTTAGCTATCAAACAGAAAATCATTATTAGAAAGTTGTATGAACTACGGCATAGATGACCAGCTCTAACTATCCCTGAGGCACAAACTATGTTTTATCAGGCCAGGGGTTTATAGTTTGATGGACATCACTCAAGGAAAAAATGTCAGCCTAAAGAGGTGTCATTCTTTTCCTGCTCGTTATAGACCCTGCAACATCTCCTCTAGCTCTCCCAATGCAAACATCACACTGCCAGTGTAAACACTGCATGGAGAAAAATTATCATGGTTCAGACAACCGAAGAGAAAAAAAGGACTTTTGGAACGCACTTATTTCACTTCGGGATCTGTTTTGGCGGCAGCCGCAGCGCCGACTACACAGCCCCAGCCGAGGGTTAACGCAAGCCGCACGGCAGAGCAGGCAAAGGCTTCCTACCAGCAGCCGTCAGTCTTACGGGCAGCGCAAGCCTAACCAGACCACAAGAGGCAACAGCGCTTCCCGGGCGGACATGAGGCCCCTCTGCCCGCGTCCCGCAGGGCTGGTGCCCCAGGGTCCCCCTTTCCAGAGCCCCCTTCCCGGGACCCCCTTCCCAGGGTGTCAGCGCCCGCCGCGATGAGGGCTGACCCTGTGGGCTCCGCCACGCCGCGCCCCAGGCCGAGTCCCCCCCGCGCCCCCTCGGCCGCGGCTCCCCTCGGCACCCCCGGCGGTGCCCGCGGAGCATGAGGCGCTCGCGCTCCCCGTGCCCCGGCTCCGCCCGCAGCCCCGGCCCGGGACGCCCCCAGCCCCTCTCCTTCCTGGCACCGCCCCCCGCCCGCCGCCGCTCGCCGGGTCCGCCCCGCCCCGGGCACGGCCAGCGTCGCTCTACCTGCAGGTTGCCGGTGTTGCCCGCCATGGCACAGCGGCGGAGGGGAGGCAGCGGGAGGAGACTGGAGCGGGCCCGGCTCCCGGTGGCGCAGCGCCCCTGCCCCGCCGCCCGTGGAACCGAAACCGCGGCCTCCGCCGCCGCTTCCGCACCGAGCGCCGAGCGCCGCTTCCGCCTCCGCTTCCGGGCACGCCCCGAGCGCGCGGCTCGGCCCGCCCCGGGCCGCGGGGAGCCCCGGCCGGCGCGCCCTCGCGGGCTGCTCGGGCTTGGAAGGGACTCCGGGAGATCATCCAGCCCAAGCCCACTGCCAAGGCAGGGTCACATAAAGCAGGCGACACAGGAACGCATCCAGGTGGGGCTTGGAGTCTCTCCAGAGAGGGAGACTTCACGCTCTCCCTGGGCAGCCTGTCCCGGTGTTCTGCCGTGCCCAACGTAAAGAAGTTCTCCTCATGCTGAGCTGGGACTACTTGTGTTTTCGTTTATGGCCATTGCTCCCCGTCCTGTCGCTGAGCACCACCACAAAGAGTCTGGCACCATCCTCTTGGCACCCGCCTTGGAGATATCTATATGCATTAAATAGCATTCTCTCTCAGCCTTCTCCATACGGAACAGGCCCAATCCTGTTTAGTCTGTCAGCGCTGACACAGCCATGAGCAAGTGTCACTCCCCCGTGGGTTAGCGATGAAGCTCAGGTGACGTGCGATGCTCACGGAGTGCGGAGGAGGAAGTGACTCAACGTGCGGCCAATTACAAACCAGTTCTGGAAAGCCAACTTGCTGTGGGGATGTACGGACGTCTGCTAAATAAGGGCCAGGTCCTCCCCTTAATTCCTTTAGGGCAAGAAAAGGAGTGTCTGGGAAACTTAACTATAATAAACCCCATTCTTCCAAGTACCTCCCCCTTACTACAGTGCAGGTGTGACTTAATAATTCCAGTGTAACTTTTTTGATTTTATTTTGCAATAAAAGTCCACTGAATCTTTTTGATATGGTCAGTAGGCTATGTGTTCTGGTCAGAGGGAAAAAGGCACAACAACAATCACCCCTGTACCGGGGAAGGTCATGGTTATCTCTTCCTCAAGTGATCTGGTTGGCAGTTTATTTTGGTAAGTGTCCTCACATGTTAAGGATGCTTTGGTTGATTTTTAGACATGGTCAATAACAGCTATTCTCCTTGGCTCGACTGCAAATGTGTAAAGACATGATGTAGGAAAGATTAAGTCATGTAATCAGGCTTTGGGAAATGAGATGGTAAAGAGAGTTTGCCGTGAAAGACAACAGAAATTGGCCAAAGTGAAAGGAGAAATTTGTGATCTCTAAAGGAACCTTATAGCTGTGTGGTCCTCAGGATTCAAGCATCGCATCAATGGTGGGAAGTGCTCAAGAAAACTGTAGGTTAAATCACATATATCCATTTCTTTCTTATTCCATCTTCAAAGGATGAGGCAAAACCATCCCTTTTACTCCTTCATGGTTGATTATGCCACCGTGAAGCCTTTAGGCTACTTTTAACTTCTTTTTTATTTAAAACAGACTACTTCCTTGGGATATCATTTCCTTTTTTGCTTTACCTTCTCATTCTGATTAGTGTAACAGATACGTTCCTGATACTAGTAATTCTGTCTGTGTCATCTGTGCCTATGACTTTGAATTCTTTAATGTTATATTTAACTTTTAGACCTAGATTTAAAACAATAAGTATGTCAGAAGAGTGTAAGTAAGAAATGCCTCTCCAGTCACACTGAACTGGCTTCTGAGACTCCAGAAAAAACAACTGTTTTCTGCAAATGTGATTTAAAAAAGTAAATGAGAAAAGGCACCTCTGTCAATTACAGATAACAGGCTAAATCTTGCAGTCCTTACTTAAGTCTTACTCATATAATATTCCTGCTATAATTTGACTTGGCAACTAGTTTTGCCTGAGGACAGAATGCATGAATGCTGAGTAATGACATCAAGATTATTTCTTGAGAAGCTAATGAAGTGTCATGTTAGGGGTATTACTTCAATTCGAGGCACAAGTACTGCTGCATTATCTAATACTTCCCAGTGCCGAAGTTCCTGTGTTACCATATTCTAACAATGATTGTGTACAACTTAGTGTAATGAAAATAAAATATATTAAAGGTGTTAGTATGGGTAGCTATTGGCTTTAGCTAAGTGCAGCCCATAACTGCCTGAGGCATTGGTGCTCACATTGCTATGGCATTACGCGGCACAGGCACTGATGATCTCCTATGTTTCCTAAGGCTGAGTCAGCTGCTGTAGAGAATGCTTCCTGCTGCCATATCTTGGTATGGAGGGAAGGAGCCTGCACTGCATGTTGCCTGGACACCTTGGGCCGAGAGTAGATGGATACATCAATGAAACAAGTCATGCCTACAGCACAGTCAGGGGCCATATCTATGATTCTCCTCTGCCATGGCAGCTGAGGGATAGCTAGAGATGACTAATGTTATATCAGAGTGAGAATGGTATAAACTGGATGGCATGAGAGCCTTGCAGGTAAGGGAAGGCACTTCCTGAGAGAGCTTAACAGTGCAGGCAGACAAGGCAGAGAAGGCTGGAAAACAGAGCCTCTGTTTTTCTGTATTTTTCTAGCTGATGAAATGATGCTGAATCTGGTCAGATCGATCTGACCTATGTAAGAAAGGCTGTCAGTAGCAACACCAGCAAGTGAAATTCAGGTTGTCCAAATCCCATTATGGCACCTTGATCCAGTTTGGTGTACACATCATGAGCTCATGCACTTTGGACAGGACCAGCAATGGAATTGTGGTGCAGCTGTGTCCCTTCTCTGCACTGGGAAATGTGCTGGGCTGAAAAGCAGGAGCACTGCAAGCCACCAGCTGTCTTTGGGTACCTTTCTGCCTGTTCCGTAGTGCCTGTGGGAGTTCTGCTGCTGTGGTATTCCCAGGTGGATGGCTGCCATACATAACCACTTTTAATAGCAGTGAAACCACAGCAGCATTATGGAGTAGGGCTGTGTCCTAAAAGCTCCTGTTCCTAAGGCACTCAGGGCTCTGGGTGCAGAGAGGGTGTTCTGTAGCTGTGGAGCCCAGCTGTATTCAGGACCAGAAAGACGGACAACAAAATTTATGGCATTAGAAACAAGAATGAGTTTTGGGGCAAGACTTGAGGCACTGGATTTTGAGGAGTTCGTGGTCCTCAGACTCCACCCCATCCCACAGGTCTAAGGTGGATGGTGACAATATTTCCTGCCACAGTACACTAATGGGTCTGGTTGTGCCTCCCTGGAAAAGAAAACTTAAATGTGTTGCTTTTGAGCTAAACTCTTAATATTTCTTAGTTATGTTAACTTTCACTCCTGGTTTAGTTTTTAAACTTGGAAATTCAAAATATGTAAATGCTTGAAGGCATGCTGATTTCAAATCAGGTGTGCATATATATATAATGTGTTGTCTTCTGGACTAAGTTAGTTTATTCCAGGCAATGGAATGACTCAGGATGTATATTTCTGTAGTTCATAGTGAGATTAATCCAGCACATCATGAAAATAGCCTAAGAAAATGATTGCAGGTATAACTTCAGGGCACATTTTGAAACTGTTCGCTTGATCTTTTGAAATATACAGTGCACTGCTACTACTATGCTTTTTGAACATTTAGCATAGTGAATTTCAGGATTTTTTTCATACTGTTACATGAGTACCAGCAGAAATTGCCATGAATAAAAATGAAATCTGAAGCAGTATTTTTCTTAATTTTGCATGCATCTTCAAAAGCAGTATTTGCTCTCTATGTGCATAAGTCTGCAGATTTCTGGGGCTTTTCTCAATTTGAACTCAGCAGACAGGGACACTCATGGGCATTCTATATAGAGAGCAAGGACAAACATTTCACCTAGGTCTGTTCTGCATAGCATTTCATGTGTTAGGTCTTGATAACTTGTTGAAATTGAACGGAATAAAACCTCTTCGATGATGACTTTTTGTACAGTTGAGCAGATGTGGCCTCGGGGTTATATTGGTTGACTCATTTTCATTTAAAATATACAATTTTGCCAGCTGGAAACTGCCAGCTCTTTTACACATATATGAGTTCAGGGATTTTGTGCTATGCATTGTTGAGTTTGGTGCAGCAGCATTTCTTTTTGAAATGTTTTCATAGTCACAGGACTTAACAGCCTTATATAGCCCTATTCACCTCAGAGATTTTATTGTTAAAAGTTTAAAAATTGTTCCCCAGCCAATGTTTCTTTGAGTTTAGAAATGTTCAGATTTGGACTGTGTACTTTAGATTGCTTCGTACTGCCTTCATTTAAAATTTTGATGACCTGTAGAACCATTGGAACAACTCCTAAGGATATTGTAGATTCTCTCATCACCTGGGGGTCTGTTTTAACCACTGCCAGATTTTTCAAAAATATATGCTGTAATCCAAAGAGAAATCATGGTTCTCATAAAATGGGTAGATCAGGTTCTACAACCTGTGTTATGAAAAGGTTCAAGCCAGCTGGTTGTCACAGCGTGTGTCTCACTCTTAAAAAAGACACAAATCTGCGAGTTGACCCAGATTTTCTTTCTGTGAATCTCCTGTGCAATAGAAAGCCTGTAGTGTTTACTGTTGCCAGAGTACCAGAAATCTGAATTGTGTTAGGCAATGAGAAGCATAAAAGTAGTTCTGCTCCAGTAGGTACTTTTTAAAGTATTACCAGACTCCTCTAAACAGATGACAGGGGAATAACTTCTGCCATTGCAATATACAGCAGAATAACTGAACTTGGCTGTTGCAAAACAGAAAGTCATCTGCATGAGTAGGTTTTAAAACTGATGGGCTGCCTCTGATGCTTCCAGACTTTATTATCATGCTAAATTCAAAGTGGCTTTTGCCTGCGTGACTGTAGAGAGCAGTGTTTCCAACATTACTGAATGGCTTGTAGTCTGAATGATTAAGGTGATAAAGGGGAAGAGAGCTGGTCTGGGACTAGACTAGCTGTGCAGCTACTGCAACGTAATCTGCACTAGATTTCTAGGCTAGAATTTCCCTACTGGATCCCTCTTTATTAATCCCCAAGCCTTTTAATTAGGTCTTGTATGGAAAGGAGCAAAAACTGGATAGAGAAGTCATTTAACTTGCTCTTGAACCAAGCCACTCTTAGCAGAATAATTTTCATTTTAAGCAGGAAGCTCTTTGAAACAGGCTATTATTCTACCATAACCTGTCTATAGTGCTTCCACATGTACAGTCCTTTCTCCACACCTTCCAATACAATTGTCTCTAGGAAGTCTGTTGCCCTATTTTACTCAAAACCCACTGAAGCCAGTAGCCCCCTTTGCAGTGGGCTTTGAATGTTGACCTTAGATAGACAAATAAGTAAGTATTTGCATTACCACAAGTAATTACATCTTACCTTATTATGTTTTTGTGTTACTACATTTTGTGTCCTACTCCTGTTTTATAAATGTTAATGTTATTGTGCCAGTAAGATTATTAGCTTGTAATATACATGCAGCATCCTCTGAAGTTTTCCCACAGAGCCTAATGGGACCTTTAGATCTCAGAAGGACTGAGGAAAGCTAATTTTCAGTGGGTTACCTATTGCCTGGGTAAATGTAACAAAGTAAGAATGAAGAATTTTATTATCAAGTCCTGGAACTTCCTTTTGTAAAATATATAAGCATGTTTCAAAAATTACAACTTTTTAATACTTTCCACATCAGGGGATAATATAGTATTCTTTCCTACATGTTTTGTGATGCAAGTCTTGCAGTCCTGAGTTAGTGGTGATAGGAGCTGAATCAACTTTCGTGGGTACTTGGTTTACATTAGCTGGGGTTTTGGACCATTAGCTGTAAATTTTAAAACTGGAAGTCAAGATAGGTTTGCAGGTATAACTTCTGTAATTTACTGATCATATCGACAATGTGCAGGGTGTGCTTCTCCAAGTAGTGTGTAAGAATCCACACTGTGGTTTGGTTGCCTTTAACCTGGAGAAGCAAGAATTAACATGTTCACCCCTCGCCTTAGCTGCATGCAGGGATAAACAAAGGCCTTCATCCTACCCTGAAAACACACAAGAGGAATAAATTCAGCCTGTGAAGCCACGCCCATTTCCAGTGAAATATCCAGCAAATATTAATTCTAAGTTTTTATTTTCCTTTAACGTGCATGAGTTCTGTGCTGTGAACCGGCACTAAGCAAGCCTCGGAAAATATGTGCCTTCACCCAGATTAATCACACAGATTTAATTACTTGGATTACAGAAGAAAGTGACTCATCTACTGATGACAATGGATTAAGAAAAGGGGGAAAAGTTCCCTAAGTCTCATTCCCCCTTCCTCTATACTGATAAGGAGACACTTAAGGGATTAATACTAACAAAGAGCTGGAAGAGAAGCTGTGTGTCAGAGTCCAGGTCTGCTACAGTGAACAATAAAATTCATGTAATCCCTTCCAGAATCTGCTGAACCTTGAGTTAAAACTGGTTTGCTGTCAGAGGGAGGGAGCTGCTCGGTCCCTTTATTCCTTTTGGGAAAGATATTTCTGCTAATTTACCTTATGTCAATGTGATCTCTTCTGTCTTTAGAGTTTCCACATTGACAGGAGCAATCTTATCCATATATGAATTTCATTTTGCTGTTTGAAAGCAGATAATTCTAAAATTGCTCCTGTGCTCAGTTTGGAATCTACTGATGGATTATTATGCTGCCAGTAATTCACTAGCTGAGATCTTGCACAAATCTATAATCAAGCACAACAAATTGCGGATATGCAGGGAAGGCATCCTCAGTAACAGCACTCCTGTGATAAAGTGATTTTGACTAAACCATTCTAGAGAGTGACACTTCAAACGTTTGAAAATCTCACTAAATTGAAAAAACATGCTGAGAAAACATGACAAAATGTGAGTGTGTTTGCATTTTTTCTGGACCAGCATAGGGCAGGTGATTTTGAATCATAGTTCCAGCCTGGCAAAGGAAGCTGATGCATTAACTATGGGCACCAGTGACAAAGGAATAAAGACTATTATCTGTGTCCCCATGAGATGGCACCCTGAACCAGCAGTGCACACAGGCATGGGTTCAAAGTTGGTTTTCTTTCATGGAAGGACTGGATCACAGGTGTTTTGGTGAGAAGTTATTAATCCAAAGCATTTTCTCTCTGCTTTTGTTTCATGGAAGTTGATCTTCATCTTTGTACAATTTCAGAATAATATGTCAGAGTTTTTAGTCTGGTTTACATATATTAATTTCCCCTTGTGTTTTGAATTCCTAGTTATATTGCAAGGCTATTCCAAGTAATCAGTCAAATCTATGTCTTTATTAAGCTGATTTACACTAAGCATTATGCCCAGTGTTAAGTGTTGGGGGCAACACCTTTAGAGAAAATAGTCAAATCTTCAACAACCTGATCCCAGCACATGGGATCATTCATTTCCCATTCACCAGATTAAAAGCTTTGTTCTCACTGAAATCTGTCAGCTGCTGTTTGGTTGCCTATTTCAAATTTTTTTTTCTGAATGAAACATATACCCAAGTTCAGAAGAGTCTCACTAAAAATAACAAAACAAAACAAAACAAACCCCCCCCCCCCAAAAAAAAAAAAAAGAGAAAAAAGAAAAAAAAAAGAAAAAAAAGAGAAAAAGAAAAAACAACAACCAACACAAAACTGAGCACATTTAAGTATGAGAAATTGAGAAATTAATTTCCTGTCTGTTATTAGAAGTAATCACTGGTGAGTAATACTTCTGTGACAGCAGAGATGTCTGAAGAAAACTATTTTGCTACCATACATGTTGGTTCAGTGCGTTGCTATGTGACGCCATCCTTTACATATATTGGTGCAGATGCCTTGGGAGGGGAAAAAAAAAAGAGAGAGAGTTTGTTGCTGTTCAGTTTATGTCTATCTCAATGGAACCATAGAGTAATGCTTTGTTTTGGTGTTATTTTAATTTCAAATTAGCTTGTGGTTGATGTGATCTTAACTAGCATTTCTTATGAAATGAAAAATACTTTGGCTATGGCTTATTCCTGTTATTAAATAGTAATACAGACCCATGCTCTGTGAAAACTGTGAGAAGCTCTGCTGTGTATACCTGTTTACAGACACTGCCATCTTTCTTACCCTTTGAGTATTTCTAATTGTGTTAAACTTGTAGGCCACTAAATCAAAACAGAAGTGTACAAATAACCTCCTACCTCTGGTTTCCTTGCAAGATCCAAAGCTTATTGTGAAAGCTGTAACTTGATTAGAAGATCTTTCATGACTGACAGTGTAGAAAGAGTGCACTAGTTTTGTTCAATTCATTATTCAGTCCCATTTGTAGATGATTTCCCGTGTGGTCTTCTAAATATGCCAGCATTAATTGCAATCAGATGTACACTAAGAGTTAGTGATTAGGGGGAAGGAAAAATAAATTTGAGCCTCTGAAGTAATTGAAATAGTTCTTCATGCTGTGTTGAGCAGCAAGAGTATTCCCTCTCCCCAAATGAGCTTGAAGAGTGGGGAGAAGGCAGCTGGTGTTTTTTCCTTTCCAGCAGCATGTAGGAACAGCAATCCTAGGAGGGAGTGGCAGGGAGAGCCAGGGGAGTGAGGACTGAGAGCAGGCTGAGTAACAGGAGAGTCACCTGGTGGGTTGCATCCCTTCTGCAAGGAAGTGTGGCATGCCAGTTCAGAGATGCAAACACACAAATGTAATTGCTGGATCCTAGCATCCAGCAATGTCTTTGTATTTTTCCTTGAGACCTGGAAGAGTGAGGACAGTAGCTCATTTATTACTTTGCCTGTGGACTGTAACTTCTCTGTGTTTAAAAGCTTCACAGTTTAAGATTCAAAGCATTCCATGTCACATCCCCATTGTTTCTACCTTATTCTTTTACCTTATTTTCCAAGATAATATCGTGGTAGGAGGTGTCCAGTTCACAGGGGGCTTAAAAATAGTTTTGATTTTTTCATAAGGAAAAATCCTGGTTTTGGTTCTGTTTTTATTTTTAATATGGTGGTAGAAAAACAGGTCAAAATAGGTGTGAGTTGAAAATACTTCGAGATTAAACTGGACAGAACTAATTTAGAGAAAGGTGAATGAAGGGCATGGGGATGCTGATGCAAGTAGTTGTTATTCAGTCAGACTGAGGAAGAATGTTCGTGGACACAGGGAGGGCCGCGTCACTTCTTGTCCTGTGCAAAGCGCAGCTACCTGAGATTCGGCATCTTCTTACTTTTCAAGTTAGCATCTTCTGCTTTTCCACATCTTCCTTGTTGGGCTGTAAGTAATGTTATATGCCAGCAGCTCCCATAAATCCAAATAAGTAGCTAGCAGGAAGTCAGTTATTTAACACTACCTCCAAGAGCAAGTGAGCCCAAACTATCCATTCTTAGGGGACGCAAGACAGCCCTGCGAGTCACTCAGTTACCAGTGCCAGTGTGGACTCCTTCACTTGAAGCATTACAATTGCAGCAGTAATTACTAGTTTCATGGCACCATGACCAGAATTAATTAATTTCTAAGCATTAACTAGGTCAGACTGAAGGATTCTGTGCTGCTGCATAGTGCCAGACCTCAGCCATCACAGAGCAGTTAGCCAGTGAGATGTAAGTAGTGATGTTTACACACTTCCAGCTTGGCAATGCAGAGCCCGTTCCCTTTTCCACTGTCCAGACTTTTGAGGCACACACTTATATTTGTATTTCCCGCCTATCACTAGGAAGGTAATGGATCTGGTGAGTTGTGCTGTCTCTGTGAAGGCAGTCTCCCTGTTGTCACCTCCCTGCAGCTTATCCAGAAGCTCCTGAGCCACTTCATAGTAATCATACTTGTTAGATCTGGGTCTGGAAAAAGGTTTGCTCCTGCAGAGATGGCAACATTCAGCTTTAGATTACCTGCAGACATCTGAGAAGTCTGGCAGCCAACATTATTGTGTATTTTCATAAACATTTCTCTTACAGAAGGCTTAATTAGATACATAACAATGATGGCCCAGATGGCACAGTTTAGCCAGCTGGTCTGTATCTTATTTTAATTGCCTAAACATATCCACACCCTGTCTTTGTTATGAATTCAGTTACGGAAAAGGATACGTATTTAAATTTGCTGTCTGGCAGTGATGGAAGGTGAACTTTATCTGCATCACACAGAAAAAAAATTCATTTGGTTAATAAAAACTTAGGAGCCTTTTGGAAGGAAACATGGGTAGGACCTGGTCAGGATGCTGTTGTGTGGCCTGATTTATGCTCAAAGCAACACAGAAATATGTTGTTCCAGAAGGAGATACCATCTCCCCGATTCCCACTGTCACCAAGGAAGTACCATGTTGGTGAAAATGTCCTTTGGTGTCCTACCCTTTCATTTGGGTAGCTGGGCGCACCAGCACTTCAAACCTGAAAGCAAATTCTATTATCTTGCTTATGCCTTTTGTAGTCTAAAAACATGCAGGGCCACCTGGGGTTACTGAGGCGTGAACCTGAGCTGTGCCTGTGGTGTGGTGCAGTTTCCTCATGGGGACTGAGGGGCAGCCATGGCCTCCCAGGGGGCACTTACTGGTGTTGTCTGCTGTGGGTGGATTGGCTGCCCAGCCAGGGAATTGTGTGGAGCAGGGGTAGGACACCTCCTCCTTGGTAAGGACTGCACACACCCTTCAAATTACAGAAAACAGACCTGGTGGGCTGCACCAGCACCTCTCCCTCTTCCTTTCTTTTCCCACCATCATGTTCATCAGCACTAACGTGATCTGTATTACATGACCCCAGTGGTGCCCATTCTGGAAGTGAAGGAGTGGGATTTTCTGTTCCCCTACCACCTCTGGGGACAGCTGGCCACAGGGAAGGCTGCTCCCCTGCAGAGGACCTGGATGCTTATGGGAGGGAGCTTTTGCTTTGCAGTAACAAGAAGGATAGATGTTTTCCTTTGAGCACTAACTCTAATTTGACCTTGGGCTTTCTAGGCAGCCAAACACACACATATGCCCCTTAGGCAGAGTTAAGATACTGTCTTAATGCATATATAGATGCAAAGTGCCAAGCCACACATTTCTACATGTTTTGGTTTTCTTCTGGGGCTCTTTTCACGATTACAATTTTTCTGCAAATAGCGGCAATCCCAGTTAGAGTTACTTGGAGTGCTGGTTTTGCTGAGAAGGCCTTTTAATTGCTCATCCATTCCAGCATTCTCTCCTTCGTAGCCTTCGTTCATTCTTGTTTGGTGCCTTTTGTACTGCGCTTGCTGACGGCAATGCACAGAGCTGCTCTTTCCTGCCAGAGCTTGTTGTTGTCTTCAGTGGCCGGGCAGGCAAAGACAACTCTGGTGTGAATCATATTGCTCCTCCAATGTAGGAGTTGCCACCGAAAAAAAAAAGCGAGAGTGAGAGGGAGTGTGTGTGTGCACAAATTGAGGTTGGGAAAGTGGGAGTGGTGTCAATGAGTAGGCAAGTAACAGAGTCCTCTGCTCAGCAAGGTTTCCGCACGGGCAGCTGGTTCTTCGTGCTGTGCTCATCTCATTGATTCGTTTACCAGGATTATAGCCTTGCAAAGTAAGTATGGCTTTTTTCTTTCTCTGATACTTTAATTTATGCCGAGCTAAAAGTTAACAAATCTCAGCTGTGAAACATAATTGCATGGAGGGAATGGGATAAGGAAATTTGTGCAAAAAGGTACCATGTGGAATTGAAGCTTTATTTGCCTTCTGAAACAACAGTGTTTTGGTTTCATTTCAAAACTGCTGCAATTGCTATGCTAGATTTCCTTCTCTCTGCAAAGATTCTTTGGAAGCGGTGAATAAGATCTGACAGGTAAGACAGCAAGGGCATTAGGAATTATTAAAATATGGTGGTTTATGGCTATTCCCATATCAGAAAACGCAGGTTGTGTGTGATGCCATGAAAATCCTCCATGTGCCAAGCAAGGATTTATGTTGTTTTGTAAGCATCTGTTACAGAGCAATATTCCTCTGATTTTCTATGGAGGTGTGTATGCTCTGCTCTGTCTGCTCTGAGTTATTAATCGAGTGTCTAATCCGCACTTGTTCGAAGTGAAGGGCTGGAACTTAGGCCCAGTAATTACGAATTTATTTTCAGTGCGACTATTTAGTTTGAAGAGTTCATTGGCTATTGAAGTACAACAAAGCATATTGAAAAGCTTGTTTCTCTTTCCTTCCTGGTGTGACTTTCCCCGCTGTATTGCTGACAGTGCTTTTTCCTCAACCCTGTGAGATGCTCTAGTCCCACATCAGTCTGATGTCTTGCGTTCCTCGATGTCTGTTCAGAGGAAAGTGTGTCCTTATTTTTTTATCCAGGTAGTTTGCCAGGTGGAGAGTTGTCATTTCTGTAGAAGAAGAAAAGGCTCACAGAAATCTTTTATTTTCTTTATGTGTTTGCTGAGTAAGAGCTGAAGTGGGGTCATGTTAAACACTTCATCTAGTTTCAATATTAATGCCTCACTTGTGAGATTTGCCTGTGGGTTGTTTTATATAATTCATCCTCTTGGAATTTTGTTTGGACTGGAGAGAATACAGTGCTGGCACTCACAGTTCCTGAGATATAAACCCAGCATACCCCCCAGCTCTGGATGGTCAGCATTGTCTACACTTTATCTGCCACAGGTGTCTTCTCCTGGAAGGGCTGCTTAACCAAGACAAGAATAAAATAAATACTTGCTCTGCTTTGTCAGAGTATTCCTACCATACAGCTAACTTGACTTGTCAGGCATTTCCACACAGATGTTGCTATTCTTGTGATTATATTTTTAAATGATAAGCTATATTTAGATTTTGCCTTAGTAAGCAGATAGTAAGCAAAACCTCCCTGTTGGTTTTTTGGGGGGGAGTTTGTTGTTGCATCCAAGAGTGACTAAGCAAAAATGGTGTCTTATCCAAATACAGAAGTTTAAATCAGATTTTTCTGAACTGGTTCAGTAGCCTTTCAGCTCCCTTCTGTATCTGCAAATGCACCTTTCACACTGTGACAGTCACAGTTTAAAGCAAAGCTGGGTGGATCACAAGCCCAAGTGCTTAGAAGATGCCCCAGTGCCGCAGGCCTCTCTGGAAATGCTGACATCCTGTTTTCCTGGGAAAGGAGGGACAAAACAAGAATCTGTGCAGCAGGCCTTTTTAAAATTTCATTTTCAGTTTTTTGACTCCTCCCTGTTTGAGGGTTCCCTGTGATTACTGGCTCAGGAGTCTGATTTCTGAGACTGTTAATGGGCAGCTAATGGGCTTTCCTCTCACTGGGAGCCTCAACCCTTCTCACTTGTCTGGAACTGGCTTTACTGGACTTGCAAGGCTTGGGGTGCTCAAGGCTTTAAGGAGATTTAGGATTTTTTAATATTTAATACTGTAAATTCTTTTCAGTAATATGAATGTTGTGAGCTCTTAAATATAATAATATAATGTAATATAATAAAATATATAATAATATAGTCATTAATAAATGGAGAATAAAAAACTGACTGGTTGAAAAAGATGGTGGAATAGAGGTTATTCTTTGCTATCCAATGCCAATCATTCGAGGTTAAGAATGCAACTGAGCTTTTTTCCCAACAAAATTCCCTGAATGGTCCTAATTTCAATAGTACCACTAAAAGAAAGAAATTAGAATGGAGAGCTTTGCCATGACCAGAAATGGTTTCACTCTGCATGAAAGAAGTTTTGAGAGTATCAGCAGCTATTGGATGAACAAAGATAAATGAAAGGTTCACCGTGAAATACCTCCTGTTTTTCTCACTGAAAAGAAACACTGAAACTATAAAAAATGATCCAACATGAGTATTATCAATTACTAATGAGGTCAAAGGAGTTTTTAAGCCATGGTACAGCTTTTAACTGGCATAAGGAAGAAGAGTTTAATTCAATAATGTTAAATTCCCTATTTTATTTTCTTACTCTGAATCTCTTGCAACCCAAGTAAGTGAAATACAGGTAGCACATCCACATCTTAAGGTTAACTTAAACCAGAAGGAAACAAGGGGTATTTTTAAGTGGTTGTGATTTCATATTGTTAGCCTGCAAGGATGATCCAAAGACTTAAATAGAATAATATCATGCTAGCCAGCACTAAATAATGATACTTTACCCCATTAACGAAGTAAGGTTTTTTCAGGTACTCTGCATGCCTCATGAGATTCTTCATAGTATTTGTCCTTTTGAGGGTGCTAGATGTTTACTGAATGACACATTCTTGGTTCCCCGGGTAATTTTCCACCAGCTTCTCAGTAAGAAATACCTGTGAAGTTGGTACTTGCCCCAAATCTTCAGTTCTGGAGCGGGGGGAGTGGGGTGGGGCAGAGAGAGAGATTGAGAAGCAGACAAAGTATACAACTGTGTTGTGTGTTCATGTGAGAATGGTTGAGTTAATGGCAAAGATAAGGCAGGTAGCCTGTACAGGGGAATTTATTTAAGACATGCACAGGCACAAAAGAGCACATCTGTGAGAAGCAATTGCAGGAGGCATTTTAAGGAATAATTTTATGTTTGCTTCTTTGCTCCTGTTATTCCAAGTTACTCCCTCATCAGCAGTCTCAGTCCTTCAAACTCATTCTGTCTTTTGCCACTGTCCTGACTAAAGCTCTTCTACTTTAAGGTGTGTGCTGAGCCCATGGTTGCTGGCAAGCTTGACTTTTCTGGTAATTAGTTTCTTTCATGCCTGAGAAATGGTGTCTACAAAAAGGCGGTGGATGGTTGCAGTGCTAGGCTGGTATTTCATTCTCCCTTTACAGCCATAAGATCTCTGGAGACATTTCCTGAACCTCATTGTGACATCAGCTCTATGCCTGCTGATGCTGTAAAATGGAATCTCTCATGGAAAATTCCTCTTTACCAAGCAGCTGCCAGAGACTGCCAGACTACTGGAAGACGGACAAGTCCAGCCAGACCCATCCTGAAATCAGAGTCGCAAAACCTCTGGATGTTGCAAAGCATAATCCTTTGTATTTTTACGTGGGGATAAATTTCTCCAGAGAAATACGTTCAATGTTTGCCCTCTTCAAGACAATTTTTTTTTTAATCCCAGTGGGAGGGGATTTGTTAGCAAACAGTTTGTTGCTAATACCAACAGTCAGAACATTTTGCAAGAGAGCAGAGCTGGTTAGGTGCGCTTAAGTTAGCTTCAAATGCTGACTTAAAAAGCCCTGGTTTAATGCCAGTATATTTTTTTAAACTTGATTAAATGCAGTGCATTTCACTAACCTTTTATACAGCATCTTTTAGCCCAAAACAAACTAGTTGTCAAGTAAAACAATTACCTTACCAAATAGATCCAAGAACACGTATAAGTTAATTAAAATAAAAATAAGGACATTTATTTTCTAAAAGGCCTTCTGTAGTCAAACAGGTCTTACAAGTAAATCAAAGTGTTTTCTCTCCCGTGTCGCAGGCAAATTATGTGCCCGTTTTGTTACTCCCATAAAAATTTATAACTACCACAAATTATTTGGAAGTCATTCACTACTGTCAAGTACCACAGCTGCTCTAGAGTGTTTCTGTACAATGGTGTCAGATGTTCAGCTATGTTTGGGCAGTATAACGCATGCGCAAATTTGTCATTTCCATTTCCTTTCTACCACTGTCAATAGCTTTGATGGAGCTGTTTAGCACCAATTTTAATAGATTCCTTTTTTTTTTTTTTTAGGGATACATGGTATTGGGGGCATAGTAGTGTCAAATTCACTATGCCAAAGGGGTCATCTTCTGTGTGCTTGCTGGTGTAAAGCCAGACTTGTGCTATTGACTGAAAGTCTGTTGTTCACCCTTGTTGGTTTGAATCTACATAAAAGTGCTTATACTAAAGTGCAACTCCTGGTATGTGAAAACAGCCTGGAAGATGGGAATAGTTTTTGGTTTTCCCAGAGCATGGACTGCAAGCAACTGTGCCTTGCCATTCCTGACTGCACAGATCACGTAACAGCCCTGTGGCAGCTGCAGTAACTGCGAGTGGCTAGGAAAACATTTGAGTTCAAATAGCATAAGTGACGGGTGGCACACAGCAGTATTTTTTAGAAGGCCTCCTTCTAAGTTTCTCCTCCTTTAAATTTAAGAACAATCTCAACCTACAGGACCAGACAGCTTTCTGGAGACTTGTAGCAAGGCCAGAGAGAATGGGGGAATCAACCCTTAGAGGAAGCACTTGTACCAAAGCTAAAGGTTTAATGGACAATTAGCCATGAAGAAAGAGATAGAGAAATTATGAGGCCATTAAAGACCTGTCTGAGAGCCAGGAGAGCCCACAGCACAGGCAAAGTACCTTCTGAGTTAGCATATTTTAAGAGTATCAATTAAAAACAGATTAAATTCCTGTGTGATCCGATTTGATTCAGTGTGCATGGGTCACCCTGACTTACACAGATTTTCCCAAGTGCTTCTGGTAATACTGGCTCCACATAACATGTGGCATTGCCCACTGTCACTTGATGACGATGGCTATTTCCTCTCCTCTCCTCTCCTCTCCTCTCCTCTCCTCTCCTCTCCTCTCCTCTCCTCTCCTCTCCTCTCCTCTCCTCTCCTCTCCTCTCCTCTCCTCTCCTCTCTCCTCTCCTCTCCTCTCCTCTCCTCTCCTCTCCTCTCCTCTCCTCTCCTCTCCTCTCCTCTCCTCGCCCTGGAAGTTTAAGATACCCAGTCCAGATACTGGTGCCAGCCTCTTTCAGTGCTCTGGCCCAGCCCCACCACATCAGGAGCTAGAATTACAACCCGAGTCATCTCTCTTTTCCCTTTTCCATTTCAGGATGACAATGGACGCTCTGCAATTAGCAAACACTGCGTTTGCTGTTGACATGTTCAAGAAACTATGTGAGAAGGACAAAACAGCCAATATTATTTTTTCCCCACTGTGTACCTCAACGTCTCTGGCTCTGGCATACAAAGCTACGAAAGGTGATACTGCAGACCAAATGAAACAGGTAAGCTGTCAGCAACCTGTTCTGTGGCTGCAAAATTATATGGCTGTTGAAGGTATCTTTCTTATTGACTCTTGTTAATGTTCTCCTGGATGTCTGGCTCCCTTGTAAGACAGACTTCAAACCATCCATCTGAATTTCCTGAATGGTTCCACACTCCGTGGCCTTGACAAACAAAAAAGGTTGAAATTCTGTCTTACAGAAAAATCTTTTCAAGTATGCACAAGGGAAGTGGACATGGCAGAGTCCTTAGCATTAAAGCATTGTCCCCTTTTAGTGAAGTGTTTGTGGCTACAGGTCACTGTCCAGATCACAGCATTTTCTAGATAACAATTTTTGCATTATTCAAGAACACTTAAGCTTTATAGAATTGAAAATAATTTCGCCATTGCTGTCAGCTGCAAATGTGCAGCATATGTGTAAGCAGCCCTGTCACTGACTTGTCCCCTTTCTCCTGCAATACTGCAAAGAGAGGGTGGATGCAGTAGAAAGGGCACCATTTCATCCATCTTTCTCCTTATAAGCAGCTCCTGATGTTCAGGGGGTTTCCAGAATCGTGATCTGGCATGGCAGTCATGATTCAATCAGTTTCTCAAGCTCACTCTGGTGCAGGGAGTCAGCCCTCCCGCCTTATCTGCTGCCTCTGTCTAAGCAGAGATTGAGCTGGATCCTTTTTATCCCAGTGAGGGTCCCCACAGTTTCTGCAGTTACCTAAAGGTGCATGAAATGCAAATTCAGTATGCATTTGTATGCTGATTATCACCTGGATCTGAAAGACTTTCTACATAACTGAATGTATTTTCCTTCCTTTGGGAATTCCTCCATGTACTTTCTCATTCACTGGAAGTACCCCTGAGCACAGCCTTCTGTGCCCATACTTAAGCCACAGATTACAGGGAGTCTTGTGCTGTTCACAGAGCTGCACAGCAGTATGTCCATGAAAATCATAGAATCATAGACTTGTTTGAGTGGGAAGGGACCTTAAACCCCCTTGCCATAGGCAGGGACATCTTCCACTAGACCAGGTTGCTTCTACCCAACCGGGCTTTGAACACTTTCAGGAATTCATCTTGTAAGCGCTGCAAATTTTTCAGAACAGCATTTAAAAAAAAAAAATTACAATTAACTTTGAATTTAAATGGTACCCTGAAGCTCCCTCACCATTTCAAAATTCAAGCCTTGTCTTTCTGATGGGAAAGTGCAAAATATTACCCTGCCCTTATTTTGTTTTCACTTGTGTCTGCAATTTGCTTTGAACCATTCCATAATAACAAGTTAACCTGCACATCCACAAGCAGAGCTCTGTTACACAAGTGCATTTACGTTTCATATTTCTCTAGTGGTATTTAAAAAGTGCTGACTACAGATACTAAGGAGAGCTTGGTATGCTTTTAAGTGTAGTATCTCCTATTTTCCATGTCTATTCTAGCTTCTGCCCACCCCTGAGTTTGTGCTTGGGTTTTAAGTACTAGATATAAAAGGAGCCAGATTGGCAGCTGTACTCTGGGACATCAGTCAACAAACTTGTGCCAAAAACTCTCCCAGGTAGAGAAACTGCAGTAACTTTCTCCTCTGACCTGGTTCCCAGGCACAGAAGTTTTCTGCACTTAACATGCAAAGAAATAAAACTGTTGGAGGAAAACGAAATTAGTTGAGAAATTTGTTTCTAAGGAAATGGCCCTGGAGTTTGGCTGTGAGAGCTGTGCTGCTGCTGTGTTGGGAGTTTATTTCCTTCTGCTCCCACTGAGCAAGGAGAGGGGAGGACATGGAGGGGTGACTAAGACAGAGCAGCAATTTTGTCTGTGAAGATGTGTTCTGGGAGAAAGACCAGGAGTGATGTACAAAGGGAAAAGAAGGTCACAAGTGCCTACTATGCCTCATGAGGGAATTTGAGGCAGGTGAGGAGGGTTGGACAGGCTTCCTGTAATGAAACAGCTACCATCAAAGATCCTGTAATAAGTAGGCATTAAAAGTTTAATTCACATTAATAGGGTTATTTTCGAACAAAGGCATCATTATTCCAATATTTCCTAGAACTGGACTTGTCATTCCCAGGAGCTGGGACATGGCCATGTGTGGGTCAGCAACCCTACCCACAGTTACATTGTGTCTACGCAAACAGACACAGTTATCTTTATCTGATCAGTTTTTGCTGAAATGTGGTGCGATGCCATGTATGAGTCACACCAGTCAGAAAACTTGATGATCTGTGAAGCATTTTTAAAAGTGTAGCCCACTTCTAGAAAGGAGATTATTTGGGATCCTCACTTATCTGGCTTAAAAGCTTCAGGATTTTGGGTGGGAATGTAAATGTGGCAAAAACATTATGACTCTATACTATGGAGTTTTAGTTAACTAAGTCACATCACCAGTGTGAACAGCTCTATTGGTTTCTTTGGGCTGCTCATAGGAAAGAAATACATTTGGTAAAAGTTCTGGTAGAATCAGGTTTTTAGATTTATGTGAGGATGTCAAATACATGAATGATTTTTGAGTAACTACAGTGAGAGGCTCTGTCATTAACTTAAATACAAAAAGCCACAGCTCTTGTCACAAACTAGCATTATTTTTTGCTAGGCTGTTAGGAATGTTTAGACAATAGTAAGAAAAAAAGATGCTTAGTGTTTTACTATGTTCATTTAACAGGTGCTCCATTTACAAGATGTCAAAGATGTTTCTTTTGGGTTTCAAACAATAACTTCAGATGTTTCCAAACTCAGCACTTTCTTTGCCCTGAAAATGGTCAAACGACTATTTGTAGACAAGTCTCTCAATCCTACCACAGTAAGTACTGCAGGAAAACCCTGGTGTTATGAATGGCCTTGGCCATCATGTTGATGGATTATGCTGTAAGGCTGCAATGTTATTTAAAATAAATTCTCTCACTTTTGGCTGTTGGTTGACTGGACTCAAATGGTAAACAGCATAATATTGTCTGCTGCCATAAAGGTTTGTAGGAGGATGGATGGGTCTGCTGCTTGACCCCAAGCTGTGCAACTCTTACAACACTTCTAATTCTTTCATTAATATGCTTTAGGTCAGTAGCTGGGTTGGTTTTGAATGCAGCATAACTTGCATGCCACATCAAAGCCTTTGCATTGCAAGTATGAGTGAAAATGAGAATTAAAAAATTGGTGGTGCAAGTGTGTGTCCAGTTGACACACCCAAATAATTACTGCATAAGCTTTAGTTTTCTTAATCTGTCTGAGAAGGCAGAAGCCTGACTATTGAAGCAACACAAGTGAAGACGGTGGTGTTTGGCCTTATAAATTATAAACCTTGCAAAAAACTGAGAAGAATGTTGTGTGTGTTGGGTTTTTTCCCCCCAAAGCTGTCTTTGAGTAGAGTCCCAAGCAAAGAGAGCATCAGCCTAAAAGTGGTGTTTCAGAAAACTCAACATGATTCAGCGATGTTATGATCAGAGCACCTTCTGTTCAGCCTCTGCTGCAGCAAAGGCCAGCACCCACCCAGAGCAATAAATGTCTCCCCTGGTGAAGACAGACATGATGGGAGCAGATTGTGGCCTCTATCTCACTCTTACTCAGGCCTGGACTGAGTTGTTTTATCCTGTCAGACTCTGGCAACATGGTCACTCCTGCAATGTCAAAGTTACTTTAGCCACTGGTGTAACACCATTGGACTGAAGACAGCCTTGGGAGTGATGTGCTGGGCAAATGTACATCCTTCTTGTCTTCTGCAGTTATTTAATAGCTTTCCTCAACTAATAATTAACTCCTCAACTACACAATGACATTTCACCAAGTATGACTTTGGTCACTTGTGTCTTTCAGGACTTTGTCAACTCCACAAAGAGGCCTTTTCCATCTGAACTGGAATTAGTGGAGTTCAAAGAAAAAACTGAAGAAACTCGACAAAAGATCAACAAATCTCTTTCAGAGCTAACTGATGGTGGGTACAGCTTAACCTTGAGAATGCTGTTTGCCTCTCTGGAGAAAGATCTTTGTCCTTGTGACACCTCTTTAGGAGTAAATACATAGTGAAAGCAGACTAGGCCTGCTGGATTCATGAGGATTAGCAGAGTCAGCCTGTTTTGAAATCACTGACTTCACTGCTGCAGCACTTCAGAAGATGGAACTGTGAGACTGACCTTGCATTATCCCTAGGGAAAGCTGCTCACATGTGACTGCAGCAGGATGGTTTGGGAGAATGACAGGTCCTGGCTGTGGAGGATCTCAACATGTGACACCAAAACATCGAACCCTCTAATTCCTTTAAAAGAATCATTGTAATGGGAAGTACCTGCTGGATCTCTGAATTTCAGGCTCTTAATTAATATCTCAGCTGCTTTTGCCAGCAGGGGTGCCACAAGCAGCTGTGGGTCTCTTCTTTGCCATCCTGGGGAAGCCCTGGCAGAGGTGGCTCTGGGCTTGGTTGCCCCTGGTTGCCCTCGTGTGGTGTAAATATGTAAACACCAGTCTGGTCCTTCCCAGGCTGGCAGAGATGCCCATGGGGAAGCATCTCGCCCTGCCTGTGCAACTCGAAGACTGGACTTGCCTCCCCGCTGCTCTTAATTCAGGATCATTTATGGCAGTGCTAGAACAGGTCTAAAACAGAGTGGGACATGATATTTACACACTCTTTTTGAAGCCTGTAGCAGTATTCGTATATTAACTGCAATCAGAGCAGCATTCTTTGTTATCCCAGTTATTTTATTCTCATGTATCAGTCTAGAAATGAGTAGCTGCTAATCTGAAACTGCCCTTCAAGGGAATTTGTCATTCCCCCAAATGACAAATGGAGAGGTACTGAAAAAAGCAAGAGACGTGTTTTTGATTTCCATGTGGTATAAACCAACAAAACATGTCATTTGGAAGACCTGCCTTGATCTCAAATCCCATATCAAAAATTAAGCTGTAATTTTAAGTAAGTGCTCCTTTTGAAATTTTACATTAGAAACAAAATCTTTTATCTGTGAGACGAGGGACACATATGTTTTTAGTTCAGTGAAATGTTACCATATTCAGTTAAAGCAACTGATATACTGCTAATATATTGTTGTATTAACAACCATCTTAAATGTGTTCACAGGAAAAATGGAAAATGTTTTGAATGAGGACAGTGTAAGTGACCAGACTCAGATCCTTTTAGTCAATGCAGCTTATTTTGTCACAAACTGGATGAAGAAGTTCCCAGAGGCAGAGATCAAAGAATGTCCTTTTAAAGTCAACAAGGTATGTTCTGAAAAAACCCCAACATAAAAAAGTACTGCTTCCTCTCATGAAAATGCAAACTTTGAGCTAAGGAAATCTCAGCCAAAAAGAGAAAATGAGAAATGCTTATTACCATGGCATTCTTAGACTCAATGTGAACTTACACAATATTGCAAGGGTCCCAGACCATCCTGTGAGTATGTTATACAATATGAGCTGAGTATAAGTGGTCAGGTCAGAAGCAGCTGTGTAATAGTAATAAATCAATAGTGTAATCAGACAACTTACAGCTGCACAACATTTGTGAGATGAAGAGATTATATTCCAAATATTTACACACATACATATATAGAGGGATGCATAAGTAAAGTTGGAGTTTCAGGTTCACTGAAAATATTCATAAATTACCTCATCAGCCAGTAGTTCCAGCTAAAAAAGTTTTTAAAAACATACAATCAACACTAACATTTTTAAGTGAAACATCTCAAGGGTTTTTCTTTTCCTGAAGTAACTTTTTTCTACTGAATTTGCATTTTGAACATCTTCATGTAAACAGAATAGTTTTTAAGTCTTCCCCTTGAAATAAAGTTTTGCTTTTCCTTTTTTTCATTCATGAAAAATGAAATCAAATATGCAAGGATTTAGGTATGCTTGAAGTTTTTTCTTATTCTATTTCAGTTCCTGAACCAAAATATCAATTATTGGTATTAACAGCTTGACCTTTCAAGGGTTTTTCTTTTCCTGAAGTAACTTTTTTCTACTGAATTTGCATTTTGAACATCTTCATGTAAACAGAATAGTTTTTAAGTCTTCCCCTTGAAATAAAGTTTTGCTTTTCCTTTTTTTCATTCATGAAAAATGAAATCAAATATGCAAGGATTTAGGTATGCTTGAAGTTTTTTCTTATTCTATTTCAGTTCCTGAACCAAAATATCAATTATTGGTATTAACAGCTTGACCTTTACTGTTGAGATGTGCTCAGTGCTTGACATTTGCTGGCATTACAATGCCCTGTAGAGAGTGTAGTTTGTAGCAGTCAGTGAAAAGGCACAAAGGGCCACCAATATTAGCTAAATTGCTCTTTTAAGGCACATCCCCAATATGTTGCTATTGTATTTCACATAATTCTGTTCCACTTTTCTTTGGAAACCTGCCTACTGTAAAAAGCCAAGTCTCTCACTGCTACTTTCATAACCTTTGAAAGTTAACAAAGTCTCTGGTAGTAACTCAATGCATCCCTTCCATGCAAGCTTACAAACTTTCCTCTGCCCTCATTTTATCTGTGAATGAAAAGGAATGATAGATTGTTTCCTCTATGTTTTGCAGACTGAAACTAAACCAGTGCAGATGATGAATCTGGAAGCTACATTTTGCCTGGGCTATGTAAAAGATTTAAATGTTGCCATCCTTGAGCTTCCATGCCTTAACAAGCATATAAGCATGCTCATTCTCCTGCCCAAAGAGATTGAAGATGAGACCACTGGCTTGGAGAAGGTAAGAGAAAAAGATAGAATTGCTGTGATATGTCCCTTGGAAACAGCCCATGTAATGCCATATGTTTATGGAAGACTTTTGTTATTTAGAAGCAATGCATTAGGAAAAAAAAAGTAAGTTTCCTGTGAATTTGCCTTCTCATTCTGCTTCTCTGTTCTTACTCTCATATTTGTGGCATCGTTTTCACTGTGTCCAGGTGTGAGGTTGTAAATGAAGCTTTGTTCTAGATAGGGAGTGCACAGTGTGAAAAGTAGAGGGTACCCTTATTTCTGGTATCCTTATTTTTCAATTGTCATGTGTCCATATTTATTTTACTAAGGTCTTACACTTCTCCAAGTTTTAATTTTGAGTAGAAATGCCTGCAAATGAGCCATTTTTTATTACAATTGCACAGAAATGTGAAAATTAATATGGCATTTCCTAAAGAAGAAAAATTTCTTATGTTGTTATTCTAGGAAAATTTTAGAATGTATTTTCACCCCCTTTAAAGTTTATTAAGGACTAAGTAATTAATAATATTAATTAATAATAAAGTTATTTGAGGATTAAAATACCACAGATCATGCAAATCTCCTTTGTAATTTACTGAAAGTGACCACAAATTTTAAAGGCAGGAAGAATCTGTCTTTGCAGCTGTAAAATAGTTTTATATGCTGGAGTAAATTACAGAACACACCTATAATAAAATGCAATTGAGGCCTTTCCTGATACCAGTTTATTGTGGCTCCCACAGTCTGCCTCTTCCTTTTCCAGTTTAAAAAAAATTGCTTGAACAGCTGCATGTTTGATTGAGATCAGGCTCTGGATTTGGATTTTCTGTCCCAAATATCAGCAATTTCATTACTCTGTAGGGTCAGGGATAAAGGCTTTTGGATCTCTGCCAGCTGGCCAGGTGTAACCTGGTTAAAAACTGTCTTCCTCAGGCTCCTTCATATGGCTGTTGAGGTGATTGCTTATCAAAAGCTTGCCAGAGCATGCACATGCACTAGAGTTGCTCCAGAGGCCTATCCTATGGATTAAATCATACTTGAATCAATATAACTGAGAGTATGTTAAGCTTGAATGTTATGGTTGTGAAATCAAAAGCAAAAGGTGCCTTTTGGACTTTATTTTTTGGAGGCTTGATAGGAGTGAGAAGTTCAAGAACAGTCTTTTTTTTTTTTTTTTTTCCTCTCTCTCACTCTTTCCTTGGACTGCTCATTAATTTCCTTTGTTCCTTTGTGTTTTCAGCTGGAAAAGGCACTGACTCCTGAGACATTATTACAGTGGACCAATCCCAGCATGATGGCCAACACCAAAGTGAATGTATTCCTTCCAAAGTTTAGTGTGGAAGGTGACTATGACCTGAAGCCTCTTCTGGAAAGCCTGGGAATGACAAATATCTTCAATGAAAGTGTATCAGATTTCTCTGAGATGTGTGAGACAAAAGGTGTGGTTGTATCAAAAATCATCCATAAAGTCTCCTTGGAAGTAAATGAACAAGGTGGCGACTCCCGAGAAGTACCAGGATATCGGATTCTGCAGCACAAAGATGAATTTAAAGCTGACCATCCATTTATCTTTTTGTTTAGACACACCAAAACTCGCAACGTGATTCTTTCAGGCCGGTTCTGTTCTCCTTAAGCAGGGCATGTTCCTTATGAGAAGGCACAATTGCATTTGTGATGGTGCACACTCCTGTAAACCTTTTCTTCCTGACTATCACCTTTGAAGGGAAATCTAAGAGGTTCATATATTGGCTGAATAATACAATGTACTCTACATATGCAGCAGAACTAGTTTATCTCCTTGTGTTTCATCCCCTTTAGCGGAATAATTTCCACTGTGAAGAACACACCATATTTTACTGAGAAGTATCCCAGCTTCAGCAACAAGAATATTTTGTTCCTCTGTGACACTTATTTCCCAAAGTGAAGTGAACTGAGAACCTGATTTCAGCTCTAGACTAAGAGCTGTAAAGGGCTGTGGGAGAAAGAGATGCATTCCTGATCCCTAGTACAACCTCTCTCCCTTGTAACTCACACTCTCTGGATTCCTGATGCCCAAAAGGGGAAATGTGGACATGTGGTGTGATAGCTCTCCCCCTGTTCCTGACTAAACTCTGGCTACACCCCGGTCCAGGGTGCCCTACCAGAATCTGCCAACACCCAGTGAAGCAGTGCCCGTGTTCTGCAGTGTAGCTACAAAAAGTCAGGCTGGCATCAGAATGTGTCTGTGAAACAGCAGCCACACTGAGGCCTATGGAGACCAGAGGCAAAAATCATGGGGACAAAATGTGTCCCCAGAAGACTCTTCAGCGTGAGCTACATCAGTTCCCAGGCAGGGGAGGTTGGACTCTGCTGTGTGGCCTTTTTTGACTCATTCCCTTTGGACACGGAAGACGGGACAAGTTCACTGCAGCTACGAGGAACATTGTTGTATATATCCTAAGGAAAAGAACATTATGTAATTCAAGGATAGAACACAGTCGGATTAATGCTGGAAGTGCCACACTTTTCATGCACAGATTATCTGCCATTTCTAGCTCTGGATTCAGCATTAAGGAAACTCCTTACAGTTACTTAATGTCTGAAGCATGCAAAAGAAATAAGGACTTCAACTTGAGTGAAATTAACATTGTAATTACTAGTCTTCAAATTCCACATGAGATTATGGTAATCAGATTTCATTTCTATCTAAAGACTGCCTGCTGCATATGTTCAGTACTCGTTTACCTAATTACTGTTCAGAATAAAGCACTATAAAACCTATGTCAAATGTACAATACCTCTAGTGTCAGTCTGTGACACTTGCTAGTGTCTGTCAGTCAGACTGGTTTACTGACAATGTCAGTGTCCTCTCCTGACTTCCAATATATTATAGGAATGGAAATGAACAGATTCACTTAGGCCATAGAGTCAAAATAAAAACAAAAGCCAACTAAGTGAATGTCTCGATTGCCCTTCTGAGCCACATGATGGTAGTTGCCCGTAAGGACTATGTTACTAGCTGGTCAGGATATACACAGAATTCAATTATGTATCCACAAAAGATGGAAGCATTTTACTTGAGAAATCCTCTTGGTGCCTCAGGTCTGAAAGAAACTGGAAAGAGATCTCTAAATGAGAACATGCAACCACCCCTAATATGCATACTTTCAGCATCAGAGCACTGATTATTGGGAATTTAGAGACAGGAGTTCTGTTTTGATTCTTGAACTTAACAACCCATGAGATGCCTTTAGTCACAATGATTCAGTAGTTCCCTCAGTGGGTCTTTAATGGTCTCTAATGAATTTAATGCCAGAGGGTTAACTGGGGTCTTTGGTCCATATCTTTGAGGGTACTGAGGAGACTAAGTTGCACCAAAAACAATGGCAGGCCCTGCAGACCTCTGGGGGTCTTTGCTGATATGCCTCAGATGTCCTGATACAGGGATAGTAGTCAGAAGAATGAAAAATATAATTACTGTGAGCCCATCCTGTCTGAGAAGGACTTACCTGCAAAGATCTTTACTGGCTCAACTTCAGTGATACCTGAATGACTGGGAGTTATTGATACACTCCATCATTGTCTGATCTGCTCTGGAGGCTGGGGTCAGTCATATCCAGGGCTCTTGTCTCCATGGCTTCTACTGGTTCTGCTGTCGGAGGTGGCTCAGGACTTTGTGCTTGGGGTTGGTGACTAAGCAGCTGCACAGGCAGTCCATGCACAGAGAAGATGGACTGGTTGCCTCTAGTCTGTAGGGTCTGTGTTTGGGCACTGACTCTTTGTCAGGCAGTTCCAGTCAGTTGTCCTTCGGGCCATATCACCCTTGCTGTTGTATCTCTGCTGGTCTCAGACTGAAGAAAATCTCTGGCAGATTGCCCCATCCCTCTTTTTCTTCCTGGATGAGATTTCCTAAAGGAGAAAAGCTCAGACATTCTTTTCTCAACTTTTTCAGGTTCTGAGAACATTCCAGTTCAGGACCCAGTCTTCATTTAATGGAGGACATAGTCTGTTTAAATGCTGATTAGGGCATTTGGCATATCCCCACAAATTTATGAAAGCATTCTTCCCCTTGTGATAGCTTGGCCAAGAAGGGTTATCCCATGAAGGCAGAGAGAAACACTGCTTCAGGGTGGCGCCCGTCTTTCTCCACCTCCTGACTAATTCCAAGGTGTCCCAGCCTGAGCAAGGCAAGCAGATGCTAGAGATACAAAACTGTCTTGGCCCACCTCAGGCAAACCCACTTATTGGTTATTTAGGAAAAGGGTGGCTTGCCCATGAAAGTCTCAGGTTCATTTTTCACTTCTGCCTCTTCTCTCTGCCAGTCCCAGTATGAAGCCTTTCCACCTTGCAGCATGAGAGGGAGAAGGATCCATGAGGCTCCTGCTGGTGTGAGAAACCATTTTACAGTCTACTGTTTTTGTACCTCCCATGCTGGCCTCTGGGCCTTGGGCAAGAAATTGAATGGGAGGACCTGGGAAAACGTGTGTGGGAGTTAGTGTGTAGGAACTCTTATGTGCTGGAAGGTGTTGGTTACTATAGAAAATAGCTGAGGACTTGCTCAGATCGACAAGGTGCTCCACCTCACCTTTCAACAGGGCATTACTATCCAGTGACGGATGATACCCCTGATGGAAAAGAGCAAGCTGTGGCTGGCTCTGGCAGGCAGTTTCAAACTGCAGTGCTGTGTGCCTTCTCACCTCATCACTTGCTCATCTGCACAGTCATTGCCCACTCCTTGCTCCCAGCATTTGGGTGAGGAGAAGGGACACATCTTAATGTCCTGGGGTAGCAAAAGTTTTTTGAGGGGAAGTTCTGAAACTTGAAAAATGCAACTTAGGGCAAATTGGCCTCACTGGAAAAGCAGTACATTTTTGTGAATATACCGTCCTAAGGGCCTAGAAAAGACAGAATTTGCACATACATTGACATTTCCTGAGGCAAAGCAGTTAAGCTGGTGTCAAGGAAGTTCTGAGGGAATATATGACAGAGCAAGCAAAATAAAACAGTGGAGGAATGATGTCAATATAGGAGGGAGGGAGAAAGCACAGAGATTGGAAGGAAAGTCTTGTGAGATACTCAAAAATACTTAGGCTGTCACTGAGAAGAAGCTTGGACTAGAAAAGCATCATAAGATACATGGTAAAGCAATGTTCATAAATAAATTTAAAAATAGAGAAAGAAAGAACTGAGGAGGAAGACTAAGGAGCACTACAGAAACATGCAGGAACAAAAAACAGAAACAAGGAAGTGAATGGCAAATGGAAGCAAAAAAGCAAGGAAAAGAACAGAGGTAATGAGAACATTAATTTTATCCTTGTATCTTGCATTGCTTACAAATTCCTCATTTCAGATGGGTACTAGAGCACTGGAGCTTGGCCAGCTGGGCTGAGACCTTGGCAGAGGAGAAGGGAACAGCAAAATTGGATGGTGCTGTGCCTCAAGAAGAGGGTGGTCCGGCTTCAGCACTAGAAGGAAAGTGTGGGAAGGACAAGATGGTGCTGGAGAACCTTCTTCCTCTTTCCTGCTTACCATGTTTGATCCCATAAGTATCCTATGAATCTAAAGTCAGTTTTACACTTCGTAGAAAGAAAGAAGATGTGAGGAAGGAACAACATAAAATTTTTGGTGTTGCAAAGTCATGCAGAGCCCTAGATTATCTTTGATCTCTGAATCCAGCTGCCATAACGCAGTGTTGCACCTGAGCTTAGTGGTACTGATTAAAAGAGATCAAACACTGTGCTAGAGCAACTCTGTGCTTCCCATCTCTTTACTTCCTTCTCAGTTTATTCTGGAGACTTAACCTATGTGATCAACCACTCCTGGCCTTCTTTTTTCCTTAACTCCAGAGATTTAAAAGAATACCCCCTGGCTGGGGATTCCTGCCACAGTTCAAGGAAATACTTCCCTTCTCTAATTAAGCTCCTTCTATGCACATAAAGCCAACTCCTTACCCGAGAGATGGCTGTAGGCAACATAAAGCTCATGCATTTCGCATTGATTTGTTCCATCTCTGCAAGCAAGCTCAGCTCCAACAATCTTGGCATGAACCCTGCACACACCTGTGCCCAGGCCAGACCCCATCAAAATCTGAAAGGGACTACGCACAGCAGTGCAGCCATGGCTCTCCAGGGTTAATGACCAGTTTTCCAGCTGAGGGTGACTTGGCATTGCAATCAGGAGATGTTGCCAGCAGATATTGCCTGCCAGACTTGTTGGGCAGCTTGAGAGAAATGCTAATAGCATATTGCTAGATATAGGTTTCCCATTCCTCTGTGGGGAAACTTCATGCTGATGGCATTTGCATTAAACTGCAACATGCTGCTATCAGCAATCATTGGTTAGAGGCTGAACTTTCCCACAAGAGAGGGGAAGATTATTTTAATACAGTATTCACAGGAACGTGTTCCAGAACTCAGCTGTTGTCTTCTTCATTTAACCTCTTCAGGCAAGAAGGTAAAAATTTAATGTTGTTTTGTTGCTTTTTTTTTTCAAAATAACCAGGTTTTTTTTTTTTTCTAATCCAAAGTAGCGTACAGGCTGGTAAAGTAAGCATCATTTTTATATATTGGGCAGAGAGAGTGATACCTTTACAGGCTGCAGGCAACAAAACACACTGCTAAATTCAGATGGCCCAAGAGCTCACACAAAGGGAGCTGGTCTTCACTGGGACATGAATGAGGATTTTAGAGACGCATCTAAATATGCTTGCTTAAATTTCACAGGCTTTTGAATCTGAAATTTCCCCCTAACCTCTCTGTCTGCCTAGTTAGGTCTAATTGCCACAAGAATGATGAGCTCAGTGGCTTGTACAAGAAAGTAGATGCTTTTCTGCCTGTACCTTCAGAAGAGCTGAAGGACAGGCTCTTTCAGAGCATCTCTACTCACTCTGGTAGAAATGGGGTTCATATAAAGTGATGGTGCTGATGACCTGGGCAAACTGACCCACAGGATGAGAGATACAGGTTAATTTTCCTTCTTTACTCACGTTTCCATGGCACAAGAAAAAGCCTTGAAATGTTCACTAGATGAGAGAGAGGGCATGCAATCCTTTGACTTGGTTCTTAGGCATTTCCCCTTTACTCTGATCCCCACTGCCAAGGAAGTTGTTTTATGTTCTTAAACAATGACACTGTAAAAGAGAAAGGGTGGAGTGGTATTCAGATTTTGTTTTGTTAGTGGGGGTGTTAGTTTTTGCTATTAAAAATTAGCTCCTGGGTTTGGCAGTGGTGTTTAGAGGCTTGCAGAGAAGCCTGTGCAGCTGCACACAGGCACAGCAAATAACTTGCCACTGCACAGCCTGTAACAGGCCGATGCACATCCATGTCTGTTTGTGCAGAAATAACTGGCCTAGAAGGAGGTATACAAGACACCAGAGGGACTGAATGCAAACTAACAAAAGCAGTCAGGAAAAAGCTTTCTGGCATAAAAGTAGCATCCTGAGAGGCTAGGTTGTTTGGAAAATGAACTTGGCACCATTTTGCTTGAAAAGCTGTTTTGTACTGAAATTTATTGGTTTTTAATTTAAAGCATGTGTTGTGCCACTTAGGGATGATCAGAATTTCTGTGTTATAGGAAATTTATTTTTCTTATGTGCTGTTTGTCCTTTTCACTCCAAATCAGCACAGAAATACTTGGAAATGTATATTTGCATGAATGGTCATGAAAAATAAGAAAGCCACTTCTACCGATTTTCATCTGAGGAGACAGCACTGTCATGTTTTTCTCTAGGATAGACTGTATAATTTCTGCCAATTCTGTTTTCCTCTGTGTATGAGAAATGAATGTGCATTAAGGCACTTTAATGGGACGCAGATTGATTAAGTAAGACATGCAATGGGAATTATCATGTGGCATCAGGCAAAACAGGTTCCTTCTTACTTAACTTGTATGAAGTACAGAATTACCTTAACACCAAGGCTACAGCTCTCTTACCCTCTCCGCCCTATTTACTGCCTCCTCCTGTTGACTGAACAATATAATCTAATACAACCATTAATTATGACAGCTTTCAGCACAGGTATTTTTATCCTTTGATAGTTTTTATTTTGATTTCGTCTACCCTTAGCCAAAAACAAACTATAAAGAGAGAACAGATCATGAATAGTTATAGAAAAGGAGTGTTTGTCATTTCACACAGCCATGGAGGAAGTTTGTAATTTTTATGAGGTCTGTGGTATGCAGTGGTTTCTTCTGAAGGAAGCTATTTTCCTGGGTAGCTTCTTGCTCAAATACTGCAGTGCCAGTAGTTTCATTTGCCAGACTATGTTAAAAGCTGCTGAACCATCACACAAAGGATCTCCTGTCATCAGGGGCTCTGCACTATTAATAATGCTCAGTGCATGTGCTTTGGCTGCTGCGGAACAGCAGCTCGGAGCTTCCTGGAACACTTCTTTTGGTCCTGTATCATCCCTCCTTACCACTCCAGGATTATTTAAAAGTGACATTACCATTTGCTGTCCACCATGTAGATGTTCTCCCAAAGCCGTGGTCCTTGCAGTAGCTCCCAAAGTCTGACTGAGTTATTACACAGATTACACAGAAGGCTTTATGGTGTGGAATCATTCACACATTTGTTCCCACCCCATTTTAGACTAAGAAAGTTCACTAAATCCTTTCATTGTGCAGTAAGAAAGTTTCTCCACTAGCCTATACCTGCCCTCCCTTCCTCTGGATTTCTAGGGCAGCTCTCTAAGTAGTTGGCACTCACAAAACCATGGAGTTGGCTGTAGTGTTCACACCTGGATGTCTCCCTGATGACAGCCTGCTGCTTTTGCTAAAGGAGTGGCCACCTCAGTGTGCCAGCCACTCACTTTTAAAACCTGTTCCCAGATCCTGGGCTCTCCCTCCGTTCTTGGCACTCAGCCCTTTCCCTGCAGGGTGGGGTGGAGGTGTCTTCTTCCCACTGAGTAAGTTTATAAACTCTTTTTTTAAAACTTGACTCGTTCTGAAGGTGGGACACACCTACAAAGTGCCTCATGCCCTACATTCACCTTCACGGATTTCACAGCTCCATTTCATATCTTTCAAGAGATGGGAAAGTATAGCACTACAAACTTCAGCACTGAAGATGCACTGAGTTTTGTTTTCAGGAGGTTGTGGATAGTAGGATACGAAGGTGGAAGAAAAGAGAAATTATTTAGTGCAATGTCTTATGGTGAGATGACTGCATTACTAAAATGAAAATGAAAACCGTATTACATACAAAGACAAACAGAACTGAAACAGCTGTGTTCAGAATTAATGAGAAGAAACTCATCTTTAATTTGTCTGTGCAAAGAACACTTTGGATATTTCTCATCTGTTTTGTCCATTTGTATTAGGTCTTTATGTGAAGTACTTCTGGACTTCAGGGTAAAACAAAAGTCCATGAAACATCTATGAACTTTTCTTTCAGCATCACAGGTTCTTTCCACATAGCATCACTCAGAAACAGGATGAAACATCCATTGTTGCTGTGCTTTTTGAGTTAGTCAAATGGAAAGAAATGTCTGCATTTGCCACATGTTGTACCTTCATATATTCAGAAACTTTACTTTTTAATTTCTTCCAAACCTCTACTCAGGCTCAGTCTGTTTTCCTGTGGGCTGAGTTCAGTCCCATTGTCTGGCACTTGTTGCAGGCTAAGATGGTTTGACAGGAAAGTGCTGCATCTTGGCAGAGCCATATCAACTCCCAATGTCCTACTAACTTCTGGCACCCGAGTCCCAGCTTTTCATGCAAAGTCATGCCTGGCTTGTGGCTGAGCTGGAGATTGTGTGCACTTTGCATCTCAAGAACACTGCAAGGCATTTTGAGTAGCTCTTTGAATAAAGAAAACTCTGTGAAGGTCAGGCTCTCTGTGAAGGGAGGGAGCTATGGCTATGGTAGAAGAACTGGGGCCTCAATGGGAGAGTAGGGTGACAAGGAGAGTTTTGTGTTGGAGATCCCCAGCACTGCACAACCCCTTCCCCAGAGGGCTCAGGACAACTCTCAAAGGGGCACCAACAGCCCAGGACAGGCTGTACAAGTGCCCTGCTGATAAAAGATCCTGAAGTTCAGCTTTGCACCAGCCTCTTCCCACCCTTAACCTCTGGTGACACAGACTGGAGCTCCTCACGTCACTTCACTTTGCAGGCTGCAACTTCAGAGCAGACAGGGCTGAGGAAGAAAGACTGCTGTGCCATGGCCATTTGTGGGCACTGGGGAGAACCACTTGGCTGTGCACTCACTCCTTTTCCCAACAGAGAGGAGCTCTGGCAGCTTTCTCTGGACCTGAACCATGCTGGTGCCAGTGCAGGCTGAGAGGTAGAGACAGCCAGATCTGTGCCACAGGAGACATGAAGGACTTGTCTCCATAGTGTGGCTGTGTATTTTCCCCTAAATAAATAATCTTTCTGGAACACAGACCAGTGCTATTTGTCCAAAATGTTTGTTTGATACTGAAAGTGATGTATTTTATTTTTTGGAATAATGATTCCAGAAACGTTTGTGTGATCCCACTGATATCCACACAGCACCTTTGCAAGTCTCCTAAGATTCAGGAAAGGAGTTTCTAATCCCCTGTTTTTCAGATGGCCTCTTTCTTGCAAGGATCGGGCTGAACTTGGTCCTAACTTGTTCTTAGCAGAGTGGATTGAATGTAAATGACCCACAGGAGAGGTATTAGACTGTAATGTTTCTACTACAAAAGTAGAGTGACACAGATCTTGTCATATCATTGAGCAGGATCTTACAGTGCATCCTGCACTGTAGGAATTTTTAACTGTGCATCCCGCCTGTATCTGTGGCTCCTGGAAAACCCATGAGGAGTGAAAAAGAGTATTACAAACTGTTAATTTTTCTGTATGTAGTTCAGTCTCCATAGCTGTTAATGACCCTTTTTCATGTATGAAAACATTTCATTAATAGTAATTTTATTTTTATAAACCTGTTGTTTGAAACCCCCTTGCCATGGCTCTGGTTACCACACATAGTTATGTGCAGGCTTAGTTTGTGTCACCAAGTCTGTCACTAATCCTATGTTGTTAAATAGGAAGGAGTTGATGCAACTGCATCAAACCCATTTGGAGAAGGAAAATGTTAATCCACACCTGTCTAATTTCAAGACCATGAGTTGAAATAAGACACAGCATGGGATAAGACAGAAAAAGACTCATTTCTGGGGAATTTATATATGTTGTGAGTGTGGGTCCCTTTTGCAGACCCTCTGTGTCCTTGATCCTGCTGTGCATCATAGACTGACAAATCTGTGCAAGGCTGATTAAAACTCTCAGGATTTAGAAAACATCAATTATGTTCAGCACCCAGCTATTGGGCAATCTCAGGGCAGACAGATGCTCCACAGTATGGTCTAGCTAGGTCAGTGGCATTAAATGTCTTCATTCTTTTGTCCTCCCTATCAGCAGCTGCTCCATGATGGACTCTGTTTCCAGACCGGTTATTGAGTTTTGCCTTGATCTCTACAAAAAGCTCAACAGAAGTGCAGAGGACACAAATATTGTCTTCTCCCCAATGAGCATCTCTATTGCCCTGGCCCTGATTTATCTTGGTGCAAAAAACAACACTGCTGCTCAGATAGAAAAAGTGAGTATGAAAGAACCACGGTGAGGCGCTTCCACATTGCTTGCTGTTCCCTCAGTGGAAATGTTGGGCATCCCAGTGTGACACATGTGCGAGGGTCCCACAGGAAACCTGCACAGCTACAGGCACAGACGCTGCCTTCACAGTGGCGCTTGGAGCACTACAATCCCTGCCATCTGCTGGTGAGAGTCTCATCGTGCCCCCGTGCAAGAGCACAAAGCAAGGGCTGGCTGAGGGGAGGTGATACAGCACAGTGGGGTGCTCTGGCTTTCCCCCAGCCTGCTGTCAGAATACAGACTTTGTTTCAGAATTATGGGCAGGCATTTCCTCTTGTGATTGCTATGAGAGTCCTGAAGGTGGGAGTCTGGGTGGGCAGTGGGGAGAGCTGCAGAAACTGAAGTGCTTGCACCTGGGTGGCTGAAGCATTAGCTCTCTTGTCCCTCATGACATTTGAGAGTCAAAATGTCTCACCCCAGAGACCCACGTGGGCAAGGAGGAGGTGAAGAACCTCCACTGCTCCTAACACTGTGCCTTTACTCCCTGCAGTGCAAATTCTGCTTTCTACAACCTTTCTTCTCTTTTCTCTTTTGAGCCCATGAGTGGTGAAGAACCAATAATCCTAAGGCAGAGATTCTTAGCAGGGTGTGGTGGGTTGGCCTTTGCTGTGGCTGCCAGGTACCCACCCAGAGAATCTCCCATTCACCTTCTTCAGCAAGGACAGGGAGAGAAAATAAGACGAAAAAAGCTTGTGGGTTGAGATAAGGACAGGGACATCAATTGCCAATTACTGTCATGGTAAAACAGACTTGACACTTTGGAGCTGTCTGGAACCAGCCCTGTTTGACATACAGAGTCCGTTCTCTTCGCACAGAGACCACCACTGCAGCCCCCTGGCTACCATAACCATGCCACATAAATTCTGTAGACAAGGACTCCTGCTTACTTCAGGAAATAAAATACTGCTCAATATCAGTATCCTCAATAAAGAGAGTGTAAGTCTATGTATGATGCAGCATTATTACAATAGAGAAGCTCCTGAAAATTTTTCAGTGAGATATTTGCACATTAGAAACAAGCACTGGTTTCCATTAAGAACACTATGGTTTTGATCTATTTCTTAAGCTGATGCAAATGTTAAGAATGATTGCAAGAAAACAGTTTTGATGTTTTCAAAGAAAATAATTTTTATCTCTTTGCTTGGGGCAATTTTTTGTTTTGAAATTTGGGGTAACTGTAGCAATGAAAACACAAATCAAACATTTTGAGGTAGTGAAGAGCATCAATTTGAGGGATTAAGTTCAAGTTCTTCTTGGTTTATTAATATGGAAATATGAATCTGAACATGAATGTATGAACAATTTCAAGTCTGTCATTTCAGCTGATGAGTGAAGCTGAAAAAACATCTTTCATGAATGTACACCACTTATCCAATACAGCACAGCAAAGCTTTAAAACAAGGAATATGGTTTTATCCCAGTTAGAATTGCTGTAACTCAACATCTTCAACTGCAGGTGCTCCATGTCAGAGAAGCTGCAGGAAGAATGAGCCTTGGACATGATCATGAGAGTGCAGCCCCAGAAACGGAGCCTGAAGGAAGCGTGGAGGGTCAGCCTTCCTTCTCAGAGGTGCGTCCTTGGGTGGGGAGCCCTGGCTTCACTGCGTGGTGGGTTAGTGTAAGTAAAGCACTAGGATTTGCCACTGGAGGGAGTCAAGATCACAGGCTCAGAGTCTGCCTAATCCTCTAGGAAATGCCCAATACAAGGTGTTGTTAAGGACCAAGTCTTCCAGTAAGTCAAACCAAAGCCTTCAGCGATCTCATCTGAAGGAGGATCAGGCTACAAATCTTGGATTAAATGGATTTAAAAATCAGAACAGCAGAGTTAGCCTTATTGTGTAATCTAACTAAAATGCAAATAAACAACCAAACCTATACAGAGTAATCATTTTAATTATTGCATTTATAATGCTCCCAGTGTACCAAGAATGGAGACCTTAACCATAAAGCATTCCAGGAGCTTCTTCTACAACTACAAAACCTTGGTGAAAAATATGCTTTCACCTCAGCCAACAACCTCTTTATACAACAAGGATTTGAACTCCGGCAGGTAAGTCCCCTGTGTCTGCAAACTGCTATGGCCTTGACCTGCTGAGGCTTCCCTGTAACTGTGAGCCTCACTGTTGCCCCCACTGTGTGTATTTTGGAGCATGTGATGTTCTACATGGAGCTGTAACTCTTGGGGCCGATGGGAAAGAGACAAGATTGCCAACTTTCCATTCTTTGATTAAAAAAACAAACAAACAACACAAACAAACCACCCTGAGGATATCAATGACTATAGAGTGAAAATCAAGCAGGGATTTGTTCACTTTTGGCATATGTGAACACTCAGCCAGAGGTGAACCCACAGCCAAAAATGACCTATTCAATCTGTCTATAAACTACCTACTTTAGGCCTTGCAAGTGGCACAGCCAGGGCAGCACTAAGCTCGGAGAGAGTTTATCTCCCGGGGTGTTATACAAGCTCCTGCACAGGGCTGCTCTGCTGAACTTCTCACTCCTTTCCTACTGAATAACAGAGTGGTCTTGGGATTACTTGGTATGGCTAACTTGGTACTCACATCTTTGCTTTTCTGTCAATTATTTGGATACTTAAGCATTAAACAACTCATCTTGCATCTTTTCTGTTTCTTTAGTTTTTTATCTGACCTCAGTTATGCAGTTTACCATGAGAAGACCTTTTCTTCTGGTTTTCTTTTTACTTTTTTATTTTTGGCCTATGCAATAGAATAATTACCTCTTCTTCAAAGATTCTCTGAATATAGTCGATGTCTTCAAAACGAAATTTTGCCTTTTGGATACAACAGGTCCCTCATAATTTCTAAAATGCTATTGAATCCTGATTTCTTTCAAAAGGCAATAAGTGCTTAATAGATTTGACTAATTAATAATCTTTATTTTGCTTTACAGCAATTTCTAATGTGTACCAAGGAACTATATGGAGCAATGTTGCAAACAGTGGACTTTCATGGTGCAGTTGAAGCTGCAAGAAGAAAAATTAATGCTTGGGTTGAAAGTGAGACACAAGGTAAAACAAAGCAAAACTGTAGCCATTCTATCCCTGCCTTCCTACACTGGTTCAACCAATGAAATTGCAGGGCAGGAAAAGCAAAGAGCTGTTCACATTTCCGTGTGTTCACTCCTTGCGATGTTTAAAGACAGGTTGCCTTCCCATCTGCACTTGAAATGTTAGAGTAAGTTACCAGCTAAATTATTTCTGAATTAAAGACGTGTTTGCTGTCAAATAC
The DNA here is from genome assembly GCA_036785705.1 of Acanthornis magna. Classification (NCBI taxonomy): domain Eukaryota; kingdom Metazoa; phylum Chordata; class Aves; order Passeriformes; family Acanthizidae; genus Acanthornis; species Acanthornis magna. The sequence goes on from JAWUZG010000025.1 coordinate 14,354,190, forward strand.
TTTTGTATTCCCATCCTTATGCCTGGCCTGATAATTGCAGTAATACCTATAAGGCTTGACCAGAAAAAATGTTCCTGCAAACAGCCACAAATGCAGATTCAGAACAGCAGAGGATAATTTGGTGACCCCGAGTTCCCCCGTCCTCCCTGGCTGATAACAGTGCAGAGGAATCTACAATTCGATTACGTACATTGTTTTTGTCCTTTGAATAAACCAAGAACTGTTTTGAAATTTTTCCAAAACTAAGTTTACAGACCAGTAATTGGGTCTCAGTTCAGAGTCTTAATGACAGCTAACAAATACTTATGAGTTTCAAAATTCCCTTTAGGTAAAATCAAGGAACTCTTTGCCCCTGGTGTGATTGATGGACATGCATTGCTGGTGCTTGTGAATGTAGTCTACTTCAAAGCATCCTGGGAACACAAATTTGAGGAAGAAAAAACAGTTCAGAGAGATTTTAAACTGAATCAGGTACATCTGCATTCTGTAAATCTTAACATTATTCACCTTAGATACTGTGAGCATTGCAGCAAGCATAACCATGGCCAGGGCTGAGCTGCCCTGTGAGTAAGGTATGGGTGTGTTGGGAACTTAACTTGCCTCCCCTGCTGGGTAGAAGTGTTGGTAAGAGCTGTATTGCCTGACTGACTGTACCATTTTCTTTTCAACAGAACAGAAAGAAACCTGTGCAGATGATGTATCAGAAAGGCAAATTTAACCTGGGCTACATTGAGGAGGTGGGTGCTCAGATCCTTGAACTCCCTTATGCTCAGAAGTCCCTGAGCATGGTCATCCTGCTGCCAGGTGATGTGGCTGATGGATCTGTCAGTGGGCTGGAGCAGGTAAGGCAGTGCATGTCATGGACTTGGGCTGAAAGTCAGTTGTCTGAATTAACACTGGGTAAAGATCTAAATTTTTCAAAGTTTCCCACCTATTTTAATCTCCTTTCCCCCCCATCTTTTAGATTGAAAGCAGAATGACCCATGAAAATTTAATGCTGTGGACCTCTTCAGAGAACATGTTTGAGTCAACAGTAGAGGTTTACCTCCCCCGATTCAAGCTGGAAGGCACCTTTAACCTCAACGAGGTTTTACAAGAGATGGGAATGACCGACATCTTCACTGAATCAAAAGTTGACCTTTCTGCAATGACATCTGCAAAATCTCTGGTGCTGTCAAACGTTGTCCATAAGGCGTACGTGGAAGTCAATGAGGAAGGCACTGTGGCGGCAGCTGGCACGGGAGCTTCCATTGTGAGGAGGTCTCTGCCTCTCAAAGAGGTGTTCATGGCTGATCACCCTTTCTTATTCTTTATTAGGCACAATATTACCAGTACTATCGTTTTCTTTGGGAAACTCTGCTCACCTTAAAATCAGGGCCATTTTCTAACACTGTGAGGAACACCTGGATGAAAAGCAGAAATTGTATTTTTCTCCCAAATGCTTTCTTAAACCTTTGAGAGCTAGTTTGTACTTCAAAATAATCACTGCAGCCATTTTTGCTTAGAACCTATGAATCGGATGCTCTGCCAGTAGGCTCCTTGAGTTGTAAATATTGATCTGAATCCAGAATAGAAGTAAATTTTACCTTAAACTCACTGCATATGAATAACATTTTGTTTCCTTGATGTGCACATGTGTCCCCGTATTCCTGCACCCATATGCATTCTAAGGATGGTGACAATAGGGCTGAGGTGGGAAGAGACCTCTGGAGATCATCTGGTCCATCTCCCCTGCACAAGCAGGGCCATCCACAGCTGTTTGCCCAAAACCATGTACAGATGCCTTTTGGATATCTCCAAAGATGGAGACTCCACCACCTCTCTGGACACCCTCTCCTAAGTCTGTGTTGTCAAATAATTCCAAAGAGAATTTTGTATGCATAGGGTCTGCAGGAACAGGATGCAAAATTGCGTATTCCTAAAGATGGTTAATTATTTACATAGTAAAGAAGGCTGCCTTTTATATGGGGATAAATCAAATTATTTATCTCAAAGTTTCAAAGGGTAGGAAGAAAATGGTCTAAAGCATCCCACTGAAGTTACTGATGTGGAACACTGTAGTAATGAACTTCCAAGAAACGTGTCTTCTTTTTCCCATGATGCTGTGTGGTGAATTTGAACATTCTGAGATGCAAATCTGAGAGACAGAGCTCTCTCCAGGCTTTGAAAAATGAGGAAAAGTTTTGTAAAGTGCAGTATAAATCATGGAAATCACAGTTAAACATTACCTTGGAATGTTTGTGGGAAAGAAAATAAAACTTCTTGCTCCCTGATAGGTAGACATTACTGATAATTTGCTGGTTTAACATAAGTGATGTCTTCCTCAGAGGGATTCTGCTTGAAATTTAACAAATTAACATTTGTAATGTGCTTTTTAAATATATAAATATAATGGAGAATCAGTGAATAACATGTTTAATGCACAGAATTATATATGGCTTAAGAAAGAACAAGACATGCTAAAATGATGTGTCTCTCCTAAATAGAACATAGGCTGGCTTTACAATTGCACATCCATAAAGTCATCTGAAAAAAAAAATTCTCTCATCCAAAATTTGAAGGCATTTTATTTTGTCTTTTTGTAAATATCCTAGCAGCTAGCAATTTTATTTGCCTGCTTTGAACTGTCTCGATGTGAGCAATGAGGTGCTTTGGCCATGTTGAAATTCAGGAGCAAGGTAGGATGAGGTGTCAATTCCTGGAGAACACCTGGTGAATGGATTCAAGGCAGACCTTGTGAAAGCTACTCAAATAGGGCTCCTGAAAAATGCTGTTACAATGACTTTTTTTTTGCTTTTTAATTAAACATAGTATTTAACTTCTGTAGTGCAGAAATTCATGTGACTCAGGAGTTGAAGGGCCTGTATCCCATATCCTTGCCAGAATTCATCTGTGGCTCTCAAGAGAATGCACTGAGTGCTCTCAGGCACTAGGCTTTAGCATAGGCTGCAGGGCAAAACTGTCCACCTTCCTTTTGAAGCCCTTACATGAAGGAGTGCAGCTTGAAGGCACGAGAACTCCAGGACTGATAACTTTGTTGTTCAAGAACTGTGGTATAGATGAGTTCTGGTTTCCAGGGTGTGGTGCCATTCCTGTTTTAGTCCAGTAACACAGAAAAAAGTCTCTGTATGTGGGTGTCTATCCTAACAATAATGCAATGGAAGTATTTTGGTCTATAGTTTTCTGATGGTATGAATTTTCCTCACTTTCTTAATGTCTGCCTAGAAAAGAACATAGTGAATGAAGTAGGTCAATTGTGAGCTTCCACTCAGCTCTTCAGAGAGTGCTGCTGTGCAGCTTTTTCATCTGAATCCTCAGGCATGAAATTAGATATTCTTAGTTATGGGATGGTGAGTTGCAGCTTTTGTGTAAGAGCACTGCCACCTACACATCTCCAAGATTATTTTGCATTCCTCCCTCACTCGAGTGCTACAGTTTGGAAACAGAGTCCAGCTTTTCCATACACTTACTGACAGTTTTAAACATGCTGGTAAATCACTCCCAAAGGACCTCTCTCTCAAATCCTGATGGATGCCTTATTTTCTCATGCAATGCCTCGTGAGGCAGGTAGCTTTTGGCACAGCCAAAAGAGTTGCAGCCAAGAGAGATGCAGCCTGCAACCTCTCAGCATCAGCTGCAGCTCTGCCTCCACTCAGCCCTGACAGCTCCTTTTCCAAGAGACCCCCACTGCAGCCCACTCTGCTGCCTGTTCTTTCTCTCCCCTGCAATCTGTCAGAATGAAGGTGTCCCAAACACTGGCCAGCAATGACCAGTCCTGCCTTTTGCACAGCCCTCAGCTTGCTGAATGAGGAATCATCTTACTGAACTGTAGTGGGATGACCACTGAGGGGAAAGGCTTTCTCAAATGAGTTTTGTAACAGGAAAAAGGCCACCCAATCATATTTTCAGATTACATTCATGCAATTATTACATATTATCTAGTGGGGACTTCGCTGCATTTTGCTCAATGGGTTCAGCTGCTGGTCTTCTGTGAGAAATGCAATGTTCTGCCCAGGGCAGTGCTGAGCACAATGCCTGTTGGCCTAAAATATAGGCATTGCTCAGCTTACAGCCACACTCGAGACACAATGAGGAAACCATGAAAAAACTGAGTGCTGCTTGTGATGCAGTGCAGCCTCCAGGGTCGAAGGATGAGTGCTCTGGCAGCGTGGAGCCCATTTCCTTGCTCATGAATGGTGATGAATATGAAGGATCCTGGAAGACATGCCCAGGGGCCTTTGGTGTATCTCTTGTACCCCAGACAGGAGCAACTCCACCTTGCTGCCTTATTTGCTTGTTCTGTGCAAACCTTCCAGAGGTGAAGACTAACAATGACTGTGGAGCTTAACAAAAGCCCTAGGAGCCCCACATACATTTCAAGCCACAATCATCAATGCCTCAAGCTCCCCGCACTGTTCTGCTGAAACATGTGGGCTAGGCCTTGGGTATAGGAAATCAGATCCATAGCTGGAGTACAGCAGCAAATATCCAGAACTGAGAACCTCAGCCATGCTCCCATTGCAGTGTCTAGCTTTCTGTGGTGTTGTGGGGAAAATCCACATCCAGTACAATGTACTTCAGTGAATCACAGGTTGGTCTGAAGATTGGCCAGTGCTTCTAAACCATGTAGCAGTTCTTGCAAAAAACCCAGGATGTTGACTACATGACTGTATTTACACGGAGTACTCAATTTTTTGAGAAAAAAAATTGAGGAGAAGAAAGTGAGTGTGGAAGTCGCTGGAGCAAGCAGGGGAAGAGTCTTCTTTGTGGAAGTTAGTGGAGAAGGAACTGAGGCAGCTGCTGCTACAGGGGTGACCAAAAGAATGTTTTGCCTCCACATTCCTTACGACTTCAGAGCTGACCACCTGTTCCTCTTCTTGATCAAACATAATCCGAACAAGAATGTTCTCTTCTTTGGCTGATGTTGTTCCCCCTAAGGGTAGAGCAGGTTCTGCTTCTTTCTGCACAACAAGAGCACAATACTGTGGTAGAAAGGACCAAGGCATAAATAACATGTTGCTACCAAGTGTCACTGGCATTTCCTGGTATCCATATTCTTGACCCAAGAAAAAACATCAAGTTGCTTTGGCAAAAAAACTGGAAAAATTACGCTGCCAATTTAGAGCTCTTTCCTGTTTAGAGCTCTTCTCAGACAAGTGAACAACACTTAATGGAGTTTATTTCATTCTTATCTGATTCTTAGCCATGAAAACTCCTGTTGCAGTAGGGTTGTCTAAACAGTTGGGTGAAATGTTGTAAATAAGAAGCCCAGAACAATGCCTCCCCTCTTCAGCCACATGACGAGGCTGGTGGTGTTGCAGGCCTTCACCCCCAGCCATCAGGTCCCACGACAGAGACAGCTCAGTGCTGAACTCCCCACTTTCCTCCCACGTGTCTCCAGTAACCCCATCTCCAGTGCCTAAACACCACCATGAGGGAAGGCTCTTGGCTGCCATGAAGGCGGTGAAACCCACAGGTCATGTTCACATCCTGAGTGAGTCTCCATACAGATTTTGGGCATGGAAATATGAAGAGATTTGTCCCTCACTCTTCTCAGGTGCTCTCTCCAGACCATCCCTTTGGAAGTAGCAAAGTGCAGTAGCAATAAATATATTCAAAGCATTTAATTGGTATGGCTTTTTGAACCCTGATTTGAAAGTTGCCTTAGGCACTCAATGCCTTTGAACATTTTGCCACGTCTTGTCTCTTGCCTGTTGTATTTAATCTATGAACTAAAAGCACAGCAAGGTGTGATTTACCACCACCAGGAACTTGATTGTCCTCCACCTGCATTTCTCTGACCTGTCATTCTGAAAATAATAATGAATGCAAAAGGTGGGGGTTTTTTTGGTATCACTGTGAAATGTTTCTAAGAAAATTCTTCTCCAGTGCTCTGGTGTTTGACATGTGCCTGAAAAACCATGCTCCTTTGAAACCATGAGGTGCTTGGCCTTGGAGAAAAACTGTTCTAAGTCCATAATTTCTCACCCTGCCAGTTCTACAGCCTTCTGCCTGACAAGCGGGAAATTACCTTACTAAAAAATAAAAGGGGCGACCACTGAGGAGAAAGTATTTCTTGATCCAGAATTCCGTAATGGCTGAAAGTCCCTCTAAAGTACCATATTATTTTCAGAATATATTAATGTAATTGTCTCACATCTGCACTGAGGTGCACTGAGTGTGACTGGGATGGAGCTGACTGTGTTCACAGCAGCCTATATAGTGGTCTTTTGGGACTTCTGGCTAAAACAGTGTTTATATATTTTGGCTGTCGCTGAACTGAACTGCAAAAGCAAATATGGTCTAATTCTGGTCTCTTCTGTCTATATAATTTTCTGCAATTACACAACATGTATTTATAAGCTAGTAAAATATCAGTGAACAGGTACTGGTGGAGTTATGATAGATTTACACTCATGTCTGAGAACAGAACTCAGTCCCAGTTCCCTAGCTGAAACACCTGTGCATAGCAGGAAGAAAAAAGGGCTGTCTTGAAGTCTCAGTTTAGAAATGAACACACAAAGTTTTGTTTCTCCATGTAACACAAAAGCAGACAAAGGGAGAATACATTTATGGGAACATCCTGTATCTGGTTTACAAATACAGGAGGAAAAAATTAACCACGTTTTAAATACAGAGTAAACTGCAGCTCTGCAAATGAAGGTGTAGTGGGAGGCTTTCCCCACTTTCAAATAGAAAGGCTTGTTGGAAGGGTCAGAGCTTTGAAGTCACCCCACAACCATTTGATGGTGTTCCAGATCCTGTTTACCTCCCATTTACCTCCTGTTTACCTCCCAATGTTTACTTTGTACAAGAAGGAGATTTAGGGAAAGGGCCAAATGGCATTTTCCCCCAGCAGCAGCACTGGCTGTGTGTGCTTCTGTACCATGGGGACTCTGTTCCATGGGCACACAGAGAATTGCAAGGGAAGTGTTGTGCCATGATTTCCCACGCACCCTTAATGCTCCTTCATCAGCATGTTGTAGTTAGATACCTGCCTTCATCTGGAACAATGTGAGGCACTTCTCTGCTTCTCTGCGTTTCACTGGGAAATTTCACTTCCCAGGCCTAATACCAAAGCTATTGGACATTGTGTTCTGTCAAGAAATTCTTGTTTGCATCCAGTGATTACTCAAGAACAAAATAGCAGGGACTACTTTATGTGTTCTGCATGAAATAGTGCTTCTGGGAAGCATAATGCTTTAAAGTCAAGTTTTCTTAGATTCTGTGTAGTAAAAGTATCTTGTTTTATGAAGGTCATTGGTAAGTGATGCTGGTCAGGTTCCACATTAGATTACACACCAATGCTTACAACCAGCTGGGATACAAGTACCTGGGATTCACAAGGTGAGGTGTCTGACTTACAGGCAGGCCAGAAAAAAAAGGGCTGTCAAATTGTATCCAGGGTAATATGAGTGCAGAAACTTTATCAATGGTTAAAATCAGTGGAACTGAGGGGAAGCAGAAATGTGAAGAGATGTAGAGAATTTATTTTCAGGACAATTCAGTCGTCCTTGGTTACCCCAGGCACGTAGGAATTTGAATTGAAATGATGATATATTGCAAAAGTTCCATGGCAGTATGGGGAAAACATGCCATTTACATACCCATATTATTCTGTGGCCTGAAGAGAACCTTTTCCCGTGGAAAAAAATTGTCTTTTCATACCTCCTCTGGAGATGAATCAGTTTACATTGGCTGAAAATTTGACTCTGTGTTTTCAAATTATCCACCTGGCAGTTTCTCACAGGGCTTGGCGGCTTAGGAAGGGTATTTTCAAATGTCATTTTGTTTTCAAAACTCAGGCGCTAATAATATGTGCACAACATTGGCAAACAATTATGCTCCATTTCTGGACTTACGAAAAATCTGATTTCATTAGCTGTAAGAACTGGCAAGAATTTCCAAATTAACATTTATGCAAATAACATATTAGACTACTGAGCGACTGCATAATTTGACTAGCTATGGAAATCATACCACAAGGACTGTCACAGGAATGAGGAAGAACGATTATTTTTATCATCCAGACTGATGGCTAAAAGCAATACCTTTCTCCTCAGAATGGTGAGAATTATACAATGTGCTACAGGGCTGAGCAGCCCTGAAAGGCATTTCAGGTTTCCGAGCCCATAATTTGTAAAAGTAGCTCAGGTGCTAACAATACCCTCATTGGGTAGTGTGACTAGCATAAAGTTCCTTTTCATGAATACACCTACAATAATTACATTTTATGACCAGGGAGACACTCCCAAATAACTATGCCTAATACAAAGAATAAATTGACTAATCAGTATTTGCACAACTTGGCCAGCAGCACATGTCAAAGTTTAAAAACGATTGGATTTAACTGTTTTAATTTACAGTCAGGACAACTTGGGACAAAGTTGAGTTAAAACTTCAGGAGTAAGGAAGAACTGAAATGTAACAGAGGTTTGGAAACTCTTTGTCTAGAAACTTCAAAACCACATTCAACAAACACCTATCAACTGTGATCTAGATCTTTCATCCCACCTTAGGGCAGCAGATGCACCAGGAATCTCAAAGCTCCTTCCAGCCACACAGTTCTGGAATTTCTAATCAAAGCTAACAATAAAAACAGCTCCATTGCATGAAAATAACTATTACATTTTTCAGTGGCTAAGCAATATAGAAAAACAGCCCATTTTGAAAAATGCCAAGGAAATTTCCTGCTATCTACTGCATCCCACAACGATGACTGACAAGAAAAGGTATGCACTGAGGTAGAGCCAGGAGAGGACTACTATGGACATTCTGTCTCACATAACTCTAAAAAATGCTGCACTTGCTATTAAGGTAAAGAAACCTGGCTTATGAAATTATTTAAATTGCCACAAAGAAATTATATCCAGAAACATTATAAATGAGATCACTCGCAAAGCCTGAATCGGCATTATAAAACAGGGTCATCATTCAGATCTGTGTATTTACCAATATTTATCTGTGTAGGCATAACACACTATGGAAGCCTGTTCAGAAGACACATGCATACATCACTGCTTAAAAATGTAATTTCCTGTTAGTCAAAGCTCATGAACAAGTGAGAAAGGGTGTGAGCAGAGAAGGTACAACAGGCAGAACTGGCTATATTGCTAGAGCTATTTTTGGATGCTGATAAGTGAATCAAAGATGAAGAATTTTTTAATACTATTTTGTGCCATGTCTAAATCTCCCTGGAGAGTAAATGGAGTTTATGGCAATCATGGAAAAGCTTCTGGTGCACAAAGTTCAGCTGGAAAAACAACAGTCCTGGGCTCACCTTTCCCCTGGTGAGTTGAATGACCAGCATGAGGTGGCCCAGGTCTCTGCAAAGTTCATACTCATCAATTCTTGCACCCTGTTGCCAGTAAATTCATTATTGGAGAGTCAGCAGACAGCAGTGCTATTTAGAAGCTGATATTTGCTTTTCAATAAGTTCTTGACTCATATACATAAATTAATATCAGACTCTGTCCATGTGGTTCTTCCCAAAAGAGCTGAGACCATCAGCAACATCTGAAATCTCTCCAACTTCCTCAACTTCAAGAGGTATTTTTTTGTCATGCTAAACTTTCTGTGGTTCACCACAGATACTTTATCACCCTAATTGCTCCGATATATTGTATAAGACTTGTTATTTGTTATAGCAAATGTCTGACAAACCGGTAGGGGGGCCCTCTTGGCCAGTGAAAATCAAAGGAGTCCTTGTGTTGTTCTTGCTGTTCAGCAGCTCCACTTATCTAATGGTATCTTTACTCACAGGCAACCTCAGACAAATCAGGGACCCTGTAATTACTACCTGAGGAAGGTGGTAGCAGAACGTGCATTTTGTAAGATGAAAGGAACAAGAAAAGCCTTTGCTGTCAAACTTGAGATGAGCCTCTCGTTCCTTGACAAGAATCTGCTTCCCTGCTACGTCCTGCAGACACCAGCAGCAACGGAGGCTACAGCTGCTAACAGTGAAAAAAGAGCCTAGGGGGAACTGTGGACATCCAAATTTCTTGCATTCTCATAAAGCAAAGAATAATCACAAGGGATATGCTGGTGCTCTGTTCTGCTACAGAGTGAGTCATTGCTTCTTGCTGTGAGGTTGTGTTCTGCTGATTGGCATCACCAACTTGATCTTTGTTCCTTGTTTTAGCCTTCCTATGCTTATCTCCTCCATGTCATCAGAGCTCTTTGTGGTTTAAAAATCATATAGAGAAGCCTTCATTCCCTTGGTCCTGGTTCCAAGGCCATCAGAAACCCTAAAAACATGTCGCTGGAAAGTGAAGGAAAATTTTGAGACTTTCAGCCAAAATAACTGCGAACAGGTAAACAGTGGCGGACAAAACTTATTCCCTAAGGACGTAGCACTATTAACAATATTACCTAAATGTGGGGAATTTTAGGTGTAGAAAGCAGGTCAGTCTGTGATCCATTCCTCTGTCCCTGAAAGCAACTTTACTACGACGAGCATCTGACCACCAGCTAAATGGGCTGTCTTTGAAATCTGCATTCTTGACAGAATAGTCTAACTATCTGGAACAAAATCTATCACTTCATTTGTACTTGCAGTGCTTTTACATCTTCATCTTCCTTTCCACACAGCACATCTCAGGTTACTCTCTGCAACCTTTAGAAAAAGTCCTCCTGCTATTTATCCTTTACTGTTAGGAAGCTTATCCATGGAAAGGAATAAAGAGAGTCTCCTAATTCTGAGACTACCGTGATCATCTTCAATCCTCTTCCTTTTTTTCTGGCCTGCAATGGACCTCTGCATTATTCAAAGGGTAAGAAGGGAGTCACAAATCTGGCAAATGTGGTGCAAATCCTAGTCCAGCCCTCTGTTCAACAGCAGGATGAGCTGTATGGATGCCTTTCCCAGCAAGCACTTGCATAGTGAGTCTCCTCAAAACCTACAATTCAGGAGATCATTCAATCCACTTGAACAAAAACTCCTGGGTTTCTCAGATATCCCCAATAAAAAACTATCTCTGTCTAAGCCAGTCTCTAACCTACACTAAACTGAACTAGAAGAGAAGAAAATAACAAAGCAGGAGACTAGAAGAACAGCAGAGAATGTTCCTTTCTGGGAATGAATGCCTGTCCAGCTCCATTATCTATAATTTGACCACTGACAGAAAATGATTAACATGAAACAAATCTCCACTAAACGGAACAATGGAGCCGTAGTTAATTTTCAGGTTAACTCAAAATGAATTAAGAACAGAAGTACCTACAAAACCAGAGAAATAACAAACAATAATGAAGAAAACTGTAGAAATGCATTCACTTAAGACAGTTAAGACAAGAGCTCAAAAGTATTAGAAAGACAAGCAGCGCTAAGAGAGTAGTGTTTCACTCTGTGAGCATATTAGGTAACTTGAATTTTGCCTTAACAGATTCCTACACAGAAGAATGAATTGTAGGGATACTTGTGACTCTAACACACACCTCTGTGCCCAGAGGACATGATTTATTGTGCTTCAGGATTGCAATTTTCCATTCACTATATTAATTTGGATTAAAAATTGCTAGTATTCCTGAAAGACAAATACTTGGTTGTGTCTTGCTGTTTGAAAAACATCTCCATTCTTCGGTTCCGGGAGACACCTGAATGCTATCCTACTTAAAATGGTTACATCTTGCGGCTCCTACTTGTATACTTTCCCCCTCCTATGTACCACAACATTTTTCCTCCAAGTGTGCTGTGCCTAGTGCCCAAAATAAGAACGCAGAGAATAGCCTGTCACCACAAGAAAGGGAAGAGTATCTGCCCAGTTCTGCTCTGCAGTTCCCTGTTGGTGACAATGTGAGTGTTGGGGAATCTATTCAATGCAGGCAGCTCAGGGTGCAGCTGCAGGTTGAGCTGTGGGTGGGAGCCCCAGGCAAGGGGCCATGAAGTGCCCACCCTCTGCAGAACAAAGGGCCTGGGACCTGTGACCCAGCCAGGGCATCAGATACTCAGAGACACAGCAGGAGCCAAGGACCTTAGAATTTTCTGCACTTAGACTGGGAGGGTTTAAAAGCCCAGGGTTTCCTTAATTTGGGGTCTCTCCTTGGAGGCACCAGCTCAAGCTGATATTTTGTTATTGCACCATGATTAAATTATTTTAATGATTGAGATGTCTGAGACTCTGAGATGGTAAGGAAACGTGGTGTGACTGTGTGAGTGTGGGGCATGCAGCTGTGAAGGGGCCTCAGTCCCAGCCTGGGTGGTGCGGTGTGACTGCCAGAGTGGCTCCGGGATGGTCACACAGGGAAGTTTCCTTAGCACTGAGGAACAGGCTCAGCAGGTGGGTTCTTAAGTGACTGTGTGGAGAGCAGCCAGAAACCAGGAGAGCAAGCCAGATGTTTCTTTGGGAAATTTTCTTGCCCCAGTGCTAAGCAAGTTAAACCAGACTTTGGCTCCTTCAGGCAAAATCTGTGCAGGTCTGACTCTTGTTCTCAGGGCTTGAATGAACAGTGTGTTTTTAATTTCTATTTCCTCCCAATAAAAACCTATGACAAAATGCAAACCGAAAGAGAATTAAACTCATGAGTACTTTATGACTGATAGGAAACTGCCCTCAGAGCTTCCTAAATAGCAGAGAAGCCTAGTATCTGGTTGGGTTGATATGTTAGCAGTGATAACTCAGTACTTGTTACAAAACAGTGTTATAAGTGTTAGTGCTTGCACACACTCATACAAACACTTGCCCACTCACACACCATATCAACCTAAAAGTGAAGGAAGATTTTTTTTCAGGAAAATAATGCCAGAAATATAATACTTCTTATAAGTAGGTTGTTCTGCCCCTGCTGCCCGTGCCTTGCTGAAGCAATATAAGACAATGATCAGACTTCCTCAGAGACACTGACAAAAATGAGGAGAAATGACAAGTCCTGCGCTGAACCTAGGATATAGTTTAGTCCAGGACTAAATCAGTGGGCTGGTGATATCAGTATAATTGTTTCTACTACAAAAAATATATATTTGCATACATTAATGTCACTCCTGACAGCAAAACACACAAAAATGTGTAGAATTTATATTTTACAGGTAATAAAACCCCTAAAATCACCTTTGTTTCTAGGAGTATGCCTGGTACGACTAGTCAGAATTTTTTTACATTTTAATATGCACTTAAAATTGCGACTTGTTTCTCAACTCCTAGGGATAAGGAAAAATTCAAGATTCCACAACAGGTCCCCTAATTATATTAACTGGTTGCAACAGACAGGAATGTGATTCATCATGAGTGAAATTTATGCTGCCACTGGGAGTGGCAATGGTTTTATATCCCATAGCTCCAGAAGCCCCATCAACAAGCTCGACTGTCAAGTTGACACCGTCAGTTCCGAGAAGAAGGTAAATATCTCCATGATCTTTAATTCTAAATGACAGAACTAGGAATCTCTAAGGATCGATATGTCCATTAGTAATATACATACCTGCTTGGCACATATATGTGTCATGTGAGATATTTTGAGGGAGTGAGAGTATTTCCAAGTTGCTCTGCAGTGTTTTGGATTACATTAAAATGTAGGGACTGTGTGATGAATCTGTGCCTAGCTTTCACAATGGTGCTTCTAAACTTTCCAAGTGTGCTTCTAAAGAAGATGAAAACAATTTGCCACTTTTTCTGTATGACTCAAATTGGTAATTTATAAGAGCATAGTTTTCTATACTGTTTGATTTTTCAAATATTTATATGGATAATTTAATTCTTCTTGTGTAATAGAGGAAATATATTTTCCAAATCTCTGGAAGAAATTATTCAGACTCAGAAAGAATCAAACCAAAAGTGACTCAGAATAGTGGAACCTCCAAAATACTGAACTGACTTGCTAATGATCAGATGCTTCTACAACTCTTTACTGGATGAAGACACTGGGGAAAGCCTTTCATAATAAAGGAACTCTATTTTAGGTGTAAGATATGAAGAGTTTTGCAGAACATTTAAGATTATCTGCTTGTAATAATTGTGATTGTAACTGAAGGGTATTTGGGAAAAAGAGCTTAAGCTGTGCATAAAGTACAAAAAAATATTACTGGAATTTTCTACTATTGCACTATCTGTCTTTGTTGAAAATCTTACTAAGTGAGCCCATCTGTAGTTCCATTTTCTATCAAATATTTGTTAAGCAACCAGCCTTAGATGGACACAGTGTGTGATGCACAGCTGAATAATACACATAAACTTTTTAGAGGGACAAAGTGTAAGATATGATCAAGGGTGTAATTAATAAGTGCTATGCCTGGAGGACTTGAGGCAAAAAGATCAGGATATAATCTGAGCTGGCAGTGTGGTTAGAACAAAGTTAGGCTTAAGTGGCAAAGACATAGCTATTGCTTGAGCTGGAGAAGCAGCTCAACTCAGAATACTCTTTCTGTAAATATGCTTCTTCTGCCATTCAGGGTGCTGGTTTTCAAATTCACTGTGAAATCCCAAATGCAGTGAAAAGGGAATTTCCATGAAGTACTGAATAAGTCAGCCAAGTTATTGCAAAAAACCTTACCAGGGCATCTAAACATAGCAGGTGTTAGGATGAGAAATCTAAATTTTTTTTTCCCTTGTTTCAGGTGATCACAGTGCTACAATGTGCTCTCTCAGTGCAGCCAATGCCAGGTTCTGTCTTGACTTTTTCAGAGAGCTAAGCAAAAGAAAAAGAAATGAAAACATCTTCTTCTCTCCACTAAGTCTGTCAGCTGCCTTTGGAATGGTTGTCCTTGGAGCCAGGGGCAGCACACTCGAACAGATTGAGAAGGTAGGTCTTCTTTGCTCAGATAAGGGAATGGTGGCAAGATATGAGCCAAGAGGTTGATAGTAACATCTGATACAGCTCCTAAGCAGCCAGACGATTGACGCACAGAGGGCCCTTTAAAAATATATTATGCTGTTCCTAATATCAAACTTCTTCAGACTAAGCATTATTATTGAATTGACTGTTCAATGAATACATCAGGGCTAAAGAAAGTGTTTTGGAGGTATCCCTGCACCCTCCAGTGCCCAGAAGAGTTCCTTCCCTTTAATGTGGTTTTCTGCCTTCTCTGGACACCCAAAGCCTCCTTTCTCATGTAGGAAGATCTCAAAGATTTTATGCACTCCCCATCTACGGAAACTGCTTTAAAACTACTTGTTCACTCGCAAGGATCTTATGGTAAAGAACGAAGAGGCCTTTCCCCAGTGACTGTGCCTGGCTGCGCTTTGGGATAGGCTTGCAAGACTGCTTTAGCTTTGTAGTACTGTCACTCAGCTGCATTCACCCAACATTTACATTGCAGGTCTTTCATTTCAGAGATGTTTTGAGCAGTACGAGACAGCAAAACAGATACACTTCTGAGGAGGTAAGACACAATTGCAGCTCTGAACTGAAGCAAGAGGAGCCAGTTTGTCAGCCTTTTTCCTTGAAGAGAATCACTTAATCAGAAAGCACAGCAGGGCTGATCAGTCCCTCCATCTAGATTTGCAGACCTGCTTATTACTGTTCCTTTATTAGTTATTTAAGGGGCCTTGTGGGATCACACATTTCAACAGCTTAGCCTTCTCATTACAGGTTTCTAACCAAAACAGCAGTGCCAATCTAAAATTTGATAAGTGCTTCAATTGCTACCTGCAAATGTTTGACTACAGAGCACACCAAAGGCACCTTGGAGCTTGCTTCTCCCAGTCTCTAAGCCAGCAGCCTTTTGCTTAGTGTGCACAGAGACATCACTGTAGGAGACAATATGGTTTGGAGGTGAACTGGTGCAGGCCTGAAGGGGAACTGTTTTGTCATTCTGTACATCTGCACAGGGGGAATAGGAGGTGGTGTTCAGGTGCATTTATTCCAATGCCTGTACCAGCTGGGTAGAGCAGGGTTTCTCATGCAGAGAGAGGCTGCAATTCACCCCCAGGTCCAACTTTGCATAGGAAAGCTCAAGCCTACCACGAAACATCTGTTTTCCTGTTTGAAGTGTGAAAATGATGAAGGAGTCCATTCCCAGTTCCAGGCTCTGTTGGCTGAAGTCAGTGAACCTGGACCAGGCTGTTGTCTTACCATTGCCAATAGGCTCTTTGGAGAAATTACTTATCCATTCTTCCAGGTAAGTGACCGTGGTGTCCCTTGTAACAGCTCCTAGGAGTGGTGTGGGGAGCTCAGCAGAATGTCTTCCATCATAAAGCATAGAGAGACATACACCTTTTTTTTCTTATTTCTTTCTTACTGATCTACTATATGGAATTAACCTGAAACCACTTAGAAATCATCTATCTTCTAAAAATCATCATGTTGCAATAAACTTCTGCAATTTATACTTTCCAGCAATACTTGGATTCCACAAAGAAATTCTATCGAGCAGAACTGGAACCAGTAAATTTTAAATACACTGAAGAAGAAGTCAGAGAGAAAATTAACTTCTGGGTTGAAAATGAGACAAAAGGTAAAGAAAAAAAAGTGAAGGTTTTTTGGTTTGCAATTGAACCACTTAGGAAAACTATTCTCCACTTTTTTCCAAAGAAGCAAGATTTTTATATGTTAAACACCTACACTATTTTTTTTTTCTCGGTAAGAAATAAAAGTAGTAAGAGGAACAAAAATGCCTTGAGTTCCTTGGTTCCAAAGCTTTACATAATTTTTTTTGCATTTGTCTGAAAGCATTATACCACTTTTCAATTTTAAAGAATTAACTATTAAGAGTCAAAGTCAGCTGATTGCTGGAACAAAGTAATAATTCTTCTTAACTCATTATTTTTAAAGGTAAAATCAAAGACCTGTTTGCTGCTGGTTTCATTGATCCCTCTACTGTACTTGTCCTGGTCAATGCTATATATTTTAAAGGAAAGTGGGCAGTAGAATTTAAGAAAGAAGACACTAAGGAAACATATTTCCACCTGAACAAGGTACAGTATGGGCAGGAACTGAAGCGGCTGGGGGATGGAGGTCAGATGTCTGTCTCCTATAATAACAGATGGGAGCTCTCCTCCTCTCTCTTATCCCAAGACAAAACAGTGGTTTTCAGTCAGAACAACAGAAGGTTGTATTTCCCTACAGTCTGATAACCAAATATATAAATGTTTGTACCAATTCACATCAGAAGTGGTTCTTGTGCAGCTGAGATCCTTGTTGGGCCAAATCCACTGAACACATGTGCTAACTTTGTTGGGGATTTTGCAACTGAGGGTGCTGGTTCAAAAATAGTCTGCTCTTGAGATTGAAATTGAGGATTCTGTTCCTCTGCTACTATTTACAAACAGAACAGTGTGTGCTTTCAGGACAAAATGTACTAAAGACAAATTATCTCGGGGGAATGTATACATTATTCATGAAGAATTTAATTTATGGTTGCATCAGATGTATCTGTTTCCTCATCTGACATGACAGAAAAAAGAAGGATGTAATGAGGAAGTCATGACGAAAGTAATTTGGCACCATTAGAAAGGGAAATGTAGTTTTTATGTTTCTAAAATGGATAACTTCATTGGGGCTACAGTTGAAAGGAACACATCAATGCTACAAGTACATTAAACCCACGACCAGTGCAAATAATGCTTTTGAACTGAACTCTAACCTCAATACTGAAACCAATTAAAACCAGGATGATAATTTCTGTATTTTCCCTTTAATATTTCATGTGTTCCAGAATGAGAGAAGGACAGTGCAGATGATGTTTCAAGAAGGATATTTTAACATGGCCATCATAGAGGAACTGAAAACGAAAGTCATAGAGCTCCAATACTTCAATAATGAACTAAGCATGTTCATTCTTCTTCCTGAAGATGATTGTGAGGACTTCACTGGCCTAGAACAGGTAACACTTCATTTTCTCTCTAGTAACGTACATAAAGAGCAATACTTTAGCATTGCTCCAGTGTGGTCAGAAGACAAGTGGGCAAAACTTCCTTTCCTTCATTATGGTGCCAATAATTACTATCAATGCAATCAATACTATCAATACCTTACAGCTTGAGCAAGCCCTCACTTATGAAAAACTCGCAGAATGGACCAGCTCGGCTACGATGCAAGCGCTGAGAGTGAAGGTGTACCTGCCCCAGTTCAAGATGGAGGAAAGTTACGTTCTCAACAACGCACTCCAGGAGATGGGAGTAATGAATGTTTTTGACTGGGGAAAAGCTGATTTGTCAGGAATCTCTATGAAAGATGGCTTGGTTGTGTCCAAGGCCATCCAGAAGACAATCGTGGAAGTCAATGAAGAGGGCACTGAAGCAGGTTGTGCTATGGGGCTTCTGGCAATGCCTCTGTGTTGCCCAGTAACGTACGAGTTCAGAGCTGACCATCCATTCCTCTTCTTCATCAGACACAACCACACCAACACCATTCTCTTCTTTGGAAGATATTCCTGTCCTTAAGTGGAAGTTATATTGGAAATTGGATCTTTCTCCCCCTTTACATCCCAATTAGCAAGCAGTGAGGACAAAAGACGAAACAAAAGACATTTTTCTTGACTTTATCGTAAAGTCTGATTTGCTGTAAATAAAAAGACTATCTGAGAAGAGCCAAATTAAATATAAAAATCTAAACTCCATGAACTTCAGGTATGTTTCACTTTTAGGAGGCCTCATGAAAATGACATCTATGTCATACACTATGCAGTATTTGCCAAAAAGCTGTGTGCTTCTAGACACAACTGCAAAGAAAATCTAGCTTTGAGCCTTTCCTAATGCTATATGGATCCAATAAACCGGCGATTTCAATGCTCTAAATATACGTGATACATTCTCTCAGATGAAGTAGACAGGAGGATAGTGATTTGCATTAAGAGCATAACCTCAGGTATTTGGTCTCTTATAGCCTTACCTACTCAAGGTCTCAAGGAAAATACCACTTTATAGGGGAGTAGCAAAGTATTCCCCTGGGCCTCCTATTAAATATTGATTTGGGGCAGTGTTTCAAGCTAGAGCTCTCAGGGTTTGTTCTCAGAGAGCAGAGAAGACAGAAGATTTTCTAGTGTAATTTTGCTTGTTCTCAAGAAGGCCAGACCCATTACTTATTTATATTTTCTGTGAAAAACCCTGTATGTGTGAGCAAATTCTCCAGCTCCCTCAGAAACTTCCATGTAACAAAAACAGGGTTTCAGAATAATGAGACAATTTTCTGATAAGGTCTGCTCTGTGATGGCTGGGAATGAGACACGTAATTCCCACATTAAACTTGGAGTAGTGGTCAGCCATTCTCACTTCTAAGAGCCAGCTCTGTTTGTGCTCAGGTGGCATAAGTTTATTGTTGCAGCTGTTTTATTCATTATTAACATAAAAAACTAAAAAATCTATAGTGATGGTATTTAGATTAGTAGCCTGTATTTATTATTATTATTAATAATAATAATAATAATAAACACACTGCAAGCTGTGTAGTAATTCAATGTAGTAATCAGCAGAACTAAGTGGACAGAGGAATAGTCTAATACAGCAAGTAAAAATAATGAGAATCCTTTTCAAAAATGTGAATGACACTGAAGTCTACCTCCCACTTTTAAATATTCATCATGCTGAGTTTAGGCACTGGACAATTCAACATCAGGATATGAAAACCCTGAAACTTCTCCCTCCATTACATGATCACTATTACTTGCCTGACTTGGGGATGAGCAGCTCTCTGGGATGCAAATCAAGAGGAAAATTTCTAATAAAGCTAATTTTCTTGCTGATGATCTAGTTCCCTAAACCACTTCCTGGAGGTTGGGGAGTAGGTGGTGGGAAGGCATAGCACAGGGTCAACAAGAAGGCAGCAGCCTGCCCAGTTTGGCAGTAGGCAATGTCCAAAGTACACAGATACATGAAAAATACTTGCTTTTATAGGAAAAATATTCCACTCTTTGATGACTCACTTCTCCTTTTCCTGTTACTCACTGTCGGGAAGAAGCTAAACACTGCGAGCATTCTGGTGCCGTTTCAGAACTGATGATTCAAAGGGCTTTTCCAAATGCTCAGATATGCAGGAAAAATTACAGTAAATTGCAGTACTCAACACAAATGGAATTGCTAAATAAAGCAGGCCCATTATAGTCTGTGGAGATACCTCATATGGCTGCAATTGCAGTATGAAATACAGCCTGAAATAGTAAAATTAGCTGTACAGACACAGTTTTCTTATCAATTAGCTGGTAAGAGAAGAGAAAAGAACAAAACACAGGCTGTTAGCTCTCTGATAAATAAAGTATGCAAAAAACAGCTATACATTTTTTTCAACTGCTGCCATTGGAATTTTGTGTGTATCTGGTTTGTCTCCTATATAAATTACTTACATTAAAAGAAAAAAAGAGTAAAATGAACAGTATTAGAATTTATTAGCTTTCATATTCAGGCCTATATACTTTCAGATGAAATGTAAAAGAAAAAGAATTAATGTGATAAAGGCAAAAGTTTTAACATATTTTCCCAAAGAGTACAAGCCTCACAACAGGAATTCTGTGTGTGAGCAAAGGAGAAGGTGCGGCTGAAACAAGGATATCACTTGGTTTACTGCAGCAGAAATATTTTTGTATGATACTTTAAAAAAAAAACTTGCACCAGGGATATCTAGATCATTCAGAACCAGCAACAAAATATAGTATAAATTGTAATTTAAAAAAATCTATCTTCTCCTTATGCAATCTTTCTTTTCTTATTGCCATTTAAATCTACAAGACACCTAAAAATGTAGTGAAAAACACCAGGAGCTGGAAAGTAGCCTTCTGCTGCTAGTGCAGTGGTAGCAGCTCCTAGTGTGGAGGGCAGTGCTCCCACAAAAGCAGAGATGTTGAATTAAACACAAAAGGTAAGCCCTCCACTCTGGCAGCAAATGCTTCTCCTGTGAGAAACTTTAGCTTGTAAAAGTGCAGTGCCAAACAATAGAGCTTGCAGAGCAGAGAAAAGTTGGAAACTTGGAAGGTACATGGAGCAGACATATCCCTGAAGGGCATTCCACTGCTTCCTCCCCAGGGACAGGCTCGATGCCAGGTTTTGAACCATGCCAGCACACATGACAGCCTAAAAATGTGTAGACTGGCAAAAAAAAAGCAGCAAAAGATGTCAAATACTATTTGCATGAGAATCCATGGAAACGTGTCACCCATTTGTCCCACATTAGAAAATCTGTGTCTTTACACAGCCTCATTACTGAGTAACTCTCGATTTACATATACACATTTCCACTGAACTATATTCTCTCTGATGGTTGAGTTCTTCTCAGTTTTCTCTGAAACTGTGCTTTCCTTTAAACAGTTTCTTAGAACCTATATATAACACAATTTTTGTTATATCTTCAGAAGATTTGCAACAGATAGACAAGAAGGGCAAAGGAAGATTTTTGGATTGCCACTGAAAAAGCCAAAGAGGGCAGCTTTGAGTTACACTTCCCCCCCCCCCCCCCCCCATATGAAGACTAGCATTTATTTCCATCAAAATAGAACTGGTAGAAGGTTTTATAGTAGGAAGTCCCAGTTCCTCATGATCCCAGTAAGAAAGGCACTCAGGAACAGTAAAGTGCACAGTCTGCATGATGCAGATGGACAGGCCATCCAAAGCACAAGCAAACATTACTCTCAAACACTGCCCAAAGGTTGCTGAGCAACAGAAGAAATCAAATGTGAAAATAAGAACAGAGAAATGCTGGGAAGAGCTGCTTTCCCAGCTGCTTTGTATCTCCTTGATCATGAAGCAAGACGGGCAAACACCATGTATTGGTTTAGGCACAAAGTACAGCAGAATCCTTCCTCACATCTTTTTAGGGACAAACATGGATATGAAACAGATTTTAACTTGTTTGTCTTGCTTTGTTTGCAGTACTACACTTGTAGCTTTTGAATTTCAGGAGAAGCATCAGATTTTCCCCCTAAGTAGGCAGAGTTTCAAAAGAGCAGTTGTCTGCTGGTGGCTGCATATGGATAGCCCATGCTGATCAAAATTTGCAGCTACCCCCATGCTGATTCTGCAACCACTTTTGCACTAACAGTCAATGTATTAAAACCTCCCAAAATTAACCCAAGGGTTTGCAGTTACCAATTGCTCTCTAGAAAAGTTGCATTGCCTCTTCCATGATTACGGCAGAACCAATCTTTCTTCCATGAGCTTCTCCACTTTGGATGTGTTAAACCATCCTGCCTGTCTTGGCAAAATAGTTTCTCATACTAGGGGAACTTAATTCGCATAATTCAGGAACTGAGCAGTTTTCAGATGTTCAATCACTTTACCTGTGCGTAGATCGATTGAGGTGAGTGTGTTGCTGTAGACATACAAAATGTAGAGTGTGAAAATAAGGCAAATATATTGGGGGAAGGAAAACCAGAAACAACTACATGCTCTCTCCCAGAAGAGCTGGTGTAACAAAACGTTGAGAAAATCTCAGATATTATACAAAGGCATGGCCATCTTAGCAGGGCCAGTTTTGAGCAGCTGCTGACCAATAGCTGAAACTCTAATGTGAATATGTAAAAATGGGAGAACAAGAAAAGACACACTACAGCTCTTTGCACACAAAACCTGTGCCCTCAGGTAGTAATGGTTTGATAAGTATGGACAAAGTAAAAGCTACAGCAGCCCAGTTCACCGAATAAGGAATATTGAAAGAGGTGAGAAGAAAGCTCCTCTCTATCTTTAGATTTGCCCATCCTCATTGTTGCTATAACATCCTCATTCTGAGTTGGGAAACTAAAAGCCACCCTAATTATCAGGCTCTGCACATACATCCCTGCATTTCAGCAAAACAAACAACACTGCTAAGGGTAAAGTAGCTCCCCTTCTTTTTCTCAGAGGGTGCCCCTACTGCTACATGCTGTGTGATTTAGCATGCACAAATTTGGATTTCTATTATCCACTCCTACAGCCTTTACAGATGCCAGATTTGTTTCTTTACTGCTCATCAAGTTTATTATTCAATAAAGAGTAATAGCTTTTTACAATTGAATTATATTTTATATTGTGCATTATGATTGTCTAACAGACCATGAATGTTCCTGCAGACAGATTCTGTAGTTTATTCACCTGCCATAGTTACAAGGTATGGAAGATCTATGAGAATGGCCTGTGCAAGTACCATGGGCCTTGTTGCCATGACCTGCACAGAATGAAAATTAAAAGCTGATTCTCAGTCATCCTTTAAATCCCAGTGGCTGGTTTAAATAAATTTCTGAATACCTGTATGCTCTGGGGTCAGGCTTACAGCCCAAGAAATATGTAATTCCTGACTGTTCCTCAAATCTCTTCCTCTTCCATGCCAATCCTCAGACCTCAGTAATTTTAACACTGTTACTCTAAATGCTTTCATCAAAAAGGGGTTTTAGCAAAATGTTCTTTCTCCTGCCCTTCTCCCCTCCTCCACACCTGTGCTGTAGACCCTTGTACTCTGGCCTCACATAAAATAATGTAGTCTCACCTAGGTAGAGAAACAGATGTGGCTGTGCTTTCAACATGTACAAGCTGTACACCACACCAATCTCTGGACTCCAGGAACCTACTTCTGCATTTTGTCAGACCAAAACACCTTTCAGTACTACTTCAGTCATGAAAAATAAACAGAAAGTTTTGGGTTTGTGCTAACTTAGAAAAAATCCATTTCAAACCCTTCTTAATAGAATGATCATCCTGCAGCTGGCTTTACTTGGAATTATATTATTTTGGCATGGTCAGATGGTCACCATTCTCGAGGAACTTCCCTCTGGTCCACTGCACAGATGCTGCAGTGGGTTGTTGCATATCTATCAGACCTTCAGCAGTTAGCCCAGCATCCACCTTTCCCTTCATGATTGGTGGGAGTACTGTGTTGGAGTGCTTTCTGCACTGACAGTGCCTCACAAGTGAGAAGAAGAGAAAGTTACAGCAAAATCTTAAAAAATTAATTTTAAAATCAGGTTTCACTCCAATAAATAAAGGTTGGCTTGCTGCAGATTGAGTATCATCTAAACACTGCTCTGCTCAATGTTTCAAAGTGCAACGAATCAGAGGTTGTGACGAAAGGCAGTGACTGAAAAGATGACTCCTTGAAAGCAACGGTGGGAGTGTCTCAAATCATACAATATATATCACCAACAGCTCAGGGAAGCTGTTTAGGTTCAGCTGGCAAGCTGGATTATTACATGCCTCTTTGAAGTTTGTGGGGTAAGTATTTCTCCAAGAAAATGTAATTTCTAATTTGTATTCTTTAAGATGTAAAAAAATGACATTTGGTTTAAGAACTTTAAGGTAAGTATAAGATAAGTATGTAAAAGAACAGCATATACAGTAATTTTGCCTTGCCTTATCAATATATCTTACACTGTTTGACTGTCAAATACTTTCAGGTGTGCAAAATGTGAGTGTTTGTGCAGCCCAGCTTTGAATAGAAGTAGCTCTTTTTCACTGAAAATGTTGTCATATTACAACTGTCCTTTTATAATTTTAATAATTTGAAATAAAGGCATTTATCTTTTCTCAGTCTCATTCCCTGGAAAAATGCATATATTATATATATATATATTTATATGTGTAGATGTATATATACATGCATGCTCGTGCCAAAAAGCATCAGCAGATTAAATGTCTGAAACAGGACCACGGGAAAAAGCCTAAATTAATATGCCAGCATCTATGCAGCTGGCTAGGTTTACAGAGCAACTTACTCCTCTTATTCCTATAAACTACAAGAAAGCTACCTCCAAATTTGTGGCTGGTTGTACTAAGCAACAGCAAGAAGTACACAAAGAGTATAGTGAGTTGACTACATTTGATTTAAAGATCGAGAGCAGCCACAGAAGAAATGAAATATTAAGTTTGCATTGTCTCTAACACCATTCAGAGCCCTCTGGATGGCCATAAGGAAACTCATCCATTCCATGTTATATTTATCATAATGAAGGGTGCATGAAACTTTCAATTTCCTAAAAGGCAAGTACAAGGCCCTATCTTGCTTACGAGATAGTATCTTGCCAAAAGAAAACAAACAAGTGTTCAGATATAAATGGGTCAGGACTTGTAATATTTCTAATGATCACAGAATTTGTAGGCATCACATCATTCACTGGTTCAGCATCACAAGCCCAGCAATGAACTGGCAGTTTCTGGGCTGTTGGCAGTACTTTTTAAAATAAGTGCAACGTATCATGACCATAAAGTCATATTTCCATTTGCTTTAGGTAACACTGATTTCACAATGGGCTCCATCAGTGCAGCAAATGCAGAATTTTGTTTTGATGTATTCAAAGAGCTGAAATTTCACCATCCCAATGACAACATCTTTTATTGCCCCCTGAGCATGATTGCAGCCTTGGCCATGGTCTATCTGGGAGCGAGAAATAACACTGAGTATCAGATGGAGAAGGTAAGTTACATAAATGCGTATAAGCTCTCTTTGATCCCATTCAAAGAGGCAGTAGATTATCCATTTACATCTTCTAAACCTGCCTAGCAAAAGAATGACTTTCCAAACTGCGAGATTTGGTTCTGGAGCTACTTTTCACTTATTGCATTTCCCCACGAAGGGCAAGAACAGCCTTTGGTTTTCATTAAGAAAGAGCAGTTTTGTAGAATAGTTAAGGCAGGTCTCTTGCTTCAGCTTATATTATCTCATAAGTCTGATTCCTTCCAGGTGGAAAGGACAACTTGAAACATACAAAAAATGAAACATGCATAAAGTAAGAGTCACAGTTATAAATACAATGGAGTAAGGCTGTAGCTAGTTTATAGACTGAATATCATTAACTGGAAAAGAAGGGATTTATGCTGAAGATCAAATTTTCAGTGTGGCATGTGGTTTAAAGCTCACATGAAATTTCTCCATTCATCTATGTGCTAGTCAGACTTGGTTAGTGAAAACCTACAGTTTTAGCATGAACATCAGTGACTGTCAGTGGATTTCACATACCTAATTTCTACTTTCAATTGCAGGTTCTTCACTTTGACAAAATTGCAGGACTTGGAAGTAACCAGACCAAGGTACAGAAATCTAAGGTACATTGATTTCTCTTTCACATCTTTTTCTTGAGAATAGACTGTTCTGATTGTGTTTTTAGTAGGTTCAACACCTTCCCAAACCTTTGCTAATTCTCTTAATTTAAGAAATGTAAGTTAAAAAAAATACAACTAACCATCAAAACCCAAAAAACAACAAAACAAACACCAAGCAAACAACCAACAGCAAGAAAAACCCAAACAACCTAAACCACCACTAGAGAAAGAAGTCAGGCTGCACATATTGCAAGTGACAGGACAGGATAGGATGCTTTGGGCACCAGGATACACTTTTGTGTAAATGAACTCCACACCTGCAAGTGCTGCTGGGGTACAGCACTTGAAAGCATCTCAGTACCTGAAGCCAGAGTACAGTAGGCAGACTTGCAGCCGAGATTCCAAAGTGGAATATTTCAGTAGAAAAGAGCACAGAATCTTCAAAGGATGGAAAATAACCACACTCTTACAAAGCTACAGGGACTTGTCCAGCCTCCAATTCTGCTACCCCAAGAGAATCATGAGGGGTCCCAGTACCTTGATACCACCTGTATGCTGCTGTCCATGTCAATCTGCTGCCTCTGTAAAGGTAACAAAAGCCATGGAGCCTGGTCTGTCCCCATTCACTTGGGATCCAAAACACAAGGTGGGACTTACAAAAGGATGAGACTTTTATTTTAATTAAGGTTGTATCTAAAGCTAGAACATTTAGGGACTTATTAAGTATATAAAATGGAGCAGCTCAACACAATTATTCTCCAAAAATAAAGTTCCAGCTACTGTTTACCATGGTGCAGTTTTCTTATGTGCTTTTAGCCTGTGTCACCTGGAATACCATTCGTGGGACTTGAGACAGATAATCCATTTTTTCGCTGTATTACAAAACACTTCCTGACTCCCTTGCCATCTAGCTCTCTTCTTCCATCTGCAGCTTCTGCAAAAAACTGCCATGAAAATGCAAGCAGCAGCTGGGAATTAGAGGCTCTGTACCTATGACAAGTCACCAACTGCAATTATTAACACCTGTGCTTTTCTTTTTGCCATCTCATTCCTGAGCTATATGATTCCAAATTCATCAGTGAGGTTTTTCTGCCTATTATCACTAGAATGAGTGGCATCATATGCTATGAATGAAATGTACATCATTAGCTGCTTATACTGAACATCCCTCCCACGGAACTCTTAGACTGTATTGCAGGTTCATTTGCAAATGTCCAAACAGTGTGTGCTTTCCCATGTTATTTGTACCTTATAAATAATCCTCCTTCTCATAAAATAACCTAACAGCTCTACTTTTTTGTCTTCTTATCAACGACTCAGTGTGGCAAGTCTGTGAATATCCACCTACTGTTTAAAGAAATTCTCTCTGATATCACTGCACCAAAAGCCAATTATTCACTCCACATTGCCAACAGACTCTATGCTGAAAAGACAAGTCAAATCCTACCGGTAAGTGATCTCTTGCTAAATATTGCGTCATTCTGTAATCCAGGAGCACTGGTCAGAGTTGGTGATCAGTTAATCCAATGGTCCCTACTGTTGTGGATTTACATGACTTTTCCCTTTGCCATGGCCCTGGCAACAGTCTAAATGGAAAGCAATTTGAGGCAAAAATATGGCCTTATTAAAAAATGAATGGAGTAAAATAAACAAAATTATTAGTAACGTTATTCTCCATGCCCCAGTTGCTCCCCCAAATCATTGGATTTTAATTAGTTGTTTGGGGTTTTTTTCCAGGAAATAATTTGACTTCGGCATATTTCTTCACTTGAAAACTCACCTCAAAAACAAATTTTGAAAGTGTCTACATTTTTTTTCACATTTTCGAAACAAAAGATACAAATATTCTAAATCAAAGCAAATTCTTATATCTAAAAATAAGGAAAAATGCTTTAAAAAAAAGGAAGTGGACCTAAAGATAATAAAATAGTCTGAAATGAACCTGAAAACAGCACTTTTGGATCAGGCTTTCTTCCAGAAAACATTTAAACATTTGCAATATATGCTCTAGACTCATCAAGTAATAAAAATGTCAGATCTGAAACTGTCATGAAAGAAAATAGTTTTTCTGGCCCAGCTTTAATAAATTCTTTCAGGAAGTAAGCAATAAGAACACCTTAACCATGGCATCACTATATAAAGCCTATTACCCATACTTTATTTCACTTTCATACTGTTTTGAAAAAATTACTAATTCAGTGGCTACAATTGATGTTTTTACAGATCTACTTAAAATGTGTGAAGAAACTGTACAGATCTGGTCTAGAAATGGTCAATTTCAAAACAGCGCCAAACCAAGTCAGACAGCGCATTAATTCCTGGGTGAAAAATCAGACAAACGGTAAGTCAGACAAGATTATGGAATATACTTCCCTCTGAAAACTGTATTTTAGCAATTTCTGAAAAGACTGAGCATTAGAGGAGAAAATTCCTCCTCCTGTGCCCACTAGTGGACATTTTCTGTGGAAACGGATGACACTATTGTACCTGTGTGGCATTGACAGTGTGTTTTAAATACATCTGGCAAAGGCACAGGTGCTATGATATACACACTTTATATGCACACTTCTTGTGTCTGGAGATCTTAACTCATGCAAGGTTAGTCCCAACCTCTCTAGAATATTGGCATAATTTTACAAGGATGTGCTGGATGGGTAAGAAGTGGGCTTCGAGGGGAGAAAGCAATGCACATTAAGCTGATGGGAAATAAATGATTCAGAATCCTGTGTGCATTTATTGTATTGAGGTGGGAGGAAAAACCAAGAGTGAATTGTGAGAAAGAATGCAGTGAGAAAGAGAAAATCTATGTTGGTACTTCCCTCTCCCTTTCCTTCTTTTCTACATACATATTTTTTTTCCCAAGCACTGGTTAGAAATATTCCTGGGGATCTATAATACACTTGAACCTACCTGTATTCTTGTAGAAATCTCTGGCCAGATGCCAATCTTTCAGTGTATTATTAAATTATCCTCATGAACCTTAATTCCCTGTGCAGACTTTCTGGAAAGGAAAAGTCAAGTGAAGCAGAAGTATGTTAATTTCCTTCTAAAATGCTAGGCCACTGCAATGAAACTCACCACTCTGTGCCCTGCTTCTTTCTTAAAGGACAGATCCAGGATTTCCTTGAACCAAGCTCTGTTAATCTCCACACTGCGCTGGTCCTTGTGAATGCCATTTACTTCAAAGGGATATGGAAGATCCCGTTTAAAGAAGAAGACACTCAGGAAGTGCCCTTCAACGTGACAGAGGTGGGGGTCACAGCCTCAGCTTTGAGCCAGCTGTGTATCTGTTGTATTTACAATTCTGTTGTCATTGGTGGGGTAATTTACCTGGGTCCCTCCCTGTCAGATTTACAATAGCTGTGTCTGACCAGACCACACCAGCAGATGAGAGAAAAATGGAGACACAGCTCTTCTTCAAAGGCAGCATGATTGGAGATTGAGTCATGTCCTTCCAAAGGCCTTGTACATTTGTTTGACCAAAGAAAAAAATTGCTCCCTCATCACATCACCTCACTTTTCTGTTTTTGCAGCAAGAGAGCAGACCTGTGCAAATGATGTGTCAGAACAGCACCTTCAAATTGGCAAGAGTGGCTGAAGAGAAAATTAAGATCCTGGAGCTTCCGTATACCAGCGGAGAGCTGAGCCTGTTGGTGCTGCTGCCTGATGACATCTCTGGCCTGGAGCAGGTATGGCCCCAGCAGGGGAAGCAGAAGAATTATGACTTCAGTGGGCCTTGGCTGCTGTCAGCCCTTTTGCTTCCACTGACATTCCAGCTGCCCACACCACACTGTGCTGGGCAGGCATGGGAGCACAAAATCTGCCCGGGTGCTTCCAGGTGCTCAGACCTGGAAGATGACAGACTCTCCTCTTAGGAGAGTTCTGAACTCAGTTTTATAAAATGAAGGTAAAACTGTGTAGTGCTGCTGCAGCCTTGCAGAAGAGGATGTATATGCAGGCACTGTTATAAAATTACCTATCTGGACTCAAGAAAGGGAAAAATCAATGCAGCCTGCATTATATGAACAGTTACTCTTATTTCAGCAATATTTTTGAATTATTAAGTAGAGTTATTACAGATGTAGAACAGTTTGAATTTGTTAGATGCTATCAACTGTAGGTAAATACTAGTTGGAAAAATTGGATGTGTCAGGTTGGTAAAGAACTGAATAAAAGGACAGTGACAGGCAGGACTAGAAAGGAAATTAATAAACTGCAAGAAGGATGCCAATAGGATGCACTTCAGGAACCATTCTGGTTGGGGTTCTATTTTTATGATAGCCTTGATAGAAATGAATGGTGGGAAGAAGTTGGATTTACATCCCAGGCATTTCATTCCCTGCCTTTATTTTCAGCTCGAGAACAAAATCAGCTTTGAAAAACTTGCAGAGTGGACCAGTTCTGAGGTGATGGAAAATAAGAGAGTGAAAGTGTACCTCCCTCGCATGAAGATTGGTGAAAAATATAACCTCACATCTGTCTTAACGTCCTTGGGTATGACCGACCTGTTCAGCCCCTCGGCCAATCTCTCAGGCATCTCTTCAGCAGAGAGCCTGAAGATATCTGAGGCTGTCCATGAGGCGCACATGGAAGTCACTGAAGAGGGCACTGAGGAGGCTGGGTTGGCAGATGACACAGAAGACATCCAGCATTCCTCTGAGTTTGAAGAGTTTAGGGCTGACCACCCATTCCTTTTCTTGATCAAACACAATCCAAGTAACATGATTCTCTTCTTTGGTAGATATTGTTATCCCTAAAGAGAAAAGGGCTGGAAATAAGGCTTGCCTACCACTAAGAAACAGACCCCTTTTGTATTGTACTATAATCTCATCTCTTCAATGTTTTCTCCAAGTGGAAAGGCTACCCTAAGTCACGCCCCTTCATGAAGCTTCCATAGCAAAGACAGACACACCTGCAGGTGAGGAAACAGCAGCAAGTGTGTTTGCTCCTTTCCCTTCTCACACTGTGTTGATTGAGCCAAGCAAAGATTGACCCACAGAGAATAGAAGCACTCACAAGCCAGGAAGGGGTCAAATGATTTTCACCTGAAGACCTAGTTGCATTCATGACTCCAAGTCTTTGGTGTTCCATTACATGGAAAGCCATGGGCTCTGCTCATCTCATTCCCTGGTACTATCCTGCTGACAAACCCATGTTTGTCTTTGAGATCCCCAGCTTGATGGCTTGTGGATAAGGTTCTGCTATGCACATTATTAATTGGTGCCTATGTAAAATTTTTTTTTTCACTTAGCTGTTGGGAAATGGTGTACATATCCACTATCACCAGAGCTGTCCTCTCACCTTGATTACCTCATGTAACACCGAATTTCTTTCAGAGGTTCTCCAAAGTCATGGAGAGCTTCCCTTCCACTTTCAAATATTCAAGGAGATCAAACTTTGTCTAGGTGCAGTTATGGCTTGTCACAGAACGTATATTCAAAGCCTGAAACATGGATATCTGGATGATCCAGATGATCCTGGACTCAGAACTGCCAGGCAAAAGAGTTGTCTGAATTCTTGTTTGAAACATTCGAAGTCACTTCAAATTTGAGAACATTTTGATTTTTGTGAAAAATCCTGTAAGTGGTGTTAAAGAATCTGATTTCTCTATGCGAGTTTTGTGAGAAAACACAGCTTTTAAAATAATCCCTGTCTCTGTTGATCTTGCTTAGCAAGTAAACTTCAGTTTGTTCCTGGAAAGCTCTTAGATGTTCAAAACTCAAGTACATTATTATTTCACGAATGTAGCTGGGCTTCTTTGTTCCTACGATTGTTCAAGACCACATTTCTCATTTTCAAGAAATACACGAGAATCCTAACATTCTCTGCCTTTTTTTCCTATGTGTCCACTAGCATCTCCAAATATGGATATATTGGCTCAATATTATGACTTGTTTTCATTCTAATAATACATTACTTATTTTGATGCATATAATTGATTTTTTTCTTAATATAATAAAGTCACAAATGCTTGTCATGAAATTATGTGAATTTTCTCAATTTTCTGGATGACAAAACCTTAAAAATATTATTACATTGGTAACTTGTGAGCAAAATGGGATTTAGTACAAAATACTCCTGTTTTTAGAATGAATAAAGTATGTAGATATGAAGTTTCCTACACATTTATGAAATAAATGAATGCACATATCTAGAGTTTGATTCCTCTGTATAGTACAGATTACCAAGAAATAGCCCAAAGGAATATTAACTTGCTCTTATGTCTTTTTTAAATACAATTCCAATGGGTATTAAACATGAACTAACAATTAATTGGATAAATATTTTGAGGAAAAATTGTTCCAGCAACTCTGCCATTTAAGATGATGAAATAATCTGAAAAATCATATAGCTCATAGGGTATAAGAAAGAATAAGTAGATGGACAACTCTTGGGCAAAGCATTTCTCCACTGAGAGTTTGGAGAGGAGCTACTCTGTCACTGATATGAGCTATTCCAATTATAAGGGACAGGGAAAGCCTGCATGTATGTATAAACTGGGGAACAAGACACTAGAGAGCAGCACCACAGGAAGAGACCTGTGGGTCCTGGTCGATGGCAAGCCAAACATGAGCCAGCAGTGCCCTGGCAGCCAGGAGAGCCAACTGTGTCCTGGGGGGCATCAGGCACAGCATCACAGCTGGGTGAAGGAGGGGATTGTTCTGCTCTGCTCTGCTCTGCACTGGGGCAGCCTCACCTCGAGTGCTGGGGGCAGTGCCACAATATGAAAAAGACAATAAGCTATTGGGGAGCATCCAAAGGATGCCATGAGGATGGTGAAGGGCCTTGAGGGGAAGCAATTCAAGGAGCAGCTGAGATCTTGATTGATTCAGCCTGGAGAAGAGATTGAGGGGAGACCTCATTGCAGTCTACAGGTTCCTCACATGGGGGAGCAGAGGACCAGGAACTTGTCTCCTTTCTGGTGACCAGTAACAGGACCTGAAGGAATATCAGGAATTTGTGTCAGGGGAGGTTTAGGTTAGATACTAGGAAAAGGTTCTTTACCCTGAAGGTGGTTGGACACTGGAATAGGCTCCCCAGGGAAATGGTCACAGCACCAGCCTGACAGAGTTCAAGAAGTGTTTGGACAATGATTTTGGGTACATGGTGTGACTCTTGGGGCTGTTGTGTGCAGGGCCAGAAGTTGGATTTTAATGATCCTGATGGGTCCCTTGCAAATCAGGACATTCCATGACTCTATTTCCACCTTAACACTTAGTGTGGTATGGTAAAAGCAGATCTGTAGAGGAAAGAAGTTGGTGCTACCTGTCTGATATCCACATTATTTGAAAATTATCAGGATGTTTGTGATATAGACTCAGCTGGTTTTCAGTGGTAAAGACAGCTATTTTACCAAGTATACTTTAATTTTTGTTCTTTAGGAATTAAAGCAGTGGTATTAACTGTTCCAAGAGATGCAAAATTTCAACATCTGAAGGCTTCCCACAAGGAGTTTAATAACTTTGTGTGTTTCTTGTAGCAAGAAGTAGTTGATCTAGTCTGTTAAATTTAAAAGCCTGTACACTTCAACAACAAGAAGACTTCAAAAGGGTTACATTTGCAACTTTTCCTTCCTATGATTATTAAACTGGAAAGTGCTTAAAGTACAAAGATATGCCTCAGTGACCAGTGCTGTTTCCTGAACAACAATGGTCAAAATGAAGGAATGGGAAAAAAGCAAAGGGGCCATGAGAATTAGATGAAAGTACAAAGCTTCTCCTTTCCTAAAAGAAAAGACAGGAGGTAGAAAAAGGTGCAAATTTGAAATACTGTATGAAACCTGTAACTTGTTTTAATATTTGCTTCCAGCAATATTAAAATACTCCAAAAGTTTTTTATGAAAAAAGGCTAAAATAAATAAACTTTGAAAACCTCCTTGTTGCTACTGACATTTTTGTCATAAGGGTTCCATAGGGGTTTTTTGTTCGTAAGGATTCCAAAGGGTTTTCTGAAGAACTGAGGCCCTTTTTCTCTTACAGACTGCTGTGCAGCACCAGAAATGAGGCTTAGCAAGTAACAGGACAAAATCTGAAAATTCTGCATCTCGTGGTACAAATTGCACCCCTCCAGAAAGCACAGACATCCAAGGGTCTGCCACTATGAGGTAACATTTCTCTCCATCCAGCATGGAAACAATAGTCACCTGTGAAATGTGCCATACACTCCCATTCCAAGTGCTGCATCCACACCACACTACTTTCTTTGCACATTAATGTGCAATAGCCCTGCTCTCTCCCTTGAGATCTTCCTCTAGATATAACATACAAGCACACAACAGCTGAGATTGGAAGTGATCTCTGCTGGTTTTCTCTTCCAAGCTCCAATCAGAGTCAGCTACAGCAGGTTGCTTGGGACCATGTCCTTCTGTGTTTTGAATATTTACAAGGATGGAGACTCCATAACTTCTTTGGGCAACTTGGATTTACTTCCCTATCCATAAGAAAATGTATTTTCTTATGTTTAAATGCAATTTCTGCTATTTCAGGTTGTGTCTCTTCCCTCTTGCCTGTTCACAGGAGAAAGTCTAACTCCATCTCCTTTGTACTCTCCCATCAAGAAGGTTATGCACATGGATAAGATCCCCCTGCACTTTCTCCTCTCCTGGGTAAAAAGTCCCATCTCTCTGAGCCTCTCCTCTCATGACAGATACTTTAATCACTTCATCATCTTTGTGGCTCTCTGTGGTCCTGATCCAGTACATCCACATCGCTTTTGTACTGGAAAGTCCAGAGACAGACACAGCTTTCCAACTGCAGTCCCACCAGTGCTGAGCAGCAGGAAAACCTCCCTTTACCTCCAGGCAATGCTTTTTCTAAAGCATCCCCTTGTGCTGTTGACTTTCTTTGCCACAAGGACACACTGCTAACTCACAGTCAACTTGGTGTCTGCCAGGACTCCCAGTTCTTTTTTGCAATGCCAATGTGATGGCATGGACCCTTGTGCAGTGACATCTCCCCCCTTCTGCAGCAGTCTTTTCCTCCAGGAGACATGTCAGGCTATTGTTAAGAATCTCAGTAGGCTACTATTCAGGGGAGAGGAAGGCTTTGTGGAAGGATGTCTGTGTTGAAACAAACCAAGAGATTAGTTTATCCTATTTTGTGCAAAAGAAAAATGCTATTTTCCCAGGGAGCATGTGCCAAGATAAAGGACATGCAGGGCTGACTTCCAGTGAGTGATGGGAGGTAACATGACAAGTATGGTGACATGAGCAATGTTAGTCACAGGCTGGCACAAACAGGTTTCTCTGTGGGGAGGCACACTGATAACTAAGCTCCCATGTGGCACAGCCAGTTAACTGTGGTGTCAATGACAGTGGCCACCCGTCCTGCCCTGTGTGTACACCGGGTGTAAGGACCAGGTTACCCTGCTGCCTTCTTAGGAGCCAGTGAGTAAGGCCATCCACAGCCTCACTCTGCCTGCTGGCTGGTTCCATGGACTTGAGGGACGAACAGGGGACTTCACATGAGCTGTGGTGATTGATAAAGGGACAGAACCTGTATAGCTGCAGACCCTGGATGTTGTGTGCACTGCTAAGCAGATGCAGTGAGTAAGGGTGAGCGACTTGTGACGAAATCCATCACAGGATCCTTCTGAAGATGCCTTCACTGGAGAAATTCACTCTGCTAAAACTTAGGTATTCACATCCCTGTCAGAGCATGTGAGTGACCAAGGCAGCACTGCAAGCAAAGATGCCCAACATTCAGGATGGCATGGGGCTGATGATGAAAGATACCAGGTGGGGTAAGAGCTCCTGTCTGAAGGAGCTTGGCCAAGAGACCTAACTTTTCTTCAGACTTGGGGAAAAACATAGTCCTACAGGACAACTGAGAGAGAAACCATCATTGATAGCTACAACACCAAGGTCTGCAGTGGCAGCTAACTGAACAATCACTGGCACTCACTCTGAGCAAGACAAACATGAAACAATCAACATGCTCCTTCCCACTGACAAAAGAACAGCAGCATGGATGAGAACTAAATCTTGAGCTCTGCGTGGGATGTTGTGATTGGATGAGAGGCTTTGGTCTGTGAGCTGACCTGGACTTCATATCCTTTTGTAAAGGTTCAAATGTCCAAGAGTCTGTTGGTTTAGGGACAGCACCACAATGAAATGCCTGGCAGAGGAAAGGGCAGCAGAACCTTAGCTGACCTCTTTCTTGGGACAAGCATTGTCAAAAAATGATATGTGGATAAACACATCCTTTTGTGTTTGTGCTGCATTACACAGCTGTGCTGGACAGGGAAATCCATTATGCTTTCTCTGAGGAAGCATTTCAGCTGCAGGAAGGTTTGCTTTCCTCACTAGACCCCATGACATATCTGAAGTTGCTCAGTGGACTAGGCACTACTCTCATATTCTTAAAATTCTGTGCTGATAGCTGATCATAATCAAGATTGTTACTTACTTGTGGAATGATTTAGTTGCTTCTGCAACTTGCTTTATATTAATCATTCACTGGACCAATAAAAAATAGAAATGCTAACAAAAACAGTAACCTGGGTTGTGCGCTAACATACTTCTCAAGCAGTGGACAGCACCTTCTCTACTGTAAATCAAAAAATTTCTTTCATTAATGAATATATTCAACTCAGAAATATTTTGCTGAAAACATTAATGCTGTGAGTTGGCTGTGACAAAACAACTGTATCGACTCACAGGACATGTTTGTAGCTACAGTTACAGGCTGCCTATGATGATAGAAATGTGATTCAGGAAGATGGTGCACAAGTGCCAAGGTTGCTCACATTTGGTGAGTTGAAGCGCACCACCAGACAATTCCATTGTCAAGAAAAAAGATTCAAGGCATATTTGAAAGTTAGAAGTGACAGGATAAAATTGTGGTTAATCCTTCGACTTCTGAGCTGTCAAGTACACTGCAATGGACCATGGCCACAAGTGTAGAAGCTTGTTTGAACAGAAACAAGGCAGTGTCAAGCCAGAAAGGCAGAAGGAGCCCAGCTGCAGGAATAGCTTGTAGTCTAGGGAGCACTCCTGACTGTGTGGTTAAAGGTTCACCATACACAGACACATGCACCCCTCTGAACTGTCTTCCTCCAGCTAGGTGGGACCCTTTTCAGCTAAATGGGACTCAAAACAGTGGTGAGCAGTTTACACACTGCTCCTGAGAGAGAACAGCTCATTCTCTTTGCAGTAGATCTGCAGTGATGAGCCACTCAAGTGGGCCAAGGTCTAAAGATCTTTCTTCAAAAGCCCTGTTCCTGCATAACAAGAGTTGTAGCACACTGATCTGGGCTACACACTGTGCCATGTAAAGTACCAGTGGTATGTAAATGCACCAGTCCAGACCGAGTTCTTCATGGTTACTATTGCATGAGCAACTTCACTGAATGGGACTATGAAGGACTGTATTAGGGAGAAACGTAGGGATGATTCAGAGGCTTTCCTCTTGCACAGACAACTAAAAGGGTTAAAACGTCCACCTCTAATCTCCTGAGGCATAATTTGTTCTAGACAATTTCAGAGGCATTTTGTGTATTGACTTTGGATTTCTGTTTTAAAATTACATGGCATTTAAGAGGTCAAAGCAGTTTCTTTTATTGTCTGTCCATTCTTTTATTTCAAAGGAATTACGCGACTGCTTTTTGCTAGCTATTGTACATTATGACTGTCTTGTAGACCATGAATGTTTCTTCAGCTGGTTTGTTCAGCTGATGTGCCATGAAGTTGCCCTTGGAAGAATGTAAGAATGGGAAGAATGGTCTTGTAAGAATGGTCCCTGTATGTACAAAAGGCACATTTTGAACCTAGCATCTGGTGCTGTGACCTGTGGAAAAGAACAGCACACTTTAAACTACCCTTCAAAATTACAGCAGTGACTTCAAATCCTTTTCTGGTAGCATCTGACTGAGATCTAAATATCCTGATGCCTGAATTAAAAAAGTTAGAGAAATCTTGTCTTTCTTATTTTCTCAATCTCTCTTTCCCTAACATATTTTTCTTCAGCTCTAAAGTCCTTCTCTATATAGACTCTTTGAATATTGCTTTTGAAATTAATTTGTATTCCCAAATTATGCTCACTGAGGGTTTTGTTCCACTGATGGAACATACTGTCACTATATCTGAGTTCCTTGAGCTAGATTGCTCTGGAATGAAAAACTGTGCTCTGTGATACACTGTATCTGTGGTCTTTTACAATGCAGCAAGGCATACCAGGCAATTACATATAACTTCTTGCAGAAAAATCTACTTCAATTTTATTAAACATGGCAACAAACATGGGAAGGATATGCTCTTATGTTCCTTGGTAGCAAATTTTCTCCATTCCTTAGGAAGAGATATGGATTCTGGTGGGAAGAAAGACTGGTGATACTGGTAGTTCAGCCAACAATGGGAGAAAAATTGCAATACAGTCCTGGATATGCTGCTCTTACCAAAATTTGTGAGTTCACAGAATGGTGCCTCTGAGGTGGATCTGGCCTGTCACTACTCATGACAGAGGAATATTAAGGAAAATTACACCAAATTCCTTACAGATATTCTGCAAGACTAAATTCCTCGCAATTTTTAAAATTTTCACAAGTTATGTTACACTATTTACTGCCATAACCAAATCATACTTGCTATTCAAGTTCCAATGAATAGCTTTTATCATTATTTTTGCTTCAGTCATTTCAATGTGCTCCTGTCTTTTCTGCAAGGTTTCACATGCTATGATGAATAAATATTCCTTTTTGGAAACTTTAGGTTAAAATCCTTTCATTCAGACTTTTTTTTTTTTTTTTTTTTCCCTGTTTCAAAGAATGGACTTATTCCAAGTAAAAGTGCATGTCTGGCATTGAGCTCCATCCATCACTTTATTAGGTAAACACAGAACAGGCAGCACGGGGCGTGTCACAAAATAACACAAGATATATTTCCAGGGGTTCGTCAAGTCTGCCCCAAGTACAGCTGAGAAGCTGTGCTTTACCTTCCCAGGTGAATCTGATAAGGTAAGCATTTCTTTCAGTTATGATTTAAGTTCTAATCTGCAATATAAAAACCAATTATCTTTTACAATACTTATAATCATATTGATGTAACCTCATGTTTATGGCCTTTGATATCAGTTGAAGAAACTATCAAAGGATGCTTTCTGCAGAAATCTCAACTGCCTTCACATGTGTCCTCTGTATTACTTAACTATTTCACATTCTGCCATGCATAAAGTCAAAGTATTTGTCTTTATGAACTATAGTTTTGTTTACTAACTCTTCCCCATTGAAAAGCTGGTGATATGTTCCAACAGGGATTCTTCCTTCTTCCTCTATTGCTTTAATTTTTCATTTAGTATTAAAAGACAAAATTGAATTTGTTTAAATTCCAGGTTTATGTAGGATATTCTGTGAATGAAATCAAGGAGTGCAGAACGTTCAAATGACCCCAGCATTCTGCAGCTCTGTGTTATCTTTAATAGATCTATTTTCAAAGATAAACAATGGTAAAAAAAACACAAGCATTTTCTGCATGAATCCATTTCTTCACCAAGAACATAAATGGAGCTTAAAGCCTAAAATACAGTAGTAAGTAGAATAGGTAAATAATAAAAAATCTACCTATATAAGCACTTCAATTTTGAGAGAGAATGAGCATCCCTTCTATCAGGGGAACAGTTAGACGCATTTTTGTTCAAATTATCCCACA
Source organism: Acanthornis magna (assembly GCA_036785705.1). Classification (NCBI taxonomy): domain Eukaryota; kingdom Metazoa; phylum Chordata; class Aves; order Passeriformes; family Acanthizidae; genus Acanthornis; species Acanthornis magna. The sequence goes on from JAWUZG010000025.1 coordinate 14,393,694, forward strand.
CTAAGAGATGACTGTCACATGAACATGTTTCCATAGGGACTATGATACATATGGCAGAGTACCCTGGTTTTTGTTCTCTCGCAGCCACAGAGTGAAATAAATTGCTTGGAGACCCTTAAGTCCTTAAAAGTGGTATAAACACTATACCGTTAGTGTTATTAGACTTTAAAGTACTGTATTTTCTACTCTGTGTTGTTTTCTTTCACCAGCCTATAGCATATAGCTGGCAGATATCCAGCATTCTGATTGCTCATGAATCCAAAAATGTGTCTGCCTTTTAAATCCACACTACTGGATTCTGTTTGCTGAAAAAACCCTGTGCACTATGTTTAGGATTCATATGTACTGCTTTTTTTGCATTACAATTCATCTATTTCACCATAGTAAGTCAGACTCTTTCTGTTTCCTTCAGACAGCAGGGATTTCACAATGGGCTCCATCAGCGCAGCAAATGCTGAATTTTGTTTTGATGTATTCAAAGAGGTGAAATTTCACCGCAGCAATGACAACGTGATCTTTTCCTCCCTGAGCATGCTTTCAACTCTGGCCCTGGTGTATATGGGAGCAAGGGGTAAGACTCAGTCCCAGATGGCGAAGGTAAGTTACTTACACGGGTGTAATGTGATCTCTACTTGTGCTACTTGCTCCTTCTAAGTAACATCACTGAAAAATATTATCTACTGATGAGGTTCCCGCCTGTTTGAATGCACAAGAACTAAGCAAAGCCACAAAATGGAGAGCTGAATCAAGAGTTATATATAGAAAATAACAATAAAAAAGATGCATATTTTCAATATAACAGGCAGTTGACTTAAACATAAAAAACATCTCAGGCACAATGGCAAAGTAGATTACCAGTCAGGCAATCTTGTTTCGTGATTTTTAAATTCTGACCCATTCCAGGTAATGTAATCATATTTTCTTTTTTAATATATATAAAAAGATAAATCCTGGGAAGACAGGAAGACAGAATATTTTTAGCAATACATAATATGTAACTCAATTAACTTCTAGCCACTCACTAGAAAAAGCATCATCTAAGCAAAGAGTGGTATTTACAGTTTCCAAGAAGGTCACAGGGGTCATAGACCAGTTGCAAGCTCACCTGTAAATTTTTAGTTAATCTATTTTCTCAGTTAGCATCTTTTTTTTTTTTCTGTTTAATCTCAAGCAACATGTGTAAATCTTGAATTCACATTATTTTTGATCATGCTTCTAATTTCTACCACTGGTTCTTTCTCTTGCAGGTTCTTCACTTTGATAATGTTACAGGAGATGGAGACATTACTGACTCTCAGGTAGAGAAATAACTTAATCTTCCTTTCTGTCTTATTTTCTCCTCAGAACCAGAACTGTTCTGCCTCTCCTCATGGCAGTTTCACACCCTGACAAAAACTATAGTATTGGCCTCAAACCAAGAGGATCTGTGGAGGGAGGGAAGGAGGGTGAGATTCACCTGTTTTTTTACAAACATAGAAAGACAGCAGGTTGCTCATCTTGCACCAGAACAAATAATGACATGGGGAGAATGTTTTGGGCACCAGGGTGCCTTCCTGAGCAAATGCTGCTGGGGGATGGCCTGTGAAAGGGGCTCAGCCCCTGGAGCCAGGGTACAGCAGTTTCATTTCCAGTTGAGACTCCAAAGCAGGGCAGAAAGATGTTGAGCAGAGAAGTCTCAGTGACAGGAACACAACTGCATCTTATAAAAAGTACATTTCAGGGGACTTGTCTAGACAAGGATGAACTTGCCAGTTCAATGCACCATCACCACAGCACCAGCTGCCCCAAAGATGACAGTCTGTGGGGGAAGACTGTCCAGTAGCATCATTCCTAACTGAAAGGGACAATACTTTAGGATCCTATTTCCTTATGCAATCTCTCTTCTTTTTTCACATCATCACCTCAGTGTGGCACTGCTGAATACATCCACAAATCAGTCAAGGATCTTCTCTCAGACATCAGCAGGCAAAATGCTACCTACTCACTCAAGATTGCTGACAGACTCTATATTGACAAAACATACCCTATTCTTCAGGTGAGTTATATTGTAAACTGACTTCCATGATATTTCCTGTAAATCCCCTGTGACTTGGCCCTAGAGATGCACCACCAACAGTAGCCCACTCTCTGTTGATGAAGAGATGGTTGTGAGCCATGGAGGGAACTGGTACAGAATGAGTTTGGACCTTTCTGTGCCTATTAGATGAAGGCGAAAGGTAAAACACCATAAAATATGCCTATGTCACAAATCACAGGGAGTAACCAAGATTGCTGTTAATTTGCTAGAAAAATGGCTTTAAATGAAAAATGTAACTTTTCAGGGAAATCAAATACATTCTATTACTTGAAATAATGAAAACTGAAATTGTCAAATTCAGATGTTTTCAAAGCAAATATCAAATCTTCCCAGAGAAAGGAAGCTTTGCTTCTGAAATCTAAGAATGTGAGAACACAATATTCAAAATAAAGAGTGAACACAAAGAGAAGGAGACAAACATTGTCTGTCCTTAGAAATGTTTGTTAAGCTGAAACTGTTTTGATAAAACAAAGGAAATAGATAAAAAATTTAACTTAGAACCTTGTCTTATCAAAAAGTGACAGACCTATATATGCAAAGCAGACTTTCTTGTACAGCTTTAAGATTCAGCTACAGGAAGACAGCTGTGACTGACATGTTCAAACACAGGAGTAAACATCCACTGTTCCTTCAATAATTTTGCTTTATTTCATAATCTTGTGTTATGCATGCATATAATTCCAAGTTCTCATCAGTCTGATAACTTTAACCCTTCTGCTTATAGGAATACATAAAGTGTGCAAAGAAATACTACAAAGCAGAGCTGGAGGAAGTTAACTTCAAAACAGCTGCAGAGGAAGCAAGACAGCTCATTAATTCCTGGGTGGAGAAAGAGACAAATGGTAAGGACTGAAAAATGGGTAGCAGGTACTTACCCTCACCTACTATAAACTATATCCTTGTCTTCCTCTCCTCATAACGTCTAGAAAAAGTGAGTCAAGTAAGAGCAGGTTGCTTATTGCTATGAATGTAAAACTCCACAAAGCAGGAACCCTCACCATCACCCCATATCACAGAGATTTGTGCACACCAGGGGAGCTGTATCTTACCCCTCTCTGCCCTGTCTCTTTCTTAAAGGACGGATCCAAGATTTCCTTGCATCAGACTCTGTTGATCTCGATACTGCGCTGGTCTTTGTGAATGTCATTTACTTCAAAGGGCTATGGAAAACTGCATTTAAAGAAGAACACACTCAGGAAGCACCTTTCAATGTGACAGAGGTAGGAGGGCACGGACACACTTCTGGTCAGGGCAGCTGTTGGACACACAGCCAGCAGTCTAGGTGTGACAAATACATGTTGCTGTCACAGACAGGGTGATTTAGCTGGGTCCCTCATTGTCAGTGCCTGGGCCTAAAGTCAAGCAGTGTTTGCAAGATCTGTGTCTGACCAGGCTTCCAGAGCACACAAGCAGGCAAGAGAGGAAAATGGAGACACAGCTCTTCTTCAAAAGCAGCATGACTGGAGATTGAAACATGCCCTTCCAAAGGCCTTGTACATTTGTTTGACCAAAGAAAAAAATTGCTCCCTCATCACATCACCTCACTTTTCTGTTTTTGCAGCAAGAGAGCAGACCTGTGCAAATGATGTGTCAGAACAGCACCTTCAAAGTGGCAAGAGTGGCTGAAGAGAAAATTAAGATCCTGGAGCTTCCGTATACCAGCGGAGAGCTGAGCCTGTTGGTGCTGCTGCCTGATGACATCTCTGGCCTGGAGCAGGTATGGCCCCAGCAGGGGAAGCAGAAGAATTATGACTTCAGTGGGCCTTGGCTGCTGTCAGCCCTTTTGCTTCCACTGACATTCCAGCTGCCCACTGTGCTGGGCAGGCAGGGGAACACAAAAGCTGCCCAGCTGATCAGGCCCTGAATTCCATTATATAAAATGAAGGTGAAGCAGGATAGTGCTGCTGTAGCCCAGCAGAAGAGGATGTTGCTATATGCACCAACTTCCATCAGGTATCAGAAGCAGACAAGGTAGCTGAATTTTTACCACTCTGAGTGATTTCAAATGTTTGCTAAAGAAGAAAAGTTTATGCTGGGGGAGGTAAAAAATGAAAGAGATAAAGAAAGCATTCCAAGAGCCGACGAAAAGGAAAATCAGAAAAGTAGCATAAGAAAGGAATAAAGTTGAGGAAAGGGATCAATAAAATATCTTTCAAAAGGAACAGTTTTAGCATCAATTTGACTTGCTGTTTTCCAAAGCTGTATTTTTACAAGAAAGACTTGATCTAATGAAGAAATTTTCAGATGAAAAAGGATTGAGGAACTTCCTCAAGACAGATGAGATATGCTCTGTAGTCAAGAGGAAGCATACATGATAAACAAATGCATTTAAGTATCAGTTCTCTCGTGTACACAAAGCAAATGGAAAAACCAGTAACAGGTGGTAAAAACACAGCTTTTAAGGCCATTGAACTTTTGTCTCAGACATTTTATTCCCTCCCTCTCTTTGCAGCTTGAGAACAAAATCAGCTACGAAAGACTCATGGAGTGGACCAGTCCCAAGGTGATGGAAAAGAAGAGAGTGAAAGTGTACCTCCCTCGCATGAAGATTGAGGAGAAATATAACCTCACATCTGTCTTAACATCCTTGGGTATGACCGACCTGTTCAGCCCCTCGGCCAATCTCTCAGGCATCTCTTCAGCAGAGAGCCTGAAGATATCTGAGGCCATCCACAAGGCATACATGGAAGTCACTGAAGAGGGCACTGAGGCAGGTGGCTCAGAGGTTGTGACTGGAGATATCCAACAGTCCTCTGAGTTTGAAGAGTTTAGGGCTGACCACCCATTCCTTTTCTTGATCAAACACAATCCAAGTGACATGATCCTCCTCTTTGGTAGATATTGTTCTCCCTAAGGAGAAAAAGGCCTGGAAATAATGCTTATGTTCCCCTCAGAAACAAACCCCCCTTAGTATTGTACCATAATCTCATTTCTTCACTACTTTCTCTAAATGGAAAGAAAGTCTTCAATATCTAGGGAGATATTCCTGAAGAAGTGTGTGACTTTTCAGATTTTTGGGTGCAGATATTTCTGCTTACACAAGTTGTACTCAGGACTTACATCCAGGAATAAATGAGAATTTCAAGAGGTAGCTTAGAAGTATTTTCCATCATGATTGAATAACTTAAGTTTCAGGGCCAGTGTTTTGATTTTTGTGAGAAATTCTGACACCAATATTGAGCCTGGTTTTTCTATGGGAGTTCTCTGAAATAAACACAGCTTTCAGAATAATCTTGTTCCTTTTCTGTTGAACTTGTTGGGCAACCATCCTTGAATTGATGCCTGGACAACTTGCAGATGAAATTCTTAAATTCAGCAAATCATTCTTCTTTGAGTAATGCATTTGTGCTTCTTTGTGTTGCACATACTGTAAGGCTGGGTCTCTTGTTCTGAGGGGGCATACAGAAAGTTTACCATTTCTTCTTAAATCATCATCTCCAAACACAACAGCTTCCTGACTGATACAATTTCCCATCTCCATTCCCATGACATGTCACTGATTTTGTGAATGTCAATTGTTGGTCCTTCTATTTATTCTAATAAAAGCATTGCAAACTAAACATGTCTCTATGTGTTCTCGGTTACTGCACCACACAACCAAAATATATGCTATAGTGGGTCGTGGTCTTTGACAGAAGGGGTTTAGACTAGGATTTAGATCCTATTTTCAAAACCCGAATGTACCCATATATGAAGCCAATAAATAGCTTTTCTTTCTGATTTTTTTTTCTAAATTTTTTTCTAAAATTTGGAGTTTAAGCAAGGTAAACCCTACAGCTCCTGCTTTTACCTTGAGCTTATCTCCATATGACATGTCAAATAACTCAATTTTTTCAATCTGCTATTGAATTTCTATGTAGTTTTAGAAGTTTTTCTCTACTTGCCCTTAGTAAATATATTGAGGTGATCCCTGAGAGACACAACTTCAAAAACATGAGAAAAATCTTCTTCTTAAAAGGTGGACTATTTCAGCTGTCTAATACCCACAAGAATTGTGCAAGGAAATCCTCGTTACTGCCTTTGATGACATAATTCCCTAGAGATATTATTTCCTATTTCACAGTCTTTAGGGTTCTTCAGGTTGCAGTTTATCCAACTGAAAGGCTTATTAGTGTTAATCACTGACTTAAGCAATCTTCCTTCTGCTGGCATACACATGCAGAACTGCAAATCACAGTACTTAAAAAGTGCTTAAAAAAAGGAGACACTTGGCAGTATTTGGAGCTGTTTCAAATATTTTCAAAGTAAGTATTAAATATAACTTGAAATGGTGATGCTGACTACAGGGAAACACATTTTCTTGGCTGCTATGAAGCCTGTGGGAGAACTGCAAATACTGGTCTTTCCAAGAGAGTTAAAAGAGATTAGATATGGTTAACACAAGTATTCAAGCAAAAAAGTATTTTTATATATATGCAATTTCAAGGTTTACTGTGCATATCATGTTCTGCTTCTCTTATAGCCTAAAGCAGTAAACAGAGTTTTGCTACAACTAAAGCAAAAAAAGAAAAAGGCAGGATTTATAAAATATTGTTCTAAGGAGCAGACGGTGAAAATTTATAAACAATTATAAATCTGTTATTAAACTGAAACAAGCATATCTGTCACTTTACACTTTCTAGGTACAATGATAATAATGCTAGTATCCGTTATATCACATGAATATAATAATAACCATTCTCTTGCTTAATTGTTCATTTGCTTGATGATTATTTTAAAGAAAATAAATAGAAACAATCAATGGTAACGAAATGAAAATGAATGACATGGTAAATGGTTCCCTAAAACTACACATGAGAGAGGTCCACCTAATGTTCTCACTGTGAAACAGAACTGTTTGACTAATTTTAAATTGGGCCGTTAGGTGTCACTAGGGATTCAAAATGATGTCTCAAGTCTTCTGACAGACAGACATCTGTTGAAAACTAGGTTTGGGAGCTTAATGTAGATTTCAATTTTGTTCTTAATTTTTGCGCAAGCAGATGATTATGATGAATATACTGAAATGTAGACCAATGGCACCATGCCTGGAACCCAGTAAGTTTTGAAGAAAAAGACAGAAATATTATTTGGTGAAAGATCAGAGGCATTTTAAGACGTCTCCATCCTAGACGAAAAATATATCTCAGTCAAACACTGTAGAAGAGATAGAGCTATTTGGTTTATGAAAGAGAAAACATCTTCCACAGAGGCTAAAATGAGAGGTAAATGTCCAGATTCAGCAAGGCTGGATAAGATCCATACCCCTGTATCAATGGCCGGGCCCAGTACTGTGCTTGTGCACTGCTGGTCTGGGCCAGCAGGACTGCTGCAAAGGCAGTGCCACGGTCAGTGTGGCTGCTGCAGGTCCCATGGGAAGCAATTCTGGAAAGAGCAGCATGGAGGGTGTTACAAAGGGATGAGGGAAGAGCAGCTGTGTGGAAAGCAAACACTGCCTTGCTGTTTCCCAGCTCTGAAGTCCAGCAAGAGATTAAAAAAATGAATCCCAGCTCCCACAAAGTCTAGGTATTGTTCTATAGTCCTTTTTGTTCTCTGGTAGCACCACTGAAGCTGGTATGTCAATAAACTGCCATCTGTCCATTCACTACACTCCATTTTCACTATATGCCATGTCGTTCTGGATATACAGTACTGCCAGGGGGCTGTGGAACAAAAACAGACACACGCATAGGACAGCATTCAAAATGCTATGTGAACTAAGTGTTCTTTTCCTTCTCATGTCATTTGGGGAAGGGTTGGACATGATATACCTTCCCTGCCCTTTTGGGAATATAATCTTCTGAGACCATTCCACATCCCTCTACATATATGACTTGTGAGAGAGGCCTACCTTCCCATAAGCAAACCAAATCCATGGCTGAAGGCACAAGATTTAGCAGGCATTATACTGTAACCACAGCCACTAAAGGAAATGCACGGAATCTTCTGGACTCCAGGACAAAGCTGTCCTGGGCTCCCAAATGGTATTTGAGAAAACACAGCATGCTGAATCAAAATGAAAGCTACATGTCTGCTAGAAAGGCTTTGTCACAGAGCAGGGCTTCAGTTTCCTGTTTCTTGTGGCTAGTGAGCTAAGATTTATCAATATGGAAAGAGGACAGCAGAGAGGGGTTTGGCAAAGAGCAGCAAGGGTGGGGCTGCTTTGCAAGGAAAGGTGACCCAGCGCAGGAGATGACGAGACCAGAAGGGCAGAGGCTTCACCCTCAAGATATGAAATGCTGCAGTTACCTACACTACTGCTACAGTCCAGTGATTCCCAAACAAGCCTGTGGTGATGAAGGAGGTCAAACATCAAGCCTGGAGGTTAAATGCACAAATCAGGGTCTGTAGTGTTCCTAACCAGAACACTACTGTACCTCGAGGAGTTAGTGACCACATAAAAATGGATTGGCTCTGGCTGATCAGTGTGGGCAGTTTTGTGCTAAGGTATGCTGCACATAATTCTTTGTGTCCAGAACTATACAGTGCTGAACATATCATGTGGCTGTGGGCTAAACTTCACCTGCTATTCATAGTGGAAGACCTTGTAGATGGTCCTGAACTGGCACTCTGTAATGATGCTGCCAGTGCATCCTTGTCTTTATCTTTAAGTGAAACAGCATTTTTGGTATAAGTATACTTTAATTCATCAGTAGAAATGATAAAGAGAGTTGCTTACTTATAAGAACATACCTATAAAAGTGTAAAGATCATACCACCAGTGAACCTCTGCCTGCATGGGATATGCACACTGTGCTGTTCCATGAATAAAGATCCATCTGATGCTGCACTGCTTAGGGATCTGACCACTGGCAGGGACATGGAAGGGTCTATGCTATCTCCTTTCCCCCTCTCATGCCGTTTCCAATAAAATGCACTTTAACAATTTTCTTACTAGTGCCCAAAATGAACACTTGCAGTGGTGAATTACAGGGTCCGTCTTGGTGAGGTTCATGGCCAAGCACAGGCATGCAAACTAGCAAGGGCCACAATCAAAAGACTCCATTTAAATTCTTCTCTTGAGTGAGGGGGATGTAGACCCCCATGAAGGCATCTCACAGTTCTGCCACAAATTGTGCTCTGATTCAAGGCTTGGCAGCTGTTTCACATGTCCCTGAGCCCACGCAGTCAAACTCCTAGGAGAGGGATGATGTTCTCAAGAGCAGACGTGTCTGAAGTCCTAAGTGATACAGAGGCAATGACAGAAGTTGGCTATTTGGTATATTTTCTGACACAGGAACTTAATGGTATTAAAAGAAGTTAGTAGAAAGCAGTTAAAAAAGCCCAACACATAGAGGTAGCTGACAACAGACAGGCGAATGATGGAACTCATGGTCAAAGAATGCTGGAGATGATAAAATTTTACATTATTTTAAAGGGAGACTGGACAAAACCATGGAAGAGAAATCCATTGAGAGGTAAATATCTAGAAAATACTACCAGTTATTGAAGTTCCAGAACTGAAAACAGCCAGTGGTAGAACCGTGAGAGCATGACCAGCATCAGCAGGATATTACCCCAACACCCTCTGCACATGGTTCTGGAGCCTGTATTGGGCACTGGCACCATTTGTGAGAGGAGGACATAATTGTCCTTGACCAGTTGCAGCAGACTCTGTAATGAATGAAAAGAACTCGTATGCCAAATCTCCAGTCAGAGGAGCATACAGCACCTCTGCTTGAGCGTGATTAAGAAAGAGTAGACAGAGAAATGTGACAGATGTGTTTGGAGAAACAAAAGAGGGAAGACATGGGGATGTTATTACGAAGAAGGGGATGTTATTAAGAGCACAGCTGAAGGCACAGTCTCAGGAGGCACCTCTGAGGGACTGCAGCCATAGGTGGTCAATGCCAGGGCAGTGATACTCCAGAGGGACTGCAGCCTGCTGGTCACTTATGCTAAAGTGTGGACATCCCTGTGGAACTGCAGCCCCTGAAGCAGACTAGAGTACAGGATGAAAGTGTGCAGCAAAAACTGGCAGCTGTAAACAGTTATACACCAATCCCAGCCTTTTCCACTGCCTGCTGCTCCACCAAAGGGACTGGGGAGCACTGAGTGTAACAAGGAAGCTGAAACTAGCAAGTAGAAGAAAGAAGTAACTTTGTATTGAAGTTAAATGTGGGAAAGCAGGATTAAAGGTGTGCTCATTTCATAGTTCGTTACATTGGTTTTGTCAATACCCAAATCAACAACAAAAAATTAATGTTAATCAGCAAGAAATTAAGTGAAACTTTCCAAGTCAAAGCTGTTGCCCACAGCAGAAGCCTGTTTCAGCCTAGACATAGCACCGAAGTACACAGTAAGTGCCCATCTCCAGTTCTACCTCCTGACAGCTCTACCTCCTCACACCCAAGCCTTGTAGCCTTGTCTCCAGGCCCATCTCTTTTGCTCACAAGTGTGTGACAGAGCTCTGAGTGCACTAATGAGCCTTGAATAGTCCTGATCAGACACACCTGAAGTCTCTCCCACATGCCTATGGCCCCAGGAGCTCTAAACTAGGTGCTGGACTTTCAGTTCCCATCTGCATTACATCAGGAGTGTGTGAGTCTCCAGTTCAAACACAGCTGTGCCCATTCCTGGCCAAGGACTCCTAGTGTGACCTTGGCCCTGCCTTGTGATCACTGGCCCTGGACCTACCTCTGCTGTGTGAATTGACTTTGCAGCGTGTCTTTGCACCTGCCTCATAACCATGACTTTACCTTACGCCTGTGATCTCCAGGCCTGCTCTGCTCAGCTACTGAGCCCTGGCTGGCAAGGCTCCTGCACTGCCAGCTGTGGGATCCCTCTTGCCTCCTGGTTTGCTCCTCCTTGGGGAGAAGCTGGCCCTTGCCACTCCCTGACAGGGAGCTCAGTCCTATGTGAGCCCTCTGCCAAACACTGAGGAGCCTGGGTCTCAGCTCACACAGGGCCTTGTCCTTAAAAATCTTCCTGATCTCCATGAAACAGTGACCCATTACTCAGACTCAGACTCCTAAGTGAACCCCCTTCCACCCAGCCAGACCATCCCTCCTGGCTTGTTCCTGACCAGCCTCTGTGCCTCATTGGAGTGGCCTCACCACCTCACTCAGCTCTTTACCTCTCATGCCATGTCCCTTTCCTATAAACTGTCCCTGCCCTGACTCCATGTCCCCTGAGACAGCCCACTAACACCCCACAGCCAGTGGTCACTCTAAAGCCAGTCCCTCCTGAGCCCAGGTCTCCCTAAGGATCAAGGGCACACTGTCCTCAGAGGGACACTGCTGGTCTGAGCCCTGAAGGCACTAGAAGCCCTCAGAGGCCTTCATCTTCCATGGGACCTCTCCCACGTGCCCACAGCCCAGGACCCCATGCTACCCCCCTCTGGGGCCACCAGCCCCTGCCCCTGTGACACCACATCAGGGGCTGCTCTCCTGTTCCCCTCAGCCCTGCCTAGCCATGGGACCTCTTGAGACCAGCTTGTGCACTGATTTCCTGGCTTGAACTTGAGCCTACTCTGTCACCATTGACCTGCCTGGTAGTCACTGGATCTGACTGCAGCCCTCACGTGCAGAAAAGTCTTCCCAGCTTGCTTTTGGACCTGCCCTGTCACTATATTGCCTCATTGTGTGGAGCGGCTCCCGCTGCTCGTGGCAGTACAGCCAACTTTCCACCCAAAATATTGCCTGCTTACTCAGCCTATAGATCTCCAATGTGACTACAAGGATACTCTGGAAGATGATCCTGAAGGCCTTAGAAAAGTCAGCCTTACTCTGCACTCTCTTTGTTTATAGAACAAGCTGTCCCATCCTAGAGGCCAATGACGTTGGTCAGGACAGATTTGTCCTTGGTAAATCTGTGCTGGCTTTTCCCATCATCTTTTACTCTTCTACATGCCTCAAAGTGCTCCCAGAAGGCCTTGCTTGGAAGCCTGCTGCAGGAATTGGAACTCGAATGTAATTGTACACCAGGGTATTAGTGACCCACATAACATTTGACAGGAGAAGGCATAGGCCTGTGCTTGCTGAGCGTGTAGGCTGGCTCCCCATTCTGTGCTGTCCTACACATTGCCCTGGACTGCAGGATGAACTTCTCATGCAAGGCAGAAGGGAGGAACCTGTAGGTAGCTCCCACTTGACATGAGTGACTGCATCCCGTACCCTTGCATTTATCATAAAGTGAAGCAGCAAGTTTTCATGTGAACATCCTTTTGTTTCACTGCAGAAACTAATTTTCTTCAAGAGCTCTAAAGATAAATGCATCAGTGAACACCTGTCTCTGTGGATGGGACCTGCACTGCATGCCATTCCTTGACTGATAGTCTGTCCAGTACTGCACAACTTGAGCTGAGGGAATGTGAAATTACCTATATTATCCACTTTTTCCTTTTAATGTTAGCTACAATAAATACACAATAGGTGTACATTGTGTTTTAAGCAACATCTTACCCTGAGCCTTTCTTGACACAGACCATAATGAGTACTAACCCTTGGTGCCTTGTAGCAGTGCACTACACCTTTTCAATGACCTGTAGTCTCTTCACTTCTCCTCCTTTTCCTTTCTGAAAATTAGTCACTTCTTCAAATCATCAGGAACCTTCTTCAATCATCCTGACTTTTCTTTAGTCTTCTTTTTGCAGTTCTACCTAAAGAAGCTTTTCTAACTGCCCTTGTCAGTTTTCCCTCCAGCACAATTTTTGCTTTTCAAATTCCATCCCTGCATGCATAGGGAAAGCTGGGGAAAGTATAGATACTCCTGCCTGGTGGATTCTCCTTGCTTTCAACTTTTGTACACTTTCTTTTTTGCATTTGAGCTCAGAGAGCATGAAGGCACCTTCATCATCAGAGACACTGCATATTGCTTCCACAGCAAGATATGTGGCATGTATGGAAGCAAAGGAAAGGCTTTGCATATATGTGAGGTTAAAACTCATTCAACAATAGCGAGGATGCTTTTCAGCTTCTGAGTCAAATATTCCCATCCAACCCATTGCTGGCCTGTGGAACACGATCACTGAAAATCATACCATGAAGGTCACATCAACCTATGTCAGATCAAATATCCATGGGGGAGCAGTAAAGAATCATCGTCTGTACAATGAAGTCTGAGTCTGTGTCAGGTTCAAATGAATAAACAAGTGTAAGAGATGTCATATGGGACATTGCAACGACAACCAAGAGCAATGACAAGTGCCCCAACACAGTCTATGAGATGAAGGCAGCACTGCAGGCAACAATGGACATCTCCAATGGCACAGAGCTGCTGCAGAAAGCTGCCAGGTGGGTTATGAGCACCTGTCTGAAGGAGATTGACCAGACAATTCATTTGCTTTGTACTGGGGAAAAACAGCACCACAGAACAATGAGGAGAGAAACCATCATTGATAGCTGCAGCACCTAGGTCTGCAATGGTAACAAGTTAGACAGCTGCAGTCAGTAAATCTCTCTGTGAATGTTTGTTCCTGATGGAAAGACAGCTTCTAGAGTCACAATGTGGAATGAAGGCCAACACAAAACAATTAATATGCCCCTTTCTATTGGCGAAAGAGGAGGAACAAGGACAGAACAAAATCTCGAGTTCTGTGTAGGTTTTTGTGATTGGTTGAGAGGCTTCGGTCTGTGAGCTGACCTGAACTTCATATTCTTTTGGATTAAAAGTGCCTTTTATGCTCTCAATTGTCCAATGCTCAGGTACTCAGGATTCTGTTGGTTTAGGGACAGCTCCACAATGGAATGCCTGACAGAGGAAAGGGCAACCGAGTCTTAGCTGACCTCTTTCTTGGGACAAGCATTGTTAAACAAGGATGTGTGACTGAACTGTTTGTAATGCTTTGCACAGCTGTGCTGGACAGGACATTGCCAGTTGTCCCAGATAGTCCTCCAAGTGCAGGAAGGTTTGCTTACTCTCTCTAGACCCCATGTCAAGCAGACTGTACAAGACCTTTGTGTGTTATGCTGTGCTCATGGTCTGCTCTGGTCCAGTTCTTCATTTGCCCTGGGTATATTCTGTTGCTTAAAACTGGCCTTGCATTAACTCCCAGTCTGAGCACAGAAAATCACACCAGACCTCTCAGAAAGAGCACAGCATGCCTTTATCTTACATTATCACAGCTGAGCTTCTTATCCTCCATGTATTTGCTTATTGTTGGTATGTTCTGAACCTGAAATTCCAATTCTTGGAGAGAAAACATGACTTTGGTATAACTCAGGAAACAAAGGTCTGAATCAAATGCATACAAAGTTGTTCTGCAGGTCTGAAACCAGGACACTACACAGAAGTCAAATTCAGCAGGTATAAAAAACCCCTGGGGCAATTTTTATTCTATTCTTGCAGTGTGATGTTGTAAACAAAATGATCACTGACAAAAGTGCAGCTGCTTCCTGCTTCCTTCTGTTTGTAAGTCCTAAAATACAGGTCATATGTGTAATGAGCTGGACTTGTGATACGGATCTGGACACGCCCATAATTCATCTATGATAGACCAGACTAAGGAAATGGGAATCATGGTTGTTTAGAAGAGAGTCTTGAAGGACATTTGAAAGGCAGATTTCACTGAGTTAAATACACTGAGCAACTCTTACATGCAGCAATGGAAGACCAGTGTGGTAGAAATAGAACTAAACCCTTGTGAACACAAAGTGATCCTGAACAAAAAAGGGATAAAGAGTGAAAATAGTAGCATAAATCTGAGAAGCACTATAAACAATGTGAAAAAACAGCTTATTATGTGAAGGAATACAGGTTAGAAGAATCATAAAGTATCTTAGGTTGGAAGGGAACTATAAGGATTATTGAGTTCAGCTCTCTGCTCCTTGCAGGACTACCTATAAATAAACCACATGACTAAGACCATTGTCCGCTTACTGAACTCTGACACACTTGGTGCTGTGACCACTTCCCTGGGGAGCCTGTTTTAGGGTGTGACTGACCACCCACTGGATGAAGAAACTTTTCCCAGTGTCCAGTCTGAGCTTCCCTTGATGCAGCTTCATTCCATTTCCTTGTGGCCCATCACAAGTCATCAGAGAAAGATCAACACCTCCCCCTCCACTGCCCCCACTGAGCAAGTTGTAGGCTGAGATGAAGTCACCCCTTGGCCTTCTCTTCTTCAAGCTGCATGAGCCTAGTGACCTCAGACACTTTCTGTAGTTTTGTCCTTGAGGCCTTTCACCATCTTTGTCACCCTCCTCTATAGACATTCTTATATTGTTATGTCTTTCTTACATTGAGGTGCTCAAAACTGCACACAGGACTCGAGGTGAGGCCGCATCAGTGCAGAGTAGAGTAGGAAAATCACAGAATCATAGAATGATTTGGATTTTAAGGGACATTAAAGATCCACCCCTGCCTTTGGCAGGGTCAATCCCCTCCCTCAACCAGCTGGTGATGCTGTACCTGATGCACCCCAGTATGTGGTTGGCCCTTTTGGCTACCAGGACATGCTGTTGACTCATATTCAACCTGCCACTGACCCAAACCCCCAGATCTCTTTATGCAGGGCTGTTCTTAACCTCTCATCCCCCAATTTGTAGTTGCAACCAGGATTACCCCATCACAGATGGAGAATCTTGCACCTGCTCTTGTTAAATGTCATACATTTGGTGGTTGCTGAGCTCTCCGGTCTACCCAGCTCTCTTCCCAAGAACCTCTAGGGAGTCCACAGCTCCTCCTAGTTCAGCATCACTGCCATATGCCCACTTTGGCATGTTCTCTTCCGCGTTTTCATCACCAGCTTTGAAGGATGACTGATAATCATTATTTTGTGGGTACAAAGCTTAAAAGCAAGGTGATGAATGCTACATGCCCTGTGACCTGGGGTCCAGGCACCACCTCCCACTGTTTTATCATATGTCAGACTTTCTTCTGGCTACCTAGCACTAGAAGGTGCTTCTGCCTCTCCTGATGTCTGTGTTACCACCTCACCTCCTGAGCTACACTCTCTGACAGACAACAACTCATCAAGGGAAATGTAGATTTATACAGCACATTTATTTTCACAAGAGGTGGCAGACTGAGGCAAAGACCTCTGCACTGCCTAAACTTTTGACAGCAGTACAGGAGCTTACTCCTCTTAACAGAGATCACAGTTATGTCCTATATATTGTAAGGAATTATGTTGTACAGACTTTGGGATCCCCCTCCTCCCTTACCCCGCTTCTCCCCCCGCTTTTAGAAATCACTCAATGCTTTGCAGAGGTCAGAATGGTTTCTTAACTGTTTGTCCATTCCATTATTTCAATATAGAACAATAGCTTTTATAAGCGAAATGCTTTTATAAGTGAAATATATTTGCTATTGTATATTATGATTGTCCCGCAGACCATGAACATTCCTCTCGCTGGATTTCACAGTTCCTCCATCATCTGTCAGGCCATTAAGTTACTCATGGAAGATCTGAGAAATACAATGCAAGTGCATACACAGATACATTTGGAACTGACAGTTTTTTACTTTGTCTAGAGTTAGGTTTTGCTGTTAACCCCTGAGAATAAAATATTTTGCTAGAAAACCACACTCTGATACAAAGATATTTTATAAATATTCCAGCTTCTCAAAGAAAATGTTCCTGTTTTTGACTTTCATCTCAATTGGTTTGGTCACATGCACCCTTCTTTGTTTCCCCAATTTTGTTAGTAGAATAAAAGGCTAAGTTCTGTCTCTCCTTCTCTTCTGTCTAGCATGGCTGTATTTTGTACATTCAGAAAGGATCAACTGAGATTTCTGGTCTATTATTACAACCATAATAACAAATTGACTAATTATTGACATATTGACTAATAACTGCTAATTATGTGTGACATCATTAAGGTTTTCACATTTTTTGTTTTTACTGCCATCCCCATACCTAGCTACAAATGAAGCATTACTTCCCAGCCTTTTCTCCAGCCCAGTAGTCCTGATGTATGGATGGAAAGCACTGTTATAAAGAATAAAAACCTAATATTTGTTCTCCTTTCAATCAAACCTGAACCCATTGAAACAAAAAACTGACCTAATACTATTAATTTATTTTATGGTGTCAAAAGTCAAACTTCTGAAGGACAGCAATGGGTGGGTCACAATTCAGACTGTATAAATTCCCAAGGGCTCAGCCAGTATGCCCACATACAGCTGGAAAGCTGTATTGTCTTTGGTGCTGAAGCTTGAAGGTAAGCATTTCTCTAGGAAAATTTACCTTCTCACTGAATTGTTTCTTGCTTCTTACTAAACTGAAAAAGAGAGAATTTTTTTTTTGTGTTTGATATTTTTCAGGACAGAATATTTGCATTATATTCTCTACAAATCTCACCTGTGTATATGCATTCTACACTATTACGTGTAAAATCTGAATATTTGGGGTTTTGGGGAGATTTTTAACATTATTCTTTGTGCTTTAAATATTATTTTGTGCTCAAAACAGGATTTTATTTCAGAGCATCTTACCCTCCCATTCAGTATATTTTAAGCTTGATTTTGACAGACAAGTAATAAGTTTGCTTGGTTGACCTTTGGTTTGAAAGAGTGCATTGGGAGCAGAACAGTGGCATTCAGTGAATTTGCTAAGATTATTTTAGTGTGAAATTTCCCTGAGAGCTGCATCCCTGAAAAATATCGTTGGTGAACACCAGACAACATAAAAAGGTGTGTGGGTGTACAGATGTATAATTTTTAAACAACCTGTAAATGCCAACATGTATACAGAGAGGAAAGTGAGAGAAATATATGTGTGTCTGTATGTGTATATCCAAGAGCCTAGTCACAAAACACCTTGGTAGAGTTTAACACTCCAAAGAGAAACTTGAGATCCCAGCATTTAGCTCCTACATAAGGGGCTGGATTACGAAAAACAAAAATTGGATTTCTCAGACAGGTTATACTGTAGCATATTTAAGCAAATCAAGCTATATCTGAAAGCATAATGCGATGAAACACAAATTTTGTGCATCAGTCTTGCTCCTAGACTAGGTAACCTTAGATGAATTATACTGCCTATCCATGCTTCCATTAATAAAATAAGGGTAAAGCCATGGGCCTTTGAAGATCTACTGACAGTAAGTACTGTGTAACAAAAAGATACTTTACTACACCTATTTATTTTTAGAAAATAAAAATAGCCAGCCTCTGCGTTTACCTATATCTGGCTAAACCTAGAGCAAGTCAAATATAATCTGCACTTAAATTTCCAGCTTTGCAAGTACATCAAAGAGATAATATTTTCTTGTTTTCATCAAGCTACTACAAAGTACTAAGGAATTCTAGCCTTCAGTGAATGAAAATAAGTACAGGCAATTGTTGTTTGACTGCTTTGAAAAGGCAAGCAGAAAGCACACACAGATTCCAGACTTCTGAGGAACTGTTACAAAAAGGTAAATGTATAGAAATGTAGAAGGAAACAGATTTGTGAAAACAGAGGTTGTAACATGCATAAGAGGTGAGTATAGCGATAGACATGTTAACACAGAATGACTTCCAAACTATTTGTTTATGTTTTATTGCCTGAGAACTCCTATTAAAGTGCATGTGCTGTGTGCGTATGGTATTCCCATCATCACATTGTCACTGTACTTCTGCTCTTTGCTCTAGGCAATACTGCTGCACAATGGGCTCCATCGGTCCTGTGAGCACGGAAGTTTGTTGTGACATATTCAGGGAGCTGAGAAGTCAGCATGTCCAGGAGAATGTCTGCTACTCCCCTCTGCTCATCATTTCAACCCTCTCCATGGTCTACATAGGTGCAAAAGATAACACCAAGGCTCAGATAGAAAAGGTGAGGCTACATTTAAGGATTTAAACCCTGCTGCTGCTCAACAGAGCCACAGCCCTTAATTATACAATAATGTCCCACAGAGGCTAAAAAATGTGGATCCAGAGTTACCAAAAGCTGTGGCCACCTTAAACTCCCATAGTGTTAAACAAATGCATCAGCCTGAAATCTTTGAGACTGGATTTAAATTTTATCATTGTTAGCAGTAGAATTCTCAAACAAAAACACATTCTAGTGGTCCTTTGTTTGGAATAGGGAAAGGAGAAAAAATCTGTAGGGAAAGAGTCAAAATATATCCCCAGATTGCAAAGTGGGTTTTTTAATGTGTTTTCTACAGCTCTCACTATCTTCATAGAGAGTGCCTGGCTTCTTATCTGTAAGAAAGTAGGTGTTATTGGTAGGTAGATCCACACACTGGGTCTGAATAATAGGTATGGCTATTCAGAGATGGTACAGGGAGGTTTCACTTTTTGAGTCATCCAGCTTCTCAGTTAATAGGTTTGCTTCAAACATTATGCATTAACCTCAGTTGCACAACCTTTTTCTTGTCATACCTGTTATTTCAACTACTGTTATTCTTAATTGCAGGCTATCCACTTTGATAAAATCCCAGGATTTGGAGAGAGTATTGAATCTCAGGTACAGAAATAATTTCATCTCCTTCTGTATGTCAGTTTCTCCCAGAAGCAAAAACTTTCAGATAAAGCAGTCTCTTAGCAGTTCCAACCCTTTTCCAATGTGCAGCTAGTGCTCCTCATTCAGCATTTGGGGGAACACATTTATAAGAATGGATGGAGAAGGCAGGTAACAGAGCATTCAGAGCAAGCATAAAGTGAAATCCATCACCATAATATTGGGCAAATAGGGGGAATTTATAGATATTTGTATGATTAGGTAAAGTAGCTGGGTACTACTGGTTAAACAGGACTGGTTGGGAACTGATCTGCTGGAGTTGGATTATTGTAGTAGGTATTTAAAATCCCCCCCAAGAAAGGTATGAGGAAATTACAGTAGAAAACCAGCATCTAATTGTATATATTACAAAATAACTACATCAGCATAGGATGAACAGTTTTATAAGGAGAAGCATCTGAATTACTCTACTCCTTTAATATAGTGTGTAATACCTACTCATTATTAAAACTTGGATAATATCATCTATCTTTTTATTTGTATTCATATCAATCAGTGTGGCACATCTGCGAGCATCCACACTTCACTCAAGGACATCTTATCCCAAATCACCAAACCAAGTGACAATTATTCCGTCAGCATTGCCAGTAGACTTTATGCTGAAGAGAAATACCCAATCCTGCCGGTGAGTTGCTCTAAAATCTGATCTGAATGTCAAAGCTGTAACTTTCTGTAATGCAAAAAGCTCTGTCAAAAGCTTAGGTTCTGCTAAAGAAATTTTCTTCCATATGGAAAGATTCTCTCTATCACAACCCTTGAAAGCCTTGAGAAAAAATCTGACTAGCCAAAAAGACGTTTGTGCAAAGTACAATAAAGATCCAATCAAGTCAAGGTATAATTAATAAAGGTAATTTTTCTTGGCAAGAGGTAACTCCAACTCTTTTGTTAACTTGCAAAACAAACCTGAAAAATAACTTCAGATTCTCAAACATATTGCTAGGTTTTCCATTGAAAGGAGCATTTATTTTGAAATTCAAAAAACATTGCAAAATTAAAATTTTAAAAGTGGGCAAAATGAAAATAAACCCCATAA
This sequence comes from Acanthornis magna, assembly GCA_036785705.1. Lineage (NCBI taxonomy): Eukaryota > Metazoa > Chordata > Aves > Passeriformes > Acanthizidae > Acanthornis > Acanthornis magna. Next base: position 14,414,175 of record JAWUZG010000025.1, read on the forward strand.
TTAATTGAAATGAATGTTGGTTTTGGATCAAACTCAATTCTGGAAAATATTGTTTAAGATGTGGGCATATACTCTTGCTTGAGACAATGCATGCCACATCTTAAGATGCCTGTGAACTAGCTCATAATTTACTGATTAGCCTTAATAAGCAGACTGCTCAGATCTGTTAATTTCATTCTTGCCTTTTACCTTTGCAAAATGCTTTGACATTCTGATCTGAAAATGGCACACTCTTCCTTTGCAGGAATACATACAATGTGTCAAGGAACTGTATAAGGGAGGTTTGGAACCTATCAGCTTTCAAACAGCTGCAGAAAAAGCCAGAGAACACATAAATTCCTGGGTTGAAAGTCAGACAAACGGTAAGAGGGAGCCAACTATCAGCACAGGTATTTTCCCTTCTGCCACCATATTTGAACAACAAATGAGAACACTTAAGTCAGGTGATGAAAAATCGAAACTTCTCCCTCTGCTCCTCCTCCTGGATAATAAATCAGCTTCCAGATACAGAACTATCATCTAAGGAATCTTTTTTCCTCAGACACACACCTGTTAGAGGACTCTCTCCATCTGTAGAGGCTTTGTGGATATGTACTACTTCCAGTCCTGATAAAAGGAACAACACTAAAATATGCTTTGTACACATTGACAAATTGTTTGACAGCAACGTTTCAACTTTTATTTGAAGCGAAAAAGTATTAAATATTTGGTTGGGAGACCATTTTGGGATATAAGGTTCCAAAGGTTCCTGTTGGTATACTCATTTTGAAACAAGTAAATCTCTGGATCTTATATCTGTCAACGTAATTCTTTATAGGGAGAGAAACAACAACCAATGTCAACAGCAGTGAGCAAATCAACCTACAAGATAACAGCTACAAAACCAAAGCAATGTCCCTGCCCTACACCCTCCTTCCCACCAATCTTTTACCCTCCATTTAATGTTGTAATTGCCAAGTAAGATGTGTTATACACAGGTGTGTTATACATCTTCTCTTTTCCTATGTATTCTTAAAGGGGTGATCAAAAATATCCTTCAGCCAAGTTCTGTGGGTCCACAAACTGACATGGTCCTTGTCAGTGCCATTTACTTCAAAGGATTGTGGGAGAAAGCATTTAAGGAAGAAGACACACAGACAGTTCCTTTCAGAATTACTGAGGTATGTGGGCATATATCACCTTAAAGGTGCCTTCTAGAATTTATGAAGGGAATAAAGTCGTGCAATCTTCCTGAAAATGAGCAATTATCAGTTTTAACCATAAGTAGACATTTCTACACTCTAGGAATAATCTTTGTGAAAATTATATTATTTTCTTTGGTTTTGCAGCAAGAAAGCAAATCTGTGCAGATGATGTCTCAGATTGGTACATTTAAAGTGGCAGAGATCCCTTCTGAGAAATGTAGGATCCTGGAGATTCCATATGCCAGTGGGCGGCTGAGCCTGTGGGTGCTGTTGCCTGATGAAATCTCTGGCCTGGAGCAGGTATGGCCCTGGCAGCTGGGTGTCAGAAAACCATAAACATGGTGAAATTTAGGTGCTGAAAAGCTCTTCACAATAAAGTTATCTTAAAGCACGTCACCAGCACAGATCTGAGTATTGGCAGCATGGGATTGTTGCACAGAGGCATGCAGCTGTCTCCGTGGTCCTACAAAAGTTTGTGCTGAGGATGGATTGCTAACAACTGCTTTAGTGGGTTAATTTTTTGTCACTATAGAACAGATTCTCCTCAGGTAAGCAGCTGTTACTCCAGCAGCTTGAGCTCCAAAGCTTTAATATCTCAATTCCTGCATATTGAGGAGCTTCCTGAGAAGTTCATGTTAGCTTGAGTATTTGTAATTATTGATTGGTTTGAGAGCCTTCAACATGCTTCCTTCATACCGTCAAAAATTAAACTATCTAAAAATTGAATATGAGGGGTACTGGAATGGTTAAAGCAATTTCAGAAAGTAAAATGTACATGACATATTATTATTGATATGAACAGACTACAGGGTATTGCCACTAGCAGGAAAGCACTTTGAATAGGAAAAGTTATGTAATAAATCAGAGTTCATTCAAATGATTGCATACTAACTCAAAGAACCTAAATCATAAAAATAAAGAGTCATTTGAACAGAACTAAATTTCTTCAGTAATATCTGATAGCTCATTTATTACTGAAGAAATTTAGCTGTGTTCAAATGCCTCGAAATAGTTCAGGTATTAGTAATTGATTACCATTAACACTTCCTTACTTGGAGGTCCTAAACGTGGATAGAGCTTACAATCATAAGCACAGAATGACTTTTGGAATGTATTTCTGAAGAAAAGGTAAATAGGCAAGACCTTTGGTGAAATTTGCTGAGTAGCCATCTAATTAAGACTATTAATTGGCAATAAGCCTATTAAAGAAACAGGAAGCAGGACAGAGAAGAGAGAGTCATGATTTGCTTTCCTCTTCTAGACACATTGATCCATATATACCCAGAAAATACACCACGACAAGAGCAGTCAGTTTAAGAGAAAAAAACCACAAATGGTACTGCATTGTTACAAAAGAAGTTGTGCTCTCATCCCAGAAATCTAATTTGTTTATTTCCTTGCAGCTTGAGACCGCAATCACCTTTGAAAATCTCAAGGAGTGGACCAGTTCTAGTAAGATGGAAGAGAGGAAAATTAAAGTTTATCTCCCCCGCATGAAGATTGAGGAGAAATATAACCTCACATCTGTCTTAAAATCCTTGGGTATCACTGACCTGTTCAGCTCATCAGCCAATCTCTCTGGCATCTCTTCAGCAGAGAGCCTGAAGGTGTCTGGAGCCTTCCATGAGGCATTTGTGGAAATCTATGAAGCAGGCAGTAAGGTGGCAGGCTCATCAGGAGCTGGGGTGGATGACACAAGTGTCTCTGAAGAGATTAGGGCTGACCACCCTTTCCTCTTCTTGATCAAGCACAACCCAAGTGACAGCATTTTGTTCTTTGGCAGATGCTTTTCCCCTTAAAGAGAGGAAAGCTAAAAGAGTTTCTCTCCCTCACACCAAGACCCAAAGTGCTGCAGTATCAAGGGTAAAAAGAAACACAAACTTTCTCTTTAATCCATATTTTCTAAAACCAGAAGGCTTTATTTAAAAATAAAAAATTAAAAAAAAAAAAAAAAGGCAGAGAAATTATGCCATGAAAACAGAGGCCCTTTGCCTTTCCGCAGAGTATTATTATTATTGACTCATGGATGAAGTTAAGGGAATGAAAATCCAACCAATGAAATCATGAGCATTAACAGAGATGTTTCTGGTACAAGTTAACAATAATAGCACTGAATCATCACACTGAAAAAACACAAGGCCCTTTATCAGCAGAAGTTTTATGGGAATAAAAGACAGTCTTCTAAGTAAGCCAGGTTTCTCTATGGACAAATTTAATGGTGACTTCTCTGGAATTAGTCACTCAAAAGTTTCCAGATTAAACTCTAAACTACCACCAACCATATCTACTCTGATAAAGCAATTGACTTTTCTTTCTGCTCCTGATACTGCAAAGCTCTTCCTCACTTTCTAAAGATGCCTTACAAGAATCTTATAATTTATATTTCTCCTTAAATCTTTTCAGCTCAATCATCATGACCTGAAATATGACAGGTTGCTATTCAGATTTTCTCCATGTATCCCTATATATAATGGGTCTTGCAGATGTACACTTTTGCTCCTTTAATCATAATAAAAACATATTTAAGCAAATGTATTTCATTTGGAGTGCACCTGGGACAGGGTAATCCTGGTTATGCCTACAAATCTGAGGCTTTGGGTGGATGGCAAGTTGAACATGAATCAGCAGTGCCCTGACAGTGAGAAGGGCCTACAGTGTCCTGGGGGGCTTCAGGCACAGCATCCCCAGCCAGGCAAGGGGGGGTGGTTATCCCACTCTGCCCTGGGATGGCCTCACCTTGAGTCTTGTGTGCAGTTTTGGCACCACATTACAAGAAGGACATCACACTACTGGAGTGTGTCCGGAGGAGAATGACCAAGATGATGAAAGCTCTCAAGGGCAAGACTTACAAGGAGTGATTGAGGTCACTTGGCTTGCTCAGCTTGGAGAAAAGAAGGCTGAGGGGTGACCTCATTGCAGTCTACAGCTTCCTCAGAGGGGGCAGTGGAGGGGGAGGTGTTGATCTCCTCTTTCTGGTGACCAGCGAGGGCATGAGGAAATGGAATGAAGTTTCATCAAGGGAATTTAAAATTGGACATTAGGAAAAGTTTCTTCATCCAGGGGGCTGGTCACTGGAACAGGCTTTCCCAGGGAAGTGGTCATGGTGCCATACCTGTCAGAGTTCAAGGAGTATCTGGACAATGCTCTTAGTCATATGGTTTATTTATAGATAGTCCTGCAAGGAGCAGGGAGTTGGACTCAATGATCCTTATGGGCCCCTTCCAACCTGAGATATTCTATGTTTCTATTATTTTTCAACCTGAGTTGGTTCATTGATTTCAGAGAAGTGAGAAATTAGAGTCTGTCTTAAATCTGGGTTAAGATGCAATATTGAGACCAATCTTCTGCCAGGAAGGGACCAGTGTCACCCATACTCCCCCATGCATGCAACTCAGACTAGTCAGATACAAGACTTCCTGCACAAAACATGATTCACCTAGTTTTTTCTGAAACAGGAGTTGATAAGCAGTCTGGGAGGCAGCTGGATATGTGTAGAATCTACATGCCACTGAGACACAGCACTGCCTCAGAGAACACAGGGGAATGGGAAATGGGAAGGAGTTGTTTACTTATCTTTGTGGTGTGCTGACAAAGCTTTATGGGGTCTTATTTAGAAGCTAAAGAGATTAATCACGCTAGGAGCTGGGATGTCTATGGCAAATAATAGTTTTTCTCTGGAATTAATTATTCATCTCTTTGTCACTGAAGGAAGAAAGGAAACAGGAGTGTGATGAACTGTCATAGAGAAGTACCAGGAAAGTGAAACTTTTTGGTGGGTGCAGCTACTGCAAGAAGCCTATGCTCTTTCCTGATTCCAGTACAGCATAGCACCAGTTCTGGGTGGACTCTGGTGGAATGTTTTTTTTTAGTTCCACCACACAGTATTTTGCTTGTTCTACTTGTTTTGGCTTCCCCTGCTTCATCCTCCAAGATAACACATACTTTGGCAGGACTTAGGGGACATGACCCGCTGGCAGCAAACATGATCTTGCAAAAGAATGAAGATAACATGACACCACCTTCCCTGGTGTGTAAATAGTTCAAATGTATTCCTTCACTTTCCTTTATCTTAGTTGATTTCTAATAAAGAGATAACAAATGGGAAAATGTATTGCAAAAGAGCTTACAATGTGTTTGCTATTGTCCTAGAGTTTCTGTTGATCTGGTCATGGAAATAGGGTGCCTGAATTCCTAAGGACACTTAATTTTCAGCAGATTTGTTCTAAAACTGCATTATTTTCAGGCTGTTTTAGCTTTTAACAATTGAAATATACTTCTTCACAAACAGAAGACACAAAGAAGTACATCTGCTCCTGTGCATAGATAGATATTTTCAGTGCTACCTCCTGATTTCTGTTGACTTCAGCTGCCATCACAGCAACAAGCAGTCATATTCTTGTCCTTAATAGTCACTTCCTTAAAAGAAAAAAAACCCCACATATTCCCAGTCCTGTTTTCAGAAACCATTTTGGAGTTTGGCAAATCATACCCCCACTAAGAAATGGACACTGGAGTTGTCAGATCCCAGGCAGAGAAATATTTGTCTAAATGATAAAAATTTCAGCAGCCTTCCACACCTGAGGTACTGCAGCTACGTACAGGCCCCTAAAGGAACAAGACTGGATTTAGCCCCAAATTGTGTGTCAAATATCAGGCCTCCACTACTCAGCATGGAATAAGTCCTCTCCTTTGTGCCAACAGATGAGGCTACAGCTTCTTCTCTCCATCCTCAAAGAAGCAAAAGAGTTAGCACCATGTCCTAGAAACTTCAGCTTTATGCTGTGTCATGAAGTACAGGTGGATTAGGCTCTTGTTTACACACCGAATGTCTTTCAGCACAAGTATGGAAGAAGGCTCATACTTACAGCTTTAGGATCTGTCATTAGAGGCTTTTACTGCTCTACCAACACACCCCATATATATTTGTAATTTCAAGCATGCAAAGAGGCAAGATTAATTCAAAGGATTAGTGAGTTGTGCCAATACAAGACCACACTTGCTTGCTTCCTTGTGGTTTTACAATGGGAAGATAATTCCATAGAGATGACAGAATTTGACCCCGAGGCCTTACTGTTTATTCCAGTACTAACTGTTCTAATACATAAAAGTGCAAGTAATACAGCTTGGTTGAACAAAGTCAGTAATTTGCAAAAATTGGTCTCCTTAAGTTCACAGAGTTAGAGAGTAACTTGTGTTGGAATGGGCAGCTGACAGCCATCTGGTCTTAACTTCAAAAACACATCAGGGATCTTCCCAGCCAAATGTTGCATATCTTTAAGTTTGGAGAACCCACAATGTTGTGACTAATTCCATTTTAAACATAAATCTGAATATTACTAATGCAGAAGTAGTGTAGACTATCTGGCCAGCTTAGCTTTCTCTCACCAAATGAAAGTTGGCCACATGTGAGAATGAGCCCCACCAGTTCCTTCATTTTGATTCTCCCATGCCCAGTCCACAAAGCTCTCACTGTTTTCCCTCACTTTTATCCCTCTTGGAGTCAACACAGAATACCTCTGAAAATCCCAAGTATTTAGTCACCCCGTGAGCAGCATATTCCTAAGATGGTTGACAATGCCTAGGAAAAAAACTGAGATAATAGATAGCTTCATGCTATGCATTTTTAGTCCAGAAGCATAATTTATACTTTATCTACATTTTATTATATGGGATTTATTACACTGGGATATCATTTTCACTTGGACTCTTTCCTCACTATTACGGTATTGAACATCACAAGAAAAAGAGTTTAACACCATATAGTCCAACTGTCTTGTGACAGGAACAAACACTCTCAATTGCATGCTATTTCTAGGAAAAAGAAATATTCCAAACTGATTTTGTGCTCTTATTTCTTTAATTCATTCATCACTTTCCTAGTTTTTCTAAATACTAGCAGCAACATCCCACAGCAGGCAAACAATGAATTTCTGTTAGTGGCATCTTCAGAGGACAGGAACAGGTTCCTGGAGGTGAGCAAATCCTTAGAGTGGAAGGCTGACTTGTTAGTCACACAGGTGAAATTCTAGTTTAGTGGCTCTGATAAGAGGCCAATATGGAGTGGGAGAATAGTGAGGTGCCAGATAGTTTTTTTGTAAGGAAGGGAATTAAAGATCAAAGGGGGCAGAGGAGGAATCATTGAACTTTGCAGGGCTCTGTGTAGGAGCAGTTTGTCTTTCCTCTTCCCACTTTTCTCTTTCATTCTACCTCATTTCCCTTGAATGGGGTTCATTAATTATCTTTCCCCAAGGCGCTGACTATCCCCACCCTTACCATGCCCTCATTTTTCCTCCTTGCCCTTCAGCAATCTCTACTTCTGTGGGCAGTCAGGGAAGAGGGCAGGGATGGAGTCAAGACTTGATTCTAAGAGAAGAAATGTCAGGGAGAGGAAGAAAGTGGGAGGACAGTTTACCCCTCCCACTGCCTGGAGGGACCATCTGCTATGAAATTATGCTGAGTCAGCTACAGAGTCCAAGCTGCATCTCAGCTGCATCTGCAGGAGGTGGGGGGAGAGCCTGTTCCTCCTGCTACAAACAGAGAGCAATTGCTCTGCCTTTCCTTCCTTATATGTCCTCTCATAACGTTCCTTAGCCTGATGTTGCCGCTGTTCCGCTATATTCAAATCAGTCTTGACCTACGCGTCAGTCTGCCTATGTTCAGACAAGGAATTAGCAACCACAGAAGCAAGAGACATTAAGAAAGATAAAGGTTATTAAGGAAGATAAGCCAAAGTCTAGAAAAGGAAAGGAGAGAGACCAAGAAGAAAGAAAAGTCTAAAGTAGCTGAAAGGGACTACTGCACTAGTTTTAAACTACACAGAGTTCTGCTTTTAGCTTTCAAAGAGCTAAAAGAGCCACAGATAGCAGTCCAAAAAATAATGAAGCCATTAAGATCTCCTTACAGCTGAATGAAAAGAGTTTGGAAATGTTTTGGTAAAGATCATCAGGATAGTTCAAAAGCAGGTCCTCAGTGAAATAATACCCTGCAAGTTCATACTTTTGAAACTCTCACAAAAGTCTGAGGAACAAAATAAAAACTTTCCATCTTATTTTACCTGGGAGCAGAAATGAACATGAGATCTTGTATAACTTGTTGTATATCAGATCATTAGTTTCTTCCTGATTGTGAAAAGCTTGCTAACTCAAGCCACGCAAAAGGATGTCAGGTCTCGAGAGACTGAGATCCTTTGTGCAACAGGCAGGGAATGGGAGAGATGGAAAGATGCAATGGCAAAGGCATTGATGAGACATGTTCAACTGATGCTTATGACACTATAGCTCAGCCGAGATCCTTGTCAGTCTAAAGGGGAAATTCCATTCCAAGCCCTCATTTTTGGAGTTACCCTCTTCCAGGACAAAGTATTACTGCTGTTGTGTGTACACTTAACCAGGTAGTACAGATCAGTTCCAAGGTTAGCCTCATAAGCATGAAACTACAAAGGGGCAACAAGTGCCAGGCAGATCAGTGGATATGTAAGATTTCCCATACACTTCCTTAAGTGAGTATTGGAGAAATTCTCCACCTGAAACTCCTGAAAATACCAACTGCCTTGGGAAACTACTGGTCATGCCACAAAGCAAGAATATTTGCAATCAAGCTGTATGAAAAACAGAGCAAATGTTTAAATGGGTTTCTAAAAAGAGTCTTTCCTTTATACCCTGCTGTGGCACATCAGCACAAGGCTCCTTTTTAGGATGGGCTCTTGATTAGAAATGTGTTTTGAAGATACATTTACTTGATATTCACATTCTTCATCCTGTAATGTGGCATATCCTTCACTATAGTACTGGAAGAGGAAGAAGAGACCAGCTTTCTGATTCAGTAGTTGTGCAGCTGACACACAGTTGCACCCTTTGAGAGATTTCTTTGGAAAAATTACAAGTTTCAGTTGAAGTGCATACAAGCCACACATACATCATTACTCATAATGCAGCATTGTGGATCATGACTGAGAAATTCAGGCCACTTTTCATATTTTTTATGTCATCCGTGACCTGGGATACTTTTAAAATGCTCACCATCTGAGTCATTCAAAGGAAAACTGCACCCCTGCACAGGTGGTAACAGCATATTCATTCACAGATAAACTGTCCCTTTTCAGATATAGACATCAGTCCTTTCTCAAAAGTGCTGCACTTCTTATCAGAGCAAAATTTCTCAGGCCAAACACTACCTTTATTAATTACAGTGCCTAAGCTAACGCATGTAGAAGTAATACTAAAGTATGAGGAATTCTGCTGGGACTGTCAAATGTTACCACACCTTTGCTTCTGCAGGTGTGGAACAAAATGCCTCAATAATATTTATACAGGAACCTCACCACACCCTTTGGAAACTCATAAGGCTTTACACAGTGTTAGAGTATGTCAGCAAGGATTGGCAAGGGAAGGCTTGCCAACTTACTTGTAGGAGGTGCACAATTGATCACTATCTACTTTGTTTCAAAATAAAGACATGTGTATTATGGACCAAAGCTTCAAAGGGAAAAAGTATACTCAAAGAATGAATCTCTCTTAAACTTAAAAACTGTTTGAGATTTCAGGTTGATACAAACTTATTATCATACATAAAATTCTTTTACAGCACAACCGAAAATCTGTTAGAATCAGTCTAGATGATGCATATAGGGGTTTTTTTCAGTTGACTATGTTACGAAAAGCTCATGCCATGCTCACACTATGACAGAGGCATCATCCAGGAAAGAGTCCTCCTTAGCACAGAAAATGTTATGTTTCTAGCCATAGAATCATACAATATGCTGAGATAGAAGGGACCCATCAGGATCATTGAAGTCCAATTCCCACCATTGCACAAGACACCCCAAGAGCCACATGATGTGTCTGAGAGTGCTGTCCAAATGCTCCTTGAACTCAGACAGGCTTGGTGCTGTGACCACTTCCCTGGGGAGCCTGTTCCAGTGCCCAAGCATCCTCTGGGAGAAGAATCTTTCCCTGATATCCAGCCTAAACCTGACTCAGCTTCATGCCATTCCCTTGAGTCCTGTTGCTGGTTGTGAGAGTGAAGAGATCAGTACCTGCCCCTCTGCTTCTCCTTGTGAGGATGCTGAAGACCACAATGAGGTCTCCTTTCAGTCTCCTTTTCTCCAGGCTGAACAGACCAAGTGACCTCAGCCACTCCTCATAAGGCTTCTCCTCCAGACCCCTCACCATCCTCATGGCCCTCCTCTGGACACTCTCCAACAGCTCAATGTCACTTTTATATTATGGTGCCTAAAACTGCACACAGTATTCAAGGTGAGGCCACACAGATGCAGAGTAGGGTGCTTAACACTCTTACTATTTTCTCATTTCTGTGTCCTCCGTACAGTTTTTAACTTTAAATCACACAGAGATTTTTTTTTCCTAAAAATACATCACACCTACAAAGGGATTAACATATTCTCAGATTTCAAAACCCTTCTCCCAATGCTTCTTCTATCTCCTAAAGTCTTTTTAAAGGTGTGGGGACATTTAAAATCCTTTCATGTTTAAAATCTACTGGCCTGCTCTGGCTGAGCCAAAAACTTGAATAGAATGCTCTGCTGGCTGAATCAGAAATTCTTCCCTCCCAAGTAAATAGACAGTGCTTATACTCATAAAAAAATACTTGAGGATGTCAGGGAAACTGAAGAGCTTTCCTTCAAACACCACTTTTTCTTTTGATCTACCTGAAATATAGAACACGTTAGTTCTGAATTAAATCAGATTTCCAAGAGCTATACAGAGTTGATAGCTAAAATAAGCCACCGATGAGCATGAAAATCAGCCATGGAAAGTTGTATCCTAAAAATACTGGGTGAGAGCAGAAGCTACGTTTTTCTGTAACAGTAAGTCTTTCTCTCAAGACCCTTAACAACCTTCATAGATCACTTTATAATGTTCTGTTCAAACATCAAACATATCACCTACTCCTGAACCCGGGCACTAATGAACAGAGCAACACACTGTGTAGGAAATTCAAAATGACGCGTGCAAAGTTACACTGAAACTGGAGGAAAACAAAATGCCTTTATATAGCCAAGATCTGGCCAGGGCACTGGTATCCTGCCAATATTTGTCCTAACCAAGTGGAAACATGAATGACTGCAGTGAAAGGGACCACATGTTTACTTCCCAGAGGAAGGACACTATTAACACAAATATAAGTCTTCTAGTGTGCTGTTCTGTTGACTTAGTAAGGAGTGGGAGTGAGAGTACCACTGCTACTGAGTCAGCAGTAGCAGCATCCAATGAGACGTGTCCTCCGGTGATGCTAAATTAAAAGCATATTAAAAAACATGGATAAGGCATATTTTGGTTTTTGAGATGAGCATAATTTTAGTTAGTATGTTTCTCTTGATTTTATTTCCTAACTACCAGCCATGCCATTCAAGAGGTGCTCTAAAACGGTAGATGTAAAATCTTGTGCAATAGCACAAACCTCTTGTTCAGCCTAACCCAACATTTCTGTGTAAACAGAACACCTCAGTCACTTCTTGTAAGACAGCAAACAGTAGCACAAGTTAGCAAATTAAGCTCACCCCCACTTTATAATCAGAAAATCAACAGCAACTGCTCTAAGGGAAAAAGTCTTTTCAGGGTATCTATCACTCTTCAACAACATGGGTAAGTTTGCAAAGATTACTCAAATCGTTTGTGCTTTGGAAACCATTTAAGGCCAATGTAAACAGATTACAACTTTCCCAGGTGCAATGGGAGCAATTAGTTCTGCAGTGAGTATCTCCTACACTATGCTTCTCTCTGGAAAACATAACAGGTACATCTAATTACAACTCACATTGAAACATGCCCCTTTTGCATAGCTACCATTTCAAAATACCTGAGGGGTGGGAAAACACCATCCAGTTAAAGTAATGTGGCTGCTAACAGGTAGGAAAGCAACTTTAGCAAAGCTTTCAACTCCCAAGTTACATTGATACAGAAGGTTCATTACTGTCAAGGGATCCTTTGCAGCTGTACCCTCCTATGCCCTGCACCAAATTTTGCAGATATTTCCATGGTTCATTCCTCATTACAGGACCCTTCACACCAACCTCTGACCTACAACACAAATCCATTTTAAATATATGCTCACAGACAGCAGGTCAGAAGAAAGCTCTCCAAAGGCAATTTATGCAGAGGAAACAGACCTTATGAGTGAGTCCTCCTCAGTTTTGGGGAGGTATCCAATTCCTATTCAGGTTTTCAAGGTGGAGGTATCAACAGTGCAGAGAGAAAAAAATAAACAAAGGGCAGGGTGGGATTTCACAGGGTGTTTCAGTTAGGGGTCAGAGTGGGGATGGACAGATACAGGAAGGACTACAGAAGAAGGGACAGTATGATTGCAAGGAAAATCGGGGAAGGAGGTATTTTAGTAGCCCAGGAAAAAAGAAAGGGAGGATTTGACAGAATATTCATTTCTGGAATGGAAAATAAGGAATAGATCTCTGACGTGCTACATGGGTCAAACAGCTTCCAGACTGGGTGGGGAAACAGAAATGAAGTCTAATCTAAGACCCACAATAAGTTCAAATGATGTTACCCACTGCTAATACAAGCAAGGGTCTGGTGCCTGTCTCTTAACTTTCCCTATCTCATAGTTACAGAATTTCCTTGGCTGCACAGTATTAGAATCCTTCAAGATTAACAAACCCCGTTTTTCCAAAGCAGAAACCCACCAGGAATGACAAATTCTTTCTCAGAAGGAAACGGGCAATAGAAAAACTCAAACATAAGAAGTCACTTTCTTTTTTTCTGTCTGTTTCTCAGAGATAAATTCTGTTAGACAAACCATAAAAGAAGTAGGTCAGCAAATGCCTTTTTTTAAACTCTCCAAACCACAAAAGAAAGGTTGTTCAAAGTAGTGTGGGTTCAAGTTGTTACTAGCCTGTTACCACAAAAGTGTTTATAGAAACACTTCAGCAGTCAGTTTTGTAAAGTTCTTGTATGGTATCATTCTTACCATCATTTCAAATCCTACTCTGAGGTGATTCAGTTCTTCCACAGGGATGTGGCGTATAGGGCATATTACATTGCAGAACCATGAGTCATAAGAACCTTTGCAGAACCGGCCAGGCACACTATAAATTCATCCTACCCTTCATGTGAACTGCAGAAACCTTGGAGACACCCAGAGCAGCAGTGTTTCTCCCTGCACAAAACAAGGTACTGTAATGATTTCTAGATACTATTTATTTCATGTATTATTGGATGATGTTGCATTGTTGACAAATGCATAGGAGAAAAGGAAGCAGGTATCTAATGCTTGGGAAAGTAATTAACTAAGATCGCACAGGCATTGTCTAGAAGATGTAAGTCTTAAAAATGTACAGGAAGAGCTACTTATTGTTCAGAGCTCTATAATTTCTAGAGCCACTGACTAGCATATATATCATAGCACACTAAGAACCACTGCATTTGCTTAAGTTAGGTACTTCTTTTTAGTGCCTAGCTCCTGGTTTGCAAGCTACTAGGGTCACAAACTATCTTGTATTTTAAGGCCATTCTATACAAACCAAAATAGATCCTAATCCCTGACTAGAACCCTCAGCTAAACCCTCAAGGCAAATGAAAAATAGCAGCATTTGTGGACTACTGAATACAGAAAACCTGTATTGCAGAAGAACTGGGAAGCTAGGACCCAGGCTAGCACGATAAGACAGAGTTTCAGGACATTTTTAAAAGTCAGAAAGGCAATTCAGATGCTTAGCAAGCAATAGTTGGGACAGTGCTTGTTCAAGTATAGGAAGGATTGTTTTGTCTTGACCTAAAGGAATAGTTTGACTGCTATTGTTACCAGAGTATTTGTTCACTACAGAAATGAGAATCAAAAGGCTCCTGAACAAATTGAAGCATAAAATTTGTCACAAGAGACAGTTTCTCAGCAGCCTCTAGCCCAGGCATTGCTGAGTAACACTAGCAACTGTCACTCCAAGATGCTGTAAAGGACAGTGCAAAAATGTCCCAGTGAAAATATATGAAACAGGGTTGGAGTCTGGTTTATCCCTAAAAATGATAGCTAATGTCATCAGTGAGACAGGACATGCTAAACTTTATATGATTTTGTAATAGTTCATCCTCCTCGTTCTTCACATAGGTAATTTTAGAAAGCCTTTAAATCACAAAAAAAGTTCAAACAGTGAAGAGGAACTTGTAAACAAATAGCAATTATAATTAGTGGTTCATTAATGGCATCTTTTCTCCCTTTCTATGCAGCTTCAAGACAATGGATGCACTGAATAAAGCAAACACAAGCTTTGCTCTTGACTTTTTCAAACAGCAATGTCAGGAAGATGGTGACACGAATATTTTGTTCTCTCCTTGGAGTATTTCATCTGCCCTGGCTACTGTCTATTTGGGAGCCAAAGGTAACACTGCAGATCAGATGGCAAAGGTGAGTCTGGGCTTCAAAATGTAGATGACTGAAAGGGTTGATCTCTTAGAGTACTGTCATCCATGCCAGAAATTAGCTGTGATGGAACAGAGGAAAGCCATATATATGTAGAGTTTTGAGGACTCTCCCCCATAGTTATTATAAGTGATTATAAGTTTTACACTTTGCTAAACATGAATCCAGATCTACAAGATTAGAGAAAAACCATGGTGAGACTACAACCCTTTCTCTGGGGTATGTATTTTACAGGCAAAATCACTGACTGAAATTGCTAAGTCACACTTGTTCAAAGCTCGTGGTTTCATCAGGGGACAGAGAGAACAGCCCCAGTGTATGGTTAGCAAACACCTAATGCAGTTTCCTAGCTTCTGTCATAGGAGGTGAGGCTTGTGAGTTTGCATCTGCTAAGGCAGAAGTTGTCCCATCTGCTAAGGCAGTAATCTAACTCTATTTACAGGACAAAAGAGAGCCAGTAGGGTAAAAAAGAAAGGAGTGATCTTCCATTAGGATGTAGGGGAAACAAAACAAAACAAAAGGCCCAGCTCTTTTGAAAACTGTGCCACGGTTGGTTGCACCTCTTTGTAGCCTGGGTAAGGTGAACAAGCCCAGAGAAAGGGATTTAAGGCATGGAACTGCCTGCACAATTTTCAGGCTTTCTGACACAGAGCTCCATTTAGACTTCGGTGTTGGTAGACTCCATCTGGAGGTAATTGGCTCTTTCCAGGTATTAACAGGTCATCCCAGGGCATAACTCAAAGGAGGCAGATTCCTCTAAGAAGGCCAGGTACATGAGAGTTTTGCCCTGCAGCCCTCAGCTTAGTTCCCACAAGCTGTTTTGTACACATGGGCATCAAGACCTAACTAAAGATTTCATATTCAGTAAGTACTGGACATGAGAATAAAATATGAGCTGGACTTTCGTCATTACCAGTCCCCATGACATCACTGAAAAATTTCACTGAAACAGAAAATTTTCTGTTGCTGCATTTATTATTGCTTTTCCCACTACAGGTACTTCACTTTAACAAAGCTGAAGGAGCCAAAAATGTCACCACAACCATAAGAATGCAAGTCTATGCCAGAACAGAAGAGAGTCTATCAAATCGACGTGCATGTTTCCAGAAGGTATCTCACCCAAGCTGGTGATCAAGCTATGGGCATGGTCATATCCTCTCTTGCTTGCATTTTCCTTCCACATTTGCATTTGTTTATGTTTGCCTTCCTCAAATTTAGTGTACAAAATTAATTGGTGCAGCATCCTATGATACCTTCACCTAATGCATTACTTATTATATACTTCCCCTTTTTACACAGAATTGCACAATCCAACCTCAAATTTGCGAAATATAACATTTGATGATCAATAGATCTCTTAATTTTTTCCCTTTAGCTTTGAGGACAGATTTCTTTCTCAAACTCTTACCATTCAAGAGCTAGCACAGTTCATTAGAAAGCTAATCCCAAGAAAAGAGCTGCTCTTCCAAACATTTGATTGCAGCATGAAGACAATGAAAACCAGGGCATTAACTTTTCCAGGCTACCTATGCTTGATATGTTTCAGAAATTAGTCTCCATTTCAATTGAGAAGTCAACAATATAAATTTATGTGATGGCATTTCCCAAAGTAGACCAGTTGCCTGCAATAAATCTTAGAGAAATGGGAATCATTATATTCCTGAGATAAGTCTTTGTCATATTGGCAGGCATCTTGTCCCAGTTTATATGTAATTTAACATAGCAGAATGTAATTCCTCTGAGTCAGTAAAGGCTTTTTCCTAGTTGACAATTCAAACATGGTGATGTCAAACTCTTCTCCCCGCTCTTTCCCATAATCCTTATTCTTTAGGGGGGTGAGCCATTTCCCTGCAGTCTGCCCACAAAACCCCAGCTGCCACTAGTTTTGATGAATGGATCTGCATCCCACAGCCAAATCCCACAGTGGGAAGATTTATTTTAGGGGTTATATGTCAACATCTCCAGCTCATGAGGCTCCTCATGACTAACACTTGCCCTAATTGTAAGAATTTCAGAGTGCTATGGGTAGCACAATGGGTAGTGCTATGGGTTCTAACACTTTGGAGATTTAAGGGTCTGTTTGTGCTTCTGA
Source organism: Acanthornis magna (assembly GCA_036785705.1). NCBI lineage: Eukaryota > Metazoa > Chordata > Aves > Passeriformes > Acanthizidae > Acanthornis > Acanthornis magna. Next base: position 14,430,837 of record JAWUZG010000025.1, read on the forward strand.
TTTTGATATAATGACAAAATGAATACAGCACAGGTGCAGATTTTTCATTTACTAATTCACAGCTTCTTCCTGGAGCTCATTTGAGAGTCTGAGCCCACATTCATTTAATCCTGTCTCTTCAATATAAAGAATTTACTGCAATTACTGAAACATAAAAAAACCCCCACAACACAAAATATTAAGAGAGAGATTAAGAAATTTAGGGGCAAACCTTCCATGTATCACTTTAGACTTTCATAAACTAAGGGAGTGGTAGAGCCAAATCTTCATGCATTGTTTAAGAATTACTCTCTGACTCTCATTTTCTGGATATCCTAAATTTCACAATCTCCACTTACAAACCCTAAAATATTTTACATAGTTCAGGCTCTTAACACTTGCATTCTCAGACATCCACAGAGTCTATACCACACCTCCAATTTCTAATACTTTAAAATTATTCTTTTAATAGCTGTCCAGTTTAGAGCACCTCTTCTGTTGTAATATAGATCACTTGAAGAGAAATACTTTACTTGGATCTGCATGAAGTAAAAAAACAGGATTTTTACACAACAGATGAATAACATCCTTTTTTTTTCTTTCTCCAAGACAGAAATTGGCAAATCAGATAATATCCATCCTGGATTTAAAGCACTCAGCTTTGAAATCAACCAACCCTCTCAAAATTACCTGCTTAAAAGTGTCAACCAGTTATATGGAGAAAAATCATTGCCTTTCAGTAAGGTAGGACTTTTATTCAGATTATGCAGTGCCATTTAATCTTCATGATTTACCTATGGTAACATAAGCCATATACTTTTAAATATTTTCACTACATTGGCAAATGATGTTATTATCCTTAATGTGAATATTTTCTATGAGACTTTTCTTTACATTTTGGACTAAAACTTTAGAGTTTGTGGGATGTGTATTTAATCTCAGAGTGATTTGTAGATGTAGTTAGATGAAAATGTTTAAGCTGAGTATTTCCACTAAAAAAACTTTGTTCCTTTGAGAAAACACTATGCTTGTGCCCATGTAATTTTTATCTCTGGCTGTAGTAGTAATACTATTGTCAGGCAACAAACCTAAGTCAGGTGTCTCTCTTGCACTGCAGGAATACTTACTGCTAGCCAAGAGATATTACAGTGCAGAGCCACAATCAGTTGACTTTGTGGGAGCAGCAGATGAAGTCAGGAGAGAGATCAATTCCAGTGTTGAACAACAGACTGAAGGTAAGTTCCAGCCTCTCCTCTCCAAATCAAAAAGGAGCCATTTTGGCTTCTCCGTACCCAAGGGGCCCACGGCAGGTAAACAATTCAACTCAGAAAGGTAAATCGGACTTTTCCTAAATTACGCACCTACTGACAAGCTGTTACTAAAATTAGTGTGCTCCATCTCAGTGTGTGAGGAATATGGTTTATTCTGCTCTGTAAATCAAGATTACCTCAGTAACTACATATTTGCCAAAAATCTCAAGCTAGATGGGCTGTATGGCAGCACTTACACTGAAGTTTCTGGTTTATATCCCCAGAAACTGTGCCAGCACTTACACCAAAGCAGCAAAACTGCACAGATATGTGAGTGTCCCTCTGTTTTCTCTAGGTAAAATCCAAAATCTGCTGCCTCCTGGATCTGTAGATTCACTCACCAGGCTAGTCCTGATAAATGCACTCTACTTCAAAGGAAACTGGGCAACAAAGTTTGAAGCTGAAGCCACCAGGCAAAGACCTTTCAGAATAAACATGGTATGACAATATACTGCCCTATTTCCTACACTGCAGGTGGAAAAACCTGAAAAAGATGGCAGGGGAAGGGAGGGGGAGGAAATCCTGTCACCCTTTAAATCCATGTGGCATGACAGTTATTTCATTTAAAGCATACATTCTATTCAGTGTATTTATACTACATTTTCTGCACCAAGACTGCACACACATACCAGGCCCTGAGCCACAAGTAAATTGTCAGAAGCTGACTTCAAACAAGTTTCCATTCTTTGAAGGCAGGAAAAACAAAGAGGTGAACAAAACTGTATGGGTTAGTTCTTTACATTTTCACTTTGAACCCTTCAACAAAACAGAGTGGCATACAGTTTCCTATAATTGGTGTCATCTGAGACAGCTCAGACAGCCTGCCATGCCTCCAAGTGCCTTTCTAGAAGACCAGGGGTCCTCTGAAGATTCTGTGTTATGTGTCTGACCCATAAGGATGTCTCAGACACATTGGGCAGCTTGTAAATACAATAAACACCCACTGTGCTACTTTAATTCAGTCCTTTTACTGTTCAGAGTATAAATGTAAAACATTCAATATGATTTGTTGCAGCATACAACTAAGCCAGTGCCCATGATGTACCTGAGGGATAAATTTAACTTAAACTACATAGAATCAGTTCAGGCTGATGTTCTTGAGCTTCCATACGTCAACAATGACCTCAGCATGTTTATCCTGCTACCGAGTGACATCACTGGCTTACAAAAGGTAAAACAACTGAGAACATAAATCATGTGAAAAAATAAGAATGGCATTATTTACTACTTTATCTATGTGTGAGGTAAAAGACCAGGCTGTTGTCATGTTTCTAGGAACAAGGGTACTGATCAGGCTCAAGGTAAAGCAAATCCCAAACCTGGTCTAGTACTCTAAGCTTGAAGCTCTTGGAGTACAGACTAGATTTCTCAGTCTTGGAAGCTAGCATGTCTGTGGTTTCTAATATTGATCAGTACTGGAAACAGATTACCCAGACTCCAGAAGATTGCTCCTTTTCCAGCAAAACAAAAATGAGGACAGAACACCAACCCTGCTGAGATCCACTGTCTGCACCAATTCAGAGAGATTACGATTTCATTCCCAAAAAACCCCACCAAAAATTGGGCAGCCTCTGTTACGTTCCTGTTAGGATGTCCAGACCTAATATGTATGGACACTGCCACCTTCTGTAAAAAGCCTGAGTCTGCCTTTGGATAACAAACCCTTAAGAAATTTTCATTTATAAGGTGCTATGTAGGGCAGGGGGCAAAAAGCTCTTTACAGTAAATTCTGAAATTTGGAGAAGACAGCACTGAGAACAGAAAATCAACCAGACGATTGTAGCTCTGCTATATTCCCTGACAGTTACTGAGAACAGTTCAAACATTGCAATGTTCTCCTTTAGTTAAAAAGATCTCCAAACCGCTGTTTCATTACTGGTTTTCTTGTACTCTTACAACCTCTTGAAAAGTTCTTCTTTTATTAAAAGAGAAGAAATAGCCCTTAGGGCGCAGGTTTTTGATCGTTGTTTAATTTTCTAATTTTCTTTTTACCAACTGCAGCTAGAAAGAGAATTGACTTTTGAAAACTTGTCCGCATGGACCAACCCAGAACTAATGCAGAAAATGAACATGGAAGTTTATCTGCCCAGGTTCACATTAGAAGAGAAATACGACCTCAAATCTACTTTGAGCAGGATGGGGATACAAGATGCCTTCACAAAAGGTCAAGCTGATTTCACAGCAATGTCAAAGAATGATGATCTGTTTTTGTCACAAGTTTTTCACAAGTGTTACCTGGAAGTCAATGAAGAAGGCACAGAGGCAGCAGCTGCCAGTTCAGCATCACTGGCATCACGAAGTCTTGGTGCCACTGTTATCTTTGTGGCAGATCACCCTTTCCTTTTCTTTATCAGGCACAAGACCAAGACTATCCTCTTCTTGGGAAGGTTCTCTTCTCCCTAGAAACTCAATTACTAAACAGGCTATTGCAACAACAACAATGAACTGAATACACACCACAAAGAGCATTTCAATAGTCTGCGCACTTCTTAATTTTCCTGTACTGTTGACAAATCTCTCAATGTTAGAAGAGAGTATTTATTAAAAATAACCTCAAATTCATGCCTCTGGCTCATTTTTCTAGCCAAAGAACCCAAAAATGCTAGCACTTCACTTAAGTACCAAACTGTGCAAAGAACAACATTACTGTGTCTTTTCAGCACTTTCTGAACCAGAACTTCCACAATTCAGAACAGACTGAGTTATTTAAACCAGTAATTTTAAATATACTTGTTTCGGTACCTAAGAAGAAAAGAAACAGGAAAATCTCCTTCTTGCAGAAGGTTGCTGCATCTCCATTGGTTTCAGCTCATGCTGATCCCCCCAGGAGGGCTACCTCACCTGCATTCCTGTCAGTTTTTTACCAAATTTGCAGCCTGGAAGAGCTGATAATGAAATAAACCTGCAAAATCCTCTCTGCTCCTGATACTGGTGCTTCTTTTGAAAAAGGGCTAACACATGTACTTTCTAATCCCTGTCCCACAGCAACAGCAAAATATTTAACAACACCATAGAAGTGGAGGAAAATAAAACACATGTGCCTCACAACCTTCTCCTTTGTAACCTTTGACCCATACAACACTGTTTCCAGCAGTGCACTGTTTTGCTCTCACTTTTCTTTGCCGCATACTCACTGGCCTGAGGCAAGATCGATTGGGAGAATCATGCCTAATACTAATACAAGTAATACTAATGCCCTAAGTGCTTCCTGGAAGACAGATGTGAATCTCCCAGGTCATATTTACTCCTGTCACAGCTCTTTCTCCTAAGAGAGTGTCCTAATCAGTCACACATTTACAGGGAATGATCCTGACTATCTGAATTCACAACAGAGAGCAAAGGACCGGGTTTCTTTATGGGCTTCCACACACCAACAGCATCTTACTAGAAATACATCTTCTTGAAACAGCAAGATTCCCTTTTCCTGGCAGAGAAAAGACTGCTGACTGTCACTGAGTCCTTTCTCTTCTTTCAAGTGGTTAGCTCCTTCCAGGGTCCCTTCTGGCTCTGCTTCCCAAATGAGAAGGAACATAGGAAAAGTGTCATGAAGCAAGTGTTTTATACTATCCTTACAGAACCCCAAGAGTAATGGCTTCTGCCTGTCTCAGCCGTGAAACATGACACAGGATCCCTGTGCATTCAGGTCCAATTCTGCCATGCCTTCCTTCACCTCATGCAAGGACTTCATGTCCCTATGGACAAGCCTCTTAAGCACTTCCTGATATGTCTTAGGAATAAAGACAGAAACACCACACCTGGGAGGCCACAGAGGAAAAAACCATGACAACATGCACACAAAATCACTCATGGGCCTTTAAAGTCAATGGAAATGTGAGTCACCTTTTCTCTCTCCTTCAACTATTTTAAGCATGACTGCAAAGATGACAGAGTTGATGTCCTCTTATGCCAGATCATTACTGAGAGGTAATGGCCACAACACATGAAGGGTGAGTTGTACATTAGGGAACAACCTTTTCCCAGGATGAGCAGCAGTTCTGGAAAGGTTGTGGAATTTGCATCCTTGGAAGGGCTGTGGCTAATCTTACCTACTGACGGCCCTGCTCCAGGCAGAAGGTTGACATCTGGATACCCCTTCCAATTAATATGTGTAATTCTTTTCTCTGTTGTCAAAAGCCCCTCTGCCTTGCTATCTCCCTTTCTCATCCTGTCTGGCATCCTTGCATCTTGACTAGCAAAGGCAGCTACTCTGCTCACTCTCAGCATATTTCATTGGGACTTGTGAGTCTCCTGGCTTGGGTGTTTCCACCACCATTCAGTTGACCCTTGTCCTATCCAGATTTCTTGAGGAGCTACCATACTAAAACCATCACTTGTTTAATTTCTGGCATTTCTTCACTGCCTTGCACAACATTGATTTCTGCCATTTTTTAGAATTCTTGACACACTCTATTCCTGTCATCAGTCTTGCAGCAAAATGGTTAGCACACAGTGCAGTTTCCTTCCCTTCCTCCATCTTCCCCTGCCCTCCAGGGTCTTACAGTTGTTGCCACCACTTTCTTCTTCCATCACTGTCTCTCTTCTGGGACTGTAAAGTGACAACTCCTGTGTCATGTTTACCTCTGTTGTTGCTCTCTGTCCTTGCTTAAGCTCTCTCAGTAGGGCTGTTTCAGTTCTTGCCCTCCTCCTTACTGTGCAGTAACTCAGTGTTTTGCCGTGTTTCTCTTTAATGATTTCCAGCCATGGCTGCAATGAGATTTCTTCACCAACACAACCAGCGAGGTGTCCATCCCTCATCCCCCTTTATGGCTTTGCCTCTGTCAGCGCTCCTAATGACCTTCAATCCAAAGCTGGACTCCCAGTGTCCAATTCAATCTCTAAGCTTGGTGTTTTATGCTGAGGTACTGCATTTGAAACCCAGGAGTCACAGCTCGGAGAATCAGACCCCCACTATCTGCTTAAATCCAGAAGCCAAACCCAAGTATTGTGTAACCTTTTTACTAGTCACTTATTTTAACAACAGAGCAGTTATCTCCACAACACCAGAAAACCTTTGGAATGGGTGACTTGCTTTGCTTTCCTGTCAGCAGACTATTGTGGTATAACAACAGAACTGAGATTTTAATTCCATTGACCTTTTGGAATGTCTAAATCTGAAAAGTGACAAGGTCAACAAAGGGGCCAAAATTACATAAGATCTTTTGGGGATGTGGTAGAAAGGAGCTTTGGGTAGGCAGAAACAGCCTGGATAAGAAGGAAAGGGAGGGGCAAGTAGTACTATGTTCCCTAATTTAAAAATTGCTTGACACACAAACACAGAACCTGACTAAGGACAAGAGACCTAAGTCTTCTCTCCTACAGGATTAAAGGTAAATATTTAAACCAATTTAAGTAAATTTTATTATTTTTTTTAAAAGCAATCAATGTCATGAGTGACTGTATGGGTAAATGATAATATACAAGTGTAATAATGCATTATCTTGCCTTGTGTTTTTCCAAATGTCAACCATTAGAGAAAATAAACCTGCAAGCCTACAGAAAACTGCTGATTTGGGGCAGAATTAATCGCAAGAAGGAAAGTTTTCTTAGGGCAGTGACTGCGTTATAATTAAAAGTTTCATTTTGATAAAGGAATTCCGTACTTGAGGGGAAGGCATAGCATTGCATATTATCAGGCTAGAGACTCAGATGAGTATTAATTAGCTCAAAACAGAATTTCCCATCCTGATGCTCTTCTTGGTTCTGCCCTTCAAGGAAAAAAAATCACTCTGTGGTACAGATTTGGTACTGAGGGCACACTGATTGCCAGAAGGACTTAAGCTGTTTGGAAACCAATCACTTGATAAATACCTGCAGACTTCAGAGATTGCCCCACAATTTCTGTTGCTCCATTCCATAGAGTTGAATATTAATAACAGTAAATTTTATTTATATATATATATATATATATATATGTGAGTAAATATTAATAACAACAACAACAATAATATAAGCATTTCTGTTCCCTTGAGTGGTAAATTACATGAGGCAGGTATTACTGGGTAGATATCTTAAAGTCTGGAGTACTCATAACCTCAAGGCATCTGGCAGTTTCTGGGGAAAATAAAATTGCTGGAACATATAGAAGGCGTGGTAGGTACACACAACGAAAAAAACTCCATTAATCTAAATGGAAACAACAGCTTTGCTGTTCATTAAACTACTCAGAATAGGTTACTAGCCAGGAAAAGCAAATGAGCCTAAAAATTATGCCTAAATTGTTTCATAGTATCAGCTCTCAATTCTATAGGGATCCAAAATGAAGTAGTGGGAAACTCAGATGTGTTGTGAACCAATGTACTAAAAATACATCTAAATTCCCCTGGAAACATTGCTGTGATGATAAATTACTAGTTAAGGACAAAAAGGAAAAGAAATAAAGAGGATACAAAGGCTACGAATCTGCACATCTTTGAAAATCAAAGGCAGAAAGAAACACAAAGAAAACTGCAGCTGTATAAAAGAGGACAAAGAACCTAAAATAAATTGCTGCTTCTAACAGGTGGCAAACAGCATCTGTGTGGAAGATAAACATACAACTATGCTAATAGTTTTAGTGGGTGTAAATGGATTGTGTTGCACATGTAACATTTCTCACTAATGTGTACATGTACAAAATTTTAAACATTCAAATAGTACAGTCCTGTCTGTTGCCTCTTTACAGGCTGTAAAAATGGAAGTTGTCTCAACATCAGTTGGCAAGTTTACAGTTGATCTTTTCAACAAGCTGAATGAGACTAACAAGGGAAAAAACATTTTCTTTTCCCCTTGGAGCGTATCAGCTGCTCTGGCTCTGACATACCTGGGAGCAAAGGGGACTACAGCAACTGAGATGGCAGAGGTAGGTTGCTTTTGTACTATTTGTACTATTATTGTGGGGAGAACCATTTGGATTTGCACAAACACATTCCTATTGTTGGAGCAACAAGTGTGGAAGGGAGTTCTGCCTTGCAGCACGCAGACAGGAGCACTCTGTCGATGCTCGGGTAGGGGGACAATGCTACTCGTTATTCCATGGGATTTATGTACACTACAGCTTCAGCACCCCTTTGATTAGTCACCTAAGCAGCAGACAGCACAGTGAGTTATCACAAGGAGTGAAACATTACAACCATTTAATCCCCATTTGGCTTTAAGTCTCACAAGGTCCTTCATGCCTATTTCTTACCTTTGGAAATTCTGCTTGCAGGTCCTTCATTTCACTCAAGGAGCAGGAGCTGAAGCCTCTTCTTCTGTGGCCAGGCCTTCTCGGGGGAGACCAAAAAGAAGAAAATTGGTATCTATTAGAACTGAAACTCCATGATAAAGAACATTCAGAAGCAAAATGTCCAGATACAGTTCTAGGAGTCCAGCATTTATTGTCTGCTCCCCTCTTTAAAGTACAAACCCCAACCATACTTCACAACAGGTTTAAGTTCAGTTCCTTTCACTCATTCAGACTATGAGAAGCATGAAAGGACAAGTCACTGGGATAGTCTGGAAGGTTTGCTATATGGCAAATCCAGTCATGAACAGAGCCCTGCAAATTGCAGTGATGGTAAACTAGGAAAAATAAAAAAGTAAAAAGTAAAAAGTAAGAAAGAGGAACCCAAATCCCTCTCCCATATACATCACTTAGCATATTTTAAAACCTTCATGCAAAAATGAAATTGTTGAATGTTTGGTTTCTTTTTCCAAGGATCCTGAGAACAAGCAAGCTGCAGATATCCATTCTGGCTTCAAGAAGCTCCTGACTGCTGTAAACAAACCCAGAAGCACCTACTCGCTGAGAAGTGCCAACCGTATTTATGTGGAAAAAACCTTCCTATTATTGCCTGTAAGTTAAATCTCATAGAGGAGTACAAAAAGGTGCAAAAAATATTTAGCTTTTTAATTACTTGTAATAAATAGAACAGGTCTGAAGCTGACCTTGAATACTACAAATAAGAGCTCTGGACTCCAGTGATAAACTTAACTGGAAAATACCACTCAGTGTGCTCACAGAATTTAAGGATGCATTGCCCTTTGACTGTATTGTAGGAATTCCTTTTCATGCAGTGTGCCTTTAATATCGGAACCCCAACATATAAAATTGTAAATGAGACATTAAAATGAGCACATCCATAGGATGTGCATGGCCTTCCCCACTTCTCCAGATAAAACCTGGAACAAAATTTCTGTTCTTTGGTGATTTCTTAATTGTTAACCCACAGTCCAGCAGAGAGTAACAACCAGAATTCTGCAGTCCTCTAGGCCCAAGAATGTATCAAGTATAAGAGCTAACAACTTCCCTTTGGGACTGAAAAATAGTGTATTTCTCTAGTCCAGAACTGTTTTGCTCACTATTTTATATTTTTCAGACATACATACAGCTCAGTAAGAACTACTACAAAGCAGAACCAAAGAAGGTTAACTTTAAGACAGCACCAGAACCGTCTGGCAAGGAAATCAATGCTTGGGTTGAAAAACAAACTGAGGGTAAGCTGGGCTCAACCCCAACATCTTTGCTCTCCCACAAAATCAGTTTGCAATTTCCTTTAGGCAGGTGCCCTTGCTTCCCCAGGTGCTACTGCAGCAGCCAGGTCATGCCTTCTGATGTGGCTGTGGGCAGCGAGCAGAGATGTGGTGGGAGGACAGAGAAAGAGCAGCATACTTAAGCTCCTTGGGGAGACTCTGCAGCAGCTGTTCCTCAGGCACAACTGTGCCCTGGTGCTGCACCCATGCACCACTGGCAGAGCAGATAGAGGGGAGAGACACCTCTGCCTACCAGCGTGTTCCAGGGCAGGTGGGGATGCCTACCTAGATGTACCACCCTGCACTGGGCAGAGGTGCTCCTCCTTCTGCCTGGTGTAACCAGCCAGTGAGGCACTCTGCTTCTAGCTGCTTGCCATGAACCTGTGATTAACTCCCTGTCAGTTAGCCAAGAGGACAGGTCAGCAAACAGCTTTGGAGACTGTAAAGAAATGCCTTGATTTATATAAGGGGAGCATTTTAGGAAGTAGGGCACTGAGGCATGGACTTTATACTAAGAAGATGGACTGAGAGAAAAACTGATCAAAATGTCCTCACTGTGCTATGCCGGACTGAACCCTGACTCTTCTGCTTTCAAAAGGCAAAATCAAGAATTTGCTGGGTCCACGAGATGTGACAAACTCCACCAAGCTGATCCTGATAAATGCCATTTACTTCAAGGCAGAATGGGAAGTGAAATTTAAGGCAGATGACACACAGCTGCAACCCTTCCGACTGAGCAAGGTAAGTTCCTCCTGTAACCTCCTTACTGTAAACAACCTGGTCACAACAGCTACTGCTGAAATCTTTTCATTTCGTAAGTCTTTTAGGTTTCCCTGTGGTAACTATACTCTGTGAAAAGCTGGTTACAGCAAAATCTGTCAGTGCCCAGCTCTCTGAAACATTAAGATGGTGCTCAGGTAAATGTTAGTGAGCTCTAGACAACAAATACAGTTTCCAAAGTCACTACTGTCGATTAAGACCTTTTTGTAAAACAGTGTTAAAAATGGCTAAATGGTAAAAACATGATTTTAAGAGTCCAGGCTTCATGGACAGGAACTATGTGGCATGTCACAGGTGGACATGGTACCAGGCCTCTGTGCTGTGCAGCCAAGGTGGGCACAATCATTCCTGCTCAAATACAGCTCCAAGAGGGTGCCCTGAACTGGTACATGGTTGCATGAGACTAGGAGAAATGGTAATGGCATCTATGCTGAAGAGATGTTAATGAATTCACATTAAAAGATCAGAACTCTGTGCAACTTCCACTGTACCTTGTGCCTTCTGATTGGCATGTATACACAGTCTGCTTCCTTGAATGAAGGGATGTAGATGTTAGGGGAGGTTATGTACTCCTGACAAAGTGACTGCCTGCCAGGAACTCGTCTCATAATGAGTCCCTTTGCTCTGACACTGGTGTTACCTTTTATTAAGCAATCAGCTGGTCATTTTTGATCATTAGAGAGAGGAGACCACTGATAAACTGCACAGTACTCGCCCCCTTAAACCACAGCTGTTTTTCTGCCAGAGTGTTGTAAGGCCATATCCCATGCCTGCTCCATTCCCCTAATCCTTGCCAACATTTCTAAATCTCTTCTTCCTCTGTGGGCATGTTTTGGGGAGAAGAGAAAAATCTCTCAGTTCAGCCCCCAAAAGAAGCTTTGGGACAAGCATTGAGATAAGCAATATTATCCAGTCAAGAAAAGCTCTGGGACATGGATGATAACTCACTGTTTTAGAAGCTTTTTCCTCTTCCTGCACTGCACTGAGACATCATCATCCTTCCATTCAAGGAATGATTCCTTACTCATAAATAAATACTTTCCAGAACAAGACCAAGCCTGTAAAGATGATGTACATGAGAAACACCTTTCCAGTTCTCATCATGGAAACAATGAATTTCAAAATGATTGAGTTGCCATATGTGAAGCGTGAACTCAGTATGTTCATCCTCCTTCCCGATGACATCAAAGACAACACTACGGGTCTTGAACAGGTAAAAAAGCATGCTGCATCCATTTTGTATTACTGTTCAGTCATCACAAAAAAAAAAAAAAAGGGCAGGCTGGCAACCATATCTCCGTCTCTGAGGACATGTTGTCATGCTGTTTGACCTCCTCCACTAGCTGAATTAATTTTAATACTTATCTAATCCCAAGAAAGTTCTCCCATGCTGAGCGCCCTTAGTTTGGTAGGAATTGAAGAGTCAACACTGTGCCTAATCAGATACTCAGCTCTTCAACAGCCCCACGACTGACGCTCAGTCTTACATGATCTGTAGGGGTTAAATCTCCCTTTCTTGCACATTCAGGAGAGACACCACTGCACAACTAGTCATAGGTTCTTCCTGAGATGACACCTTTTCTCCATGGCCTGGAAGTTTATTTACCATATTGTTCCACTCTTTTTCACTCTTTTTCCTTCTCTGCCCCCCACCATTTGTTTGCTCTATGAAAAGCAAAGATTTTGGTGAGATTGTGTTTGCTACAATAATGAGATCTGCCACTGTAGTTACTACAATTTCAAGACTGTTAAATTCTTGAAGTCTATAGCATTCATTGTTTTCCTCCATTTGATCTGAGCTGAACCCTGGTGGCATAGTGCCCAGGTCACAGAGTGGCAATGAAAGACTTTGCTGGAAGCCCTCTGTTTCAAAGCTGTCAAGGAAATACGTGCAATATTAACACCAATTTTTATAGACCTGAACCAAACCACATGCACACAGCAATTTTATTCACATCAGGACTGAATTAAAGGAGAGGAAAGAACTGCCTCGGAGGATGGCAGCTGTTGAATGCCATTCCCATCTTTCTTTTGCAATGAATTTGGAAAGGATGTTGCTCAAAACTTCGCAGCATTAAGATTCAAGTATTTGTTGCACACCCTGTCTCTGGTCATCAGTAAAATCAATTTCTATCTCATGCTTTCAGCTAAATGTTAAATTTGCTATTTAAAAATGTTAAATTTATTACATTGCCATAAAATGGATTAATTCATAGTTAATTAACTGTTTTGCCCCTGCAAACATCAAATTCCTTCTCTTTCTTCAATGATAGCTGGAAAGAGAATTGACGTATGAGAAGCTGTCTGAGTGGACTGATTCCAAGAAGAAGACTGAAACTCTTGTGGATCTGTACCTACCTAAATTCAAAATGGAAGAGAGATATGACCTCAGTGATAATCTGATCAGGATGGGAATGCGCAGTGCCTTCAGCAGCAATGCTGATTTCAGTGGAATGGCTGAGAAGGGTAATGTGCTGATCTCCAAAGTTTTTCACAAGTCTTTTGTTGCAGTTGATGAGAAGGGCACCGAAGCAGCTGCTGCTACTGCTGTCATTATAGAAGTAACAAGTGCATATGATAGCCATATTCTGAAATTTAAGGTTGACCACCCCTTCTACTTCTTCATCAGACACAACAAATCCAAGAGCATCCTCTTTTTTGGTAGATTCTGCTCTCCTCTAGAATGAATTATTACTTGCTCTCATACAGCAACCAAGGTTCACTGTTCAATGGAAAAAAGTGAACTGCAGTGCTAGAATCTGAACCTTAAGCCATGTACTGAAAGCACCTGCTCTTTTCCTTCTACCCCAAACCCCCCCAAAGAAGGCAGCATCTAGAAACCATCCTGAGCCATCAAAGAACACCCTTTTACTGCTCCTTTCCGTAGTCCTAACAAGACAGCCCTAAGCAGAAAAGAGTGCAGAATTTTGCTCCCTTGTATCAAATCTGCTTTTTTGGCTTTGTTGTTAGAGAACAAGGTAGAGTTACAAAAGCTTTCTGCACACAGGCCATCATCTAGCCCTATGTCAAATGCTGACTTCAAGGGAAATACAATTCATTGTCTTGACTCTCCCAGAGAGGAAAATAGGCCTGGAAAAGAAAAAAAAAGAACTTGTAGAAATCTGTATTCTCTCTTTTTCTCTCTTTTCCTCACTGGGAAACCTGCATTTGCACTACAATGCTATTTCATAACCTTAATTTCAGATTTGAGACTGTTGACAAAATTTAACACAATTCCAGAATAATCTCAGAATGCCCCTTACCATCCCTTGTCTCACCACGTGTATATAGACACATCACATTCATTTTTTCCTGCTCTTTCAGCTTCCTGAAAAAGTAAGGCTGTGAGGGAAAATTGTCCAACCCTTAATACTAAATTGCTGACTTCCAATCATGTCACATTTTTCCTCATTTTTCTAAACTTCATAGTTTAAGGTTGCTGAAATTTCCAACCAGCAAAAATGCTAGGAAAACTGTGAGCAACATGCCTTCTTGCCACCTTTTATTGATATGTAATCTAAACCTGTTAGAATTTAAATCTGATTCCTCTTTTTAATTTTACTTAATTATACCTTTTTTCCTGGCTAATATCTGCAAAGCTTCCTCGCCACCTGTAATATTGACCAACGTTGGATTTGTACTTTATGAGGGCATCTCAGCAAAGATACTCATTGTATTGACAGAAACACCAGCGAACTTTTGATTGATGCTTTACTAATTATTTTACCATGAGCTGCACTTAATAAAATTAATTCACTTGAAGTTGTGTTTGTGTTATTCAAGACAGTGAGTTACTTGGCTCTCTTAGAGCATCCTGCAATCTGCACAGCTGGAGCATGTTTCCTTTCTTGTCATTCCAAATCAACCACAACACTATCCCATCTGACAAAGCTGAGAAACTTTAATACCCCAGTGTCTTATTTTCACCAGGTTTCAAGTAGGCCTCCAAACACTGCTATTCTCCATGTCATCCTAGGCATTTACAAACATACCTTTCACAACACACTAGAAATAAGAAATTTGACTAAGAGGCTGTGGCCCAGAATAGCATCTTCTGTATAACCCTTTTGCCCACATTTGTCAGTGAACAGGCAGCATGAAAAGAGTGAACCTTCCACACATTCTTCTTGCCCATGTACAATAACGAACAAGCAATGCCATACTGGCAGCATCAGTTCCCTCTGATGGCTTGGAAGGGCAGCAGTTGTGCTATCCCTGTGGATAAGGAATAGCATAAATTTTGCAGCCATTGTGGTAGTCCAACTACATGTCAGAGAACAGTATCTAAGACAACTGGGTTTGAATGTAGGAGGGAGGTACCGTAAAATCATTTACTCTCAACAAAATTCCACCTGTAATTACAACTCACTCCACCTCCCCAAAAGGTATTCTATTTGGAACTACATCTCCCTTCAACAAAGTATATTCACATCTTCCCTGTACAAAGTGCTGCTTCTAAAATTTGTGTCCTCACTTGCCTGTAAGCCACAGCTCAGGATTTAGCTGTCTGCCACTCAGGACCTACCCCAGTGCCACCCAGTTGTGTGCTATTGACTCAGCTTTACTGAGAAGTTTGCTATTCAGGTGTGGAAAAACACGTAAGTGAAGGCCGTGAAAAATAAGAAGGGTAAAAACAGAACCTCTGTGGCTTTCTGAAGAACTACAGACAATGACTGCCAGAGGGCAAGACGTGCAAAGGGTCAAATAGGCTTGGTTTGGTACCAAGCCACTCCTAGTTTCAGCTTTTCTTGAAGAGTATACATTCCAGTGTAAGACTTGGAATACAAGTGAAAAGTGTGAAAGAAGGAAAGGAACCCATTCAGGGAGGAAACCCTATTCAGAGCTCACCTACTGCAAGCAACACTGAAGCTGTTTCATTTGTGCCTCCCTGCATTATTTTCATGGCAACTAGCATCTGGCTCTCAGGTCAGGCTAACCCTTACAGAATCAGAGAATTGTCAGGGTAGAAGTGGCCACTTGAGATCATCTGGTCTCACCAAACAGGCTAAGTAAGTGCAGGACCTTACCCAGTTGGATTTTGAATACCTGTCTCCACCAACAGAGGCTACAAAAGCTCTCCAGGCAACCTGTGCCAGTGTTTGACCATCCTCAAAAGTGACCATCCTCAGCCTCTCTTATGTTCAGATTGAATTTCATGTTTTCAGTCTATGCCCGTTGCCTCTTGTACCCTCATGGGAACCTCAGAGAAGAGGCTGGTTCCTTCTTCTTCGTTACATCCCATGAGGCATTTGCCAAGTACTAGATGCTACATGACTGCATTTCCAAATAACAGTTTTCAAGAAGCCTTGGGTTTGGTCTGTATTATCAAAATTTCTAGCTTCAGGTCCATGAACTCCTCTTTGAAAAGCCACAGTGCTCTAAAAACTAAAGAGAGAAGAACCTACAGGAAAGTGATGAAGCAAGCTTCAGTACAAACAAGTTGTGAGCATGGAGTGCTTGTCACATAGTGATTCCATGCCTGTCAAAACACAGCCTACTAATATGCTTTCAGTTTATCCTACAATGAAAGACGGGGGTTTTATGTACCAGTACAAATCTCACATTCATAAAATAATTCCTGGCACCACAGTGGTAGATGAACTTCATGGAAAGCAGAAATGGTAGACACAGCTCACACTAATAAAACCAAGAAAATTTACAGTGTTGGTGTACTGTTAGTGTTCAAGACAAGGACGTATAAACCCCGTGCAACTGCAATGCAAATGCATCCATATTTTTAAAGGTTTTATTTTGCCATCAGAAACAGGCACAAGAAACTCCCTTTTCATGTGTTATTTATAGTCCTATCTTTTAGAGTTCCATTGCAACAGATGTGATACTTGGTCTCATTTTCTTCCTAGAGAACACGGGTGAATAGGACTTTTTGTGGAGTAAAAATGTGCCATTGGACTTAGTCTAACACTGATTTTAAATTCTGCTGCCTATTGCTGGGTATAACTGCAAGAGAACTGATCTTCAACGAACGCCCAGAGTGGATCATTTACAGAGTACAGGTATAAAAATACAGCAATCAAACAGGCAGAAATATACAACCTCACTGCTGACCCAGATGGGGATGAAAGATGGCTTCAAAAAAGACCAAAATTACTTTATCAGTATGCATGAGGAAAATTATTGTTCTTATCAAAAGACTTTCTTATGACTGTCAGAGGTCAATCCACTTGAGGTTAGTATGTCAGGTGTTGTGATGCAGTGAAACCTTGTTTCTATCATTCTGTCTGCATCAATTCACTATTTTCTCTCACTGTTTTCACCTGGCACAGCAAAGCCAAGAGCATGTTCTTCTTTGGCTAATGTACTTCCTTCTGTAACTCCAATGTCTCTTACCAAACAGGATCTTGCAGCAGTTGGTATGTGCCACAGAGAGTGGGTACGTTTCTTCATTTGGGTACATTTTCTTCATTTTCCTGTATTTTTGGCCAATCTTTGTAGCTTGTAGTACCACTAACTGCTTGGGGTTTTTTCTCCTCCTATTAATTTATCTAAAAAACAAACAACAGCAGTTTAAAATACACAGTAGAAACACTACTTAAGCTCATAAGTAAATATAATAGCGCCTAATACATTTCTGAAGTCAGAAAATAAGATGGACACTCAAGGCACAAAAACTGCACTTAAAAACAAAAGGTATGAAGAAAGAAAGGCATGTACATCGCTCTTGAAACCTTGCACGGCATATGCAGCAGTCAGATTTTAAGCGTCTAGAAGCACTAAAATATAATCCTTGTTCAAAATACAAACTTCATACTGACACTTTTTCCAAATAGGTTGACTGCATGTAGGTAATTTATTTACTCTGCATGTGTCATACTAGTGGGCAGAGGCCATTCCTTACTAAGCTTAAAAGTAGCAGAAAAGACAGATAACGATCACAAATGAAATTTATCAATACAATTTAACCTAAAGTACACAGATTAGGTTCAGAATTACACTGTTTTAAAGTAAAACATTTGAGTACATGTAATGCTTTTATATTACACCTTTGCTGATACCCAGTTTTATACATTCACCTGTTTTTGCTCCCTACTCTTATACAACAATAAGTTTCAGAAAGAGAAATCATTGCAAACAGAGCTTCCAAACAGTTTTGCAGTTTTTGGTGGATGATTCAAACTCCCTCAGTCCATCAGAGTGCAATAATAAGCTCAGTACAATGTTGGGCCTATAGGTATCTAAAGCACCTTCACTGACTTTGCTACGAGCAAAAGTCTTTCAAAACCACATCCACTAGTTCAAATGAGCCCAGCAATCACTCTTATTTCATCACTTATTTTAGATGACTGTGTAAATACCTTCTGAACTTCCTTTGTGATGTTTTCTGAAACAGAAGAGCAAAAATGCAAAATATCCTGGTACAAAATAAGGACTTTATGTGACCTGAGGTCAACAAGTATTCAGATACTTCGCTTCTCAAATTTAACCACAGGATGAATGAGATTAATAGTCTATTTCAATATTCCCTTTTAGCCATAGCTTTGAGACCAGTTTCTACTAATTTCCCCAGTTGCTAGAGTATAAAGAAAAGGAGGCTGCAAAATTACCTCAGCATATCCATTGGCAACGCAGTGCGGTTGAATTATTTTCTGCAATTCCTACATTTTTTGTGTGCCAAACTCCAAGGTTGTGGAGGACACCTGTGGGGAACAGGAATATTGGCCTTCATGGTCCAGGACATACACCTATTAACAGTGACCTTGAATTGGGAAGGTCTCTCTCTAAGTTCTGAAAGCAAGTGATAGAGGGGAGAATTAGGAATAAATGAGGGAACATGCACATTAATACCAGAAGAGGATGTAGATAAGAAAAGGGAGGTGCAAATATTTCTACATTGCCCAAAGTACCCACAGACTGCCACAGATCCTGACTGAAGACAGATCAAACTCTTTTCTCTCTCAGGATTTCAGGTAAAGTAAATATTAATATCAAAATATTTAGCTTTTATGTGGAAGTCTTAAAAATTACTTTAAAATTCTTTGGAACTGAGTGGTTAAATGATGGCACAGAAGTCACACAGGGGAAGGGAGTACTTATTTTTTAGAACAAAGTGTAGCCCATAGGAAAACCCTGTGTCAAGGCACAGTGGACAGAATGCAAACCAGGGCTGGGCAAAATCTACAGAGCCTGGGAGGGCAGAAAGTTTCCTGACCTGTAGGAAGGGTGCCTTAATCAGCAGGCTATAGGTCAATTTAGGCCAGAGGACTAAAAACAAGCTGCAGGAGAGAATACCCTACTATTGATCTTGGAACTGAACACATAAGACAACATGGCTCTCTAGCACAATGTTTTGGATGCTCAGCATTGGGAGCATTAGTTCAAGCCTCTAATTTATTACTTTCAAATAACTACTGGATCAGGCATCCAGACTTTTTCTTTGCCAGATGACCAAAGGGAGCCATAGACCAGTGAACCTCACAGAAACACACATATGTTCTCTCTCTCAAGCCTGAGGAATACTTGATTGCTCCCCAGATACTCCCAGGGGACAGGAGAAGGAGATGTCAGTTTGAAATCCTTCAGGTAAAAATATTCAGCTCAGCCCTCTTCCCTAGATATGCTCTGTGAGTATCAGCATCTCCAAGAACAGCACTAAGAAATCTGATTTGAAGACCCTAAAAATGCTTAGGCATGAGCTAGGTTCCATGGCATTCACCTCTGAATTCACTCCTGGGAATGCTTCAAAGCTGTTGTGGAGCCCCAGAAAGCTGGAAAACAGAACTTCAGGACTCCAGATGCTCCACGAATCTCTGACGTTTCATAGCAGCTCACTTTGAGTACTGCAGTTTTTTATTTAACTACATAAATTATGGACGAAGGTAGATTTAAATGTTCAGTTGCTGTTGTTGATCTAATGCTTCAATTTCACCTGATGCCATCTTACACTGACTTTACCAAATGTTTTATTAGTCATTACACTGGTAAAGACAATGGAAAGTTCTGAGTTTATCCTAATATTCACCAAAGTGTTAGATGGATAAAAAAAATACTAATAAGGTGCACAGGCTTGTTCTGGATCCACACGTGGAAAATCAGTTTAACCCTGTGTTTGTGATTATTTGTTTGCTTTGGTTTTGTCCTGTAAAAACACACTTAGGAAAAAAAACAGAAAAAGGATGGAAAACATGCAGGTTGTGATAAACCAACAGGAAACCAGAGAAAATTTGTTGATGGTTAAAAGAGGAACTATTCGGGGTTGTATGTAACAGACAAGAATTTTCTTGAAAAAACAGAAATTTGCAAATCCAGCTACAGCTTCCAAATATGGCTTTACCTACATCAAGAATGTATAAAAATCTGTATCTCTCTAATAGCCTTTGGGATATATGTAGTGAATCACACGAATTCACCATGCTTTTTTTCAGCAGAAAATAATAGCACAGGAAGTTTGAACAAATAAAAAAAACCCAAAGCAGTACAGTGGGAAATTATTCTGTTTCACTCTCTCAGAATCAAAGAATAACTCTATGAAAATTAGGCAAAGAACAAATAAGTTTTTGAAACAAGTCTAAACTCTGAGAACATTTCTAGCTAAAATTGTACAAACTGATGAAAAAAAAACTGGCAAGGACACTGAAAGTGATGTGGATTGAAGAAATAATGCAGGTTTTAGAAAGAAACCTACTAGCTGACTGTACTTGGTCTCTGTGCAATATTTTACCTAGGGACACTCTCAGACTGTATTTGAGAGGTGCAGGCAATCTCCCACTAGCAGCTTTGCATTTTTTTTTTTTAAGTGAAGAGGCAGTCACCATCTCTCTCTGACACTCATTTGTCTCAGGTGCATCAATGGAATCTCTCTCTGTGTCAACCAACAGCTTCACTCTGGACCTTTACAAAAAGCTGAATGAAACTTCCAAAGGCCAAAACATTTTCTTTTCTCCTTGGAGTATTGCAACTGCTCTTGCCATGGTCCACCTAGGTGCAAAAGGGGACACTGCCACCCAGATGGCTGAGGTAAGCTCTGAAATTAGCAGTGTACCCCCTTACAGGTGGTTCCTACATAAACTGAATTGTTATTCTACCTATAGGGAATAGAAAGGAACAACATGGGAGAGCAGTGACCTGCCGTAGTGTTAGAGAAAAGAGCCCCAGTCATGCTGTTAGCATTGCAGACCACTGTTCTTCCACTTTATTTCCAAGATCTCCCTGCTCTGCATTACCCCTACATTTAGCTTACACTTGCAGTTCCCAGAGCACTGCAACTGGTCTGCCAAAGAGAAGTTACTGACATTAGAGGCTACTGCTGGTCTTACTTGGAATGCTACGTTCCATTTTAACTGCCCTCTGAACAGAATAAGTAACCAAATATAGTGCTCAAATAGTAATGAAGAGACAATTTTATTTAAAAAATTAATATGTAGCTAAGATATGCTAGAGAAAGGAAATCTGGAGATAATATCACTGCTTCTAAATCTCAGCTGGTTCTGGCAGCAGTATATCTGCTTTCTCACACTGCATACACAAGTTATTAAGCTCTCCTGAACATGTGCTTGGCTGCACAGGAGCGGCACAAATCTTTCTTTGTGACACAATTAGTCCATAAAAACAGTAATTCTCCCATGAATAATGGAGATATGTGAGTAATGAAAATATCATAGAATCATAGAATATTCTGAGTTGGAAGGGACCCATGAGGATCACTGAGTCCAACTCCTGACCCTGCGCAGGGCACAAGAGTCACATCACGTGCCTGAGAGAGCTGTCCAAATGCTTCTTGAATTCCGTCAGGCTTGGTGCTGTGGCCACCTCCCTGGGGAGCCTGTTCCAGTCACAATATTTTTCTATTATTAAGAAGTCCACGTGGCTAAAATCTATATAGCAATGATACAGTTACAGAGAGTTAATCAACAGTACAGTCTTGTGCTCAATAACTTCAACAGACTATCATTAGACATGGTTGGTGAACGACCATAGAAAACTAACATGCTTACAACCCTCAGGCATATTTATCTCCAACAAACAAGCTGTCTTTATGAACATTTATCACCATCACAGGTTCTTCATTTTAACCAGACTGCAAGAGAAGATTCATATGAGACAACAAGGCCTTCTCCAGTGAGACCAAAGAAAAGAAAGATGGTATTTATGACAACAAAAAAATCTGAGATAAAAACCTCTGAGAATGGGATAGTCCATTGCAACTACTGCTTTAGGCTTTTAACATCTGCTTGTTTTCAGTCTATTATCTACTGTCTCGGTTCAGTAAGAACTATAAAGAGAAAGAGAAAAAGTGAACAAGCAGGAAATATTACTATAAAACTCATGAATTCAGTCTTTCAAAAGCAGAACTGAGACACTAACAGCATTTTGATTGGCCCTAATACTGTCTCACTTGGTATTAGCTGGGCTGTGGAAATACCAAGAAATCATTGGTCCTAATATGCTTTGGACAATTCCATTTCTTATCACTTTCAGGTCGGCTAAGTTTTTTTCTGTAATGAAAAACAATGACTGCATTCACACCTGACTCCAGCCCTACCCAATAAAGTCCCTTCTTATGCACAGACACATCAGGCAGACAAAATTCCCCTTGAAGGTAATGCACGTTGACTCACCCTTGCTCATCAGGTCCCCAGAGATTTGCAGCAGGAGAAACTGTCCAGATCTTTTTCATCAAATGAACCCCCTAAGCACTGAAAACTTTGCAAATTCAAACTAGCCACGTTTTTTCAGCATAGAAACCAAAAGACAGCTGTAAGAAATTAAATTAGACTAACTGCAAATAAAAAGGGGAAGGGGATTATATCTTTCTCTCCCTTGATGGTGTGAGATGATTCTTCAAGATGAATCACTGCACTCACATTTATTTTAGCAACTCACTGACTTAATAAGTTGTAGCAAAGTCTGTTTAATCTTGTCCTTCAGATATTTCCCTCTATTGCCACTTTGTTCTGTTCCCACCCCATTGAAAAACTCAGCCTCTGCTATCCTGTGTCCTCTGGTTACCAAATTCCTTCCTGGGTGTCCTTCCTAGCAGCCCACACCTCAGCATGAGTGAGAAAAGTTCATAGTAAGGAATGCCACCTCACCAACCTAATGACAGACAAGTCACCCTGCGTCAGTGGCAGAGACTCTCAGTGTCTCATGCGCACAGCACAGTACATGACATGGGGGAGGACACTGCATCCAGGCAGATGGCAGGTAGCAGCTCATTCCTCCATGTGCAAAGCAACAGCTGGCAACAGCTGGCAGGCAAGCTCATCCTCCCTAAAACCATCAACACTGACATCCAGAACAAGCTCTCTTCATAATCCAAACAGCAACAGAAAATAACATGTGAAACACAGAAAATCTGAATAGTTGGTAAGGACATGCCTTGACATCAGTGTCTGTGAGAACACCTCCTCAAAAGCTGCCAGGCTGCATTGATGGGTCCTTGTGAAAATGAAAGGTCTTGTGAAACTGCAAATCAGGCCTGACATTGACAAAAATGAGGAGATTCAGCTTCCTGGGAGCAGCATCACCTGAGGCCTGCAAATGCCTGCACAGCACTGCAGAATCAACACATTGCCCTTCAGGCAGAAAACCATTTATCTAGTTTTATACAGTGCGGCAAGCATGCAACAAACTCAAAAAAGAGTTACATTCCCTGAAACTCTTTTTTAATTAAAGCAATTTGAACAATTTAAATACACATAGCAGGTGCAACAGACAAAAATATCCATACTAATTGACACCTCTTTCGAAGGATCCTGAGCACGAGGGAGCAGAAAACATCCACTTGGGCTTCAAAAAGCTCCTCTCTGCCATCAACAAACGCAGCAGCACTTACTTGCTGAAGAGTGCCAACCGACTGTATGAGGAAAAGACCTACCCATTATTGCCTGTGAGTTGAATTTCTTTATTGAGAATATGTTGGCATTAAGAGTGATGATCAATAGAGATGATACAAAAATTCTAAATGATAGCACTGGGTTTGAGTGAGAATACGAGGACGGCCATATGGGGCTAGCCGTGGAAGTCCATCTGTTTCCAGTAGTGGGCAACAGTTTGGGAAGTGCATGAGAAAAAGGCACACTGTGTAGTGATTCTTCTCCAGAATCTGCTGTGGCCACCAAGTGACCTGCAGCTCAGGGACTTCAGAACCAGAGGGCATGTCTACTTGATAGACCCCGATGAGCTGTTGTTTCAGGACTTTACAGACTTGTCTTTTGAATCTACTTCAACCGTCAGCACCAGGATTTCCACTGCTGAGCTATATCCTGGAGGTATAGTGTATAGTGCCTTTTCAGCTTGCTGCCTGTCAGCATCACTGTTGGTTCATTTCTGTTCTAAAAGACACCTCCACATCTCTGGTCACCTTCGTCCCCTGTGTCTGTATCTTTTATACTGATGCATTTCTGAGACTGGGGCAGCCAGAGCTGCAGTGAGAACTCAGACAGAGGGCACACCATAGTGTTATACAGTGCCACTATAGAAGTTTATCTTTTGTTGCCTGCTCTTGTCTTCATAGTTCTTAAATTTTTATTTGCATTTTTGGTCACGATTAGGCAGATTTTTTTCATGCACCTGTCCACTACAGCTTCAATAACTCAGTCCTAAACAGTAACAATCGCTATCTATATCTTACACTTTACTGGATCACCTATAAATACGTTAATATATATATTTTAATGTAAACATTTAGACTTTGGTTTTATAGAAAAAATACTGTAGCAAAGACCCCTGTGGTGCTCCAGTAGTAATAACCCTTCATTGTGAACATTATTTCCTCCTACTCTTGGTTTCCAGTCTTTTAAACAAATGAGACCTATCTCTGTAGTCCCACGGATGCTCAGCCTTTGGTGAGAAGTCCTACAAAATGCCTTTTGGTAATCAAAAAAGACTGTAGTGACTTCACCTTGTAACCCACATGCTTCTTAACACCTCCAGAAAACTCCAACAGATTTGTGATTTTGGATTCCCTATTTCAAAATGCTGTTGACACTCCTCCAATAAGTCACGTAAATCCATATACCCACTACGTCTATTCTATTCATTTGCCCCACACCGACTCATAAGTTTGCAATTACCTCTATCTTTGACATCTTTTTAAAACTGACGTTGTATTAATCATCTTCCAGTTCCTTGGACAGTGGTTTTAAATGAGATAACTGTTCTTTGATTTTGGAGTTTGTTTGGTTTCCTGAGTTATTAACAATTTGTCCCTCTGAATGTTTATTGCTCATTTTCTCCATAATCTCACGTACATTTGCTTTACAGAGAATCAAGGGAATTTCCTGCTGGGAATCTCCATAAATGATTTCACAGCAGAGAGCAATGCAAATGTTCATTCTGCTTTTCTGCCATGACTTTATTTTACCAGAACATTCCTTTTATTGTCCTCACAAATTTTTGGCAGGTTCCTCACTTCTGAAACAAACTAAAAGCCTTTGTTCAACTTTATATATTTAGAGAGTATTCTTCTGTCTTGTATTGAACACTACATCATAAAGCAGGAAAAGACAGTATTTAAATTACATTAAAATGTCATTTTGAGAAATTTTTAAAAATGTGAAGGTTTCATAGATATTTCAAAATTACATATTTCCACTTTTGATTACAAACACAAAAATTTGAAGTATCAGTTTCCTTGAGACTGAAGTCTGATCTGTCCTTGCTTAATATTTAGAATAGAATGTATCAGACCTTATCATAAAGGTTATTGCATACAAAACAAATCTTCTTTTCTTAAATTATGTATTAGCAGGTTGTAAAATCTGTTAAAGTGATTATTACTAACATTTTTATAACTCATATTTAACTAAATAAGCATACATTCTCCAATCCTGTCTTTCAGAATTTCTTGCAGCTCATTACAAGCTATTACAATGCAAAGCCTCAAGCTGTAAGCTTTAAAACAGCTGCAGAACAAGTCAGAGCACAGATCAATTCATGGGTAGAAAATAAAACTGAGAGTAAGTATCACTCTGATGTTTTTTTTCTTGTCTCACTTTCAAATAATTTGTATTTTCACATTTATTGCTCTTGCAGCCAAGAATCCATAAAACTCAGGGAAGGGAGGTGATGAGCAAAGTACAGCTAAATAGACCGAAGAATGTCTCTCTCCAACCTATCTGCTGCTCCTTACAAGGTCCTTCCCTCAATTCTTTATGCTGTAGCCTCCTCTGAATCATTGCTTTTCGGAGGGATGTTCGGTAGATACGGTGTGGCTCCACAATGATTAGTGAAGGTTTTACTTCTGCATTCTTTAGCTGCCTGCAACCAACTTCACAGAACATCCAAGCTATTCCGCTTTACCCACCTTCCAATACCATTTACTACCAAAACTCCAATAAATATATTTTTTTAAAAAAATCATTGAATTCATAGAATGGTTTAGGTTGGAAGGCACCTTAAAGATCATCTCCTTCCAACCCCCCCTGCCATGGACAGGGACAATTTCCACTAGACCAGGTTGCTCAAAGCCCCATCCAACCTGGCTTTGAACACTTCCAGGGATGGGGCGTCCACAGCTTCTCTGGACAAAGGATACAGAGATACTTCAAAAGCCATTTTTACCATACATACACCACAAAAATGTACAACAAAAAAACCTCCCAAATGCAAACATTCTTGAAAGAGAAGTAAGCACAGACAAGGAACAATTAAAATTGGCAAGTTATACAGTCACACTGGAATAACAATCTCTTTGTCTGATTTTGAAGGGAAAATACAGAGTCTGCTGCCGGCAGGATCTCTCAATTCTCGCACTGTGTTGGTCTTAGTAAACGCCATTTATTTCAAAGGAAAGTGGGAAAAGAAATTTCTGGAGAAAAATACTTCTGAGATGCCCTTCAGACTAAGCAAGGTAAATTCTTGTCTATGTGCTGATTGTCATATGTCAATATGTCTATTACTGAAGAGTAATATTTCACCTGAATTTCACATGCCACTGCAACACTAGTTAGAGCTGAGAAAGTGGTATAGACTCGGTGAGAATAACAACTGCGAAAACAAGTCAGCCTTATCTTATTTACACATATCAATGAAAACTGGATTTTTAATTAATAGCTCCTCAGTACCAAAATACTTCACAACAGTTGAAGTTAAGTTTAAAAAAAAAGTAAGCTAAGCAGGTTAAGCTTAAAGACAACAAGAAATTTCTCCAAGTACTGTTTTCAAATGGGACCAGGTTGCTTTTGAGAGCAATGTTTACACACCTTGGGCTCTCTTCTGCTCTTGGGACCCTGAGTTCATGGGAACTGATCCAGCTGTTCTTCCCACATGCACCCTGGGTGTTGCGTGAAACCTCCCAGGGAATTTTCATGAGGTTTGTCATTTTAGCTGAGTGTGTGAGGATGATCTATTCAGATGATCTATTCATTGAGCTAACAGTATTTAAACCACCATGCACTGACAATTCCCAGTAGCTGACTGCATGCATATTTTTGGACTGTGTCAAAAGCAAGCAAAATTATTTATCAGTGGGAGCAAGCATTTTGTTTGACATAGATTAACAGCGCAAATACCTTTTGTATGCCAGGCAATGTGAAGCAATTGATGTGACTACGTACCCGAAACCTACTATGCTACATGGGCAGTTTTAGGATCTGTCATGGCAGTTGTTTGTGGTGGGTGACCTTGGCTGGCCAGCAGGTGCCCACCAAAACTCCCTATCATTCCCCCTTTTCAACAGGGCAGGGTGACAAAAATATTATTAAAAGGTCATGGGTCAGGAAAAGGATGGAGATCATTTACTGATTGCCATCATGAGTGAAATAGGCTCAGCTTTGAGAAAACAATTTAATTTATTGCAAATTAGTCAGAGTAGGATAGTGAGAAACAACCCCAAATATAAAGTTCCTTCCCCCCACCCCTCCCTTCCTCCCAGGCTCAGCTTCACTCCTGACTCTCCCACCTGTGCCCCAAAGCTGTGCAGGGGGACTGAGAATGGGGGTTATAGTCAACTTATCACATGTTGTCTCTACCACTCTCTTCCCCTCACTCTTTTCCCCTCCTCAAGTGTGGGGTCTTACCCGTGGGATACAGTCCTTCACATCCAATGTGGGTCCTTCCCATGGTCTGTAGCTTTCCAAGAACTGTTCCAGTGTGGGTCCTTTCCCTAGGGTGCAGTTCGAAGAATGGGCTGCTCCAGAGTGAGTCCCCTGTGGGGTCACAGGTGATGCCAGAAACCCTGCTCGTGAGTGGGCTGTTCCCCCAGCGTCACAGCTGCTCCCAGGAGTCTGCTTCAGCACGGGCTCTCCGTGGGTTGCAGCTTCCTTCAGGGCACATCTGCCTGTTGCAGCACGGGGTCCTCCATGGGTGAATATTTGCACCACCATTGTCTTCACCATGGGCTGCAGGGGAATCTCAGGTCCAGTGCCTTCCTCACTGGCCTTGGTGTCTGCAGGGCTCTTTCTCCCACATCATCTCACTTGGCTCTCCCAGCTGCTTTTGTGCAGCAGTTTCTACCCTTTCTTAAATATGTATTCACAGAGGCACTACCAATGTCACTGACTGGCTCAGATTTGGACAGCAGCTGGTATGTCTTGGAGCCAGCTGGAACTGGCTCTGCCTGACACAGAGGCAGCTTCTGATGTCTACTCACGGAAGTCACCCCTGCAGCTTCTCCACTACCAAAACCTTACCATGCAAAACCAATACATTTGTGCCAGAGAGGGTTTAATTCACAGGGTGAACAGCAAGGCCTGCAAAGAGAGTTACTTGATTATCAAAGCTAACTCCTTTATTTTCAATTAAGAGATATATTACATGGGATTCAGTTAGTAGGTATTTAGCTTGTGTATTTATGCTGTTTTTTCATAAGATCCCAAAGACTTTGAAAAGGGAGTGGATGTGATACTGTCTAAAAGAAAGGGTCTTGGGTATCCAAATGCTGCTGAGTCTCATACTTGTTTTCAGTTCAATGAAGCAAGTAAATTTTATTATCCTTTCAATGTATAAGGTAACTTTTTATGTCTGAATTTTTTCACAGACCAAGACTAAACCAGTGCAGATGATGTTTCTGAAAGAGAAATTTTTCATACTCCATGAAACAACCATGAAATTCACAATCGTTGAGCTGCCATATGCGAAAAATGAACTCAGCATGTTCATTCTCCTACCAGATGATATCAATGACAACACTACTGGCCTGGAGCTGGTAAAAGTGACCTCCTGTTGCATCACATACACTATGAAACAGTAACAGAAACAGATGAAAAGAGTGAGGAAGAACAAGCTCCAAAATCATAGTAGAATAGCTCTGATGTGCTCATACTTTGTTTTGGAAACTCTAGCACCATGGTTTTTCAGGTTAGGATTCAGGGCATGTGATAACATTGCAAACATAGTACATCTAAAACCTATGTCCACACAACTGTCTTAGCCTATTTTGTGTCCTCTTTCCTACTGCCAGTATAGCATAGGGAAAGCAAGGATCACAAATGAATCACCATGCCCTAGAGCTATCTTGTCCTGAGGGCTGTATAAATTCATTTTTACATCATTTGCAGTCTAGATTTGTACCTGATAGTTTGTGATGAGGTTTCTCAAACTAAGTGTTGACTACCCTGACCTAGAAGATGTCAACAGCCACTCATGACCATGCCAGGATCAGTTTCAGATTCTAACTGACCTGCTCAGAGCAGGGCAAATATTTTCATTTGTACCTCAGTTCCCATGCATTCCATTTATTTACCACTACTAAGAGAAAATTTATCCATATACACATATATCAAGCATCTATTATTATTAAGTCATACATTGCAAAAAAGCAATGTTCTTCTCACCAGAGAAAAAATAATAAACTACTCTGAGTGTTCAGGCCTACACCTCCTCAACTTTAAGAAAATAAATAGGAGTATAAGTCACTCAGCACTTTGCAGGATCATGCCCAGTAAATATGATGAACATTTCATTGTAGACACTGCTGATAGCTGGGTCTTGTTTTACATGTTCTTGATGAGCCTTAAAACACTGGTCTGTGCATGTCTTGCCTCCGTCCTTTGCATTCCAACTGTTTTCTTCCTCAATTCATTGCAGGTGGAAAGAGAGCTGACTTATGAGAAATTGGCTGAATGGACCAAATCAGACAATATGATGAAAGCTGAAGTAGATCTGTACCTGCCCAAGTTGAAGCTGGAAGAGAATTATGACCTTAAATCCCATTTGAGCAGCATGGGGATACAAAATGCTTTTGACCCAGGTCAGGCTGATTTCACAGGGATGTCAGTGAAGAAGGATCTTTTCATCTCAAAAGTTATTCACAAAGCTTTTGTGGAGGTCAACGAAGAAGGTACCGAGGCAGCAGCTGCTACAGGTGTCTTGATGATGAGATCAAGAGTCCCAACAATGACTTTCAAAGCTGACCACCCTTTTATCTTCTTCATCAGACACAACAAATCACAAACCATCCTCTTCTTTGGCAGACTTTGCTTGCCCTAGTCAGTGAGTCCTTGCCCTGCAAAGCAGGAGACTCATGCTTGCTAGCACAGAGGCAAAACCCAAACCTGAAACTCTCTGCAGCCGGGGGAGTGGAACTAGACCCCCTTCTTCATCAGGCCACACACCCTGGTGCCTGAGGCACAGCCCCTCCAAGTGACTCCTTCAAAGCAGGAGACTCATGCTTGCTAGCACAGAGGCAAAACCCAAACCTGAAACTCTCTGCAGCCGGGGGAGTGGAACTAGACCCCCTTCTTCATCAGGCCACACACCCTGGTGCCTGAGGCACAGCCCCTCCAAGTGACTCCTTCCTATCCTGATGGCAGTGCCATAGGCAGTGTGCAATGCTTTGCATCCACAGAGCAATCCTGGCTGTCATTCGGACCAGGCCATCATTGTCAGCTCGGTCCTTTTCACTATAAGCTATGGCATTTCTCTCTCTCCCACCCACAGCACTGCGCACAAACATATTTTGCCAGAGTCTTTCTCCTCACCGTCTTGATGAGGGCCGCTTATCCTGATATGGTCCTGGCATGTACTCCCAGACTGCAGCAATTAGACCCAGCTCCAAGTTTTTAGCCGTAGATTTTAGCCCTAGACTAGGCCCTTGTGTTACTACTGGAGGCAGCCTCTCCTAACCCTCACCCTGTGGCCACCCCCGTGCTGTCCCTCCACATCCCAGCTCTAAGTCTTCATCAGCTTTCAATTACCCTCATGTCACTCAACAGAGTCCTTCTACTAAAATAAAATAAAATAAAATAAAATAAAATAAAATAAAATAAAATAAAATAAAATAAAATAAACCAAAATACACCTCTCTGAGGGCTATTTGTCTCACTCAGACCCTCAGGAATGCGAGGCAGGGTTAAATCTGTGTGGTGTCTGGCCACAGCTACAGTTCAGTTTTGCTCAAAGCAAACCTAGCTTCAAAAATAAGTAACAATAATTACTAACCACTCATGAATCAGGGGTGTTTTCTGTCAGCTCTGCCGCGAGAGGGAGGCAGAGCTGCAAACGGAGAGGAGCGACAACTAGCAGGACACAGAGAGTCCGGGACAGGCCGCCATGTTCCGGGAGGGGCTGCGGCACCTCCCCATTCCCGGCGGCCAAGGGGAAGCGCCTCAGCCTCTGGCTAAAGCCCGGGCGGGGCTGCGCTTCCGGGAGCAGGGAGCGCGGCGGCAGGCAGGGTGAGTGCTGCGGCGGCGTTGGTGCCGCTGCTGCGTTGTCCTGAAGGCTTTCTACGGAAAGCCTGTGCCTGTGTTTTTGGGGTTCTTCTTATTTTGCATTTTTTAAAAGAAATAGAGTTGCATGGTGTTGCTTTAGTTGTGTTTTCTCTTTTTTTCTTATTTTTTTTTTCCTTCTCTCTTTCGTGACATTCCCTAAACATCCCTGCTTCTTGCCAGCTGGAGCCGCGGCGGTGCGCCGGGAGCGCTTCTGGAGCGTGGGAGCGCCGGGAGCACCGCGGCGGTGCGGAGCTGGGACGTCTCCCATGGGGCTAAGCCCGGGGCGGGGGCGGAGGAGGAGAAACCCTGCGCTCCAGGGAGGGCCAAACCTTTGGCTTCTTGTGCCTCAACTTGCTGGGACAGTGTCAGGCTCCTCCCTGCCCCTCCCGTCTCCTGCGGAGGCACAGGGCCAGGAGCCGGGCAGCAGCGGGGCCGTGTAATTCCCCTCCTCCTAGGGTGTGCCCCTGGAGAGCTGCGATGCCAAGGGCCGTCAGCGGTGCCGCCCTGCAGGTGTTTTGACATCGCTCCCAACTCTCCAAAACCTAAGTGAAGCCCTTTCCCTCAAAGAGGCCTGCTTTGCTTCAGCAGGTGGGAAAAGGGGTGGCTGTGCCACAGTCAGAGCTTTCTCTGTGGAGATGGACACGGCCTGGTCCTCTTGCCCTGAGTTCCCGCTGGGGCTGTGTTTGAAAAGAGTTGGCTTGAGACTCCTTTGACGCAGCTGGCATGAGGTTGAGAAGTGTCCTCGTACACTGGACGCTGATCCATGTTGTAGTTGGGGTTGGAAGTGTCTCTTAGGCTGCAGCCTGGAGGAGAGCAGCACCCTGCTCTGGTTTTCCCATGGCGAGCCTGAGTGGTTGTCTGCTGACTGATCTACGTACAGTCTTTCGGTCCATCAAGGCTGTCCTAAAGCATAGGCGTCTGCTGCTGGGAATGTATGCTTCAGATTCAGAATGGTAGGAACACATGGTGTCCGGGCATGCTAAAACCTCCACATGAATGCCTCACCGCTGACCTGCAGAGCCATGGGGAGAGCTGAGTGAGGAGGAAGTTCCTGTCAGCAAGCCCTCTGACCACTGAGGGTTTTGCAGCAGTTTACAATTGACCGACACATATGTACTTGTATCATGAGGTTTTTTATTCCTTGCAGTGCTATCGTTGTGTATTGTCTTCAAAACTGTGGATTCCAAATTGTGTATTGTCTCTGATGAGAAAGGGTGTCTGTACTTGTGTCGCTACTCCTGAGCTGCAAGGAAAGCACAGTTGACTGTGCAGATATAACTCATAGCCTTGTTTCCCAGCTGACGAATATTACTTATAATTTGGTTAAATGCCCCTGATTTTTGGGCAGGCAAATAGTCAGTTGTGTCCTTTTGTATGTAAATTCTTGCTTGTCATGGAAGCCCTGCAAACACTTTCTAGAAAGTAACTGTTTGCTGCTGCTACTATTCCTGTGTGTTTTGACATGGAAGTCAAAATAACTTCTAGCAATCTGCAGGTACTGGGACAGGAGGAGAATTCTGGTCTTCATTGTAACCATCACAAATGTTATGTGTCTTCTGCTTATGTGTACAGTGAGTAAATTACTTATTTAGACACACTTGGAGGATTGTTTCCATCTAAGATTGCTTGGTTTTTTTACTATTTATGGGAGAAGAGAAATAGGAGAAAATTGGTACTGTTTATAGTAAATCTGCTAACAAGAAATTTTCTTGGGTGGAAAAGCATGCATGCAGAAACTTGCTCTTTTCACCTCTCTATCTAAGACAATGAATCAGTAGTATGAATTGGGTGGTGGTTTTGTATTTGGTAGCAACATATCAACACTAGGCCCTGCCTTTAGGGAAGAACAAAACACAGAGACAGTAAAAATTATCAGCATATATCTTATGATGACTTATGATACTTATCTGTGGTTAACTCAGTGTTCTAGTACTTATTGCTCATTTAATAGGTGTGGTGTTTAATCTCAGGTTCACTGCCTATAGCAGATGTCTGTAGAATATGACAGGCACTAAGTTTATGATTGTGTGTGTTGCAGGCAATAAAATGGAACTAAAATGAACTTTGATTTCTTTTCTTTGTAATCCAGCAGGAAATTGCAGTCATCTGTCATGCTGGCAAAATAAATTTTTTACTTTCCTTTTTTTTTCTTGTAGGACAAGTCATTCTGTGGACTACTCCCAGCCTGGCTTGAAGATTTAAATCCCAACGTGCACACGTAGAAGCAAGCTGCAGGTACCACTGAAGGGCTATAGGCTTAGAGAAGGTAAGAGTTGGTAATTCTACTCTTCTGATGTCTAATTTTGGCTCTGGTGGTCCTATAAATGAATATTATTTTCTGTGTAAACTCAAGACAAACTTTTACAGTAGCTCCTGAACAAAATTCTGTTAGTGCCTGACCACCTCCAAAGATGTCGTACTGTGTAGATTTGGGATTGAAATGCAGAAGCAGACTTGAAATTGCTGAAATAACTCAAATGTGTGGTATGGGATTTCAGGTGCTTGTGCCACCAAATCAATGTCCAGTGAGCTAATAATTTTCCAATTGAGTCATGACATTTGCTGGCAGGTTTATGCTGGGAAGTGTAAAAGGGAGAAACAACTGTTTGTATTGAAGTAAGTTTGATGGCTTGTTGTTCTGTGTTTTATGTGCCAGGCTGGGAAGCATGGAAAGCCTGTGTGCAGCAAATAGCACTTTTGCTCTGGACCTGTTAAGAAATCTGTGTGAGAAGAAAAGTGGGCAGAATGTGTTCTTTTCCCCCTTGAGTATTTCTTCAGCTTTGTCTATGGTTTTGCTGGGTTCAAAAAGTAACACTGAAGGCCAAATAAGAAAGGTAGGTCAAAATAAACTTAGTGGATTTCATTTGATGGGACAATATGAGCAAGTGATGTGTCCTATGAGCTGTGACATGCACTTGTGCTGAACTGTGATTGTCACTGTGGTCTGAGAGAGCAGAGTTCTTCCTCTGCTGTGTGTGTAAGCAGAACCAATTTTCATTGTTTTCAAAGGGGAAGATTCCTTCTGTATGGAATGAAGAGGTTCCTGGGTTTTGTTGTGAGCTGTTTCTTTAGTTTTTGAGCCAGATTTTCTTTAATATGTAATTAGTATGTATGTATGTGTTTTTCTTTTTTTTTTTTTTTTTTTTTTTTGGTTGCTTGGCTTGATCAGTCTCTGACTATTCAAAATACTTTCTTCTTTTTCCATGTTTGGGCTTAACATGAGACAATATATGTTTTTGAAATATAGCCAGACACATAAAAAATCCACAGTGACTGAATGTTGAAGTGTTAGCTTGCTTTTCACTTTTTTTTTAAACTTGATCAGGAAGCAAATACAATTTGCCATGTGTTTTACATATGGGCAGACAGTATTAAGTGCACAGTCATTCATTTTGGTTTTGATATTTGCTTCCTTTGCAAAGTGGGAGTGGAGTAAAAACACGGGGTTTATTTTTTTCCATTTACATTTGTAAAAGTTTCTCAAAACTTATGTTGTTACCATAGTTGGAGATACTCAAAATCCATCTGGACACAGTCTTGGGCTAGCAGCTGTAGGTGTCCCAGCTGGGACAGAGCTTTGTACCAGATTATCTCCACAGGTCCCTTCCCACCTCAGCCATGCTTTGATCCTGTAGTGCATGGCTTGAGAGAAGGAAAATCAGTACTGCTGTCTCTACTACTCCCTAATTTATGACTTTTACAAGGCATTGAGGCTGTTGTCTCTGTGCAGGTGCTTTCCCTGAGCAATGCCCGGGATGCTCACAATGGGTATCAATCCCTTCTCTCTGAAATTAATGATCCAAACACCAAATACATCCTGAGAACTGCAAACCGGCTTTATGGAGAGAAGACTTTTGAGTTTCTTCCAGTAAGTAACCATTAAATTTGTGGTGATTCTTAGTATAATGTACATGCTAGCTCTTTCCTCTGGAGGCCAAAGGCAGCCTTTGGGGTTTTCCTTCCAGATCTTCTGGGCTGAGAGCCAGAAGTGCAATAGATTCTGCCCGAGCCTGGTGTCTGAACTTGGTGGAGAATATCCTTTTAGATAACT
Source organism: Acanthornis magna (assembly GCA_036785705.1). Lineage (NCBI taxonomy): Eukaryota > Metazoa > Chordata > Aves > Passeriformes > Acanthizidae > Acanthornis > Acanthornis magna. The sequence continues at coordinate 14,466,053 of JAWUZG010000025.1, forward strand.
TGTGTTCTGAATATTGCAAAGTAGACTAAAGTCCATCAGTCTCTACACTTGAGGGTTCTGTGATACATTAATATGTTTGGCTGTGGGACAAAGGTTTCATGTATCTATCAGCAAAAGTCTTATAAACAAATGTGTAAAATAATGTTATGTCCCTGAAGCATAAAAGAAAAACAAGAAAAAAAATAGCCACATCATTTTCAATGAAGTTATGTCGAAGTTTGTAGTACAGTGCATAAGCCATTTGATTTAATGGCTTATGCATTAAGCCATTAAATCCAATGCAATTCCTAGTTCAAAGAAGTGGTATAAGTCCTAGTAGAAACTTGTCAACCAGAAGATTAATGGCTCTATATGAAGCTGGGGGAGGAAAGCAGACATATTTCCTTGGGGAATGTCAGAATCTTCTGTGTCTGAATGAGAGTAAAATCTCTTGCTGCAAATGTGTTGTGAATGTCCCTGTCAGTCATTTATAGAGTCAAGTCAGAAATGCTACCATGCTGGACTAGAGCAGATGGACTTCGTGCATGCTTGGGAGGATTCGCGGAAACAAATCAATGTCTGGGTAGAGGAAAGGACTGAAGGTGAGTGCTTTGCCCAGTGCCCAGTTGTGTTTAGTGGCTGCCATTGTTTGGGTAAACAGCTCTGTCAGGATACAAGATTGTGAATTAGAAAAACTCAAATGCTGAGCTCTTGGTCTGTATGGTACATAAATCTCTTCTCTATTGTGACTTAATTGCAGAGTAGATAGATCTAATTGTTATCCAAGAGACTGTGTCAAAGGATTAAAAACTATGTGTTTTTTTCTTTGTATCATAAAGGTAAAATTCAGAACCTGTTGGCGGAGGGGATTCTCAATTCCCTGACCAGGCTTGTGTTGGTGAATGCCATCTATTTCAAAGGCAACTGGGAAAAGCAGTTCAACAAAGAGAGTACATCTGAAAGGCCATTCCACATTAATAAGGTATGATGTTCTAAAATGCTGATAATACTCTGTTCATCTGAAGTACTCTGAAATGAACACATTTAAGAAAGAACTAAATCTTTCAAGCAGAGTCATCTTGGGTAGGCTGTGTGAAATTCCTTATGCCCCCTCCCTTTCATATGAACACCCTTTTTGCTGTGTTTCCCTGAACTTTCACATAATTACTAGAACCTTTAATATAGCACAGAGACAGGTCTGAAAACCTGAGAATTTAAGTCCTCTTTAGTCAGTGCTTTCTTGCTGCTTTTCTGTCCCTGAGCCAATCCAAAAGAAATGGAAAAGAAATTTCCTTTGAACACCTCTGGGCTCTGCAGTCTTGTTTTCAGAAGTAGATCAGAGCTCTTGAGGAAGACTTGGCCATGGCTGCCCCTCAGGGTCCCCTGCAGCTCTGGGTTGGCCTGCAGGTGTCCTTAACAAGAACAGGTCATGTGCCTTCCTTACCTCACCTGTTTGAAGCAAACATTATGGGCAATTTAAGCACTTATGCCTGACACTGAAACTGTCCCTTTCTCAGTGGTGAAATAAGTCCAAGGATGTTTTAAAATGCCACTAGCACTTATTTAAATAATGCTCACCTCGTACTCTCTACAACAGAACTTCAGAGCCTGCTGGAGTTACTTAGTTCCTGACACCCTGTCCTCAATGAACAATTGGAAATCCCAGGTGTAAGCTGACATCTTAAGCTAGTTATTTTACATTCTGTTCCATAGCAAAGAGTTGTTTTAACATCCCAGGGATGTTTCCAACATCCTGTGAACTTCTTTCTGTGACTCTTGCACTTTTTATGACTCTCAGGATGATTTTCACTTGCTGTGTGGCTTTTTTTTGCCTACTGATCCTTTTTATGTATCATTGATGCTGCAAAATAATTTCTGCCATATTCTCTCTGGGCATTATTCCAATGGCCATTACTTTAATTAAAAACTTACTTCTATGATAATCTCTTGAAGGTAAGGGAGAAAGCAGTGAAACTGAAAAGAAGGCCAATATTGATGTAAACAATAGCAGCTGATGCTCCATTTGAAGTGGAATGAGATAGCAGAGAATGAAAATAAGAATAAAATCTCTGGCCTCCTTAATATCATTATGACTTATAAGAATTCAAAATAATGCTCTCACTTTCTTGGTAATTTTAGTGTATACCTTTTAAAATATTTTAATTTTTTGTTGTAGCACTTGAAACCACATGGACTGAAAATGAAAATATGTACATGAAAATAACTCATCCATTTATATTGAAGAGCATAGCCCATGCTTGTTATAAGCTCTGTTTAGTGTTTGTCACTAAATTTTAAGTGAACAAAAAGGGCTAGGACGGGTATTTGCCTCGAAGGAATCTTCACAGACATTTCTAAATTAGTAAATAAAAATTAAATCTCAGGCATTTTTAGTGATTTATAAGAGTGTGGTATCTATACACATAGTGTGGGATAAGTTCTCTTTGGTCAAATTCTAAAATGCCCTGAGTAACTTGGTTGCCTGCTATGTAGTCTGAGACCAGCAGAGTAGCTCAGCACTAACTGTTGACCATTTCTGTATTTGTAGAATGAGACCAGACCTGTGCAGATGATGTTCAAAAAGGACAGATTTAACATGACCTACATTGGGGACTTGCAGACCAAAATCCTGGAGCTCCCCTATGTGGGTAATGAACTGAGCATGATCATCCTGCTCCCTGATGCAATCCGGGATGGATCCACTGGCTTGGAAAGAGTAAGTTGTGGAGCAGAGTGCAAAGAGAGCCTGAATGGTTCCAGGGAAGGAAGTGTGATATTGCACAGAGACCTGCAGTTCATTTGCAGAGGTGTGGTGTCCCTGGTGCCAGCTGCAATGTCCCTGTCCTCCGTGTCCCCAAAGTGACAGTCCCAGCCGTGTGTCAGTGCTGCTCAGGCTGTGTGCTGCTCGCTTAGGCAGAGGCTGTGGAAGAAGAGGTGGCGCTGCTCAGGAGCAGAGCTCAGCTGTGGTGGTGGAGAAGGCATAGTGTGGTGATGATGGGATGTGGAGAGGGGATTTTGGGTGGGCTGTTTGGAAGTGCTGTGGCTTGTGCTCTAGGTCTTGTGTGCTGAGCAGCTGTCAGGTGGTGTGTGGCTCTGTGCCTGGAAAGAGGGTGCCAGGAAAGGGTAGGATGTCTTCTGTGGTGAGGACAGCTTACAAGTTTTGGCTACTCTGTGCTCTGGACAAAGACATTTATTAGTAAGATTTTCTAACACTGACCTCAAAGCGCCTTATGAGCAGACTGTTTTCATCATGGGATTGACTGACCTGATGGGTGAACTTCTGGTTAAGTGATAGAAGAACTGGGTTTGGTTTCTTTGGGTCCTGGTTAGCTGTCCTTTTGTGCCTTCCGTTCTGATAAATAAAAATTAAAAAAAACCCCAAAAACCAGCAATCTAACATGTTCTGTACAAGTTAACTTTACATGGTGGGGATTGATCCCTCTTGTACCTACCAAAAAAAAGGTTTGGCAAAGATCTTGACTGGTACCATAGTCCCAAGTGAGAAGTATAACTTGTACTTTCGGCGTGAGATATTCTAACCCTGGTAAAAAAAGATGCATGTTATGCACTATGTAAACAACCCCCAGATTCATTTCTTTTGCTTGTGTAATACTGACTCAATTGTCATTGTGACTAAATAAATTTGGGATTTTTCTTCAGCTGGAAAGAGAACTTACATATGAGAAGCTAATAGACTGGATCAATCCTGAAATGATGGACTCCACAGAGGTGAGGGTGTCTTTACCCAGATTTAAACTGGAAGAAAATTATGATTTGAAGCCCCTTCTGATCAGCATGGGAATGTCTGAGGCATTTGACTTGGGGAAGGCAGACTTCTCGGGAATGTCGTCTGGCAATGAGCTGGTGCTCTCTGAAGTGGTTCACAAGTCCTTTGTGGAAGTCAATGAAGAAGGCACCGAAGCAGCTGCTGCCACAGCAGCAGTGATGATGATGCGCTGTGCAATGATAGTTCCAGATTTCACTGCGGATCATCCCTTCCTGTTCTTCATCCGGCACAACAAAACTTCCAGCATTTTGTTCTGTGGCAGATTTTGCTGTCCCTAAGGAGGAGATGTCTTGGCAGCATAGGTGCCATCACACAATAAATGCACATTTCCCTGGAACAGAGTGACTCGTTTTGCACTGATTGTCTCTTTCAGCTGTGCCTGAACCTCTTCTGTGCTCTTGATCTCAGGCTGGGCAGGAATAAGAGAGCTGCTTAGCCAAGCACAGCAGCTGCCATGTGCAACCCCTCCTGGCCCTGCCCCTGGGTGCAGAGCTCTCCAGGCTCTTGCTGACACAAGAGCCATCCCACTTGCTCCATGAGTGCCTCTTCTGTGCTTGACTTCACTTGTGGTGTCCACCAGGCAGAGTGAGGCAGTGAGAGCCCATGGGAGAGAAGCTGTTCTTTCTGCTTGTGACAAGGCTGGAGCACATTTGTAGCTGCCCTCTCCTTTTACCTTGCAGTCTCATCCATTTAGTGCCTTGCTGGATTCCCTAGAGCTGCAAGGAGTCTTTGGCAGCCTGTCACAGGTATTGCTGAGCATCCTGTCTGGATGTGGTTTTTTGGCTATTAACTGGAGAAGCCCTTAGTCAAGCACGGGAATGAAAGTATGCTTTTGTACCAGATGTCCCGTTGAGGTATTTGTGTGATGAGTAGCTTTGTTTCATCACCCCAGGACCCCTGGATTCATTGTCTGTCATATGGTTCTGGTCCTTGAACTAAGAATGCAGCGAAGGAGCAAATGGTGCCTATGCAATATTTGAATGACAAAGCCTTGTTGTTTTTTTTTTTTGTTTTTGCTAGTGTTTCATGTTTATCCTTCTAATATTTTCTTGATCGCCATGGTGTACCTGTATAATTCCAAAGCCAGAGCTGCAGAGCCTTTCCTTACAGAAAGCCTCTGCAGTGTTTTTTGGTCCCTGTTCCTGGAATAATAAACGAAGTGTAAGCACTGCCTGGGTCTATTAGTGTTTTTTCAATTCGAAAGGACAGAGGTGTTTTTGAAGCTGTCGCAGGAGGGAAAGGCTTCCCGGCAGAGCCCGGCAGGGCTCGGTGTCGCTGCCCCGGCCCAGGCGGCTGTCGCCGGCCGGGCAGGGAGGCGGCCGAGCGGCCTGGGCTGCGCTGGGGCTGCGCTGGAGCTGCGCTGGAGCTGCGCGGGGCGGGAGGGGAGCAGGGCAGCCTCCGGGCCCGTCCCCGCCCGCCGGGCATCCTCCGGGAATGGGGCGGGAACGGGAGCAAGGCGGAAATTTGCCTGGCTCCGCAAAGTCGGAGCGGCTCTCGGGCAGCGCGGGGTGCGGGCTGGGAAGGGCTTTGGTGCGAGGCGTGCCCGGGCGGTGTAAGGACAGGCGAGCGAAGGTGCGCTCTGCGCTGTTGGTTGCGAGTTTGGGTCGGCTGTGGTGATGGTTTGTTTAGCCTAGAGGTTGGTAAAAGAACACTGCAAAGCTGCCGTGCGATTGTCTGTCTGCTGGAGAGAGCTGATATAGTGGTATTTGCAATTTCTGTAGGAGGGCTGTACAGGAAATGAGCTAATTCTGATGCAAAGTGCTCTACGTATCTGATTCTGAAAGGAAGCAGCCAAATCTGACAGTGCTGCTTCAAGGTGTGGGGTGTGCTGCTGAATGCATGAGATGTGTGGGGTGTGCTGCATGTGTGATGCTGAAGAAGTTTGAGTATTGCCAGCACGAATCCTTCAAACTTCAGATAAAAGGCAAAGAAATTTTTTAATATAAAGCCCTTAAGTTGGAGTTATAAATAGAGCTAGGATATGTAGTTGATGTGGGAATAAATATCCTGTTACCATGTGACTGATTTTTGCAGTGTTTGGTTGGGCTTTCTAGTTTGGGGAATTTTTGTTGGATTTTCCCTCTGTTCGGTTGCAGGGCTTGGGATTTTTTTTTGGTGGGTTTTTTTTTTTTGTTTGTTTGTTTTTGTTTTGTTTTTTGTTTTTTTTTTTTTTTTTTGGTTAGAGAATGTTGCAGTTACAATGCAATTCTTGCTAGTTTTCTTCCTTGTAGGCAAAGTCTCTCTTCTGACACCTCCCAGCCTGGCTGGTAGGTTTAAACCCCAGCGTGCACACGTAGAAGCAAGCTGCAGCTACCACTGAAGGTCTAGAGGCTTACAGAAGGTACGAGTTGGCAATTCTACTCTTCTGATGTCTAGCTTTGGCTCTGGTGGCCCTATAAAGACAATTTATCTTTTGTGTGAAGTCAAGAGAGCCTTCTTGCAGTAAGTCCTTAAGGGAATGCTGTTTTTGCCTGATCACCTCCAAAGATGTCACACTGTGTAGATTTGGGACTGAAATGCAGAAGCAGACTCGAAATGGCTGAAATAACTCAAACAGGTGGTATGGGATTTCAGGTGCTTGTGCATTAGTGCCATGAAATCAGTCTCCAGTGAGCTGATAATTTTCCAATCTGGTCATGACATTTGCTGGCAGGTTTATGCTGGGAAGTGTAAAAGGGAGAAACAACTGTTTGTATTGAAAAAAGTTTGATGGCTTGTTGTTCTGTGTTTTATGTGCCAGGCTGGGAAGCATGGAAAGCCTGTGTGCAGCAAATAGCACTTTTGCTCTGGACCTGTTAAGAAAGCTGTGTGAGAAGAAAAGTGGGCAGAATGTGTTCTTTTCCCCCTTGAGTATTTCTTCAGCTTTGTCTATGGTTTTGCTGGGTTCGAGAGGTAGCACTGAAGGCCAAATAAGAAAGGTAGGTCAAAATAAACTTAGTGGATGGCATTTGATGGGAGCACATGGGCAAGCAGTGTGTCCTATGGGCTGTGACATGCACTTGTGCTGAACTGTGGTTGTCACTGTGGTCTGAGAGAGCAGAGTTCTTCCTCTGGTGTGTGTGTAAGCAGAACTTGTTTTCATTTTTTTCATTGTTTCCATTGTTTTTTCAGTATGAGCTTTGTTCAGTATGAAATGAGGAGGTTCCTGGGTTTTGTTGCATGGAGTTTTTTTGAGTTTTGCGACTGTTCATCATATGCAGTAACGAGTTACCTGAAATTTTCTTTACCTGTTTGATCAGTAGGTGGCTGTATAAAGTATTTTCTTCTCTTTCCTTCTTTGGGTTTAATACAAGGTGATGCATGTTCTGAAAATGAATCAGGCACAAAAAAGCTATTTAAGATATCCACACCTTCTACGTTTCAGACTGGTTTCTACAGCTTGATTTACTACTTTTTTTTTTTTTAATGTTCTCAGATAACAAATAGCATTTGACATGTGTTTAGTGTAGGAACTGAGAATACTAAGTTCACACTGAGTCATTTTGGTTGTGGTGTTTGCTTCCTTTGCAAAGTGGGAGAGGAGTATAAACCCATATTTTCTTTCCATTTACATTAATAAAAATTTTCTAAAGTTGTACTTTTGCCCTAATTGAGATATTTGAAATCCATCTAGACACAGTCCTGGGCTCTAGGTGTCCCTGCTGGGGCAGGGCTTTGTACCAGATTGTCCCCACAGGTGCCTTCCCACCTCAGCCATTCTGTGATCCTGTAGTGCATGGCTTGAGAGAAGGAAAATCAGTACTGCTGACTCTGCCGCTCTCTAATTTATGACTTTTACAAGGCATTGAGGCTGTTGTCTCTGTGCAGGTGCTTTCTCTGAACAATGCCTGGGATGCTCACAATGGGTATCAATCCCTTCTCTCTGAAATTAATGATCCAAACACCAAATACATTCTGAGAACTGCAAACCGGCTTTATGGAGAGAAGACTTTTGAGTTTCTTCCAGTAAGTAGCCATTAAATTTGTGGCATTTCTTAGGCTAGCTCTTTCCTCTGGAGCTCAAATGTAGTCTTTGGGGTTTGCCCTGCCAGCTTTCTGGTCTGAGAGCTAGGAGATCAATAGATTCTGCCAGGGCCTGCTAACGGAACTTGGTGAAGAATCTCCTGTTAAATAATTTGTGTTCTGAGTGGACAACAGAGGCCAAGCTGTTAAAAATCCATCAGTCTTCACACTTGTGGATTCTGTGGTCCTTTAGTATATTTAGCTATGGGACAAATGTTTGTTGTCCCTGTTTTTCCTTCAGTCTGTGGAAGCATGACAAAAAAGGAATTTTTGTTTCTCTTCATCTTTGGCAATATTGTGTAGTTTTTCTCTCTTCAGAAAAGTGATCCAGATACCATATTGAGTGGAGTACATGACTTTTCCCATCTTCCTTATCAGAAGATGGAAGTAAGGGGAATATGTATTGTGTTACACATTCACTGGATTCTTCCCTAGATGGGAGAATGTGTAAGGCTCTATTATTTTTTCCCCTGTGAATGATTTAGAGTATTTCCTTTTATGAATAATGCTAGGGTTTCATTTGAATAAAATCTACATGGCCAGTAGTCTCAAAGTTTGCCTCAGTTCAACAATGATATACCTATATGAAATCAAGTCAGAGAGAAGGGGTGTTATATATTGTTTAAGAAAGTTTCATTGATTCCCTTTGCTAAAAGTTTTCCATTAGTCTGGGAAGTGGACGAGTTGAATTTGTGCAGAGAATGGCTTAAAAATCGTCAGTTCTCTCACTAAAGCATGGAGAAAATCCAGCAAAAACAGTAGCCCCTTCATTTCTCAGGGAAGTCATGTTGAAGTTTGTAGCCCATTGAATAAGCCATTTGAGTTAATAACATACAGAGGACAATTCCTAGTTCAAAGAAGTGATATAAATCCTGGTAAGAACTTGTCAGCCAGAACTTCAGTGGCTCTGTGTAAAGCTGGGGGAGAAAAGGAGGCGTATTTCCTTGGGGAATGTCAGAATCATCTGTGTCTGAATGAGAGTAAAATCTCTTGGTGAAAATGCGTTGTGAATGTCCCTGTTAGTCATTTATAGAGTCAAGTCGGAAATGGTACCATGCTGGACTGGAGCAGATGGACTTTGTGCATGCTTGGGAGGATTCGCGGAAACAAATCAATGTCTGGGTAGAGGAAAGGACTGAAGGTGAGTGCTTTGCCCAGTGCCCAGCTGTGTTTAGTGGCTGCCATGGTTTGGGTAAACAGCTCTGACAGGATACAAGATTGTGAGTTCAAACCACCCAAATGCTGAGCTCTTGGACTGTATGGTGCATATTCCTCTTCTCTATTGAATGTTAATTGCGGAGTAGATAGTCTTTTGGATAACCATTTGACACATGCCCACATCTTTAAAATTATTTTTATTTTATTGTATCATAAAGGTAAAATTCAGAACCTGTTGGCAGAGGGGATTCTGAATTGCCTGACCAGGCTTGTGTTGGTGAATGCCATCTATTTCAAAGGCAACTGGGAAGAGCCATTCAAGACAGAGAATACCACAGAACGGCCATTCAAAATTAATAAGGTATGATATTTTAAAATGCTGACCAGCAAAGACTGTTTGTCTGAAGTACTCTGAAATGAACACATTTAAGAAAGAACTAAGTCTTTCAAACAGGGTTACCTTGGGTAGTTTGTATGAAATTCCTCATGCCTCATTCCCTTTCATATGAACACCCTTTTTGCTGGGTTTCCCTGAACTTTCACAAAATCGCTAGGACCTTTAGTATAGCACAGAGACAGGTGTGAAAACTTGAGAATTGAAATGTTGTTCATTAAGAGCTTTCTTGCTGCATTTCTGCCCCTGAGCCAATTAAAAAAAAAAAGGAAAACAAATCTCCTTTGAAGAACTCTGAGCTCTGCAGTCTTGTTTTTAGACCAGGGCTCTTGAGGAAGACTCGGCCACTGTCATGGGCAGGCCATGGCTGCCCCTCAGGGTCCCCTGCAGCTCTGGGTTGGCCTGCAGGTGTCCTTAACAAGAACAGGTAATGTGCCTTACTTACCTCACCTGCTTGAAGCAAACATTATGTAAAACTGAAGCCCTCATGCCTGTTTTGAAACTATCCCCCCAACCCACAGTGGTGAAATAAGTCCAAGGATGTTTAAAAGTGCTAATACAACTTCTTAAATAAGGGAGTGTTTCAGCTCAGCCCCGACTATGTTTGACAGCACTTCAGAACCTGCTGGATTGATTCAGTTCCTGACAGCTTTCCTTCTGCCTCTTGGAATGTGTTGAAAAAGCTGACTGTGTTATCCAGAGACACTCTTGCATTTTCTGTTCCCTGGAGCAGTGCAAACTTAGGACCAGGTTTCATGATGGAACACCAGTAGGATGTAGTGCTGATGAATAATCTGCCTTTTGATTTGTGATGGAATATTGTGTATTGCCACTGCACGTAGGTGGTTTTAACCTCGTGCTTTACAAAAGGCCATGCTGTGTCTGTCTGCTTTAGTGTGGGACCAGTTGTCTGTGGTCAAATTCTACAAGGCCCTGAGAAACTTGGCTGCCTGCTGTGTAGTTTGAGACCAGCAGAGTAGCTGAGCACTAACTGTTGGTGTCTCTGTATTTGTAGAAGGAGATCAGACCTGTGCAGATGATGTTCAAAGAGGACAGATTTAACATGGCCTACATTGGGGACTTGCAGACCAAAATCCTGGAGCTGCCCTATGTGGGTAATGAACTGAGCATGATCATCCTGCTCCCTGATGCAATCCAGGATGGATCCACTGGCTTGGAAAGAGTAAGTTGTGGAGCTGAGTGCAAAGAGAGCCTGAATGGTTCCGGGGAAGGAAGTGTGATATTGCACAGAAACCTGCAGTTCATTTGCAGAGCTGTGGTGTCCCTGGTGCCAGCTGCAATGTCCCTGTCCTCCGTGTCCCCAAAGTGACAGTCCCAGCCGTGTGTCAGTGCTGCTCAGGCTGTGTGCTGCTCGCTTAGGCAGAGGCTGTGGAAGAAGAGCTGGCGCTGCTCAGGAGCAGAGCTCAGCTGTGGTGGTGGAGAAGGCATAGTGTGATGATGATGGGATGTGGAGAGGGGATTTTGGGTGGGCTGTTTGGAAGTGCTGTGGCTTGTGCTCTAGGTCTTGTGTGCTGAGCAGCTGTCAGGTGGTGTGTGGCTCTGTGCCTGGAAAGAGGGTGCCGGGAAAGGGTAGGATGTCTTCTGTGGTGAGGATAAGATAGAAGTTTGGTCTGTTTGGCAGTCTGGACAAAGGGGTTTGTTAATATGGTTTTCTGTGCATTTCCTTCCCATAATAAAATTTGAAAAGGAAAGCCCCTGCAGTCTGCATGCTAAACCCAGGGGAAAAAATGATGCATGTTCTGTGCTATTTAAACAAACACTGTAATGACTCTTTTGGGTATACAATATTGAGTACCTTCCTATTGCCATTAAGTAAATTTGGGATTTTTCTTCAGCTGGAGAAAGAACTTACATATGAGAAGCTGATGGATTGGATCAGTCCTGAAATGATGAAGTCTACAGAGGTGAAGGTGTCTTTACCCAGATTTAAACTGGAAGAAAATTATGATCTGAAGCCCCTTCTGATCAGCATGGGAATGCCTGATGCATTTGATTTGGGGAAGGCAGACTTGTCAGGAATTTCATCTGCCGAAGCATTGGTGCTCTCTGAAGTGGTTCACAAGTCCTTTGTGGAAGTCAATGAAGAAGGCACTGAAGCAGCTGCTGCCACAGCAGCAGTGCTGATGGCGTGTTGTCTTAGGATAGTTCCAGAATTCACTGCGGATCATCCCTTCCTGTTCTTCATCCGGCACAACAAAACTTCCAGCATTTTGTTCTGTGGCAGATTTTGCTGTCCCTAAGGAGGAGATGTCTTGGCAGCATAGGTGCCAACACAATAAATGCACATTTCCCTGGAACAGAGTGACTCCTTTTGCACTAATTGTCTCTTTCAGCTGTGCGTGCACCTCTTCTGTGCTCTTGATCTCAGGCTGGGCAGGAATAAGAGAGCTGCTTAGCCAAGCACAGCAGCTGCCATGTGCAACCCCTCCTGGCCCTGCCCCTGGGTGCAGAGCTCTCCAGGCTCTTGCTGACACAAGAGCCATCCCACTTGCTCCATGAGTGCCTCTTCTGTGCTTGACTTCACTTTTGGTGTCCACCAGGCAGAGTGAGGCAGTGAGAGCCCATGGGAGAGAAGTTGTTCTTTCTGCTTGTGGCAAGGCTGGAGCACATTTGTAGCTGCCCTTTCCTTTTACCTTGCAGTCTCATCCATTTAGTGCCTTGCTGGATTCCCTAGAGCTGCAAGGAGTCTTTGGCAGCCTGTTGCAGGTATTGCTGAGCATCCAGTCTGGAGGTAGTCTTTTGGCGATTAGCTGGAGAAGCCCTTATTCAAGCACGGGAATGAAAGTATGCTTTTGTACCAGATGTCCCTTTGAGGTATTTGTTGGATGAGTAGCTTTGTTTCATCACCCCAGGACCCCTGGATTCATTGTCTGTCACATGGTTCTGGTCCTTGAACTAAGAATGCAACGAAGGAGCAAATGGTGCCTATGCAATATTTGAATGACAAAGCCTTGATTTTTTTTTTTTTTGTTTGTTTTTTCTAGTGTTTCATGTTTATCTTCCTAATATTTTCTTGATCGCCATGGCGTACCTGTATAATTCCAAAGCCAGAGCTGCAGAGCCTTTCCTTACAGAAAGAGAGATGTCTTTTTTGGTCCCTGTTCCTGGAATAATAAACGAAGTGTAAGCACTGCCTGGGTCTATTAGTGTTTTTTCAATTCGAAAGGACAGAGGTGTTTTTGAAGCTGTCGCAGGAGGGAAAGGCTTCCCGGCAGAGCCCGGCAGGGCTCGGTGTCGCTGCCCCGGCCCAGGCGGCTGTCGCCGGCCGGGCAGGGAGGCGGCCGAGCGGCCTGGGCTGCGCTGGGGCTGCGCTGGGGCTGCGCTGGAGCTGCGCGGGGCGGGAGGGGAGCAGGGCAGCCTCCGGGCCCGTCCCCGCCCGCCGGGCATCCTCCGGGAATGGGGCGGGAACGGGAGCAAGGCGGAAATTTGCCTGGCTCCGCAAAGTCGGAGCGGCTCTCGGGCAGCGCGGGGTGCGGGCTGGGAAGGGCTTTGGTGCGAGGCGTGCCCGGGCGGTGTAAGGACAGGCGAGCGAAGGTGCGCTCTGCGCTGTTGGTTGCGAGTTTGGGTCGGCTGTGGTGATGGTTTGTTTAGCCTAGAGGTTGGTAAAAGAGCACTGCAAAGCTGCCGTGCGATTGTCTGTCAGCTGGAGAGAGCTGATATAGTGGTATTTGCAATTTCTGTGGAATGACTGTGTTGGAAATCCCCGAATTTCCGTGCAAGGCCTTGCATGAATTTGGTTCTGAAAGGAAGCAGCCAAATCTGACAGTGCTGCTTCTGGAAGTGGGGGGAAAGCTGCTGTGTGCATGAGATGTGTGGGGTGTGCTGCATGTGTGAGGATGAAGAAGTTTAACCTGCAGTCTTGCCAGCACAAATCCTTCCAATTTGCAGTTAGAAGGCAAAGAATATTTTCTTAGATAATGCCCTTAAGTTGGAGTGATAAATAAAGCTAGGTTATATGGTTGTTGTGGAGAAGAAATATCCTGTTACTATGTGACTAATTTTTGCTGTGTTTGGTTGGGCTTTCTAGTTGGTTTGGGGACTTTTTGTTGCGTTTTTCCCTCTGTTTGTAGGGCTTAGGTTTTTTGGGTTTCTTTGGTAAGAGAATGTTGCAGTGACAATGAAACTCTTGCTAGTTTTCTGCCTTGTAGGCAAAGTCTTTCTTCTGACTCCTCCCAGCCTGGCCGGAAGATTTGTATCCCAGCGTGCACACACAGAAGCAAGCTGCAGGTACCACTGAAGGTCTATAGACTTACAGAAGGTAAGAGTTGGTAATTCTACTCTTCTCATGTCTAACTTTTGCTCTGGTGGCCCTGTAAAGGCAGTTTATCTTTTGTGTGAAGTCAAGAGAGCCCTCTTGCAGTAAGTCCTTAAGAGAATGCTGTTTTTGCCTGATCACCTCCAAAGATGTCAGACTGTGTAGATTTGGGACTGAAATGCAGAAGCAGACTCGAAATGGCTGAAATAACTCAAACATGTGGTATGGGATTTCAGTTGATTGTGCATTGGTGCCACGAAATCGGTCTCCAGGGAGCTGATAATTTTCCAATTGAGTCATGATATTTGCTGCCAGGTTTATGCTGGGAAGTGTAAAAGAGAGAAGCAAGTGTTTTGTATTGAAAAAAGTTTGATGGCTTGTTGTTCTGTGTTTTATGTGCCAGGCTGGGAAGCATGGAAAGCCTGTGTGCAGCAAATAGCACTTTTGCTCTGGACCTGTTAAGAAAGCTGTGTGAGAAGAAAAGTGGGCAGAATGTGTTCTTTTCCCCCTTGAGTATTTCTTCAGCTTTGTCTATGGTTTTGCTGGGTTCGAGAGGTAGCACTGAAGGCCAAATAAGAAAGGTAGGTCAAAATAAACTTAGTGGATGGCATTTGATGGGAGCACATGAGCAAGAGATGAGTCCTACGAGCTGTGACATGCACTTGTGCTGAGCTGTGATTGTCCCTGTGGTCTGAGAGAGCCGAGCCCTTCCTCTGGTGTGCGTCTAAGCAGAACCTGTTTTCATTTTTTTCATTGTTTCCATGCTTTTTCAGTGTCAACTTTGTTCAGTATGAAATGAAGAGGTTCCTGGGTTTTGTTGCATGGAGTTGTTTAGAGACTGATCATCATATGTAATTAGGAGTTACCTGGAATTTTCTTTACCTGTTTGATCAGTAGGTGGCTGTATAAAGTATTTTCTTCTCCTTCCTTCTTTGGGTTTAATACAAGGTGATGCATGTTCTGAAAATGAATCAGGGGCACATAAAAGCTATTTAAGATGTCCACACTCTCTACGTTTCAGACTGGTTTCTACAGCTTGATTTACAACTTCTTTTTTTAATGTTCTCAGATAACAAATACTCTTTGGCATGTGTTTAGTGTAGGAACTGAAAATATTAAGTTCACAATGAGTCATTTTGGTTGTGATGTTTGCTTCCTTTGCAAAGTGGGAGAGGAGTATAAACTCATATTTTGTTTCCATTTATATTTGTAAAAGCTTTCTAAGGTTGTACTTTTGCCATAATTGAGATATTTGAAATCCATCTGGACACAGTCCTGGGCTAGCAGCTGTAGGTGTCCCTGCTGGGACAGAGCTTTGTACCAGATTATCTCCACAGGTCCCTTCCCACCTCAGCCATTCAGTGATCCTGTAGTGCATGGCTTGAGAGAAGGAAAATCGGTACTGCTGACTCTGCTACTCCCTAATTTATGACTTTTACAAGGCATTGAGGCTGTTGTCTCTGTGCAGGTGCTTTCTCTGAACAATGCCCGGGATGCTCACAATGGGTATCAATCCCTTCTCTCCGAAATTAATGATCCAAACACCAAATACATCCTGAGAACTGCAAACCGGCTTTATGGAGAGAAGACTTTTGAGTTTCTTCCTGTAAGTAGGCATTACATTTGTGGCATTTCTAAGGATAATGTACTTTCTACCTCTTTGATCTGGAGGTCCAGGGTAGGCTTTGGGGCTTTCCTTCGAGATTTTCTGGTCTGAGAGCCAGGAGTGCAACATATTCTGCCAGTGCCTGGTATCTCAACATGGTGGAGAATCTCCTTTTAAATAATTTGTGTTCTAAGTAGGCAACTGATGCCATGCAAGTGTAAATCCATCAGTCTGTGCACTTGAGGATTCTGTAATCCATTAGTATATTGTGCTGTGGGTCGAATGGTTGATGTCTCTCTTTTTCCTTCACCCCATGGAAGTATGACAAAAAAAGCACTTTTATTTCTCTTCAGCTTTGGCAATATTGTGTAGTTTTTCTCTCTTGGTAAGTGATCCAGATAGCATATTGAGAGGAGTACCTGATTTTTCCCATCTTTCTTATGAGAAGATGGAAATAAGGGCAATAGGTATTGTATTTTAGGCATTCACTGATGCCTCCGTAGATGGGAGAAGGTGTAAGGCTCTATTATTTGTTTCCCCTGTGAGTGATTTAGAGTCTGTCCTTGTATGAAGAATGCTAGTGAGTCATTTGTTTAAGAATTCACGGCTGTAGTCTCAAACTTTGCATCTGTGTAACAAATGTTTAAGTAGATTAAAGTAGATCAGAGAGAACGGATATTACATACTCTTTAAGAAAGTTTCATCTAATCTCTCAGCTAAAAGTTTTCCATGAGTCTGGGAAGTGTAAGTGCTGAATCTGTGAAGAGATTGGATTAAAAAATCGTGTGTTCTCACCCTGAAGCACATAGAAAACCCAGGAAAACCAGTAGCCCCTTGATTTCTCAGTGAAGTCATGTTGAAGTTTGTAGCCCAGTGTATAAGCCATTTGATTTAATAACATACAGAAGACAATTCCTAGTTCAAGGAAGTGGTATAAATCCTGGTAGGAACTTGTCAGCCAGAACTTCAGTGGCTCTGTATGAAGCTGGAGGAAACGAGGCATATTTCCGTGGGGAATATTAGAATCATCTGTGTCTGAATGAGAGTAAAATCTCTTGGTGAAAATGCGTTGTGAATGTCCCTGTTAGTCATTTATAGAGTTGAGTGAGAAATGGTACCACACTGGACTACAGCAGATGGACTTCATGAATGCTTGGGAGGATTCGAGGAAACAAATCAATGTCTGGGTAGAGGAAAGGACTGAAGGTGAGTGCTTTGCCCAGTGCCCAGTTGTGTTTAGTGGCTGCCATTGTTTGGGTAAACACCTCTATCAGGATACAAGATCGTGAGTTCAAACAAGCCAAATGCCGCGCTCTTGGTCTGTCTCATAGCTAATTCTCTATTGCATATTAATTACAGAATCAATAGTCTCTTGGATTAGATACATGTCCTCCTCTTTAAAATGATTTTGATTTTCTATGTATCATAAAGGTAAAATTCAGAACCTGTTGGCAGAGGGGATGCTTAATTGGCTGACCAGGCTTGTGTTGGTGAATGCCATCTATTTCAAAGGCAACTGGGAAAAGCAGTTCAAGAAAGGGAGTACCACAGAACGGCCATTCAAAATTAATAAGGTATGATGTTCTAAAATGCTGACCAGCAAAGGCTCTTAGCCTGAAGTACTCTGAAATGAACACATTTAAGAAAGAACTAAATCTTTCAAGGGGGGTTACTTTGAGTATTTTGTATGAAATTCCATAAGCCCTCTCCCTTTGCTATCAACACCCTCTTTGCTGAGTTTCCCTGAGCTTTCACAAAATTACTAGAATCTTTAATATAGCACAGAGACAGGTCTGTAAACCTGAGAATTGAAGTCTTCTTCATTCAGAGCTTTCTTGCTGCATTTCTGTCTCTGAGCCACACCCAATTAAATGGAAAACAGATTTCTTTTGAAGACAAAAAGCTGTGCTCTGCAGTCTTGTTTTTAGAATTAGACCAGGGCTCTTGAGGAAGACTCGGCCACTGTCATGGGCAGGCCATGGCTGCCCCTCAGGGTCCCCTGCAGCTCTGGGTTGGCCTGCAGGTGTCCTTAACAAGAACAGGTCATGTGCCTTCCTTACCTCACCTGCTTGAAGCAAACATTATGGAAAATTGAAGCCCTCATGCCTGTCTTGAAACTATCCCCCCAACCCACAGTGGTGAAATAAGTCCAAGGATGTTTGAAATTGCTAATACAACTTCTTAAATAAGGGAGTGTTTCTGCTCACCCCCGACTATGTTTGACAGCACTTCAGAACCTGATGGACTGATTCAGTTCTTGGCAGCTTAACTTCTCCCTGTTGCAATGCATTGAAAAAGCTGTCTCGAGTATCCAGAGGCACTCTTGCATTTTCTGTTCCCTGGAGCAGTGCAAACTTAGGACCAGGTTTCAAGACGCAATACCAACAGGATGTAGTGCTGATGAATAATTTGCCTTTTGATTTGTGGTGGAATATTGTGTATTGCCACTGCATGTGCATGGATTTTCCCTTGTTATTTACAAAAGGTGTTGCTGTATCTCTCTGCCATGGTGTATGGTCAGTTCTCTTTGGTCAAATTCTAAAACGCCCTGATGAGTAACTTGGTTGCCTGCTATGTAGTTTGAGACCAGCAGAGTAGCTGAGCACTAACTGTTGGTATCTCTGTATTTGTAGAAGGAGATCAGACCTGTGCAGATGATGTTCAAGAAGGATAGATTTAACATGACCTACATTGGGGACTTGAAGACCAAAATCCTGGAGCTCCGCTATGTGGGTAATGAACTGAGCATGATCATCCTGCTCCCTGATGCAATCCAGGATGGATCCACAGGCTTGGAAAGAGTAAGTTGTGGAGCTGAGTGCAAAGAGAGCCTGAATGGTTCCAGGGAAGGAAGTGTGATATTGCACAGAGACCTGCAGTTCATTTGCAGAGGTGTGGTGTCCCTGGTGCCTGCTGCAATGTCCCTGTCCTCCGTGTCCCCAAAGTGACAGTCCCAGCCGTGTGTCAGTGCTGCTCAGGCTGTGTGCTGCTCGCTTAGGCAGAGGCTGTGGAAGAAGAGGTGGCGCTGCTCAGGAGCAGAGCTCAGCTGTGGTGGTGGAGAAGGCATAGTGTGGTGATGATGGGATGTGGAGAGGGGATTTTGGGTGGGCTGTTTGGAAGTGCTGTGGCTTGTGCTCTAGGTCTTGTGTGCTGAGCAGCTGTCAGGTGGTGTGTGGCTCTGTGCCTGGAAAGAGGGTGCCAGGAAAGGGTAGGATGTCTTTTGTGGTGAGGATAGCTTACAAGTTTGGGCTGTTTGGCAGTCTGGACGAGGAGTTCATGAAGAAGGTTTTCTGTGCATTTCCTTCCCATAATAAAAATTTGAAGGGAATCCCCTGCATTCTTCCGGCTAAACCAAAGGGGAAAAATAGATGCATGTTGTGTGATGTGGGAGGAAACACACAAGAATCACTATTTTGGCTATGCAATTTTACCTCTCTTCTCATTGCAATGATGTGAATTTGGGATTTTTCTTCAGCTGGAGAAAGAACTTACGTATGAGAAGCTGATGGATTGGATCAGTCCTGAAATGATGAAGTCTACAGAGGTGAAGGTGTCTTTACCCAGATTTAAACTGGAAGAAAATTATGATCTGAAGCCCCTTCTGATCAGCATGGGAATGTCTGAGGCATTTGATTTGGGGAAGGCAGACTTCTCGGGAATGTCATGTGGCAATGAGCTGGTGCTCTCTGAAGTGGTTCACAAGTCCTTTGTGGAAGTCAATGAAGAAGGCACTGAAGCAGCTGCTGCCACAGCCCTAGTATTGCATCCGAAGTGTGCCAGGAAAATGTCCATTGCAGAATTCACTGCGGATCATCCCTTCCTGTTCTTCATCCGGCACAACAAAACTTCCAGCATTTTGTTCTGTGGCAGATTTTGCTGTCCCTAAGGAGGAGATGTCTTGGCAGCATAGGTGCCATCACACAATAAATGCTCATTTCCCTGGAACAGAGTGATTCCTTTTGCACTAATTGTCTCTTTCAGCTGTGCGTGAACCTCTTCTGTGCTCTTGATCTCAGGCTGGGCAGGAATAAGAGAGCTGCTTAGCCAAGCACAGCAGCTGCCATGTGCAACCCCTCCTGGCCCTGCCCCTGGGTGCAGAGCTCTCCAGGCTCTTGCTGACACAAGAGCCATCCCACTTGCTCCATGAGTGCCTCTTCTGTGCTTGACTTCACTTGTGGTGTCCACCAGGCAGAGTGAGGCAGTGAGAGCCCATGGGAGAGAAGTTGTTCTTTCTGCTTGTGACAAGGCTGGAGCACATTTGTAGCTGCCCTCCCCTTTTACCTTGCAGTCTCATCCATTTAGTGCCTTGCTAGATTCCCTAGAGCTGCAAGGAGTCTTTGGCAGCCTGTCACAGGTATTGCTGAGCATCCTGTCTGGAGGTAGTCTTTTGGCGATTAGCTGGAGAAGCCCTTATTCAAGCACGGGAATGAAAGTATGCTTTTGTAGCAGATGTCCCTTTGAGGTATTTGTGTGATGAGTAGCTTTGTTTCATCACCCCAGGACCCCTGGATTCATTGTCTGTCACATGGTTCTGGTCCTTGAACTAAGAATGCAGCGAAGGAGCAAATGGTGCCTATGCAATATTTGAATGACAAAGCCTTGTTTTTTTTTTTTGTTTTTGCTAGTGTTTCATGTTTATCCTTCTAATATTTTCTTGATCGCCATGGTGTACCTGTATAATTCCAAAGCCAGAGCTGCAGAGCCTTTCCTTACAGAAAGCCTCTGCAGTGTTTTTTGGTCCCTGTTCCTGGAATAATAAACGAAGTGTAAGCACTGCCTGGGTCTATTAGTGTTTTTTCAATTCGAAAGGACAGAGGTGTTTTTGAAGCTGTCGCAGGAGGGAAAGGCTTCCCGGCAGAGCCCGGCAGGGCTCGGTGTCGCTGCCCCGGCCCAGGCGGCTGTCGCCGGCCGGGCAGGGAGGCGGCCGAGCGGCCTGGGCTGCGCTGGGGCTGCGCTGGGGCTGCGCTGGAGCTGCGCGGGGCGGGAGGGGAGCAGGGCAGCCTCCGGGCCCGTCCCCGCCCGCCGGGCATCCTCCGGGAATGGGGCGGGAACGGGAGCAAGGCGGAAATTTGCCTGGCTCCGCAAAGTCGGAGCGGCTCTCGGGCAGCGCGGGGTGCGGGCTGGGAAGGGCTTTGGTGCGAGGCGTGCCCGGGCGGTGTAAGGACAGGCGAGCGAAGGTGCGCTCTGCGCTGTTGGTTGCGAGTTTGGGTCGGCTGTGGTGATGGTTTGTTTAGCCTAGAGGTTGGTAAAAGAACACTGCAAAGCTGCCGTGCGATTGTCTGTCAGCTGGAGAGAGCTGATATAGTGGTATTTGCAATTTCTGTGGAATGACTGTGTTGGAAATCCCCGAATTTCCGTGCAAGGCCTTGCATGAATTTGGTTCTGAAAGGAAGCAGCCAAATCTGACAGTGCTGCTTCTGGAAGTGGGGGGAAAGCTGCTGTGTGCATGAGATGTGTGGGGTGTGCTGCATGTGTGAGGATGAAGAAGTTTAACCTGCAGTCTTGCCAGCACAAATCCTTCCAATTTGCAGTTAGAAGGCAAAGAATATTTTCTTAGATAATGCCCTTAAGTTGGAGTGATAAATAAAGCTAGGTTATATGGTTGTTGTGGAGAAGAAATATCCTGTTACTATGTGACTAATTTTTGCTGTGTTTGGTTGGGCTTTCTAGTTGGTTTGGGGACTTTTTGTTGCGTTTTTCCCTCTGTTTGTAGGGCTTAGGTTTTTTGGGTTTCTTTGGTAAGAGAATGTTGCAGTGACAATGAAACTCTTGCTAGTTTTCTGCCTTGTAGGCAAAGTCTTTCTTCTGACTCCTCCCAGCCTGGCCGGAAGATTTGTATCCCAGCGTGCACACACAGAAGCAAGCTGCAGGTACCACTGAAGGTCTATAGACTTACAGAAGGTAAGAGTTGGTAATTCTACTCTTCTCATGTCTAACTTTTGCTCTGGTGGCCCTGTAAAGGCAGTTTATCTTTTGTGTGAAGTCAAGAGAGCCCTCTTGCAGTAAGTCCTTAAGAGAATGCTGTTTTTGCCTGATCACCTCCAAAGATGTCAGACTGTGTAGATTTGGGACTGAAATGCAGAAGCAGACTCGAAATGGCTGAAATAACTCAAACATGTGGTATGGGATTTCAGTTGATTGTGCATTGGTGCCACGAAATCAGTCTCCAGTGAGCTGATAATTTTCCAATTGAGTCATGATATTTGCTGCCAGGTTTATGCTGGGAAGTGTAAAAGAGAGAAGCAAGTGTTTTGTATTGAAAAAAGTTTGATGGCTTGTTGTTCTGTGTTTTATGTGCCAGGCTGGGAAGCATGGAAAGCCTGTGTGCAGCAAATAGCACTTTTGCTCTGGACCTGTTAAGAAAGCTGTGTGAGAAGAAAAGTGGGCAGAATGTGTTCTTTTCCCCCTTGAGTATTTCTTCAGCTTTGTCTATGGTTTTGCTGGGTTCGAGAGGTAGCACTGAAGGCCAAATAAGAAAGGTAGGTCAAAATAAACTTAGTGGATGGCATTTGATACGAGCACATGAGCAAGAGATGAGTCCTATGAGCTGTGACATGCACTTGTGCTGAACTGTGGTTGTCACTGTGGTCTGAGAGAGCAGAGCCCTTCCTCTGGTGTGCGTCTAAGCAGAACCTGTTTTCATTTTTTTCATTGTTTCCATGCTTTTTCAGTGTCAACTTTGTTCAGTATGAAATGAAGAGGTTCCTGGGTTTTGTTGCATGGAGTTGTTTAGAGACTGTTCATCATATGTAGTAACGAGTTACCTGAAATTTTATTTACCTGTTTGATCAGTAGGTGACTGTATAAAGTATTTTCTTCTCCTTCCTTCTTTGGGTTTAATACAAGGTGATGCATGTTCTGAAAATGAATCAGGCACAAAAAAGCTATTTAAGATATCCACACTCTCTACGTTTCAGACTGGTTTCTACAGCTTGATTTACTACTTTTTTTTTTAATGTTCTCAGATAACAAATACTCTTTGGCATGTGTTTAGTGTAGGAACTGAAAATATTAAGTTCACAATGAGTCATTTTGGTTGTGATGTTTGCTTCCTTTGCAAAGTGGGAGAGGAGTATAAACTCATATTTTGTTTCCATTTATATTTGTAAAACTTTCTAAGGTTGTACTTTTGCCATAATTGAGATATTTGAAATCCATCTAGACACAGTCCTGGGCTAGCAGCTGTAGGTGTCCCAGCTGGGACAGAGCTTTGTACCAGATTATCTCCACAGGTCCCTTCCCACCTCAGCCATTCAGTGATCCTGTAGTGCATGGCTTGAGAGAAGGAAAATCAGTACTGCTGACTCTGCTACTCCCTAATTTATGACTTTTACAAGGCATTGAGGCTGTTGTCTCTGTGCAGGTGCTTTCCCTGAGCAATGCCTGGGATGCTCACAATGGGTATCAATCCCTTCTCTCTGAAATTAATGATCCAAACACCAAATACATCCTGAGAACTGCAAACCGGCTTTATGGAGAGAAGACTTTTGAGTTTCTTCCTGTAAGTAGGCATTACATTTGTGGCATTTCTAAGGATAATGTACTTTCTACCTCTTTGATCTGGAGGTCCAGAGTAGACTTTGGGGCTTTCCTTCGAGATTTTCTGGTCTGAGAGCCAGGAGTGCAACATATTCTGGCAGTGCCTGGTATCTCAACATGGTGGAGAATCTCCTTTTAAATAATTTGTGTTCTGAGTAGGCAACTGATGCCATGCAAGTGTAAATCCATCAGTCTGTGCACTTGAGGATTCTGTGATCCATTAGTATATTGTGCTGTGGGTCAAATGGGGTCGAATGGTTGATGTCTCTCTTTTTCCTTCACCCCATGGAAGTATGACAAAAAAAGCATTTTTATTTCTCTTCAGCTTTGGCAATATTGTGTAGTTTTTCTCTCTTGGTAAGTGATCCAGATAGCATATTGAGAGGAGTACCTGATTTTTCCCATCTTTCTTATGAGAAGATGGAAATAAGGGCAATAGGTATTGTATTTTAGGCATTCAATGATGCCTCTGTAGATGGGAGAAGGTGTAAGGCTCTATTATTTGTTTCCCCTGTGAGTGATTTAGAGTCTGTCCTTGTATGAAGAATGCTAGTGAGTCATTTGTTTAAGAATTCACGGCTGTAGTCTCAAACTTTGCATCTGTGTAACAAATGTTTAAGTAGATTAAAGTAGATCAGAGAGAATGGATATTACATATTCCTTAAGAAAGTTTCATTTAATCTCTGAGCTAAAAGTTTTCCATGAGTGTGGGAAGTGTAAGTGCTGAATCTGTGAAGAGATTGGATTAAAAAATCATGCGTTCTCACCCTGAAGCACATAGAAAACCCAGCAAAACCAGTAGCCCCTTGATTTCTCAGTGAAGTCATGTTGAAGTTTGTAGCCCAGTGTATAAGCCGTTTGATTTAATAACATACAGAAGACAATTCCTAGTTCAAGGAAGTGGTATAAATCCTGGTAGGAACTTGTCAGCCAGAACTTCAGTGGCTCTGTATGAAGCTGGAGGAAACGAGGCATATTTCCGTGGGGAATATTAGAATCATCTGTGTCTGAATGAGAGTAAAATCTCTTGCTGCAAATGTGTTGTGAATGTCCCTGTCAGTCATTTATAGAGTCAAGTCAGAAATGCTACCATGCTGGACTAGAGCAGATGGACTTTGTGCATGCTTGGGAGGATTCGCGGAAACAAATCAATGTCTGGGTAGAGGAAAGGACTGAAGGTGAGTGCTTTGCCCAGTGCCCAGTTGTGTTTAGTGGCTGCCATTGTTTGGGTAAACACCTCTATCAGGATACAAGATGGTGAGTTCAAACAAGCCAAATGCCGCGCTCTTGGTCTGTCTCATAGCTAATTCTCTATTGCATATTAATTACAGAATCAATAGTCTCTTGGATAATTATTAGATACATGTCCTCGTCTTTAAAATGATTTTGATTTTCTATGTATCATAAAGGTAAAATTCAGAACCTGTTGGCAGAGGGGATTCTGAATTCGCTGACCAGGCTTGTGTTGGTGAATGCCATCTATTTCAAAGGCAACTGGGAAAAGCAGTTCAAGAAAGGGAGTACCACAGAACGGCCATTCAAAATTAATAAGGTATGATGTTCTAAAATGCTGACCAGCAAAGGCTGTTTGTCTGAAGTACTCTGAAATGAACACATTTAAGAAAGAACTAAATCTTTCAAGGAGGGTTACTTTGAGTATTTTGTATGAAATTCCATAAGCCCTCTCCCTTTGCTATCAACACCCTCTTTGCTGAGTTTCCCTGAGCTTTCACAAAATTACTAGAATCTTTAATATAGCACAGAGACAGGTCTGTAAACCTGAGAATTGAAGTCTTCTTCATTCAGAGCTTTCTTGCTGCATTTCTGTCTCTGAGCCACACCCAATTAAATGGAAAACAGATTTCTTTTGAAGACAAAAAGCTGTGCTCTGCAGTCTTGTTTTTAGAATTAGACCAGGGCTCTTGAGGAAGACTCGGCCACTGTCATGGGCAGGCCATGGCTGCCCCTCAGGGTCCCCTGCAGCTCTGGGTTGGCCTGCAGGTGTCCTTAACAAGAACAGGTCATGTGCCTTCCTTACCTCACCTGCTTGAAGCAAACATTATGGAAAACTGAAGCCCTCATGCCTGTCTTGAAACTATCCCCCCAACCCACAGTGGTGAAATAAGTCCAAGGATGTTTGAAATTGCTAATACAACTTCTTAAATAAGGGAGCGTTTCTGCTCACCCCCGACTATGTTTGACAGCACTTCAGAACCTGATGGACTGATTCAGTTCTTGGCAGCTTAACTTCTCCCTGTTGCAATGCATTGAAAAAGCTGTCTCGAGTATCCAGAGGCACTCTTTCATTTTCTGTTCCCTGGAGCAGTGCAAACTTAGGACCAGGTTTCAAGATGCAATACCAACAGGATGTAGAGCTGATGAATAATTTGCCTTTTGATTTGTGGTGGAATATTGTGTATTGCTACTGCATGTGCATGGATTTTCCCTTGTTATTTACAAAAGGTGTTGCTGTATCTCTCTGCCATGGTGTATGGTCAGTTCTCTTTGGTCAAATTCTAAAACGCCCTGATGAGTAACTTGGTTGCCTGCTATGTAGTTTGAGACCAGCAGAGCAGCTGAGCACTAACTGTTGGTATCTCTGTATTTGTAGAAGGAGACCAGACCTGTGCAGATGATGTTCAGGAAGGACAGATTTAACATGACCTACACTGGGGACTTGCAGACCAAAATCCTGGAGCTGCCCTATGTGGGTAATGAACTGAGCATGATCATCCTGCTCCCTGATGCAATCCGGGATGGATCCACAGGCTTGGAAAGAGTAAGTTGTGGAGCAGAGTGCAAAGAGAGCCTGAATGGTTCCGGGGAAGGAAGTGTGATATTGCACAGAGACCTGCAGTTCGTTTGCAGAGCTGTGGTGTCCCTGGTGCCAGCTGCAATGTCCCTGTCCTCCGTGTCCCCAAAGTGACAGTCCCAGCCGTGTGTCAGTGCTGCTCAGGCTGTGTGCTGCTCGCTTAGGCAGAGGCTGTGGAAGAAGAGGTGGCGCTGCTCAGGAGCAGAGCTCAGCTGTGGTGGTGGAGAAGGCATAGTGTGGTGATGATGGGATGTGGAGAGGGGATTTTGGGTGGGCTGTTTGGAAGTGCTGTGGCTTGTGCTCTAGGTCTTGTGTGCTGAGCAGCTGTCAGGTGGTGTGTGGCTCTGTGCCTGGAAAGAGGGTGCCAGGAAAGGGTAGGATGTCTTTTGTGGTGAGGATAGCTTACAAGTTTGGGCTGTTTGGCAGTCTGGACGAGGAGTTCATGAAGAAGGTTTTCTGTGCATTTCCTTCCCATAATAAAAATTTGAAGGGAATCCCCTGCAGTCTTCATGCTAAACCAAAGGGGAAAAATAGATGCATGTTGTGTGATGTGGGAGGAAACACACAAGAATCACTATTTTGGCTATGCAATTTTACCTCTCTTCTCATTGCAATGATGTGAATTTGGGATTTTTCTTCAGCTGGAGAAAGAACTTACATATGAGAAGCTGCTGGGTTGGATCAGTCCTGAAATGATGAAGTCTACAGAGGTGAAGGTGTCTTTACCCAGATTTAAACTGGAAGAAAATTATGATCTGAAGCCCCTTCTGATCAGCATGGGAATGCCGGATGCATTTGATTTGGGGAAGGCAGACTTCTCGGGAATGTCATGTGGCAATGAGCTGGTGCTCTCTGAAGTGGTTCACAAGTCCTTTGTGGAAGTCAATGAAGAAGGCACTGAAGCAGCTGCTGCCACAGCCCTAGTATTGCATCCGAAGTGTGCCAGGAAAATGTCCATTGTAGAATTCACTGCGGATCATCCCTTCCTGTTCTTCATCCGGCACAACAAAACTTCCAGCATTTTGTTCTGTGGCAGATTTTGCTGTCCCTAAGGAGGAGATGTCTTGGCAGCATAGGTGCCATCACACAATAAATGCTCATTTCCCTGGAACAGAGTGATTCCTTTTGCACTAATTGTCTCTTTCAGCTGTGCGTGAACCTCTTCTGTGCTCTTGATCTCAGGCTGGGCAGGAATAAGAGAGCTGCTTAGCCAAGCACAGCAGCTGCCATGTGCAACCCCTCCTGGCCCTGCCCCTGGGTGCAGAGCTCTCCAGGCTCTTGCTGACACAAGAGCCATCCCACTTGCTCCATGAGTGCCTCTTCTGTGCTTGACTTCACTTTTGGTGTCCACCAGGCAGAGTGAGGCAGTGAGAGCCCATGGGAGAGAAGTTGTTCTTTCTGCTTGTGGCAAGGCTGGAGCACATTTGTAGCTGCCCTCTCCTTTTGCCTTGCAGTCTCATCCATTTAGTGCCTTGCTGGATTCCCTAGAGCTGCAAGGAGTCTTTGGCAGCCTGTTGCAGGTATTGCTGAGCATCCTGTCTGGATGTGGTTTTTTGGCTATTAACTGGAGAAGCCCTTAGTCAAGCACGGGAATGAAAGTATGCTTTTGTAGCAGATGTCCCGTTGAGGTATTTGTGTGATGAGTAGCTTTGTTTCATCACCCCAGGACCCCTGGATTCATTGTCTGTCACATGGTTCTGGTCCTTGAACTAAGAATGCAACGAAGGAGCAAATGGTGCCTATGTAATATTTGAATGACAAAGCCTTGATTTTTTTTTTTTTTGTTTGTTTTTTCTAGTGTTTCATGTTTATCTTCCTAATATTTTCTTGATCGCCATGGTGTACCTGTATAATTCCAAAGCCAGAGCTGCAGAGCCTTTCCTTACAGAAAGAGAGATGTCTTTTTTGGTCCCTGTTCCTGGAATAATAAACGAAGTGTAAGCACTGCCTGGGTCTATTAGTGTTTTTTCAATTCGAAAGGACAGAGGTGTTTTTGAAGCTGTCGCAGGAGGGAAAGGCTTCCCGGCAGAGCCCGGCAGGGCTCGGTGTCGCTGCCCCGGCCCAGGCGGCTGTCGCCGGCCGGGCAGGGAGGCGGCCGAGCGGCCTGGGCTGCGCTGGGGCTGCGCTGGGGCTGCGCTGGAGCTGCGCGGGGCGGGAGGGGAGCAGGGCAGCCTCCGGGCCCGTCCCCGCCCGCCGGGCATCCTCCGGGAATGGGGCGGGAACGGGAGCAAGGCGGAAATTTGCCTGGCTCCGCAAAGTCGGAGCGGCTCTCGGGCAGCGCGGGGTGCGGGCTGGGAAGGGCTTTGGTGCGAGGCGTGCCCGGGCGGTGTAAGGACAGGCGAGCGAAGGTGCGCTCTGCGCTGTTGGTTGCGAGTTTGGGTCGGCTGTGGTGATGGTTTGTTTAGCCTAGAGGTTGGTAAAAGAGCACTGCAAAGCTGCCGTGCGATTGTCTGTCAGCTGGAGAGAGCTGATACAGTGGTATTTGCAATTTCTGTGGAAGGACTGTGTAGGAAATCCCCGAATTGCGGTGCAAACTCTTGCACGGTATTGGTTCTGAAAGGAAGCAGCCAAATCTGACAGTTCTGCTTTTGGAAGTGGGGGGAAAGCTGCTGTGTGCATGAGATGTGTGGGCTCTTCTGCATGTGTGAGCCTGAAGAACTTTAAGTCTTGCCGGCAGAAATCCTTCCAATTTGCAGTTAGAAGGCAAGGAATATTTTCTTAGATAATGCCCTTAAGTTGGAGTGATAAATAAAGCTAGGTTATGTGGTTGTTGTGGAGAAGAAATATCCTGTTACTATGTGACTAATTTTTGCTGTGTTTGGTTGTACTTTTGATTTTTTTGGGGGTAATTTTTGATGCGTTTTTCCTGCTGTTTGGCTGTGGCATTTCAGGGTTTGTTTGTTTATTTGTTTTTGTTTGTTTGTTTGTTTCGGTGGGGTGTTTGGAGTTGTTTGGTTTTTTAATTTTTGTTTGGGTTTGGGGTATTTTTTGGGTTTTTTTGGTTGTTTTTTTTTTTTTTGGTTGTTGTTGTTTTTTTTTTGTTGTTGTTGTTGTTGGTTTTTTTGTGTTTTTTGTTTGTTTTTTTTTTTTGTTTGTTTGTTTGTTTTTGGTTTTTCGTTTTATTGTTGTGTTCTGTTTTGGAAGAGAATGTTGCAGTGACAATGCAATTCTTGCGAGTTTTTTCCTCATAGGCAAAGTCTCTCTGCTGACTACTCCCAGCCTGGCTGGAAGATTTATATTCCAGTGTACACACATAGAAGCAAATTGCAGGTACCACTGAAGGTCCATAGATTTATAGAAGGTAAGAGCTGGTAATTCTACTCATGTCTAACTTTTGCTCTGGTGGTCCTATAAAGGCCATTTATTTTTTGTGTGAAGTCAAGAGAGCCTTCTTGCTGTGAGTGCTGAACAAAATGCTGTTAGTGGCTGATCACCTCCAAAGATGTCAGACTATGTAGATTTGGGACTGAAATGCAGAAGCAGACTCGAAATGGCTGAAATAACTCAAACATGTAGTATGGGATTTCAGGTGCTTGTGCATTAGTGCCATGAAATCCGTGTCCAGTGAGCTGATAATTTTCCAATCTGGTCATGACATTTGCTGGCAGGTTTATGCTGGGAAGTGTAAAAGGGAGAAACAAGTTTTTTGTATTGACGTAAGTTTGATGGCTTGTTGTTCTGTGTTTTATGTGCCAGGCTGGGAAGCATGGAAAGCCTGTGTGCAGCAAATAGCACTTTTGCTCTGGACCTGTTAAGAAAGCTGTGTGAGAAGAAAAGTGGGCAGAATGTGTTCTTTTCCCCCTTGAGTATTTCTTCAGCTTTGTCTATGGTTTTGCTGGGTTCGAGAGGTAGCACTGAAGGCCAAATAAGAAAGGTAGGTCAAAATAAACTTAGTGGATGGCATTTGATGGGAGCACATGAGCAAGAGATGTGTCTTATAGGCTGTGACAAGCCCTTGTGCTGAACTGTGGTTGTCACTGTGGTCGAGAGAGCAGAGCTCTTTTTCTGGTGTCTGTGTAAGCAGAATCTGTTCTAATAGTTTTTTCATTGTGGGCTTTGTTCAGTATGAAATGAAGAGGTTCCTGGGTTTTGTTGCATGGCGTTTTTTTGAGTTTTTGAGACAGATCTTCTTTAATATGTAATTAGGAGTTACCTGGAATTTTCTTTACCTGTTTGATCAGTAGGTGGCTGTATAAAGTATTTTCTTCTGCTTCCTTCTTTGGGTTTAATACAAGGTGATGCATGTTTGGAAAATGAATCAGGGGCACATAAAAGCTATTTAAGATATCCATACTCCCTACATTTCAGACTGGCAACTACAGCTTGATTTACTACCTTTTTTTTTTTTTTAATGTACTCAGTTTACAAATAGCATTTGGCATGTGTTTAGTGTAGGAACTGAGCATATTAAGTTCACAATAAGTCATTTTAGTCGTGATGTTTGCTTCCTTTGCAAAGCGGGAGAGGAGTATAAACTCATATTTTGTTTCCATTTATATTTGTAAAAGCTTTCTAAGGTTGTACTTTTGCCATAATTGCGATATTTGAAATCCATCTAGACACAGTCCTGGGCTAGCAGCTGTAGGTGTCCCTGCTGGGGCAGAGCTTTGTACCAGATTGTCCCCACAGGTCCCTTCCCACCTCAGCCATGCTTTGATCCTGTAGTGCATGGCTTGAGAGAAGGAAAATCAGTACTGCTGTCTCTGCTACTCCCTAATTTATGACTTTTACAAGGCATTGAGGCTGTTGTCTCTGTGCAGGTGCTTTCCCTGAGCAATGCCCGGGATGCTCACAATGCGTATCAATCCCTTGTCTCTGAAATTAATGATCCAAACACCAAATACATCCTGAGAACTGCAAACCGGCTTTATGGAGAGAAGACTTTGGAGTTTCTTCCTGTAAGTAGGCATTACATTTGTGGCATTTCTAAGGATAGTGTACTTTCTACCTCTTTGATCTGGAGGTCCAGGGTAGGCTTTGGGGCTTTCCTTTGAGATTTTCTGGTCTGAGAGCCAGGAGTGCAACATATTCTGGCAGTGCCTGGTATCTCAACATGGTGGAGAATCTCCTTTTAAATAATTTGTGTTCTGAGTAGGCAACTGATGCCATGCAAGTGTAAATCCATCAGTCTGTGCACTTGAGGATTCTGTGATCCATTAGTATATTGTGCTGTGGGTCGAATGGTTGATGTCTCTCTTTTTCCTTCACCCCATGGAAGTATGACAAAAAAAGCATTTTTATTTCTCTTCAGCTTTGGCAATATTGTGTAGTTTTTCTCTCTTGGTTAAGTGATCCAGATAGCATATTGAGAGGAGTACCTGATTTTTCCCATCTTTCTTATGAGAAGATGGAAATAAGGGCAATAGGTATTGTATTTTACACATTCACTGATGCCTCCGTAGATGGGAGAAGGTGTAAGGCTCTATTATTTGTTTCCCCTGTGAGTGATTTAGAGTCTTTCCTTGTATGAAGAATGCTAGTGAGTCATTTGGTTAAGAATTCACGGCTGTAGTCTCAAACTTTGCATCTGTGTAACAAATGTTTAAGTAGATTAAAGTAGATCAGAGAGAATGGATATTACATACTCTTTAAGAAAGTTTCATTTAATCTCTGAGCTAAAAGTTTTCCATGAGTGTGGGAAGTGTAAGTGCTGAATCTGTGAAGAGATTGGATTAAAAAATCATGCGTTCTCACCCTGAAGCACATAGAAAACCCAGCAAAACCAGTAGCCCCTTGATTTCTCAGTGAAGTCATGTTGAAGTTTGTAGCCCAGTGTATAAGCCATTTGCCTTAATAACATACAGAAGACAATTCCTAGTTCAAGGAAGTGGTATAAATCCTGGTAGGAACTTGTCAGCCAGAACTTCAGTGGCTCTGTATGAAGCTGGGGGGGAGGAAATGAGGCATATTTCCTTGGGGAATGTTAGAATCATCTGTGTCTGAATGAGAGTAAAATCTCTTGGTGAAAATGTGTTGTGAATGTCCCTGTTAGTCATTTATAGAGTCGAGTGAGAAATGGTACCATGCTGGACTAGAGCAGATGGACTTTGTGCATGCTTGGGAGGATTCGAGGAAACAAATCAATGTCTGGGTAGAGGAAAGGACTGAAGGTGAGTGCTTTGCCCAGTGCCCAGTTGTGTTTAGTGGCTGCCATGGTTTGGGTAAACAGCTCTGACAGGATACAAGATGGTGAGTTCAAACAAGCCAAATGCCGCGCTCTAGGTCTGTCTCATAGCTAATTCTCTATTGCATATTAATTGCAGAATCGATAGTCTCTTGCATAATTATTAGATACATGTCCTCCTCTTTAAAATGATTTTGATTTTCTATGTATCATAAAGGTAAAATTCAGAACCTGTTGGCAGAGGGGATTCTGAATTGCCTGACCAGGCTTGTGTTGGTGAATGCCATCTATTTCAAAGGCAACTGGGAAAAGCAGTTCAAGAAAGGGAGTACCACAGAACGGCCATTCAAAATTAATAAGGTATGATGTTCTAAAATGCTGACCAGCAAAGGCTCTTAGCCTGAAGTACTCTGAAATGAACACATTTAAGAAAGAACTAAATCTTTCAAGGGGGGTTACTTTGAGTATTTTGTATGAAATTCCATAAGCCCTCTCCCTTTGCTATCAACACCCTCTTTGCTGAGTTTCCCTGAACTTTCACAAAATTACTAGAATCTTTAATATAGCACAGAGACAGGTCTGAAAACCTGAGAATTGAAGTCTTCTTCATTCAGAGCTTTCTTGCTGCATTTCTGTCTCTGAGCCACACCCAATTAAATGGAAAACACATTTCTTTTGATGACAAAAAGCTGTGCTCTGCAGTCTTGTTTTTAGAATTAGATCAGAGCTTTTGAGGAAGACTTGGCCATTCTCATGGGCCGGCCATGGCTGCCCCTCAGGATCCCCTGCAGCTCTGGGTTGGCTTCCAGGTGTCCTTAACAAGAACAGGTCATGTGCCTTCCTTAACTCACCTGCTTCAAACAAACATAATGGAAACTTGAAGCCTGACACTGAAACTGTTCCTTCCTCAGTGATGAAATAAATCCAGGGATGTTTGAAATGGCTAATAAAACTTTTTAAATAAGGGAGTGTTTCACCTCACCGCACAGTACCCACAACAGCATTTCAGGACCTGCTGGACTGATTCAGTTCCAGAGAGCTTTACTTCTCCCTGTTGCAATGCATTGAAAAAGCTGGCCGGGGTATCCAGAGGCACTCTTGCATTTTCTGTTCCCTGGAGCAGTGCAAACTTAGGACCAGGTTTCATGATGGAACACCAACAGGATGTAGTGCTGATGAATAATCTGCCTTTTGATTTGTGGTGGAATATTGTGTATTGCCACTGCACATGGATGGTTTTTACCTCAAGCTTTACAAAAGGCCATGCTGTGTCTGTCTGCTGTGGTGTGGGATCAATTCTCTTTGGTCAAATTCTAAAATGCCCTGAGTAACTTGGCTGCCTGCTATGTAGTCTGAGACCAGCAGAGTAGCTGAGCACTAACTGTTGGTATCTCTGTATTTGTAGAAGGAGACCAGACCTGTGCAGATGATGTTCAGGAAGGACAGATTTAACATGACCTACATTGGGGACTTGCAGACCAAAATCCTGGAGCTCCCCTATGTGGGTAATGAACTGAGCATGATCATCCTGCTCCCTGATGCAATCCGGGATGGATCCACTGGCTTGGAAAGAGTAAGTTGTGGAGCAGAGTGCAAAGAGAGCCTGAATGGTTCCAGGGAAGGAAGTGTGATATTGCACAGAGACCTGCAGTTCATTTGCAGAGGTGTGGTGTCCCTGGTGCCAGCTGCAATGTCCCTGTCCTCCGTGTCCCCAAAGTGACAGTCCCAGCCGTGTGTCAGTGCTGCTCAGGCTGTGTGCTGCTCTGTCTTGGTTTGAAAGACAGGTGTCTTGCTAAGGAAGGTGAGAGCCTCCCTTAGAATGGATAATGTGACCCCCTTCCCCTCCGAATTATTATAACTTCAGAATCAAGAGTTTTTGGACAGAGATATGGGAGAAGGAATAACAGTTTTTACACTAAAATTTAGAGCAAGGCAATAATACAGAAACAACAGTTCAGATAGATAAAGTTAGAATACAACCTGTCACCCTGTTAGGGTGGTGCTAGCAGTCCAGTTAACGATGGTGGCTGCAGTCCTATCGGAGTGATGGATGTAGTTTTGTAAAGTGGTGATCCTGTAGGAAAATCTCGTCGGTCTCTGGAGGTCCAGCGGTGTCTCTTGAGCTCTTCCCCTCTGGGAATCCAGTGGAAAAAGGTAGCCCAATGTTCCAGAGTCTCTCTCTTGTATGCCGGTGGGAATGTTCAGTTCCTCCCCTTTGGGCGGGGCATCTCACAATGGGCTGATGGACTCCTATGAGTTACTCCTGGAGACCTTGATGGCCCATGAGCAGAGATAGCCCCCCCGATGGTGTTATCAGGGCTGTGTCATGCTGAACACAGAGAGCACTGCCCCACCTGTTTTAACAACGTATGGAGATGGTAATAGAATACATACTTTTGCTTACACCTTCCATGTAACCTAGGAGATGCTGCCTTAGGCAGAGGCTGTGGAAGAAGAGGTGGCGCTGCTCAGGAGCAGAGCTCAGCTGTGGTGGTGGAGAAGGCATAGTGTGGTGATGATGGGATGTGGAGAGGGGATTTTGGGTGGGCTGTTTGGAAGTGCTGTGGCTTGTGCTCTAGGTCTTGTGTGCTGAGCAGCTGTCAGGTGGTGTGTGGCTCTGTGCCTGGAAAGAGGGTGCCAGGAAAGGGTAGGATGTCTTCTGTGGTGAGGATAAGGTAGAAATCTGGGCTGTTTGGCAGTCTGGACAAGGAGCTCATGAAGAAGGTTTTCTGTGCATTTCCTTCCCATAATAAAAATGTAATGGAAAGCCCCTGCAGTCTGCATGCTAAACCCAGGGGAAAAAATGATGCATGTTCTGTGCTATTTGAACAAACACTATAATCACTTTTTTGGGTATACAATATTGAGTACCTTCCTATTGCCATTAAGTAAATTTGGGATTTTTCTTCAGCTGGAGAAAGAACTTACGTATGAGAAGCTGATGGATTGGATCAGTCCTGAAATGATGAAGTCTACAGAGGTGAAGGTGTCTTTACCCAGATTTAAACTGGAAGAAAATTATGATCTGAAGCCCCTTCTGATCAGCATGGGAATGCCGGATGCATTTGACTTGGGGAAGGCAGACTTCTCGGGAATGTCATGTGGCAATGAGCTGGTGCTCTCTGAAGTGGTTCACAAGTCCTTTGTGGAAGTCAATGAAGAAGGCACTGAAGCAGCTGCTGCCACAGTAGCAGAGGTGGTGTATCTTTGTGCTAGGATAGTTGCAGAATTCACTGCTGATCATCCCTTCCTGTTCTTCATCCGGCACAACAAAACTTCCAGCATTTTGTTCTGTGGCAGATTTTGCTGCCCCTGAGGAGGAGATGTCTTGGCAGCATAGGTGCCAACACACAATAAATGCACATTTCCCTGGAACAGAGTGACTCCTTTTGCACTAATTGTCTCTTTCAGCTGTGCGTGCACCTCTTCTGTGCTCTTGATCTCAGGCTGGGCAGGAATAAGAGAGCTGCTTAGCCAAGCACAGCAGCTGCCATGTGCAACCCCTCCTGGCCCTGCCCCTGGGTGCAGAGCTCTCCAGGCTCTTGCTGACACAAGAGCCATCCCACTTGCTCCATGAGTGCCTCTTCTGTGCTTGACTTCACTTTTGGTGTCCACCAGGCAGAGTGAGGCAGTGAGAGCCCATGGGAGAGAAGTTGTTCTTTCTGCTTGTGGCAAGGCTGGAGCACATTTGTAGCTGCCCTCTCCTTTTACCTTGCAGTCTCATCCATTTAGTGCCTTGCTGGATTCCCTAGAGCTGCAAGGAGGCTTTGGCAGCCTGTTGCAGGTATTGCTGAGCATCCTGTCTGGATGTGGTTTTTTGGCTATTAACTGGAGAAGCCCTTAGTCAAGCATGGGAATGAAAGTATGCTTTTGTACCAGATGTCCCTTTGAGGTATTTGTTGGATGAGTAGCTTTGTTTCATCACCCCAGGACCCCTGGATTCATTGTCTGTCACATGGTTCTGGTCCTTGAACTAAGAATGCAGCGAAGGAGCAAATGGTGCCTATGCGATATTTGAATGACAAAGCCTTGTTTTGTTTTTTTTTGTTTTTGCTAGTGTTTCATGTTTATCCTTCTAATATTTTCTTGATCGCCATGGTGTACCTGTATAATTCCAAAGCCAGAGCTGCAGAGCCTTTCCTTACAGAAAGCCTCTGCAGTGTTTTTTGGTCCCTGTTCCTGGAATAATAAACGAAGTGTAAGCACTGCCTGGGTCTATTAGTGTTTTTTCAATTCGAAAGGACAGAGGTGTTTTTGAAGCTGTCGCAGGAGGGAAAGGCTTCCCGGCAGAGCCCGGCAGGGCTCGGTGTCGCTGCCCCGGCCGGGCAGGGAGGCGGCCGAGCGGCCTGGGCTGCGCTGGGGCTGCGCTGGAGCTGCGCTGGAGCTGCGCGGGGCGGGAGGGGGGCAGGGCAGCCTCCGGGAATGGGGCGGGAACGGGAGCAAGGCGGAAATTTGCCTGGCTCCGCAAAGTCGGAGCGGCTGTCGGGCAGCGCGGGGTGCGGGCTGGGAAGGGCTTTGGTGCGAGGCGTGCCCGGGCGGTGTAAGGACAGGCGAGCGAAGGTGCGCTCTGCGCTGTTGGTTGCGAGTTTGGGTCGGCTGTGGTGATGGTTTGTTTAGCCTAGAGGTTGGTAAAAGAGCACTGCAAAGCTGCCGTGCGATTGTCTGTCAGCTGGAGAGAGCTGATATAGTGGTATTTGCAATTTCTGTGGGAGGGCTGTACAGGAAATGAGCTAATTCTGATGCAAAGTGCTCTACATATTTGGTTCTGACAGGAAGCCGCCAAATCAGACAGTGCTGCTTCAAGGTGTGGGGTGTGCTGCTGTATGCATGAGATGTGTGGGGTGTGCTGCATGTGTGATGCTGAAGAAGTTTGAGTATTGCCAGCACGAATCCTTCCAACTTCCAGATAAAAGGCAAAGAAATTTTTTAATATAAAGCCCTTAAGTTGGAGTTATAAATAGAGCTAGGATATGCAGTTGATGTGGGAATAAATATCCTGTTACCATGTGACTGATTTTTGCAGTGTTTGGTTGGGCTTTCTAGTTTGGGGAATTTTTGTTGGATTTTCCCTCTGTTCGGTTGCAGGGCTTGGGGTTTT
Source organism: Acanthornis magna (assembly GCA_036785705.1). NCBI lineage: Eukaryota > Metazoa > Chordata > Aves > Passeriformes > Acanthizidae > Acanthornis > Acanthornis magna. Next base: position 14,502,828 of record JAWUZG010000025.1, read on the forward strand.
TTTGGGGTTGTTTTTTTTTTTTTTTTGGTTAGAGAATGTTGCAGTTACAATGCAATTCTTGCTAGTTTTCTTCCTTGTAGGCAAAGTCTCTCTTCTGACTCCTCCCAGCCTGGCTGGTAGGTTTAAACCCCAGTGTGCACACATAGAAGCAAGCTGCAGGTACCACTGAAGGTCTATAGGCTTAGAGAAGGTAAGAGTTGGTAATTCTACTGTTCTGATTTCTAACTTTTGCTCTGGTGGCCCTATAAAGACAATTTATCTTTTGTGTGAAGTCAAGAGAGCCTTCTTGCAGTAAGTCCTTAAGGGAATGCTGTTTTTGCCTGATCACCTCCAAAGATGTCACACTGTGTAGATTTGGGACTGAAATGCAGAAGCAGACTCGAAATGGCTGAAATAACTCAAACAGGTGGTATGGGATTTCAGGTGCTTGTGCATTAGTGCCATGAAATCAGTGTCCAGTGAGCTGATAATTTTCCAATCTGGTCATGACATTTGCTGGCAGGTTTATGCTGGGAAGTGTAAAAGGGAGAAACAAGTTTTTTGTATTGACGTAAGTTTGATGGCTTGTTGTTCTGTGTTTTATGTGCCAGGCTGGGAAGCATGGAAAGCCTGTGTGCAGCAAATAGCACTTTTGCTCTGGACCTGTTAAGAAAGCTGTGTGAGAAGAAAAGTGGGCAGAATGTGTTCTTTTCCCCCTTGAGTATTTCTTCTGCTTTGTCTATGGTTTTGCTGGGTTCGAGAGGTAGCACTGAAGGCCAAATAAGAAAGGTAGGTCAAAATAAACTTAGTGGATGGCATTTGATGGGAGCACATGGGCAAGAGATGTGTTTTATAGGCTGTGACATGCACTTGTGCTGAACTGTGATTGTCACTGTGGTCTGAGAGAGCAGAGCCCTTCCTCTGCTGTGTGTGTAAGGAGAATGTGTTCTCGTTTTTTCATTGTGATCTTTGTTCAGTATCAAGTGAAGAGGTTCTTGTTTTTTGTTGTGTGGTGGTTTTTTTTGGTTTTTGAGACAGATCTCCTTTAATAGGTAATTAGGAGGTACATGGAACTTTTTATATTGGTTGATCAATAGGTGGCTATAGAAAGTATTTTTTCCTGCTTCCTTGTTATGCCTTAATTTAATATAACATGATGCATGTTCTGAAAATGAAGCTAGGTACTTAAAAAAAATACAAATCCACACTCTTTAGTTTTCAAAATGGTAATTGCAACTTGATTTACTACATGTGACAAAATTGGTCAGGTAGCAGATATGTCTTGCTATGTGTTTTATGGAGGAACTGACAATACTAAGTGCACAACCAGTCATTTTGGTTGTGATGTCTGGCTCTTTTGCAAAGTGGGAGAGGAGTAGAAAGTAATATTTTGTTTCTATCTATAATTATAAAAGTTTCTCAAAAACATATATTGTTGCCATAACTGGAGATATTCAAAATCCATCAGGACACAGTCCTGGGCTAGCAGCTCTAGGTGTCCCTGCTGGGGCAGGGCTTGGTACCAGATTGTCTCCACAGGTGCCTTCCCACCTCAGCCATGCTTTGATCCTGTGCTGCTTGGCTTGAGAGAAGGAAAATCAGTACTGCTGTCTCTACTACTCCCTAATTTATGACTTTTACAAGGCATTGAGGCTGTTGTCTCTGTGCAGGTGCTTTCCCTGAGCAATGCCTGGGATGCTCACAATGGGTATCAATCCCTTGTCTCTGAAATTAATGATCCAAACACCAAATACATCCTGAGAACTGCAAACCGGCTTTATGGAGAGAAGACTTTGGAGTTTCTTCCAGTAAGTAACCATTAAATTTGTGGTGATACTTAATATAGTGTACTTGCTAGCTCTTTCCTCTGGAGGTCCAAGGTAGGCTTTGGGTTTGCCCTGCCAACTTTCTGGTCTGAGAGGCCTGAGAGGAATAGATTCTGCCAGAGCCTGGTATCTGAACTTGGTGGAGAATCTCCTTTTAAATAATTTGTGTTCTGAGTGGACAACTGATGCCATGCAAGTCTAAATCCATCAGTCTGTACACTTGAGGATTCTGTGTATCCTCACAGATATTGTGCTGTGGGACAAATGGTCATTGGATGCATGACAAAAAAGGAATTACTGTTTCTTTTTAGCTTGGGCAATATTGTGTAGTTTTTCTCTCTTAGGTAAGTGATCCAGATACCATATTGAGTGGAGTACATGACTTTTCCCATCTTCCTTATCAGAAAATGCTAATAAGGAGAATAGGTGTTGTGTTATACACATTCACTGGATGCTTCCCTAGATGGGAGAATGTGTAAGGCTCTATTGTTTTTTCCTCTGTGAATGATTTGCAGTATTTCCTTTTATGAATCATGCTAGTCTTTCATTTGGATAAACACTACTTGACTTGTAGTCTCTACCTTTGCATCAGTGTAACAAAGGTATATGAAATCAAGTCAGAGAGAAGGGGTGTTATATATTGTTTAAGAAAGTTTCATTGATTCCCTTTGCTAAAAGTTTTCCATTAGTCTGGGAAGTGTAAGAGTTGAATTTGTGCAGAGAGTGGCTTAAAAATTCATCGGTTCTCTCACTGAAGCACAGAGAAAATCCAGCAAAACCAGTAGCCCCTTCATTTCACTGTCAAGTCATGTCAAAGTTTGTAGCCCAGTGTATAAGCCATTTGAGTTAATAACAATTCCTAGTTCAAAGAAGTGGTATAAATCCTCATAGGAACTTGTCAGCCAGAACTTTAGTGTCTCTGTATGAAGCTGGGAGGGAGGAAATGGAGCTTGGGGAGTGTCAGAATCATCTGTGTCTGAATGAGTGTAAATCTCTTGGTGAAAATGTGTTGTGAATGTCCCTGTTAGTCATTTATAGAGTCGAGTGAGAAATGGTACCATGCTGGACTAGAGCAGATGGACTTTGTGCATGCTTGGGAGGATTCGAGGAAACAAATCAATGTCTGGGTAGAGGAAAGGACTGAAGGTGAGTGCTTTGCCCAGTGCCCAGTTGTGTTTAGTGGCTGCCATGGTTTGGGTAAACACCTCTGTCAGGATACAAGATCGTGAATTCAAACAAACCAAAACCTGAGGATTGTTTGCCCTGTCTGGTCCGTAATTCTCTTCTCTATTGTGTATTAATTGCAGAATTGATCGTCTCTTGGATAATAATTAGATTCATGTCCACCTCTTTATAATTATATTTATCTTCTGTGTATCAAAAAGGTAAAATTCAGAACCTGTTGGCAGAGGGGATTCTCAATTCCCTGACCAGGCTTGTGTTGGTGAATGCCATTTATTTCAAAGGCAACTGGGAAAAGCAGTTCAAGAAAGGGAGTACCACAGAATGGGAATTTCAAATTAATAAGGTATGATGCATTAAATGCTGACCAGCAAAAGCTCTTAGCCTGAAGTACTCTGAAATGAACACATTTAAGAAAGAGCTAAATCTTTCAAGCAGGGTTACTTTGGCTAGTTAGTATGAAATTTCATATGGCCTCTCTCTTTCATATGAACACTCTCTTTGGTGAGTTTTCCTGAACTTTCACATAATCACTAGAACCTTTAATATATCAGAAAGACAGGTGTGAAAACTTGAGAATTGAAGTCTTCTTCATTCAGAGCTTTCTTACTGCATTTCTGCCCCTGAGCGAGTCCAAAAGAAATGGAAAACAAATTTCCTTTGAACACATCTGTGCTCTGCGTCTTGTTTTTAGAAGTAGATCAGAGCTCTTGAGAAAGACTTGGCCATGGCTGCCCCTCAGGGTCCCCTGCAGCTCTGGGTTGGCCTGCAGGTGTCCTTAACAAGAACAGGTCATGTGACTTCCTTACCTCACCTGCTTGAAGCAAACATTATGGAAAATTGAAGCCCTCATGCCTGTCTTGAAACTATCCCCCCAACCCACAGTGGTGAAATAAGTCCAGGGATGTTTGAAAGTGCTAATAACAACTTCTTAAATAAGGGAGTGTTTCTGCTCACCCCAGACTATGTTTGACAGCACTTCAGAACCTGCTGGACTGATTCAGTTCTTGACAGCTTTACTTCTCCCTGTTGCAATGCGTTGAAAAAGCTGTCTCGAGTATCCAGAGGCACTCTTTCATTTTCTGTTCCCTGGAGCAGTGCAAACTTAGGACCAGGTTTCAAGATGCAATACCAACAGGATGTAGTGCTGATGAATAATCTGCCTTTTGATTTGTGGTGGAATATTTTGTATTGCCACTGCACGTGCATGGATTTTACCTTGTTATTTACAAAAGGTGGTGCTGTATCTCTCTGCCATGGTGTATGGTCAGTTCTCTTTGGTCAAATTCTAAAAGGCCCTGAGTAACTTGGTTGCCTGCTATGTAGTCTTGAGACCAGCAGAGTAGCTGAGCACTAACTGTTGATATCTCTGTATTTGTAGAAGGAGACCAGACCTGTGCAGATGATGTTCAAGAAGGATAGATTTAACATGACCTACATTGGGGACTTGCAGACCAAAATCCTGGAGCTCCCCTATGTGGGTAATGAACTGAGCATGATCATCCTGCTCCCTGATGCAATCCGGGATGGATCCACAGGCTTGGAAAGAGTAAGTTGTGGAGCTGAGTGCAAAGAGAGCCTGAATGGTTCCGGGGAATGGAAGTGTGATATTGCACAGAAACCTGCAGTTCATTTGCAGAGCTGTGGTGTCCCTGGTGCCAGCTGCAATGTCCCTGTTCTCCGTGTCCCCAAAGTGACAGTCCCAGCCGTGTGTCAGTGCTGCTCAGGCTGTGTGCTGCTCGCTTAGGCAGAGGCTGTGGAAGAAGAGGTGGCGCTGCTCAGGAGCAGAGCTCAGCTGTGGTGGTGGAGAAGGCATAGTGTGGTGATGATGGGATGTGGAGAGGGGATTTTGGGTGGGCTGTTTGGAAGTGCTGTGGCTTGTGCTCTAGGTCTTGTGTGCTGAGCAGCTGTCAGGTGGTGTGTGGCTCTGTGCCTGGAAAGAGGGTGCCAGGAAAGGGTAGGATGTCTTTTGTGGTGAGGATAGCTTACAAGTTTTGGCTACTCTGTGCTCTGGACAAAGACATTTATTAGTAAGATTTTCTGTTCATTTCCTTCCCGTATTATAAACGAATATAAATCCCCCCATTCTCTATTCTAAACCCTGGGGAAGAAAAGATTCATGTTATGTGCTGTGTGAACAAACTAATCACTACTTTGGCTATGCAATGTTCATTCAATTCTCATTGCAATGAAGTAAATTTGGGATTTTTCTTCAGCTGGAGAAAGAACTTACATATGAGAAGTTGATGGATTGGATCAGTCCTGAAATGATGAAGTCTACAAATGTTCGGGTGTCTTTACCCAGATTTAAACTGGAAGAAAATTATGATCTGAAGCCCCTTCTGATCAGCATGGGAATGTCTGAGGCATTTGATTTGGGGAAGGCAGACTTCTCAGGAATTTCGTCTGGCAATGAGCTGGTGCTCTCTGAAGTGGTTCACAAATCCTTTGTGGAAGTCAATGAAGAAGGCACTGAAGCAGCTGCTGCCACAACAGCAGTGATGAATAAGTACTGTGCAACAAGAATTCCGGAATTCACTGCGGATCATCCCTTCCTGTTCCTCATCCGGCACAACAAGACATCCAGCATTTTGTTCTGTGGCAGATTTTGCTACCCCTAAGGAGATGTCTTGGCAGCATTGGGGCTGTCACACAATAAATTCACATTTCCCTGGAACAGAGTGACTCCTTTTGCACTAATTGTCTCTTTCAGCTGTGCCTGAACCGCTCCTGTGCTCTTGTTCTTCCAGTCTCATCTGTTGATTGCCTTGATACACTCCCTCGGGCTGAAAGGAGTCTTTGGCAGCCTGTTCCACGTGTGGCTGAGCATCTTGCCTAGATGTGTTTTTTCAGCTAATAATTGGACGAGCACTTAGTCAAGAATGGTTTTGTAGCTGATGTCCTTATAGAGTGTTTATGGGGTGAGAAGCATCACCAGATTAGTTCTTGAATTTGTTACCTGTCACCTGGTTCTAGTTCTTTACCAAAGAATGTAGTTTAACTGTAGAATACCAAAGTTGAAACAGCTTTTCTAACAAAGGGATGGTTTTTGCACATTTTTTTGTTTGTTTCTGAAATAATAAAAGGACTGTAAGTGCAGTAGAGATCTGTTTCTTTTTTCCACTATAAATAGAGCATTTTTAAAATCAGTTTTATGAAAACTCCAACTATGTCTTATAATACTTGCTTCTATATACCTTGTTTCGAATTCATCACTACACACAAGATTTTCCTAGATAGTGAAACCTGAGTTGCTTACTTCTGTTACCATGCATTAGTGGTTGGCCTTGAAAGGATTTATAGCAAGGGGGTCCTTAACTAATTTTTTTTTTTTCTGGGCAGGACAGCAACGTCTCCTCTTGGTTTTGTGCACGGCTTCAAATCAAGGCCTGGTAGACATTATCCAAAAGGTCCTAGATGGGCCTATCCTTTATTCAGTGCACGGTAACCCAGCTGTCTACGGTGAAGCAAATAAAAGCATTATTTGAAGGGGAGAGGGGTGAGACCCAACACTTTTGTCACCAGAACTCATATCATACACTCGAGTTAAAGGGCTGGTGCTATGCACCTGGAACCAATGTGGGCAGTAGGGGTGGGGGACGTCCTGGGAGCCAGACTGAGGGCTGATGGAGAACAAAGATCACGATAAACCAAAGAAGACCCTCCATGCAGTTCTTTTCCTTAAAAAAAAAAAAAAATAGCGAAGATAACTTTGATCTAAAAGATAAGCGTGAATCGAGACGCAGGGCGGGAAGGCAGAGAGGGGCCTCCCTCAGCAGCCGCGATGCACTTGTGCCACGGGCCTAAATCTCTTGCCGCTGGCGCAAGGTGGGCGTTGTTGCTTAATCCCAATCCTGAAGCTCCCCCGTCTCTCCACCGGGAAACCGGGGCCATGGGGACGGGAGTGGCCGCGGGGTAACACCTGCCGCCCCGCCCCCGTCCCGCCTCCCCGGCCCGGCGGGGTCCCCGCGGGTGTCACCGCGGTGTCACTGCGCAGCCCGGCTCCTTCCGATCCGTCGCATCCCATCCCATCCCGCTCCTCTCCGCTCCGCTCCGCGCTGCCCGGCAGGTAGGCGGCCAAGCGGCCCTCGGCTGCGCTGGGGCTCCGCGGGGCTGTCCCCGCCCCTGCCCCGGGGCATCCTGAGGGAAAGGGGCCGTAACCGGACGAGAAGGGGGAACTTTTCCTCTCCCCCTCAGCGGCGGGGTCTGAGAGGGGCGAGGGTCGCTTCTCGGGCAGCCGGGGGTGGGGACTGCCAAACAGCTGATTTGGGGGAAAGGCTTGCGCAGTGAGGAGGTGTAGGCAAACGAAAGTGAAAGTTCGCCTTGGGAGTTGGGTTTGGTTATTTTTGGGGTTGTTGTTGGGCTTTCTTTAGCCTAGAGCTCGATAAGAACGTCGCAAGCCTGCCGGGTGTTTATCTGTCTGGCACGGAGGAAGCCGACGTTGATATTTTGCAATTCCTGTAGAAAGAGCGTGCAGGAAATACCCAAATTTTGGTGTAAACTCCTCCACGCAGTTGGGTCCGGAGCCGAAAAAACAAAGCGGGAGTCCGGCTGCAAGCAAGCCCAGAGCAGCCGGAATCGGAGCTGGGCGAGCAGGAAGGCTGCGCAGCATCCAGCGGTACTGCCACGGGCGCTGGGGTGGGCTCTGTGCCCGACCCGGCCCCTGCGCCTTTCATCCGGCTCCGAGGGCCTGCTCGCGAGCATCTCCCCAAAATGCAGCGCTGCTCAGTGCCAGCCCTGAAGCTTTGCCTGTTCTTCTCCTGGCTGCTGTCCTCGCCGCTCGGTAGGTCACCTGCGGCTGCCACAAGCCCGGGCTCCCTGCCCGTGCCTTTAGGGCCATCCAGCCTGGATGCTGCGGACAGGCAGCTCGGTGCTCTCCACTGCCGAAGGTCGGCCTGCACCGAAGCCTTTGGCAGGGCTGAAACCTTTCAGGGACGTAGGGTTTGTGCCGTGAAGATGGGCAGGTTCCGGAGAGGTGTCTAAATGTCCCTGAGCAGATATTGCCAATGTCCTCTGCACAGGATGTGGGTAGAGGAACAGAGGGATTGCTGCAGGAGGGAGAACCCTGGCGTGTGCTGGGTCTGTGAGGCTGAGGGACTTGTCTACCAGCACATACACTTCCAATTTCAGATCTGCAGGAAAGGAATTTCTAAAAACAATGCTTTTAAAGCTAGTATGATAAGGAAGGTTGGAATACACTATTTACATGGAAAAAATCCCCTGCTTTTTCAACATGACTTTTTCTTCTCTTTTTTAAGAAAAAAAGGTGCACTGACAATGTTATTCTTGCAGTTTCTGTAAGCAGCTGCATCCAGTTTAATCCAGTCTTTACTGTGTGAGTCACATAAGGTTAGACAAGGTGTTTGAAGAATGTTTCCCAGGGTGCTTATCAACTGTTTTATTTTTCAGCTATAACCATGGAGAACCTGTCTAACGCCAACAGTAGATTTGCACTTGATCTGCTCAGAAGGTTTAGTGAGGCCAACCCAACACAAAATGTCTTCTTTTCTCCTGTCAGCATCTCTGCTGCTCTGGCCATGGTCCTTTTGGGGGCCAAAGGTAATACAGAAGCCCAGATGTTGAAGGTTAGTATATTTAAAAAAAAAAAAAAAAGTAATTAATTTTATATTTTATTTGCATTAAAAATGGTTGTGTTTTAGAGGAGCGAAGATGAAATGAGGGTATTTTTATGTGCTCAAGACAAGATTTCTGTCACGCACACTGAGTCCTCCTCAGACTCTGCAGTTAGTTATGCTCTGCCTACCCTGCTCCAGAGCCCTCTGTCTATATTTTCTACGGCCCCTGTTGGTCATTTAATTTCACTTGTTAATTCTTGAAGGAGGAAACTTCTTGCATTAGTCAGTCTCCTTTTAAATTGCTTGTAATTTCCAGCAGCAAGGCTTTATGCGTTTTCATGAGACAGTTTGACAAACTGTTACTTTATAACACAACATCACCAATGGTATGCTCCTTGTTAACAATTCTGTGTGTTTTGTAAAAAACACAGTAGCAATCTATAGTTTTATATCTAAAGTGTAACAACTGTGATGATACATGGTGATGCTACCTAAGTATCAATCTTTTCCTAGCAGCCAGGCGCTTGGATATCTCCAGGGGGCTAAGCCTGCATGGGTATCCTTACCATAGCCTTAGGTTAGGAAGGATAGTTTAAAAAAACCTCCTTATAATTTGCAAGAATGGTGCACATAGGAGTGTGCCAGTTTCCCCTGAAACCTCTGTCACGGAAGGGACTCAGTCACTGTTATTTTTGCAGTCTCGTTAGGCTGACGCCTGTAAAAGGGCGTATGAGTATCCTCATTGCAGTCATCATCATGGATTTGGCTATGAATAATTTCACCTTTGTATTCTGGACTCTAGGAGGAACTGTTTTATACTGTTGAGTGTTGCTGTGCTTAATAAAACTACTTTCCCACTACTTGTTCAAACAGACTTTGAACGTATTTCATGTAATCAGACTGACAGCCCCACCTAGGATAAACCTACTGATGGCAGGAATCATGCAAAAGGATCTTGGGGTGAAAATAAATGTGTTTCAACCCAGTCACCCTCAATAGGTCATATTCCTGTACCATGATACTTCACTTATGAACACAGTGCTAATTAAGGAGGAAGCGATTAGTAACTGTCGAGAGCTGTTTGCAAGCACGCAGGAATTTGTTTCCGGGATCATAATTCTATTGTAAGATTGCCTCTGTGATGGTCTTGCTCAGCCATTCATTTGTACAGCACGGCTTGAACTGAGGTGGTCAGCAAGGCCTGACCCAAAACCCAGTGAGAGAAAGTGAAGGCTTTCCTTTGAATCCAATGTCTGCTTCACAGCAGTCTTCCCTGCTGGGAAATGCATGGTTTAAGTTCAAATGTGACTGTCCCTGCTTTGGTCTAGCCTTCTCTGTCCATGAGGCCTGGCAGCTACTGCTGTCATATCTATAAGCCTTGGCCAGCCAGCTTGCCTCTGGAAAAGGAGGTACTGGTAATGAGAAATTGCAGTAACACATTTGATTTTTAAGTAAAAATATAAATATAAATATAAATATATGATATATATATATTTATATAAGGTGTTGTATTTTCATAAAATTATAAAAGATAATTGCTCTAAGTTTTCTTAATATGTCACCTGTGCTAGTGGTGATTGTATATTCTGAAAAGCAAGGTTCCCTTGGGCCATAGGGGGAGCCAGGAAAGCAAAAGAGCCTCCATGGCATAATCTCTCTTTTTAATTCCTCACCTGGGAATGAGTACTTGGTTCCAGCTGCCCATGGAGCAGAGGAAATGCGGACAGGACTCGGGGTTGTGATCGAGAGCTTCAACTGTGACTGTGCATAAACCAGGAGCACAATACAAGTGTCTGTCATGGGCAACATAGCAACAAGGGACAGTTTCATTTATTCTTTGAGATTTACAGAAGCCTCTAAGCACCTTCCAGCCTTTTCTCTTTCTTCAGCCTACCTACTAGATCCTGCCCTGCAGCATCAGAGCTACTTTACAGAGACACCATATGTTCTTTTAAGACAGTATTAACAGCACTTCTTTTATTTCAGACGCTTCATCTTGACAAAGTTGAAGATGTTCATTCGAGATTCCAGGCTCTGACAATGGATATAAACAGAAGCAATGCTCCCTATCTCTTGCGGCTTGCCAGTCGGCTCTTTGGAGAGAAGTCCTACAGCTTTCTGCCGGTACAGTGGTGCACATCACGACGGCGTGTGGTGGGACCTGGGGCAAAAATGCAGCTATTTGAGTATTCATGAAGTAGAACTATTTCCAGGCATATTTCTAAACATTACTGGGCAGTTGACAAAAGTATTACATACTTACCATGTGCATTTCTATAGCTGTGGACATCTGTGCATCTCCCGCAAAGGCTTTTACACAGCAAACCTTTTTCATTGCTTGTTCACTTCTGCTGTTCTTGGGCTCAAGAGAAGAATTCTTCGTCTATGTTCTTAATTCACAGTAACTATAATAACATTCCACTCTGTTGCAACCAGCTCTTTAGGTTGCAGCCTGTTCTGTTTTGTTGCAATCAGCTTTTCAGGATTTTCATCAGAGTAGTAATACATTACTGAAATATTTTTGAAAACACTATTTATTTGTGAGGGGATATCCAATAAGTTTTAACAACATGCCTCTTAACCAGTGAATTAGAACTTTGTGTGCACCTAGGTTGATATTTTTTTCCCTCTTCAGCTATTTTGGAGAGTTTTGTTTTATCTTAGCTGTGCTTGAGCCTGTTTCAAGAGAGTGACAGATAAATATTGCAACACCTGCAGTAAGCACCCCATCAACTCTAGACACAGATGGTGTACTATGAGGCTTACTCTCAGAGTGGGGAAAAAACCTGCCAACCTCAGAACCCCCTCAGGCAACACACTGTTAGAGCCCCACCTAGGTGGGGCAGGTGACAATCTGAGTACGCCTTATCTACCTGATAATTAGATGTTTTCTTATCTGCATGCAGTGAAAGCTATTCTTATCATTCCAAAATCCAGGATTTCTTGGCTAAGACCCAGAAATTATATGGATCTGATTTGGCTACAGTTGATTTTCTTCAGGCTTGTGATAAAGCCAGGAAAGAAATTAACCAGTGGGTCGAGGAGAAAACTGAAGGTAAACTACTTTTTCATTAATAACTGACAGCGTTTCATATCTTGGGCGCAGGAATGGGCTATATTCTCTGCTGTCTTTAGAACAGTTTAATTCTGCCCTGGGATATTCATTCGATGCATGGACAGAAACAGAAATTATTAAAGCAAGGCATTTTAACAGTTCCCTAAGTCCTGAGAGTTTTCCATTTTGTTTTTGCGTTCAGGCTATGGGCGCACCAGAGATGCAGCCATGGAGTTGTACTCATGAGTTGGAGAAATCATTTTAGTCAGTCCTGGTCCATATTGTGTATATATTTCTAAATTCAGTATTCCTTAATGTGAGTGTTCTCTAGTTCTTGTATGATGAGTATGATCATTCACACATTACAGCTCAAACTAACAATATTACATTTTCATCAGAAAACTGTATATCAAAATTTATAGTAGCGTGTCCTATTAAAAAGTATGGTGAAGTGGAGAGACAGGTACTGATATACATGTTATTACAGGAATGGATTAGTTTTATATTTGTTGTATTTCTACGGCATCAGCTTCTCTATGTATGTTCTATATGCCATCAACTTACTACGAGATTTTGTTGTGACTGGTTTTTTTTCTGCCATCCCTGAAGGCAAAATCCCCAATCTGCTGTCTGAAGACTCAGTTGATAGCATGACCAAGATGGTACTGGTGAATGCTATTTATTTCAAAGCAAACTGGGCAGAGAAATTTAAAGAAGCTGACACCACTGATGCGCCATTTCGGTTAAATAAGGTAATACAGATGTGTCTCGGTAGGATATATGTAATGGAGAGGTCAAATAATATAGGTGGTAAAGTGAACTTTTGCTTACAGATAAAATAATTAAGAAGTACAAAATAGTTAATAAATATTTTGATTATTTTTTTGGATCTTAGCATTTTTCTGTATTCAGCAAGCTGTTTGTTGTCTCACTGGAAGAGTATCAGAGACAGTTCTCACCTCTGCACTAGGGCCTAGTAGAGTTTCTGTCTGCAGCCGATCAGCAGCTATGAACTGTGGCTGTTTGTGATTCTAGGTAAGCAATATTAAAATGACAGGACCTTAATTACAAATTTAATTAAGCCCCATCTTCTTGTTCTCTATTCAGCTCATGTTAACAGCTTTACAAGCTACTGTATGCAATCATCTGCTTTGTGCCAAACAGAGTTGATCTTTGTTGACTCAACATGGTCACTTTTGGGTCTAGAACAATATAAAGGTACAGCAATTCGAAGAAATTTCCTAAGTTTCTGTGAGGACTGTGCTGTAGAAGCCAAAGGAGAACCAAATATAATCCAAACTCATTATTTCTTCAGATGAAGTTGTTATTAAACAGGCAGTCAGGAGCCTGATAAAGACAGTTTTATAATCATCTGATATAATGGAGGGAAAGTGTTTGCAAAAATGCAGTTTTAACTTACTTGTTTCCTATCAGTTCTTTAAATGAGCATTTCCTTAACTGTTACTTTTGATGCCTTTTATCCATCCAGAGTGAAAGAAGGACAGTGAAAATGATGTATCAGAAAAATAAATTTAATTTTGGATACATCCCCGAAGAGAAGATCCGTGTTTTAGAGCTGCCATACGATGGAAGAGAACTTAGTATGATCATCCTCTTACCTGATGACATTGAAGATGACTCCACTGGACTGCAGAAGGTGACCCACCTAAGCTAATGCAGTTGTTCAATGTTCTTAAGTTCAGCCATTCAAAACGAAAGCCTTAATGAACCCATGCTCTCAGAGCACCGTATCTATCAACTGTATTTTTAGGCAACTCTCTACTAGTACGGAAATAAAGAATAAATGGATGTATTGCATCAGGAAGAGGTGTTCTGATTTTGTAGCTTGTGTCCTCTGGCTTGCTGAACTGAACCATGATGGAGACTGAAAACAGAGTTAACTGTTAGAACTAACTTGCCTTGATTATTTGTTTTAAATGACAGAACCTGTCTTTCAGTAGCTTTGAAAGTCTTTATTTTCTTAACCATGAAGTAGTGAGACTGCTTTCCATTAAACGACCAGCTTCTTTGAGCTCTCTGATTATGATTTTTGTTACTTGTTTTTAATTAGGTAATTCCATTTAAGTAGGTTAAATAGTAAGAAGACTGGGTTGCTATCAGTGCATGTTTTTCCCTTCTGTACATTGCAGCAAGAAGAAAACGTCTGCATTACTTTGTAAAGTAAAAACTGTACTGACTCCACTTAATTTTAGTATTTTTTTGATCTCTATTTAGCTATCAAAGATAGGGGTATGTTCATTTTTGTATAGCTGCTTTACCATTGTATAATGTTCTATAAATAAAGTCTCATAAATGTTACTGAAATACTACACTACTGATAAGTAATGATCTCTGTCTTTTTAATTCTAGGTGGAAAAGCAGCTTACCTTGGAGAAGCTCCAGGAATGGACACAACCAGAGCATCTGTATTCCACTGATGTTCAGGTCCATTTGCCAAAATTTAAGCTGGAAGAAAGCTATGACCTTAAATCAGATTTATCTGCTATGGGCTTGTTGGATCTATTTTCCGGTGGCAAGGCTGACTTGTCGGGAATGTCAGGGGCACGTGACCTCTTTGTCTCTGCAATTGTCCACAAGGCTTTTGTGGAAGTTAACGAGGAAGGCACTGAAGCTGCAGCTGCCACTGCAGCTGGCATTGCTCTGCTGTGCATGCCCATTGTAGAGGAGTTCAACGCTGACCATCCTTTCCTTTTCTTTATTCGCCACAACCCAACACAAAGCATACTTTTCTTGGGCAGATATGCTTCCCCATAAAAGAAAACCTACCATTTGCAGTAGCTCCTGCTGTTGTTAATGAAAGCCTTGCTCCTGAATGAGTTCATCCTCCTGTCTTGAGTTCCTAGTAATTTGACCGAGATTCTGCCTTTCTCATTACAATAACTTCAGAGAAACTGAGGAGTAATTTATTTTTCTTTCTTGAGATTGAAATAATCTTTAATTAAACAAGGAAAATCTTGACCGTAGGCACAAGAAATCTTTTGAAATTGGAGTGGAAATAGAAATACTCTTAGAAGTAATGCGTATCTCTTAAAGCACAGAATCACTCTTTATGCATCTTCACATGGGTTTTTCTGTATCAACAGCCCCTCGTAATAACCAGTCACTCCTTACTAATCCAGTCACTCCTTATGCGTATATACTAAGTTGTTCTTGCAAAATTATTCCTCCCCTAAAATCCTGCTTTACAAAAATACTGTAATAAAATCGTTCTAGGCACCAAAAGGCATGTCTCGAACAGCTGAGTTTACCCAGTTCCATAGTGAAATAAAAGGTCAGATAACATTTGTTTAGAGACATCTATTAATAGAGAAAGGATTAAGCTATTTAAACAAAAGTAACCCCTTGCAGTCATTAGCCAGAAAAATTGCAACACACTTTTTGAATGAGAAGAAGAAAAAATGAGTGAGTCACTTTAGGTGATGTATTTAAAGGCTATTTTTAAAATTTACAGACTGGTGCCACTTTAGTTATTGAAAACATGAAAATGTTTCAGGGGTTAGAGGTTTTAGGTGCCTTTTTGAAAGTTCAGAAGTTGTCCATATGACATTAGATTCTGGACAGAACCTAGGTCATCCCCAAAATATACTTCAGCTTCCCAGAGGCTGACTGGGTATAATCTGCAAGAAATATCTGATGTTTCTCTTTATGTACAAGGATTCTGCATTTACTGAGCTGACTTGCACTACCTCTTTATACACAAACCTCTGGTACTGTACCACAGCCTTACTCCTGTGAGCCAATGTAATTAAATAGTGCCGTGTTCTGTGGTTATTTTTGCAGGTTATTTGCTTGTATCCTGCGTACTGTAACATTTACCTGTACAACCTCAGCTCTTAATGGGGCACAATAATGTATATAATTACAAACTGTATTTTAATCTTGTCTTTAGGCAACAAATAAAAGTCTTTTCCTCAAACTTCTGTTCAAAATGGCAATTATTTTGCATGCAATTTGGTATTACAGAGTACCAAAATAAGTCTGAGGACTGGCTCCAAAGGAAACCACTGGTGCAGCAGGTGTCTGAAGACCAGCTGTCTGAAGTAATTTAGAGTAGGTGAAAATATTGGAGACCAAATTACTCAATAGAAGAGATGATTGCATGCACCAGCAGCTTCCCCTGGAAGTGTGAGCCGAGCTGCTCGCCCCCCAAAGGAAACAGTGTCATGGGGAAGTCATGGTTTTATGAAATGGCACAAGCACTTGTTCTGCAATACCCGGTTGCAAAGGCTCTGGTAGCTTTGCAAAGGAGTGAATGCAGTCCTTTCTGCACCAAGTGCTTCGAAAACCCAATGCCTTGCAAACAAAAATTACTAGCACAAAACCCATGCAAAAATTTGGAACACTTTGATGTTGTGTTAGTTCTTGGTTGCTGGGCTTTGTCTTTAGCATTTTAGCAAAAAAAGCTCCTGCTGCCATAGACAAGGTTTGTCAAAGCAAGGCTCAAAAACTCTGTTTTAATTACACCCTTATCTTTATTTGCACAAACACAGTCAATGCATGTAAGATACATGACTGAAGGCTTTTAGGGCAGCAATTACCAGGAAATCAGAAGAAAGATAATAAAACCTTGCGTAATTGTACAAATCAGCGTAGCTTCATGAGAAGACTGATGTCTGTCTGTATTTATTGTGTTCGTATCAGCATTCAGTAACTATTACACTGAGACAAGGTTGGTTTTCTAGCAGACAGGATGCACAAAATAAAATCTCAGCAATAAGAATCTCAATAAAATCAGCTTCACATTCAACCATATAAAAAAACCCAGTAAGACTACTGGCCAATATTTTGTTCCCACAATTCATATCCCACAAGAAGATGGTTGTGTTTTTCCTTAATACTCCTTGTTTTTTTCCTGTGCTCTTGTCAGAACAAGTGAGTGACAAGGGCTGACTCCAACAGACAAAACTGGCATGCCATCTGTATTCAAATTTCTAAAAAATAATATGCTATAAGCTGCTTCAACTACCTCTTGAGAAGCATTTTGTATGTAGAACTACCAAATGAACACAGGCCTCACTGAGTTCAAAGCAGGGTAATTTTGAGTACAAGATGCTTTAACTGAGGAAAAAGGTAGAAAATGTAATTTTAATGAGTTAAAGATATAGCATACAATATAAGAGTCTGTCACATCAGAAATCTCAATATAAAATCAGAAGCTTAGCCTTAGTAGCAGTCATAAATCCATACCCAACATATAAAAAATACTGCATACAAAATCTTTGGTTTATATTAACCCTGAGCAATGCAACATGAAAAAGTCAGCCTGACTGTAGTTTAACTTCCTAGGAGAGAAATGGTAAGTTCTTGGGCACCTTGAGTACTTGAGCACCCTGTTCAAAACCAATTTACAACAGGTTGCTGGTTTGAGAAGACAAGTGGAATTTTTTCCAGTGGAACAGGGGATCACAGTAGCTGGATTTCACCCTCCATTTTGGCCTCTCCTAAGCAGACCAGGCTTTATTACAAGACAAAACTCTGAGAAATATTTGCTCACTGTGCTATGATGAGTAATCCAGACTTTGTACTGCTGCTAACAGTCTTCTTAGGAAAGCCCTTTGGTTTTGGTAATTTAAACAGAAAAACCACTGCCACCCACAAACAATTGTCTGCTTTTCCTCTGATTCATACAGTTGAAATTGCTCATCCTAGGACATACATACCGTAGTGTGGATAAGGAGGACAGTTAGACAGTTTTCTCTGGGCTTTACATAACCTTATACTAGAGATAAATTTACACAGATGAGTTAACTCAGAGCATATTTAGTTATACTTTTGCTGTTAAATGTTTGTACATATCTATATATGAACAAAATCCTTGTAAAGTACATAATCCTGATCAAGTCTTGGAGATGGATGTTTCTCTTGATTTATTACAGTTTACACAGGAGTAAGACCAGTCCAGCTCTCTTGCACCTTTAGAGATAAAAATGTACAATTGAAATCAAAACCTTCCGGTTTTTTGGTTTTTTTCTCCCCCCCCCCCCCCCCCCCCCCAGTTTTGTTTCATTTTGTTTGTAGGATTTTTGTTTGTTTGTTTCCAGTTTTGTTTTTTTTTTTTTTTTTTTTACTCTAGTGAACTGCTAGTTCTGTCATACTATCTTGTGGTACCATCTAAATGCATGTTGTAAGCCATATTCATTAAGAGGCCTACGCAATCCCAGCCTACTTAGTAACAATAAAAGACAAAAACCACAGCCAAAATCCTGGAGAGCGCAGCCTGTCTGGAAACATGCTGAACGTGGAGTGGCTGCTGGCAATTCAGACGATGAACTCATCACGGCAGCCAGAAAATGTATCTTCAGGATAGACAGGAATTCAAACAATCAGCCTGTATAAACACTTTAAAGTAATTTCATGGAAAATGCTAGGCAGTCATTTTGGCCAAGAGCTTTTCTCTCAACACGAGAGAAAATGCTCACAGAAAAGGGAAAAAATGCAGTCCAGAGGTTAAACTGAGAGTTTAAACTCTTTGTGCATGGAAAACAGGACAAGAAAAATAAAATACAAGCAATCATTTCACATAAATATTTAGTATAAAAGCCCAGACAACTCCTTGCCCGCTGTATTGTCCAAATTTTTATCTGTGAGAGCCAAACAAGCTAAATGATGGAAACAATATTAATTAGGCAATTTTCTAAAAAAACCCTGCAATGGAACTCATTTGGGGCATTATTTGATATTTCTGTTGTGGCTATCCATATCTTTGACATGGGCATGTTACTACTGGGAGAAACAACTTATATCAGCACAATTTGTTTCTCAAGGTATTGAATTCCCCACAATGGGCTACAGTACGGCCTTTCTCATGATCTGTGTTACTTCTTAGTGGGACAACTTATGGAAGAGAAAAAAAAATTGTAGCATGATAGATCTTGATGGTGTTCCTTACAGTGGAAGCAACTGTTGCCTGATGGGATCCAAATCTCACCCCAAAATTTCTAGTGCCACTGCAATACTTGTTACTTCGTTAAAGCTCTATACTCTGAAGGTAAATAAATACACCACTCTACCAGCATGCAATTCATTAACCATTCTTGCCCTTCAGTGAACTTCTCAGGGTAAACCCCAGCCAGTCAAAAGCCAGAAAACAAACCAATGTGCTTTTTGATTTCATTTTTTCATCTTGTGCTTTTGATGCAGTTTCATTAGATTGGCTTCTGCTTGTTGAAAGCAGCATTGCCAATCCTGTGTGGAGACTGCATACATCATCCTGAGAGGAAATGGATGTTTTTGCCTTGG
Source organism: Acanthornis magna (assembly GCA_036785705.1). Taxonomy (NCBI): domain Eukaryota; kingdom Metazoa; phylum Chordata; class Aves; order Passeriformes; family Acanthizidae; genus Acanthornis; species Acanthornis magna. Next base: position 14,521,706 of record JAWUZG010000025.1, read on the forward strand.
GTCTGTTTTAGAGGGACAGGAGATGGTGTGGGGTGAAATGTCCATCTGTGAGTGCATCTGGTCCTGATGGACTTTTTAATGGAGTATGGGTTCTTCAAACAGTGGAGATGACCCACTTTACGGGAATATAAAAGAGATGCACATCAGCAGCAGGGAGAGAGCAGGAAGCAGCCACTCTGTTTCCAAGGCTGCTAATTACCACAGGGAGGAAGGGAAAAGGTAAATAATACTTTGCTTGGAGAGCAGATAAGAGGCACAACGGCTTTGAAACATTAACTTGTTGTTATCAGTACTATGGTAGACACCATTAGACAGCACTGTCTGACAGATCTGACCTGAGGGGCGGATCTCTGCCTCCACCTGAGGCTGAGGAATGAAGAACCATCTCTGAACCCTGTGCTGCCCTCTGAAGGTGAGCACACGCTGCTCAGATTTACTCCAGCACTGGAAGAGACCACACCTTGCCTTATTCCTCCGAATGCATTTCAGAAGACCATCAGGATAAAAATACTTATCTAATTAATTACCCCCTTAATTCATGCAACAAGAAAGTTCCAACCAAACAACAACAAAAAAGTGAAACATGTTAAAAAGAAAAGCACGCAAATTTACATAAATGAAGCTTGTTCAAATACTTGCTCATCTTTAGCACAACACCTTGCTTCAAAGCATTCAAAAACTAAACTTATCTGAGGTAGAACATAGAAATGTATAAAGAATATGACTCAAACCCTCTAACAGTACACAGTCATGCAACAGGTTTAATTTCTGAAACATTTCAGTTACACCAGGATCTTTGGCTTGAGTCCTACATCATGCAGAATTTCATGTGAAGGGAATCTCACAACAAGATTTATCTCCAATACAAATCACAAACTTTTGGAGGTTATATCCAAACCTTTTGATCGAGGCCAAGGGTCAGTCAGCATCTGTCTTGAAAATCAAGAGCAATAAGCTGAATAAAGTTGGCTTCTGGACTTGGCACTGCATCCTCAGCCCACAGAAGGCCTCCTGGCTTGTGAACATTGGTCTGAACAAACTCCAGATGTGCAGCTGTGGCAACCCCTCTGATCTAAGCTCCACACAGCACCAAATACCTCTGCTGTCAAGAAATACCCACCTGCAATTGGTGCATTCCAGACAGCTGACCGGCAGCTGGCTGGGTCGGATCACAGCTGGAGAGAGGAGCAAAGAGCTCTGTATTATTCCAAGGGCCGTTTTCATCACTATCCTACTTACAAAATGAACTAAACTTGCTCTGGAAAATAGGGATAATAAAATTAAAGGGATATCAGACTTTCAAAACCACACTGCTGTCACAGGAGTATTTAAACAAATGCATAGACACTATTTTTAATAGCTTTATTGGTTTAATAACTGTTGTACAAAATTGGTCTCTGTAACATTATTAAGAGCAAAAATTACTCTGTAATTGTATTTTGTTTACAGTATTTTCACAGAGGGGGTACATTTATGTACATTATTTTTCTGGAAAATAACATTCTCAAAATCTGAAATAAACCCTGGTTTTAAAAAGTAGCACAAGTCTCTTGTTTTTTCTCCGTTTCATACGAACCAGTGACAGCATTATATGGATGAAGCTTATTCTTTCATTTCTACACTGCCTAATTGCAATTCTTTACAATACACCTTCAGAACAACAGCAGTAAAACCAGAAGGATAAAAAAGTGTCTGGAAGGCTTGGCGGCATAATCCTTTCAGCCACAGTAACAGATGGCTGATACTGTAAGGGGAATTTCTATCCCAGTAGAAATGTAGGACTCAAAATCAAACCCATTGTGAGCACGGTGGTCATGTTCCTCGTTCCTTGAAGAAATCTGCTCCTTTCAACTCTTCTGGTAGATAGTCCTGCTCCACAGGTTCCTTGTACATGGGGTTGTATTTGTAGCCTTTTCCATAGCCCAAGTTCTTCATGAGCCTTGTTGGGGCATTTCTCAGGTGCAGAGGAACAGGCGGCAGTGGTCCTGTGTGCATCCTCAGGCATTCCTTGACATTGCCATATGCCCTGTACACCTCTATGGACTTCGGGGCTCTGGCAAAGTACACTACACACTGTGCTAGAATCACCTGCAAACAAGCAGAGGGAAAATGTTACATGACTTCTTTTAAGCTCTTTGGGAAAAGGTCTGCTAGGCTGTTCATATAGCATGGCAGGGATTATATTTTTAAACTGACCTCTGCCTGCTACTATAATATGAATACTATTATTTAACAACAACACAGCTCCATGATTTTCACTACTCGAAAATAATAGCTACTTTATTTATAATAGAAACAAATGGACAGAGAAAAATGATACATATTCACCTATCACATTTTAACACTAAATACACAGTGACTCCTATTTTAAACTATAACACCTATTTTAAGAGCTATGATGTTCTCTTGTCAAAGAAGGGGCATGCAGAATGAACAAGTAGCTAAGTCTGCCCTGTCCTCCCAGTCTGTTTCTTTTTATAGTTACAGATAGGTTTTACAGATTGCAGGACTTTCAAATTAGTGAATTAACAAAGCCTTTACCTCACATTCTGGCATTCCAATGAAGTGGCAGCCTTGATAAGCAGCAACTGCTTGTGTTAAAGCCAGAGGATCTGCCAGTCCTACAGAAAGGAATCAAATAAAAGCAGGCTAAAGTCAATTTACTTTACTTAAAATCTCTCTCTCTATTTTATTTTATTTTATTTTATTTTATTTTATTGTATTGTATTTTATTTTATTTTTTTAATTTATTTTATTTTATTTTTTCCTCTCCTGTAAGGTATGTATACACATTTCAGAGTTGCTTTCCCAGACATTGGAATTTCTGGTACAATACCATACCGTACTATACCGTACCGTACCATACCATACCGTACCATATCATACCATACCGTACCATACCATACATAAAATACACTCCCTCCATCCACAAGCCTTCCTTCTTCTGTACCCCTCCTCCTCAGAACAATAAAAGGTCTAAGTCATGGGTATGATTTACAGACTGAATCTGCTGCCACATAGTGGCAGCCTGAGCAGTAGTCGACCACATATGATTCTCGTACTTTCTGAAATTGATAAAGAAATGGGGAAATATTGCTATACTGACATAGCTTCCCCAGATCTCCGAACTCTTCAGCCACCACGTATGTGCTAGAAGTGTTGCTGGATCTGCTACTCTGGATATGGCAATCAAGATGCCTTGCAACTAGGGAGCCAGCTAACAAACCTGAGGTTTGCAGGTTAGGGTAGGCATTTACGTGCCAGGCTCCTTAGAAAATCAGACACCCCTGGAATACACACTCTCTGTGGCATAAGTTTACTGGTGACCTACAACCAGCAGGGTTTAAAAGAATCCATATTAATACACACCAAACATGACCTCAGAAACCTTTGTCTTTCCTGAAATAGGTAATCATGACAATGACACCTCACATAGGTCTCTGCCTGCATATATAAAGTTTTTGTTGCATGTGGAGCATTTCAGTATTTTGCACCCATTTCGCATATAACTGATTTGGGTTGGGTTTTTTTTTCAAAAGCCAGCTTTTAGAAACCAGAGAAGCCTGGCAGATCTGCATTCACCATAATATTCCAGTGTGAAATACTGCAAATACTGACCTATATCTTCACTTGCAAACCTCACCAGCCTCCTTGCCACATAGAGTGGATCCTCACCGCCCTCAAGCATCCGAGCAAGCCAGTAAAGGGAAGCATTTTCATCTGAGCCTCTCATAGACTTGTGCAGGGCAGAGATGCAGTTGTAATGTTCTTCGCCTATTTAGGACGGGGGAGAAGCGATACATAAAGCTGTTAGGAGGAAATAAGTCAAATGCATTTAAGGGAACAGAATATATTTTACTAGATCACATCAGTAAACATAAGCTGCTTTTTCAAGTTCTTTTTACGTACATGTGGTTACAGCGTTCATTAATGTTTTCAGAGCTTTCATGGTTTCCCACATGAATCATTCCGTAACTACATAAGCAAAACAGAGCAACTGTGGATGAAAAAGAAGTTGATTTTTGTTTTTAAACGTTGCATGGCAAACAGTTTGTGTTTTTTACCCTAACAGCTTTTCCTTCAAAAGAAAAAACCCAACCCAGATATTTTAAACAGTAAGGAAGACAACTCTACATAGATAACTCCTGATTGCCAAAGAGTAAAGTGTAAGTGCATATGAAGAACTGACCATTGCTTTTGCACACACACAGAGCTCTGAGAGGACAATGCAAGAATCAGAGAAACCCAGTGCTATACAGTAGTGATATTTTAGAAAAAGAAATTTCACACCAACTAAGATTTGAAAATAAAATGTGCAGCAAAACATGAGTTTGATGTGTTACATAGGGGCGAGAAAAAAAGGAAATGCTGTGGATATACAATGATGGAACATTATACAATTTGGAGAAAACAGTGCATAACTCTTACAAACACCTAAGAAATGCTCAGTTCAATTGTGGATACCTGCACTACTGCAACAATACTTGAAATGCCAGATTGCTAAATAAGAAGAGGGAAGACTGAAAGAATTACAAGGATTTTTTTTTTAATATCAAAATTTAATATATGAGTAGATATGGACTCCAAGGAGAAACAAAGCTATTACACAGTTCTAGGGCTACACTCAAAAATAGGGTGTCAGTATTAAAAACACTGAACGAGACCCTTCCTGCTTACAATTTTCCTCTGTGCAGCTGGTTTTGATTCTTATGCATATCTTTTAATCAAACTTATAAGAGTATTTTGCTGCAATATTGTTGTTAAACTTTCCATGTTATCTGCCTTTTTTATTTTTTCAAGTGCCTGGCATTCCTTGGCTCACAGCTAAGGATGTATTATAAAGGCAACTGGCTGCATGCACAGCCATCTGTTAATATTCCTCTTCTTCCTAAGGCTAAAAGGATTTACAGCCTGAGGGCCATACAGAACACATCAAGCACGTGTAGGCCCTGAAAAATAAAAGGGCCGCATGCGTGAGTTTGAGAACCAAAATCACCACGCTGCTGCAGTTGCTCCTTTCGTAGCCAGCAAGACCTCCACCTCCCAGGTCCATTCCCTGCATCTCTGCTCCTGCTGGAGTGTGATTCTGTGGGGAATTCAACACGCTGCCGGCAGCACAGGCAGTCAGACAGCTATTTTTGCTAGGACTCCACACAAAGAGCCCTGGTATGCAGCCCTTACTCGAGCCAACACAAACAGCATGTCCGTGCTCCATCATAACACTTGAGTCAGTAGCAATAAACCCAAGCAGCTGAACTCGCATCATCCTCTTGCAAGAGGCGTCTCCTGGTCTCTTAAAAGTAAGGAAGAGGGCCTTTAAATATCTCCAGAGGTTGCACTCACCCAGATTTTTCTGCTGGAGTGGTTTTATATGCTGTTTGAGCTACTGTAACTTATCATACATGGGGATACCAGCTGGAAAGGCAGAAGAAATCCAGTGGATGGGATGGGTCTAAATGTACAGACCAGCAGGGAACTTCAGGCTGAGAAAGGGTTTAGTTTTCTCCTTTTATTTCCTTCCTTACAAAGCTGATGTTGGTGGCAGAGCCACAATGGCAATACTTATACATCAGACTTGCAGTTTCAATTAAAAGCAAAACACAGTGATGTACATTGGAGAGAGGTCTTACATTTCTGTCTAAAAAATACAGTTTATAGATAGCCTGAGATACCAGAAGCAGTTTAAAGAAAAAACTAGAACTTTTAGTAGACCTTTATTTATTAACTCTCTCAGGCTGGTTAGCCAACATAAAGATTTTGGCCTTATCAATTCAGTTGAGAGACAGACACATACCAACTTATCTATTTCTGCTGTTCTGCATCCCATATGCCTCTCGAAATCAAAACTATAAAGAGTTTTTGGAATCAAAATATATTTGCTCTATGCAGTTCCCACAAAGGCAAATACCTTTCTGAAACAAGATACTACACAAGAGGCTTTGTGGAGGAGAGAATTTTCTAGTCTCTAACACAGAGATGCATAAATCTTGTTGATATATGCCCATAAATTGCTTTATGTGGTCATGAGGAGTTTTCAGGCTAATTTAAGATACTGATTTATCTAAAATTGTATTGGTAGAAGGTAGGAAAAAGGTCTCATTCACTGACCATAATTAATATTTGGGGTTTTTAAACAATCCCTGTTCAAGGTAGTGGGTAAAAGTAAGATCAGGCTCCATCTCAAATTATTTTCTATCTTAGCCAAATGTAAACATCAACTGCCCATCGACAAAGACAGAAGAAAGCCTTGAAAGTAAGACTAGAGCAACAGCATGGATAAAAAGACTTCTCCTTCTGATCCAACAGTGAAAAACTGAGCTGGAAAAAAACCATTAGGGTGTGAATGTGGTGGTTTAACACCAGCTGGGAATTCAACTCCAAATAAGCCACTCCCCCACCCCAGCAACAAAGTGCATGATATGGAATAGCAACTTAGCCCTGCCCACATGGCTCTAGGCTCTGTCCCGAGAGCAAACCCTGGACAGTGAGACTCCTTTTCTTATCTTCTCCAGAGAAGGGAAAGGGAAGGAAGTCTGAGCTCCAGACTGCAGAATAAATTAACTTCATCAGAACACATTCCCAGTCTTTACCATAGCTGAAGTTATGTTACCATACAGACAGCAAAATTACTAACATTTATCATATTAAATCAGTTTTAGCAGAGAAATAAAATACGTAAAATGAACGGGAGGCAACACAACTCTATCAAAAAAATATAGTCACTGCTCATCTTTAGGTAAACTTTAACTGGTTTGGTTGCTGCATCATTTTCTCCAAGAATCAAAATTTTAACAACTGCAATTAAAAGCTACAACATGACTAGTTTGTTTCCTCTCACACTGAAAGGGCTGCAGGTGACTGCTGGCAGTGAAATTTGAATAAAGTTGTTTCTATGTCCTTCTAGCTAAAATGCATAAACTACCTGAAGTAGCTAAACTAACTGAAGACCTTTTCTCTACGTGTCTGCACATAGATCAGAGCAACCACTGGATGATGAATGATTTATTTCCTACATTATTTGATGCAAGTACAGAAGAGAATGCCCACCTACATCTATTTGGCAAGTTTTGCAGAAGGGAATAAAAAATTATGTAAAATAAAAATTTCATATTTACACAACTCTGAACACTAATCAATTATTTGTTGCTTTCTACATGAACACGCTACACTCAAATCATGATTACACTCCTGGTTTATAAGGCTGAAGCATTTTATTTTAGAGGATTGTAGATCCCACTACCACAGCTCTGATTCAAAATGTATTAGCTAAAACATGATACCAAAAAAACCCCATCTTTGTTTATACAGTAGCTCCTATCCGGAAATCCTTTGTATTTAAAAGGACAAACAGCTATCTCTGCTATGGATAAGAAGGGTCAACCAGGAGTCAACAGTCAGTGGTCAACACAGACTATTCCACAGAAGAGAGAAATTCTGTAAAGGCATGTACTTGGGCAACCTGCTACTGTGACAATATCTGTGTCAGGCTCTTTGGCATCCATACCATGCAGAAAAACAGAATTTTCACTACTCTCACCACTCAAAAATCTCTGACCAAAAAACCTCACAATAACACACAATAAAGATTTCTGCAACAGAGAAATCTACTAGACTACCCAGACTTGATGCAAGCCCCAGGAAGAGGCACCCTGTGGCATCTTTACAAGAGTAAGAAGGTGTAGGAGGGCTGGGAAAAACAGACACAGCCAAGAGTTCTGTGTGACAGTGGCCACAAGGCGACAGCAAACACACAAGGGACTGGCACAGCGCAAGAGACTCACACCAGTGAACTAGTCAAATTTTCCGCTTCCTTTCCTATCGTGACCTCTTCCTGCCACAGACCCCATAAAATTTTTCTCCCTCCCCCATCTACCCTCGACTTCTCAGCTGCCATTTGATCAGTATCTGCCCAGCTGCCTTCTTCCTGACAGTGAGTCATCATTACTTCTTTGTAGCAAGAAGGCTGCAAGCAGACATATGTTACAACCAACCTCAAGAAACCTCTCATCACAGGTTTTGAACAGTGGCAGTTAATGGAGCATATCAGAAACAGTGGCAAAAAAAAATCAGTTCTCCAATTACTGCTTGGCATAATAATTTCATACTATTCTGCACAGTCATTCAAGTATTGCTGAAGAACTGGCATATACATGCAAGGCGATTCACCTCATCTCTGATACTCCCTGATTTGTAACCCTCTAACATAAAATAGTTTAGTGGCCAACTACGGTGATGCCTAAGATTGCCAAGTCACAAATTTAGCAAGAGTAGTTATCACACTAAGAGGCCTTAAGTGCAATCAGATTTATGTGGCCTGTCCTAAGCAAGCTACAGAATTCATTACCTTAAAAAGCAACTCTAAAAATAAAGCAAACTGCTCAGGTTTTGACATAACATATTGCTGAGAATGTGAGCACTTCCAAGACTTTCAAAGGAGTAGAAGTGCAATGGAAGATACCCAACCCTCCAAGAAAAATGTCCTCATCAAATTCTTCTGCCTCTTTACACTGAAACTATTATAGAAGACAATATTGCAATAACCTTAAAGAACAAATAATTTCACCATGCAACTGTTTTCAGGGCAGCAAATGGGTCTTTCCACTAAGCTACACTTCCTAGCTGGTAACAGGAAACACTGTTTAGAAGAAATTGCCTCCTGAACTACTTGTAGAGGAAAAGTAACTTTTAGGACAAACTTCAGTACAACCACACTTTCAGCACAGCAGCTAATAGGAAAAAAGGAGAAGAAAGAAAAACTAGAGAGGCTATCACGTCTTGAGAATATTCATCTCAGAAACTGCATCAGGTACTCACCTGCTCGGTCATACAGGATGTGAGATCGCTGGAGCCCCTCCTTTACATGCTCTTCTGTGACCAGAATGCCATCCGCAGAACCACCCCTGTTCAAAGGAGTGGTCCTCCCCGCTGCTATTCTGGCCTGAACTGCCAACTGGAGTCCGTTCAGCCCAGTCCTGGCGTCCCCGTCACAAAGATAGGCAAGTGTGTTCAGAGCTTTCTCCTCTATGTACACTGGCAACCTGCAAGGGAATAACCACACACCCTCAGCCCAAACACACAACTCTCCTTGCCTATCATGCCGGAGATGATGTTTCTTTACAAAGTTTCTCGAGACACAGCTGGGTTTAAAATTTGTCTGAACTCATCCTGCAGAGCCAGAGGCCAACCCTCTTCCTCCTGCTCCAATGCCCGTTAAATACAATTGCACATGAAAAATGTAGGGCAGGAGCTCTCATCTATTTAACCCCTTTAATTTTCCTCATCTCCTTAAGTTCAGTGAATACTAGGGTTAGATTTTTTTGCAGAGCCCAATTCTGACCCAGCCAGCTGAACTTTACGAGGTTCTACTCCATCAGCATTTCATAGCTAGCATTTCAAATTCCTTGTTGGAAGAACAATGAAAAGGTAGGAAGCTATCCAAATGCAGGTGAGAGAATACAGTGAATTATAAAGTAATTAGCGCAAGGTTTTGAACTAACTATCAACAGCAAGAGATGCTATCAGTTGAAAGCAACAACTGGAAGGATTGTTTACATTGTAAAATATATGTGTCCTGTCCTACCTTTATTTTTATATTGTATTACAATTTAATCACTGGGGTACAAAAATTATCGAACTGCATCCCAATACATGTCCATCATTCTTCTTGCCATCTACTGGTCTATGAGTGCCAGAACTATACAAACACATGAAAAAGGCCAAATTCCAGTGAAATCACCATCTAAATGAACAAGTCACTGAGGTTGGAGTGTGGTGCTGATAACATCAAGGTTCTGGGTTTGATCCCTGTATGGGCCAATCACTGAAGAGTTGGACTTTATGATCCTTGTGGGTCCCTTCCAGCTCAGAATATTCAGTGATTATACAACCATGGGAAGATCTGACAAATGCAGCAGCAGGATCTCCTGAGATCTTCTAGTGGGTCCATGAAAAATCTGTGAGGACAACAAAGTCCTCAAGTTCTGTCTCTAGGTTTTCATTTGCTAGGCTGCAGTCCCCACTGTTGGGGCACATCCAACCCAGTTCACCTCTGCATGTTTCACAGGCAGCCTGTTGTGGATTTAACCCTCAAACCTCAGTTATGTAGACAAGGTAACATCTAAGGTGTTGCCAGGCAGAGGGTATAGCTGATCTGATTTGGAGACAGCAGCTAATGGAGCTAAAGCATGGCATTAAGTAATGCCTAGCTGAGCCATTTCTAAGTAGCTGGACTGTAAATCAAGAGTGACATGTATCAGTAGGGATTAACACATAGAGCTTGCTGTGAGAGGCCATTTCTTATGAAGCTCTTGTGTGTCAAATAATTAAGGATTCACAACAGCCCTGCACTTCATTTACCAAAAGATGTCTTGCTGTTATTACCAGTGGTGTACAAAAAGGCAACACCAGAAACACACAACCATCGATTTTCATTATTTGCCTTCTCTTCCTCCTTGCAAACCCACTTTGCACTTGCCACAGAAAAGAAAAAGACTGTAGGCTCTGGAAACATTTCAGCAGTTAACATTTGAGTCCTCTCATGGCCACACATAAAAAGGAAAAACTAGTAGACCTGAAATCTTAATCAACCACTGCAAGTGAAAGCTGACAAATGTCTTCCAGGGGCAAAATCCATGCTGCAGACAGTAGACAGTAGGAATCACATCCTGGGAAAAATAAATCTATATATATATACACGCATTTCATCATGACTTTTTTCCATCTCCTTATTTCTCATGTATTTGATAAATCTAGAAAAAAAAATTAAAACACACATACAGTGGCACTTTTGCCAGGGCGTTTCAAACACCATCTTCATCTTTGAACAAGGAAGCAGAACGATACAATGGCACAGGGACTTATTCAGTCAATTATCTCAAGGATCAAATTCCTTGAAAATCAGAGAGCAATGTTCACCCCTCAGCACTACAGACGGACCAGATTTTTCATAAGCAATTAAAAAAGCCAGCAAGAAAAGCAAAAGCTCATTTTAAAAAACGAGCAGGCACTACACACAGATATCCTGCTCCTAATATCTCCTTCAACAGGAACAACCTCAAATATAAGGAACACTGAGCAAACACTCATCATACACCAGCAAGGTATACTGAAGAGGTTTTACCTGCAAGGACTAAGCTCTTTGCCTGCTGTTTGCAAAGAACACCCTGTGCTTGAGGCCTCCTCACACTGATGCCACAACTGCAGGCAGTGACTGCAAGTGGAAGGGAAGCACTGAGAGCACTAAAAGGCAGGTACTGCCCTGGAAGAGGCTAAGTACAGTCTGTCACAAAAAAAATGTTGAGGCCTCAGAGCACTTTTGCCATTTATCTGCTAATTTAAAACTTGGTAAGAAAGCTGAGCTGTATTCCTGTCTTTTCAGTTTCACTATAGGACTCCAAGTGCCCTGTTGACTCAAAATAAGCAATTTATAGTACAGAAATTGAAAAAAATATCCATGAGAAAGTATGAAAAATCTGGTTATAAGCAAAGGTCTGGTCCATTTCCACAATGAAATTTCAGTTGCAATATAATGGTAACAGCAATTCCAATCCAAATAATGTATTATGTATTAAGCTGATCCAGTCCATGCCTACAACAGCATGACACACAGCATGTGATGAAGAACAAGAATAAATGGAGAAAACTTTCACATACAAACTGTTTGCACAGCTTATTGATGAGAATCACTGACTGGAAATAACATAATGTTTCCCTGTTGCATAATCTCAGCTCCATGCACACTCAGTATTTAAAAATAATAAAATGTTATACTCAGACTAACTGAATTCAGATTTTTTTCTGAGCAATTAAAATCCTAAATTCCATTTTCTGATGATTTAACTTCACTAGACAAGAGTCTAATTTCAAAATCAGGATGGCAATTATTTCAATACCTTGGCTTCCAAAAACCACTTACTGTATTTTACATTTTTAAGCCCATCCTGTCTTCAGAAGCTTAAGTGCCCTACTCCCTTTCACTTTACACAACTTCTGCACCCATCAGAACTGCAAGGCAGAATAACTCCCATGCCTTCTGACTTCTTTCCAAGCTCCTGATCCTCTTGCAGATGGGCAATCCCATATTTTATTCAACTTCCAAAATTAACACTAAACAGTGACTGGATGCCAATGGCCAATGTTGGTACCTTGTAACGGATGATACTTGGAGACAAAAACATAAACAAGCCAAAAGGGACGTGCTGGGATCCATCACTCACTGGGCTGAAGGTGATATACTAGCTGAAGGAATGGAAAACTACCACTACAGGATAATAAATCCTTCTTCCAGTTCCTCTTTATCTCCATACCCTTGAGACAGTTTGTGCCAACATGAAGTGTATGATGAGCTACCCATTAAACCCATACAACACTGCAGCATTTGATCCAATGACAAGAGAGTGTAAGCAATATCAGGGAGTAAATATAAGGAAGCCCAAGCAAGGAGAACCCATATGATCAAAGATTTAAAAAATAACTGAGCAAAATGTGAGATAAAGTACCCATTCCTCTTTCCGATATGAATCAGTACTTTCTTACTTTCTCAGTGCAATTATTCTCAGTACATTCACTCCTTGACAGATTGCAACACTTTTACAGCCAAACACAGTTCTTCAACTGAACTACTGCAGTGTGATATGCACTGCTCACTGCCTTAGAGCGTTGTCTTTCAGTGTTGCCTCTCACCTCAGCAACTCATTTCCTGCAAGGAAATTGAATGGATGTTCCAATTAAGGAATAATTTTCAAAAAAGTATTGAACACTGAAGACCCAAAGGAATTCTATCTTCAGTGTTGTGATTTATGAACCAGTGAACTCAAAACATGCCAGAACTTGTAATACAGCCAGTAACAACCTGAACTGCATGATGCCTGGGCTTGCCAACAGGAAACCGGGGTTCCTTTCATTTCCCTCAGCTGTGTGCCTTCTGTGCTATCTAACTTCAAACACATTAATCAACTATCCAGTTTACTGTCTGACTTCAATTAGAGATAACACTCAGAGGGCAGCACTTGAATGACAAAAATAAAAAACCAAGAGAAGAATTTGGTTTCTTCCACCACTGACACAGTACAAGTACAATGGATCAGTGCACACCTGAACAGCTTGTGCTATTACTGACACAGCGTAAACTGCAGAAAGCACAAGCAGTTGCAGCAATAAAAAACATCTTTAACATTGACTTCTTACTTTTCTTCATCATGAGTATGTTTCTTCCCTTCCCGTTTCTCCATCTTTCAGCTGGATTTACTGCAGACATTAGAGGCACAGTTTGATTGCAGTAATGCTGATGAAGATACAACAAAAAGCGTCTCTTATCCTAAAGAAATCCAGTAATTAACATAAAAACTGTCAAAGAACCTTTACGAGCCACGATGACATAACAAAGAGAAAAATATCAAAGTAGGTAACATCCCCTGCTAGTTGTTTCAGCTTTAGAGCAAGAAGAGGCCACAGTGGAGTGACAGAGAATCCATGTGATCTAACCTTATCAGAAACCTGCAATAACGGTGGAAGCAAGGTAAGAAAAAGCCACCAAGAAAATTTAAGGAAACAGATTTGGGTAGAGCGCACTTTCCTTGTGGAGTGCAGATGATGAAACTCACTGAATTGCTCGGGGATGGCTGCATTCTTGCCGAGCACAGAAGACGTTTGTAAAGACTAAGGAAGGTTCACCCTCACCTTACCCCTCAAGGTAATGGGAGAGACCACAAAGAATCATCCTCTCCTTCAAAATCTCTTTTAGGTAAGCCTAAAAAACCATCTGATTAACTGAGGCCAAGCAGCATATGCAGTACTTCATATTACACTGCTGTGGCTTGGAAAGGGAGACTTAAATGGGAAACAAAACCCAAAATTCAATAAGAGATACACATCTCTTGTGTCTTCTTGCTTGATCTCTGCAGCATTTTCAAAGTGGGTATACCCCACCATTTGGGGACATGCTGCCTTACAGCTCCTTTTCTCACTCTGGGACAAAGGTGAAACAGTTAACAACCAAAACAATTGTAATTGGTGACTTTCATTTTTTCCTCAGGACAGCATGAGCAGTTACCTGCCTGCATCTAATGACAGTCTTGTTTCACAGAGGCAAGCGGGTAAAAAGATGAGACAGCTGCTCCTGCAGAATAGTGGAGAGGAAATGAAGAAGCAGAAATGGTATGGACACTGGTATGCTTCAGTGGTATGAAGCAAGAAGGAAGTAATGAGGAAGCCAAAATCAGAACCACAGTAAGGAACAGGATGGCTTCTAAAAACCCAAACTCGTCAGCAACAGAATGCAGGAACTGTGGCCCAGAACCAGATCGTGTCATGAAAGACAAGAAAGACCTGACACACAACTGCAACAAACCCTCCTCAATTCAAAACCCCATTTTTAATTTCAAATGCTTGGCTCCTACGACTGCCTTTGAGTGTGGCCCTCTCTCCCACTGTAGAGAGTTCTGAAACTGTGTTAGTCTAACAGTCTGCCTGCCAGATTTCTTTCAGTTTGATGAAGCACCACGCTGTTTAAATCATCCATAGCTATTGGAAGGTTACAGACATGGAGAGTCTAGTGAAACCCAAACCCAAACAACTGCAGCTGAAACTATGCCTTGTACTTTAATCCTGTACAGAAAAGAAAGTCTCTGAACCCCAGTCAGGGTGTAGCCACAACCACAGCTGTGCCATTACATTAATGCTGACATGCAGTACTGCCTTCTCTTCTAAAATTCACATTACTACAACACGTAAAAGCTACATGAGTAAACCGTGAGGCTGGGTAAGCTAAAAATAGAAAAGGAATTCCTTTCCTTACCTGCCCTGACCTCAGCATTCAGGTTGGCAATTCTTTGTGCTTACATTCCGTGATAAAGTTCAAGTGGATTCCCTTTCATTTATTTCATACAGACTGTCAATCACCACCATGTCAATGCACTGTAAATTACTAGAACTGCAGCCAAGAACTAACACAAAGGAAGTGTAATAGCTTGCGAGTACCACAGTACCAAGCATTACTCTTATTTGCCAGCCTCCTGTTTCAGAAAGCAGATAACATCTCTTGTAGACAAATCTGGATGTTGTTTTTTCCAAAACTTTTGCAAGTGTTTAATGTGAATTTATCCGTCTTGGACATCAAGGAGCAGAGAAAAACAAAGTCTCTCTTTAAAACAACCTATTAATGTCGCACAGCAACAGCCTCCTCTACTCACAGGATATCATAAAACACAGCACAGGACTAATCCTGCAACTAAAGAACAGAAGCAGCAGCCTCCTTCCTGATCTTACTAAAAAAATTCTCAGAAAACAACAAACTTCTGTCAGGCACTTCCAAATTAAGAGGGGATACCCCATGCCCCACTTAATGGTAACATGATGCTTTTACAACTGGTAGCAAGAAGTAATACACATTAGGACATGACAAAGACCCAGTTACAGGCTTCCACAGCAAATCCTCAGCAGTAGAATGGATTTAAATACCCTGAGAGGGTGAGTCAGGAGCTACGGATCCAAGTATAAAATTCTCTCCTAATCCACACGGTGAGATTAAGTTTTGGATGGAGAGAGCCAATGCTTTGAATTCTCTCTCTCCTGTCACCCCCGCCCCTGCCATATGCTGCCACTTCTTTTCTTTACTATCAGAAGTGGCTAGGGTTTCTCTTCCCACCCCCCAACTGCTTCATTCTCTCCCTGGCAGGCAGTCAGCTCCTCAGGCTGTGCACGTTAACACCCTGCAGCCCATAAAGTACTCACTCTGAGCTCTTGCTGCTGCTGCCAGTCGCAGGGGTGCTGTGCTGGTCACCCTGGCCCAAAACCTGGAGCCCTAAGGACCTGACGGCCCTCATCAGAATTGCCTCCATCGCTTCAACTGAGAGCTTCTCCAGGACGATCACCCGGCACCGGCTCAGGAGAGCGGCGTTGACTTGGAAGGAAGGGTTTTCTGTGGTTGCTCCTATCAGGGTCACCGTCCCACACTCGACGTGAGGAAGGAAAGTGTCCTGAGCATGGGAGGGAAGCAGAAAAAGCTGATCTCGATCAATGACAACCTGAAACATCCCATGTGAGTAGTCTATATTTTTTTGGTGTCTTTTCGGACTTTGGGTTCCCTGTTGATATGACAAATAACCACACTGACAAGGCAGTTCATCTGCACAGATACGGAAATGATTCAATTTCATGCAGGTTGTGCTGTGAATGATCCTACCAGCTGAAAAGAAATAGTGTAAAAAAATCTGCAAATCTTTAGTTTATTTGCGTGACTTTGGTTTATTTTCTGGCAACTTAAGAAATCATGAAATGCCTTATCACACATAATAAATAGCGAGGCTACTCCTAAATATGCTTTGGATCAATCTTTAGGGTTACAATTCCCTACCTAATTCTATAGGACGGTTCAGAAAACTACAGGAAGATTACAGTATGGTCCAATTTAAAAACTGCAACCTGTAGTACAGAATTCAAGCTTTCCATGGCACCACTGAAAAAAAACTTTATGTCTAGGAAAGGAAAAATAAAACCAATTCAAGTGATGACTGCAGTGTTATCCTGAAGTACCATGTCATGACTTATTTTTTCTCACATAGAGGACAGGACAACATTAAAATATATACACACCATTGGCACATTCACATTCCAGACCTTTGTAAAGGTAACACAGAATGCTACCCCCAAGATGGAGGCTGAAATAAAGATGTGTGCAGCAAACATTACTAACACGACTTTGCAGAAGTAAAATTTCCTAAAAATATTATACAAAGACTGGCACATAAGTAAACTATAACTCAGGCTTTTATTTAAATCTCTGAATCACAATAATTAAATGTTGGTTGGAAGGTAGCTAAGGAATTTAATTTCTATGTTTCTCCCTAATTCATCTACTAAAAGTACTAACACTGAAATCAAAAGTCCAAAGAAAGCTATCACCTTAAGGCCAAATGGGAGATTTTACAGAAGTGCTGACAAAGGCTTTTTTAAAAAAGCAGTGTAGTACAATACCTGCTGAGATTTATTGAAACGATGGATCTCATCAATAAAGAGGATAGTTTTTCTCTTGAAGAGTCTTTTTTCATTCTGGGCTTGGCTGATGACATCTCGAACATCATTTGTCTTGGCACTTGTGGCCGACAGTGTCACAAACCTCGTGCCATTCTTTTTGCTGCTGTTGGCTATGATGTGTGCCAGTGTAGTCTGAAACAGAAATAGGAGAAAGCTCTGTAAAAATAATTTTGGTCACAGAAAGAACCAATTTGAAGGAAATATGTGAAGAACAAAGCTATACATTTTAGACATAGGGACAGTGTTGACAGTTTACAGAGTAAGGTATTTTAGCTCATGTTATTCTAGTGCACAGAAGACTTAAAAACTTCCTGCTAGAGGTAGCTGCCAATTCCTCTGCTGCATTTCTAATGCCTGCACTTTTGCGTACCAGACCAGTGAGCCTCAATACTGAAAAGGACAGCACTGACAGCTGTCTCCTTTGTCACGGAAGAAGAACCCTCTGCCAAATACATTTCTGTCACAGAAGATGGACTGATTGCAATTCCCTGTGCAGTTATTTTGCAGAGTATGTTAATGGATAAAGAATTGGACTACCCCAAGACACCTGCAGAAGAGTTTACAGTGCAACCACATTAGAAATAAAAAGCTACAATGTTAACTAAACCCTTCTACATTTCCAATACACACAAAAATGAAATTAATCAGACAGCAGTTCCTACAAAAGCATGAGAATGCTGTTACTGAAAAATTACATGTGTACTTAAGAAAATGTAACTCTTAAATCTACATAGCCAACAGTAATCAAATGCTGGCCCAAGGGAAGTTAAAGGCAGCTGACTGAACAAACAGGCTGCTCTTAGTGAGCAGCTATGTTGTTTTTCTGTCCTTATGAACAACCTCTTGAAACCCAACTTACTTATAGAGAATTTCACTTGGACGAACAAAGCACAGAAGCAACCTCCACCAACCTCCTGGGTAGATCTACTACACCTGAACACATCACAGACATAATTTTCAGACTTTCCTTCACAACCCTTAGTAAACACAGGTATACGCCCCAAGCAGAGTGTATCTCTATTTGAAAGTACTTCTAGAGAAAACAGGTGATTATTCCATCAAGCTCACTCTTCTGTTAGAGAAGGATCCAAAGGAGACTGAAGACAGGAGAGCCTCAGCAGATGAGGAGTGGGACAGGTGCTGACAAAACCACCTCAGAAGATATTCCAAGTGCTGAGGTTAAAGCAGCAGGTGCTGTCAACCTGATCCTCTCACAGGGAGGCTGCAGAAGCAAGCACCCACCACTTGGCTACCAGCGGTGTTGCAGCTCTGCTCTGTCCCTTTAATGGATCTCCTTGTGCCTGAAATGGCAACCTGCTCGAGTTAGAAAACGGAAGGCTAAGGAGAAGATATATCACTACTTATTCTTGCTTTAGTTTCAGTAATCAGCTTCCCAATTGTCTTGGGAAGTGATGTCATTTCAGGTCCTTATACAAGACTCGCATCCCATGTCAGATCCTCCCTCACTTCCAGGAGCTCAAACCAGAGGACAAGACTAGAAAGATACTGGGAAAGTGTTTGCAGCAAAGCCTACAGATACCAGGAAGATCTGAGAAAATAAACAAACAAGCAAATTCCCCAGCCCCCTGCTCCCCAACACAAAAGAAAACTATCTTTGAAATTGAGCTACCTAATTAAAACCAATATTCACATTTCTTTACAAAAGGGCCTTGATTCCGAATGTACCTTCAGAGGATGTACCCATGCCCTAAAAATCTCTGAAAGCATAGAAACACCAAATACATCAAATCTGAGGATGAAAAAGGAAAAGTGTACCTTTTCCTTCTCTAAAAGTGGCAATAGTGAGAGAAGAAAAAAAAAGCAGCTATTCTTCTTGTAGCTCCACTTGGACTGGTAGCTCACATTATACCCTGTCATTCAGACAGTTTTGTTAATTACAAAAAAAGCAGTAAGAACCTTGTTTTAAACATACGCACAGGAGTCCATATTTCTAACTCTAACGGAGGAAAAAAATCAAGGAGATTTGTTTGAAAGTTGCTATTAGACCAAGAATCTACTTGAAATCTGCTGCACAGATCTCAGCCAGCAGATACCTCTCCTGCTCTGCCAACTTGTGGGTCACCAAAGGTTGCAGTAAGAATAACATACATTGCATTTCAAATGCAATGCTTGACAAGGACAGGCATGTTCACAGCCTCTTCCTTCTGTTCTGCACAATCAATCATTCTGCAAGTCAAACTGCTTATCACATATATGTCAAACTTTCCCTAGTCCTCGAAAAGACTTATTTCCCATGAGTTCAGGCTTTTTATGCTGCTTTTTGTCCTACCAACTCAAGCAAAATTCAGTAACAAGCTACAGTTTTCTCCCTCTTTGTAACTTCAGGTTACAACCTAAAGGAACACATAATATAGTAAGCAAAGTAGCTTATGTACGAAGGCACTAGCACAGAAAAATTATAACTCATATGCTAGACTCCTGCTCCTCAGGGCCAATGTATTTAAGGGACAAGAAGAAAATTAAAAATCTGATATGGAATAAGGCAGAAGAAAACACACTGATTATCCATCATCTAAAATAAATTTTGAAGTTTGATTTTTACACTGGAAAACAAATCTTTTAAATTAGTGACACTGATGTTGCAATTTAATGTTAATGAGTACATCTGTATCAGAACCTGCATAACAAGCACGAAAAGCAAACCTGAACAAGTTAATAATGTATTCCTTTTATTATACAGGTGTTTCTTATTTTGCTCATGTTTTCTTCCTTATGGGGAGGAGCAGGAATATTGTTTCCCATAAATTAGGGAGTGATCCAGTGATCCTGTAAACGAACCTTTTCCTAACGTCACTAAAAATTACACTTTACAAAGCTCACAGTGTAATATCCTTGCCCCTTCCACAAACCATTCTCAGTTCTCTTCGACTACTCACACTAAACTATTCAAACTTACACCTATTATCTCAAGTTTTATGCTGAATATTGTGAGATCTTACTGACTTAGCTGTTTAGACAAGCTAAGGCAGTGACATCATGAAACTGTTCTGAAATACAGAAACATATTCACAAAGAAACATCTGAAGCATTATTCACCAACGAACACTTAACTTCAGCCTGTGGTCATTTATTTCCAGACCCATTACACACAGAACAAACACTTAACTACTGAAACCCTCCTTCACTATCCTGTACCAATAATGCTTTGTGTCAGCCCAAATGAAAATATGCTTTCTCAGAGGCTGAAAGCAGCAACCAACAAAAAACCCCCAAAAAAACCCCAAAATCAAAAATCAATCAAACAAACAAACAAACAAAAAAATAGCCAAACACTCTCAGCAGCTATACTACCCATTCTTCCAGGCTTTGATACAAGTTATGCATGAAACAAAGGCAGTCCACAAAACATGCTTGGCTCTACATACTTCACATGGTCAGAGCAGAAAAGTCAATCAGATTTGCTGTTTGGTTAGCTGTTTGTACCAGGAGACAAGAATTTTCTCTATATTCACAGGTTTCCTTGACTGGGCAACAGTAAATATGAACTATTTTCCTACTCTCTGCACTGCCACTAGTCAATGCCATCTCACACTCATGGCTAGAAGGAAACTCTAAAAAGCAAGTACACGTTAAGCTAGTCTTATTGACACTGATGCTCAATGACCACATTAGCTGTTTAAAAGTAAGGTGGTCTTTTTGATTTTTGCAGCCCTGTACCAGGCCATTAAACTATGTCCATCAATTTAGCTCACCAAAGCTCCTTACAGGAATGAAGAGTGGTATTGCCTAGCTCACTTCAGAAAGTGGAATTCAAAAAAACTGGGAAGGGATTAGCATATATGGTTAGATGGTATCAAAAATGCTCTGAAACCTAAGGTCCTTCCAACATACACGCTTCTCCCAGAAAGTCTGGAAGGTTATAGGTTCTGCCAGGCCATGTTTAGGTGACCAAAGCAGATCTGGCACGGATTGGCACAAGTGTAAAGACTGCAGAGCAGCATGGATTATTCCTGAGCAGGGATAATCTAGTTGGCATGTAGGTTTCCCCAACAAGTGACTTTGCTGGTTTGTTCCAGAGCAAATCACAGAGTGAATTATGTTTGTGGTAGGAATGACAAGAGACTGATTAAGCCTAGTGCAAAACACAACAGGTTAGTTACACCTACAAATTTGTAGGGTCTAAGCTACGTTATCAGAGTGCTGAACTAGCACCCTGATTTTCTTTGCTGCTGTTTGACCATGACTTTCTGGCTGTTTTTTGCTCTTCCTTTATTCTGGCCAGGATTCCCATATCTTTGTTGACAAGGTGCTGCCATCAATGGCCTCCCCTCACCCTCAAGCCTCCCTTTGCTGGCAGCAGGGCCATACTGCGGTTGAAAAGCAATCAGGAAATGCCATGCTCTGTTTCACTGCCTTAAGGGAGACACCAACAGCATCCCTGGATGCCGCACAGGGCAGCAGTTCCCTGGGATGTACCTCTGTGGATGTTCTCTGCCCACAGTGCGTCACAGGAGATAAGCTGGGCCGTGTCTAAAGGAAATTGGCAGCATAGCAGATGAACATGGCCTGGGGACACTGTCTATACAGATAAACACAATCAAAAGTAGCAGCAGTTGGCATTTATATAAGGGCAGATGCTATTCTTACCCATCTTGTTTGGTTCCTCACACCCCAAATAGCCTACTGAGATACTACTGGAGGGGTAAGTGTCACTGAACAAGAGCCACGGCATGTGCTTTACAGCACTTCGAGAATCCAAGCCCAACCAAGCATAAACAGATGCAAGGTCATTGCATAATATTTGCTGAAATGGAGCTGTACCTCCATTGGCTGTATCCAGATTTGTGTACTTATATTCCAACTGTTTTACGAATACAACTGTACTTTCTCTTCCAGATTTCTCTTCCTAGAGAGCTACCCCAAGTTAGTCCTGATTTAGACTGGCATAAGCAAAACCAAGCACAATGTATTAGAAGACTTCTCCCAGGCAAATGCAAAGACAAACCCATTTTATCAGAGCTGTCTTGGACTTTCAGTTTACACTACTGTAAAAGACATGATGCATTTTCAGTTTAATTAGCATTTTCATGCTAATCAATCTAAAGAACTCATTACTTCAAATGGCTCAAATCAAGCCCCAAGCTGTATGAATAAGAGAAGATGAAATACACTCAAGCAATCAAATAGCCCCTTAGGTAACCACTTGAATTGGCAAAACAGAAAGCACAAGAGGGATGATAAATACACAGGCAGAAAAATAAGTAAGTTGGACTTGCTGTCTGTGTTTCAATGTGTCATTTGTTGAATCCAAACAAAGAAAATAAATACAATGGAGTCCTAGAAATAAAATATAATGTCAAAGAAAATTTGATAGAAACTTCAAAGACCACTTACTGGGGTTTTTAATGTTTTGGACTCGTATCAACATAGCATATTTTATCTTATTACTAGAATGCAGACATAAACCTCAGAAAACCATGCATGAATGCTCTTTGTCTTCTGTAAGGAGAGGGTTCATGCCACTTGCTACCTAGTTTTTTCTTCTTAAACAGCAGACATAAGAGGGAATGTTTACTGTATTTAAATACAGAATGTTCAGGTTTATAAGGCTTAAACTTCATCTGTGGCAATAAAATTATTCGGTGCTCAAGTTACGCTGTGTCCCCCTGCTAACTCTTTACTAAAATTGGTGCCCCAATGGCAGACATGCAAAAATCTAAATCCCTGTATTAAGGTGCCATAAATCACAGTACAGCTTACTCACATTACACTCGGATTCATACAGGCCTTTAAAAATTTGCATAGTCAGGATGAACAAGCTAACTGTTCCTAAGTTAATAACCATGGCATCTCTTTGAGGCAATGTTTCTTCTGGCTTGAGTCTGGTCAGCTTCTTAGAAGTAGAAAATAGGCTCTTGTGTTCAACACTTCAGAGTGACAAAAGTTAAAAACAAAAAGTCAAAGTCTTTTCAACCAGAGCAACTTGGCTTCCTGGGAAATTAGGATGACAAATTCAAAGTCCAAAGATCATGTTCCCTTAAAGTAAGAGGACTCAGCACAGATCGAAACTCAAAAGAAAAGAGGATCGTAACATTAGTAACCCACTTTCGTCTTTTCACTTTTGAGGGTGCTTCCTCCGATATTCAAGTGCAGCTGAGGCCTAAACTGACTTGGGCAGAGCAGTTACACAGCATACATATTTTTACTCCAGTACATAGCTTTGTTACTCTCATTATAAAAATTCTCCAAAAATACTCTTGACCTACAATATGAAATATTGCATTTATAGCATTTTAACAGGCATGATTATTTTCTTCGTGCTTAGAAAAAGTCTGTTGAACTACTATTTCTCATAAAGGTCCAGATTGAAAAATAATACATAAACTGATTTGAAATTTAGCCCTGAAGATTTATTCCATGTTCAGTTTTTGGTCTTTTTTTACTTAGTCCTGCTCTACCCTTTTCAAAAGTATCAGTTAGCATGGCATTTGGCTGTAGAAATGGAAGCAGGCATAGATGGGCTGCAATAACCAGATTCCATGGGTAGCAAGAGCATGAAGAGGTTTAAGAAGTGTATGACCATCTTACACAGCACTTCTGAATTTAGACCAACATATCTAATTATGCTCCTATTTTAGCTCTTTGATGGGCAGAGCTTAGCATGTGGCCTTGTTACATACGAAGCTACATAGCAGGCAGTTATTTCTTAGTATTTTTCCTTCTTCACAGGATCTTTCAAATTTTCAAGCACTAAGTTGCTTTCTCATGAAATGTTTTCTTAGACACACTATGCACATACAACACAAATAGTAAGTGAACAGGACTGGCAGGCAACCACAGATTTCCTTTTCCATCTTTAGGGAGACTGCTTGCATGTTAAATCTTTAAGGAGAGGAATTTTATTAAAAAAAAAATCCAATGAAAGGATAGAACTTTCAGATATTTGACTCAGATAGACAATATGATTTACGGGGAAGAAGGCCTGAGATAAAACTATACTCTAGCACCATCCTAGAAATACTGATAAATGTGGATGAAGGGGCAAAGTTCAACTTTTTGCAGAAGGAATTTCTGGTTCAGCCAATAATGGATGTTTCACCAGGAGCTAGCTGAAAGCACACGGACTCAAAA
Source organism: Acanthornis magna (assembly GCA_036785705.1). Classification (NCBI taxonomy): domain Eukaryota; kingdom Metazoa; phylum Chordata; class Aves; order Passeriformes; family Acanthizidae; genus Acanthornis; species Acanthornis magna. Next base: position 14,545,829 of record JAWUZG010000025.1, read on the forward strand.
CTCTTTGCTGAGAAGCAATAACCTAGAAAGTAGATGTGTTACCCAATAGCTTAAGTACTTTGTGAGTAAAAATACCCAGAAAAGTTGTGGAACTGTTCTTTAATGGGTCAAATGGCACAGAATTGATTCAAGTCAGACAACTAAGGAGCAACAGAATTTAAATTCTGTGAAAAGCAAGCTTTCTAAATACAATTATGTGTAAAGTATATGGGTGAGGAGGATGGGTCATATGAAAGGAGTGCGAAAGCTGTGGTATTACAGGCATAAATCAGATCACCCATTACTCAAAGGCACTTTTCGTAGCACAGAAGGCTCCTAAAGAAGACCTGAAACACAACTGTTAAGCTGTCACAAGGTCATGAAAAAGCACTTCCATGGTCAAGGCAAGGTGCCTTCTATCAGATCACAACCCAAAGGCTGCTGAACTCTGTGCCAGTTTGCAGAGACTGTACTGCAGCCTCTGCTTTTCTACCACTGTACTTGTAACAGCTTTTACTCCTGAGCAAAGAGGGCTTCAAGAAACGGCCAGCACAGGCTGTTGACAGGGGTAACAAGAAACAAAAGGCAGGAGAGCACAATTAAATATAGAAGCAAGCCCCTGAATGTGTTACTCCTTCAAGGACAATTCCTATTTATTAAAGAACTGAATTCCACTTCTCTCTCTGGCCATCTTACTTCAGTCAATCCACCTCCACATTAACCAGTTTTCAGAAACTCATTACTTTCAGAAACAGCCCTTCTTTACTGCATCTATTCTAAGCCCTTGCTTTCTGCTATTACTTTGTTATTTTAAAGGAAGTGGCAATTATTTAAGTTCATTGGTTGGTTCTTTTCAGGCGTATGTTATCTAGCCTAAACAACCTGTTGCATCATTGATAATGGTATTAATCTAATTCTAATGCCTGCTCCTTATTAACTGTGATTAATGGGTGTTATTATTCAAACACCACATATAGCAAGTCTCTTTTTATTTTCAATGAAGTATGCTGACAAGAGCAACCTGCTGCTGTCCTTAACTTCTCTGCTAGGCATTAACTACTTCCCCTATACCAGATTTCTCAAATGTACTCTCATGCAGCCAACACACCAAATTATATATATATGTGGAACTTTATGCTGTGAACACATTAGACTGTCAGAGAAAACTGTGCATTTTATTTGCCCTGCCACACCACAAATCTATGTGGAACAGGACAAAATTAAGGCGAGATCCTAAAGAGTGCTCTCTCCTGACAACACCTGAAGCTTTTCTTTGGTCCTTCCCTCACAAAAACTGTGAATCCCTTAACTGCTGTGCTAGAGGGTCTTTTGGGATTCATGATAGCCCCTCGTATCTTAAAGGAGGCAGAACAAGCAGGTGCAGTGGTCAGATCCTGCAAAGACCTACCGGTCTGAGTGTTTCAAGGTGGATAAGTGCCTGGCCATAAGACTACCTCCCTTCCACACCAGCGCTGCTTTCTCTCAGGGGCCAGAATTCATAGGCTAAAGCAAACTTAGCACTCGCAAACTGGGCTCTGTTAATCTGCTGGTATCTCACCTTGTTTTCTACATATATTTACAGAATCTGTGTTGTAACTGTTTTTCAGCTTCTCAGCCATTAACTAAACCATGGCTTATGTTTTAGGTACAGACTTAGGAGTTATAAAATCTGAATTATGTGAAAGCAAGAAAGGCCTTGTGTAACCAAAGTGCAAAGTGAATGGTGTGGGACTGTTGAGGGTGGTGGACCAGCTCTATTTTAACCATGACGCAGGTTGTGCTGTTGTAATCTTAAGTGAAAACTAACGGATATCAGCCAAAATAAAGACGCTACATAAGAAATCAAGAAGACAGAGCTGGGGAGGAAAAAGGAGTTTGGAAACGAACAGGTTTTAAGTTGACGGGCCTCAAGAGCCAAGGGAAGCAGCGCCGGGCCCGAACCCGCAGGCTGTGAGCCGGGGCTGGGCGCTCGCCGTCCGCACTCACCTTCCCGCAGCCCGGCGGCCCCCACAGGATGAGGGAGGGGATCTCGTGGGACTCCAGCAGGGACCGCAGCAGGGTCTGCGCCCCCAGCACCCGCTCCTGCCCCACGTAGTCCCCCAGCGTGTCCGGCCGCAGCCGCTCGGCCAGGGGCTTCCCCTCCAGCTTCTGCGCCAGGCTCTCCCCGCACAGCGCGGCCGAGCATCCATGGCTCGGCTCCACGGCGGCATCGTCCGGCCCCGCGCCGCTCCTCCCGCCGGCGGCTCCCGGGCTCTGCCCGCTGCCGCGGCCCTTGTGGAAGAGGGAGAAGACGGGGGGCCCGGCGGCCGGGCGGGCCTCCCCCGGGTGCCCCTCGGCCTGGCTGCCCGGCGGGGCGGCGGCGAGGCGCGGCCGCTTGCTGGGGGGCTCGGCCTCGGGTCCGCCGGGCTGCAGGCAGCGGTCCAGGTGCGGGTTGATGCCGGCGGCCGGCAGCTCCCGCAGGCACACGGGGCACTGCACCAGCCGCTCCTCCTCCGAGCCCGCCGGCGGCTCCATGAGTTCCCGCGGCCGGGGCAGGAAGCGGGGCCGCCCGCAGCCCTTCGGGAGCTGTAGTCCGCCCGGCCCCGCTCCCCGCCCCGGCGGCGAGACTGTCCTGCCCCTCCGGGCCGTGCTGAGCAACAGCGGCAAGGCCTCTGCGCTTGGGGGTTCACCTGGTCTTGCATTGGAATATGTGAAAACTTCATTCTCTGTGGAAAACCCACCAATAAATAACTATTTCTTTTTCTTTTTTTAAATTAGATTCACAAACCAATTCTTGTATTATGCAGAATGCAGGGCAAGTTGTATTTCAAAGACGGGCACAGTAAACGGTACCATTTGCATCCTAATTTATGACCCGAACTTGACCCACTGGTAATTCTTTCCACATTACATCTTGTTTTCTTTCTGAAAGTATATGTTTAGGTTTAATTATACCCCGTGACATAATAGTTCCCAGCTTGTAAAATTCAGGTCAGTCTAATGTCAGCTGTATTAGGAGGTAAACAAGTCTGGCTACTGGCTAACAGTATCCCCAGGCTTAAAATTTGAAAACAGTTGGTTAGAAAGGGGCCAACAGGTCAGAATTTATTTTTTTTTTAACTGATGTTGGAGGCCAAAGGACTGAGTTTCTAGCAAAGTGCTTTACAGCCTGTCATGTAAACCTGGCTCTGACTGAAGGGATTACAATCTAAACCCAGATGTTGAAAGTGAATTGGGCTCTTTGTGGTATTAGGTATTCTTTTTGGCTAATACCTGTTTGCCTGGCCATTTCTATTTCTGACCCGTTTTATAAACATTTATTGTTAATATTTTTATAGTGCAAATATATTGATTTGCTGCTATACGACAGAAAAAGCAGCAGGATCATAGGTATGCACTGCTTGTGCTTACAGCTAGGCAGTGGTTTTATGACACGTGTGATCTCCAGCTGTGTAAGTGAAGATGTGGTTCATGAAACAAGATCTTTTTCTTGAAGTGACAGATTGGCTTGCAGAAGATGACCCAGAAGAAAGTATCCCCAGCCAAAGCTGGGGTATGTAAATGACTGGGGAAAGGTTTTCACCCTCCTTTGGGGGAAATGGAGCTTCACACCATGTGAAGGTCATAGTTTCCCATTGCTCAGCGGCACATGACCAGAGTGAGATTTCCTCTCTGGGACTTTGGAGGAGGCACTTGCAAACAAATTTCACTTTCCATTGTTCAGCTTTTTGTTCAAGGGATGTATTAAGATAATAATGGTGGAGAGGAAAATCATATTTGGACTCAATCCTAGTCTCTGCATGGTAACAGAGCCCAGTAAGACATTTGAGCATGCCATCCCATTAATATTTTCCCAAATAACTGACACATAGGTCAGCTTGAAGAAACATGTCCTTCAATTAGAACATGTCATTCTCATTAGATAGAAGGCCACATTTGGTGATCAAAGCCTAGAGGATGATGTGCTCTTTGAAGAGCTATGGAGAGCCTGAGTCAGCTTTCCTTGGTTGCAATTCTGTCAGGCCACAAGCCGTCTTCACAGCCAGATCTCTCTAAATCACTGTAGGATTTGAGTAGCTGCAGGCAAGAAGGTAGCAGGAGGGCATCTGGAAACATCTCCTGTTTTTTCTGACAGCTTTCAATTATATCGTATCATCCCTTGTTGAGGAGTAGATCAAGTGATCTGTAGAATAATGGCTCAAAGGTCAGACTTCATGGGGTCTGCAATTGTCAGAGCCTTTAGGAAAACCCAAGAACCTGCACTTGAGAAATGGGGGAAGAAAATCTCACAAGGTGTTCTTTGAGCTGAAAGCAATGGAAAGGGATGTCAGAGCTCTGAAAGCTCGTAAGAGATGCTAGAAGCTGCAGATTGAATGTTTTTAAATACTGCGTGCACAACTTCTTCAGATGATGAATGCCTTACAGTCCCATGATGGTGTCCTTGCATCTCCCATTTTAACAGCACAATTTAGGATTCCAACAACATGGTAGCAGGAATCTCTCTGGAACACTCATTTATTTGAAAACTGCAAACTTGCATGGTCCTTTGCTGTCCATCATCTCTAAATGTCACCACTATCCAACCATCTCCTGTGTCATATGGGATAGCACGTGGCATCTTTCACATCTGGGAAGTTTGGAGGACTAACTGTGGGCAGAGCAGTTGGTGTAGGTACACATTAAATTTGCATGTGCACAGATGTGGGGTCAAAACACCAAGGAAGGTTGGAAGGTGTTTGGCTAAAAATAACTGATTTAATTGGGTCTTTGGTTGTACACTGAAAGCTGTTTCTCTGTGCTGCTAATGGCTGTAAGGTTGTATGTAAGTTCTTAATTACACCATATAATTTATGGTATTTATACAAGTTAAATTGAAAACTTTGAGCTGTGTAGTGAGCTTTAACAGATTCAGCTTTCTAGAACTAAGGCATTAGCACAGTGCTCTTGTAGCTGGGTTTCCAGTACAGTGAAGGAAGGGTTGCAATAACAGCAATAGAAGTGTTTTGGTTTTCTATTTCCTGGGTGTAGAGAGAGATGCTAAGTGAAATTTTAGAGTAGTTTCTCTTACTCTTTTAAAAAAAATTAGGTGTTCAGAAGGACATATATTCCACGTGTAGCCAAGTGATTACTCGAAGTGGGAACCCACCACCTTGCTGTGAAATAGAAGCTTTCTGCAGAGAGTGCTAACAACTTGACTTGCAGTGGCCTTCCAACCAGCCCTGCCATTAGGGAAGCCTCGATGATCCTTCATCCTGTACAAACCAGGCACATCGCTAGGGCCTGCAGTGGGAAAGAACCCAGCTGAGGACTGTGCTCTTCTGCAGCCTTCAACAGAGGGCTAGAAATCGCCACCATTTTGGCAACCACCTATTTTTGTGGTACAGGATAGTGGGAAGAGAGAGGAAAGGACTGTGTTCATGCCTGTTCTACTTTGTTTAGTATCTAAAATCTTTATGGACTTAATAGCAGGGTCCTTTCTTATCAACTTGCTGGGACTACAACAGAAAAAAGAACATGCTGAGCAAAGGGAAACCACAGAGGTGGCTATAAAGTGGGAAGTGCTCCGTAAGCAAGGTCTGCATCAACAGCAGTATGTAGTGATTTCATTGAGCTAACTAATTTCTATGAAAAAAAAATTATACTGGTCTTGTAGCCTGCTTGAATTATCTGGTATTCAATGTAGAATGGCATCTGTGAACAGCTAGTGCTGTATATTCTTGTATTGGTTCAGCAAGTAAAAGGAGAGAGAGAGTTGAAATATAAAGTGTTGTAACATGGTAATTTTCTAAGACAAAGTGCATGAATAACACTGAGGCCTCTTATTTGTCTTTCTTTTGTACAGCCAAGAAGGAGGAGAAATCAGAAGTTACGAGTGTTCGCTGGTTTATGAATCTAAGGTGGAGAGGAGAACAGACAGTAAATTAACTGGACATGGTATGAAGCTACTTAAGATTAACAGGCTGGAAGAGATAAATACCCGATACAGCACAAAAAGACTAGAAAAAACAGCCTTTTTTCAGAGAGTGGAAAAAATGAAGATGACTAGAAGCTTTCAGGAAGAAAAATTCAGTGAATCAGATCCTGGAACAGAAGATAAAAAGGTAACTAACTAACTGCAAAATTAATTTCGTTTTCCCAAAGCACTGCCTCTTGCTTTTTTCATCTAGTTAAGAAGTTTACTCTGTGTATTTCTGAGTAGACTTGAATTTTTCATTATGATCTGTGAAAATGTCTTGCAGCTGTGAGAGACTGTGTTAAGATCTCATTATTAAGAGATACCTCTACTCACATTAAGGTGCAAATGAGAGCATATACCAAAGTCAATAGTATGGATTTTATTTAATAATGAATTTGAGGTAGAGACATAGAAATGGAGAAGAGAAGGGGGGAGAGAGAGAGATTGAGTAGACGCTAGTCACCACCTGTGGATCAAATGGCATTCCCACCGGTCCTTTTTCACCCACGGCTTCTTGGTGGTGGGGCTCCTGAGGTCATTCAAAATTTTTCACTATTTATACATCTTAGCAAAGAAAGGAATTAATGTTCATTGGCTACACAGTTCTCTTATTCTATTCGTTAAGTGATTTCCTCACTTCTAATACTAGTGCACATGCTCAGTCTTTCTCTTCTTTTGGGTCAGTGGGTTTCTTGAGTCAGTGGTTGCAATCTCCCCGTGCTGGAATTACCTTTGACCCAGTCGGAGCTGATTTCAGCACACTTGCTGGGTTGGCTTTCCTTGTGGCCCATAAATTCTGCATTCTTTGTGTCCATTTTCAGTGATACATTCTTCTCGCCATGTTTGTTAACCTGCTCCTTGGTCTGAGATAGCACTCGGACAATAGTAACACCTTTATCTTATCTCAAGTTCTTGTCAGAGTGGCTTAACTATTTGCGGGAGGGCTTTGGTGGTGGCAGATGCCATCTGTCCGATTAACTTGGAGTGATCTTTGACTGGTGATATACATACAAACGGTTGCTTCTTTACACAGTTTGCCACACTGGGAATTTTTGTCGGGATGAATTACCAAGTGTGTGCTAACCAGATCTCACCTCTGCCGGATCAGGTGTTAGCATCACACTGTTGCTCTGTTCTGTGCTTATCTTGTGGCAAAGTTCTTCTGTGGCCCTAATGGTATTTGAGACAGGCAACTGTGATCTTTCTTTCAGAGTGGTCAGCATCTTTTAATCTTTTGTGTTCATAGAAGCAAGCACATTGTTATTCTAGGGTTTAATTACTACTGGACTTAATATTCAGAAACTGTAAAAGAGTCGTGTGGTTCTACCACCCTTCGAAATCAGAAGGTAAGCATGGATTTTGTCGGATTTGTGTTTTGAAAGCATTTGTCCTGTCTAACACCCCTGGAGTTATTGGAAACTGAATGAATCCCATGGAAAGAGCAGAGGAACTGAGTCAGCTTTGTCCTTTGCTCCCCACTACTTGGCGAGCAGAGCATGGTTACACGCTGGATGCCAAACTTGCAGGGCTGAGTGTTGTGAGCATAGATCTGTTCTCCACCTGTCCCCAGTAGGAACAGTTCTGGGCATTATGGTATGGGATCTCTGGTAGGAAAATGACTCTGTGATCAGCCAAAATGTGTTTAGAAATAATAGCACATTCCTTTGTATTATGGGCTTTTTCTATGTGAGAATCTAGAGGAAACAATATTTTTACTGACACATCTTTTAGATATGAACTGAGAAAATCCACTTGCAGTAGGAGAATAGGAGATTAATTTTACATACCAGTTTGTGAAAAGACTTGAAAAGTTTGTGCCATGGCTGTTTGTATGCTGCTTGTACTGATATGGTGGAGCAGTTTTTCAAGCATTCTGAATGTTTTTGTGTTCAGATGATATCCCGGAGCACTGATGTAAAGTAAATTTCATGATGCTTTCATTTGTATAATCAACTAAGAAGTTGGATTTTTGGTAGTTCTTAATCTGTTGGGTCACTTTTGTTTAGAATTATTCCAGTCTTCAGTAAAGTGCTACAATTTTTACTTTGAAGACATAAGAAATTACCTTTATATTAAAACAAATGAATCATGTCTCATATAAGTAGGATGTGTTTATTTTAGAGAGTTTAATTTAGTGTTACAGTGAAAATGAGAATTAAACAAACCACCCACGACTGGGTGTTTGGGGTTTGGAAGATGTTATTGGCTCTTTTAAGAAAGTTTAGTTCCAGTGTGAAAAAAACAAGTTGCGCAAGTGGGACAGCAAAAACTGCTGTTTCTGCCATGTAGCTCTTCCTGTGATCCTAAAGATCAGCAAAAGGACTGAAAGCTGCTTTACCTGTGTTGATGTATCTTAGCTTGACTCTGAATTTCAGATAGTAACTGAAGTGGTGGGATTTTTCGCCACTTTGTGCTGCAGAGTCTCTTAACTCATTGCCTTGATGTTTGCTTCTTTAGTCTAATGGCTGGAACTGGCCCTTTCTTAAGAGTGCTGTAGGAAAGGGTAGGGAGATTTTTGTGGTGCAGTAGAGGAGAAAGGAATACATTTAGAAGATGAACAGCTGGTGGCTAGCTGCAAGCTGGAGAAATAGCTCTGTATTCCCATTTTAGCTCGTCAGTCTCCTGGGAACAAGACTTCAAAGGTGAAAGACAATCTAACTGAACTCTGGTAATATACTCTGGATATATCTCACCAGAGTGAGGTTTCCAGATACATAAACATTACTTGTATTTCTCCTAAGCTTTCAAAACTTCCCTTTTATACAGCTTTTTGGTTTGTTTGGTTTTGGTTTTTTTGTTCATTTGTTTGTTTTTTTAGTTTTTTTTTCTTTTTAGGAATTTCTCAATGGGATAAAGATGAGGCCCTAACTGCCTGTTAATATTGACAAAAGGGAAACCAAGACCTTCCCTTAGAGGTCTTAGCATGGTCTGCTGGCCTGATGAGTTGTTTTATTATATTGATCAGGAAAGGATGGAAAGAAGAGTGTGTTGGCAAGAAATATAGTAAAGCTTGCCCAGGTGTATGTGCTTATGTATGTAATTTCTGTGGATAAAGGTGAAAGCAATGACAAAACATCCACTCACTTAAATGGGAGTGTGTTGGAAGACCATCTAGAGGAGAGTGGTCAAAGTCTGTACTTGCTGGAGGAAATAATTCTGTCTGAAACTACCTGATTATAATTAAAGAAGAAAATTATCTACTTCCTCAAAATGACTATTTTTCTAGTTTGGTTTTTTTTTTTTTTTTTTTTTTTTTTAATAAAAGAAGCAAAACAATTTTCATCTTTTGGTACAGTATATTTTTGTAAAAAAACCCAATCCCAAGCACAATGTCGGAGTAGTAGTAGTAATAGCAGTAGCAATAATAATAATACTTTCACAGCTATTAAAATACTACTATGGAGAGCACCCCCCCTCAATCGTTGACCTTCAATTATCAGTGATTTGTGCTGTCGAGAAGTTGTGCCGTCGATGCCCTCTAGATGGCACCCTTTGCCACTCCAGCTTTCCATCGACCACTTCCCGCTTGGACAGGATGGCAAAACAACTCGTGACAAAACTGCTCCTTTCGTGTTTTACATGTGCTTCGTTCAGAATGCCCTCTCATCCCCCATTTGTACTGTTGGCAGCACATGTCTTTGTATCTTGGCTAGGTTCTGTCTTCAGTGAACATGAGGTTTTGCTTCTGGTTATATGTAAGCAAGTAAGAGACATTTTGTTTTCATGTGTGAGAACCAAATTAAAATAAGACTAAAAATCCAGACCTGCCCTTGACCCATTGGACTTAATAGACACACCAAGGTGTCTGAAGGTGCTGGTCCAAGGGAGGGGATGGCACAGGGTAGGAGCAAGCAGGTGTGAGAAGGTGAAATAATTCCTTTTGACAACAGCACCAGCCCTTCTGCAAATGTAAATTGATTGTGAAACTACCACACAATTTACACAGCTGCATTAGGTCCCAATGAGATCAATGTTTAACACCTACACTGCTTCTGATGGCCCAGACAAAGCTGCACACTGTTGGTCATCACACCTGCTGTCTCTTCCCTCTGGCTCATACCTGGTTAATATTTGGTGTCAGAATGCAATTCAAATTGTTTGATCTTGAATCACTATTTGCAAAAAAGTGGTCATGAAATTATTATCCAGTGTGTGTGGGTTAACTGGGTAAAGAGGAGCCTAGGAGCTTCTATGGTTCTGAACATCACTAATATAAAAGTATCAAGTTGCACACCTGTGAGTCATGGAGCCGGGGTTTAAACAAAAGTCACTGACCTTGCAGAAGATAATTTTACAGCATTTTCTATGCAAACTTTTGCTGATATTCTGAAAACAGTTTAAGGACTAATTTATAAATATTTAGTTCAGCTAGAACTACTGGATACCCTCAGTATTTGGTGTTCAGTTAAGCTAGGCCTGGGGATGGTTAACCGTCCTCTAATTCCCTGTTTCCAGTCAGAATATGAGTCTTGTCCTCACCATCACCACCATTTCTCTAGCAGTTGCTTTCCTTGCAGGTTCTGTGCTGGAAATGACTGTGGTGGTAACAATACTTTCACAAGTTCCTTTTTCCAGGGGAGGCCAGAGTCATGGCAATATTTTGTAGAGAGAAAAAAAATGATCACTGTCACACAATTAACTCCAAATAACTCTCCTCTGCTCCCTAACACTGTTCAAGATATTGATCTATATATTTTGACAGAAACTTATTTCTAGTTTTACAGTTTTAGTCAAGAATGGCTTTTTAACAAAACTCTGCAAGGGCCTCAGTACCTTTGTAGTAAAACTTCTTAACTAATGAAGAAGAGATCAAAATCCCCGAGGCTTTCTTCAGCCTTGAGGTTGAAGCACCATGTCTAAAACTTGCCTTGGTATGGTCAGGAAATTGGAAGTGGTATTCAGCCAAGTTTGGGCCCATTTCGTTTTACCAAGCGCCTTTTCAGCTTGCTTGGAATGCTGTCATCAGATACCGTGCTGCCAAACTCAGCCTGGTACAACTTTACAGAATATCCTTTTTGTGGTGCTCTCTTCACGTCCCAAGTTCGTGGCACACTGTTATCATGTGGCAATGTGTGAGTGATTCCGTGATTTCAGGTACCTTTGTGTTACCTAATGCTGTCAGCTCCCATGCTTGTGAGAATATTTGTCTGTCTTTCTTAGTAAAGAAGAAGGGAATATCAACATTTCCTGACTGAAAAAACCCCCATCACTAAACTGACCCTTCCCAACATAACAGCTACATACAAACTCAAAGGTGGCTTGGGAGTGCTTTGGAGTCACAGAAGTCAGAAGCTGACTAAGGACAACAGTCATAATTTTTTAATCTCATGACTCTTTTTTCCAAATGATGTTGTGATTTTTATAAGTTGATCTGTGAATTTCTAGCACTTGAGATTACTGGTACTCATATTCTTTGCTTATTCACCTCTTATCAGGTAAATACCCGATCAGAGAAGAAATTACACAATTTCTTTTTACTGCTTCATCTTCTACAATGACTCTTAATGCCCTGTAATTATGGGCCGCTGTTGCATGGAAGATGTATAATCCTTATATATAAGGATTCCTTCCATATATATAGACCTGAGACCTTATGTAATGGTTCTTCACAATCCGTATATATCCTTGTATATTAGACAATAAACCAGAACATGCTTTGTTCCTCAGATTTTTATTTTTTAATCTCTAGAAATAAAACAGCTTCCCTGGGCTTACAGTGGAGCTGGTAGCAGGATTTTTTTTGTTAAAGTTACTTACCATTTCCCGTTTTAATACCTTGCTTTTAGTTGTTTAGAAATTTCCCAGGTTTTGTCTGCTCAAGCAGATATTTTCCATGCAGAATTTGCATCACATTGAATTGCTTTGCAAAATTCAACTAAAGCAGTCTATCTGCTTCTGGGAATTTTAGGGGAAAGAAGATACTTTTATGATAATATTGAGTGCTTCACATCCATGTGGTTGAAATAATTTGGCACCCTCCATCCTTTGGATCAAGGAATTGATGGTTGGCAGGTGATCAGATGCTGGATATGACAAGGGGAGACAGCTAGGACTCCCTTTCTGCATGGTGCTGGTTTGGGTATGGGAGCAATTCAGATAGACTGCAAGCACAGGAACAGAAGGGACTAAAGACAGTAAAACTATGGCATTTCAAACTGACCTTTCTAGGCATGTTCACCATGACACATTTTAGGTTATTGCCTTGAATTTTTTATTCCATTTCTTGCCTGTTTAAAAGGGGAAAGAAGATTATCAACAGCCTGAACTGCTAACTGCAGAGGGATTGTGCTAACAGTTTGCTTTCATTGGAGAAGTTCTGGAATGCCAGAGTAATTGCCTTCAAGTGCACGCAATACACATCTCGTGTAGATCTCTGCACCTGTTTCATGCTTGTCAGTGATCCATCACTTCTTTTCCTTATAGGTTCAGGGAATGCGTTGAAGTGTGAGATGCGATCCTGCTGCGTATCCGAGCCTTGTCTAGCTAGGTGGTACTTACAGAGCTGGGGAGGATTTTGAGGGTGCCTACCAAATTGCATCTGCTAGAGCAGGAGAACTAAGTTAATCAGATGATTAAAATTAAAGGAATGGATCTAATTCTGCAAAGAAATGCTGCCTGGATTGTAGGTAATTTCTGCCTTTTGGCTTCATATCTCTGGCACACCTTGTGGACTGTGTTAAGCTGTGGAAGAAAGAAAGGGATCCCTGCACCTGGAAATGCACAGGTAGTAGTTATACTTTTAATAAGTTAGATATATCTCACTGCTCAGTGTCAGTATGTTTAACTGGATGAATGCTGCTTATGTTTGGATGTAGCCAGTTAAACCTATTTGTTTTTTCATGGAGCGGCATTTATTTCTCTCTTTCATACTGGCAGCGTCTAGGTCTACCCGGCAGTAAATCTTAGGCAGATGATGTGCTTTTCAGGAAGGTGCATCTCTTCCCTTGCAGCTGGAGGGCTTTGTCTTGCCATTAAAACATCCTCTAGTGACCTCTGCTGGGTGCACTACAAGGGAGTGCCTCAAGGTTACCGTCCGTGGCCATGGTGGGAGCAAGGTTGCCTGCCCTTCTTGCTGTGGGACTCAGAGAGCCCTAGTAAGCCCCTTATTCTCCTGTTGTTGTCAAGTGAGTGTAGCATTGTCTCCCCAAAGAATTAGCATCACTAGTTATTAATCATGTTGTGAAGATAGTATGCATGTTTGCTGTGATTTCCCCGGAAGTAATGCTGTGATGACCCATCATGTGGTAGATCAAGAGTTTTTAGAAGAATTCTTAACAGGAAATTTTACTTAAAAACAAAAAAAACAAAAAAAAAAAAAAAAAAAAAAAGAAAAAGAAAAAAAAGATGAGTTTGGAAAGGCAAAAAGGAAAACACTTCCTTCTAAAGTAGCTCCGAGGATGTAGATTTCCAAAATGCTTAGGATATTAATTAGTAAGTTGCAAATGCCATTTTTCTATCTTTCTGTGAAGAGATGCACATGCAGAATCTCAAAATGTTTTCATGTCAAAGGTTTAAGGTCTGAAAAGTCTGCAACCTCACACTTTTATATCTTCTAGTGTTATCAGCCAAAAGAGTCATGACCTATTGTGTGAATATATAGCAGAATTTTTCATGTATAGTATGAGGACCTCACAGGGTAGTGATAAGGAAAATAACCGAAATATTGCTACATGTATCAGCACTCAAGATTAATAAGGTTCACAAAGAGATCACCTGGAAAAATAAAAAAAAACCCAAACCAAATCTGTTGTTGGTAGTTTGCATTTTGTCTGAAACTGTTCTGGCACTTGCACATGAGCTTGAAAATAGATCCACTCTTTTCTTTATGCCCAGCTCATTGAGATTTTGCGTTTTCTCTTGAGTGAATTGTAATCTGAAGTGAAAAAGAAGTTAATTTCATTCCACTGTACTTTTTGTTAATTTCCTTCCATTTCTATTGCACTTCTATGGTTTTGCTACTGTCAATTTATTTTTCTGTTTTTAAGACTTAAGGCCAACATAATAAATGGTATTTGGTGGCAAGAGAATGATATCCATTACATTGTGAAGAAAGCAGATTTTAAAATACCCTGTATTTAGACTACCAGAGATTGTTTGCTAGTCCTTATCATCACTGAAGTATGTTTTCCTGAATTTGGCATAAGTCAGAGCTCTTTGCCAGTTTTGTTGCACATCGTGAACTCACTTTTGAAATTCTGAGTGATAGTATCTGTCAGACTTTTAAAATTTTTTTTTTAAAGTATTTTTATTTCTCTGCACATGTTACATTTGTTCTTTTGAGCTAAAAGGTTCTTTACGAAGTGAAAGTTCCCCAGGCTGTCTCCTAAGTCCTCATACAAAGAAAGGTGGCATGGACTCACAAGTATTCCAAGGGCAGGGCAAGTGCCCTTTGCAAGGAACTGGCAGTAGAACTGTGGTCATGCAGGGACTCCTGGGTAATTGGAATCCTTGGCTTTGGGAGGAAATGAGCCAACAGCTGCCTGAAACCAAGACTGTTGTGTCATCTCAGGACCCCATAGAATGTCCATTCCAGACTCATCCTTCCCTCTCTCTAGAGAAGCATTGTTGTCAACTGCAAGAAAACTGTTCCTAGAGCTCCCTTGTCCCTCTGTATGCTGATATGTGTTCTGTGGCTCTCAGACCTGTGAAGGTTTGCACTGCTGTGATGAGAAAGGCTGATGATCTTCACCAGAGCTCATATTTGAGAACGGTTCTTTACTTGAACTCCCAAAGTGAGAAAGAATGGGGATCGGATCAAAAGAGCTCTGTAGGTCTCGCTCATTTTTCTGTGGTTCTGGTGAAAATATGAGTTTGGCTTCCTAAGAGACTATAAAGGAACAGGGCTACCCTTTGCTCATAATGCTCCTTCCCCAAAGAAGTGTTAGTTGAGAAAGAAGGTTTAGACAAGTTATACAAGTTTATAACAAGTAACTCGCAGTAAATCCATTTTGTTTCTGTGTGTGACACTATAGCAGAAGACTGCTGCCAGTGGGAGGTAACTGTACTTTTGGTAAGACTGTATTTGTTCAGTGGGTTGTGAAGGGCCTTTTGTAATAATTATGTGTGTTATTATGGGCAAGCAGAGTCCCTCACTGGGATTATGTGATGCTTACTACAGGTCAGATCCACTCCACAGAATTCATTGTCTGAACAGCTGGACAAGGGAGAAGTGAAATGAGAAATAGATACAGAGATAGATGAAGACTATGCTAAGGTCATGCTCTCAGTCAGTGACATCTGTGTAGAGACATCTGCAATATGGAAATGAAATTGCTGACTCTCTGTCTAGTGTCCTCTTTACATGGCTGTATGCTGAGACCTGGGGGGAGGCATGCCTCTGAACCCTCAGCCTGCTGGATCCCAGCCATTCCATGAGTGCTGATTACTTTGCAAAGCTCCTGAACACCATTTGGCCCAGGATCTAAAATTTCAAAAACCAGTAGCATCTTCTGGATATCTTCTTTATTTTTCTAGTATTCATTTACATACAATTCATTTCTTCCTCACCCTGTTAATTCTCCTCGGTTTTTATTTAGATCCTATGAATACCATGGTGAGAGATTTATTGTAACTTTTGGAATGTATGACTGTTAAAACATCTGAAAGTCAGATCAGTTTCAATACAGCAAAGGCATATATATTTATTTCTGTGTAAAAGATGTTGTATCTTGTCTACCTCCCCTTAAAAACTTCTTTTTGACCTTAGGTGCACAGCAAAGAATTCTTTTGGCCATGATCATTCAGAGGTGTCTTGTGACAGATTACCTACCCGACCAAATTTGTAATATACACGGAGGTCCGGGGAGAGACATTCAGACTGTCCCTGTGACCTTCTCTTCTGGCACCCTTGTGCAATGTCTAGCGGACACATTTAGCAGAAGTCACGGTGCAGTAAAAGTGACTTTCCAGCGCTGAGTGTGGCATGAGAATCCCAAACAAGGGCCCTTGCATGGGAGAGGTCACATATCTGTTACCTTGAACAGAAACCTCGCATGTAAGGAGCATTTTGTGGTGTTCAGTATCTTCATTTTTTCCCTTATATGGAGATACTGATGTAATTCCTGGTGTTTGGTCCTTCTGTGTTTGCTGAAAATGTTTTTTTAAAAACTTTACTGAGTTAAAGAAACTGCTTCATTGCTTATATTGAAAACATAAGTTAGGCATGCATTGCATCGTATGCAAGGATTTTTTAAGTACTGTGAGGACAGGTACTTTTAAGTGCTTATTTGATATTTACAAATGAAATTCTTGAGAGAAATTAAAATGGGGCTTTATATGACCTTGCGCTAAAGAAAATGCACGGGATGTTGTTATAATACACGTAAATTAATTTATTATTGACAATAAAAAGAGTATTTTTCCATAGGTCCCTGTCTTCAAGGCTAACTAAGCAGACGTACTGGTACACACGATCTCTCTAACACCATGCCTGGACTAAACAGTGATAGAGCAGATATGTGGGCAGATAGTTTAATTTCAGTTATGACCCTACCTAGTTATGAGTCTGTCTAGTTTACCTCATATCTTAAATAGTGACTGTAGTTGAAGATGATAGAGAAAATCTTAGCCTTTAAACTTTACTACTGTCAGGGAGACAACATGTTGTGGGAAGATTGTCTCTTGACCTTTGATGCTGCCATAGACCCTAATATCATTGCTACAATTTAAAGGACATGTTCATAAGGGAATTATTGCTTTTATCAAATCAAACATGCTCTGCTGTCTTTCTGAAACTCATAGTTGACCCATGTTTGGTAATTCTAAATCTGGACCAATTGCCTAAAACCTATTGGTCCTGAATGTTTTAGTCCATAATAGAGGCATCCTACATTCTCCTGTTAATACCTACCCTATGTGTTTCTTCCAACTCATATCTTAACAGGGTTTTATAATGGTTTCATAAAAAACCTGTTCTACAATAATAGAAATGTACAGTAGGGAAAGGTAACTTGATGGTGAGAGCATCTAAAGAGTTGTAGGGTCTAAACATAACTCCGCATAGCATCACTAAAATGGAAGAATGAACAAAATTCAGAAGATTAGGGCAAATGAATAGGACAAATTTACTAAAATGATTAATTTTTGTTTTTATTTTAGTCACTTGTAATCCTTTAAGCTGTCCTTCTTTCAGAAGAATATTCTAGCCCCTTAAACGCATTTTTCCACCACTACATCCAAGACCTGTATCTTTAATCTCCCCTGTGTGTGCACTTAATTTTTAGTTGTAGAATTATTCACTCCCTGTTAGAATAGAGAAACATGTAAGGGCATGAATTCATCAAAAAACTTAAATTGGACAGGTTTTTGAAAGCATTTTCTCTTCCTTGTACTGATTCAGCATGCAACGACTGCCTCTCCTGTCATTGTTATTTACTGGACTTGTTAAACACGGTATTTATACAACTTTCCTTACTAAAGGACAACACCTTGTGCACTTAATGCTGCATTAAAATTGCACTACAATTTTTTTTGTCAGGCAGCTACTCCAGAGAATAGGCATGAAAATTTTTAGCTGGAAATTCTAGCTGCCACTGATTGCCAACAGATTGATTCAAAATATTTGAGGGCCGGCATGGGACTTGTTAAGAAAGCTTGTGTGATGCACTATTCCTGGCTCACACAGGGCTTTACAAGCATCCCCCTGCTTCATTAGCAGTAATTTAATGCATGGTTAAATATTTCAGGAGCCAGCTCAGGATGAGAATTTGCTCCTTATATCCTCAGACAATACAAAATTTAAACGTAAGAGTGATTATTTATGGACACGGTGAATGACAGTTGTCACATCAGAGACATGACAGTCTAAGCAGACAGGCTGTTATGAAACTGAGTGGAGAAGCAGGGGCTTAGAAGGATGGAAATAAGCATCCAAGGTCACCCAACAGATCCATTACAGAAGCAGGGCTGTAAGTAAGACTTTCTGACTTCCAGACCAGGGCCTGAGTCATGCTGCTACTGTGGTGGGACCCCCTTGCAATGAAAGAAATGTCTTCTTTATCACACCTGTTTCTTATGTCTGGGATTGTATTCTCTGAGACAAGTTGTATGAAAGCCTTCATGTTATCAGCTAACATTTGCCAAGTATGTGGGAGATATTTTTTTCTCCCAGGAATTCTTCAGTCATCTCTGTTTCAGCATCCTGTGACTGTGGTAGAAAATATTGGCTTCTTAGCTATGTATGGGTTCCAAAATCAGTGGAATGCATAATTGAAAGAATATGGCTTGGCAGTAATGATTTAAGCTCTATTTCCATGTCTGCCAATTCTCCTATAGTTCCCAGGATCACCCTACATCTGGAATCATACTCTTAATGTATGCAGTGTCTGGAACTATGAATGGTTTTCCAAAATGTTCAGCAGATACCAAAGAAAAAATTAGACTCTTAAAAATAACTTACCTCCAGCATTATCTTTCAATTTGACTTTAGAAACTGCATTTTTTCTTTTACGTTGGAAATCATAATAAAGACCCATCAATGCAAGGGAAGTCAAGAAGAAGAGAAATGCAAGTCTGTAGTGTTACAGACTACTTTTATCAGCCTGAATTTGGAATGAGAATTAGTTTGTCAAATGAAACACTGACGTTTATCCTAAATAAATGTTTTCTGGAATGAAAAAAACAACAAAAAACATTGCTTTGCAGCATCTGTTTATCCATTGTTCAATCTCTGTCCTGGTTTATTTTTTTTCTCAGCTTGTAAAAAGCATGCTTTGTTTGGTCTTTGTGGTACTCAATGTAGCTCAAAAGATTCATTGAGTATTAGAAAGATCTAAATGAGAATAAAGAATAGCTTTCTGAGCTATGGAAGACATTTAATGTCCTGCTCTCTGTCTGTCAACTACATTTGTGAACAAGCAAGTACTGTTTGTTCCAATGGAAAGATGGGATTTTCTACCTTCCAGTAAGCCAAAATGACATGCTAAAGGATATAGCCTGAGATGCTTCACCATGTGGGTGGTCTCAGATTACACATTATTTACAGTGAGTCTCTTCACATACTTGAACTTAAGCATGTGCTGAAATGCGTTGTTAAATCAGGGTTGTTGGGCATCGTGTGTTCATTTACACTGAGGTTGTGTGAGCATATATCCAGTGGAAAGACAATTGCATTTTCAAGGAGCTCATATTCTATGTGTAAATGTTAATGAAAGGGGGATGACACAACAAAGCAATAACATTATTGTTCAGTGAACTTGTTTTTGTAGCTAGCCTTTGCTTGACAAGGGTAATGCTTTACATCAGAGGATCTTTTCAAGCTTCATTCTGCAGTGTTTGGTCTTTGCTAGGATTTTGCTGTGCCATGGGTTGTGTGACAAGCCTTCTGTTGCTGGTTCCTTGAAATAGGTTAAAGTGCATAAGAATAAAGGGAAAAGTAAAAGATAAATCAGAGGAGTGAAGAAAAGCAGGTCTCTTTTCAATTTCTTTTCAATTTTTCAGACAGTTAGATTACTTGTCTTTCACAGAAGTTCTCAATTTAGATCAAACCAGGCCAAACTCCTTTGGTGTTATTCTGGTTGACACAAGCCAAGAATTGGTCGGCTGTGTTTCACTGAGCAGAAAATACAAAAGCCTGCACTGGGATGATTCCCCTTCTGTATCAAAAAATAGAACTTCAGTGCATATGTTGCATTTCAGATAAAACTCGCCCAGATGTCACTGATTCATTGTCAGAATTGTGGTCAAGTAGGAGTTCCACATGTGTACTTTAAATGTAAATTCTTTGATTTATGAAGCTGCTTATTTTTTTTAATACATTGGGAATTAGCTGAGCTCATTTATCTTTATTCTTTTCCAGTGCTTTCATACTTATTTCCTTTGAATGTGGCCCACCACCTCTGTTTTGTGAGCATTGGCTGTTCTTTCTGATATTCATATCAGTAGGACTACAGTTTGAGAGACAGGAACTTGGACTAACATCCCTCCACTGTCTGAGCATCAGTTTAAAATCAGCAGTGCATACGGTATGTATGCACTGCTATCTGATTGAATGTGGTGGGTTAGAAATGTTTGAAAGATTGTTCCCAGTAATGGTTATCTGAATGCAATGAAATGAGAGAAGAAAATTGCATTCAGATGAGCTGTGATCTATGGATTACATAGGATGTAAACCTTCAAACCTAGAGGCTTTTGTTTTTATGAGGAACTGTTGCAAACGTTTGTATTTTTTTAGAGATTCTAATCCTAATGCAGTTAACCCTACCCTTGTTTTCTAAAAAAAAACCAGAAAAAACCCCGGTAGTTTTATGTGTTGCAATAATAGGTGTCCCATTGTGTCCCAGTCACCACAGCTGTTGTTAGCTTGCTTGGTGTTTAGGGAGAGTGTCTGGAAGACCAGTAGGAGAGGCAAGCTGACATGCAAAACTAGGCTCTTGTGTATAGGCAGGCACATGTCTAAAACTCTCAGCGTTCTGCCAGTTGCTCTGCTTGGAATGAGTTGGAAGAAGACTAAGTTTGTCTCCAGCAAGACAAGTCCTCACCAATGAGCTAAAGGTGTTTTTCAAATACTCTACAAGTGATATTTCAGTTCTGTCTCACCTCAGGTCCTGCATCCTAGAGAACTTGCCTGCAATGTGTTTTTCCTTTCCTTTTGAGAGGCTGATAAAGAGCAACTACAGTTTACAGTGACCTCCAGTGGTGAAAACCCTCTTTCGGAAGAAGGACAGAGCTAATACCCCAGTCTTGTGTGAAAGTCATTCTTCAGAGGGTTTAGGTGTTGCGGCTTCACTTCTTTAAAGCATAATACATTCCGATTTATCATGTTTTGTGCTGTGTTTCTGTTGCTGCTTTTTACAAAATAACCTTGAATTTTCTTCTTTCTGCTCTCTCTCCTTTCAGAATCTTCTTACTTTTTGGATTGACAATAGTTGACAATAGTCCTACTGGAGCCATATTGTAAATGAGCTGTATCAAGCTTTGCTTGATTTGGTGTCTCCTGGTATAATGGCATGAGATCAGTTTTTTTTTATGGTCTGCTCAATGCTCATAATTTCTTTTAAGCTTCTTATACATCTTTTTTCTGTCTTTCCCATGTATTTACATATGTTGTTCATTGAGGACTTTTTCATTTTGCTTAAGCTGATTTCTTCAGTGGTCTGTGTTGAGAGTTGTTTCTACAAAGGTTTAGCCATCTGGCTAGCCTAGAACCCACAAACAAAATGAAAGAGTAGATTTTTGGAATTGATGATGCTAGAATGTGCCATTGGAGATGGAGGGAAAATATTTCCACGTTGTTCAAGGCAAAATATACCTTTATGCTTTAGAGTCCCTCATAGCAATTTTAATAGAGGAGTACTTGTCCTTGCCTACACTGACTTCTGCACTATGGGCAGCACAGGGTAACTTGCGTTCTTTACTTCCATTTCAGCATTACTGACCTTTCCCCGTAGAAAATAGACAGCTATCTTCAGGAATGAAAATAGAGCTGGATTCTGCAAAAAGCAGTCAAGATGTCAGGTCATTTGCGGTTTTGTAGGGATGGGGAGGAAATTTTTAGGGGTTAATATGACACAGGAGTCACTTATCTTTCCCAGATGATTTCCATTATTTTGTACTTCATATACCAAGTAAATGTGCTCTGTGGTAGACATGCAAGGGATCAGAAATCAGTAGACTTAAGACAGCTGCTGTGAATGTAAATTCACATGTACATTGCTTGAGTGGACATACTCTGAGTTGCCAATATGGTTATATTGGGACTTGCCTTTTCCTGGGAATATCTAGATAAACAAAATAAAACCCAAACAGGCATGAAATCAGGTTTCAGAATTGCACAAAGTCTTTTTTGTTGATTTTCTGAACTAAGTTTTGCTGATTATGATGGATCTGTAATTCTCATGAACTTTCTTTGGACCTCTGAGATGGTATTTGGGAGGTTGTTGGAGTGCCTTGTCTTCCTTGGGATAGGCTAGAATTTGGAAAACAAGCTAAACAATTAAACAACATAGCAGAGCAGCCCATTGAAAGATAAAGTGCAGAATATTCCATTATAAATCATTCTTGGGCTGGCTCTTCTCTAAATCCTTCCCAAACAGATCAGTTGGATTCTGTTTTATTTCATTTACAGAGGTTTTCTGTACCTTTGACATAACCCCAGTGACTGACAGTGAAAGAACCCGTTGTCATTGTAAAAGAAAAGGATGTGTTGACCACATTTCTGCACTCCTTACTCTGGACTGCAAGGGAGCAACTATGCTTGTAAATGGGAATATTCAAATCCTATAGAGAAGGAGGTTGGGTGTCATGCTGGCAAGGTGCCAGCTAGCTTCCTGGGAATCTCCCTGTAGTCTGCTCCTTGTGAATCCTGTAAATGCCTAGAATTTGAATGCATATTTCTCATAGCTGTGGAGTAAACATGTATAAAAATAGTCCATTCATCTGATTTTCCAGGCTGGCAAAAAAGCAAGGCTCAGATTGGAGTTGAGGTGAAGAACTGGTGATAGACATAACCATGGATGGTTCTGCTGTGGCAGGCATGTGCTGCTCTCCCTGTAAGGTTTCTCTGGGCAGTGGAACACAGACATCAGGTTTCATGCCTTTCTGAGAGACTGTGGACCTCTGAAGAGATGCTGATGGTGTCAGAGCAGCTTAAAAAGTTAGAAGACTGTAGTTGTCAGCAGAACAGCAGGTGTTGTAGTGACAAAGGTTCAGACCTATGACGTGAAATGCCGCGGTGCAATGGCTGTAGCTGGCTCTGCTCTTCTGGCTTATAAATCATTTACATCAAAGCTAACTGGGAACTGAAGTACCTGCAGATGATGATGAGTCCTGTGGGCTTATGAGACTTTCTAATTGTGGTGTTCAGTGATATGAATGTTAACTATAACGAGTCCACTTCTCCCCAATTGTTTCTGCTGCTTAAATGACTCCAGTCATATTTCTTTATCCTTGCTAATAATAGATGGGATTTACAGATGGCTCATATGACAAGGACTTAATACCAAGCACTATCAAAATGTGTCATAACTTCAAACCATAGTTTTGGACGTTCTCCATGAACCTATTTGTGCCAGTACTTTCCAGAAGTGCTTCCTGAGGACAATGATGTTTCCTTTTCGGTTCAGCAGTGGTAGGCGTCTTGACAATGAATTGCTTTCTGAGTGATTGTTGAGAATCACAAGATAATCTTTAGGAAATAATGCAAACTAATTAGAATACATGATTATAAGCTGCCCATCCTATCCTAAAATCTACAGATCTGTGACTTCATGTATTAAAGAAAAAATGGTAAAGCTGCTTGCATCCACCAACCTTATTTCCCAGCTCAAGATGAAGCGGGGCAGAAACAAGACTTGTGCTTCCAGATGATCATTGTTTAGATAAGGAGTGAATGATATCACTGTAAATGGAACTTCTGATGCCTGCCTTAGAAACTTGTATCTATCCCACCTTGGATGAAGGAAAGCTGGGATGCAAGCCATTGAAGTTCTTTGCAATTTAAAGGCATTTGCAGGGTTTCATGTTTCAAATGACAATTATATTTACCCATAGTTTGGGGAGGTGAGTTGGGGAGGGAGGGAAGAGGGAATAGATTAATTTTTTTTTTTTACCTGTCTTCAGATTCTTCTGTTAAATATCTAAAAACCCCCGAAATTTGAAAACAATTGTACTCAAATAGTCCATCCTGAGCCTGAGCAGACTAACTTACAGTGCTGTGAGAGGGACTGCAGCACTGATGAATCATCTGAAATCTTTTACTTTCCAATTAACTCTGTCTCTGCAATTTTTAATGAGTTCTGAAACCCCAAGAAACAAATTGCATTGTTTATTCATATTAAAGCACACCTCTAAGTCTCTGTTTGGGACATGTAAGTTGTTGTACCTCGCAGTGGAGTAGGGTATCTAGGGTTCATGTAAATTGTTGTGTGTAATGCTCCCTCAGTGCCCCTTCCCAGTGAAATTTTTCCTTGATTTGGATTAGTCTGTTCAAGCGTGTTAGTGCACTGAAATGGTGTGGATTTAGAGCCTACCAGGATCTCCCTACTTAACCGTCACAGGTTCAGTATTAGCACATGGATTAAGTCAATGATTCTTTGAGTGTTTCTTCATGCTTTGAGAGCCTAAGGGATGCTGTGCTTGCAGTGAGTGTGAGGCAGGGAACATGCTGCCTGTGGGCATTCTGTCATGTCCAAATGCCCACAAGATTCACCAGATTTGCACAAAATGCTTCTGAACAGTGACATGAGTACAGCGATAATGTTTGAGAGGTGCAGATAGCTGACTGGTCCTTGATATTCAAGTTAGAATCATGTCTTGAGATTTCAAAGAATCACGTCTCTTTGGCTGTTCCTCGTGGCTTTGTGTCCATAGCAGTGAGCAATCATATGAGCACTTTTTCAGAAACTGGAAAAGTTAAAATAGATTGCTTACTTTAAATATCATTACTCAAAAGAGGCATAGTTGTTCTTTCTGTTAGTCAGATGCATACCTACTCCCTTCCAGCTCTAATTATGTCCATGACAGTTAAAGTTGCTCCTATGGAGAGCTTTCAGTGTAACAGTCCTTGCATTTTTATGGCTGATGCTTCCTTCCAATCTCAAAGCTCTCAACGTGTTATGACTCCTCTGAATGACACTTCCATATTATTATTCCTATTTTAAAAAAATGAGAAACTGAATTGGAAAGGTATTACACAATTTTCTTAAGGGGATGCACAGCAAATAAGTACTGACTGACTTTAGTTCCCTACTCTTTTCCCTTGATCTCAAAAACCTGAACCTGAAACAAGATACAAATGAGAGGAATTATTTTAATTTTTTTTTTGCTATTAAAAAAAATCCTAGTTGTTTTTTTTTTCTTCCTGTTTTTCTTCTTTGCTTTATGCTCCTAGTTTGGGCTAAGTCTTAAAGCACTGGGCATACTGATAATATGTTCAAGAGGAGTAGAGGGCACTGACAGGTCCTTGAGATTCAAATTGAACCTTTTCAAGAAATCATGCCTCTTCAGCTCCCTTCAGGAGCATTGCTGTGCAAGTTTGGGATGATCCCTTGTCATTACATGCATTCAGGGCGGATTTCTTAAGAAAACATACAAGCATTTATATATTGAGCAGCATCCAAAGGCATGAGTAGCAGTGTCTGAAAAGATTAACTGCACACACAGAATTGCAGGTGCTGCCTGCCCAGAGACACGCCTGCATGAACAAATCAATATTTGGCCAAGAAGCATTGGGTTCCCCTAGGTGAGCATTTAGCCACCTCTGCCTGTAGTTCTCGATGCCCAGTGGTGAAGCTGTGAAGACACAGCCTCCCCACTGAGGTCTGGGGTGGGATCTGCTCCCTGCTCTGCCACACGTGACCCTTCATTCCTGGCGGTTACAGTCCTGATCCCTGACACTTGATTCTGGACGGTGGCAATGCAGACATCTGAGCCTTCATGCTTGATCTCTGACATGGGATCTCTATTAGGAAAATTACTGGTACCCGATCTGCCTGATTACAGCTACTTGATATATGGTGATGTTCCCCATTGTGGCTTGTTTACCACTGAGAGTAAACTTGAAACAGCTAGTACAGCAGAACCAAAGAATTGAAGAATTTTGTTGTGCTCTGCGAATACTGTGGATGAAACTTGATCTTAATAAATGCCATCTTTTAAGGAAAATAGCAGGAAGTAGTGATGCAGGGGTAGAAAGAGAAAAGACAGACGAAATATTAAAAAAATCAGTGCAGATTCCAGCACTTCTACGTGTGTCAGAGCTTCGTCCTCTGCCTTAACTCTGTATGCTGTGTTCAACACAGACTGGCATCTAAAACCAAAAATAGCTTCATGTAAAATTGTCTTTTTATGTCGAGTTTGGTTGATTCTATTTCACAATAATTACATTTCAGTTTGGTCAGTGGGTTTCCAGAAGATAGAAAAAACCTTTGACTAAGCAAGCTGGTTGAAATTTGTTTGCAAAGAAATTTATAATCTGGCTCATTTCATAAGGTTTTGAATTTCATTGTAATAATTTCACGCCCTTGAAGAAAGGGCTGCAAAAGAAAAACTGCACTGAAATGAAAAATAGACATGCTTCATTCCAGTAGGGTTGCAGATATTGCTTTGCCTTTTTCCCTAGTTAATTTTACTTGGAAGAGAACCTCATGTGTTCATCAGTCTTCTGTTTTCATGAGCCATCATTTTCCAACACATTCCAGTGTTTTGTTTCAAAACTCTTTGGTTAGCTCCAGTGACAACTATTTTTAATTCTTATGTTGGATCATATGAATTGGTCAGGGAATAGAGGCTTGTGCTCTGGGTAATCACAGTTCATTTTACATAGTGTCAGATGAAAAATTTAGGTAAAAAAACCAACAACACAGCGGTCACAAAATTGAATCCCAGAGGCAGAAAGGTGAGTGAGGTCATGGCAAGGCTTCCAAATGTTTCCAGGTGCAAGCTCTATGTTCTAGTGGCAGAAAGAAAGGCTTACAAGCAGTAAAGCAGGGGTTTTCATGTAAATATTTTTGAATTAGAGGTTGGCCAGCATCCCAGTTGCAGGTGACTAGTAGCAGTGTCTAAAACTGGGGAACATAAGGTGAGATTCTTACCCAGGAAGACCTTCTGAGTTTCATTCAGACAGCAGCCCATGGCCAGAATTTAATCTTTGCTATTGCTTCTAATGCAACTGTCCTTCAGAATTTTGTCCAATGCTTTTTTATTTGTCTGTTTACTCCACCACCTCGTCAATATCCTATGGCAGTAAACTCCTTCACAATTAATTAGTGTGAGAATCTGTTGTTTCTGATTTGAAACTGATGTGCAGTACTTGTTTTGAGTGTCTGTTTCCTCTTGCACTGGGAGAAATGGCAGTCAGTCATTCCCTATTCATCTGGTCACAACAATTGTGATTTTCTAGAGCCATGATACTACTGACTGGTGTATGTATGCCTCTTCAGTGAGTACTGAGATGAGGGCATAAGGATTAGTTAGAAACTGTGTATTTCTTTAAAAAAAAGGAAAAAAAGAGAGACCAAGTGAAAGATAGAGGAATGAACTATTTTATGAAACCATTAAACCAGCTAAGCAGACTAATAAAAAACTGAACAACATAGCCTTATTGCAAAGTGAGGTAGCTCTGTGAAATTGCCCCACCTTTCCAAAGACTGGATTTTCTCCAGCTTGTGAAAATTGCCTTACCAAAGAGTGAAAATCAGGTATTTTGAGAAGAATAATCCCTTTTGCAGTGCTCATCTGTGTTGTGTAGGCAGAGTGATGAAATAATTTGTGATTTCTGACCAGTTCTCATATATTTCATACCCTTAGGACAAGATTTAATCCATGATTCCTGCCGATGCCATTTTTGCAAGCAACATTCATGAGAGTTACATGATAGAAGTCATGATGAAAATACTATCTGCCACATCTTCTCACAAAATCAACCCCGCACTATTTGGTGTTCTGAAATGAGAATAAGCTGGTTCATTGTGCTCTCTCATTAGAGCCTAACATGACAGTGCAGTGGAAGGAAGGTTACAAGGTTGGTTCTTGCCCAGAATAAGGACAGACATAACTCAATGCTGAAAGCTGTGGTTCAAGTTTCTGTGATAGCAGACTGTTTTCTAAGCTTTCTCATGGTTTGTGTAGGAAAAGGTGAGATTAGTCTCCTCAGCCCCTAGTCCTTGAAACAGTAGCAGGTCTCCTTTAGTCAGGGAGGAGATCAATGCTACCTAGGACACTTCTTCCCATTTCTCCTCCATCGTAACATGGGGTTGAACCATCCTGTAGACATTGCTCACCTTTTCTCTCCCTTGACTATAGGGAATGCCTACCTTAGCCTAAACATCTTTTAGATGACTAGAGTTATATTATGGGGTCTAAAGGTTCTGTAACTTTGTTTATATTCAGCTTTAATCACCTGGCTATCCTGTTGAGGAGAAGAGGAAAGCCAGGCAGGGGAATCAATAGGGCTTTATCTATCTGTGCTTTCCCTTCAAATAGGGAAGAGAAAAAGGATGTTACTTGTAACTGTGAGCCCAAAAATATTACTGAGTTTAAAAGATAAAAAGGCCTATAACATAAGCTTTCATCAGCTGCATGAAGTGAGAAGGGACCATTTTTGTCTTTTAGTCTGCCCTTCCATGGTGTAGAGGCCATGGAAATCAGCCAGGGGGTTTCTGTATGGAACCCAAAAACTTGTGATTAAATTAGAGTGTGTAATGTTAATGGAGTTCTTCTGTAAATAGAAGCAGGGAACAGATGAGCATAGGTCAGGGGAAGAGAGAAAAGTGCCTTTGAGGTAAGAGGAGAGTTTGTTTCATAACATGACTGCTCTTCTCGTGTTTCCCTGTCCCAGAAGCAGTCACTAGACACTCAGGAATCTAGATCTGATCTTTTAATTAACATAAATACAACAAACCTATTCTAAGCAATGTTATGTTTCCTTTTCTTAATACAAAAACCACATAACAATTTAGCCTGATAACTCTTCAGTAAATGCAAAAGGTCTGGCTCTTAGGAAATATTGTATATTGCATAGGTATGATATTTCTTACTCCTGCTGTATTTTCAAGTCAGAGTTTCCTCTTTATGAGGTTTATTAAATATTGTACTCCTGCATAACACAGGATGTCACTGTGTCAGCTGTGCAATGCAGCAAGAGCCCTAACATTCCTGGTCCCTGTTTCTTTCTCACAATTCTTTGCATTTTAACGATGCAAAGTTAGAGACTCTATAGCTCCTCTTATGCAGAAGTGGGGAAGTTACAAGTGCAAATTATGGGGAAGTTACAGGTGCAAGAAAACCACGTTGTCTAAACATCATCACTCCCTTTTTTGTTCTCAGGATAAGAAATCCTGACTGGGCCAATTACCTGGAGCAAATGGGAAAAGTAAGGGTACAAACTCTTCACCTGTCTTTCTTTTTGCTGGACAAGTTTCTAGGAGAGCACTGCTCTGACCATCTGCTTCACTAAGAAGCCAGGCCTGTTTACCAGTGCACGTGGCTGGCGTCCTGCATGAATTGTTCAGAATGCTCTTTTCTTCAGCTTCTGAAGGGTTCCCACTCCCATCACACAGCAGCACAGTTGTTTTCACCTGAGCACTCTAGAAGGCTTTAGAGTTTGCAAGTAAGTATGAACAGCAGGCAAAACTTTTCCCCGAAAGACTTTTCAAAAAGCAGTTAGAAATGCTTTTGGATTCACCTAATGACATCAGATGGTGAAACACTCTGAAACATGACTACTGTCAGCAAAGGTTACCTTGCACCTGTTCTGGCCACCTGTGTGGATAGGGCCTCCTAAATGGTTTATACTTCACTTCTGATGCCTGTAGCTTAAAATCATCCTCATAAAACGAATGCTGAATCCCACAGCAAGGACTAAGCAAAGGCTAAAGCCTCCACTTTGGTAGCTTGCAGGTGTACACTGTAATAGAGTTTTAATTTGGAGCAGGTGACAACAGGAAAGCACAATGTGTGCATTTTGGCAAAGAAGTAATACGACTGCTGAGCTCCAATAGACAGACCGAGTCCCTTGGTTTGGTTCTTCTGTACTCACTGAGAGAAAATATCTGGCCTTCGCCACTTGTGATCCAACTTAAGCCATTCTGTTAACACATTTCGGACTCTAGTTTAATAATCCTGACTACCGAGTTCTTTAAAGTCTAATGAAAGACTTCATTGGACTTTCTGGAAGAAAAAAGAAGGAGAAAACTCTGTTAGTTGCATGAAATCAGGTCTTTAATACATAGGACTACAAGTGTGTAAGTGATACAATGTGGTAGGAAGGTGAGGCTTCTTGGCAGGCAGCATAGAACTAATAAAATATTTTTTACTAAAAAGAAAAAAAACCAGTATTTCCTCAGTATTTACAGGCTGACACACATTAATATTCAGGAATATTAATGAATCAGCAATACCAGCCTCTGCTTTATTTAGCCACCTTCTGTAACACTGGCGTACTTTATTATTTACTCAAACTGCAGTCTTATCCAGTGTTACATGTTGATAAAATTTCTGTGAAGAGAAACTTCTCTCTGGGAAAAGCTACAGCTGGTCATAGGAAGCACTCTTTTTACTCAGCTAGTTGGCCCAAAGGCTAAGCACTTTAACTCTTACATGGTTTTACTTAGCCTGTGCATTAAGGTGGGGAAATAGTGTTTCATTTGTGGGCACTGTGATCCAGTTCTGTGTCCTTTGGGTCACTGTGCTCATCAGATGCTCAAACTGACCTTTTGAAAGCAGTTTTCCTGCAGCATTACCATGAAATAAAATCTTAGCTCTCCTTTCCTGAATGACACAGCCGTTATTTTATTCCTGGCCTACCTTACGAAACACTGCTTCCCAAGAAAAGCACTTGAAGTTGAAAAATGACAAATGTACAGCCTCAGAGTTTCTCCTCCAGTTCTCATGGGCTGTCTTAATATCTGGATGCATACTACCTTTTTGGGACCTTTCTGGATGGTAAACAGGAACCTGTTCACAGCAGCTTGATTTTCAGAACTTTTGTTTCTTCTTAGTGCATCCTTCCTTGCGATACTCACTCTGCTCTATTTAAACAGGTTCTTTACTTACTCTAGAATGCCTAAAGGGTGCCATAGAGAGAAGTGAAAGCATGGGAAAAAGGGTATCAGTGTTCAGGGATGCGTTTGCCAGGGCCACCGTGGGTTCTTGAAAGTGAAAGAAGCATCTGCAAGGTAAATCCTGCTCAAACTCCCTGCATCTGCCAGGAAAGCCCTTCTCTGCTAGCAAAGGCAAATACTTGACAGCAAGAATCCTCTCCCTAGACTTTGTGTAAATGGTCATAAGAAAATATTTAGTACATACAAAACATCTTTTAATTTTTTTTTTCTCGGAAATAATTTGATTTGAAATTTCTGACAACAATAAGGCCAAGACTGATGTTCATCTTTCACTGTTTTAAAGCTGAACAAAACTTGACAAATTAAAACAAAAAAACTTTATTATAGAATATATATGGTGAATCTCAGCTTATTTTGTATATCAGTGTCCTACCAGCTGCCATAGAACCTTTAGAATTCATCAGGTCATTCAAAATTGAAGAAGTGACACACAGGATCTCTGTAACAGCTGTTGATAATTTGCTGAATGTCTTTGGTTGGGCGCTGAATGTGGCTAATCTTTGCAGCGACGTGGCCAGGCATCTGGAACGATCATTTAGTTGAAATACGTGGGGTTTAAAGAAGACAAAAATAGGTGATGATTGGGATGGCTTTCAAAGTTCAGCTATAAGGCTGGGAACTTGCCATGTTTCATTTTGGAATGAACACTTTAGGGGTGAAAATAGCTAAAAAAGAAGATATGTAGCTAAAAGGCATTTCTGTTGCTGAAAACATCCACCAGTGCAAAATGGTATTAGCAGGTGCAGCCTGGGCAGGACAGGAAGACAAGGAAAAAGATTTCTGTGACCTTTATTTACCTCATGCCCATTCATTCTGTCATGAAATTAAGCAGAATGGGCAATTTGTATTGGTATAAAACAAATAGATCAAAGGGGAGAAATACTTTAATACTTGAATTCCTGGATTTTAGGGCTTTTTAATAAAGCTCAGAAGTTACATTTTAGGTAATGCCCTTCCTTTGAATTCTTCATCCCTGAAGGATAAAGTAATGCTGTGGAACCTTGCCAGGCCCAGGCTACAATCTGTTAAAATATCGACATTCACCTGAATTAGCCAACCCTACAGATACAATAAGCTCAAAATGCCCCTTTCCTGAAAACACTGGTTGCCACTATACGCATCTCATGGTACCTTTTCTTTTTCTTCTACATGTCCTGGTTTCTGATATCCCATCCATGCTTAATATGAATGTGCCATTTATTTCTCTTTTTCGGATGCTAGATTTTCAAGAGATGAGTCAAGACATTTTCTGCATGCAGCTTTTTATGCTGATTTACTTAGTTAAAGTCTGTTTAATTCCAACTCTGGTTGCAGTCATACTGGTTAAAAGATGTCTGCTTCAGCAGAGTCGGCCTGGATAAATAACCAGTGCCCTGGCTTGCTTACAGAATGAGCGAATTCCTGTTTTTTGATGCAGTAAGTGTATGATAGAGAATTGGGCTAATAGTAGTTGTGGGTAGTGTTTGCTGTTATTCTAAAGAAACAAACAAAAATCCACAAAATTTCCTTCCCACTTCTGCACTGATGTAGCCAGCAGCTGATCTCATAGTTGAAAGCAGCAGGGAACAAACCACCAGGAGTGAAAAAGAATCAGTAATCATTCATCAGAAGAGCACTGCATTCCCCTCTTTGTTACACTGGGATCTTCAGTGGCCTGGTGGTGTTATCTTTGGAGTGTTCTTATAGCAGAGAATAAGGGGTTAGCTGAGGGAATCAGAAGATAATTGCCTTTGCATCGTAAGTGTGAGTTTGTAAAGCCGGCTAATCACGGAGTGACAGCCTGAGGCACACAGGGAACTTGACTGCTCTGCCTGTTGAGCTCGAAGTCACCACAGAGATGCCCACAGTTTCTGACCAGGGCTCTGATATTGTGGGCTGGACAGTAGGTAAGTTTTGCAGCTTGAAGAAAGCTGAGCTATCAATGTGTTTCTTCTGGAGAGGATAATCCATACTTTGTAAAACTTCTACCTCCCAACAGGCCAGGCAGTTCTGGGGCTCTTCTCTGCAGCTCTTTTAAAGATCTTTTAATCAGCAGAGTTTCCCTTTCTCACTGAAATTGCATTTACTGTATTTTTAGTATGTTCTGATGGAGCAAAAGGTGTTACTTACATCCAATTTTCCATATAACCACTTTTGATGACTGTCTCTTTCAAGTCTTTTCAGCCTATCCATCCTGAATTAACTTTTTTGTAAGAAAAGGCCTTTCGTGGTTTATAAATTTTAATACAGGATGCTAGCTGCCAGAAAGTTTTGGACTGCAACCAAAGATTTTAACCAGTCTACCCAGCAGATGAAATGAGGTACAGCTCCTGCTGCACCTGGAGACAGTACTTCTTTCATTGCCCTGTTTCAGAGTTATGACACCTCTACTTTAGCCTCAGAAAGTCAGGAATTTTCCTTTAAACAGGCTTCCTGGAAATAGAGTTTTAGGCTATTAATGGGTAATTTATCACACAGTATTTTTCAGCCTTAAAAAACTCTGCGTTTTGAGGTTTGTTTTGCTTTTAGTATAGTTAATTGGGGACAGCTAAGTAAAGGTGAGACTCTTGATGTGATATCTTGACAGCAGGAGATGATAATGGAGACCAACCCTCAGTAAAAGAACACCGTGCACTTTGATGGTGGAGTGCTTTGAACTTTGTCTGTTAAGCAGACAGATGCTGATTTTGGTGGCTTTTTAAATGTGCTGTGCAGGTCTTATTCATCCAAAAAACCCCGTTAATACTGGGATGCCGTGTATGAGTTAGTTGTGTTTGACCTGGATAAATGTTGCATGCTGCACCATGCTACTTGCAGTTACACTACTTTTCCTGTACAAATGCTTTTCCACATGAAAGGGATCTGCAGACTTCCAGAGTACAAGAGGTTTCACACCCAGAACACAGATAGTGACTTCTGTTATCATTTTCATCTTCAAAGATATTATCTACAGAAGGATATACAGGTCAATTAACATTTATTTTTCTGCAAAAGGTGGTCACATAAAGGCTTACAGAGAGGCTCAAAATTTGAAGGTGGTGGTATGTCTAAAAGACCAGTACCAGACATCTGCAGGTTGATCACTGAACTGTAATAGGATTTCTGTATTTTGTTTCAGGGACTTGCTCTCATCATTTATCACTAGGATATTCCAGGATACTTAGTTACCAGAGTCATTACAGTAAAGGGAAGTCAGAATTCATAATTAATTAACAGGTCATAGAGTAGTTGTGTGCAGAGAGCCCTGTGGAGCAGTAAATTCCCTAGTCCTACCTCATGAAGTTCAGTGCCAGACTTTTCTTGCTGTATGCTCCTGCACTGTATGAAGCTGTTTTGTATTCTGACCTTAAGCAGAGCTCCAGACAAGTGTTTTGGGCAGACCACAGAGGAGCCATAAAGATATATCACTTATGATACAGTATGTCACCTAATCTTAGGCATACAGTTATTTCAACCCCCACGGTGAAGGAGTCCAACATGGCTGCTGAATGTAGAAATACATAATTTTGGATAAATTTCCTCATCTATCTTGATGGATCTTTTTTGATTGGGAAGAGTGGGAGGAATGAGGGCAAGGGGAAGAGAATGGTTTTTCTGTTCTACCATCAGGGACATCTGTGAACTTTCAGTAAACAGCATGCGTTTCTGAATCTGGTTCATAGCTTTCATGCTTGCTTTCTAATCTGTTTCAGAGCTGAGCAGCTGTAAGCTTATATTATTTCTCAGGGAGCTGTTTTTGTGTACTAGAGAAAGAGCAGATGTGCTTTAGCTCTCACGTGCACTACTGTGTACAGGCGTTCTCTGCTTTGTGACTAGCACATGGAAATCTTTGAGTATTTTGGATAGTGGCTTTCCTGTTCCCCAAAGTCTCAAGTTGTTTCTTCTTTGGAACTTATTGAGAGACTTCTACAGAAATATTCTGTGCATGATATAAGGGTCTTCTTTAAAACACTTTATTTGCAAATGATTAAAGGAGACAGACTTGTTTGGTAGTTTATGACCATTATCACAATAGGGAAAAATACAAAGATATGATTTATCTCTAAAACACAATTGGTGATTCAGATGTAAAAGATACTATTGGAACTGCTCTGCTATGTGCTATGGCCAGTCCATCCACAAAATATGCATTTCTGTGGAAAATCTGAGAACGAAATCTGCATTTCTCTTGATCAGAGTTTCAGAAAAAGGAGTGATTCACTGGTTGGGTTTTTGTTTTTTGATCTTTTTTTTATTTGTAGAAGATAGAGCATTAGAACAGTTAATTTGAACTAGAACTTCATAAAAGTAGGGTGACAGATGACCTTTCTTAATTTATGAATGAGTTTTCATTAAGTGAATGCAGATCAACCTGTCCTATTTATCATAGGATAAATGCTTAAGACAAAACAGTGGTCAGATTGGCAGGTGATAATTAATTTTTAAGGAAGGAAGAGGAATATGGAAGTTCCAGATATATAGGGCAGGGTTATATAAGGGATGAACTAGACATTGAAAAGAATAAAAATAAATGAGAAGTAAGCAGAAAAGTAAGATAATTGTAGATTGTCTTACAAAGGTCTTATTTTAACTCATTGAAATATAAAACAATAGATAGTCATTTTGTTATGTGGGCTCCTGAAAAGCTGACTCCTGATATATGTTTATGAAGTTTTTCTTTTCTCTGTCCTGAAGTTTTATTTTAAAGATTTAAGCAGATTTTTTTTTAATAGAAAAG
Source organism: Acanthornis magna (assembly GCA_036785705.1). Classification (NCBI taxonomy): domain Eukaryota; kingdom Metazoa; phylum Chordata; class Aves; order Passeriformes; family Acanthizidae; genus Acanthornis; species Acanthornis magna. Next base: position 14,580,996 of record JAWUZG010000025.1, read on the forward strand.
AAGATCCATATGTTCTAAGGAATGTCAAATCTTACATTGTTTTCTGGGAGATACAGATACATGTTAGCTTGTACCATTTTCACAAATTAATTTATTAAAAATCCACAAACACAGAATATCTTCAATTTCTTCTCCTATAGGAAGGCAACTTCTCCAGAAAAATATTCAAGAAAAAATTCCTCCATTTTTCTCAATACTGATAACTTCTAAGAAGTGGTAATATGTTTTTGTGTGCAATATAACTACATATTTGAGAGATCACTGAGAGGGAGATGTAATAATAAACTTCAAATATACTAAATGTATTTGCAAAAGAGAACAGAACAAATTATTCTAGTCATCCATGGATGGCACAGGAAGAAATCAACTTCAATTGCAACAAGGGAAATTCAGACAGTGTTTTAGGAAAACTCAGAAAGTTAGTCAGAGCTAATTGTTCACATACCTGCAGCCCACTCCCGTTCATGTATTCCCTAGGTAAACCCAATCCTTGCATAGGTGCAGAAATGTCGAGAGAACATCAGCTGCTTGCAGACATGAGAGAGGAATGGCTGGAATGTGCACCCTGCATCACACACATGCTGCAAACTCATGTGTGGCAGGTGGCCCCATGATATTTCTGGGGGCAAAAAAACCCCAAACCTCCAGAGCAGTAAAATATTAAACTGGACATGGGAGTTTTGGAGATACCTTGTCTAGAACAACTCAAGATTGATGAATGTGTACCATGCTCTCCAGATAAAATTCACAATCTTCCACAAAATATGGCATATCCTGATACGTGGCTTACAGCCCAAAAAAGTTGGAATAAGACTCTATGTCTCAAACAGTTCCACTTGTGTTCTTGTTTATAATGTTTGATGCCAGCAGACATAAATTTATGATGTGCAGTGTCTGGACCTTTAATTGTTAGGAAAAATGAAGAACTGAACTGAACTAAATTAAAAAAGCAGGGAGGGAGAGGGAAATTCCTATTGACATGGGTCCAGTAGCACAAGATAAGGTAAGGCAGGGTAGTTAACAGCTCAGGAGTATGATCAGAGCACCAAGAATTGGTGAAAAATTAGTGAACAACTTCTTAAAGCAGAAAGCAGGCTCTCTTTGGACTGATAGATAAGTTGTCATGTGAAATTAAAAGAACCACAAATATTACGTATTTTTAATGGTTAGAAACTGTTTGGATGTTTTGGGCTATGATTTTTTTCCAAATGTTTTTTTTCTCTAATGCCTGTGAGACTGAGATCCAAACACTGTGGAACTGAGGTCCTCCTGCCTTTTACAGGCTTTGGGGCAGAATGTGCTAAAAGCTTGGTCTGGGCATCTCTGAACTGGAGGATCACTGTTCAGAAGCAAACAACCAACAGCTAGGGAGCAAATAGGTGTGCTGGGATAATTCCCTAATGCTAGCCAGCTTTCCATATTTGTGTGTGCAGAGAAAATAATACTAACTGCAATTTGAGTTCAAGAGAGAAATCAAAAGGAAAAACTTACTTCTCCAGTCTGTCCAATCTTCACCTATAGCCCATTTAACTGTGTCTATATAAGGTACAGAATTTTATCACATGTCTTACAGGCTCACTGTGTCATGTCTGCAGACATGTTAAAAATGTGAAAGTCACCATAGGAGCAATATATCCAGTGCTACTTCGTTGCTATTTCTTCCAAATTTTCAATGCCACTACACTTGGAAAATCATAGATGCTGCTTTAATGCCTCTTCCAACTGACCTTGAAACAAACAATAACTACAGGTTAATTTTCTTTTACGGGAAAGTCACTCAAAATAATTTGTCATTAACAGGGCAGCAATTGTATAGAAGAAATAAAACTGTATGCAGATTATCAATTACCATCTATTTTCTGAATTGATCAGTAGGTGTTACACCTGTGTGCAAAAATTCCCAGGGTTCCATGTCAGGCTTTGGGCATTGTCACTGCCATGGTGCAGTGGCCTAGAGTTGATATTCTGAATTGTAGTATTATGCAATGTTGGGAACATGGGGAATCATGTAATCTTTAAAACTAGTGGAATTGCTTTCTTTCTAAAGTATTTCAGTCAGTTGTGTTTCTTTTTTTAAATTCATGAAAAGTAACCTTTGCTGCAGCTCATACCCTTAATTTCCAGCAGACTTTTAGGCAGGTTTGGTTCTGTGCAAATCCAATGATCAGTCATCACTAAAATCTGTGAGATGAAAAAAAGAATGCTGTTATATGGGCTTATTTTGTACATTAATGATAGGTACAAGTGCTAAGAGATTATTTTAGTGACTAGGAAAACTACATTCAGGTATTTGGTTATTATAAATGGCTCAAATTTTTTACACATAATATTATTGTATTTCATAATGTAGCTGTAATAATTCACAGCACTAAGAAAGAAATGTTCAAATACTTCAAATTACACTATTTTTTACAGAACACTTTCCCTTAAGTAATTAATTCTCACTGAACTCCTGAAAAATATCAGGATATGTAAGGTTATTTCCAGTTTACAGACCAAGGGGCAGGGCTCACAGATTCCCAGCTGTGAAGAAGCTACTGGCAAGAGCTTTCTGAGCCTTGAAAGCAAGCTGATGTTAGTTTTCTTTCATTTATTCCTATTTTAAAGCCCCTACACAGCAGTTCTCTCTTCTGGTTCACTCCAGCTTCAGACAGAACTACTAACATGTACTGATGAGCTTTTAATGAATCATTTTTATAATTTGCTTCCTACCATTTCAGTGTCTGGCATTTTTGTATGTCATGGCAAAATATTAAATCAGCAGGACTTTACAGATGATACTTGATAGTAGGATCTTACCTCACAGAACTTAAAATTTTTATTAGTGTTTATAGTACTGGTTTGAGGTATTTCACATAGCATTTCCCTGGGCAACTGTTAGGAGAGATTTAAATGTTTAACATATGTGGCTATGCGCCGTATTATAACACATGATTTTGCCATCACTATCTGCATGTCCTTTTCTTTTTCCTTTTAATAATTTCTTGCCTTAGCAAAATGTTCCTTTGGGAGAGGATCCTTGTGCCTAACAGTCTTTGCCTATGAAATTCCCCAGAACAGGAGTCCTAGCTGGATGGGTGGCAAGGTCTAATAAACCTTTTCCCTTTTTTTTTTTTTTTTTTTTGTGTGAAGGAGGGGCAGGGGACAGGGGGAAGCTGACTGTGAACTGCTGCAGGGATTTTTCATCCAAGATAAATGGCTCTTCAAACCTGGCTAGTTTACAGATATATTCTAGAAGTTTGTATCCAACAGGGGCTTCTGCAAATATGAAACTGTCAGGAGAATTTAGTTCATGTTTCTAGTAGAGATGAACAGAAGAAGACAAAGGGCTTCAAACATACCTGCTCTGCTGGAACTGATGTACTGATGTCATGTTCTTTGCTTTGTTATTACTTTCTCTTTTTTAATTGCTGTCTTGTATATTGTTCTTTTCATGAAATTGAGATCCCTAAACTGGTCTTTTTTTTTTTTTTCCTTTTAATCCTGTTTCCTATTTTAAAAATATTTAACCTTCTCAGTCTGCTCAGTGAATATGATGTGCACAGTAACATGTGATGGGCACCTCTTGGTAATGTCTGTTATTTAAAGAAGAGATTTCAATCCATGTTTTAGGATCATCCATGAAAACAGTTCACTTTCACTGACAGTAACATGCTGATCCCAGAAGGTGACAAATGTACTTATGAACCTGCAGTAACCAGAGAGTAAGCTCCTAAATTAGCTTATCCTTGTTGACACTGACTACGTGTTGAGTCACAAATGATTGTAGGAAAATGCCTTTAGAAGCTTTTGAAAACTTCAGCTGTGATTGACTCTAAAAGATACGTTTGGCACCTAAAATTAAAGACAACTGGCCAACTTTACGTGTTTATTTCTCTAAAAGACGTGGCAGCAGTGCAGACTGACGCATGTGTGGTCAATCTATGACAGTAACTTGTCCAAGGTAGCCATTTCTGTATGTTTCAGAGGCAGCCTGTCTCCCTCAAGCTGATCCATACTGATTTACTTCTTGCTCCTGTGGAGTATAGCTGACTTGAGATGAGAAGTTCTGGTTTTTTTCTTTCTTTTAAATTCTGTTTTTATTTTTCTAAACAACATGAAAGGTGTTCAACAATTCAGACCTACCCTTAGGGGAATCCTGTTTCCAGTAATGAATTCCTTTTTTGTCCGGTGTTGTCTTTCTGAAAGAAATGAAGGCGTTTTGCAAAAGCAAAACTTAAATAAACTATTTGAGTTAGGAATACTAATCTCTGGTCCCGAGACATTTACTGTCAGGCAAACAAAGAAAAGAGCTTAGTCTCTATCAAATATTCTATTTTGGTATTTGTGTGACCAGATCATAGTAAAACATAAGCCTCTTAATTTGTAGCAAATTAGAACAGCCTTGATAAATACAGAACTAAATGAATATATTAGCTATGGAGTTAATTGCTTGTGCATAAAGAGCTAGCTATGTGGTAACTGAGACATAGGACAGATAAAAAGGCTCTGATATTTTTTCCCAAATATTTGCATTCCAATGTCTCCTTCTTGTTTTACTTTCTTTAATGTATTTGTTTTTTAACCACTCTATTGACTTCCGGCCTGGCACAAGAAGCTTTTCAAAGAATAGAAGTTTTTATCTGAAAAGTTTACTGTAAAACAGCAATTTCAAGCAGCCACATTTAAGGTCCCTGTAAGAACCCTTATTCTCTTCAGAGCAGCGGTCACATTACATTCTAGGCTTTTGAAAAGCAACAACACCACTGCCAAAGTGTCTCTACCCTTAAAGACTTCTCATGTGTCGCATAGCCTTTTTGCTGTCAAATGCCATAGGAGTGTAAATAGTTCAATCCCTGTTAGGGCTGATATCACTGGACCGAGTGCATTTAGGATATGCATCTCTATATTCACTTCATTTGGAAACAGATACATATATATATATGTTAAAAAAAAAGAATCGATGAAAGGCATTTTTCTCTGAAATAATTTGGGTGTCTCTTTCTCTGTTTTAGTCAAATATATGAGAGTAGTTTTGAAATTATTTGAGCTGGAGTTGCCAAACTTGGCTGTATATCTGAGCAGCCTGGATGGGAAGCCTTTGCAACTGATATTGTCCTCAGCAGCTGATCAGCAGAGCATTTCCTTCCCATACCCAAACCAGCAAAATGACCACATCCAGCAGGCAGAGCTCTTCTACATCTATGGTCAACAATTTGGCCAAAATATTCGATCCAAACACTTTGCAAAACCAAGGGCCAGATAATGGAATGGAACCTCCTCAAATTCTTCATGTTGTGAGAAGTGAAGTCAGCACATCTGAAAGTTTTAGCATCATGGATGTGAAGTTTGCCTCCCTTGAAGAGAAAATTGACAAACTGTTGACTCTGCAAGACAGTGTCCTTAAGAAGCTTAACAGTGTTTCCCAAGAAATCTGTTGCATTGAAAAAGACATTGAGATGGTAAAGGCGGAAACATCTGAACCTGGATCAAGAATGGAAAGAAACAAAAAACTGAAAAACAGTGAAATGAAGAGACTTTGCCTTAAAATGAAAAAATCTCTTTCTGATATAAACAGGAAAGCAGAGCAGCAGGTTAGAAGGCTAGATGGACTTGAACAAAGTGTTTCTGGACTACAGAAACTTGTAGGGCCTCTGGTTGAGAAGGTGAAAACATTTATAATTCATAATTCAAGTGTAAAACATCATGTTAAAAAACGTAAAGTTTGCAAGGCAGGAGCTGGACATCGCTTTAGGATGCATGTTTTCTCGGAGACAACAGCTGGTGACCTGCTCAAGAAGAAAAATGAAAAGGTGAGCCCAGGTTTGTGTTTCGTCTTGGCAGGAATCATTGCAAGCTACGGATATGTTCTGCTCTATGCTCAGGTTTTTCATTTTGTTGACATTTAAGAAAGAACAACAAATGTGCTCTAAAAATGAAAAGTGTAAGCACAAGCTGAGCAAGTTTCAGTGGAAAAAGTATAGAAAAATCTACTTGTTATACGAACCTTCATTTTTTTTCTAATTGTCCCTTTGCAGCTGTAAAACATAACAACAAAGAACATAACAAAGATTGACACAGACTTCAGGAGTCCTGGGTCCTGGCCATGAATTTTACAATGATCTTTTCTGGATTTATAATTATCTGGGGGAATCAAGTTGCAGCACTTGTATTATGTGCACCAGGGTCTAGAGATTAGTGAAACTGGTAAAAAGGTTCCTTGGGTCAGGGCATGTACATATGTTTGTCCTTTATTTCAAAGAACATCTTAAGTGTGCTGTTCCGATCTGGTATTTCTCTCCATTGGTGAGGACTAGGGGACTTCTAAACTGGGATCTGAGGTAGGGTTACTGTAACTGGAGCTGTGGCTTGTGTAAACTTCCCTGGGTAAAAAAATGCCTGTGTTACCATAATGGGAGTTTCATCATGTTCTTTAAAGTTCAGATTAAAAGACACCAAAAATCTCTTGAAAGACTCCATTGACTATAATAAACTCTTGTAAGGTAGTTTGAGTATTATTTGTTTGGTAAAAAAAAATTAAGGATTTTCTTCTGACAAAATATGTTGAAATTTAATTAACCCACAGTGAACCAAAAAGGTTGCCTTTTATATTTTGTTCTGTTTTGCTTAATGTTTTTTGTCCCAAAAAGTCACATGCACGCTTTACTCTTTGGTTCATTTAAAGAATAGCTCTTGAGTGTGTTTTTCTAAAAATTTTGAGCAGGAAAAACATCATGTGAAGGTATTACTGGAAATGGCATTCCTTGAAAAAAAGAAGCACGACACCCAATATTACTCAGAATGGCCTAGTCAGCAAACCGTGTGCTTTTCAGCTTGGTTACCCGAAGGCAACCCCACTTCTTAGATAGACAAGAAGCATTTGAGCCTTCAAAGGAAACTATAAAAATAGTAATCAGTGCTGAGTAGCAGCAGAGGAGCATCTTGTAAAGCTCTGTCAGCTGAACTGACTGGTCTGTCACTATGTAAGGATATAAATTGTGCATCCTTGTTCCCAGAGCATCACTAAGTCAAGAGAAAAATTGCTTCCCTTTCTAAGAAGACTGACAACAAAAATTGTCATTATGGACCCTTCTTGAACATCAGGCTGGACTGGTTTCAAAAAAGGAGTTTCAACAAGAGAGAAATTTTTGTTGTTTTATATAATTACTTTGATTAGAAAAGATAATTTATTTTGAGCATCTAAGTTTCTTAGGGTTTCTAGGGTTTCTTTTACTTTTCAAAACATCAGTGAAAACATCTGTTGTAAAAGCCCCATTGGAATGAGACCAATAGGTCATCTCTGTAATGCTGCCATCTCTGCAGTTTGTGGTAGAGATTTACCTATCTGGGTGAAAGTACATATTCATCTAAACTATTTATAAATGTAAAATGAATCAGGCCTGGCATGTTAATGAACTGGCAGCTCCTGGAGACCAGAGTAGCTGAAAGGCTCTCTGCAATAGAAACACAGGGTTGGAGAAAGGAGAGGACCTTGCATGCTTTGCTGGTGAGTTTGTGGGAGCCAACATGTGTTGTCCAACAGGAGGAGCTTGTGCTCCCAGCAGGTCGGAGGGGAGCCACGTTGGCAGAGATGCAGGTGCCCCATGGAGAGTTCAGAGCTATAAAAGACCTGGAAGTAGAGGCAAGAGGCCTTGAACATGATGGAAACAGAGAGAGCCTACTGAAAAAATCCAAGAAAGAGAGGAACAAGTGGAGTTTCTGTCTTTTCCCAACAGCAGCTTCATTTGTAATCCCCTCACTGATTCATTTTTGTTTAGGCAGACTCTTGGCAATGCTGAGTGAACTTGGTAGGAACTTGTCTAGCATGTGGGCTTAGGAAAGGCAGCATGAGCATGTCTGGAATCATGCTGATGATATTATGATGTTGTTTATATTTTGTTTGTTTTATGAGATAGCATACATATGTTAGCTTGTCATTGCCTCCTCTCTGTGTGTTTGATTTATTAGAAATGGGCCATCATAAAATTACCAAGCTGTCCTGTGAACAACAGCTGGCTTTGGTAAACACTTAGTCATCTTTGGTTTAAGTAAAAACAGATTTGAAGTCAGCCCTGCATTAGGAGTAACAGAACATGGAATTATATCCTTCAGCAGAGACTGCTGAGCTTGGCTGTCAGCTAAGTAGGAGACAGTGTGTACCAGTATTTAGGGCAAACAGACTCTCCCCTGGGTGAGAGGGGTAAGATCAACACCTCTGAGCAAGTTAGTCAAAAGACTGGTCCATGAGACACTGCGAAGCTGGTTGCTCATGCCTCCATATTTGAACTGGATTTACATATGTTTATATATGTTTTATGTAGTTGTGATTAAACTGAAAAGTAAAGGAATAGAAAAACAGGGGATCTCACCCTTGCAGAATTTTATACCTGAACTGTACCAGTGATACCTGGTGACATTGCAATTAATGAGTTTACCCAAATATGCAGATACCAATCCTTGATTCTCTTAACAGAATCCTCGTTCCTGTCTCTATTCCCCACCTGATGATAATTTTGAAAAGTGCTGACCCTGTAGAAGTGCAAGCTTCCAGGCATTAAGAGCAACATGTCTTGTATCAGAGGTGGACTTTGTGTGGCAACACTGAGCAGCCCTTCAATCCCTTGAGACATATACAGTCCTATTCTGTTTCTGTATGGCCATGAACAAGGCAATGCATTCACTACAGTTTGTTCAGAAGGACAGTACCCACTTCTATGCACTACTGGAGATGATCAGATGTTTTGGATGATGTTCCTATTTGTCATCCACCCTGCTCCAGCTATGAGTAAATTCCATCTCTTTGTTCTATCAGCTGAGCTGTCTGAAAAATGTTTGTCTGGCCCCAGCCTGGTTCTGCAAAATAATCCAATCATAACTTATGAATGAATTACTAGTAGGTGGTGCAGTAGGTAGCCATGGGTACAGCTGGGTAAGGCAGTGAATTGTGGTTATATACTGCTCACCTGCCTTTCCATCCTTCCCTCTCTAGAGAGGTGCTGCACTTTGCTTAATGCAGTATTGTTTTAAAATTTTTCCTAACAGTTTCTTTTTACAGAACCATATTACTAGAGAGCTGTGGAAGAGGCAGAACAGAGAGGGAAGAGGGGGAATGAGAGAGAGGTAAAGAAGGGGTATAAGCAGTGTGTAAACTCTCTCCTGGCAGCAGCAGCAGCCAGAACAATTTCCTAATCACAGGCTCCACAGGCACATTCTGTGCTCTTGCAAAGTATAGGGATTGCTCTCTTCTGAAGGAAATTTTTGCTTTCCTGCCTTTTACTGACATCCTGAAATACCTCTACTGCCTCATGCAGGAGTTTAGTTTATTTCTCATTTGGGCTGAAGTTTTAATATTGTGTAGCCTGGAGACACTTCATGCTTTGTCAAAGCTGCCAAATGTCTCGCAGTCATTTTCTACTGAGTGTAGCGTGACCTTATCACCACATGGCTGATAGTAGTAGTGTGTATTACTTGTTATTTAAGTTATTTTGTACTATTGCCACTCAGGGAAATCAGCAGTTCTACAGTAAGGATATTTAAAAGCCTTGAGGTTTTCCTCAAATTCACCTTTTAAAGTAGTCTGTGTTAATCCTGTTGCAAAATGTTCCTGTCTATAACTCCATTTTCAGTCCTATTTCTTCCACTTATAAAGAAGGAGGGTAAAATAGTACTTCACTTATTTCCTTCGCATTAAAGAGTTTAGAGATTCTATATTATTAACGTGCAAATACTCACCTGGAGAGTCAGAAAGTCCATTTTGTTGCCATCATAAAGCAGTGTTGAACTTCCTGCAGTTGCTTGCAGGTGTCTGTAACTTTGGTTTCCTGACATTTCTACTGGCTTTGCTATAGGACTAACAACTATTAACAGTTGGGGGCTGTTTCCCACACTAAAGACACCCCAGTGGTGGGAGCTGTGCTTTCTGCTTGAACCCTCCATCCCTCCTGTGCAGGTATCACCCTGCAATTGCAGGTCACTGGCTGCTTTAGTAGGAGCCCACAATGAAACTGCTGTTCGCCACATGTGTTTTAAGATCCATTCAGCCTCAGTCTATAACTGTTCTGATTCCTTCATTTTGCCTACAAATGCTAACAGGTCCCTTATGTATTATTTAAATTCTCTCCAAATTGGCCATGTTCCATGTATTTTTCATCGTTCAGCCAAATAGGCGGGAATTGTTTCATTTTTTTATTTTTTTTTTTTTTAATTTGCAAGAGTTTCTGCTGTGCTCAGTGGTTTCAAGGGTAGAGATTTCTGCAGAATCTCAGCAGATGGGTTTTCTGCTGCTTGGGCAATGCAGCTGGTCAGCACTGTTAGGTGCTGTTATACTTGGGAATGTTCTTCTTTCCCTCAGGACTGATGCCTTTACTAAAATATGTTCTTGGTAGAAGAATTTCAGCTTTTGAGTGACCTGTAATATAATAGAGTTAGAATTCTCTCTCTGACTGTCTATAAAACTGGTACATTTTCTCAGGACAATGTTTTCATCTTGTGCCCTGTTCTCTTCCTTACTGCCAGCCATAGGAGCTGTTTCATGCCTTTTCAATTCGTAATGCTGTTTAACTGTTTTCGTTTACCCTCAGAACTTGCTGTCTGCTGTACAGTGTTCCCTACATAGCATTCCATCCTGAACACTGTTGTGATTTTGCTCTCTACAACTCTGAAAATGTGTGAAATCAAAGTAGGCGCAGCTAATTTCTAAATACCTGCATGCCACATTGGATGGCTTTTGGGTACGACATTAATGCCCATGTGTTAGCATGACCATTGTAGGAATCCATTACAATTCCTTTGCAAAACTAGGGAGACCTCATGATGAAGATAAAGAGATAACTGATAAGTGCAGGAAAACAAAGCAAGGCAGCTCATCAGAGAGCAGTCCTGTAAAAGCAGACATTTCCTCAAAGAGTTGAGACAGCAGTTGGAGGGATTTGCTCAGGGAGGAAGTCTTTGTCCACTGCAGCCATCTAAAGTTCACCATTTGTCATCAGATATCCTACATTTGAGCAGTTTTCTGGTGATGACTCCTCTCAGCCCCTGTCAGCAAATATTGGGGTACCACTCTTGACTATTTCCTCTGGTAGGAGAGTGCCATTGCAACTAAATGTATGGTCTCTACCACACTGAGTTTTAATGACAAGACTGACTGTTCTGAAACACAACTAATTTAGTTGCATACTGGCAGCAGCCTGGGTTTTGCATACACATGCAAAGGAGAAGGAGCCATGGTGGGTGACTGGACAGCAGCCCCAACAGAGCCTGGAATAAGCCCCACCACTTTCCATTTGCTGGGTTCTGCATGGTGAAGTGCCACAGGACCACAGTCTGTCTATAAAGGGAAAATTAAAAAACCAACAGAACAGGTCTTTCACCTCAACCCAAACACCCTTATTGTTAAGCGAGTTATTAGGAAACCTGCAGTCTAATTCAATTCTGGAGTCCAATTCAAAGTGAGTCATCAAAGCTGTACGGGATGATCTCTTAAGTCTGTAACCCTTTGGATGGAAGTCTCGCAACAGTTTGATTTCTCCAAAACAGCTTAAGAAGGGCAGTTCATGAAGTGTGAAGATATTTGCCATTGATACCATTGCCTGTTTAGCTCAGCTAAGTCACTGAAGTTGAGAAATACTCTCTTAACAGTGAAGCTACTTAAGTGATATTGTAGCCAAAAAAATTTACCTGAGTAGTTTGACAAGTGGATGGTTTATGGCCACAGTCAAAAAGATTATCCAGTGATTTGGCCTTCAAGATGGATTTGTTTTCTTCTTTCTCACACTTTGACAATAGTAGAACCCACTTAGGAGGATGACCCATTTAATAGTAATGGCAAAAATGTGAAGAGTAGCACCTGCAAAATTTTGGGGTTGTGGTACAGGTGCATATGAGGCACATGTACACCCTGTCAGTCAATCACACATGTAAGGACTTTGGGCAGTATAGAAAAGGGATAGATCTGAGGCTGTCCAATGTGTTGGTGAGAAAAGCAGCTGAATTCTTCAGTGCTTATGCTTGCCTGATGTTGCCCCTGGTTTGTCCAGAGGAGAAACTCAAAAGTGATAGTGACTGGTTGATTCGATTTGATTTCCCAAATGCAGTGAAAGGACATGTGTCAAAGCCAGGTAATGCTGAGTGCTCTGGTCCTAGTTGGTGTCATGGTAGCCTCAGATTTGTTGGTGATTATTACAGGCCTCTGTGTATTCCTGAGCCATTAGAAGTATACCAGTCAATTGGAGTTAAAAAATCTACCTCCAAAGCTCTTCTTATGCCTGATAATGACTCTGTTAAGTGACAGTGACTAGACCTCAAGGTGAAAGTTAAGATGTTTAGAGTCAACCTGTCATTGTTAGTGCAACCTGCTGCATCTTCACTGAGGCCACGGGCTCTGTCAGGAGCCTGGTTGCATGAAAGCCTTTTCTACTTTTCAGTGTCTACCCTGTTTTGAGAAGAATGGCCTGGCAGGAGGAAGCATCCATTGGAAACAGGACAGCCACTGCTTCTCTGGCACAGTGGGTGGGAAGTCAGCAAACTTTAGTGGGGAATGGACAATATTTGGCTTCACAAATCTTCAGCTTCTTCCCTAGGATGATTTTGTTCTGAGTGATTTTTTACATACAGGTCTTGTTACCTCATTACCAACATATTTTCAAAGCAGCAGGTCATATAGAAATTCTCTTGTATTTTGTATTGAGGGAATCACGATTCTCATGGTTCAGAGCTTATTTTTTGTGTGGGATTAGAAGATATTTGTGGATTGAGTTTGGATTTTACAAAATAATGATTTTTTTATCTAGTTCAAGGAGCTCTATAAAAACCATGCAAGAGTCAAAATCCTTGCCTGAAGGTGCCAGTAGTTGTTATAGTGCACCAAAAAATAATGACATGGAAGAAGACACACCACCTGCCAGTAAAAGTGGAATTCCCATGTTTTTAGCATTTATAAGTTTGTATCAAAAATACTTTTCCTGAATATTTTACACTGCTGGGGGGCAGAGGAGGGAGGGAAGGAATATGTATTGAAGAGGAGCACTAAAGGGCAGGAGGGAGTGGAGTCCACCTTTGATGGATGGCACAGGAGGCATCACCATGCATGCAGTTGCCCCAAGGTCTCTCTCATATGTGATGTACTCTCCTGTGAAGCAGTGAGGAGATACCGGGACCATCCTCAGTACAGTGCTCAGGTGGTTGAATTCTGGCTGTTAGGGAAACTCATTTATTGCATATCTCAAATGACTTAATAATTTGAATAAGTGAAAGGTGATCAGTTCTTACACAAAACCAGGTTATCTTGCCATAACACAGCTCTGCAAATTGTCAAGAATAGGAGAAAATGACACTGAGTTAAAATGTGGTTTAGGCATATGCAAAGGTTTGTGTCTTGGTATTGGCAGATGGAAGCTGAGGGTAATGTCTTGGTATCAGATGAAATGTGATGGGGTGATAAAGGACTTCTAACTAAATGGTTGGGGCTGCTTCAGGAGGCCATTCATTACAAAAATTTTTGCAATGGGAAAAAAGGAATCAAAGAGTTTTATTAGGTGAATAAAAAATCTGAAATTTAGCTAAAAAAACATTCCAAGGGTAGGACTGCTGCAGTATAAAGGAATTTAACTATGTACAGCTCATTAAAAAGGAGTCAGATGTCTATAAAAGACATTAATTTCTTGCTGCATTTGAAATTTCTATTAGAATATATTATATTTATATATATTATTGCTTTTTGCTTAATTTCTTCAGGTTTCTAAAGTAAATGTAAATAATTTCCTTTTTTCTTTTTTTCCATTGGTCTATACTGAAGTTTCAGCCTCTGGACTATGTCACATTATTCTGTGTCATCACCTGGGCTTTTATTCTGTCTCTCTTTCTTAGGGTCTGGGAATACTCTATGAAAGAATATGTTTAAGTCTAGAAAATGTATTTTTGAAGACAAAATTGTGTAGATACAGACACCTTTTTGCTGTGGTATCCTTTATAGGGTCACAACACAGACTTTCATATTTAACCTTTTGTGAAATGCAAATGTAAAATTTGTCAGAAGCTTTTGGCTTTTATGACTAGGAAAAATTACTGTAGTGCCATTTACCTAATTTTACATATTCAAGTCATTAAAGAAAGGGGAAAAATAATGTTTTCCACTAAGAAATATTGATTACTGTAATTTTAGAAAATAAGAACTAGAAAAAGTCATGTTACGTCAGTTTGCGAAGAATAATATGTAAATAAATAAAGTATTATTAGGGATTAAGTTAAAAAGACCCTTAAGAACGCTCTAACACTCTGAGGGAAGAGGAGTGGTATGAAGAGTAATTAGGTGGGATAGATGTCTTTAACAAACCACCACACCTTTTAGATAAGATTTTCAAAGAGTGTGATGGCTTTTGGGAATTGTGGGCTCTCAGAGCAGCTGCTCGGCTTCCTGGGGCTGGACATCACACATGCCCCTGGCAAACTACAAGGAGGTCTTTGTACCTCCTGTGGCTGCAGTGGGATGGATACATTGACTTCTGTCAGCCCCAGAGAAACTGGTGAACCCCCACCCTTTCGAGGGGAGAAATAATGAGCAAAAGTTCTTGTTTTTATTGCCAGGTCAAGATTTGACAAGTTAAAGTGTTGCTACAAATAGAGAAACGTGGAGAAAACTGGAATGTTCATGTACAGACTACTCATGTATTTACAAATAGTTTAGTATCTAGTCCTTATATTTGTGTTTCTTACTCTAGTGTACAATTGCCCCTATATTTATTGCAAATTGTTTCCAAAGGATATCAGTAAATATTTAATTTTTTTTTATTTGAATTAGTATGAGCTCCTCATCTGCTAGTAAAATGTCAGAGATCAGAAATGGTGCTTGAATAAACATGGTAGTAATTTATGTAATGCCCTGGCAGTCCCAGGTACTCAGCACTGTCCTGTGTTCCTTCCACTAGACAGATTTTCAAAAGCTGGCTTCTGTATTTCACACCTGCAAGCTACAGCAATATTTAGTTGGAAGTGCTGTGTGTCTGCAATTAATTCTGAATGCAGAAGTGAAATCTGGCCTCATGCTTCAAAGAGCTTGGAGGCCATTTCTCTGGTTATTTGCTCAGCTGACTGTGTTTGATCAGAGCTGATGTCCTCTGGTTCAGAGAGGCTGACATACTTACAGGAATCCGAGTGTATTACTAATTGCCAACATAGTGCAGAATAAATAAGTCTGCGGCATTTCCCTATTTTTTTTAGTGCTTTTTAGAGCATTGGTTGATTCCAATTGACTGATGTTCCATCTGGCAACATTACATTTATATTTATGTTCTCTGGGAACAAGGCTGTGATTTATATTTCAAGGGTATTCACCTGGTTGTATTGTGGCCTTTTTTATTTTGTGGCCTGCAAATTCCTGGGACCAACTGCATCCCAAATAATTGCCAGTCTCAGGTCTTATGCTCATATTACAGTTTCCTTGTCCCTTGCAGCTCAAGGTTTTCTGAACAAGTCCTGTTCAAATCCTTCCATGCAGTTGCATCCAGTTTGTCTCAACTCTTCTGGCTTCTCATGGAATTTCCTTTTGCTTGAACTCTGTTTATAGCAGATACACATTGCTTTGATTTCATGCCTATTTTCTATATAGCCTGATGAAATTAAAATAAAAAAATAAAGCATAAAAAAATGTGGAGGGCTTACCAGAACAAATGTTTAGTAATAGGACTGGATGGTTCCCAGAGCTGTGGGGCTGCTTGGATGGTTAAGACACTCAAAATTAAGTGCCTGAACCTGTGTATTTTGTTGGGATATGTACAACACTGTTTTATCTGATAGTCCCTCTGGACAATATTTGGAGGTATCTGCATTTTTTACACTTTTTGGATCTATTAATAATAATGACAGTGCCAGTTTCATGGCACTGTGAAAGGAAGAAGGCAGGTGGAAAAAGGAGCACCGAGCAACAGCAGATGCCACGTTGTACTGTGGTCACCATCCTACCAACAAGTCTAGGAGTGGCCAGTGAAAAAACACACCAAGCACAAAACGGAGAAAGAGGAGCTAATATGCACAAAGGTAACAGTAAGAGCAGAGGTTTTATGAGGACCTGGGTTGGTATGAAGCACCTCTAGATGTCACTGCAACATTGTAAAATGTAGGCAAGAGTAGGGTACAAAGCTGAAGTTGCTGTTTATATGCTCCAATTCCTGGTTACTGTCTCTGTCAGCCCTTAATAAATTGTTGCATCATTTGAAAAGCCATTACCAAATGTTGATTAAACAGCAAGAAACTTTTTGCTACCTGTCAGTAAGATTGTTACCAAACATTTTGCTAGAATATTAAATATTCCAAGATTTGGTTTAACCTAACCTAGTTTTTTAACAGCAAAAGGTAGTGCCGGGCAGCAGCTGTTTTCTGGATGTTTCTTTGTTTTATTCTCTGAGGTTTAGTCCTTTTTTTTTTTTTTTAAATGCCAACCCTGATGCTGATTACAACTGAGATAATTTTTTTTGCTTTACACAGGTACCAGATATTCAACTGGCTTGGTAGAGATTGAAATAAAGACCTTAATTTATAGGAAATGTGTGAGTTAGAACACAGAGTATTTGGATTTCACAAAGAAAAAATAGGCTGTAATTTCATGAGGACCAATACAACAAGCAGATTGTATAAATTGACTAATAGGTCAATTGTCTCTTCTGCACAGGTCATTGAAGAAAAAACACACTTGAATGAAACAGAAACAGAAACAGAAAAAGAAGAGAAGCCACCAGATTCAACAGGTTAGACAATTTTTTCTCTGATCAGTTTCTAGTTCCTAAGAAATAGCACAGATATAGCTGTGACTTCCTTGAGCAGCTCCAGTGAAGTTGTTTGGGTTATGTGTACAACTGCTTGACAAGGTGCTTTGCATGAGGAGTTTATTAAGTTCATTAACCTTGACTTGACTGACAATAACTTTGAGTGAGAAAAACATTTTCTAGTGCTGTGTCTGAAAGGAAGCATTTCTCACCCATTATATCCCAGTTTTAAATAAGTAGTCTACTCTTGCTTAGGAGACACTTGCACTGACCTTGAAAGTGGGAAAGCAAATGTCTAGTTCAAAATTCAACAGAAGTTATGCTAATTGTGCAGCCCTGCTTTAATATCCTTCCTGACTATCAGAAAACCACTGACAGATTCCTTTGTACTCTCCTTACTTACAGATGGAGCCATCCAGCAGAGCCAGTCCTGCTCGCAGGAAGAAGAAGTTGATAAGCTCAACAAGGAAAATGCTAAGAGGGAGAGTTCCATTCTGCTTGAAGTGGATCCTCCCAAATTTCATACTGAAGAATCAGAGGAGAAAGAAGAAAGTTTGTCTTTAGAAAGCCATTATGAATATAGGAGAAACTCTTTTCAGGAATCCGTCACTCCAGAAAAGCAGCAGGAGGAAGATGCTGTTGATGATGCTTGTCAAAAACTAACTGTGCAGGAGATAGAGAGTGAGTCCCCAGCAGACGAGGAGAAGAAGGAGGAACATCAAGTGCCTGAAGATGAAGGACAAGAGGAGAAAGTGAATGAAGGGGAGGGAAATGCTGATAAGAGTGAAAAAGGTGCTGAGGAACTCCCAGCTCCCTCCCAAAAGGAAGATGAGGCAGAACAAAGCCATGATGAAGAGGTATCAGAGGGCAGGTAAGGTGTGAAACTCAAACTACACATTCTTAAGAGACCCTTGCTTCAGAAAAATGTGTAGTTCAAGTTTCAAGTCAAAGTGGTTGGTTAAAATAAATATTAGTGAAAATTTAGCCCAATTCAAAAGTGAAAAATATGTTTATGTCTCTGATCTAAGTGAAATTATACTCTTAAAAAAGACAAGCAAGCAATCCACCAGACATAGTATTAGCAGTGTGCTATGGTTGTTTGCTTGGGAAATGTGTTAGGGACATGGAAATTATGTTTTGCTATTCTTTATCTCAGAGGAGAATTCTCCCATACTGCAGTGTCATATAACATGAGCAAAATAGATTAGACCATCTGCCAATTGGGAATTAACTTACTGCAAAATGTAGTAACTTAAGGGATAACATAAAAATGTGAAAATTTGGCCAGGCAATTGACCTGATAAATTTGTTTACCATCTTTCTTTCTTTGCTGCATATAATACACAGCCTTTCAGGGATTAACAGGTTTAAGCTCTCAGGAACCTATATGAATAAAGTGAAATTCCAATGCTCTCCCCTTCCTTTAGAGGTGAGATTGATAGCTAAATGTCAAGTTTCGAAGAACTCAGGTGAGGTTTTCAGTAACTGAGAAACATTTTGCTGTTATGATTAATTTAAGGGCCATTTTTATTTCTCAGGGTGAATATTAAACCAGTGAATTTTACACCATGAAACAAAATAGCTTGATGTTATTTGAATGCAATATCCATGTAGGCATTTTTCATGTATGTTTCTAAATTTGCTCTGCTTTAAGTGTACTCTGCACTAATACCATGTTTTGTCCTTGCAGGTGTAAAAGCTGCGAAAAAGGTACAGGAAATTCTAGTTCAATCCCTAAGCAGACCTGCCAATTTGAGCATAGTGGTAGTAGTGAGCGTCGAATGCATGATGAAGGCCTAGCCAAAGATGACAACAAAAAGAGCAGGGTAGTTGCAGAAAGCACTGATGGCATATGTAAAACTATAAAAATCTCTTAAAGGAAGTATCCTAAAGGCTAAGCGTTTGATTCCCCTGGTATTACCGTGATGAACAGAGAGAGATACCTGTAGATGAGAACGATTTCATGATCATGCTTAGTAGGGGAAGACGGTGTGCATGGTAGCTCTGATGGGAAACAGTTTTTCATGGACCGCATCTCAAGCTGATAAGTAACATGATTCTGCTTGCTTTCATATTAGAGGCTTCTGTTCTGTCAGAAATGATTCACAATTAATTTGCTTCTGCCACGACTACTCCACTAACAGTATCCTCTCTCCCTCTCCTTTTAACAAAGGAGATAAAACCCCTAAGTATAGAGTGGAGGGAGAAATTATATCAGGTGTGGCAAACAGACCTGTGGAAGTGTTGAGGATGTGTGTTAACAGGGAATCTACAGTGCTCTGGATATAGCCTGAAAAACCAGCTTGCTCATATTCGTACCTTTGTAATGTGGAGTGAGAACAGCTAAGGTCTACAAAGTAAAGAAATACAGACTTCTGTGTGGAAGCCTGAGTGATGCTGTTGAGCAGTCAGATAAATCGTGCTCAGGCACTGAACTCTGAGGCAGTGCTCACCATGGTGAGGCAGAGACTTCTGGTATTAGACCTCCAGCTTGAGGATTTCAGTGCCTATTCCTGTATATGAAATTATGGCACGTGAGGAGGTGCCCTGAAAGACTAGAAGTTATGTGCATGTGCATGTGCATGCATAGGACTCAGGATGAGTTTATATGCTTTGGGAATGGGGGGAGAGCATGGGAGGGAAGCATTTATTTCAGGCTTGTGCAATGTTTTTGTAGCAGAAAACAGGAGATAGCACACTAAAACTTAAAATCCATAAACTGTTGTGAGCTCTGGTAGATTGTTAGGGATGATGTTAAGGTTAGAGTGTCTCTGTTGAAGCATCTTTGATCTGAAATAGGAGGTTGTTCTTGAATAGGGAGAAATCCCCTCTGGTTTGCAGGAAAAGAAAAATAGAGGGTCTGTCATGGGGAACATCTTGAAGGCAAAAACTTAAGCATAGTTTTGAAATGCGGTCTGGCGTCTTTAAAAGAATATTTCCTTGCCCAAAGTTTGGTACCGTTTTGGAGCGGAGCTTTCAGAAAGACATTTTCTTCTGTCACTTTCGTGCTGGTGCTGATGGAGTTTGTGTTGTTAGAGTCAAATTTTGCCTTAGGTTTAGAGGTTTTCTTGGCATTCTGTGGGTCTCAGTAACATGCAAAGACCCATACTTACAGTCATGCAATTCAAACTCCACAGAATCCCAAGTAGGTGGCAAACTTCCAGAAGCCCCAGCTTTTCACAATTCCTTGACCATGAACTAACTTCCTGACCATGTAAGTTATTAACACTGTCCAAAAAAAATCTAGGTACACAGCTGGTGTCCTGGAAAAATGGACATTCACTGTGAATAAGGACAATGTACTGCTACATTAATGACCAAAGCGTTCCTGCCAGCTACATGCTGTCATGGGGTTTCTTGTTTGTGTTTTTGATCATTTTCACTGGAGTAATGAATGGTTTTAAAATTGCTCAACAAGCCTCCCACAAAAAGGAGCTGGCATTCCAAACCAGAGAGTTCATGTTGAAACACTGGGGCTGCAGCCCTCCCAAACAGTTGAAGAAGTATTTGTCACCTTGGTCAGCCAAAGGTCACTTTCGGGAATATCAATCAAATGAAAAACAACGTGGGTATGAAACTGAAGTCACAACAGCCTGCAAAAAGTCCAAATTAGGCATGGAGGGCTGGTCTCCAGCAGGGATTTTGACATCAGGATGGCAGAAAAGTCCAGCATGTGGAGATCCAGAAAGTAACACCAGAGACCTGCCAAAACTCCATAGCTGTGGCAGTGCAATGTTGGGAACCATCCCTTTTCTGTGCCGCTCTTTACCTTTTATCTGCCATCTTTTTTTAAGGACAGAAATCCTTCAGAGCAGCATATGGCAGTTACCATGTGTCCTACCACACCGGGTCCTGAGCCATACTGGAAACCCCAAGTGCTGTCCACCAGGGTGAAACTCCCTCATGTGCACAAGCTCTAAATGTGATCTTTAAAGGTGATGACCACACTGTGGAAAAAGACAAGTTTTGTCAATCAGTTGAGAAGGGAATTCTTGGCCGTGAACAGCCAAAGCTGGGAAATAGCCTCTCTTAGCTGGGCCTGCAGGAGAGTTCAGTTTCTCTTCCTGCCCCACTGGAGAGTTACAGTGCATATTCACTAACAGTCCCTGAGGAGGAAAAAATGTTTTAAAAAATCAGGGATAAGGCTGAATTGCAGAGCCCCCTTGTGCGTATGAAGCTGCATTGGTATGGTCTAGCGGTCTTCACTTTGCCTCTCCCTAGTGCACAGAAGATAACTTAATAAAGGAGTCCTTGTCTTTGTAGTGTAGCTCCCCAACGACAACATTTTTTTCTGAGCCAGAGCTCCTGAAATAAAACCCTTCTTCAACAGCAAAGACCTATCTGTAAAACTTAAAGTAAGAGTATTCAGGTCTTAAATGAACTTATCTAGGGAAAAGAGGAACTAAAATATGAGATAGACAAGCACTGCATGTGACCACTTACGTGCTCTCTGTCTGTTTTGTCTTTTGTAGATGATATTCCTACTCCACCAGCACCATTTGATCACCGGATTGTCTCAGCCAAAAGGGTGGGGATCAGCAATTATTATAATGTCAATGAGGATGAAATTCTGGGAGGGTAAGTCAGGTGAAGTAAATCAACTTGGAAAGCAAGGCACAGATTTACAGCCAAGCACCCTGGGAGGTGAATGGAGGCAACATGCCCCACTAGAGCCAAAGTCATGAAAGTCTAAGCTCTTACAGTGCTTTACAGAGGGATGAAAAAGAAGGCTGGTTTTACAGTATGAGTGAATTTTGGCTTACTATTTGGCACCAGCAGACTTGGCCTGTATTTGGCATTGTTCTAGGTCAGCCAGATGCCCTCAGGGTTTATGACAGGGCTCCTAGGATGCTGTAATACTTTACCTCACATTACAGCCAGCAGGATGCAGAGACATGTTGTAGTCTTCTTCCTCTCAGTGAGTCTCACCCCTGAAAACACATGCATGTTTTCAGATAGAATAGCAGGCTGATCTGACAGACCATGCAGTTACTTATCTCTCATGCTGACATTATTTAGGAGAGTGGGATATTATAATTTTTCATGGCAGTGTACACTTGGGTAAGGCTTTGTTTCGTCCATGGAGGAGAATGAGTCGATGGAGAATTACAGTATATCCTTGACTTCCCTGGGATTAGTCATTGCAAGTTATGAGGTGAGTATAGTGAATCATACAAGTGGGATAGTACCAGACAGAGCAGTGTGTGATGTTGGTGTGCCTAAATGAGTAGTAACAAGTACAGTCTACACAATGAAATAGCAACAATAGAGCAATTTAATTGAAAGCCACTAGAGAGAGGATAATTTGTTTTTTATAATGTAGTTTACATTCAGAGTTGACACCTGTAGCACTGGATGATTTTTTTTCTTCTTTTCAAGGGGACGTTTTGGGCAAGTGCACAAATGTGAAGAGAAGGCAACAGGTCTCAAGCTGGCAGCCAAAATTATAAAAGCAAAAGGTCCAAAACAGAAGGTTGGTAGAGCATGATATTAGTCTTTTCTTCCCCAATGGATCACGCACTTCAGCTACACAACAGACCATGACAAATTTTCTCACAAGCCATCACACTCATAAGACCTGATGGATTACTGTTAACTCTAGTTCTATTTCCCTTCTCCTCCAAAACCTCTAGTAGTTCATCAAAGTACTATTTTTGGGGTGGTTTATGTTTCTTTTAAATGTTATTTTCTTTTGTTTTGTTTTTGTTGCTAAATCTATTAGTGTTTTCTTTAATGGTAAAAACATTTATCAGGCCTGTGACATAGCGTATTCCCTCCCAAGCAAACAGTAGCCTTTGCTGCAATGTCTTGATGTCAGTGTGGGGGATGCTGATAACAGACATGATCTGGGCTCCTGACATCAACACAAATACAGATGAGAGGAATTAGTTGGGGCTGTTTTGCAAACCTCTTGGCCATCTGGGACTGGCTTTCACTAGAAAGACATGCATAGCATCCTTTTTGTGACATCGGTGTCATTAATGGCATTCAAGAGTTGGATTTGTCACAGGTAACTGGGGTTGCTAAGGTATAGATGTGGCCAAGCAGGTCACTACAAATCCCTTTATAGTGATTGGAGAGAGACTGACACCACCAGAGAATGATTCAGCATGTCTAAAATAGTTGGGCTGAATGGAGGTACCAGTCTCTCCTCTGGCTGCAAAGTTAGGTTTTGCGGACTGTCCTGGACTGAGTTTGATTTTGTGCACCACAGCTGTTTGAACAAAATTCTCCTCTGCTTCTCTTTTTCCTTTATGTCCCTGTGAGCCTACCACCTGTCTGTGTGGGCTCTCCTCTTCCTTTTCCACCAAATAGCTTATTACTGAAACACTCCACTCAAGCTCAGAGTTCAGCCTATTAGTTCCTATAGCCTTGACATCTACCACTGCAGGAGCCCTGAGTTTGGTTGCCACAAGTGAAAACATGAAGATAATGTAGATTTGCTTCAAATGTAACTTTCTTAGGAAAAAAGGCATCTGAAGCAATACTTATGGCTCTTTACAGGATGAAGTAAAAAATGAAATCAATGTCATGAACCAGCTGAATCATGTGAACCTCATCCAGCTATATGATGCCTTTGAATCTAAAAATGACATTGTACTCGTCATGGAATAGTAAGTGTGTTCTTTTCTTTTCCTTTCTGTATTTACTACTTTTGCTAGAATTGCTAATTTCCTTCTTGCTTTCTCCTGAAATTAGAAATAGAGCTTCTTACGGGTGGAAAACACATATGAAATATGTTCTCATGAATAACAGGAAAAAAAGGGAATTTAAGAGAAAAGTTTTCCCGTGTAGCCATTTATGCATTTTTTCCAGTAGTGTGCCACATTCCTGGTGCTGTAAAGCAACTGCTCCAGTTGAAGATAGAGCTGTGTTGCACATCTTATCTTTAATTTAAAACTTTAATTTGTGTCAGCCAAGAAACAAACCTCTCAGAGTATCTCCTATTCTGTGAGGCAAGCAAGAAGATGTCTTACACCAAAGAGGAGTCAGATGTGGGTGTTGTGCCTAATCCTTATACTGTGTGCCTGAAAGGACCAACCTGCTTTGTATGTTGGGATATCAGGCTAATTAGGCACAAAATACCTGCATTAAGGTCCAGGTAAGCAGATGTTGTCTTAGGGAAGCCAAAAAGGCCAAAACTAAAACATCAAAATACATGGCAGAATGTTCAAAGGCAGGTGAATTTGACTATTCTGGACATTCTCAGACAGTCCTCTGAATTTTGTCTACATGATTAACATATCACAAAAGAAAAGTATCTGTGTATCTATGAACAGATAAGTTGGAGGCATACTGAAATGTGAAGAGAAAATAAGTAATTTTTGTTGACTTTAGGTAGTTTGAGATTGATGTTTTGGATCCTGTCCCTCTTAAACTCAGAGGGAAGAGACTGGGTTCCTTGGTTTTCCATGGAACTTCATTAATTTCACTGGTACAAAATGATGACTCAAGATGGCATAATATTCAAATTTCAAGATTTTCATGGTTTTCAATGGATGGGAGACTGGACTCTTAGGCCTTGAAGAGGTTCAGACCACTATGCATCAGAACCCAGTTTTTAGAAAGTTCAGATCAGAGTACAAGCCCATCTTACTGAACTTTACTGTGAATGATAAAAATAGTCAGTAGCATAGTTTCTACATTAGTCTTACTGTATGGGATTGGATTTGAGCTTGGTCTCTGCTTTGTTTTCTTTCTCTCCTCAGTGTGGAAGGAGGAGAGTTATTTGACCGAATTATTGATGAAAACTACAACTTGACAGAGATGGATACTATCTCATTCATAAAACAGATCTGCAAGGGAATTCAGTACATGCACCAAATGTACATTCTTCATTTGGATCTCAAGGTAGAGTTTTGAGATATATGTTTCGTGTAATGACAGATGTGGAAATTCTTATTCGTAATGGTAGGCCATAAAGCTTAGCAGATTCCTGTGGCAGAAACAACAAAGAGCCTTATTCTGCTTTCCTTATTTCAATGCATATTTACTTTAACCACATTGAGATCAGTTAAATTAATACAGGACTAAGTAAATTAGATGAGAATTGTGGTCATATATCATCAAGCCTCACAGTGCTTAAATTTTCCACAGACTGATTTTACGGGAAACAGCCAGCTGACTACAAATACATGGCTATTTTCAATTTCAATATCTTGATATTATCTTGATATTGAATCTTGAGATATTATGCAAATATTATTTAATTCACCTGCACAAGATATGTGTTTTACACATCAGCTATGGGGTGGCAACTATCCCTGTTGTACTATGCAGAAATCAAGGCATGAGTGAGTGGAACTAAATTCAAGGGTCATTCAGGATCAGTGTAAGCCCAACACAGCTTTCTGAGGACTACCCTAAACTGCTGTTGTCATGAAAAGGCATCAATAGATAGCCATATTAATGGAAACTGCCTTAAAAAGTACTTTCTAAAATGAAAGAAATAAAAATAGTCAGTGGCTAATGTAAGGAATAAAGTGTGTCTATGTTGGATTAGACAGTAACTGCTAGTGTAGCTGAAACCCTGAGAAAGGTGGCAGATCCTCTACCATGTACTTATATCTTCTGCTCAGTTATA
Source organism: Acanthornis magna (assembly GCA_036785705.1). Taxonomy (NCBI): domain Eukaryota; kingdom Metazoa; phylum Chordata; class Aves; order Passeriformes; family Acanthizidae; genus Acanthornis; species Acanthornis magna. The sequence continues at coordinate 14,606,313 of JAWUZG010000025.1, forward strand.
TGAACTATTTGACTGCATATACAAAAAGTGTGCTCACTTCTTTTTAAAAACAAATCCACCAATTGCACATTCTTACTCTGGTTGACTGCAAATGGTCAACTGCCACCCCTTCGAAAACATTTGTTGTTATTTTTCATTAAAATGTACATTTGAGCTGGATCTTTTTCCCTTAGCCCAAGCTCTTATTAAATAATGGACTTGTTTCTTACCTCTATTTAGTGCAGGAATAAAATGGGATGATGTCTTTAGTCTTATGACTGGCTAGAAACCTTCCTAGTGATCCCTGAGCTTTACAACACAATAAAAAGAAACAAGAAGTACACAAGATGGTTTTCTCTTTGGTGAGATTTTTATAACGGCTGCTGTTTTTGGCTTGTAATAACTGAGTTAATATAGTACATCTTTAATGTTGTTAGCATATATATTATTGCTAAGGAAATGAGCAGATGCTTGTTGGGACCTGCTTCAGTAGCCGATCAATGACTAGACTTACTTTCCTCTTTCTCTACAAACATCCAGTTACCTAGAAACCTATCAAACAGAAGTTCACACAGTTCTTTGGGACACATTAATTATAACCTTGAGATGGCACAGGTTTAATATGAGGTCAAAGTGCTGACAAAAAGATACATATACAATCCAAGAAATTAATCCCAGAGACCTCTTTTTATGTGCTCGCCAGCTACGGCTTCTCCCTTCTGTTTTGCTTGTTCACAGATTGCTGTCAGTAACAAATGAGTTTGGGAAAGAAAGCTTGAAATTGAAATAAAATCATCTTGACCATAATCATCCAGGACCTAGGAAACTATGGACATATGGTGTTTAAAAGTCCTACATGTAGAATGAATTAGTAATGGTGACAAAGGTTAACTAATGTTTTAAGTGTTGAGGGCTGTTTTGTTTCAAAGAGGACTCACTGGGCAATAAGACAGAGTAGCTATAAAAGTGCTGGCAGTGAATATGAGACTGTATTTTAGGTATTTACATTTCAAAGACAATTGGACAAATCCTCTCAATTCCTTCTGTATGAATTTGGAGTAATTCTTGGAAGTTAACGGATTCCTGCCAGGAAAGTGAAGAGTAGCATTTGGCCCTATGAAAATCCAGAGTGGTTTAACCTGTGAATCCTATCTTTTGCTAAAATACCTGAAAAAAACATAAAGTTGATGTGACTGGCTTAATATATTAATGTTCAATCTGACAGAACATTTAAGAACTCAGAAATGTAAGACTGTAAGATAAATTTCAAAGCCCAAAATTTTAATTTAAAAAAAAATCAGTGTCAGCTTATTAAGGTCTGTAAAATCACAGTGACAACATCCTGAAACCCCTTTTTGGAAGTCTGCATTCCCTGTCCCCCTCCCCCTAATGAGTTCTTTATCTGAACTGCTGCCTTATGTCAAATAGGAAAGCTGCAGAGAAGAAAAAGCAGTTACAAGGCACAAAATGCATGGCTCCAATTGCTGTGTGACAGCAAGGGGGGGTATGCAAATGGATCTGAACAAGTAGGAAAGCAAAAAATATTTATTAGATATTTACACTGTTATTAATGTTTTTCTCACTACAGTTTACTAAAAGCCCAGTTTTTCATACTTGTTTCTCATTCAAGTGTTTTTTTTTTTTTTCCTTTTGTTTCTCTTGGCAGCCTGAGAATATCCTGTGCGTGAACCGAAAGGCAAATCAAATAAAAATTATTGATTTTGGATTGGCAAGAAGGTACATGCATGTGTTCTCACTAATCATAAATGAATTAGGAAACAATGAAAAAAGTATTGTGTCCCTACAATGATGTATTTCATACAGAATGATCTTTGGACAAATTTGTTTCTTTTAACCAGAGATATCTTTAAATATGGAATGTTTGGAGCTGAGAGAAAAAGATTTGTCCTGAAATCTTCTTTTCAGGTAGAAGGTTGAAAGAGGGCTGATTCTCACTAAGCATGCATATAAGCGTCTCAGAACAGCTAAAATGGACAAGACCAGTGGTACATCTTGTCTAGTCTCTTGTCTCCAGTATGAAGAGATTCTTCAAAAGAGAGTGGAAGATACCCTTGAGGGCTCTTGCAATATATCCCAGGCTATATCATTTTCTAGTTTAATTAGGTGCTATATCCTCAGTGAAGGATTTACTGGTTAAAAATTTCATGCCTGTGATATGGAGAAGTCCCAAAAGGATGGTAAGAGCTGCTCTGAGAAGTCCTTGAAATATGAATTTCTTCCTTTTTATAGCAGTTGCATTTTGTCCTAGTATGATTTAAAGCTTGAAAACACTTTTCATTCTATATATGGGCATATTTCTTTTTAGTTTGTACCTCTGTCTATCCTTGTTTTCTTACTGAATTTTCTGTATGCTTCTGGAATTCTTCTAAGTGCTAGACAATTGGCAATGCAACTTTAATAAGAACTGTAATTGATGTCCTTTGTTAATGTTTCCATTTCCTAGATATAAACCCAGGGAAAAACTTCGAGTTAACTTTGGGACTCCGGAATTTCTTGCTCCTGAAGTTGTGAATTATGAGTTTGTCTCTTTTCCTACAGACATGTGGAGTTTAGGAGTCATTGCCTATATGCTGTAAGTAGGATTCAGTGTCTGTTTTGTAAGCCGTTTCCAGGTTGAATTGTGTCAGTCATCCAAGTCTGCTGTTATACTGGAAGAGTGAAAAAATCTGTACCCAAAATAGGAAAGGTAGACTTCTTTCTAAGTTCCATATTGAGAAATCTCACTTCTTTTCTAATTGCCATGAACTTTTCATCTTTGTTTTTTTTTGCACATCTCTCAGGAGTGTTTGAGTACCACACTTCCAGAATAATGTAAGCTGCTTGGTAAATTCCCAGTAGGTAGTGCAAGAGTGGTCAGAGGTCTAGAAAATATCACCTACCATGAAAGACAGTAATGCTTGGTGTGTTAGAGAAGAAGGGTGATTATTTAAACACGAAAATAGATGAGAAAATGGGAATGGTCTGGAGACTTTCTTAGACAGTAGTATTTTGTAAGATAGGCCAGAGTGACAGAACAATCATAGCTGGCACACTAGGGACCATGTGCAGGAAGAGGGAAAGACAGGAGGACTGAACATATTTCTTTTTACTTCAGCCTCACTGGATTGTCTCCTTTTTTGGGTGATGATGACAATGAGACCCTCAACAATATCCTGGCCTGTAACTGGGATTTTGAAGATGAGGAATTTCGAGATGTTTCAGATGAGGCCAAAGATTTCATCTCAAAGCTTCTCATCAAGGAAAAATGGTATATAATCCTGTATCTTTGAAATGTGTGTTCCATGTCATCATGACACAGTTGTGTCACTTGTGCTGCTTCATTGCAGAACTATCTAAGACTTATTATATCTATCTAAGACATTGCAGACTTAGCTAAATTCATGTCCACATAACAGTATTATGATGATACTTCATTGATGTTGTTCACTGTATCCATCAAATGCTCTGAAATTACCTGAATACAGTTTTTGCTGTGAAACAAAATTTAATTCATCTGCCGTCTGTCATACTGTTCTGAAATGACAGCATTGCATGATGGCAGAACACGTGACCTGTAACAGAAAATTGCTGAATTGTAAGATTTTGAGAAAAACTCTTAATAGCATTCTGGTTTTCCTCTAGCTGGAGATTAAGTGCAACTGCTGCCTTAAAACACCCATGGTTAACAGACCACAAGCTCCACTACAGACTCCAGGTCCCTACATTTAAATATCCTTGTGCATCTGCTGTTGCCCTCTTGTGTTGCCACATCACTTTGCTTTGACATTTTTCTTAACTTCATTTGAGTCTTTGTTGCTGATTCATTTCTTGCCACTGTGAGCCACATGTGTCCCCTTGCTTTTTTTTTAGCTGTTACAATTTGCATGCTCACACTTGCTCATCAGTTCTTGCATGTCTGTGAGGAAACATAAGATCCTGCAGTGCTGTGTGTTGCTGAATGGATCAATTTTAAGCAAAATGAAAATATTTACAAAATGAGCACTGAATTACCATATGAAAAGGATTTTACAGCTGGGGATGATTCTTGTCCCTGCTTTGAAAACCATTTCAGGGTCTCCTGAAGACCCCCATGAGTACTGTTAGATTTCTTCCTACCTCTTCCAAAAAGATACCTTTCCCAACAGATCTTGGAACTTCACCTAGTGCATGCTTTTGTACTTAAACACCTTCTTGTCCTTCTGTGGTAACGAGCTTAGTGGCCAACACAAAAGAAGAATAATTTTTGCTCAAGAATAATAATTGCTCAAGCAAGCAATTCTGTTGGGCTGAGCTGGAGGAGCAACAAGATTTTAAATCTCTTTGGTTATTCCCGTGTCAGTAATTTTTGGAGATTCATGCTGTTGATGACACCACTGTTGGCTGTTTCTAAGTGAGTCCACTCAGTGGTTCAGTGGTTCACAATGGGATAATTTTAAGCAGGTTTCAGAATTTTTGCAGCATTTGAAGTGCCATATTCACTTCTTCCTTCGCAGGCAAAGCACTTCTGTGTTAAATAAAATGACTTCTGTATTGCCTAGGACCTATATGTCAAGGTGAATTTTGATATACAGCCATCATTAAGAATTAATATACCATATTACTAATTAACAAAATAATGTTATTAAAATAAGAGCAAAGATTATGATGAAAATCAAGCAGAGGTAGCTCTGCTGATGAGGCAGTGGGATGGACTGAATAGTGTCTTGAGAGCTATGTCCTTGCAAGATATTCCTGTTATAGAGTAAGAATAACCAAAATTGCTATAAAATAGGCTATAAAAATCAAATAAATTATTGCAATTTTCACTTAAATTTAGTTTTTGTTGTAATCTCCCAGAACAGCAATGCCCATGAGATTATTAGAAGATTTGTAAGTGTGTATGCACAGTAAAAATACAAAAGTTTGTCATGGTTGATATATCTTCAGAGGTTTTTGTAGGATACAATTTGACTCATTTAGTTGGGCTCCAGTGAAACTCTGATTTCTGCACTCTGGGGAACAGTCAGTCTTTTCCAAATGCTGCAAGAACACAAACTGCTGTCCTTCTTCCTATCACCAGCTTTTTTCTCAGGAAACCCTACCCTAACACAAACCTTGCAGCTCATGTTGTCCTTTGCATCTTCTCCCCCAGTATTTTTTATTCATACTTCATGTGCTTCGCAAAATAGCTTCACTAAACACGCTGATGTTGCAGTGTTCTTCTGCTGTTTCCTTAAGTAGAGGTAAGAGATGATTGATCTTCAATTAATGCTCCAATAATGGTATCTTTCTTTCTTTTTTACCTTTTTTTTTTTTGTTTTCTTTTTGTTTTTCTTTTTCCTTAGAAAAAGGCTAAAGGTGACTGTGTGTCTCAAGTACCCCTGGCTCAATAACCTCTCAGAAAGAGCTGCCAAACAGAAGGTTTGTTTCAGGTCCCAAATGTTCATTCAGATGAAAAAGCCGTAGCCCCTGTGGAAGGGATCAGTGGGCAGCTGAAAACCTTGTGCAGTCCAAAGTGCATGGTCCAAACTGTATTCACCACCACCATCCCTGCTGTTGTCTGGAAAGCATTCAAAATGCAAACTGGCTCCATTACTTATACCAAGTAACAGCAATGTGCAAAATAATTAATGGGTATGGAGCCATGTGTGCTGCAAACCCTGGCCATTTTAGAGGGAATGGTTATGCTCCCACTGGCTCTCATGGGGCAGGATTTCACCCAATAATTTTTCAGTGTTGAAAGCTTTCGGGTTTTCATGCTGTGGTTAGAAGTACAGTTTAAAAAGGGTAGAAATATGAAAAGTAATAATTTTTTAGCAGAGGCACGGGCCAGACCCTCAGGGCAGCTTGACTAACTGCAGCAAAATCAAAGCAAGGTGTCCCCTAAAAGAAGCTGCTCCACACATCGAGGACCCAGTTCTGACAGGGCACTTACCTTCCCTTTTAGCAACCCAAACAGTTTTGACAGAGCATCTCTCTGTCCTTTTTCCCTGGCTCCTTGGCTTTGCCCTTTCATTAACAAACAGTTCATTAGTGGTTCTCAGGCTGGATCGGTTGCCTCCCTTTGGGATCAGGGACACTCAAGTCTGCTCTCATGTTCTGTCTCTGGTCTTTGACCAAGGCGTACTCACTCAGCCATTTTGAAATCGCGCTGCCTCCGGTGGCGCGGTGTCTCCATAAACCAGGGCACCAATTCCCACAGCCACTTTCACCAACTACCCCTGAATTTGGTGGCTCTGCTGAAGGACCAGGGGAATCACTCAGTGGCTCTGGAGGCCATCTCTGGGCAAAACTCAGTGGAGGGTCAAGATGTGAATTAGGCTGAGAACACACACATACACTGTAAAACCACTTCCTTTTAGTAGTGTGTCATGAGTGACAACAGGATGCTAAAATAAAAGTAGTCCACCTTTCACCACAAGCAAGTTTTTATTGGTGCTATCTCCATCATCTGCTGGGTAAGGCAAGTGATACACTGGTGGTTTTTTGCAATGAGTTTTTCCAGGAACATGTTGAAAAGAGAGTATTGTGAGAGGTTGGAAGTTTTGTTCTGGCTAAGTAAGATTAGAGCAGAATTTATACAGCGTAGTGCAGTAACACAACAGTGAATGATCTTTACATGAGCTATTTTGGGGATGTGAAGATGCTTTTCCATGATACAGTGGAAGCCAGTAAGGACTAAAGTACCGTTATTACATCCTACTTGCTCTCTGAAGCCATGTAACTTCCTGATATGGTAATATCTAAGCGTCAACTTCTGGAGTGGAAATCCAGTGGGAATTCATACCTCTTTGTGATCCTCAGGGTCCACCCTCACTTCACTGGGGCTGAGACAGATTCTATGAAGCTTTGGTCCACTCACCTGTGTGCTTCTACATAGTAGTTTTCTAAACAGGTTTTCCAGCCCTGTTGCAAGACTAGTGTTTTTATCTGTATTTCCCATTTCAAGCCACTAACTTGTGGCAACAAACACAGCAATAAAATGATGGTAATTCTCCCTCTCTAATGCAGGAAGCACTGTATTACACGATTTTCTATTACAACCAAAGTCAACTTTAAGATAAATTGACTGTCCAACAGCAGTCAAAATTATTTTTAAATAAACTTTTAATAGCTTTGTAACATAGTAACCTATCCATGATCTAACTTGCAGGAAAATCTGGTTTTGGCTTTTGCAGTGTTATTTCCTCTGTGTCTGTTTTTCTTTTTGGAGTTTATTTGAGTTTACTTAATGAGTGGATCTTAAGCCATAACTGTGCTTTATTTTTAAAGAATCCCTTTAGCTATTTTTATCAGCCAAGTAGTATGGTTACCACATTTAACCCAAAATAATGAACTCAAGTGCCAGTTGATTTAGACCTGGCATTATAAATGCTTGCAGTGGTAACACAAATAAATGGAGAGGTTTGAAGCATGCCTTTGCATACTGTGATCTGTATGACAAGAGAGGCAAAAAAGCAGAGTAACTGCATTTCAAGAGAGACCTCCAGGATCAGTTCTCCACTTAACAAAGAGGTCTTGTCTTTTTAATATTGTATAAAACGTTCCACAGAAAAGGTGGCTGCAAGAATCCTTTGTAAGCAAGAAACTTCAGTGCTGCTGTCTTTTCTTTATGCACAAAGAAACCATCATGTGGTTGTCTTAGAACACTTAACCAAATGAAAAAAATATACTGCTGAATTAACTGGATTCTTGTTTTGTTTATTTTGCAGAAAAGCTGCTGTGTGGTTACTGCTGCTAAGAGGTTTGAAAATATCAGCAGTCTCGGTGCTTTACCCCCCTGCCATGACTGAGACTTCTACTAAATGGACCAACAGCACTTTAGTTGCAGGACAAGTCCCAGCATTGCGGAGCTGCTTCTTCTCTATTCAGCTGTTGAAAGAAGGAAAGTATTTCTCCAGGTTGCAGGAAGGTGTTTCTTCTGGAGCAGCATGTTCTTCCATGCCTGCCAGTGCTACATTAGCTTGGTTTCATAATGAACTTTTCTCTATCTAGTCTTATATCCCCATTTACTTATCAAAGGCTCCTGAAAGTTCAAATTATCGTGTAAAATTAACTGTTTCTCATCTCACCCCAGAAGGCAATCTATCACTATTTTATATCTGTAGCCGAGGTTCATTTGACACTGGAGTCAAATAATTTAAAAAAACAAACAAAAAAAAATTGCAGCAAATTTAAAGCTTCCTTATATAGAAGATTTGAAGTTTGTTTTTCCTGTCACACTAAAACGAGTTAAGGATTAGCTCAACCAGAGTTAAAGCCATGTTAATGTAACACCAGTGGAAGGGAGAAATGAGGCTTTCCTTGCGTGTAGGTGAATTTGCTGCAACTGTGAAATGGTACATTTCAGGATTTTTTAGCCTGATGAATTGCTGCTTGCTGTAAATCCACTTGGATTAATTAAACAAGAAAGAGAACAAGGCACTATTCACTTGTACCTACGCAGATCCTGTTCTCCAAAATGCAAGTATAATTCAGAGTTATTTTAACAGAGGGTGATTTTATATCAGCTAGTCTGTTTAATGCAAATTTTGCTGATTAGGACCATTGGCAAAGAGGTGAGTCAGTGCTTTGCTCTTTATAACCTCTGAGTACAGATTCAAATAAAAATCCTTTGTATTACTAGTTTTCATATCTTGCTCCCAAGCCTTTCTGATTCTTAACTAGGTAAAAAAAAATGGGAGTCAGAACAACTGAATTCTTTACCTGAGATTGTTTGAATATGGCTCATCATTAAGTGAATCTGAGCCTAAGTTGCCAAGGTTCTGATGTTAAAATAATGAGACTTATTCCCTGCTGTATATGGCTTTTTTACTGCTTGGTTTCAGAACTACCTAAATGCAAATCGTAATGAGTATTTTATTTAATCATGCTGTTTTGGTGTCTTTACACTGTCTTTGCTTAATTCAGTTCTGATCAAACCACATATTAACATAACTATCTCTATATGTTTATCTACACCTTTCATATATTTATATATTTAAATTCTGTCTTTTTAAAAAAGGGATCAACATAAAGACAAAACAGTACTATTCATCACCACGCAATGAATTGCTTCTCACACCTTTGTGCTTTCTGGATAGCATTCATTTTAATACAAAAAGGGGCCCATTAATGGGACATCATGGCCATCACCCTCTCTACAGCCAGTTTGATCCAATGCATTAAAATCATCGTAGTACATCTCTTAAGACTGCTCCTGTAAATGAACAGAGCTTCTTACAGCTGTGACATCTTAGTAATACTGATGTGCTGCACCAGTGGTTGCAAATATTGCTACCACACACTGACATACCGTGTGACTTCTATGCAATAAACTATTGTATAAACACACTGCCACCTTTAAGTCCTCATCTGTAGTCTTAAGTAAACTTTGACAAGCAGAAATGGAAGTTTCTTTGGGAAAAGACTGAACAGTCTCAAAGCAAGAAAATGGTCATATGACTTTTAGATAAAAGCTGGGTTGCTTGTTTTTAGTCACCGTTTATTTTTGCCTGTACGAAATAAATAGAAAAACTACCTTTCTGTTAGGGCTGGAGTTCCCACTCCTGTTCTGACTGTCTTCAAAATATTGTAGCTTTTATACAGTAAACAACCCAATGATCAGACTAAAATGCAGCAAACCACTTTGGAATGTCAGCATCTCATTATGCACTTTAGTGCCAGTATTGTAGAATTGGATCAGGTTTTGTTTTTCCTGCAGTAGATTTTACATGAGTATGAATAAATTGCATGCAATTTTGAATCTTATTAACTATACTAAAATAATAGTGTGACTACAGTCTTTTCTGCTTTGTTGCTCTGTTGAATTAAGAGGATTTATTATTTGTTGATAGATACATCCGAGTAGTAATTAAGAGCTTAGTGCTGTGAAGATCAGCCTGGTGTTACAGTGTGTTGCACTGAGTCAACCACAAATCCTCCAGGAGCTGTAGAAAAGCATGGCCTCTGTTGAGCACATCCTCCAAGTTTATCTGTACAGTCCTCAACCAGAAATAGGAACGCATGGGAGGATGGAAGAGCTGGATGTATTTTCCCCACCTTGAGAATTTAGGTGTGAGTTGAGGAGGGGACCCCTCAGCAGCCTCTGGCTTGTGCAACAGGGCAGTGTGCTAACACAATCAAGGCATTTAGCTTCCATTCTTAATAACATGGATAACGGTGGTCACACTCTAGAGTCTTGTCTGTAAATTGTCCCGCTGTTTCATTCTTGGAACAGGTCCTGCAGTGGGGACTGAAGTTTGAGGGAGGGACAGTCAGAGGAGGTTGGACTGAGCAAGCCTCTGCAGTGACTGAAGGTGCCACCTGGTGCCCAGGTTTAAACCCAACCGTGGGCCTGCAGGTGTCCAGTGGAGGAGGAAAGAATCCCCAAGTGTGCTTGTGCTTTTTGCTCCACAGACACTGGATCTGCAGCCCTGAGTCAAAAGGGGAGGTACATTGCCTAGGTCCTCATTGTTATTGAGGGTAAAAAAATTATACTGCTGTGTAATCATCACTGCTGTGTATAGCAATGTGCCTGAGAAAAATGTCTCCAGAGAGGTTCATTTCATGTCTTGTATCCACCTCAACATGAGAAAGAGCTGCTTTACTCTGAGGGTGGCAGAGCGCTGGAACAGGCTGCCCAGGGAGGTCATGGAGTCTCCCGCTCTGGAGACATTCCAAACCCACCTGGATGTGTTCCTATGTCACCTGCTCCAGGTGACCCTGCCTTGGCAGGGGAGTTGGACTGGATGATCTCCAGAGGTCCCTTTCAACCCTAACAATTCTGTAATTCTGTGGTTCTGTGACCTTTTCTGGCTGTTGTAATTTTAGTTAAGTAATAGCTTGAGACAGATTCTTTTTAGTAGCTTCCTAATTGTGTCTCATTGCACTTCGAGCAGCACGCTGTTTTGTATGTGTGCTCACATATGCGAGTTTGGTTTGGGTTCTGTTTTACTTTATCCTACCTCTGGAAACATTCTAGGCTGAGTTGGACAAAGCTTTAAGCAACTTGATCTAGTGAGAAGCATCATTTCTCGTTGAGGGAAGTTGGACTAGATGACCTTTATAGGTCCCTTCCAACTCAAACTATTCTATGATTCTATGCTTTTATGATTTAAATGTGTTCTGTCGTGACTAATAGCTAAAGCCTGCTGTGTTAAATTATTGTGTTGACACATCATCATTTATTTTCTACTAGGTCATAATAATACTGAGGCTACTTGGTTCTGATAAGTCACCTACATCTGTGTGAGTTTGCTTATGATTTTTGCTGCATATTGGCTTATGTAAATGGAAATCATGAATTGCTGTGCTTGTGAGCAGGTTTGGGTGTGAAAGGCACTGCTCTAGCTAAGGATATTTCATTTAGATAACTACTCACAGACAGAGATGACTGCAGGTACCTCGAGTGACATAGAAACATCAGCTGTGGTGGGAGGGATAAAGTGCCAAGACGCAGTCTTTGTTTTGTGCATACTGTCATATTCTTCCCAACATGTAAAAATTAAAGGCCATATCCTGGGAACATGACAGCTACCACCTGATACTCATAAGAATCAGGGTGCTGTATACTCAGCACAAGATGGGACAGTAGTGGTTTTTCAACTCTTTTTACATGTTGTATATCCTGAGGATTATGAAATGGGTAGAAACCTCTTCTGCAGAAAGATCTCCATACTCTCATGCCCGTGTTTGTGCACACCTGTGACCACTCGCTCCTCCGGCTTCCCTCACAGCATAAGCAGCTGGCAATTTGGATAAGCCACTCTGGAGATTACAAGAGCAACTACTTTTTAATTTCGTTTTCATATTCCCTCTAATGTCAGAAGCTGAATAAAGTTAAAACCAAGCTAAATTCTCGATTCAAACCAGGAGTAACAGGGTAGCTGTTACTCACAGAAATAAGTAAGGGAAGTGTTAGATCCACCTTTTGTGATGGGAGTAGTACAAGAGCCCATATTACCTACCCTGCCTTCCTGCCAAAAATATCTACTTTGCACCAGTCCTGATCAGTAAAAATAAAAAGTACCTTAATCTTTTCAACAGCAAAGGAATCTCAATCAAGAAACAGTTTTTCTGCAGTGCTTAAATCGCAGTACGAGTCAAGTTACTTTAGCATTTTCAGTTTAATGCTGACACTATAAATCACTGACAGCCTCTTTCAGCAAAATGGCCCCCACCAGGAGCTATGAGAAACGAAGGTGTTTGTCAGCTCTTCTCCACTGATGGAAACCTGGAAACATTGGATTCCAGTTCCCTGGATCCAGTGAGCAGGGCAATTCTTAGCTTGTGGACTTTTAATATGTGGTAACGGTTGCAGTTTCGCACCCACAGCAGTGATGAATGAATGAATGAGCACCGATGCTCCAAACTCCTTCCAGGAGGATGATGCATCTTCACGTACTACTTTTTATCATCGCTGATACATACTTGTTCTTGTGTCTCCTGTGAATAAAACTAAACACTGCATGAATCCATTTAGGAATGCTAGACTGTTTCACCTTCCATGAAGGCTTGGTAGCTGAACAACTAACTACCTGTTTCAAACTTAGATGAAGACTGGTAGAGATAGTGCTTTGTAAATATATTGTTTCGCTGTGTCCATAGAGTTAGCAATCACATTTTGGTGTGGCAGAACTAATGTTTGTGTACCCCATGACAACTTCCCTTGAATTTAGATGACAGGCACGTGGCAACTAAATCATGAAGCATGTGGATTTTCTTGTACCTTATCACTTTGGTTTGCATATATGGTTTTGTAGATTAACTCATATATGCTGGTATGTGTTCTTTTGTGAAAATCATGAAGCAATCTTGTAAAAAGATGACTGAGGAATAAATGCTGATTTTGTTTACTCCAGGGTTTTTGTTTGCTGTATTTAATGTGCCTGTCATTTATATTAGTGACAGAAAGAAGTGTGACCTTCTTCCCAACTGCTGTCTCTAAATACATGAAAAGCAATTTCCGTTGAAACAAATGTACCTGTGTCGAAGGTTGACTCAGGCTCACAGTTAGTACTCACTCCTTGTAAGAAAACCTTGTCTCTCTCTGCAGAGAACTGGGACTTGAGGTGCCCTTGACTGCATTCTTGCAGTACGTCCTTAAGACCAGGTTACTAAGGAGGAAATTAGAAATTACTGAAATTTCTGCTGTTTGGTCAGTCAAGGGGACCTGGTGTACTTTTCCCCTAAATTGTCACCCTTGCACCACTGGGCTATTCAATACTGCTATCTGGGGGATGCACTTTAACCTTACACCATCTAGGAGTTCATTGACTACCAAAATGGTCTGAAATCAGAATTACTGTTTCCTGCAGAGTTGAATCAAACTTCAAGTGGGCTGGCTAGTGAAAAAATAAAGAGGAAGAGGGAAAATTGAGGAAAAGGTTACAAGGGTAAGAAATCAGGAAGCAACCTCTGACTGGCACTGGCCTATATTTGGTAAGTAGCACTTTTTCTGGCCGGCATATCCACAGGTCTGGTTGCAGCACTTGAGACATGCACCATACTTGAGAAACAACTTTGGCTTCTTACACTGGAAGGCTCTCATTTAATGCCAGCCTGTATTTGACAAGCCTGAGGTTTGCAGTGTACAAGATGTACAAGATGACACCCTCCTGATTAAGCTGTAAGTGAAATCAGCCAAAGGGCTGCATTCATTCCCCAGAGAGCTCAGTGCTCCTAGCAGACACGGAACAAAGCCGTCATAATCAGTCTGGCAGAGCTTGGGGGCTGAATGAATCAGCAAGAGAACAATTTCACAGTAGCCAAGCAAGGACATGGAGCACCTTTACACCCCTTTACACCTGCCCAAGGCAGCCTTAAGACCACCAGGCATTTCAACAGGAGCCCAGGCAAAGCCTCCAGCATCTGTCCATATGGGGCCCTGGTGAGTTCAGTAGGTGTCTGAAAATCTTTCAGGGTGACAGCCCAGAGCGAGTTCCTACACGTGGCCAGGCCTTACACATTTGCTCTTCATTTACTTTCTTGAAACCAGTTGCTCTTTTAGTTTTCAGTGCCTTTGACCCTGGTGTAGGAGTTTTTGTCCAAAAAAATATTAACGTCTGTGCTTTAAAACTGATGAGGAAGATTTTGCTGTAGTACCTTGGTCCTCTCAACAGCTCCTGCTAAATGCATGCCACTGGCAAAAATAAAATAAATGGGGCTAAAATAACTCTCAGCTCCCTGTATGTGTCTGTAAAGCAACTCCACACTTTTAAAATGTGTTCCCTAAGTTCATGTGGTTGAAAATATGTTGACTACAGGAAAAAAATCCAACAAGGGACATTCATAATTCTTCATTAATTAATAGTCAACCCTTTTGCTCCCCCAATTATTTCAAACACCTGCTCACAGTAAATTTTCTTTGCAGTTTTTTAATGCTACTTTAATATTACCCAGAACTTGGAAACATACACTAAGCTTCTCTTATTTTTAATTATTTTCAAATTAATTTTAATTTTCTGAGTATTTTCAATACTGCCCATTTGTTCAATAAAACTGAATTTTAATTTTTTTTTTTTTTCCCTTAAAGGCCTCCTAAACTTTCCAGAGAAACTTTATGGGCTGTTTTAATGAAAGCTTTTGGAAAAGGGACTAGAGATTTCAAAATTCCTCTCTTGAAGCCTCCTCATCCAAAAAAAAAGGGGGCAGGGGGAAATCACTTCATCAGGTGACTCACATCTCTTGCATGCAGTAGGAATTCATCCAGGAGCTGAGCCATCTCGTATTTGGAGTGCAGGCTCTCCTGGGTGCAGCAGCAGGGCCACCACCCCCAGCAGTGCCTGTCCTCTGCTGGGTGGCTGTGTCCACCCTCAGCTTCCACCAGTGCCCATCAGCAGGGGGGCACGGCGAACATCTGCACTGCCACCACAGATGTGAGGCTGTCTGCGGGGCTCAGCTGCTGCCTCTTGGGGACACAGAGCTCTGGCTGTGGCAGAGATGAGGAAGGGAAGGTGGAAGTCATTCTTTTCCAGAGCCATCCACCCCTCACCAGCTAATCTAAACACATGTCCTCTCTTTGCTTTCAGGGCCCAGTTACTGTTTCAAGAATTCTGATCTTTGTCTACCTCCATAACTTACGTAGGTGTGACATCTGACCACTGTAAACAGATCAGGGCAAACAACTTTCAGGATGACCTCAGTTCTCCAATAACTTGAATATTTTCATGGAGTGGGTACCAAGACACTCCTGATCTGAGCCTTGAATATGTTCACCCCATTTCAGTCTGTGTGGTCTCAGGGGTTGGGGATAATTTAGGGACAGGTGGCAGGGTCTTGCCTTGTAAAAAGGTGGCCTTGTGTCAACCGAGCATTCCTGCTGCATGGGCGTGTCACCTGCTGTTTGTAGCCCTCTGCTTTGTCAGGCAGTTCATAATGGGTTTCTAATCCCTCACTGACAAAGCTCGTGTCATGGCTAACACTGGGGAAGCCAAACCACCAGACTGCTGAAAGGAGATATTTAACTGGCACTGACATTTGCTAAGTTTCTTCATTTTGCTTTTAGCTTTATTTTTTTCTTTGGTTCACTTATGCAGACTTAAGAAATGTCCATTGCAATGAGCTTTCATCTGCTCTGCTCTTAATCCCTGCAGATGCCCATGTTCCATGGACTGGAAGAAGCTTTCTAATCGTAGGAGTTTGCTGAATTTTTCATCTTCGCCTCAGCAAAAGTGCCGTCTCAGAGCTCTTCAGATGGCCTGAAATGTTAGACCCTGTCCCACAGGCAGAGCAAAAAGCACTAGCGGCTGCTGCAACAGCAGCAAGATGTGTCCTGACCGCGACACCTTCCCGAGCCGGGGCCAAAGCTCTAACGCAGGCAGTGCCACCGGGGGGGAGCTGGCACCAGCGGGAAGGCGATGCCCCCACCGTGGGGAGCATTCCAGGGGATGGTGTGTGGCTCTGCTCCCTTCGCAGCCCCTGCCCGGGGCCGGGAGCCTCAGCAGCAGTGCGGGGCTGGTGACACGGCTGGTGACACGGCTGGTGACACGGCTGGTGGCACGGCTGGTGACACGGCTGGTGGCACGGCGCTGCGAGGGGCGGCGCGGCCACCAGAGGCCAGCATTGCTGTTCGGGAGCTGGGACACGGCCCCTCGATGCCTCGGGAAGGCGCGGCACGCACGGAACTGCCTGAGCTATGTAGCGCAGTGCGCTCCCAAATCCCACCCAGGGACCGCGGTGCCATGTGGAGGCGGGTGACCTTTCAAATACCTCTGACTAATAAAACGCTATTTATTTTCAGGCAAAAGCTGCGCTAAATACAGCTTTTAACCTTTCTCCATCCCTGTGTGACCGTCCTTAGCACGCCAAGCAGAAGGATGCGGGGAAGTGCCTGAGGTGTGATATCAGAAAAAAGTTGGAGAGTTTGCACAATGTGAGACTGTGGGGAAATCGATGGTGCAGCTGGGAGTGCTCCTTACTTACTGCCATTTTACATCATCCTCCCCTTGGCAATATGTCATCCGCAGAACACAAACAGAAAATAGATGTGATCTAGGATTTGCATGTAACTCAGCTGATGGGAGTAGAAAAACATGAAGAAACTTGCACGCCCCTGCTATAAATAGAAATCTCCACACGACATGATTTGTGTGTTGAGAAAGAGATCCTGTAGGAGCTAAACACATCAAATGAGATGATGGGTATTTCTCTTCTGGCTTGAATGGGGTGTGAGAGCATTAGGCAACTGCTAGGTTTAGTTCTTTGTGTACTAAAACACTTATTTTTTTTCTTTGCCCTGTGCTCTGAAGTCCTGTTGCTGTCCTGAAAGAGCAAGAATGGAAGTCCCAAGTTCCACAGTGTTATCATTACTTTATTCATATGGAAGCTGAATAATTATTCATTAATTAGAACTAGAAATTACATGGTCAGAGATCTTTGTGATGGCCTCATCTGATCTTCAGCACATTGTATGACACAAGACCTCCCCCAATCAATTTCTTCTTGCACTATGGCACATTTAAAAAAAAAATAATCTTACTTCTTGTCTGATTTTGTTCACCTTCTAGCCATTGATTCTTGCTTTACATTTGCCAAACTGAACAAGTTCCTGCTAGCAAAGGCTTCCTCAACTACGTTCTTCTGGACTGACTGTCCAAGCCCCCTCTCCACCTTCTCTTTACAAAACGTAGGGTTATCTTTTCTTATCTTTCACCACAGAACATAAAAACTGTTCTCACAAGTCTCTTTTTTATGTGTACACGTTGGTTTTCCAAAACCATTTTTATTCTGTAGGTGCTGTAATCCAACACAGCCAATCAGGAGCGGTCGCCTCAGTGTCAGCTACAACAGGAGCATGGGGTCCTTCCTATTAATTCTTCACCTGTCTCTTCCCAGACTCTTGATCACCCTTAGCCTCACTGGTTGTTAGGTCACTAAATTTTGGCTATGACCCGCAGGTTACCAGTGCCTGGCTTTCCCTGCTAGCCAAGGCTTTTCCCTGCTAGCCAGGGCAGAAGTTCCAGCCCACAAGCAGGCCCTGCGTTCCTTTGGTATCTGGTTAACAACACTGATGCATAGGTAGCCGTCACTAGACTCCAGAAATAATGTCATTTTGCACTGGATGGCCTCACCTTCTTTCTACATAGCAGTTGAAGACACACAGAAGACCCTGTGTGACAACGGTGTCTCAGGCCAGTCCAAAGGTTTTCACCTCACAAGCTGGGGCTACATATTCTTTCAATCAAAGTTTAAATTTAAAAAAACCCAAACCAATAGGGTTAAGAGAGAAGACTTGTTATAGAAGTATGGCATAAATCAGGCAAGGCCCTGTTTGTGAGGGTCAAGGGAAGGTAGGTACCCAGAGACAGTATGGGAGCAAGGTAGAAATAATTCAGCCTTAGGAAAAGTCAGAATCTGGCTTACTGGACACACATGATGCAAAGTTGTTGACCTGAGTCCACTCCTCTTGCAGGTTTGGTCACACATCTCCTCTCCAGTCCTGTCTTGACAAGCTACATTCCCAGCTGCTGGCCACCACCCATCCATGCTGTCACAACCCCCTGCCACCCAGGTGTGCTGCTTCACCACTACTGAGAGCATTCCACAGCCTTTCCTGAGCAAAACCTGAGCTCGGGCAGTGGATCACTGCTAACCCAGCTCACGCTGAGAGAGACCAGCTGATAAGCCCCCAAAAGCAGCTCTGGCAGCAGGAAGGCAGTGAACAGCCAGGGCTGGGTACAGCTCCCCATGCCCACAGCCAGCTCCTCTGCAGCCAGGTGGTTGGGTGAGCATGTCCTGTGGAAGGGCGATGGCTCGAGTCTCTGGGGCTTATCCCAGCTACAGCTCGTGCTGCCTGCAGGAATCTCTGCCATGGGCAGGGAATGGGGCCAGCTCCCTTGGAAAAGGTGAGTGAGAGCCTCAGCCACTCAGTGGGTCAGTGATGAATCTGGTAGAAGATTAATGGGTAAAGGACAGCAAAAGGATGAAGAAAGTTACAAGTGTGCAAAACGAGATGCAGAAGGCGCAGGACGCAGGTCATCCATTTACACGCTGCTTCCTGCCACAGTGACCACCTCTGAAGTTACAGCAGCCTTACTGATGATTTAGCTCGACAGGGTCAGGGCCTTTGGCTGCGCTGGTTTGCAGGGAAGGATCTCACCCAGGGACAGTGAGAGATCATCCACTGGCCTCATTCTTCTGTGAACCCCAGCCCTGTGTTCATGCCTTCCCATTTAAAAAAACTAAAACAATTCCACACTGCACAGCGTGTGCTCACACCAGCTCTGTTTTACACGGTGAGACATCACAAGGGTTTAACTACTAAAGTCGTGAGGGATGGGCTATCACCAAAGGCAGTGAAGGTGAGATGGGCAAATCTTCTCTCCTTGCCACTTGCACCAAGAGAACAAGGAAGAAGTTGAAAGGGCTGGTGTAGCATATGGAGTGAGTCTTTACTCCTAATTTCTTGAGCAAATCTGTGCACTGTGGCATGCTCAACATAAAGGCAGTATTGTCAATTTTGAGCATCAAAGCATCACGCCTTCCAAAATCCTGAGAGCAGCTTAAAGATCCTGAGACTTCTTTAAAACAACAAATGTCAATTTCCTTTTATTTTCCTTTGGGTTTTGGAGCCTTTTGGGGAGAATTTTCTTCCTCTTTGTTGTAAAAGTAAGGTTTACCTTCTGCTCTGAATGAATGCAAAGGGCCTTATGGACTCCCTTGATTCCAGCTTCTGGGTCTTTAAGGGAAACACCAAAAGTCATTAAGATGTGCAATTAAATCACAACCGTGGCTAACACAGCAAATATAAATGCAAACCCTGCCCTAGAGAACAAAGACCCATTCATTCTGCTTAAATTGGTCTTGAGAGTTGCTTGCTGCTTCATTTTTTTTCCCTTTTCCCCCCTGTCCGTATTTCTCTAGAAGGAGGGGGAGCTTTCTTGGCTTATGCCACGTCCTGGATCATCAGAAAAGCCTGTGCTCAGCGGCCTGAGTCTGTCTTGCCTCCTGTCTGCCAGCCCTCTAGAAAAGTGAGGTTATGGACAAACATCAGCAATGAGTGAGCAGTAATAAAGAACCTTGATAACTGAGGCAAAGTGGCCATTATGCAACTAGGAATGATAGGTAGAAAAATAGAAGCTGGAAATGTTGAAAGGCAGCTGAGGTTACATTCCTCACTGGAAGTAAAAGGTGAAGGAAGATCAGTTGGCAGCAAGCACTCTTGCTCTGTACATAGAGAGGGATTTGCCAGCAAAGGATATTAATGATCTGAGAGTGAATTGCAAGTCCACAAGGGAAATCTGAACTGAAAATGGAAAAGACAGAAAGCTAGGCAGGGGGATTTGTATCGGGTTAAAATGTCAACATTTGGAGATGGATGAATCACTGGAGCTCAGACTAGGAGGAACAAAATAACCCACCCTCTCAACAAAGAAACCAAAGAAAACAGCAAAACATAATGCCAGTGTGTCCCTTTGTCCCAAAGTTAAAGCTCTGTCAGCCTGACCTTTTATGGCTGGTCATATTTGTGTAAGAGGATTGGCTCAGAGGTGAAAAATGGTGGTCTGCAGAAGGGGGCAGGTTGCCTCTGCCAGCTTTCAAAAACTGAGTTTGTCCCTTTTCCCCCCACCCCCCTTTTTAAACTGTCAAAAGGCAGCTCTGTCTCTGTGGTATTCAGTGAGCTCTACCTGACCAAATCCCTGTTCCCAGATGAAGGGCGTTCAGAAGCTAATCCATCTGAAGGGACTGTTGGCCAGGAAAGAGGAAAGGCCCACACTGCAAGGTTTGCGGATTCGATTTTTTGGAGACCACAGTTTGTATTGGACTGCTCTGTTCTATAATCCTATCTCTGTTCCTGTCAGGAATATATTACAAGACGTGAAAAACATCTCCTGTATCTTTTGCTCAGTGGAAGACCTCTTTTTAAACATGAAGACCACAAATTTGAAACTTTAAGTAAGTTCTCTGCTAGTGCTGCAATTTACAGGGTGGGATGGGGCTTTGATTGCATTTTTTTGTTCCTTTTTAGGAGTCAGTTGAGCTTCAGGCATTTCCAGGGCTATTTATGCCTGTTAATCCCTAGAAACTGGCTGAGAGCCTTGGATTTGTCTTCCTCTGTCTGAAACGAGGCACAATCCATTCGGGGTTGCAGCTTGCTCATGAAAATCGTGGCAGGGCATGAGCCAGGTGAGGGGCGGGGGGGGCACAGGGAGGTCTGTGCCCCTCCACCACTCTGCCCCAGCAAGGGGCAGGTGACAGAAGAACCTGTCCTGAAGAGACAATTGTCAATCCACAGAACAACATTGAACCGGCACAGCATTCCTTTCTCTTTCAAACCACAGGATTTTTCAATCAAATATGAATTTTAGCAGTGAGATGTGATTTTTGGCTGTTCTTGAGGCTTAATTTATTAATGGTTTAATCAAAACTTTCAGGCAATTAGCCAAGCTTGTTACTTTGTATGGCCAAACTAGAAATTAGTCCTTGTTTCATTGCAGAAAGAGATTCCTTAAGTTGCACAAAGAGATTCCTTAAGTTCCCCAGGATGTCTTGGTTTTGGATAGCTGAGACACACAGATCCACCAGAACCTATTCACCCACATTGATTTCACTCTCTCTTCTTCCACTTCTAAATGTAAAATATGCTGAAGTGTGTGAAAAACGTTTACATGTGTTTCCCACACTTTCCCAAAGCCCAGCCTATATTCCAGGGGAACGTGTGAGCTAACTTTTCCCCAAAGCCATCTAGCCTCTGCTAAATAATGTAAAAGAAGGAACCAGGCTACTTCAGGGTCTCACAATGTGATGTTATGATTGTTGATTTTCATATTAACTGGAAACTGCTCAAAATTTCCTTCATATTACCTTCTCGGTGACACTTTCCCTGAAATCCTGGTGGTCTCCCAGATATATCACCTCATGAGTTTTTTCGGACAGCTTTTCTCAAGTTGTGAATTACCTTATGGAGCTGTTCAAAAAATGTTCTACAACGTTGGGATTTGCAACTGTTTAAAAAAAAATAAAAAGTTGACACAAGGAGTAATAGTGTTCTGAAATCCCCCTATTCATTTTAGTTGTGTTTAAGCAAAATATTGATTAGATAAAGCACCTAAACCAGCTAGGATTGAACATGATCATTCCCTGGCTCTTACAAGAAAGGCTTAAGACATTAAGAAGTCAATTTCGTGATGAAGGCTCCCAACTTTCATCACTTAGCTCCATGAACTGTCAATTAAATCTCCCTGGACTGAAGAGACTCCCCATATTGTTTCTATTTTATGGCAAAAAGTTAGCAGCCACAAGTTTTCCAGGAGACCCAACTAGAGCGGCTCATTTCTGGAGCATTTCTTCTATCAGGACATGAGAAGGAATGGAATATTTGTGAAAGGTGGGATTCAATAATCGGAGGATGTATTTTATTAGCTGGCAACCACAGCAGAAGGCCAGAGGAATGAGCAGGGAGAGGAGCTGGGCATACATCCTGCCGAAATTCACCTCTCCAATATTGCAGTGGATAACACTGACACTGTTCTCCTTTTTTTAAAATGCTTTTTTGTTGCTGCTGTTTAGTCTGGCTTGTAAAGAAAAATCGGTCTTTCACTGGTCTAGAGACTGCCATCCACCATGTAGAATGCACCCTGGGTCAACAGAGAGTGAATCCCAGGTTGGCACATCCCAGGCTTTGAGGCATCTCGTTTGGAGCGCAGTACCTGTGCATGCCTGCAGACCTGGCTGCCAGGCAGTGCAAGCCAGACACAGGAGCTGCTGCTTCTCACCCCAACAGACATCTCCTGCCAAAAAGTGGAGCCATACAGATGAACTTCACAGTGAATGAGGAGCCACAGGGCACAGCCAGGCGGGTGAACACTGGAATATCCTTTTCCTGACCTTGGAGTAAGAGCTATAAAGGCTTTTGCAAGCACCTGACGTGGAATGGCCAGTGAAGCTGCCACAAATGATTGACTTTTGGTGATGCTGGCTGAGTCACTGCTGGCAAATGGTGTCCCAAGGAGGTCACTGAGAGTGCCTCGTGTGGGTAACCACTTGCCAACGCAGACCTCCCAGCCTCTCTCTCTGGTGCTCTTGGCAATGGTGCTTAGAGTGAAAACAAATAAATAATCCAAAAAAACCTCCCTCAAGCCCCCAGCAAGTGTTTTCCAACATGTTCACAGCCTCTAACAAAACATTTGGAACGTATTTTCCAAAAAGTTCCAAAGGTTTTCCAAAGCCCGGATTTGTCTAGACTCTCCCATGCTCAGCACAGGGAAACAGGGTGAATGGATAGGGTGTGATATGGATTTTTTCAAAAGTTTGTTTGGATTTCAGGAAGTGAACAAGATAAGCCAAATGGCGCTTTCCTGCTTTTGCTCTTTTAATACTTATTTTCCCTCAGTAAGCCCTGACAAGAAATGAACTAAAGAAACTCAGATGAGTTTGTTGCGTTCCCCCTGTCACACCTCTCTGCTACAAAACCACCCACACCTGTGGCTGGGAGATGGCACCAAATCAGTCTTTACAGTCTGAGCCTTTGGGCACGTGTGAGAGCTGCTTCCTTTGTCATTTTTGCAAGGCAGAGAATTTCTTTCCTTCTTTTCCCACCTAGTTTAAACTGGTCTCCAGCTCAGTCACGCCATGCCCGATGGAGGGATCTGCATAATGACCAGAAATCACTTCTCCTCCCTGGAGAACAGGTTTGTTCCTAAGACCATTCCTTGGCTTGGCATAAGGTATGGTGAAGGAAAATTCATGGTCCCTCCATTTTTACAGAGTTTGGTGTATTCATGATTGCAAAGGTACCTGACTGAACACAGCCCTTCATGTCCTAAGTCAGACATATCTCTGAATTTTAGATGTAAGAAATCTGGATTTCATGCTGACACACTTATATCCACAAAACAGTTTCTGTGAGCATCACCTTCTAGAATGGCAGATTTGTAAGGAGTAGAAAATCATGTGTCCCAATATAAATTTCCTGACCACCCAACTCCATCACTAACACGACACTCTCCTTTCCTCCCAGGTCTCTGGCCTTGCTCCTGTACATAATTTAAAAAAAAAATTGCTTACCCTGCTTTGCAGAGAGGAGAATTTTAATATTTGATCAGAAAAATCTTTGGAACCCTTAATATTATTTTAACTCTGAGGCTGGGGAATTAAATTCTGTTCCTCTGCTGGAACATACTGATCTTCCTACCCTGTTGTTTATTTGTATGGTCTGAACTAATTTTTTGTTTGAAACCTACACTACCTAAAAGCATTTCCTAGAACTACTTTTTAAAGTAGCTTGCTAAACTGACTCTAGAAGTTGCTTAGTGGTTGCTTGGTATTTAAGAATCATTTACTGTAGGAGAGACTTTCCCACCAGCAGATATTACCACGGTATAACAGAACGATGGAGCATGAACACAACAGGCAGGATAACAGCCAGCTAAAGGAATGTAAAGGGTTAATGCACCAGCTGGATAACCTTTGAAAAGATACGCAATAAATGGTCAGAACACTTTGAAATCTGCAGCAGCCAAGTGAGCTACTTGTCGCACAGGGTCTGTAATGACAAGGCACTGTTCTGATGCAGTTTCTCTTCGATATCAGAAAACCTGTACTATTCCTGTAAGAGTTTCTGAAATGCTATTTTTTTACAGGTTACTAAGCCATTTGCAGGTAGTTGGTTGTCTTTCATTGAAATTACACCCCTGTTATGAAAAATGTAAGTACTGAAAAAGTCTTAATAAAACACACATAGCATTAAAAACACCTGCCCTTCCAAGAGGCTTCATCTCAGCTTTGGAGATCTCTAAAATGGAGGAGGGACAGTTTATTTTCCAATTTTCTTAAGTCCTTCCCCTTTCTAGTGAGGCTGTCAGCAGTAAATTATGACAGTCAGGTGTTACCTAGGCTCCAAAAAGGCTCAGCTTTGTAGTTGTCTGAGCACCTTACCACAGTTGTCGCTACCGTCGCAACCCTTTTCTTCTAACATGTTCCTAATTCACCAGGTTTACTGGCTCTGAATCTCTTAATCTGAAATAATTCCAAGTCTTCAGGTAGAAGGTGTGCTAGCCATGTTTTTCTCATAGTGACAGTCCTCTGCAGACTCCAAATGCACAGCTGTAGAGTCCTTCCCAACAGAGTGACTTTAAAAAAGAGTACGTATGTGTTTCATCACTCGTTCTGCCGCAGATGCTATTTTTGCCTTTTCCCTCATTTTGTTGCTTTCAACTATTCACTCATCTCCCTGGTGGGCAGAGAGATGAGACACTAACATAGAAAAACTGCAAATGGCCCCACTTTTAGGATATCTGGAACAAGGACAGAGATGTTGTCATTTGGACAGGCTGGGGTTGACTAAAGAGAGTCCCAAATAAATTTCCACTAAAGAGTCAAATGAAGGCAACACTATTGCTCCAGCAAGCTTATTAACGTTTATTTGGGCAGCTCAATTTCTAGTAGCATAGGCTTGGGTCAAAATTCAAAAGATAAGTGCATAAATGGCACACACAGGACAGCACAAAAACATATTCCTTACAGATTTTCACATCTCATTCTAAGTGCTGGATTTGATCAGTCCCCCTTGCAAACAGACGGTTTCTTTCAAGGTTTGACTGCTCCAACTGTACCTAAAACATCTGAGGGGCCAAGGATGCTCTTTTCAGTGTGGGTGGCTACGCAAACCCCAAACCTGTCTGGCAGGAGTTTCACTGCAGTCTCGATCCGTCTTGCCCAGTTTCACCATTTATGGCTGCAATACATTATGTTTGGAGAGGGAGTATCAGCAGCATGCCGTGCATTAATCCAAAGGCTGCATTCCTTAATAGATTAAATAGCCTTCATCTCTGATAAGTGATTGCATTTCTGGTGCATGAATGGTACTGTGAAGCACATAATGCTGTTAATAGCTGGGAAAGAGAACAGCATGAGAAAGCCCCTTTCCAGACTCACTTCCTCAGGATGTCGTTTGGACTTAGAAATATCTGTGGGCTGCAAGGCTTCCACCCACGTTTCTAACTTCAATCTTTCCTGGATGCTTGGGTTCCCTATGGAACAACATATCATGACATACCAAAAAATATTATATATAGCTTTGCCCTCTAGATCAGCAGTGCCCTCTGGAAGAACCCTTGGCTTTACTGGCAGCAGCAAATACATGTTTTCCAAAGTTGCAAGACCAGCAGAAATGAGGAGCTTTTCTCTTTGACAGCAACTGTGCTGTCTGGCTTAAAATACCTCAGATTAAAATGACAGTTTACCACAAAATATCCCCATCCTGCTGAAGGAGCTTGCCCAAAACATGCCCGTTCTCTCCTTACCTTCCAATCTTGGCAGCGTGTGAATGCTTATTTTCCAAGTCTATCACATAAGAAGCTCTTAAAATATGTTCCTTCCTCAGACATTTCTGCTAGCTCTGTAGCAAAAAGTTAAAATGCAATGGGACAAAACTACAGAAAATTATTTATCAAGGGAACAGGGCAAATGTTGTTTCTACAACACAGAAGCAACAGAGAGCAGTCTGTAACCAAAGGTTGAAGCCAAAGCTGCTTTTAGGTCTGAGATAATCACCAAAGTATTTAGCAGAACAGAATGCTATATTTCGTGGCATGCTCTCTGCCTGAAAACTGTTACTTAATGCACTAGGGTGACACTAAAAGAAAAGGCATGTTTCTAAGGATTTGGACAGCCCAATTATACTCTGCAAAGTAAGACATGGCTTTGTACTCAGAAAGCTGAAGTAAATGTGGAATTAAGCATATTGATGAACAAATAGGAAGTTAATTTGCTCTAGCTTCACCTTTAGATCTAAAAAAATCAAACTAAGCTCTTGTTGCTTTCAGAGACATTATTAATAGTACAGATTCTGAAAATAAAATTTTGCACTCTGTTTTCTGTTACATCCTCCCATTCCAAATATAACTGAAGGAGCATTTTGGTATTTTTGACTGAACCTAGAAGTTCTGTTGGTGATATAAGAACTGGAAAAGACCACAGGTCATTCTTCTGTAGCTGCGCGATGTCTCAGGAATATTGTCAGGAATAGAAAGTAGTTAGGAATTGTTGGTGAGACACCAGATTAACTCTCCGCAACCAAGAAGTTTAACACACTGTAACTGCTCATCCACAATCTAATTTCCCAGGACTCTGGGGTGCCTTAGCAACACTGTATATTAGGGTGCTGTTTTACCCATATATTTGACACAGACACTCTCTTAGAGGAACATGTGCATGTATTCAGTCCGGGACAAGACCCAGTTCCTTTGCTCGCTCCCACATCTCTCTGCACAGGACTGTGCTTCCATCTGGAAAGGGTGCATGTAGTCACTGATACAACTGTGACTCCATGGATTGGTCCTGGAGGTTGTTCTCACTGTTTGCTTGATCCCTTTTTTCCCTGACTGCACTGTCTGGGACCATGCTCCAGGGAGTTTGGCCTAAGAATCTGTTCTTTAGACCCTGGTTAAGTAGATGAGGGGTGAAAAATGAAGTATCAGCTCTTCTGATAGTGATTCTTGCTGGTGCAGTCTTCTTGCTCTGAAGGTATCATAGCTAAATTAGAAGAAAATAAGAGATTCTCAGGTTGGAACTCACAGCTGGTGATTAGCTCAGGGAAACCATGAACCTTTTCTGTTTGCTGAGAGCTGCTTTGCTTACCAGGAATAGTGAACACAAAAGCTTTTTAGGAGCAACATTCCAAGTAAAACCCAAACCTCTGGATTTCAGTTTGTTGAAGTTCACTCAGGCTAGCGTTTCTCATGTGGGAATTTGCTTGTTATTTTGCATTAATCTGTGAAATTATGCACAAACACCCTTGAACTACAGGATTTTCCTCATAATCAAGGAGGGTTGTAGCTGTATTTTTATCTGCTCCTCACCAGGAGGTGCTGGATGTTCACACAAAACAGATATAACTTGACGTATCTACTTGGGGCACAATAAATTTTTGTGAGGACCTGTGCACAGGCAGGCACAGCAGACTCAGACTGGGGTGACAGTGTCTCTGGAATCACATAAACAAACGAAGAAAATCTGAAGAAGATTAGAAATGGGCATGGCTCCTCCTTTCTACTTCATCCTCCCTCTTCTGTAAGAGGGCATTGCAAAAATTGGGTTTCCTTCTGTGATCTCAGCACACCCAAAGGACCCTCAAAAAGCTTTCCTTGCCAGAGTGTTCAGGACAGTGACATTTACATTCATGCACCCTCAGAAAAGCATGTTTGAGATTTGCAGGTCTGACCACAGCTCCCTAAGCCCAGGTTTTCCTACAGCTGTGAGGGTGGCTGTACCTGCTTGCTTGTTGGGCAGTCAATGGCTGGTAAGCCAGGGCATTTGCTACATGGCTTTTATGGGCATCTTTGACATAAGAAGTTGTGATGAGTGTCCCAGCCATGGCCTGGAGGTACAGGTGGCATCACTGAAGAGTGCTCTGGGGTGTGTCAAATCTTAGCTTAATTCTTTTTCTGTTTGAGGGGATCCAAATGTACTTCCCATGAAGGTGTACTTGAGTTGTGAGCAGGCTGTACACGGTGTCCCAGGCCCAGCCTTTCCCACCAGTGAAGCTGTTTTGCTTTGTTGGTAATAACTCTTCACCAGACTGGAGAAGGTGAAGTCTAGAGGTCAGAGCATTTTTGTGGGAATACGGAGATCTGCATCATTCATCCCAAGGGGAGGCTTTGTGTGTGGCCTGTGACACTATCACTCACTTTCCTTCTGGCACACTGGCTATTTATGCAGGTTCAAATTACTGCAGACAGAGGAAAGATCTGAACCAGGGTCTCCCAGGTCTCCTCAGGGAGTGCTTTAACCTTTCAGCCCCTGGGCTAAGTTGGTGAGAGGGCATCACCTTCCCTGGCTGTGTTTTCTGTGGCCACCAATCCAGTTGGACTGGCCAAGATCCACTCCACAGGTGAAGTGGGCATGGCTCTTTGTGCTTGGTGTGCATTTGGAGAAAGGTTCTTGTTCTGGCTACAATGCCCACCTTTACTGGAGTGAGGGAATTTTCTGGCCATCTCTGCTGCAAGCGAAAGGGGAGGCTCCAGGTGATCCCGTACCATAACGAACCTAAATCCCCGGATTAGCTTCGTCTGACCCTGGTTTCATTAGAGCTATTACATAATGATGATAGCCATATAATATATAGGCCAGACAAAGAGCTCATAAGGCAGCATAGCAGGGAGCAGAACTAGGAATAGTAAAGTTATGTTTTTCCCTCCTGATGGAAAAAGAGAGGTGCGTTGGCTGAGGTCTGTCAGAAACAAATGTTGGTATTGAGGCTCCTGCTCTCCTGCAGAGTCCGGCGCTGCCTAAGCCATTTCTGCTGGAGTCTGGCAAGGAGTGGTGCAAGGGAAGAGACTGAAATGGAGGAATTATTTAGCACCAGTGGTGTTTCTGAGAGTCTCTGCAGCAGAGGGCTAACATGTGATATGCCAGCAAATCATGGCATAACGCTGATGCTTTGGATTCAGTGAATCTTGGTTGCAGGAATTATGCAAACACAGCTATAATCAGAGCTGTGCTGTAGCTATCTATAGAAGACCAAATTTTTCAGGGAAGCCCTGAGTGTCCCTGGTCACGGAAATGTTATTTCTGAGTTAAAGGTCTTTGTGGGTTTTCCTCAGGAGTGGACAGCAAGATAGGTGAGCAGTCACTCATCACATTCATCCCAGTGTGACTAAGCATCTCCATAAGCGACCACAAGCATGTACAAAGGTTATGAAAACTGGAGTACAGCATCCACTCTGTTCTCATGTATGGAAATTCTCAAGGAAGGCAATGGGAGACTTGTGCCAAAGACTGAGTTAGTACCCAAGCATTTGGTTGTTACAGCCTGTTTCTTGTTTACACTAATACTCTTTTCCATAGTTATGATACCTCAAAAGAAGCTGGGACCCAACTTACTCTGCATATGGTTGATCTATGGATATCATTCATAAATATATATATATATTTGTTAGTGTAAGATAAAATAGGCATAGCATAAATGGGGATCTGTTCTTTTGCAGTTTGTTTTTTTTTTTTCATAGATTTAGTTAAGAAGACAGGAAAAAGAATATTCCTTCAGGGAAATTAAAAATAATTTTAAGGGCACTGAAGCTTTCTCAAAACATCCAAATATTAGTCAGCTCAGAAACTCAAAATTAAGATTCTGTTTGAATGAGAGAGCGCAAGAGTCAAAGCAGGAATGCACAAGACAGTATGCATAAGAGCTAAATCCTGAAGGGACATGAGTGTGTCCTGCCTGGAAATCAGTGGACAGCAGACAAGCCCCATTCAGCCCCCAGCCACCACACTTTTCATTAAAGGCTCCCTGGGGAAACTGGGAGAGGATGTGGGTGGAGGATTTAGACAGAGTTACTGAATCCCTGACCCCATGGCTGTCAGGGGGCAACACTGGACACTGGAAACTCCTGAAAACCAGATGACCCATTGATCTTCCTCTGCTCATATGCCACCTCTGCAGGAATCCCTGAGACTGCAGGCACCTGCTCTGACAAGGCTGACTGAGGTTGTGGCGTCTTTTGTAGCACAACACAGCCAGAGGAGCAAGGCCCTGGAGGCTACAGCCTTCTGGCAAGTTGGGAGTGGCAAAGGACAAGCCCAGGCACCGGAGGAGGAAGATGAGGGATGAAGGGCAGAAAGCCCAGCAGGGGCTAAGAGCATGCAGGCTACACGAGGCAAAGGCTGACACCCAGGGGAGAGGAGGCAGTGACACGGATAAGAAATGGCAGATGAGAAGGGTTGGCCCTGCAGAGCCTTCCTGCAGTCCCTGCTCCAGGGCCCATCTGGATATTGTTAGGCCCCCTGCCCACCCACCCACCATGCCTGGAACGTGCAAGTACCTTATCTTGCATTTCTTGTAATGCAGAACACCAACTTCTTTTTATGGTTCTTGGCACAGTTTATGACCTTTTTACAACTCCTTCCCTGTCAGGATATAGGCCATAAAGATATTTTAAATGGCTTCTCTCGGTGGTGATCTATTAGTTGGAATAATGGCTCCATATGCAAAATATGAACCCATAACCACTGTAAGCTAGCTCTGTACCTTCACATCGTTCAAATCCTGCTTAGAGAGCCACTTGTGCTTTGAAGCTATGAGAAAATAGCCAGCAAATAATTAAGTAGAAGGACTGTTGAGCATAATTTATGTAACCTTTCACATTTTTGAACTGCAATTACCTGTGTAGGGACTGAATGAATAGTGGGTTTTCAGTTCAGTTGCTGAACAGAATTATCAGAGGAAAAACATTTGGTTAAAACCAAAGCAGAATTTTTCAGATTTTCTTGAAATGTAAGACAGGAATTATTTATTTTCTGTTTCAAATTACTTAATCCTTTTAAAATGCTTTAGAAGCTGTAGATTGCCTGTGAAGTGAAAAACGTCATTTCAGAGTGAAAAGTCACGGTGTCACTTCAGTCTTCAAACAGAGAAGTCTGGCTTCCCAAACTTATTGCTTTATAAGACTATCAGGGCAAACTCCTCTAAAAATTTAAAATCTTCCCATAAGTACATTATTTTTTTCCCCAGAAATGCATATTTTTACCCAATCTATAGTACAGAAGAAGAAAGAAAAGACCAAAAATAGAGCACTGTGTTTGCTGCTGTCTATTACTCTGACCCCTCTGCCTCCTCACTGTCTTTCTGCCCTGCACCATCTGCCTGATTTGCATCCTTTGGGGTTGAGCTGGTTATGTCAGCCCAGAGCACACCCAGCATTCCATGGGTATTCCCACCACCAGTGCCTGAGCAGACAGCTGTTTTTCCACCAGATACTGGCATAGAGCACTGTGAGTCAAGAGGCTGCACCCATGTTCTGGAGAGGAAAAGTTGCCCTATGGTATGTAAGGAGTGCATGGATAAATTGAACAAACAGCCAGACTTTGTACATTCATCTGGATATCTTAATCAAGGTTCAAGGAACATAACTTTTTTTTTTTTTTAAATTAATCCATACTGGTTTCTGAACTGTCAGAAGAAAAGTGGTCAGACTTGGAGCCTTTTGGACAGCCTAGCATACCACTGGTATTCTTGATCTCTCTGGTTCATCACATTCCTTCCCTGACGCTCACGTGCTTGATGTGTTGAGCAGTATATTGGCTAGTCAGGAAAAGAAAATTCAAGAATATGAAAGACAAAAACTGTCAAAGGCCTATGGAACAGCCAGGCAAGAAAATGGCTGTTTCTTCAACATTTTGTGGGCCCCCTCTGGCAATTCATAACACTGCCCCATTTTGGGGTGAAGGGATTTCTGCTCCTAACTCTGCTTGTGCTATTTGTTCAACTGCTGTGCAAAACACACTTCTACGCAT
Source organism: Acanthornis magna (assembly GCA_036785705.1). Lineage (NCBI taxonomy): Eukaryota > Metazoa > Chordata > Aves > Passeriformes > Acanthizidae > Acanthornis > Acanthornis magna. The sequence goes on from JAWUZG010000025.1 coordinate 14,637,987, forward strand.
TCAGGAACAGATGATTGCAAACTGGTGTGTGTATATAGATATATATGTATATATACATATACACACATGAGCGTGTGTGTGTGTGTGTGTGTGTTTAAAAAACAATACAAGAGGACTGCTCTGGGTGATCTGTTAAGTGTCAGACACTGAAACTATATGAGAAACACTTGACAAAACCTCTCATGTGCTTCAGCAGCACTACTGAGAAAAGGAGTGACTCTATCACGGGGTCACAGACCATTATTGCAAACAGTGTGTGTTTGCAATAGGTTTGTGTGAGGTGTTTCAGGTGTATCACATGGTGGGCTGGGTTCACAGCAGATAAAGTCACCCACCCAGTACCTGCATTTTCACTCCATTTGCATCAGCTGCAGTATGGATGCAGGTGTCTGCCTAAGGGATCAGGTGGGCAGGAGTGAGGGAATATCAGCAACATGCAACACAAACAGCAACAGACGCCAACACAGAGCAACTATGGAGTACTAATGCCCTTTTGCCCACCAAGGTGTTGTAGTTGTGCTCCAGCTTTGAGCAGGACAGAGTGATGAATGCCCAGGCACAGCTGTTGTAGCAGACAATCCTAGACAGTAATTATGAGTCTCTACTGTGAGCTCATGAAATGCCTTTTAGTGCTCCATTTTCAGACTCACAAAGGCAATTCGCATTGCTGGAGTCCAGCTGATGACAATGGCAGTCACGCACCTTGAACTCCCCTGCACTGTGCCTTGGAAGTTTAGTTGGCAATTTGTTGGACTTCAGCTGCGTACCTGGGAGATGAGGAGATGATCACAGGGGCAGGAGTTTAAAATCAGACAGTCTATCATGTCACATCAGGTCTCCATCACCTGCTCAACCTTCCCTTACAGGATGCAGGACCCCGTGGGGATCTTGTGTCATTACAGCCAGTCTCTCCTGGGAGCCACCTCTTTCCCCTTGGGGAAGCAGTTGGGAGGTTAAAATTTAGAAAGTGGTTCTCTGCAGCTAAAAAATGCGTGGTTTCACCCTAACCATAAAATATCTCAAATCATTGGGATTAGCCCTTTTCTGCTTTCCCGTGTGCCTTCAATTAGCCGCATGAAAGCGACCCGCGGCTTTAGGACCGAAAATAGCTGGAGCGAAGTGACGCAGGCTTCGCCTGAGATGAAAGAGCGGCTTCCAGAAGCCTAATTAAAAGCAACTGAGAAACCAGTACTTGATACAGCCTCTACTCACCTGAAAAAATAAACGGAGAGCTGCAGCCAGGCTTCGGCGCGGCGTTGTGGGAAAGCGGCTGGAGGGTTTTGCCTGGGTCACGGGAAGGCCCAGCTCCACTGGAGCACAAAATCTTTCTGTTTCTGCCTGCCCCGAGTCAGGGGGAGGTCAGCCAGCCAGCCGAGGCCACCGCCGCTCCAGCAGCCCTTCCCCATACCTTGGGAGAAAGGACAGCGACATCTGCCACCGCGGCAGTCCCCGGTGCCCCCTCCCTCCGCTGGGTCTCGGCTGCAGGTTAAGGGAGAAATGGAGCTTCAGGCAGGTTTTCCAAATTTTCCTGCAGGCTTCTGTTCGTAAGGAACCTTATTAGCTCTGCAAAATGACATATGGATATAGCTGTCATTTAGAAAACACCCAGGCAAGCTGAGAGCTTACTAAAAGCTACCATTTCTCTTTTAAAATTCACTGTCATTGGGGTCATCCCTGTGGTGCCCTGCTCTGTGCCTCTGAGATGCCAGTGGTTTTGCAATTTCGTTCTTCAACTCGAAACATTTTTTCTTAGATCAAATAGACCTCTTTCAGCTCACATTCAGCTCACTCTTTCAGCTCACACTAAACATTGTAGAGGAAGGGATGGTGCAAAAAATCTCACAGGATGGTTTAACCAAAACTTAAAAGTACTTCTATGTTCAAGTTCCATAACCTTGGTGCTTGGTCTGTTTCCTGATATTGGTAAAGGATCATGACTGGGAAAAAAACCCAAAGCCCTCTATAGAATGTGAGGAAAGTTTACAACACCGAGTCGGCACTCTCGAACTAAAACAGTTCATTTTTTCTTCTGAAAATAAAACTATTTCAAGATACATTTTACTGAAATTAAATTTCGATTGACAAGGCAATCCAGAAAACAAAATGCCTTGAATAAAATATTTGGTTCACAATAAATTTTTATCTTGAAAGGGAGAAAAACATTCATTTTCAGGATTAGGTGAAAATGACAAAAGAAGAAATGTGTTTTTACCAATGATCTGAAAAACCAAATAGCTTTATGGTTCCATGTTAATTAGGATTTCTATATCTGCACTAACATAGATATGAATCCAAAATTCATACCTTAATTTAAAGAAGGAAGCAGCTGCTTCTAATATGCACTTATCACTCTATGACACAGGCACAAGAATGGGGCAGCATAGTTTGAATAGATTTTAAATTCCAGGAAGTAAAATTGTAAGCAGCAGAAGAGAAAGACTAAGACAAAACAGCATGTTGCCACTTTTATTTGCTGTGGACTTTTCTCGTTCATAGATGAAGCATTTTTTGATTAGAATGGTTTGGTCAAAAATGTTCATATTTTTTGCTAATTTTCATCTTAAGGGAAAAGAGAACCCAGCTGATTCCTCCAGCGTGCCTACATGTTTTTCACAGGTAGCCTGAATTAGGAGCTGAAAAGCTGTCAGGAAACCCCACCTAGAAGCAGCAGTATGCAGTGAAGAAAAACAGGACTCATAACTTCAACCTGATTTAGAATCTGATAAAGTTGATAGAAGTCACTCAGAAGTCATAGCTCAGAGCCCTAAGAAGAGCCCTCACTGCACTGAAAGAGATCATCATGCCCAGCACAGAGGTTTCTTAAATTATAGAGCAAGGTGAGACTTAAACCCTTTTTATCTTGTTGCTGGATAAATCAAATAGACAAAACCTAAGCAGGCAATCGGCAGATTTTGTGGTAGGGATTTTCTGTGGTGTTCCTGTAAATACTGCTTAAATGATAAGTTAATGAGAAGGGACCTTTTTTGTTGGTATATTCTTTTTAATACCCAATGGGAACAGATGTATGTGTGATCTGTGACTATGGTGCATATTTTGCTACTCTGATGGAGCTGCAAAGTCAAAATCGAGAGAAACAGGAAATGTTTTTAAAAAACACACACCCAAAAAGCCAAAAAAATCCCCAAACCAAGCAAAAACCAGAAAAGAAGTGTTGAGGGTTTAGAGAAGCACTTTGGGAGGGGATTGAGGGTGGAACCAGCAAACACTGAAAACTCAGTAATAAAATCATAGATACATATGAAACTAGGGCTGCTGAAGAGACCGAAAAATACAGATAATTAATCCACACCAAAGGAAACACAGTCATATGGAGGCAAAACCTGACAGAAAGCACTGCTGTATTTTAAGGGACTCTGTGAGGAACACTTCTCCTTAGAAATCATTGGAGTAACATATTCTCCTTTCTTGAGTTTGCTGAAGTGTGAAACATTATCCTGAAAGCTGTTTATTTATGAGCCCTCCGCAAGGCACAGGGAATTCTCAAGGACATAATCTCTCCATTTCTTGTAAAAATATTTGAAAAGCATTTCAGAGGCCTCACTGCACCTCTCAACCCACCACTACTGATTCGACAGCCGCACTTATGGGACAGAATCATTTTGGGGCTCCTTTGAAGAGTCACACTGGAGGTGAATTTTTTGCCGGCTTTCTCTATGCAGCACTCAATGTGGAAAGGGTTCAGCCTACACAGTGAAGTCTGAAATTAGCAAATAGTATTAGACTATTAATTTTTAAAGTGTAACTTTTTTGTTTATGGGTATCATTTCTAGAAGCATGCCTAGAGAAAAAGTACAACTGGTCCTAAGTAGGAGCAGACAGGATTGAGAAGCAGAAATATGAAGGAATGGTCTTACGGATATTTCTTGAGGCAAATCCCTTTTCATCTTAGTAAAAAAAAAATTATTAGCTACAGAAAGGTTTCATTTTGAATTATCCAACTTTTAAAGAAACGTTATCTAGAAGATAATAATTTCAGTTAGTACTCAGACGTGAAATAAAGTTTACGTTTAAATGTGAATAATTAATTACCTTTATTTCTAAAATACTAGGACATTTAAATGATCAAATTTATTATATTTCTCAGCTGGAATTTTTTTAATGCTTTTTACTTTTGACATCAGGAAAAACCTGCTTTGTCATTGCTCTGTTATTCTTTATATCGATGTCTGAGTTACAAGTGAGGAGTTGCTTGTGGGAGAGATGAGGTGTGAAAAGGAACTTTTGTGTATGATGGAGAGAGAGAGAAATAAATGGATATGTGATGGGGCACATATTTTAAAGGCAAAGTTTTTTTGGAAAACAAAATTGCTAGTAGTTCTGTAAGGCAGGCATTAATAGTAGTCTTAATATTTTTAAAATATGTGTAAAGATTCAGGTAAGGAAGGAAATGTATCATCTAAAATTTCTGAATTGTATTTTTAAAATTATCATTGCCCAATCTATCACCGTTGCTTCAATTTTCTGTTTTCTGTTTCTATTACTTGGAGAACAATGTGTGCTTTACAGAATAGTTGTCACCTGAGTGTTTACCAATCCTTTGATAGCAGTGCTAGTAGAACCACATCATTTCATTTCAGCTGCCAGGTGTTAGTTTTATTAATGTAATTGCTGTTCTTTAACATATTTCAACAGATTTTTTTGGCACTTCAGTCCTTCTCTAGCTTTTTCTAAAGCTGAAATGTCATTTGCTTATAAAGTGTCACTGTACGTCTTGAAAAGTAAAAGCTATTATGGGAACAAAAGGCCCTATTCAATATTCCTAACATTCTTGTGAAACAAATTTCATATTGACTTCAGCTGCAGTCAACAGATTTTTCTGTGAAAAGCACAAGAAAGGGGAACAAAATTGGATCCAGAAAAGTAACTTATAACAGGATAAGTCCCCTTAAAACTCTCTGTGAAGAAGCAGATGGCTCTGCTGCTTGCTTGGCTTGCTCCGCTAGACCTGTGCCTGCCTCACCCAGACCCCAATTTTCAGAAACTTTAAAACCCATCCATAACAGCAGAGATTAACACAAGACTTGGATGCTTAGCTGCATCTAGAGACTGGAAACTTCCAGGACCTTGTGCAAATCCCAGTGAAACTATTAACTTCAAATGACTACTGAGCAGGCCTGTCTGGAGGAGCAGAGCTTGTGCAAGGATGCCCAGCTGCCCATGGGATTTCTCTGTGCTGGGGGCAGAACCTCTCTGTTGGCTGCTGTGTGGAGGCTTTCTGGGAGGCAATTCTGGGAACAGTGAAAGGGACGGGGGAGAGGTCTGGTGAGAGGAGAACAGGTGACAGGACCTAAAGAAGAAAGAGGTAAAGCTAAATAGCCCGAGGCAGCTAACTGAGGTAATTTTTCTGCATTTGGAAGCCATTGGTCCGATTGGGAGCAAAAGGATCTGCCTCTCCACTTGGACCTTCACGGCCCCATCAGCTTCACAGGTGAAGCCAGGAAAGATGGGAATGTGCTGCCCATGCCTCAGTCTACCTAATTTAATGCTAGAAGGGTTACAAGCTGCTGAGTTTCCCAGACTGGTAAAAGATGTTTTCACCGCTTGTTTTATTCCTCACAGCTTGCTCTGGGCAGTAGAAACCTGGTGGTAGCAGGAAGATCTTGCATTTGATTAAATGCTGGGGTGTGAAGACTGCCCTCTGTTTTTCTTAGCCTAGTCTTAATTCTCCGAATTAGAGCCCGAAGATGAAAAGATTAATTCTTTTTCAGCTCACCTCTTACTTCCCTCCTCCCTAGTGTCTTCTCCACTAAGGAAAAACAGGAGAGAAATTTACTCCTCCCAGGAGGCGACTTATTCATTACATGCCTCAGCATGGGGGCAAAAACTGAAGTTAAAATTTAATTTTAATGTCACTAAATTAAGCCACTAAATTATCTTCTTAAAATGAGCATGGTAATCCAAGAGGCAAAATCTCTCTCTCTGGGCTTAATTGAGAAAACAATTAGATCTAGATAAAGCCAGCTTTTGCCAGATGACACAGTCCAGAGCACACTGAAAGAAACCTAATCCTTAAAAGCAGAAGCAAGAGAAGATCGTTATAAAAAGGTGTCTTTTCCAGGTTTCTCCGGTATTTCTGTGGAACCTCCTGCCACTGCTGTGTGGAGGTTCATGAGAGGTGGATCATACTGATGGTGCCTGTTCTGCAGGCTGGGAGCTGCTGAGCAAAGCCCTGATGTGCCAAAGGCTGAGCCCTGGGACAGAGGTGGCCTCTGTGGGCACTGTGTTCACCCCGGCGTGGTGCCCACCAATATATCAGCTTCTCTAGGGGAGAAGCTGGGCAGAGCAGGGAGATAATCCTATGTGGTAGTGTCTCCTAAAAATCAGTTTGAGGTCCCTACTTTCCTGCTGGGGTCAGGATTGAGATTTGGTCCCCAGGTGGAGTTGTCTTTTGGGCCGTTTGAGAGCTGAAAGCATCAAGTAAGCACTACAGTGGAAAGTTAGTCGTGAGGCTTATTTTTTTTTTTTTTTCCTAAAACCCTTCATTTATTCATGTTTCCTGTAGGTTTGCCTGACATTACCCAGTGGAGGAACTCCTCAGGCCAGTCTGGGAGAGGGGAGTGTTGATCCAGCTGGGCCTGGCTGCCTGAGCAGCCATTCCCTGCAACAAACCAGCAATTGTTTGGTGGCCCTGGGGCCCCAGGGAGCCTCCGTGCCCCCAGGGCAGGGGGTGGGTGGAGCAGGGCCCTGCCTCCTGTAGCCCCTGCCTAAAGTTGGTGCCTTCAGTCACACCATGTCTCTGTCGTGCTTTCACTCATTCCTGGTCGTACTTCTTTTTTTTTTTTCTTTTTTCTTTTTTCCTCTGACAAGCCCTTTTTTTTCTTTTTGACTTTGCATTTTGGAAACGATTTGGTTTTAATACAACACAATAAAATAGCTGTCTCCTTATCTGTTCACTTTGAACAGCTCGGGAGACATCAGCAAGGAGTGCAGCCCCAGTGGGAATTTACTGCGTGTTTTTCTCTCCCAGTGATGGAGCAGAAGCACCGGCACCTTTTCATGCAGATTTTATTTGATAAACTGGCAGTGCAAAGCGTTTTGGTGGTTGTCCTTCCTTGCCATACATCTTATACTTTTTTTGTGTGTCAGTATGATGAAGTCTTCCAGGAAACTCTGACTCCCCCCAGTCCCCTAAGAAAGGACTACAACCAAGGAAGTACATGGCAATCATCATTTTGTTAATGGATATGTGTGTGCAAGTGCGTGCAGGTGAGACAGGCAGAGTTTGGAGGGGATGGGGAGAGAATTAAATACCATACATGCCTACAGCAACAAGAGACTTCTGTCTTAATGCACAGCTAAGATTTTTGGAGCATATAAGTCACTTAAATGTCAATGAAATAACAAAAGTTCGTTTACTTGCAAAGCAGATCACAAGCAGTACATGCAAGATATCTTACTGCTTATCCTTTATGCTCACCGTTTAGGAAATTCTTCTTTCTTCCCAAGTTGGAGGAAGTGGTCTGCAGGGAATAAAAGGCACCTCTTTCAAGCTATGCAAAGTCTAGAGCATTTTGCAGAGAAAGGTAGTTCTTCCAAAAACCACTTCATAGTTTCTCACTGCTGCCTGCTGGAATGACTATCACATAGGCCAACTGGCAACTGTTCATCTGCATTCTTAATTCAGTGGGGAGTGTAACAAGGAAAACATTTTTATAAGACTGCTTAAAAATTATATGCAAGGGAAACAATTAAAAAAATGTGCAGCCATTTTCTTGATGGTGCAGCAATGCCATATCCAATGACCAATTTAAATGGGCCAATTTTCTCCAACTGGATTTATTTTGCAAAACCTGCCAGGCAGACAGAAAGCTAAATAGTGAAGTGTTTCATTTTAATATAACTTTAATTTCACAATAGTGCCAGAAATACCCAGACAGGTTTATAGTGTACAAATTATATTATTCCAGTACTCCTCTTCTGACTGCCCCCAGATGATAGTCAGGTTCTTGTAGACTGTTAGCTGGTATCTGGTTGGAACTGGTTTGGATTTAAAATCCACCAAACTTTCTTAGGACCCAAGTTTTCAACTTTAAACCCTCTGTTGCTCTACTCAGGCCACAGTGACCTCTAACTTCAAGGGCCTCTTTATTGCTTTAAAGTATATATGTCACAGACTATTTTCACTATTGGTCTGTCTATGCTTAATTTTTGTAGCATTTAGACAATGCAAAAGTAACAGTATAAAGAGCTGAGTGCCATAAAAAAGCATCAGCAAATGTTTTTTGTTTGAACACATGAATGGTAAGAAACTTCTCCATCTAGAACTCTCTCCAGCCTGTACCACACTTCAGTCTGTGTACTCAGTGTAAGGGCTTGTGAGAACAACAGCCTTTTCAATATGCTTAACTTTCTTCGGGAAGTGGGGGAGGGGTGTCCAAGGTGTAATGAAAAAAAGTAATTGTTTAATTGTACTAATACTGCTGATTCAGGTTGTCTTGTAACATACACATGAAGCTGGGCTAAAATGGCAATGGTGTTCCCTTCTGGCTTTAAATCTGGGATGTATAAATTGTCCTGTGCCCTGATTCAAAAAGTGGAGATGGGATTTTCGGATCCTCCATCCACCCTCTGGCTGGCAGATGGAGGAGCTGCTGAACAGCTGCCGAACACTTTACAGCATGGTATTTTAAGGTAAACCCTCACCAATCTCACTTTGCCTTTCAAAGCCCCTCTAGAAATTGCAGCAAGGCAGAGGTTTGCTCACGCGAAGATGAACCATCCCCACACATAGGATGGCAAAAACACTCCAAGATTATTTTCTTCTCAGCTGCAACAGATATGCCAGCCCTACATGAATTAGAGTCCCAGAGCTAACCAGGTGCAGCTTACAGGGTAAATATGCAAGTGTTCTTTGATGGCTTCTCTGAATGACCAAATGTGGAAAAATTTTCTTACCCAATACCCAGGAGTAGGTTACTCCAGGTAAGCTGGAAGTCCTCAAAGAGAAAGCCTGGTTTTGTTTGGTGCTTTCATGGAACACTTCAGCACAGCTAGAAGAGAGGGGTTGCAAAGGACCAGGTACTGAGAAAATACACACATATATATTTTTTAAGTCAAAGCAACAAGAAGAGTGGACTAAAGCAGGGGTAAGAGTTAGGAACGGGATACAATTTGTATACCTGTTGCTTATCTTTTCCATGCCATTCAGAGGAAACGTAGATGAGGTTGGGATACTCTGGTTTCCCTCTCACTTGTGCTTCTCAGGTTGATAAGGCGGCTCCCCTTTATGAAAAATAGTGATAAATAGCTCAATATCTCACACAAACATTGTCTGATTTAGTGTGTACATATGGATAAAGCAATTATCCATTGAATAGTCTGCACCATTTTTCCACAGAACTTTACATCAAGGTTAGCTGCTTCTGAGCACAAAACTAGAAGACCAAAGATGCTAATTGGCTGTGCATCTTGTCCAAGTCAATGGCAAAAATCAAACATTGGTGAAGATCTACTGGTGTGGAGGAAAAAGGGATCTATAGTAATAGAAGTATCTAGAAGTGATAGGATGATATTTTCTACCATAATCCATAAACAAAATACATAATGAATCACAGTCCAATTATTTGAGGTCTGAGAAAAAGAAATAAGAAATTAAATCAACTGGAAAATCATTAAATTCCTCAGACCACAAGATTGCACCATTCTTAAAGAAACAAAACAAAATACATTCTAAAATCCATTTCTTTCTACCTTTTCTTCTCTCTCATACCTCAAAATTTGCTGACTTTTGAATAGAGTACTTTCTGTTGTAACAGTGTTGTCTAACTTAGAAATATTAAATTATCCTTTGCTCTTTTGCTACAGAAAGAGATGTATGGTAAATAAACATTAATTATATTCTGAATTTCTGCCTATCTAGTATTGTACAAATAGGTAATTTCTTCCCAAAACTCACTTCTTATTTATTTCACACCTTTTAAATATTATAAATCACTTGAACACCAATCCTATTTCAAAAAGTAATTATGTTTGTGTTTAACCTTAAAGATCTATTTTAAAAATGGAGAAAACTAAAACCTCTGTAGATTTCTGGGGGGAAAAAAGTACGTTTTCTAAGCACTTCCTGGAATTAAAACTACTCAAAAAACATCTGTAAAATACTACTGACTGCATGAATTCCTCTGTAAAATAAGTAAATATGTTTTTCACTCGTTCTGCACTTATCATGTATCCTGCCATTTCCATCATCTTTCTGATCTATTAAACCAGATCTTTCCTGTTTTTATTGTATTAAACAAAAAATGTATACAAAATAAAAAATAATATACATAAAATTACATATATTCAGAATTTACAGAATTTCACATTAAACTTGTGTGATATAAAAAGAGCATAAGATAAGCAGCACAAGATTTTGTAGAGAGAAAACTTGGAAAACAGAACCTCTAAAAAAAGACTTTATTCCAACCTTTTTTGTTCAACTTCTTAATTTTTAAAATGTGTTTCTGCTGAAGTTTTTATGTTCTTGCTTCTTATAGGTTGTATCTGTGGATGTGATCTATTTCAACCAGTTTAAAGAAATTGAGTTGGGTTTTTTTTTCTTGGTACTTCAAATATTTTGCTTTTATTGTTAGACTGTGGCTATTGGAAAATATTTGGTGGAAAGAAAGATGAGAGAGTTAAAGAGGAAAAGCATACATCACTGTAAAATAGCTTACTGAAAAAACAGTGAAGCACTGAGATTTTGGTTTTTAAATGAATTGTGCCTGCTTATATTTTAGCTGAGAAAACAGAAAAGGAGTTAGGAAAAATTGTTCTGAACTGATGTGAGCATTAGAATGGGTATAGAGAGAAGGCAGGTGACAAATTGTGGTTGGGGGAGTTGTGTCAGCTGCAGCACAAGGACTGCATGAATCTCCCATGACTCTGCTGCCATGACCCGCAGATCCTGCAGGCGCAGGGGCACCGAATTGCTTGCAGGGCTTTATCCTTTCCCTGTCTCCTCAGCCTGCCCATGGCGACTGATGCTCTAATCCTGCCCCTGCTGCTCTTCAGCCAGAGACACTTGTACCCATGACCTGGAAGGCAAAAATCCCCAAACTCCATGACTTTCCCTTTGATCTGTCTATTCCCTAAAGATCATGCGGAGGGGCCAAGAAGCACTGCCGATGCTAATTTGATGGTGACCTTGTGGTGAGCTGGCTTTGCTACCCTGCGTGAACTTGTCAGCTTAACAAGGGCCGTGCTCTGTGCACAGCCACCTAAACAAGGCCAGTGTGGGTGGAGGGGAGCATCCCACCAGTAGAAATTAGGTCTGTTTTCTTTTTTGATTTTTCCCATTCTTTTCTGTGATTCGCGGCCTAGAGAAACACCGCAAGAATGAGGAGAATTTCGGTAGGTCGGGTGCAAAGGCAAGGCAGGATGTCAGAAGTGGGTGAAAGATAAGAAGCTGCATTTGCTTAGAGTTTGGGAAAGTTGGATTGGCAGTTTGAGGTGCAACTGGGAGGAGGTATTCAGGGCAGCAAGTGTAGAGATCAGCTATCAGTTTTGTTCTACCCAGCCACAAAGAATGCTGCCATGATCCTTGCCACTGTGGCAGCCAGTGCCCTACTCCCATCTGCAGGAAATGCAAGTGATGGATGCTAAAGAGCAGAGTGGAACGAACGGGGATGCCAGACACACATCCTAAGTGGGCATGCTGTGGATGTGTATTCATCCATTTCTTGCCTCTGTGTCCCAGATGTGGGTGACTCCCTGCCTAGTAAATGAAGGGGAGTGGAGGAGAGCCATGACCATCATAATGCCCTGGACTCAATCAGCCTGGTGACAGGCTCAAAGTAACAGCACAACCACATACATACATATATGGCTAAGAGCAGTTTTGTTTTGTTTGTTTTTAAAGAAAGCAACAGCCTGAAGAGATGAGACAGACATTGTCTGAAAGCTCTGTCTGTGTCTTTGTCTGATGAAGTGGGTCAGTGATCTTCCTGGTTATCAGAACACTCACAGAAATGAATTTCCACAGTCCTCCCCAAATGCCAACAGAAATATCTCATGGTATTGCATTTGTGAGGCTGAGGATCCCACAAAGATGTTATAGTCTCCATTTGTCAAAAGCTATTATAGGGAACCCCATAAATCCCTAAAGATCATGAGAAGAGGTTGCCCAGATGCCTCCAAGCACCCAAGGGGCCTAGAAGTGACTGAAGGAGACACCTGAATACTCTGTGGTTTTCCATCTCCCTTGGCCTGCCTAAGAACATGACCCTCACAGAAACAGTCCCCAAAAATGATTGGTTTGGATTGACAGAAGTACTTTGGCTCTAGCATTCACCTCCTCTGTTTCATGGCCAGGGCTCACACCAGCATCCTTTGCTGAGAACTCACTTGTGCAGTTGGGAACCAGAGGTTTGCAGGCTGTGCAGAAATGCTCACTCCACAGGAGATGTCAGAACAGCAAGGTGTGATATCTTCATTACACAGCACTTCAAAAGGGAATTCTCTCAGACCCTGAGTACACATATGGAGCGTGCAAATAGGGTATCTTTTCTGAGAACCCCAAAAAGTACATGAATTAGTGTGTTAAACATTAGCTATTGAATATTGGAGGAAATGGGTAGTCATAGCTATTAGCATTTTCTTGATCTTTCATATCAGAAAGCAGCCAGTTCTCCTGTGTTATACATTTAGGAGAGGGAATGTTCAGCTTTTTTTATTTTTAACAAGCTAACATATAAAACATTCTAAAACAAAAACATTTCTAAAGAAAATTCAGTAATTTTTTTCCTTAAGTAAGACACCCTTCTCCGCAAGAAGGTATACAGATGTTTTACATTTTTATATCATTTTAGTTTTGGAAAATATGAAGAAATACTTGAAAAATGCCAACAGTATCATTCTTTTATTCCTTTATTCCTCCCAGGACAGGGAGTTGCTTTGATGCAATTTAAAAATATCTGTGTGAGGATTATTATTTTATACAAAGGAGCTTGTTTGATTAATTTTGTTAAGGTAGAACTATCTACATTTAGATGGCATGACAAATACTAGTCACAAATGTAATTTGTTAATCTTCATGGCAGGTGAAACTTCTTATAAAATGAGACAGAAGTGATGCCACTGCAAGGAAAAATGATTGACAAAGCAAATTACAACAAAAATGGAAAAAAGGGACCTGGAAAAAAGATCAAACAAAATGTGCCGTGTGCTTTGTCCTGAAGGTTCCTCAAGTGGAGCATAGACAATGACAAGGTGAAGAGTTACAGGGTATGCTATTATGGTGCCTTCTGCCCAGCAGGTTCCCAGAGCATTGTACAGTGCATCTCATGTGAGCAGGAGACAGCCCTGGAATGCCACAAATTTATGGGTAATAGAATGTGTTGCCAGGGCATAGTTAATTAGAGATGTCACTGGTCTGTGTGAGGGGCCAGAAGCCTCTGAAATCCTTTCATCTCTAGGCTTACCACACTCTTTCCCATAAGTCATAAAAGACACTGGCCACGAGGACATGACGATGCACTGCGCTGGGAAATGGTGTCAGAAGCGCGTGTCATTTCAAACACATCTCAGGAGCTAATCACCCGAGTCCTGCCCTCTTGTGGAAGTGTCACTATCAGGGGCAGGAGGACTCAGGATGCTCGGGTGCTGAAGCTAAAGGGCAGCTGAGGTTTCGCTGTCTAGAAGTGGGCAAATCTGGTATGAGAGCTGGAAAGTATGAAAAGAGCAAAAGTAGTGTGGTTCCCTTTTACCTCAGACAATCACTTCAAGAGCTTTTCTAGTGCGGGTGATGGAGTTGAGCAGCTCTTTGCAGCCATGTCTCCTTGCCATCCTATACTATGCCCAGGCAGAAAAGCATGGAGAGCCAGCAGCAGCCTCTCTGCAACTAATTTACGGGGACACAGGAGATATGTGACAGGCAGGGTTGAGAAGAGTTCAAATCCCCACTTTCTTTCTCTTTTTTTTTCTTTTTTTTTTTTTTAAACATCAGAACACATGCAGAGAAATATCTGATTGCACTAATAGCTTTATTACTTTTAGCATGTACTCACTTAGCCAAACAGGTGAAACTGATTTGTGCCAGGTTTTTACGAGCCCAAGGGCCAAGCAAGCAAAACGGGAGTTTTGTGTGACAGGGCCCAGCTTCTTCTGGTTCTCATCCCAGTTTGAAATTTGTGAGAAAATTCAATTTGAGCAAAGCACCCTTTTCAACTCTGAGACAAGCTTACGGCCACCTGAATCAAAACCAGATGTACTTATCAGGCCTAAAGATAACAAATAGCGGCTTGAGATCCTGTCAGTAGAGGACCACCGGAGCAAGGGCTACAAAACTCGCTTGCCTCATGAAATTCTAGCACGATGCATATTAATGCTCACCAGATCTGGAGTCAAGTCTCCTCAGCTCCTTTTCCCCCCTCCCCTTTAATAAATGCTGAAGAACATCGCTGTATTGTAAACTGGTTATTTGAGACTGTTTAAGTAAAACCAAAAGCCCCCACATCCCTCTAATTCCTCCCCCTTCTCCCCCTCCCTTTCCCTCTTCCCCCCGGGCTGACAAAAGCAGGTCTTTTCAAGTATGCCCATAGCAGGAGATGGTTTGTTTTGGCAAGGGAGCAGGTGCCTTCCCCGGCTCGGAGATCTGGAGTGTCAGCAGTGACCCTGAGGTCTTGGGTGGCCAGCTTCACGCTTACACTTCCCCATGTCAGCCGATACACCTACCACCCACACGCTGAAAGCTTCCAGCAAGCTCAGAAATGCTTAAAAAGGGAGCTGACCTTTCCCTCCTCTCTTCCCTCCTCCTCCTCCCTCCCCAGTCCTCCTCTCCTGTCCCCTCGGAGCAGCCCAGGAACGTTACGAATGTCAGGCCCCACTTCTTATAAACAGCAAGGTAGGGGATCGCTTGAACGCTGGGCTTGTGTAACCTTAGCTTCTTGCAGATGATTAAAATATGACCATGTAAACAAATGATGCCTTAAATCCCTGGAATATTCTGCCCCACTCTTATCTAAAGAGAAAGAGAAGATGGGAGGATTATGTGGATATTTTTCAGGGTAATTTTATTTGGTGCTCCTAAGCCCAGGGTGTCTGCTTCAGCACTAAGAGGACTGATCTTCTGTTACCTCTTAATTATTCCTTTCTGTTTGCATCTTCCATACAAAATCATTTTCCCACATGGTGCTTTAATAAGCTTCAGTTGTCTCCACTAAAATGCACCACTGAAAAGAAGTGTAAAGCATGACCTAAACCAGTCCTTGGGCTGCTCTACACTGACACGTAAGCAGACCCTGCTGAAGGGTTTCCAGCTCATGCTGAGGTGAATGTTATTAATTGATAATTACATCGACCAGAGCTGTTAATTTAACAGAAAAACCTCACTTCACCATTCCAGCATTTAATCATGCAACCATAAAATATGTCAATTATGAAAATACCATTTCACAATTTTCTCCTGGCCTGTGGGACCCTGCACTGGGATCAATGTCTATGCCCCTGGAAATTTTTTTTTAAACAGACACACACACACACACACACACATACAGACAGAACCCCTTGCCCAGAAATGTCTCTCTAGATAAAATCTCTAGTTCAGCATATTTAGTGATGATAGACTGATAATTACAGCACATCCCAGGACCTCATTTTGTTCTCAGGCGACCCTGTTGAAACATTATCACTGTCCAAGCAGCCACCCAGGGGAAAGAGACGCACATTTTGACCCAATAAGGAGCTGCAAAATGGCTTTTTTTCAGGGGAAAGCCACCAAGGGTGTAATGTATGAAGAAAGTTGATGTTCCCTGTATGTCCTTTCAAGGAAAATTACACAAGCAGTAGCAGACTAAGCTCAGTTCAGCAGTTTGCTTACCAGTTACTTAACTTTCCAGTTAATGCTACCAATGCGGTCTCTGGAGCAGAGGCAACAAAGTTCCCATGATTATAATCAGGCCAAATAAGCCACTTCCTCTGCTAAGTGCTAATCAACATTTTCCTTTTGCCTTCCTAAGCAGTTGCAAGGGGAATATCCAAGCAGGCCAAAAGAATTAGGCAACCAAAACACAGTCTTACTAGAATTGCTCGTTCCCCTCGCCCTGGCCATGGCAGGCTGGATGTAGTGCCCAGGGTAACTTTCTGAAAAGGACCAGCAACCCTCAGGCTCCCACCCAGCTTCTGCTTTCTTTCTTCTATCACTCACCCTAATCAAGTCATGCCCTCCTTCCGACTGCCTCTTGGTAGGGGGTCACATTTCCAGAGGCTTTTGGGTCATCTGTCATGTCGAGGCTTTTCCTTTGTGTTTACACTTCTCGGTTGGTTTTTGTTCCCTGATGCTCCATGTGGGCTGGATTCAGGAATGGCCACTTCTGGTTTTGCTGAAGATTTTGGAGCCTGATGTTCCCTTTCCGTCTCCCTCAAGTTCCTTTTCCCCTTACTTGCATATCTACATCATCATCATTATTGTTATTGTTATTGTTATTGTTATTGTTATTGTTATTGTTATTGTTATTGTTATTGTTATTGTTATTCTTCTTATTATTATTCAGTGTACAGCTACCTGAAAAGAGGTTGTAGCAAGCAAGAACCTGTCTCTTCTCTCAGTCAGCTAGTGACAGGATGAGAGGACTGGGACTCAAGCTGTACCAAGGGAGATTTGGGTCGGACATCACGAAGAATTCCTTCATGCAAAGGCTTCTTAAGCATCAGAATGGGCTGCCCGGGGAGGTGGTGGAGTCACCACCCCTGGTCAGGATGTGACACTTAGTGCCACGGTCTAGTTGACAGGGTGGTAATCTCTCACTGGACTCGATGATGTTGGAGGTTTTTTCCAACCTAAACGATTGTGAGTTTCTACGATTGTTCAGATATTTTTCAATAGTCCCCTGGATCATAAATCCAACTGCACCTCGAACCGCAAAAGTTCCAAAAATGTGGCCGGATTTGCATTTTCTATCTCAAGCCTATGACTATCGCAAAGACCTAAGTTTCC
Source organism: Acanthornis magna (assembly GCA_036785705.1). NCBI lineage: Eukaryota > Metazoa > Chordata > Aves > Passeriformes > Acanthizidae > Acanthornis > Acanthornis magna. Next base: position 14,654,923 of record JAWUZG010000025.1, read on the forward strand.
TGTGCCACGTGGCACCTTCCTTTTCCAGAGGTAGCAGCACAGTGCTCCAGGAGTTACTTTTGCCTCCTGCTGACGGTGCCTTGTGCTGGCAGGACTCGGCCACAGGATGGCAATGTGTGTATGGAGTGAGACAGATGTGCTGCTGTCCTGCTGGGAGGTTCGGGATGGGCGACGAGAGAAGAGGGAGAGACCATAATTTTTCTGGGCCCTACTGTGTTTCGTAGTTATTGTTTATTGTTATTTTTATTGTTGGCTGGAAAGTACCTCTCTCCAAGAAGAGACCCATACTTAGCTAATTATCCCAAACCAAGCTATATGTAATTACAGCTTCTGATTTCAAAGGCATTTGCCAGTTCGGGCCAGTTGCCATTGTGTGAATAATTCTTTGTCACACAAGCTTGCTGGCAGGCTGATGCAAGTGGCTGCTATGCATTAAATTTGGGCTATATTATTGGTCATGTACTTTATAATGGGACATAACTCTTCTCTCTTTTAATGACGGTAACTCTTAAAAAGAACCTGTTTGGGTGGAAGAAAGACATGGTGATTAACACCTCCATATGGACTACAGGAGGCCGGAGGTTCAAGACCTTGGACTGCTGTAGCCTTCCTATGCAATCTTTGGCAAACCTTGTAATGGTGGATCCAAAAGACTACCTAAGTGCCTGAAAGTCATCTGTGAAAAGCTCAGGTTTTGGCAGAAATGAAGTCCAGAACAGTATATTAAGAACCAGTGCTCCCAATCCAGTGTGTGGGAGTAGCATGGCCCTTTCAAACGGAGTTCATTGCCCCTTCCTCCTACCCCCTGACGAGCAGGGAAATGAATGCCTGTCCCTGGCTATCAGCATCTGGGATGGAATGGGATTAGCCTTCAGCCCTGCTCCTTTCTCCTGAGTGCTGGAGGTGCCTTAACTTTCTTTGGAGCTTCAGTTTGGAGCCTTCTCCTGAGGTAGGCACCATCTGCATTTCTTTCTGAACGAGATTGCTGTTTCATGTTCTCATGTGGTGAAACTTGCCTCCACTGTCTTGTCTCTGGATTTTGTCCTCAATCTCCCTGTGTTTCTCTATGCCACTCAGAAATAGCATGTGGGCGCATTCTGTGAATGTTTCTCTTTTTAAGGATCATAAGCTTTGGGGAACTTTAGCAAGGTGGGATGAAGCATGAAGGCTTGGGTATTGACTGCTTTTGGAAATGTGGTTCAAACAAGTGCATAAGGCAGTGTAGAGCTCTCAAGATGTCTGCTGTGCTTAAAGAACTTAAAGTGAGCTTTACACTAGTAAGAGGTTCAAAGTTGGATGCTCCAACTGTGGGGGCAATAGTTATAGCTCCCAGAGTGAGCTCAGCTCCAGGAATCAAATAAAAATACACCCAGAAGTGTTATTTCTCAGCAACCCCCTATTAGAGACACCACTTTACAAGGAATTATTTCCATTCCTCCTGCAGGAAGCCCTTGTTCTCAGCTGGCAATCAGAGTCTGTTTTATTTTGGCTTTTTTCCTGACCTAACATAAAGGGTCTTAGGGCCTCCTGGGGAACTGGAGCCCTTCAAACAGCAACTGAGGGGAAGGGGGAGCCGAGCAGTGTTTGGGACAAGTGGGTTTGAAGGGCCTGTGGTTTCCCTGCCCAGCTCTGTGTCCAACTTTGGTGCCTGGTGTCTTGGGAGAGAGCCATTCACAGTTCTCCTGTGGTGATTGCAACAGGGTACTGGGCAGCAGCAGCTGCTGTTGCTCTGCTTGTACCTCTCTGCTCCAGCTGAGTGAAGGTTAACTTAGCTTTAAATATTTGACACTCTGAGTGGTTCGTGTGGGCAGGTACTCATTGCTTGTAAATTTGACTGTCTCAGAAGAAACTCTCAGTGTTTGGGGGTTTTCCCACCCTGGCTTCTCTTTAAGACTTTCCATTTTCATCAACCACTCTTGAAATAATCCCTTCTTTTTTTTTTTTTTTTTCTGAAGCCATCGTTCTCTTATCACATGTCACTATGATGGTTACAGGTTTCCACCTGTGTCACTTGCTGCATCCTGATTCTGTGATTCTATGTGTCAGAGTCTCAGGTAAGACCAGGATCCCTGAAGGCCTTGTTGAGGATGGTGTATAACCCCCTGTTGGCCAGAAAACACCAGGGGAAAGAAGAGCAAGGGCTGCTGACAGGAAGTCAAAGACTTCCCTGGCTTTAGTCGGCATTGGAAACAAAGGATAAATGTAACTTACTTTACTGGTTATGTGTTCTGCAGGGTAAATAAAACTTATATTTGAATTAATTCAGAACGCAGATTCCTTCCCAAAAGGGAAGGATTGTGTGTGTGTGTGTGTAGGTGGACAAAAAGCTATTTCTCATCTGAAAAGAAAATATAGCAACTCCACTAAAGCATCACAACAATAAGAATGACTACTTTTCTGTTGCTGTATTTTAAACCATAAAATCTAAATGGGAGCTCTTCTCTCTGCTCCTCAAGCATGAGGTGCCTACACATTTCTGTGGTCTTCCTAGGCACCAAGATCAATAGGTTGTAGACTCCTTTTATATAAATCCTACAACTATTATCTGCTGTGCCATTTGATATGCCCTATATGATGACACTGGAGTGAAAAATCCTGGAAGTGCTGTCATATTAAAATATCTATTTCTTGCTCTAAAGAACTTGCCAAGAGTATTATCTTTAGTGGTGGTAGAAATACTTGCTGAAAATGAACAGTCAAATAATTGGTAATACAGCCCCCTTGTATTACCAAAGCACTGAAAATCAGAATTGTCGAATACACGAGTCCTACAAGATGCATATTCAGCAGCTGTAATCCATTGTGTTAGGGTAATATGTGCATGTTCATCATACTTGCCTGTCTTGATTTGAATGTAGTTTACAAGTTCTCCCTTAGATAACTTCCCCCAGACTGAAGAGTTCAATCCTGAAGTCTTCTTGGACCAATCTGCATTAGAGTCAAAAGGTTTTAAGCCTGCACCTACTGAAAGATTGAGTCCTAGAGGAAAAAAAAAAAAAAAAAGCTCATTTCAGGAAAGAAAGGCCCTTTTATATTTCTTCATCTCTTTCCTCCTTCAGCTTTCACTGGTGACCTTTCTTTTCAGGAAGGGCTGAGTTGGCAGCATCTCTGCCCATCCTGTCCTGATGCTCATGTGTGTGTCTATGTGCTTCCATGTGGTTTTTCCCTTTTTTTGGGCTAGTTCTTCATTTGTGACTTTTTCAGCTGCCACCCTGGTGATCCTGCCTTAGGGAAGATGCCAAACAGGAGTCTCAGGTCTGAGGAAGAAAAAGCCTTTTGTGTAGGTCCGACAGCAATAGATATGCAATGCTAGCATGAGTTATGTGACGTGCTATGTGTGGGTTGAAGCAAAGCCACTGAGGTTTATTCATTCAGGTCAGGACAGGGCTGAGGCTTTGAAATGAGTGTCTCTGCCTCTGTGGAGATGACCAGGCTTTGCCACCAAGACAAAACAGTAGGCAAGTCTGTCAGACTGACTCATACAGAAGGAATGAAAGGTGATGTCCTCTAAAAAACCACTTATTCCCCTAAGCCCAAAAATCAGGAAAATAAAGGATTATGGTGAAAATTCCCATTCCTTAAGGAGAAGAATTAAATAAGAAAGTCATATACATTATAAAAGAACATACTTGCTGCTATTTTGATGTTTTTCTTCTTTTATTTTTCTATTTTCCACTACCCTGCACTTAGTATGTCTGTTATGATGTGATTACAGCAATAGTTTAAGCAAAATCTTTTTGCCTTTTGACTGAGCACTACAGTGCCAATTTCTGAGATCTGTCTGGTTTTAGAAGTTAAGGAATGAATTGAGTGAGGAAAAGGTCAAATCACCTCAAAACCAGACTGTGCTCATATGTTATGAGGTTAAAATGTTATAAGACTTCTTCCTGATAACCAACATGTGTGACTCAGAATTGAAAAATGTTGATGTTAAAAGGTCTGCTAGGTCTGTTCTTCCAAATGAGATCTGGCCAGTGAGGCGGACATCAGTTCATTCCTAGTGTATAACACAGTGACACAAAGACAAATAACTTGGTGAAGGAGCCCTGAGAGTGGCTGTGGAATTACCTAATTGTGGATAAATAAGAGTAGAGGTCATCAGCATCCCAGCTTTTACTAAATTTAGGTTGACTAGTTAAGAAAGGAAATAGCTTTCAAGAAAATGTGGAATGCTAGCCAAGGAGTTAGGTGATGGAAAAATCAAGAATCATAAGGGGATTTCACATTCTACAGTGCAAAGCTGAAGGATAGCTGAAAACTTTTCTGATTGTGCAACAACAAACTATAGGAGAGTCCCTACTGTGCCACCAGAATGTAGAAATTTAGAGACTGGACAAAGACATTTCTTGAAAATACAAGTGTGAAAAATGCAAATGTGCTCTCATATGTACATGCCCTAACCAGAACAAGACACATAAAGTGAACAAAATCTGACTGTTCACAATTAGTTTAAAGTGGATTTTAAAAAGCCCCAAAAAACCAAAACAAACAGCTCATAGATTAACTTTAGAGACAATAAGTACTAGACTCTAGACTCCAGAATCATATTTAAAAGTTCCCCTCTCTTTTCCTTCCCACTGACAACATCCTTTCTCCCTTGTATCAACCTTCTCTAAACACTTTCTTCTTCCATAGCATGCAATCACTCAAACAATTGGTCTAACATTTGCTTCATCTGAGAGGGTGGAATCTCTGGGGGAGAGGGTGAAGGAGTAAAATCAGACAGGGAGAAGAGAAAAAAGTCAAAATAAATGGTTGGAGGAAAATAAACTCAGAAATATATTAGCAACCAACTTGACATATTCTCTTCCAGTACATCTGCTTTAGTAGACCCTGCTCATTTCTGGACACCCCAGTTTCCATACGATCTTCTCATCCAAAATATGTTGAAAGAAGTCTGACTTGTGACTACATGAAGAACAATCCCTTTGTAGTGTAAAACAATTAAAAATCCACTCATTTACTCTGATCCTGTCACACAAAGTGAGTAAAATCTACTACCTCAACAATAAGGCCAGGTAAATTTAAAACTAAATAAATTATATTGAATGCCATTTGGAATTTATTTCTTTGTATGTTGGTTCAGTGTTATATTCAGCTTATTTTTTTTTTTTAATTGCTAAATAATTCTGTGACAAATGGTGACTTCTGTGATGAAAAAATTGAGAAGAACCAGCCCACCTGGGTAGACCTAAACAGAAATGGGAGAAAACATATATGGAAGAAATTGTTCCAGTCAAGGATCAGAGGCAACATTTTGATCTTCAGCAGTCAATACCAATAGTTATTTGTGTATGTGTGTTTGAGGAAATCTGAGTCAGAAGAGAGAATAAAAAGAGGTCAATAAAAAAGTAAAAGACAATTAAACTGCCAGTAAGACTTCAGTTGCTTTTTAGTCACTAGCTTGTTGTTGCTCTGTTAAATAGCAATTTATTAAAATTTAAATTTGAAAACAAATATTTCACAGTCTGCTTTTCAACCAACTGTTTAAAAAAAATTTTATTGGCAACAGCGGGAGTGTTGATGTGATTATGGCAATAAATTATTATGGGCTGAAACAAAAAAGGGAAGATTTACATTGCATTTTGAAAGCTGCGAAACTTACAGTAAGTCTGTGGTTCCAATACCAGTAAATGGCTCTCATTATATTATGGAATAGCCATTCTTTGTCTGAAGACTGAAAGCAGAAATTGAAAAATATGGTTCATATATGAAAACATTTTAAAAAATGTTTCAAAAGGTCATATTATTGCAGTGAAACAGCTGAAACAAAAAAAATTCCAAGTACCCTACTTCAGGGTGTGATGAGTGATGTGACAGAGCAAGCTGGATCAATATGTATTGCACCAAAACCAATGATCTATGAATCAGGTGATCTCAGATCCATTGCTCCATGTGGGCTACATCACTGCCATCACAGCAGGCCCTTGCTCATTGTAGGGGTTGGGATAGGCAGAGTGATCAGTCCTTTAAGCTGTTACACCCCGGTTCTTAGGTCTACCATGACTTAGCAGTCATCTATGTTCTTTTGGCATCATGATGCCACTTACCATGCAGCCCAAGGTCTGGTCTCCAGCCTGTGCTGGCCTGTATCTCACTTAAACAGTTCTGTTATGCTAAATGATAATAGGATTGCCCAAAGGGAATGTCATCTTAAAAGGACTCCTGAAATATCTTGTGCTTGGATGCAGTGGTGATGAGCGACTGGGAGGCTCTAGTTCCAGTATTTCTGACAGAACTGACTTTCCACAGTGGTCGGGCATTGGGACCATAGGGAAAGAGGTGGCAACATGTTTACTGAGCACTGGGTCACTTTGAGGTCCTGCTGAAGTACTGCTCAGTGCCTCAGAGGTTGCTCAAGCGTTTGCAAGAGGAAGGTACGCCTGGCTCGCAGCCAGACTGCCTGCATGCACTCATTCTCACCCTTGTGCAACGATGCTGCAGCTGCAAGGAGCTGCTACAGTGCTCCAAGAGTCCTCGAGGCTTGGATGTGACACTTGCCCAGCAAGATCTTGGGTTTGATAACCCCCAGGCCTGGTGCCAGCCCTTTCCTGGAAAGGCATAGGAAGGATGTGTTGAGGACCTGGGCAGTGTGAGGAGGCAAGAGAGGAATTCAGTCACTGCAGGGCACAACTAACATGACGCTTGGCTGTCATGGGATGGAAACCGCATGAGGGATTTAGCTCCATGGTAGAACACAACTTCAGGTTTCTGCATGTAGCTGTGTAAATGTGAGCTAATATCTCAGATCCTGTCATAGTTGGTGGAAAGCTCATCAGTGCAGTCAGTGAGCGTGGCAAAAGAACTAGCTCACCTGAGACAGACACTGACTTCCTATATTAAGTACTCTTGTGGCTCTGCTGTTTGTAGTCTTCATGCTGAAAAGCCTTCATAAAGGTGTTAACCCACGCTTGTGCATTAGTACGACCTTGCACCATTTGAAGTGCCTTGAATTCAAAAGGGCTACATCACATCCTTAAAAATAAATAAATAGAGAGACCACCTGTTCCTCAGCTGAAAGAATTCATGTAGTAAGACTGAAAGTGTGTGTAGTTATGCTGCTGATGTACCAAGATCACTGCCACTGGAAAGAGACCTGTGTAAATCCATAGGTCTGTGGTGGAGTCTGCTGAAAGGAGTCGTGTGCTGATTCTATTAGACGAAACTTCTTTTGATGAACTGCACGATTTGTGCTTGGCTGCAAGGAGCTGGATTTATGTCCTTAGAAAAGAAGATTTTTTGGTCTTGACAGAATGATGTGGCAGGTATAATTGTATATCTCTGAGAATGTTTCCACTGTCATGGAAAATAAGTGGAGACTGATGTATTCTCTTCTGAAATGCCCATTGTTCCTAGTCCCATTTTTCTTTAGTGAATTCGTGTATCCTCTAGAGTTGTATTACAGAGAGGAAGCCTTTTATAAACAGTCATCTCTCTTTATCTTGATGAGTCCCTAGAAAACGTTGTAAATAGCTAAATGTTTTGTGTCTGCAAAGGATCAATCACTGAAGAAAGAGAGACTGATTCATCTTTTTAATTGCCATTAAGTACAGCAGAGTCTGAAAACTGACAAGATTTTTTTAAGCACTGGCAAAGGGTACACTATTTCAGGAGCTTTCTCTGCTAGTCTGAATGAGAAATATGGTTTTTAACAAGAGGGGGGTTGGCAAAATTGGGTGTATAGCACATTACTAATTCTGCAAATGAAATGTCATTCAGGCTTTTCATAATGCTTGCTTCTAAATCCTTTTTTAAGCAGTCTGAGAATTTTCTTTTGGATTTTTCCTAGATGAGGAAATAACTAAATTTGTAGCTATCAAAGATGGTTTCCCAAAGGCTCCAGCAAACAGAGAGGAATAAAAGAGTGTCACTTTTTTGATTACTTTCATCTTCAAACGTGCAGGAAGGCAAAGCATAATATAGATTGTGAGCAGTGGACAAGAGAATTGAATGAAAATATTGAATGATTAAAAAATTAAGGCAATAATTCAGCAAGATCTCTATGAATTTGTTCTGTATTATGTATGAGTGCAAATCTATGGATGAACCCTCTGTTAAAAAAAACGAACAAATGGAGAGGTCCAGGAATAGCCCAGAGTGAAATAATCAACATACTGGTGAGTCCTTTACTCAATGGATAAAGAAGAATAACTCAATTGAATTTAATATTTTGAGTTTTTTTCTATTTAAGTCAAATTTATATTTATTTTCCAGTGGTGGTTCATCTTTTAATTGGTAATGTAAAGTGCTATGCATAGAATTGTCTTTCTGCTTAATATGTTATCTCAGTACATTGCAAGTATTTTGGTACATTAGCCTATTTTCATAATTTAATTTAATATTTTCATAATTTCATTTTAATTTTCATTATTTAGTTCTTCTTTCATTTCCATTCCTAACCCTTTAGAGGTGAAATTTTGACTCCACCAAGGTAAATATCAACCCTCCAAGAAAATTCCACCCCTTGAGAAAAGGGAGTAGGATTAAGGGGTAGGGGAGGAGATAAATTTCCAACTAAACAGGAACAGCTTTTTCTTGTGTGTATGAGTAATTTTAGGGCAGTTCAGATTACAAAACAAGAATTTTTACTTAAATATCTCAGAATAGTTTTGAAAAAGACAAGCTGCATGATGGTCATCATCTAAAAATATCTAAGGTAATGGCATCTGATAATGACAGCCAGCCATGCAAGTACAAGAAAACAATTAAATTCTTTACTGAATCAAGGCAATAATGTCTTTTGCATTGCCCTATGCATTTGGGTTTAACTAGATCAATCTCTGGCAAATGCTTAAAATACTGTGCTGACAGGTCTTTCACTTGACCTTACACACAAATGTTACTATTTGGTCTTCATTTCTAACACACACCCTTGAAGGATGGACACTGGAAGATGGAAGAAGGAAAGTGTTTTTAATTAAAAACACAGTAGAGTTGAGGCACCAACAATCTAAAAGACGTGCAGAAGAGCAGTACTGCTTATCCACGATGGCTTTCCTGAGTCACATTATTCTTTCATGGTATTGCAATGAAGAGATGAATAGAAAACACTTCATTTACACGATGGCTGGGAAAGAATTGTTTTGTTAAGAATTGTTATTACATGTTATTACCTTATCGCAACACTTTGTCACTTTTTAAATCACTTTTCCCAAAACTAAGGAATATAAGTAATGCATTTGGCAGCTCCCAAGAACAATCAATTGACGAGTTTGACAGGTATAGAAAAAGAGGAAATCTCAACAGCTATTATTTACCTAGTATTATTAGAATGAACAAGCCTGAACAACAAGATGTATGATTGGCCAAATTGTTTTGAGAAGCATAATGCAAAATAACAAAAAATAACAGCAACCATTACTTAAATGACATGGTGGAATGGTATTATGGCACTGTTAAGCAAAGTCATCATTCCCCAAGGTTTACACTGAGGCACAAAATGTATTACTGTCATTAAAATAATTAAAATATGTAGAAGTGTGAGGGAAAACCCAAAGTCCCTTACTGAAAGTATGTGGTGCAAGTTCCAACAAGATGAATCTAAAAATAAGGATTTGATAGCATGCCTAAATTGAAATTACTGGATGTTGCAAATGTTTGGGGGTTTTCTTCTTCTAACTTATTTTAAAATATTGCTATTTCATATAAATGGTTTATTTAAATTCACATCAATTCTTAAGATACTGCAGGACATGCAGTCTCTGCAATGGCATTTTTCTCATTTAAATACAGAAATAACAACCCTTTCTCTTTTTCTTTGTAGTCATCACAGTAATAAAAATAGAGAGGAGATGAAACCACCTGCTGGGTTGAAAACAGCTCAGCTGCTGAATAAAAATTAATAAGGTTAAAGTATTGTAAAGGTTTTGCTGTTGTTTGGTGTCTTTTAATCTCCCTCAGAGTAACTTCAACATTATTCTCCATCTCCATTACATGGCCACTACATGGCTTTAAAGAACAGATTGTTTCAGCCTTCAAGGAGAATAATTGTCCTTGTTTTCTTCAATGATTTTGAATGTGGATCCCAAACTTTCTTGCATACCCAGAGTATAGCTCCCCCAGCTTTCTATACTGTGAGTCCAGTCCAATGGACTTGAAGAGAGTCACTTAGTCTTCTTTTTTCAACTTTCTGGAACAGCTGAGAGTCTTCTTAATGGAGCCCAAAGGATCTTATATGTTTATATACAGCATTCATCAACTTATGCAGTTATTTCCCACACTAATCAATGTTAACTCTCAAAAATCTTCTGAGGAAAAGGCACTCTTGGTTGCGGGGAAGTGTTTGTTTGGTTTTGAAGATGCATTGATAAGACTTTATTAATATTCTTGGGTTTAGTGTCTGTCTTGCTGTTCTGCACTCAATGGTTCCTATTTCTACTGTCCATCATATTACTATCCATATCATCAAGGGGAAAAGCTTTCCAGTCTTTTCTGTTAATGTTCCACTGAAAGTAGAATGCTTAATAAATGCACACATAAGGGGGTCAAAATGTACCAATTACACTATTTTTTGTTCTGGTTCTTAGTTTTTAATACTTCTGTGTAAAACCACTGCTTTGTCTATCCAAACAGTGCTCTTCTTTAACCTTTCGAAGTGTAAAGAAGCCTTGGTAAAGGTATGACTCAAGGTGAGAGGTTCAGACTGGGAAGGATTCAAACATTGTATTTCCAATAGTATGCATTTCTAATTAATTAATTTCATTGTCTGTTCATTTGTTACTAGAGGAAAGGAAATATACTCTAAGTAATTCTTCTGTTTTCAGTATTCTAGTCCAACATTTTCCATGTGTTCAAGAAATGGTGAGGGATAAAACGATGGACATTGGGTATGAAAATCTATGTCCTATGAAAAATTTTGCTATGAATCAACTGTGCAAAATCCACAGCATTTTTGTTCTATTATTAACTGCTATTCAGGCAGCCAGTCCGTGGACTTCTAATCCTGTTGTCATCAGTGATTGGATTTCACTCTGGCAGTTTTTTGGACAGAAACTGAAAACTTCTGACAAGCTCCATAAAGACAGGGTTTTTGGCAAAAGGGACTTTCTTTGGCAATTAAAGCATTTCTCTCTGGAATTGCCATCAGCGCTCAACTAGGGCAGACCTAGTCCGTTTTTCTGTCTGACTTTTTTTTTTTTAAGATCCGGAATAAAAGATCAATTATTCTGGTAAATGTTCCTCATGTGTTTAAAAAGGCATATATTTCATTGGGAGAAGAATGCTTTGCTGGAAATAAAAATGGCTCTAGGGGTAGATAAATTCATAACTGGTATAAAATCTAGTAGCTCCAGGGGATACCATGTGATGACTTAGCTACCTGCACTGTAATATTGATTCCCAAATTAGGAGGCATATTCCTGGTGGTTAAGAGTGAGCTCATGAGTTTGACTGTGAAATTCAGCCTAATCCAGTGTTTACATATTTGGTTAAAACAAATAATGTGCCAGGCTATGATTCAGTTGCAATGGCCAAACTCTTTGCTTCCCAGGACAGAGATGCTCTTCTCCAATGGGTAAATATTTTAGACTTGATACCTCCCATTCCCACCTTCTTTCTCTCAGGTTCCCAGAGCCTGAGGAATTTCTTATACTTTGCTTTGCACAGTGCCTGCTGCTGTGAGATCAAGAGCTCTGACAGGCTTGTTTGGGTGATCCAGGGACTAGGTCACTCTAATAAGAAATGCAAAATGTGAGGCAGTGTTGCCTCAGCTGTGCTGCAGACTCAGTTTGCTCCATTCTACAGAAGTCCCTCTTGGCCAACATTTAACACCGTGGCTGGCACAGCAGAAATTGCTCTGAAGCCTGGTTCACACACGCTTGCTCCATAGGAACAGCTGGACTCCTCTTTTGTGCTACTAATAAAAATTCTGCATGCTTAAATTGATCTTACTCTCAGAAATGATTTAAATACTCCATAATAAAGTGCCATTTGAAACTCAGGGGGTTTTTAAATCTTCATTTATAGAGAGAGTGTGTGCAATAATGCACAGAATACCCAAAGGGAAATTTAGAATGACATAGTTACAAGTATTTCTAGGGTTTTTCATGATTTATGGTGTCAGTAAGACTCAACTGTAATTATCCAGATCTTCATAGCTTTACTTTTAAAAAAAAATTATTTACTTTGTCATAAATGAATTTTGTTACAAATAAAAATTAATGAGAGCTGGCGATGGTCTAGAGGTTTAAACTTAAAATTAATAATAAATGCTTCACATAAAGATTAACATTCTGTCTCGATATTGAAGGTTGTTTTTCACCCCTTGAAATGAAGGGGGAAGAAGTGAGGTTTTGAAGTGGGACATGCCCTTCAGTTGCAGTATTATTCCTTCTGGCTACATCCCTAGCCATTCTTCATGTCATGTTTATACGTGCAGTACATATTCTGTTGTGAACTCTTAAATGTGCTGTTCGGTAGCCATATTTGAGGACAACTCTCTGGTTGAAAGCTTGCTGCAAGGATGGTCCAGTAACCATGCGGGCAATTTTGGGGAGACACCCCAAAGAGTGAAAAGTCGTCCATTATGAATTGGGAGTGTTGGTGCTCTCTTGTATAACAGAGCAGGGGAAAACAGTTTTCAAGGTGGGAATGAGGGAATGTCCTCTGGAGGTGGACTGTTTACCCCCTGATGGAAAGCTTCAGGCAGGCAGCATCAGTGTGCAAATTCGTAAATATGTCTCCTGCAACACCATTATAATTGTATCCTTTTCACCTGAAATGCTGTTACTTAAACACTGCCTCTCTTTTTTTTCTTTTTCTGGTTATTTTTTTTCTTTTTTTTGCAACCATTTTATATCTCAATATTTCTTGGGTTTTCGTCAACTATGCACGTGGGTAAATTAATTTTAAAAGCTCTTTTTTCATATCAGCTGTGCTGAAGTATGCGTTTCTGTGCTTTGTTAAAATCTGACCCAAAACAGGCAGCAAGATGAAGATTCTGGAGCAAGAGCAAAATCAAAACCATACCAGGTTCAAACAAATTTCTAAACCACATTCTGAGTTTCAGAACAAGATAGAGAAAAAATTCGCTCAAGGGGTAATAGAGTAGAATGCCTCCAAGGATACAAAACTCCTTGTTCAACCATAACTGTAGTATCCCTTTTACAAGAGCATATTTCCTCTTGGAGCTCTAGACCCTTCTTAAATCACCTCAGAGGTCGGTGGCCAAGAATGAGAAGAAAGACCTTAAAAAAACATTTTTCTATCTGAAATTGCCTGTTCTTGTCCTCTGCTCCTCTTCCCCTACATATCTTCCTTCAATTTAAAATTCTTCTTTGTAGGCAGTTCAAACACAGATATAATCATTAGCAAAGAGCTTCCTTTCAACCCCCTGTGCACACTTCACTGTTCATTTCTTTTGTTCCATCTTGATGATACAGCTTAATAAAAACCCAATAGATGAAATAGCCATATTTAAAGTGATTCTTGTAATTTTGGAGATTCTTGGGTCCAATAAATACCTTGATTTTACATCCAAGTTTTCTTTTGAAATAATTTGGTGGGACCTAAAATTTATTTCTTCCATATGCTGCTCTCCTGAACTGTGTTCTAAAATGCACGGACGAAGTTCAGTATATGAAGTGATCATGGATGAAGGAAACAGTACAATCCCAAGAGATGTATTGCTCACTCTGGTGGGACTCAGACAAGAAAAATAGAAATAATTTGAGGTTTGGAGGGTTTGGTGTTCTGGCCAGCTGGTGAAAAAGGAATAAATTGTCTTGGGTTGACCTAAAAATGAATGTGCATATTTGAAATTGTTGGCAAAACAGAAGGTGGACTTTTGAGTGGCAATCTGTATCCTACACTGTGGACTAAGGTTTCTCATCAGGGAGCCAAGAGGAACAAAGGCTATATTGTATCTTTACCTGATTCAGAGCAGAGATTCTTCCTTGAGGAATGTTGCATTTAATTCCAGTTTGCCTTTCCTTGTCTTGTCCTCTTGCAGCTACTCCACATTACATGAGAATTTAGATGGCTGAATCATAAAAAGACAGAATGAGAACAGAGAACATGTATTCTGGCTATGACTCTCACAATGGAGTGAGAGGGAGATACTTCTTTCATCCAAATTCTAGTGTGTACTATAGTAAGATTTATTTATCTGTCTCTGCCTAGAAATTGTGTGTAGCCTATTCTGGTTTTGTGGCCTGTGCTGGAGTGCTCTTGGAATCCAGCTATGTTAGTTAAAGTATTTGAAAACTAGTAAAATAACATGTTAGCACTTCCAAACCCAGTTATTTTCTTCCTTATTTTTATCCATCTTCCAAGTACAACTAAGATTAAGTGGTTTTGAGTAGCGAGCCATCCTGGAAGTACTAAAAATCCGCTGTCTTATCTTGTGAGCTTTTTGTACTAAAAAGAATCTAAGCAATGAGAAGCGAAGAAAGTTGCTCAGTGCTTCCCACTGGCTTCGTTGTGGCCAGAGCTGTGAGGTGATTGAAGCGCTACCATCCATGTGACAAATGCTGCCCTCACTTTCAACCCACGCTAACTTACTGGAATTGAATGCTGTAGGACTTGTGCCTTTGAGCCTGCCTGCTTCCTCTGCCTCCCTCTCCTTCTTACTCAAAGGAAAGAACGAACTTGCCTGGAAAATTTGACTCTCTTTGAGTTGATAACATTTTGTTCCTGGGAATTTTCATCTATTTATTATTTACAAAGATTCAAAGAATGTCACATGCCCACACATGCAGAGCACTGGGTGCTTCTGCAATATTTCTGTGAATGCTCAACAGTAGCATGCCATAAAACTGCAGCACTTCCATTAGCAGCACACAGCACAAAACACTTTTTCTCCTTAGTGGGACACTATGGAAAGTTGGAAGGCTGTGGTAACTGTCAGTGAATGGATCCGTCGTGATTCACTTCATCACAAGGACTGGGTTCAAATCTTCTGAGAGTGCTCCCTCTGATCACCACACCAGATGTTGATTTGTGAAGCATTGGCTGAAGAAGTAATACTATAAAAATTGGCTTGATTTCAAAATGCCCCCAGGGTTTCTACAGGAGTGTCCACTGTATTGCTTTTCAGCTCCTACACCTCATTGGTAGTTCCTTGGGTAAGTTTGGCACGAGCTGTAGCTGAGAGGGCAATGGCAGGGCAGAACAGGGTGAGTTGTCCCTATCTGTGTTAGAGGAACTGGCTTAGACAGGAACAAGAAGGTAAGTAATAGATGCTTTAATAGATGCTTTTAAACTTGGTGGTAAAAGACAGACTCCTTCAGGTGCTTTGAATGATGTACGTCATCCAGACTTCTCCTGAGACCGTTTAAAGATATTATTTGCTGCCCCCAAATCCTCTAGAAACTATTACCTTATATGAAATGCAAAGCCACTAAATTCTTTCCTAATGACAGTCATTCAAAATGGATAGTTTAGAAGAGTTATAGCTAGCCTCATGCCAGGGACTTTTTATAGTGAAACAAGACCTAAGCGGTACCTTTCTCAAGTATACCTCTCAATCAATGCAACAAAAACTGCCTCAGTCTAATGGGAGAGAGAACTACACAGAAGAAGGGTGATTGTTTTCTTGTCTCTCTTTGCCTAGAGATATCTGTACTGACCATGCTATGCTGAAGTGGAATAGGTTTGACACCAAGGTGTTTTGATTTTAGTAAGAGTGGCATTTGTAACCAAATTCTTTGTGTGCTTGTCTAGCTCCACCAAACTTGTGGTTAACTGATGACATGCATTTCAATGATTGCACAAAGAATTAATTTGCATAAATGTTTGGGCCATGACTGTTTCAATTTAGGGTGCTAGTGTGTTTGAAAAGTGGTTTTTGTCCATTCACTAGTTTTTTCACTTGTTTCTTCCCTATGTTCCTGTTTAAATGTATCCACAGGACTGAACGTGTTTAGTTACTCAGCAAGGAATCAGAAACATGATTATGGGGCCTAAGTGATGAATTACACAGCAGAAATGGTGCATGGAGAAAGTAGCTCCCTTGTGAACAACTTTCAAGCAAGAAATTGTTGACTTGCACTACCTGAACACTTACAAGTAATTAATCCAGTCACAAACATCTGGATTAAGTTTTTTAAAGTTGATGTAAATTTTACAACTATTTAAGGCACCGTCCCTTTATAGATTTCTTCAGTTTTATAAGGCTTTCCTCAATATGACACAGTTAATGGGAAATATGGTGTTAAACTCCCAGCAGTCTGGCAGTGAGGTGGCTTCTTTTCAATATTAAAAGTTCTTAGTCCGGGAACAGAGCAGGTGTCAGTGTGTCTCCTTACTGTGAGCCTACACGGGGAGACCTTCCATTTTTATGAAGTGTATGTCAGCAGAGAAACCAAACTCTGATGACTTTAATTTGGGCATATATGCGTGTGCAATAGAGTCCTGAAAGCCATACTTCTGGGCCATCCAAGATTTTGTCAGATGTCTCTGACTGGTTCATTTGCATAAAATGAAAGCTGAGGTACTTGTACAGCCAAACATAACACACACTGGCTAACAAGGATACCTATTACACACAGTTCAAAGTTTATTAGTGAACTTTTACTGAACAGCCTCTGGCACTTGGACTTGTTTTCCATTGGTGGGGAAGTGTGGAAGCAGCTGCCAGGCACAACTTTCACAAAACTGCATATTTCCAGGATATTTAGCAAATAATCTCTGCATCTGGCCAAGTCCTCCTTGAGCAGCGTTGAGACCTGAGCCTGAAAAAGGCACAAGACTGGAGACGTGAAGGCTACAAAAGCAGAGCACACCCCCTGCATGCCTCAGAAGATGTGCAGGTCAGCTCTTTCATTCTCACGAGTGTAAGGTGCTTTCTGCGTGTAAAGTTTGACACCATCTCTCTTATTGCATTTCACATGGTTTCCCTTAGCACTTCAAACACAGAGAAATGGTTTATGGTTAAATTGTTTAATCCCTCTCACTGGTAAGCAGACACAGGTGTGAGCTATGAGCCAGAACAGTACCACACGTGGCCTCCAATAGTCCCATGTATTTGCATGAAATCTAGTCACAGAAGCTCTACAGTTTTCAGAAGGTCCTGAAACACCTACGAATCACTCAAGGGGCAGCATGTGAGCTAATAGGAAGGGGTACATGGACAGGACCTTATCGATACATGTCTCTTCTGTAGTTGGGGGACAATGCTTCACGAAACCTCTAATAATACAGCTGGATGGGGAAGAGGAGTCATCATTTTCTTGAGCCATGCTGACATACTTGGTTTTCAGTGTGGGCTGATGAAATTCCACCTCTTGATTTGCATGTTGAAATGTGCGTGTAGGACTTCCTGACTCTTCTGGGGGCTGTGAAGAATTGGTGTGTGCATGACTGCAACATGGTGTACCACACCAGAGCAGCATTCTGGTACTGACCTCCAGCCAGACTACAGGCCAGAGCTAGTATCTTTTATTAGGCCAGATGTTTTTATTTTATGCACTTAAAATAAGGCATTACCTCTCCCTACTGGCCTTGTCTCACCTCACCTTTGATCCTTAGACTGCTGTATTTAAAAAAAAAATTGCTGAAAACTCATTCCTTTCTCTACTCCTTCACAATGTTTAAAAGTGCTAAGGAGTGATAAGAAACATGAGGAATTATTGCCAGATAGACATATAGGCAGTATGTCCAAGTTTCCTCTAGCCAGCTGTGTCATTCAGCCTCATCTGCAGCAGCCTTTGTTGTCAGAAGTCAATCGAAAATATATTGCAGATGATGATAAATTGTGGAGGAATTTTGCAATATGGGCCATTACTCACTGGACAATAGATTTAGAGAGCACTGAGCTCATTTATAGGTCTAACAAAATGGTAAGACATATTATCTCCACTGAATTATGTACTGGTCCTCCAATAAATGTGGCTCAGTGATCCCTGTTAAGGTAATTGCAAGCAAAAAAAAAAATGCCAGCACAAAGCACTGATTCTGCATGTCATGGTAACATAATTTATTGGCCCCTGGGATTCAGAATTACTCTATTTCTCTTCCCCAAGACAGACAGCTATGAAAAGGAGGATGGCTTTGTGGTTAAGGATTTGGATGCTAAAGATATGGTCTCAGTTTTCAGTCCTCTCTCAGGCTTCCTGTGTGGCCTCAAACAAGCCATTAATGCCTTTGTGTTTTTCTTCTCTGTCAGTGAGATGATGATTATACTAGCAGGAAAGATCTGAACTGGACTGAACCCAGTTCTTTCTTTTTTCCTTTTTTTTCCCCCCATCTTGTATCTGTAGTTTCCTTACAGCGTTATATTCTTTGGGTTCACACCAATTCCTGGCTGACAAAGATGTGTAATCCATTCAATATTTACTGAAGAACAATGGCATTTGATTTGGGTGTCTTTATTGAGTTCCTGAGGAATGTAGATAAGCCAAATACACTCTGAATTCAGAGCTGTGTGCCGATCTACTCTGTGTCACAGCTGACTATCTGTCTTGCCTTCTGGAAGTGTGCACCTCTCCCTCCAGTGTCTGCAGAGGGAGATCAGGATGACAACTCTCCAGATCTTGGTGGGAAGAATTCAAGCAACTGGCTTGTGGCTGCAGTGGACCTGCCAGGGCAAGAGGCAGGCTCCCCTCTCCCAGAGCTGCTGTTGGGTTTGAGATGTTTTGAAGAGACACTTGGTGCTCAGCAGATTTTCCTATGACACTTTGCAACTATCTCTCTATATAGAAGCCCTCCAAGTGAAAGGAAAAACATCATTAAAATCCTGTTAAATAATCTGCTGAAAGACTCCTGTCTTGTTTTGTTTTTCTTCTCACCACAGCCTGTGGGATTTTCAGAGTTTTTGAATGGAATGTAGACCCAGCTTCCTAATAATAATTATCTTGGTTTGTTCATTGTGACATAAACAATAGTTTATTTTCTGTGCAGTATGTGAACTCAGTCCAAAGCCCTAATTTTTCACAGTCTAGATGAGGAAAACTGCAAACCAGATCGGCATCTGAACTTTTTTTAGCCCCTAGTTTGAGGAGTTGAATCCAGCTCTCCATCTGAAGACCCATGAACTCTGACAAACTCAGTCTGAGTCCAAGCTTTGTATTATCTCTCTGGTATCAATCAAATCAACTACAGGAACAGCTTCAAATATAAACCCTCTCTTCCCATGCCCCTTCTTCATTCTTGCAGTGTCAAGGCAGTGTTAAGGATATTTTGATGTGCTGCCAGCTTTAAGACCATAAAGAATGGTTAGCCCAGCCTGACTTTTGACCTCCTAACAGCAGACAGCACTGGCAACAGAAGTGATGTGCAAGTGGTAGAGGTGGCAGGGTGCATTTATGGCCCCCCTACCTCCTCCAAGCCTTTGCAGTCATTCCTCAGAGAGCAACTGCTTAAAAAAACTTTTTGATAACACGGAGAAGATCATGAAGAGGGCCAGAATTTCTCAGACACAGCTGCTGTCTCCGTACTCCTCCCCCTGTACGTGCACACGTTTGCCTAAATACCTGTTAACTGCCCTAAGGTGCTGAAATTCCAAATTATTCCTTGCAATGAGTTGAAAACCTTTCCTCGAGATCACAGCAAAGACGGATTTTATTTTTCCAAAATTCTTTTCTATTTTTTTCTTTCCTTCTTTTTTTTTTTTTTTTTCCCCCACATAGCAGGATGCCATCAGCTGGGTCTCCCTGTTGGCAACAATATGATAGATGGCGATGCCCCTCGTGTTTGCAGTGAAAGCCACTTTGGCTTGAGTCTGCCCAGAGAGAAAAACAGAGGGAGCTGCCAAAAGAGCCAGTCCGAGGTATGAAAGTTAGCAGTTAGCAATAACTGCGGTGTGAAACATTCCCATGAAGTCCAGACATCAAGGATGCTGCTTGGAATAGCTTGAATGTCCTGCATTCTTTTGCAGTGAAAACAGCAGATATACACCAGCAGCGTGGGAGACAGCAGCCAAGGAGGAACACATGAGTCCCAGAGAACAGGCCATCAATTTTCTTGCTGTGGCTGACTGAAGGAAACTGAAATGTATATTGCAGTGGCTTCTGACGCCAGAATGCAAGCTGCCCTTCAAATCCAAAGCATGTTACCCTAAAAACTAAGCAAAACAACAAAAAAAAAAAAATCCCCAAGCTATTAATAGCACTGTATAAAGGAATACCTTGTAGTTTTTAATCATGTTCATATGGAACGGAGAAAGCAAGCATAAAATGTCAGTGTGGGTATTACATGGGTCACTGGAACAGGTTTATGTTAGCTAATATGCTGAAATAGTAGATTAGGAGGAGGATAGTTTATAGTCTTTATTTCATTTGTTGACAGGAAGAATCAGGAGCAGATTTATTTTATGCTTGATCCCATCACAGAACAGCTAGGAACAGAACTGAGCTTAAAATTCAGGCAACCGAAATGGGATAATGACTAGACTGCGTATACATTTTTTTGTGGGGGAATGAGATGCTTGTGAAAGGGAAGAGCTAATGAGATCACAACAATTAGCAGAGCAAAATGCTCTCGTGTGACCCTGTGAAGTGACTCAGCAAAGAAGTTTTATTTGGCACCCTATCGCAGAGCTGAAACATATCCCAACCCCTCATGTGATGCACTCAGGAGGAAAAGATCTCCCCGAGACCTGTAGAAAACAAGCTTGTTCTTAGAAAAAAAAAGTATGCTCTCCTATGTGGTGATACAGATGTTCTAGCAGGTCACTAAAAATAGAGGACTTTAAACACAGCCGCCCTAACACATCTGAAAACCTCATCACATCATTCCATGCTGTGTTGGATTGTTGTGCACTCTAATTCCTGGCTCTTTGCTCCTGCCTGCCATTGCTCCTGTGTTTATTCTAGCTTCATGAACAAGCTGTCTCTTTTGTGAGAAACAGAGCAACTTTGAAAAATCAAGCTGTATGTATCTACCAGGCCTTCTTAACTTTTAATCAGAACATCATGAGAATCAAATCATTTTGGGAAGACCTAGGTGACTTGTGACATAAATGCATACTTGAATGTTAAAAGTATTGCAAAAACCTGTCAAAAATTAGTCTCTTTCATCTTGCCTGGAACCAGGCCAAGGTTGAAATTCTCTATGCAGTCATGGCAGAGCAGATTGCAGCTTTCAAAGCCCAGCTCGATGCAAGGCAGGGTGGTTGGGCAGTTCTCTGACTTTTACCTGGGTTACGGCACTGCAACGTTTTCCTTCCACCCTCCTGCATATTTCTGTTTTGTGTTAAATTCTGCATGCTATTTTGGCTGTGCTGGCATCCTTTGAGCAGCACTGTTTCAGGGAAGGTGCCTGCGATAGGGCTTACCTGGTCCAGGTCAGGGAGGCAGCAGGGAGGAGCCTTCTCCATCTGGCTCGAGAAGAACAGCAGACTTTTCCTCTCGTTGAGGGAGATCTGCACAACTCTAAGGCAGCTCTGAATTGACAGTTTTCCCCTGGCATGTAGTCAAAGATCTCAGCTCAAATTGTCAACAAGCAAAAACGAAGGGCAATCCTAGAGAGTATGGATGCTGCTGAGGAACAAATCCTGCAGTAGGACAGGTACAAGTCATGCCTTGGATCTGTATCTAACCAAAAGCAAATCTTTTTTTTATCCCACCCTCCACCAAGTTCTATGTTTACTATTTTGATTTATTTTCAAATGGTAGAAAGATTTCAGCTACATCTGTCAGGTTGACAGATGCACATTTCATATGTTGAAATCTGCTATCACCAATGAAAGTAGAACAGGGATTTATAAAACATGAACCTACACTTGCATACAAATAATGTTACAGATGGATGTTAAGACATGGCATCCTGATCCACATCTTTCATAAAAAAGAATACCTATTGTGTTATATTCCTTTTTTTCTTTTATTTGGAAGCCAAACTTTCACAGAACAGGCAGGAGAGGAAAGTTTGCAACTAGTTTTCATGGCTTCATTTGAAAAAGGAAGAAAATTAGTTAAAAATGTTTAATTTCTTTTATGATGTGATTACTTTCCACCTCCATCCTCAAGAAACTTCAATGTGTTTCATCACAGCTCTATTTTGTATATTATCTTTAGGCCAAATGGTTTCATTCCACATTACATGCTAATGGGCTCTTTAGGTTGGTACATATCAACACAGGCACGAATGTAAGAGTCTCAGATCAGCATATCCAGATTTCCAGCCTCAGTCAGAAGATGATAAGTCAGTTCTTTCATCCCTTATTTCTTTGATTAAGAGATTGGGACACTTTTACCTCCCCCTTTCTTTTGCTTAATCTTACCCTTCATGCAGCTCATGTCTTGGTACTTTTTCTCTGCAGAACAGCAAACATACTTTAATGACAGGCTGGGAATGGTGCCATATTCCTGGGAAATTCTGAGATCAGGAATTTTGTTAAAGATGAAGTGGGAAGGAAAGAGGAAAAGATCTTTTATTTATATTACATTCTTCTCCTGCTCCTACTTTGTGTGCCTCAAAACATACTTGAAATGACCCAAGCATCAGGGGAAAAATATTTCTGATGTCTCCACATTTCAGAAATGAAGTGCTCTTCTCACTTGGAGCTGGTTCTCCAAATGAATAATGATTCTTGCCAATTCAGCAGCAAATTTTCTATATCCACCTTGAAAACTGACCTTTTGTCTTGTTCCATAATGTCATGTACATTGAACAAAGACCCAAAAGGTGACCCAATGCCAGCCCCTCCTGTCATTGAGACCTCCAGCAGCAGGAAGCTGAGGGGGATGCTCAGTGCTGTCTCCAATGGCAGACATTTGGGCAGCTGAGCTGAGCCCGGGGTATTTGACTTCACCAGCGCCAGTGAAAATGGGAAACCACACACTGGTTTGGAGGGAAGAAAGGTAACTACCTGTCTCTGCTCTTTCTAGATGGAAAAGACTTACTGAAATCAGCTGAAAGAATAATTCCATAGAGGAAATGAGAAGAATTAAGAGATGCTATTTCATAATTATTGACTGCTTTTTCCAAGGAAGGGCAGTGGAAGAAAACAGTCAAGGTCATGTATGCTTATTAGGATACTGTGTCCTAATACCTTGTTGAAAGCATTTCCACAGTGATGACAGAAATTTCATGCTGGAGAAATTGTCTTGTTTCTTTCTTGCGTGATTTTCTTCTTGTAAACCAACAATCCAACACAAATAAAGTGATAGATTTAACTCTGGATCTTTGTGCCTTAGAGATGATACTTTTGTCCTCTTGTAAAGAATTACGAAGGTTATGGTTTTTGTTTTTGTTTGTTTGTTTGTTTGGTTGGTTTTTTAAAAATTTTGTTGTTTTTTGGTTTTGTTTTTATTTAGGTTTCATCATCAGGAACAGGAACCTACAGGTAGTAGCTCATTCCTCTCAACCTTTAAGACAGTACAATTTGTCAACAAAAGTATTTCTACTAGGTAAGTGAACTGTTTTGTTAAGTCTCTTCACTCTGGGTGCTGGAAAGGGTAAACCTTCCATCTTTCATATATGCTATAATTCAAGCCTGAAGCAGGACCATCAGTTCAAGAGAAAACGGACTTTTCTGAGAGAGGTACGTTTTCACCACAGGAAGAAGAAAAGAACTATGGAGGAGGAAAAAAAAATCAGATTTTATGTCTCTAGCAGTCATTTCTCAAGGCGTGCTCATGCATCTGCTATGTATTTGGACTGTTTTATTAGGAGCTTTCTATTTAACC
Source organism: Acanthornis magna (assembly GCA_036785705.1). Taxonomy (NCBI): domain Eukaryota; kingdom Metazoa; phylum Chordata; class Aves; order Passeriformes; family Acanthizidae; genus Acanthornis; species Acanthornis magna. The sequence continues at coordinate 14,678,490 of JAWUZG010000025.1, forward strand.
AGGTGAGCAACTTTACCTATGAAAGAGGAAAAGATAACAAAAGCCTATTGGCTTTTCTTGGAGCATTTCTTATGATGACAAAAATGAGAGTAAAAACATAATTAGATTAAGAAACACTGTGGGTATTGTTAGAGCCATCTCTCTTTGTTCCCCTTTTTATTGCAGAGCCCTGCGGTTTGGAGGTACTTGGCATTCTCTTAACTGGTTCTGCTTCCCTCCTACCAATTTCCCTCTAGGATTAGACAGCAGAACAAATATTATTGCACTCTGCAGGCTTTGCCTTCTGACCTACTCTACAGAGACATATGTGATGGAGTCAGAGCTGCTGAATAGAAAATGTCTTTCTTAACTCTGCAGTGCTGGAGGAATGCCAAGGTCCAGTAGTTCATAAAGGAGATGGAGATGGTAGCATTCCTGAGGGAAGTCAGACCAAAGAAGGAGCCCCAGGTATTTAAGGAAAAGTGCCAATTAAAAAAATAAAACATAAGGGAGAGAGAAGAGGAAGGGGTACAAAAGAAGCGGGTGAGGGGATGTTAAGGATGTTAGCTGGGGTGTCTGATCCCTTCAGGGGAGGGACATGTGCTTCTGCAGGAGCTGTGTGACTGTGGCTCTCAGCCCACCCCACTGGCCTGGCAGCATAGCCACATTTCTTTGATGTTAGCAGAGAGACTCATGAAGCAGCACTGGCTCAATGCATGAGTGTGTTGAGTGTGTTTCCCCGGGAAAGACTCCTTGGGAATGAGCTGGAGGAGTCAAAATGCTAATAAATAAGTGGGAGGGCTCTGCTGCCCAGTGCTCCTGGTCAGAGGCCATCATCCTGCCCTGCACAGCTCAGCTCCCAGTGTCTGGGGCAGAACCTCCTCTGTACAAATTCCCTGTCCTTGCTAAAGGGCTGGAGACCTTTCTGGGGAGCCTTTGCCAAATTTTTTTTTAATGGTGAAATCTTCTGTGGCAGAGTAACTGTAGTGCAAAGAGGGGCTCCCAGGCTTGCTCACAACCAGGCAGAGCATCACCAGGGACTGCACCAGGCTCCCACACAGCTCTGCTGATGCCATCCTGACCAGCAGTAGCCCTGTGCCTTCAGGGCTGAGGGGAGTGCTTGGGAACTCTCTGAACCCCTGACTTCCAAGTGCATGTGGTGGAGGCTGTAGTTGTGTGCACGCCAATGGTGTGGAAAAAACTCCTCCTGGGGATAGCTCTAGACCCCCACTGTCTCTCTTCCTTTTTGACCCTGTCCAGGTTTGAGCTACAGCTGCCAGTGGTGGAAATCTCTGCCAAGGCACTGGACTGTCCTGGTATGTGTGCCAGACCGTGCTGGAGACTGGAGATGCCAGGGAGGTGGATCAGCCAAGACAAAAATCAGCAAGAATCTTCCCCGTAATACAACCCAGTCCAAACTCAGATGCTCATGAGCGCTGCTAAAGGCCTGTTGATCCTGCTTGGATTTTGTTTAGCTTCTCTCAGTAACTGCTATTACTCTCTAATCCCTGACTCCATCAAGGGTCTGATGAAAAAATGCTAACATATCATGAAAGCAATTTGTCTTTTGCTTTATTGAGAGACAAGAACATGGTAAAAGAAAGTCTATTCAGGGGCTGGGCTGGTCCTTAGCATGTTGTTAAATTATGTCTTTGGAAAAGACTAGAAATATTTTATTTCACATATTGAAATCAGGAAGGACAAGAAATTTTCACAGGAGCTTGTTTTGTGTGCAACCTAATTTGTACATGAAAAGGAGTTGTTCACTGGACAAATAATGAAATTTTTTATGGCACTGCATTTATGAAGTTTTTTAACTCCTCTTCAGTGGATATTACATTTTTGGAGAGAAATATGTGATTTATAAAGGCTCCTTTCTGTTTTGCCCCAAGATAAGCAGTTGCAGCTGTCATAAGAGGCAAATCAGGTATTAACTGAGCATTAACTGTCACCTTCTCAATGTGAAACACTGAATGGCAAACACTAGGAATGTGTGGCTCATTCACACTGTAAACACAATATATGCAAAAGCCACATGAAAAGAATATGCTTTGGATAAACAGAAGTGGATGATCACATACAGTTAATTTGTGCCCCTACTATTTTCAAGTTTCACAGCCAGTTTCAATTTGAAGAACATCTTGCAGACCTTAGTACCACTTGCCATGGGGACTAATCTTTCTTTTTAATTATTGGACTTTAGGAGCTTGTGCTATAATTTTGGTGTTCGTGTTTATCTGTTGAAAGAGAAAAAAAAAAAGGCACAGCTTATAAATCTTCCTTTTTCTAACACATTCAGCAATAGTATTTTGTGGTCTGAACTACCATAGTTCACTGCACTTAAAGAGAAAAGGAATGCAAAACTTGTGGCAAGGCTGACACCAGACAGCAGCAGCATGAGTAGAAATTGCTCAGTGAGGTCCTTGCACAGCATAATGTGTACATGAAGGACATAATACGGTCTAGTGGGCACTGAGTGAAAAATTGCATCTCTACAACACAAGGCTTCTGCTTCCCACATCAACAGGCTTCATGGAGCCAATGATGGGACAGACAGCCAGAAGTTTTACTTTTATTGTTTTATTTTTCTGCTTAGCTTGCCTGCTTGGTAAAAAGCTGCATTTTATTTACCGTTAATATTATTTTGGAGGCAAGGTTCCAATTTTATCAGTTTATAACTCTGACAAATGGGGCTCCTCATTTTCCTTCTGAGATTTTACATGACCAACTAACTTTCCTGGCAAGCTGTACTTCCTATTGAAGGCTCTCCTCTGTGGAGTTGGCTGGGCAAGTTTTTGCTGAGACTAAACAGGAACAAGCCAGGTCTGCTGAGGAAGCACACGAAACCCCTGAGCTGAGGGTGTCTGTATCCAGTGCTGTGCCTACGCTCCTGGCAGCAGCCGATGCCCGTGCGATGTCACTGCAATGCCTTTCCCCTCGCAGGGCATCCAGGCTCCAAGCAGAGCTCTTGTCGCACCTGAATTTACCTCTCGTTGTGACAATTCAGTGCCCTTGTTAAAGCCTTGGTTGAGAAATCCTTTGTGAGTTGAACCTTGATAATCTCAGTGATGACTCTGTAATATCTCTGCTTTTCTCCTGAAGCTGCGAGGAGAATGGGAAGAGGGTGGAGAAGGTGGCACTGGAGCAGATCTGGCAGGTTCACAGGGCCACGCCTTCCCCTAACATGGGAAACACAGGGGAATTGTCAGAAAAAGCTCTCTTCTCATGAATATGGATGAAAAGGTAGTGCCTGAACTGATATTTTTAGGATTCTGTAGCTGCTTTTTTCTTTTCTGCAGATTCTCATGGCACTGTAATTAGGAACTTGAATGTGCGTTCATGCGTAATGGTAGATAAAAACTAAAGGCAGTAGAGGATAAGTGAATGGTAGCACTAAAACAGAGGTGTTACACTCTTGTGCATCATGAGTAAGCTTGTATCTGCTGCTTTCTGCCTGTCTTATTACAGAAACTGAGAAACCTCAACCTCTTAAGTTAAACTTTAAACTTTTAATTTAAACTAAAATTTTAAAGTCTAACTTTTAAACACTGTGGCAAAAATTAGATTGCCCTCCATTTCAGCAATTCAGCTTGTTCTTGAAATATTATCCTGCAGAGTTATGGGAGAAAAGGATGAGGGGTTTGCGGGGTCTGGGGACATTTAGAGCAAAGAAAGGTCCGGTTGAATTCACTGCCAGTATTGTCACATGTAACTCACCCTGCCTAGCACTTGTCTGAAAGGTTGTTGGCAACCTGCCCTTTTCATTTCAGCCTTTATACTGGATCTATCTGGCCTGGGACTTTTAAATTTGCATGGTTCCACTTTTCAGAGCATGTCATCTTGAGGTGAATCCCTGTCTCTCCCCAGGAAGGTTGGGCCACATCTGTCCATAGGTGAAGTCGAAGCGTGGAAGAAGAATGGCACTTTCTTAGGACATACACAAGAGAATATTGTTTCCAGGCTTGCCTGTAATTTCGGTTAGGCTGATCAAATTTGCAGTCTCTCCAACTGGGACTCAATATCCAATGGTAAGGAGGGGGTCCTTCTTTGAAGAATTGACATCAGATGCAGAGAACTTTTCGCTTTATGGCCCTGGGCACAAAACACCAACTTTAATTGACAGGACCCCAGGACTGCTAATTAGAAACTGGCAAACCCAGGACATCTGGACACCTTATCAGAGGTTTATCAAGATTATTGGTATGATCCATACAAACCCTTAATGGGAATCAGCTGTCAAACAAGTGAAGTAATTTAGTGGAAGATTACAATTTTTTTTTTTTGTTACAACTACAATGTGTTACAAACTGAGTTCTCAGTGGCTGTAATAACTGTGCAGTTTCATAACCACTGGTTTTTTGCTCATTGCTTAACCAAAAAGTCTGGACCAAATTCAGAAAATGAGCATGGCTCTAAAGAGGTCAATGCAAGCCCCTGTGCCACCACTAGCTCTGAACTTGGCCTTCAAGAGAGAGGCTGTGCCCCTTTCCGTCACCAAGACAGCTTTAGGTCTTTTCCACAGCACTTTCAATTATGAGAGCTCTGCCACATCATCTTGTCTTTATGTGGTCAGTGGAAAGGGTAATAAAAAACCATGGGGGAAAGAAAGAAAGAAAGAAAGAAAGAAAGAAAGAAAGAAAGAAAGAAAGAAAGAAAGAAAGAAAGAAAGAAAGAAAGAAAGAAAGGAAGGAAGGAAGGAAGGAAGGAAGAAAGAAAGAAAGAAAGAAAGAAAAGCTTTGCAAAAAAGGGTTAAACTGTGTGGTCCTGCATTTTCCACCGGAGAGATTGGAAAGAGCTTATGCTTCCTCAGATTGCACCATCTAAGGATTATGATCAGTGTTGAGTCAGTATCTTTTGTTAAAGTGAAGGAACAAAAGGAATCGTCATAAAGCAAAGCGGGCCTTGGGTCTTGCAGTCTGGGATGCCACAGATGCTTTAGTTCCACATACCCACCTCTAGTGGGAAGCTGAAATCAAAATGCCCCTTTTTTATAACATGCTTTTAAACCTGTATTTTTTCTAAATCTTATTGGAGCCACAACCAAGGAAAGCAATCAGTGAAAAGTGAAGAAATGGAGCTGATGGCTAACATTAGGCCTGTAGACAACAGGGAACATGATCTCACCTTCTGTTCCTGTTAACTCTGAGATGTGCTGTGCTTAAGAAGGGACAAGTCCACGGCTGGGCAAAAGAGCTAAAAGAAATTGCATCTGGGGCATAGTCTGGGCTGCTGACTACCCTGTGTTGTGCCTTGATCTGGTTTGAGGCACCATTCTGAGGAAATTAGCATAATATATGTGAACTAAATCAGTTTGAGCAGAAACTTACCTTTTTTCTGCATGAAAATGGAGTTTCACTCTCTTAAACAAGGATGACTTTTGCCTGAGCAAACCCAATCTCTCTGTGTGTAAAACTTCAGACATAGTTTATGCTTGACAGTGATCTGATTTTTGTTTCTGGCTGCAAATGTTTCTTTGGTTACATTTTTCCAAGTGAATGATGGACTTACGGAATATTCCTCAAGACTGGAAAGTGAGAATTTATTGTGCTGCTGAATGCCTGCATTATTTTGGCAGGTGAGGAGGCACCTGGTAAACAGGGAGTTGGAAAGGACAGCACCAGCACAAACAAGAGCTCTTCAGGTCCATTGGCTGTGCAGAGGTTTTCAGCTAAGACTTTTTAATCAGTCATCCCAAGGGCATATAGGATCACCTAGAAGCAGGTCAAATCCTTACAGAAGATGGGACACTTTATCTTTCCTTTGAAATGTAATGAATGGGCATGCTTCAGGGCCCACATGAGCTACATTTTAGAAACTCACCTGATTCAACAATCTTGCCTGGAGTGGAACTGATACTTCAAATAGGTAGCACGTGGGGACACCAATGGGCTCAGAATCACAACACAACATCGAAAACACCAATTAAGTCAAATTCACCAGTCTTAGGTAGACAGGCCAAATCTATTTGGCAAGCAACACGTATAAATTATCTGTGTTTGGTAAAGAGACCATGGAGGAAGGCCTTTGATATGAGCAGTTTATGCTATGGCTGCTTTACACACGCTCCATACATTTTGGGGATTGGTTAGTTTTGTTTGGGTTTTTTTTGTATTCTGCACATAATTTATTTTGGAATTGTCCCTACCACACATGGGGGAAAAAAAAAGCAACCTCACTCTTCTGCTTAGATTCACTTTTAGTTTTGAAAGAGACAGCATGGGAACAACAGAGAAGATACAGTGCTTCCACAAGGCGGACCCACAGTGACCACCTGTTGGAGAGAAACTTGATGAAACAATGCAGCTATTAGACAGATGTTTGCTTTTCTGGAAGTTACAAAAAACATCTTAGCAGTTTCTCTAGGAATATCAGCTACCTAGAAGGTTTTCACACTGGTGCAAATATTTTCATTTAATTATCATATCCTTGTTGATCTTTTACTGGATCCCAATTAAATTTCAGACGCAATATTAGAAAAGGAAAACAAATTCCCCGAATAGTTACAATACTTTTAAACTTCGTTTATAAAGCTACTACATGATAACAGAAAATTAATAGTATTTTTGCATATGTGCATCTTTGTGAGAAAATCAACAGCACAGGGATGGTTAAAAACACATCTATACTTTAACAGTTTCCTGCAGGACCTTATAACCTACCAAAACTCTCCAGTGTCTTGTAACCACCAGACTGCCTGTAAGTTACAGACAACCTTCCCCAGCTGCTTTCCTGGCTGAATAAATTCTGCAACCAGTTTAAAGATGAATTTTCACATGGGGGGAGCTTCTTTCTTTAATGTAAAGATCTCTTCAATATAAAGAGCTGACTAATGTTGCTCAGACGGATACAGTTCTTGCAAACTGCTAAGTTATTCATTGATTCATGCACAGATACCTTACTTTGTAAATTGTATTTTGATACTGCTGCTTTGGGCAGAAAATTTCACATTGTGTGATGTTCAGACAGCTATGGCAAAATTCTTGTCTTCAGCAAGAAAATAAAGCATGTTCCTGTCAATGGATGGCCCCATTTGCCTCTGAAATGCCATTTATTCAATATGCAGGAAGTCCAGGTGTGGAGCTTTTAATCCAGTAAACATTGTAAGCATTCAGTAAACAGTGCTCGATGCAAGCTGAGCTCAGCATGGACATAAACAGGAGCTGCAAGGCTTGAAAAGCTACCTGAAAGAGGTAAACTTCCTTTCTATAATTTTCCTTTTTTTTTTTCAAGTTAGCCTGCAGAGCTATTACTGCTGCCAAGAGCTCTGATTTGAGCATTAATTAGAAGGACTATCAGATCACAGGGTGTGCAGCAGTGTGCATTTGCTGATAGAGGAATGACAGCTATGGTCAGCTGATGTTTGTCTGACGTTTCTCCTGCAACCGTGTATGCCCTCAGTTTTACATTATAACTGGAGCAATAAATAGTGATCTTCCTGCAATGCCAATCTCAGATCCTAGAAATGTGTTTCTTCCCTCTGGCTTCATCATAAGCTATCAAGATTGTGTGTGGCAGTCATTTTTTGTCATGCTGCCCTATCTGTTCTGATACTGTATATGTGTGTGCGTACACATAAACTCAGTCTACATCAGCAAAATGTCTAAATGCCAGGAATAGTTAGTGTATTATTCTGCCTGCTTTCTTGGCTTTCTACAATTAGTAGTCTCGTGACACAGGCACTACCTTCCCAAGCCAGAACCCCCAGCTTACCTTTCTTCAGTCTTCCCCAGACACTGATCCCATCATTTTGCAATACAAATTATTGATAGAAGAGTGTTATGAATCATGGAAAAGCCAGAAGAATGAGGTGGCTTGGAAGCAGTTCTCTATGCATGCAGTTTTATAATAAAACTTTTTCAAATCTACTTTAAAAACAGAAAATAATTCAATATTATAGGGCAGCAGTTGCTAGTGGAACACAGACAGAATTTCTGTTGTCAGGATTGCCTGTCTTGCTTTTTGCAATAACCAGTGTAGTAATCACCGTGTGTGATGTGTGCACATGCTCAAGAGACTGTAAATGTGTAGGTAACTCGCTGTCTTCTCAAAGGTTTTGGGCATTGCAGACCAGTGGAAACAGAGATTTCATACAGGCTGCTGTGACCTACCCATATAGCTCTGGAATATCTCCTCTTGCCTCCTCTAGTTCAGGGACTTCTCTCAGATTCCGCAAGGCAGTGGAATGTTTCATTACTCTGTTTAAATCAGCCTTAGGGCAGGAGCACCAGAACTCATTGCTGTTAACAAGCTAACATGTACCTACCACTGTATCAGATGCTCCCCTTTCAAGGCAATGTCTGTCTAAGAATGTTGATCCTGAGTGTGTGATCAGCAGAAGAACTCTCTAGAAAAGTGGGAAAAAAAAAAAAAAAAAAAAAAAAAAAAAAAAAAAAAAAGAAGAGGTATTTTCAAGTCATTGTTTGATTTTTTTGGGTGTCTCTTTCCGGTTGCCCCAGGCAAAACACTCAGAAAGACTCCACACTTTCTGGAAACTATCCTTCCAGCAGATCTGAGTGTGAGAACTCAGGAATGAAGGCACCCAAATCACCAGCCAGCTGAGAAGCCTGAGTTGGGAAGGACATCCCGAGGAGTCATTTTTGGTGCAGTCAATGCAGGCATTTTTGTCACAAAATAAGCTGATTGAGCTTCACATTTCAACTACTACAACTGATTTACCAGAATTTTTCTGCCCTTTCTGCTAGAAAATAAGTCATAATTTCCAGTGGGAATGCGTTCAGGGCCAGTCTATTGCTATTTGCTCTTCTGACAACATCTTTCTTTAGCTTAAATAGCTTGTTGGCTATCCTGGCATCTGCTGCCGTGATATATTTATAAAAAGTGAACACACTTCAGCCTTCTTTTTTTCTAAACTAGACAAGACAGGCTCTTTTGGTCTCATTCAGGAAGAAAGGTTTTTCTTACCCTGAGACTTAAGTCTTCCACAACTCTCACAGTCTGAATAAATTCATCCTTGAATGTGGGCAATCTGAGCTGGATAAAATCTTGCCAAAAATCTTGCACAATGGCATTTTGAAAATTCAGGCTGAGCATGGGGTTTTCTCTGTTATGTATTTTTCTTTCTGTGCAGCAGGAAGTAAGTTTTGGATGCACAACCTATGTTTATGTGAAAAGCTTCTGGAATATTAAGTAGGACACTACTTTTTTTCTTTTTTTTTTTTCCTGACATTTTTGGAAGAAGCTATGAGGAACTCTATTTCCTACTGTCTCCTGCTTTCCATGGGAGTTTGACTCCCTTTGACAATTCCAATGTTAATTACAAATAGGGCATATGATAAACACTTAGGCAGCAGCCCTGAAATTTAAATAAAGAGCGATCAGAGTGTTTTTTTGTGCTGAGATGTCTCATTTCTCTTTAGTATCTGTAGTAACCTAACTCTGTGGCCACAGAGGCATGAACCAAGAGTCCCTTTCTCTTCAGATAACACAGATACAAAGCAACCACACTGAGCTGTGCACTGCTGCAGCTGCAGAGCATCAGCCCCTGCCGCAGCCCCAGTGCCTCTGCAGCATTCTTCAGTCCCCCCTGGCTGTGGCACAGCTCAAGCATGACCTCGTGAAAGCAACAGGGGGAGGCACAGTGGTTCTTGGCCCTCCCACCACAGCTGCGCAGCCCTGCTGCCCAGTGTCCTTCTGCATCCTTAGAGAGCAGTAATCCTGCTCCTGCCCTGGACCCAGACCTCACTCACTGTCCCTGTGGACTGAGTGAGCATCAGGCTGTGGCAGCAAACTTTGCTACACCTGCAGCAGGTCTTGTCCTGGAAGCCTATCGCAGTGCTGCTACCCTGCCACACCCCTGAACTGCCACACACCTTGACCCTTACCCTGTTTTAAAGAGCTGAAATTGTTTCCACAGCCCTTCCCAAAGTCTGCATGGTTCATCCGTAAGGAGCTGCTGATATGGCCCTTCTGGAGACAAGAGCCCCCAAGAAAAGAGGTTCACTGCGCTCTGCTTCTGAAGGGTTAGTCCAGACCCCCCAAAACTCTTAACATAAGCCTCACTAATGCTATTTCATCTTCCTTCTCCTTTTCTTTGTGTCCACTAGATGCCTCCTTTTGCCTTGACTTCCACTTAAGTCACTGCTTTTACCTCTTCATGCTCTTGTCACCAGCTCCAGTGATGTTAGTACGAAAAGAAAAAAAGACCAAACAACAAACCAGTAAGTCAGGAAGACCTTCTTTACTTTTGGCTCTGCACCAGCTGTCCAGGTGGGGCAGTACAGAGACTTTTGCCTGTATTTCCCTGCTGCTGGTACTTGGAAGCCTCCCCAGTGAGATATGTCTGCCTTGCTGTGAACTGATGCTCTGTGCTGGAAATCAGGAAACTTCTGAGGACATTGAGGCCTGTCTGTAATATCTGTGTGATACTCCCACTCCTTGGCCATGCGAACTGAGAAGCTGCTGAGGTACTTGAGGGTTTGCAGCATGCACAGCGCAAGAATTGGAGTGTATGGTTGCAGTGCAGCAGAAATCAAAACCAAAGGGAGAGCTTCCAGGTCTGACAGGAAGAGATAAGAGATGTTCCACACAGCTGGAGGAGGAACTTGCTTTTTCCTCACTATATAAATCGTCTCCATCATTTCCCTCTTCTTCTACATATGCTGGTTGTCTGTCACTCTCTTGCCCTCTCCTCCCATTTACAAACATTTTTTTTGCTACATGCATCTCATTCCCTGCTTACAAGGTGATTCTCTCCCAGAGAGAATTCTGTTCCTCTTGTTCCACCACGAAATGTTAATGGCAAACTTAGTTCAGTAATGAGTGTTTTAAGGAGAAGAAACATATGTGAAACAAAAAGAAATAAGGGAAAAAAAATATGTGAGGGAAAGGAAAAAAAAAAAGAATAAACTAGTCTATTTTTACAGTACTTTTTCATCAAATATTCCTGCCACTGCTGTTCCAGAAAGGCCTCCCAGCCTAGAAATAGTAGGTTTTGGTCATGTTTAGTGTCCTGCATTTGTGACTGAAAGGAGCTGTGACTCATAAATGTGTATAGCTCTCTGGCTATAAGCCATTCTAACTTAAAATGGCTGAGGTTTACTGTGAGAAAGCACATCTGACTTGTATTTTCTTAAGACTGAAAAAGTATCGTCAAATAACAGTATAAGGGAAAAATCCTGACCATAAAGAATTTTACATTCTTTGGAATGATATCATAGTAGAACATACACAGTAGACTAATTACAGTTTCATCTTTAATTTTACTCCAAAGTGGGCTGCATTTTTTGAAATGTCATTCCTTTTATTTTTTTATTTTTTTTAATGGGATGGCGGCACTCCAATCACTTACTTACCATCATCTATATTAATTTGTGTTCTTCAAACAGCTGGATAATCTGCAGTAATTAGAATGATCTCCGCTGGCTGGGTTTTATCATCTTGTCAGAGGGAATTAGCCACGCAGGCTTCTCTCTACCCCGAGCAGGCAGTGGAGGGTGCTGTTGTATTGGAGGTGCTCACAGGATGGGACCTGCTCACTTTTGTCGCTTTCGCAGCTCCTCAACAGAGCTCGTAGTCACAGACTTCTAATTGTGTCTTCCCTGGGGTGACAGGGTGCCCCAGTGAGGGAACAGGACCCACACTCTGAGCTCAGCACAAGGAGACATCAGCTGTCTTTGTTGTTTTGGCACTGAACAAAGATATGTAATAACATGGGTTTTCATTTTGACTGTGTGTTCCCTAGGAGTTTTACTGCCTCTTGTCCACAGATGATATCTTGTACTAAATTCCTCGAGGAGAGAAGGGGGAGGAGAGAGAAAGGAATCAGGGAAATCTGTTTTTTTGGCCAGAGAAGTTCATACTCTGCCCATCAAGCACTTGCTTCTTTTCCAAAGTATGTTCTGAATTAGGCAGAGCACAGCATGTCTTCTTCAATGTACTGGCCAGAAGTCATGAAGCCATGATAAATCCATGGATGGCAAGCCTTGCTCTCAAATTTGGGAGATTATATTAGGACACCCGAAGTCAGCAGTAGTGCTCTTCAACTGAGCTTGCATTAGCCAAACATGATCTAAGAGCCGGAGTGCAGCAAGTCAGTCAGCCTGCCTGCTCACAGCCCTTGAACAGGATGCAGGATGCAGCTATTGAATTTCCAACGCTGTATTTCACTGTCTTCAGGACACTGTGACTTTATTAGTGAATATATCACTAATTATATGGCATGTGGTCAAGGAATGTGTCATTCCAAAAGCCAAGTAAATAGCACAGAATTACCAAGCACACATCAAAGAAGCCCTCTGTGATTTGCAAGTATGACTTGATGCTACTGCTGTTCTGGCAATTGTTTTCTCTTTATATTACTTTTCCTGTAAAAATTTCAAGTAGAAATTTTACTTGAGCTTCTCAGCTCAAATAAAACTATCTGGTTTATGGATGTGTAACTGGAGAAGTTAAAGAAGTTAAATGATTTTCCCAGGATCACAGAATTGAGAATGAAAGAAACCTGTGAATTAAACTCAGAAACTGAAGTTCCAGGAGCAGCTGGAAGGGGCAGAAGCTGCAGCCCATGACCCCTTCCTTTCCACTCTCAGCTTTTCCCCACACTCATGACCGTGGAGAAATTTTAGTTTTGCATCCTGAAGCGAACGTGCTATGCAGGAGCTCTGAAGGATGCGAGCTGCTCTGTGCGCTGCACTGGTCCTCCAGCTCCTCTAACTGGCCAATCTATCCTGATCATAATATTTCCACATTGCTTTAAGATGAAAAGCAGTATGTATATCAATGATAGAAAATATTGTACAATGTTATTTTTATCCCACAGGATGTAAACCAGCTCACTGAGGTAGTCATATGTGTTCTATAATTTCTTCTGCTCCAGCCCTGCAAAGAAATTTCTCCCTAAAAACTAGTAAAAGTGTAGCTGCAATAACCCCCCTGCCAACATAATTCTGAATGAATCAAGAACTTTTCCAGAAACTGGCCCCTTTCTGAATGACCAGGATCAGAACACGGTTGAGTACAAATAGGTATGAAAAAACAACTCTGTGCCACTCATATGGATCTGTGGCCACGTACCTTTCTGGCTAGTTTGCTGAGGACTGATTTGCTAATGGGGAATGTTATCTTGTGTTCTGTTTACCTGGTTTTAATCTTCTCAGTTTGAATTAGTAAAGGAGAATATGTTTGTGCCTGTATCGATAGATGGAAATAGAGATAGACAGATCCCTTACTTGAGTACACAATGTTTATTTCATCCCCAAAGTTTGTTTTCCTTTTCTCCCCTCCCATTGCAGTGTCACTGCTGCTGTATTTTATTAGACCTCTGGTTTTCATTATGCAAAAAGTCAAAACTGGAACATTGTAAATCTCCCCTCTCCTCCCCGCTCGCTGCTCTGGAGCCCTCCCGCCATTCAATGCCTGATGGCTTCTCCCACCAAAGTGCGCTGTTTGCAGGGGCTTTGGGGAATAGGAGGTGAGAACAGGGAGAGCAGGGCAGGGGGGGACACCTTGCTCACCCAAGGCTTGTTAACCTGAGCGCACACTCTCTTTCTCAAATTTGTTTTCTCAGCTGGTGGCACAGTCACTGCCCCAGCACCGCCAGTCCAGCAGAGAGCAGTTTCATTCGAGATCTGAAGGCAGATTTTAAAGAAGTGGTTGGGGCAGGAGGGGAGGGGAGCTTAATAGCAGCTTAGAGCCTGACTCCCTATGTTTTCTTAGTATATTGAAATATGAACTGTGTAAACACTCTGCATTCCACCTGCTCCAAAATCTGCCAGAAAGCTCACAAAAGTCCTTTGCTCTTTTTCACATCCTCCCGTTTTCCTTGCCGTCCTCCCCGCAAGGTCTCCCACACCACCTTGCTGTTCTGCCCCCTAAGACACATACCCTTTTTTTCTCCTTTTTTTTTCCCTACTGGAGACATACATTTCCAAAGTCGCTTTGCACCTAACATGTGGTGCGTTTTCAGCCTCCTCTTTCATAAAGCTGTTGATTCACTTTGGTTTCAAAACATCAGTGGTAATGCTTGTCAGATTATTGTTGTTCTTTTGATATTATTTACTGTTATTGCACAGAAATATGGCAGTAATCACCAAAGAGACTGAATGTTTTCCACATCAAAACTCAGAACACACATGCTCTGCATTTTACCTGTCTTCCCCTGAATGGGGAGCAGTTTCCATCCAGATGGCAAACCATCAAGGGTTTTACACTTTTACACTCAGTAAAAATGCTGAACAAAGAAGTACATTTTCCATCATGTTCTGAAAGAGAGCAGACTGTGCTGGCTTCACTGTGAGAGCAGATTTCCCCTTGGCACGGTCCTCTGCCAGCATCCAGGAGCAGGACAGAGAAAAGTACCACATTTTTGATGCATGGCAGCATTCCCAAAAGGCACCAGAAGAGAGAATCATGCCATGCTGGTAACCACTCCTCATTTCTCATGCCAAAGGTGATCATATCATCCCTCACGATGCATAGGATTTGGTGGTGTTTCTGGAAGTGAACAGGTAGTGTTCGTTCAAAAACATCGTATTTTTGGTCCAGGATATTCAAAACAGCCTGCTTTTGACTGAAGCAGACAGTACGTTTTGCCACGATTGCATCAGACTGCAAAAAGCTGACCTGAAAATGAGTGGAGAGCTGTGATTTAGGACTAAGACAAAACTGTTTTTATTTGACTGTCACTGTCTCAGCTATCCAGGAATGGTGAGAGTGATATTCAACTGGGTTTTCTACTGCTGAATAGCATTCAAAGCACCAGTAAAAGTGGCCAGCTGAGTCCCCTCACCTTCATTTACATTTGATGAAAAAATCAGGGTGCTCTTTTGCCCTTTGCCCTCAAAATACTTCACAGTACATAGTCTAGACCCCAGTGCTTGCATCTCAGCTCTGATTCTTTTTTGACTGTGGGGTCTGAGGGAAATGGTTCTGACTAATTTGAAATGTGGTGAGGACAGTGTAGCAGTGAGTCTGGAAAGGATTTGGCAGCCCTCTAACTGGGAAATGGGTCCTAGATTTCACCTCAGGGCAGCTGGTGGGAACCCTACTGCTTCTTAGATTTTTCAGGATACGTAGGTATCTTTGCCATTCACTGGACTTGTTTGTGGCATCAGCATCTCTCTGGAGATTTGGGATTTTTCCTTTTGTTCTTCCCTGCCTTGAGCTTTGCTTCTGCCTGAAACAGGAATCATGCAGAATATACTCAGAGTCCTTTTCAAGAACTTGGCATTAGAAACACCCAACCCCTCTGCCTCTCCCAGCCAAGTGATCTGTGCAGCAGAGCTGGGAGCAGGGAAGGGACGGGATGGGAAGGGAAGGGACGGGAAGGGAGGAGGAAGAGGAAACCATTCACCCCACCCTTCCAACCAGAAGCAGGAGCCTGAAGCGGTCACTCCAATGGAAGAAGGTCAGATTTAAAAGAAGGGGAATTTTAAAAAAAGAAGACAAAAGGTGTTCCCTCCCACTGTGAGGACCATTGTGGCCGGGTGTAACCACACAAGACACCAGCAACCCTGGCCAGAGACAGGGGTGATGGCAGTGAAAAGCTGATATCACTGTGAGTGAAGCTATAGTCCCTGACAGGCATGTGGCCTGCTCTGGGAAGGTGGTCTGACATCTTCCCCACTTAATTCAGTTTGCTTAAAACTGTCCCCCCAGCTGTCAAAACTCCTCTCATCAGAAAGTAAACCTCGAACCGAGTGTTTCAGTTAGGACAAAGGTAATACAGTTTAGACAAAAGCTGTCCTGTCTCCAACTATTTTTTGGAAGGTTAGTGTGAAGAACTTGAGCAACACAGACGTGTATATTTGTTCCCTGAAAAGAGGAAGGGTCACTAAACTAGAACATCTAGTATGCTTTTGGAAGAGTTACATTACATTAGAAGGAGCCAGAAATAAGATACAATTTCTTAACTTTGCTAATATATTAAAAATATATTGGGCAATTGAACTATTATTTGTAACTATCTGCAATCTCTCTTTAGGGTGAGGAAACTGTGTCCTACTGCAATTAGGTGTGGTGTGTTCTCAGAGCACATAAAACTTTCAGCAACTTTGTGTGAGGCTGATTTGGATTGTAGGTAACAGCACATATTGAATCAGCTGGGGAAAGAAAGTCTCCAAGCAGAGGTCTACCAGTTTTAAATTATCTGAAATTTCAAATGATCAGTGGATGTATTTATCATATTATTTTTGTATTTATGAATTTGTATGTGGGAGGCCAGGGGGTGTCCAAAACTGCAAACGGTCAATTCACGTTCAATTCTTCAAACTGAGCCAAGTCATTCTAGCCTTTTCTTTTAAACTGGACATAACTAGAAAATAATTGAGTAGTTGAAATGAAAGATTTTTTCCTTGGGTAATACTATATTGTACTGAGTACTCATAGTAAGAACAAGTTAACTGCCTTGTTCTCCATCATTACAGAAAACTAAAGAGGGGAAGTAAATGACCTGAGAAAATTATTCTTCTATTTTAATCTTATTAATCTTTTCTCCTCTGTTCCAATTAAAACAAAAGCAAGAGCTTTGGAGACAGATTGACTATGTAATAGGAAAAGCATAGTTTGGAGAAACTTTCTGCCTATGCTGCTTTGTCTATCCTGCAGCTCTAAAATCAAAGCAAGTTTCCTAACTTTCAGCAGAATAATGTTGCACTCTGAAGATGAACACATGCTTCTGAAATGAAAAATGAAGTTTCATTTAGGATGCTTTTTATAACACCTCGTTGTCTGACAGAGGTAGCTAACAGCAGAAATCGTATTATATTCATCTGATGTTATTAATTCAGGACAACAAATATTCTCACAGGATTAAGTTTGCCTGAAAGGACAAGAAAGGACAAATGGCCTGAAAGGCAAGCAGCAACACAGTATGCACACTTTTGCTTTGCACGTAGCAGTAACAACCCATGGCTAATATTTCTCATCTTGCTGGGAGTTCAAGTTCCAAATTTAGGGCCCTAAATAAGGGATCTGACATATGAATGGCCTTACACTACCAACCACAGTCAATGGGATGTGCTGATGCCTCGTGCCTTTCCAAATCAGGCCATTTAAGTTTCAAGTACACTTTGAACATCCAGCCTTTACTTCTTGGCTTCAGTTTCCCCACAGGGGAGGTGGGGCTGATGGGGGACACTTGCTTGCACAGGGTCCACTGAGGAGTGAGCTCTCTCCATCAAATCTGTGCCCCAGTGCTTCACTGAGCTCTTCTCATGGGGTGTCCCCATGTTTATGCCGAGAATGATGGGCATCCACAGGGACTGGTTGATTCCTCTGCCAGAAACAGACATGGACATCTAGCACAGGGAAGCACATTTTTAGGTGCTTACATGAAAACTATAATTTCTTTGCTCTTAGGGAAAAGCCTGACTGACTTCAGTTGAAATATTATTTTTTTCTGGTGAGCCACCACTTTCCTGGCTGACACATCTCCAGGAAAGAAGAATTTACTTACAAGTCAGTGACAAATTTTGTAGCAAGATTTTGGAGCAGACAAGTATTTGTGACTGCATTGGTAAATCAATAAAAGCAGTGCTGAACATGGAGCGTAAGTAAGGCCATGCAAATACTGCAGGAAACCCGGGGCTGTTATCACTCCCCTGCCTCTGGCCAAGGCTGATAAGCACTGGAGATAGAACAGAATGGAGGAAAACAAGGGGACAGGATGAATCTCTGCATCCATGGCTGTCCCACCACAGATCCTACCCACTATCAGGCTGTGGCAGCTGTTCCTTAGTAAGCTGCAAAGGGGAACGAAGCATTCTCTTTAAAATGGGATTGTAACCTCTGCCTGTGCACAATGGAAAGGAGACAGATGAGACCCAGAAGGCAGTCAGTGCACCAGGCTGTGCAGGAACAGGGCTCTTCAAGGGAGGACTGTGTCCCATCCTGTGACCCTCATGCACTGTGTCTTCTCTGCTGCTGTCATTCACAGAGCACCAGCAAGGGGAGGCAGCACCCAGAAACAGAGACATGGTCACCAGTAACAGCTCCTCCCTGGAACAGCTTCCCCATAGCACCCAGGGAGCACATACACCTTCAAACACCCTGCATATTTAAAATGCAGAGTTGTGGTATGGCATCTTTCCTCCTGGTCTAATCTGGGCAGGTTCTCTCCATCACAACGTCCTTCTGTGGCAAAGACTTCCCAGACACCTCGGTCTAGAGGGACTTGTTTCCAACAAAACATTTACCTCAGGTCCTTACTCTTCACTTACAAGAGCTTCTATAAGTGGCCATCCTGCCATTATTTACCCTGCCTCCCAAAGTAACCCGTCAAATTCCTTCCCTGAGAGATTTTGAACTTTCTTCATGAGAAAAAGCATTTTTCTTTTATGGAACATATGAATAAGGGGCCGGGAAATGGATCCACGTTTTTGCATTGCGCTGCTTTTCCTGGTGCTCTGTGCAGACTGGAGTGCAGACTCCAGATCAGGTGCTATGTGGAATGATTCCACACTACCACTTTGTGCTTGGAACTTCAGCACATCACCACTGAAGCCCCATCCCCTGTGGGGCAAGCAGTTTTGGAAGGAGTCAGCAGCACCACCTCCTCTCCACCCCAGAGCTGAGACTTCAGCAGGAATCAGCAGCCTCTGACTCTCCTGGGAACAAAATAACTCCAACTTTCTGCGAAGGACAGAGCCACCTGAGGTGCTTAGAGCTGTATCCCCAATTTTTTCATGGATTTCTACAAAGATGAAGATTTTATAATCATTTAATAATCATTTTACCAACTGTTAACATCTTTTGAATCCACTGCACATTTCCCAGACAGTGTGGAAGAGGGATAGGAAGCTCACAAACCTCAAGAAAACTGGCAGCTGGACGGAGAAGAGTCCTCTGTTTACTCCCACCCCTCACACCACAGCGGGGAAAGTGTTTGCTCTTTGCCCTTTGTGCCTTTTCTTTGGCTGCAGGGAGCTGGTCAGTCAGCCCATGCACTAACGTGAACTGGCCACAGCAAATGCTGTTTATCTCCGGTAGGGCTCTCATAAGGGAAGTTGAGCACATTTTTTGGGTGATAGGCAGAAGAACAAAGACAATCCTGTAGGAGAAAAAGGCTTCACTAGTTCTGCCACTCATGAAACAACTTGGTATTTTCTTAATTTTAAGCATCACAAACTACTCAAAATGCTTCTGTTTTCTCTTCCCCTTTGTAGCCAAGCCTCATGGAAAAGAAAAGTGATTCCAAAATGGGAATGGAAACCTGGTGTGTGTTTGAACACTGTCAGGCAGGTGAGAAAATCAAGAGCAGTGAGAATGTAATATCTGGGGAAAACTGAAGAACTTTGATAGAGACATTATCATTAAAAATAAAAATAAAATTAATCTCCCTTAAGGTTCTGTGATTTTCTTCCCCATCTCTATTCTTTTCGATCGTTTGCTCCGAAGGACTGGCTCTTTTTCAGTCACTGGAAATGGTTTAAAGAGAGGGGGAGATAATAGGGACTTGGGGATAAGACTCTCACAAGTAACTTTCAAGGAAAATATTACAGTTTTAACAGCTACAAAGGGCAGACTTCCACTGTATCTAGGAGAGTGCCCTGGGATGTTGCCAGGAGCAAGTTGCTGATAATGACTGCAAATATATCTGTTAATGAAATGCTAAGCTCCTTGACAGAGTTTTGAGGTTTCCAAAGCGACAGTTTTCCATTAAAATTTACATCATAAGAATCTGAGGTGGGGCAAAATTGGAACCATTTGTTGACTGAATCTGGCAACTGCTTGAAAAAGAGCACAAGGCTGAAGAGTCCATGCTTACAAATTACAGCATTAAAATCCAACTAACTGTCATCTAATTCAGCTTCGACAGAACAAAATGCCTGGCCCTGAGGATCTCCTTACAGACTCAGGATCAAAGTTTGCAAAACCAGAGCTGCAGACCCTCATCCCTGTATCTCTCGGGAACAAAATTACAGAACAGAGTATTTTGAAATAACTAAAATTCCTGGCAAAATCCAGTTTGCACCAAAAGGGACAGAAATTATACCCATCTTTAACAGCTTCTAAGTATTATGATCTTAAGTGACAGCAACTTCTACTTCTAACATCAGAAAACAGCATGCTACCAGCTATCCTGAATGAAACCTATGTGTTATTGCAGAAGAGTTATGCATTAGCTCCTCAAATTCATGAAAATGAAAACCCTCAGGCTTATCTGAAGGTTAGTATAACTAAAACATGTGCTTAAAATAAAGCAAATATTTATGTGCTCTCCTGAATCAGGATCTGAATGAATTGGTTTTGCTGAATAAGCATAGAAGGACCATAGGTCTCCAAACAAATTAATTTTAACTATTTCCAGTAAATATTTTCATCTTACCTTGTGTATCTCTGTCAACTGTGATGGGCTGAAGCCAGATTCTTGCAAGGAGGAAAAATGAATGCACAATATTATTGGAAATTTATCTTTGTTGTGTTACCTTTCTGCTTGTAGAAACAAAAACAACCAAACAAGTATTTTGTAATTTTCTTGTAAAAAACCATGAACAGCATGTTAAAATATTATATTTTACATTTTTATACAAATTAGCAATTGAAAAGTTACACCTCAGCGGTTGTTTATGTCACATGACCGGACTATCAATCATAATAATAATAAACCAGGAGATTTTTAAGCTAGCACACTTCTGAGCATTCAACCAAAATGGAGAAAAATGGGGAAAACACATAATATATCTTAGGAGTAGTAATGTCCTGTTATTGTTAAAAAACTGCTGGGACCTCATTAGTGACTATGAAAACATCATCTGTGAATACCGTGAGGCAATAAATCTGCAGTGTCCAAGGAAGAGGGGGGTAAGAGAGCAAGCACAACGTGTGTATTTGCCATTTTTTCTTACCCAGCTGTGAGTTAGTAATTTCCATCTCTGCTTGCCAAACAGCTTCCAGAAACTATTACTGATTATGTGAATTCAATAGGCTGCTAATGAACGATAAGATAATGGGTCTGTGCTCAAGACTGCAGCAAATAGTTGTTTACATGTCAAAAATTCCTTTTCCAATGGGGTAATTTCACACACACACACGTTTTTGAGGACCAGTTTTATAGCAGTCTAGCTCCAAGTCAGGACTGATAATGCTGCATGTATGGCCCTTTAATCTCCAAATGAAATCCTAGTTTTTGTAGTTTACCATTGATGATCAGTTTTTCATAGCTTTTGATAAAGCAAGCAGTCCTTTAAAAATAATGAACTATCAGCTTTTTGGAGGCAAGAATGGACTGAATGAAGGATGAAAGGCAAATAACTTAGGGATGAATCCTGAAATACATTTGTGTAAATGCCTGGTATTTTGAAAGAAAGCACGAGACCCTTAAACAGATTTGTGATAGAACTTACCTACCATAGCTACATCAGCAAAACTTCACAATGCTTTTCAACCCAGACAATTTTATCATCTGTCAGCCTCCTACAGCCACAGTGTGACCAGGCACAAATCCATTGCTGTCATAAATACATGGTCTGGTGTTACGGTGGAATTTGGCTCTGTGTTTGCAGGGCTCACGTCACCCGTCATTGAAATGTGGCGACTTCTACTGAGGAAAAGCAGCCCTGCCAGGAGGATTGTTTTTAGCAGGGGAAGCAAAGGGTAATATAGCCAACTAAAATCACTTGAGAGCTTACGTAGGAAGAACACAAGGTAATGACCTTGGAGCCATTAACTGGAATTCCTTTAGGGCACTGGGTCTACCCACTCATATATGCCTGAGAAATGATACCCGGTCCCTGATGGCCGTAAGTACAGCAGAGACTGAAGAAGTGGAAACTGTTTGCTGTGTTGATAATTATACACTGATTTTTGCACAGAACCCCAGTTTTTTTGACTGTGAGCTTTCACTTTAGATCCATTTTTTGCATTTGGTTCCAGTACAGTGGACCCTTGGTAAGTGATAGTCTGCAACTGGATAACTTGTTTGTACACTGTACCTTCAAAGGCACTGAGAAAGGAAACAGAAAGAGACTTACCTTCGAGGATACTGGCTATCTTGTCTCTGGATGTGAAAATAAAGTATTGGAAAGTAAATGTCACCAAAAAATCTAATCTTCCCAATACCAGCCTCAGGAATCAGCAAAGGTGGCAGCTGTCTAGCACAGTGCCCTCCCAAGGCAGTGAAATATCTGTTTCCAGTGGTTTGTTCCTGCTGGGGCTTTGGACAGTCAGGCTCACATTTGTGGGACAGGCTGGGTTTATGTGGTGCTGGGTAACTCCAATCTCCCCCCTGGTGGCAGGAAGAAAGGTAAGCGCATTCCCACACGGCTGTCTCCCAGGACTCCGCCTCTCAGCCCTACTTTTCTCATCTTCCAATGGAAGGAGCAGCCTGGTCCCACATGAGTCCTGAGGTCTTGAACAGCTGAGTTTTGCTTAGTTTCAGAAAAGCCTTGAGCCAGGTCTCTGCAATCCCAGGACGCAAACTCAGAGATGGCTTGAAATACACAAATAGTTAGTTGTTGGATTCAGAAAGCTCTTGCCCATTTGATGTACCATATGAAATACCCTGGAATTCACTCATTATGAAACACAGTCTCCAGAGCCTGAGAGCTTGTTAGACAAAGTGTAAGTAACTTTCTGAAAATTATTTAATTAGGTTATGATTAGCCAAATTGAAACAAAACAGAACAAAGCAAACCCAAACAAACAAACAAAAAAACCAAAAACCAAACCCCCCAAAAAACACCCCAAAAAACCCCAACCCAACAAACCCCCAAAATCAGAACAAGGGCAGTGTTCCATTCTATATAGCTGTGATGAGTCACTCTTTCAGGGTAAGCATGGACCTTACACTCACAAGCAATGATTCTGTTTAATCCACGCATTAAATAAAAAGGCCTCTTATGTTCTTATCATTATCACAATTCATATTAGAGTTCAGAACTCATACACACTCAGTCTCTTTTCCATGCTGTCTCTGCTTGTGACATTCATGAATACAAAACAACCCTCAGGGGCCTTATCACACAGTGAATGTGAAGACTTGTCTACAGTCTTACAGTACTTCTTAGATTCTAAGGATTAGCTAAGACCTCTGCCTCTGCCTACAGACTCCGTGGTTTTAAAAAGTTATTTTGGACTTGAAAATATACTATAGCAAGCTAAATATATATAGCAAACTCTACTATAGCAAACTAAATATGTCCCTAGAGAAGAACTGAAATTCTGTAGTTATTTCCAGAGATCTTGAGCACTAAGCAATGTTGGTGGAATGTGTGGGACTTCTGGAAGCTGGAAATCAGACAGAGTTGAAAATCGAGTGTTTGCATTGTTCGGTTGAGTCTTGTTTATAGGTTTTACTGTCGCTTCTCTGGAAGCTACTTGTTGCACTTTCATCATATCAGATCATACCCTTTTGCATGGTCTCACCTCTTGGCAGTGGGAACAACAGCTTTTGAGGACCATGGAAGCATAAAAGAGGAAAGCATTTTCCACAGAGGCCAGCAGCAGTGTTGGTTCTTGCTGCAAACAGAGTCAACAGCAGCAGAAGTCAATCCAAACATCTGACCCTGTTCAGTCAAAGGTCATCTCCCGTATCACATCCCATTAGTCAAAAGTCAAAATGGGCCAGTCATGATTTACAGTTTGCATGATTACATGATTACATCTGAAATGAAGCATTGGTGCTTGTCTTGGAGGGAATTCCAGGCTTTGTAATGGATCTAGTAGAGCTGTGTGTTGATGTGGTCTGTATTAATTTATGTTTTGTAAATGTAGAAAAGTTAATGGGAAAGCAATCGGTCCCTGCTGAGCTGTATCTCTTGGATGAAGAATCTTAAAGGCAGTAGGGAAAAGAGCATATTGATATTCATTTGCAAGAGTTAGTAGCTCTTTCCTTCACCTGGGCAGCATGTGCACAACCAGAAATCGTCAATTCAGGCGTATCCATGCATCTAAATTCAGTGATTTGCACCCCATGTACTCTGTGCATAGTACATGAGCAGAGGACTTTCACAGACAAATGCTATAAAGCTGGACAAAAATTGGAATCACTCGGTGGCACACTCCTTCATGTGGGCAGTCTTACCAGCATGACAGGAATGAAACTTTGCGCCAGAACTTTCTGTGCCCTGCACAGTGTGTGACTGTGTGGAGAAAGCTTGCAACACGACTTCGAAACTTTTGTCAGAGAAATATCTTGTATTTTTACTCTGTCCAGGAGCTTGCTGTACTTTAAAATTAGATTAGAAGTGATGTTTTCATCGACATCTTTGTCTGCCCAATACAAATGAAATGGTAACTGGGAAATGGGAAGAAAATATATGCCAGTTCTGTGTCTATGCATATAGATCTCAACATTTAACTTCTGATTGCTTAAATCTATACTAAGTTTGGACTAGCCAGTATAGTATGTGAGGTGAAAGAAGAATTTCCATGAAATTCAGAAGGACATCTCTTCCCCCCACTCCAGATTAGTGTTTCTGCTATTCCTCCTTGCCGACTGTATCTATGTGGCTTTACATTACAACACAAGCTGCTTGGCCTGTCTGGATAGCAGAGTACTTTGAGCAGGATTTTCAGTTCCATTGGGGAAAATTCAAACATTCAACTCCAAATAAAAGTCACAGGAATGTGCACACACTTCACTTAAGAAGTTTAAAAAAAAAAAATCACAGTTTTCTAATGTGATGTTCTGCAACAGAAGCATTAGATGAATATATGCCAGTACTGGATGTGGATTCAAATTTTCCCCTCTCCTGGCCTCACTAACTTAACTTACTAGATTGAAATCTCCTAATTGTACTTTCTGATTTCTCTTAATTCTTTTTCTTTTCCTTTCACTCTCTTGTGGGTTTACTCTCTTCCCAATACCATGCTACTTTCTGTACTTTAACTGTTGCCTTCTTTGATTGCATCTCCTCCTTTTTGAGGAAAGAAGAGTGACCTGAGTGCTTCATACATTCTTCTTAAGTTACGAACTGCACTCTCACCTAAGCAAATAATAGAAGTTAATTTAGTAACTGATAGAAACAATTATCTCTGTTTCAGGTGAAATGTATCTTAAATGTCAAAAATTTTTGCCAGAAATCTGTTCAGAAAATTCAAAGCCCTCAGAGTGGAGCTAGGAAAATCTGTCCAATAATGGGGCATATTAATTGCTCCCTAATGCCCATTAACTCATCCATCATTTATGGCTCTTGGAGCCTGGGAGCGCTCCTGATTGCTGCCAGGGTTTCAGTCCACTCCCTGCTTGCACATGGGTGCATGCATTCTGCCAGACCTCCGACTCTGCCATTTTGGCCCCAGGTTCAAAGGCCTTCAGATATGTCTGGCAGGTTATTCTTGGTTTATACCTTTGACAATGCTAATGGTAAGAGCAGATCCTGGCCTCACGTTTTGCAAGTCACGCTGGCTTTTGCTGAAGTTTATGCTAAAGGAGCAGAAGAAAGATCAGGCTGCAGCTTGATGGCCACTGAGGGAAGCCCAGATGAGTTCCATGAGTTCCACTCATTGTCAGAGGTGACAGGATTGATTCACAAAAAGTGTTAATTTCTGTGAAGATTACCACTACGGAAACAAAAAAGGCGACTCTTGAGAAATATGTGGTTTCTGTACAGGCGTGTGATAATTATTTTCAAATCCCATGGAAGAGCAATGTGGGCTACATTTGTAGCAGTGCGCCCTGAGCTGAAAGGTTGGTGACTGTCATGACCTTGTTCCATCATCTGTGTGTCTCTGGAGGCGAGGCAGTGTTTATCAGTGACTGAGATTTCATTTTATATTCAGCTCCTGAGCCTGTGTGGAATGCCATGCCGGTTTCTCCTCTCCTCCACCCAGGAACAAGGAGCAAGAGAGAGCTCAGCCACTGGCTACAAAACAAAAAATATGTGCAATCCTTCAGTTTTGATCACACTTTATTCAATTCAAGACACTAATGTAGCCATGGGAGAACACAGAGCTCAGCCATTTTTACCCATTACTAACCCCAAAGTCTTTCCTGTTAGAGAGACTATTCATGCTGAGCTGTGGAACATCAAACAGCGTTGCCAGAGAGAAGGCGAAGGCTCCAAATAATATGTTTAGGCATTCACATCAGTAAAACTCAGGAAAATAAGATGAATAGTACTGTTTTTTCTATTTGCTTTCCAGTTAGTATTTGTGAACATATTTGTCACTAGAAAATTCAAAGGAGGAAGAAATGCACACAAGTTTTCTGAGCCACAGTATATGTACTTCAAATGCTTTTGGCAGCCCATTTTGAAAGCTCTGGGCTTGTCAGTTTTAGGAGTTAAGCGCTTAACTGAGGGCCTGAGCATTTCCATGAAAATGAAGTAGCCAACAAAGCTGTACAAATGAATGTTTCCAAGCAGCATTCATCACAAGTAAGCAAGAACATGCTTTAAAATGTTGCTGCAACCTATCAAATGATATCTCAAAAATGTTATGAGCTCTAATTTAATCTATTATCTCCAGATCTTCTCCAAATTTTACTGATACCTATGTTGTCAATAGCATCAGTCTATAAACCTTGTCAAATTAAAATGCATACACTATTTCGTTCTTTCTTTTCCTCTCCCTCATTGCACAACTCAGAAAGTACCTGATTGTGGGCTTACTATGTATTAATGTACTAAAGCATGATGTGAACACTTGATATAAATTTTACAGAACTTTTCCACTTTCAGTTGCAATTTACTCACCAAGAATGATTCACTGGTAGCAGAAGGATGTGTCATTGGTCTAAGTGAACTGTATCAGGATCACATAATGTACATGTCATATTCTATTTTCTTCCTGTTTTCATTAGAAGTACACCAGCAGGAAAAAAAAAAGCGAAACCAACCCAGTGATTTTCTCCCACTCATTTCCTGCACTCTGTATTTCTGACTCAAAAAAACAGTGAAGCACCAATATGTAAAAGCACTAATATTAAGTTCATCTAAACATTTCCATTCTGAAGGCCCAGTTTCAGTTATTTATTATTTTCATAAACTTTAGCCTTCTTGGCTGAACTTTTTCCAGAGTTGTTCTCTTTCCAAGAGTGACTATTTTAGGAAATTTTGAGCGTGAATCAGGCAAAACCAAAACGTAACAAAAAATATACTTTTCCCACCATTTCTCCCACATCTTCTGGCTTCTTTGGAATAGGTATAATGGCCGGATCTTTTCAGATAAAAAGCTGATATGTGGCAGACGACAGTCTATGAAACAGACAGGTACCTTCCTAAGTCCTTTTGAAAACAGATTCAGATTTACCCAAATCATATGTACCAAAAGGTTAATTTCCACTTACATGCAGCTGTCATATGAACCTAGATATATTGTTTGGGTTTTTTTATAAGCACTCAGGGGCAATTGGTATCATCTCTCCACTTTTCTCCAATCAAGAAAATGAGACATGGGACTAGTGACTGGATCTAGTCTCACGTATCTTCCCTTGGTATTCCTTCCATTCATTTCTTCTTTAATAAGTAGTATTCTCATGTTCTAAGTGCCGGTGACACCCATTCCTTGTGCAGACAAATGCTGTGCAAAGAAAAGAGAAAAAGACAAGCACAGATATACTGTTAATGAACAGCTGGTTTACAACCAAGTGAATACTCAAAGCCCTTGCACACAGGGATTTTTTTCTTCTCTTTTTGTAAGTCATGACAAATAAATGGCATGGCTACCTCATCACTTGATAACATCAGATGTGAGCACTGAATCACAGTTTACTTGACATGGAATTGAAAATTCTCTCTTGGGCCTCAACCCAGAATTGCAAGGCTTTTAAAAGAGAGTTTAGGGGAGAGTTTGGGGACTCAATTGTCCAACTCCCACTCCCTGGAGTTTTCAACCCTTCTCCATTGGGCTTCTTTGTCAGTTCCTCCCACCTAATGTAAATATCATTAATTGTAAACAGGAGTAACTCCTGCTTGAAGTTTAATACATGCTAGGTGCTGTGTTGGGTGCATTCTGTTTATACTCCAAACCACAAAAAAAAAAAGTCCAGAAGTAATGGGGAAAAAAAAAATACAACTTCCAGCTATGCTAAAATGCCTGACAAAAATATACACATTTTCTAAAATGCTTGGGAGACTAAGCCAAAGATGGGAAACGGGATTGTTTGACACAAATTCCCCATCCCTTTTAATGAAGGAGCTCAGAGTTCAGGTGCTCTTGCCACTGAAGAAGATAGGATTTTTGTGTAATTGGCTGTCTCTGATGCATTATTTCAGAAAACCTGCCTTCCTGGTCCCTGTTCTTTGTTCTGAAGAGATTTCATGGTACAAAACATTAAATCAGCTCAGAACAGTCTTTGTCAAGCACCATACATGTACATCATCTAAGAGGTTGCCTTACAGGAGGTGCTCACATGGAGAATTTTTTTCCTCACTGGATTCCTCTCTCATTCATTGCACAGGCTAACACTTCTACCCAAATAAATACTCACTGTGCAGAAACGGACAATTTCTGAATAAGGCAGGGTGTTTATACTAAAGAATCATAGAATCATTAAGACTGGAAAAGATTTCCAAAATAATTGACTTTGATGCAATTAAAGGCCCTATCACAATCATTTCATGTATGGGTGTGGGTGTCGCCTGCACAGACATTTTCTTGATTCTGAGTACTTCAAAAGTTGGTAAAGTCATTTTTGATGATGGGGTGTTTTTGTATAAATTTCCCCGTGTATAATGGTGAGCTGTAGAAATGGTAAGCTGTGGTAGTGGTGAAGAGAATCACTACGACAGAGATGTGAGTTAGTGTGATATATGGCAGGGATGGTGCGGCAGATCTGTACCCAAGGAGAATCAAACAGATTTTTCGTGTGGGCTTCACAGATATGTGCTGACAAGCAGAGAAATGATCAGGAATCCTGGGTTCCAGCCAAGATTATTTAAAGATAGGATGCTTTGGAGGGCACGGCCCATTTCAGCACCTCATTCTTGTCTTTGTTTCCACTAACCTCCTTTTCTTAAACCCAACTGCCTCTGGCCTGACCTTCCAGGATGTTCCTCTTCCTGGACTTGCTTAAACAAAGACAGGGCTCTACTCAAGCCCATTTGAATTTCAAGGCTTCCAAAGACCAGACTTGCTGGCTGATGGCTTTGTCCCTTGATGAATCCCCTGCGCTGACCTAAGTCATGTTCTGCCTGGTGAAGATGTTTCACAAAATCCTCCCAAGACTTCAAAGCTCTCAGCAGCAGCTTGACTGTTGTGGGTCAAACCATGGGTCACGGTAGACTCCAGAAGCTTCAGCCTCTGGGCAGTTTTGCACTAGTTTGTGACTAAAATATGGTCTGTCCTTTTCCAGTTCGTGCTCCTGCTGCTCATTGGCTCCTCTTTGCCACCACAGTCTCCTTGACAGGATTAATCAGAATACTTTGGTCTTCTTCTACAAAGAAGAGGGAGGGGTCATCTGTTGAACAAATGCAGTATTTTGCTTTTTGGCATTGACCACAGCTAGTGTTCTGTTGTCCTTTTCTACTAAAAGAAACCAGAAGGTCCATGTATGAGGCAAAGAGAGCTCCTGATCTAACCCACCTCAAACACACCGCAGAGATCAGATCAGTAGCCCAATGATCACAGAATCATAAAATCATAAGAATGCTTTGGGTTTGAAGGGAACTTAAAGATCATCTAGTTTCAACCCCTCTGCCATGGACAGGGACACCTTCCACTGGACCAGGTTGCTCAGAGCTCTATCCAGCCTGATCTTAAACACTTCCAAGGATGAGGCATTCACAACTTTTCTGGGAAGCCTGCTTCAGTGTCTCACCCTCACAGTAGAGAATTTTTTTTCCAGTATCTAACTTCAACATACTTTCTTTCAGTCTGAAGCCATTCCTCCATGTCCTGTCACTACATGCTCTTGTAAATAGTCTCCTTTGCTCTTGTAAATAGTTTCTCTAATGATCTACTTACTACCATCAAAGTTGCCTTGTAAAAATTCCAGGGGAAGCAAAATGTGTTGAAAGGAATGGGGCGAGAATTAGCTTAGTGTTACTTCTATGCTCTGTCAGACCACCTATCTAAGCTTGATCTGGAGACACGGCTTCTGTGTCCATTCTTCTTTTTCAGAGAAACTTTTCCTAGTTCAGGCTCTCTCCAGGTTTCGTTGTATAAAGTCTTGTCCAAAAAATATATTCCCTCAGTGCAAGGCTTAGAAAGGAGAGAATTGGCACTTTCCATGCCACACCTGTTCAGCAGAGAGAGCACTTTGATCTCGGTGGCTATCCATCTAACAGTCCCGTACAGCAATAAATCCATACACTCTTTTAATTTTTTTTTCTTTTTAATATATCTGCCAAAAAGGGAAAAAAAAGTGAAAGGAAAAAAGTAACCATTCCAGGAAGGAGCTGAAGTCTATAAAGTGATCTTTCACTCTCTATTGCAAAGCTCTTGCTAGTCAGCACCACCGCAGATCTATCAGAATATTTTTGGTAACAAGCTTTTGAAAAGCTGAATTTAAAATAAGAAGTGGGAAATGGGGAGGGAGGCAGGGGGAGTGTCTTCAAACCAAATGCCACGACTGCTCACAAGGCACTCTATAATTCAAAACTGGGTACCCTCAGGCACACTATGCATACATTTATATTTTCAAGAGAACAGTCCCACAATGCAAACACTGTGAGTGGTTTTGCCTCAAGGATTCTGTAGGATTTATGCACACGAGGGCTCTTGTCACTTGTAAGTAGAGGTCAGGAACCTGCCTGGGTGGAGAAGGCAGAGTCAGTGCTTTCCTGAAATCCCTCCTTGTGCCAGGAAATAATCACCACACCCACAGCTACTACATTTGAGCCAAGGTGTTTCAGGGACACAGTCTGTCATATAAGGCACGCCCGTGGAAAAAAGTTTTATAAACCATATCCCGTTTCTTTAATCTTCCATTCCTTGTCACTGAAAGAAATTTTAAAAATAAATATAAAACCAAGGTAGTTGCTTCTGAGAGAAAGAAAAAGGAGTTTCTGCTCAATATCCTAAAGTAACAGATCAAAAAGCAAACTTTGATTTTTCACATATTCCAGATTGCTCAAGACAGGTTTTATTTCCACTGGGTTAAATAGCAGGTAATGAAATTTTGACCATGGTGGCATAAATCAAATCTTTTGAGGGAGTGAAGGGGTGAGGAGGAGAACAAAGAACAGGCAGAGAGGTTACAATATCAAGTGCTTCTTGTAAAAATATAGAACTAGTATTTGTTTCTGCTAGGCATCTTAATCTGTGATTTATTGTCAATTCAGGAACTCCACAATTTTTTATTAGAGCTGAATGGATTTGAAACCACCATTGCTAAATAAAAAGGCTAATTGTCTTTTACTGCTCCATTTCAAGTACAATTCTATCTTGGTGCCAAAGATCAGGCTGAGAAAAAAATGACGCACTTTATTTAAAATAATTGCAATGAAAAGATTGTGTGGTTTTCTTTTGGCTGTGGTTATATAAATAATCATTTTATCGTGAATGAATATTCTAAATCGTTGTGTCTTGTAAATAGGACCTGCCTTATATTTTTTTGGCTTAGAAAATGCCCAGATTTGGTTTATTTTATGGCTTAAAAATTCTCCTGAATTCTTGGACATCTTATTTTCATTTTGAAAACTCTGACAGATTTGTCATTCATACTTAAACATCACACGTCTCATTTCAAGTGGAGGCCAGTGATATCTCAGAATGAGTAAGCAAAACAGACACACAGTGTGAAGCAGTGAGTGAAGATCACACCAGCATTTCCCCAGCTGCAAATGGCGAGCAAATCAGCATGCTGCAAGCAAAAGTATCCTCTAAAAAAACACCCACAGGCATTTGATGAGCCAGCATATAGAATTGTGATTAGATCTTAGCTTTAAACATATGGATTTGCCACTTTACGGCGTGGCCACATGTGCCTGGGAGGAAAAGAGCAGGGCATGTCTTATCCTCTCTGTTGCACAGCCATCAAGGGACAGCAGCATTAGTCCCAGGAGCCAGAGGGCAGCACCTGGTCATGTCTAAGAAAGAGCTCATCCGATAGGTTCAGAGGACTAAAAGTCCTAGAGAAGCTCTGAAAAAAGACAACTCTCTGTAGTGCATGGACTCGGAACAGATTGGCTTCCTGGTGGTGGATTCATGCTCCTGGGAACATGAGCAAACAAGAGCACACCTGTGTGTGTGGGTCTGGTGTTGGTTTGAGGGCACCAGAGGGCTGAGGAAAGAGGAGCACCTGGTTTGCCAAAGGCAGGGCTCAGGAGACTCCTCAGTGCTGTGGGGACATAGAACAGACCCTGCAGCCACTCAAGCATCACACAAGACTGCTCAACTTCCATACCCATGGACCCACGTGTTACAGACCGAGCTTATCCCAACCCCTTCCTCAGGTGCCAAGAGATGCAGATTGAAATTTTATCCTGACTTTGCCACAGCGCCCTGCAGTTGTTTGTGACGCTGCTCTCCAGTGCCTCACCCACAGGATATATAACGTGACAGTTATATTTAATTTCCTAAGCTTGAACAATGAAGGCTTTTGTTCCAGACCTGTCAGTCTCCTGGACTTTTTTGATAATTTTAAGGTGTTGTGCACAAGCAGCTGTTTCTAGCTATAGTAGATGTGGTCTGTAGTAAGAGATTCAGTGAAAAGAGATGGGCAATACCATGGAAGAAAAAGACAATAAGGCAATCCCATTACAGACCCCTCTCCTGGCTCTGCTTGTCAAACATGGCAAGTGTCTCAACAGAGTAAGCGCCTCATTTTCACTCTGTGGAGTGGAAGTAGTAAGGGAGGGTATTTCAACGTCATTTTTAACTGCAAAATATTTCAAGATTGTTGGATGACAAGATGCTACATCAGTCACAGCATTTTATTTTCAAATGCGCTAGTTGAGATAGCAGGTTTTGTAGGTAACTTACATTTTGCTCTGTTAAAACGTAACTATGCTAAATAGCAGTAGATTTTTCAAACAGTGCCGTAGCCAGAATTCATATATTTCTGCTGTCATTCTTCTTGTAAAAGTATAACAATGTCTTTCTTTTAAACAGATGGAAGCAATTGTCTTCTGAATAGATGTAACCTTTGCTATGCAGTTATTCCTGAAACTAGGTAGTACCATTTCTAAGTTTTGTGAGAAATACACCATGTCAGAGTGTTTGAATGTGTATCTGTAATGCTTGCTGTGAAGCACAGACACAGCTCCAAAATCCATTGAACTTAATCTGGGTCCTTTCATTTACTTCACTGTCTATTAAATAAGACCTATAAAATTTGGTTTATTGTATACACTACAATTTTAACATTTTCTGAGTTAACATTGATGGCAGTAATGGCAAACAGCTGAGGTAACTTCTCTTCTGCGTGAGCTGCTTTCCAGCTATTCCTCTATTTCTTGAAAATATCTATCACCATTTTTCCCTGGACTTTATATGTGTATGAACAAAAGTGTTAGGGACACTTTATAGTGCCAGGATCCAGCGAACTAATTTTTTCAGGCACTGATACAGAAACATCATATGGTTTTATTCTACTCAGTAATAAAATTATGTGGGTGAGTTAGTGTTTATGTCTTTGGCTTGCAAGATGCTGTCCACTTGACATGTCATATGCAGGAAACTAATTTGATGCTTTTCCTCTCTAAGATGATCAGTTGGGTGGGGTGGGGGTTACATTTTTGTTTAAAAAAAAACCCAAAAAAGCAAAAAAAAAACCCAAAAAAACCCCAAGCCCTGTTAATTACCTACCAACTGACTGATAAAAATCCATGATTCTAAAATCAGGATTTGAAAATAGAGCAGTGCACAGCGCACTGAAAATCCAACTTCCAGAAAAGAACTGCACCAGTTCAGACATTTCGCTACACTGTCACATTTTCCACAAGATTTATAATGAGCACTTTGTAAGTCTCTGGCACCTGAGCTGAATACCGAGCATTTACAAAGTTGTCCCTGAGGATATTTTTGGTCAGCCTTAAGGCCCAGGAGTACATGAGGTCCAAACTGCAGTTCCCATGCCACAATGAGCTCTGTGCATGGTGGCTGAAAGTGAGCAGAACTGTAATCATTGAAAAATAGGGCTACAAGAAGAAAGCATGGGATAAAATTAAGCTTTGAATTTGCAGTGCTGGCTAAAGTCTAGTTTCTTATTCTTCTCTGAATTACACCTGTTTAGCTGTGTTGCCTTAGTAGAGTTACGTGGGTACAGCCCAGATGAGAATTTGGCCTTGTCTGACTCGCACCATGACCGGAGCTAAAGTTTCACATCAGTTCCCCACGGCAGGTCCCAGTGAAGTGGCAGAAATGAAGGATTATCTTGGCCACAGTGCAAAAATGCTGGATGTTTCCATATTTCAAATAGTGTTTTGCATCAGCTGCACAGAACGTCTGTGCTGCGGCAAACCAATCTCCGGGAGGGTAGTGTCCCTGGCTCTGGCAGGGGTGTTTCCAGCCAATTCCCCACTACAATGCTGGAGATTCTACTAACACTGCCTGAAATTAAAGCCAGATGAGATGTACAATTTATTCCACCCCTTAGGTGAGAAAAAAATGAGTGCTTAAACCTTTCAAGTTTCAGAGGCACTTGGGAGAAGGCTTAAGGTTTAGCACTACACGACGTATCAGCACATGCTCCGGTTCAGCCAGTGTCAAGTTCTGAATGAAAACAACTGTGCTCGTGCTCACGGCGTGGATTTAGGGTGATCCCTGACAAATTAAAAATATTTGGCAGTGGTTACTTTCTTCCGGCATGTTTCCTAAAATTTAAAGGAATTACGCCTGGCATTGTTTTGAAGCCATCAGCCTTTGAAGTGATCAAAAGCTTAGAGGAATAAAGCCAGAAATACAGATAGATGAATAGAAACCAGAAATACAGAGATGAATAGTAGTCAGGCTTTGTTGCCCTGCTCTCAGGCATCATTTGGGTGAGGATACACCAGAGCAAAGTGTTTGGTTCTGTAGGAGGCACATGTCACTGCAGTGCTCCGTGCCACAGGTACTGCGTGGCAGCTCAGCACTGCTTCCCGCAGCCAGGAAACACATCTGTGACATGCAGGCTGGCTGGAGACATGCAGACAGTTTCAAGCACTGCAGAACCTGATGTTTTCCTTCACCACAAAACTGACTTCCTGAGTCCAAATCATTCCTCCAGGATCCAGGCTAAGTAGCTGGATTGCATTTTTTTAAGGGGTTGCCTGAGAGCAGAATCAACTCTTTCTTGCCATAAATCTGAATTAACACGCTTCAGTTAAAACCGCAATTAAATGTATGCCTAATTTCTCTCTAACCAGGGAGTCACTCCAACTTCTCTCATTAATTTCAGTGGGTGGTGGGTATATGCGTAAAAAGTTGTAGTATCCTGATTTTGGCCTCTGTTTTCTCTGGCAGAGAGAAGAAAAAAAGAGAGAAAACTCATTTCATGCACTCGAGCACACTTGTCTATAGAGTGAGTCAGAGCAGGAGTCTCTCTGAAATTTATGTGGCTGTCAGTGTCAGAACTGCAAGATCTTTTTTTCATATTGTGGGTGTAAATAAAAACTGGGTGTCTATATAATAGGGCATAGTAGATTCACCGTATTTTCTGTGCTGGTTCTCTATCCACATTTAGAGAAGGAAAAAAATTCAACATTCAGGAGACAAAAAGCCATAGGGGTATGGAAACATTGGTTTGCTGTTGGTTTAAGACCTGAACTGCTATTTTTGTTTTTAAAAATTGCCTGAAAAGAGCACTGCCCTGTGGTATCTGTTTTTAGTTGAGACTGTTTGGTATCTTCTTAGATAAGATAAAGTTTTGCCTAACTAGGGTGGAATTGTGTGAAATAACATGGCCATGATGACATGGGGTGCTATAATGCAGTTATTGATAAGAGTCTGGAACTCGTAATCTAATGACTCATAACGATCTTCCCAAAGACATCATATGTGATAGGAAACAATGATTTAAGCAAATGTACAAGTTAGTTGGGGACATTCTTCTGGGGCAAGACATCTCATTTTATGCACAACCTTACCTTGAACCTTGTGTTTCATTCGTGCATGTGAACTGCTTCAGTTGTGATGCCTCAGGGAGGCAGGATGTCTCCTACCATTCTCTTGAGTATAGTCCTTGGAAGAGACTCAAACAGGTCAGCTGGACAGCATGCCTGGAAGGAAGCAACACTGTATTCCTCCTTCCTCTCTGTTGTATAGCTCAAGGAGTGTAGCCCATGTATCCTTAGGAACATCAGAAATGCAGTTCTGCCCCACCCTGACATCAGCTGCCAAACGTTGTCTGCCTGTACCTCACTCTTGCTGGCCAAGGGCTGCACTCAATGCTCAGTGTTCCACCTCAGATATTTCTACTTAAACATTTCTTCTTAAAACAGCACACACCTGTTAGGGTTTTGGCATTCGTGTGCTAGCCTATGCGATTTCTCTTCAGATGGGGACCAGTTCAGACCTTCGCTGCTGGTCTAATTAGGATTAGGTCTAGATGTAAACAGCAAAGATTAAATTTAACTATTCATATTACTATCAATAGTTATCTCTCGTAAAAGGGACCCTTGTTAAGTACTCAGGAACTTTCATGTTTGGTGCTGTCCAATACTTTTGCACCAAATTCCAAGTAGCAGCCAGTCAAGCAGAAGAAATAACTCTTTCAATCAGTCTTTCACTTTTAGTTAAAGTAGAAGCTAAACCTTGAGAATGGGGTTTGGGTGACTCTGTCAGAGTATGTGTAAATATTAGGTATTCTTTAAGTATGGCCTTTTTCTAAAACAGAGCTCTGTAAAAATAGTACTTTCTTAGCCAGTAGTTTGCTCAAAACACATCTTTGGTTTCCCTGGCAAACTTAGTACTGCTAAGAAAAAACACTTTTTTTCTGTGAGTCATGAGAAGGGGTTAATTTCCTTTCATTGCTACAATGGCTTGCTAAGATATATTACCATATTTTGATACTGTTAATGTGATTTAAACATTTCAGCTTGATAAACCACTTTTAGTCTTGCATTAACATGCCCTCTTTCTCTAAATGTGAATATGTACATCAGAACAAAAAGTCTTTATAACATTATTGTTGTGATTTTTACTACCTGCAGCACTGTTCTGTGTCTCTGGAGTCCCCTATTCTGCAAGGCACAGAACAGAGACTTGTCTGGATCAAAGCTATTCCAAGCTCTTGACTGATCAAAAAAGTTGGAAACAAAATAAGACTGGGAGTGATAATCATTGGTTCATGAAATATGTGAAGATTAATTACCTCAGGAAGGAGTTATTCACTTCTTGAAAGAGGCTGAAAAGCAACAGCTACTTAAAATTGAAATTGCATTGAGTCAGAATTCCAAAAAATACCTGGAACTTGTTTCATAAGTAAGGGTAAAAGTAGGAGGGGGCCATGTAGGAAGGAACTAAATAAAAATCCACCTTTAAAATCCCATGGATGATAACAGATAGCCTAAAAAGAAGTCTAATCAGCAGAGAATGCAGCATCTTAAGAGGTCAAAGTGCAGAAATAAAGTACAAATTGCCAAAAGTCAAGCTGCGTTAGACCTTA
The DNA here is from genome assembly GCA_036785705.1 of Acanthornis magna. Classification (NCBI taxonomy): domain Eukaryota; kingdom Metazoa; phylum Chordata; class Aves; order Passeriformes; family Acanthizidae; genus Acanthornis; species Acanthornis magna. The sequence goes on from JAWUZG010000025.1 coordinate 14,715,841, forward strand.
CAGAGGAAATTCTAAAAAAAAGAAAAAAAAATTCATCCATGTAACTAGGAATTGAGCACAAAAGAAGCAAGCGAACAGCCATGCATTAGGCCAGGGTGGAGATTAACAATGACTTTTTCTAAAAGTGACACACCGTGCCTTTTGTTTCCCTTTGCTCACAATGACACTGACAATGGAGAGAGACACAGTATGCCCGTAAGGAGTGAGACTTCTGGTGCTAGAAACAGAACTCAAAGTGCCACATCGAACTTGCTTTGGAGGGGACAGTTTACTCTCCACTACAGAAATCTTGGGGAAGCAGCACAAGAAATCATCAACTCATTAGAAATCCCGGGACACTTGAGACAGAGGAGGTGACTAAAGAACACCATACCCAAGTGTCAAAATGAAATAAGAAGAGGAGAAGCTGCTTCGGTGATCTTGGGGTCATTTAGTTTGCAACTGTATGCAAGTCTGTAGAACAGATTTTGTAGAAAAGAAAGATAAGCCGGAAAATGGAAAACACCATTTTTAGTCTGGTTTGGTCATAGTCTGGTCATGCCAGACTAACATAATATCTTTCTTTAGGATGACTGTTTTTCCTAGACAAAGGAAATACAGTGTTCTGAATTCAGTAAAACAGTTGGTTTGGTGCCATGTGAGAAAGTGTCTGCGCAGGTAAGGAAAAGGGGGATTAGGAGAGAAAATGCAAGATGGCTCAAAAACTGGTTAAAGAGATGACAGCACTCTGTGTCAAGAGACAAAGTACTGGGTTGGAGATAGGCTATTAATGGAGTTCCTCAAGGAGTGGTTTTGGCTCAAAGTGTAGGAGTGGGCCTATGAAATATGTTGATGACACAAAGTTGGAAGGCACTGTCAATTCAGAGGAGGACTAGAATACCATGCAGAGAGAGCTGGATGAGCATGAGGACAGAAGTAATAGAAATGGAATGAAAGTGAATAGCACTGCAAAATCCAGCCCTTCAGGATGAATAATAATAATTTCTCTTAGAAATAAAGGAGAAGAGGGACATGTGCCTGGATATACCACTGAAATGTAGAATGATGATGATCCCCAAGCTGGATGTAATTGTGATCTTAGGTTGTAGCAGGTGAAATATTTCTATGGCAGCTGTAAGGCAATTTCAAGGCTTCATGTGAAATGCAATATACGATTCTGATTGCTTGTGTTCAAGAAAAAGGGTATTTAATCTGGAACAGGGTTGTGAAAATGAATGAAGAGGTAGAGTACCTATTTCAAAAAGATGATTGTGGACACGAACAAAAAATTCTGCAAACTAGGTCACTAAAGTGACCTAGTTTGAGAACTGAAAGCTTTGCAGTCACACCAACAGCATGCTCAGGCTGCTGGAATAAATTGTCAGAGCCAAATGCAACTTTGTTCCTTCCAGGGCTTCAGCTAGTGGTGTCACAGCTCTGCTGCTTAGAGGACACACAGCCTAAAGGACACTGATTTATTCAATCCAGTAACTCCAGTACTAGGATCAATCATATAACTTCTTTATTTGCACCTGTTAGTAGAAAACTAATGAGGGTAAAGAAACTAGCCACAACAGACTGTGGAGATAATATGGATATAATATCCACTAATTTAGTCTGTAAATAAGATTCTAATAATCAGGACAGTCAGACACTGAAGTAACAGAAGGGGAAAAACACCCCAGCTACCTACACATTAAGACTGCTTCGTAAATTGGTGAGACTGTGAAAGAGAAGCAGCGGGGTCTGGACTCAGTTACCTGTGAGGATTTTCTCCATCCTGACCCCACCCGAAACAGTTCAGGCCACTACATCATTCAGCAAAATTCTTTTGAAGCCAGTGGGTCCACTCTGCTCTACAGTACCTGAGAACTTGCTTGTTTCTTTTCATAATTTAGTAGGATTTGTTACCTGGTCCTTCTGTGTTGATAAATACTGGCAGTAGCAGATGAATAAATTTAAGTGTGGAATAAAGCCTCCAAACAGAAGAGGGGAAAAATTATGGGGAGAGGTGTTCATCCCTTACTCAGAGAAGTATACTAGACCAAGTAACAAGTGACAAACCCAGCTGATGTAGCATAATTCATCAGAAACATTCCTTCTGGGAGGCTGCTCTAAGACAGCCAAGGAACAGGTCACACTTCTGAGAAATCAGTTTGCCCACTCTCAGGACCAGCATCTTTTCCAAGGCCCTTGGGGCGCCTCTTTCACCACAAAACCAAAATGCAGTCCAAAGACTCACAATGCAAAGGCGCGGGACTTGAGGAGAAGCGTCCACAAACTCCTGCTGCTGATAACCCTTTTAGGGCTGCTTCTGGATGTTGCTGCTATTCCTCTTGGCCACCTACCTGTTGAGGGAACTTTTGACTGGTTGGCCTTATCCTCCCAACCCCTTAGTACTGAGGCGATGAGCAGAGAGTGGTGAAAAGAAAATAACTTTTGGCATGATTTCTGCCACATTCTGATTTTGTTCCCATCATCATGAGAGCTGGTGAAGAGGGGGATAGCCAGCAGCACCTCCAGCAGTACAGAATTCATATTGATGTGCTCACTGTTGACTTTTGGGAAATCAGCTCAAGCAGGGACACCGGTCAGTCCTCATTAGGGCCATCCTTTACTCAAGACTTATAAACAGGTCAGAATCACACTCAGTAAATAGGTTAAACATGAGACAATTCCTTCTGATCTGTCTTTTTTCATTCATGACTTGAACCCTTAGAGGCAGAAGGAAGGAACTGAAATTGTTATTTTTATTTGATCTGATGTTCATACCAGTTTTATAGGAGTGCTATCCTGTAATCCTGCTGGATAGAAAGGTAGGATAGCTCTAAAGCAAAAAGTACCCTGCAATTCTGGAAATGGCATCAGAGGACCTCAAAGTCTTCAAGGTTCTTACCCACAAGTCACTGAGAAACAGAAAATGCCCTTTAACAAATATAAAAGCAAATATTTTACTGATAAATGTCAAGAACAATTAAAACTCTGGGTCCAGACCATTTATACAGAGTCTCAAAGAGCAGGGAGTTAATCCATGTGCTGACTGGTCCCACAGGATTGTCCTTCACCCATTGAGGAAAGCTTTTTCAATTGTTCTGTGAAAGTATTTCATTGTTCTCTGTGGCAAGATGCTTTCTTCACTTTACATCTGCACTGAAATCCCTGAATACAGACATTTTCGTGCCCAGTTTTGTTCTTATGTTGTGACTTAGTTTTGTTTCCAATGTGCAACTCATGCTAGGAGAATTGGCACAAGTCCCCTGCCTTCAGACAATAGGTGGATGTTGGAGTTTACAGTTAATTAAACAGACTCTGTTCCCTATCAATTAATGAAATGGTTACTTACAATTAAATCATGGTTGACATCAAAATACTGACAAATGATTCCAATGCTTCTTTAATTACGAGTATCTGAAATAACTAAACCAATGCATGGGGGAAAAGAATCTCAGCTTCAGACCCTTTGAGACACAATCCTTGCTAGACATTTCAGTGTCTACCCAGACTCATAATTATTTTTCTCTGGAGCTGTTCTAGCAATAGTTATCCACAAGCGAGACAGTGAAGGTCGTCCTGCCATTCTATATAAACAGAAATTGCAATTGTGGAAGCTCAGTTCTACAAAGAAACTGGCAATCACCAGATCAGTAATGATCTGTTCCTGGGTTTCATGCCCTTTCTTGGATCTTATGCCCCTGTCTGATATAGATCTAGGTTTCACTGCATATGTTTGGAAAATATTTTAGTCACCCTAATAGTAGCACAACTGCGGTGCTATATGTCAAGAAATAGGAAAAAAAAGATTAAGAACTAAGCAGAACCTGCAAGCCTCTAGTTGGCACCTTGTTCCCTTTATACAGTATTTATGTGTAGCATTCAAGATGGGAGGCAGCATTTTGGCTTGGCAAAAAAGCTAGAATTTGTGCCACAAAATAAATGCTTAGAGCTGATTTCCAGCTTGCCTTTTAACATGGTGCAGATTTTACCTATTATGGGCCTCTGGATTTGTACAGTGAGTAATGGTGTTACAGTATCATTTCAATTGTAAATCAACATAAGGTACATCCAAATGGCAAATGAAGTCCATTCAAAGCATTCAGACCTTGACCAGCCAGAAATTATCAGTCCAAAAAAATACCATACCATACCACATCCTCAATTTTACTTTTGTTTGCGCTGTGAATGCATGTTCTGCTTCTCATAACACTGCACTGACAGATCTTTTTTCACCTGTATGGTTTTTCACACAGCCTTGAGACGTAGCAGGGAAAGCCATGTGCTCAACCTCTTTTCTGCCCAGGGTAAATTTCTTCAGACAGATGTCCCTTTCCTTTCAGGAGAACCTGGAGTCTAACAACAAGAGAAGGAGAAAATAAATGGGCAGGAAAAACTTAGTATTTAGTTTAGTAATTCACTGTGGATTGGTTGCATATGTAGTAAACTGAGCACTCAGTTTTAGCTATAAATATTTGCATATGGATGAAGTCTCAGTAAGAAGGGGTTTGAATTGACAAGAACTTTGTCAGATCCGCAAGGCAGCACTGCTCTACAGGGAACAATCTCCCACAGAAAGAAAGAGATGTGAGCTGTATCTTCTTATCTTGTACAAAATATCTATGTAGCATATATATAGAAAACTAACTTGGTGAGGAGGAAGATTGTTGCAAATCACTTTTGCTCCAACTATAGAATGTGCCCTGGGCTCACTGTGTATCCTAATATAACTTAGAAGAGATTTAAAGCAGCCTTGGAGCTATTCTAAGCTACCCATCTGCACACTGTTTATAGACCCAGGAGATGAAAGTCTACAAGAAGTATCACCTTCCTCCCTGCTCCTGCATAAGCAGAGCAGCTGCTCAGAATTTTTTAACTTTCAAATATCTCATTCTTATAGTTCAAGGAACTGTAGTGCTGGCTCTGTCATATCTACCAGGTGATGTGAGAATTTCCCAGATCTCCACAATCCACCATTTTTCTGTTTGAATGGCAAGTGGAGGGGCAAAGGTGGACTAAAGGAAAGGGATGCTTTGAGTGTGACAGCCAGTGAGTATAACTGATGTGAGTACATATGTGAATGTATATTGGCAAATTTTATTGTAGGTCTAAGCTCTAAGCATCCAAAAGCTTGAAGGATTTTAGGCAAGGATGTTGGTTCTGATCATTCAAGCCATTGTGAAAGATTCATTTCCAGGAGTTCTGAATACAGATCATGAAAACAAGGAGTTTTGGAGTGTAGAAAATACACTGAGTTGACTCTAATAATTGTTTAATTTGATAGCAGCCACTAAATTCAGGATGCCTGGGTCAGGGGGAACTTGGACTGAGGTTCAGATCAAACCATGGACTCAGCAGTGTTCCCGAGTATACAATTCACTGCAGGTGAGACGGTTAGTTTGGATCTAAAGTCTCAGTTTTGACTGCTGAATTTATTTACATGGTTCACAAAATCTAAGCTCAATTATTCATCACACAACTAGCTCCAAGGTGCATTTCCCATTTTCCTCTTTGCTGTTTCACATCACAGTAGAAAGTCCTTCTTTAACTGATAGAAAGGCTTTCAAAATTTTAATGATTTTTCTGTAAGCTATCTTGGCTGGGTTTAATGAGTATATATTGTGTTACTGCAACATATTCCATTGTGACATCCCTCCTGTGAAAATGGCCAAGGAGTTTGTCTCTGAAGACAATTAGCTGGTAATATACTATGAATAAATAAATATCTAAACAGGTAGCTCTGCAGTTTCTCACCCTCAAAGTTGACTATTTTACCCTTCTTTTTCTTAAATGACTCCTCTTAGTTGTTACATGGGTGGGTAGACAGATGTTTGCAATTATGTCCATATATGTGGTCCACAGGTATGCCAGAGCTAAGGAATCTAGTGCTTTGTTAAATATTTTCAAGTAACCAGCTGCCGCATTTCTCCATGCAGCCAAACCACACCAAATGGAAATGTACTAAAAGAGATGGGTAAATTGAAGTACTTTTTTTAAAAACAGAAAAATGACTCATGCTCATAAAATATAATTACTGCAGTAATTCTTTAAATATACTGACCAATGACTGGGGGAAATTTCAATTGACCATTCATTAGAGTAATTCCACCCCCACCCCCAACTCTCTGCAAATTTCTATACCAGTAATTGCTTGAGCATACCAGCAACTAGAAAGAGAGATGAAAAGGACCTATACATCCATGAAGGAGGGAGGCACGGCCTTCAGGTATACTCTGTATGTTGACGCATCACGCACCAAGTTTGTTGTCTCCTCTGCACATCAGTGGGCTGGGATCAAACTCTCTTTCACTAAATATACCTCAGCAAGTTGTGGTGTTTGGTGCAGAGTCATGGGATGCTCATAAAGACAAATATGCCATGAAATAAGGAAAGTGGAAATTCCCAGATTTTACGTCTACTAAGTATGCACTCATGACATGCTTTCAGTTTTGCTGGCATCACAGGAAGCTACACAAATTTTTTCCAGTATCATGTAATGGTTCATAATTCGATGAACTGTTTTTGGGAAACTACCTCAGAAGTCATGAGATATAAGTCACGAATACTGAAATGTAACTTAGTTATTTTTCACTACTCTAGGCATCATTTGCCATTGCACTGTGCACTTTGCTTACTCTGTTTACCTGAGCACAGAACACTGGAACAGGCTCCCTAGAGAGGCTGTGGAGACTCCTTCTCTGGAGATATTCAAAACCTGCCTGGACATGATCCTGTGCAACCTGATCTGCGTTAGTCTGCTTTAACAGGCGGGTTGGACTGGATGATCTCCAGAGTCCCTTCCAACCCCAACCATTCTGTGATGCTGCAATAGTGCAGGTACCAAGCAAGCATAGAAAATGGAATTAGGCAGAAATGCAAAAGTCTATAATAATGCAAGTGCAATCAACCAATAGAAGTTGAGGTACTTTCATGTCTTGCATATGTGCACACATATACGAGCACACACAGGCTGCCCATGTTATGCCAGGCTTTTGAAAGAGTCCAGAGTCCAATTCTTGCTATTGAGCCTCCAGAGAGCAGTACATACGTGTTTGTGGTTGAAAAGAACTGTAGACAGTGTAGAGTGTATATTTGATATGTTTCTTGCTATGACAAAAAATGTATTTTTAAAGCACTGTCTGCTCAACAAATAGTTCCAGAACCAAACTTGGCAAGTACTGGGTGGCAGATCTGTTTTCTTAGTTTTCAAAAGAAGTGCAGAGAAAGACATTAAGAAACTTGTTCTTGTGCTTTTAAAGTAATGTAAAGAATTTAATATCAAAAGAAGACAACCGAGAAAACCGTAGTGCACAAGGCTGATATATCCAGAAGAGGAAGGCTAATATTCCATACTTGGCTCCCCATGCCTGTACACCTAAAGGCCAAACACATAGGCATGCAGAAGACACAGCCTGCAGGTTTGTACAGTCTGCACACCTAGCTGAAGCAAGATCCATTGGTTTTTTTGTTTCTTAAATTTTGTTTCATGACTGACTTCAGTGAATGCCTAAGTTCCCGGCCCCAAGAGAAAGCTCCCTTGTTAAGCTCAATTTAGTCAACTTTCATTCCTAAGCCATGACATTTTGTGTAGGAGGTTTTGAACTATGTCTGTAAATGGTGTCATTATAGCACGAGTGAGCCCTTTCAGGTGGCTCTGAAGAGGGTCTGAGAATCTAAAGTCTCCTTGTAGGAGTTTTCAAAAGGGACATCAACAGCAGGGGGATCCATCCCACTATGACAATAGGATTTTATCTTATTGTGAGGTATAGGGCTTTTTGATTAGAGAGGTCATACAATGATGTTCATATTTAAATCTGGTAAGAGTCTGAAGAAATTGTCCAGATGTCTAAATATTTAGTTAAATTCTGCACTATAAACGAGCCATAGAGGGAAATGACTAGTGAATTTGTGCGTCCCCCAACCAAGCCAATATTCAGAGTATGGAGATAGAATGCTCTCTTAAAATTGAGCCTTCTTACATTGTTTGGCCATCTGAAAACTGCTACTCTTTAAAAGCTGAGCCAAACATACCATAACTAAAATTAAAAACCATCAGAATGACCTCATTTCTGAAGGCATTATAAATCTTTGTAACCTGCATTGCCTTTCAGTAATTCTTGTAATTACATGAGACATCTGAAAGTGTTCTGGTTAGAACAATGCAAAAATAATGGGATTATTTACTTTCAATTAAATCTTGGTAAAATTAAAAACTCCCTCTGGATAGTCTAGAAAGTGCAGAAACCACATATTGCAAATAGGACTTGAGGAAAAAAGGCTTTGCAATAAAACAATGACAGAGTGCCAAACAACCTACTCACTCCGTAGAAGAATAATGAAATTATTTCACAATGTATCCTGATGAAGATGATGTTTTTTGGTGCAGAAGGAAAGCTTCATTACATCCTTTCTGTTATTCCTTTTTTCCTGTTGTTTTTTTCTAAATTGAGAAGAAGATCCCTTTGGTTTTAATTTTTTTTCATAAACACAGAAGAACCAAGGAAAAACTACAGCTTTTCAAAAACTGCCTCAGGAGACTGCCATTGAGGTATTATAAATATCCAGTAGACAGATCATGTTGCAGGATTGGCTATGTCTTCCGAGTAGTTTCAAAACTGAACACATTTCGCTGTCTCTGGTAATGACAGCCTTGCAGCCTAACAAAAAAACTCTCAGTGGTTTTGTCCCATTTGGGGTTCCTTAATAAGCCTAAGCATGGGTAGCATTTCAATTGAAACATGAGATATAAAGCCAAACAACAAATAATTGCATTTTATTTTCCTTATTTCATCCCCATTGATATTTTTATAAGCTCTTAAACACACTCTGCTTAAAACAAACAATCCAAACCTGAGTAACGGAAGCCTCATCAAAGAGTTATCCTCCAAAAGATTTTCCTCTGGCAGTCCTTCTGAAAGCAGAATTGTTCTTATTTTTGGTAGTTTGCGCCTGGTTTTTCCACACATACCATAGATGGTGCTTGGGGTTGCCTTACTACACTCACATTACACCAGAGGGAAAGGTCTGATTCATGTGCAACTTCACTGTGAATTTTCTTTAGCAGGTGAAATCTCTCTTTTTACTCTGTCAAAGGCATGGGTGAATTTTGCAGGGACAAGTTCAAATGATATCCCTTCCTCAGAGGCTCACTTGGGTGGAAGATCCTGCTTCAGTTTTATGCATTTTGGTTATCTCACAAAGGATCTTTCTTCCCCAGGTGGTTGTGGTAGGTGTGGGGTTTCAAATGGCATTGCCTGCATATCAGGCTTTCACTTGCTTATTTTCTTAAATGCTTGAGAAACATCTGAGAGCTGCCATCTTAGAAAACAATATTTTGCATCACAACTGTACCGTGGTACAGTGCAAATTCAGCTGCTGCAGTAATAAAGAAATAAAGGAGGAAGAGAATTTCAAAAAAGATGGGGACAAATAGCCAAGAAGACAGAGATGAGCAAAAGCCCTGCTATTCAAAACTGAACTTGTGAGCTCTGCACTCTTGTCACTGCTTTGGGAGCTGTTTCCCTTCTTGGCAAAAACCTCCCTGGCCTAGGTCAACTGGGTGAGGAAAAACACATGCTAAGATGGTTGGGACCCCTTGCACAAAAAAAAGGGGAGGAAAAACCAAAAAAGTAACCAACCAAACTTCTTTTTGGACAGCTCTTTGGAAAGCCATAAAATCAAATGCAGTTCATAACACATGCTGTATGATCAAGCAGAGCTTTCCGTTGCTTGCCAGAACTCTGCCAGGGGACCAAGAGCTCTTTTAAAAACTGCCTGTGGTATTCTAATGTTTGCTTTCCTATGCATTGGAATAGATTATTCTGAGGAAACATACCCAAAACCTGTATGTGTTTTAATGTATCATATTCCTGATTACTGGTATTTACGCTAGATTGTTAAAAATTTTCTCCCCCCTCTTTTATTTATCAGACAATTTATGCAAAATCCTGTATTTTTTCACTGACCCATTTCCTCAGCAAAACCTTGAAAGTCTCAGATGATTACAGCATTGCAGCCTTCTGAAACAAAGCTGCCTGCCAACACAGCAATTAATTAACCTTGTTGACCAGCCATGCCCTTTTTAATGTTTCTTCCATTCAAAAACTGTCTTATATATAACATAAATAGCTGACAACATATGGTGGAAATGGAAATTTGCATTATTGCCCACTTTAGTCAGCAACTTGTAAGCCTTACTGCTTTACTCGTTTGGCAAAGCTGTAAAACAAATGTAAGCTCGTATCTAAATAAATAAATCAATCTTGTGCATGCGAGGGAGGTAGTAGGAATGAGGGTCAGCTGGACAACTAATTGACGCCTTTTCCACAAGGAGCACTTCCTGTGGTAGAACATCCTGTCCAGACAGCAAATACAATGGGAAAAGAGGACCACTGTCAAAGATGCAGAGGCTCAGGAAAACCAAAGCCTAATATGTCCATGAACAAACACAGCTGACCTGTACTGCCCTGACAAGAAAGTGCTGTGATATATATATATATATAGGCCTCTCTGCTCTGGAGTCTACCAGCAATTATGACTCAGTCTGATCTATGATTGTTTACAATGCAAGTGAACCTGCTTGCTTGGGTGACTGACCTTGGAAGGCATCTCGCCACGACAGCTAGGGAAGGAGATTTAGGAGGTCATTAAAACCTTTTACACCTTCGTCAATTTGATGAATGAGCCCTCGCAGACGCCCTCACGAATAAAACTTGACATATCCTGTCTAGAAATAATACCCACCATGTTTGTTTACCGAAAATTGATGTACATCTTTGTCAGATTCAAGACTAAACAATTTCTTATGTGTCAGTTCCAGCAATTAACTTCACTGTCTCTAGTATTTCTTATTTAATTTAGCATTTTTAAAAGAATATAGGCAGTCAAAGTTGCTGGGTTTAGAACTGACAGGTTTAAAATAAAGAATAGTATTTTCAAATGTGGGGGGATTTTCCCTCTAGGTTGCTTTAGCATTTCAATGACAACTGACTTCCTGTCTCCAGATAGCCATGGTAGTTATACCTATAATCCTGAAGGAAAAATGTAGTGATTGAGATTCACTGAAACCTAGAGAGATATGAAAATAAAAAATGCAGTCTTTAAAAATTGCTATATTTCATCTAGAACCACAACTGCATCAATTATTCCGAAAAGTGAATGAATACCTAAGTCAAAGTTGTTTGTGACCCATAACTGTGCATGCTTGTACTGTAAAGTCTGGATTTCCTTGAACCGGGAAAATTTTGCCTGGGTTTTGGCAGTGAAATGCAAAAAACCTTGTGGTTTCACTAAGAAAGGTTTGCGGTGGAATGTGCACATCTCTATATATTTCTTTTTCAAAGTATTGAGCTGAAAGCTTGTACAGCAGAAGAGTAGGGAGACCAACTTCACGGCAACAATCCATGCTTAGGGATTTTAATGTGCTTCTTTGAACAAGAGACATTGCTCCTTTCTTTTGAAAAGGGCCAGGGATTCCCTTTCAATTGGACCAGAAATATTGGAGTTCTGCACCACATCAAACAACAAGCTGATGAAGCCGAGCCTCAGATTGGTGTCAGGGCTAAGTTTGAAGGACATTTCTGTTAAAGAAATGTATATTTCCAGGGGCCTGTCTGGTTCAGAAGAAAAAGTGCTAGGAAACGAAATTGGATTGACAGCATGACTGATTTCTCTTCATTTTCTTGCACAATATATCTAAGTTTGGAATCAATCTTACCATGATAAATCTTGTATATATAAACATTGTTGACCAATATTTTATTAATGCAGCTGGAAGACTCTCCAATAAAACAAAATATTTTGCCTTTGAGATACCTTTCATCCCGGAGCAACCCACATGCTGTTCCTACAACCTCCCTGCTCTTGGGCTGGCTCAGCCAATGGAAGCCACGGCACAAGGCAGGGATGCAGAGTTACACGCACCTCACACAAACTGCAGACTTAGACACTAACAGAGGTGAGGAAAGTTCCTGCATGCTGAGAAGGTTGAACATTCTTATTTTACTGTTATTTTTTTTACTGTTAAAGCACGTTAGAGATTTTTGGTGGGACCACAGCACCACTTGTATTGGACAACTAAGACTGGCGCCCAACAGTTACTAAGGGCAGCAATGTGAAAGAACAGCTCCCATCACTGTTGCATCAGAACAAAACTAGTACTTCAGCAAGAAGCAGCCATGCTATCACAGCCTTGATGGTGGTGAGCTGATATCTCCTTTCTTGTAAAAATGGAAATGGGAGACTAAGTCCAAGTGAGGCTGTGACATTGTACCTGAATGAGCACTGTCACCAAAGGCACTTATATTTTGACAAGAAATATGAGAGCCCACGTATCCCTGAGCTCTCCCTGTGGCATGTACGTGTCTTCAGTTCCTACAGCTGTCTGGAAATCTAGGATGGATGGATGTCACATCCTGCTCGTAGGATTTATTCAGGACTTTGAAAACAAACCCAGGACTTTGGAGGAGACATGAGCAAAACAGCTTGCCTGTTCCATCCAATGAGTCAGTGCTGTTCCATGGCAAAAAGAAGGTTAGAAAACGGTCATGACAAATTTCAAAGCACATCCGAAAAGCCCACACATAGTGAATTGTAGACAGCATATCCTGGTCAAAATATGGATCTTCAAAATTCTAGCAGAGTTGAAGATTGCAATTAGCACAAGCCCAGGGTAAAGCAGAAGAGAAAGTGTGCAGAATCCCCATCATCCCTTGGCACTGGGTGTGAGCCATATTTATGATACGGAGGCCCCCTTTCTGCTGTTTTCCCAGTAAGAACCCCAGGCAGGTGATGAAAATCACCAAGCTGCCTAAACCTGTTGGATGAATATCCCAGGGGAGTGAAACACGGAGGTATTTCTGAAAACTCTGGTCAATGGTCTTTTGTGCATTTAGATGCTTAAATAACTTTGGAAATGTGGCTCTTAGGTGATTAATCCACCTTATACAGGCACTTAAGTATTCTAAATTAAATAGTTTATTAGGCAGCAGCACTGTGCTCTGAGTTCATGTTCATTAAGCAAAGCGCGGCTGGTTTCACGCAGCCGCCCATTAAGGCCCCTGGAAATGTGCTTCTTGGCTGGGAGGGGAGCAGTACAGTCCAAAGGATCGGCCATAAGTCTGGGACTGAGCTGTGGGTTCAGTCGCTGGTTTGGCTCTGCTTGCAGCACAAATCTGGGCAAGTCATTTCATCCTCATGTGCTTCCTGGTTGGAGCCCATAGGCACTAATGTAACACAAATAATCACAGAGGGCCATTTATAGTAGTTACTTTTAAATTATAAACACGAGATGAGGAGGGATTTTTTAAATTATGTTTCTGTTTCTTCTCTCACACTTCTAGCAATAATTTGTAATCTTGTAAGAGTTACAAAAATGAGGAAATAAAGGAGTGAAAATAATTGAAATGCTTTGAGGGAAAATACTGTGTTTCCCTCATGTATCTCATTATTTTTACTGGCTTTCAGACCAAAAGTGAAGAAAGTCAAAATACAGAAGAATTACTGTATTAAAAAAAATAAGAACAGTACATAGGAAGGTGTGTGGGAGATATCCTGCATATGTCAGGATTACTTGGCAAAATGCATTTCTGCTGAGCTGAGTTTCTTAGTAGGAATTACTCATTGTCTTGCAGCTGTGACAACTGCACTAGCAAAACAGATGATTCTGAGGGAACTGGAGCAAATAATTTCTGTGGGACCTTCAATCTTTATAGCCCATATTTAGATTTTCAAGTGTCTACTTGAATAAAAGAAAACAAAGTCACTGGTGGCCATTAAGTGGTCATCTAAGTAAATAAGATTGCTTGGAGTCAGCATTCTGGCACCCTTTCTCAGGCAGAGTGTGCTGGTCAGAGCTGTAAATTGTCCTTAGGAACAAATCAGAGCTACTGTGGAATCATGAGCTGGGAAACATGGGGATCCTGACCGTCACCATATATTATTATTATTATTAATAATAATAATAATAGTAACAATAATAATAATAATAATAATAATAGTCCCCAAATTATCCTATTAACCTTCCTTACAGTTGCAAGCAGGACTTTCTGTACATTGGAGCAATTTTGAAAAAAATCAGACAAAAGCTGATTTGTCATATTTTGAAGACATCGTCACTTCTGCCTTATTACTTGCCCTATGAGAATGCAGTGATGGGATGTAAGCTGCTCCACTCCCAATGACAAGACACCCCAAGTTATTTCACAGGTGTCCATAAGGAACAAATGCATCGTGCTGAGGATGTATATTTTCCAACATTATGTTTTAGCTGGCTCAGTTATAGCTACCTGTGTGAATCCATAGATTCTTTGCTGGAAAATAGATATTCTAATCTGAAAAGGGAAAGAAAAAGAGAAAAAAAAGTACGGAAAGGAGAAAAACAGAAGCTGAGAAGGGAAAAGAAACAAAAAGAGATAAAAAAGAAAATGAAAAAAGAGAAAATTTTTAAAAGGTGAAAAAAGGGGGGACAGAGAAAATAAAAGAGAAAAAGAGGAAAAAGGACAAAACTTTCTTAGATGAGACCAGCAGGTGGGAGTGTTGACTTTATCCCAGAGCACTCAGAAACCTTAACATAAACTTTTCTTTTGTGTAAAAGGGTAATTCCCAAGAAATGAGCAAATTAATCTTATCTGTGTTTTGCTACTTTAAAAGATATAGTCCTTTGTGTCACATACCAAAGTAAGCCTTCTTTCAGAAGTACTGTATTGTCCATATATTGATTTTGGCATCATGTCTTGTTTGGGAGATAGAGGGAAATTCTGATTTGTCAGGGTTTTGTTAAGCCAGCTTTGATACTCACCATTCCCAGAGATGAAGAGGAAACTACTGTTCACCCTGGCAAATGCCCTTTCTTTAAAAGAAATCAGAATGGTGGCAGAAAAAGGAAGAACGTGAAAACACTTGTACTTAGACAGAGGAAGATGGGGGAGAAAATGGGAGCTTTAGAAGTAAACATGGACTTTAGAAGTAAATATGTTCATATTGGTTTTGAGACTTAGGTACATTTTTGGAAACTCATGTCAGTTTAAATCAGGGTAACAGAATAAAAGTGGGGAAGAAACATGAGAAGAAGAGCTATTTCCATGCCAGGATGGGAAAGTGGGTCACAGTAAACTGTAATGTCAATGTCTCTAGTTTACCTTTTCTTTGGTCATCATGACGTCGAGCACCAAGATTTGCCACTGTGGCCATTAGTTTGTTATGCCTCTATATTTAGGGTGTCCATATCTAGGTAGCTGTGAGCTGCAGTGGGTATAGGTGAAAGTTGAATCCTGCCCACTGTGACTCTGCAAGCTGGAATTTAGTTATTACCCTGCTTCAGCAAAGCACTATGCATTTCCTAGCTCTATATCCCTACCCTGCCAGGCTACCAACAAGCCTTAACTTCCCTAACCAGCTCCCACCTAGGACTTGCAGACACACTCCTGCTTGTTGTACAGGAGACCCATTTCTGCTCAGGCCTGTGCATCCAGATCCTGCCTGAGCAGCCTCATGGGTGAGTCAGGCTCCAGTCCTGCCTTTGGATGTCTCTGGCTGCACCTCGGAGCTTTGCTGTGGGCAGCTTGCCCTCTGGATGGGCATCTCAGACAATGTTGTACCTTGTCTCCAGCTCCATCTCTGCCCCTGTCTCTTATTGCTTTTGCCAAGACCTCGAGGATTGACCCAGGATCTGATCCATTGCTGCCCACTGAGATAATGCACACATCCACAGCTGCTGTCACACCTTCGGGTGCAGTACGTGCTGCCCCAGGGGTGAGACCCAATGGCTGTCTGGTAGCAAACTGAGGCTACGATCCCTCCTTTACTGCTGGACTCCTGCTTGTCATAAATTTTAGTACTGGCCAAGCCACTGCCCACAGCAGAGAGGTCTGCACAAATCTGTGGCACCCCTTGAAGCTGAACGACAAAAGGATGCTTCCCCCTGGAGAAAGAGAACTTCTTTTAATACCTGCAAACAGTATCACCTTTGATCTCTGCATCTTTAGACAAAGAGGTACAGATATCACACCAATGTATGAGGAGAGAGACCTTTTCTCCTGCCATGAAAACAGTTTAGATATTATCTTTATAATGGGTCTAGTTTCAAAAGCAAAGGATCTATAGGTCGGCAGGATGGCAGTAATGAAACTCTAAACCTCTTATGTCTCCTATTTGCTGAGTGGGACAAATCTTTGGCAATTGCACTTTGCAGTCTTGTCTTTCCCTGGGGTGGTTGATGAATGCAGTACCCTCAGGGGAGCAGAGAGAGATCTGAACTCCTGAAGAGCAAAAAGAGGCATATTCTGGCTATTTTGCAATTTCAGTCTCATCTCTAATGTTAGTCTACCAGAAATTTTGCAGTAACAGGATTTAGAGCATAACATTTCCATTTGCACTAAAGTCATAAAAAGAAAGACATCCCAAGACTTGTGAGGCAGGAAGAGGAAGAGAGCAGAGACCTGAAATGAGAAGTTCTATAAGCAATGAACCATGGTGGCAGTTTCATACAGTAAACAACAGGAGCCTTCAAAGGATTACCTTTTTCCTCTGGAAGCCTCCCATTAGTAAGGACAAACCAGCTTCTATTTGAAATCTAACCCATCTACCCCTTCAGAAAAAGGGGATTTCAGCATTTTCACCAGCCAGGCTTCCTGAAGAACTGGTGTATTTCGTGCCCACTGCCCACCACAATCCCAAGGAAGTTGTGGGCTGGTTATACCTCTGCACACCATTAAAGAGCTACAGTTTATTCCTTAAAGCCTTGGGAAGAGAGTTGCAGGAGTAGAAATTAACTCATATTCCCTGTATAAAACAGTTCAAACCTTTGTTACAAATCACTTAAAGAAAACTTTATATATTCCACAGTCAGCCTGACGCTGTTATGAAAAGAAAATGAAGCTGGTAATTCTTGTCTATCTTTATATAAGAATTTGTTTAGACCTAAATCTGTTTATGTTTTAAATAAGTGTGCAGTACTTTTAGAAAAGTATCTAAATGATTGCCATTTCCAAAAGTCATTTAAGGCTCTAAGACCACTAACTTTACAGCTGCTGGCCTCACAAGGAGCTATTTTACTGAAACACATTGAACATGTGCTCCTAATTAATTTACACCATTTCAAAGATGCTTATACAAAATCCCTCTGTCTGGGGTAATGTCTTATGCAGCATTGGTCACCAGAGCATCTCAGAACTTTCCAGCTTTGCAGAAGTGGAGTCTTCAGATGAAGATCATCTGTTCAATCCAGCTGGATCATCTGGGTTATTTCCCAGTCTTCTTTCCAGTGCAGTTTGCTTTGACTCCTAAAAAAATTACTAATCCCATTTTTCATGCTTGCATCTTCAGTATTATTTCACTTTGCTACACCATTCACTTTAATATGTTAAAAGCTGTAGATAAAGACTGTAAGGGCTGGTATTGCTAGAAAATGTTTCTTAATAGACAATGCATATTGTGAGGGGGAAAAAACCTGCTTATGAAGGTTTTAGGTTTGACACATTGTTCTGTAATGAAATTCTAATTCAAACAGCATATATTGTCTCAGTAATATTCACATAAGTGAATGGAAAGGTCTATGCACAACAACATGTGGTTTTTAAATTAAGGATAAAATATGTTTTTCCACATATATCAAGAGTTATTTTGTAACATATATAGAAACAGCTATATATTTCTTCCAAACGTTATGAGTAAAAGTCTATTAATGTTTAACCACGCTGAGTTTGATTTTTAACAGAATATAGGTATTTTATTTTGGGGTTTTTTTCAGTTTCAGTTGTAATCTTGAAAATCAATTCCCTAGCTTTTCCTCTGAACACTCTTAAAAATGGAATCATTAGTCACATGCTATTTATCCATATTGCAAATTACAGATATGTCATTTCTTGGAGACCAGTAACCCAGAAACCTCAGTGATCCTCTGAGGCTTCTCAAGAGCTTTGCCAAATAACTACTGAAGTTAAACTGTTATTTATTTAAGTATTTAAAATACTATCAATTGGCTTTGAAGACTGGGTATGGTTGGCAGTTTCTTGAAAATAAATACAAGTTTTGCTGCTTCTAGAGTAAAACTGCAATTACAGTTCTCTCAAATATCTGTCAAAATGACCTGTACAGGTAAGCAGCATAGCAGAGAAGGTTTGCTAATAGAAAACTACACTTGGAGTGTAGTTTTAGTGGCTGTCAAAATTAGGAAGATGTACTGAGTGGGTTTTGACAGGGAACTGTACCAGAACATGAGCTATTCAAGATGTTCCTAAGCAATTTGCAAGACTAAAAAGTATGTGTTCAAGTGAAAGCAGGCTGGTGGCTGGGGCACACTAAACAATTCTAACAAATCCCAGCAACGGTCTGGAAAAAATGGGATGATATTCAGTGGGTCAAGTGAAACATGGGATATTTTGCAGGATCCATCAGACACATACATATAGGATAAAAAGCAACTGACACATGCCATTTCTTTAGAAAAGAGGTGAAGAGCACCTGTGGATGATAAGTCAAGTGAAAAATCAATGTTTCGTGCTGTTGCAAAGCAGGAAAACATGATGCTGGGTTGCAGAAATAGAGGTACAATTTGTAATAAACAAAGAGCAATCTTTCACTATCTTCAAAATTAAGAAAGCTTGGAATGAGTTTCTGTTTGAGTGTTGGTACATTAACACTGAGGCTGCTGCAACGAAGAATGGAATAATCTCTTCCCTCTGCCTATGGCAAATGGAAAGGGAAACACTGAGCTTAAGCAGCAGCAAGGGCATTCAGGCTGGACATTAGAAAACCCTTCTCTTCTGACAGAGAGAGTAGCATGTGAGAGCACGGCACAGAACAGGATGCAAATCCTTTATCTATAAACAGGGAAGGAAGGCATGGCAGGAATGCTGTACTTGCCCTTGGCGAAAAAAATGGATTTAATGAACAATAAAAGCAGCACAGTTAAGACAGATTTTCTCACAAAGAACAGGAGTTGGCTGTCACTTCAAAGGGGAACTGCAAATGTAGCTATCCAACTTGGTGGGCAGACTGCAGAACAAAGTAGGTGCCTCATTCATGACACAGGAAGGACAGTACAGGAAGGGGAACATGCCAGTTGCTGCCATAGAAGGAGGTGCCAGTGTAAGAAAGAAGGAAAGAAAGTCTGGAGATGAAAATCAGTGAAAGGAAATATATTTCATACTTGCTACTGCTCAGTGTTAGCAATGAAGAAGATACTGAACTGTCTTGTACCCAATTTTACACCCAGCTAATTCACCAATTGGTATGCTGCAGTCAGGATGTGAGCACATATCCAGTCCACTAATTTTTGCAAATAGTGGAAATGTCTTAGCTTCCCAAACCTTAGATTTCTATGCTACGGCTTCCAGGTCTTTTCCTCTATGACTTCATAGTATTACTCAGAACACTGAAAGTTTTAGCAAGCCCTTAATACTAAAAATTACAGCTGTCTTATCTCTCTGGCAGATCTTGGATGTTTTCCAATTACTCTTTATTTCCACCTGAAAAAAGGCAAGGAGCAAATGCAAGGTACTCTGAATCACAGGGCTCAGTCCTGAAGAGAGCCCTGATAATTCTAGGGGAAATTTTTAAAACATGATCTGGCCTTCATTTTAGAATGAAGTCCAGAATTGAAGGAATTTGGAATTGAAGGAAGCATTAGGTGTTGCTTATGTCATCCTCAATATGCTATGGTAGTGGTTTTAATACAGAAGTTTTCAAAGTAGAGAATTCTGTAGAGACCTTGTACTGGCACAAGTGGTGGATAACAAGTCTTCAAATATTTTCTTCACTTACTTGTTGCTAAGTAGGTGGAACCGCCATGAATGAACAGCTCCATAAATAAAGTATCCCATTAACTTCTGAGAAGGCTTTTTATCAGGCAAATTCTGCCTTATGGCCAAGTTAGATGCCTAATGATTATCACACAATAAGTCCTTCTCAGTCTTCGAGCAAAGTAATTGGAAATAACATTTCACAAGCTGACTAGACCCATGTAAGAAGCTGAATTCTGATGGCTACTTAAAAATCCAAGTTCATTATTGCCAGGGGTTTTGCTCTGTCAGTTTGACCTGTAAGATACATTTGGATCTATGACAGTGTGTGTTTCAATATCTGCTTTGATCTATTTTCATGTTCTTCTCTGTAGGGATCTTCTCTGTAATACCTCTCAGGTCTCACTCCTGAGTCAGCACATGAGCGATTAAGCAATTGCACAGCTGTCTGGCAAAAGTTACTTGGAAATAATTATTAACTTTCTTGACTGGAGGTACTGAGTCAGATTATTATACCAAAGAATTTCTGGATATATCTTACATGCTCCTTATGTACTGTGCTCTTTGGTTATTGAACAGCCTTGCAACCCTGCCCACAAAGCCAGGAATTCCGCAAGCAGAATCCTGGGTTATATTTGTTTAAGCAATAGGAAGGATAGGAAGTGGAAATTAATTCTGAGCCAATTTATATTTGCACTGGATATCCAGACACCTCAAAAATGAAGCCAAACACAATGCAGAAGGGCAGTATTTGACCCAACAAAAATACAGCCATCCATCCACACCTATATGTGGCTGAAGCTAGATAGGCCCCTCCAGTCTTACCAATGTTCTAATTAAAGGAAAAAAAAAAAAAAAAAGCAGTACTTAAATTCCATTTAGATTTGTGGAACTGGAGACCAAAAGGGACTAGATCACATGTTGTAACCTCTAAATCACAGGCCATTAAATTTTACTTAGTTGCCCTGTTGAGCTCAATACCTTTATGTGGCTAAAGCGCAGTTTGTGCTTTGGCCTCCCGTAAGGCAAGCAATCTTTACATGAAAGATAAAGAGGGACACAGCCATTATTTTTATTTATACAATGGAGTGCATCAGTTGGTACATATATGCTCTTTTTTAGCAACTGAGAACTAGGTTTTATCTTAGAGGATATGCTCAGGTGAGCAAGGATGTAACCTGGCACCCAGCTGTCACCCCTAAGGCTCACAAGATGACCCACATCTTGCTGAGGAGAAGGCTAGTAGAAAGAGGAGGGAGAGGAATGCATAGAGACACATACCAGTCCTGGTTCAGCTCCACCTCATGCATGCACGCTCCTTTCAAGGACTCAATTTAAAAACAAAGAAAACAGCTCTTTGTTATTAATCCCTTAATTTGAATAAATATCTCAGATGTATAATGTTTTCCAAACCATGGTTTTAAAGGCTCACATAATTTACACAGTAATATAAACCACTTCTAGCTGAAAAAAAGATGTGGCCTGTGTTAAAACAAGATTCAAACTCAAGAGACTGAAAGAGTGAATCACTCACACTTAGACATTGTGCAAGTAGATTTGAATCTTTTGTATTTTATGAACACAATAAATTATGTTACATAATAATTTAACTAGAAATACGTTATGTGCTGATATCCAGATTCAACATCTTTTTGGCAGGCTAATTGACTGTTCTTTTTAAGAGATTAAAAATACAGGCTCTCCTTTTACACAGAAATGGGCTGCCTTATGCTTCATACTTTACACTTAGAATCTTTTTAGGACTCCAGCTTTAATTTGTTGCTTTAACTTTTTTTTTTTTTTTTAATGCTAGGCACCCGGCAGAACTTCATGCAAAGTTATGAATCAGTACAACTGAACAGCCACTGGAGAGCAGTCTTCAAGCTATAGTTAAGCATACTAAGCATACTTCGGCTA
This sequence comes from Acanthornis magna, assembly GCA_036785705.1. Taxonomy (NCBI): domain Eukaryota; kingdom Metazoa; phylum Chordata; class Aves; order Passeriformes; family Acanthizidae; genus Acanthornis; species Acanthornis magna. Next base: position 14,737,467 of record JAWUZG010000025.1, read on the forward strand.
TATACCAATGAGATTTTACCTTGCTGTGTTTCAATTGCCCATATTTATGTATTTTCTCTTGGTCTGGCCAGCTATTGTTTTCTAGTTTCCTTCCCCACAGCATGGATAGACTAAAATAGCCTGCAGAACTTCTGGAGGAAATATTTTATAGTTCTATCCAGTAAAAGCTTGATACAAAGCCATTTAGTTCAGTGAATGTCTTTCCATTGACTGGAGCAGTTTGCTTCCAACCTTATGGTTCACAGGCTCAGTGTTTAAATGACTACACTGAAGTTAAGGCTCCTGAAATGAGGTTACTTATTACTTTTTATTTAGCCTGCCAAACAGTGTTTTGGTTACTGTAGTTTTTGTTGATTACTTCTCTGATGAACTTGAGAGAGAATCTGATTCAAAGCTCATGGAGCTCAGGAAGTGATAAATCTGGACCACAGCGTTTGCTTCTGCAGGTGTAATATAGAGTCCAGGCCTGCAATTCTTTCCTTAAGCCACCAGAACCCAAAGAGCAAGCCTGACTGTTCCAGCTGAGGGCTGAGACACTCAGAGAATAAACCTAAAGAAAGATACCTTGTTGTCTTATAATGAAAAAGGTGATACACATAACGTCATTATTTATAGACAATAATTTGATTCCTGTTTTTCAAATGAGGTTTCCATTTCCCTGGGTGAAGTTTGCACCTGCCAGAAATTTGCTGGAAGAGAAACATGGTAAAAATGTGGGTGTGAAATCCTGTTTGGAAAAATGGAGACCACCAAAAAATCGAAATAGTCTTTTCTGTATAGATCCTGTCCTTTACACTGTTACACTGTGCATTGCTGGCCATCTCATCCTAGTCAAGGAGACGTTTGGTTGGATATCATGATAAGGACTTTACTAGACAAGTAATGCAGACTAGCAGGAAAAGTCCAACTGCTTAGAAATACAGTAACAATTTGGTTAAAAGTTCCAGGAGTCTCCTACAGGCTCTGTCAAGTCTCTGTGGTTTCTGTTTGAAATTACAGCAGATTTTTTCCAGTGGAGCATAGCAGCCCAATGCGTGCCCCATGTGCAGAGTGGGAGGTTTCTCACATTCCCACCTTGCAGTCAAAAAGTCTTCTGGCAGCAAGAAGTGCTAATTTAACAAATTTCTTTCCAGTGCCATTTTGCCAGCAGGCAACCAGAAACATCCCTAGGTGTTCAAAGCAGAGGTGATGTTGGGAATGGAAAAAAGCAAGCTTTATCCCAAGTAGCTTGAGGCTGCTCCAGAGGCTCTGTCCTGGGAGTCCCTGTCCAATTCTGCAGAAGAAGTCAATATCTGACCTGATACACATTTGCATTTAAATAAATGTTAATTAGTTCAGTTGTCATTATGGAGAATAAAGCCTGTTTATAATTTTGGATGAGGTCCCTGCATGTGTGACACAGAAGCCCCATCTTGTTTAATCAGTTTTCTCCTGTATATCTCTTCCTTTTCCTTCTTTCTGTCTCTCAGTTCTTGCTTTCCCAATGTCAAAACAGTGCTCATCCTGAAGTGGTTCCAGGAACTTTCTTGAAGTCTGGTGTAATACCTTTCCCTGTTTGACTCAGGGAGTTTAATAGCTTGGTTTGGAAGACAAAGCATGCCTGCAAAAGCACACCCTTCTACCCAAGCCATAGGGATTTCTGTACAACTGCTCCTTGCCTGGCCAGAAGAGACAGCTCTTCAGAAAAACCCTAGAAGGAAAAGAGAACAAGCTGGAGGATGAGCAGGGTGGTATTCAAAGACTAACCACCAGAATTAAGCAGATGCTTCTATTAACCATCTGGCTCAGCCACACCAATGGCTAATTTGATCCAGAAAACAGAGACACTACCTCATATTCCATAACCCATGAGTCACTGAAAGCATCTGACAAAGATGATCAAGTAATTACAGTCTCCAAAATTGTCAGATTTGTTGGTAGAGTCAGAGGTGGGACTTAGCTTATGCTGTCACCTCTTCGCACACAAGGGCCAATTGCGTCACCAGGGCTGTAGTCAAACACTTCAGCGTGACGGCTTGAGTCCTGCCAAACAAATCTTTCCTCAATTAACCAAGAAAATTTTTTTGTTTCAATAATCATGTAGTGACTGTAAAACACAAATAAAATACTGAACATTTTGGGCCAGATTCTTTGGTGGTCCTTTGCTGCTGGTCAAGGGGATGCGGCAATAAAAAGTGGTAACAACGTCAATTACACTCAGGGAGGTTTATGGGTGTAGCACTGGATTCTACATCACAGAAAATGTTTTGGAAGGAGAGTTGTCATTAGCAGATCTGGTCTCTTGAGCCTAGAGAAGCCAGAAAGGAGGGCATCAGAAATGTCACTGCTAATCTGCCCTTTAAAAACAAAACAAAACAAAACAAAACAAAACAAAACAAAACAAAACAAAACAAAACATAAAACAAACAAACCACCAAACCAAACAGCATACCTTCATTTTTTATGGAAACAGCCTTGAGAGTATAAGTTGGTTAAAACCAGTCACTGAGGTCGAAAATATGTATTTGGGTTTTTTATTCCCTTGAGCTGTGGCTTATCAGTGGCCTTTCTTACATCAGCGCCGGGCTATCCTTTAAAATGCAATATGGATCTGTCATTCTAGGGAGTCCTGGGGAATTTGGTTTTTTTTTTGGTGCTATGGTAAATGTTTTTCTCTGGATTGTAAAGGCACTGCCCTACCCAGCCTTTTGGCAGCTGATCCTTGAGGCCAGCTCAGATCTGATGCTCTTGTAGAACCTTGGAATCCTGCAGGGAAAAGAAACAGGTGAGAAAAAGCTGAGGAAGTAGGAGTCTGGTTCCCTTGGCTTAGGAGGTCTGTTCAAGCCAAGGCACTCCCCCGCGGTCCCTGTGCCTGGCCATGTGCCTCACTGATCTGGACACTGGCTCTGGCTTGCAGGCTTGATATCCTGGCTTGTCCTTGGCTTTGCCTCGTCTCTATGGACTTGCCTGGTGAATTAGACCTGACTAACCCTGGTCACTGTCACAAGGCCTGCTCTGCTCTTTACTTCTGGGTGCTGTAGCACTGCACCCCTTGGCAATGAGATTGCTGCCCAGCCAGCCTGGCTATAGCCTTCACCTCCCAGCCTCACCCCTGATGCTCCCTCAAACTGGGCTTGTCACCAGTGTTTGTTTGGCTGTCAAATTTATAGATGAAAAAACAGTGTGGTGTCAAGCAACAGGGAAGTGATGAACTGGGTGAGACAAGAGGAATCTATGGGACTGCTTCCCACTCTCTGATTGCAGTTCTGTTACCCACATGTAACCCTAAAGAGTCCACTAAGAGCAGGAGAGCACAATAAACCTTTAGCTGCTGTAGGATTAGCTAGTGCCATCAACAAGAGCCTGCCTGGCACTTGAAGACTTATGGGAACTCAGAGGGATTCTTTGGTATTCATCCTGTGGAGGTTAAGACCTCAGCCCTATCAAAATACTGCAAGGCTGAAGGCATCCATGAAGCATCAACTAGAGTGTCACACATCCAGGGCACGGGCAGCTGCTGCAGGTCATTCCTGATGGATATTCATCTAGTCTGTTATCAGACAAATAATTGTGGACCTGCCACAAATTGTCTACGCAAATCTATTCCAGCGCTGTAGATTCTTAACCTTAAAATTCTACTGTATCTTGCCCTATCCATAAGGAGCACAGAAAATAGATTACTCCTTAACTTTTTGTAGCAGCTTTTTATGCATTTGAAGACTGTCCTGGTCCTTCCTTCCTGGACAGTATCATTCAATCTTATGCTAAAAGATCCCACTTCTTTTCCTATTTTTGCTTTCATGGTTTTTAGAATTTTGATAATTTTCATGGCTTTCCTCCAGCTTCTCAACATCCTGCAACACAGTGCCCTATTTGAGACCCTGACACTAAACCATGCATCGGTATAACTTCACCCTATTTATAGGTTATATACACCTTTATTTGTACTGTGTTTTCTCATTTCAACAATATGCTTTTGTTGGTTCCATTATAAGCTTTAAACTTCTTTCTTAAGCTTTATACAGTTCTTTATCCTGTGGTTTTTTTTAATTGATGAGTTCTACAACCCCCTCACCCAAATGCAGTATTTTGAATTAGTCCCTATTTAATTAACAATTTTTCCCCACAAACTATTTCTTTATTTTATTGGTGATAATTTTATTTCTAATCTAACTTATTTGCATTCCCACTCAGCTTCACAGTCATTCCATTCCATCTTCTAGACTGTTTAAGAAAACACCATCTTGCATAGATCTATTCCTTTGCTATGGATCTTTAACTGTCAGTCACATTTCAGCAAAAAGACATTAAATAAGTTGTCTTTTAATGTAATTTGCTAATATTTACTCTCCCATTGAGTAAATATTACTCTGTTGAGTAAATATTACTCCCGTTAACTCTTTTTTTCCTATTATGAATGCACTGACAGAAGGATTTCACAAGCAATAGTCACTAGGACTATCATCTCACCGGCCTATCTGGTGTTGCTCTTGTGTGCTGTTGAAAATACATCTTTAGTACTCTGATACAGTTTCTACTTCCTGTATAATTTCCTCCTATGTTAGGGATCAAAGGGATGTAACCAAGTTGGTCACTTACTCTGCTTCCGGACCATTGCTTGCACCTGGAAAGTTTGCAGTTGCACCTTTAATATAATTTCTTTCATTGCACATGATTTTTTCTTAAATTTCCCTTTTTTTCCCTTGGATCAGCCTTCCAGGAAATGTTACCTAATGACCCTCTGGATAACTGAAATCTGTCCTCCTGAAATCCTGTTGACTTTTACTGTAGTGTTGCCTCTTTCCAGTCCCAAGGAAATGTGAATTCTGTCATTTCCCCATCATTGGCACCCACCTTCCTCTTTGACCAGCTCCAGCATGCTCTGTTTGTTGGTTTGGAGCTGGCACTCTGTGACAAAACAAAAGAAGGGCTGCCAGGGTCTGACTCTGTCAGCACCTAGCAAACAGTTAATGCATTGTAATGGGGGTAATAAAGGAGTAATTTTGTGTATAATTCTTCTGGGTTTGGTTACAACTAATCACAGAACAATTCATCTCACACAAGGCCGTGGGACAGCTTTTACCCACTTGAAATATGCACGTTAAAACAACAGCATTAATTCTTACCTTACACTTAGCCACAAATAAAATGCAAAGCAATATAAAAAGAGTGTGAATAGCATGTATCTAGCCAAATGCATGTGCTGTTACTAAAAACGCAGTTTCAGAAAAGCAGAGAGTCCTCTCTGGTCCGTATCTTGAGTCTCTTATGTTCTCCTACTCATGTGTTCTATGAGTGGGGAGACAATTTGGAAAAGTAACCGCAGGTATTTTGAACCACCTTCTAAGAAAATAATCCAGACTAGCGGACAGTGATTTCTTTTCATTTTCCGGCTAAAAATTTTTATAACTCACTTCTTTCTTTGCTCTCCGCTATAGCCCTGAGCTCAGTGACAAGGAACAGATGCTGACTTACCACCCCATTTCAGTTAATTCTTTGAATAGCTAACACTTGCTTAATGGGAACTCTCTTAACAGACACCATACCACTCTGTGAGTGCATTGTTTTTTTCCCAAGGTGGTCTTTTTTATAGTGTGAGAAATACTGGGTTGTTGTTTTCTTTTCTGATTAGAAGTCTTTTGGACAAGATTTATGTAAGTATTTGGGTGTATATTAGACTATATTTGTATAAGGCCAAGAAAAGAAAGAGCCCGTGTAAGAAAAAGCTCCTGTACTGTATCCTGATGTCTTTCCAGAGCAGCAGTACTTGATGTCCTCATTCACATTAGTGAGTGGACTACAAAATTTGAACACGGGTACAAACTCTGCTTTGTTGAAACTTACTCCCCATAAAGAAAATGTCTGTAATAAAAGATGGATCTTGGCACACATCAGGGCCATGGATGGAGATGCATGGGTTTGTCTGTGTACGTGTAATAAGAGTTGTGGCATTTTGGTAAAACCTGGCCTTCCAGTACTTGCTCTTTTGCCTTTCTTTAGGCAGACTTTCAAGGATTATCACTTTAGGAACTTTTAGTTCTTTCTCTGATACCATCTTGAGGAAAAAATGAAACCAAGTCCAACAAATAAGATTTTAATCAGTCACCATTTTATATTGAGGTTTCTCATTCTCATTAGGCCCAGTGATTTCTGCATGTTTTCCAAACAGCATTCATTCTGTATGGTGCATTTTCGTATCACTGCTATCCTGCTGCATGCGAAGAACCTCATAGGGCATTGGATATTTGGGATTCAGTTTTCCTCTTCATGAGCTTCTCTAAAATATGCAAAGTTGCTAGTCAGGTCTAGTAAAATTATGCTTTTATAGTTTTCTGAACTTCAATCACTAGACTTCTCAAAGAGCTGCCAACATCTCCCTTAATGGCCTCATGACCCCTAGTACATACTGAAACAATCATGTTGGGCAAAAGTGTTTCTAATCAGTCATGCACAGAGAATTCTCCTGTTTCTTCTCTCAGGTGTTTTAACTCCAGTGGCTCCAGTCCAGTTAGCATCAGTTCACAAAGCTGTAAGGGACAATTGCATGTGCTAACACATCGCTGGGCCTGATGCTTTTTGTATTCATGGCTCTTTACTCCCTTTTGGGAATGGAAAGGGACATTTATTTGGTGTTTCTAACAGAAACAATGTCCGTAATTAGGTACCTCCAGTACTGGCTGAGATACAAAGGAACATTTGTTAATTATTTCCGTGTGCTTGAGGAACACATTGCACCAAGGGTTGGCTTGCTTGAGGACCACAAGCAGGGAGGTACTAGACTGTCACTGTCATGCTCCTTTTAAACAAAACAATATTTCTTTTAAGGTCAGGGTTTGGCTTGGATCCCTGGCTGCTCTATCCAAACCCCAAAGGTATCCACAGTCCTGGCTGTCCCTGCCTGCTAACAGGTTCCTCCACCCCTGCTAACAGCCCAGAATCCCATATCATCAGCCTCTGCCCAGAGATGCTGCAGAAAGGCCAGGCTCCAGCTCACCACAGCCCTGCCCATGTGCCTGAGGCTATCAAACATAGCCCACCACTGCTGCATAAAGCTCTGTCAGCATCCCCATTTCTTCATGCCCAAGCTGTTCCTGCACCAAGCACAGGAAGGACTGAAATTTGCGTGCCTGGTCATGGTGCTGTTCCAGTCTTGAGTCTCCCAGGCACAAACTTTTAGGATGGAAATAAACAGTGGTACCAAGCTGGATCCTGCTCTCCCATCACTTTTACTGCAGTGTAGCACAATTTCTTGGTAGTGCTGGAGACTGATGTGAGAAGGTAACATGGCACTGGCACTGCCTCTGCCTTTGAAACACCGGGCTGTGCAGAGTGCTGCAAAAATCACATCATGACAGCACCAACAGGAACTGTCTCTGCCTTTCAAAGGATGAACTTTTGCCAAGAATTTAGCAAGTCTGACCAGTCTTACCCACCCCTTCAAAAGTAATCAGGCAAGCCTTTGGGAAGAGGAAAAGGAGGCTGTTAGTACTTTGTGGGCTGGGCACAGGCCACAAATGCTGAACACAAAGAGCTCCAGCTGGGAGTGAGTACTGCCAGGAATTTTTCTCCCCTCTGTAATGCAGAATCGAAGCACTGATGACTCAACTTCATTTTCCACTAAGAAGGTCCTATTGGAAAGAAATTCAGCATCCCGTGGGGAGAAGTGCAAGATTTGTCAGGCACACAAGAACCACCTGATAAGCAAGTAGCTCCCAAGTGCTGCTTATCTCCAGGCCCTGGCCTCGAGGCTCACTTTCCAGAACCATCCCTCAACCCTCCTGTTTCTGGTCCACCTTCTAAGTCACCATGTCAGGGCTCTGAAGTTGTGGATCACTCCATATGCCCTCAAATCTTCGAGATAACAGTTAGAAAAACAATTATGAGACTTTCCCTCCATTCGTCCTCTTGTCTCTGCCCACTCTTCACTTCTCCTTGTTTCCTCCTGAGATTTGGCACTCTTTCCTCTCACTCCAACATTTGCACTTTCTTTCACATTGTGATAGATCTCCCCTGGACTCACCCTTCCCTCTTTTTCCACATGCTTTCCACAGCACCCTAGCTTTGTGAAGTCAGTGAATACAATTATTTTCTGCCATTACTTTAAAACAGCTAAGTAGAAAAAGAAGCTATTTCTATAGTACTTTATTCTGGGCCTACCAGTCCCCTCGCTTGCCCGCCTGAATAAAGTAAAAGCTCCTCAGAAAGGACAGTGCACTTGGATGAGCTACCCATCCTCCACTGGCTCCCTTTCTGCAGTCCCCAAACCAGGCCTGGTGGGGTTTTGAACAACCCCTAGATGCCACCATAGACTTTACAGTTGGGGACAGGATCCAAAGTATTCGGTAGCTGCAGATATGCAAAGCAAAATATATTCTAGTCAGCGTTCTTCTGTGATCCCTGGACACTGCTCTAACCAAGATCACCGAGACCACAGCACCATGAAGCAGAAGTTGCCTAAACTATAGGATGTGGATCATTCAGAAGATCCCCAGAAATAAAAACCCAGTCAGTTTTCCCCTTTGTTGCACTGAGTAATGCAGAGAAAGAGGGCTTCACTCAGTCCAATGACAACTTCTAACTCCTGTACAGAATAGGATCAGTGGAATCATGTCAGCTTTTACTGCAGTTCTAGTATGAGTGACCTTATTATTGTAATAAAATTAAGGATACTTTTGTTACACAGTGAATAAAACCAGCATTTAAAATCAGCTATTTCTACTTCTGAAGTAAGGTTACTTATTTCCTGCAAGCACTTACAATTGATTCACAAGACATTCTCAAACCGCACATAGTTGCCTTTCCAAATTTCAAAGGCAATGCAGTCACATCCCCATTTAACCATTCAGATCATCAGGATTGCAATATTTGCGGTATTCCAGTGTAACAAAATTTCAGTGTATAGATGTTCTCCCCCTTTTCATTTTTCCTTAACATTTAAGGTGCTATTTTTTGTAATCTAATACACTTCAGTCTTTTCCTCCTACTACCTCTTTCTTCCTTACTCTTAACGACATGTATTTTCTCTCCAGTTTCCCCTCTCTGCTTCTTCTTTCCTCATTTTACATTAATTCCTGATTTAACCAGCCTGACTTCAATTAGCTATTTTGTCCACTCTTCTTTCCCCATGATACCTGTTTTTATCTGCCAGTACCAAGTAAATTTTTTCACATCTGTCCTATCTCTTTCCCCTCAGTTCTTGGGGTGGCAGCTTTAAAGGTAATGTTACTCATGCTGTTCTTTGTGTCTCCTCAGACTTTGTCAGACTATTTACTCGCTGGGCATAAAACTTTTACTGGACACCCATGCTCACACAAAGCATCTCCTCTTCCAGGGATTCAAGGGGGCTGGAGGTGCTGATGTGCATCAGTCTGCTGTCTCCTCTTTACGTGGGGCCTTGCCAAGTTTAGAAGCCAGAGCTGGGTCCACATGGACGTGTGAGAACGTGATTATGGAGAAGGCAGACACAGCTCTAAGTAAGGTAGCACATGCCATGGTACAGGTGCAGGAGGCACCAAGGAGACATCAGTTTAGCCTAGCACTCAGAATGAATATTAATCCTGGAGTCCCTGGGGACTGCTGCTCCAGTTTTCAGCTTCAGTCTGACATAAATTGCTGTCAACACCAGAGCAACTTAGGTAAAAACTAGTACCTGGGCCACAATTGAGCCTTCAGTCTCTTCTGTAAATGTACTTTGGAAGACTTTGGTGACAGAACAGTCTTTGTGCATTAAACCTGGAATGTGCTTGCGCATGCCAGGGGCAGACCTAGCAGGATTATGGTAGCTGGCTAACTGTGTCTGCAGCTTCTACTGCCAGACTTATAAATGGGACAGAAATTTAAACAAGTTAAAGGGGGCTTTTTTGGTGGTTTTTTTTAAATTTTATTTTTTGCTTCAGTCAGCTGGAACCTGAACTGGGCTACATCCTGTCTGGCTTCACTTGCCTGTTTCTAGTACTACTATTGACCAAAAATGCAAATATAAACCCTGGTAAAGTGTTCTCATCTAAGTCTGGCTGGGATGCTCCCCTTACAAAAGTGACACAAATTGCAGAGTCTTCTGAATCACTCAGGAGTGCACCCACTGAGTAGGAAGGAGAGCATCTGCTCTGAACAGGGGAAGAGCCGGCGGTGCCTGTCACCTAAGAGTAAAACCAAAACAAAAACTCATCAGTCAACTGATGTACTTGATTAATTGGGCAATTTATGAAAAGTGTGAATCAGCTTCCCCCCTCACTGGAGTGTTTTTGGGAATAAAAGTCAGGAAAATGCTACATCTGAAAAATAATTCTTGCGGGATACTGGACAACTGGGGTAGGAGAAATTCTGTTTGGAGAAAGTAACCAAAAAAAGGCTCTTAGCTGCAAACACAGGCCCCAGGGTTGGAGGCTCCTCTATCCCTGCTTCAGTGTAATGACTAACATTGTCAGCCCTACTCACCTACTCAGTTGTTTGAGCAGAAGAAGAAAGAAGGCAAGCCAATGAATGGACTGCCAAGCAAAGCTGGAAATTACAAGCTTATCTGGCCACATAAAGGACAATTTTTAAGGCTGTAGCTCATGACTGTTTTATGTAGTTCAGATCTAGGATGAGAGTGAATGATGTATGCAAATAAGAAAGAAAACTTGCTCCAAACTCCATCTAATCTCAAATCCTAGGCTTTCAAATAAAGGCTTTTGCCTTTTTTCTGGTATACAGAATTCTGAAACTCTCCGAATTTGATATCCTTTATTTCTCCAGTGTAATTTTAAAACTGAGAGGGTGGCACTCATTTGTGGTGCTCCTCCTCTCTCAATCTGAGATTGTACATCCATAAAGCAAGCACTAGTGGGATGATCATTTTGCACAAGTAGCAGCTGATGTTGCCAACTTGATAAAACCGCGCCTGGTCTTCAGGAAAGGGCTGCAGAAACAGGATGCAGAAATGGTACAATTGTGATTGCATCTCGCAACACAGTAACCGTGACATAATACAAATTCTCCAGGCCATCACAGGCTGTGAGGCTGCAAGAAAGGCATTTAAACCGAGAGAGTGGGGAGCAGCGTGCAAGAAAGCATTCACAATCTGAGAGTACAGTTCCCTCTGAAGGGGAGTATGCTCCCAGACTCTGCATTAAAAAGAAAAACCAACAAAAATATACTATGGGTTTTCAATGACATTGCGAAATTTTTGACCATGCACCATAATAATAGAAAAATTAACAGTACAACGACCGTCTGCATACACAGAGGCCCCATCATCCATGCAGGCAATAAGGAAAGTGATGCGACAGCCTCCGTGGAATAACAGCAAATCACGGGCAGGCACCTTCTTGCTTGTACATAGCGCCCTGTGCTTCGGGAAAAGCCATACTGATCCAGTGCCTCATCAGAAGAAGAAACAGTTGTTGTAAATCCCGTTTTCCAGAAGCCTTTGGTCCGTTTATAACCAAGTGTTTCCAGAGTGGGAACGCCCGGGAGCTCCCGCCTGGCCCCCGCGGCGGTACCTCGGTGACTCCTCCGCGCCGCGGGGGGCGCTGTGTGCCCAGCCCCGCTCGCCTCACGGGGCGCCGCCGCCGCATCCCCCAGCCCGACACGCGGTCAGGAAGTCGAGCGGCCCCGCTCTTCTTCCTCCTCCTCTTCTTCTTCCTCTTCTTCTTCCTCTTCTTCTTCGTTCTCCTCCCCCTGCTCCGCAGGCCACGCCCTGCGCCGCCTGCTCTCAGCCAATCACCGCGCCAGCTTTCGGCCCTGGCGCGTGTCCTGTCCCTTTAAGGCAGCGCCGGGGCTTCTGATTGGCTGCAGGGCCGAGTGGCGTCACGCAGGGGCGGGCCCGAGCGGCGTCACGGGGGCGGGGCCGAGCGCGGGGCGCGCTCCCGGGCCGCGCGGCGGGAGCACGCCTGCGGGGGGCTGCACCTGCGGCCGCCGCGGGGCGGGGCGGGAGCGCGGGCGGGCGGCGAGCGCGGAAATGCCGCGGCGGCCGCGGCAGCGCAGGTAACCCCGGGTGCCGGCAGGCATCCTCCCCTTCGTGCCCGCCCCCAGCGCCGGGAGCCTCGCCCCGGCGGCCGCGCCTCCGCCCGGGGATACCTCCGCACCTGGGACGCGCCCGCCGCCGGGAGGATGGCACAGCCCGCGGCGGAGGAGGCGTGTAGCTGCGTCGCCGCCGCACCGGGAGACGACGGCGAGGAGATGAACGGCAGGAAGGTGGCTCTGATCACCGGCATCACCGGGCAGGTAACGGCGCGGGCTCTCCTCGTTCACGTGCCCTCCCGGCGGCGGAGAGAGAGGGAGAGGGGATGGGAAAGACCCGCCCCGAGGTGCCCGCCGGCAGCCGTGACTGGGGCCGGGCGTGGGAGAGGGGCGGCGGAGGGCTCGGCGTGGGTCTGCCCGGCGCCTTCGCTCCCGGGCCCCGGGGCACATCCCCGCGGGTGCGTTCCCAGCCCGGTGCCCGCTTCCCTCCACAGTCCGTGCCGCCAGTTCTGCGCCGGGCTGGAACTCCCTCTGACAGCCCCCGGCTGGGTCGGGGCGGATATACCACCTCGTGGGTAGGGCTTGTCTGCCCCGGGGGTCTGAAGTGTTCTGCAGCTGGTGTGAACGAGAAGGGGTGCAGTGCTTTTATGTGTTGGGTTTGGACGGTCTTATAGTAACCTGTACCAGGAATTCCTGAGAAATCAGCTAAGCCTGTACTGAGATGAGGTGTGAAGTGAGCATCACTGAGAAAGGAGCTGCACCTAGGAAAGACAGTACTGGGAGCTAGTGTTGGGATTGTTCATCCTGATGGTCTGCAGTGGAAAAGGAACCAATGCAGGCGTGAAGCAGCCAGCATTTTTTGTGACTTGAGCAGGCTTGTCACTCAGAAGGACTGTTTGTCACTTGTCACTGTGACACACTGGGCATTTAGAGTCAGTACCTGCTTTATACTTAAAGCTTAATGGGTGACAAAAGCATTTCCCCAGGCTGCTTGTTTTGTATTTGTGTACATTCATTGCAGTGTCCAATTCTTTTGGCTATATTACTCATAGGGATTATGATGCTCTCAGAGTCCTAGTGCTTTGAGCAGAAGGTGCAGGAGAAAGATGGCATGGAAAGGAAAAAAAATCAGTTTCCCTTGGAGCAACTTCTGCATGGTGAAAAAAGATATGATGGTGGTGAGTTTTAACCTGGTGAGGTGTGCAGTTTGTAGCTTGTGCTGCTACACTTCCAATAGGCAGCATGGATTGTTGGTTGGACTGTTTGTGCACACAGAGATCTGCATTGCTCCGCTGGCAAGTGGATGCTAAATGAAAAGTTGTCCTGGACGTGCTTACTTGTATTTGAAGAACATCTCATTTGCAATGTAGATATCTCCCACTACCTGGAAAAATTTGCTCTCCTTGCACATTGCTTATCTCTAGGAACATGCTGGTACCAAATGACTTCTGCTTGGAGGGTGTATCTCTTATGATTGGTATAACCTGTTAAGTAAGTAATGTATAGTAACCATTAATGCTCATTTTGGAATCCCAGTGGAGCAGCATTTTTCCTTTATGGCTTACATTTAGTCGGGGACAGCTTCATACATGGAAGAACTACTTCCCCTTCAACTGTGACTTGCCCTGGTACAGTTGCAGATCCAATGTGAGGTGCTGGTGTGGATTGTTGAGAAGTCCGTGAGCACTGTGGAAAAGTACATGTCAAAACAAACATGCTCTTTCACTCTGAGACAGTGTTAGTCAATGCTGTCTCTCTTTTTATTTTATAGTAGAAGAACCACTGGTCTTTGTGAGGGTGTAAATCCACAGACTGTCTTTTCATCTGTTACCTGAGAGAACCTGCACTGTGCTTTGAACATTCACCTGCTGCTTGTGTTTCACCTCATTATGCCTGTTCTCTTGTGTTCTTGCCACACTTTTTGGTGCACACTCTTCCCGTGGGATAGCAGCTGTCTGCCAGTAGTAGGCTGGGGAAAGCCCTCCAAGTGGCTGACAAGGAGATGTAACTATGTATGAGAAGAGGAAAAGTGAATGATCTCTGTGTACTAACCCTTTTGCTTTATGTCTGTTTCTAGTGAGAGCACAGTCAGAGCTTTCCCCATGACTACTTTGGTGCTATGTGAAAAGTCTTCCAGGTTGTTGGCAGAAGTACATTTCTCTTTCTGTTGGTTTTACTTGGCCCAGTGTTGCTTGGGGGGGGCTACAAAGATGGCTCCTGTGTGAAGCTTCTCGAAGCTTTCACCATGTCCAGCAGAGCCAATCTCTGATGGCTCTGAAAATGATGGACATGCCTCTGGCCAAACATGGGCCAATTGGAGATGTTGGTTATGCCTCTGTGATAACATATTTAAGAAGAAATCCAAACTAATGGGTGGAAGCCCTTCTTTTTAGCCAGAGAAGGAGGAGGAGGTGAGAACATGTGAAGGAAAACAACATGGAGACACCAAGGTCAGTGGAGAAGGTGAGGGAGGAGGTGCTCCAGGTGCCAGAGCTGAGATTCCTCTGCTGGCCGTGGTGATGACCATGGTGAAGCAGCTGTGCCCCTGCAGCCCATGGAGTCCAGGGGATGTGCAGAGATCCACCCACAGCCCGTGGGGAGGTGCCCATGCCAGAGTGGGCGGATGCCTGGAGGAAGCTGTGATCCAGTGGGAATCCCAGTGGGGAGAGAGGCCTTGTTCCTGAGATGGAACCGCCTGGCCTTGGAGGTCTGCACTCCATGGATGAGGGATCCCACACTGCAGCAGTTTTGGGAGGACTGTCTGTCCGTGGGGGGAGCTCATGTTGCGGCAGGGTTGGGCTCGTGAGAGTGGACCCACGCTGGAGGAGTTCACGGAGAACTGCCTCCCGTGGGAGGGACCCCATGGCTACACCGAGGAAAAGACTCCTCTCCCTGTGCAGCAGAAGAAGAATCTCGGTGATGAACTGACCTACACCCCCCATGAACTGTCCCCTCTGTGCTGCTGGTGGGAAGGAGGGAGGGGGCTCAACTTAGGAGCTCTGTGTGTGTTAACTTTTGTTTTTCTCTCCTCTGCCCAGCTGTGGCAGGGGAGAGTGAGTGAGTAGATGCCATGGCTACCTTGGTGTTTGGCCAGGGTCTAAACCACGACATTCTTCATCAAAGATTGTAAGTTAGAGGCCTGTAACTACAACACCATGATTCTTTCAGTACTGTGTTCTCTATATTACCTTCTCTACTTTCAAAGCAGCTCTTCCTTCTTAGCTTAACCTCTGACAGGCCTTTGATATCATTTATCATTGGAACACATGGAGAATCAGAGCTAGGAAAGGCCTCCATTGGGGGTTCTGTAGTTCCCCGTAATTCTGAGATCTGCTGCCAGGGTTCCTAGCCCATCTTTTTTTTAGATGAATTTTAAAGGAAGTCACCATACTACTTGTTCCTTACTCTTCTTTGAAGAGGCCTCACCCAGAAATGGGCGACTTGGGTTTTGTTTCTGTCATGGTTTGCACACTGGTCAAGTGCCAGGCATCCATGACAGCCACTCACTCACTCTTCCCTGCCACAGCTGGGCAGAGGAGAGGAAAAAAAAAAATCATGAAGGGGTCGTGAGTTAAGGACTGGGAAGAAACACTCCAAGGGCAAAACAGGCTCAACTTAGAGTTACAAAGTGAATTTATTACTAACAGAGTCAGAGGAGGATAATGAGAAATAAAAATAAGCCCTTAGAACACTGTTCTTCCCCCCAGCCCCTCCCTCCTTCCCATCAACAGCACAGGGAACAAGGCATGGGGGTTTTAGTCAGTTCATCACTGAACTCTTCTTCAGCTGCTCAGGGAGAGGAGTCCTTCCCCTGCTGCTCTGTGGGGTCCGTCCCATGGGAGTCAGTTCTCTGTGAACTTCTCCAGCATGGTTCCAATCTCACAAACATCAGTCCGCCCAAAACTACTGCAGTGTGACTCTCATTCCACAGGCAGACAGTCCTCCCAAAACTGCTGTGACGTGGGTCACTCGGCCACAGGGTGCAGTCCTCCAAGGCCAGGCTGCTCCAGCCTGGGAGCAGGGCCCTCTCTCTCCACTGGGTCTTCCACTGGATCACAGCATCCTCCAGGCATCCACCTGCTCTGGTGTGGGCACCTCCCTGCTGGCTGTGGGTGGATCTCTGCACCCCTTGTGGACTCCATGGGCTGCAGGGGCACAGCTGTTCCATCATGGTCCTCACCACAGCCTGCAGAGGAATCTCAGCTTCTGTGCCTGGAGCACCTCCTCCCTCTCCTTCTCCACTGACCTTGGTGTTTCCATGTTGCTTCCCTCACATGCTCTCACCTCCTATTCTTCTTTGGCTAGGAAAAAAACTGTGCTTGTACTTTGTTTTCATTTCTTCTCAAATATGTTATCACAGAGGCATAACCACCATCTCTAATTGGCCCAGCCTTGGCCAGCAGCACATCCGTCATCTTCAGAGCCATCAGGGATTGGCTCTGCTGGACATGGTGGAAGCTTCTAGCAGCTTCTCACAGAGGCCATCTTTGTGCCCCCCCCCCAAAAAAACCCCCCAGGCCATGTTAAACCAACACAGTTTCTTATCTGAGAACGGCCAGACCTGCATGTCCCTCTTCCTGAAGAAAATCCTAGTGCCATATGTTTTTAAACTTAGTTACCATGTGGAAAATGTACAAATATGCTAAAGTGGAAACTAAAGCTCAGGCTTTGTCTTTCCCAGTCAATTACTTTACTACTGTGCTAAAGAGTGTTGGTCCATTTAATATTCTTCCTTTAACTGCTGCTCTTTCAAGGTCGGAGATAAAGGCTTGGATTTTTTCCGACTGAAGGTGGTGTAGAACAGAATGGGTGATAAACTCCCCTTATTTAAACTAGTGCCCTTTCTGCTACAGCAAGAAGTGAGCTGGCAGAGTTGTGTTGTACAAGAAACCTGCGTTTGTTTGCGTGTGGCCACTGTACTCAGGGTATTTACTGTACTCAGAGTATTTGCTGAACTAATTCCCTGTAGGGCCTGGTACCTGAAATAAGGATAGGTGAAAGATAAGTATTGAGCTGGGCATGGACCATGACAATTTTGGGCAATTGTGGAGTCGTGCTTTTGTTAGAGTACTTTTGGGCCCAGTGAAGTGCTGCTTGAACTGTAGCAGCCCTTCCTGAGTTGAAATGATGCCACAGCAAGTGTGCTTAATCATAGTGTTGAAATCAGACAACTCATTATTTTTCAGAACTTCTTCGTAGCCATGAACATCTGGATTGTTCACCTTTTCCACTGACAAAAGGTGGGATTTTCTTTCTAGGATGGAGAAAGAGTTGAGCTCGGGTAGGCTTATATTTTGACAATGATGCAGTTGACTGACGAGGCAGCTTTTAACTGAAACATAACACAGAGATATGGCACAACTATAACTTCTGATTAATGGACTTTTAATGGGATTCATGAGACTTTACAGCATGCCAGAGAAAGATGGGCTGTCTGCACATGTGCTGCTGTACAGTGAGAAACTGGAGGCATTTGCCAGCTTACTGCACCAGTTCACTAAACCAGATCTGGTGACCTGCTTTTCTTCTGGATAGAAGACATTGAAAGGACAGGTATTTGCAAGGGTGAATGTGTTACTGATAGGAAGGTGAGTTTGACCTTTGGCCAAATAACAGGAGGAGTTTGCAATATGCATGGTTAAGCCACAAAGGAAAGCAGATTTCATAACTGTATGATCAGGACTTCAAATAACATTTTGGCTCCAAGGGCTGAAGCTTAGTTTCTATTAAATCAAAGCAGATATATGAACCTCTACAAATTCTGCATTTGCCTGTTGAGTTATGGTGAAATCAGTATCTTTCTAGTACTTGCATTGCTGATAAGAGACTCTAAGTCTGTAGGCAGTGGTGTTATATACTCCTTTTGCAGTATTGAGATTTCTCTTATCTTTCTCACACCACAGCAGTGGGATGAACCATGTTTCACTGTTTTGCTAAAATGACTTCCAGAGTGAGGCAGTTGCTGTGGTTAGATGGATGAAACATTTCTGAAGTGTCATGTAGGTATTGGTCTGCTGGCAGACTACTTGTGAGTAATGCACAGGACTTTTTTCTTCATTTAAAGGAAAGTATTTTAAATTAAACAGGCCTGTTCAATGTATTAAAATGAAAATACTTAAAAAAAAAACCTGAAGAACTTGAATGGGACTCTTACTGTAAGAGTGCTTTCACAATGCAAAATAAATGTACTGAACTTTTCAAACCATGGTAACTCAAAGAATTACTCTGTAAAAATGGCAGTTTTGAATCAAACACTAGTATTACTAACAGCATAATTCTAGATATGCAAATCTGGCTTGTCTCTTATTTCTGGTAGCTGCCAAAGCAGTACTTTTGAAAGCATTGTTTTCTAGACCTTGGGCCTAAATGTCTGTTAAAATTTCATTTAAATATCTCTTCAGAATGCCTGATTGCACTGCAATCAATCTGGTTGTCTTGCTTACACTGATACTTGTAGAAGTATTTTAGATATTTGACTTCTTGTAAAAGTATCAGGAAATAATCAGTCTGAACCTAACCATGAGGTTATATGTTGATGTTTCTACTTTTCCCACTTGGTCCCTGGATTATGAGCAGTAAATAATGACTGTGTCTGGTGCTTTTCTAGGAGACACAGTAAGGTAGACCAAGATAATTCAACAGGCACTTAGAAAGCTCAGTTTTGAATGAAGCAATGCATTAGAGCTGTGTCAGTGTATACCCAGAGGCTATTGCAAACTGTAGGTGAAGGGAGCAGTTGTGTCTCTGCCTTGTGAGAGTCCTCACGGCAGCAACACTAGCACCAGCCTCTGCTCCCTTGCCTGCAGTTCTCTGAGATACAGCTTCCATTTGGCAAAACTTAAGGCAGCAGCCTCAGAACTTTCAACCAAGCCTGAAGAGAGTGTAAAGCACGGAGTCTGCTCTGTCTTCTGTATCGGAAGTTCAGTTGCTCACAGCCTTTGCTATTCCTCTAACACACCAAACACCAATGTGTGCTGCAAGTTTTATGCTACAGTTACAGTTCATAGTTTGAGAAAGGTTAACGGTATTTAGAGAGGGGAAAAAGATACTGAGAAAGCAAGACTTGCGTTGTAAATTGAGGTTAAGTTGTTTGTTTTAAAATTGGCTGTGGAGATGAACCTGAGCAAGACAGACTCAGTGGAGCAAAGTACAGTAATAAGAGAACATGAGTCATTGCTTAGTATTAAAAAAACCCCTGAAATGAATAGCTGGTATGGAGTCATATACTATAAAACTCTTTGATACTCTGTGGCTAAGATAAAATAAATGTTTCTTGGAGAAGAGTTGTAGAGGAAACAGTTAAACAATGTTTTTGAAAGCTTCTTTCGGTATTGTGATCAAATGGTGAGGTGGGAATCTGTGTCACTGGGGAATGTATGTACCTGAAAAACAGATGTAGAGAAACATTATAGCCTGTTTTACAGAGACAGAACATGAGTTTGCCAGGAGAAGGATAAAATCAAAAGGACTGCTTTTTTGCATTGAAATAGGAGGATAATCTTTGCTGAAACTGACTAAAGGTAAATATTAGCATTGCTGCCTTCTCATTAAAACAAATAGTCTTGGCTTCTGAGTAAAGCTAAATATTAGTATTGCTGCCTTTTCATTTAAACAAATATTGTCTTGGTTGAAGCCAAGTACTCTATTTCAATTCCTGTCTCTGAGTAGCCTCGTGTTGTCTTGAGTGAGGGTTTCAGGTGTGTTGAACATCCTTATCATAGTTTGAGGATGCAGAGATGTAGAAACGCTGAATTTGGCCACAAACTTAAATGCAAGAAACTTCATTTAAACTTGGGAGGGTGTGTGTTTTTTGGGGGTGGGGTATTTTTTTGTTTGTTTGGTTTTGAATGATGAGGGGGCTAAGCACTGGAAGAAACTGCCTGGAGAAGTTGAGTGTCTGTCCCTGGAGGTACCCAAACCAAACTGAACATGGCCCTAAGCAACCTGCATTAGGTGGCTCTGTCTTCAGCAGGGATCTTGAACTGTGTAATCCATGGAAGTCCCTTTCAACATAAAGTTGTATGATTCTTGTTTAAAACAATTCGCAGCAAATGAATAGTGGCTCTGGCATGAAACCTAAGCTTTCCTAAAATATAATTCCAGGTATTATCCCTTTAGAAGACATAAGTAAGAAGTGCTGCTATTGATTTTCGTCCAAAACTCTTGAGAAAAAGGTATTTTACTGAAAAGTAGTGTAACAAACACTGAAATGAGAGACTAGAATATTGTGTGAAACCAGAGATCCTATTTATAGAAAGATGCCTGAATTTTGACTGCCTTGACTCCCTTTTGAGAGAGGAGGGCTACCAGTTAGTCTAATTCAACTTATGCATTAATAGCAATCTATAAATACCTGGTTTAATGCTTTACTCTTTCATATGTGTTTTATACTCTACAACAATGTGTGCAGACTGACAGGGCTTTTGTCTTCTTTGAGAACTGGGAGTCCTGGACTTTGGTTGCTCTCTGTGCCTGTCTGGGGGAGCCCATCTGTGTTCCATTGCTTTCAGAATAAAGCAGTTAGTAATGGCATTTGAACGTAAGTTACCTAGAAGGTATTCACAACAAAAAGTATCACTGATACAGGATTAGTTCATGTGTGTCTTGATGTATTAACTTCCTTTTTTTTTCTTTCCATCTTTGCACAGCTTTGCTCAGTGTTTGTGACTGCCAGTGAAGTCTGTTCTTTAGTTGTGTACTGGAGAGGGAAGTTCTGGTAACCTGGCTCGACTGGCAGGCTTTTTAACTCAAGAACCAGTGCAGGCAGTCTGATTCCTTGTGTTTGAACATGTGTACAGGATGTGGATCGAAAACCATTGTGAACAAGTGAATTATAAGGTACAGTATACTGTGATGTGTACCTGCTGTGAAAGTGGATAAAATACTAAAAGTGTTCCAGGAAAAAGAAAATGTTAAAGTTCACATTGATGGTGCTAAGGTATGAAACAGATCTACACATGGTAACCAAATTGGGTTTGGGGAGACGACTTTCTCCAGGGCAACATTTCTCATGACGTTTTCTGATGCTGTGGGTAGGGTGCTGTTTGCTGCTACTGCCTGGACTGACAGTCCAGGAGAACAGAATATCTATCCCATTGCCAGCAGCCTGCTGCTTGTTTAATCTTTCTTTGTTTTGGGTTTTTAAAATTTAATTGATACTGGTGACTGCTGGCATAGACAGAACCTGTATTTCTCTATTTCCTGAAGTTTTAAAGAGCTGAAGCTTCCTCTTCTGTATGTACCTACAGCCAATCCAATCTGAATGGAGAACTCTTGTAAAAATCTTTTCCCTGTGACTTGATCTTTTACCATTAAATTTTGGTCTTTTGTTTTCCCCTCTGATTATCTCTTTCAGATCCTTTTGACTGTTGAGCTTTCCTCACAAGGGAGTTGATTTCTTAGAAAATAGATAGCTATGCAGAAGGGCAAGGAGAAATGGAGTACTTGAACTTGCTGATGGCCTATGTGAGAAACACATGAAAAGCTACCACTCTGATCCCTGTAAATAATAAATAAAAGATTGAATAAAAGGCTTTTCAGTACAGTTGTGATGCTGGTATTCATCCTAGTGGTGCTTCCTGTTGCTCATACCTGTCTTTGAAGAGTACCAAGGCTGGGTTTCTTTGCACTTACCTATGCTTTCTTTCAGTCTGGGAGGCAGGAAGCACTTTCTTTCTCTTGGCAATTTCTAGCAACCTTGTCCCAACTTCTTCAGACTTCTGGGTCTGGAGTAGAGTCCTGATTAAGTGACTGTTCTTACAAGCTTGTCAGCTCAGTTTCTTCTACACTATTGCAGCACGACTCAGGCTTATTTTGGAAAGCACGGCTTCCTTAAAGCACTGGGCAAATGACGGCACAAGAGCAAGTCGGCAGCGTGGTAGATGTCCAACTTCCTCTTTCCCAGGTGTATGTTCTCTCTAGCTCTAAATCTCTTCTTGCTACTTCGGTTGCTTTTTAGCCAAGTGAGTAAAATAAAAAGATTTTCTTTAATATTTTTGTCACCTCTTGCCTCTCACATGAATCCACTGATTGTTTTTTCAGACCCTCAGCTAAGGAATTCCTTTGGGTCATAGTATATGATCTGGGGGATGCAGTTATGTCCAAATCTTTCAGTTAAGCAAAACTATAGAAGGTGAGGTGAAAGAGTGGAATTCTCTCCAGTTTCCTGTTCCTATTACTGGAAAGTCCTTATAGTTTGTTCCTTTTTAGGGTGTTCACAGGCTTTACAACCTAAATCCACAATGAAGCTTTTGTAAAGGCTGCCAAACAAATTGATGTGAACTGGCTTATCTCGTCACCTGTGCTTTTCACATGTGGTGTTAAGCAACTGAACTTCCTCATATGCAATGTAAATGTTGTAAGAATTCTTTTAATTTAGTCACAAATATGCACAATGCAGTATGCCCGAGGCAAGCTTCCTTCTTAAGGAGTATTTCTTGTTAAAGTTTCTTTTTTTTTTTTTTTTTTTTTTAATGGGAAACATGAATTTTGCTTTGTAACTCAACAGTGTCATCTGACAGTATGCAAATTAAGTCCAAGAAGGCGTCCATTGACTGATCTGGTCGCAGTTAGTTCAGTGACAAGTGCCACTGAAGAGCGTTAGATACTGTGGACCTAGAGACAACTCCCTTTTGATGAATAATGGTGCAGCTTGCATTGTGTGGTCAAAGTTAGTTGTGATATTCTCAACTCCTTTGTTTCAATGCTCAGCTAAGCACGGTGCTCCAACCGGTATGGCAGCTACAAAGATGTGCTTGCTCTGGGTGTGGAATGCCATAGATTTTGGCCTTTTGCAAAGACTTTCCAAGTAGGTAAACCAGCTTGTGCTGCACTTGCCATGATTGAACGCCTTTGAAATAACAAGAAAAAATATGCTTGTTCTAGAAAAATTTGGCTGACCACTAAGTGTAGTAAGATATAGCCAAATTTTATTAAATGTTTCTACAGGGCTTTGCTTTAGTTGTCATTTGACCAATTTACTGCTGCTTGGAAATTATTTTCAAAGGAGAATTCCTGCAGCCTATATGGTGAGTTCTAATGCAGAAGGAAAAAATTATAGCATGTTAAGTGTCTAGTTGAATGCTTTTGCTGTAACAAGAAGATGAGTTGTTTCTGCTACATATCTGACACGTGCACAGCTATTAAAAAGGTGCCTCTTGGCTCTTGATTATGCCTCAGGTAAATGCTAACTGTTCTTGTGTATTCAGAAGCAGTCTGAGGTAGCATGTCACCATGCTGCAATGGAAGCCTTAAACCACTCAACCCCCAGTTTAGAAAATGGTAGACAATGCTTTTATTTGTATCCAGTGATGTCTGAACTCGTGCAAGAAGTAGTTTCAAGATACTTGCCACTTTATGAATGGAAATAAGCCTTTCCCAAGGCATATAGATTGGTATCTGTGCCTTGCAGAAAATCGAAAGTCAAGCAAGAAATACTTCCGACTGCTCCTATACATACCTTCTTTTTTTCCCTGATTTTTTTGCTTCTAGTTTTGGTATGCTGCAGTCCCTTCTGATTGTTGCTCTGTGTTTTACCTGTAAACTTCTGCTGGTGCTATTCTAAAACTGGGTAGCAATATCTGATTGTTTAGGCTGCTATTTGTCAAATTACAGCCTTGCTGTCAGGAATGTGGTTATTTTGGGTTTTTTTTTTCCTAGCATTTGCTTGGTGCTTGCAGAATATCTTTAGGTGCATTAGCAATAGCTCATCCGTATCAGAGATACTGGTGATGACCCATAGCTTCCTTTTAATTGAGATTTCTCTTTTGGAAAGATAAGGAACAGGCACTATATCTTTGTCTGTTGAGTGTTGTCCTTGCCTTTTTCAGCACTGATATCACTCTCTTAAGAGCATAAACACTACTGTGGAGCAGGTTTGGTTTTGAAATCTGAAATTTCTGGCTATACTGTCTGGATTTCATACAACTAAATAATTGTGGTTTTGATGTCAGTGTAATTCTTTCCATGATTACACAGTAATAGTCTGTCAATGTATTCCTGCCAAAATTTAGCATGCTGTTTCCCTCTGAAGTTAAATACTATTAAAATACTATAAGAGAAACAGTCTAAAGGGGATACAGAAGTCATCGGGCCTGCATGCAAAATATTGTACTCTTCCATCTTTTGGGTGGCTCCTTGAGGTGCCTGTGCTCCATGGGAATGCTTAAGAAGGTACAGCTGAGAAGCTTTTTTGTGGTGCTGATTTGGCTGCTACTGGTCAAGCATTGCTCTGCTGAAGCCCAAGCCTGGTTTGTGTCAGCAGACATTCACAGCCTCTTTGCTAAAAAGTTGGTTTCTTCCCCTCAGTGTTTGCAATGATACTGGAAGCTGTTCCAGAATCTGGCTGTCTTAAAGAGCAGCGGGGACTCTGTGGTTGAAGGTCTGCAGGCTCAGTAAAATATGTAATTTTATTTTTGAAGGCAAAATAAAGTTGGAGAATTATTCTGGTACATGAAGGTAAGGACATTATAAAGACTAAGAGTTAAACTTTGCCTTATGCCCTTGCCAGTCCATTTTAGGAAAACAGTCATACTTGCAGCTAATCAGAGACTGAAAAGTTGTAACTGTGTCATTTTGCTCCATGTATTTAATTTCTTAAGGTCACCTGATAAACAGTAATGATGTTCTGCTGATGTTCTTTAAGGTACTTTAAAGTTGAATATGTAGTGTAACTGTTGAAGTCCTTTTCCTGCATTTTAAAGTGAGAAGAGATTTTCTGCTAATTTGAGAGATTTTCATTATTCAAGAATAAAATAAGAGTCTTAAGACTATGTCTCCAAAATGACACTTGCTGTATTTTCATTGGTATTATCCTTATGTTTTCAAATTCTTCTGTTCGGAAGAAGAAAACTGGATCACTGTTTAGTCATGTTATAAAAGCCATGTTGGTAGAAATGCATTATTATGCTGCTATTTTTTATTTAGTCTGGCTAGAATTTCAAATAATTACATTGTCTGTTGTTTTACTTGTTTAAACATTATCAGAGGTGAGATTTTTCTTAAAATTGGAGAGTCACTCAAATGGGGAAATACGGAGTGCTAATTCCTTTTAGGGTACAATTCAGCTTTGTCACATGCAAACTCTGTTAGTTTTAATCATACCCAAGGATCTCACATTTGTCTGTTTTCTTGATCAGTTAAAGAGAAGTGTAACATAGACTTGGCAAATAGAAAGCAAATTCAAGACTACAAAAATTCCTTAATGATGCCACAGTTTTGATTTTGATAAACTGGAAGAACTGCTAAATGATGGTTTAAGTTGTTTTTTGAAAACATGAAGGTGTGTAAAGCAGGCAATGAGAGTGTGCATGTGCATTTGAAATAATTAACTGAGGGGGAAGCTGTGTGACAGGTACTTGCAGTGGTGGACATACAGCTTACTCTTGACATTGATGTTATGTAGGCTGAGTTTCTCAGAATTACTTGGTGTGATTTCAAAATGTGACAGTGAACTTCCTCTAATTAGTGGAATCCATTTCATTTCCTTCATATAAGCAGGTGTTACTGGTGATGGATTCTGTCATCTCGGCCAGGAACCTTCTTGCTTAACTGTTTCAACACCTGAGCCCAATTGTCTAGGCAGCTGTTTCAGTGAGTGAGAGCCCAGGCTTATTTCAGCAAGTGCAGGTGCCCACTTGGGCTTATAGCCAATACAATTCACAGCCCTGGGCTTTCCCATCTTCTCTGCTGAGTGTGAAAGGTGCTTAGGGGGGCTTGGCTACCTGATGGGGCTTATGCTTTTATTGTCCTGAGTAGCACTTCATCTTGCAAGTGAGGAAGCATTTATTTTATCCCAAGCGCTCTGCAGGCTAAACAAAGGTGATAGAATTTGATTACTTGAATTGTTTCTTCTTGTAAAAAAAGCATGTCGTGCAGTAAATGTGTTATATGCCATTAAAGATATGGGGACTGAGTACGTTCACAGGTACTGTTTCTGTGAGGCTGCTGCTTTGAAGTTGATCTGAAGAGGAACAGTGCTCCCAAATCCCTTCTTGCCTCCTGAGCATCCTCTGAACAGCACTGCACAGCCTCTCTCTTTCTGATCCTCTTTCTGTTTTGAGGGACTGACCGGTGTGTTTCATTTTTCAGTTTGCTTGGCCTCAGTAACGTCTTATTTTGCTGTCTGTCACGTGTGTACTGTGACTTTGATGTTAAACCAAGCTTCCAGGCAAAAATGAATGGTTTTGCTTCCAAAAATCTTTGGGGAGTTGGTTATTGTGAGATTCACTGAGACTGTGGCACTTTGGTGTATTAGTGACTGTCCATATTCCCCCTTGTAAAAAATCCCAGTGATTACTTAAATATGTTGGCAGCTACTGTGTTGTCTCTGTGTGTTGAAGGACAGGATAGGGCCAATTCATAGCCCTGGATGGTAAGAAAATGGAAAGAGTGGCCAAAAGCTAATTAAGAGAAAATCAATTCTTTTGAAGGAAGTACAAGCCCACATTCCTAGTGAAGGTCTGTGATCTTGTGAGCCATTCAATATACTGAGTGAAATGTCACCAGTTTCATTCAGATCAGTTCTTGACTTTAAGTGCTGGTGGTTTTGATGATTTTTTTCTTTTTAAACTGCTTTC
Organism: Acanthornis magna; assembly: GCA_036785705.1. Lineage (NCBI taxonomy): Eukaryota > Metazoa > Chordata > Aves > Passeriformes > Acanthizidae > Acanthornis > Acanthornis magna. The sequence continues at coordinate 14,763,965 of JAWUZG010000025.1, forward strand.
ACCAAGAAATAATTTGAACTTATCAGAGTGACATTTGCTAATGATTTAATTCTGTGTGTGTGTGTATTTAGCTTCTCACATGTTTGGGACTGAGGGAGAGATGAAGAAAGGGAGAGTTTATAAATCTGCAGAATTTGTCAAATGTATTGCCTTTAGGTCTTTCTAGTTCCACATGTTCTTCTGATTGTCTCAATAAGGAGGCTTTGTTTTAGTGTGGGATAAAGAGAAAAAATGTAGGAAAGGCCACGATGAAAAACTACTTTTGTTTCTATCTTTACAGCAGGACTGTATTGCTTTTGGCATTATGCTTGTGGAGGAAACATAGCTCATAGTTTGTATATGAGTGTGGGGGGGATCAGACTGTTAAAATTAATTGTTCAATTAAATTATTTTACTATTGCAGCTAAGAGATGTTACTGCTTTTTCATACTGAGGCAGTCAAGGGTGTTAGCCTTCTAAACTAATCCGTAATGTTTGTTGTAATTTAAACTTAATAGCTAAATAGAATAAAATCCAGACCGCTGGCATTGTGCCTGAAGCATCAAAACATGCTGGGAAGTTGTTCTTTTGGGTTTTGGTTGCATTCTGTTTGCGGTTTAACTCTTGGGTTTTTTATTTGAAAGAAGATGCTATTTTATTGCAGGACCTTGAGTAATAGTTCCCCTAGCAAGTATTTGATTGAAATACTGCATTTCTCCCAGTTATTTGGGACAGATGTGGGTTCTGTGTCAGCATAAGTGGGGCTTTTAATTTTGTGCATGCACAGGGCTAATCATTGCTTATTATTTGATTATGGATTTCTTGTTCAAAGAATCTCAAATGGTGCCTTTTAAAACATAAATCTGTTAATGCTGTTCTGTGTTTAAGCAAAAGGTGGCCAAGTTAGGAAGATCTATAACTATGAAATGTGCATTAGCAGGCAGTTTCTTTGTAATACCTTTAATTCTTGAAGAATGTATGCCGAAACAGAACATCACACATTCTTATTTCTTTGTTTCTTGTGCTCTACCAAGTTTCTGTCTTGCAGTATTTATCAAACTGTCCTTCAAGGTGTGGTCCTATTTGGAAATGAGGATTTCCCAAAACTATTTGCAAATTCTGGATCTTACTATTTGAAGATTCTATATTAAAATAGAGTTGGCTTTTGCATTTCACCCAGAGAAAGCAGAAACTGTGCTCCTATACCGGCGCAATAAGCTTGCTTTTACTGAAGGCCATTTTTACAGCTGGGTGTTAAAGTAATGAAAATCAAACTGCTGACACAGCCTTAATCACAGGGCCACAAGTAGCACTTCTTTGTTTTTGTATGACAGTTTCATTGGTACTATTAATAGCTGGTTCCTTACAGGTGTTCGTGTATAATAATTCTTATAAGGCAACACTTGGTAAGTTTTCAAATGAATCACGTTAATTCCAGGATTAATTTTTGAAAAGAGACCTTTTGACTCTTTTTCCTTTTGAGGTTTTTGGTCATAAAAATCCATATGTTGAAAATGTTCATTACTTTTAATTTTTCAAGTGCAGCCTTGTGTTGGGGGGAAAAACAGAAAGAAACTGGATTGCCTGTGGCATTGGCAGCCCCACTCTGTCTGATGTTGTCAGTCTTCTTGGAAGAAACATGGATCTCTGTTTTACTGCTCTGCCATTGCTGCTGGGCTGGCAGCACAGTGTAGGAGGTTTAGCTGCAGCATTGCTCTCTTTGAGGGAATACCAGGTGTAGCAAAACTGTGAGGAAAAGCTGGCATGCTTCTGTTTAAGATACCAGCGAGGGAAACTCAGTACAGTAGTAAAGCCTTTCCTCTGTTCTTGCTGGGTGTTTATAGGGATGTCTCGTGCTTTTAGCAGAGCACATGATGGAAGGCAGAGTTCCCCTCGCAGGCCTTTCTGCTGCTCCCCTTTGGGTCTGGTGTACGTGTTGGGGATGGGAGGACAAAGGAGTGACTGTGTACAGAACGTGAATCTGGAACAGCTTAGGTGGCTATAGTCATTCCTCAGACAGCTTGGAGAAACACCCTCCACGGAGTGAGCTGTAAAAGCTGTTGTTGCCTCGTGCGGTTATCACTGAGCCTCATTTTAGGGCAGCTGAGGGCTGGCACGTTGCCTCTGCCAGGTAATGCCGGTTAATGCAATAATACACCAGGACATAATTATCTTGACCTTTGGAGAAACTGAACTGAGAGCAATTTGTTTCAGAAGTGAGCAATTTTCTGTGTGTGGCTCCTGGCATCTATAAAGCAAACAAGTCAGTGTTCAACTCCAGTTATAACCTCTCTGGGACTGCTGTTGAAACATGGCTAGCAGACGTGGTGTGGTGCTGATACACTTCTTTCTCCCTGGCCTCTACCTGAGCTTGTTGACATTTGGAAAATGCATATGAAGTTTATGTGCAATTGATAATGCTTTGATATGGATTTCAAAATGATATCAGATACTGTAGTATGTATCTATATGTAGCTGCACCTTTAAACAGTTTAAATAGTGAAAAACTTGATCTGGATATAGCTGAAAGTTCTTAGTTGGCTTTTAAGAAATTTTGTAGGCGGAATGGCTTAATTAGCAAGGAGACCAGCCTTGCAGAACTAACACTCCTGACACTGCTATCTTGTTAATACATTTAGTCACACTTAGTTTGTTAATTATGAGGTAAAAGGCTGACTAATCCAGGGGAAATGTTGGGGTGGTGGTGGGGGGACTAGAGAGTAAGGAGGAGAGAAATTATAAAGATAAAACTTCTGGTTCTGCTGCCTCTAGTTTTTGTCGTTTCAATGGCCTGTCAGCATTGCTGCTGTCAAGCCCCAAACAAATCAAATCCTCAGCTCATGAGAGGTGGTTTTGCGTCATCAATGTCTAGGGCAGGAAATGGAAGATTATATGTGTTCAATGCTGAAGGTTGCTAGTGAACTAAGAGCTAGGAAAAGACGAGGACTCCTAAAACTTGCTCCAGCTGAAAACCTTCTCTCAGGGATTTTAGGTTGATCTTCATCTGTAGGTGGCCTTGGTTGGCCACGATGTTTTGGGTGCCGAGAAAACAGCAGGAATATATAGCTGACAGTGGGAAGGGAGAATAAAGGTAGGATGGCCCCCTTCAGTGGAAGCATGCAAGAGTGAAACTGTGTGTTCATGAAGGAAAAAAGTATCTTCCAAGAAAGCTTGTTTACAGGTTTAAATAAATGAATTGCTTTGTCTAGGTGTTTGCAGTATGTTGTGGATAAATTTGATACTCCTGAAGTAATGGTTAAAGGTGAACGTGGCAAGCTGCCTTAAGGTAAATATTGCTGTTCTGCATCAGCAGTTCTGGATTGGTGTCATTATATTCTGGCTTGATTCGTTGGTTGCTTTGTTACCATGATTTGGTCATCATTCTCAGTACCTCATCTGTACCTGGCTGTTCTTAGGATTCCACTTGCAAACTATTTCCTATGAATTCCTCATTAACAAGTATGAGCTTTGTAGTGAGTGTTTCAGTAAGTAATAACACTTTATATAGACAGAAGGTGCTTTGTCTCACTTCCTTAAACACTTTCAAGAAGAGCTGCTGTTCTGGACAGCTGTGAGATGATCTTGTTGGGTGTCCAGACCTCTTGACAGTGGAGTTTGAAGAGGAATAAGTTGGGTCCGTGCTTTTTCCTCCTTCATTGGAAACTCTTAAATGCAGTGAAGCTTGAGATGGGCATGAAAATTTTCATCAGGTTTCTTTGTGATGGGAAAAGAAACTTTGTGTGTGTTTGAAAAATCAAGAAGAGTAATTGAGAAATTGTTGCCATCAATAGGGAGGGCCAAATGGTGTAGAGAGAAGAAGAAAATCCAAAGTCTGAATGCAGAGCACTGTTTGGAACAGGACTGGGCCACTGTTTCCCTATTTTCCCTGCCAGGGACAGGAGGCTTGTGACCCAGAAGTCCTATAATGGCTTTCCACCTGGAAGATGGAGCCAGTGGGTGTGGCTGGGCTGTCTTGAAAGGGAAGATGAGTCCTTTGCATGGAGGAGATATTGATGGTGAAAGGTTTTTTAATAAGGTGGGCAAATGAAGTAACTGCTAACAGTCTTGATTAGTATTTTGTGTGCAATTAAAACCCCTAACCTTTCCTGGTCTGTAAGAGAAGGTGCAATACACACAAACTTGGTCATAATAGTCCTTATGTTTTAACTCCTTAAGTTTTTTTTTTTATGCCTAGAAAGAAATCACTTGCCTGGAGTTACAGTCTTTGCTTTGTTCATTCCTTGGTTTGAAAGCAGGCTTTCAAAGTGTAGCTGCACACCTTAATCTGGCTGAAGGCAATACTTGGATAAGTGCACTTCCCAACATGCTACAAATGCATGGCTGTGCTTGTAGGAAAGATGTGGTCATGCCTAAACTTGAACTTTTTATCACAATTGAAAGGTTGCATTTTTAAGCAGCAAGAAATTGTGTCCCTCCAGTATATTGGCTTTCTCCCCTTTTTCCTCAGATCTTTTCTCCTGCTGTGCATTTTCTGATTTGGATTGTATCTGTTTTATATGAAAATTAGCCACCCACCTCCTGTGCTGTTAGGTTTTGGTTATTAGGAAATCTGTTGCCAGAAGCACTGTCATCGAGCAGCTGTGGCTGCCACCATTTCCCCCCTTCCCTTTCCAAGCTTTCAGAGAAACTGATGGCTACGTTTACAGCTGATGTCAGCCCTTCAGCTTCCCAAGTTGAGTGGGGAGGAAAACTCCTCAATGGGCAGTCTTCTCTCCAGATATGAAATTATGAAGTATGTGTCTTTTTAGACAAAGTTCTAGTATGTCACAGCTGGAGTGCTATGCAGTGATGTAGTGCTGGGCAATGAGCAAAGTAATTCATGATATTTCTATCTGTCGTACTCTGGGACTTGTGAAGTTGCCAGTTTATTCCCAGACTTGACTTTTTTGCATGCTTAAAAAAGCCACAAAGTTAGCCAACAACAATTTGGTTCTTTTCTATTAACGATTTAGCCATGTCCAGATGTGCAGAGATTTACATACTTCTTCCACCCATGAGGAGCTGTGGGACTATTGCATCTGAGTGTAGTTTCAGGAAGTGATAAGGTTTCTGTTCCAGCAGAAAATTGTACTTATCTTCTGGAAAGAACATTTCAAGTCATTTGCCGAATGTTACCTATTGAAAATTTTATATGTATCTTGTTCATCTGAGTACAAAATGGATTGTTGCAGAAGGTATGTATTGCTTTGGCATAGTGGCAGCCTTTTTTTAAAAAAAGTCTTGGACTCTGATGAAGAATAGAAATCTTTTTGGTTTTTAGGCAAAAGTTATATTCACTGTGGTTATTGTAGAGGATACATGTTAGAAAGATTCAAGCTATGTTGTCTTGACAAAGAAAGAAAATTTAATAGAATTCCTTTATTTAAAAGAAGGAAATTAATGTGAGTAGGATGAAATCCTTCTGTTCTTACATATGCTTGGATGATTTTCAGTTTTCTCATGTGTTCAGATTCTTCACACTTTACAGCGCTGGCATTTGGATTTTCCTCATGTGAACTGGGCTACTTTTCCTCTTTGGTGTCTCAGTGAGGAGGGTTTGCTTATGGATAACTGGCATGGCAACTGGGAATGGAGAAAACAAAATGAAGTAGTACTTTATAATTTGGAAGGTCTAGAAGGAACTGCTGGAATGTGTGTGATGTTTGTTGACAAGAATTACTGCTTTAAGTTAGTTATTGCTTTTGTGTATTCTATTTATTAAATACAGTTTTGCACTATATCAGCTGGTATTGCTGATGTCTGAATTAATGCTTCAGGGAAGAAAGGCAGAAGTAGTTAACACAGGATATTTTTGGCAACACAATGTGGGGTTGATGCAGAGCACTGGGGATCATCTGCAGGGTTCTGCTACCACCATGATTGGTGAGTTTGGTGGCACCATTTCCCAGAAACTTCCTGTTATAAGACTGTCCCATTTTGCTTCCTGTGTTTCTTGCCAGGCTTTTACAGTGGATCCTAAAATTTCCTGCATTGACTACTGTTTCATAACATGCCAATCTAAATGAGCCAACTATGAGAGAAAGCAGTGTGAGGAAGAGAGAGAGGGTGTTTGACAGTGGTGAATAATCTTTGTACCGTTTTAGGGTGAAGTGAGTGTTTTGGAGCATGGTCTTGAATACTTTCTTGGGACAAGGGATTTTGTCTCTGATTCAGCTGTATTCATAAACTCCTAACAAAGTCTGTTCATACAGACAGATAGGGACTTTGTGACCTTGTTTGTCAGACTCCTGAGAAGGCTTTTTCTTCATGTTGACTGTGTTCCAGTCCTTTTAACCCTTTTCTTCTGCCATCTTCAGCAATCTTGTGGGCCTATGAAGTGTTTTCTGGACTACCAGAGCTAAGTCTTTACAGAATTTCTCTTCCTCAATAAACTTTGATGAGCCTGGGAAAAAGAAATGAAATCTAAGAGCATCTCTTCTGGTTTTTGGTGTTCTGGGTAGTTTGGGTCAGAAGGCAGAACTGTGCTGTAATCTAAATGAGGGCTGTTAGACGTAGATCAACATTGTATAGAAGATAAATGGGGAGTGGTAGTTTTGAAATAAAACAGAGGCAGAAGTTATCTGCTGAAGCAGATGATGAAAACCCCACCAAGGATCTCATTAAACAAGAGGCTGGGCAAAGAGTTTGGTGCTCAATGTTGGTTCAGTGGAGGTGATAGTCAGGGAGAGAGGGCAGAGGGGCAGTGCAGCTGAGGGGCTGAGCAGTGAAACTAGGAAGAATTCAGGACCCTTTTTGTGGTGCTAGTGAAATCTATAAAGTGTGTGGAGAAGCAAAAGGCAAATTTTGGTCTTTTAGAAGAGATGAACTGCAGAATGACAATTCTGTTATCAAAAGCGTCGAGTTTTATATTTGAAGTGAGTTAGTGTTTTGTTGCCATATGAATTTGGCAGTAGGAGGACACCTTGTTACTCATTAGTTTGAAAACCAAACCCCTCAAGTTTTATGTGGCTGGTCACTCTGGAGACAGGTATGTATGTCTCTATCAAATGAATTGCCTGTGTGTTTAAATTCATCCTTTAAAAGTCTTTGATATGCTGTGACTGACTGAAGCATCTGCTGCTCTGTTTTGATCGAAGTTTAAAATGGAGCAGCAATCTTTCCATCAGAAAGCTGCCTGGGATAGGCTGTTCATATGACTTTTTGCTTTCTGAATAACAGCTTGTGACAATTTTTTGTATTGTTAAAAAACAATTACTTACTACTATTTCTGAACTATTTAAGAAATGAAACAGACATTGTTTACTGCAACTCAAGTATAGAGGCTCCACAAGTACCACATGTGCTACAGTGATAACCTTCCTTGAGTTCTGTGTTGGAGTGTTGTGCCAAATGCAGGCTTTGTGCCATAGTACAATGACTGAAATCTCGTGCATTTACTTTCTTAGTGCTAACCTTTTGGTTTTGAACATAAATAGGTTGGAAATCTTTGATTTCTTCCATTTGGAATAAATGTGTACTCTTTCTGAGTATCTTCTCATGATATCTTTGAATTTCGAGAATGCAAAATCACTCTTTCTTACGTGTCGTAAACATGGAGGATAGAAAAAGTCTCCAGTATTGATGTAATTAAATCTGGAAGTGACTCTTAAAATGCTAGATAAATAGAAAGAGTGACTGCCTGTTTATTACCTATTTAAAGCAACTTGTACATAATTACCAAAAGACAAAAAATATTCTGTGCAAAATAATGTATCTACAAAGTATCTTATGCTTTATAGGCTGCAGCTTATGTGGTGTGTTGGCCAGATTCAGTCCTTAATCACTGCGTATCATTTTCATTAATGAGAGAGAGGAAAGGTGTGGAAGAACCATGTGAGAAGCAGGGCCTGAAGCATCAGGAGTGCTTTGACAAGGGAGGGTGCTGGGGCCACTGTGCTTGGTGCTAGTTGTGCGTGAAGAGCTGAGCAGGGGCCCTTTGGAGACAAATGTGAGAAGAGTAGAAAGACAGTGCAATTCCTTTTCTCTGTCTCCAAAATTTGAGGATCCTCTTTTCTGTCAGTCTCCAACTAAGGTCAACTTCTTCCTCCATAAGGTGGATATTGAGTTTAGCTGAGGCTTTCTCCTTCAGCTTGCCTGTCTCCATTCTCATCCTCCGAGAAATGAGGGAGGTGTTAAATGCATCTTGGTGCATGCACTTTGTTCTTTCCTTGTTTTTTTTGAGAAAATAAATCATAGCCTTTCTCCAACTTCCTTGGAGAGCCTTGGTCAGTGGGAGAGTCCCGGTTTAGGGGCAGTGATCTATAGGGTCTTTCACCCTTGTGTGCCATCTTCTGGTGTCTGCTTCCCATGAGGTTGTAGCCTGTGGAGTTATTTGGGCTGCAAATGCAATGTTTTGCTCCAGAGCACTATGATCAGACAAATGCCCACTGTCTGAAACTTTCCCTGCCAGAAGTGGATGGAGCTGTGTTTCACTGTTTTGAGTACTGAGCCAATGCCAAGTGGGAGAATGGAGGGAGCCTGCAGGGATCAACCTCAGTGAAATGTGAGGTATGGACTTGTCTTCACCCACAATTATGCCCAACTTTCAGTTGAAGCATTGAGCTGACATCTCAGCAAAAAAACAAAAACGTACTTTTTTAGGTTAAAATTGATGCATGTGGTGGCCATCGCTTATTTCACTGTAACTGTGTGCAGATGGAGATGGGGATTTGAACCCTTCTCGACAATCACTGCAAGCTGACAAATGTGAAATGGAGAACTCGTGCTAATCAAAAAGGTGTCAGTCAAAAATGGATCTTGTTTTAAATGAGCACAGATTTTAGCCACACAAATATTTGAGGGCTCTGGGCTGCTACAGGCATTTCTAATCTAAATGAAATGAGGTGTGTGTACAGGTGTCTAATCAGTTTTGATACTGTTCAGAAACTTCTTGTAGATTTATTATGTTGAACCAAGTGACTGCAATATGTTGAGTGTGAGTTAGACTTTGTTTAACCACAGAAAATGCCTTTTCTCTAAATCTTGATTCTCAGTTTAAGATTGAGATTGAAAACTCTCCACTGAACTAATAAACCTGAACAGCTTTTTCATAGGAAATGATCTCAGTGCTTTAATTGTAATTAAGATGACATCTTTAATACCAAAACTTACACACATGTTAAAGTTACTGATTATTTTTCACTTTTAGTAGGAGTCAGAATTCTAGCTATTTAGATTTATAGCAAGTCTTTTTTTCTTTTTCGTGAGTGTGGGGAGGGAGATTCATATAAAGGCTTTCTCAATTCAGATCTGAAGTGAGTATTGCACACATAGTATACAAAGAGTGAGCTATGTATTACTGTTCCTTCAACAATACTCCGTTTTCCCTGTGAATGTTACAGGATTCCTGTCAAAAGCCAATATATTGAAGAATCTGCTTAATAAACCATGTGAAAACACAGTTGAATTAAAAAGGAATAAGAAGAACATTAAAGAGAAAATGTTACAAAATGGTTACCTTTTTTTATAGTAGTAATGTCTTTAGGCTAATGGAAAAATATCTGGTTTCAGTTTCTTTCCAGTTTGAAAGGCTGCTAGTTTCCAAAATGAATGAAGTATTTTCCTGTTATAGCATGGTAACTTGCACCAGATATGTGTGGTGCTCTGAGGACAAGAACTCTTAGCAGAAGAGCTGCGTTTTCAATACGGACCATCCCTGATCTTCCTTGACTTTCTTTAAACTTCTCAGAACTTTGCTTTTTCTTTGCCCTTCCTTTACATCAGCACATCTTCTCTCTTCTCTGCCTTTCTTTTCTTCCATTCTTCTTCTTTGCCCATTTTTTGCTCTTTTTTGTTTTTCTCTGCTCTTTCTCCCTGCTTTGTTCTGCCCTTTTTTTGCAAAATTGAGAGAATCGGGAGCATGGGTTTTTCAGGGTTTTGTGGGCTTTTCTTTTTCTTTAGCAAAGAAATAATTCTGGCTTTATTAAAAACAGCCAAAAATCTTTTAGCCTTCTCTGGTGGACTTTTCTTTCAGCTGCTGCTGAAACTGGTGTGCCCCCAGCTCATTAGACTGTGCAGCTGAGGCTGCTGTGCTCATTGGAAAGCAGGACATTTATGATTGAGTTTTTATTTTATTTTATTCTAGGGTTATTTTCTTGACAATTTTTTTCCAGGCTCTTAAGCAAGTTTTGCAAACAGTTCAGAGAATGACCAACCTTAGCACAATGTCTGGACAGGCCTGAGTAATGTGGCACAAGAAAAGCATTTTACAAGTCTTTTTTTTAAACTGGATTTTGAATATGTCAGCTCTTATCCTTTTTTATACACTGAAGATGTGTGTGTCAGGTAAGTGGCTTCTTAGTTGTTTGGGCTTGGTTTTGGTAATACTAGTGTGGTTTTATAAAGGGTGGTCTGCAGTATAGTCAAAATGGAGTGTTGAAAGCAAAGTACATTTGCTGCAAGTTTGTGACATTAATTTACTTGCCACAGTTTATAAGAATAATTTAAACACTCAAGGATGGGAAAAACCACATTTATATTAACTGTAAAGATAAAATCTGTGGCTTTTCAGAAAGTGTTGAAGGCTTCCTTCGCTCAAATACTTTCCCATCATGCACAAAGCATTTAATTTGTCTGTGCACACTACTTTGAAATCCTTTAGAGTTGGAATTGTTCCTGAGTGAACTAAAATATATTTCATTCAAAGTTTTTCCAAGTGAGAAAAATTTATAGTTGTGGTGATCTAGGAGTCCTGTTATGGGCAAAATTGTCTTGGTTTATGGGCATGCTTTCTTCCAAGTATAAATACCAACAGGTCCTTCTGTGCTGTCTCTACTTTACTTTCCCCTTATCCACCCAGGGGTTATTTGGGAGATAAATTGGAATATCTGTTCCTTAAAATTGGGGGTGCCAGGGGCCCTTGGTTTTAAAGCCACATAATTATTCTTGTTGACTTTTTTTGGTATTTCTCTACACTCCAATCCTTTAGAAACTGAGTTAATTTTCAAAGCCTACACATTATGAAACATGCTGACTATTAAGTACAGATTGGGTGTTGCCTTTGATATTACTTTTCTTAACCAGGAGAACATTGCTCTTTTTGAAATACATATATATATATGTATATGTATATATATATATGTGTGTGGTTTTATTCTTAGCATTATGAATTAATGGTCATATTATGATGCAGCTTGTTTTCTGTATGATAGTATTTTCCTGTGGCTGGGGCTAACCTGTACTCAGTTAAACTGACTGAAGCACCAGCAGTTGGAAACCTTTTTACTTAAAGCAGTTTTAACTCCCTTGGGGGAGAGGAGTGAAGATGGGATTTTCAGCTTGGGAGCTGGGCTACAACCAAACACAACAGAAAGGAAAGGTACCACCCATCAAGGCAATCGTCAGTGGTTTTAAATGAGATAAACAGAGGCTTCTTTCATAGCTTGCTTCCTTTCTCTGCACCTTTTAAAGGTGTTTGGAGAGGAAATCTTCCTGCCATCAAGTGCAAGATTATCTCTAGTTATGTTTTATAGATTAAAAGGCTTATTTTTCTTCCAGATTTTCTGTTTAAAGTTGCAATCAGCTTTGTAAGGACTTGTTATTCAATTTTACAAGTAAAATAAATTCAAGTGAAGTAAATATTCTCCATGCACCTGCTGAGGAAACTGCTCTTGTGGAAGGTTTTCAATAAAATCCTAGATTTCTATCTAGCAGCTGACTCTAGATTTTTAGGATTTCTAGCCTTTCAAATATCTAGCCACAATGTCCTGCTATAGTTTTTGCAAACTTAACTCTGGTAGTACAAATAATTTCCAGAGGCTTTAATTACATGGAACCGCTTTGGCATATACATTTAAATTTTATTTAAATTAAAAGAAACAAAAAACCCCACTAGAAATCTCTTTGCCTTGGCTAAAATGTGAGAAGTAGCACATGAGTTTTCTATTATTTGGAAATATTTTTTTATTCTTATTAGACATAAGGTATGCATGTTTGAGGGGGAGGAATTAAGGCAGTAAATTATTTGTTTTATCCTTTGCTGTGCAGGTCAAGTAATCTACCTTAACCAGACACTGCACTCTAATTAGTTGTGTCCTACAGGAGGTTGTCCTACAGCCAGCACAAGCAAGAATTAAAGCAAATTAGTCATTCAATCAGGTTGCTCTTTGAAGCTGGATCTTCACACCGGAGTGGTTAAGAATCTCTCTACAGGCACAAACCAATATCTTTACCCCCTTCTCTCTCTTTTTTTTTTTTTTTTTTTTTTTTTTTTTTCCCCTTGGAAATAGTAATTTCCCACTCCTCAATAGAGGCAAACAAAACTTAGAGATAAGCTAGCTAAGTCTGAAGAGCTCCTGGTAGCATTGCTACACTAACTCAAAATGAGTTTTTTAATGGCAGGTGTCTCTGGTACTCTTAGTGATTTTTTTTTTTTTTCACAGTTTATTTTAATGGTTGCCAAATATACAGCAAAGGGAAGCAAAATGTGGGGTTTGACCACCTGTTCAGTCTTATGGGGGCAGGTTCAAGTGGTTGGGTAACATTTCCTCAAATAAAAGGAGAGAGGTTAAGTCATTATAATGATGTATTTATAATGACAGTAGGTATTTTAGGGTAAAGGTTTTAATATAAATGCGCACAGCTTTACAAAAAGTATACATAGCTTCTTTTTACTTTTTTGGAAGACTTCTGTTAAATAAAAATGTTTTGATTTAAGGAACTGTCTTAACTAAGACATTGACTAAAGTGTTGAAAGTTACATTACCAAGACTGGGAATGTACAACACCCAAAGCTCACAGGTCAATGAGAGAGCTATGAAATCAGAAATATTAATAGCTGGGCTACTGAATTATTATTAACAAATTCACTCTCCCAGGGGAAAAAAAAACCTAGCTGAATTCCTGATTGTTATTTAAAAACCTGAAAATTGTAATAGTTTTCCTCATCTTGAAATATTGCTAAAAGCAGAGAAACTTGCTATGGAAAATTTGTCAAATGTCCTGGAAAATGTTATCAGTGCTAGAAAGCATTTTTAAAAAAGTTAACTAAAACTGATTTTGTCAGTCTCAATAAGAAGCCGTAGCTTTAAGACTTGCTAAGGTATATCTTAATGTGTATAACTATTCGTTTAGAAACAGAAGTATTCTGAAAACTGTTCTGTTGTCTGAAGGGAACACCCATTTGAAAATGAGACCTTCCAATTTAACTTGAAAGTATTGCTTTTCTCATAGTAAAGGACTGGTGTTACAAAACAAGGGAATATTGATAAATACAGAGAAAAATATTGTTGTGCAAAAGTTGTGAAAGGAGACTAACAGTCAGTTTGTTTCCTTTAGTGATATTCCTTGCCCTCCATAACATGGAACCTTTCCCAACATTTGATTTGGGTCATAGCCATTCATCAGACCAACTGACAGCCATTTATCTAGAGATTGGAAAGGGGGATTTGAGGACTTTATTTTCTTTTATTTGTTTTGATAGACAGACTTTTGAGCAATTTTAGTAAGATAAAATATAAAATAAAATATAAAATAGTATTAAAATAGAGAAGGCATTTAATTTGTTGGGTGTATTGTAATGAATTGTAAATTATAGCTAGCTGGATCAGAGATTTAATTTAGCCTTGTATTTTCTGGAAGTGCTGGCTGTGTGGACTGATTTTCTGTTGTGAGTCGTTAGCAGGTGTTCATAGAGGAAGTTGTAGTTAACTTTTAGGTGCAGAATGTATTTTATAACAGCTTAAGAATGTAACATGGTGGATTTTTGCAGTATGATCAAGCATCAGATGAACAGTCTGTTGCCTTGCCACTATTGACTGTTATTTTTCCAGCCTTGCCTGGGAGTAAAAGTCTTGCTGTGCTGGTTACTGTTGTCTGATTAGTTTCCATTATTTTTGCTTGCAGTTGATGTGATATGGATAGGTCAAGACCACACAGGCTGTAGCGATAAATTTATTTATTGTAGGAGTCTTGCAGAAATATAAATGGCAAGCTTTTAATTAGACAAAGCAGGAGACAGGATCCTAATGAATTAGCATAAATAATACTTAAAAACTGACTCAAATCTTGTAAGCTGAAAACTTTTTTTGATTTAAATTTCATACTGTAATTCAAGAATTCGTCTGATCTTGAGTACTGCTTTGACTAGTCATACATTAGAAAACCTTGAACCTCATTGCATTATTTGAGCTATGTAAGTTTGGTTTTATTCCAGTAATACTGGATTCTTGCGTTGAAATCATGTCCTGAAAGGAGTTATTGATAGCATTTTGTAAAATACAGCACTGAAGGATAAAGAGTTTTGAAAAGCAGGTGCTAGTTTCACAGTAAGGCTGATTTGTGTGTGTTACAAGGAAAGCAAACTTGCAGAACTAAACAGGCTTCTACAGTCTTATGTTTTCTTACTGTTTTTTGTAAACAAGACTTCTTTTGTGCTTGTCCCTTGGTGTTTCTAACAAGTTATGTATTTTTCACTATAATGGGATGATAAATGGAGTGATGCTGCATTATTTGGTTTCTTACATATTTTTTTCATTTTGCTTTATCCCAGAGGTCTGTTTTCAACTGGGAAACACTTTATACTGAGTTGAGGACATATTGAGTGTACTAATTTCAGTTTCACAGATGTTGAAAGTTTCCAGTTAGAGTGAAAAATGGTTGGGGGATAGAGGCTACCTTTGGAAATCCTAAAGCATCTGATGTCAAGCCTTTTTCTTCTGTGTTTTTGTCTCTTTTCTTGCCTGTGTGTGTATGTGGGGAATTATGGAATGACAACTCTGTCCCTTACTGTGGATGTGAGTCCTCTGAGCATCAGAACTGCTACAAGTAGTGAACAGTATGACCTGCTCTCTGGATTTAACCACATTTCTTTACTTAGGATATCATACCACTGTGCGGCATCACCTTGGTTCAGGCATCTTTGTGTAATAAATTGGGCTTTGGAATTTTGTCACAATTTCAACTTTCTCTTTTATGCCCTCAATCCAGGAAAAACCAGGCTTTGTGAGCATCTTTATTATCTTCCTTAATTTGTTCCCCTCCTCTACAGAGGAATGCACTCCCTGCCGCAAGCCCCCACAAAGATGGGAGATATCTTTTGCTCTAAACAGTTATTGACTTGTTTAAATCTGTTTTCTCTTGCTGAGTAGCAGTTTCTGAGGTAACAGGTAGTCTGAAGTTAAAGCAGTGAAAGTGGTGTCTTCTCTTCCAAGTGTTTGAAGAGATTTGTGGTCTTCAAGTAAAAATACTTAGAATAAACCTATCATAGTCAAATATTCTCTGTGCTTAACAGGCAAATGTGGTATGATGAAAAAAAGAGCTTTTTCCTTATATTCAACTGTTTTTTTTAAAACAGACCTTGATCTTCAGCACTGTTGTCACCTTCCATATGCTTACATTTACAGGCTTTTAAAGAAAGGCTTAGCTCAGTGGTGGGTGTGAAAGTCTAAGGCTGCTGTTTATACTGTGCCTGTTGTGTTTAAAACGTATGCTCAGCACCTTTGCTTGATTTGGCAGCATATCCATGTGGGTATGCTTCTTCTGTGTGCCTGGGAAATTCCTGTGAGCTATGGGAATGAAGAGCTTGTGATGGCAGGGAATGTTAAGGCTTCAAGTAGGTTGTGTTGGCTGATTGTCATCAGGAAGGATGGGGCTTTTACAAATCTGCAAGGTCAATTTGCTCCCAGGTCTATACAAAAGAAATTTATAATTATTTATTACAGAAGATCTGTAGAGAAGGACTATGGAATTGTATATTAGAGGCAACACTGCAGAAAGTACTTTTTTTGGTGGTAATTGAGCTCTCTAGCTGGTAATCTGAAAAGACAATGGTCCTAGACCTGATTGAGTGTGGTTGCTCCATTTAGCCTTTAATTGCTGCCACAGCATATTCATCTGAGTAAGTTCACCTAAGAAATGCCCACCTTAAATCACAGAAACATCTCTTACAGCATCTCATTAGTCTGTAATTACATGTACATGAGGGCTTGGGTTGAAAGAGAGAAACCATGAATCAAACTTGATTAAACCACAAAGAATGATGTGGGTGGCAACATCCTCTCTATTCTTATGCTGAAATGTCCATGTTGTGATATAGCTTGGATGTAAAGTGGAATTTGTCAGCTTCTGGCTGCTGAAGTGGGGGCAACCTACTTTAAGGTAATGTAATCAACTTGATAAGAATCAGTTCTCTCTTTTTTTTTTATTTTTCCTTTGCAGGCATCTAAAATTGTAATATATATCTAGCAATTTGCTTCTTGTCTGCTCAGTGAAACTCGCAGTTTGATCCTCATCTCTCTGACCAAAGAGTCTCTGAAACAAATTTTCACTTTTTTGTCCAAATTATTTTTCTTGCACTAGTTGCTCAGATTAAACAAGTAAATATTGTGCTTGCTGGTTTTCTGTAAAGACCATCTACAAGGTTTGGGAGGGGGGACATCCAAAACAAAAGCCTAAGTGCTCAACAAACCACCATGTTTTTCTTAGTAAAAGTTCTCCCTAGTATGTTCCCATGAAAAGTTGGATTTACCTGGAGTTTTCCTTCTGAAAGCTTTGTTAGAGAAGTCCTAACTAGCTTGAGTTGAGCTGTTTCTATGTTGAATAATAATCCCAGTAGTATTAGAGAGACACTATGATAAATTGTGCTCTTTCACTGAATCAGGAGATAATTTTTACCATTTTTATAATATCAGAGTTTTTTTGCATGAATACAGTAGCCACTGAAACTAAGTTACTATCTCATGGTTAGAAGCTATGAACAGCTTCAATTAAGAGAAAGCTGCGTAGCAAAAGAGTTACCTTTGCCAGTAAATGTAACTGCTCAGTATTCTTACCTGATAGAGTTACTATTAAATATAGGAAGATGTTGTGCAGACCTTTTTAACTGAATTTTCTAAACAGTTTTGCTGTGGTTTTTTGGTTTTGGTTTTTCTTTTTTTGTTTGGTTTTGTGTTTTGTTTGTTTTGGGGGGGTTTGTTTTGATTTTTTTCAGTAAAACACTTCTGAAGTTAGACTATGAAAATGGCCATATTACAAACACTTTTGAATAGTATTTGGAACATGCATGAGAACATAAACTTTGGCAAGTATGGGGATAAAACAGAAGAATTCTAACTCCCATTCTTTTATAGATGATTGGTGTTGGTTGCAAGGTTGGGTTTTTTTGGTTGGTTGTGTGTTTTTGGTTTTCTTTTTCCCTTGCTGTGACTGATTTATTTGCTTTATTTCTATGAGCAAAGAACACTTAGGCTTAGGAAAATTCTTCCAGTAAGACCAATATCTGTGGCCAGAATTATGTTAGTCTTTGAGTGGTATTTTTCATTCTTACCACAAAGATCCTCTGCAATTTGCCATTTTTAACAATCCTTAGCATGTTAGTTGTGCTGTGTCTTAAAGAAACCCATCTGATAACCAGCAATGAAACAGATACTGCATGAAGCTTTACCCAAGAATGGTCTTAATAATAAAATGGCTAGTTTACATGCCATGTATAGTTTTAGAAACATTTAAGATGCTTTTAAAGTAATTACATATTTGACAGGTCCCTTGTGGTGAGATTTCACTTTGCTAAAATATATCCTACCATTCATATTTTATAAAACAGCTTGTCTCTAGTTTGAGCTTTGTTTTAATCAGATTTATTGGCAAAACAATTTTATGAATACAAAACTGTTGTAATAAATGTGGTGAATGATTTGCTCTTAAATTTACTCACTTGGGACTACACCACAGCTCCCTTGCTGAGTACTTATATATCAGTTGTAGTTGGATAATCTAATAAAGGGAAAATGAGTTTCTGGATTCTTGTATTCCATATTATAGAATAAAAATATTTTTCAGTGCTAATATACTCCAGTTGAAAGTAAACATGTATGCTAACATGGCCAGCTTCTTGAAAATTACACTTGGAGAGTAGAAATTAAAAATATTTCTTCTTTTCATTGAACGTTGCATAAATGTAATAGGTACATTAAAAAGAAAAATAAGTGTGATATTAAAAGCTTAAAGGAGCTGCTAAAAGCCATAATAATGAAATTCTCCGTGAAAGCTGATCTGCAATCATGTCATGATCTAGAACTTCTGGATTATCATCCTGTTGGAGAAGTGAGTAAATTACTTTGGTTCTATTATTAATGTTACTTTTCTGAAGCATAAGCTTGAAGCAACAGTTATGGTGTGTCATATTCTTACTTCTGTGCTTTCATAAAAGCCCAAACCACTAAATGCACAAAAACATATGTAACTTCCCCTGCTGCCCTGAGTTTTAGTGATTTGATTGTTCATAATCTGGATCAGATTGCTTAATTTAGGGAATGCTATTATCAACTAGATTTCATTGCTGTGGGAATGTACAGTTCAGGATAGTTTCAGACTATAGGTTTCTTGTTTTGTTCGTTTCTGTAAAAAAAGAGAAAGCAAAATAAAAAAAGGAAATCTAAATTATTCTGACAATGTCAATAGCTTTTATCTGTTAACGGTTGCCTGTGCCCCTTTGCAGCTATGGAGAAATCACGGTTAAAAGCACAGCCATAGGACTTTCAGGACTGTTGCTTTTCAGGTATTTTCTTGGCAATCAATGCCTGCTTATTTCCTTATTTAACCCTTCAAAGCTGAGAGTTCATATTTCTCAGCGCAAGTGCAAATGCATGCTGGTATTAACATGTCAGCCTTGAGGTAACCCCAGCTGCTGCCAGCAGTGTTGAAGTCCAGACCTGTTGTAGCATCGCAGAGAATTGTCCAGTTTGAAGTGCTCTTCATAAAACCATGACTTTGCATCAAAAGGGTTCTTGGAAAAATCTCAGTTCTGGAACAAAAGTAAGAATTTTAAATAATGTATTTTAAGAAAAAGTTAACAGGGCACAATAAATTAATTGGGTTAAATATTTATGTAACCATGAACAGCTGAAGCCTACAATATAGGATTATGTGGCATTTTTACATGAAACAGGTCATTAAACTTACTGTTGCTGTTGAAGGGGAAATAAATACTTGGTTTGTATTTACAGATTTAGTTTTATGAATAAACTGCTGTATGAGTTTCAAAAATGTTAGATAAAAGAAGTTTCTGGCATATGTGTTCTTTAATTGAAATAAAAAAAGCATTGCTCTCTTTTTAAATTGGATGTCTAGACAGGGGAGGTGCATTTCCTTTTATTGAAGAGAGTTGGATTTTTTCTAAATTTAGATTAGAGATGTCGCAGGCAGATGAATGTGAATCAGCTGTTTTTGGAAAAGTTTAACAGGCATTTTTGTGTTGCATGCTTACTGGTATGCAGAAGCCCTGTGTGTGTGTGTGTGTGTGTGTGTGTGTGTGTGTGTGTGTGTGAGCGTGTGAGCCCTTTCCTTCCTAATAGTGCTAAGTTACAGATCTTAAAACAAATTTCTCACTTTGTGTGAAAGCAGCCTTCACAATGCCTGCTGGTGACTTCTTTTTGGGAAGTGAGGATATATTTTGCATGAAGCTTAAATCTAATCCTATTTTTTGGTGATGGTTATGTAGATGAATGAGTATCTTTTATGGTGATTAAGTTCTGCTCTGGGATTCAAAATCTGGCTGCTGAAGAATTTTAGTTTGGGCACCCTAACAACATTTCAGATTTTTTTTTTTAATTGTTATTGAATAGTTCTTATTCCTTTTGTCACAGGCCTCATTCAATGCACTTCAGTGCATTATTTTAATAGTTAACTGAAGAACAGAGCATTGTTTTGAAAATAGTAATATACTAATGGTAGAGTATTGTATAGAAAATAGTAATAGTCTAATGTTCTAACATTTTAATACATTGTTTTTTTTTCTAAACATGTCTTCTATCAACATTAATTTTTATTATTTTAGAAGCAAGACCAATGCAGAATGCCATGCTGATATGCAGTGTTTTCTTAAATTAACCTGCATTGCTGTTTGAAAAATTGTTTTGGGTTATTTAGATAGAGTCTTAAATGTCAGCATAAAGCTCTTAAAGGTTTCTGCCCATGTGGGAAAAGTTAGCACATTCAGGTTGAACTTTAACATTAAAATCCAAAGTTGACTAATTGTCATAATGCGATTTGTTCCTCTGCAAAATTTGGATCTTCACGAACATCTCAACTTGTTCACTGCTTAAACCCATTCCTGTTTGTACAAATTTTGTATTATTAGCACCAAGGTTATTTAACTCTTATTAAATGTGAAAATAATGTGCTTTTATTATCAGCTGTGTTCTTAATCCCAAATCATTGCGAGCAGGTAGAGATGTTGCATGGAATGCAGCAGACATTGTCTTTCAAGCCACGTAATTCTAGTGATGTAAAATGTCCATGATTTCTGCACAAACTCCAAAACTCTTGAGGGAAGATAAAAGGGGAAGTTAATGTTATGTATTTTTTTTCAAAATTTTAAGTGTGTGGAAATTGACATGGATATTTGTTGCAAGGAAATGGTGCATCAGTTAATGAATGTGTTAATGGTAATGCTTGGGAGTTATATATTTAATGCTTCATTGATTTAAGACGTTGATGGTAATTGGAACGATCTAATTGTAGAAACACATGTTCTCCAGCCTTAGGAAAAAGCAGTTCTTTAACACTGTAGCTAAAACCTGAATCCACAAACATGATATAGATGCTTTCCTCCTGTTGGGACACAGCATAAAGCAATTAATAGCTTGGTAGGTTTTGTCATGAGTGTTTTTATCCCAGGTTTAGATATCTCTATCATGGGATGATTTGAATTTTCTGAATTAGTAACCTTAAGTGAGATTATGATGCAAACAGCGACATTTTGAAGAATTCCACAATGTAAATCAAATTTATCTGAGAGGCTTTTGGAAGCCATGGGGATAGGGCTGGATATTTTGAGATTGAAAGGTATCTAGGACTGCCCTCAATTTCTTTCATCTAACATAGTCATAGACCTGTCCCTAGTTTTTGTCTTTTGCTGTTGTTCACTTAACAGCTTTCAAGCCATAGCCTGAGAGAAAAGCTTTTTTTAGATTGAGCTGGTTAAGATGTTCTTTTCAGTTGTGAGCTTTAAGCTAATTTGTATTGCAGTTTCCAATTGTTTTGTCTTGCTAGTACCAACCCTCGTTTCTTTTTGTGGCAGAAGTGGGGAAACCTGAAAATTTGTAAGTTGTAGGATGTTTTTTGGTAAGGGAGGGAAGGAAGCAGGCAAAATGAAGATGGTGGTAGGAAATGGGCAGGAGTCTGTGTTAGAACATCTCTGTATTTGTGCTGTGGTTATCTACATTCTGTCTCTCAAGACTGTTAAGGAACTAGAAACAAGATTAATATTTGTGGTTTTGTGACTTCAGTAAAGGATGGAGTGGGAAACAATTAAGGCAGTAAGTAAATAAATAATGGTTTTTACTCTTCTGTCAACCATGCTATGGGTGTTCCGGTGGAGTATCTGGTGTGCCATATCCCAACAATGCCACTTATTAGCATTTTCCTATGAAAAGACTAGAAAGCTGGTTAAGGCCTTGTAAATCCTCTCCATTACATTGAAACTTTTGGGGCTGATGGAAAGACTATGGCTTCTTGGTACTGTTGTACTGTGTTGAGATTGCATATGTTATTTATTTGTCTATAAGTGGTGTGTTGCATTCTGCCAGGATCTTGTGTAATGAGTTTTCCTGTGTTTTGAGGCTTGGAACTCATTTTTTTTTTAAAGTTTGTAGTTGGCATGTTGGTATTTCTTTATACCTTGTATGTACAGAAACCATTTATGAGCAGTATGGGTAGTATATAGTGGTAAACAAAGATCTAAAATGTCTAAAAGTGTGTGAGGTGTTTGGTTTGTTGTGGTTTGTTTTGGATTTTTTAACTCTTAAAAGCTACTGTCTTTCAGTGGTGCCAGAGAGGGCAACAATGTAAAACTATAATTTTTCCAAGAATGATCTCTTAAAGTAATGGTTACAGTGGAGTGGTAAGAAGATTACGTTACCACTGGTCACACAATGCTCATTTTGTATAAAAACCAGCTGTGTGTTTTGGTACTGTCTTAGGGTGTAGAAGTGGAAATAAATCACTGTGGCATGAAATGAGTTGTTCCATGAGGGCTGACCTGCAGTAACCAGTGCTGCTGTGGCAGTAACTTTGTTGGTTGTCCTATGTGTGCAGGGAATTTGGAGAGTTCATATGTATGGACTCCATGGATTCATGCCTAGGGATCATCTGCGGTAAAAAAGCTTTCCTTTTTATCTGACATCTCAGAAGACCCATGCTTATTTTCTGTTTTCGATTCACTTAAGTAACATTGGCCCAACAATTTAACAATTTCAGAGCAAACCTTGGATTGTGGGACTTTGTTTTGAAGATGGTGTGTGAAAATATATGTCAACTGTGAAATGTATGTAAACCTCTGAAAATACTTTGCAGTCCGCCTTCAGAAAATGTAAAATGCCTGTTCTTGACCTTACTGTGGGGAGGAATTTCATATTGCTGAGTATTTTTTCGGTTGGAATAACCAAGTGCCGAGGAAAAGGCGATTGCCAGTAGCACTTGGCTGGTCTCGTGTAACTTAACCTGCAGAATTCGTGTTTTCCTCACCGAGGGAGTGCTGCTTCCCGAGGATGCCGTGGTCCGAGCACCTTAGGTGCTGTTTCCCGGCGTGGATCGGAGCAGACCCAGGCGCTGCCCAGCCCTGGCGCTGCTGTAGTGCCGCGAAAGTGCCACGAGGTGGCCCAACAATATAGCAGCACCTGGGGCGCCTCTGGAATTGCGCGCACTGCGGGAGCATCGCCCGAGCTTCGAGCAGTGCGTGCTCACTGCACAGCATCGCTGTACCGCACACGGGTGAGAGCAGCAAGGTGTCCTCCGCGTACGCTCGCGTGATGCTGTGGTGGACTCGTATTTCGAGCAAACTTCTTGGAATTGATTCGCCTGAAGGTGGTTTGTTGCTCGCTTTTGAAGCTTTCGTTGGAACTTCGTGCTTGAGCCCTTCAAAGTGGAGCCTGGCTTGCTCTTTGTAGGGAGAGAAAAGGGAAGTAATAGTATTTTTATGACACTGAGAGGTGAACTCTTTCCAAAAAAGTTAAAGTAAAAATGGCCATGCAGCTGCAGAAAGAAACATGATATGTGGGATCCTTATCTTTTTAATATGCCTAGGACCAAAAAGTAACTATAAAAGTGTCACCTTGTTTTGAAATAAAAATGGGAAGTTCTCAGAGAACAAGATGATCTTTAAGCCCACGCAATTTCCATTTTGACCTAGTAAAACTTATTTTTAATTCTAGCTTAGATAGCAGTGTAGGAATGGTAAAACAGAAGTGGCAGTGGTGCCTGAGCTAGAATGGAAGCAGGTTCATCCCTGCTGATAACAGCTAATGCTTCCTAATGCTGCTAGCGTGGGATGGGGGAAGGGAGGTTTGCCAGCGAGGTGGGAAAGAGGATTCTGAAGATTCAGGAAAAAATGAACATTTCTAGCATTAGGATACAGATCTGATGGATCTTATGAAAATACAGACCTGTGGTAGGGAGTCCTGGGTTTCACTATCTCTCCTGCTTCATGTTGTGACTGCATCTTGTCAGTATGGAAGGAATAAGTACATGATGATCTGACTTTCATCAGCTGCTGATATTTCTGGCACTGGGAATGCAGGCCAGAACAAGCTGAAAAAGATGGGTATCATACAATTACCCCCTAAATCTTGAACTGTTCTGATCTGTAGTTAGTTGTTTAGAATTCACAGCTGGTAGAAAATCAAACTTTTTCAAGTAGCTGTGGAAAACAACAATGGCTTATACCATATTAAGGACTAAAACTTGTGTGGTTAAAATTGAGGAGAGAGAAGGAACAGCAAAGGCACATTGGATACTGAAATGCTGTGCTGTTACTCTAATATAAGATGATGATGGTCATGTTTCACAAATCACTGACATGGCATGCTTAGAAGTGGAGTCAGAAACAAGCACTTACTAATCTTTTTTAAATTCCAGTACTGAATGTGCAAGTAGTGTACATTTGGAATTCATCCAGCAGTAATGAGAGGTATTTTTAAAGAGAAGTCTTCCTGCTGTAGTCAGTATTGAAGTATGGTGACGTTCACCCAAATCTTCTAGTTTAATTTTGTGTTTGGAAATAAATAAAATAGTTTTAAAACTATGAAAATATAAAAAAATACACAGCAGGCAGCACAATCC
Source organism: Acanthornis magna (assembly GCA_036785705.1). Classification (NCBI taxonomy): domain Eukaryota; kingdom Metazoa; phylum Chordata; class Aves; order Passeriformes; family Acanthizidae; genus Acanthornis; species Acanthornis magna. The sequence continues at coordinate 14,787,998 of JAWUZG010000025.1, forward strand.
ATGTGGCCCTGTAGCAGCTCGCTGGCAGCTCGGGGTGGTTCAGGACAGCAGTCCCTTGCACAGCATGTTACAGCAGTCTTTTCCTCCCGTCATTAAGGTTTTGTCCAGGACAGTGCCTGCGTTTAAAGAATGGCTCTGGTGCCTCAGCGGAATGTACAGCTACATCTGGCTACAGCCTCAGTGGCTGTACAAATTGTTGTGGCACTGGTGAAGTTTCAGTGGTCAAGAAACAGGTGGGGGCCTTGGAGGAACGGGAAGCTGAGAGCTGTTGAGTAGAACTGGAGCCCTTGAGGTGGAGCTGGTTTAGTTACACGTGGATGTTTGCCCTTGTAATAGACTAGTTATAAAAATCTCCTTTTTCAGATCAACATTAAGGGCAGATCCAGGATGTTTAGTGCTACCTTCTTATGCATAAGCAAAACCTCAGGAAGGGAATTCTAGTGAATACCAGGCAGTACCACAGCTCCTTTGTCCTGAGATCTTCCTTTTTTGAACTAGCAGGTTTGGTTTTTTTTCTTTCACAGCAATGTGCTCTTTTAATCACCTGACTGAAGGATCTTTGCTGGAAGCAGGACCATGGTAAAGGAAAGGGGAAATGCTGTGTCTAGACTAAACCACAGCTCTTCCTCCTCTGACATGGCCAGTTCTACCCAGCCCAAGCCTGCAATGAAGGTACTGGTGGAAGAGTTAAAGCTATTTTAGATGCCCTCTCAGGGTGCAGCCAAGGAAAGTCAGGTCTCCTACTTGTCCCCGTGTAACCACATTTGTCCCACAGATGAACTGGTCCTTTGTTGTTTGCCCAGGCAAGGGCAAAATACAGACTCTAATGGGGTGAAGGGAAGGTGACTCTCAGTGTAAGTTTACAAACTGGGCAAGGAGCCTCAGCTGAAACATATGAATGGTAAATGGCTTTATATTTGAGTCTGATATGGGAGAAAGCATTTCCTTCCCCACCCTTCCAAAATGAAGTCTTTTCAGCTGAAAATTGCTTTGCAATGGTTGTGGTTGCACATCTAACAAGGCCACAAATAGCTGTTCTGTCCTATTAAAATTCATAACAACAAGCTCTAATGTGGCTTTAACTCCATGTAGCGTAAGTGAAAAATTTGTCCTTCTCTTCTATGTCCTCTCCTCCATTTTTTCCCCCCCTCTTGCTTAGCAGCCACTGTGGCCTCTTTGTACTACCCTTGAACAGACTCCTGCTACTCAGGCTTGAAATTCATTACAGGAGAGATTAATGAGAACATTAATGATGTTAATGTATCACTTCAATTCCTTGATTGGCAGTGTATCAATGTATTCCTTAATCATTGCTTGAAGATTTTGGAACCAATAAGGAGTCTTGTTTGCTTTCAGTGAATCAGCTTTTCTAAGAAAAAGTCACAGAATCAGAACCTAAAACTTCAGACAACAAATAGTTTAAAAATTCCTGACTTGTAAGCATGCCAGAATATGCTCCTGAAGGCCACTGGTATCTTTGGGTAAAAGGCAATATTGCTGTGGTGTCAACAGACCACCACAACAGACAGAAAATAATGTGCCAATGAACAAATGATGACTGGAGATTTTTGTGCCATTTATGGAAAAATGCCCTGGATCTGTGAATACAGTGTCAATCTCCTTCAGTGCCTTTATTCACTGTGCTTTAATTGCAAGTGAAAACATGCTTTTATTCTCACATTTAAGCGAGGTGTGCATCTATTTTTAGTACTACTATCAGTCTTTTTATGCGATAAGATATGTATGTGTGTAAATGTTCGGGCATATATTTATACATACACTATTTAACTTTCTTTTTTTAATGAAGCAAAAACTGGAATGTATTAGGGCCAGGAGGTGGTGGGGTTTATAAGGTGTGCCTAGTTTGTATGCCAGCTCTTGGAATGAAAAAGGAAATGCTTGAAGTCGTCTGGCAAACGTTTTAAAATTACTTCATTTTTTTTCTTAACCACAGAGCCTCATACTTGTGTTCTGTGTTATAATTGCCTTTTTCTTTCTCTGTTTTGTAAGAGAAAATAAAAAAAAATGCATCTCATGCACAGGCAACTGCTTAATCATACCTTCCTGCCTTGTTATGGAAACCTGAAATGTTTTGCCTCTGGTGAAATCACTCTTTTTTTTCTCCTTAGATTGAAGACCAAGAAAGGTAACAGGAATGGCTGGAATCTACTTTGTTTTAAAACTGAAATAGTTCTATTTCAGGTTTTAGTTTATTTTGTGTTAGATCTGACTGTTTTTTGTAGCTCCTAAAAAGTTTTGATAGGTTTAAATCTCATGTAAGTGTGGTATGTTCTTTCGCAAGTATGTAGGAAGGAACACTATCCAGTCTCTACTCTGTCTGCTAAAGGAAAACAAGTCTTTTGGCAAAAAGAGAAAGGAAAAACTGGCATTTAAAAGAGCCAGTATTAAAATTTTGAGACTTGAAAGGATGCTGTAGGAAAAGCTGGAGTAGTGAGGGAGGGAATGGGGATTCCCCTTCTCCTCCTACAAGGAAAGAGTCACTGTTTATGTAATGGTAAAGGTGTTTCTCATTTCAGATAAGCAGGTTAACATTAGAGCTCTGGTAGGAAAATCTGGCTGACTCACAAGTTTATATGGTACAAAACAGAAGCAGCACATGTATCACCGCTATCATATGCCTATAGTCAAATAATTGATGTCTGTAATCATCTCGTTGGAGTACAAGGTCTCCCTAAAAACTAGCTTGTTTCCCTGTTTCCTGAAAAGTATTGATCACTTGATAAATATTTATCTGATCTGATACAGTAGAGTGTTATGTTGTGCTATGTCATCTTTTTCTAGCTTGATGGATAGTACTCTGAACTTGTGTTCTTTTACTTGTGTGTGTTTAAAATACAGAAAAGTGTTTCTACTTTGCTGTTTCAAAATAATGATGCAATAGATGTGTTGACCTTACAAACAAATATTTTTTGTTTTACTGTTCATGGTTGTAAGATACATGAAAAATTAAAATATATGTGAAGTACAGATTTCTGTGCCAAGAACTAGAAATAACCAAGCTTCATGTTTGACAGGGGTGGGTTGGATATTTTTATCTTGTGCCTTGCTTTGGTTTGTTTTGTTGTTTTTTGGTTTTTGTTTTTTTTTTTTGGTTGTTTGTTTTTAATGCAATGTTTAAAATAAAATAACTTTTATCCATTTTTCTCCATACTCTGTGATCACCAATTTTATTAAGCCTTGAGTCAGGCTTTAAGTGTTACCTGGGGCCCTGACACATCTTGCAGGTGACATTCTACTCACAAATACCATTAGTCTTGGAGAATGGATTCTTGGTGTTTGTGCCTTTTCATTCTCAACACAAGAGAGAAAGAGAGGGTAAATAATCTAGTTTGGGAGGAAAATATGGGAAATGCTATAACTTTGACAGTTTATCTTAAAAACTGTAATTCTGCTTGACTGACTTTGAGTAAATAATAAAAATCTCATTGATATTAGGGGATTGGCATTTCACAGTTTCCTTTTTTTTGGTCAATATGTGTTTTGTTAGGATGGCTTTTTTGTGGTTGAGACATGAAACAATATCAAATGGATGTTGGTTTTGCTCTTTCTACTGTTTAACTACAAGGAGTTGTCATATGGAGATAATAGATCCCAGGACCATATCTATCTATTGATCTCTACCTACAATTTCAAATCTCCTGTATGCACATAACACATTCTGACTAGGGAAGGAAATGATTTGCAGGTTTGAGTACCTGCAAAGTGGTCACAAAAACACTTATGCTTGTGGAGAGAAAGGAGGACCTTCATAACAAATAGAATAGTTCTGCAATTACATTCCTCCTGCAGGAACTGAAAAAATAGTCCTCTATTTTGCTATAGCTAAAGGGAAAGGTTTTCTTTTCTACTGCAGCTCTAGAGAGTAGTGTAATGTTGGGTGAGGTTTGCTGATGATATTGACAAACCTTGTGGTTGTCTGAAGCTGTGAACGAGCTGTAAGAGTTGTGTGGATACTTTGAAAATAAGGATGATGTTTTCCTTGCAATTGGGTTAGCAGACACCAAAGCAGATTTATTTTTTTTTTACAAGTTATGTTTTCTGTGATCTGTGTTCTCTAAAATAAGCTGGAAAAGTATTCATTCAACAGTGCCTAACATAGTCATAGCAATGTCAATACTTTGTCTTACTGTCACAGGAAGAATTTGGGGAACACTTGTGTTAAGAACATGAGAAGATGGAAGGGAAAAGAGGGTGCAAGGTAACTGTTTTTGTGTGCCTTTCCAGAGCTGCTGTTCATAATGCAATGACCTACAACTTGAGACTACTTGAATGTGTGACCTGTGTGGCTTCTCTCATTCTTTTCATGCAGCAACATGTTTTCAGCTGCTTGAGAGTTTTCTCATTTAGAAACAAAAATTCAGTGTGGCTTTCACTGACATTCCAGATTTCTAAGGATAGTCTTCTCCTAAAATTTCTTTGCAATTGCAACCCATCTTTCGCTGGTTTCTAGCCACAGTTGGCCAGCCTCTGCATTTTGGTTTTTTCCCCTTTACTCTTCCCTTTCTGTGAAGTGGCTCAGTTTGCTGGTGCTCTTCTGGATGCCTTTGGCTATGTGGATGTGTTTTAACTCTTCTCAGAAGAAGCTTCACTTGCATTATGGCTTGCAGAAAAGAATCAAGAGCACAGAATACACTTAGCTGCTTCCATCCCTGCCAAGTACCCACTCAGACTTTAAGATATATCTTCTTACTGTGACAGTTGTCTTTGCCCATTGGGGCTGGATGAAAATTAGCAACTTTGTTAGTAATACCTTGGGTACACCTGTTCTTGGCGGGGGGGAGGAATTTTCCTGTTTTCTAATTTGAGTTGACAAATGTGTCTGATTCCTTCCCACCCCACCTCACCTCATTCACTAAGGAACAGGAAAATATTTGCTTGCTGTCACAAACCCAACTTGGGCTCCCTCTTCACTGGTGGGTTTAAGCCTTGCCTTTCTCCTGAACTGACTCATGCCCAGTTCTTATCATCTTGCAGTGTGCCACACTGGAAACTGCCCACTGAAAAGGTGAGGCAGAAAGCTGCAGTAAAATTAAATGCTGTCAAAGAGCAGGGCTGGCAGAGAGGTTTTTTTAAATACAGTAACTATTGTAAACCTAGTAATTAAGGTTGCAAATAATACAGATGAATTTATGCAGTCTTTTTACCTGAAAATCTTTCTGAGGATTTGCTGTCTCACTTTTTAAAATCTGTACTGATCTACCAAATCTGACTGTGAGTCGCTGAAGAATTGGTTGTTTCTGTTTTGGAGCATAAGAATATGTTCTTGATGTTTCATTTAACCTCTGGTTACTTAAAAGTGAAGTGTTTCATCTTTCATATTGAATATAAACACATTTAAAATAAGATATTTATCTGCTGATGTGTTTGAGAATTGTAGTTCTGACATTACTGTTCTGTGAAGACTGTTAAATAATTGTATATTAATTTTATTTTGCTTTATGAGATGGGTGTGCTTTCTTCTCTCTAGCCTCTTCACCTTGGTGAAAACTTAACTAATATTTATATTAGTCTTTCATCAAGACATGGGATCAGTAGTTTCAGAAACAATCCCTTTCTTTGTCAAACATGTTCTTTTATGTAGAGATAAAAAATTAATTTGGTATATAAGTTTCCTAATTAAATGCATTTTATTGGCCTTGCAAGACATTAGGTGCATTTAAATTTCTATCTAAAGCTGTGTCTACAATCTGCATTTAGTCTTCTGGAAGCTGTTTTCTGGAAGCTGCTGAAGAGTATTTTTTAAAAAATATTCTTAGCATACACCTTCAAAGCAGTCTGATGGTTTAACTAAATTTCATCAAGATAACTCTTAATCTGCTAAATTACTAGTTTATGCCAGTGCTGGCTTCCACTTTTGGTATTTAAACAATGACTACTGTGTGAGCTGTGGCTTTTTTTTCTCCTTTCTTTTTATTCCAATTCCATTGGGGAGATACGCTTTACACCATTCATAGAATAGTTAGAATATTTAGGATTAGCAACGTGGAAGTGATTTGCAAGCTTATGTTCTCAAGTGGTTTAATAGTAAACTCATTGGAAGAAAATGGTTCTCATTTTGCCTGCTTCACAGGATAGCTCAGCTTATTTCAGTAACTGAAAAGTGCTGAAAGTTTTGCTCTGATGAAACAGTTTTGAAGCTGGCTGGGAAACAAGTTTAAAGGAAAGGGGGAAAAACCAAACCATTTTTGTTAAACCTTTTGCATAGCAGCAGGCATAAAATTATACAGAGTTTCTTGGAGTTAAACAGATACTATTAATGGCTAATGTTACTAAATAATTATGCTAATTATTTTTAGGACATACCAAGCTTTGTCTGAAGGGAAGAACAATATGGAAGAAGAAAGTTGGATGGTGTGAGCTACTCCAGTCTGTGAACATTGGTGTTTTAAGGAGCCCTGAAAGAAAAATAGTGAGGAATCCACTTCCTCTGGGGTAGAAGCTGAAGCTTCTTTATAGGATGACTTGGTGTGTTTGTGTTAGCTATTTTAATGCAGCAGCCCAAAATCTTGTTCAATAGACTACTTTTAATGGCCAAGAGCAGGTTTTTTAATTCTGTTAAATTCCCTTCAGAAGGACTTGTTTAATAGCCCAGGTGTAGCTGCTGCATCAGAGCATTATGCACACTGCACTGGCTTGTGGCTGAGTCAATTCAATTATTCAGTCAGATTTTTTCAAACACTGAATAGAGAAAGCAACTCTTGCCTAACAGATAAACCTTTTAGAACCTGTGCCTAATAAAATCATTAAAAGTTGAGATTTAGTTGATGTCTATGCTGACAATAGTAATTACTGTGGATGCAGACTATATTGTAAAGTTGATAGTGCAGAGGGTTGAAAGAACTGTAAATTTTCTTACAGGACCAGTAAGAGGATACTGTACTTAGGTGATCCTAATCAGTAATCTGATTTGAATGCTAAAAAAAGGGAAAAATAAGAAGACCTGGCATGCCTAGCTGCAGATTTCCAACAATTGTTGCCAAGAGATGGTGTGTTTGGCAGATTCTGCGTCTTAACCTTTAGTCTTGTTTACAGTGAGATTAAAGGCTATTGTCATTATAATTTTGACTTTTCCTTGGAAATGAAACCCCCAAATGCAGAAGTCTCTTATGATGCTATCTGAAGTCTATGGGTGAAGACCTCTTTCATCCTGCTGCTTCTTTTTTGCCTTTCCAAGACACGAAAGCTTTGTGGGATTAACATGGCTGCCAGTTCTGTGAATAGGGTCCTAGGTGCCTGCGATGGGTTGGTCAGGGCAGTACTGACCCTGATTAAACCTCTCCTGCCATTGCTGTCTGTGAAATGAACAGAGAATCTGTACTGAAGATTGTAGCTTGGGGAGCAGGGTTGAAAGTGAAAAGTAGAAATGCAGAAGTTTCCTCCTTCATTGTTCTACCCCTGTTCTAGGGAAAGCTGAAAGTTTTTCAGGCACTTCTGGTACCTTTGCATTAGAAAGGAGTAACTGGAAATGGATTTGATATCTCCTTGATATGTTTTCTCAACTGGGATGATTAATTTGGAATAAATGATTTCAGACTAATTCCATATTCTTCTGCACCATGCAAGCTCGTTTTGAACCAAGCATTGGGGAGTGGAAGTTGAAAATGTTGGCGTTCACTTGTGGTTTACTCCTTGGTTCAATGGGTCAATGTTTGGGACCAGAGAACCTTGACATATAAAAGGATAAAAGAGCTTGGAAAGGAAAGGAAAATACTAGTGACTTGGAGCCTATGAACCTTTGTTTGTCTTTTAAAAATTAGTTGTTTCCTTTAGAATTTACATTTCTGAAGTCTTAGATTCAAAGATTTTGAGGTTTGAAGAACCTTCTTCAAAAGTGTTCCTATAGCAAATGTCAGTGACAGTAAGATGTGCAATTTTTGGCTCCTCATTTCCCTTTGTGATTTGAAGTCCTACAGAATCTTGTTGACTTTGTTTAGGGCTAGCAACAAAAAACCCCAAAGTACTCAATGCAATTGGTATTTCAGATGGTTTTCTTAATTAAAAAAAAGCAAACAAAACCTACACAACAAAATCCCAAACCTGTTTACTGTGAGAGACCAGTCTCAGCTGTCAGTTTGGGTTCAGGCAGGTGACCTGTCAGTCATTCTTCTGTAGGAATTCAGGGAACAAGAGGCTTCCTTTTAAATACTGATGGATTGTTTACCAGGAACATCCAGAAAGGAGCTGTGGGCTCCTTCTCACTGGTTTCTAACTCAAGCCATCCATCCAGCTTTTAATTACTGTCAGTTACAGATTGTGGGAGTTCAGCTCTCTTTGGAATCAATACCGTATTTTTATTTTTTTGATTGATTGCCAAGTTAGCGAAAAGGTTTTGCACCAGGTTAGAACTCCTTTGCTCCTGTCGTTTTCCTGTCCCATATTGTAACTGGAGCAGAACCATATCAAGATTTTCATGTTCTGGTGCAGGTTTGATTTCTTTATATGTGTATGCATGCCAGCAGAAAGGACTAGTCAGTAAACATATGAGTGTAAACAGTTTACAGCAAAGTGGCAGTATATAAGTTTTCCTGTAGAATCTCAGTATTTCAGTTGTGGTGGGGGAGGAGGGAGTTAGTCTGGTTTCTCCAACATCTGTTGTGTATTTTATATTTGCAGGTGTGGGAAGATGTCTACAAGAGAGTGGCTTAGCTGATGTCATTATTTTTAAGTTATTTTTTATTAAAGTGAGTGTTAATTTACAGCTGAACTTTGACTTGCTCATTGTTCCTCTGTAATTTCAAACAGTGACTGAAAGATTGTTATATTGTGCCAAAACCAAAAGTGTCACATCAAGTTGTAGCCAAACATTTTCTGCTCTGGGGACACATTGGTGAGGAATTGCTGTTTCTCATGATCTAGTGGTACCTTTTTCAGCCTGTGGTCTACCACTGGTGAAGGAAAGAAGCTTAAATGAAATGACAAACTCAAAAAACCAGAAACAAGCAAACAGCCCTCAACCAACCGCACAAATACTCTTCAGATGAGATTAAGGAAGAGGAGCTGGCTGACTACCTGCAGATGAATCATCATGTTGGTGAATTATTCTATTAATCCTGAGTATAGAGATGAGAATTAACTGTAAAACAGTATGAAGGTGACTGGTTAAATTGGAATCTTGAAGAAATTTTCCCTGCTTTCAGAATGGAACAATATGGCCTTCATATGCATCTTTAAAATGAAAGCACCTGTTTTTTAATGCAGTGGATTATCTGGGAAGTGTTTTAGGGTGTCTGTGATCTGACACTGATTCTTAAGTCTTTCTTAGTCTCCACGGTATGTGAGATAATTTTTGTCAAGTCTATTCAAGTTTTAAAGTAGACTAATGACTTCAGGTGTCTTGATGAAAGCTTTGCAGGAAGGTACTTGCAGCCTCTGCTGCAGACCTGTTAAACTGTGCAATGCTCAGTGGTTCTGTCCCTGAATCTTGGTGATGGCCATGATGACCAAGGCTTGTGTGCTCCTGGTGTTGGTATTTTACTTCTAGGTTATTTCGGAGGTGGAACCTTATGTCTGTACAAATAATTTGATTTACCATGGTACTGAAGGATTCGGTGTTATGCTAGTATCATATTATACTTTGTAATACAAAGGAAAGACTTGATTACTTTATCTGAAAGTAATTTTTTTTTGTTTGTTTGGACTGTTAACCAAGTCTTCGGTCTTAAGACTTCCTCTAATCTGAAGGATTGTATTCCCTCAGCTAGAAGGGGAAAGACACATTAATTATCCTGAACATGAATGTTTCTGAGGAAGTACTTAGTACTGTCCTTGTGTTAGCTATTATTGCTGGTGAACATTAAAGAATTACTTTTCTTCATTGTGAAGGATTGTATTTGTGTTTACTGTGTGGCTCTTAGCTAGTTCATAAGGTTTGGGGATAAAAACCTTTCTTGTATGCTGTTAAAAAACAAAGCATAGATCCCCTTCCTTTTGTGTAATGTATTGAAAGTACAATGAAACTGAATAGTTCATACCACAACATTTTTACCCCTGATAATTCACTATGAAGTATTTCACAACTCTTTCTGTGCACAAAGAATATGAAGTTCTGAAGCCTGAAGAATTAGAACAATTCTAAGAATAAGGCATTCCTCTTCAGCATCCTAGCATACTTGTATTTCTCTCTGTCCCCTTTTACTCATAACTTGCAGCCTTTTTAATGTGTGATAAGCACGGTCCTTAACAATTATATTTTTACTGGCATAAGAAATGTAGGGCACCATAACATATAGAGCTATAGAGATATATAAATTCTAGCTGCCTTATTTTTTTAAAGTATTCCCAATTTAAGCAGTTTGCTTAAAAGAGAGTTAAAAATCTGTTAAGAAATAATGATGAAAACCCTCTGAAAATGTTGCAATATTCTTGTTTTGGCTTGAACTCCAGATGGAGAAAAGTAGTAGGAAGGATTTCTATAGACATAAAGCTTAATTTTTTTAGCCTAGTTATTGTGTGTCTGTTGATATCAAGAGAAAATAATTTTATAAGGGAGAAGGCCAGAAAAAGAAGTGATGAGATGCAATAGAATGTCTTGCCAGCTATTCCTCAATGTACTTGATGATTGCTGACAGGGAAGCTGAAGGTTTCTTTCTGAGCCTTTCAGCTGCTGTAGTACTGTTCCCTGAGTTAGTTACCCCATAGGTCTGTCGTTGTTTTCATCTCTCTATCTAAAATGTTATTAATATCAGTAAAAGTCATCCATTAAAATCATGAGTTGGTTGAAAATGGTTCCACGAAACAACGTCAAAGCTCAGTTGAGTGGGTGAGCCACAGGCATTGGATCCAATAGAGGCTGCTAAGGCTTATGGCACCTTAATAGCTTCTTCATTTTCCAGTCAAGCTTTTCTTCTGGATTTCAGCAAACCTGTTCAATTCAAAATGTGTTGGTGCAGCCACCACACTGTTTCCAGCAACCTTTACGTCAGTATGTTCATTTTTGTTCTGTATAACCATATTTGAATGTGCCACTTACCAATATTTCTGCAGTTATAAAAGTCATTCCCCTTTTCCTCCTTCTCATGACAAGGTAAGTTTGCCTAAGAATTTCTGCTGGGACTTGTGCTTGTATCCATGTTTTAGTCAATTTTCATTCCTGATACTTGTTTTCAGGACTGTTTGGATATGTTGCTATAGTATTTTATAAGCAACAATATGCATAATCATTCATCTTATGCTTTGGAAAAAAGGCTTCAAACCAAGTTCAAGTTGATTGGGTGAGATCAAACAAAAATTATGCCAGAGGCAAAAGTCAAGGCCTCAAAGGACTGTTCTTTGCATGCTTTAAACTAGGAGGGACAGTACAGCTAAATCTCTACCTCTTGTTGCACAACATTTTTTAGAGTTTTAGTCCTTTTCAGCAGAATGACACAAAAATTGTAGAAACTGCTTTGCAATTTTCACTTTAACTGCATGGCATCAACAAGAATAATTTGTTTTATTCAGCCTTGCTATGCATTATAAGAGAAGAAGGACAATTATTTTAGTGTTTTGCAGTACTAGTTTAGCCAGTTGTGCTGTAGGATGCATTTTTATTAGCATTTTCCTCAAGCTGTGAATAAACATAGGCAAAGTAAAGAACTACCTTATAAAGATACTCTGAACCTTGTTATTAACTTCTAAGACTTCAGAAGATGGAGAGTTGGAGAAGATTGTAAAATAGAGTGCATAAAATATAGGTGTTTGTTTGAACAAAATTCTGTTTGTTTTTCCTGTGGGCATCTGGGACAGCCAGTCCCTGTGTTCCTGAGCACTTTCTACAAAAAGTCATTAGGGTCATGGAGCTTCAGCCTGGTGAATTTCTCCCAATTTGATGTGAAAAGTTAAATAGAAATGAAGTGAGTGTTTACAAATTGCTAGCTTCCGTAAAAGGGGGAAGGAAGCAGCATGATACTGTGCAATCCTTGCAATTTTGCATCAGTGAAGCACAGAATAATTAAGCCATCAATGGCAAGGGGTGATCCAGTGGGGAATATACCCACTTATTTCTGTGTATCCTTAAAGGGAAACTGAAATGTCATAGATCAGAAAGCCATTTGAGTTCATGCATGAAATGTTTGTGCTCAAATTACTCCTGATGCTGTTCACAAGCTAGTGGCGAGCCTAGCTACTCCTTTTACCTAAACAAACTACTAAGAAGACTGTTTTTTGCAAGATTACATGAAATACTCTTTACTTGATGAGTTATGATCATGTTCAATGTACCATATGTATGTTAGCATGGAGAGGAAAAGAAAAGCTTGGAATCCTGTAGTATGAAATTCATTAAGAGTAAGTAAATAGATATCTGCCATTTGCATCTTTGGCAAAATAGTTTTGACAGTTTTGGGAAGATGTAGCATGCACTATCTGAATAGATCAGCACAGCAACTTTCACTACAGCTGACAATTCTGATTTTTCTGCAGGTCAGCCGGAGTGTAACAAGCTCAATCTTTGCTGGTCCCATCCCAGCAATTTTGGAGATATCTCTGTTACACTTCAGCAGGACGAGCATCCCTCTGTTCACTGCCTGCCTGGGACCCCTGCTGTTCACTTTCTGATGAAAACTTTAGTCACTTGATGGCTGAATGCCAGGTTGAGGTTGTCCTACAGAAGTATATGAGAAAAACTGGAAGCGTTTTGTTTGAAGTTGAACATTCCTTCATGTAAACCTTTGTCTTGAGTGAAACAAATATCTGGGGGGAAGAAATGGAAAGCTCTCCACATGTATCTAGAGCTGTTGTATGGTTTAGAAACAAACAAACTTTCTAGAATACCTAGAAAAGTTTGTTTCCCTCACAGATCGTTGTCACTGATACACTCAGAATGCTTGAATTATAACGTGTAGGTATCCCACTGAAAGACGCAGCTTTGCACTTGCAAGCATCCTTCAAGCCTGTTGGTTTGCCAGGTTCTTGGAGAAACAAAGCAATATTGACAAACAAGATGTGCAAGCCCGAAGCCCTAGTTTTTCTTTGGAAGTCTGCCATGAGAGCAGTGTGTGTGTGGCTGGAGGACTGCCTGTGTCTATGGATGGTCTGTGCACAGCAGATGGCACAGATTACTACAGCATTAATCACAGTTCTGAGCGAATGAGATGTGGTGCTGTGTGTCAGGCAGCATGGCTGACCTCTGGGAGGGAAGGGGTGTGGAGCTGTGATGCCTTAGATGGTGAAGGTGGAGTTTTGCCATCATCTCAAAGCAGTTTGTTGGAGAGTTCTTTGTGGGTTGCAGTAAGTCACATAACTTCCTCCAAAATGCCTGCTGGTATGAGGTAGTCTGAGCAGAGTTTTCTGTGAGGATAGAGGAAAGCTGTTTGGTTGTATGTACCTACTGCTTGCCAGCACATTCACTAGTACAAGAGCATTCACTAATGCTTTGAGACCTTGTTCAGTGTATTTCCTGGTCCCCCAAAGAAACGCTATCAGCTGCTGAAGAGTAAAGGTGCTCACCTAAAGGGTACCCTGTGATATATGGTTTGATCAAGGCACAGGTCATAAAATCAGGTGACAAAAGTCCTGTAATGGTGCCTCTTCAAGCTTTCTAAATAACAGAAAACCCTTAAGGGGAAAGATGGGAGGGAAATGGACGATGCACCTTCTCTTGGAATGAGGCAGAGGGACAAGACAGATGATTTGATGCAGAGGAGCTTACTTAAGGTAGTGATAAATAACTCCTTAAGGGCTGCTCTAATCAGGTATCCATGTATGATGTAGTTCAGTATGGAAGCTTCTTTTTCTGTCGACTTGGAGCATATTGTAGGGACTCAGTGACAAGCATTTAAGAAGATTCAGAAGGTGCTACTTGTGCTTATGTGATGGAGGTGTCGGGTCAGCTCAGGCAAAAGTATGATGGTAGGTGCAGATATGAAACCTGAAGACTATTCCAAATAACTGTATAGTGGTGTTAATCTGCAATTCTTAACAGCATTAAAAGGAGGACCTGTGTACTTCATTTTAGGAAAACTGCTTATATATACACATGTGATGATCCTCTCCTAGTGTATTATTCAAAGAAATGGACTGTTTTGAGTCCCTGTGTTTCTAAAAATGAGGCCCCTTTACACTTTGATGTCACGTTTACATTGGATTTTTAGCAAAACGAAGTTCTCACTGTGCCTGCTATGGAAATTTTAAGTGTTTCTGAAAAAAAAGATAGGATGTTGCCATTTTTGAGTGCTAGTGATTTTGTAATAAAAAATTAGGATACTATTTTCTTCTCACTGGCCATTTTGCAAAAACTGCTGTGTTTATTCAGTTAAAGTGTACCCTTATGTCCCTTGGCAATTAAAGAATTTATGAATTTCAAAGAAGCAACACTGATCCTGTGGTGTTTGGCTTTTGGTAGGAGTAAATGTAACAGAACAGTTTACAAAGTTAGTGAGACGGGGAGGTTTCCGTAGAATTTCCTGTAGTTCCTAGGGCGCAAAGCCATTCAAATGAACTGCAAAAAACCTTGAGATTAGAGGAAATCACTATGAATACAGACAAAAATGATTAAAATGTGTCCCATGTACTCCATCTCTCCACAGCCTACAAAGACAGTTAAATTTAACTAGGTTCAGGTTTTGTGGAATAGCAAATGAAAGAAGTTTGTTTGTGGCAAGGTCTTTAAAATAATCTGTTTTGATGCTTCTCAAAAGCTTCTTCTTTAAAATTGTTCTTCTGTTTTCAGAGGTCTATGCAAAACTGTATAATTCATTAGAGCAAGACTGATGTGGACATATTTAAACTATTCTTTAAAATGTGGAAATGTTTAAACTATTCAAACAGTTGCTTTACCTTGATCTTGCTCTGTCCTTACCTTAATTAGGAAGCTGTTCATGAAAGCTACCTTGCTGAAAGAATTCTTTTAATTACTGTACTTGAAGATGATACAAAAGGTTTTTGCTAATTCAGACTGCAGGGGATTTTTAATACTGTCTGCATTGAAGGAATTGGTATTTATCTGGTGGTTTTGTGGTAGTTGTCTATTCCAAATCCTGCTCCTGACAGATAGGATAAGCAAACTATGATTGCTCACTTTCCCTTTTCTAGTTGCCTTAGACAAGAACCTTGGCAATTAATGAAACTGGGTGGGTTTTTCCCCCTTTTGAAGCTGACAAGGGAAAGCTGTGAAGTTGGGTACACAAGGCATTGTGTGGTATCTGTAAATATAAGGATGACCTTCTGCAACCTTCTCTGAAAAAACACTGCATCCTCTTGCTATCGCCCAGATAATCCTTATCCTGCTTGGCTTCTCGCCACCAGGAAGCTCAGTCCATGTGGCATCAGAGCCCTTGATTAGCAAGAGCAGCCACGTGGAACAGAGGTGTTGGGTCTAATGTCCAATGTCAGTCAATTTATACTTCAATGTTTTGAAAAGGAGTGCAGTTATTATATAGTTAAGCATCTTCACTAAGAGTTATTTTTGCTTAGAGAGGAAGGTAGGCACTGTCTGAATAAATACTTTTGTTCATTCAATAATATTTTACTACACAGTTAATGTTTATTTACAGTAATGCTATAGAACATATATTGTGTATTTAAAAGAAAAACAAAACAAAAACGAAGAAAATCCCAAACTGTAAAAAGCCAAAAAACCCAAAACCTAACAAAACCTTTGAAGTATATTTACTCTTGCTTAAAAATATCCAACAAATGTGAAACTGCTCCTTGGCATAATAAAAAGATTTTGCAAAACATGGAATTTTGGCAAGTGTTACCTGTGGAAAAAAATTGTGTTCAAATCTTTGTAGACTGTGTGTGTCTTTGACTTCTCTAATTGTTTTTCTACATTTTTTTTTTTGGTAGGGCAGTGTTTTGGAAGGCATAAGAAGAACTTGTTGTCTTAAGATTCTTATCATTTTGGTTTTTAAAATTTTTTTTCAATGAATTAAAGTGTAGCTTTATCTACTGAGTACTCACAATACATAACATACCCTTTTTATGGGGAAGAAGAGCATGCATGTACAGTAAACACTAGAGAACAACTCTTAATAGCTCTTCTGCTAAATTTCTCCCCTGTTACTGTTTCTTCCATTTTTCCTGAACAAAAGGTATTACAAATAATTAAGGAAAGAGTGTAAACGAACATGTCGAATTTTGGTCCAAATATTTATACTTTTCACAAGTATATAGCTTTGGCATTTCTGTAGGGTTTTTCTTGTTCGCTTGTTTAGAAATTTCCATCACATTTTTTCTTTTCTATTCCATTGCAGAACTATTAGGAAGTTTATTACTGTGGTAGGTTTTTGTGTTCTTTTGCTTCTTATTTTATCCCTTGCTAGTGTAAAGAGAAATCTGAGCTGCCCAGAGCTCAGGGTGTTGATGACCATGCTTAGGCTGGCTGGTCTCTTGGCCACTCTGAATCCACAACTGTGAAAAGTATTAAAGTCCATCTTTTAAAGACCTCTGTCTCTGAAAATTGGGATGTTTGAGAATATTGGACTGAAAAGGTGGAAATTGCCTGAATAAGCCGCATCCCTGAAAAAATTTATTAACGCTTCAGAATATGCCAGAACAGTAAAAACTGGGCTCAGGCCATGCTGACTGCAAGAGGCAATAGTGAAGAGAGTTATGATCAGCTGTAAGGCAGGCTGTTTACTGCTAGAACTTGAAATGTCCAGACACAGAGTGTTTGCCCCCATGATTTGCAGATCATATCACTGCAGGATTAGTGCTTTTCTACCACCCAAGCAAATATTGCAAAACTCAGAGCTGTTAAAGTTATAACACAACAAACAAGCATTCCTGACTAGAATTTCACATTTCTCACTGTGCAAACTTTTAAGAAAATAAGAGTTGGGTTACTGTGCACTGCTTCTCTCCTCCAACTGAACACTCTTTCTGGTTTTGTGTTTATCTGTAAATCACATTTCAGACAGAATTGTTATGGCCATATGTAAAGCTGAGTACAGAAGGATGAATTAAGAAGCTTTTTCCTGGTCTACACTCATTTACCTCTCCTTTATTAGGCTTTGATCTCATGCAAACAAAATGCAAGTGTGGTGTTTATTTTTTTTTGTGTCAAATAACTGATCTTGCACTCTGTTAGGAAACAATGTCTTGGGCTAGACTTAAAGTAACAAACTCAGGCAGTGAGCAGGACTGGTAGAAAGCCATCACTGTGAGAGGCTGGTGCTACAATGGTGAAAACAGCTTTAACCTCAGCAGCTGCATTAGGCTGCTGCAGGAAGGAAAAAAGAAAGAAAAAAGAAGTGGCTCTCTCTAGGAGTGAGATGAGCCCATTATGTCTGGTAGGATGTGTGCTGAGCGATGGTAATAAGTTCAGGTGGCCTCCCCAAGTTATAATAATTGCCATGTTGCTGCTGCTGGTTTTGGTTTTCCACTGTGGGATGTTAAAGGTAAAGGTGGCATGCCAAGATTTCATATTTTTCCTCCTGGTGTCACTTCATAGGATTACTCATTTGCATAAAACATAAAACACACAGAATTTCTTCCAAACCCAAAATTTCTGAACTTGTTTTTTTACTGTGATAACTCTGACATTTTGAGGTCAAACTTACTCTTCTGTGGGCATAGCCTGCAGCTCAGTCCTGGGTTTCCTGGTTTCTGTGCCCTCTGCAACTGGGTTTGTACATTTGGGTTTCCACTGCATAGTGTTTGGGGTTAGTTTACATTTGTTGCATAGGGAGGGGTTTCCCCTTGAGTCAGTGCTAGTCACCTAATGGGGCTGTTGGCTTGGTCTGGGTACTCTGAAGGTAGGCAGGTCCAAAAAGCTCATAACTGCTGCTAATTGGAGCTGCTCCTGCTATTTAGGAAAGGTGAAAGACCATCTGATACCAGTACCTTTCTGAAAGCAGGAGGAAATAGGGATGGGCAAAGCAATAATCTTGTGGCTTTTAAAATTGTCGTGGGTTTCCCTTTACAAACTTACTTACTTCTGTAAGTAGAAGTTTTACTCTTCATCTGGAGTGTTGTCCCTAAGATTTGCACTTTCATGTTTATAGACGCATTTTTCCAATCCCTATGGTTTCACTAGTGAGAGAGAAAAGCATGGCTAGGTTTCTCTCAAACTCAGAGTTCTAACTGGTTTGGCTTATATTAGCGTACTAATATATTAGCATACTATACTATACATTCATATTTGAAGAAAAGACTGAGGTATTGTGTCTCATAACTTTTAAAAGCTTTAGAAGGCTCTCTACTGAGTCTATTCTTTATAGTAATAATTATTTGGATGTATCTGAGAACTACCAGTTATTTTGAATATCTTGATGTTAAAGCCCACAGCCTGAATGTTTAGGGGCACGATTTTTTGGTTTTTTTTCTAAAAAGCTATCAAGCATCTGACCCATCACTGGGAGATCTGCGGTGTGCTTCAAAATGACACACAATGTGCCACAGGTTACTGCAATCAGGAGAAAAAGACTTACATACTCAGTTTGTTGGTGTAATTTGTTTTTCCCAAGCTGAGATGTTGGGGACAGGTTTGTGTGATAGACACAGGCTGTTTGATTACTGTAGAATATCATATGGGGTTTAGACTAAAGGTTTTGTGTATTTAAATATTAACACTTTTTTAAAAAAATCAACAACACGGAGCTGACATAAATTACTGTTGTTGGCTTATGTTAAGCCAAACTGGTTGGTAAGGAGCAACTGGTAATTACAGAGGTTGATTTACTTGAATTACAGAGATTTATTCTATTCATGTCAGCCTTAGTGGTGTAACATTTGCTCTTTAAACAAGGTGGTCCATGATGAGGTTCACAGTAGAATAGCTATAAATATTGATGATGTGAATAATGTTGTTTTAGATAGAGACAACTGGAGGGAGGGAGGGAGGAAGAAAAGTGTGTTGCTGTTTTCTGTAACTGCAGTTTGCTGCTCTTAATATAACTTAATATTTTACCAGTGGAATAGTGTGTGAGGTCAGATGGAGCTCAGACTAGGAAATAACACAGTGATTCACTTTTCCAGAGCAACTTTGCTTTTCTTTTGCCTTTAAACACATTCTAATTGGAAAAGAACGGAGTAATATAAGTAGAATATGTTTCTTGTTGCTAACTTTTCCTCCTGCTAAATTTTATTTTGTTGCACTGCAGTTAATGAATTACAAAAACCTTTGATTAAATGGACAGTATTTTAAAACAAAGATTTTTTTTTTTAAACATTTATTGCCTTTTGACTTTTGACAGCAAGAACAAAAGGACACTTGTTTTTATATTCTTACTTGGCCAGAATACAAATCAAAATAGCAAAATAACTACTGCATTTGGAGGGTGGCAGCTTTAATAAATCAGTTAAATGCTTCAGAGTTCATAGTTCTTCCTGTTTTCAGTATGGGGAATTTTTTATGAATGCTTTAATGCTTTACCTCGATTATCACCTTGAAGACTTTAGACAAAGTATAGCACTGTTCTTTTTATAGTATCTGAAAAAAAATACTGATTTCCTCTGTAAATCACTGGAAATTATTAGAAGTATGCATTTTTCAACAAAAATAACTTTTCACTTTATTACTCTCATGGATTTTTAATTTTTAAGGAAGACTGCTTTGGAGTGCCATGAACAAATGAGTAGTTGTTATGGACTGCTATTAAAATCATTTAGATGTTGCTTTAGGGTGGTGTATATCTCCTGCCCCAAAGGATCTGTCACCATACCCCAGTTTAGTAAGTCTCTGAAATAGCATAAGCTTCTAGCTGTGAAAAAGTTTAAAGCTGATGAACCAACAATTTATTGTGCAAGGCCACCAGTGGCACTGGTTCTGTAGATTTTCATGGGAGGATGGATTATTCATTCAAACAAGGCTAAATGGAAATGGTGATTATGCACTGTGGGTGATGTTGTTGCAGAAAGATGCCTTTAGGAAATAAAACTCATGTCTTACGAATGAAAGTCTACCTCTCTTTTCCATCCACTTTCCCTGAAACAGATTAATTGAACCTATCAAAATTTAACTTGAGCAGAGCACAACTATAATTTGTAGCTTGAAAGGAATTGCAAACCACTAAGTATGACCTTGATAATTGACACACCAGCTATAGTTTGAACTTCCACTAACTTACTTGTGTAGTTATTCCTAAGGGCATGGCACTAGCCTCAATCAATTTTGAATTTTATAATATAAGCATCTTTGATCTCTTCTGTGGTATGTGGAAAACTATTGCACTTTTTTTTTCAAAGGTGTAATGGATTCTGAATACTTAATATACTGTGGGGATATTTCTTTTCAAATGTTTATATTACTCCCCTGTAACTGGGAGCCCTTTCTCCTCAGTGTTATGGTCATAATACACTTGCATCATTTATGTTAGGTCTTTAATTCTTTCTTCCTCCTTCTGAAAAAGCACTCCATAGACTTCTCCTGGAGGTTTAGGAGTAGTTCTAAAAGAATCCTATTCCTCCTCATCTTGACCTTTTTTCCCTTGGTCTCTTTTCTCTTCTTTCATCATCCATCTAGTACTTTCTTCCACTCCTCTTTATTAGCAGAGAGGAGCTGTAGGGGAGAGGGAGTCCTCTGGATTATGAATGCTCAGTTAGGGTGTTGCCTAATTCTTCAATCCAGAAGCTCTGTGGAAGGGTGTTGGAACTGGCCACATGAAAGGAAGAAGATGATGGCTTGCATTTCAGGTTACTTTTATAGCCTTCCCTGAATTTGTCAATATAAATCCCTAATGAGTTAATTGCAAATGGAACTTGCCTGTGTAAAACAGTGCAAAATAAAGGCAATAAAGGCTAAACAGGCTATTTAGTTATACTTTCTTCTGTTCAAATTATCCTATTATTTCCTCATGGATCGTGTCAAACTTGATACTGTTTTTATTCAACATGATTGTGACAAAGCACTGCCTAACTCATTTGTCTAAATTTCTTCACCCCATTCGAAGAGTTTTTCTTTGATGGTGTGTCAAAGCCTATTGAAGTTCTTGACATTAACTACCGTATTAAATATAAAATATTGCATCCTAAAGTTGTCTCACGCTAGTTTATGTGGCTGTTTTCTTTTGTCTGGGAATTTTACAGACATGTTTTAAGGCAGCTGCAGTTGGAAACCTGCTGCTGTGTCTTGGAAGCCAGCTGAAGTATAATTCTTTTTGTGAGCTTTCAAACTACTGTTTGGCTGAAGACAACACAGAGATTCAGATTGGAGGTGCCAGAGTGTGCTGATGAGGAACTGTTTTAACTGAGGTGGTTTATTTAATCAGTCTTGTTAAAGTGTTTTGATCGTTCAAGCTGGTCTGACATATCTGTACGGAGCCAGGCCTCATTGCAATCTTACTTAAAGTCAGTTCGTAGGCAGTTTTCTTTCAAGACTGATTTGACCACAGGCAGAGACCTGCTTCTGTCTGCTGATATTTTGTTGATTTGTTATAAACTGAATAGCATTAGCTGGGTACTTTACATTAGCAAAACTAAGTTCTCAAATGAAGTATAATAGCACCTATATTATATAATATTTTAACACCTAGTTTCTTTAATATCCCTTTTCTGTTTCAGTGATTCCTGAATCTTGAAAACTCTGTTTGTAGTATAAATGCAAATCAATAGCTTTGATAATAGAGTTTATATGCGTAATACAGTCTCCTATGGATAAAGGTTTAAATCATTTTACTGAGCTTACTTATTATTATTTACTCCCTGACCTCATCAGGAGAAGATGGAAACTGTGCTGTCCTTACCAGCTGCAAACACTCTGCGGCTTTGATGGCTGTTGTGATTGCCATTCCCACTGACAGGCTGCTGTACAGCAGAGGAAGGGAAACGTGAGAGCCGGGGCCGCGCGCGATATGGTATCGCGGCGCAGGACAGCGCGGATCTGCATTGTGTGCGATTAGCAGACAGTAAATCAGCTGTGCTGTGCCAGAGCCAGAGAGCAGGAGCTTTCACACTTGCTGCCTGTTTCCCACTCATTGTAAAGCCCTGCCCTATCACTTGATAGACCTGGAAAGGAAGTGCAGAGGAAGCAAGTGCCACTGCTGGTTCAAAATGTTCCAGGGCGACTGGAAACTTTGAGCAATGGCCTGGGTGAGAAGAACAAGACCTTATTGACAGGGTTCAATCCTAGTTAAGTCTGTTTCCCATCAACTTCCTAAGTAATCACAGCCTTTCTTTTTTCATCTCCTTTGCACTCTCTGGGTCTCCCACTTTCACCTCCTTTTTTATTTCATTTATATTTTTTTGTTGTAGTGGACTGAGCAACTGAGGGGAACTAGGAAGTTTTCCCCTCTCTGCTAAATCCTAAAGGAATTGCTAATGAAAAAGATGACAAAAGCATTAAAGGTAGCTGTCATCTCCCTCTTTGCGCACCCATTTCTCCGGGTTTTCCATCAAGTATTTTTTGAATTTCCCCTTTCAGTAGGGCCTTGTTCTTATCATTTGATGTACATATTCTTCCAGTGAGGCCATGGCTTCTGTGGTTTGTTTTCCTGATTAACCGGTGTCATAGACTGGTGACTGCTGTTACAGGGCTATAGCCCTGTAGAGATTTGTGTATACATACATGTACATGTAGTGGGAGAAGGAGGTAAGCTGAGACTTTCTTGGTTTAACTCTACTGGACTGTGTGATGCTTTATGAAGCATTTATACCATAAAGTAATTCTTTTTCTAATGCTGCAGTTTTAAACATAGACCAACGTGCCCCTTCACACTGTACTGTGCCGTTCTGCATAGATGTACCCAGGATTTTGCTGTCAATGCAGTAAGCAATTTCCCTTGGCAGTCCTGCACCTCTAGGGCCTCCTAGTGTGTCTAAAATTTCTTATTTAGTGTGTTGTTCTCCTTAGGCTCTCTATGAGACAACAGAAGTTTGTTTAATCTGAGGTAAAAAGAGGTTTTTCTCTGGAACAGCATGCTTTTAAGGGATGATCAGAGAGATGTCTGTTTAGTTTTGCACTTAAATATTTCTGGCCATGATTGTGGCAGAGCAGATCTGCATAACAGACTTTAGGCATGTAAGCATAGGTGGCATCTCAGTGTTTTTATGGTCTTTTTGTAGCAAACCATTTGGCTCTGGAATATGTTTGCAAATTAAAGGAACAACCAATTCAAGAAGTCAGTGAAAGCCACAGACTTTGGGCATGGGTAATAGTCACTGAATTGGTTAGTGAGAACTCTTTTGGAGGGGTAAACTTTGCTGGGTTCGTGATGGTCTGTACACATTTATAAAGATCACATGACTTACTTTTTTTTGTAATCTTGGCAATAGTCATGCCAGGAAAATCCTCTTACTTCAGGAAACATGTGCTAGCATGTGTTTTAAAGTATTTGCTTTTGAGGAGCTTAATCATTTAAGTTTAACAAGGATTTCAAAGGAGAGGAAAAAAAGAAAAATCCCTAAAATTAAATGACCCAAGTTCTCAACCTTCAATGATATATATCAAATGTGAAAATGGCTTTTATTCTGTAGTTTAAATATGAAGTGTGCTAGGGACGTTTCTGAAAACTCGGTAGGTCAGGCAAGGCAAAGTTATTGAAGCCTTGTGGAAGGAGTGTCTGTGCAAGGGGGAAGCCAGCATGACAAGGTAATACAGAGGCACGTTGGTTTGCAGAGTATGCCAAGCTTGCACTAATTTTTTTTAATGCTTTTCCTTCCCTATCTCCAAAATAGTTCAAATTCAGTGTGGTTAGGATATTTTGGAAAGATAGTCCCCAGGCACTTTATAATGGAACTTGGGAAGAGATTCAAGAGATGGGAGTTCTCAACCAGCATTTGTAAGCAAGTCATCTTAAAATATACTGCTTCGAAGTCTAAAATTAACTAAAGACAGTCTGTAGTATTTTTAGGTCGGTGTATGAATCTGGAGAAATCAAAGTATATGCTTGTTACCCTGTCTACTCACTACAAGTTTTTTTCTTCCCTTTTTTGAGATCTTAAGCAGTCTGACTCTCCCAGGCCTATTCAACGTGTTTCTAACATTTTCCTATATCTTACTCTTCCCAGGATGGATCGTACTTGGCTGAGTTCCTGCTGGAAAAAGGCTACGAGGTGAGTGACTCGGTGGCTGCCTGCAGGCTGATGGAGTTATTTGGATGCTGCAGCTCCAGCCCGCTTCCTCTGCCTCTGTCCTTCTCTGTGTATGTTTTCCACTCCAGTCCTAGATAACAAATCAAAGCTCCAGAGAGGAATGTGCAACATGGCCTGTAATCATGCCAGGTTATTGTATTATTTATCATCTAATGTCCACTGGTGGATTCCCTCTTCTCCTCGGGGTATAGCTGCTTTGCATGTTTCGCGCCAACTCAGATAAGCAGCGACCTGTGTGAGCCAAAACTGTAAGGAATTAGGGAATAATTTATGATGCAATGTACCACATAAAGGAATAAGAATCTTCTTGTTTGTTCTCTTTCCCCACCTCTCTCTCCACAGTAAAGGCCCTTTTATTTTGGCAGTTATAATTCAGCAATGAAAACCTTGCATTTTGCTTCCTCCATTTAAAAAGAAAAAAAACCAAAAAACAAACCCCTAAACCAAAAACCAAACAACAAACCCAAAACACGTACTTTAGTACTGTTACTTTCTACCTTTTCTCTTGGATTAATTGCTTAGCTCATGGTTTTTGCTTATTTTTTCCTCGAAATAAAGGGAGTCCTATTCCTTCTTGCTGCATAATTTTCCCAGGTAAAAATCACATTTCTTGTGGTCCAGCAAAGCAACAATCATATTGTTGCTATTGTTATTGTATGATTTGATGGGTTTGAACTGATATGGGTATAAATGTAAGAATACTTGCCTTTTTGGTCACGAGAGATGATTCCAAAATGTATGATTATGAAAGAAAATGGGGTGGTCAAATTAATCTCCCCATAGTGTAGTATTTTCTGGGGTTTTAGTAAAAGTTAATGCTTGTTTTAATATTGAATTTTATTAATTCTGTTGTAATACTGCTTCATAGCCTAGTGAGAAGTCTCTTCTCAGCCAGTTTGTGCTTTCCATGCTTTTGTGCCAGGTTAATCTTGCCTTGCTTATTCCATCCTTTTTCTTGCTTTATTGATTGATTTTCTTATTGATGTTGGTTTCCCAGTGTTGTAAACTGGTTACTTTTTGCCATTTCTCCATTCCATTTGGGGATGAAAGATACCATTGTGGTTGCTTCTGCTGCTTTGAAGGCAAAAGTGCATGTTCTCTCCTAGTCCACAATGAAGGTGGGAGCTGCCAACAGCAAATGAAATATAACCCTTTCAACAATACAAAGGTTACTGAAATTGGGTAGAGATTTTTTCTTCTTCTGCTCTCCTTCAATTTCTTGGAATTCTTTCTTGTGTTCTCAGTTTGAGACCTCTATTCCTGGATAACTGAACACAAGAGTGCATAACTGATAAATGATTGCCTCCCTGAGATGCTTAATTTGACTTTCTTTTATTTTTTTTTTTTATTTTTTTTGTAAATTTCAATGTGTTTGAAGATCTAGCTCTGTTGAGAAAAATCCACTGATACATTCTTAACTAGATTAACCAGTTTGCACACATTTTGGCTTGTCACAGAGTTTGCATTTCACCTGTCCCGTGCAGACAAAGGTACCTTTCATCAGTTTTCTTATGGTAACATTGCTGTCATGGATTAAGCATTTGGCAGATTTTCTTGCTCTTGGATGTGCATACCAGAATAAGGAGTGGGAGAAGAAAAAAAAAAGCAAAGAAGAAAAGAGCAGGGTTCACAAGTTTTCTTGTTACCGCTGGATGTAACAGGCTCTCTGGTTTTGTCTGTTTACTGAATCTTTTGAAGTCCTGGGATGATTGCATGTAGCACATCTCCTTGGTCAGAAGTTTTTATCATAGTCGTTAGCAGACACAAAGCTCTTGCAGGTCCAATTTTTCATCAAGCTTTGAGCTGGCCAGATTTGACTTACAGGTCAGCTGTTCAGATGAACGTGAATTCCGGCATGACTTAATTCGGAGATAGATCATTGAGTGCTCAAGAAGTCCCTCATCAGAACTTTAAGGCAAAACATTTAATTTTTCTAGGAGAATCACAGAATCATTTAGGTTGGACAAGACCTCCAAGATCATCCAGTCCAACTGCTAACCCAGCACAGCCAAGTCCACCACTAAACTGTGTCCCTAATTGCCAGATCTGCTTGTCTCATAAATACTTACAGGGTTGGTGACTCAGCCACTTCTCTGGGCAGCCTGTTCCCGTTCTTGACAACCCTTTCCATGAAGAAATTTTTTCCTAGTATTTAATCTAAGCCTCCCCTGTTATAGAGCACCTCAACTTCCTTTAGAATAATTAGTTACTTTTAAACTGCAAAGTCTGATATTTTACTCAGAAAAATAGTAGTTCATTTGAGTACTTAAAATATTTTCAGCATCATTTTTGGAAGTTATTATGAAAGTGGCTTTTTTTGAAAGTGTTTCTCTGTAAAACTGATGTCCCTATAAATTATCCACACAATCTATAAAGAATTATTTTGAGAGGTCTTTTAATTCCATATTTTTGAAAATCTATCTTCAGAAATTCATTATTTGATGGAAATTTCTTTTAAGGGGGCACATTTCTCAGTCCCTTATTGATCCAGTTCCCAATATTTTATTCAGTGGTGGAAAGTTTAGTGTCTGAATTGTAGAACATGGTATGTTGTGAGCAATGTGATAGGACACACAAGAGATTTTCTGCAAGGAAATTGGCACCATAAACTTGACCTGTAAGTTGTAAAGATGAAGTTATTGAGTTCTTTTTAGAAATCTTGCCACCAGAATGTCATTCTTAAATCTGGAACTTGGTCTCAACCTGCAGTGGTGTGCACGTTTTTACTTGGTTAAATTTTGGACTTTAGATGAAATTAAAAACGTTTTCTTTGTCAATAACCATCGCTTGTGTTGTGTAAAACAAAAATCCCCAAACTAAACCAAAACCCCAAGCACTGCCTGTTCCTGCTGCAATTTTCTCGCAAGTTAACATCAAGTGAGAGAGTAAAGGGATGGCCTGACCAAGCGAAATGTAGGATGCATCAAAGTATAAGGGATTGCTTTCAGAAATAAAAGGCAGGGAGAAGTGGAGGACAGTCAGGTGCTTAAGCTTGATTTCATTTGTGCAAGCACAACTTTTGTAGCTGGTAACTAAAGCTAACATGAATTTTGACAGCTGGCGTCATGGGGCTGTCTTACAGGACAGGAGGAAACAGGGTCAGTGTTTGGACAATTTCTCTAATATATTAGACACAAACACTCTTTTCTTTAATGTTAGTCAGAACCAGTGTAGCTTTTTTTTACCAGCTTATTTATCGTGGCAGGTTAAAGGAAATTCCCAACCTGGGTTTCAGCCTTAGGCCTGTCTGTGTCTCTTGTAACCCACTGGAGACCAGTGACTCATGAGGTCTACAAAACAGCACTGACTGTTCTGGCTGTTCTTCCAGCACCCCAGAAAGTGAATGACAGCTCATTTTTAAAATACATTTGGGCCTTGCAGCTGCTGCTCCTTCTTTCCCTTGTCTCCTTTTCTTTTCCCCTTCTCTCCTCTCTGCCCACACTGTCCTTTCCATAGCCCCATCTCCTGCTGCTTTTTCTATGCTTGTCTCTGCCTCCAGAAGGACTTCTCTGCAACCAGGGAATAATGGTTTTCTTGGCATTCACATATTGCTTCTCCAACTCCAGTAATGTCAAATTTCACTCACTAGGAGATGGTGCTCTGGGGCTATTCAGTGTTTTCTGTACAGTGTGTGATGTTTGGGCTGCTAGAGGTGTCTACAAGGGAGAAAGGAAAACCACTCAAGGGTGCTAAAGTAAATATGACAGCATCTGACCTCATCTCCCAGGATTATGTTTGTGAATTAGATAACTATCCATCTTTAGGAAAAGAGGTGAGGTCTGATTACCTGAAAAAAGGGTTAGACCCATGTACAAGAAAATTTTGAGTGATGGTAATGAATGCTTTCCTCTTAATGTTTACCACTTTTCTTTTGTATTTTTCCGTGTTCAATCCCCAGGTGCATGGCATCGTTCGTCGGTCTAGTTCTTTTAATACAGGCCGGATTGAGCATCTCTATAAGAACCCACAGGCTCACATTGAAGGAAGTAAGACTTTGCTTTTATATTTAAGGTGGTATATGTTATATTTAGTCTGTGCTGTGTCTTTAGTGGAGAAAGATCCCTGGGAGCAGGAAGGGAATTGAGTTTTCTTCTGCTAGTGTCAGCTAGCTGCTCTATATCAGAAAGAAACGTGACCATTTTGCTCAGAAGATGTGGTATGAAGTACGGATACTCTTGTGAGTTTTGAAGAGTGGAAAATATGAGAGGGACCCAGGAAAGCACTTTGTGTAGAAATGCTGCCACAGTTCACACAGAGCTGGGCAGTAGCAGCTAGAAAATGGCTGGGCCTGCAAAATGCTATGTGAGATTAAAATACTGAGATGTTAGAACAGCAAAATGGGGGG
This sequence comes from Acanthornis magna, assembly GCA_036785705.1. NCBI lineage: Eukaryota > Metazoa > Chordata > Aves > Passeriformes > Acanthizidae > Acanthornis > Acanthornis magna. Next base: position 14,816,313 of record JAWUZG010000025.1, read on the forward strand.
GGGGAGGTTTAGGCAGTTATCTTAAGTACTTCGCTTGTGTTTCTTCATGAGCTCCATAGTGTCTGATGGAGGTAAAAGTTTGGAAACAGCTTGTATGAGAGCATGAGTAAGATATGATTACTTCTTCCTGAGGACAGGAAGAATGAATTTTTGGATCCTCTGAATTTCTGTACCCAAGGAAGGGAGTACCTGCCTTACCTGAAGGAAAGGCATTGCTCTTGAAAATTTGCTGACAATTTACTGTATTCTTTGTTACTACTGATAATTTGGAAAGTTGAGATTATTACCTTTAGTGTACACATTACAAAAATTGTTTATTTTGTCTTAAAGGAGGTTAACTGGTCACTGAATGAGAAACAACTCAAATGTTGGATGACTCCAGTTCAGCAGAAGGATTAAGCACTTTAACAAGCACATAGCTCTCCATGCTGTGCCTATTTTGTAGAGTTGTGCAAACTGATGCTGTCCTAAATAGTCCAGTCTTTAACAAAAAATATCTCTGTGGTGTAAATATATTGCATCTTTGAAATCTGCTTCACACCATGGTTAAACAGAGCCTAATTTTATCAAGTTTAATATATTATTAAGCTTATAGATTTCACTTGGTCTTTGCTTGTAATTTTGAAATTTTTTTTTTGCAAAATGCTTAATTTCTGACATGGTATTGCTGTGATTAGTTGCTACTTAATCATTAAAATATCTGCTTAAGAGAGGGGTAGAACTGAGCAAAATATCTTTATGAAGAGTACTGGAACCTGTTTTTCTGTCCAGAACAATGTAAGAACTGTTTCCCATGACTTGCATTCTTGGCTCACAAGGTAGAATGAAGAAAATGAAATCAAACAGGAACCTGTGCATTGTGAGGACCATCTTGTGAATATGAAAAGTGATTTGAGAAGAAAATGTAGATCATGATAAATATATATACAAATATTGAAGGAAAGGGATGGAAGGAAGAAAAGAGAAAGCAGACGTTAATTTTTTTTTCCCCACTTCTTATCTCATTTTCCTTTAACTGAAGAATGCAGCCATATGAATGGGAGGAGAAGGAATTGGACTTGGAATCTCAGGAAAGGCTGCTCCATGGAAACTGTTTGGAAACAATGGGTTTCCAGGCAGTACTGGAGGAAGCAAAGAAGTAATAGTGGTTGATGTGAGCAAACCCTAATTTTATCTTTGCCATGTGCGTTTTTCCCATGAGGAATTGATTGCATGTTGCAAGGTGGTGCTCTTCATAGACAGTGACCCTCTTTGTATGAAAAAAGTAGGGAGCACAGGAAGGAAGACAAGGCATATCCTAAAGCAAGCCCTCCAGCTGTTGCTTGCTGAGGATTTTAATTGGATAGTATTACTAAAGCCCAGAGGTTCTGACATTTGATCTCTTTATGAATTTGTGCACCAAATAACTCCCATTTCTAGTAAGTCTTTTCACTTAGCCTTTCACTCTTGAAAGGCCTCTTTTTCATGAGTCAGGAGGTGAACATAGCTTCATTCCCTGCTCCCTTCAGAAAAGCCATTTGGACCAGAAGCTCTGAAGGCTTAATGGTGGACCAAAATAAGCACTGCCCTTGAGAGCATTAAATTTTGGCAACAGTGGGGTGGTATCTCTGTTGCCTCAGCCAGCCCACCTTCCCCAGGCAAGCTCTGAAACTGCTCTCTGGCCATGGCATGCTGCATGTCTTTCGTGTAGGAGGAGGAACACAGGCTCTGGCATCTCTTTCCTGCCTAGCATTGCCTGTTAGCCACAGCTTCAACTGGGCCTGAAGTCTCTTCAGAATGTTCTTTTCAAGTGATGTGCACATAAAAACAAATTTCAAGGATATACCATGGCTGTGTTATTTTGTCAACATGAAGAACCCTTTATGGGAATGTACAAAGCTGAACATCTGAGAACTGTGTGATCTGTTAACTTCCTTGCTGTTTTATACTGTTACAAAAAAGAAAAAAAACCAAAAGAAAAGAAAACCTAAACCAGGATAGATAATAGCAAAGTTCACATATCTTAACCACAGTTAAAAAATGCACTGTGGATTCATATCTCTTGTAATAAGCCTGGTATTTCGGGACTCAAAAAAAAAAAAAAAAATCAAGTTGATTATACCTGTAGTGGTGACTATCATCAGATGGGAAGATTGCTAAACTACTCCAAGACAGGAATTTCTTCATTTATCTAGACATAAGTCAATATAGATGCGAATTTATTATGGTCATAAATATCAAATGAATGTAAATATATATAAATATGGCAAATTAACATAAACAGCTAATTCATCAATATTTATGACTTTTTATTGGAAAGATCTTCGAATAGCAGTGCGGTTGATTTTTGAATTTGTTTTTTAACAAAAAGAAAGCGATCTCTGTTGTGAATTTAACTTTTGCAATATCTTCTTGACAGGTCAGGGTCAGGGACAACTTGATAAATCATTGCAATTTGCTCTTTAAATTTTGACAGGAGCTCTTACCTACTTTTTTACACACAAATTAGAAATAAACTGGAAAGGATAAATAACATCTGTATCTCACCACTTTTGAGATTTTCATGTGTAGTATCACAAAGCATTGACAGTTAAATTGTTGTTTTCAATTCCCTTCCAGTGTCTATCTGTATTTTTTAAATGGAAAAACAATAGTAACAAATGCAGTAGGTTGTACTGTAATGTTGTCTAAATGTTCATCTAGTAGATACCTTACACATTTTTGTTGTGTTGTGAAATTACTCACAGTGAGACACTTAAACATGTGCAACATTTTGGGAAGAAAAAGAAAGCCATCGATGTATGCTTAAGAAGTTATTAAAACATTTTTGAGTGAAACATTGGAAGCCCAAACTAAAAAAAATGCCCTATTTTTGTGACTGGAATTCTGTATCTGACATTGAACTTATTTATACAACCTGGGAAAATGAAGTGTAAGCTATTAAGCAAATGATATAAATGTTGTTAGATAAATAAGAGTATTGGAAAAAGAATCTGAAATGGTATTCATTGCTCCTATGGGGAAATGTATTTTGTGTTTAAAGCGGGGGGGCAAAACCAAGTTTAGCTGGTGATCTCTTGACTTTTTCCAATAAATGTTTACTCAGACCTTAACCTGAAATAGGATGTGGACCAAGAATGCAATATTGTTCTGAGATTAAAGAATGTTAACTCTGTGTTCTTAAATTCTGAAGACATGAAGCTGCACTATGGGGATCTCACAGACAGCACCTGCCTGGTGAAGATCATTAATGAAGTCAAACCCTCTGAGATTTACAACTTGGGAGCCCAGAGCCATGTCAAGGTGAGTAACTTCTCGCACTGAGAAATGCGAATATGTGGTGGTGGTGGTATATTACCTTGATTATTTCAGACTGCAGCACTTAAAGCTATTTTAACAACTGCTAACTTCATCAGGTAAACACTGCCTTCGGTCGAGATAGTCATGTTTGCTGTGGTGCTAAATTAGTGCATGAGTTTGCTGCTGGATATATAGTAAGATTCAGAATAAGAGAGGTTAAATTGTCATTGTCAACAAAATCCACATTTAAAAATCTGCTTTTCTGCCACATGAAGCACCTTTAGCTTTGCTGCTGATCAGTCCTACCTGAGAAATTATGCAGTGTTCTTAGGCCAAGCAGTACTTAAAACAACATTATTTGGTTTGTTTAAAATCAATACATATATTGAAATGCATCAATTCTAGAAAGGTCTTGCCTATACCAGTTTTCATGCAGGTGATATTCTTTGAAATACTGACCTACAAGCAGAGAAAACAGCTCTGCTACTACTTGCAGTATTACAACACTTTTGGGGTTTTGGTTACAAAAAATCAAGTGAGAGAAACAGGAATAAAAAGGCTCATTAAAAACTAGTAATTTGACACTGGCAAGTACTGCTGCATCAAAAGGATAAAAAATGAATAGTAGAGGCAATAACTTTGTAGTTTGTATTTATTAAGCTACATTGTTGAAAAGCTCAGTTTACTAACAAGTAACCACTATTTACTTGCAAAATCCTCATTCATACTTCATGATTGCAAACTGAAGCTGATGTTCAGGTAGCAAACTGTCCTTAAATAAATTGTGTTTCGGGCATATGTCCTGTCCTTATTGTGTGCACGGTGTAAGCATTCTAAAGTAATAGTATTCCCTGGCTTCTCTTGAGGCAAGAAGTGAAGGAGCATTTAAGCCTCATGAAAGTCAGTTTGGCTTCAGTGTTCTAAGTAAGCCTTCCTACAAAAAGCAGTGTATTGTTCCTATCACTCTGTAAGCCTTGAAACACAGCAAGAGGAAATCCCATTGAAAGAGTGCAGTTATGGACAAAACAAACAGCAGAATACAGAAAGGAAATGAGAATAACATTACTTTTAATTTGCTTGCATGATTGAGTTATCCAGTTTGCTCTGTGTTGAACATGGATCTGGTTTATTAGCTCAGGTACACCAGTATAACAACAGGGCTACACAAGTCCAAAGGCAGCCTTGGACCAGAAGATAATTGAATTGCTGCTTTGCAGAGTGCAATCTCAGCCAACAAACTATGCTGGGTATTTGCAGTCCTCAGCTAGATGTCCCAGCATCCCTTTTCTTGAACTGGTTCACTGTATTGCAATCTCTGTGAAATTACCTGTCCCACTTAGTTTGGCACTAGAATGTTAGTACTTCATCATCCTTCTCCATGTGCCTGCTGCAGCTGCCAACAGCTTGGTCACGGCTTGGGGAGGTCCTGAAGGGGTGGTAGTGGTGGTGATGCTGCTGCTATAGATTCTTGGATGATTCTGCCATGGGATATGAGAAGGATTATTCCTCAAATGTCTCACTGCCTGATTAGCTCAATTGGTGAGAGCATGGTGCTAATAATGCCAAGGCTGTGGGTTTGATTCCCATATGGGCTATTCACTTAAAAGCTGGGCTTGATGATCCTTCTAGGCCCCTTCCAGCTCAGACTATTCTGTGATTCTGAGCCAATGCAGATCTGGCACTGAGTCTTGGCTTTTGGAGATCTAATGTGTCCTGGAGGACAATGAAAATGGCTCTACTAGAAGCTGGCCTGGATGCTGCAGGCTGGTACTTAGGCAGTGTTAGCCATCCTCCTGGAAGTCTCAATGAATTTCTTCAAGGTGTGCTTGCTTCATAGGATCTCCAGTAGTACTTCTGTTGTTGCAGTGGAGAAGAGAAGGCAGACACCCCAAGGCTGTTGACAGAGGTGGTTGGGGGATTTGACTGTGTTACTGGTAGGACTTAAAAACAGTCCAACAGGGTTTACCATTTTGAAACAATTCCCAGTGTTGAAAGAGGGAGTTGAACTTGGCCATGTGTTCAGGTGAATGTCTTCACCAGAGACCTAAACAGCTGTTAGCATTAAACTGTAGTTATATAAACTTACAGGGTTTGCCTGTGTGCATCATGTTTGGGGAAGGAGGGAAAAGAACTTCTAATCTTAGCTTGCTTCACATTCTGGTCACTTTGAACCAGTGACGTCTTCAGGATTTTTTGGTGGTGTTTATATTGGCTTGTGTTTATGCAGAATAAAGTTTTCTATCACTCTCACTTCCAGTTAGTTTATGTGAGCCATGCTGAAATGAAGGAAAATAAAATCATAGGAAGTTGGTCTGGTTTCCTGTAGGAAACCAATGAAGATGAAATTGGTTCTTGGAATGAACCCACAGTAGTCTGGGAAATACTGTCAGAGAAGACGTTTTTCTGAATCATAAATAGTGAGGACTGTGACTCATAAAGTAGGTCACTGAGAGGCTGATCTGATCTTGTACATGGGAGAAAGTGAGAGAAGACTGAAACTTGTTCCTTATTAAAACCAGTAAACTTAACAGAATGATATCATCAGTAGGAACAAATTATCCAGTGTGCATTCCTGTCTGTTTTGGTGAGAAACGGGGATTAGCTCTCTGCACTGTGGCTTCACCATGGGATGTTCAGAAAACAGTAGCACATTCACTTCATGGTTACTAAATAAACAGCTCAGCCTCATTTTCTCTCTCCAGTCTTTGTATGTCCTCCTGCTTTGAATTTTAGGTCTTTGGGAATCTGGTGAGCTGACAATGATTTGTTTTCATTTAATTTGGTTTCAGGGGAATGATAGTTCACAGTATAGTGATTATAAATAATTATCTATTTCCGTGTAAAGTAGCATGCAGGTGCCTTAATCCAGATTTGGTTATCCATGACTCTATATTCATATCCCTCTGTTGAATGTGTTCAAAATCAATTATCCAAATGTAGGTTGGCTAAAATGATGTAAATGTCTCTTCTTGCACAGTCTTTCAGAGGAGGCACGCACATAGATGTGAAGTTGTAACTGTTTTTTCTTGGAGGACAGATGATCTCATCAGTATTTGACTGCACTGTAAAATTTTGTTTGTTTGCTTTGAGTTGTATTGAACTGGTGAATCTGGCAAGTTTTTTTTGATGGATTTCTGAATCCGAAAGGCAGTGTAACCTCAGTAAAAGATATCTTGCTTTTCGCACTTGAAGCTTTTACAATGTGTCTGAGCAATTAAATGTGGGCTGGTTTTATGCCTATTGCTGTCCTAGTAGTCATGTATTAAATAGCCTGGTCCAATTTAGCTGTGGTGCATAGTTCTTCAGAGGCCAGGGAGGAAAATTCCAACTTATGCAAAAGCCTGTGCCCACCCATGTCTCTTCCTGCATCCTGAAGTTGTAGCTTTCATGCTGGTTGGTGGGAAAGTGGGATGTCTACAGAGGGGGTAATCTTGAAGTACACAAGCAGAAGTTTACGTCATATAATTTCACAGAGTTGTGGAATGGTTGAAGTTTGGAAGGGACCTCTGGAGACTGTCTAGTCCAACCCCATTACTCAGAGTGGAGTCAGCTTGAGCAGGTTACAAAAGAACTTTGTCCAGTCAAATTTTAAATAGGATGGAGACTCCACAACCTCCCTGAGCAACCTGTTTCCTCACCTGTGCAGTTCTTTCACTCTTATGGTAAAAAAACAGCACACACCACCACAATTTTTTTCATATTTTTAAATGGCACATTTCCCATATTTCAGTTTCTGACCATTGTCCCACCTCCTGTCACTGTATACCACTGAGAAGAGCCTGTCTCAGTCATCCTTTCCCATCCCACTCATCAAGTGGCACATCAGTCAGATAAGCCTTCTTCAGGCTAAACACCCTCAGTGCTTTCAGCTTCTCCTCATATGACAGATGCTCCAGTCCTTGAGCCTTTTGTGGGCTAAGACTACCCTGACCAGTGCTTCCTTGACTGTAAGAATTGTCTGTTCATTGCATTTCCCCTTGTGAGCTGTTTAGTCACCCATGCCAGGTTATCAATGCCCTCCAGAAACCTTCTGGCTTGTACCTGCTGTGGTGTCCCCACAAGAGATACCAGGATGGTGGAACTCATCTGTGAGGACCAGGATATTTGAGTATGAGCTTTCTCACATTATCTGAAGAAAGCCTTATCTACTATTATTGTCACATTGTGAAACCTCTTTGCATCCCTGGACTCCTCGCAGTCTGAGGAATATGAACTGTATGGGAAAGAGGTAATCTTTTTCATTTCCTATCACCGTATTTTATGGGATGCTTTTTCCTGCAGTGGTAATTGTGGTTGTGATAATTGCTGGGGGAGTTGGTGCTATGCAACTTTATAGTGAGCAAGGCAGTGTTTGGGACATGGCATGGAAACTGATGTCCTCCTGTTTAGTACACAAGTGAATTTAGTAATTAAAAATATATATTGCTGACTCTGTCCTGCAGGTTTTATCAGTGACGTTTTAGGGGCAGTACTCTTCTGCCATCACTTTTCAATCCATGGAGTTAGTACAGCTGAAAATTACCTATTAGAAAGTCTGTGTTGGAGAAGATGGTGTCACTCTGAGGCAGTCGCACATGAAGAAGGCACTTTCACTGTGCACATACAGTGAGTGCTTAGCTATGAGGAAAGTCAAGGCCCTAAATAACTTAGCATGGAACTGAGTCCAGAAGTCTCCTGATTGCTGAGTTCTGGTATCCTTTCAAAGTCTGTCCTCATGCTGTTCAATAGCCACGTTTGGGAATGTCTACTTCTTACAGAAGAGCTCTCTATTAAAGCTCCTTATATTGGAAACTCTTCAATTTGGTTTTCCTTAGCTTTAGGTATCTCAGTAACACTGAAGCAAAATATCTTCTTCTGATTGCTGTCATTGTCTATGTCATAGATTAATTCTGAAAATAATACTTTTGCAGAGGAGGTGGGTTTTGGTAATGTGGTCCATGTGTTACACAGGAATGCTCCCCTCTGATTTGTTGGGTGGATTTTTTTTGTGACACATAAGTATCATTGACAAGTAAATCTTAATGATGCTACTTCTGTTTTTATGTGCTAACTGTCCGTACACAGTTTGGTTCTGATCCTGCAATGTTTTCTCATGGCAAAAAAGGGTGCTTGTTGTCATTGGGCATTTGGACTTTTATAATTTTTCTTTTTTTATTACTCCAATATTCCTTACATTAAACTGTAGGCGAAATAATTCAAGGAATTAATTGTAAAGCTTTGCCAGTACTGCATTAGTAACAAGGCTTATAATTGTTCATTACAGCTAGCATAATTCATGGTTTATGTACTGTACCTTCTGGTTCTTATTGTTCAGTATGCTGTTACATTATTGCATGGGTTTTAATCTTCTTATAAATGTCACAGAAGCTCACAGCTTCTAAGAAAATGAATGGATTTTTTGGTATGTTTTATAGAACACGAATTTTGGCTGTTCATTGTAACAAGATCTAGTTTAGTCAATTTTAAAGAATATTATCTCTGTAGAAATGGAGTACAACTTATTTGCAAGTAAAAAATAAGCCTAACAGACCTTAATTTTATGTCAGTAGAGAATTTTACATCCATGCTTTATAGAATATTTTATTGTCTCAATATGATATCAAATTGCTTCTAATTTAGCATGTATGGCTGTTCAATATGTTAGCCAAAAGTCGAGTTTCAAAACCTGATTTATGCTATCAGACTATAAATATAGAGCCTACTCTCCCAGGGTAGCTCTGATTAGTGTAGGATCCCTGTGTGGGGCTGTGGTTCCACGTTCTGTGGCGTGCTCAGGTCCCTGTCAGTCTCCTGTCACCTGTTCACTGGTGGTGGCAGCTCATAACACCAGCCTTGTGAACACAACCCTGCTGGAAAATTGTTCTGCTAACCAGCAAATACTGTATTTGCACAGGGCTTTGGATGATGGAGTCTTGGTCCTGAGCCAGGACTATTAGGCTCTCTGCTGTAAATATAAAGGAATAAAAACTAGCTGGGCTACCTTCTGTCCTGCAGAGTGTTTTAGTGCTTTTACTCATGCTGGTAATTACCCAGGGTATGGTCTTGTACGGTGCTGAACTGTCTTAATTTAGTTCAGCACACCCTTTTAGCTGCTGTAGCTTCAGTCTGTTGCAGCTGTTCAGATGCTTTCCTGGGTTTTGTGCAGGATGCTGTGTCCTTGTGGGATGGAGTGCACCAGAGGGCAGAATAAGCCTCTCAAGCGATTCTTTCAAATGCTTATGTGTGTTATTTTGCGGTGTGTACCTTAAACTCTTTAGGTAATCTAATTCCTTTTGAGTGATCAGGTTTTAGGTAGCTTTACACTTGAAATCTTTTGGGCAATGTTTTTAGTATAATATGTGCAGTACCTGTTCAAACAGATTCTGTGTGGCCTGGAAGGAAAGGCAATTCCAGTCATAGTTAGCAATTGGAATTATATATGTCTCTTCACTTGGTCCACTAAATATTTATGGCAACTTTATACAATCTTTGTAATTGCAGCTTGTATTGTCAGACTAAATAGATTTAAAACTAAGTGTTGGTAAAGAACTTACTGCAACTATTAATTTTATTAAACAGATTAACTTTAATAGTTAGCTATATGTATTATGGCTGCAAATGTTATGAATACATAAAAAGAACAGTGGAATAATGCACTCAGTGGTGCTAGTGTTTATTAGCAAATACAAGCATTAACAAATTGCTCCCCAAACCAAGTACTATTTATGTTAATACCAATTGGAAAATTAAGGCATTATGTTTATGGGTATATTTTAATACTACAGAAGAACTCTTATGACTTCTGCTGCAGGCTGGTATTGCGTCTGTGCCCTCCTATTTCACGTCTGTCATTTTCTCCTTACCTGCACCCTTCCTATAGCAACACAGCCCCTCCTTTTCTCCCTTTTCTTGCTATGAGCTAAGGTGTTCTTTCCCTCTCTGTAGAAAAATGCACAAGAATTCATATGCTTTTTGGATTACAGTGACATTGTTTATAACTTGTGAGAAAAGCTTGCTAAGTTTGCACTTTTTTAGTCTTTCATTTTGCTGTTTTATTTTATGAATCATTTCCAGGGTAAATGCTTAAGCACATTCCTAGAAATATGTTACTTAAGTGTATTGGGAAGGCAACCATGAAAAAAAAAAATGAGTACTTAATCAGGGATGTGAAAAGGGCCAGACTGAGCCCTGAGACAGGACTTTTCCATATGGTTTAGTAATTAAAGAACAGAATGTATGCTGTCGTGGATCTGAAGCTGAAGATTATAGATTCCTTTAGAGTTTTTTTGTGGCTTCAGTGGGTGTCTTTTGCATGATATTTTACAAATGCAAGCTGGGGACTTTTTCAGCTGCTGTTCTTGTGTTGTGCAGTCACATACAAAGCAGGCTGAATGCTGTGATGAATGAAGTGGTGTTTATCTTTGTGACCCCGATGACGGATAAAGTACCACCTCCTTCATCTCATGCTTTGTGTGTGGTTTCTGCTTTGAGGCTCTGTGATTTGACTTCCTAACTGACTTCTGAATTTTCAGTCTGGTATGTTGAAGGGGGATAGCCGGTGAATCCATGTTCATTCCACGCCATGGCCCCAGTTAAGTCTTGATACCTGTTGAAATCAAGCCCTCAAAGACCTCTGTTGCTACATAATTTAATTGCAACTTTTAAAATAATTGCTTTAAAGCATACTTTATTTAGAGCTGGTCTATAAATGGAAGTTTGTTAACTTGGATTCGCTTTTTAGAGAAGAGTGGTATATAATATAATTCTATGTTTGTTTGCAATAACCAAATCTCTGCTGTTGTTGTAGCTGTTCTTTTAAGTGCAAAAGTAATTGTTGAAGTGGTTTCTGCTTCTGGGCATGAGCAGGGAGGAGCGATCAGAAACTTCCTTGAAAGTTTTCTTCTAACAGCTGCTGCAGGGGAAGAGAAAGGTGGGGGAAAGGAAGGCAAAACCAGCTGTGGCATTCACAGCGTTGTATTTCTTGTGTCAAATAGATGGCAGCAGAGCGTTGTACACAATGGAGCAGCTCCATCCTGTAATGGGAATGGGGGGGAATGACACTTCAAGCTGACTTGTATCAACTGCAGCCTTGAAAAACTTGTCGTTAGGCATAAAATAGGGAAGAAAGCTACTATTGATAGTGCAGACGCATAGAGGATGAAGAAGGGTATGGGATGCTATAAAGTACTGAATTTCTGGAGTAGTCCCAGGTGGCAAAACTTAATCTTTTAAGGTATGTCATCCACTCATGCAACATGATTGAAATCAGCTAACATAATATGCATGTCAAAATAAAGAGACAGAAAGAAAAAGAAAGCATTCACAAGTTGCAACTGAAAGTGATATACAGCTGCCTTGGGGTACTGTAGGAGTTGGCCAGAAAGCCTATTTTTCAGTTAAGCGAGTTAGAGAAAGGAAATGTCAGTCCTCAATCAGGCAAGCATTCTTTGGTAAGGTTTACTTAAATGTCAGGATTCTTAGGAAAAGAGCTGCAGTCTGTTCTGCTCTGATCCCCAAAATTAGATTTGCTGTTAAAATGGGTCAAGCTGCAGATCTGTCTCTAGAAGTGTTTGATTAATAAAACTAGTCCAGGGTTTGGCTTAGTATTTATTAAATACAAAATTAATGGCTGCAAAACAGCTGCAGTCATCGTAGGCATTAGCATATTTTGTTGTATGCTCATCTGCATCTAAAATTTTGGGGTAGGGCGATCCCAAAATAAAAGGTGGAATTGAAGGCTTTGATGTCGATGTCAATGCTTGCTCAAGCCCTCGGATTTTAAGATATCATAATAGAAAGATAGAAAAGAAGTTGAGAAACTGTTATTAGTAGTACAGCGTGACTAGTCTAGAAATTATGTCAAGGTGAGAAAAGTCAATATGGAGTGCTGTCTTAAATTTGTAATGTATTTTATTTCTCTTACAGCTCTGAGTGCAACCATCCTGGCTGAGCATTAGCTTTACTGTTTATATTTATGATAGACCTCGTTAAGGGTTTACTTTCTATAAACATGCTTTTTAACCCAGCTGTCTGAAAAACTATTGCAGCAACCTGGGGATACCTGGCAGGTTTCTGTTTTGATAAGAACTTGTTTTCCATATAATTACGTTTCTTTTCCTGAGATCTGATATTTTAGTGATCCATCCACCCTCTTCATCAAGCTATTAAGAAACCCAAACTGCCGTGTAATTTATTTTTTACAGGTTTAAAGAAAAATATATTTGATTCACTTTGAAGTGTTGTGACTCGTGCTAGCTGCTGCAGTTTACTGAGATTGGAGGGTAACACAGGCCTGCAAGAGTGTAGGTGATTTTCAGTATCAGTCATCATACCCTGTGGAAAGTGTTAGTGTAATAGCTCTGACTTTTGGAGCTTTTTCGTTGTGCTTCAATTACTGCTCATGCAGAAGAATGAGCGTGTCTGTGTGTGTTTTGGTTTGTTTATTAATTTGCTTATTTTATTATTTTTGAATGTCTTAAAGTGGCAATTTTAAGAAAAATCTAGGTATATCAATTATATGCAATATCTGCTATATGAACACTGGTCAAGCACTGCTATTAAATTAAGGAATTGGATGAGCAATAATATGAAGCTATTTTATTTACATTTTTTCTTTTGCTAAGAATTAAATTTGTTTTATATTTTTTTCCTTTTGTCTCTGAACATGCTTCCGTGAAGGCATATTAAATTCTTGGAAGAAATAACACGGCTGTGTTTTTATATTTTTACAAACCATTTACTAAGTTGCTGTTCTGAACACTAGAAAGGGAATGAAAAAATGAAAAATCTGTGACTACGCAATAATACATGCATTGCATTGATTGTCTAGATAAATTAGGCTGGCAGAACAAATGCAAACTTTTTAAAATAAGCAGTTCCAAAACTCTCGGTAATTCTTCTTGAGGCTAAATGCTACAGACTGCTATTGAAGCCAAACCTCATTGAAATGTTTGCAAGGGGGTTGTTGGGGAGGGAGGGTTGTTGTTGTCTTTTGCCACTTTTCCATTGAGGTAAGGATATTAGCTTGAATGACATCATTTAATTTTCTCAATTTTGAAATGGTGTATTTGCATAACAAAGCAGTATTTCTTTTTTTCCCTTTAGTTTCATTAGAACTGTCGGGGTGTATGTGTGTGTGCATGTTTCCAGTCTTCTTGCTGAGTAACGCTAGATTTGTTCTTTGTTCTGTGTAAGTTTGGCTTTGTGGTTTATGCAGCTTTAAAAATGTATGTATATCCTCTCGACTTCCTTCATCTGTGGAAGAAGTGAACTGTGCGTCTTAAAGCTTCTCGCTATGTTTTACAGACATGCAAAACAAGAGAAATAAACTGTTTTCTGTGGTAAAAAAATGGTTTTATTTATTTTCTTAGTGCATAAAACAACATTGAGGAAAGTTAAATCACACAAAACATTTCTGTGCAAGAACTGTTACAGTGAGACGTGCACATTCAAGCTCACAGAACCCCTATGATTTAGAATGGTTGTGGGGCCAGGAGTGACAGAACAGAGATTAATTCCACTCTTACAATAGTCCATGGGCACAAGTTTCTATTTCTTCTTGAACATTTTAGAACTTGAAGGAAGAGGAAATATTATTTGTTTATAAGTTCCAGAACCGTACTAAGACTTTTTTGCTACTTCATTAGTGTCAATAAATTTTCTGGTTAGGAAAAAAATGAAAGTTGTTGGGTTGTTTAGGATCTCTTGATGTTGTGTTCACTTTTTATAGCAAAAATCTTGAGGGAATCTGTATGGAATATTGTATCTTAACTGAGTGTCTCCTGTGAATGAGATGATTGTTTGCTTTGCAAACACTGTACATCTGGTATTTATTGATAATCATCTGAATTAGGAATCAGATTGGTTTAAATACTGTTGCTGCAGTTTAATATTATTGTGATGATGCTGTGTTACATTTTATAAGGCAGAAAACAGTTATTCAGGAAATTTCTTGGTTTTCTTTAGACACGTTGAAGAACTGTAACACAGAAACTTATCCTTGCTTGTACAAAACACTCAGGTCTGGAGAGAGAGAACATCTTGATCAGTGTTTGTGCTCTAACATGCCACTTGTTTTGTAGAGGTTAGGCATGTTTATGTAATAGCTGATTATTTGGAAAAAGCTTAAGTTAAAAAAAAAAAATCCAGTACTGTCTGCTCTTACGTTAAGAACTCCCCAGTTTTAATTAGTTTTTATTGCTCCAGCTTTTTGAAGTAGAGCTGTATTGAGCATCTTTGGTGATAGACTTGGACTCCGAAAGACGAGCTAGAGCAACAGGCGTAGTCTGGTGGTTTCTCTTCCTATACAACTATGCATACTAGCTTTCCATTACTCTATTTTTCATTAAGTATTTACCAGATATATTGGCTTGCATAATTGAATTGTGAATGTCTGAACTGCATTTTTCCTGTAAGTATGTGATGCTGAGAAATAGCATTTTAATTTTAGCCAGACATTCTTGCATAATGTTCCTTCATGGTGATGCAATTTCATTGGCATAGCATCAGAACAAAGGCTACAGCATCAAACAAGGATGTAAAAACAAATTAAAGGATGCTAGAAGCTTTAAGCACTACTTTAAAGATTTTAATATGCTTAATATTCTTGATTTTTTTTTAAGCTCTGTGTGTGTTTGTGTAACAAGCTGTGAGTTCTGTGGAGCTTTTCTAATTTTATATTGGTGTAATATTTTTCCTTTGACTTGTTTCTAAAACTCCACTGTGGCAAAGAACATCCTACAGAAATGATGTATTTTAATTACAAGGTATATGCAACCTATGTATTTAGTTAGCTGGGCAGTAAAATTTAATTGCAAAGCTCTAAAAAATGCTTCTGAAAACATTGCATGCATTCGGCATATATAAGTCTTTGGAGCTAATAAAAGGTTCAGTTAGTTCACTAAACTCACATTATCAAAAATCCCAGTTCCACTGAAAAAATAGATTAAAATTTGCATTAAGCATAATGAAATATGCTAATTTTTTACGATACTGATCTATAGTGTTATCTACTCCATATCTAAACTTTAATTCTAGAAGTAGTCGTTGTAAGTTTATCTGAAATAAAATGATATGTAATTCTTCCTGCTGATTTCAAAAGTTGCAACTTAATTTAAACAATACAGTATGTAAATAGCTGATAAATGAAAATTATTTTCAAAAGTACTCTGCCAGGAATTCTGTAAAACACTTCAGATTTGTTTTGTTTGGGATTTTTTCATATACTAGATGTTCCTGAAGCTGCTTGCAATACTTTTAACAAAAAAAATGGGACTGATTGACTTGTCATGAGGTGTGATCTGAAAGCGACTCACATCACTGGCAGAGATTCTTTATAGTGCTTGGGAGTATTTAATGCTTGCAGGGTTTTGTTACTGAACTCTGTCTAATACTTTGATTTTGTTCAGCTATCAGTATTTCAAGGTGTTGTGTATTTTCATTTTGTCACATTTAGATGTACCATTGCTGAATACTGCAAATTCCAGTGAATGGTTGCATTTCATAATGCTACTATATATGTTTCTGCATTACATTTATTAAATAGCTTATAATGATAAGGAATATGTATTAGAAATTTGGACTGTAAATGCTGGATGCCAATTAAAATTTAAAAGAATGTCATACAAGTTGATAGAAGACAAACTTTGGGTGGTGTTTGGAGAATTGCATTCTGTTAATTGTGTTTGAATTGTGTAAGTAGTTTATTACTTGTAACTCGTTGCCTTACGTTTGTGGTTAAGGTACTGAACTAGAATTCCTCTATAAATATTATTGTAGGGTATTCTTTATTTTTACTGAATAAAGCAAAGCAAATGATTTGAACTTTCTCTCCAATGCTTCAGTTTAAAATAAATAATTGAAAATCTGATGATTGGCATCCAGTGATATTGAAGTCAAAATTTCCCAATACTGACATGCCAACTGATCGATAGAAGTTATTTATTGTAGTATCAGTGTAGATTTAGCAATCTAGGAACAGTAATAGTGTTGCAATTTAATGGTTGAAAAATTCATGTAACAGTGCCTGGTATGAAAACCTGTCCTCATTCACAGGGCAATTTTTCCATTGATTCTGTGGTTTCCTTAATAAAGCTGAAATATTTTTAATCCATGAATGGTTTGCTTTAAAACAAAAGAGTAGGGGGGAGAGGAAGCAAAAGAAAGTTTAATATAGTGAGACCCATTGATAAAACAGAATTGCCTGCAATATATTATCCTCTCTGTCAGCAAGTATAGATTAAAGTTGACTTTGCTTTTGTAAGCAAATGCTAATATTTTTATAGGAGGGGTATCTTTCTTAATGATATGTTACATATGCATATTTACTGTTCGATGTTAACGTGTTCGCAAAGTGCACTGTTAACAAAGTGACTTTCTAATGCCACTGAGTGTAAATAATTTGAAGATTTAAAGGTTGCAAGGACAATATATGTAATTACATTTCAAGACAAGGAAGCAATTGAAACTTAATTAAGTCTAGTTTAACTTTTAATTTATTGTTAGATTTATATTTTTTTATATAAGCTGGCACTTTTGGTTTTGTGGGGTGTGGAAGGACGAACACTTTGCCTTTAATATTTGAAGAGGAGCTTGTTCCATAATGTCATTAAATGCTATGAATAAAAACGTCACAAGTAATTTTTACTCTTTTTGAAGTAGCTTTCATTCATACACCTACGAGTTTGAAAAGAACATCCCAAAGCGCATGTGGATGTGAGTAAACTTGGCTGTCACTAGACCTTTGCTGAGGTGCCCTTGGGTGTGTTTGAGTGCTATTCTCTGTATTGAGTACAGGGCAAGGCCTCCAGCACAGAGGATGCTTCTCCACATATCTTCCAAATCCTAAGTGGGCTCTGCTCTGGTTATAACATCTCTTCTGGATGGCAGTATCGTGCTGTGGTATCAGACCATAGTTTAAATGAGGCAGTTAAATGGAAATACATATTTGATTCACTTCCACTAATACATGGTTAGGCACCTTCCTTCAGATTAAACTTTCTGACGTGCATTTTTTCTTGTCTTTAACTGGACTGGTGTTTGCAAAGGTCTGGTGGTGGCTCGTGTAGGTTCTTGATCTTCATGAATTAGTGCTAATTTTTTGCTTTCTTTAGCTTTCAGCCTATATGAAGCAATCTGCACAACCTAACTAGATATGCATAAAATCAGAAAAATATGTACTTGCTAAAGTAAATCTGCTCATCTAACATACCATTTTTGTCAGTACGTTATAAAATTGTAGTTAAAAATATTTCTGTAAACGAGGGTGGATTCATTTTAAGAACTTAAGCGCAGATGTTATTTTTTGTAAGCATAGCCTATTAATAAGGGGAAAATTAAGTGTCTAGGGTTTTTTTCCTCAGACAGTCCATGGTGGCCTGTTCACATTTTCTTTCCTTTACTGAAATTGTTATTAGTACATGTATTACTGTATTTGACCACCCTCTCACATAACTAGAGCTAGTTTCAAAAACCTTTGCTTTAGAAACTGTGATTGAAAATAACAGGGCAATAGTGAAACAGTTATTTTTGTCAATGACTGTAATTTAAAGGATCTTCATGAAATGGTAGTTCTCCCACAGCATTCTAATTATTGTATTTCTCTTAACATGGAAACATATAGTATTACTTCTAAAATGTGTTTTAAATAAGAAATTGCTCGCCTGACAGGCAGTGAAATCTGGAGGCTACATAATCTGCACTCCTGTTTTTTACTATTAATCAGATGTATTTTATCTCCTAACTTTTATGTTTTTCTTGTCCCTGGTTTGTTTCATTATGGCACTGTGTGAGAAACTGTTACACCAAAGACTTGTGAAATTATTAAGAGAGAGGATAACAGAAAAGAGTGCTCTGTTAACTGTTTATTAAATTGTTATTATTAGATACCACATTTCATCCATGTTGAACTGCATCATTATAAGACTTGGTTGCATTGCGTGGTACAGATTAATTACTTGGAGTATCATCAAAGGTATTTTCTGTATGTTAGTAATGCTAAAGATTTTAAGTATTATGTCATGTGCTAAATGTAATGATAATTGTACAAGTGCAGTAGATTGGGTGTTTTATTATGTACTAAAACTTACCAAGTTGAAGTACAAAAGCCAGACTGAATAAATCTATCTGTTTCATCTTTTTTTCTCCTTTTCTGTCCCTTTTTGATTTTTATCCTTTTTATTTTTTAGATGGGTGGTAAGCATGGGGAGTATGTGAAAATATTGCACTTTGGAACTGATTTAAAGGCCTTTGACTAAAACCATCTGTTCCCACCTCCTAATCTTCAAGTCGCGCTTGAAAAATAGGCCAAACCTTATCCCAGGGGGGCTAGTGGATAGAACTATCTACAACAATAATAAGATGTAAAAATACAAAATATACAGATACTGAAAGCTCAGTGGTCTGTAGCTGCTCACTCTTGCTTCTGGATAGTTTTGCTGGTCTGAATTCCCTAGTGGGAAGGGGGATACAGGATGCACATGAGAGAGAAGTCTCCTATTTGCATGTTAAACAGTATGATTCCAGCAGGATGAAATTTGGAATCATCATTATCCGTGCCCATGGTGGGGGGGTTGGAATGAAGTGACCTGCAATGTCCCTTCTATCCCAAACCATTCTGTGTTTCTACTTTGACAGAGAAACTGATGTTCTACATATTCCCTGCTCTCTGAGCAAGTTAGGAAAATGTTCCATTATCTCATGTTTAGGACTAAGAGTGGGTATCTGAATGTTACCTTTTTCTAAGGTAATAGAAAAATAATAAATGCTCTGCAAGTGTCAAAACAAGACTCAGTGTTGGGATAATGTTTTCTGAGTGGTGGTTTCATGCACAAAAACCCCCATCAACATCCTGCTATACCTTTTCCGTGATATGCCTGATCCCTAAATAATTCTGTTGCCAACAAGGTGCTTTTAAATGTAAATGGAGACTCCTTGGGGCTAATGTTTTGTGTCAGTCTTCTTGAATCCAAAGCAGTACTTTAGCTGCTGTGTGTATTTGTATGTAGAATCCTCCTCAGCTTAGATTTCTGTATTTGTCATTTGGAATCCTACTGAGTATACTTACAGGGACCAATGAGATAATACAGGTAGAAATACTAGCCCACATCAAAAAAACCCCAAAACACCACAAAACAAACAAGCAAAACAAGAACAAAAAACTCAAACAACAAAAAAACCCCAAAACAAGCTAAAAACCCCACCAAAAAAATCTGACCAAAACCAACAAAAAACCCCCAAACAAACAAAACACCCCAACCGCCCTCAAAATCACCAAAATGCCAACCAAACCAAAACAACAGCATAACAGCATTAACGCCCAACAAAAATGCTACCAAATAAAAAGGGCAAATGTAAACAGCACCATCTTGCAGGTTTGTCTGTCTAGTCAGAATCAGCTTTCAGATAAAGCAGCTGGCAGGAGCAGTATAGTTAAAAGATGGTGTAGAATGGAAACTACTTTTTCGGGGTGTTTGTCTTCTGTCAGATTGCTTAAGAAAACCAAAGTTGCATAAGAAAATTGTGCAGTATGTTACAGGCACATACTCTGTTACAGTGATTTGGGACCTCAGTTCATTATAACTACACAAGCACAGAGTATGCAAAAGCTGACGCTGGCATAATTTTCACAGTTATGCGAAGAGCGTCTTCACCCTGAGCTAGATATTCCTTTTTGTGCCAAGTCAACTCTGAGAATGTTTATCTTGTTTACTAAAGACATATCTGGGCTTCATCCCAGGAGACATGAACCTCACCTTTCACGGGATGAGCTCCATGCGAGCTGTATGTCCGCAGATTGTCAGTGCAGAGGTACGGTACTTAGGAAGAGACAGTTCCTAGGCTATGCTGTTTGTTTCTGGAAGATAAAAATTGTCCAAGCAACTTTAAGAACCGAATTTTTTAATTAAATTCAGTTTTTAAAATGAAAAAAATGTGTACATCTCTGTCAAACCTAAATACAAGTTAGTGGTAGGCTTACATAGTTCCCTGGCCAGGGATGTTCAGTTGTGTTTGTATATATGTAGATATGAGCAGGGAAAGAAAGCCATGGAGACTGTGTATTAAAACGAAGGAATCAGAGTGGTTTGGGTTGGAATGGACCTTTAAAGGTCATCCAGTCCAACCCCTCTGTAATAAGCCGGATTACCTTCAAATACACCTGATTTGGTTGAGTACTATAAGTGCCACAGGATTTTTTAAGGGTTTTTTTTTAATGTGCATGGTTAGTGTCACAGAAGATTGTGGAATTATTTTTTCCTGTATATTTCTCAGGTGTTGCTCAGAAGAGAAAGATCCCAAGCTTGCAGAAACTTGTGTGGTGTGCAACTGGTGTTGGTACCTGAGCAAACTATTGTTTCGGCTTTTAAAAGCTTTTACAGCTTTTAACACAGCCTGCTTGCTGAAATGCTACTATGATTTTGGCTTTCTATTTAAAACAAACCAAAACAGAAACTACAGTCTCCTGCGGAGTAATACAAGAATAGTATTTTTCTTATTGGGTTTTTGTTTGGTTGGTTGTTTTGTTTGGCGTTTGTTGTTGCTGTTGTTTGGGTTTTTTTTTAATAAGAAGTTACATGTAAAATTAATATTCGTCCTTTTTGCTTTAACTATGTAATCAAGTTTTGTCTTTAACTCGACAGTAAAATTTGTAAATGGGAAGGTCTACTGCACTGTATTTAGAGTTGCTTTCCCCCTGGTTCAGGGTTCTTTGTTATTTGCCTATAAATTGTAAAACTTTTAATTTAAGAAAGAAAATGTTTCAGTATGTTTATCAAAGTTGGGTGTAAATTGTTGACTTGCCCTCGGGCTGTTTCACCACCTACTAACCAGCATCCTGCTTCACCTGTGATGACATCTTTGCTGAGCAGCTGACAGTGGGTACAGGCTCCAACCAGGAGTGTCTTTGTGCATAATATTTTAAACCAAAACTCCTCTCTTCTAATCTAAAAGTCTGACTTTTTTCAAAAGTGTAGAGACCCACACTTCAGAGCCATGTTCCAGCATATCTGTAGCTAAGAGGCTGCTGTTCCTTGAGCTAGTTCATTGAAAAGAAACTTGAGCAGAGTATCCACCTGTCTCTTAAAAAATGGCTTTATTTCATAGTGAAAAGCATCACCATTTTACTGCATCACCAAGGCAGGGTGGTGTGTTGCCGTGTCCCTTTGGGCTGTTTGCCAGCACACATCTGTGGCTCCTTGTGACAAGAGCTGTAGCGCCTCTGTGCTACTTCTACTGTTGTTCATGTAAGATCTGTTGTGGCATCCGATGAGCATTTTGAGGACCTTTCATCTTGTACGTGAAGTGAAGAAAGCAACAGCTTCCATTTATGGTTTCCTACTTCAAAGCATGAGCTATGGTGAAGAGGTTCAAAGTTGGGCTGGTCTCAGAAGTGCATCTGCTTCCCTGCCAGAATGAGCGTGTTACAGCCATTTCGTCCTAATAGGTATTGCATGGGTCACTTTAGAAAGTATACTTGCATATTCTGATGACTAGGTTATGTTTATAAAACTGTTCTGGAAAAATAAATGCCTTAGACTTTTTCAAGTGTTGTGTTCTGTGGGAATAATTCAGACTTCGCAATGCGATTACAGTTTTTACTGTGTCAGGCACTATTAATAGCACGTTCCAGTCATGATGTGGCTGTACCCCAAGCTCAGGGGGTTGATGGATTTGGTTTTTTTTGTTTTTCAAAAAGCCCCTGGTTTTGCTTTTATTGCTTTGACTTCTATGTTGAGGTGTTTGGGGTTTTTTCCCTGGGACAACCGTGCACCTCTGGATTTGTATTGCAGGTGTGTGCAGTACTGGCTGTATTAGGTTTGATCAGTGCTCCGCTTGGTGTGTTCCTGATCATGGCCAGAGCTTGGTCCATTCACAGGAGGAGAAAAGGATGGTTTCTCCCTTCTCTTCTTGCAGCAGTATCAGTAGAACTGGTATTTTTCTCTTGAAGAGAAAGCAAAACACTTGCTTAATAAGCTGGTGACATGGTTTTGTTTAATGCACCAGTAGTAATTGCTAATTCAAGCCGTCAAGATGATAGTGACTCTTCTCAGAAGCATCAACATAAAATTAACACTTTTGCTGTAACCATCTCTAGTGCAGAGTAAGCATGAGCTTGTTTGAGTCCTCTTTGCGCTGAGCTGTCATTTCCATTTTACTTTTGAGTAACGTGCTAAATAATATTTTGTTGAGTTACTGGTTCATGTTTTGATTGTTGGCTATTTGTGAATCATACATATCAAACCCACAGGCTACTGCCATTACGGCTTTGTTGGTCATTGCTTTTGTATAACGTTGATATGGCAAATCCTATGAGTTAATATGTTAAGATGCTACTTAGTCTAGTGAACTGTGCTAGGATGTGGGAAGCCTCTGTAACTCAGTTTATCACAATTAAACTTGGGGGGTTTAATACATTTTTATTTCAGATTTGATGTGAGAATAGAGAAATTTTAAAAACAAAGTTATTATTTTGATATAATTTTATTTAAATTTAAAAACAAACAAACAAACAAACAAACAAACAAAAAACCTAACTTGAGCTTCATGATATCCAGTTAGAGAAACAGTCCCTTTTCCAAAGGGAGGATTGTGTGAGTGTTAATAATAATACTGTATTCTTGTATTGTAGCCAAGGCTGCAGTGCTGTTCTTGAAAAATGAAATTTAAAAGCTATCTTCCGAATTAAGTGACACTGCCCCTTCTTAGGTGAGCAAAGCATTTGATAACTATAAAAACACAAATCTAAAGTTTTACTGTGAAAATGAAGCAATTCTAATAGATGTTAAAATGTTTTTAAATATTAGGCATAAAATTTAGGTGTAAAAATAAAATATTTTGGACCTTTTGTGACCCTGTGGACTTCCTAAAGTTAAATAACAACAGATATATTAGATGCCCTAGGTAATTTGATCAGTATGCATTAAAAGCAGATAGTGACTACTAAACTTTTTCTTGGTCTTCTGTACAATAAAACAGGAAACAATTTGGTTGGCGACATAGAGGTGGAATGCAGTACGAAAATGAAATAAGATAAAACTCCCTGTGGAGAAGCAGTCTGCATGTTACACCCTGAAGGGATGAATGCTGATACTGTGCACGAAAGGCTTCTTTAGAGAGTCTTGGAATTTCTAAATATTTATTATGGCAGTATATAATGGCTGTATTACATAATGTGTTGCTGTTTCCTGCTTTCTATATCCTGAAAATACTTGATAATTCAACCTTAAGTTTAAATACTTCTTGTAGTTTCATTAGAGTTCCGCAGATAGGAGCCTTGGAGCAATCAACACTATTGAAAAAAAATATTTAGGAACAAAAAAGAGATTAGTAGAGAACATATTCTAATGGCAAAAATACTAGGCTAAAAGTAGCAGTCCTGAGTTTTAACTCTTCCCTTGCCATTGTCTGTTGGGAAGTGAGACCAAGCTAAAGTTCTGATACTCAGGGTGGTGCAATGCACGCTTTTTAAAATATTTGAAATTCATTGTATAAAGTCCTATCTTTCCGTTAGGATTTTTTTTTACTGATTTATGGTGTATACAAATACACTGAAAATTATTTTCATTGGCTCTTGTGTTTGCAATATGCAAGCAATTGCTGTACATCTACAAAAGCTGATTCAGAACTTTGAAGAACAAAGCCTCTGGTTTTAAGTGTTTTTAATTTTGTTTCTCATAACATCTCTTATGATTCTTGGAGAATCTTTGAGTGTTCCTTTCCTTGTTATTTGTAACTAGCAATGACATGGTAGAGTACAGGTGCTGAGCTGTTAACAAAATTCCAAAGAAAATACTCACTAGAACAACATGTAGGCAGCTCTTGGCTTATGAAAACAATGTATTATGCTGGTCTTACCTAAATATTAAGATATTTTCTTAAATCTTAAAGTATTTTGGAGGTGAATGTATCATCAGAAAAGAAAGGAAAAAAATCCCCTCTTTTTCATGAATAATGGGGGATCTTGGTATCCTGAATAATTAAACAAGAAAAAACAAATCTTGACAATTGTTCCTAGAGCTGGAAAAGCTGTCACTTCCTAAAGATATGCGGTTGCAGATAAAAAATATTGGAGGTATTGTGTGAACACATTTATTAGCAGCTACTTCATGCTTCAAAATTCAAGTTTAAAATACGCTGCTTTTTCCAGTCTCATGAGTCCAGTCTGTGCCATCTTAAGGTGCAAGGAATGTTTCTGAAGTTCTGGAGATGCTTACTATCTCCAGATAATAATGTGTGCCATCACTTCTCCACCTCTGCACTCACTACTGATCTGGCAAAGAACAAAGTTACCTTTAGCAAGACCCGACTTGGTTTCCTGGTTTTCTACTGCCACCAAAACTCCCTTTGTCCTCCTGTTTGAAGTTCTAAATAGCAAAAATGTGTTAGGAACCTTCTGTCAGGCCATCTGGGTCTCTAGAGTATTTTTGTGAGGAGGTGCTGCCTGCTGATTCTGCCAGTGTTTTTACTGCCTTGGGATGAGAGTGCTGAGAGCAGTGTGAGTGCAGCCTGAGGTTTGGAAATGGTAGCCGGCTAATACCACAGCTGGATTCAACAAATCTGTACAAAAATAGATGCACAGATCCCACAAGAGGACTGACCAAGCAGGAGAAGGGACTCTGGTTTCCATTCCCCTAACCCACAGAAAAGCTACTGTGACATCAAGCTTCCACAGAAGAATTAACACATTTTTGATTAATTCTTTGGGAAGAGCGTAGCTAACTAGAAAGTCTGTGGCTAGAAATACCCTTGAATACACTTCTGGTGGGGGATTTGTCTTGTTTTGTCTGGTAATAAGATTCTTATTGCTCAAAAGGTCAGTAGAACAGTTTGCTAGTACTTGCTAGTACAGTACTTGCTAGCTCATTGCCTGGAACTTTAAGGAAGAAAACTCAAAATGTTTTTAAATCTAAAGAGAGATTTTAATTGAGCAATAGGGAGCTGAATTGCAGGACTGCAGAGTTACAGTACTATAGGAGGGTTCTTTTGCTTTTGTGGGTTTTGGAAATGGGTTGGTTTATTTTTAAGTGGCAAAAAAAAAAAAAAAAAAAGAAAAGCTGAAAAACTACTGCAAAAAGTCACATCTCCTGATTTACTCAATTTGCCCTTGTTCTACCTATTCATAGGAGAGTGGACTGCATCTTCACTGTCTGTTCCAGTGACAATTCTGGTTTTTTGTAAACTTCTAAAAGAAGGAGTTGTTGTTATGGATCTTTGTGAATGAGGATGAGTTTGTTATGGGTTTTCCCTTGCTATGACACCAATGTAAATGTCTATGAACACAGCAGACAAAATGTTTGTAAGTAATCTGAGATGGATTTAGTAAAAGGATGAGCAAGCATTTTTCCATTTTTTTATCTGTGTGGGCAAACTGGAGGCTGTTTTAAAATTAATGCCCTAAATCCCTTGGGTATAATCTGATTACTTTCAAAATTTAATGTTGAACTGGCAGCTGGAGCTTGCAGAATGTTGATTCATTTCTCTCTGGGTGAATGTTAGTGTGCTTGCTGCAGAGCTACCTGAAGGACAGGGGCTTTCCCTAAGGGGGCATCCTTAGTCTCGAGGTGGTTTTGTGGAGGCCAATAATGAGCAGCACAACTTTTCCCAAATACCTGGCTTCTTACTGATCCCATCTTCCACTGCACCTGAAGAGGCTTTGACAGTATCCAACCATTAGTCTGGTGTACAAGAGACAATTAACCTGTTACTATTATTAAGGTGGTTTGGAAAAGCAATTCCTAGATATCTGCTATAAAGCCCAAACCTTCCTTGAAGTTCAGGTGACTAAGATCCTGATGCCAGTCTGCCAGGTGAAATTTGTACTGGTATTTATTTTTTCATGGAACACTTTGACATCATGCTGACACAGTGGTTCCCTGATATTTGTTCCAATGGGCACTGTTTACCCTTTGCCTTTTTCATGGAGGACTGTGTGTATTTCTGCCAAGTTTCTAATTAAAAACACTTAAATGAGATCTGGTTCTGTAGGCCATTAGCTTGAGCCTGTAGATCATCAGAGACCTATAAACCAGGGTGTGAAAATCAAAGTGCTAAAGAATTAATTCAATATAGCCAAGGAGCTATATAGAATAAGCAGCACCAACCGCTTTGTCGCTTGGCTTCATTTGATGAAGTTGTAGTTAGGAGCTTTTTCCATCCCACTGATCCCACTTTTAACTGTAGCAGACAGATATTATATTATATTCATTTGCTATCTAAACTGCAAAGCACTGAAGCTTATGTTTTTCACCACTAAATGTGAAAGCTTAATTAAAAATTTTGTTTTGTCCTTTGTCTTTAATCAAGTACAATGACCTGTTACAATCCCTAAAGATATAAACTACCAATTAATTTTGATTATATAAATTAGGACTTCAGTTCCTCCCCTGAGTTTTCTGTTTTGGCAGAAGCCATTAATACAGTTCACTCAGCTGCAAAAATCAAAACAAAAATTACTTACTGTTTTAGGAGCAAGCTGGTATGAAGAAAATGATTCTGTGGGAGTAGATGAGCACATACACCTTCCTTTCATTAGAAAAATGCTTTTTTTAGGTCTTCTGGTACTACTCAGTTTGTGTCCAATTACCTTTTCTTTTTTCTCTCTAGAAATAAGCAGTAAGCTTGTAACAGTATTAGTGATCTGCTCCACAATTTACTCGAATGTTTGGCACTTTGAATAAAACCACAACAGATGCATGGGAAAAGTAAAAACCAGCCAGCCAACCAAAAAAAAACCCAAACAAACACTCCCCTCCCTCTCTTGCCAAATTATATATATGAGAAGAGGGAGTAAAGAGAACCTCTGTGTATATAAAGGGAGATGTGGGAAATTTAAAACAATTTTATGCTTGTGATTTAAAAACAAAACATCACCTTGAAATTTACTGGCGAGTTCATTCATGAAAAAATATGGCCAAGAGTACAAGAAAAGTTTCTGGCAGGTATTTTGGATCATGGCAGATGAACAAGCACATATAATCTTCTTAACAGGACAAAATGATACTGAGGCATCAGCCAAAACTGTTGTGTTTAGACAAGTATAATTTTACTATTAATATACCACATGGAATGCTGCATTAAAGCTGCCTTTAATGAGCAAAGTGAGAGTTATACATGTTTAAAGATATTGTAAAGAGATTTCCATTTTAACATCTGGAAAAGAGAAAATCTGCCATATGACAAAGTGTGTTTCTTGACGGTGCTTGGAAGCTGCTGCCATCCTGACTCAGTCATACAAGCACAATTAATGCTCATCTGTTCAGGTAAACACGGTGCTCCACCTGATGTTATCTTTTCACTCTATGGATGAGTGAGTATTTCATTCCCTTGCCTGTCTTTACTTTTCCCTTAAACAGTAACTTATGTTAGCAATAGTTTTCTTCCTCTTCCATGCCTTTCGTTTAATAGGATGGAGGTGCAGGAGAGGTGAAAGGGCATGATGAGGAGAAAACCAATGTTTTCATAGCTTTTATATGGTCCTAGCCTGTCACTGAAGTTCACATCTCACTGAGATAGAATGAGAATGTTGAAGCACATATTTAGATGGTAGTAAAATGTGTGGGACAAGGTGGATTTCACACTGTGGTATCCATAGGCTGTTGCCTCAAGGGTGATTAAAAGATGGCAGAGCCACATCTGCAGAACAGTTGCCAAATAGACACTTGTCTGGTTTGAGCAGCACCATGCTGCATTTTCAGGTGGCATTCTGTCCACTGAGGAAAGAAACATTTCTGCTTGAGAACATGGGTCATCATTTAAATGCTACGCAAATATTTCCATGTTTGGGAGGTATTTTTCACATATACACTCAGATGCACACTGCCCACTAGCATAGACTGCTTGTTCCTGCCATACTTGGGTGGCACTGCTTGTGGTGCAGGAGTCTTTCCCCATTCCACATTTTCTTGTAGCCACATTTAAAACAGAAAATATAATGACCAGTGTTCTGCTAAGCCAGTGTTCACATCAGGGAAGTGTCCCAGTTCTGCTTTATAAGTACTCCTGCTGGGGCTGCTAGAATTCAGCCTGTTATGCATACCTTGAAGTAGTTTTTCTGGTAGTACCAATCCAGCTACACAAATTCATGTAGTTTTAGCCATTGTTTTATTTTGTCTTTTGTACTGTGCTCTTTCTTAGAAAGCTTCTCTGCAGTTTTGAAGAGTAGACATGATACTTTTCTGGTTTTTTTAAAATGAAAAAATCCCTTCCTTTTTTATCGTGAGATACCAGGAATGGTATGTTTAAAATGCAATAGTCTGTCTCCCAATTTTTTTTACTTCCCCCCTTATTTACTCAAGAGAATTTCGTGATGGAGTCATACACTAAAATTGGTTAAGGGTGACAAATGACCTTCTCATTCTGAGGTGTTTCAGTAATGCTCTTTTGCAGACTGCCATAGGCAGTCCCCCTAATTTTTGTCAGACTGAGGTGATATTCTTCTCACTCTAGCGTTAGGGAGAAATAATGTTTTGGAAAGATCTGCTAAACTTTTAACAGATGCTCTGCATACAGTCTAACTAATTTCTCTACTACTGGAGCACATTTTTTCCGTATGTTATTGTACCATCTTTTAAATTGCCTGCTCTGTTCACAGGTACATGACGAATATGTTTCATTTGTTGCCAAAAATGCTAAGAATTAAGTTTTAATCTCTTGAAGTATGTTTTTAATTCCCTCTTCTATGCAAAAACACCTGTCAAGTTTCTCAAAAAAAGCTGAGACCAGCTGAAAAGGTGTGTCCTTGACAGAAAAATTTTGAGAGCTTTTATTGACATGAAAAAATTAACTGTAGTGAGTGGCAGCTATGGTCCTAACTAAACTTTATCTAACAGCAATTTGTATTACAAGTAAAGTAACTCTTTAAAAAAATGAATTTTCATTTGACTGTATTAGCATATCATACCTTTCAGCTGACTTCCATTAGCGTGCTGAGATTGTTGTTTGTGTTTTCCAGTTATAAATTTAGTCCTATAAGCATAGTGTAAAGTAGTTTATGGTCTCACAATCCTGACGTAGGAAGCATTAACCTCTCTAGACCAAGGGAAGGATGAAGGCAGACGTGTGCTTGTTTTGACAGTCACAGCCACTAAGTCATGAAATTCTTTCTTTAATGAAAGTAGATTTCTTGACATCTTCCATGTTATAATATGTCTGTAACTGAAAAATGTTTCCTTTTTCTTAATTCACTTTCAAGGAAGAAAGTAAGAGAATTTAATAGAAAAGTTACGTTAAAACTTGTCATAGACTGGTTAACTGCTTCCATTTTCTGATCCTTTATGTAAGTTAGCCTTTAATTGTTATAGTATGGACAGTCTCATGCAGTTGAACATCATGAATCTAACTTAAAAATGAAATACAAACTTTGAAAATGAGAAGCATACAAAATTGGGGGTGTGGGAGAAATCACAACTGTCACTGAATAAAACTTTGAAGACTCTTAGTTACATTTTTCTAATGAGTTTTTAGGATCTCTGCCATAAGTTGGAATTTTAAGAAAAAGCATAAAACTGAGGGGGATCTGATAGTAAATAACTCTTCCTGGAAGTAAACAGAACGATATTCTGGAACCAGGTAAGAACAGTCTCATCTGTACCTGGTGTAATACAAATGTTCCTGAAATTTTTGGACCTTTTTACTGCTTCTTTGAGGACTTATAGGTAAATTGTGCTACCAAAGATGTTGCAAAATTTCTGCATGGTGTAGCAGAAATTAGTTTATTCACCACAGATGGGAGTGAGAGATGGCTCTATCTCCTGCTGGAGCCAGGAAAGGCTGCTGCCTCATCCAGACCTCTCCCCGCAGGGCTGTAGCAGCCCACTTGGCTCTCCCGCTGTCTGACAACACAGTGTATGTGCAGGAATACCCTCATGGGGAGTTTTTTTGCTGCTCCCCACAATCTGCAACTTTAGACTGCTGCTGCCTGTGCCTGAAGCCAGCCCTGGTTCTGCCCCACTGGGATACCACAGAGCCTGAATGTAGCTGGAGGTGTTTGGAGAGAGGCCTCCCAGGGAATCCAGGGATGCAGCAGAGGTTTTTTTCATGAATCCTGCACGCGTGTGCCATGTGCATAAGTTAACAGCAGGAGCTGCAGGTGGGAGCTGTATTCATTTTCTTTGTGCACTGACAGCCTAATATAAACATTGTGGTGTAAAACCACAACTGTTAGCTTATATTCCAAGATCAGTGAGCCTCTGATAGTAAAAGTACATAAAGAGAACCAATAAAATCTTGGAAAGGCTTATATAAAATATTAAAAAGACAGCCAGTGAACAGTTTGGTTTTTCACCTAGCTGAGGTAGTTCGGTGTTCACTTGCCAGCTTTTCTCCTTGTCTTTTAGAAGGTTGTTGTGAGATGGGGGAAAATAGATTAAACTTGGTGGTGAGAGAGAGGCAAAGTGAAAATTTTGTTCTCTTCAGCAACTTTTTTTTTCCAGATATTTCAATCTGTTTTCATTTGCAAAATCCTGATGGAATGATCTTGAAAGAATTATGCCTGTTGTTCTTGGCATTTTGCGATCTTACTCCATGCGGTGTGAAGAACCTGCTGCTTCTCCCAAAAAATATGAAATAGAATGGAGATTTATCTTGGCTGTGCTCCAGTGTCATTCCTTAAACCTTATATGAGCTCTCCCTTTTTTCCTCTGATTTCCCTCCCTTCCCTCCCACCATGCTCCTTTGTAACGACCTTTGCAGGGCCAGGGATTTCACTTTCTCACTCCTTTTTGCATGCAGTGAATATCTGGCTCCATGTAAATATAGAAAGATTAACAGGCTTCAAAATGGCAGTTTGAAAGTATGTTTTACACTATACTGCCAACTAGTCTGCTTTCTGACTCAGCCAGAGTCTCAGTGTGTTATTGCTTTTTGGGGATTTGTTTGTCTTTTTCTTTTTTTCTTTCTTTTTTTTGAGAAGTGTGGTCTCCTGTGTTGACACAATTTGTTTGCTTTAGGATCCTTCTAATTAATGAGCATGTGCTTATATAAGAGAAAGTATGCAAATAAATATTTGACAGCCTATAAAAAAGTATTTTTAACCCAATTTAATTGTGTATTGCCATAGGAGTTTCTTCTGATTTGAGATATCAATTCCAGAATAGCCTTAGAACTTACCTTCTGGTAGAACTTCCCTTCTGGTTGAGACCTTCATGATGTGAGATTAATTTCACAAAGGCTGACCTTCTGTACATGAAGTACATTTTTTATCAGTCTGTCACATGCTCTAAATCTTTGCCATTTTCTTTTGGAAGAGCATAAATGCTTTGACTTCCCTTATGAGATAATTGATGATCTCTTTCATTCCTAACACCTTTCATCTAGTTCAGTGATATAAATGAGTTGCCTACTAATCTTAAATAATAATAATAAAAATAAAAAAATTAAACAGCTACAAGTTGTGCTCCTATGGAGCAATGACAGGATCAAAGAGCTTTGGCTTTGCTTTTGAGCCTGACTTCTACATTAATTCATGTAGAACATTTTTTTACCCCTTTTTAAGTAGGTTAAAGCATCTTGAATAACCATCTGGTAGCTGCCAGTGTGATTGTCCTCTTGACTTCCCCATGCCTCCTTTACTTGGGAAATAAAGTCACACCAGGTATTTGTTGCTGAATTGTTTCCATAAGTGTTTCTATGGTCACCAATGTTCTGAAAATATTGCAGGCAGAACATCCAGCTAAAAGGTGAGCACTCTTATTGAACCCATGCTTCTTGCATAATCTTACATAGTCGATTATGATTCTTTTTTGCAGTCTCCAGTGTCCAGGTATAGCTGCTTTAAGAACTTGCCAGAACTGTGCCCAGTTACTTTGCAAGGCATGAGAATTATTTTATATTTCTTTTCAGTTGACATTTTTCTGTGGGTGCCTATTTTCTCATTTAGAGGATCTAGATATTTTTAGAGGATCTATGTATTTTTTAAATACGTTTTTATCTCAAACAGAGAATTTGAGGCAATATTAAATGCTGTCTCAGGTTTGTTTGGTTCTCAGTTTTCTGTTGACTGAAGTCAGTACCCCGCAATTCATTTTATTAGGTACTTCTGTATGTTTTGATTTCCACAATTAAAAGAATGATATTTTTCTGTGAGTCTCACACTGTGAATTTTGATCACACTATTGGAAACCAGCCAAAAGTGATTCAAATAGCAGTAGGAAATATTATCTAAAATTCCAAGAGTAATTTTGAGAGAGGAGATTCAATCTAAGAATTAAGGTAGGTGTCTAGAAAGATTATTGATTTGATCAAGCCAGTTAGTGTGTTTATTAAGCTGCTCAGTGCCTACCATCTTGCTAGGTGAGATTCCAGGTTAAGTTTCAATGATAAATTTACAGAATTAGTCAAGCAGGTTAAGGACAATTTAAGGTAGCTGTTTCAAAGGCAAGAGATGTACCTCTTGTTACATAAGCTGCTCTGTAAATCTGCAAACCTTCCATTGCACATTTTTACAGCCTTAGGTGCAGCAAGACCTCTGTAACTCTGAGCAAGGGCTTCTCTGGCTCTTGCAGATTCTGCTTGGATGGGGCAGATTCCAGGCTCAGCTGAAGATGAAAACTCCCTGAGTCTCATGGGGAAACTTATGGCTGAGATAAAGGAAATGGAAAAACCCCAGAATTCTTAGTTATTCAAGGATAATCTAAGTTTAGTAAAATCTAGGTAACTCAAAAAGATTCTTTCTTGTAATTCTAAAATTCCTTTTGTATTCTACTGTGGTTTTTTTCCCCCTTATTGTTAACTAATGCAGTGAATTTGGAACAGGGACTGCTTCTGTTTTCTTATTAGGAATGACTGTCATCATTAAATATTACTTGTCTTCCATAATGAATCTTATAATTCACACCTGTAAGGCATCCAGGGACAGAATGGTGAAGTACTCCCATCTATCTTTCCATTTACGTTTTCTGACTCTGATTTTTCTTGTCCCCTGAACCAAGTAGTCTGACAGCCTATGCTCTGGAATAAAGCAATTATCGTCACTTCTAAGAGACTGTAATAAACAAAGAGTTTTGAAACTAGTGACAGATCACCAGTTTCCTTAGTAAGCTACATCTTGTATTGAGAAAACAGTGATCTGTTCTGTCACCATCCAAGTTCAATGTTCACATTTAAAGTAAATGGAACAGATTATTTAAGCTAAAGCAAAAAATAAAAATCAGTTTATTTTGTGAAATTATGTTAGGCAATCAAAAGGCAACACTAAATCATGTTGTCCATCTTCTTTCTGGCCTTCCCCTGTTTCTTGATTATAGGAAAATTATAAATCAGCACACAAAAAGAATCCTGGAGAAATGGAAAACAAGGCACTAACGCATTTCTGTTTGGATCCCATTTGTAAATTGAACTTAATTTTTTTAAGTTGCAGGGCATGTTCTACCCTGTGCTATCTTCCATGCATCAGTGATGTCTAAATTTGTTCATTATGTGTGTTAGTAACTATATTTGTAACATCTGGCTGACCAAAATGCTATTTTTGAACATAAGCATAAAGGTTGTAAGCATGATTGTTATTTATCAGTTGGCTTTTTTAACCTCTCTGAACTGTCTCTACTCCCCAGAAGCTTTTCTCTTTTTTTTTTTTCCCGTTTGGCTCAGAGCGCATTTGACACACAAACAAAAGTGACTTTTGTCTTGTAATGGAAACATGCCAAGCTGTTTGACATACTGACAGGTGGGATATTATTTAGTGCTGCTGAAATTTGGGTTGTATGGGGTGCTTTGTTCCTCCCAGATTGTGTTTTGACTTGCATGTTTCTCACTGCCATTGTAGCATTAACCTTCTTTATTGGACTTGGAATATGCCTGCAAGAGTTAGCTGTATAAATGGCATCAAGGGCTTTTTCCTACATTGTTAACATGTTTCTAAAACAAATTGTACAACAGGAGTTAAAAAGTTTTCCTTTTGTGTGCTTTTTTCCACAGTAAATTGCTCATTATGTTTACATGTGCATGCTTTTTTCCCCCTTTCACACTTAGTGTGGAATATATAGCCATAAATAAAATATTTAAATGCTGTTTCCTTCAACAGTATTTATTAAAACTATGCCTCTAAAATTGCAGAGTAGGGATTACTCTGAGAATAGGGAAGGGATTTTAAATTATGCAACTTCAGTACTTGTTTCCTAAGTATTTGGAGTTTTCTTGTCCGTTTGCTGAAGTCAAGCAGTTGGTTTTGATTTTGGTACTGGCAGAGTACATGTTTGTTATCTCTCTGCAAGAGTACCCCAGCAGGAAACAAGCTATGATGTCATGTTTATAACAGTGTAAGTAGGAAAGAAATGATGACCTGTAGATGACAAAGGAAATGCTGTCATTAATTTTATACACTGTATGGTTTTTTAGGCTGTTGGGATTGGTACATTTGTTCTTGCACATTATAATTGAAAAGGCACGTCAAAGGTGAGGTCTTTAGTGAGTCAGGAATGCCAAAGATAAGGGACCAGTTTACTTTGTTTTCCTGGAGTATTGAGTCAGCTGCAGCTCCACCGGGCAGCCAAAAATCCTGCTTCTGTGAGTCTGCCAATTGATGTGGCTTTAGGCTTCCCAGGTGCCCAGCATACATAGGGGACTGCAGCCCCTGCCTGCCTGCCATGGGGTTACAGCACATCTGTCAGAAGTACTCCACGAACTTCTGGTGAACCTCCATTTCATGGGAATAAAAATTTGTTGGCCCATACTAGGGCTGGGCTCTTGTGTTCCTTTTTTTAGTATTGTATTAATTATCGTCTCCATTTTTTTAATTACCTGAGTTTTCAGGCAGAGAGAACACACAGAACCACAGGGTGGTTTGGACTGTAAAGGACCTTAAAGATCGTCTACTCACAGCCTCCTTGCCATGGGCAGGGGCACATTTCACTCAGCCAGGTTCCTCAGGGCCCCATATAACCTGGCCTTGAACACTTCCAGGGAAGGAACATTCACAGCTTCTCTCAAAATGGCCCAAACCAAAGGCTATTGGTATTTTGAAATTCTGGGTAGTTAGAATTCACTCTGTTAGAATGAAAAAAGCATGAAGTTTTAGTTCAGTGATGTTAGTGAGACGTTAATGATCTACTTAGGATCGCTTGTGTTCAGGTTATGTTAGGCTATGTCATGATGTTTTAAATATGAGAAGTAGATTGAACGGAAAAAAAAGTGCTCAAATGTTGGCAGCAAGGGGCAGTCTGAAGATTCAGGTGGATATGGAAATCCTCTAAGATTAGAGGATTTCTGGATGAAGTTAGCTTCTTCAGATTCTCAGTTATGAACAGAAGGAAGGTAAAGCTTAAAATTTGACAGTAAGAACCCACTTTTTGGAGAGTTAAGTAAAAGTCCTGAGTACGTAAGGCAAACCAAAAACTTTGATTTGTGATACAGGAAGCAGACAGGAATAGAGAAACAGGAAACCTGGTCTCCTCTGGATCTGTGAATGTCAAAACCAAATACTGTGTAATGTTGATATTGTGGATTTAATCCAGAGTTTTCAGTTAACTACTATATCTGCATCTTGAAATAAATTAGTACATTACTGAGTTAGCAAGGAATTGTAAAGAGGTCCCAGGCAGTCAGGTCACTGAATTAAAAATAAATTGGTAGCAAGTGAATTGGTGATTTCATGAACAAAATGTGATGTCCAGACTCTCTTTATTTGAATTGCCATTAACAAATTTGGCTTCTGTGAAATTGTCTAATCCCTTTATAATCCATTTTTGTTGTTGTCTTACGTATCTGTTGTATACCTTGTTTTCCACAGTTGCAGCCTAGAACATGTGTTGCATTGGCTTTCTGATACTTTGAGGATGGTTACTCCATTAACCTTTTTATAAATCCTGTTTGTCTAAGAATTCAGACTAAATGTAGACAGCTATTTATTTTAGTTATGAAATTTCTATAGTAAGGTTCCTATTATTTACAAATTATGTGGACCTTACCACGGTGTATTGTGTTGATATTCTTCTTTCAACGTAAATTTAAAAGGTGTTGCCAAATATTAACATTCAAAAGCCAACTATAGGGTTTTTCAAAACTGTATAGCATTGTGACTCATTCAAAGTAAATTTTGTAATCTGTTAGCAGGAACTACAGCTTTTCAATTTAATGATGCTAATGATGTTATAATGCCTGTAAAGTACTTCACTTAGACTTTATATCTAAGTTAATGTTTAAAACATGGGATTTGTTTCGCTGTTCCTCTGCTGAACACTCATGCTCTTAATACTGTTTTGTTAGCATTTACTGTTATTAAAATCCAGAAAATAGGGGAACACTCCAAATGCATGTCAGAATGAATACCACAAATAACTGCATCTGGCAGTCCTCTCTCTTGATTACCTTCACCTTATGTATGTTCTTTAGTAAGTCTTCCTTACAATGAGGTAGGCAGATGAATTAATTACTGTGTAATAAGCCAGTGCTTGAACTGAAGATGTATTTCTTAACTGCTGTGTGCTGCTCTTTTATGATTATAAGTTACCTGAATTGGTGTGGCATGGAATGAGTTGGAAGGAAGCAATTGGTGCATCCAGCGACCTGTGAAAACTGACAGAGCAGAAGTTTGTACTTGGTCTGTGCCATTGTAACTTGGGGTTTTTTTGTTTGTTTGTTTTTTTTTAATTCATGTGTTTTGTGAGATGGGTGAAAATCTCAGCATATTGCTGCTGTAAGAAATATTTTCTGGCTTTCATTGAAATAAATTAAATAAAAGAAGTAGCTGATTATAATTTGCAATGAAAAACAGACTCTAGTGGGGAAAAAATGGCTGCTGAAGCTGAATTCAAACCAAAATCATTGCACTTACAAATAAAGTAGTGGAATGAGGCAGCTGGGATGTCTTTTTGCTCTTCCATGTGATCTACACTAATGGTATGGTACATATCCTGTATGGTTACATTTGTGGTGTATATGTTAGCAATCCGAGAACATCTAAAGTTACCGTACCAATATGATGATCACTATGTGGAAAGCACAACATACAAGATGATCATATAAATCTCTGAAAAGTATATTATTTCCCCATGTCCACAAATGTTTCTAAAGATTTTGTGCAATGCATACAATGCTGATAAATAATAATTTGGAGTTAAAAGGCATGAGAACGAGAGCTTTGGGGTTCATATTTGCAAATGTACAAAACGTCACAATTCTATTTAATGCAGGAAATGCTACTGACTTAAAGTGAGGGTAATGTATTAAAAGCAGATGAGAAAGCATTCCATTAAAAACAAATTAATATGTCTTCTAATACTTATTTTACAAATTATTTTAGTGAGGATTATGTATTTAATATATGGCAGCATGTTTTGGGTAGGAGAGTTGACTTGGAAAGGCCATCATAACAGTGGAATGGTTGGAGAGATGAGTTGAGGATAATTTTTTTTGGTATATTATTTTAATATTTATGTTGAAACATCAAAAAATAAAATGGCAAGTTATCAAATTGCCAGCTTCTTTTACACTCATTAGGAGGTGATACAAAATTTTTTGTGAAACAGTATAATAAATTGCATATAGGTGTTACTGTGGAGTAAGAGTGCAATGAAAATGAAATTTCCTAGGTCAACATGACTGGTGGCAAATTTCATATTAATTTGAAATCGATGAATTTCTCCAAGGTAAGATCCCAGATTTTGTTTAGTATGTATGTAGCACTTTATAAATTTAACCTGATTCTCTTTTCAGCAGAAGACATTTTAAAGAATATCCAATAAAGTGTCTGTACTTCCCAAAAATATCAGTGCAAGGGTGAAAGTGACCCTGTTACGTTCATGATGTTTTCAAAAGACAAGTATGAAAAATGAAGCTTCCAGATCAAAGCATAATGTCTAAATTAGTAGTTTTAGAAGTCTGACATCTCAAAACTTTGAGGCCACCTTTTAGAGGCAAAGGCATTCAGCCATAGAGACTTTTACAATATTGAATAAGACCAATGTGTGGCTTAACAAAATAGTTGCAATCCTAAATCCTGGACAACAGAATAGCTATAATTGAAACAGAATGTGTATTATGGTCTTTCTGGTTTAGGTAACCTGAAATGGACTTAAGTAGTGATAACTGCAACTGGTAGAAATTGAGAAATATGTCTTGTTGAAAAATCAAATCTCTTTGGGTATTTGAAATTAAATATTCCCACTCCTATAGTTTTGAGTAAAAAAAAGGGAAAATCCCACTCAGTTAAACAGAATAGCATTAGTAGGGGTATGATTACTTTCAAAATTAGCTTCAAATCTTTCAGATGCTTAAATTATGTAAAAAACCTATCTTCAGTGTTTTTTGTCTTGCAGTTGAATTGCAAGCATTACTTGAGAATTTTGTGCAGTGGCAAGCAGCCCTGTTGTTTTGTTCTGATCATATGACTTGACAGGGAATTAAAAGATGGGCTTTAGGTAACAAAGCTTAATATATGTTCAGTGAAGAGGTTTAAATACCTGCTGGGGAAGTAGAGGGAATTTGGGGTGTCCAAACTTCAAAGGCAGAGGCAATGCCATCTAAATGGTGGAACCACCATCTTGCTGGAGAGCTTCAGCCCATCCACGCTGACACCCTAACTTTTGTCTGAGAAAGCATGAACCATTTCTTGGTCTGTAGCATGGTTTTGACTACATTTGGCTGTGGATTATGCTTTCTTTGGATTTATTGATTTATCTCCATTTCTCTAATAAATAGACCAATTTCCAGAAGAAGATGTACCTTTGGAAATCTTAACAATGAATAGACTTCCTTGCTGAGAGAAATTAACATCCTGCTACTAATGAAAAATATGCAAGGACTCTTAATACACCAACTTTTTCGTCAACAGTCTTTTCTCTTGTCACTTGTGTGAAAAAACAGTTGTCACATCTTATTGCCTACTTTTTTCCCCTTATTTGTGAAAAAAAAAAAAAAAAATTGCAGTGTTGTGTGATAAAGTACGGTAATCTGCATGATAAATTCCATGACTTATTTTGTTCAAGCAAAAGTCAAGCAGAGATATATGCTTTCAGGACCCTTTTTTTGTTAGAAATAAATATTTGAAGTTAATTAGGATTTTTTTTTCTTCTGATTAGACTTCATCTGTCTGGAACCGTTCAGTTGGTAACAGAAATAGGCAACTTCTTACTACCATCCATGATTTACAGCCCATAGTGGTTTAGGATAAAATAAATACAGGAATCACTTGGAGTGCTTAATTCATTCATTATCACCATTTTTCATGAATTCTTTTGAAGGAAAAGAATGGAAACTGACCTGATCCCTGAACCTCAAATGGCCTTTATTAAATGTACCTATTTAGGAAAAATCTTTATGTATAGCAGCTGCTTACTAATAGTTTGAAACTTAAATAAGTTTGTAATTTTCCTTCTGTTAGTATTGTAACACTAGTCCTCTAACTGATCTACAGCAGGATTTTGGCCAAATGCGAATGAAGACCATGAACTTTCTCATAAAATTTCTTAGGTTTTTCAACAAGTTTTTTTGGCAAGTTTATTACCTGCTTGAAGATACTATTTTCTGTTGCTCTTGGATTAAAAAAATATACTTTGATAATAGTAGCTTTAAAAGGAATTTTGGTTCATATTAACCCTCTGAAATGTTAGCTATTTCTCTATATTTTTCTTAGAAATATTTTTTTGGTCCTATTTTTGTTGTGGTTTTTTTTCCTTGGCTGGTTTGTCTTGTCATTAAACTATGGAGCTTAAACCAATGGAGAAACAAAGTCTGAGTAGAAAACAAACCAATCAGGAAAAGTTAAAACCACCTGGTGGCCTATTGCTTCTGAGCATAAAACATACCTTTCAAGTTATTCCCAAAAGAATTTGAGGAAAATGTTTTAGAAATGATGACTAGAAGCACATTTTAATGTAATATTTTAAATGACTGGCTTTTCACCGAGTCTGGCCCTGTAAATGTGATGGATCAGTTCTGAAACACCTGCATTGAAGTGAAGCAGTGATACCTTTCAACACCTTAAAGCACTGGCCAGGTCCTGCAGCTCAGGCAGCAGCAGTAAGTAAAGGTCATGATGTCATCACTCCGCTGTGAGGGTGCCTGGATTAAAATGTTCTTCTGTCCAGGGAGGGGGACCCAAGGAAAGAGGAAGGTGGGGGCAAATCTGTTGTCCCTGAAGTACGGTTTTGCACAGTGAAAATACCGCAGTCGTTGTACCCAGACATGACAGCATGCTGCAAGATTGCTGCATGAAGTCAGGCTCACAGTGCGCACTGGGCCAAGCGACAATAGCGTAATTGTTGTGCACCGAGAGGCTTAGGAATGGACTTCTTATGCTTAATACCTGCAAAAGTTCCTGTGAGTGAGGCGTCCATAAAGGCAACCTTATGTGCTAAGTTGTAGGTTATTACACTCCAAGTGCTGGGAAATTTTTTTTGCCAACATGCCAGAGTGGAGGTGTCTTGCACTCCCCGCATCCTTTTTGGCATCATGTGTCAACTGAATTTCCCTGCTAGCCCTTTGGTAATCTTCTGCCCAGATTCTGACTAGGGTAGATTTTTAGTTTTGCAGCTACTAGCTCTGAATTGAATGTCCTTTGGCAACACATGCAGCGTGGATTTGCTGTTGACCTGTCTGGGGAGGCTTGCATAGACTGAGGTGACAGAAACTGTTGACCTTTAAAGGAAGCAGATTGGGAAGGGCAAGAAGGTGTTGTTCAGGTAATTATTGAATTTTAAAGTTGTTCATGATATGCAGAGAAAGCAGAATATGGCATGTTTTATTGATCTGGTTTTTCTCCATATTATACGTGATACTTGGGATTATGTTTTTGCAATGTAGATATTGTACATTGTTATTATTGTTGTTGTTATCACCACCACCAATAAGAGTAATAGTAATAACAATACTTCCTTTCAGTTGTCCTCGAAGATAAGTATTTGTTCTACCTGGTTTAATTCTAAATTGTACAAGTTGTGCATATGAACTGTGTAAGAAACTCAATGTTTTGGTGGTATGGAGGTGCATATGTGCACACTACTTACTAGTCATGTATGCATATGTTCTGAAACTCAAAAAACTCAAAAATTGCCTGAAATTTGTTATGTAGCTTGACTATATTTGTTATTAGTCTAATTCAGACTGGTTCTGTTTTGTGGCATATAACCTCAAAAATTATTTTCCATTTCTCCTTGTTCAAATTAGTTAGGTCTTTAGCATCCCATTTTGAAAATGCAGAAGGCAATGATTATTAAGTAATGAAGTAAACAATGAAGGATTAGATAAAAAGTAAAATGTAATACCTGTTTTAGTAACTACATTAAGATATTTTATGAGCAAAATGAGTCTAGTTGTGGCCTTCTTCACTGCTTGGGTTTGGTAGCAAAGATCATGAATGGCTTGACAGAGCATAGTTTGCTGGTTGTGGTAAGCCTGTGTGTCATTCTTCTGCATAGCATCACTTTTTGGTTTCAGCTATTTCTGCATAATTTCAGAGTGGCCAAATCAAACGAATGTCTGTTAGAGAAGCTTTCTTTTTCAGTGCATTCCTATGCCATACATCATTAATGCTAGAAATCTGCTATTAACTTTACCTATTTTTTTTCACTCTTCACTTGTGCTAAGGGCTATCTAGCTTGTTATACTGTCACTGTTTGAAAAGCTGTGCTGTAATTTCTAAACTATAAAATATAAGTTACAGAGATGTGAGTGAAACAATCACAAATTTAGCTCATTTGGGCCCTTCTCAAATTTTCCAGCCCCAAAAAATACACTCAGTAACTGTTCAATTTTTTTTTCCCTTCATATTTCTTGCCCTTTCTAAAAAGTGCATGGAGGGCAGAGTGAAGTTGGAGATTATTTGCTTTTATGTTACATTAAAAAGAAAATACAGCTGTCCTTCTGCCAAGGGGAAGATTCTCCATCAACTGCTGATCTCTTGTCTTTGATCTCCTTGTTGTATTTGACCTTTTTTGATATTGTGGCTTTGTAAATGTTTTATTGTATGACTGCTGCATTTTTTATCAACTGGGTATAATCACAAATATGAATATCACCACAAATATCCTAAGTTACTTGTTTATAGAAGTGTTGTTCTCATTCCCTGGTCTTCTCCATGCTGGAAGTGCAGGAAGAGAAGTGCTGGAAGTGACTCCTGTATCTTTCACGCCTGGCATTGGGAGTTCACATCTTTAAAACTCTGGGCCTTAAGTATGTTTATATTTCCCAAGGAAGTTTAAAAAAATGGGTTTATTTCTCCAAGGAAACCCATATGAGGCAATTTTTTATTTTCCAATAAAAATCATGGTTCCCATTAGTATGATTTTTTGGGATGACTAAAAATGTTGTCAGATATTGCCTTTAATGTGCAGCATGCTCAGAAATCATGTTGCTTTCTTCTGTGAAAATGCTTCATTTTTCCAGCATATAACACGCAGTAAGTTTGGAAACAATAGTCAGATACATAGAATAGTCTGAATTAATAGCTATTAACTATACCCACTACTATTCACAGCAAAGGAATGTCATATTCTGAAAAGTGATTGAGTAGTCATGTAAACTGAAATGCAATAGATGAATTTTTATGATGGATTAAATATGTTGTTGAGTTCACATTTTTCCTTCTCATGTTAAAGGCTGATATTTTAAATAGTAGGGCTGATATCTTTCAAAACCCTTCCTTGACTGTGAAGAAATCATGAAGTCTGGGAGATGGTACAAAACCTCCATGCATTAATATCAGGTTAAATTGTATGTTTCAATGTAGATAGTAGTAAACTCTCACCTGAAAAAAGCAAGTTAGCAAATGTGCATGCTGAATGTTTTATTTGCTGCTCAGCATTTTGCATTTACTTTACATTTGGAATAAGAGATTCCATAAGTTGAAAAGTAAGTGTGATTTTAAAAGCTGCATCATAAGCATAGCTGCCAGACAACTGGTACTGCTTTTTGCAAATATTCCTTTAAAAAAAAGTAAAAACAATTGGTGTTCTCTCCATCTTTTCAGTTTGTGTTTTATAACCATTTTACTAGTCCTACAGTAGATTTATAATTCAATTATATCTTTTTTGGGTGAAAGGGGAGGATAGTTTTGCAAATATGCTATATTGAGTTTCTGGAGAGGTATTCGCACTGTGGTATGATAATCTCGCTCTGGCTTTAAGAATAAAAGCACAGAATTGAAATGGTATAGTGAAAATTTCAGAGCAGGAAGCCAGGAGATGTATGTTTTTATATGGATTCTGGCCAATGTCAATTGCATAAGAGCAGTAATCTGGGGTGTGACTTGGGTATCAGTTTTGTTACACATTCAAACTGTTTCTGAATCTTATTTATTTTTTTTTTAATTCTTGGAATTTTCCCAAATGTACCAAAGCCAAGCAATCCATACTCTCTGCATATTCTTTGCCAGTAACTGAAACATGTATCAGAATTAAAGGGCTGGCATAAGGCTGATTTATTTTGTATTTTTGTTTGGGTTTTTTTCTCACCTTAAAAAGCATTCTGACTGGGATTTCCCTTAGAGAGGGAGGAGAAAAACCTTTCATGCTTGGGATGCATTACTGACAATCCATGTTATTGTTTGCTGGAAAAGCATCTCCCTGCAGTGAGGTAAAGTTAGTTTTAAGCTGCACAGGGATTGGGTCAATATAAACTGGCAGCCTAATACTGTTCTTTCCTGCAAATATTTTCTTTTCATGACCAAAAAAGACAATTTCAGGGCTGTGACTTATTTATTTATGTGTATTTTTCCAACAGGAAATGATGTTATATTAATTGAGATAATTACTTCTGTAATTACATGACTCCCATTTTTTTATAGGCATATAATATAAATTGAAGGATTTTAATTATTGAAGAAGGTTAAGTGTAGTAAAGCATAAGCAAGGATATTCCTCACTTTTTACTAATTTTAAACTTCCCCAAAGTTGTTTCATTCTTGTCCATGCCGCTGTTTTCTATATAATAGTAATTTTTTTGGGAAGTTTAAATCAACTACTCTATGGATGATAAAAGAAAAAGGCAAAAGAACCTTTGTATTGTAACGGCATTAATAAAAAAAATGGGGAAAACTTATCCAATTCCTTTCCTAGTAGCCCTAAGCCTGTCTCTTGGAGCATCTGAGCTCCAACTGTGTTGGCGACTGCCAGTCCAGGGCAATAATGTTCTCCACATTTTTCCCTCTCTTGTTAAGTCCTACATTTCCCCTTGGCAATCTGAGGAAGGAGGGATCAAGGTGATGATACTGCAGTTCCTGGAGAACAGTGACATCCAGCTCCTGGAAAGCTGAAGGAAGAATGTAAATTTTAATGGAGTGCAGGATGAAAGCACCTGCATCATGATGTAAGGAGAATAGAAATCGTGTGCAGGCATGCTGTGCTCTGAAGACCACCCCTGTGTAGTCAGCTGGTCAGCAGTAGGGATGAGGGGAAGAGAAAAACATACGTGGAGAGAGGTGGTGATGTTGTGCATGGGGCTCTGCTTCGTGTGTTTGATTCCTCA
This sequence comes from Acanthornis magna, assembly GCA_036785705.1. Lineage (NCBI taxonomy): Eukaryota > Metazoa > Chordata > Aves > Passeriformes > Acanthizidae > Acanthornis > Acanthornis magna. The sequence goes on from JAWUZG010000025.1 coordinate 14,860,959, forward strand.
TAATCGTGCCAAGGTGTGATGGCCTGGTGGGATGCTGAGACATCACCTCTGCTGATAAAATTGCCATTAATCCTAAGGAAGAATCCCCATCTCTAGGAGGTTTGAATGTTTCGGGAACAGTGGTTCAGGTAGTTGGAATTAGGAGCAGGAAGAGTGGGATAGCAGCCATCTTCCCAGTGAAAAGAGGTACACAGATGTTAATCTGGTTTAGGTAGACTAACCCCAGATATTCCTCCTTTAATCTATTCACTCTGCAGTTTTCTCATTGGATTGCAGATACTGTCACCTTTTACTTAGGGCTGTTTGACTTTGGGCTTGATTTGATGGGATTTGGGAAATTATTTTTATGTGCCAATGAAATACTCAAGTTTGTTAATTGTAAGCAAGTGCTGGTACGTGGAAAGTTTTAAGACTCAGCAAGGATAGATTTTTGGTAGGACCAGCAAATCCACATTACTGGCCTATAACCCACATAGTCATCTCTTGTTGCTGCTACTTGAAATTCTGTGGGCAATGAAGCTTCTCTGGAATGGCTGTAGTGTAGAAATTTTGAAACACTGGGGAAAAGAAACATTTTCCTGGCTTCAATTTTGAAAAAAAACCTGATCTATATCTTAAGATAAACTTGAGGAAAACAAAACAAAAACCCCCACAGGTTTAAGTGGAATGGAAATATGGAAAATACTGGCTTCATAAATGGTTAATGTCTGGCAAAGAACAGCTGAAGGCAAGGTCTGACAGTAGAGCATATGAGGCAAGATTGTGTCTTTGTGTGAGTGAGTGCACACAGGTGGTATGATAAGAGAAGGTGTGATTTCAAATTAGTTCCTGAGTTTTAGCAGCTGCAACTCTGTTTCAGGAGGAAGCTTCTTTCCCTGTGGCCAGATTTGGTTAAAATAATTGTATTTCCATGGAAGTTAGGTGTGTGAGTACCCTGGAGAATCTAAAATCTAGACTTGAGTAATGAAGTAGGTAATTATGATACGCTCTAACAGCATTATTAATCTTCAAATGTATTTTCCTCATGAGCAATAAAAGTAAGTTAGGAAGTTTAAGACTTTTATTCCCATGCTTCTTGGCATGCATTTATTCTATGAAAAATGGCTTAAAACAGTTGCTTTGATAGCATCTTCAGCTCAGATTGAGTTCAGTGTGTTTATTAGACTCAGTTGTGAAGTTTCAGAGAAATTTCTGACAGGCTCTTGTTTTTAGAAGACCAAAAGTGTTGCTGCTTGAGAGACTATCAAGTCAGTATTCATTATCTTGGAACTGATCTGGCATCACTGAAAGAAGTGTTATTTTTACTTTCTGTAGGTACATACTTCCTTCTTTTCTTTGTAGCTTACTTTGCCTCTTTCTCCAGTTCTTGTAAAGACATGAAATAAGATTTATCTTTATTATACACATACTCTGTCCTTGGAGATATTCGAAACATGCCTGTGGTTGACCCAATAGAAGTTGGTCCTGCTTTCAAAATATTACAGCTCTTTTCCAACCTCTATTATTCCATCATTGATGCAGTGGAAATTTTATACATGAACATGCACAGACCCTTAGTTCTACATGAAGGATTAAGAGTGTAACAAAGAGCTTAATCATTAATTGTTTGGCTTAAGAAATAGAAAGAATGTGGGCAGTGGAGTTACTCTGTATAGGGTACGTGAGTCAAACATACTTGAAGGGGGGAGATCTTGGTTCTGCCAATGTCATAATTTTTTTTCTAATTTATCCAAAAAGGACAGATTTCTATGAAGTTCAATGCATAAAATTAAAGTTAAAATAGATCAAAATCAGAAATGAAGTGTGGAGAAATTAAGTGTAATAATATATCTTGTCTGAGTATGCTATGTATGCAGTTCAGTAGAAGCTAGAATGAATATATTTAGTTAATTTTGACTGTGTTGTGGACTGAATGAACTTTCTATTTCTCCTTTTGCATTGTGTGCTCCTTTTGCATATGATCTAAAAGGACAATTAGGGAAGATAATTATTCAAAGTGAGAATTACAGTTATTTAATTTTATTGAAATTTTAATTATATGTAGCTGTGTCTTTCAAACTGTGCGGAAAGCTTTATTTTCCATGTAACTCAGCTGATTACATGTGTTCATTAAGAGCATATGATTTTTTTTCACCATGTCTTAATTCCAGAAGTCCTGTCAGACATCCCAACAGCTATGTCACAATCCTGGCACATTTTTTGTTAAAAGTGTCTTTATATAGGTCTTTAGAGCTTTTACACAATCTCTGCACACTATTTTTAAAAAGTTTCTAATTCCATCGAATCAGGCAAGTAGCTTCTCTTTGGCTGTTGGAGAAGAAAGTTGTGTTTGAGTGTAGGGAGTCTTGTCTTGCAAGATGATGTGTAGGGGGCAGGCTTCACACCCACGCATAAAATTGTCATCAATGAAAACTAAACTTCAGAACTGGGAGCTGAAAGGTGTGTGTTCCACTAGGATGATGGAAAACCTGCTTTGTAGCATGTCTTACTTTTTTGTGTAACACAATATGGGCTGAGATACAGGTCAAAATACATTTTTACAGAAATGTGTAGCCTTCTTGGGAGCTGAATTTTTGCTTACTGCATTGGTTTATCCCTCAAAATGTATTAAATAGTGAATTGACAAAATATTTTGGAGATTCATTTTCTGCTTAACCCCTTTCCATGCAATTTTATTTTGTGTTAGTAGGAGTTATGTTGAGAAGAAGACAGACATTGCAGTTGTGTGGGTTGTGTTTTTCTTTCATTGTGGATTTTTTTTTTTTGGTTGTTTTAAAAAATCTTCTCTGGTGGCACAGCAATTAGAGTTTTTGTAGTCTTCTAGTTTTGAGTTATTCAATTTTTTACAATTTTTTCTTTTTTAGTAGTAAAGTGAGCATTTGCATTTTATGTTTAAGAAAGAACATGCTTGTAACTCAGGGCCTTGTACACCACCGCCAGCACCTGGGGACAGCCAGGGAACACTGGGGACAGCAGGGACAGTGCTGGGGACACTCCAGGTACACATGGTGGTCACTCAGGGCCTTGTACACCGCCGCCAGCACCTGGGGACGTTGGGGACAGCCCTGGGGACATTGAGGACCCTGAGGGGACAGCCCTGGGGACATTGGGGACAGTGCTGGGGACACTCCAGGGACATGTGGGTGTCACTCAGGGCTTTGTACATGGCCACCAGCACCTGGGGACAGCCAGGGGACAGCGTTGGGACACTTAGGGACACTTCTCTTCCTGCAGCAGACACAACTCTCCTGACTCTGTGGAAGGAGCTGGATAAGTTTGATAGCAAAATGATTGGTTGTCCAAGAAAACAAATCTCATGAGAAAGCTGTCCAGTAGGAACAAAACGTAAATCTGGTCACCCTATTACTCTTAGGTTACCTACCTACCTTTTAAATGTGTGAGTGACCTCTTCTTTGTTCCAGTGTTAATGTGCCCCCAGGGCTGTATTTGCTCACAGAATCTAATGCTTGAAGATTCAAGTCCATGCTTCCTGTTCTTTCCTTAGGGTGCCTGGACTACTCTCTGTGATCTAGATACCATAACATTCCCCTGAACTATAGTGTGCTGTGACTAATCAGTAAATCCAAGTCCAGTCCAATGTCTTGGTCTTTAGACTGTGATGACTCAAAAGAAGATCTAATTTGGGTTTTGTAGGCCTCTTCTAGACATTTAACATGTTTGATTTGTAAGAAAAAAGGGAAATTATCTGTCTTCTGGTTTTTACCCTGCAATAACTATGGTATTTTATGTTAAAAGCTGAAATTTTCATGATCAAAGGTCGTTTGATGTGAGTACTTCAGGAGGCTGCAGGTGTAACCAGCAGCCAGAGAACAGAGTCCCTATAAAAAAGCTTTGCTTTTGACACTAATCTCTGTCCATCCTTTGTGTTTCCACAAGTGAATGTCAATCTAGAGCAGGACCTTACTGTCATTCTCCTCTTCAGTCTTTTCCATTCTACCTCCTTGATAAAAGTGCTGCAGGACAGCAATAATTTTCTTCTCTCAGTAGCAGAATTTTGGTAGTCCCTCCCATCTGGTCTACCCTATTCAGCAGTGTCAAGAACAGGACAGCATCCTGCCTGCTAATATGATCAGTCCTATAAGCAGCTGGTGAGGTCCTTCATTGCTTGTTATACCATAATATATAGGTAATCTAAAATAATAGGTAATACACAGTAACATATAGCACATCTTGTTAGGCCTCATTCCTGGCTTGCAAAATTGCCCCTAACCTAGAATTAAAACTGTAACTTAAAGCAAGTAACAGGTGGTGCTGGACAAGAAGCCAGAGTACACTTCAGGTTCTGGAGACATGGGCGTCACCCTTCATAGGTGATCGGAGTATTCAGACCCTTGTGGCACTGCCGGCTGTGCAGGGAGATCTCTGTTGTTCTGTGCAATATAAAATCCATTCAATTAGTTGTCTGGCTTTAATAACAATAATCAGTTCAGCAATGATTTATTTTGCCTAAACAAACAGAACTATTTCGAATTAGGCCTGTATGCAGTCCGTTCTCTTCAGATTTCTGTCCTTCTGTTCTGGTGCAAAAAGGAAAAAAAAACCAAAACCCAACCACTTTTTGGGTTTGCTTTACCAAGTTTTTAATGAAGGTAATTAAGAAAGCTTAGGTAGTAAAATGGTGGAGCAGTCCCTTTTCTCGGTAAGAACACAATAAAACAAACACTGTAAAATTTCTGAATGTTAGCACCATATGCTTTTATATAAAGTATCGGGAACACTGTTATTATTTTTCACTTCACTTGCACTTCTACCTAGCTTTTCTTAAAAATTAACATGCTTTATACAAACAACAACTTCTGGATAGCTACTATTTGAAAAGAGGGTGTCTAGTAGGATTTTTCCTTTAAGTAATTCCTAACTGGCTTTTCAGAATTCTACCTGTATTTTTGTATTCCTTGTCTAGTAATCTTTTGATCCCTTTGTAAATGTTCTAAAGGTAGATATTTAGAAATTACTTGTTTAATTAAATGCAGACAGAAAAATTACTTCTGGTTAATTTGATCAGACAGTGGTATGTAAAAAAGCTAAGAAAAAAATACTTACATTTTCTTTAAAATGTGCATCCACAGAACTATTAAAATTTTCTGAAATAGTTCCTGCTGATTTTGTATTACTGTTATCTCTGCACAATAGTCAGCATTAGGAGCAGAAAAACGAATGTTAAGTTAAATGTTTTTGTAAAAGCATACATCTGGAGAAGCTTTAATTTTTTTAGCTAGGAATAAACCTTACTCCACATGTAGGCTAACATGCATGTTGATGCAAAAACAGATCAATAACTGTATGTTAAAGCAGTAGTGTGGTTCCTTTGAGTCAAGTGACAATGGTTAGGCAAATTCTTTCTTCAATTTTGAAAGGGTTTGAGTTCCAGAGCTACAACGACACCAAGACTAGGACATTGTGGAAGAAAAATATTTAGTGTGCCATTGTATATCTCCAGTACAGCAATCTTTCAGCCATATTATGTAGGTAATGATTTTTTTATATATATCTGCCTGCTTCTAACTAAACTGAAATTTTATGTTATTGTATCTGAAGGATAGAAACCTTTTATTAATTTGTACGTGTGTAAGAACTGTTTAGACAAATTAGATGATATGCTAAGAGAAAGAGATCTGTATTTAATTAATGATTTTATTTCTGAAAGTGCTTAACTGAAAATCAGAAATTAATCCCAAGAAATCTTTTTTTCCCGCTTTGAATTATTTTCTGTTAATAATATAAGAAGAAAAAATTGTGCCCATGTGTTTCTTGCTTGTGGTTAGTCCAGTCATGATTTTTCCAATACCGAACTTTTTCTAATGCCATGCCACTACTAACATTTTGAATTGCAGAATAAAACATTGAAGTAAGGGAGACTTTTTAGCAGTTTTCTGGTTTTATTTCCCATGTGTACAGGATATTGCTTTGACATATCAAAGAATTGGTTCTGCTGCAATCAGAAGGAGGGTGTGCTAAAAGTAACTGGGGATGGGTTGGTAAAATACAACTGGAGAGGGCTGTGCAAGAGATTTAGGTTGCTTCCACGAAACAAGACTTACATTCATTCCTGAAAGTCTCAGTCCTGGCTCTTTTGCTAGCTTTCAGCAATACAGCCTGCTTATCAAAGCACTTTATCAGTGGGGAAGGGATGTGGGTTAACCACTTCACTCAACTCAAACTTCCCAGCTAGCAGTCTGTCACCCAACAGCTGTTTTTCAATACATACACTATGTGCTGTGGTGCTGATTCAGAACTTATGACAAGAACAGCATTGTACTATGGGGTTTGTTCATGTTTGGGGTTTGTTTCCTATAAGCCTTAAGGGAAAAGAGTCCAAGCACAACTTCAAGGTTCAGCTTTTTTTTTTCTTTTTTTTTTTTAATTTAAAAAAAGCTGTATTGCCCATTACAACTAAGCATATGTGTGTGTGTACACATTTAGTATAAGCAAAATCCACAAAATGGACATCAGAGCACTGGTACAGGGATTTTTGCTTCCTGGTAAGCCCCAAGCCCTTGCCATCTCTCCTTTCTGGACAGCGTCAGCGTATCTGTTTCAAGTGCTAATATAGCAGACCAGATCAATCAGTATTTCTGTGAATGGCATATCCTTAACATAAATATAGGCTGTGAATGTGTGTGCTTACATTTCTGTTTATTTCCATTCTATTTTTTAATGTGGTTATGTAGGAAATAGAAATAGATACAAAGGTAGGCTGAGTTTGAACAATTTTTGAGGGGCATGTTCAGAGCACATTTAGAGTGGGGAACCTAATTTCTGTCAATGTTTGCTTTATTGCTTAAGCACAAGTTAAATATCTATCCTTCATGGGGGTGAACCTAACCCTCTGGAAATATACTGAATTTGGGGGGAGTGGTGGAGAACGACTTAAAACCATGCCTGCTCTTCAGAATTCAAGTGCAATGGTGAAAATGCTGAGCTTCCCACAAGCTGCTCCTGTGCCTGGAGACCCCAGAAAACAGAGGTCCAGTGTGGGGAATGCAGGGGATCGGCACAGCAAACCTAAACCCAAGTATCTGGATAGCTGTGGGGTGGCAGGTTAGATTTACGGACCACCCAGTAGTTAAGAGGGTCTTGGGTGGATTAAAAACCAGAGGAATAGCAAAGGGTTTCTTGAGTTCTGTGCTAGAGGGAGGTATGTGGGATGGAAGTGGGCATTGGGTATTTATTAATCACCTCCTGTATTAGCCAGAGGTTAATACAGAAGGATAGTTTCCAAGCAAAGTTCACGTTACTTGCTGGAAATACCTTCTTCGTGCTCAGCGGGTGCCCACAGCACTGGGGGTCTTCACTGCAGTAAGGGCGGGGGTGTTTCCCTGGCGCCTGCTGTTCCACTCCCCATTCCTCCCCTTACCTTGTGCACTGGCCTCGAGCTCATAAATGCTCTGTAAAACTTCCAAGCTGCCCCAGTCCTCAGGAGATTAATAATTGCAGAAGGAAAGCGGCAGGAGTGGAATGCCGTTCTGCCAGGACAAATCCCGTCGGGGCGGTGATGAAGGCAGGTCTGGCTCCAGTGTCCCTCTGAAGCTTGTCAGGCTCTTATGTCTCTCTGCTGGGTGAAGTTTGCTGACTGACTGCTGATTTTTGGCACGCTGCAGCATAATGCTTCACCTTGCAGACCACAGGCACTGAGAGAAGGTTATCTCTGCACCACTGTGAGTGTTTTGGATCTCGTGGCGCTGCAGTCTTCTGAGCGCCTTCTGTTTGGTCACCTTGATGGCAAAGCTAAGTCTCAGGCTGTGGTTCATGGTTCCTCCTGGAACAGTTTTATGAGGACTTCCCAAAACTGCCTTTCTATGTGAGGAAAATTTGTCATCAGAAGAGTTTCCCTGGGTAGAAGAGGAGGAGGGAGTGTTAAATATTCAACTTGTTCAGAATTTGAGCATTTGCATGGGATACGAATGAAGTCTAAAACAATTTACTTTGGTTTACTTTGACAGAAGTATGAGAAATCCTGTTAATGAGTTATGTATCAGTCTCTGAACTTGTGCAAATGAATTCTGTTACCAGACAGTGTTTTCATTCCTTTCCTTGAACTTTATAAGAATTTATAAGAAATTTATAGAAATGTGGAATAGTGGAGAACTTTAATTTTGGTACTGATTATTTGATCCATTATGCTTGTGAGTATAATAAATAGCATTCTTTTAATGCCTTGGTTCCAGAAGACTTCCTAAGAAACACCTAAGATGTCCATTTCATATTAATTCAAGGAACTCATCTGAACTTCATCATTTATAAACTTTGTATTCTACAAGATGGGGAAGAATGTGCAAATATGCTTACAGCAGCTTGAAACACTGATTGAGGCTATCAGTGACTAAACCTGAACAGGGTGGATTTACATAGCTACGATGGAAATACTTTTTCAAGAGTTTTACCTAGGATGCAATGCTATACAACCAGTACTCGAAAAAGGGCCCAGGCATCTCTGGCTATTGAGGTACCTTCTTACCTGAAAGATGTTATATCTGCTGGCAAATTGCTACCTAGACACTTGCTGAAATATTGCTTCAATGCAGATTATTTTGCCCAGTGTAACTTCTCAAAGTTTTTGTGGAATATATCCCCCACCGTGTTCCCCATCCAGCTACTGGAGTAATCCAGCAGGGGATGTGATTGGACAGCCCTTGCAAGAAAGTGGTCTAAGAAGTACTTGAAAACAGCTGTGCTATAGTAATTTTTGCTCTCTCTGCTAATCTAAAGGGCTTCATATAGTTTTATCAATGATATATATTAATTTAGTATGCTTTTAAATTTCTGGTGGAGGTGTTAAATTTAATTCTTATAAATTGTATGGACCAAGAGGAATAGTTGCCCAGGGTAAGTTGTTAGCAGCCCTCATGTCAAAGGGAGGTCACCTTCTGTGGATTGCTCTGCTGCTCTTTATTTCAGAAGCTCAAACACTTTTTACAGCTGTGTATCATACCTCAAAAGCAGGAGGAGATCAACATGAGGCAGGTGAATATCATCAATTCAGAGGAACAAAGTATTTGAAGGTTAGGAAAAGCAGGAAGAACAAAGAATTGAATTTTTTTACATTCTAATCCAGATGGTTTGATGTTCAAGACAGGTGAAGTGGTTTGAATGTGGGGATTTCCTTTCGCCATCACACTCAAATTTATGTTTGATTTGGTAGTCCGTGTGTTTCATGAGTTTGATGCAGGTCTAACTAACTCTGGCTAATGATTTTTGTAAAAGTTTAGTTTAGACTAGATACACATATAATGTAAATAAAGCTGACAGATAACCTAAACTTTGAAATAGAACCATAAAGGAAAATAACCCAGATGGTCATCAAATGATGAAAGGGACCAAAGAGGACCACCTTCAGATGAGTCACAACAGTCTTTCCTCCCTATGGTGCGTCCCAGACAAAATGGGAAGCAAGAGTGGCAAGGAAAAAGGATTATAGACCAGGACTACCTCAGAAGCCTAACTCAGTTTTTAAGTTAATTGTTATTTTTTAATAATGTGAGGAAACAACAGGGGACTTGCCGCAGTGGAAATTGAGCAGGATTTTTCTACTGAGATTCAAACTGACATAATTGCATCAGAAGTTTCAGAGAAATAAAGACTGTGTTGGGAAAGTGAATGCTGTTTTAAATAGCTATACATTAAAGGATAAGGGCAAGTCCCAATGATTGGGAGTTTTGAGTATTTGGAGTGCCAAGGAACAGCCTTGGGAAGTGAGTGGTATTACGGCAGGCCAGTACACCTTGAGCCATGGCCACTGCAAGAAAGTGCAGTGGTGCAATTTGGTGAACCCTGAGGTTTAGGTATGTGACCTTTGCATCCAGGAAGTCACCTCTTCTGCCTCCGTGCCCAGCAGATTGTAAATAGAGAACTTAGTTGTTTGCTGATTGTAAGGTCTAGATGTAACTTGTTTATGGCTGAAAATGGGTACATATTATAAACAAAATGATAGCCTGCCATTTTTTAGTCACAAGTTATCATCTCCTCCTTTCTGATGTGTGAGCTAGTAATTGGAAAGGATTAAATCTGAGATTAAATATTAATTTTTTTCCTGATAGATTCATTCATCTATTTTTGAAACTAATGCTAAATCCTGCATCTTTTAACAGTGTTTGTGAGCTATATAGACCATGCAGGAGGTTGTTCTCAAGAGTATTTAAAGCACAATAGAAGTCTTCAAAAGGGTTGATTGTCCATGATTCTGCATGCTGTATAAAGATGGCTGTGAGTGGTGATAGATTCCTCTGGACACATGTGCTTGGGTATTGCATCAATACACCTAGAGTTTTATTAACACCTTGTTAACTTAAGAGCTGTCCAGAAAAGATTAATATGTTTTTCAGAAAGGAAAATTTATTATTTAATTTTGCCCTGCTGATTTTTATTATTGACAAGTTGTGAGAGATGGAGGTTAAACTGAAACTTTTTTATACCCCAGAGCATGACCATTAATTTCTTTTTAAAAAGCTTGTCAAAACACAACAATCTCATCTTTCTTTTTGCAGGGCGAATACATTAATAAAGTGGTATATTCCCCAATGCATCACCAGTTGTAATTTATTACAAAATATGAATTATTTTAGCTGCTAAAATATTACCCTGCAATATAAAGAAGCTGCTAAAAAATAAATTGAAATAGAGACAAAATTCTTTTTCATATTCTGTTGAATGTCAAAGGTGAGATGTGAGTGCTGCTGAAGGAAGTGGAGATTGAATACAGAATTTCCTTTGTATCTGGAGCACCAAACAAGCTATGATTTGTCTGGGCCTATTGTCTCAATAATTATTGTTAACTTAAGACACAAAGGGTTGGAAAGTGCCCTTTGGAGAATCTCATTCACTTTGTTACTCCTGCAGATATGAAAGAAATTCTTTATTCAGCAGGTTACTTTATGAAAAGGATAGCACTACAATCTTCACCACCTTCCCTTTAGGAAGTGCTCTCCAAACAGCCGAAGGGAAACAGAAGAACATTTTTGCTGCTGTGACTAAATGTAGGTCTTGTTCAAGTATTTGGCTTGCTTCAATATCTACCCCCTCCTCACCCAACTTAAAGGTTTACCTGGGCTGCAGGACAAAAATAACACTGAATTCCTTGCCAACCACTGCAGCCTTTCTTTTAGTTGCCTGCTGCTGGTTCAAGTTAGAGCTCTCCTGGAGGCAGAGGCTCTGAGACTCCATCACCTGTGCTCCTTTCACAGCACCTTTCCCTGCTAGAGTCTGTCTTTTGGTCGTTTCTGCTATTTCATTTCCTGTTAAGTGCAGTTGTTGATTGATTCATCCGGCCAGTCACAAACCCACTGTTCTGTAACTTGGTTAATTTTAATTAAGATTTGCCAGTAATGCTATGACTAGACTGCATTGCCTCTATGTGAGATAAAGGAGTGTTGCATGTTCTTGCATTCCTGACATCAGGTGCTAATGAACCCATGTCATAAAATAAGTAGGAATGCCTCTGTGTTTAAAATGCTCCCAGAAAATGCACATCCAAATTAAAGGTGAGCCATTTGAGTACTTCTCAAGCTTGGCCTTGATAGTATACTTGAATTCACTGTCTTTGCTCATTGCTCAACTGTGTCTCACAATTTACCAGGCTTCTGGTAGAAACAAAGGTTTCTCTGCAGCATCTCAAATTCTGCAGGACATCTTGTTCTCTTAGGTCTTTTTTTTTTTTCCTTTTGCCCATGATCCTTTCATATCTTTTCATCTTTCCTCCTTTGCCTTTTGTCTTTGCCATCAGCTTCTTCCCTTCTGGGTTTTTTTTTTTTTTGTTTTTCCTTCCTCCTTGGTGCTCTCTGCACCATCCCTGTGCATCATCTCTCCTTCCCAAGCACTGGGATTGCATTTCCCAACATCATCAGGTTAATTCTCCCACTTTTGCTCAGTGTTTTCCTCCTCACATTGCTCACATGCTTTATCCAAAGCCAAGAGGAAAGTGTGAGATCAGACAAAAAATGGCTTAATAACGGAGCATCCCATGAAATGCAGACCACTTGAGAAGGGTAACAGCCTTTAGAACCCTAAAGAGTTGTAATATTTGTAGTTGCTTCTTGTATGCACATGGTTTCAGTAGCTTTCACCTTGTTTGTCTGAATGCTGGTTTAATTTCTGACAAATATTTCAAAGAATTGTCTGCAAAAATGTCCAGGATGGAGAACCCCCCCCCCGCCCCCCCCCATACTTAGTAACTTATTTTGTTTTTTCTTGCTCATTGGTTTCCAATAAACTTCTAAATATATGCAATGTTTAGGGCATCTCTGTTCTTCTTTCAGTCAGCGTTTAAGCGCATTACTTGTTTAGTTAAACATGCATTTTGCTTCTTTAAATGTATTAGTTATCTGACAAATCCTATTGGTTTATTTGGAACCTTTACAACCTGAAGGGCAAACACGTATTTTGGCATGGCAGTAGTTTAGAAAACATGTATTATTTACCCATCTGAAAGTAATGGGTCCTGAGGAGCCATTATGGTCCAGCTTGTAAATCCTTCTCAATTTGCATATTATTGACCCAATAGACAGTAACAACTCTTGGGACCTGTTGTGGTCTATCCATATTCATTTGGTTGCCATACATGTGTGTAAAGTCTGCTTGCTGGAAATCCTTATAAATACTTGATTGAAAAAAATATATACAGAAAGTTATATTTATAAATGAAATTGCTTGGTCAGTTTTAATTTCCCTCTTTCCTTCTCTCCCATAAGTACCTAGAGACACTTTTAAGGAAAATTGTTTGGTTTGGAATTACGCAAGCATCCAGAAGAGCTTTATCCTGGTAATTATTTCTTTTTAAAAAACCCAAACACTTATGTAATATAATACGCAGTCTGACTTTTGCTGAATTTTTTAAAATGTTTTTATGCCAAGTTTTGGGCTGACAGCAAACTTTTACAGCTGAATAATAAAGATTAAACACACAAGTGTATAATGGAAATGCTGACACCTCCAGTGCTGGTGGAACAAATGATTTTTTGTGTAATGAGACTTTTTAGAGCTAGATGTTTTGAAGTCTTATTCAAACCATTTCTTTGAAACCAGAATCACCTCAGATAACATGGGAGTGTTGTGTGTGATCCAAAAAAGGTGTCGCAATCATCAGAACTGTCAGGCTCAGGCACCTAAAAAAAAAGCTAGCAGTATTCCTGAGTATTAGTATTCAGTGTGTGTCTGAGCGTACACTCTGATTTTGTTACACTTGTTTCTGCAGTGTGGAGGAAGAGGATAAATAAGGGTTGTGGCCACTCGGGTATGCAGTTGTTCATAACTCCATGCCACGACAGTTTCCCTGTACAGCTTACAAATGTTTTGAAGACTGGATGGGAAATTTGACTTAAAAGTGTGAAAAAGGGCAATGAAAAAAAGAAGAAAAAGGCTGATTTTTGTGGTGTGAGGAGTGTAAGCCTTGTTCTTGCCAGCTACATGGAGGTGAATTTCCACTGATGTGTCCATCGATGTTTATCTTGGAAGCAGCGCACAGCGTTTGTTAAGGAGCTCTGAGCCTGGGTGTGCCAAGTCTCACAGAAAGAGAACGAGCCCCACCAGGAAGAGGCCTGGCTGGCTGTGATGGTCCAGGCTGCAGTGATTTGTGGTCATCCTAAAGACTCTGGAGGGGGCAGGAAAAAATCATCCTTTGAAACTCAAAATGTTTTATGATGCAATAATAATAATGGATGAGAACACCAAATTGTTGAAGGGCAATAGGAAACTTGTTTTTTTTGCATTAGCTGGTAATTTATTCTTTTTCAAGGGCAGTGACCTCATACTTCTACCTTAATCTGAATGTGCATATAAACAGATTTACATATTTATTTAAAGTGTGTGTGTGTGCATGTGTGAGTATGTGTTTTTAAACTAATTACATTGATATTAAGGATTTCTCTACATTGTTACTCATGGCCTTTTTCAGTCTTAAAGCAATTTTTCTGGGACTATATGCATGATATGCATTCTCTTGAGCTTCAGTGGTCAAATAATCTGTGCTCACAGAAGAGTATAGCAAAACATTCTATACCTTCTATTTTTATTCAAAATTTGTGGTCAGGTAGTCAGTCCTTGCTGCAAAGGAGAATCTGTTTTTTATTACATGTTTAAACAAATTACAGATTTTTTTACTGGAAAATAATAATCACTGTGTGATGGTTTATTAAACTTGAAGAGAGAAATTTGCAAATCCTTAGAAGAACTTAAGTCTGGCTAGTCTCTCTAGCTGTGAAGCTTAACTTGAAGAAGAAGAAATATTATAACCACTAATTCTTGCTGCCCCAAACCACTGCTATCGTCTCTGGCCTACATGGAAAATCATCAGTCTGTAATTATATCTCTTGCTACAGAGTATAGTAATCACTCTGTGTTAATCCCCATTATGCACACATAAATCAGTTTTAAAAAGGGGTTGGGGACATTTATTTGCAGCCTGTTTATTTTAAAATTCTTTACAGGTAATCTACAAGAAGTTGACTCCTGCCAAAGCTGGAGAAGTCTTGCTTTTTCTGTAGACTTTGCTTATCATTAATAGAAAGCAGCATGTGTACATCCTGCAAACTCATTTCCTTATTTAAAGTGGGCATCCTTCCTTTACTGAGATAGGCTTCCTCTTTTAATACAGGACTGAGGATGAAGCCTTTGTAAGTCCTTAAAGGCACATCCCTTCCAAATGACCTTTTGTCCCATGCTAGTAAGTTGTATTGTTTAGTCAACTCTCTGTTAAGTGCAAGCTACATGAGCTGTCTTTGGAAATGAAGAAAAAAAATTTCTTTGCTAATTAAATTGGGAAACATGTCATATTTTCCCATTATAAAGCATAAATGAAAGCCCAGTTGAGTGTGGTGTGCGTTTTGGTAGCCTGTGGGGAACTGAATTCCAGGGAGAAACTGAGCAGGGCTTGTTCACACAGCTGTCCAAGGACAGTTGCTCCATTTGTACAGGACATTTCCCTATGGATTTCTAAATTCTTCATACAAATAAAATACTGTATTTATTTTTGTTTGATCCATATGACCAAGAATTGTCCAAATAGATTCAAGTAGATACAAAATTTTATGTCTATGCCTTTTCTGTGTGTAAGCACCAACATATAGTAAGGTACTGCTACAACATTTCTCTTGAAAATTCAAATGCATCTTCCAGTACATGTTTATTTGCATAGATTTACTTTTTCTTTATTTATGTCCTTTTATTGGATTAAAGTTTAACAGAAAATTATTATTTCCGTGAACTACTTGTGCCTGATTTTTCTGACAGTATTGCAGAGCAGTTAGTGTGGAGGAGATATTAATTTCACAGGCACTGGATTTATAGCATTATTAAATTAATTGGATAGAAGTTAGGTTGTAGGTAGTTTCTCTTTAATGATAGATACAGTTTTTCACTAATCAGACATAAATGAAAATTAAATGAAAACTTGCTAACTACATTTTCCATAGGTTTCCCAGGCTGCTTTTGGTGGTTTGGTTTGTTAATTTGTTATAGGGGGAATTTTTTTTAGGTTTTCATTATTTTTTTTATCCTATGGAACATATCTGTAGGCAATTCATAAATATTTACTTTTAAAAGCTTTTTACAGGGTCTTGTCTGAGCTGAGACGTCAGTGTCTGTGCTTGGGCCAGGTTCTCTGGAGTTGCCTGGGACTCCCAGAGCCTTCCACTGTGAGATGAGGATTCTTCGTGGCCCAGATGTGTTGAGATGCTCATGGATGCCTGTCATGAGTGATGCCATCACCTGGGCTGTTCACCCCTGTGAAACATTAGAGGGTGGTAACATGAATTGGTAAATACTTTACCCTCTCCTGACTTGAGCCCAGGGAGGGGGTCTCCATAACCTTGTTAATTACTGGAGAGAGGGATTTTGCTCTAGAGGGCTAATCAGGAAAAGTGCTTAATGGCCTCTTATCAAAGTTTCTTTTGTTGACTATATAGTCATAACCACTTTTATTCAGAAATCTATCTGAAATAG
The DNA here is from genome assembly GCA_036785705.1 of Acanthornis magna. Lineage (NCBI taxonomy): Eukaryota > Metazoa > Chordata > Aves > Passeriformes > Acanthizidae > Acanthornis > Acanthornis magna. The sequence continues at coordinate 14,876,910 of JAWUZG010000025.1, forward strand.
TATTCTACTTTATTCTGTATAAAGCTTGCTGCTTAAGGTGCTTTCTCCAGAAGTGGGAAACGTGCATGGTAAAACTTCCTTGTCCTGGTGGATTTCAATTCTCCACTTACCTGTGAGAGTACACCAAGGTGGGAGCCACTCCAGCAGCCAAGAATTTGGGACAAAGACACTACAAATCAGATAGGTGAGGTATGACAAAAAAAGAAAATTAAATACAAAATGGTTTGAATATGCAATATAAAGAGAAGTTGAAAGAAAATGAATTCTTCGTATTCTTCAGGGAATAGAGAACCCAGTGGGATTGAGGGTGAAATCTTATACCCATTGGAATCAACTGAAATGTTATAATTGAGTGCAAAGCTCTTCACCTCTTGCTTTTAGTGACTTTTCCAAACCTGCAATGGAAGTCCATAGCACAGCTGGGTCCTTGTGCCAGCCTTCCAGGACTTAGAAAAGTGAGCTATGAGAATGGAAAAACACATGGATGCCTCCATGAAATTTGTGCCAGTTTCTCTGAGCCCTGGTGAAAAAGGATGCAGTTTTGAAATGTGAGTTGCTACAGCCTCAGTGCGGTGATAAGTTCACTGGAGTTGTTTTGTCACCTGTACATGACAAAATATGTGGCAGCCTTCTTGAATGACGGTGGTGCACCTTTTGGAACAGTTGCCTTCTCAGGCAATTTGGAGGAGACCCTTCTGATCAGGTGCGTGAGGGGTGGTTAAGTTGGGGGTGAGATCCTGACCTGATTGCAGGTGGTGCAAGTTTGCTGTTGAAACAGGGTTGCTCCTTTAACAGGTTTGAGCGGGGTTTGTTTGCTCTGAAATCAATTCAGATGTTGGCAGCAAAGGAAGTCAGTGTCCTCTTCTGTCCCTTCTTCACCCCCGAGATGTGGAGACAGCTATCTCGTTAGATCCTTTTTGACTAATGGGTGGACATGCGCAAGGCAAAAGCCACCTGGCTAATGACCTTAACCCTTCTGTCACCCTTTGCTCTAATGCAAAGGAGAAGAAGAAACACTTGGGGTAAGATTCTACCCTCCCCCCTCCCCCCCCAATTTTTAGGACTGTGATAGAAGTCCTTAATGAAGATGTTCTTTAGAATTCCTTTAAGAAAGATTCATGTCTTCCGTCATACATTTAAGGGGAAAATGTTTTGAATGTTTTTGTCAAAAGATTGCTATGATTTCTGAAGGCATATTGCAGTAATTCTAATTTTTAGATTTAATGAAAAAGTTATTGTTATTTTTGCTTTCTGGTTCCTTAATGGGAGAGCCAACTCAGACCAGCTGGTAGCTTGCATGAGTAAAGACTGTTAAATTTGACTTAGGGATTTAACTATTGTAGGCAGTTTGTTCAGTGTGAAGAAAACTAGAGTGTGGGATGATAGTGTACTTGGATCTTGTGCTGTGTGTATGTATAAAAGTAATATTGATTCATTCAGCAGTGTAACATTACAAGATGGACTTGGCTGTAAGCATGTGAAGGCTTCAGGGGAACTCCCCACAAATTTAAAGATAAGAAAATTCCTGCTTTTAGAATACATACCTTTCAGAATAGAAATTCAACTTATTTGAGCTGGAATTGTCAGTGCTTGCAACATAAATTTCAGTTTTTAGAGTATTGTTCTACAACCTAGACAGGTGTCACTTCAGTAGATCAGAAAACAAGAAAGCTTTTCCCGTTTAGATGAGGACAGCAGGGAGTAGTTGTTTGTGCTGCTGCTTCAAGAATAGGAGCCTTGCTGTGGTGTGTATAGGATGTTGCACTCATGCACTGGACTTGAATTTCGCCCAGACTGATGAAAATCAGTACTTTTCATTTTAAATGCTTCAAGGGTTCTTGCGAATGATTAGCATAATGGGCGAATGATTAGCATAATGGTCTGGGATGTAAAAATGTAGCCAGCTGACTGTCTTGGCTTATAGAGGCTGTTCATTCTGTCAGCCAAAGAGATTTATAAAAATAAAATACGTTTATGAAATAATGTATTTATTTACCAAGTGTACTGTGCTGGCTGGAAGAATATATTCCCTTTGATATGTATCAGGAAGTATTTTAATGATTCATTTAATCATGTAGAGCCTTGTGGACATTTGTATCTGAAGAAACACATATGTGCTTTGATGGTTAAATTATGCATTTGTTGAAAGAATTGGGAAAAAAAACCCCAACAAACTAAAAAAGGCCACCAAACCCCTAAATATACTTTTTACAACAGGAAAGAAGCCTCAAAAAATTTTAAAATAATAATAAGGCTGATAATACACTCTCATTGTAATTTGTACTGCCATGTTAAAAAAAAAAAGTGAACTAGCAAAGGCTTCTCAAATTTCTTCTGTTTTAGCCTTCTTGGAAATGCTAAGGACATTACTGCCTCCCTCCTGTTCTCAAGGCTCTACTCCAACTGAAAAAGCCCAAACCCGTGCAGCTCTCCCCTCCCTTGTGGGTGTTGTTGATCGTTTGTTTTTTTTCTATTTTACTGAGAGCTTCAGAATGAAAGAAAAACCAAAAAACCAACCCACAACAACCAACAAACCCCAAACATCAACACCGTCCTGTGATCTGGCACATTTTGCAAGTGAATAGGAATATAATTTGCAATTAAGCTTGATTTTGAATATGCACAACAGGACAAGAGCACTTCTTATGGCCAAGCTTTAAATATAGTCTGGATATTGTTTACCAGTTGACTGAAATCAGTTGTAGAACTTCGAAATGTGGAAATGTTACTCTTGGAAGAAGAGAAAAATATCAAAATTAAATACCTGCTTTATATAATGAAAATGTAGCATAAACAAACGAGCTCAAATTAAAAGTAAATAAAATTAATCAGGTATTCTTCTGATGACCAGACCTATATTTGAGCTGAATAAATAGGATGTTTTTTAGGTGACAAGAAGTAGCTGCTTGGCTTTCACTGAGATACAGGTGGGGATAAAACTTGATATTTTATTTTGAAATTATCTTACTCAGTTTCTTTGAAGTCAGCTTTTTAAAGTTTATGTACAATGGTTCTGCACTTTGGTTTCATAAAATATCTTTTTAAATTTCATTCTTGATTGTACACTGGCAGCTCTGGCAGCCAATCTTGCTTCTGATAGTTATTCCTTAGACAAAAGAGGGGAGGGATTGGAAGCATCTCCTACTAGTTATCTTTATTTTTCTGTGTGGTAATTTGTGTTCTCATTGCTCCTAAACTCTGTTTTCTTCAAACCTGAATTATCAATAAGGGTGGATGGAGCCCTATAAGATTTTTTTTTCCGGTAACCCTGTATGTGAAATGTGAGGGACAGACATGATCTAGAAAGTTATTTTAGCTTCTCTTTGAAAGACTGCACCACTGCTTTCCTCATTGCCCCACGGCATACTCTGAGTCTCTTTAAACATGAAGGGCCCAGCTGAGAGTGCAGGTCAGGAGCTGGAAAACTTTCCTTCCAGTGGTTGTAGTTGTCTCTGTGTTGCAGCTGCTTTTTATCAGAAGAGAGCTGCAGCTAAGAGGTCTTAATCTCACTTTTCCTCTGAGGATTTCTAGGTTGTCAGGTGTTGACCAGTTGGTTGCACCAAGAATGTCTTCTGCTTGGGAGCTGCCTTCTTAGGAGCTGTTGTTGGTTTGTTGGAGGGTAAATGCAGTCCTTTTGTCTACTTTTGGTTGTACAGAATTTCATTTCATGGCTGAGGTCTAGTTAGCAAACATCAGAGCTAAACTTCTGTGTGGTAGACAATGGTCTGAATTACAACAGACATAAACCATGTGATTTATGATAAAATTGGGCAGCAGCTTGTAATGAGGAGCTGATAAAAACTTAAAGCAAAGTCTCAACGCTCCAAAGAATTTTAGTGACATATAAACTAGGTCTTTCCAGCAGCTCCTTGCTTTGTAGTGAACCGAAACTGATTGGTATCCAAGTCAGACTTGGATATTTGTGGTTTTCAGAATGTTCTTCATAAATGTGGGTGCTCCCTTAGGAGAAAGATCCCTCTGTCAACAATAAGGTTAATATTGAAAGTTTATTCTTCAATCAAATACACTCCCATTTTAGTCAGCATGTTATATTTTTTGTGTTTTAAAAATGCAAGAATGCAAAGCAGAGTGAAAGAAGGAAGAGGATATCCTGTGGATGGGCAGGGTGGAGTGTCATCCCTTCTTTGGCTTCTCTCAAGTTAAACCAGGAGGAGGAAAAAAAGTGAAAAGGGGTATTGTAAAACATTTGTTCCTTTATTTTCAGTCCTGAAGGAGGGAAAATACCTTTTATGGTCATGTTATTTATTTTCTGTATTTTCTAAGTGTGTTTTTGACTGTATTGTCAGGGAAGCCATTATCTTACCTTGGACAAAAAGATGCTTTTGTTTTTAAGAAATGGCTCTCGTGCTATCTTTAACTGTATCAACTGATCCAGTGACTATCCTCAAAAGTTGAATGTTTACAGAGTTACAGATTTGCTTCTGCTAACAGTGTGGGAAGGGAGGCTTTCCTTGGTCAGTTCAATTGTGACTGCAAAATCTTTGTATGAAATGAGTAAAATGCAAGGATGAAGGAATAGCTTAAATCACTTAAATGTTCAATCTGATATTGTTTAGAATGGACATTGAAGAGAATATCATTAACCTCAAAGGTACAGCTTCTAATCACTTTTCTGTATGTTTTTATTAGCATGTTGCCACTTATGGGTGCCTCAGGCTTTTTACCACTGCTCCTTTGTGCCATTTCTTTACCAGTATGGTTCTTTCTGTGTGCTAAAAGAGTATAAACTGCAGTCTGCTGAAACTCCTTAGAGCTGTGGTTATAAATAGACTTGGCAGCAGCAACAGGCTGGGTCCACTGCCTCTGTAATGGCCCTTTCCAAATACTTTAAAACAAATGATTCATCAAATAAGGAACACTAAAAGAAGAAATCTGCCAATTTGTAGAATTTGACTCCTCCTAATCAGAGCAAGGCAACAGGATGTTGAGTTCCTGCCCTGCACCTGATTAAAGCCAAATGCACTAGGAACAGCTGGGAGTAAGAGGAAGCACCAAGCTCTTCTCAGTTGGGGGTAGGACAGCAAAAGAATTTTTTTAAATCCCTTCCACCTTTGTTGTTCTGTTTTCCTGACTCTTTGACAGATAAGCACTTATTTCCTCTGGTATTTGGGTCCCTTAGAAACCACGTAGAATGTACAGAATATAGGAAAAAGCTGCATGTGTATGTGCCTGACCTAGGCAGTCGATTTTGGTCACAATGTTATTCAACATTCCTCATCATCAGTATAGCCAAATTGCTAACTTTACAGACTCTGGTCATACAGGTGCCAAATTCTCTGAGTTCTGCCCACCCACCTTCAGCAAGTCAAAACCTGTAAGAGCAGCGTGGAGACCAAGATGCATTTTCCATCTGGATCGCTGTGGTAGTTCTCACTGCTGCAAGCTCACGCAGAGCCCCTCAATGAATGTGCTTCTCTTTTTTTTTTTTTTTTAATGGAAACAGTGAAAAAATGTGAAACCTTTGTCAGTGCTTTCTTCTTGTGCTCTAGAAACCATAAAAAACACAGATTTTTAAAGCTTCAGAGTACACACATCCCCTCAAATGAGTGTTAAGCAGTTAGTTTTCCCTATGCAGTTGTAGAATGTGTTGCAGATTATAGCCAAGCACAAAAAATAAGTTTCTTGTAGCATATGCTGTAGATACAGTAACAGTTACTCTTTTTTTTGCAGTGGTTTATTGCTTGAAATACAGCAAGTACTTCAGTGTCAGAAATCTTCCCATAACCTCAAGACAATGCTCATTCTTTACCTTTTCTTGAAGTAGCTTCTGATGTGATTATTCCTGTGCTTTCTGCACCCATATTGCAGTGCTACTTTATGTGTGCGCAGCCTCCCCTCCGTGCCTCGAGCCAGCAGAACAGGCTGTTCGCTCCTGCGCTCCCTGGGCCCCATCCAACAAGCCATGAGGTCGGGAGCAAGACTTCTCTTGGCTTCCCCAAACTTTGGATCAGCCTTCCTGCTGCAAGCATTTTGTACTGTGGCATCTGTGCCTCAGCTCCTTTCTCTGTGAGCATCAGCGCTGCCCGGGGGCCAAGGTAGCAACCTTCACTTTAATGCTTCAAAAAAGCAGGCAATTCAGAAAAAAACTTTTTTTTTTTTTTTTTGAAAGTGTCCCTGAAAGCTTATTTCTCATCTTGAAATGTACCTATAAATGTCTTAGTCTGCATACACTTTTCTTCTCTCCTCTACTAAAGTTTGCCAGATATTCCATTTCTGTGCCTCCCTTTTTTCATCAGCTTTTCAGGTTAACGTTCAGAACTGTTTTGCAAGAAGTGGTGTTAACAGTGTACCTGACATATGAGTACTGGGCTTACCATGACACTGTGAGAATAGCTGCTGCCAAATTTTATGACCTCCAGGGCTGTATATTTAAAATCTTGGTACATGTCAACCAAAACAGTGTGTCTTTATATCAAGCAAAGTGGTACTTACATACATAGTTGAAAAGCCAAGGGTCTCTGCAGATATTGAGAGAACAGAAGGATGCTTCCATGAACTTGTGCTATAAAATACAAACCTCAGGTACTTTTTGTTCCTCTTTTGACTTTTCTGCGGGATGCAGGATTTTGGCTGAGGCTCGGATGACCTCCACATGGTGTTTCAAGGGAAGAGCAGGTCAGCAAGTGTCTGTGCTGGACTGCTACACTGCATTGTCATCTTTGCAATGGGGGGCTTTGCCCCTCGGGAAAGCTGGGGTGGGCTCTTTGGGCAAACAGGTGTTGCTTGAGGAAAATGGCCGTGTTTCACGGTGCAGCAGGTATCATTCTGTTGTTTGGCACCTGTTGGAAAGTGACAAATTACTCTCTTTTTTTCATTTGATATGTATAGCCTATCTTGCCTATTAATTTGTAATGTGCTTTCCTAATATAGCTTAGGAAACCCTTTATAAATTATTGTTCACATTACATATGACAATGCAAGTTGTATTTATACAGACTTAGTCCAAGCATTGGAGCAATTAAACTCCTACTCATCACATAATGTGTTTTTCCTGTCTTGTGGTGCCAAAAATAAAGGTGTTTGAATGGATCTAGAGATGCTCTTATTTTCTCTGAGCTAATGGAACTTGCCTGCTGCTGTTTTGGAACACAGTCATTATGTATTCTTAGATGTCTCTATATTTAAAGCCCAAAGCAGATACTGGATGTGGATACAACTTGTGGAAACTCATATGTTAAGTCTGATTCTCCCCCATCCCTTTGGTTCATTTGTGGACAGAGATTGCTTTCAGAAGAAAATGCTCTAATAGTTAGAGGTTAATTTCCATTAATTGAAATTGTATTTTTAAGAAGGATATGAAAAAACCCCTGTGAATAAGTTTAATAAAGTTTTCTATTAGATAATGTAGTTCAAATGGTTCAGTAGGTATTCTGTATTTTTCAGTGCATATTACGGTTTGAAAAAATTACTGTTAACACATTTTTTTCCTGTTTTCCTGGGAAAAGATTGTGAAAAATTGATAGACAATACTGCTGAAAAATCTTTAAATTAATTTTTAGCAGATTCACACAGGTTAATTCATTGACTTATGCAGGTGTCATAATATGACAAATGGATGTGTTTGTGGGATTCTAATGTGCTCACATGTAAGTGCAAATATGTGTGTGTGTGTCTGTGAATTCTCCCTAGGGTTTATTCTGCCATGTACCCCAAAGGTGATGTGCTGTTGCTTTCTGTAAATTAGAATTAAGGCCCTCTGTGTGTATATATTGTATTATTGTATATATTGTATTTAAATATATTTTTTAAAATACATGTATATATAAAGCAATAGCTTTAATGCTTTTTGGCCACATTACAGACATTCCAAAGTTTGCTTCATTTGTGTTCTCCAGATCCCTTCATGCCCGAGAGAAAAAGTCAACAAGGAGAAAACAAATCTTTTATTATTTCACTCCTACAATGCTTGGTCTCAAAATGAGCCAAAGGAGTCTTTCGTATGACTTATTTTCCTTTTTGCAACAAACACAGACAGCTGTCTCTGTTTAGGGGGGCTCTTTCACTAACTCAGAAAATAAGTGCATCTCATGATGCTTTCTGATGGTTTCAAACACTTTTTTTTTTCTTCTTTTTTTTTTTTCTTTTGTGGGGAGTGGTAAATCACTAAATTGTCATAATGAAGTTTAGCAAAAAGCGTATCCTATGATGTTGGCAGAGACACAGAAGCAATGAAACTAATGCAAATGAAAGTAGGAACTCATCAGTACAAGAGAGAGGTGTCCTGTTCTTGGGAAAGCCTTTCATTTGCTTTGAAATTGTCTAATGACAGCCTTGCAGTGGTAAAAGAGCTGCTTCCAGTGTGTTCCTCTCTGCAAATAAAATTGGAATAGACACAGAAGACTTGATGTGAACAGTAGTAAAACTTTACTCACTTAAACAGGATTTTGGGTAGATTTAGTGAATGTTTTGGTCTTATAAGGCATTGTGATAAACTTAGTGAAGTTCAGGAGCTTCAGGGCTATCCATCTGGTTTTTTCTTTTGACCCTAGATGGAAGGGTTTTGCAATATGACTCAGGAGATAAGTACAGGGGCGTAATGTTGTGACACAAGCCTGGGAGGGAGGGTCATCTTGTCTGCTTCATCTAGGAGATTTTTTTCCCCCTGTTTTCATTTTGGATCAATCCAAGTGAGGTCACTAATTCAATAAAGATGCTGACGAAGGTAAACCGTCTTCATTGTTGCAGCTTAATCTGGCAAATCAGCTCCAGAGGTTTGAGCACACCTGCTTGTGAATGGATGATTAGTTGATGCTGGCAGAGGCAGGAAGAGAGGTTAGTCTGATGCAGCTGTCTTTGCTGGGGTCTTATTTCTGTCAAATTTGTGTTTTTTGGGAGGCGTAGCAAGGACTTAGCTCTGTCTCACAGCCTTTGTGTGGCACCTCAGCAGGGAAACCTCCAGTGATACACGTTTGACTTCTGCTCAAGATCTGTGCCATGAGGGGAATCGTGGCCACCTGAAAATTGGATTTTCCATCTGCTGCTGTGTGGTGCATGCCCAAGGTCCTGAGCTCAAGGTTGATTTTCTGAGATTTTCCAGGTACTGGTGTACACCCGTCTTTAACACAGAGTTACAGTGTAGGAACTGCCTTTGGAAAAGATCTGCTCAGGTCACAAATCTAAAAGAACAATGAAGTTTCCCAACATATAATTTAATTAAATAAAACACAAGAAAACACTACTTCAAGTTACCCAATTTCCCTCATGGAAACCCTAGAGAAACAACACTTGTAGTTTCATTAACCCGACCTTCCCACTCACCAAACCCACAACTGGAAAGCCTTATAACTTTTTTCTTTTTCTTTTTTTAAGATGTGTGCTGAGGAATTATTAACCATCTGTCTGAATATTTTCTGGTGTCATCAAAGAAACTCCTTATTTGAAATAAGGTGGAGTTATGATGCTGAGACACTTCGTATTTCACATATTCTGAGATGTGAGATACTCTGATTTTATCCCTTTCTTTGCAAGCAGGTTGTCAGGCTTCCAAATAGATTGGTCACTCACAAATCTAGTGGGTTTTTTCTTAAGTAATATCCTGTAAACTTTTGAGTTGCTTTTCAGCTTGCAGATAGAATCACTTGCGGTTTCTAAGTTCTTAAATTAAAAAGAAAAGGTTTAATCAAACTAGTTTAATGCCTCTTGTGACTTGAGTTGAGGAAGGTAAATACACTGGGTAAAATACAGTTTTTAGTCTAGGAAAAGGTTTTGGGAATGTGAGCCCAAGGCGTCTCTGTGAGGAGCCAGTCAGGGTCCAGCCTATGTGTTAGCCAAGCTCCCTCCTCTGCAGGACTGGGCATTTCTGTCTCTGAAAGCAGTTTCAATACATCAAAGGAGGGGAAAAGGTTTATACGCTGGACAGTAGGAGCTGCAGTATTTAGAGATTGCCATGAGTGCTTGGACCATACTCAGGGCAATGTCATGCCAGAAAAACAGTGAGGCTGATACCCTGAGAGGATGCTACTGTGTAGAAATAAGGAGTCAATGTTGCTTATATAACCTAATATGAGAACACCTCAGGTCTGCCTCTTTCCAGAATATGCTGGGAATAGGAAAAAACTTAAAGACAAAAGTAATTTTTAGGCCTGGAAAACAGTCTTGCTGGTAAATGACATTAGGAGACCACTAGAGTTACCTCATTAAAGCAAATGTGAAGCAGCTATTTGATCCTGCTCACACTGGGAGTAAGATGTTTGGTATTACAGGCTGCTTAACCTCACAGGCAATTATTGGGAGATCCAGTGCTGAAAACTAAAGTTAAACAAATTCAAGCTAGAGAAGAGGTGCAAATTTTTAAAAGTGAGGACAATTAGCATTTGAGCGGCTTACCAAAGGAAGTGAAAGATTCCCCATTACTTGCAGTCCTTAAATCAAGATTGGATGCTTGCCTAAGAGATATAAATAACTACTAGCTATTTATACAGCTTGATACAAGAATCACTGAGTGAAGTCATATGGCCTGTGTTATGTGGGACTTTATTATACTAGAAAAAGGAGAATCCCAAGTAATATTAGCTATATGTGTATAATTATTTCTTATAAAGATAGTAAATACAGCAACAAAAACATGTGTTTCTTCTCCTTCAGTAATCATGTTTTCCTTGGATTTATGCATCAGTCAGAATAGCTGATGATTCTTTCAATTTTTCATCCCCAGACTTAAATAATACCAGCTATGTTTTTTTATGTTTTGCTCTGTATAAAATTAAGCTGTTATTGGTGTTTCTGGTTTAGCTTCCAGATTCTTGCACTAGCACACTTCATATTAAAGAATTTGAGTTATAAACATTAAAGTAGTGTTTAACAAAAAAAACAACCCAAAACAACAAAACAAACAAACAATGCTGTTTCCTTTATAAATTAAATTAAAAATTAAAATTGTATCTCCAAATTTTATATGGAAAATCAAACCACAAAACTGATTTAATATTTCGTTAGATTATTTAGAAAACCTGAATTCACTGGAGTGTGTATATGTAGTATCTTAGCTTACAGGTTTCACATACATACATATATCTACCTAAAGAGAAAAACACATCTTGAGATGTTTCAACTGGAAGGACAAGGTAGAGATCACCTGGTTTATTTCCAGGTAATGGTGTCAGAAATCCAATTCTTAAACTGTAAAAACAGAAGACCTACAGAGGTCTCACTGGTTTTAAAAGCCTATACTAATAATCCCAGAATTACCATGACAACTAAAATGAAAGAGCTAGGCTTGCATTTAAGTTACAGGCAAAGTAATTCCATTTGAAATTTATACAAACTAACTCTAACGTCTGTAAAGACAGCCTTTCCAAAAGTACTTTGCCAAGGCTTAGGTGTCTTCAGCCATCTGTAAGGGATTACTTTCTCTCACTGTATTTCAGCAGTGGGGCGGTGGGGAAGTCTTGGTGACAACGACACTAATGCAATAGGCGTGATTTTTTTCCCCCTTTAATTTATTTTGGCAATCTTGCAAGAGGAGGGAAGCAGATCTAAATCAGCTACTGCAGCCTCGAATGTGCTGAGTGCGCTTTGATGTCCTCTCTATGTTATGTCTTCTGCAAGGGAATAATCAGGTGGGTAATAAAAAGTTGATTAGGATCATGCCCAGCTTTTGATGTGCTTTATTTTCCAAAATTACTCTGTTAGGGGTGGTGGATACAGTAAAAGTTGGCAGAAGCTGTGTCTGGGCAGTGGAGCTCCAGAAGGGATGAGCAGACACTGGCTCTGGCAGGCGGCTGTTGTTTGCAGGACCGTGGGGCGGGCGGCCGTGCTGGACAGATGATTTGAAGCAGCGGCTGCTCCGCGCACAACCAAACACTCCAGCTAATTCATCACAGGGCTCTCGGGCGCTTCGCTTGTGCAAACTTAAAAGGTTGAGGCAGTAAATAGTTTATTGCCACCGAGGCCTGTTGAACATTGATCACTGCTGAATTCCCTCTGTTTAGATGTAACTTCTTTTGAAATATGCTCTGTAGGTTTAGTCTGAGAGCAGGATAATTGCCGTGAGGGCTTAGGGTTTGAAAGCAGACACTTCTACAGCCAGAACGCAATAGGCTGCCAAGACAGACTAGTGTGAAACATTACAGCATTATATTTTCTTAATTCTCAGGGCTTGAATGAAGCAATAGGAAAGACTTGTTTTTTGAGGCATGGGAGGGTAAAGTCATGTGGAGTTTGCCTGTTTCATACCTATTAATTAAACCCTTGCTATAGTCATATTTCCAGCCTCTCTGGGGTGTATGCTGCAGTTCAAGGCATCTGATGGTTCTCCTTAGCCTAATGTGGAGGAGCTCCTTAATCGGTGTGCAATTAAGATTTTTTTCAGTGTGTGAATTGATATGTTGAGGTTACACACGTTCCAGAAAGTACTCCAGCTGCTCATGTAGCTGTATGCATTTTTCATAGCCCACTTATGTACAGGTTCTTTCTCTCACCGCTGAGTTTCTGAAACGTGGCTGGCAGTATCCTGTCAATGCATAGTGCTGGTTGTGTGCCCAACCACCTTTCTGAGTGTCAAGTTCTGCCAGAATGTGATCTAATGACTCCAAGCTTTGGATCCAGATTGAGTAATTTCTCTAACTTGGGGGAGGGTTATGGGTTTGGGAGGGCAGATTACAGCGGTAATTAAAAAAATATAGAACAATACCAATTGTATGTGCTTAAGCTTTTATGATCATTTGTGATATCATGACAGTGTATGCCACATTTTTGGTGATCATGTTCTCCTCAGAAAGGTGAATTCTCATGAACTTGGGCCCTGACCCAACCATCAGATTCCCCAGGATGAAACCCTGTGTCCATGGGGAATTTCTCAACTTTGCTCAACCTGTGTATGCACTTGAGGTTGAGCTGGTCTGGTTAAGGTCTGGTTAAGCTGAGGTTACTTGTATTTACATCACTTGTTTGTTTTTCAGTAAAAGCCTGCAGATAAAGGCATATGAATAATAAGATAATAAATTTTAAAGGAATTTGAGCTTCTTGACCTGTTCTTCTGTAGTGTATTACATATGAATGTAAACTTTTAAAGAGGAGTTGCAATCTGGACAACATGTTGACAGATTTAGAGCTGTTCATCAGAGATAAAATCTGCAGTTTTTTGATCCAAAAAATGGAAATGTCACCTCAGATTGCAAAGAAAGGAAATTGAAATACATTTTCATACATCATAACTGGAATTCTGTAATTAGCTGAGATTAATACTTTTATCAAACTCTACTCGAATATCATAAGTTAACTCCAAACCCCAATTTTAAATATATGAATTGGGGTGATTCTTGGGGATGGTGCAGGGCTGGGAGTTGGACTCGATGATCCTTGTGGGTCCCTTCCAACTCAGCTTGTTCTGTGATTCTGTAAGTATTTTGATACAGTTTTGAAGAAAAAGAAAAAAATCAAATAATAAAAATCAAATGCCTGTAGTTAACAGGTTTCTATAAAGTTCAAGACCAAGGCAGTAAAGTGAGAAGGAAAAAAAAAAACCAACCTGGTGAGCAGTCAATCAGTTTCTCTGTATGTGGCCTTACTCTTTACTGAGAAAACAGTACCTCAGGCTTGCCAGCTGTGAAATTTTTAGTTCGTCTTTACCACAGAGCACATCACATTTTTTCCTTGTTAAGACAGGGCTGTGAATGGATGATGGATGAACTGTAGACTCATTGTGTTAGAAATACCTATTTCGTTTTAAAAGCTCAGCCCCTCCTTGTCAAGGCAGTCATTCCCTCTTGTAACAATAGAAGAAACATCGTGGAGTCATAGTTCAGCTGCAGTGAAAGACTTCATTCAAGGATTTGATGAATAGCAAAGGGAAATGTGAGAAAAATAATGTGACAGCTAAAAACTTTTTCTTATCCCCTCCTTTGCTGTCTTGTACTGTAAAATATAGAAAGTTTTTAAGGTTAGGTGAGAATTCCCAATGCAGGCAGAATAGCTTTCAGCTGAAGGAGATTCTGAGGATGAATTTGCAGATTTTAGAGATGAAGAATTAATCTGACCTAAGGCTTGTACTGTTCAAGATGTGCATTTTAGATAACTGTTGTATCTCACTTGTTCCTTGAACAGCTTCAGTTTTACCATTTCTAGGGAAGAAGAAAATAACAAATATTTGAAACAGACTTCTGAGATGCAGTGTATATTTGCTCTACTGTGTGCTGAAATGTCTTTACATACAATTTTATGAGCATGCTAATTTCCCAGATAATTTCATACAAGTACATTAATTGGACAGCTTGAATTTGGAGCTTTGTGGGAAGCTATAGTTTCAAAAGTGTTACTGGTTGTTAAATGCCGATGGGAACTAAAGTCTTGGGGCAGTGTTGGGGATATACAAGACTCTTAGGATGAGATTGCTGCAATCTTGGCGCAGGATCTAATTAGATCTCATACCTGCACATGGTAAGTTCCTGTGACAAAATTGCACAGTATTTGCTCTTGTTGTGCAGAGAGCCAATAATTCAGTAAAGGAAATCGAATATCTGTGCATTCTCTCACCTCGGGAAGAAAACTCATTGTTTATTTCCTCTTTCTGTAGGATAAAAATGCCCTGTAGATATATTACTAGGCTGACACATCACTATACTTTACAAGCATAGTAGCTGTTTTCTCCATAAATTTGGCAAGCTTGTAGCATAAAAAAAAGTCTCTGCATCTGCATTTCCTTGCACCAAAGATGTAAGTAGGTACCAGTTAGTTTGAATTGGAGATATATTGGCCAAGTCTGCTTACCTGGATCAGAGGATAGTCTGTATTGCCAGTATAGCTAAGAAATCTAAAATGGTTTGATTCTCACTTATTTTTCAAATTTTTTTAGGAAGAGTTCAGACTTTTACAAGGTAATACAGAGAGTGTAAGAACTCAGTGCTCTCTAATGATATCTGTTAGTACTAGGAACAGAAAAAGAAATTTGTAGTTGCATGCAGATAGGATTGTCAAACCATGCTGCTGGTTTAGGGATAACACAGTTTATTTTAATTTTCTATATAATAGGTTTAGCAGAATAAGGTTTAATCACATTTTGTTTGTTTTGTTTATTAATCCCATTATTGTATTAACTGCAAACTACTAACAAGTTTTATTTATGCATATATGTGGAATTTTTTTAATGTGTATTTGTCTTACTGGCTTTTCTTTACCTGTTTTTTCCTTTATCATACTGACATGAGATGTGGCATCTCTTTAATCATGCTGTTAATTAGCAAAAATTAAGAAATCTTAACAGTTTGATTTTTTTTTTTTTTTACATTTCACTAATGTAAACTGTCAACCTTTCATTTTTCATACTCAGAAATACACCTCTTTCCCTTTCCTTTTCCTCCCACCCAACAGAGGAGCAAAGGAGACAGTTCTTGAGGGTGTGGTTATCATGAGTTAATTGCAACCCTGAGGGGTTTGAGATTCTTGGGTGCATTTCATACCTTTTAGCTGTCCAAGGATGAGATTTTCACACGAAGGCTCCACCCCACGGTATTTTATTTTTTATTGCATAAATCAGTCTGTGTGCCTAGGGATCATTTATCATTTCCCTAATATTCACCAGGGTACAAACAGTACTGTTCCAGTTCCATTCAACCTCCTTATTTCTCCCTCCTACTCCTGCTCAAAAGAAAAAAAAGGTTGGCAAGATGCTAAAATTATATAATGGCAGTTCTGTATTTAATGCAGAAATCATATATTATCATAAAAAACTTTCACCCTTGAGTACTCTTTGTACATCTGAGAACATGATATATGGCTGACTAGTGCACTTAGCAATGATGACTTCATTTAAATCTTGCAGTTTCTGAGAAAGGGATTACTGCCTACATCCTAACCAGTATGAAAAATACGTACTTTCAGATGCAACTGCAGTTAATATCAGCTTAAATCTGTGTGTGGAGAGAATACTCTTGCACCATGAGAGGTGTTAAAATCTATAGGAGTGGAAAGTAAAACATTTGCTTTCATGCCAAAGCTTTTTAATTTTTTACCAATTATAGAATTTTTCATCACCATTCACTGTTTACATTTTTCAGGCTTCCCAGCACAGCTTCTTTGGTATACTAGTGATGCAGGATCAAAAACTAACAAATGTTGCCAAACTCCCCTATGACACTTTAGAAATTTCCTCTGCTTCTCTGGCATCCAGGCAGCACCAGTTTGTTTCTCCCAATGTTTTGTGGTTCCTTGACTGAACTTTTTGTGTCCCAGGTGAGGATGCTCACAGCCCCAGGGCAGCTCAGGGTCAGCACACTGGAAATTAGCTAAAACTCCTACTGCAGCCATGAGACATAGCGTTCTTAGCTGATGTCACTGCTATGTGCAATCATGGACCTCAACTTGCGGTATTTTTTCATCCAGCCGTACTTCACAGCTATTCAGCACGTTTCCCTCATGGATAATCACTACTTATAATGACCTGTGCAGCAGGGCTCTCTCGCTGGCCTGTAGAAGTTCTAAAGATTTCCCCTTTTTGTATGTGTGTTTTGTGGGCAAGTCAGTATCATGACATCTTCTTTGGCTTAATACTATGTGATAAAACTTACAGACGGAATTGATTTTTTTCCTTGCCTGATGGACAAGCTCTGAAAACACAATTTTTTTTGTTTCAATAAAGTATTTGTGAATACTGGCTAGCTTGGAGGGACATGGAAAGTCCTGTTTTATAGAGGCTTGCAGGCATGTAGAGAAAATGTGTTTGGAAGGGAAGACAGATTGAAAAAAATCCTGAGATAGATTTACATGATTCCTTCCACATTTATCTCTTCTTGAGATAAATGCACCCTGTTGGCATGTGCTTGTGGTCCTGCCATTTCTTGACTGAGATATCCATGAGTCATTCAGAAAAGAAAAAGCATGATTGAAAAGCGCTAATTGAAATAAAATATTTGCATACAATAGGGACATGGCATCTGCCTGAGTTATGCATTCTTTTAAAACTGAAATGCAGTCGTTCACAATTTTACAGGCTTCTCCTTATTTGTCAAATTTGATGTTCCCACTGATCGTGTCCAATGACTTGTTCGGTACATTTTGGCAACTTGGTCTTGTCTTCGACATTGCTTTTCCAGCATGCCTCATCCTGAGGCTGCCAAGTTCACTTTGAAAGCTGTGGGAGACTTCTATACATTAGTCAAGTGAGCTCAAAGGTGCTCTGAGAGGGGTTTTACTGGCACCTCAAATGCCACACCACGGTATAGATGAAGAGAGGCACTGTACTGTATGGTCTTTTGTCACCTCTAGCACTGCTGGAGACAAAAACTGCAATGCTGTTTTAGGGCACAGCAGGGGCAGTAAAGAAATACACTATTTATTCTTAGGGACGAGAGGGGAAAATCACAAACCTATTGAGTTTCTGTGATTAGTTGACTACCATATTCCTTTTTCGGGAATGGTTTACTTTAGTGTTCAAGTGAGGAGCGGCTATTATTTCTAGTCCTTTCCTCCATGTCAGAATCCAAGAGATAGGTGAGAAACAAGGCTGAGGTTAGGGTTGTGGGTTACAGTATACAAATCAGTTGCAAGGTTCTGCTTTGATTTACGATCACCATGGCTCATGAGTGCCAAAGCTGCCTTTCAAAATTTATGCCTATACATTGTTTTCTAAGAGTTGTAGTGAAGAGGCTTTAGTGGTCCATAATAAATGGAAGAATAAAGTAGGGCAAAGGGAATACTAGCAGAAAAAAGTGCAGACTGATTTATTCTCTGAAGTATCATCCTGCTTGTTCAATAATGTTTAACCAGAGGGTCTCATCCCTTTAAGCTCTCTGCCCCTTGGCCTTTTCCCCCTTACCTCCACATACCTGTTGAGACACGTTTTTTTCAGATTCATCCCACAGATTTCTTCCTAGCCAGCCACCCACATCCTTCTGAGACAGATGAGTTGATTAAGTAGAACATTTTATGTGGGGGCTCTCCTTGGAGTTCAGAGTGCTCACTGTCATGTAGAAAACAGCGTTGTTCTCCCTGAAAGGATGCAACTGGAGAAGATATAAGGCTCGTGGTTTCTTAACTGTAACCACATTAAAATCTGAGCACTAACTGTGGTGATAATAGGGTATTTCACTCCAGTAGCTTCCTAGACAGGATGAAGAACTATCACAGTCCACTTTGAGGTATGTAATTACCTCACTGAGTTTACTGAAAGCAGTTTCTACAGGTTTATTACACCATTCGCAACAAAGCCATCATCAGCTGCTGTATTTGTGGATGCTATTAATACCGTGATTTTAAAATTAATCATATGTAGTGCCTGTACATGCTCTACGGGTAAGTGCTCCTCTACTATGGTTCACCCACTTTAGCATTTCAAGGTAGTGTAGGCTTTTTCCTTTGTTTGTTGGTTGCAATTTTAATAAGTTTTAGGGATTCAGTGGTTTTCTTTCAGGGTTAGTGTAAACCTCAGACTCTTTTATTTAGTTAAAGAATGCTTTTAAGTGTCTTTAAGTAGCTGTTCTCAAGAACAAGTAAAAGGAAAAGAATGCTGCTGGGTTCGTGGGGGAAAAAACATAGGTTTTGGAATTGTTGTCCTTTCTTTGAATTAGATTTCAGAGTGAAATTTCACAGAAGATGACCTTATGCATTGGAAGAAAAGGCAATTATTTGCCCTGTTAAAAAAAAGAAAACTGAAAAAACCCCCAAACCTGGTGACTTATTTCTTGACATGCTGTTGCATGTGTATTCATTTTCCCAGTCATTCCTGATGAAGTGCTGAAGCAGGAACTGGGAATGTGGCAGCTGTGGTAGCATGGCTTTTGTCAGTACATACATATCCATATTTATGCTGTGCAATTAGCCATCCCAATTTAATTCTTAGTGCACATGCAGTAAGATTGAAAAAAAACAAGGCTCTGCAATTAATTGCATGGAAGTCCAAGGTACGCTGAGAGAATTCTAGCTAAAAAAGAGTTGTGTTGTTTTTGGTTGATTTATGGCAAACCTGAAGGTAGAACTTGGTCTGTGGAGGAGTAACATTAAGAAGCTTTGTAAGTGATGGCAAATAAGGGGAAAATATGGACTTATGTGGAGTATGTGGAATCTGTGGATAGTGAGTGGATGAGGAATAGAACTGAAGTGATAGTGTTTATTTAGAAAATGTGTTTCTGCAGTACTTTTACTATTATGAGGCTAAACTGTGTGCACAAATGAGGCATCGTTTGCCTTTTGAGATGGAGTACTTAGAGCTCCTTTGCAGGTGTTGGACTCAGCTCTGAACTCTCCTCCCAAAATACTTCAAGGCAGCAGTTGTTCCCTAGATGGAATCACAGGGTCAAGGTTGGAAACGACATCTAAGATCTAGTCAAAGCATTAATCTAACACTGCCACCTTCAACACTAAAATTTGTCCCCAGGTGCCACATCTACACATTGTTTAAATGTGTGATTGCACCATTTCCCTGTTGTGCCCAAGACAAGAAGTCATCACTTTTTTTGTTTATGAATTTACATGCTTATTCATTTCCTCAGAAGCTCTTGTTCTCATTTGTCTCCCTGAAGTTCTACCAGTTCTAAAAGCTCCTCCACAACTGAAGCAGCACAAGCTGCCACGTGTGGTCAGAGCTGAGGTACCTGTGTGCCCTTAGCCTGGCATGGATGGAGTTATTTGATTTTTGAGTAGCTGACAATAAAAGAGAGCTAAGATAAGTTGCTTTATCTTGCATTTGCTGTGGTTTAAGGGTGCTTCCAGATAGCATTACCTCAGCTCCACAGTGAAATGGTAGCTCATTTTCTTGCAGTGACTTGGCTGTGTCTGCACCTGTCAGGGCCCATATTCATGGACAGTCTATCTAATTGGGCTTATGGTCTCATTAATGAGTAATACATGCACATTGATCTAATTATTTTTTTTTTTTCTTGGAGCATCCTTGTGGAGCAGGGAAACTCTTTTAACCCTTAGTTAGCTGCAAGGAAAGAAATAGCAATTCTTTTTTTTGAAGGAGGAGAAAATTCCTTTAATTTTAGAAAATTAAAAATCAGAGAGATTTCCTTAGAGTAAAAGGTAAAAGCTTTTGTTAATCATCATAGAAAGTGTTTTTTTAATAAACTATATGTAATGTCTCTATAGGTGCTTCATTCAAAGTGTGTGCAGCTTGGTCAGAATGAATTATATCACTTTAACAACAGTCAGAGTTTTTTCCTCATCTTTTTACCATGAGCTGTGCTGCATCAATTACTAAGTAGATATAGCACAGAAAGTCAACCCAATATAATGAAAAATATAACTTGGAGAACTGCTCAGACAGTTGATAATGTAGATAACGAGTGGACGGGGGGAAAAACTAACAAAAAATATTTTTTCTTTAAAAGAAGTTTATAAATTTATAGAAAGTTTTCTTAAGTTTTTCAAATTCAATATAAGTGATTCTACAAAGGATCTGCATGTCTTCAGTACATTTTTTTCCAGATTAAACGCCCTTAAGTAAAAAAGACCCTAGTCCATGATCAGCTATGTCAAAACTCCATTTATGAAATATTATTTTATTTTGTTATGAAGGAAGAAACATTTTTTATACTTTTGTATCAAAGAAAGGTATCTGAGAAGCTGTTGTTTGAGCTGCTTTTAAGCTTGCTTTAACAGTGCCATTTGGCATAAAGAATTGCAGTCTGGGAAGTAATCTTCAGTGATAATGAATGCTGAAAATGTAGTTTTTCTCTGATTGAAAAGGTAAAAGTTCTGACAGGCCCCATAAACCTAGGGATGTTTTACCTTATGCGTTAGTAGGAGGTACAGGAGAGTGATCCAAGGTGGCAATTTGCAAAGTTTTGGATTAATTCTAGCTTCTAGGCAATACAGAAGTTCTGTCAATATTTGGGAGGGTCCCTTGTGTTAAGCTGTGTTTTGCAGTCTTGTTGTGTAGGAAGGCAAAGAGACGAGAGATTGTTGTTAGCAAAGCTTTGCCATACTAGATTATTGCTTTAATTCAATGTCTACCTAGCCATCCATTGAAAGTCTATCAAAATCATAAAGCAGGTAGATGGTGAAGGTCTGTTTGTTCTTTCTAGGGCTGGTGTTTTTTTCCCTTCTTTTTTGCTTGTGATGATGCTTATCACTTCTGTGAAAACATCTTTCAATGTGTTCTGAAAGCATCAGGGAAGCAAGGATTTTTTTTTTAAAGTTCTTTTTAAAATTTTTTTAAAGTTTTTTTAAAAGCTTCAGAAGTAAAAAATAAAAAATAATAATAAATAATAATTAAAAAAAAAAAAAACCCCAACAAACCAAAAACTATAATATAGTTGTCATGGTAGAATTTTAAATAACCTGTATATTTTAAATTAATGTCTTTATATGTGAAAGTGAGTAAGAATGGTGCTAGTTCTTTGGAAGTGACTGCATTCCCCGCATGGATGTTATTCATAGCTCTCTATTCCCCTGGTACATATAAAGCAAAATGAATTGGCTATCTTTTTACATCTCCCTTTGAATGTTCTCTAGTGACTGTGCAAGTTGCCCCTCTTTGTCTTTCTATTAAATAGCATTTAAAGCTTCTGGCACAGCTGGACTTTAGCACATAAGAAAGCTTTTAGGGTATTACAGTGTCATTAGCTATTGAGGCTACAATACTTGAAACATCGAAACCCGTCCTGACTTTGCTGCATGTGGCATGTGCTTAAAAGTTTGGGTACATATGTATATTGTTGAAGCTATCCCTGAACAAAATCATGCTGACAATGAATAAAGAATCAATGCTCCTTTTTTAAAAGCTTCTCTTCTAATCTCTGTAATTTGAAACTGAAGACTTAGAACAGTGGGTCAGAGATTGTTCTGCAAGATAAATCCCTTGCATCACATAACCCTGACAACTCCCCAGTTCCATCAAATTAATAACAAATGGATGAGAAGATAAGCAAAACTAATGGGGAGGTTACATTTTTGTGACAAAGGTTTATGGCCATACTGAATCTCATGTACTGTGATATCCCTCCTCCTTTTCCTCCTCCACTTTGGTATTTTTTTTTACTATCAGATCTGAGCATTCCTCTATCTGAAGCTCTTCTGTCGAGGAGATATGATGAATAGCAAGCTGAACTGCATGTCTCCAAAAAGCTGCTGTGAACAACTCTCTACTCCTCCAGTACAAATCACTGATTTTTTACAAGGCCAGGCCTCATTCTTGTCCACTGTACATCCACGTTCTGCTCCTTGGATGCTGCTACATGTTTGGAGATTGGAACACATTGCTGTAATCCCATCTCCCTGTCTTCTTAAAACTGTGCAATAATGTAGTTTGGTAACAATCACTGGATGTCATCTGGACCAGCCCTTTTCACAAAGCTGGACCAGCTTACAGCAGGTGGCTCGGGGTGATGACCTGAGGTATAAACCTTTCTCTGGGCAACTCCCTTTTAATCCAGTTTGTTAAATTCTCGATTCACTACAGTAGCTAGGTAATGAGCAGAAGAGTGAACTATTTGCAAATTCCTTCTGTTAGAGGTCTGTTCCAAACACACCTTTGAATTGAATGATCAAGAGAACTGTACAAGATGTAGGAGACTGTTTTATTAAAATGGAGAATGGATATTCCAATTTAAGGATTGTGGCATCAAATTTTGTAAATAATAGGGACCTGGTGGCTCTTCTACAGCTCTTAGCTGGTCACACATAAACCAGCAGGCTGCTTTAGAGGCAAAGGTGAATGTGATGACCTCGAGAGTTCAATTTACAACTGCACCTGCAGTTTGCCAGAGAGGAGTCACTTTCTAAGGAAGCTGAATAATGAATCCAACTTTCAACCCTTACTGATAAGGGGCCAGATAAATATGAAACTTTAGCTACTCAGGGAGTATTTCTCCATGCTTATTCTCTGCTTTGGGTTGATTTTTTCTTTTTTTCTCCCAACAAAAATCAAGTAGCAGTTTTTGCTCCTAAGAGGGAAAAAGGGAACCTGTTTTAATAATGCCAAGCTAGTTCTCTTTAAAGATTATTTCAGCAGGTTTGCATCAAGAGCTTGAAATTAATCAGGCGGAGAGCTATAAAGAAGACTTACCCAACACAAACGATGAGAAATTGCCATGTGAACATACTCTGTGGAATATGTGAGGGAGCCTCTTGATCCTGATCATTGAGTATTTCAGCTGCACAAAGGAAACTTTTATAGAATCTGAATATCATCAAGGGTCATTTCCAATCCCCAAACAGCAAAAAGGTTATTTTTGTGCTTTGGTTTGGGCCTTGACATTTAGAGGTGAAGATTAAATGCTAGCCCACTCAAGTCAAAGCCAAACTTTTAACCACTTCAAGAAGTCTCTCCAGTCTCACAACCTGCAGCACACGGGGTGACAGAGCTGCAGTGAAACTCCACCATAGGACCAAAATGTAAGCGCTGGTAAAGAAACATGTCTTTTATCAACTACACTGCTTATTCCTTTGTATCGCAAATAACTTGAAAATCCAAGTTACCCAAGCCCTCTTGCTGCAGCAATATTGTGAATGTCATAGGCTAACATAAATTTTAAGAAACAATATTGACTTCTGCTTCCACCTATAAAACATTTGCTTTGCTAATTCTCTGTTTGTAATCACGTCGTCCAAATACTCTAATTTTACACAGATCACTTTATTTTTTTCAGTCTTGCTAATGAGAAAACAGAGAAATAAGTAAGAAAGAATATAAATCTATAAAAGCTGTGTTCATTTTATCCAGAATTTCAGTCATTACTTTTTTAGTCTGTTTCTGTTTATCTAAGAAATTGAATAGGGCATTAAGATATCAAGAGTATTGCTTAGTAATAAGCAATTCAGAGCTATTGAATGATTATTTTTCTGTATAGCAAAATCTATACTTGGGAGATTTTGTATCTTTCAACTAGTTTTTTTATTGGGTGAGAGAACAAGCATTCATTATGAGTTAAGAGGCTGGGAGGAAGAGGAATTGTCATATTTTCCTAGAAGATTACCTGACATTTTCTTTCCCGTTCCCTTGACACAGCTCAGCTCCCCCAAATTCTTTATATTGCCTAAAATCCCTAGGATTTTTTTTTTAGCATGTTAGGAATTTACAGGAATGCTTGGCCCATAGTCTATATTAGATTTAGCAACTGGAATCTTACGCTTTCCATGCCTGTTCCTAGGGATTGAGCAGCTTGTTTACTGAGATGATGTAAGTGATCCCAGTGGTTTTTATTGGCAGTGGAAGGCACACTGAATATTCAAAGCAAACAGAATTGATTTTAAAGAATGTAAAAAAGTAACCACTGTGAAACTTGTGAGACTTGAAACATTTCTGAGCAGTTTTTTCTGCTTTGTGATTTGCTTTTCAGGTGTAAACCTTTCTCCATGACCTGATGCATATATTCTCCTTTGATAAACCTAAAGAATCTACCATAGGCTTTTCAAAAGAGCAAAGATGCTTAAATTGATGTTATAGTTAGGTTAGCTACCTCTCCTTTTACAGTGAAAGAATAATAATTTACAATTATAATATCCTGTTTACTCCTGGGGCTTCACATAGGTTTACTTCTCATAACATCAGCCTTCCAGAAACCCCATCTTCTAAAACTGAGAAGACTGTAAGAAAGAGATGAAATTTCAAATCATTATTTATATTCCTTAGGTAGAGCATTGAAGCATATGCTGCATATGCTTTTCTTTGATTGAAAACTAATAGTTAATATGATCACAGCCTGTCTGCTGTATTCTTCCAAATGACAAGCCAGAGATGAAGAGTTTCGCAAAGCCAAAACTATGTGTACAGTAAATTGATAATTTTCAGAATATCACTATTGCTGACAACAATGCATTGGTCAGAGGCAAGTGTTATTAAGTCTGCAGTCTTGTATATCATGTTTATAGACATGATAAGAATGTGGTCTTGTGGAGGGTAAGACCCATCTGTTTTCATTTAGATAATTTTCAGTAAGCTTTTAAATCTTGTTAAAGACCTTGCTAAGCTTGGTTTTGAATGATCAGTTGGGAAACATTGTGTTTAAAACATTGCTTTGTTAAATTCAAATCTCTTGTAGAGATTGAATCTGGTGATTATAAAGAGAAATAAATGGGAAGGGGTAACACAAGGGTACAAATTCAAAAAGTAGAAACCAGTTCCCAAAACTCATTCTGATTGTAGCCACATGAAAGAATAGACCTAATGTGGTTCAGTGTATTCATATTGTGTCCTGTGCTTGCAGAAGTGTTATAACCGATGAAATTATGCTTTTTTCATGAGAATTTTATCATCCTATATTAAGCCTTGCTGTGGAAATTTTTTCTTGACTAAAAATGTATTTGAAATGTACTGTATTTGGGATGAATCCAGCAATGAAGATTCTCAGTATATACAATTCCCACATACATAAGGAGTCCATTTTCTTTTTAGTATTCTTTAAGGAAATTCTGCAGGGTTTTCAGAACCTGAAAACTTGGAACCTGAAGTATTTTTGTCAAGTGTCTCCTTATTTTTCTTTGTCTGCTTTTAATGACAAACTTATCACTACCCATTGAATGGAATAAATAGACATACCTGAAAAATATACTTTTATAGTATCTCCAGAGATGAACAATTACAAGTGCAAAAGCATGGGGTCTCCGTTGTACATGGGAAGCAAGTGCCAAGGCCGCTCAGACTCAGATGTTCCAGGAAGGCAATTTCTGTTTTGTTGGTATATCATGATTTCCCCTTTGCACAAAAGCTGTCCAAAGAGGACAAAGAAATATTGGATCCATGACTTCAATACTCTTCGAGGAAACTTTAAGATTTAGAGTTTCTGCCAGGTAAAGTTTCTTTTCCTTAGTCCAGTCATTACAAAAACTCCGTGTTTCCTTCAAAGCAAGGTGTAGTTGCAGGTCTTGCTTTATGCAGTTGAGAATAACAGGTAGTTTTGGATTTTTGGGGAAAGAATGGAGCATCTGTCTTATGTAGCTAAATTAAAAAGTGAGTGTATGTACAATAGTTTCTCCAAAGCATGATCAAGAGCATTTTCTGTTAAGTTTTCTGCTCTGACTCACCACTGTCTTTATTGGTGTACAGGAAGACAATCTTCCTAATTCAGGCACTTAAGAAAATTGTGATAAATTAGGTGGTTTGAAAACTCTCATCTGTAGGTATTAACTAATCTCTTTTTTCCCACTGGGTAAATGTTTAATCTTTCATAAAGTATGAATTGTTCTTAGCCTTCATACACCTGCCTTTACAATAATTCCCATGAAGTTTTTACTCTCAGGTAGTCCCACTGAGGTCAGTGAAGATTATTTGTATAAGTAACATCTATTGAATCTGATTCTATATTTGGTTTCTATAACTCAGTCCTTTTTTTGTGCTATACATCCCTCTTAATGAAGTCCCTGCTTTTTGTTGTTGTTGTTGCTTTTTTTTTTGCTTTTTTTTTCCCCAGCTCCAGTCTTTCTGCTAGTGTTGCACAAAATAACATGTATAAGGAGAGTGGAATAATGCCATAAGGGATAAGTTATCACCTTTTACCTTTTTAGTTTTTAATTAGAATTACATTAAAATTTGATTTGCTTGTCTCTGTGTTTGCAGCATTGCTGCTCTTATGCTTCACAGGGTCTTTTAACAGTCCAGAATTTTTCATGTTGGATATTTTAGCGAATAATACAATTTTTTAAAATTGTCCTGAATGCCATTTTGGTATAACCTGCACTCCAAAATGAAACGGTTTAGTGGTCTGAGTCCTGACCCTGGTGAACAGCAGTCTACATTACAAAACAGACACAGAACTGGTGGTTTCTGCCTGGGGATACTCAGTCAGCATGGGGGCACAATTACCTCACACCCCAGGGAGTGTTTGATGAAGGTGAAGACTGAGGTCATTCATCAGGCAATAGGGAAAACCATCTCTTGTGAAACTGGTCTCTACACCAGCCAGAGAGAGAATTTCCCAGTGCTGCTGCTGTGGTCTTATTGCTCCCTCTGGTTAAGAGATTTTGTGGTCTGGGATCTCCTAGACTGCCTCAGTTACATGTGCCGTTTACTTTGTAGTAGAATATGTAAGCAATGATTTGCATTTCAGGGTGATATTTTTAGCAGGTTGTGTGTTGGAAACAATACCTTAATATAGGTAAATTCCTGGTTCTGCTACAGTGTGTATGTGTTTTGCCTTTCGTTGGAGAGCTGGGACGTATGGTTAATACACTGATTTATGTTCGTTGGTACATTATTGACTGTACCATCTACTCATTAAATGTTTTCCTAAGAGTTACTCTGACACCGAAGTTGAGAGACCTTAAGTGGCTGTCATCTTTTTGCCAAATGGATTAAAACGAAAAATGCACAGTCCTTCTTGGTAGATCAGTGCTCAATTTCACCTGGGTCATACCAGGTTAACAAGACAAAGTATCAGGTTTCTTTTTGTGGGTTTTTTTCTCTTTTGGTTATAAAAGCAAAAGTAAGGTTTGGTTTTCAGGTCAAAACTGTGTGTGAACCTTTTTATTTTGGAGCACAGTAACACAATTTAGATAATTTCATATCTGTATTAAATTAACCATAAGTGAAAATTCAAATTAATCAAATGATTTTTTTTTTCCATCTGCTGTGTAAATAAGCCTTAAGCCTCCAGTGGTTACTGAGTAGGGAAAGTGGCTTAACAGGAGAAATGAATACAGGGCTATCAGTCTGAATCTGCAAAGAGCCTAAAAAAATACCTGGTAAGTGTCAGGTTTCCTACTGGTTTCACTGTGATAACTCAGCTTGTCCAGCTATGCTCATTTGCTCTCTGCTCCATTGGTAGGTATGCTGTCACTGCAGACTAACAAAGGGGATATCACAGATTTGTACTGTCTGATTTTGGTAGTGTCTCACTAACATCTAGCACAGATCATATGAAGAAACTGTAATGTTGCCATCGCTTGAACTGGTTCCTGAAAGTCAATTATCAGCCAGAGGGGACACAGGTGGAATAAGTCGTTGGGTCGGGGCCATGAAGGAGATGGCTCTAAAAGTCAATTCACCTTTATTTTATAACACTGGCAGTATAAACAGGAAACATTTTTGCAAAAACTGGCATAAGCAAAATCCCTGGGTTGGAGGGAGGATGTAGAAGGAAGGAGGAACGTGCCTCTGGGATGGGTACTGATGGGAAAAAATTCTTCAGAGTCCAGGAACTTTGCTGGAACAATTAAAAATCCAGTCTGTACCACCAAACAGTGAGCTCCCTTCTGATCATATTTTCTCCTGTCTGCAGATTGGGGCGGTCACAACACATCTCTTACCTTCAGTTTACTTTTTCTAGGTGTTTTCTTCTGTAACTGCAAAGAAAATAATTACATATGTTTTAAGCACTCTGAAAGCTTAGACTTGAGCACTGATTGTGGCATGGGCCACAAGCTCATCTTAAAGATAACTACAAATACCGGAGCGGGGAGAGAAAAAGGAATCTTGGCCCACCGGTGGGCATGAGTTTACTATAATACTTTGAAGAATATGTCAGCTGGAAATGTCAGGTTTCTTTTGGATACCTCCACCCTTTGCCATCACACTTCATGATCCCCCTAAGCTCTGTGCGAAAGCCACAGCTCTGGTACACCTTGGTCAGGTGGTGTTGGGAGTCTCATTTCATAGCAGATATTTCTACTCTTCTCTGAACTTTGATGTCTGTTTAAATTGCAAAACCTTGGACTTTGTTTAAGGTTTGGGGGATGGAGCCAAGGTTTATACATGTTTATGCTGACATGCTCTCTGTCCCATTATTTTTTTTTTAAATATATTTTGGGCAATTATAAACAA
Organism: Acanthornis magna; assembly: GCA_036785705.1. Taxonomy (NCBI): domain Eukaryota; kingdom Metazoa; phylum Chordata; class Aves; order Passeriformes; family Acanthizidae; genus Acanthornis; species Acanthornis magna. The sequence goes on from JAWUZG010000025.1 coordinate 14,905,561, forward strand.
ATTCAAGTGTGTCAAAGATACTGAGCCCAAGTGAGTGCTGTGGAAATTGGCAGCTGTGGAGACGAGAGAGTGCCTGATAGTGTTCCCACCATGGGGAGGCTTACCCCTTACTTCACGTGGGAAAATAATCCCAGGGAACACCAGTTTTTTGACTTGGCTATTTATGGAACTACTTATTTATTCTTAGAAATCCTTGGAGGGTACTTTTGTAAACTGAGTATCTACTCTGTACAAGAGTGTCTAGATGGTCTGTGGCAAGTGATGTATTGCTTTGTTTGGTTGTACACAATCATGGCACGTTCTGGTTCCCCTAGTAAAATTCGTGGGTTTTTATTTCTTTCTCTCCCCAAGATTTCTTTCGACCTAGCAGAATACACTGCTGATGTTGATGGGGTTGGCACTTTACGGCTCCTTGATGCTATTAAGACCTGTGGCCTTATCAACTCTGTGAAGTTTTACCAAGCCTCCACCAGTGAACTTTTTGGAAAAGTGCAAGAAATCCCACAGAAGGAGACCACCCCTTTTTACCCAAGATCGCCTTACGGTGAGGATCGCTGATGCTATGTGTGTGTCGTGTCTGTCTGTCTGTTCTCTCTGCTCATGTCTCAGGGCTGAAGTCATTTGGGTGTGAGATTAGAATGATGATAGAGCTAAAGTGACTAGACATGTCGAGAGGCATACTTTTATGAATTACTATATAAAAGGTATTTGCTGCCATTGCCAGGGGGTTGGAAATTAGCATCTCATTTCACAAGACCTTGTTCATTCAGCTCACAGGTTAAGAGCTCTTGAAGAAGGGGGGGTAGGGTGACTCTTCCTTCACAAAGGGTTGTAAGGTACTGCTGAAGTGATAAGGTTTCATATTTTTTGGTGCCTAAATGAATAATTCCCAAGAGCTCACTTCTTCCTTCATGAACTCGTATGAAATTTGAAACACTTATTAAAGCAATGGCCATGGAGGACTTTGGTGATAAAGTTTCAAATCAATTTGAGTGTTAAGGCACCAGATTTTCACTTTTATTCCTCCAAGGTAATTCTAGTTTTGTTTTGGTTTTGAGTTTTTTTTTAAATTAACAGAGGTCACTACAGTGGCATATTTCACATGCTCTGACCATGTTAATTTTATTGTTAAAGAAAAAATGCTGTGCTTGAGTGTGCATAAGAAAACAAGTGAGAAAGTTTCCTGATGTTTCCTGGCCAATTCAGAGGCTGTACAGAATATCAATATTTCTCATTGAGCTGCTGTTTATTGGGCTGGATTTTTCTTTTCCATATAAAATTTGACACATGTAGGGAACTAATCAAATTCTAAAGCACTCTCCTGTTGAAATGTGAACTTCACCCTGCATGTGACAGAGACTTGTGTGTGTGTGTGTGTGTGTGTGTGTGTGTGTGTGCGCGCCTGAGTTGTGTATGAGCCAAGCATTTATATGATAACACTTCAACATTATTTTTGCAGGGGTAGCAAAACTGTATGCCTACTGGATTGTGGTGAACTTCAGAGAAGCCTACAATCTCTTTGCTGTGAACGGCATCCTCTTCAATCATGAGAGCCCCAGAAGAGGTTAGAAAATCCATGTGAAACTATTTCCAGCTTTGCGTATATCTGGTTGGAAAAATGGAACAATGCATCCACAGGTTTCATTTACACTTGCCAGAATTCTGTAGGGAGGTGTCATGACTTGTAGCCTCCTCATGGCATTTAATGCAGCCCTCCTGGCAGTCTCAGAGCTCAAGAACAGAGGCTTTCCCTTTTGAGCATTGTATTCCATTTTGTAGCTCATGGTTGCTGAAGGGAAGTTTGTGTATCTAGTTTTGTGTCCCTCTTGATAATAAGTAAAGGCTAAACTGTTGAAATGACACATTAAAAAAGCAGGTTTTCTAAACATTTCATTGGGGCAACTACAGAACACATGCAATTTCAGGTGTGACATACTCAAGATTTTAATTGTGTACAAATGTCAAATTGAGAGGCAGAAATAATAGATACTCTGAGTTCGTAAAACTAATGAGTACTGCCTGCTGTATTTTGAAAAAATTTTGAATTATGGCCCATACCATTTTACAAGATGGCTTTTAGCACATGGCTTTAAAATGCCTTTCAGTTTAATCCTTAATAGCAATGCAGCTTAAATTCCACTTAATCATCCGTTTTCCGCTTGCAGTACTTTATGAACAATTAATGCTGGTATTTAGTTTGAGAAAGAGTCCACGGTTGATTAGAAGTCTCTGTTATGATGACAGTTTTCCTCTGCCGTTTAAGTACTGTGACTGTAGAAAACACTCTAAAATTAAACTTTAAATTAACACAGAAAACTGGATTCTCAATGCAGAAGCCTTTTATTGTGGTCTGTTTCTAAATGAAAAATAAATTCAAGTTTTACAGGAATGCAATTATATAAATTATAGCCTGGCACAAAATATAAGAATTTTAATCATACTTACATGATACTTATATAAAACAGACCATAATTTCAACTCTGCTTAAAAGGAAAAAAAAAAAAAAAAGAGAAAAAAGGAGTCCATGTCAATAGGATTTAAATATTAATTTCAGTCTTTGGGAGTCACAGCTGTGAAACTTCATCATACAGTGGGTAGTTAGCATTTACAGTAATTGATGGTAGAAGTTGGTGTATCACTTCACTGGAGCAAATGAAGCACAAGTCTAAAATTAAAGAAGAAGCATTCACTAGATTGTTTCATTTAGAAATGCTAATACTTTGCTTTCTATTAAAGAGTTTACTGAGCTGTATTCGTAGTGTGGTGTAAACCAATGTTCAAATTGTTCTGAGTTATCACTATGCAATTAAAACATTCTGACCATTGTAAAAAGTGAGGGAATATGCAATAAAAAATTTTAGTTTGGCGTGATTTCTAATAACTCTAGAGAGCTACAGGATGAGATGGAAATTTTATAAACATATTTAACATTTCTGCTGCTCTTCTATAGACTCATGCCATTTGGAAGCAGGAAAACTTCAGTACTTGTTGCTATTTTGATCCCTCTGATGTTTGTTCCTGCTTTAGCTCTACTGCAATAGAGTTTCCAATCTGAAGTCGCTCTTCAACACATTGAAGGTCCCCATGGAGAACCCACGTCTGTGCTTTGAAGTCTCAGGCTGTGCTTTCCGTTGTGTGTGTGTGGTGGGTGCAGGTTTAGTGTCTTTGTGGCATGAACAGGAATCTTGTCATAGAAATGGTTTCAGCTGTGTCTGTTTGCCCTAGCAGGAGCACTTGCCATGAAAGCAGCAGTAACCACAGACCAGTTCCATTTGTATAGTTTCTATGGGAAAAGATCTGGAAGACTATGCAGAGAAGAAGATGAAATAAAAGTAGTTTTGAGATTGCTTCTTGATAGCCATTCATCACTTTCCTAATATTTTTGAAGATTGCAAAGGCACTTCAGGAAAAAAAGAGGATTTAACTAGGATTTCTAACTCCTGTGCAAAGATGGTGATATCCATGGAAGTTTTAAAATGCTTTATGATTTAGTCTTTTTTTTTAAATACTGATTTCAAAGATTAGGAATGCCTAAATAAACCAATACATATTTTCTTCCAGTACTACATACCACTATTTCGGTTGTTTTACTGTTACACTGAATGTACCAAATACAACATTCCATTGATGTTGATTATATTTGCATCTTGTCCACACAAAACTTAATGCCCAGGAATCAGAGAGGAGCAGAAGGTTGTGGCAGTGCCACTTGCTGAGGTGCAGAATTAATCAGTCCTAGCAGACAGTGCATATCTGAATTGTTAAACATACTTTTGAAAATCTCTGTAAGCTTCTTACAGAAAATGTAATTGTAGGAAAAACTATGAAGAGACAAACTCCAGTATTCCTTTAGCCAGGTATCCATGAAATATGCTACACTGGAAGGCAATAGTAAGGATGAACAGAATGCATTTTTCATGCCTTGGAGCCTGTCCTGTGGGCTGTGATCAAATACAGAAGTATTTGTATTTGAAGTACAAGTACTCGTGTTGAAGGATGGTGAATTGCAGTAGTCTACCAAGCTGGTCACTGATGTTGAATTGAACAAACAATTGTAAAGAGATTGCTTCATGATCTGTATTGTAAATAAGTGTTTGGGGTTACTCAAAAAATCACCCACAAATGTATTAGTAAAAATGGGTTTAATACGAATTTATGAAAACGTGACTTAACAAAGTTTGATGGCAAGGTTCACACTATTACTTACTACATGGATGAAACATAAAAAGGAAAATTGAGTTAGAGTCAATTTAGAATGATTTGCACAGAGACGGAAAGCGCTAAACTGTAAGGGAGACCCATTGAGTCATGAGGTTTCTAAACTACTGATGCACCCTAGGACCAGCTAGTTCCAATCTTAGTCTCAGCCCTTTACAATGATTTATGTCTAAAGAATTTAATTATTTTATTCATTCATAAGTATTAATTTAGTATGCTATCAGCAACTTACTGAGCATCTGTTGTGAATAAGAGGATCTTTCCACTGTGATACCTCAGTCTCAGGTAAGGAATCTTAGACCTTGAGATGAGTCCCAGATTAAGCGGAGAGGCGCTGCAAAGCAGTCCACTTGCAATTTAGAGAGAACTGAAACTCCATTTATCCAAAGATCTGTTTTTATTAGAAAGATCTCTCTGGCTCGAGGAGCAACTTTGAGAGGCATCCTAACTCAAGGGGAGATCACTGCCACACAGCCATGTTGCCTTGCAGGGAGAGCTCAAAGAAGTCTCATCTAGGCTGTCATATTTAAGGGATAAAGTGATTGGCTTGTAGTTAAAGTACATGTGATGCGAAAGGTGTGCACGAGACCCTTTGGACCCTCAACTTTTTTGTTCCTCAGTAACTGAGTCTTGGAAAAAATGCCCACTATTCATGTGTTCCAAGCATCAGTGCACCTTGGGTTACTCTTCCCCTTTGTGGGTTTCCTGGAGGAGTTCTTGGCCGAGCTACATCTCAAATGTTTACATCCACTGGTGCCTGTACCAAACTATTGCTAGTTTGGATATGGGGGTCAATGCATCTGCCACAATCTCTCTTTATATAATCTTCTGATATTGTACTGCTGGGGCAGCAGTACACAAGCCTGGTGAAAATGAGAACTGTCTCATCTCAAGAGCTACTTCCCTATAAAAGAAGTTCAGGAATCTACACCTCTTCTTTCAGAAAGCCAATTCTTCTTCTGAGCCTTCCAGCTTAGACTCAGGAGCACCAGTAGTTAGTCTCATGTAGCCTGTATAATAATAGGGAAGTCTGCGCAGAGTTCATAAGGGTAAAGAGTGCTTAAGTCTAATATGAAAGGTTTCATATTTCTCAAAATTACAAAGGCTTGAGAGAAGTGCTGGCTTTGGGAACATTTGGTTTTCTACTTTTATCTTGCTCTCTAAGAGAAAGACAGTAACAGGAGTAGTTCTAAGGTGTGACGCCATAGTGTAAAGCTGAGCACTTAAGTTTGCTGTGTGGGCTTCCCTTTAAGTATGATGTTTCATGTTCTGACAATCAAAGTGACTTTACAAAAGCACCAGTCATAAATTCTGGGTTGGCTGAACCCACTGCCTGAGCCTTGTATCTTAATTTGGGAATTATTAAATTGCACAAGTACTTGGGTCTATACTCAAGAGATACATGTGTATGTAACAGCAGAAAATATTATCTAAAATTTCATATGAAGTAAAATTAGTGGCTATGTGAGACTAATCTTAATAAAATATACATCTACTTTGAGCCTTTCTGTAGTACTTTCCTTTCTATTATTTTCTTTATATTACACATACTGCCTTTCATTTGATTTTCCTTTCATTTCACTTAGTCACTTTTACAGTTTTGCAAGATGAAATAGTCACTTTTTGACCAGTACATACTTTTCAGCTCACATAAATCAACACAGCTGCAGTGAAGTGAGTAGGGTTGTGTTGATTTATGCCAGCTGAGGGTCTGGCATAGTACTTCCAGTAATGGTCTGGTAATGTAAGATAAGCATGATTTGCTTCCTTTGGGGAAAAGACCTATATTAGCTGTATACTTTGCTAAAGCTAATTTCTTCAGTTACTTTTGTCCATTTTATCCAGGTATGGCTTAAGAGTTTCCTGATTTATGGTCATAACAAGGTGGATGGGATCTTCCATTCCTGAAGCTTATTTATTGTCTTAAGTATGACACGAGCTGAAAAGCAATATGCTCTACGGTAGCTACAAGTTGGCCTCTGTATTAAAAAATGAACAAACCAAAAAAAACCAAAAAATCTTTTCCAGAATTATGTTTTTTTTTTCCCCTCCCCCTCAAGAAAACATTATGGGATAGTGAATGGGGGAGGTGGTGGCCATCATATTGGTGGTGGTTGAACATGTCTCCCAGTGTTACCAGTGTGGAAATGTTTGCCCTATGGCAGTATTGGAAAGATATTTCAGTTCAGTGACATGACGGTTTTGACAGTGGAAGAGTGAGGCAATTAGCAAGTCTAGTTTTCAGGAAAGCTGGGGCTTGATCCAAACCTTTCTTACTTCATTGGAAAGATTCCTGTTCTTTTGTTGGGCTCAGGATCTCACTAATACCTGTTTTTCTGAGTGAGAAAGCAAACTGCTTGTTGACAGTGTCATTTGTTTCATCCCAGACAAGCTCTTGCTGTCTCTCTTCAGTTCTATGTAAGAAGTTGTTTCAGGTTTACAAGATGTGCCTTTGGATGTCTGAGATAACTTTCTGATTTGGTTAACCACTTCATTGCTTGCCTCATCTGATCTTAATCTGCCAAGATGTACAAACATGTACAGCATGTTTCCTGACACAATGCAACAGAAGTTTTGTTTGGTTTTTGTTGGGTTTTTTTCCCCCTAAGTAATACTTTGCCTCCACACATGACATCATTGTGTGGATCATTCAGTAGGGAATTTTTGTGTGTCTGATACCAACCCTGGTAAAGCAGTTGTCATCAGACCATTGCTGTATAGCCAGAGGGGAAGGATACAACTGCTCATTTCTGTGATCTCTTTCAGCCAGGGTGGAAATGGCTAGGTGTTAGATTGCAGGCTGGATGTTGTCAAAGTACATGTAGTAAGATTAAAATGAAAAGAAATCATGATTTAAATAGAATGGGGAATGTTCTTTGCTTTTATTGTGCATCTGGGTCTCAGGTTTGCCAGGGGGAAGGGGGTAAGAGTTTCCCCTACTCACTGTAAATAGGTCTGTGTGTCTTTTGGATTTACGGTTTTTGTCGTTACCTTTTTTTAAATCAGGTTTGGTCTCCCTTTTTCCTCTGTTTCATAGAGAAGGCAGAAGCAGATGGTGACATCTGCTACTGACTTTCACAAGAAATCCGTGCAATCCCTACTGTAACAGCTGCCCTTCTGCATCTACTATATAGAGATGTAGTCAACATGTGCCAGATTTCCCTTTCTCATGTCTGTGCTTGAGGAGACTAATTGCTGATCTCCTAAGACACTTTCTGTGCAAGAGAAGCTTGGTTGACCTAGTACCACTGGAAATACTAAGGGCTTTTCCTGGTGCTTTTTTGCTGAGGCCTGTGGAAGAGGCAGAGCTACATCTCTTCCGTTTAATATAAAATTTTCAAACCCATGAGTATATCTAAATAGAAAAATCAGCAGTATTGCTTGTGGGTCTCTCACTCCTTGCTGGATGAGAATACAGCCTGGCTGGTGTCATGAGGGATTGTCTGCCTTGCATATTGAAAACTTAATGGCAAGGTACCATGGCCAATGTAAAAGGACTTACTCAGACATTTGTGTGCTACAGAGAAGCCAGGATCATTTCATGCTTTTTAGTTTGCGTGTTTCGACAGAGAAAGCATGCAGTGTCCTGAAGACATGCATTCTTACTGGCTTTTTCTCCCTGCTGCGAGACTGATCCTGCTAAGTGATCCATGCAGGTGTTCCCTTATCTGCACATGCAGTCAAACGTCACTGGGGATAAATGTGGGCATTAGGGTCTACTCGCAGAAATGGATTTGCAGTAGTATTGGCTGTAATAATAGAAAATTGCCAGGTAATACCTTTCTTCTGTTCTACCTAAGTACATGCTTTTTCCCCTTTAAAAAGATCTGGTGGTACAAAATGAGTAAATTCTGTTAATTATGACAATGTTGAATCTGCTACTGACCAATTAGTACAGATCAGAGCACATCACAATATGTGGAGATTTTTGTCTGGTTCTTACGCTGCTAATAAGCCATATTAACCTTATATTTCTCGTGCTGCTTTCCTAGTGCTAGCCAATACTGAGATATGAGGGCAGTGCAACCACACCAAAATATGGGTGGGTTTCCCTTCGTGAGCTGGTGTTTTAAAAGCAGTACCAGACATCTGAAATAAGGACTGAAGCATGAGACCATTTCTGCATGCCCTTAGTTTCGGGCATCCAGGTAATCCAGGTCAGTGCCATGGAACTTGTCATGTATGGGAATAAAACAATCATGTGTGTGGACTGAATCAGGATATAAAAAGATATTTTTCTAAAGTGACTCATTGATGAAGGAAGATGCTGTGTTGAACAGTATGACAACTGAAATAATTTTGATTCAGTCTTTGCAACAATAGTAATCTTTACCATCTCTTTTTTTTTTTTCCTTTTCCATCTCAAAGTAGCCCTGTTTCTTTACTTCTTTATCTGATGTACTTTTCTGGGGTCTATCACCAGTTTGTCTAAGTAGTTATGGATATAGCTTGTACAAAAACTAAGTAATTTCTTGCCTGTGGGTTTAGATTTTTTGGAACAGCTGCATTCACAACTCAGATCTCTCCTTGAGCAAATTATTATCTTATCAGAAGCATCTTTTCATCATTAAATCATATGCTCCCTTGTGGCTTATACTGTGTTGAGAAGAAAGTAGATTACAAGTTTTGCTATCTTCCATGATTGATTTCAACTCTTTTTTAATTAAAAAAAAAAAAAGGCTAGACTATCCCTACAATTTTAAAAATGTCAAAATTATTCCATTTAGAAAACCTAACGAAGTAATTCTTAACATTTCTCAAGTTATATTAACATATTTCAAATTTTAAACTAAAATTTGAAGACTTTTTCCTGTAATTAAATGTCAGCCCAAAACTTTTAAATTAAGTGTTATGGAATTTGTGAAAGTGAGCGATGGGAAATGGAGTGCCAGAGCATGTATCTCACCTGTAGTATGCTTATGTCTTCATTAATGCAGACTTGTAGCAGCATTTTTAGAAAGAATATGTTTTATGTGCCTATTTCCCTATTTTGCCCCTTTGTTACATTTGTTTTTCCCTAGGCAAAGCACAGTGGAAAATGTGACCATTGTGCTCTTCTTGTAGATGTATAAATGAGTACATAAAGTGAAATATAAGCGAGAATTGTGAGATTTACACCTTGCATTTTACAAACTAACCTGAAGTGAGTGCGGAGTTTGTGGAACGTCACAAGAACAGAGCTGCTTTCAGCCAGAGGTCCATTTAGCCGACTTACCCCAATGAATGTATGGTTAAGTCATGATTCAGTGGTACCCAGAGCGAAGGACAAGAGAGTGTACTGCAGGATAGTTTTCCCAGATGTGGGGTCTCAGCCACGGCCAACTGCTTCTGTGTTTCTTGCTTTTGTCAAGAAATTCCTTGAGCCATTTTTGCTTGCAGTTGCATCTACATGATTACTTTGTTCTGTTGTGTTTTGTTAAGTATCATTGTATTCTGAAATAGAGGCAAGAACATAAAAAAAAATCACACAAAGACAAAAGGTCACATCATTATTGCAAGAGATGTTGCATAAATGAATCTTACATTGTTGATATTCTATAAGTAATGAGTATTTAGTATTTTAGACCTTGCTGCTGTATTAATGATTTATTAAACTTCTGAAGACCTGTGTCTTACTATGATTAAAATTCTGTCAAATACATACATTTCTCATGTGATATACTAGTGTACTGCTTTGTCTTCTTCCTGCTGTGTAATCCAACATCAGTGTTCCCCTGAGACCATGAAGTAAAAACCATTAGAAATTGCTTACAGCTCATCTTCAGAGTTCTGGGTATCACTGCAAAGATGTTAAGTATGTGACTCTGTAGGCCTTATTCCACAGCCTTCAAGTTTGGGCATCATCTCCCAGGTGCAGAAACTTGAAAGCCTAGTCATATTCACTCAAGATTGGAGTAGACATGGAGTGACTGCCAGACTTACCTGGCCCATCTTAGTATCTGAAGCATTTTCTCAGCAGTGTGCATCCTGTTTTCCCTATAATAGCTCTCTGAAAGGTTGACAATTCCCTCTACTTAGTCATGCATAATTTAAAAAAATTAAAAATTAAATCTATTAAAAGTGTATGTTCTTTCAGAAAGTTATTTGAAATCAACCTGCTGAGACATTCCAGATATGGGAAACTGAACAGGAGAGACTCTAATTCACAATAAAACAGTTCCACCATTAGTGTTTAAAGAAACACTATGGAAGCAAATGTCAATTGATTATTCCTCAACAAAGTTATCAGGATTCATTAAAAACAAATAAGTGAGAAATGCAATGTGATTGGATGCCACCTCAGGTAAGATTCATCATGCAGTGGGATTTTACAGCAATTGTAGGAAGGTAAGCAGCATTGTCTGAGAGAAGGTTAGTGCATTTGGTCAGAGCTTGGTTTGAACTTGAACAGATTTCTTTCTCTGCCTTGATTTTGCTAAGTGTTTCACTTACAGTTCCCAGAAATGTGTGTTTGAAAATAAGAAGCAAAACCACACAGACAGACATTGCATGTGTAGGTAGTTTGATTTCGGACCATCACATGCATTATGCACTTTTTGGGGATGCACAAAAGTTTTGTGTTTATAAACATATCCTGTTGTCCCTTTGAAATGGCTGAAAATCCCAACAGCTGGCAGACTGCTGATTTGTGCCAGTTTTATTTGTCTACTTGCAAGTATTTTTGAACAGATTTTAACCTCTGTTACAAGGAGTTATAGCAGTGCATATACTGTCAGCTACATGCGTTTCCCACACTGTTGATCTTTGCACACCTTGCCAACCGTGTTAAAATATTTCCTTTTCAAGGATTTGCCTTTCTTAGACTCTTAAAATTTAATTGTGTTCTACTTGATTATTAGGCAATGATTGGCAAATGAAAGCTATGGCCCAAAGCACTGTAATTAAACCAGATACCCCATGCTATTTAGATGTTGCAATATCAGTTGCATATTTTGATCTGTGTTGTATCTCACCCCTATAGAATGATGGCTGTTAAGACAAAGACTTAGCAGGTTTCCCATGAAACCCTTCAGGGTTGCTCTTTGGTACAGGAAAACAAATGAAACCCAAGCCAAGAGAGAGAATACTGTATCATGTTTTCTCTACTTTCTCTGAATTTTTTGCCCTAGGACATGGAGTTTGAGAACCACTGCTAGAGAAATGTTGCTGGAATACTGATAGATTTTTATTTTTGAAGTCAAGGCCTTGACTTCGTGACATTATATGTGAATAGATTTATAAGTAGTAAAGAATTACCCAGTAAAGCAACTCAGACCTTCAGTTTACATCTTTTTTTCCCCCTTATTTATATTACAACCTTTACATTAAAAGAGATTCAAGGTGTTTATTCATTGCGTAAATATCCATCAATTGGTGGGTTAAGAATATTTGCCAAAACTTTACAAAATCCTATAGTAATCCCAGGCGTAAGCAGTACGAATCTGGAAAAATCTAGAGCTCATTTTGAATTTAAGTCAAATCCAGATGACATGAGAAAAATATCAGTAACACTCAGAAATATTTTACGTTCCATTTATTTTCTTAAAAATTTTGAAACAGTTGCTTTTTTAAGTTATAAATCTTCTTTGTGCTTTCTTGCTGACACCTTTCTCTTCTCAGCCCCACCTCATGTCCGTATTCTGAGTCACTGGTAGGCATGTGTGCATCCATTAGGGATACTTGTGTTGTGTCGTACACTCTGTGCTCTCACACCGAGTTTCTGTTTGCTGCAGACTGTAAAAATAACCACCAAGATCTTTTGTTACCATTATTGCACTGCTTCAAGATAAATAGAGACATTGTGCACCTCCCAAGGCCTGGAAAAGTTCTTCAACTTCCCAAATTTTATGTAATTCTTGAAAATGGAGTAAATTGGAAATTATCCAGGGTCTTTAAACTTTGTTGGTTTGGGATGGCACCAGCATTATACTTCATTTTAAACATTCATACTGAATTGTCATCAAATGTAAAGTCAATCCTGTGACCGTAACAGGCATTATGCAAATACTCCTTTTTTATTCCCATGCTGTTTGTTTTCATAAGTATTGCATGTATCAGCCATTGAAAATCAGGTCAGTAGTTGTTAATTTTAACATGTGTTTTTCAGCAGGGATGTGCCTGCCTCTTCTCAAATCCTCATCCTTTAGGAAAAATGGGGAATGGGATCGACTGGTGCTGGTAGTGTGACTTGTGCTCGTGCTCTTTTGGGGTAGAGCCATCTGCAGCTCCTGTGTTATGGGCAAACCTCTCCCCTCTGTATGGAATAAAACTAGCAAGTGGATGTGCTCTCCTTTTTTGAGTAGCTGCTCTGTGCCTGGGGCCATAACCTTCCCAGATGTGCTTCACCTTCCAGGTAGAGATTTGAATAATCTGAATTTTAGTAAAAATTATATGTGCTGTTTGAGATTTGCACAAAAATAAGTTTTAAAAAAGAGTGTGGTACATATACAATTGCCTTATTTTTAGCATATTTCATGGTCCCTGCTGATCTTGCAATATTTACAAAAAACAGAGCAAGATTGGTGTAACAGTAACTCAGGCTGGGAACTTGAAAGCTTTACTTCATCTAACAGCAGCAGGCAAATTCTACCTTTGCTACCTAGTTCTGAAAGTGCTGGTGTTACTAAAGAGCTGGCAACAGTTTTTGTCGTGCTGGTGAATCCAAGATCTATTGCCAAAATGGTGTCAGAAAAGAAGCCAGTGAATAACAGGTCATTATTGAATTTTTGCTATGTCTCATGATGATGCTTTTCTTGAGAAAAGCATCATAATCTTAAATTGCACTTAAAGAAGCTCTTTGTTTTGAAATCATGGGATGAAGCAATTCTGGGTTTGATTTCGTTAGTGTGCTGCAGTTATTGCACAACTCTGGTCTACTTGGGAGTAAGTTAAGTGTCTTCTGTCACTTTAGTTCTACAGGTTCCTTGTGGGTTTGGTGGTCTGGTGATATCATCAGGTTTACCGTCACATTTGTAGACAGTGATAACCAGGCATCAACACCCATGAGGGAACCCACAGAGTCATCAGGGAATGTTCATTCATTTTTTCCAAAATTATGCATGTGTGTGAATATGTGGATGACGCTTGAAGATGGCTGCCTGTGAGAGTCTGATGAAAGAATTAGTGTGTTCAGTAAAATTTTCTGTTAAAGAACAAATCATGATTGTCCAAAGTGATAATGTATGTGAGGGTTCAGTCAAACTCAATGTCGTTTCTACTAATTAAAATCAGATAGTTAGTATTTAATACAAAAAGCTTGGGATTGAGTAAAAAAAATCTGAAAGATTTAACACTTTTTAAAATATGCTTTTCCTTGAGAATACTAAAATGCAAAAACTTAGACCATTAATCCGCAATGGATTAACAGAAATGCCTCTTATTTTTCTGTAGCCTGTCAGGAAAGAAATACTTATGCAGGCACATGATGCAGTAAGTTATTTTTTAATAAAATTTCCATTGCTTTTATCTGATGTTCAAACCTGTTGTTTAGTGACAAAGCCATTGGATTTTTCAAAGCCCTGGGAGTCTTACATATTTTAAAGATGCTTCACAGAAAGCTTTCAAGACAAACAATAGTTTTAAGAGGGCCTTATAATTCTCTACTTCTAAAGCAGAACATCTCAACTATGTTCTGATGTAGATGGCAGCTACCTTGATATGTTAGCTTAGCCTCTTTTCCATTTTACTCTACAATCAGGTTTGTGGGAGACAATGCTAAGATTAATATAATTAATTTTAAAAATGGAAGAAAAGTTGTATTTCCTGTACACAATTGTGTTTCCTGGACTTTTGATGCTTGAAAAATACCAATAACTAAAAAAACCGAAGCAAAACAGCACGAAAATTGTTTGGTTTGGATCTGATTTTTCTTAGACTCTGACAAGTCTATTCAGTTTGGCCAGATCAATAATTACTAATCTGCCTTGGTATTTCTGAATTCATTCAAGCAGAAAAATGCAAAATTTTTAAATGTTCATTTAAGTGATTAGGGAGCTTCCTCTGAAAATTCTTTGTTAATAATTCTGATCCAGTAATCAGGTGTTTTCTTCTTGGTTCAGCTCTGCATTAGGGTAGACAAAGAATTTGGTTCAGGAAACATCTCTGGTTTAATTACTGTTTTATGTGGAAATAATCTGTATTGATTTGGGATGAGGCTGAAGTAGTTTGGAGAGAGTTTGTGTTTCTGTCTAGACCTACACAACTTTGTGCAACTGAGAAGATCAAGGAAACACGGGTTTTGAAAAAAAACATAAAAGGGAGTGATATAAAATCTGAATTTTGAATCTGCATTTTTTATAACCTTACCATATAAAATGGCTAAAGAGAGTACTTTGTCATGAATCAAATATGGTTTACAGAATTCCATTGAAACTCTTAAGAATAACTTAAAAATTTAACTTCATTTCCATAAGGCAGTATATCTATAGCCCTGGCTATTTTTAAATTCTTCAGCAAATATTTTTGTCATGTTTAAGTTTATTATTTCTGTAAAATTACTCAAAATTTGATTGTTTTTTCTTTTTCAGGAACTTGTTTTGGGTTATCTTTAAATTGTCAGATAAGAGATTAAGGGACACTACTGGTTTCTTTAGCAACCTCTTCTAGGCTGCGCAGAAAAATTACTAAGAAGCAATTCTTTTTCTGACATGTTAAATTTTAACTAATTTAAAGGAAACCAATGGGTCGAGTGTTTAAAGATTTGCTATAATTCTATCCATATGTACTTTCAAAGTGTGGATCAGTATTAATCGATAAGTCAGAGTTCAGCTGTGTTAGGCATCTGCACAGTTGTGACACTCAGCAGCTCAAGGGATGGCATTGCAAAGTTTATTCTGTTCCTTTTGCCAGAATGGTACCATGACTACTGCTGGTGCTGTGCATGGGTATAGGAAGAACAAAAACCAGAGAGGGCAGAACCATGCCACAGACACTGCAAAAGGACATGATGTCCCCTTTTTGTAAGAAAGTCCTTTCTGAAACCGTACCTGAACAGCAGTCATGAATGAACACCTGTTAATTCACATCTCTGTCCTTCAGGCTCAGTTCGGCTTGTTCTTGGCTCTGTGGGCTTTAACATATCTGTCTCTGAGGAGTAAAGTCCCTGCTTCCTCAGGAGACTTGGAAAAAACTTCATGAGAAGATCACTTACCCTTGGCTCCATATTTCTTTAGGTTTCTTCTGTAGGAGACCAAGTTAAATCTATTGTTGTTGTCTTGCCAGTCACATGACATCAAACACATTTGCAGCTGCTTAAATATTAATTGAAATAGCTCTGGAAAAGATGAGAGTTCCCTCTCAGATGAAATAACATGTATGTCCAAGAAAATCATAAATAAGCTGTTGGGGTTTTTTTAGTAGATCTATCTCATATCATAATAATTACCAAAGTGTTTACTCACAGGTGCAAAATACTTAGAGAGTCTCCTTAATCTCCAATTATTGTTGCCCTCTCATCCTGACCTCTCTTGAAGTGTTTTATAAACAATTTAAAGAATAAATGAAGTATTAGAAACAGTTATTATAGAGCAGGCAAAGTTATTTGCTTTCTTTGAGTGAAGGGATATAATTTATAAAGGACTGATTACACTCATCTGTTTTCTGGGTAGCCTGTAAGTTTACTTTACCATGGCAAGGCAGAATAACAGAGAAATTGTGTCATGGGAGCCAAGTAAGATATTGTAGCAGTAGGAAATCCAATTGCCTTGTTTTACAGCCATTTGTCTTGTCCATTGTTTCTGTCAAATGATCATTTGAATCAAAAGCATTTAAAGAGATTTTCTTCCTTTGCAGTAATGAGAGCAGCAGAGACTTTTATGCTGCAGGACATTCCTACTAGGTCTTTCCTCCTCTAACATGGCTACCTGCCAGTCCTTGTTATTATTGAAAGTTGCTTCATTTAGTACATTTTATAAAGTGTCTCTGCCCAGCTTTGTGGCTGTCACTGAGGTTATGAGTCAAGAAGGAGGGTGGGAGCAGGGAGCTCTGATTCAGCAGGGCTTAGGAGCAGAGATGTTAAAACTAAGATTGCTAGTGGGTAGCTTATTACTTTGAACCTACTCTTTTTCAAGATATGTGTTCGAGTCAAAAGAAAAATACAGTGGAAGGCATGTTTGATCTCTTTGCCTTACTCATTTTAACGCATTGCTCCTGCCTTGCTTACTAACCGGAGGTTGGTGTTGAGGTTATTTGACTCCAGCTCTCAGAAAGAAGGGCTCTTTCTTGGAGGGAACAGCCTAAGCGTTTCAGGAGCTCCCTTTGTAAGTCTGCAAGCCAATCCCACCTCTGCTGTGCACATCTGTCAAGCAGGGATCAAATGAGATGCGAGGGTCCTGGAATCATCAAAACAACAGAGCCTGTTGGCTCCTGCACAGCTGGAACCAGGAGAAAGATGCCTGCTCCTTTTCTCTTACATGGCTTTTTTCTGTCTCTTTCCTGATCTCCCTGTGAGGCAGACAGAGTGGAGGCAGTAGAGCAGCAGGGAATAAGAAAGGGTGACAGCGACTGTCTATTCCACATCAGAGGACAATTTTGTAGTGTCCCTTTGCTATTAGAAGAACATTTGTCAACCCTGATATCTGCCAGCCATAGTTCTGCAGCCCCTGGAGAAGCTTATCTTATCAAAGTGCCTTTTTTTCCCCAAACAGGAGAGAAGACACTGTCATTTCCAAAATATCAGTATTTGAGTGAAGAAACAGGGCAGGATGTTGTTGTAGAGACATATATAGAGTTACATCTTTACTTCTAGTGCTTCTGGCAGAAGCAGGGAGGATGAGGGAGAGAGATACATTAATAACAGGTGGTTGTTGTCAGCGTAAGACTCAAAAATCCTGCAGTAACTCTGTATCCTACAGTAATGTTGTTGCAGGTCCAACACCCTTAAAAATAGACCATAGCAGTTCTAAGACACTTCTGAAATATTCCTTAGCTTGTAGAGTCATCATTCTGAAAGTCAGTAAGTCTGCGTGTAAACATTTGATGTTTAATCACTGGAAGGGTTGGGGGCCCTTATTCAGAAGAGTGTGGTCAGAGGAAATCAGAGTTGGAGAGCTGATTCTTTGCCTGCTGCATCTGGAGCCTAGTGGGGGTGCTCTGGGGAACAAATGTAGATTTGGCTTTGGCTCAAGGGAGGTCCCCTGTCATGAGATGACATATGAAGGTTATGCATATAAGTACCAAACCCTCGCACTCCCATACTGTGCAGCATTTCACAGCCAGGAGATAAACAGACTGTAGCTGTTTTAAAATAACAGCTATGTTTTCTTCTCTGTCTGTGTCTGTTTGCTGGGCTGTTAGGTGCCTTTTGTTTACTCCTGCCTTGAGTCATCTCCCAGGCTGGTGCGTCCTGTAAATCGGGTGTGATACTTTCTGCCAGATATCACTTGTACCTGAAATGCTGGGCACTGTAAACTTGCTTTTAAAACTCTCTTGAGTAATTGCCAAAAGGTCGTAGCTACAGTATCCCAAACAAATGCACGTTATGAATGGTCCTCTTTTTTAGCCTACTTTTCCTTTAAACTTGCCTGTTGGGTTTTGAGTACCTGCAGTTAAATGGTGTTGCTTTTGGCAGGGCTTGGTGAGCAAATGAGGCATAATCTCTCTGATCTCAGTAGTCTGGTCAGTCAGCCATGACATTCTCAGTGTCTTTTCTTTCTACACCCTGTCTGAACAGAGCCATAGCCCAGGCAGCTCTCAGTGGGGTTGCCA
This sequence comes from Acanthornis magna, assembly GCA_036785705.1. Classification (NCBI taxonomy): domain Eukaryota; kingdom Metazoa; phylum Chordata; class Aves; order Passeriformes; family Acanthizidae; genus Acanthornis; species Acanthornis magna. The sequence continues at coordinate 14,923,462 of JAWUZG010000025.1, forward strand.
AAGATTACCATGTGCAGTGAAGCAGCAGATGGCAGGACAGTGGAAAATATGCAGTCCCAATCCCTGGGTTCACGTGGGGTTCAGGGTTAAATTTCAGTGATTTCCCTCTCTGCTCCTCAAGCCTGTCAATAAACTGCCCTTTGAGAGATAAACTCTTCAGTGTGCTTTGTGAAACTATTTAAAGTTCAGTTTTTCCCAGTTTTGGAAGTGTGATTTAGACTGAAGCAGAAAATTCAAGCGTTCTGTGGCTGCAGCAATTAGAATCTTTCTCGCCTTAGTGTGGGCAGAAAAAATGAGGTACATATGAATACATCCTGAAAACTATGAAAGGAGGGTAAAAGGAGATTTGCAAATCTGATTAGCTCATTAATTGTGTAATGACTGAATGAGGGGTGTCTCCACAAACTTAAAACTTGTGCCTATGTGTTTTGATAAAAGTTTGCACTTTTGGTTTTTCTCCTCATGGGCTCCCTCTTCCTTATTCCTTGCATGGGTTGCAGAGTTCTCACTGGAATGACTAGGTGTTCAATCTCGGGGTGGGGGAGGTGGAATGGTGGGCAGAGAGCAAGAAAAGCATTCTTTAACAGCAGATTTGTTTACTCTTTTGAGTGTTCTCTTCCCTTTTTGACTCTTCCAGGGTACTTCTGTCTTACTGTTTCACAAATATCAAGATACTTAACTTTCTCAAATTCTTTTAAAGTTTTGGCATTTTATCTCCATTTTAGGAGGGAGAAATTAAGGCTTGAAAAACCAAAAACCGTCTACACTGCTTGATTAATTAGTTCATATTCAGAATAAAACTCATCTGTTTCCATCTTAGGTCTTGGTAACAAGAACATAAAGGAATATGCATCAGTGACTAAATGAGAACCTTGATTTTAGTGACTTTCTGAGCACCCTTTCAGAATTTGCACAAGAACCAGGCTTTTATTCATTTTTCTGTAACAGACTGAACTGTGAATCTGTCATTTCTTTGTCTGAAGTTCTTTACCTTTGGTTAGCTTCAGGCTCCATAGGGCCCTAGCCTACTTCATTTCTCACAAGACAGCAGTTTTTGCCCTCAGAGCAAGACTGTTCTCTGTGCAGGGGGAAATCCTATTAGGAAAGATTTTAGTATGTAATCTAGAAGTGTTCTGTGAAACTGTATCATTGTACATTCAAAACCAGCACTGAAACACGTAACCCTAACCTAGTGCTAGAATTTACAGCTTTGTTCCTGAGTATGTACAGAGTGTGTGTATGTGCATGTGTGTTTTTCTGAGTGCATGCACAGCTACCTATGGGGGTATTAAAATGATGTGAAAGGTCCCACTAAAAATACAAAGCCAGGAAATTCAGAATTGGGCTAGCTTTCTGTCCTGGTTTCACCCCATTGTGTTCAAGTATTGTAGACATCTCAGAACAGCAGGTGATCTGACTGCCTTTTCTGTTCCTAGAGGAAGTATAAACTAACTTAAATGGGAAATATCACAAAAACAGGATAACAATGAATTTCAGGAGTCCACAAAGGAAGAAGTGTTCTTAAAAATACTGTTATTAAAACAGTAGTGAGCATGACAAGCTGAATGGTGGTAAAGGACATATTATATAGACACTCTGTTTCTTTGCCATTGAATCACTTTCCAAATGTTTTGTTTCATATTTTCTTGTGCAAAAACTTTTGTGGTGATTGGACATGTTAATGGTGGTATGTTTAAGTTTGGCCTCTTCTTTGTAAATTTAAGTAATCTGACTTCAGTGAAACTGCACCAATTTATCTTGCCAGAAAGCTGAGTTCTCTGCGTTTATAGCTGCGTATTTATTTTTATTATTAATTACACTAGAGAAACTCTATTCCCACAGAGGAAGAATTCAGGAGTGGGATTCAGTTTCAGTGGCAACATTAGTAAAAAGGAATATTCATTGAAATGTGTGTACATTTCAAGAAGCTGTTAGAATTTTGCTCACGGGTTGTGTTCAAATTATTTTCTCATTAACTAAGTGCCCATTTCTTTTTTTGGTGCCTTATTCATTTTAGATTGAAAATTAGCAACATGCCCAGGCTTTGTCCCAGAGGGGGGTTTGTTCTCAGCAGTGGTTTTTATGCAACCTCCAGACATACCCTTTCTGCCTGTGGGAGAGCTGCCGCTCTGTCTGGTGGCATTTCCAGTTCGGAGCTTGGGTGTGGAATCCATAGCACCCTTGCTTAACTTCAGGGTCCTTGGAGAGTGATCACATCCTGCACTGAAGTAAGGACATAGCTTTTATGGGAAGTTAAAGCAACCAGCAGCAACTGCAGCTAGGTGAAATAATGTTTTTATTGGCTTCCTGAATGGAGGAGGTCTACACGGCTAGACCAAACATGGCCAAGTCCTTTGGACCAGAAGGGACATGCCATCTTTGTTGGCTTGTGGTCTTCCCAATGTACTGTCATCTTGTCTCTGCCTTTTCACCCTATTATCTTCTTAAATTCGTGGGACTTGGGGTCTTACTTTAGGGCTCTTAATTCCACACAATCAGTTGAAGCTTTTTGACAGGGGCCTGTTGTTAAAATACTATGTTTCAGAGTTGTTGCTTTTGGTTTTACCCAAAATAATGACATCCAGGATTGTCCTGGTACGTCTTCAGCTGAACCACTTGTCCCTGTGCAGAAGCAGAGCTTGGGAAATGGGGACAGCAGGGGCAGGCAGAGCAGGCTGAGGGCACTGTGAGCTGATCTCATAGCCTGGGTTGCACACCAGCTCGACTGCATGCCACAGCACACATTATGGAGAGTTTTTTTTTGGCTCTTACGTCTGAGCCGTGCATTTACTTGATTAGTCTGTTATGAGTCTGAAAGGGTGTCTGTAGCTGGAAGATTTCATCTTTGTAACTGTAGACCTTTGCAAGTGATGATCATTGCCTTGTTGGGATTATCACTGGTGTTGGAGATGTATTTCTCACCACATCCTAGCTGAGAATCCGACTATTCATAACATGGAAGATGAAAGGCAATGTACCACCTTGCATGTTATGTACCTTTTTCAAGTACTAGAAAAAAATGTGCCTCCTGTATATGCAGAAGCTGAGATTTCTTTTGTTTCCCTGCAGTTCTCACTGGCCCTCACCTTGTTCCTTCTTGATGAGCTCTTTGCCCATGGTTGTTTCCAGCTCCCTGGAAAAATGATTCATCATCTGTGTTTCAGGACCCCCTCTTGGTGATTCCAGGACTCCTGTAGCAAAGGGTGGTTTAGTAAAAATTGAAACACGCTTACCAAATTATATACTGAGGGCTTAAAGGGTGCCTTGAGGACTACCACTGTTGCAAAGCTAACCAGAAGAAAGTCCTAGGAGAAAAACAGTTGAGCAACAAAGCTCCAAAGGGAGGCACATGGATTAGGAGCATCTTGAGTTATACTGTATAAGTGTCAAACCCATCTAGCACTGCTTTATTAGTTTGTGTGGGAGGCAAAGTTTCAAATAACTTACTTGGCTGTAGCCAGACCGTTTGTCTCGCTCCAAGAAAATACATCAGCACTGACTCAGCGAATTTGCCACTGTGACTGGTTTCAGGGCTAGCTCTTATTACAGTCTTTAACCTACGGTAAAAGTAAAGGAAAATTCTTTTTCCTCCTGACTTGAAGTGAAATGATACATTTTATACTCAAGAAATTTGCACATTAAAAGCACAATTATGGGAGCACAGAAAGTCACAGAAGGCCTGCGCAAAACTTTGTTTACATCATGACCCACCGCAAACTGATGTCCCAGCCACCTGGAGAGGTTGAGAGACCAACCAGATTTAGTCCCTCAGAGGTCAGAAGGTCCAAGAAACTGTATTAGTCAGTCATGTGTCACCAGGTAAGATTAAAAGCCTTGCCTGCTTCGTCTCAAGAGAGTGCAAGGGTAAAGGCTGAGCATCTCAGCTTGAACCATCAAACAGCAACATTTTTGATGTGCTACTGGTTGCTGAGAGGATGGAGGAGGGGAAAGACAGGGAGAAAAGGAAAGGGGTGTTAAATTTAAGAGCACAGATGTCTGAACTTTGATAGCCATTTAACAAGGGAAGTTAAAATCAGAGGGGTTTTGTGCAAGTTGCCTAAGACGGCAGGATAATTCCGTTTTGTACAAGTGCTGGATTTTCCTTTTGGTTGCATACATTTCTAGCTATTGTAACACCAATTCAGCAAAGCATGTCCTTAACTCCAATTGTTTACATAGGCTTTAACAATATAAAGAGTCTGTCCTGATGGGCAAGCACACCCATGTTTACCCACAGCTCATACATGCAAGGGCTTGCCTAATTCTGTGACAGCTGAAATGAGAGGTTTAATTCAACGACCTTAGTTGTACAATTTAAAAAACGCAGCTTAAATGAATGTTACCAAATCAGAGTGGCTAAAGACATTTACCTTTGTTTTAGAATATAGTGTACATGAACTGTGATTAAAAAAATCAAAGTGAATAGTTTGGAGCAAAAGGTTAAGTTTTCTGTAAGCGAAACGCTGCTCTGTTTATGTAAGCACCATTAACAACATAAACTTGGGAACAGGAATACAACTTTTCCATATTGTTTTCAGTATTGATGTTTGGGTTTTCCTTTATAAGAATCTTTGATGCCTCACCTTTTCCTGTTCAGTGTACAGTTCCTGAGGGGGAAATATTTTAATTTTAAAAAATATTATATGGAGGAAATATACTAAAATAGCACCTTTTTGCCAACAGTTATTGCTGGTATGTCACCCTGTCCTTTTAACAATCCCATATGATAAATAATTAGTCACAAATATTGATATTTCTAATGTGAAATCTAACAGCTTTTTGTTACACCATACATAGGCAGATTGTCTGCTAATCAAGTCACAGTCACTTTAGAGAACTGCTGCTGTGTAGTCATAGAAATTATCTTGTCATTGTTTTTTGGGAGGTGGAAACCTATATCTGTTTGTATGCAAAACAGTCATGAAGAGTGCAAATCCCTGATGAGAGATGCCCGGTGGATGGTTAGCACCACTGGGGAGCATGGCTTGTGCTGTGACAAACACCACCTCTGATTCTCATCCTCTGGTGGTGGATGGTTCATCTCTTCCCCTACTTCTGTGCACCTTTTTTACAGGGCCTGCTAGTTGTCCCCTGAGGTTAGCTTTGTGCTATCTTTTCACTCACTGGGAAAAAGAAAAATTTCCCTACTCTCTGTGCTCCATCCGCATTTCTGTGCCCTGTTATTCCTCACAAGATTGTCTCTCACCCTTATTTTCCACTCAGATTATAAAAATTATTAATCTGTGTTCCCTCCATGCATAGGTCAATGCCCTCCTGTTGCCCTCAGGTGTCCAAATGTTCTGTGTGCAAGTGGATGGCAGGGGCAGAGGTGCTCTTGGGTTGAAGAGCATCAGCTCCCTCCACTGTGCTGCCGACCCCTGCTGATTCCCACCTCTCCGTGCCTTTCTGCCTTAAGCTCCTCATTTTTGAAATATAAAAATAGTTGTGCATTTTCCATTACCTAAAGAATGGGCACCCAAGGAATCGGTACTGCATTTCTGCTGAAAACTGATGTGCTAATGGAAAATAGGGCCAATCAGAATTTAGTGCATTTTGGCACTGGAAAGGTTAAAATGTGTATCAATATATTATAAAACAAAATAATTCAGTTAATATGCTGATTGATGTCTTTGTTAGCAGTGTTTAAAGGCATTACTATGGCATTATTTTATTTAAATCACACATTTCAATATAGTGCCAAGTGAGGGTCACTTGATAAGGAGGGACAATTTTATTCTCGTGTTACTGGACCATTGCTTTCAGTCTGGGATCTGTGGATTTTTTTGTTGCATAATTTTTTCCCAGGGGGTTGATGAAGAATAACCTTCTTTAAAAATATTATCAGTAGCTTTATCTTTCTTGTTTAGAGAAAGATACATGCCCATTGGGAAATAGTTTGGGATATGCAAACAGAAAATGTTTGAAAAACATTGCAAATGTATAAAAAATCTGAGAAAACCCCTACCATAAGGTATTTTTAAAATTTTAAAGAACAGAGAAAAAGATTGAACATATTATGATGAAACTAAGTATTTCCAGCTATGCTATACAGGATTAAAATGTAAGGATTAAAGCACTATATCTCATGTTTCAGGAAATAAAATGATTTATTGCCCCAGTCAGGAAGATGTTTCCCATGCATGACTTTACAAGGAGTTTCTTATGAATCACATCACACTTATTTCATATATATTTCATTTTGAAAGAATCTGATTGTGGACTTTGTGGCAAGCTCATCCAAAAGTAGCTGTACTTGCTGAGTAAAATTTGTAGGATATTATGATGAGCAGAAGGAAAAAAAAATCACTTTTAACAATGATTTGCCCTTTGTTTCCAAAAAATCATGTTTCTACTTTGTACAATTGCTGTTGTGAGCAGAACAATTTGTTATTTTAAATTGAGAATGGATTCATAATTTAAATGCATGAATGTTTAACATATATTAAGTGGCTGCTCTACTAGTTTTACCCAAATGCGTATCAGTTGTTTTGATCAAGACACAGTTTAAAATTCCATTCAAACCCAAAATGTGGAAGGTTAATTTAAAGATCTATAACTTGATTTTTCATTTGGTTTACAGTCACATAAATCCATTTGCTTTGAATAATTGTTACTGATTTTCATCAGTATAAGGAGACTTGGGGTTTCTTTTTGTAGAAAATCTGGGTGTTGCTTTGTTTTTTCATTTCAGCATGTTATAATAAAATGGAAAAGGTTCTCATAGAATGGAAATTATGAGCAGTGTGGATTTTCAGGCAATCAAAACATTTTAATGATCTCATTAAATGTATCATTTACAACATATATATGATAAAAGAAATATGTTCCTCTGGGTTAGTAGAAGTGCTGGGTACACAATGTGTTTCAACATGTTAGGCTTCCACTAGATTCTCTGCCAGAATTGCAGAAACTTGGAGAAAAAAACCCCAAAACTTCAACCTTTTTCTTGTGTCAGTGTCTTCAGAGACAGAAACATTTTTATCATATTTTATGCAAAATGAAGAAAAATGGTGTTATGAAAACTTGTTAGATTGTTCTAGGACTGCATCTCAGTTGATAGATAAGTACTGCTATTGAATTCTATGAGACTGATTGCTATTCTATGATATTACTAGGGTTAATAATGGATTTTCTCAGGCATGCAACAACTAGTGTTTTACAGGGAGAGATTAACACTTACTTTCCTAAGACCACAGTTTTATCATTAGTTGGGTTTTCTATGTAGCCTTGAGATCTTGGAAAATTAGGATTCTTGAAAAGAATCACATACTACAATAGCGGCTCTTAAAGCTGCTTCATCCGTTTGGCTGCCTCTTCTACACCACAGATTCCAGAGAAAAACACCAACTTCAAACAGGCAGTTTCCTGATGTGCACAAAGGGTGAAACCCCAGCACTGATACAAGAAATGGGGTACTGATGCAGAGACTAAAATTTTTTTTTCCTATCTTGGGGCAATACAACTTTGGAACTGTAGGTGCATTGAGACCATGCCTCCTAAAGCAATAGTTTTAAACCTTTGTTAATGAGAGATGGGTCCAGCTTTCAAAACTGCATCTTTGCCAGATGTAGACAGCATCCTTCTCAAAGGGATGAGCTGTTTTCCACCCTGAGCCAGGCAGCGCAATGGGAGACAGGCCTGGGCTGGAGAGCTAAAGCTATTGCATTATGCCTCTGCTATTTCTTTTTATTGTAGTATTGTTCCTGCAGTGGTTTGCTGACAAGTTATATGTTTTACAGATCAGGTCTGCTTGATGAGGAATCCTTACTTTAAATCCTGTCTAGGATAAATCGGGTTTGTAAATCAGACCTTATGGTTGCTATTGGAATGCTAATGATCTCAAAGGGAGGGCTTGGGTTTTGAAAACAAATCTAAGCTAATGCCCAGGGTTCCTGAAAGAGCTGTTAATATAGTGAAAACTCATGTTAAAGGCCCCTTTTAAAATGTAAGAATTTGTCAGACCCTGGGCTGTTTGGAACCACTGAAATGACACAGCAACGCATGCTTTGCTGCGTTGGCCACATCTCTAATGCTGCAGCATTAATTAATTAATTAATGTTGCAGCAATTCCAGTGCTGCCAATAGCAATGCAAACCACAGCATAATGTGGCCCGTCATGGTTTGGATGTGTTTGCTGCATGGATAACTCTGCAAGGCAGTCAGCCCAGCCTGCTTAGCCCTACCAACAGCAAGAACGACTCTTCTCTGGGTTACTGTAGGGTAGTGAGCTCCCAGACCTGTGCCACCCTCACACGGCTTGAAAAAGTGTTCAAGTAAGTCAAAATGCATCAACCATATAACAGGGTTTGGAACACTCCACATTTATTCGCACTAGGTGTGAGCAATGAGCTGTGTTTTACGAAACCTCTCTGAACTAAGGAAGCAGTGCAGAGCCAGGAGACAAATGTGGGACTCTGACATCTCTTTCCCAGCAGTCTAAGGTACTTCCTGTCACTACCACCAACACATTTCCAGGTGAATAATTAAGGCTAGTAGCATAACTAATTAGGCCTTATTCACCTGTGATTACTGGTGGCATTTAAGCTGCTGCATCATCTTGATCAGATGAAAATTAACACAAAGGGTGAAGTGGTTAACATACTGTCAGCTTTGATGATACTCTTCCTGGCACTGAGTGGCCATTTCATGGAGAAAAATGCTCTTGTAGTTTCAACATCAGCAAGTCTTCACTGCCTCCTGAGGAAGAGGGAAGGTAACCATTTCTGTTCCTCAAAAGGTACTTTGTATTCAGTTATACAAAGATATCTGTAGCCTCTGCCTGGACCTTTTAGATAGAATCAATCCTGAGAAAAAGGACATTGCTTCTGCTAAATTTCAGACCAAAACAAGAGTTCATAGTCAAAATGCAAAGTTCTAGGACAGGGCTTTCTAGTGGAAATGCTGATATAGCCTTACTATTTTGTATGACTCCAGCAGGCACCAGCTTAAATTCTAGTTATGATGTGCATTTAATGGCATGGGAGTGTAATGGGATATTTTAAGATACTGTATTTGAAGAGAATCAGCACTTAAACATTATTTACGAACCATGTCATTTTAATGCTTCTGAAATGTGCCATTCAGTCCTTGGGTACATGAAAAAATTTTCTAATCTCATTTCTCAGAATGAACAGCAGCATAGTTTTCTTCCACAGCTTTAATGATTCCAAGAGGGTTGGTATTATTTTGTGGAACCCTTACTGGAATATTTCTGGAAAATAAAGGTTTTCATTTTTCATTGTGGTGCTCTCTAGTTCTTAATTTCAGCCTTTTGAGGAATATTCTGATTTTGCTTGGACAATATCTTTGAAGAGTGTTTCTCTCCAGTTAACAGTGAGTGTGAGAAGACAACAGTTACTAGGATTTGTTTTGCTGTGCTAGGCAAATCAGCTTTTCCTTGTGCAGTATCTTTTGTATATTCAAAGTTAAATTGACAGCATAAACTTTTTTCTCACACACAACCTAATATGCTGCTTTTTTTTTTTTCATCCTGAAGAAGCGTTTGCTCCAAAAGGGAAGTTGACATTCATTAGTTGTGCAGGTTGACAGTAAAACTCACTTTAATGCAGATGGTGACTAGAACTCTCATTGCTTTTGCTGCAAATGGGAATGTAGCGTTGAAAGCAGTCAGTTTTGCTTATTACTCAGTTGCAGCCTGGAACTTCAAACCATATACTTTATCCTAGAAAGAAACCTGTTCCTACTACTGTTATTTGCTGAATAAAAATGCTAACTGAAATAATTTCAGTGCAGAAGGTTAGGAAGTTTCAGAACTAATCCTAGTAAGTTTTTGTAATAGGTTGAATCTGTTTTTAATTAATTAGCAATAATCTGTGTGAAGGTCTCAAAGCACTTTGATAAGTTAAAAATGGAAACAATCTTTGGAGAGGTGCCAGTCTAAGCCAAAGAGGCTCTGTCACTGGTTTCTGTAAGCCAGAACTCCACTCCTGCCACAAGCCTGTCCAGCCAGGAACAGGAGAACCACAGTACTTTGCTTTCAGAAGTTGAAACACTAGAGTCACAGTGTTGGTACTGTCCGATTTTTGAGAAATTTACTTTGAAAAAGACTCTGGAGTATATTTTATTTCTGAAAGTTTGCAAATCACACAGTTTAGGAAGCTTCCTTTATATATGAACACATTTTCAGGGGATATGGAAATTATATGTTTCTCATCCTTTAAAGAAGAGGTGCAAATTGATGATATATCCTAAATGGCTAATAACCGGAATTGCAATTATTTCAGCAGCTGATGAAAATTTAAAATTCTATCTTAATCCTGTCATATGGTCTGAATTATTTAAATCCTTCATTCCATATGGTTCTTAGAGATGGGCTATTTTGGGTTTTTTTACTCTTGGTAGAGTAAAATGACACAGAAAAGTACTGTAGTGCTCTTGACTTTACAGGGAAAATTAGTAGTCTGAAAAAGACACTTCACGTTATTTAATAATGTTGCAGCAACCTACTGTTTGTTTGACAGGAAACAGAACATAATGAGATGCATATCTAAAGAGCAGAGTTCCATAATGAAAAAAACTACATGTATGCATTGAATGTAGAAGCTACATTACTTAAGACTTTTGAAATTTGCTAAGAACATTTTTCAACTGCAGACATTTTCACTAACTTTCCTGTTTTTCATTTAGATGAGGTATCATCTGTCACCACTTAATCATATCTTTTTTTAGCTATTAAAAAGGCATGTAATTTTAATTTTTGTGGCTCATTAGTGTGCAAATGCCATTGGGCTTGTTTAGCCTAAACTCTTGGTCTAAATTCAAATCCCTTTGCTTTTGAGGGATTACAACCTGTGACTTCAGGCTGTGGTCCACAGTGGGCTATCTCAAGTTTTTTGTTTGTTTTTTTTGGGTTTTTTTGGGGTTTTTTTTTTTGCCTATTGAGGTCTGTTAACTTTGTCTTGCTCTTGACTTCAGATTAGGGAATTTATGACCACCTTTTAGAAACACAGCCATCATAATCTAAAATTCAAGATCTAAAAATAAGTAACAAAAAATATTGTTTAAAGCAACTCTACTGGGAGTAGAAATGGGTACACAAATTTTCCAAAGTAGTACAGTGAATAACCTACTGAAATATGATAAAGTACAGCCTTCAACTGAGAAAGTTGAAATCACAAATTCATGATCTAACTGAACCTGAGAGATAAAGAATCCTAAATAACTAGAAAAGTAGAATGAATTTACCCATTACAGTTCTTTGGAGAATATGGAAATATGAAGTATTTACATAGTCTCAAATTATTTTTATTAATAAACAAATTTATTAAGATACATGCATTCCTTGAAAAAAAATTAAGAAGGAAAAAAGAAATGGCGACAGAGAACTTGAGGGTGGTCTAAGATGTCTGTCTTCTTTATGTAACCTTTTGCATTTTGTGTTTAAGAACTGACATTCCAAATGATTTTCTTTGGCTTTATGCCTGGAGTGAATACTGAGGCAGCAAATTAGGAATGCTTAAGAAGTCCCACAAAGAAAGATGTTTGCTGTGAAAGTGCAACTAATGTGACACTTTCGCTGGAAGCTTCTTAGCTTGCTGAAATGATAAAAGATGGCATGGGTCTAGGTGGTGATGGGGGAGTGAGTGCAGACTGCAAGTGCCATGTGCTGAGCTATACAAGGTGTTTCCTGTGGCCAGCTGTCTGCCACTGTGACTATGCTGATCCTACCTGCTGTTTCTATTCCAGGGGCTAACTTTGTCACTCGAAAGATTAGCCGATCGGTGGCCAAGATTCACCTTGGGCAGCTGGATTGTTTCAGCCTGGGCAATCTGGATGCTAAGAGAGACTGGGGCCATGCCAGGGACTATGTTGAGGTAAGTTGGGGGATTTTTTGTGAATCATCTTCGTGGTGGGGATAATGCTTATTGCTGTAACTTCAGGTTATGGTCCACAGAGGGCTATCTCAAGATTTTTTTTTCTTTTTCTTACTGAGGTCTGTTAACTTTGTCTTGCTCTTGACTTCAGATTAGGGAATATAGTAACGCAGCAGTCTACCCCAGGCGTGACCTGAACAGAAAAATAAATCTTTGGGTTTACATTCCTTGCCTGAATTCCTGGGGAAGGGGTCTGACTACAATGTGGATCTATTTTAGAGTATTGCTTCTATTCTTTTGACAAATTTTATGACCAATATTAAGTTTTCAGCAAGATGCAGTATGACCAGAAGTGAAAGATCCTGCTGGAGGCTGGTGACGTTTATTTAATAAAGCAAAAATGATGCATATATTAATGATAAAAGGTCTCTTTGGTTATACATTATAAAGAAGCATCACAGCATAGTTGTGATGGCAGGTATTGGAACACACAAGCCTGCATTTAGTGTTTGAAATGTTTGTGTAGTCAGGATTTGTTTCTAATTTTATTCTACCCATCTGCTTCAGCAGACAAACAAACAATACCCCTGTATTGTATTACAAGGAGACATGAATGACCATGTAGGAAATATTGTCTTTTCCCCAGGAGATTTTTGTCCCCATTTTGGTGCTTAAAGATTTCCTGTGGTCATTGGACTATTTCTGTTTTTAATAATTTCTTGCTGGGAAACCGGATTTGACTTCACCATTCATTGATGTAGTTTAGAAAGATGACAACTGTTTGTTTTGGTTTTCTATATTACAAAGTAAGTATCTCAGTAGGCAAAAGTCTGATTTTTATCATAGATTGAGATTTTAAAGGTAGAGCTGAGCTCTCAAACCTTCTTTACAATCTAAAAGAGCAAGAAAGCAAAATTGTAATACCTCACTATAAAATAATGTCCTGGTTGACATTAAGAAAGGTAAACAGCCACACTGCCTTGGTATCAAAAGGGTTACACCAAGCAAGCAAAGCAGGTGCTTTTTGGCAGCCAGCTATAAATGAAGTTTTCTTTGGTTCTGTGCTGCATTTGCATGTGAGATGCTAAGGGCACTGTGAGTGTAATGGCTGTGCCTCCATGACTATGGTTTTATATTTGTGGCTGCAACATTGTTAGTTAAACCAGTAAACCATCTCAGTCATCTTTTTAATGCATAAAGCTATGGTCATGAGTGATCATAAAATCAGTTACCAAGTCTCAACTGAAAGGAAGTAAAAGATAAGTCAAATAAAAGGATCAGTTGCATGAATGTAATGACTATAATTTGTTAACAGGCATTGGATATTTCATAAAGACTTCAGCTATCTCATTCCAACCCAAATTGCACTAGGTTATAAATGATGGGATGAATCCTGAAGTCTTCTTCCTTAGGGGAAATCCAAAATAACCCTCTTGTGTCTTCTGGATTAGACCCTTGTCTTGTGTTCACAGAATCACAGGATGGGTCAGGTTGGAAGGCACCACAGTGTCTCGGCTGGTCCAACCTTCCTGCTCAGGCAGGAGCATCCCAGAGATCATTGAACAGAATTGTGTCCAGACAGTTTTTGAGTATCTCCAGCAAAGGCAACTCCACTACCTCTCTGGGCAATCTGTTCCAGTGCTTGGTCACCTGCACAGTAAAGAAGTTCTTCCTCATATTGAAGTGGAACTTCCTGTGTATCAGTTGCTTCTATTTGCCTCTTATCCTATTGTTTGGCACTGCCAAGAGCCTGGATCCATCCTCTTGACACTCCCATCAGATACTTATAGACATTGATGGCATACATCCCCTCTCAGTCATCTCTTCTCGAGGCTGAACAGACCCAACTCCCTCAGCCTATCAAAGGCTATCACTCAAACCTTTAAAATCAAAAAGGAAATGAGAACAAGTCTATCCAGAAGGATGACTAGCTTTCAAGGCCTTTGGCCTCCAGAAGGAATGTAGTTGTCTGAGGTCTATGGCATGAACACATGTTTTTTATGCAAGTAGCATTCCAGGCCTTTCAGCTACACATTTTGGGCCTGTCCCAAAATCTTCTGGAAAGCATTCCTCACTAAAATATAGTTCATCTTGAGTATTTCTCGTCCCAGAGAGGTACCCCTTCGGATAATGGGAGAGTTATTATCAATTCTCTAATTCCCTGAGTATTGTGGAAATGTGGTTACAGGCAGCCTTCTAATGGCTAAAAAATAGAGTAACTTTAAACTGGAAATAAACAATTATTTGAGGCTTTAATGGACTGGAAAGTAGGGCTTAGAGATTTAACGTTGTTCAAATAAATACATAGTATTTTAGAAAGCATGATCATATTTACAAGCATTTGGGGAGCTTCCTTAAGCATATGGCTGAACACATAGGGATATATCTTATCCTCTCCATATGTAACTTTAAATCCCATTGATATTAATACAAGTAACACATGTGCATATAGACTAGACCATATACTGTATGTTCTTTCTTCTTATTTCCTTATTAGGGATAATATAAAACCATAAATACATTCCTTTTTGTTGTTCTATGAAATACTATGGGTCAATTCCTGATCTCATGAAAGTTGATGAGCAAACTCCCATTGACTTGAGAATGTCTGGTGGTTACAAAGCACAAGCAGACTTCATGACTCTTCAGCTTTGATTATATGAGTTCATTTGGCTACCACTGTAATTTTGGGCAAACTCCTCTGTAGACAGTCCATCATGGAAGCATGTGCCTGCACTGAAGCAGTGCAGGGCTGGGTTGAGGGAGCTGCTTTAGCAGCAGCTGATTCAGAAGTTTGAGATTAAACATAGGTTCATATCAGTGGAGAATAGTTGGAATATGTGTTTGATTAGATTTTTGACCTGGGACTTGAACTGCCACCTGCAGGAACAGGGTACAACAGCATTGTGCTGGTGAATGAAAACCGGGAAGTCCAACTCACTGGAAAGAAAGGATTCCATTCAGTGTTTGAAGAGAACAGACTAGAAATAAGTAGGCATTGAAAACTTCTGGTGAAGGATTATAAATTTTAACCTAAAATTACATTAGTAACTCTTAACGTACTGGCAGAAATTGCTGCTGCCTCTTGCTCTCCCTTTCTCCATTGTTTACTCTGCAAGTCTCATGAGATGGTATTAGAGACGGTGATCAATGCTGCTGAGTTGGAAGAGGAAAAACAATATATCAGTGCTATTGGCGTATGAATCTTCTGTGTACTGTTTTGCTTTGTGAGGATAACATACCCTTTATTTGTTGCAGACCATCTGCTAGGTATTTTCAATTATTAGCACAATAGCAAGGCTTAAGAGTACTGAGTGCAGTGCTGAGAACAGGGGAAGAATCACCCTGCTGGCCACCTATGGCTTATACAGACCAGAATGCCATTGGCCTTCTGGGCCACCTGGACACATCAGCCTCAGTTCAACAGCTGAGGCTTTTTCTTCCTTTCCTTCAGTTTCCTCTTCATCATCTCCTGATGCTCTGGTTGCCTTCTGAATGGCGCTGCTCATACCTCAGTATTGTGCAGGCAGCAGAAGTACTGCACTGACAAATGTTGTGGGAAATCCCGTCAATCTTTATCTTACAAAACTAAAAGAACAAGTCAAAGGTAACAGTTTTAATAGTATTTAGGTATTCATATGGATCAGAAATAGTTTCTCTTGCCTGCAATAGAAATCCAGCAGTATTTCAAGGAATAATTACAGAGGACTCATAATTGGGTCATAATTGGCTCCAATTCAATTAATTACATGTCTAGTCAAATGTTTAAAATTAGGTATGTGCCTACATTCATGGTGAAATCAGGGTGCATTTGATATTTAGAGTGTATGGGAATTGGCTTCCATTAATTTGTATTTAAATAATGTAAAAGAAAATAATCAAAGCAAACGAGAACAGTTTATAAATAAGCAATATAATAAGTTATTGTACAGGCCAGCCAAGCACATTAGGAAACTGCGAAACTCCTTAAAGAGAGAATTTCCATCTTACTTTTTTTTTCTTTTTAATTGGTACTGGTGCTGATTCATACTTCAATCTGTGATTAAAATGCACAAGAAAATACACAGTCTTTTTTTTGTCTTAGACCATTTTGCACATGCCGAAATTTAGATAGTAAAATCTCATCTTTGTTTAAATCTCTAGTCAGCATCACCTGGTCTTTTGCTCATGATTTTTCTGTTTACCATTCTAATAGGCAGAAACTGACCCTTGGAAACAACTGCTACCACTGCTGTTTTGGGAAATTCCTTCTTGTATGTTTGTGTGTATGTTTAACTATAAAAACTCTTGCCAGACAAAATTATTTAAAATTTTACTTTACTCTTGTGCATAAGAATAGGAGTCAGCCAGCAAGACTATTGGCCAAGGCATTTCTAGTTTTGTTTTGTTGTTTTCTTGTAGTGTTAAGGATGTGTTGTCTTTTGAGATACATTTTATCTTCGTCTGCTAAGACTTGAAGTTTTTTGTGACTAATCTTTCACTGTCCCAGCTGAATTTTTGCTTGTGAAAGTCTTGCTTTGTTAAGGATTGTTGGTTATAAAAGGAAAGTTAGTTGTATCTGTCTGTGTAACTATCAATACCTCATATACTTAAGAGATTGGCTCATGAACTTAAGTCATGTTTATAAATGGGGATTACCCTTTTGGGATGGACTGAAGTGAAAAATGCTTTTCTTTTCTTGCTGCTTAGTTTTTACATTTAAAGCCAATATCTTCTAGTAAAAGTTAAGAAATAATTTTAAACCGTCAGTGATGGACTTGTTTCAGTATGAAGGTATAGCCATCCAGGTAAAGTGTATTTTGTGTATTTCCAAATGAGAACCTTTTCTTTCCATCAGCTTGTCTGAGCTGGAAGAACTAATGACTCTATTAAGCCAAACTGATCTTAAAAATGAATCAAATCTGCTCTACTTGAGGGGCACTGAGCTGCTTCCATCTAGGTGAAGTAATTTTGAGAGCAGCAGGACTTGTAAGAACGTTTAAGAGAAAACTTTGATAGACTGGGCTCCTTTGGAACAACTACTGAACATTCATAAAACTCTTGACAGGTACTTGCTGAAGCTTCATCTTTTCTAGAAGCATGTTTATCAAAGACAATGAGACAATGAATATTCCATACTTGATCCTTTCTAAAAATTTAAAGATCTTTAATGTAGAGCTAAGTCTCTTGCTGAAATGTTTTTGAGAAAGCAACGTTTTCCCAAAGGAAGTATGCACTTGCCAAGGGCAGATTATTTTTTGATTTCCTCATGTAAATATTTAGGACTTGTGGAGATAGGTGTCCAGGATAAAGGAAGTGACATTTGACCAAGGTAATACATTCAATCATCCACCCAAGTAATGACCCAGTTCTCAGGATACAGTACAGCCAGCCCAAGTGGTCACAGCACAGTCTCAGCTGCTTTCAGATGGAAGATGTGAAGTTCACCCAGCACTGACCCACAGGCACTGGCATTGCAATACAGACACTTCTTCATGACACAACAAGAGGGCTGGAAGAGCAGGTCCCAGAAGTAAAGATTGTCTTCCCTTTAATTGAGTCTATAGGGAAAAGATATTGATAAGTGAGTTTCCAAGGAAAATTCATGCTATCATTATTTTAGTAAATTATTTGTATGTGCTGCACCTCAACTGAAATATTCCCACCCTACAAAAGGGCTTGTCTTGATATGAAGTGGTAGATGGCATCACTGGCCACCAAACAGGTGTCTCCCCACCATGTCTCTCATGCAGGATCAAAATAGGATTCTGTGACACATGGTTGTAATTTCTCACCCTTCATTGCTGTCCAGGTAGGCTCCATCAGGCTCCCTCAGCTCTCTAGGGCACCTGTGGCCCCACTTGATTTCTGGCTTCAGAAACCACTCTGTTATTTCTCTGGTTTTATTTATAAACTTCAGAGTGGGACTGAAGACCAAATATTTTCTCCAAGGCTATATCTGTACAGTGCCAATACGAACTGCCACAAATTATAAGCATATATTGAAGCTCTCCTCAGTGTACATTTCTTCTCCATTCTCTCACAGAAGAATGGTACAAGCAGAGAAAAAGTTGAAATTTAAATAATTACGTTTTCATTAGAGCATGATTTGGTGCCAGCAAAATGTAGGTATAATTCTCAAACATCTCTCAGATTTTTAATATATGGGCAAATCTTCCCTTATGAAGACAGAACATGTTTTAGAATAACTACAGTAGTAAAAGTTTCCTTTCTAATGCTAAATAAAGGCTTACATTTTGGTAAAAAAGACTGCACACTAAAAGACCTTATAATGTATTTCTTTCAGTGCATGTAATTTAGATTAGACTTCTTGACTATTAGAAATAGCTGCAATTCTCAGCAGAGTAACACACTATCATCTTAATTTTACTCATGTGGCTGATATCTACAATAAAGAAAAACCCAAACCAAGTCCTTTGTGGTTTTTGAAATGCTGAAGTCTGCAAATAATATGATTCTAAATACTACAGCATAAATGAGAAAATCTGAACACATTTTATTTATGTGTGCATGCACACACATACACAGCCTGTATGTATTAGTGCATGTGAATGTATGTTTCTGTGCATGGATGATTTTTGTGGAAATTACTTTCAATTTCATGTAGTTTGAGAGGTTCATTTATGTACTACTTTAAGTTGGAGATGATTGATAATAAGAGATTGTACAAGAAAGTAAGTAGTTTATTGCAATATGCATGAGTGGTATCCACAGTTAAAATACAAAAATGAGGAAAGAAAAAGTTTTTAGTTAAAATATGTAAGTGTTCTGTCTAATATACATCATATGGCATTGATTTCCAGCAGTGGTGGACTGTAAGTCCAACAGTAAGTGTTGTTGTTAGACCTTTCAGAAAACTGTCCTGATCTGTTTCAGAACTGTAGCATCATTTTCCCCTTTTTATTTTCTTGCAGACATATTTTCTATGAGGGAAACATATGTAAATACATTTTTTTTCTTATTTACAGAGATTTTCAGCACTTTTTCAGCACTTTCAAGTTTGACCTATTAGTGTTTTTTGCTTTTACAAAGCCAGAAAAAAGTGCTTTCCTCAGCAAAACCATCTGGTTTAGTTTCCTGTGCCTCAACAATGATATGTGTATTATTATCAAGGCCACCCTGGTGGTTTTCTAAGTGGTCTTGTTACAGCGGTGGTCTTACAATTCAACTGGAGTGATGGAAAAGTTAGACTAAGGCTTCTTTCAAGTATAAGGTTTCCAAATTGATAAATTATGTATTGTTGTCATATTTCTGACACTGACCTATTTTGCCATTGTGGCTTGAATGAAGTATCTCTTCCACTGAATAACACGATTACAAGAGTCCTCCTGACAAATTCTGCTTTTCAGCCTGTTCTTCTTGAGAATACCAAATTAAGGCACTTTGCATAAATAACTGTAAATGTGTGCTGTGTTCCTATGATTTAATTTTCTACTCTGTCTGGCAATGTGTGAAGAAAACTGAAGTTATGCAGGGTCCATATTTAGGAGTTATCCTTCCACTTGTTCTGAGGCCTGTGGAAAGCACATGGATGTCAGCAGAGAGACAACTTAATGCAGGATGTGCACCATCATCGCAGTCCACGTCAGTGCAGGCTGCAGGACAAGGTTTGCTCATTAGCTGGTGGCGATATAGGTGCCAAAATAGGTTTCCAGGGTGAAAACAAGCCAGACTTTAAAAAAACAAAATGGTCTCTTCCACCTTCCAGTCAGTCTTGTGGTGATTTTAACCTGGGGTAACTCCAGATGAGACTGTGGGAATGAGATGAATCTCATGAGGGAGATGGGATTGCCCAGACCTGGGGAGTGAATACAGCAGACAGCCTGCTCAGGGCTGCAGCTGTGCCTGCAGGGAAACCACTGCCCCGTCATGGGATGGAGCGTGTTCACCATAGAGGGAATCTTCACAACATTTTACAGCAGAGGTCTCACAAGTTTCTCTTCAGTGCTTGTAAATCAGGATTTTACCTTATTTTTTTTTTTTTCATTGTAGTCTGCATAAAGTTTATGAATTGGGAAAGTTTAGGGCAAACGTGAAGGAAACATTCTCATAAACATTGTCTAGCCTTCTGCATGCGGAATTTCAAATACTAACTTTACAACAAGGAAACCCCTAGTTCATGGAAAAAGATAGTGAAGTTTAATACAAATTAAATGTATTTTTTTAATCAGCTGAACCACTTCAATTGACATTTTTCCTTCCTTTCTTTGCTCTTTTTCCCATCGGGGAGGGGTGGGGGGGAAGGAAGAAAAAAAGCCAACCAGATGTGTCCACCTTTGAACTCAGAAATTTTTTTTCAGTCAGTTGGTATTTAGCAACATTTTAAAGAATGGGAAGCAGCATCTTTTATTGGTAAATGTTAGGCAACATTAGTAACAGGTACTGCTACCAGCCCCACCTGTAATAACCCACATAGTTTCTCTTTATTAACTAATCTATGATTTACAGATTTATTTGAAGCTTAGAATAGTATACCACATTCTGAGAAAGCTCTATAGCATAGTTGGTTTGAATTTTAATAAGGGGAAAAAATCCCTTAAAACAGATCATTAAAATTTAATGAGGACATTTTTAAAACCCTATAATGGTTCAATTTACACTGGAAGTCAAAAATAGTTAATGGTGTTGTTATGTCTGTGTGGTAACATCCTCACTGTACAGTAATTGTTTTCATTTGAAATTAAGCCAGTTAAACATCCTGGGCAATGCATTCCCAGAACCAAAGTTTTTAGTCCTCTAACTTCAGGTCATTTCACTGAAAGAAAAAATGTTTCAGATAAGTTAAAATGTCAGGGCTCACTTTTATTGTACTCTAGCTGTTAATATTCTGTGCATTATTAAGAAGATTGGTTATCAGCAGAGTGACTGTTCTTTCCTGATCTGGGTATGAAAAAAAACCACTTTTTTTTGTTTATTTGAATGGGAAACATTCCCCAAACCCACAGGGTGCACTTAATATGCCACTTTTAGTTGCAGCAGAAATACTTGAATTTTAGCTGTAGGTGGTTTTGGATGAAGCCTTGACTTAACAACCAACATTAATGATCCAAAGATAGAGCAGCTGAACTTTCCAGTTGGCCTTCTTTGGCCCATTTTAAGCTTTCCCTGGAGATGATTGACTTGGTTACCAGGTTAAGTATGTGAAGAAAGCTTATTGCTGTCTTGTGCTTGACTCCTTTCTCTCTTCCTTTCAAAATCCACGTGATTTCTGCAGTAAGAGCAATTTTGTGTTTCCTCAGGAACATGAGGAGCATTGCATTTGCAAGGTACGTGAATGACATTGGTGTTTCCTTGTCTCCCATTCCCAGTCAGCTTGGCAGTGACTGGGATGGATTTGCTTACTCTAACTTTCGTCTTAATAACAAGCTCTGTACTTTTTAGAAGCTGATAATTTTTGATGCAAGCTGTGCATTTTTATTTCTTGATCTGCAAATCGGTTGGATTTTTTTTTTTATTATCAAGTGTTTTCCTTCTTCTAAGAGCACTTTACAGATTTCTTTAAGGAGCAGTAAATTGCATTAGTAGAGCTTGAACTCCTGCCTTAACCTCTATCAAGCGAGATGTTACTCTACACAGTAAGAGTTTATCAAGGCAACCCTAATGCTCTAATACAAGGCACACATGTTGCTTTTGACATAATGAAAAGTTGGTACAAATCATATGATCTTGCTGCACTGTGCTTTATTTTACAAGAAAAGTAATGCTTTGTGTTGCTTATGCAGTATATTTCTTATGCAATACAGGCACATTTTCCCCTTCCTATTAATTTATTATGCTGCATTTATTTCCAGACCAACATTACTTTTCCACGTCTGGTGGGAATTTCTCTCTTCATCTGAGGTGTTTTAAATTCAACAAGCATAAGGTTTTTAATATATCATGTTCATTTTAAAGGGGAAATAATTGACAAGGGAAAAATATTTTGTATAGCTTTCTCATTTTACTGCCAGTATTATTGCTGATGTCCAAGGTAGATACATACTAAAAACACTGCAGGTTTAAAATTGTTCATCTGCCAGATTAAAAGCAGATCTTGGAATACTGGAAAGGGGTTGGGAGGCATGAGATAGAATGGTCTTCCCCACTGCTCCAATACATGCGTGTTCCATGTTTATGTTTATTTGATGTTCCATTTCAGCCCATAGCACCTTGTGACTCACATGCCCTATCCACGGTATGCACTGCTGGAATGTGTTTTTCTGAGTTGATAGTACTGGTAGCAGAAGTGATACTGGTTTGCAAGGAGGAGCCTGCCATAGAGCAGAGCTCTGCTGTATTCTGCTTTCTGGGAATGCCAAGGTGGAGTGCCAAGGAGCTTCCCTTCCAAGAAACTTTTCCAGGCTAACTAGTGTCTCATCTCTAGGAGAATCTTTTTTCTTTCTTTTTTTTTTTTTTTAAGTATTTTAAGAGCAGGTAGTAGCAATTTAGAACTGGTGTTGGGTTTGGCGGTTTGTGCAAGTTCTTGTGGTCTGAACACGATGTAACACTTTAATATTATGTGCAGCATTTTAATGGCATCTTAAAAATATGGGTGCTATTTTAGAAAATATATTATTTGATCCAGGTAGCCATAAAGGGTAAGGACGTGTGTGAAGTGCTCAAGCCCCAAGAGAACTGTAGGGCTGTGAGTTCCCTCATTGCCCCCTTGGAAAACCTGAGGAGTGATGATGCTGAAAACCAACTGCAGGAACTGGTTTGGAGTGAAATCTTCTTCTAATAATATGATTATTGGCTTTGGTGGACTTTCACTCACTGTGTCTTACATTTGTGCACAGGGAGGCAGAGGCCAGCAGAAGAGAAAGAGGCTCTGTGCCTGCCCAGAGTTACACAGTACACCTGTGATAGGACAGCCACAACTTGGCTCTAAAAGTGACCTCAGAAGACATTAATATGCCATTTAACACATTACCAGTAACACCAGGAAGCAAAATAAAGAGTTTTCACCTGGCCTGCCCAGTGCCAGTTCTCAGTCTCAAGTTTGACAGAATGTTGGAATTGGTGCACAACTGCCCACACCTTGTAATTAAGTTAGACTTTACTTAAAGAAGGCTTTTTTGTTGCTGGTGTTCATAAGGTCACATCTAAAGAGAGGCAGTGTAAAACCAACAAGCACATGTGTAAAAGTATAGCTGGCAAAAGAAGAAGTTTGAGTAAAAAGTCCACCCAAACTGAAAGTAAATTAGTTGTCATTGTTACCACAATAATTTTGGAGTGATTACATAAAATAGTGTTAAATAATAGCAGAACATTGCACATTTGTCATTTACCTTTAGAATACACTAAAGTCAAGAGAAACAAGACTCAGTTCTTGTGGCTTAATTTCTTCATGAGGTTTGGCAACAAATTGCGTCATGAAATTGCATGCTGATGATAGGCAATTAGTTGTGCTGATCTGTAGCGGTCTGATCATTTAAATACAATGTGTCATAAATATTTCAAGTCAGGAAAAAAATCCAAATTCTGAAATAATTCTCTTTAAAATGTCTTGGATAGTTGCTTATGTTCTGGAGCTGCTTGCAAAGCAGTTGACTCCTAACCAAGCTGATAGTTTTATTAGAAGTATCTTAAAGTGATCCTTTTTGCCCAGATTTGGGTTTTCACTGGGGTACTGGTTATCACTGGGATAAAGCCTCTTTCAGTGGTAGAGTCTAACTTGTCACTGCAAACTCTGTGTTGGTTTTAGAAAGTACTGCTGGAGCTTAGAGTGTTACTACACTTTCTTGGAAGGAAAAATCACATACCCTTTTCTATTTTATGAAGACAGATAAAAGCTGGAAAATAAAACTGCCTGGAAGCAAGGACAAAATGGTGGTGCTCAGGATGAAAGTTAGGGTCTGGAATCCCACCCAGAACCAATTCCCCAGCAGCTAAAAGGAGCACTGTCTGGCAGAGAAAAGCAAATTTATACTCAGGGGTACCACAGCTGGTGGTAATATCACTGGAACCTCCTATTGGGAGGATGTGAGAGCAATACAAGATGGGGAATAACAGCCCAGTTTATAGGGGAATGCTGTGCTCTCATCACCTGCTCTCAGGCCAGAGTGAGCCACCAGCTGCCACTGTGCTTGATCCTGTCTGTGAAAGGAGACTGAAGTTCTCTAGCCTGAGTGGGTCACAAAACAAAACATGCACAAAAAGTAGAAAGCATTTGCATTAGATGTTGATGGTTTGTTTTCTTACAGAGTGAAGAGAGATGAGGGAAGGATATGCTCAGTAGACACGTTTGACTTGAGAATTGTCCTTAACACCAATTAAACTTCTATTCTTGAAACTAAAAGGGGCTGGTTCTGCAGGATCCCATTTACTGGCTTGTGAATATTCTGCATTTCTGCAGAACTAGTAATTTTGTACTGGGCACAGAGAGTCAGCTTAGCCTGCCCACTTGGTTAGGGAAGGAGACAGCAAATGCAGGTTCCCTGTGTAACTTCCCAGCAAAAATAGGCCTGTCAGCCTACCGCTGCTAAAATAATCTTTTTATAGATGATAAAGCTAGTCACTAGTGATGCAGATTAAATTGACAACACCCCTGCAGTTGTTTGTAATTAGCAGAAGACCCAAGTGATCCTAAGCTTGGCTTCCTACTGCTCACCTGCATGGTGGCAAAGCACACAGCTGGACTGCGGCCTTTACTTACACAGCCACATATGGGTGGTAGACCTTTCTTCCAGATTTCACCCTGAAACCTAAAAGTTGACACATAGATGCATTTTTATTAATATCTCCAATCCTTTGGTTGTAATCTTTTTAAAGATGATCCATATAGTATTTTCATACCCAATTTGTGTCCTCTTCTGCTTTGTGACACCACAGATGCCTTGAAGCAATCCTGCATGTGCGTGCATGGGCTGCTGCTCCTTCTGTCTTGCGTTACAGGGAATAACAGGAGTACAAAGATTTGTCCTCCAGGGCTGTGTATGGGGACTGTTGAAGTAGCATCTGAGCTGTTACTGGAATTGTAATAGCAGCAGGTGCCCAGTCTTCAACAAAAACATTCTTTTCTGCCAGCAGTTTGTTGGGCACCAGAGCCTGATAGGTATCTGCAAGTATAAACTACCAGTTTATTTACACAAAATTTTTTTGCTTTTCAGTTGCTGGAACTTCCTTTTTTCTTCACTTTTGATGGAGTCATAAATCCCCATGGTTAGAGGAGAAAAAACACAACAGCAAAGACTGAATTTCAGTTGGTGAAAAGAAAATACAAGAGGAGGATAAATAAGGGTATTTGAATTTTTAACAAAAATGCTTAAAGGAAAACAATAAAATTACTTCGTTCCATTAAAATTTTCAATATATTGAGTTCCTTTGCATGTACACACAGCAGGAATTAATTGGAAGTAGCTACAATAATAATCAGAAAAAACTTGCCAAGTTGTCTGTTCAACAGAATTTGAATTAAAACAGAACAAGGAAAGGACCTAAGAGAGCAGGCCTACTCACAGAAACAAGAAAGATTTATACCTTGAGCAGATTGGATTTGTTATTCAGTGGCTCCTATTACTGTGATGTTTGTTGCTTTATTTAGATGAGCAGTTTGGCTCTGGCTGCCTTTGTTCCCGCTGTCCAGAAGACTTGGCACGTTTCATGTCGTGCACAGTGTGGTTTGAGAGGGAGACCTGCAAAAGGACATCCACCCAGGGCGAGCTGGCAGACAATAGCAGACCATCCTTTCCTTTGGAAGCAACTCATCAGGAAAGCATCAGTCCAGCCTCTGTATTTAGCTGAATGCAGATGAGAGGCGTGATTAACACTAATGAGTGACCAGGGATTTATTGTTTACTTAGAGATAAGGCATGAGCTTCCTTCGTTGGCACTTTCTGCCAAATCGTTTGATCCTAGTTCACTAAGTCTTTTATTATTTGTTGTTGCTCATTTTGTTAGTGGTAGTTGTTGTTGCTTTAAGTGATTTCTTTCACCAAAATCTTTTCATCACTTGTGCTTATTTTATTTTATTTTTATTGTAAATTGTCTGAGCTGTTTGTCATTTGGGCTGCAGTACTCTGGAGGTCCTTTACGTGCATCACATGTTCTGCATCCAACAGTGCTTTTTCTGTTCAGTTCTTGCCCTCCTCCCCAAAGCTGAAATAAATCAAAGTGGTTGAGACTCAGTCGCAATAAATCAAGACCTGTCCAAAACTGGAGCCTGCCCAGTCAAAATGTCATAGCTTGGCTTTCACTGAGGATTAATTAAAGGCCTGATATAAAGCCCAGATGTGCTTCAGGAGAGTAGCAAACTGCCTGCTGGTGGCTATGCTAAAAACCAAGTCTCCCCATGAATCTGCCCACCCAAGAACATGGAGGAGGATAAGGCCGAGGAAAAGGGAAGAAGGGAGGGGAGGGGAGGAAAGGAGTAAACTGAATCAAGCATGATTTTATAGCATCTATGTTGGCAGAAAACAAGACGAGCTCTATGCTAGAGCACCTCTGAGAAAAATACGAAGCCTGCATGTGTATATCTCTAACACCCTCAGAAAACATAATTGTTAAAATGTTCAGCATTAATCGGGAGTGGGATAAAACTAACACAGTGGGTGAACTTGTGCACTTTTAATGGTCAAATATATATATGTATATGTATATGTGTATATATATATATGTATATGTGTATATATATATTTGTGGCCTGTCCGGTGACTGAGCTTGCTCAGTGCCTGTTTCACATTAAATTCCTGAAAGTCATCTTGACTAAAATAGTTTAGCTGAAGATTCCTGCGGCTCTGATAGTGACAGATATGGAAAAGTGCATGTTTCTAAATTCAGTATATTTAAATATAAATATATAAAATTCATTTCAATTACATGCTGCTTGCATTATGGCCTTTATAAAACTCCAGCTTTGGTTCCAGAGATACAATGATTTGATTGAACAGTGTGCATGGACTGTGCAGACCCCTTTTAAAAAAGACAGGCGCTTTAAGAGTGTTGCAGCTCAGTTGTAGGACACAATATATGGTTATTCTCACTCTCTTTTGCAGGCATAGAAATACAGTTTCCTGGGGGGAAAAAATTAAAATAATAGTACCTCATTGTTTGTATTGAATTAAATGATTTCCTGAATAAGATTAGTCCAACATTTAATGTCATAATTGGTTTCATTTTCTTTGAATTTGCTGCATGTAAGTAATGAGTACATACACATGCTCTGATGAGATGCAATATTAAATTTGCATAGACCTGGGTAAGTGGTTCTGGGATGGCAGGAGAGATCTGCCAAGCAGTGCTACCCTATGCTCTTCAGTCTGATGTAGTGAGTCACTGTTTATGCAGCAGTCAGTTTGATGCCCTAGGTATTCCTAGGCATGTGATGTTCCTATGCATGTGTATGTGGTAGACCTGTGTATTCATTTATGTACATATCTTCTTAGAGACATAACATCTTTTCTGGTCTCGCCTCTGCCCAGATTAAGTGAGTGTCACCTTGCAAAACAGGCAGGAAAGCAGGAGATAAGGAGCTGGACAAGACGCATAGATTAATGTCTTATTTCTGCAGAATGTGAGCCAAGAGTATATCAGTTCCTTGTTAAGGCTCCAAGAAGACCTGATGAAAGCCAGGGCTTGAGGGAAGTTTGGTGTCAGACTTCCCAGTCCTGCTGCCTCTGTGGCTTGTCCTTTCTGCATGTGGTAGATACGTGTTCATGCCACCTTGGCAAAGCAGAACCATGGAGAGCCTGGTCAGATGGTCAGTGAGTAAGAGGTTTTGCTTGTCAGCAGTCCCTCCTCCTGTGCATGGAGGAAAAACCTACTGACCCTGATACTTCCCTCTCCTGAGTCACTGTGCCTCAGAGAAACTTGCAGTGCTGGTTGGGTACACACTGCTCCATAGGTCACCAAAGGACAGATTGTGCTATATTGCCTCATGCATGGTCCTGTCTCTAAAGGAGCCTTCAGCATTCTTTGCGCCACCTTCAGTCTTCCTGCTCGTTTCCCAAGTCTTTGCTGCAGTCCCTTTGTGTTTTCTGTGGCATTGATCTTCATGTGTTGTCCATTTGGTTCATCAGACTTCACCTACACTCTCCTCTTCATACCCTGCTTCCAATAGTAGTTCCAGTTGTCATTCTGGCCTCTTCCATGCTCCCAGATGATTGTGTTCACCATACCTGTTTGAGATAGCAGACCCTTCATGGATCTCACTGCTATTGCTGCAATTATTGCCACTAGTTGCAGGTGCTGAAGTGTGACTGTGCCAGGAGTCTTCATGGGTGGTTCGCTGAGGAGAAGGTCCTTGTCAAGTTGCAGTGGGTTTTGGTTTCAGGGAGCTGCAGGAATGGGGCTGCACCATGAGGGTGACAGGCTGTGTGCTGATGGTGACCCCAGCACAGGCAGTGCCCTCCTCGACCAGGACACAGGGTCTGAGGATCTAAGCTGGATGGGCAGAGATGGGTGAGGGCAATGAGGTCTCATCAGCAGCCCCAGGCAAGGCAAGGTGATGAATCAAGTTTGGAGTTCATCCAGGGCTCCAGTCAGGAGCAACAGAAGGGACCGGAGACCATCCAGGAGAGACAGTGTACCAGAGAACAGGACGGGGCCAAGGTATGCCTACAGCACAACTCAGGCGAGATTTGGGTGTCTGGGTCTGGATGAAAATGGAGCCCTGGACCCATGAGTAGAGTGAACCCTGACAGTATGCTGTCAGAGCAAGAAGAGAAGAGGGGAAACTTCTTGTGGAGGACTTGTGCAGTGAAGGAACCGCCACCACAGTACATTTGGTTTAGCTAAGCGATAATAAAATGTAACTGGAGGTAGAACGGGAAGGGTCTGGAGTTTCATTTTAATTAAAGTAGGGGATCGACCCAATTAACACCAAATTACAGTGTTTCTGTGCCCCAGCATATTGGGCTGTAGAAAGAAGCCCTGTGCGTGCATTCCCTCTGGAGACAGGGAGTTAGTGTGCCTTGCAGAGCTGCTTGCCTCTGGGAACAATAGTTGGCTTTCAGGCACCAGTCTGGCCTTGGTGCTCCAGCTCCCTTCAGCTCTCAGGGGCTGGTGTAAAGTCCTGTTTGGGAATGCATTACTGTGTGTGGGAAAGCCTGGACCAGAGAGCACCACACGAGAGAAACTTAGGGCTTGCACAGCGAGCTAGGTTTTGTGACACGCATCCTGCAGAGCTTTACAAGAGAGAAACGCATGCAAGAAGCTCTGCTGTGGTCTTTCCTCATGGCTGTACAGTTTTAAGTCTGTAATTTCCTATAAAAATTTCACCATGGGTTTAAATTTAGAAAAGCCCATCAAAGTCTGGGAACATCTTAGGATTCTTGTTTTTAACAAATATTAACAAAGTTCAGCCTTTGAGCCAGGGTTAGAAAACACTGAGAAAGCTGTGCTAAATTTAAAAATCTGCTTTAGTTTTAAATGTCTTTGCAAGCTGCTACTTCTGAATGTGAACTATTCCTTTACTCTCTGTGTGTACAGGAAAGGGGGGGGGGAAAAAGAGATTTAAAAGGCTAAATGGTTAAAAGTTGACAATTAGCTACTGTACATGCTCAGGAGCTTCCCCAGCTTTCCCCTCAACTCATGTTTTCTTTATCTCCTGGGTGGTCCCCACCATCCCTGTCCATTCTTCTGAGATCCCATCCCCCCTTTTCCTCATCTTCGCCCTCCCTGTAAAGGAGGCCCTCTCATCGCAGTCACCATCCTTCCTGCTGGGAAGGCTGAGACCCCTTTGGGAGGCAGCCAGGGATGTTCTTTATTTCATACTTGCAGAACCAAAGAGAGATGAGCGGTACAGAAGATAAAGCAACAGCTTTCTAGTGTGAGAAGTAATGCTGAATCCTGAACCTCCCCGAGCTGGGCCCAGATGAACAGCACAAGGAGTGTGTCCTGGTTGTCAGGGACACTGAGGGGTTTGTCCTTAGCACCTTTGGAAATAATTCTTTTCTTCCTTCCTTTGAGAACTGGCAATTCAGCTGATGCAAGTCAATCCCATTCAAAGCAGTAGAATTATGCTAATTTGTGATGGCCGCACAGCTCTCTAGAGTAAGGCAGATGCAGAACCATTAACCTATAGGTGGACAGTTTTCCACATGCTGTTTGGATGGTAGAAAGCTCATTAGCCTGGATGGTGTGTGTTTGTGAGGCAGACAGACAGACCAGGAAGCTGTGTGTACTGTGCAGCAAGTCTGCCTTCGTGGTGGCACTCTGAAAGCAACTGGAGCTTTACATCGAGCTGTGTCTGCTCAAGAGATCTGCCTCTCTTAAATCAGGGTAATTGTAGTAGAACAGTACTTCTTCCCACCTGCCCTGCAGCCTGGAGGCAGTAAGGTCTCTGTAAAGACATGGTAGCAGACCTTGTCCTGGGCGTACCCAGGCCAAACTTCTTGGCAGAAGCATTATTGACTTCTGCCTTCTGTTACAGCCACCAAGAAAGAATTTTGCAGAACTTTCTGAAAGCAGAAACAAATTCTCCTCATTCTCTCATCAGGGTCTTGGTGACATTGTGCCCAGAACTTCCCGTTGACTTGAAAACCCATGAGAAGGCATTGCCTGAGGGGTTATTTTTGCCAGTAAGGATAGTAATAATGTGATTTTGGGAAGGTGTAAGTAGTGCCTACAGTATGGAAATTGCTTGGTGTATTAATTTACATTCATCTTGAAATAACTGTGTGTGTGTGTGTGTCTCAGCTCCATCAGGTCACTAAGAGTGTTTAAAGGCTATTTTTTAGCTTTGCTTCAGACTTCATTGTGTACAACTCATAAAATCATGAACATCCTAAACATATGCATGATAGGAACTTAAGTTGAAAATATATATATTAAAAAAAATTTTACTTGAAGTGAAAATGTCTCATGATACTATTTCCCCATTCCCTTGCCATTGAACACAATAGTATTGGTGCAAAATGCTTATAACAGTAGTAATTAAAGAATTAATGGCTTACAGGACTTCAGTGTAATGCGATTCACTTGGCCTATGGTGTCTCTGAACTTTTCACTGTGTAAGATATTATACTGTATTTCCTTAATGCAATTATGGAATAATCCTTGGTCCAGTTTCCTGGAACAATACAAACAGCCTTTTCTTCTCTCCATGTGTTCCTGGTTTACCGCCTAACTTGGAAGAGAGCTGTGTTTGTGAACTTTTGTTTCACTTCACACTGGGGTCCAGTTCCAGCATATTTCTTATTTGATTTTTGTTTTGAAAATGTTTGTGCTCCACTGTCAGCCCAATGTACATTTTGTTGAAATCTTATCCTAGAGTTTTATCTAACTGGATAAAGATTGAAAGAAATATTAATTTCATTTATATAAAGTGTTAATAGTGTTGTATTGTTTTCCCCATTTTACTTTTAAACTCTCTGTGCAGGTAGCGGATTTCAATTTATCTTCAGTCTCAAGTTGCTTACATTTTTGTCAGTGTTTGGGCAAAACCAAAATCCTGTGTCTGACTAGCCCTGTCTTCAAGGCAGATCAGGCTGGAGCAACTTTTTGTGTTTAGTGCCTATGTCCTATTTAGGTTAAATTTCTACCCAACATGTTAGGATACAACTCTGGGTCTAGCCCCTGGTTCTCTCTTCCTTTGCAACCTCTTAAACTGTGTAAGAGAGGGTGAAGGGGATTGTCTGAAGATATTTTTTGAACATAAATTTGAACTGAAATATTTTTTAAAGGTTTTTTTGTATTTGAAAAGTCCTGCTTCTATTAAAATTCAAGGACTCTTCTAATATTTGTATGGTCTGGATATATTTTGAAAAAACAAAGTAATTGGAAAATGTTGGATGTGCTGTAACCACCATCTGCCGCTGCCTTAAAAAATCTGCATCGTTCCATACACACATTTTAAATGATCCATCATATATCATCACTTACTACAGTACTTCATTCATGTAGGTGTTAGTTTTTGTGTGCAAAAGGTCAAATCTTTTCAAACTTAATTCTGAATGCCTGTGTTTTATAACAACCTGGCTTCTCTTTGAAGTTGGAATATATATTTTTAATATAATTCATCATTAGCTGGAGGGAAGAAAGAAAAAAAAATCACGTTCCTGCTTCAAATCAAGTTGACTGAGGTCTTTTGGTTGATTGTTCTTATTTCTAACATCAGAATTCCATAGTAAGCACAATATATGTTAAAAGCTGTAGAAGTAAGGTTATTCCACAGCCTTCTGTAAGAATACTTCTGTCCTTAAAAAGAAGAGCATTTTAAATGTCAAAGTTGGGAAGGATGGAAAAAAGTAGTTTTTGCCATCTTTTAAAAAATTGGTATAAGCTTGAAGTTAGTTCAGGCATTGCTTGAGCTAATTCTTTATAAATCCATTTAAAATGCACACTAGACTTGGAACATTTTTTTAGGGCCAAAGAGTATCAGTGTAAAATTAGAAAAACAATATCTTTGAGTTTTTTCCCTTGGCTTCTGGGAGCTGAGTGGGTGGTGAGGAGTCCCTTCCTTGTAATAATGTTTTTACTAAGAGCAATTTAGCAACAGTTTAGAGAAGGTAGCTCAGATGGAGAAAGAGGAGCATGTCAGTGCATTTCATTTGATTGTAATGTGTTTTATTAAAAAAAATTCCTTTCGAAACAGAGAAGTGATGAAAATTATCACCAGTGAATTAATGAAACATGTAGAGATTAGAAAAATATACAGCTAGATATGTTAGCTTTGTTTAAATTTTATAACTTGGCTTTTTTAATTTCTTTCAGAAATTTTACATGGTGTTGCCTCTTCATATCATTACAATTAGGAGTTCCTTGGTACTTCCATTACCAGAGAATGTTTTCTTGCATTTTTAACCTAACACAGAAAATGAGGGTGGGGAGGGGGAGGAACCCAACCCAAAAAACCAAAAAACAGCACTCATTTTTTGACAAGTGATGTTGGAGCCCAGGTGTAAAGTTTTACACTGAATTTAGCCTGAGTTCGTATTCTGTTTGCAATGTGCAATGTAATTTTTCAACATGTAAGTCATTGGCATATGTAGTTAGTGTTCAATATACAATCAATGTGCCCAGAATTTGCCCCATTGTGTCATAGGGAAGGGTAACAGATCTCTCTGTGTCTTAGATCTGTTCAGCAATTTTTCTGTCTGGTTTGCAGTGCTGTGGACCCTCTATATGCTTGTTGTGTAGTGGTTGGGTTTTTTAAATTTATTTTGATTTTTTTTTAATAAACTGATAAGAAGTACTTAGAATGAAATACTAATTTACCATTGGCACAGAAGATCTGGCAGTCAGCTCAGTCAACAAGCCACCCGATGGGGGTTCCTTGCTGGATAAAACCTACTGGCTCAACTATTTTGTCTTGGAAAGCAGTGGAGCCCTTTCCAAAAACCAGAAAGGTGGGCCAGACCAAACATTTCTGCACTGTTCTTTGGGCCATGGCACACATTGATTTGCCTGCATATGGAGGTTCCAGTTTTGGACAAATTTGTGTTTGGCTCAAGGTAGTATGAATTCCATTTCTTTTCCCTGGATTTTACTCAGGGGAAGAAAATTTGAAATTCACAGCATTTAAAACACGGAGGAACTGCAGTATTAGTTACTGCAAGCTCCCAGTGCAAATACAGTCCTGCACCTGAGCTTTCAGTCCCATTTGGGCACTTAAACTGACTAGGGGTTCACTATAGCCACAAAATCTGGAGCATCACACAGAGCTGTCCTGGGGACAGGTTTTCTTCTCAGCTGCATCTTTCTCATCTCAGAACAGGGATCTGTACTCTTCAGAACACAAAGAAAAATTCCTGGTAGCCTCTTCGTAGACATATTCTATTGAGTGCTAGGTATGGAAGTGTTTCAGTCAGGGGATCCTTAAATACACAAACTTCAAAACTGAATTTGAGGCAGGGAGAGGCATAAAATTTAGAAGCATTCATTTCCACCATCAGGCAGGTAACAGTGACCATAGGAGCCAATCAATACAACAAATGTAAGTGTCTGTGGAGTCCCTAAGAAACCATTTTCTTTTTCCTTCCTCCCCACAGTTAAAAGTCAATCAATAGCTCAATGTACAAGTGATACATTTCCATTGAGAAACAAAATAAAATGAAGTCATTTTAAGTTTTGCCCATTCTTAACTGCAATGTGTTTTGCATGCATAGTATCACTCAATTTATTTGGTTAAATTATGATTCCAGATTACAGTCCGCAGCAATATCTATAGAGTATCCATTCCATACTTAAGGCATTTTGATATCTGATGTGACGCCAGCTTGCAGGGAGTTTGCCAAGCTGCTCATATGGCTCACGATGCCTGCAACTCAGTCCCCAGGATAGATGTCACTACGCAGACACATAAATTATGGTTTTATTCCCAGATATGCTGTAGGTATCTCTGTTGAGACTGGCTATGTAGAAACTGACTGTTCTGTGGCTAGAACTTGGGTTGGGAGGATGACGAATAATACCAAGGTAAAGATTACTGTGGGGTGATGGAAAATCTGATTTCTCCCATCATCAAGTTCATAATATTATGACTCACAGTTGGAAGGGGCAGGGGTGGGGAGGAGGAGGAGGAGGAGGAAGGTGGCACCTCTTGGCAAGAAGAGAGGAGAAACAGGCAAACCATCGCCCCACCCTAAAAAGCTCTCACACTTGGGAAAAAATGCCACAAAATACTGGTTTCTCTGGAAATTTGCCTCAACAAATGTGACTGAGAATGTCTGATCCCTGAGCATATTTTTCAGGAGAGTTTTCTCTACTTTTAAAATGCTATGGCCACCAAAGGGAGTGCTGCAGATCAGGTGTAAGAGATGTCTGAGCAAGATATAATTCAGTCTTCATTCTTGGTTTTCCTATCTGTAAAATGGACACAGTCTGGGTGCCTTACAGAGGCGATTACAAAGCCAAGCTCACTAGGAATGGTAGCTAAGATGTAAAGTCTCACATCAGTAGGCATTATTATAGCTAATTACAAGTACTGTTATTCTGGAGACACTTGTACAAATTTTCAGGGTTTCAGAAACAGTACTAGCCCTTGGAATAGAAAGAAAAGTTAGATGCAATGTGGGTTACAATTCAAAGGGAAACTGGGAAAGCCAAGTGGCTTTTACAGTGGATTTAATTGTATCACTGAAGTAGCTCCAGCTTTTCAGGAATATGCAGTTTCAGTATTTCATTCTGTTATTGGTGGGGGGGAGAAAGGTCATCACCAAAAAATGTCCTCCCTGCCCCAAAAAACAAAACAAACCAACCAAACAACAAAAAAAAAACCCCAAAAAACCAAACAACATGCCAAATCCTCCCAAAGAAATTTAGCATTCCAGTTCTTAAATCAGCAACTTTTTAATAGTCATATAACATTTCTTTCATTGCAAGAGATCCTAGATTAGACTAGAGAGTGTGAATAAAATATTATTCTAGTTAATTATGGTATTAATATGTATTAAGTTAATCAATAATCTTTCCAAAATATGGTAGTCTGTGATTTCTTTATATTTCAGTGAAGAGAAAATTGGCTAGAAGGATGAAAGGGCATGTTTATTTTTCTCTAGGTATCTGCTGATTAGTTAATTAAATATTTTCATCAGCCCAAATGACCTCTCTATTTGGGCTGCATATTGGTTTACACTGGATTTCCCATAGCAGTGACTTTGTCCTGCATTGACTTCAGGTTACAGAAATAAAACCTGCCCCATCCCCAGTAAGCCTGGCTTCTTATCAGGTGGAGTAGTTGTACATCCTCTGACATCTGTACCTTTGGCAGGGAAATAAAGCTGAGCTGAGCCCGTCCTGCTAGCCCAAAGTTCTTGCTTTGTTAAAAGGTTCATAGCGGGTCAGGCATTTTTCAGTATATTTTTTAAAGCCTGGTTCAGCTAATTTAATTTCTCTTCATTAATGCCTCCCCCCATGCCCCCCTTCAGAATAAATGGCCCTTCACAGGAATCCAATTTAGCTTCAATATACCTTATTCACACTGCCTTTTATTGCAAGCCACAGTTCAGCCAGCTGTAAGATTGCCCAGCTGCCTCAGGTTTCCCAATTTAGTCCTGGAAACGATTTCAGCATGGCTAAAACTTTTCACTGGCCAATTTGGAAACAGGATTCAACTTGTGAAAAATGCTCCCAGAATGGCCACTGAAAGCAAAATAAAAATTTTTTTAAAAATTAAAAAAAAACCCAAAACAAAACAAAAACAAACAAACAAAACCCCCAAAACCTATACACACACACAAAAAAGGTGCATTGTGAGGTCTGGCTGAGAATTTTTTTTCCCTAGGGTTGAAAGGATGTGTATGGACTACATCGCAGAAGTTGAAAATCAATTCTTAGCCTTGCACTTCTGCTACCCTCTGAGGGACTTCTCTTCTTGGCCTGGGCTTAATTGCAGCACTGATATAAACAAGGGGCTTAGTGTGAAACTCTGTACAGGCAGCTGGAGGTGAACTGGCAGTGAAGACCAGGATTGAGTTTAGTATTGAGGCAAAATCACTTGGTTTTATCTGGGAGCAATAGTAGGAAGGAAAAAAAAAATGTTTGCAGCTGTGTGGTGAGAATGCATGTCTAATCAAAAAAGTCCAAGGCATCAAATGTTCATGTTTACGTGTCTCAGGGTAAAAAATAGTAACACTTCCAGGTCTTAAACACCATTGAACTTGAAGCTATGAATGGAGGTCCTGCCGTTAGATCTGAGTTGTATTTTACAGAGTCCATGTGTGAGCAGCTCAACAAAGGGTTGATTAAGCATGGATTTATTGTTGCACTTTTATAGAAAACCTTAGCATGTCTTGGAGTTTATAGAGACAGACATGTTAATGAAAGCCCTTTGGCAAGCCTAGAATTCCAAAACAGGCAACACTCAGAGTCTGGTCTTGCAACTAAGAAAAGTATGTGTATGCACTGTGATTACGTAAATATTTTTTGATCCTGTATATAGATCACAATAATTAGGGAGCAGAGCGCGAAACTTATTTGCCCACATAATATTTTGTCCAATGAACCATATTTGTATTTAAGAAAATGGGATTATTTTCTGTTGTTTGTAGCCAAATTCTGAAAAAACCCAAAAACCAAGAGTCTTTTAAAATTTGTTATTATTTCTAAATAACTGATTTACAACTTAGTGAACATAAGGAGAGACATATGTTTTTTAAGGCTAATGGAAGTCACCAAGATACACCAGGAAGGAGAAGAAGAAAAGCAGTTTTTCATATGACCATTCTTAGCTACATTCATACATTTTTGAGTGTGTGGGTGGAATTTTTTTCCCCAATACTTTGCGAGTATGGATAGGATTAGAATGCAGCTCCGAAAGGAAAATCTGGTCCATTGGATATTTTTAGTTAGGAAGTGTTATTTGATTTCCTAAGGAGGGGGAAAAGAATTCTTGATGCCTGCTACTGACAATTTAATTAATAACTTCTAATGTATGCTTGTATGCACCATTACCTTTACCACATGCACATTTTTTTCCTTCTTTGCTTTCTAAAACTTATGTTCCCTCTAAAATCTTGTTCATCATCATAATTTTAGAAGGTCTATGAAAACTGGAGTTCAGATTCATGACAATTACATATCAGCATCTGTGTATGGGTAAAAAAAGAATTTAAAAGATAGGGTCATCTGGTAGTGTTAAGTAGATGAGCATTTATAATTAAGTGGGTTTATGCCTTTGTTACTGGTGAATACTTGTGTAAGGTTTTTTTCCTTAAAGAAAGAAAAAGAGACTTTTTTCATAAATGTAGAAATTCATTATAAAAGACAATAATGGTAAGTGAAATCACTATATCAGAAATAAAACAGGATTAAAAAAATAAAATTCCTCATCCCCTGTGTTTAGTTTTAAACAAATTAGCCTAGGAATGTATGATATGTTAAAGTAAAAAAACCTCAAATATTTCTGTAGGTTTATTTCTTTCAAGTTTTATGGGGAACTATTATGTGGGTAAACTGTTTATTCTGGTGATTGCACTTGGGGAGAAGAGGCTCTGGCTATTGTGCTGTGTGCATTCTTATTTTTATTAAAGGATTTTGGTAACTCTCTCCATCAGCGAAGAAATGTAATTTAGGAAAAATGTCTACTAGGATGATCTCTGAGTTTTTTCCATGTAATCTCAATTATATGGACATCTAGTACGTTGCTGCAAAAGTTCTGGGGCAATTGACGCTTTGGAGCAGCTGATTCATGCTAGTTGTTAACTTCGGCATCGTCTTTGAGAAGCTGACCCGTGCACCTGCACTGTGGGAATCAAACTCTTTAAAATTATGCACAGATAGTCTGCACTTTTTTAGGGAGGTAAAAGCACTCAGGACAGGCTTCCAAAAGGACTTATCATCCAGTTATGTCCCCAGATGTTTTAGAGATCTCCTCGTCACTCAACAAGCTCTCAGTGCAAGCTACCTGCTACTGAGGTGTTTCTGAAGTATAGCTCTGTGTGAGAAGCAATTACTGATTGGGCAAACATTTTAGATCGTGAAATAGATTGTTTACTTTATGCATTGCCCATTCTCTCAGAACCCAGACCAAGATCACAGTCTGAATTGTACAGGAACTCCTGAAGGAGATCATGGAAAGTCCTTTCTTGAAGGAATTTACATTTTCATGCAGCCGGACTGAACAGTGTGAGGATCATGACACATTTAAATAGACATGGAAAGTGGGAGGGAGTGCAAAGAGAACAGAGTAAGAAAATACTACATGAGAAAGTAGGATATAGCAGACACATGGCATAGGGCTGCTGTGTAGAGATTGAGGGAGGAGTGGAAGGGGACCACTGGAAACAGGTATTCATCATGGAGAAAAAATGTGAGAGCTGTTACTTAAAAAAATATTGGACACTGATGACAACACTGGTAGCCCAAGGTCCCTCTTTCAGCTGCTTGTCATGGATCTTGCCAGCTGAGGTTTTGGTTTCTTTCTCTCATTCAGCGTTTTTTCCTTTAATTTACATGCCCAAAGGCAGTGAGGAGACTCCTTCACCTCTGGTGCTTCTCAAATGGGATCTCCAATGAACTTTTCTCAGTAGAAAATGCATTGTGCAATGTTTTGTTGAATACTAGTGATATTTTGATCCAGAAACAACATAGCAGCAGTAAGAAATAGTTGGATATTGTTTTCTTTCTAATTAAAGGTAGTAGCACACTGCAAAACATTCTGAAAGAGGCAGCATGAGGATAGACTAAAAGAATGTTAAACTGAAAACTCACTTCTTTTTAAAATGATGGTGCAAAAAGATTCTTAACATTTTCTCTGAAAATTTTGTTTAGAGAAAAGATGTACCTATATGTTTTATTTAAGAATCATGAATTTGTGGCTTTATGTACTTAGCCACAGCCTTGATTGCATTTTATTGCTCTTTTAGTTTTGTAAGTGTTGTTATTCATGTTTTTGCCCTTGAATACCTGGAGTTTCTATTACAGGTCCCTTAAATTGCCTGTGATAAAAGGTGCTGGCCACAAAAGTGTTTCAGAAATTTTATACAGAATATTTAATTTCTTTTTTTAAGATCTGCATCTTAAAACTGCATGAAACGACAGGCTTTTTCCTTTTGGTGTGCTTTTAGAAACAGAGAACTTGGATTTCCTGCAGAATTCATGCCTGTTTTCCCATTTGCCCTCTTTCTTGGAATTAGCATTTTATTCTAGCTGTGATATGTGGCAGAAAAATGAGGGAAGTGAAAATGCACAAGATTCGTTGAATTCTGTGGGCACATACCTTTTCCTATCTTCCTTAGAAAGTGACAAAATATTGGCATTAAAATACAGCTATATACTTTCTGTACTGAGGCACACATTTTTTCTTATCTATGAAATATGGTTATGTTATTCTAGAAGTGTTTTGAATAGTGTCTTCGAGCCAAAAAGAAATGAGAAAAGCAGTTGAAAAGTCCATATACAAAATGTATGTGATAATTTGATTTAATTTCTTATGCATTAAGCAAAGTTTCTTAAAAATAATTGCTGACATAGATTAGGAAGATAACCGTGACAAAGCCAATTGACGTATTTGATGGGAAACTTATATATATATACTTGCTTTTATGCCAAAGAGAAAGGGGGATGTTATACAAATAATCGTTTATTAAAATTAGAGCCTGGTTTAGACTGTGACAACTGAGTTTACATAGACTATTGAAGCATTCAAATCTAATCTCTCAGTTAAGATACGAAGCAGGGTTACCTTTTCCATGAGAATGTTATATTCTGCTTTTTAATGAATGTGATGTCATCATTTTCAAATAATTTCTAGGAGTTTGAGGGGAGGGGGAGGTAGAAGGGAAAGGTTGAGTAGTATTCAAGTAAATAACTCTTGAGCAAGTACTTCAGTAAATTGAGTAAAACTGCAAATGTGTAACAAAATAGGAACATTTTTCTCCTATTAGATACAATAAACTATTGACTTTATCTAAGGATGCTTGGATTTTTTAAAAAAATTCTAGCTTTACAAAAATCTCTAGGGGTTTGTATTAAGACATTATTTATTGTGAAAGTGTATCCAGATCACTTTTTTTTTTAACAGTTCTTTTTTACCTCTTGAAATACCTTTACTTCATGTTACAATGATATTTCTATACCAAAAGTTATGGTTTCATCTGCATAGTGCCATCTGATGGAGCTGTCTGATATAGATGAATCCAAGTCATTGCTGGTATTTGCAGCTTACTTGGAAACTCAACTGAAATTTGTTGAAATGTTGCTTCCATGAAAGTATGGTAGCGGTAATTTCAAGACACCTTTCACATTTGAGTTTTTCAGTGAGCATCCAATTCACTGTAATTTTTTTACAGAATGTTTGAGCCCTAAAGAGTTCTGTTGTCTTTCCAGACGTCCAAACACAACCACTTTTTTATTTAAGTCATTGGATGTCCATGGAAGTTGTGACAATCCCTTTGCGGAGCTTGGAACAGGACCCAGTTTGGCAACACGGATTATAATGTACAGTGGTCTTATGAAGGGGCAGATGGAATATGCTTAGTTTCCTCTATTCAGAACATAAATGTAACAATCTCCTAAATTTTATTTGTATTATTAAAGAGGTTAGTGAAAGAGAAAGTTAAAAATGTGATGACCATTCAGTTCAAGAAATGAAGTCCTTTTACAGTATCTGAAGTCAGAGCATTCAGGGGCTGAGGTGCCTAGAGTAACAGGCTGCTTTTGAAAATACAAAGACACTCAAAAATGCCAGAATGCTTGTTTCTTTAATTTATTTTTAAATAAAATTAGAGGGGAAAAATACAGCCCAAACATTTTTCAGGCAAACTCTGGTTTTCTAATGTCCAGTGGAATGTCTTTAGAGACTGATGTGTCTGATGATTTAAATGTTGGCTTCAGTATTTTTGGTTTTTCTTTGGTTCTGGTGCTCTGGGGAATAGTATAGTAAATAATTGGGTCTACATATCTGGAAAAAAATTAGTTTTACCTATTTCTCAGGCAAAACCTTTTTTGTTGGTCCTGGAAAATGTGCCCTTGTACCTCTTTCAGGTATGGAGGTCTGTCTGAGCTGTTAAGTTCTGCAGGGAGCACTGGCTCAGGAAATTTATCAAACCATGAAGATATTTATAACTTTGGGCTCTTCAAGCATAGCTCAGCTAAGGTGCTCTGCCACAGGCTGGGCTGTAATGCTGTCGCTCTGGTTCGTGCTCCACTTGGCTGGATTATGGGAGTGAGAGCTCAAGCTGGTGTGGAGGTTGTTTCTTCTGAGTTCAGTGTCTGCCCCTTTACTTGCATTTTACCTTTGTATTCATCACTTATTGGCCTCAATACGAAAGGAATAAAGTCAGCTGTGAAGAGTGTTAGAGGTATTTGATGGTCTCTTGGGCATATCTTCAGGATACAGGCCTGCAAAGTGCTGAATCCTCCTGCAGCTGCTCACTCTCCATAAAAATATAGTGTTGGAGAAAGCACAACAGGTTTTCAGTAACGTCATTGTCATTTTATACATTCTTTTTTTTTTCCCCCCAATAAAAAGTACCCTGATGACAACTACAGAGACTGTTGAAATGTATGTTTTGGGCAGTGTTCATGGGGGGCTTTTTTGCTGTTTATCGTCCTGTTTCTTGTATCTGCTTGAATGCAGGTTTAAACTAAAAGTTGCAATTCTTTGCTGGGATGTGTGGACACGTAAAACTGATATATGTGCTAGATAAAGATGTAGTTAAAAGTGTGGGAGGACTTCATTTTCCCTGGGGTGACTTTTCTTGTTTCTCTTTAAAATGAGAAGTAATTGCACTTATCTCTGCAGCATAAAACTTGTCTCCACCATAATTTAATTTTTGTTTGGTATATTCTCGTAAGTTATAGACCCTTATTATTTTTCCAACACAGATGCCTATTATGACATTTCTAGGTTAGATGACTTCAGATCCCAGACTGTTCCTCAAAAGTTATTATGCTATCCTACTTTATCCATTAAATATTCAGAGCATCCTTTTAACTTTGCAGAGGAGAGGTGCCAAATTATTTAAGTATTTAGACTTTTATCTTGTACTTGCGTTCATTTTTCATTGACTTCGGCAAAGCTTCCCCACACTTCACAGTTAAACCAGTATTTTGAAAGCTAACATTTGGCAGGGAGTTTAAGGACAAATGATGAAACCTTGTAGCCTGTAAAGATAAATCTTGAGTAGCTGCCAGTAGGTAAATGACTAACGTCAATTCAAGCAATTTAACAGCAATCAGTTTGAGGTCAAGTAACTCTGGACAGTGTAGTTTAATGTATCATCTTTTTTTCTCTTCTCTGCAAGTAAACCACTGCTGACTTCTGCTCTCATAATTTAACTTCTTTTTAGTACATTTCCTGTAGATTGCTCCCCTCAGAAGTCAAGTAAGGTATTGCCAGGATTTGGAGGGGACTGGGAACATCAACAAATGGAAATGACTCTAATGTGAACCAATGGATTATTTGCATTCCAGTGCTTAAGTTATCACTTAATAGTTATAGGCTCTGGTGGCAAGACTGGACTGTGTTATGTTAGACTCAGGAACAAATGCTAATATCTTCAATGTTTTCAAATTCCCAACCATATTTGGTCAATTGTGCTAGTGTCGACCCTTGAAGGCTGCCAAGAGTCTTGTTGGCAAAAATGCCACTTTGGTGAAGAAATAACTTCTACCACAGCTTTATTTGAAGGCTGTCCTCATTTAAAGGGGTATCATCCCATAGTTTCATGACTCAGGTTTTGTCCTGTCTTTTTTTTCTTTTAATTAAATGTGTTCATCTCCTTAATAACAGGTTTAGTGTA
Organism: Acanthornis magna; assembly: GCA_036785705.1. Taxonomy (NCBI): domain Eukaryota; kingdom Metazoa; phylum Chordata; class Aves; order Passeriformes; family Acanthizidae; genus Acanthornis; species Acanthornis magna. Next base: position 14,966,399 of record JAWUZG010000025.1, read on the forward strand.
AATTGCCCTCATGTATTACCTGCTTTTCTCTACTTTGAATGTTTTAATCTTTATATAATCCTTTCGGCAGGGACAAATCTAGTTAATCTGCTCCTCAAACTGCTGTAAAGTGTGGTATAAATCCTTCTGACTTGCATGCGTGTGCTCACGTTCTTTAAGAACAGAGCAAAATTAAAAGTTTCTTTGTGTTGCTGAGTACAGCATGTCTGACCCAGACTATTGAAGGGACAAATGCTTGTACATTTAAATACAGGATTTGCTGTAGCAGCCCAACCCAGCCGTCACTCAGTCCAGAGCTGCCAGCTCACCGTGCCTACCAAAGGCAAGAAACTTGGAGTGGGCAGTAGTGGAATAAATGCGTCATGGAGGAAATTTCTTCCTCTTACCCTGTTTTAGAGTTTCATTTATGTCCTGAAGCACAAGAAGTCAAACCCGAGGTTTTATGGAGGGTTGGTTTTGGGTTTTTTCAGTTGTGTGGTTTTTAAATGCAGCTGAAGCTGATCAGGCATTATAAGGGAAATTGGCTGTACTGTGTGGACATACCATGCATAAAAAAATTCGGTGTTGAAAGCCTATGTTTGAATAGGGTTGATTTGATAGAGCTAAACAAGCTCTTTCTAAACCTCTCTCTGAATAACCCATTCTGCTTTACATAATTTTGCATGCACACACATAGACACATGCACACAAACACGGCAGATTCTTTTATTAAAAAAAGCAAGCAGGAAAGCAAACAAGCAAGACAGTATTTGCTAGTTCTGTTCTGTTTCCGTTCCCACTAGAGTGCTCGCTGAGCCACACTTGCTGCTGATTCATTTTTCAAATCTTGAATGATGATTCTTGCCTCATCCCTGCTGTGCCCGAGATGAAAGCAGATGCTCTTGATCATGTGGTGTAATATGAATCCTCAGATTTCGGTTTGACCTGGCACGATTTCTTATGAAGATAATATTCTCTCTTTTACCCAGAGCTGTTGAAGAAGAAAAAAAACCCAAAAGCTAACAATGCAGGAGTGTTGCATATGGGTTTTGTTTGCCTTTTAAGTTTGTTGGTGATTTCTGTGTGTTTTGACTTCAGGCAGCTGTTGTACTTGCTAGGATGCTGGAACAAAACCCATGGAAGTTTCTTCAGCAAATTCTTGCAACGTTCTGTGCAAGCTTGTCTGCAACACCCATTCGAACACCAGATTACTTTCTGGAGCATTTCATTTCAGCAATGACTTCTTGTAAGCAGGGTGTCCTTCTGACAACAGACAGCTGCATTCATCAAGGCTTCTCCTCACAAATGACATGCAGACTCTGTGCTGTCTGGGCCAATAAACTCCTGTGCAGGCACTCAACATTTTACTACTGGAGTTTAGCCTGACTGGGTTCTGCACAGCATTGAGGTAGCAAAGTTAATATTTTCTGTGGCTAATTGTCCTGAAATATTTGGAAGAAGGTAGTAAAGCAGCCATATCTGATGGGAGAGAGGAGAGGAGAGGAGAGGAGAGGAGAGGAGAGGAGAGGAGAGGAGAGGAGAGGAGAGGAGAGGAGAGGAGAGGAGAGGAGAGGAGAGGAGAGGAGAGGAGAGGAGAGGAGAGGAGAGGAGAGGAGAGGAGAGGAGAGGAGAGGAGAGGAGAGGAGAGGAGAGGAGAGGAGAGGAGAGGAGAGGAGAGGAGAGGAGAGGAGAGAGGAGAGGAGGAAATGGCTCTATGATGTATTTAGCTAGAAGTGTTAGCTGACCCATTCAAATGTGGGCCACCTGCCTAACCACAGATCTTGTTCGGCCTAAAAGCTGTCTATGTTGAGCAGAGTGGCTAATATTTTGCACTCTCAATTTGCTAAATTGCTGTCTATCACTGCAATGCAGGACAATCGTTTCTCAGACATTGCTAAGGATTTTGGGGGTTCTCAGGATTCGTTCATGAATTTGAATGTGCTGTGAATTTGACCAGATATTCCCCTTAACATCATTGAACAGTTCTTTCCACATGCTATTTGTGTGTTTTTACCTTGATCTTCAAGGTATGTATGTTCTTTATGCACATAACAACTTGCTATGACAAATACCCAGTGAACATACCAGCCTGGTAATTTGAGACAGGCTAAGAAATATAGCAGTGTGGAAAGGAGATCAGTAGACGTTAAATAAAGACATTGCACTTCAGGAACATGTGGAGCAAAGAATATCCAGAGATTTACAGAAAGATGAAGACTCAGTTTGATCTGAATAATGGAGCTGAGAAGGAACAAACAGATGGGGATTTGTGAGATGCTGTTAGCAGTCACAGCTGGCCATTTTTTTAAACATGGCTAAGGGAAAATGGGACAAAGGACATGGTGGAGTGGGGGAAGGAAGAAACTTACTTTAAGGAAAAAATTACCTTCCTGGTCAGAGGAAAGAAAATAATATAAGTAATGAAGATCTAATTGCATTCAAGAGATGATGACTAGTTTTGATAGGATGGAGAAAGGCTATAGATGTGTCCAAAGGTCTTGTTCTTTGCTGCACTCCATGGTGGGAGATGTAGGCATTTGGGGCATGAGGAAGAGCTCACTGACCTGTAGCAAGTGATTCTGCTTAAAGCACTGCTGGCAAAATGGAACACCTTAATTGTAGAGAGGAGACCTTAACTTGTTCCTGTATTAATTGGAAACTGTGATGTTATAATGTCTGCTGAAAGCTCATTTCAGAAGATTAAGACTCCACCAAACTTAAGGCACAATTTTCTCTAATTTCAGTGGCTTTGAGCTGCAAACTGTAAATCCCACAGCCAAGGCTATCACTGAAAATCTGCCCTAAAAGGCTTCAGCCACGGTGTTATTTAGTGACAGGTTTTAATCCATACCCTAAATAATGGGTATGGGATCCATACCCTAAATAATGGGTTCAGGGGATAAATCTGTGACTGATTTCTACAGGTGCTAATAAATCACCATGGGCACAATCACACGTCTGCAAAATAGAAGTGGCAAAATATAAAGTGTAAAGTAAGAATGGAGTGATTATCTATGTAAAATATTATCCCTTCTATCTGAATGTGGCCATCTTCCCTTCAAAGCCTGGGGTTTTCATCTCACTTTTCCATAATTACTTTGTTTTGCTTTTAAGGTATGAGCATCCTAAAGGTGAAGTTCAGAGGTTAACTTAGCTCACCTCAGAAATGCACTTTATGTGCATTTGCCAAAGTTGGGGCTCTTTGTCAGAAAACAGGAGAGCCTGAAGGATTTCTGCCTTAGTGCTTAGTGTTTGAATAATATTTTGACTGTTACTGAATAGGCACCATTGTACTATTAGTCCTTTTCTCCGCAGATTAGAAGTTGATTGCAAAAGGAAGCTGTTTGTTTTCCTTGATTACTGAGAGATCAGATGTTGGGAAAAAGCAGTCATGATGATTCAACAGAAGGTATTTTAAAATATGACTAAATTTTGTGACTCTCACTGGAAATTGTTATTCTGATGAAAAGTACCTGTGAGGAGTCTGAGGTTACCCACCATATTTTTGTTACCCACCATATGATTTGTTACATTCACCATGGATTCTTCCCCTCTATTTAAATAAATAAATAAATTGAAAGTGAAGTGGATCTTCAAAATGAGAAGATTAAAACAAAACCTCATGATTTATTTAACCTAAAAAGAGTAAGTGTTGATTTATTTGCCTTTTGGGTTTTGGCACTTTCAGGGAATACTCAAGTTATGCTTCTAAATTTTCCCTTGAAACTAGAGAGACTAATATTTTTTGTTTTATTTTTATTTCTTTTAAAAAGAAAGCTGAGAGGCCTCTGCAAACTCATGACCCTGGGAGGAAGAGCTCTAAGGAAAGCACCAAAGATCCCGAGAGTGACAACAAAAATCACAACTCCGTTCATATCCTGCTGCATATGAAATCCATATTCTGCCACTAGTGACTTTTGGTCAAACAGTCAAATTGATAACCCATCAGTTCTAAAAATGCCACTTTGAGAAACACTCTCTTATCTATTCTCTTTTCTACTTAGCTATTCTACTGCATAATGTAAGCTGGAACCTCCCCCCCTACCCAAACATTTGTCTAGAAATACTTTTCCCTCAGAGTATAACAGTTTTTGTAAGTTAGAATAACAAAATAAGTAATACCTGCGTATCAGAAATTTGATTGATGAGTTATTACATTAATGCAGTAAAATGATCTTTGTCACAGTGTTCAGATAGTTCTACTTTGTAACTCCTGTAAAGCTCAGCAGCATGGCATAGATGCATGGGAGGAAAAGCAAACCTTGACAAAGATGAAGTGATACCAGAAGGGAAAAAAAAAAACAGAAAAAGAGGACAAGGTGCCAAAAGCCAAAAGATTGATGAAATGTCAGGTAGTTAAGGACTGTAGTGAACACTGGCCAAAAAAAAACCCAACCCCACAACCAAAACCAATCCCCCATTCATATTATTTACAGATTGTTATATTATTAAATGAAGATTTAAATGTGTTGCTTTTTCTTCTCAAGTAACTGGGAAACACAAACACTTTCGGAAAATGCATTTTTTGTGCTACTTAATTCATAAAAGTACTCCTGTCATTCAAACTCCACACCTTAAAATAATTTCTAACTTTTACTGTCTGCATTTTAAAGCCTTTTCAATATGCAAATTCAGGAATTTGGAAATAGAAAACTTTCCTGATAGAGAAAACATTTCCTTATGTTTTTAGGCTTGCATTATCTCTGTTAAACACTTTCTTGATTTCTGTACTGAACAGGATTTCAGCACTTTTGCAAAGTATACTAAATTAAGCTTTTGCACTGAAAGTCTGATGTTATGTCAAAAGTACAAGTTAAATCTCATGGATGATGTCACCATGCAATTAAAGGCAGAGGTTAACACTCCTCTGTGCAGGTACTTTCCCCTCAAGCTATCTGGAATAACAGAGTTGCTATAATACAGCTGTGACTGCTGAGGAATGCTAAAGCACAGTCAATGACTCTTTGCATTTTTAAAAGGAATGTGTGTGGCAGAGAGGTTTAATTGCTCCTGCTACGTCTCATAGTGCGGGGGAGCCTTTGCTTGGATGGCTTGGAGTGACTGCTTTTGAAAGTAGGTCTGACATCTGCTCTTTTTGCCCTCTCCTTTCCTCCTGCAATAGGACAGTCACATTCAACTGTGTTTTCTCAGTTTTGTGTTTTCTCAGTGCCACCCATTCCTTCTCATTGAATAATTGTTGTCTTTCACCAGGCACAGCTTTGTCATGCTCTTGTCATTGCAGGTACAATATTTAGAGTAACAGTGACTTCCAGCTGTATCTTTTTCCTCTCCTCTTTGACCTTTGTTTTATCATCTGAGGTTTCTGCAAAGTAAAAATTTTATTGTCCCCTTCCTGAGCTCCCTCTTTCACCTCTCCTTACCTTCCCACTCTCCAACACAGAGTATCTGCTAATCATCACCACATTTTTTAGCCTGATGCTGCCAGATTATTTTTAATTCCTACACTCTTCATACACTGTCACTGTGTTCATATGAACAGGAGCACCCAGAATGGCTTTATGAGGGCTTTGATTCATCCTTGGTCTGTAATTCAGCAAGGGGCCTCCAGCCAGAGAACTGGTTAACTGAGTGCTGCTAGAAATACAAGAGGGGACTCAGTAGAAAGAGAATGCACTTTTTCAGAGGTGCAAAGAAGAAAATGCAAGCTAGTCACCAGTTACTGGGATTCAATACAAAAAGCTGAGGACTAAGCTTGAGAAACTGGTCTGAGCTCCAAATCTCGGATCTTTCCCAGTTTCTGAGTGAATCCGAAGTGATAATTTTTGCAATAATGGTTGAAGTTGGAAGGTCTGGAGGTTATCTTGTTCAAATGTCCTGAAAAGGTCCTTGTTTGGTCCACTATAAAGCATGATCATTACAAAAAGTAATCCCAACTAACTGGAAAAGGACCCTAACTTCCATGAGGTTCAGTCCATTCCTGCAGTGAGCTGGAAATGATGCTCAACCAGCAGATTCTGCCTGCAGTATCTCTCCTAGTGAACAGCCACACAGCTCTCCAATTTTCTTGCAGACCTTGGGACATACCCACGGAGCAACCTGGAGCAGCACTTGCTCTGCTGCAGAGGAGCACAGTGCCTCCCTCTCCACATTTCCAGCATAAGCAGCTTGTGAGAGAGAAGTGCAAACGGCAAACATGTAAACAGCTGTTGGGGAAAGGGGAAGAAGCTTCAAGTAACAGGATCGGCTGCCAATTTCATCGCTGCCATGTGTGCTGTGTATTGCTTGTCATATCAAGTGAGTCATTAAGAGGTTTCCCCCCCTAATGGCACTTTGAAGTGCTGTGACAGCTTGAGAGCATCTATAAATTGCCACAAACAGCCCTCATACTGCGTTGGCTAATTGCTTGCTCTTTGACTTATTAGGAGTCACTGAGTTAAATAATTTGTCACATGTGTGGCTCATAATAAATAATGTGACTAGCCAGTTTGTGAGCTGTTTCAGTGATATATAGTGCCCCTTTTGAATGTTGTCACAAGCAGCCAACAAATATGACCCCACGATTGTCAGATCTTTGTGAAAATAATAAGGCCTGACAGGGCAGCAGGTTACAAAAAGAAAAAAAAAACCTATAACTCACCTCCTGCAGTATAATGAAAATGGTATTAATTTGTTCTTCATAAGAGAGGAGTATAACTTTATTTTTAAATAGTTAATTAGCAAAAGAGTAAAATTTTATAGTAGAATATCTTTATTTCAATTTACATAGGAATAGTTGTGAAAGAAAAAAGAGGCAACTGTTTCCTAGTTACTGAAAATGTCATGTGTCCTCTAATGAAATTTGAATCTGAAGTGAGTATCCTCTCAGCAACCTCTATGTAGCTTCTGAAATATTGTTGTGGGGTTTTTTTAACAAATCTGATTGCTTTCTCTACAGTTTATCCACAGATGTAGGGCTTATTTCTTCTGACTCTCAGTCTTAGTTCTGACTGTGTGTTTCAGGTAATGCATTCCCATACACATGCCTGTCGGGAGCTGGGCTTCCTAATATATAAGCACAAGTGTGGTGCTGTTGTAAGTGGTTGTGCACGTGTAAAGTTAGAGATGCCTTTAGAAAGAATGTGGTAGAACTGTGACATATATATATATATATATATATATATATATATACACACTCATTCTTGGCATCTTCAGTTAAATAGGAGTTCTATCTGACTTCTATGTGGGAGGAGAGTCCCCAGTATTTTGCCAAAGAAGCAAATGTGGTTTCTCTTACAGCTAAAGGCTGATTTCTTTCCAAGAGACAGGACTTGTCTTGCACATTTGAATTCTGATCCAGACTGGATCGCTGTGCTATAAAATCTTCTTTTCCCACAATTGTGCAAAACGAAGAGTGATGAGTGGTGTTTAATAAACCTTACCAGTCCCTTACAAGCCTGTTCCTGCAGTGACCCTTGCTATTGCATTCCTCCCATTTGAACTTCGAGGTGCTCGTGCTGTTAAACTGGTTCCCAGCTTGGCAGTCACTTAGGTTTAGGTCATGTTAATTCAGCAATGCCCACTGCAGTTGCTTCATGTGAGAGAAGACTCTTCTTCAGCTGAATCTGCTGAACAACCTGGTGGTTCCCATGGCTCTTTCTGAATGTGTTGTGATTTTACCCAAAGCTAACCAGCGAAAGCTTTCCAGCCTAGGGCCTTGCCTACAGTTCTTTATCTTTTTGCATTTCCCATCACGTAGGAGTTTTTCTGGATGGTTGGGTGAGAAATTAATCTGATGTGTTCTTTCGTCAAAAGGCAAAGGTGTTGGTGAGTTGTGCCTATCAGTCTTGACAAGAACAAGAATTATGGTCAGTATGCAAAAAAGACCATTGCTCATCAGGCTCTGTCTTGATTAATGAGCTGATGTTTGTGCTAGTCACTGCATATCACAAAGAAAGAGGTTCTAGCCTCTAGTCTCAATCAAATGCCACAGGCACTTGCGCCTCTGTCTTTGGCATTCCTGGGAAAGCTGCTGAGCCCGCTGAGCTGCTGGCTGTTTCACTGTGCCTTTTATCTGTTTCCTGTGGAAAATTAGGAGAGGTGTTTTGTTTGGTTTTATGCGCAAGGGCTTGGACAATTAATCTGAAAATCTTTTGTGGGATCCTCTCTGCTTTTATGTAGTTTTCCACAGCTTTGGGAGCTTAGTGTTATTTTGAGATAAGGCTCCAGGCAGCTCTGATGACACCTAATGGGTACTTTCCAGTGACTGCCTCACTTGTGTTTTTACCTTGAGCCTGGCAGTATTTGAATGAGAGACACGTGGCAACTTCTCCTTAAAGAAACTGAGGCTGTGTTTCAGATTTTGAATTGAGGAGAATAGTGAAAATAGCTTCCTGCTCATTGTCGATGAACTCATGTAAGAGTGCAATGCTGGGACCCATGAAGTCAGTGAGATCAAAAATTCTTCCCATGTGGTCTGGGTTTATTTAAGGCTTTGCTTTTAATTTTTTTATTATTATTTTGGCAAAAAGCCTACTTTCAGGCATTCCAAACTTGCTTATGTTTACGGAAGAATTTTCCATAATTTCATTAGCTCTGCAAGTAAATAAATACAACTGTGGTGAATATTCTAGCTGGTTTACCTCTGCAAAGCAATACGTCTAAATCCTGTAATTTAGCGTAAAATTTTGTGAGATCAATGGTAAGATATGGTTCTAAATGGGAGACATTTTTAACCAAAACCTAGCATTTTGAGCTTTTTTTATTTTTCTCATTAGTTCAGAGAGTGTGTGAGGTTTTTTGTTTTTCTTAAAACCTCAGCACTGGAGTCAAATGATTTCACAAAAATTCCAATTGCCATTTGGAAGACAAGAGGGGCAGATTCTGGCACTTGGGGTTATAGAGTAAAAGAAAGCACAAAAAGAAGAAAATTTTAAAAAACCCCATAATGTATATTCATTTTTTCAAATCAGCAAGATAGTGTAGCTTAAAGCACCAATTTTTGAATGCTTGCACTTACTAATATTAAACTTCCCTTTAGACTTTCCATCTGAATATTATCTTCACACTTTATTTGCTTGCTTCTAAACTTCTAGAAACTTCCAGCTTATTAGAAAATCACTGATATTTATCAGTTACTTTAATTCTGCTCCTTTCTATGTGGCCCCTATTTTACCCCCCTTCTCTATTTAATCTTTTTTCGTGCTTATATATAATCACTGGGATGGCAGGCAGTAAAAATGCCAGATAGTCTGAAGGAGTGAAACGAAAAAGTCACAAACAGCTCTCAGCTGCTATAGACTTGACTTGTTCTCAGATTTGGAGACTTTGGGTTCCTTGTTTTTCTCCCTGCTTAAGACTGCACTTTTACCTCACTGCAGTTTGGATGGCTGCAGTAATTAAATGCCTGTTCAAATTACCTCTTTAGTGTGAAGAGTGATTTCTCTGTTTAAACCTCAGGATTCTGCTTAATCCAGTGTAGCTGACTGCAGATGAGGCAAGATAGGAGGCATTTGCCTAGGGTGGAGAAGATGAATATACCTAGTAATACAGAGATATCTATTTGATTTAATGATTTCTGTCATATTTGTTACCTTAACAGGATTAGATTGGTCCCTTCATGCCCTCTGTGCCCTGGCACCAAGTGAATTCATGGGGGATTTAGCGTGGGACTGATTTCAGTGTCCTTTTGTGCTGTGCCTTGTGTGTTTCCCTTATAAATCTCAGTACTTTGATAGGTAGAAACATTTTTATGGTATTCAATTAATTACTAATAAATAATATGCTCCAGTTCTGAGCTATGTGTTCTACAACTGAATTTTTTGTATTTATACAAAACTTATAAAGTTGACAGTGATGAGTTGCTAGTCACATATCCTACCTTAAGACACATACATGTATAGTTTTCACCTGTATGCCTTTAACAAAATACTTAAAAATTTGATCTGTTACACTACTAAAAAGAAAATCTCTCTGAGGCCAAAGAATTAAAATTAGAGATAGGAAAGCTCAGCTTTAGCATCCAAATGTAACCAAAGGTGAAAAACTTTTTCGGCTTTTTAATGTGCTTTCTCTGTTTTCATCTGCCTCTGCTTTAGACACCTCATACTATGATGTGCTGTAGTGACAAACTCACTGGAACTCATTCTTAACTTAGGCTTTATATTTTCACAGTCCTATTACTACCAGAGACAAAACAAACAAAGAAACAAAAAACAAACCAAAACCCCAAGCAAAACAAATCCTCCCACTAATTCCATATAAATTAATTGCATCAAACACAATTTAGAGAGCAAACAAGTTTAATTTCTGCTCAAGTAAGCAAAATGTCTTTGCCATTTTGTTTCGATGTGGAAACATAGTACAGTATTACTTTAAATTTCTGTTTTCTGTGAAGATATCTAGTGCATCTTGACCAGAATAAGTAGCTGGATTATTGCAGATGAAATGCTTTAACCAAGACATTGGATTAACTTTGAAGTTGTTCTGCTTTGAGCAGAGTCCTGGACCAGATGAGCTCACGAGGTCCCTTCAAACCAAGTCTGTAATTCTGTGGACTAAAATGTGAATTTGAGACTTGAATCTGCAGCACCTTTTCTTTGTGTCCAGTTACTGATGTTGTGTGCTATTCTAAGGACATTGTGAAAGCCAAGAATGGGTCAGGACTTTTGTGCTATATAATTCCTTTCTGTTTGCTTTCCCTTCTACCCACTGCATTGTGGAAATGATGGAATGAAGCTCATCATTTCGGAAATCTGGAACATGAAATAATAGAGCTGTTTGGATTTTAATTTGTGGTTTTGTGGCTTGTATTTAATGATTTTTATTCTCACATTTACCTTTATGGTTCTGAGAAGGACCACTATACTTGGTTGTGCAGACACTGCTACAAAGGCACATGTACTTCACATGCCTGTGAAGTGTATACCTCCACAATTTGGGGTGTATGTTCATAAAGTTGAGAACAGGTGGTTTTTTTTTCCTGAGAAAGGGGGCAAGATGACTGGTCAGAAATTTGTGCCGTTGCACATGGGAGTCAGTTTGGAAATTTACAGTAATGCTTTAGCGAACTTGTTCTTTATGAATACATGCACTCATACGTATCGTCCTCTCTCTGAATTGTTTAACATGTTTTCTAGAAAGTGCTAGACAAAGCAAGATGAATACAGCTTCTGGGAAAAGAACTGCATCAGTGTGTTCAGCAGGTATATCCAAAAATAATTTTAAAAAACAGACATGGAAGACCTTTGCTACGTGTGAATTGTCCAGACCCTTTTCTGTTCTGCTAGCTGGGAGTGGGCTAAGGGCCCTTTGCTAGAGATCTTTCTTCATGCTGTGCAGGTCTTGCCTCGTTCCCCATTCAGGTGTATGGAGCTTTCTGCCCCTACTGAAAGGGAGCAAGGTCAAGCCATGCTGTGGGTAAAAGCTTCAAAAAGGTTGGTACTGACTGAACCATTCTCCTTAAAAGAGACTGGAAGTGTTACCAGTGCAAAACAGGATCCAACACAGAGCATGCGTTAAATAGACTGATAATTTCACCAAAGTATATTCTTTAACTCTTGTGTAAGACCTCTTGATTGAGCCTTGAGATCACCATAAGATGCTGTTCTGATTTGGAGCTACAAATAATAAAACCACATAAAATATATTTCAATTATGTGTTCTTTAGCAGCGGTTTAGTTTCTGCATGGCAAGCATACTAGTTTGCCAGCTTTGTAGGATTAACTGAGCACAATAACATCCCAAATGATACAATTAAATTCTTCTATTATTCAGATGCTTCTGTTTATAAACCTATGAACTTTATAAGAAGCAGAGTTAACTAAATTGTATTTGATTACCTCAAGTAATTGAAATTATAGAATTAGCGTAATTGGTATGAATTCAGCAGACGGGCATGATTCAGCTATTCCCATGGTCCTTTATGACTGTAAGGATGTTGCTTCCAACCTCCACAGTGAGTTTGGAACCAGGAAAACAGATCTTTTTCAAAAGAGCCATATCAGAGGTATGTGTAGAGCTTCCTTTAAAATGTAACAGGATGCTAGTAGAGTATCATCATTCCCCAATGCATTTAAAAAAAAGAAGTTAGGTGAGATTTATTATGTTACATCTGTTTATTAAACTGGACAATTTTTAAGGAAAAGAGTCTGTTTCAATCATTGTGAAAGTACTTCTTTGACAATGAATCCCCTGAGATCTCATTTTATGTATATTTTTGCATATGGAAAACTTGTTGCAGAGTTCTTAATTTATATGTGTGTACATATATATAATTTCTCTGTTTGTATATACATATGAAGAATATTTTTGTCTGTAGCTATGTAGATTAAAATATATGCATATTATCTATCTATATATGTGTACAAAAATATAAATGAAATATTTTGGAGCACTTCAGCCTAATACATTTTATTACTGCCTCAGCAAGTCTAAATCATGCAAACATCATCACATACACCTTCAGCTGAGTTTGCTGCAGAATAGCAATGAACCATGGCCCTCTCTGCAAATAGCCACAATTATGAGCCATACAAATAAATAGTGACCTGTCTCTAAACTGTTTTCAGTAATTCTTCCGACTGACTTGGTGTTAGCATCTTTTACCAGTGTATGCATCATAGCACAGCCTAATGTGACATGGCTCAGGCTTTTTAAATTGTATGTTTTAGTACCCTGAAGTAGCCCAATACAGTTAAATCTTTGTTCTTTACAGAATGCAAGTGTGTGTACGGTATATATTTATCTGGTCTGGAATAAGCATTAATCTTTAATTACTGAATAAACATATTAAACAGGTGTGGAATAACTGAACTTTCAACTGTGCAATGTTTATCCACTAGCGCAGTGGATTCCTTGGCTCTGCAATTTGAAGGTTTCACCTTGACGTGCCCAGGGTTGAGTGAAGGAGGGAAAGTTGGGAGGGTGGGCACACAAATGCCCCAAATCCCACATAAATCAGAAATTTCCAGTTATAAATTATGCACCATCATAACATCCCACTAGCGCCGTTGGCGAGCCAGGGCTGGAGCATGGGGTAGTTTATAGCGGAAAAATGGCTTTTCAATGGATAGCACACCCTCGGACTCCTTCTCCTCCTAGGCTGTGTGTGCTGGGCTTGTGGTGTGAGGAGATATAAAGCAGCATTTTTCTAGCTGCCTGGTGAAACAATGAGGGCTCTGTTAGCAGGAGCCCAAACTTCTGTAGTCCCTGCCTCACAAGGTTGGAATGACTGCTTAAACCCAGGTTCAAAGCCCTTGGCCTCCAAGTGCTTTAATTTAGCACTATTTTTGCTGCGCTAGCCTCTGTTTTTTCTGCTTAAACCATCTAAGGTCTCCTTGTTTTGCAGGGAACTAAGCAGCTCCTTTTTATAATTAGATTAAAGATAATCAAATGAGGACTTGGATATTTTTTGATGTCATTTAATCTTTTTCTTTTTCGTTCAACTTTTGCAAAATAACTTTTTATCACCATTGCCTACCTTCTTGTAAATTTACACCTTTTTTTTTTTTTTCTCCACTATGTTGCAAGCTTCTGGTTTTCTAGTTTAAAAAAAAATATCATTTGACAGGTATTTTTCAGCATTTTTATTTGATGCCATAAAATAAACCTTTACCAGGTGTTTTTAGGTATGATTCACAACACTTTCATTCATTCATTCACTGTCAGTTTTCCCAAAGCTGACTGGTGTGAAAATAAAAGAGAATGCAAAAAGAAGCACGCAAAAAGTGCAAAAAGGCTACGAATGAAGTGGGAAAAAACCACATATATGGAGTAACAGGGTAAGAAGCAGCGCAGAACTGCACCTAAAACAGGGCTGTGCATTAATAAAAGTAACAAGTAAGTGCTGGTAAGATTTGCTTCAGGTTTTAAAACATGAAAAAACAGTCCTAAATGTAGGCATTATTAAAATAATAGTAACTCAAAAGTTTGCTAAAACCACAGATGAGTATGAATGCTGCAAAAAAGCATATAACAGCTGATGTCAAGTTTCTGAAAGAAAAATTGTTTCAAACTTAATTTTCCCATTCCTCCATAATGCACAATCAGTGCAAACATATTTGAAACAGGAGCAAAACCATCTGATCTTGTACCAAAGATCAAATCACATATATGTTAAAACTCAGAGAAATTGTACATGAACAACCATATTTAAAACAAGGGGAAGGGAGGGTGGAAGATCATCAGAATTTACAGTATATAAAATATCTCATTGCTTTGTCCAGTCAAAAAGCAACATACTAGAAAAGGCAGCAGGAGATTGATGGCCTGGGTCTTGACAGGAATCTCTTTTACGACATCACAGTAGAGGGCAAGGTGGAGATCAAATTTCCAATTTGTTGTATTAGTGAGTATCCAAAGAATACTGGCTGATAAGTCTTTCTCTAATTTTAAAGATGGTGCTAGGTTTGCCCTTCTCCTTCTTTCTTAGTAAGATCATCACCAACTTTTGATTCTATTTATTGACTTCCAATCTTTTGGGTAAATCTTGTATGATTATGATTGTGTAACATGGTGTGATATTTAGTTGGTTTAGATTCATTTTTTTCTGTTTTCTGGTCTTGTGTGTTGTAAAAAGATTGAAATTGTAGAATATCTCAAGTCTGAAGCAACTCATAAGGATGATTGAGTCCTCATGAGATTCTCTCATGAGATTTCATGAATCTCTCATGAGATTTTAGAAGCGTAGCCCTTCAGATCTGGGATGTACTAGATGATATAAAAATCAGAGACTGAGGACTTGAAGTGCCCATGATTCAGTGCTCAAGAATAGGCACTGTAACTTCAGTAGGACTGTGGGTGAATGTGCTTGATGGAGATTTACAGGGCCAGATCTTGCAAATCTCTATGATTTATTCTACGTGCATCACAGAATATTGAGCTTATTGTTCTAATACAACACTGGATATGTTTTCCTTTCTTGCTCTGAAGCCATGTTAATTTTTTTTCACACAAGGCACCTAGTACTAAGTTTCATGGGCATGAAATGTGCATGAAAATTTATGGATGCACATGTGTCTCTGGACCATGGTCATGATTTCTTAAGGCTCTCTGTAGCTGTTAAAAATAAATATTGCTGTTAAAAAAGAAATTTATATGATTCCCACCACAAGTGGGTATACAACAATCCATCTCGAATTTTATTTATAACTTAGAAAAAATATTCTGAATATATGTTATAGTCAACAACACTTACTTAGTCATTTCTAAATTATTTTCAAATATTAATTTCCAATAAACATATCTTTAAAAAACACAAGTAAAGACAAAGCTTGTTCAGTGTGCTGATACGATTTCATTCTGCCTTTTGGATTCCAGGTGGAGCATATCTTTCTTACAAGATTTGGTTATTACAAATTGATTTTTTTAGTCATTATTAGTGTTTTAAAAGCTCTGAAAGGTTTGCTGTTTTTTTCCTTTTGATGACTCATTAAAATGTTAGACTCCTCCAAATATGGCTTAATTCAGATGTTTTTTCTGACTGGCATATTGTATCCAAAAAAAAATGGAAGAGTCATGGCAACATTTGGTGTGCTTTCAGACCTAAATATAATTCCTTCAAAACAAAAAAGCCTGCAATGATGATTTGAAATATCTGATTGCAAAACCAGTTATCACAGCCTGCTTCTTTGAAATTTAGAAAAGGTAAACTCTATTTTGACCTGTAATTTCATAAATAAAGTGCCAAATAAAGGACAGGACCAAGTGTTTTTCCATCCCAGTATTCATTTGTGTAACTGGAGGTTACCGTCACGGTTCTTATTGCCAAGGAGCCCATTGGATATTAATAGTAAATGTGTGTGCTTAAGACAGTGTGTTTTATACTGATAAATGTACTCCAAAAAATGGGAGTGGAAAATGAGCAATTATTAGACTTAGAAAAAACAACAACAAAAAAGATATTATTTGCCTAAATTACTCTGGAAGATACGTGGTAGAAATGGTTGGATTCTGGAAACAGAGTTATACACTGGGAAGTGGAATACACTTTTTTAGCCCATAAAACTGCTGTGTATATTTGCAAGTAAAAATAATGCCAATTCAGACATATCTTAACATATTCTAAAATTCCAGAAAACTTATACAACTCTGTCTTGAGGGAAAAATAAAGTGAATGTTATCTTAAAAAAATTGGTTAAGTATTCCTGATTTCTGAGATCACAAGGAATCTTCAGCCAGCTGGAGCCTGCAGGTTATTCCATGATTCTAAGTAGAAATATAGATGACTAATGAAATAAATAGTTGTCTTCCTCTAAATTTTTCATTTATAGGGCCAACAGTTCCTACATTTCCTGAGGCACTCTGCATATATTATGGAGGTAGTATGTTAAAATGATCTCGCCTCATTTATCCTCCCCCACAAAATAGTTGAGATGTAACTTTCCAAAGAAAACATCTGAAACATTTAATTTTACCTGTCACTTTTTTTCGTTTTCCTTGTTAAGAGTAAAGCATTGGGCTGTACGTTTTTAACAGCGGGTTTTCACGTGAAGGTTAGAATAAACAAAAGTATGATTTAACATTCAGAGACCAGAAAATGACTAATGGGCAACTCTAATTCATTTTCCAGGTCGTAGGTAGGCATAGTTGAAAGCTGTAAAGGTAACAAAGGTTATCAAGACCTATAGATAAGAATGAGAAGTTGTTAAGTTTAGTGTCTAAAATTGGAGTTTCTTCATTTTTCTTTTTACTATGTGAAGTAGTAATTCCTTGGATCTACGCTATTTGTATTGCCAAGTTAATCCTAAATTGTGATTTATCTAATTCAAGGAATAGATTTTTATTTTATTTAACTGGGTTCATCTAGGAGCATTTTATTTTCTTACCCATCTAGATACTGTGCATGCATACTTACGTTGTTTTGCTGAACTCTGAATATCTTCTCTGTCACCTTGATGAATTTTATTTCTTGCAGATGGTGTTGGTTTAGATGCTGTGTACTAGTCTCTCTAGCTAAGTCTTTTCTGCTCAAGAGCATTCGAATTGCAGGTAGTGATCTATGACTTCATATTGTCTGCAACAGTCATTGTGTTTCTGCTATAGGCAAATGCCACTCGATCAAAATCTGTCCAACCCAACTTTTCTGTTTGAAACATTCACATTAGACATGAAGCCTCAACAGATTAACTTTTCTAATGCTACACAAGCAGAAGTAGTGATTGAACTGTGCTACTCACACAGTAAGTTACTTTTACTAAGTCCCAGGAGAAACTGGCGTAGGTATTTTAAATTAAAAGCTATTATAACTAACTGGAGAAAAATGCTCTTGGATCGAGTTTTTGGAACAGCTAATTCCTAAATAAATGCAACTGCACATATCATACTTCTGGGCAAATATTAAAAAATACTTAAGATAGACCATTTTGGTTGTTATTTGGTTGTAACTAGGTTCAAGCTGAACAAATTAGATTCAGTGTTAGTCTGATTTCACAGATAACATTGACTGAGCTTTAAGGAGTGTTATGCATATCTAAAGTCTATACTGAAATTGTTTGGTTAACTCTTCCCATTACTTTTTGCATATATTCGTTATATACAATAGGAGCCACTGAACTAAGAATTTTTTTCCTCTTACACATTAAAGTCATACCAATACTGTTGCATTTGTTTGACCTTGTTTGACGCAAGGATATACTTTCAGACATCTTATGGAACACTTGTCACTGTATTCCGTAGGATTGCCACCCTTTCCTCTTGTCATCACTGTCTTCCTCCTCATCAGTGAAGTCTTGATACTGAAAATTTCCTATTGAAATCAGTTGGAAATTGTCTGCCGTATACAGAAAATTTTCTGCTGCCTCTTCTCTAGGGTCAAATAGGTTTAATGTTTGCAAATGTAATGACATTTTTTATCCTCTATAGAGAAATTCTGCCTCTAGGAAGAGAAAGGCAGAGGAAGATACTTTTGAAAAATACTTTGTGCTTCACTGCACTCATGCACCTGTAAGCATTGGGCAAAAGGAGCCTGTCCCGTGCCTGGCTGAGCATAGGGAACACAATTCCTGCAAAACAGGTCTCTTATACTGGTGTCTTGGTACCTTCCTGCCCTGTATGCCCACTTGTCTATCTTGTGGAGGTTGGATTTCGTGGTTACTTTTACTGCGGAGAAGGCAGGATCCATCCCCCCCAGAACTGCACAGGTCCTCGCCAAGATCTCCCTTTGTCGTTCTGCCTCAGCAGTGACATGCAGGGGCAGCCTAACACCAGGCACACAGGCAAGAGCACAGCATCTAACCAAAAACAGCCTGGGCTATTCATTACTGCCTGTTTCATTCAGTACTAACACAGTGAGACAATTTACTTGTCATGCGTTGGGAAAATGGAAAAAAATCCCCATTACTTACTGAAGGGCCTTGTAACTTTCTTCTGCACACTGCTTTTCACACTCTGCCTGAATAAGCTGAGGGATAGCCAGTGAAATCCCCGAATTATAACAAGTTGCAACATGCATGAGCTATTTACAACATGTAAGAAATTTCCATAAATTATTTTTTTTATTAGCTACTGCTTAAGCGCAGAATTCTCACACATTCATATGCCTGCACAGTAGCCCTCAACAGGGATTTCACTGGCTCCCTTCTTGCTTAAATTTTGTCCAATGTCTTCTAATCCTAATTTGATTTCTAATCGTTATGAAGTTCAAAGAGTTGCAAAAGACAGGATGTTATTTATTTGAGT
Source organism: Acanthornis magna (assembly GCA_036785705.1). Classification (NCBI taxonomy): domain Eukaryota; kingdom Metazoa; phylum Chordata; class Aves; order Passeriformes; family Acanthizidae; genus Acanthornis; species Acanthornis magna. The sequence continues at coordinate 14,984,993 of JAWUZG010000025.1, forward strand.
AAGAATTTGCATCATAAAATTAAATGAGTTATTTTTGGCTTTGCAAACTTTATAGACGGGGTTAATTGTTTGGCCTTCTTTCATAGTTGTTTATACTCCATATTGATCTCCTTCCTCCAGATCAATCTCCTTCCTCTACACATCACAGACATACTTTCAATCTATGTATAATACAGTAATGGCATAATGTTAGAAGTAGAGCCAGTAATAATCTCCCTAGAGGGAACTGTGTGTCCTCAGCTTCACGTTTTGCCTGAGTCTGGGCTCCTTAAGCTCCTGCTCCAGTGACCTCAGTGCCTGCTTTTGGATTCTGATTTTCTGTGATAGACATAGTTTGCTTATAGGATGGCTGAATATGTGCCTGTTCTCATCTTTCATTCTTGGTTTCTAGTTTGAGACAAACAGGATTTGCTTTTTTTTTTTTTTTTTTTGGTTGTATATGAGTTTTGCTTTTAGTTCATGAAAATAATGACTAGAGTTTGGGATAGCTCTATCTTTCCTTCTAAGAGGTGCTTTAAATCTAGTTTAATGGACTGGCATATGTGTTTTCAGCTCTCAAAACTTGCAATTTTCCCATTAGAACGCCACCAGAGTCAAGGCTAGTCAGGCAGCAACAATTTCATTTTAAGGGAGGGGAGAGGAGCTTTGGGACTTGTGTTCATTTTGATGCTGAACTCTTTCTCACACCCACTAGAAATTCCATCCCAAATGTTTTCACTGAAACAGATACATTTCCATGAAATACTGCCCTTTAAAAGAAAAGGTATTCTAAAGCAAATAAGTTTTTTCTATCTGTAGACTTTTATTAAGCGATGACTCTAGGTGGAAAGTGGTTTCTGGACTATAGGACTACATTTTTGTATGACTACAGCACTGAAAAGTGCAAGAGGAGGATCAAGGGAGTCCATTTCCAGTGATGCTGATCCAGCTTTAACCCAGAACAAAGGAAGATGGTCAGTATTCCCAAAAGCCTCACTTTGTAATACCTGAGGTCTGTGGTACAGTTTGTTGCTATGTAGGCTTTGTTAACCCTATAAATAAATAAATAAGTATTAACTACTTAGCAGAGCCTATCATGGAATACTTACAGTGTAAAAAGGACTAACACACTGAACTTTGAGGTTATGAGCAGCCCTGAGCTAAACTGTTAATTCAGTGCTAATGCTGATGCAAATGTTGCCCTCCTTATTTACCTGTAAACTGCTTATCAAGTCCGTGCACATCTGAGAAGTAAATTCTTTGTTCTAGTGGCCCTTGGCTAATCTGATTGGAAGCCTGATCCCACCTCAAGGCCAGGCACTGAACATCATGGTAGCTGTTCCTACCACTTCTTTTCACATAGGCAAACTTGGAATAGTTGCATTTATTTTATCATTCCTTTGTCTGATGCCATTCCATGACAGTGTTTATTTAGTGACAGGATGCCTTGTTGTGACTTAATGTTGCCCTCTCCTTCACTTCTCTGGCAACAGCATGCTGAGGGTTTGGTCACCATCAGGACAGGGCAGATGATTGATCTTGTACGTGAAACACACAGAATTACTTTTAAACAAATAATGTGTATCTTATGGGAAGATTTTTAAGGGCTTCTAATCAAATGAAGTTAAAGCACTAATAGTATTTTTGAACTTCTTGAATTAAAAAAAAAATCTGGTGTTAATCAGGGTTCTTCTTGAATAAGACAGCTATCTCTTTACAATGAAAATGTGTCTACCGTAATGTATTGAAATAAATTTTCTGTGCTTTAACTGAAGTACAGCAGTTGACCAGTGATTTTAAAAGCATCTCTTTTGGACCTAGCTAGGAGCTGGTTGGCTATATTTATCTAGGTATCCTGGGAACTTTGGAAATGCATTAATTTTGTGCGAAAAGAAAAAAAAGCAACAATAATTGTGTTTTGTTTTAGTCATCAAAAGTAATACAGTTTTTAAAGGAGAAGAGCATTTTCCCCTTGCTGCACTATTGACAGCAGTTATCTTTCTAATTTACATTCAGTCTGCTGTTTTACTGACCCCATTTTTCTTAAAGACATTTCAGCCTGACACAGTTTTTCCTTATTGCTCTGACCACATGGATTTATTTTTTTTATTATCCAGCTTGAAATCCATTTTTAAGTAATTATTTAATTGATGGCCATTTATCCTGGCCGAGCCTTCCAGAGAAGCCAGTTTCTGCCAGCAAATCCTAAAATAACCTTAAAGGGTTTGTGTTGCTAAGTTTGGCAATGCAGTATCGATACCCACTTGGCGATTTCCTAGGTGAGGTCTGTGTCTAGATGTCAGAATGGATCATGTGAAACTATGTCGGCCAATTAATCACTGCCAATGAGCCATGGCGTGCCAAAGCTCCTTCTCATAACAGCCTCCTTGTTAAGTTCACGAGACCCAAATCCACAAGCCAGACCTCCTCCTTTAAGACCTCCAATGCAGGCTACAGAAGCATTTGCAGGAAAATACATTTACTGCAAGAAATAAATGTTGCAGGCTTATAGGGTTGATCTATTGAAAGGGGGAAAAAAAAGGAAAAAACATGAAAAATGTGGGGTTGAGCTTGATAACTAGTTTTATGGAATTGTTTATGCTGGATGCTTCTAGGGAAAGACCTCTAATGTGAATATAAAATAAATCCACATTAAGCAGTGCATATAGCATAATTCAAAATCAGTTGAAATCTGACCTCTATGTTTCATAGCAATGTCTGCTCTAAGGGAAAAAGTGTCATTCATGTTTAATACTTCTCCTGCCTTATCTGTTCCTTCATCCTGACCTTACCAGTTGCAAAAACGTAGGTTAAGAGAGGTAAGGAAAGTCAGAACTGAATAGTAGCCTGACGAACTACTGAATTAAATTAAATTCCTGTGACAAGTAAGTCATTGTTGTGGGGGATGGTGGGGAAGGGTGTGAGGGGGGAAGGGAGAGCGTCTTTTACTTCACTGGCCCATTTAGGAAGTTTGGTCACTGGTATGAAGCCATACAGCTGCACACAATATAAAGTAAGTTTAGCAGCATATTTGGTGAGTTTATAACTTCCCCAGGGCATTTTAACATTAAAAATAGTGATTGTTAACCTGGTCCATCTGAACTTAAATATGAGCTTGCTTTGCAAGAAATGAAGGGTAACATCTCAAGTACGTTTCTTTGTGTTTCACTATTGCTTAAGGGCTTACATTGCTTTATAACTGCATTTTGTCTGGCTTTGCATTTTCTACTTAACAGGAATATTCAAATCCATGGTCTCAGTAAGGATGACAATCCCAGTACTGTCTTAGAAATATGTTCTTTTATAGTCATGCACAGATATTAAAAAATAAACAGTATATGATAAAGTGGCACTTGTATATGACTGACGTTAGCAACATACCTATTACATGTGTGTTATCTGTCTGGTAACTAAAGATTTTCACAACCAGCAAAAACTCTTTTTAGATCATTAGTGTCTCAGACTGGCAGCCAAAATAACACTGACTAGTATTGAAAGGCACACGAGGCATCGCACTGAAAAGAATTATTATTGCCTTATGGAATGAAGTAGATTACAGAATATTAAAATGAGGTTCCATTTAAATAGGTGTATTTCTGTATGTTTATCAGGCTGTCTTTCAAAGCAAAATTCTGGTTTCAGATGAATATGCAACCAGAAACACAAAGATTTTCAAAGCTATGGGTGTGAATTAAAAAAATCAGTATATTGCCTACAAAAATTAGGAGATTTTAAAAATAATATTGCTAATGGTCTTATTGCTGTTTCATAAGCCTTTAGGGTTCATTGTGTCAGGCATTTTTCTGCAAATCTCAAAGATGATGTATTTATCTTTGAAAACAGATTTTTGTGTATTTGCTCCTGGAATTAGGCATTAGATGAAACTTAAGCCCCCCAAATACTGCAATTATTGCTAGAAGTTGTTGGTGTGGTGGAAGTGCAGGAACCAGCCTGACTCTTATGTCACATGGCATGCTTCTGTGCAGCACTGGCAGAAAAAGTCCTTCTCCATCAGTGCTCCTCTCCCAGGACAGTTCCCATCCCTACTGAACACTCCCAGCACACCGCACAGGTGAGTCCTGGTGCTCCTTTCACAGTGCACTCACTGTTCCAGGTTTTGTTCTCACTCTCTCCTATTTTGCCATGTCAAGGAGAAAATTGCTTTAAAACACCTATATCTGTTTGAGCTATGAATGAATTTTTGCCCCCTACTTCATGAGGTTCCTTTGCCCCTCTCTTAGACGGAGGTGAAATCACTCTTGCCTATGGGTTTGCGGGCCATTTGAACCTGCAAATCTGTTTACAAGCCCTTCTTCTGATGCTCTCATGGGGTAGCCTGACATGTCTCTGCTTCTCATGGTAAGCAATGCTAAGAGAATCTTCATTCTTCAGACCACAGCAGCTCCTTGAGAGCTGGATTAGCGTGGCTTCCATACACAGGCGCTGAAGGTGGAATTCACGTCCCTGTGTAAAGCCTAATGAAGCTAGTTCTGCCCGAGGCACCAGTGCAGAGCCAGGAGGGAGCAGAACACCCACTTGGAAGTGTTGCTCAGGGTGCAACCCAGCTGTTTCCACCGCCGCATGGATCCTGTAACACCCTCTGGTGAAAAGTTCCTGGCCAGTTTGTCCCAAACTATTCACAAATTCCCTGGCTGGCTTTCTGCTACTACTGCAGCTGTCTGCAAGGGCATCTTCCACCTCTCTCCGCCTGTGCGAGGCCCATGCATGTTTTCTTAGCTTCTCACCTAGTTTATGGTGCAGAAGGGGAGGGTGCCTTATTAGACCCTGTGGCCTCACCTTCCACGGGGACCTAACATGTAATTCTGACTGCTAAGCACTTAAGTGGTGCAATACTAGCAGAATTAACCCATCCACACCCCTGTTTTGGAACTTGGTTGCAGTCCATCCTCAGTTTTTCAAAACCTACTAATAGGGTAAACACCTGCTGCATGAAAATCCGACTCCTCAGAATTTATAAAGGCCTTAGAATAGCAATTTTAGAGGGTATACACACACATTATGGCATGTAATTTATGTTTGCAATTCAGAACTTGTTTGTATGAAAAGTATGCAATTTGTCAAAGTAACAATCCTTGGCTTTGTTTTACACTGGCTGTTAAACCACAGAGCTGAGGATTAAGATGTCATTTCCTAAAAGCTGCCTGCATAAAAAGAATATCTATTCTATGTTCTATCTCTTATGAATGGTTAAGAAAAGAAAAAAAAGTATATGTGCACGCCAGCATCTTGACGCTGTACCAGTAAAGACAAATATCATCCTAGACTTCAGGTAAAGTAGGAGCAAGATTTGAATAGTGTGGATTGTAGATTCTTTTCAGAGAAAGGCCTTGTAATGTTGGAAGCATGACAAATAATAATTCATCTGAAAAAATGAAATAAAGTTGCAGGCGTGTGGTAAGAATTATCACCTACCTAATTCCACTTGGTATAAACAAATGACTTAATGATTTGACTATTTTTAATTATTCTAATTGTGTGGAGTACACAAATAATTTGAATTTCACTACGTTTTGGTTTTTATCTATGTGTCCGTGATCTCTGGTAGCTGAGATGAACACTGCCAAAGCCATGTATTTTTGTAGAATCCAGGAATCATGGAAAACCAGTTGAAAGAGACCTCAAGGATAATCTGTTCCAAATTTTCTTGCTAAAAGCAAGGTCTAGGCAAGATGGCCAGCACCCTGTCCAGCCAAATCTTGAGAGCATCCAGCAATGGGGAACCCATCACTTCCCTGGGGAGATTATTCCAATGGCTGATTGTTCTCATTTTGAAAGATTTCCCCATATGTCCTATCAAAATCTTCCTGGGAGTAACTTGTGCCCATTACCTTTTGCCTTTACCTTGTGACTCCCTGTAAAAAGGGCGTCTCAATCTTCTTTGTAGACATCCTTGAAATACTGGGACATGGGGCTAAGGTCACCCCTGCTTCTTCTTTTCTCAAGGCTGAACAACTCCATTTCTCTCTTAGCCTTTCCTCACATCTCAGACTACCCAGGCCTTTGATCATCATTTTTGCCCTTCTCTGGACCCTCCCCAGCCTGTCCACAGCTTTTTTTTGCATTGTGGAGACCAAAACTGAGCACAGTATGTGAGGTGTGGCCTGACACATGTTAAGTAAGTGGGATAATGGCTTCTTTGTCCAGTCTTTGAATGAGCTCATAAAAAGCTTTCTGGCCAAAAAGGTGGACAAAGTCAGATGCACCAGTTTCAGTCTACACTTGTGGAGTCTTTGTGCATCATGTCTTTAAGAGATACTTATTTCTGTAAATCTGCTTATCACATCCATTCTGAAATAATTTCATGTCTTAAATGAGGCGGCATCATTTTCTGTGGGCTTGGTGAACATGATATATAAAATTGTGTATATCCACTCAAAATGTTTCTGGGAAGATCATTTCCCTCCGTTGCTGCTTTCAGCATGTCATGCACATCTTTGTTGGCTCCTTTCCCCTATCGCATCAGACCAGTGTTACTTGTTTCCACGTCAAGGGCCTTTCATACCTTAGATTCACCCTGTCATCTCTCCACTCTTGACTGGTTGACTCCTGCCTGCAGCGAACTCTGACACCCATGTTCAGCACCACTTGTTAAATTTTCAGACAAGCATCTCTTCTCATGCTACTGGTCAAGCTCAGGAGGCACCCGCTATAAACAGTCTCAGAGCTACTTCATCACTTCTGTGCTTCAAATCTCAGTCTGTGATGCCAACAGTAGTCTTCACAGCTGATGGCACAAGCTATCATGACAGTCAAGCTTGTTTTCTTACATCTTTCTTGAAGAAAATTCTGTCTGTATTGTTTTCATCTCTATGAGACCTTTTGTTTTATGTATGCACTACTACTGTGTGAGCTCCTATGGCAAAGGTTGTAGCCTGCCCAGGCCAGGTCATGCCACAGTAATGCAACTGAGTAATTCTAATTCTGTGGTTGCATCAGGGGGTTCAGTCTGAGTCCCAAGAAGTGCTACAGTGAATATTCCTACCTGCCAGGAGCTCTGCTGGCAAATGTGCCTGTTGCCTCATTGTCCATTGCCTCATGCCAGTCCAAAGTTTCCTTGTGAAACTGTCTGGATGTCAATGCTGCCTGCAGGGCTCTCAGAGTTCAAAAGGCTCAAATATATATCCCTAACTGGATAGAGCAGATAGCAGAGACACATACCCATGTGTGAAACTGCTACCTGTGTAGGCACTGATTTGTGGGACAACAAGGAAAAACACTTGCATTTGATTCACAGCACCCAGCCTAATTTGGCAAGGTACCTCTGTTGTTCTATTTTCCCTCCCTGGCTGATAGAAAGACAGAGACACTATCCACAAAGTGATTTAAAAACACCAAACACACGTGCTTGGTATGTCTCAGTTGATAGTAGAGGAAAGCTGGAGAGATGAAGCTGAGGTGTTTAAAGTTGGGAAGTGCAAATAACCTTTCCTCCTCACTACTGAGTGTGGTATTCCTGTGTCAAGGGCATATGTTAAACAGCGTGCCATGATGGCTCTAGCACTTCATCTGCCACCTTGCAGCACATTGGAGAGCATGATCCAAAAGCCTAGAGAAGGGTGAAAGGAGAATGAGAAAGATGTGTTCATGAGCCAAAGATTTCCAGCCTGTATTTGTCCATTATCTGGGTCAGGATGGTGAAGTCGAAGTCTCACCAGTGTATTTCAGAGTGGAGTTAGAGGATCATTTAGGTTGAAAGGGACCTCAGGAGGCCCTAATCCAACCTGCACCTTAGGGCAGGGCCAACACTGACTTAACTCCAGTTATTCAGGACTTTGTTTAGATGGGTCTTAAGAGCCTCAAGTACAGAGATTGTGAAATCTCCCTGTTTAACCTGTTCTACTGCTTGTATCACCTCATCACAAAAATTTTTCCCAGCTCCAGCTGACCATCTTGGCAGTCCTTCATTGGACTCACTCCAGTTTTTCAACATTTTTCTTGTGCTGTTGGACCCAAAACTGGACATAGCATTCCAGATGCAGTATAACAAGTGCTAAGTAAAGGAATTATCACTTCCTTTGATCTACTGGCTGTAGGACTTTTGATACAGCCCTGGATGCTGTTAGCTTCCAGCCCTGGCAGAGCGCAGAGCTGGCTCATGTTCAGCCTGCTGGCCACCAGGACGTGGGGTCTGTTTCAGCAGAGCTTCTGCCTAGCCATTCTATATTTCAACAGTCAATGAATCCATCCCATCTGCATCTGACCTGCTTGAGTTTTACAAAGTTCCTCTTGGCCTGTTCCTCCTGCCTGTCAAGATACCTCTGAATGGCAAAAAAGTATCAACTATTTTCCCCCAGGTTGGTGTCACCTGCAAATCTGCTGAGAGAGCATCCCATCTCCTCCTCCAGGTCATTCGTAAAGGTACTAGCCCAGGATTTCAGCATCAAGAGTTTCATGCAGTGTTGGCTCATCCCCACAACCCTGTTTGAAAATTTTGAGAAGTTCCATAAATTTTGCATTTTAAAAAGCTGGATCATGGGAGGCAAAACACAGAGCTCTGTAGTATGAATCCTCTGATCAAGTAGGGTCACATTGCCATGAACTGTCCCAGTGGTGGACCTGACATTACAATTTTCAATTCACATGGTGTGTTTGAATGTTGAGAGGAAAGAGAATTCCACTTGAAGCTGAGAGCATCCTGCAGCCATAATTATGGTCTTATTGTAGCTACCCACAATATACGTATGTATACACAGACATACATGCACATGATGGAATGTATCTTATGGCAGGAGCCCTCTGTGACAAGTTTCTGAGTGGAGTGAGCTTTTCCAGAAGAGTTACTGACCTCTGGAACAGGCTTTCTATCATGAAAATACTGACATAACCTTTAACTGTAGAGCCACAAACGGCTTTGTTATGTTACTTGTTCCTAGCTTATATCCTTGCCCTGGAAACAGTGGTGGCATTGTCTTCTGCTAATTGTGTTAAGGGGTCGGGGAGAGTTGGCACTGATATCAGAAGGGAAAAATAATTTAAAATTAAAAATTCCCCTTATGTGAGTCATACAAACTTGGGGGAATTTTAAATGAATGTCTTTAGTTTTGGGTCTATGTATATGATACTCTAATTGGATTTTTTTTCACATTGCAGGTATATCAGATGTAGTAAATATTCTTTATCAATCTAATATATTTTGGTTATTTTAAGCCCCTTAGATTTATAAATCTGACTGGTGGATCTAATCGCCTTTTTAATGTACTGTTTTTCCTCAGTACTTTGTGTAAGGAGAAACCAAAGCCTCACACAGCGTTTTCAGCTCCCATGATTTTAATGTGGGTCTTGCAATACCTAGTGTTTTCTTTAAGCCTCAGCTCCTGGAGCTCAATGATTGTTTCAAGATCTCAGCTTTTTGTTTTGCAGCCCTTGAGGTTTCCAGGAAAATACTGAAAATCTGAATGCTAAAAGATCAAAAGTAAAAATTAAACAAACAAACAAGTTCTGGAAATGAGAGTTCTGAATGTGTCTGTGGCTTTTACAGAGGCCTTTTAAAAGCTTGTAATGGCAATACTTTGAATATAATAAATTTGCATAAATCGGCTTGGAATGCAGATTGCCACCAGGGCGCCCATTATTAATGCTCTCCTAGAGGTGTGCAAAGCAAAGTCCTAGGGCTAGTTTCTGACTTTTATGGATATGACTCCTGCTTTGGGAATTATCTTTTGCAGAGTGTCCCAACCTAAAATCTCAGAGCTGGGCCATCTTCTTTAAAGCATTATGAAGAGCCCTTGGCCTTCTGCTGCAGATAAAGTATCATAATGGCTGACACCATCATCAGCCTTGCAATCGCTGCTGCGAATGGATACTAAATCTAAAGATACATAACACTCTCACACTAAAGGCTTCTGTCGACCTGCCTGGTGCTGTTGTTTTCCTTCCAGAGGTGCTAATTTCCAGAGATAAAGAGTTGACTGCTCCCAGTGAGAAATGCAAAGGACCTTGCAAAAGCTATTAAGTGTGGGAAATTAACAAACATGGAAAGCAAATGGCTGAATACGTGAGTTTCACTCAATTAACTTTTTAACAAACAAAACCTTTAGTAGCTCCCCACTATTCCAGCTGTTCTGTGTTTGGTGTCAAGCTAAGTGTTACTTAGTTTTAGCCCCGGGAAAGCAGGAGGAACTTTGTCAGTTTTGCAGCAGTTATCTTTCTTTGACAGATTAGCCTTTCCTTCTCTATCAGCATAGAGACATTTTTGCCCCTGCCATGTGGAAAGTGCAGGTGAAGGCAGATGTCTAATGGAGGACTTCACCACACTGTGAAATCTCATCGGACCTGCCCTCTGTGCCATTCAGTGCAGACCCAAGAGCAAGCAAACGCGTGGTGCAGTCCATGAGCACAGCCCTTCATGCACCATGTTCTCCCTCCATGACACAGGGGTGGGCTGTGGTCTTCTCCTTCTTGAGTCCTGTCCATCTTCAGAGACTGCCCAAGAGCTGCAGGGGCTTGTGGCACATTTCATCTTAGATCCCCTGCTAGCATAGCCAGAAGGGTGGGTTGTGTCTTTAGGATGGGAAGACAGGTAGTTAAAAGTGGTCTTCTATGTGTGACCTCGCCAGGTTTCCAAGGACTGAAGGAAGTCCCCACTAAGCAAAGGTTTATGCTTTCCATGTGCTTCGTAGTCCCTACACTTTCTGTCTGTACAATACAGTTTTAATGTGTTCTGAAATCTTGTGTAACCTGATCACTGAATTAGATGATATTCTTAAGGATATCAATAGCCAGCTACTGGAAAGTTTGCCATCATAAAAGTGCTCCTTTTTGTTCTTGCTTAGTAAACGCATTAATCATAATTCAGCAGGGGAAGAAAAAAAAGCTAGTCTTTTACAGTGAAACCAGCTGCCCTTTATTTCTTTTGTTTAAAGAAAAAGCCATAAAATTGAAGCTCCTTTAAAATTTTCCATGATAAGTGTTTCTCTGCTTTCTTTTTCAGGTTTCTCTAATTTGTATGAAAGAGACTTTGATTGATTGAAACCCCCTAGTAAACCTCTAAGTCCTTAACCACTTACTGCTTGCTTGATATAGCATTTGCTGTTGTTTATAGTCTGCGATCCATAGGATTGGTTTTCGGTGTAATAAAGTATTAAAAATCTCATAGAGTTGTATCAACTTGGGTGTTCTGCGGTTAGCATGGTGGTTGTTATGCCTAATTCCCATAGCAGAGAGGGGGAGTTATGGGGAGCATCATAAAGAACAAAAGTTAGTGGATTGCCAGCTGAGTAAAGCCCTCACTGTGAACAGGTTTGGGTAATAGCAATATTTCTAAAGGGGAGGGTAATGACACTTAAGTGAGGTTGGTCTTAGTAAGCAGTTGCAGGTCTGGATCCAATAATGTATCATTTACTGTGTCTGGAATAGATCGCTTGAATAAATTAAGTGAACTCTTACCCTGCTGTGAGCTTTCTTGCTGTGTGCTCTGTGCTTATTAGCCTCCTAGCCCCTAGTTTGACCCTGTTCCTTTCTTAAATTAATGCATCTCCAATTCCCTAATCTAGCCCTTTCTTTTTTTTTTTTAATCTCATATTTCTTTGTTTCCACCCAACTTGAGGAAATAGCTGAGGAGTTTTCAACTGTTTACCCAGAGGCAAAATTAACAGGTGCATTCGGGGTTATGGTGAGGCTCATCAGATGCACAGAGGGCTTGGCTCAGCTCCCACTCTGATAAACAGAACAGTATTGTAAATTAATTGAAAACTGACCAAGATGAAAGTATCAATTAACACATAGGTATGGTTTTTAATTTTTAAAAATGTATTATTATAGTGACAGGGAGGCATTTTTAAAAGGGCATTTCAGCACGTCAGGATCTTATTATCTGTGCTAAAGACAGAAAACATTATGATCCAGATTTGGTGAGGGGGTAGTATTATAAAAGAAAAAGCATAACTTTTTAGTGAGTCATAGCATTTTGAGCTGACAATATGACACTCAGGGAGGACTTTTCAACTTCAGAGTTGTTTCTCCTTTGTTTAAAATGGAGAACACTTAATGCAAAAATGTCCTTGCCCCTGTACATACTGATTTTTGACAGAAATTCTTCATTCATGATACAATCAAGAGGGCATGAAAGTACATTTTCTGTCATTGCCCTGATTTAATTTGGAAGAATTTTGCAAGCATGGAGCAGGGGGTGTAAAGGTTAAGAAGAAATGCATTATGATATGTGTTATGTCTTCATCCAGGGATCACTTACAGGAGATTCTAGTCAGCTCCACTTTATGTTCAAAGGCTTTTCAATAAGAACAAAAACTCTTTAAGATTCACCTTTGTCATTGTGAAAAACTAAACCTCATATTTTTCAGAGAACTGTCTCCCTCCAAGCATTTCTCGTACTAAAGACAAAAGGCCTTGAAAAGTTCTTTGTTGAAAGGAGTTTTGCAATCGTTCATGTGTCACAATATGTGAAGGCAGCCTAGTTTAAAAAATATCAGGAAGTTCACGACGAGCTGTTTAGTGACCTTGTAATAATCTGTCATTTCAGGCAGATTCTGTGGCATCTGAGCCTTTTAATGGTCATTTAGAAAACTGAATTCAATAAGACCGGAAAATAATTACTGCTCTGTTTGGCAGATAAGGATATGCTGGAAAATGCAAGAATTCTTTGGGTATTTCCTTACGATGTTTTGGAGACAACAGATTTTGCAATGGATTATAGAATAATCAGTATGTAACTGCAGAAGCAATTACAAAAGCTATTTTTCTGTCCTTTACTTGTGAGTGTTTGTTGACTGGCATTGTTTTGGGGGATCCACAGGATGGGTAGGATTGCTGTCTGTTGTCTGAAACTCTGGAGTCATTCGCAGTGTGGAGAACAGAATGGGACAGAAACATTCAGATGGCAGCAATAGCTTCATGGTGAAAAGCTGAATGGTGTTATAATATATTGCATTTAGTATGCAATTTTGAACTCCGCACCTGTACTCGGCATAACCTCTTCCAAATCGTACTTCAGTGTTCCAGGCGCCAGTGCAAGTTTGTAAAGCTCCACATTAGAAGATGTGGTTGTGCATGGTGCCCCCAGACCTTTTGTAGTTTCAATACATCAAGCAACTTTGGAGGCTAAACAGGGAGAAAGACATTTTTTTGGAACTACAATATCTTTGAGGTCCCTTCCACCCCAAGCCATCCTGTGATTCAGTTTTGTTGGCTAATATACAATATCCGCAGTGGTGATGATCACAAGACAGTCTGAGCTCTGTAGCAGCTGTGTACACTTTCTCCTCTTCTTTGTACAATGCTCAATCAATGCTAATTAATGCAGGGTTGAAATTATTTTGATATCTGTGCTTCTCTGCAGGATCCTATGGCAGCATAGGTTGCACTGAAAGCTGTGAGAGAAAAAACTGGATTAACTTGGTTGAAGACAAATGGGACATTTCCTTTTTTGTGGTTTCTCTGCTCCTTATTTTTACATAGACAGGTTTCTTACATAATCTTATCTGTTCTGTTGCTTTATTTTTTTTAAGTTTTTCACCTTTAGTACTGCCCTGGTTAAACTCTTGTTTAGACCATTCCAGAGATCATCTGAGCATCCTACAGTGTTCCTACTAATAGAAGAAGAAAAGAGAAAGAACACACAGAGAAGAACAGCCTCTGAAAAGAACAAATGGAGTTTTGGAGTTGATAAACTAGGTATCTAGGCAATAGCTGAGAGATTCAGATGTACCTACAAAAGGTAGGATAGTACTTTTCTTTACAGATCAGGTCAGACTGGAGGTGGAGAAGGATTAGGTGTGCTCCCAGCTGTACTGGTTTTTGTAATGCCAGAATGGGAGGTTGCTTCTGTCTCCAAGTTAATCAGTTCTGTAGTTGTCACAATACGCCTGTGCATTTCCACCATGTTTGCAGATCTTAGTTTGCCTTTAATGCTCTTATTCTTAATGAAGGTGAGTAGATCTGAGTGTTTCTCTTGGCACCCCTGTGCCGCTCTTGATGCTCTGTAGGTCTGTGTAGGTCTTGATTGCTTCAGAGCTGGCCCCATCTTGGAGATAAAGAAGAGGTAAGAGCTTCTCAGTTGCCAATACCCTTAACATTAAAATGAAACGCTATTCAAAGTGTATCTGTGTTGGAGACTCCATGCTCTCTTTCATGCATTTGATCGCCATGAAGTAATTCATTTAGATGTCAGAAAGGTTAATTAATATATCACTGAAATTAACATGGACACTATTCAGTTGCAAAGCTATTGCTCTGTGTACTATCCAGACTCAGGCCTTGCTATAATGTTTACTTTTTGCTCTCAGTCAAGAATTTCTTCCAGCCGTAAAGGGGAAAACATGATATGGTTTACATTTCTATAATTAAAGTTTGAACACACAACTATAGATATGGGGACTTAGGGACATCATGGAACATCAGGAATTCATAGACTTTAAAAATTACTTTAACTCTTTAAACCTTTCTATCATATCCTGGAAAATCACTTATGTTGCATCCATTTATGCACTCTCCTGCTGTAGAAATGCAAAACACTTTGCAGAACAAGTGAATTTTACCTGTCTTTTAGCCAAGCGTAAGGTGAACCAAAGCAAACCAAACTTGATAGCAATTTCTGCTACCTTTGACAAGGGGCCTGATTTTGTGTGTGCCTTCCGCAGGGGCTCACTTAGGCACTGCAAATACATTGTAAGTCATCAAATTGCTGGCCAAGTCTGATTGCTGCAGGAGAATACTGGAATGGAGACTGTTGACTGAACAGCTAAGTTATCTCAGCAATGTCTGTGCTGTAGCATGTTGAGAGGCACTACAATCTTTGCAAATGAAAGTCATGTATTCTGGGAGCTATCCTGGTGTTAAATGGTTGCCAATTATTCATTCTTCTACTTTAATAAATTAGACTGTGGCCACATTGGGTGGGGGAGAGGGGAGGAGAGAGGAAACATTGGAATATGTTTTTGAATGTGAGTGACTCCATAAATAGATTTGTATATAGAATTCAGAAATTGCAAAAAACCCCATTGTGCATTGTCAGAAGCTGTGTTCTTGCAACTGAGGCATCTCTTGGACTTCCAAAAAGACATAAAAACCACATTGTAAATTATCTTGCAGAATGTGAAATGCCAGACAGAAGATTCACATAGTGAGTGGTTTCAAGAGAACACACAGAAACCAGAAGCAAGGAGGATGTTGTGAAAATGCCTATGTAGCAAATATGACTAGATCAGTTGGGATTAAATGAGCTCCAGAGGGCCATTTAAATATCAATTATTCTTTAATTCTCTGATCATTATGTAAGTTGGATGCAACTGCTTTCTTAAAATTAGATATATCCCACATGTCAGATATTTTAAGATTCAGCTTCTCATAGTGCTGTGTCTTTAAAAAGACAGTTCTATACCAGTACAGACTCATTAGAGTCTTCTTGGGTTTTAATTTGCTCAATTTAGGTATAGAAGTGTGATATATACTTTGGTATACTTTTTGCTTCACCTCTCCAGTGCAGTTAATGATCTCATAGATGTCATTGCCCAGTAATAAATTTAGATGCTGGCAATAAGGATTGAATTTCTTTTTTCTTTTTTTTGTTTTTTTTTTTTTTTTTTTTTTTTGTCTTTTTTTTAGGTTGTTGTTGAATGCTTTATAACTGATAAAAATGCATTGGCTTGGCACACACTGTAAAAATTGGGAGTGGGGTTTTTTTCTTTTTATCTCAAGAGAAAGCTTTATTTTTTGTTAAAATCAGAGAACTCTAGAAGAAATAAATGTGAATTTTGTTGTTTGGGGGTTTTTTACTTTATTTTTTCCAAGAGCTCTGAAGTGTCATTCATATGGTGAATGCTCATGTAACGATAATAGTGTGAATTGAATCCAAAGTTGTTTATATTGTCTGAAGTTCTGAAGTGCATAGCGCAATTGTAGTTATAACGAACCTTGTCCTACAGGGAACTTACTCTGAGGATAGCAGAGAGAGTGGGCCGATTTGCTTGAGCCATGCTGCACTACTCTAGAAGGATCTGGGGTTTTTTGTGCTGATCTCATTGGACCAGCTACCATTGAGATGCATGAAAGGAATTCCTTGGGAAAATGAAATACAATATTTTTTTCCCAGCATTTTCATGTCCTTGTCTGAGTCTCCATCCTATGAATTCTTGCTCTGGGAGTGATGCTTACATTAGCATTTGCAGGAAGTCTGATTCAACTGAAAGACTTGAGCCTATAAATAATTGCAGTTCCATAGCTATGTCTGTGATACCAGTGTGTCCTTTCCTGCTTCTCAAATTATTGCAGCCAGGAACAGATTCCTGAACAATTCTTTAAATTACTTATGAAAAGGTACACACACAAGGTACCTTTTATCAGAGTCCTAATATTTCTGGTCTGCATCTTAAAACCACATTTTCAAATACCGTAGAGTTCCTTGAAGCCATATATTAAGAAGGGAAATTATACTAATTCAGTAGGATAAGAGTCATCTTGCTCTACAGTTTTTTTAACTTTATTGTGGTTTTTAGAAATAGCTGAAGGGAGGAATGAATAGTCACTCTCAGCAGAGAATATCTGAGTTTGAATTCTCTGGAACATTCCAGTGTTGTTGAATAATCATTTTTGTTTTCCTTTGCATGTGAGGTAAGTATGTGTTACCTGTTAGAAGTAAGCTTTATATATTTAAGAGAAGAAAAATTATTCTAGAATGCTTTTTTTCCAGAAATAATGCATACAAGTAATATACAACTTTTAAAGGCAGCTAGACTATCATGTTCTTTTAAAAGACATTGTATAGAGTGCAAATTACCTGTAAATTAAACACTTTTGGAAGTAAGATAACTACCTGCAAATAAATAATTAATTTAAAAACTTCTTAATACGTGTTTTGTGCAGTGGCTTGGATTTTGGAGAGGAAGCAGTGAGGTTAGGTTACACAGTTGTGAGCCAGGTTGCTGATTAACTGTGTTAAAGGAATATTCCAAACTGAGCACTACTTATAAATCCCCTTACGTGTGTCAGTGGCTCTGCCACTACAGACACTTGCATATATGCCTAATGTTGTGCCATGGGAGCATTCCCCACAAGGTGACAGCTCATGCTGAGTGAAATCCAGGGTAGCTGTAAATATTTTCATGCTCAGATTCTGCTTGAGAAGCTGAGTATGTATGTGTACATATGCAAACACTTTTATATGTTGCACCTCAAAAATGACTGTTTATATCTGACTGATGTTTTTCTGTGTGTTTTCCCAGGTTCACATATAGATTAGTCTACAGCAGCACTGACAGTGGAAAGTTTGTGTATCTTAAAGTAGGCTGGCTGCTAACAAAGGATGTTTTCAGATTGCCTAATAACCTGCTATCCCTATCAGCTAAAATCATCTTGTACTAACTCTCAGTAGCCTTTTGAGGGAAGCACAACATACCCAGGCCATTGCACAAGATTTTACTCATCCGAATTCTCTCTCCAGCTCTGCCCAGAACTGGAAAGCTTCAATAGCCATGGAAAGGTCCTGGATATCTGCTTCAAACCCTGCTCCCAGACCTGAAGGCCTTGCAGGCAGATTTTGGCTCTGGGAGGATGCATGTTACCCTTTCCCTCCTGCATGGATGGTTCTCCTAGGGCCATCAGCTGCTTCTTCCAGAGAAGCAGAGCATCTGGAGGGTTTTTTACAACTTGGAGAAGCATTAACTCTGAGAAGTGATTTGTGTTGTTTGAAGAACGGCTACTCCCTGGTACTGTCGTCTTCTCACCCATGGGAACATGACCTCATGGAAAAGCGTGTGTGGGCTCAGTGTCATCATTTAAGCATGTCAGAGAATTGTTGTTTTTCACCCTGCACTCCACTCCTGTTACCAGAGAGGAACACTGAGCTCATAATCGGTAACAGAAATCTTGTTTGATGCTTCTGTTAATAAACTGAGCGAAGTTTATTGTCCCTCTGATGCAAGGCATCCTCTAAGACAGTAAAAATGCAGTTAGCAGATGCTGGCCGCACCTCACAATTCTTACAACTGTATCTTTTAATTTTTTTTATGTTTTAGAGTAGAAACTAAGCATTCCCCTTTCATTGGAAGGAAGAAGATGTATCTGATTTAGAATGACTGGAGTAGTAAGTCATGGGCAGAATGATGGATCTGAGATATACTTGAAGGGATAATTGTACACAACCAGTAAAGCTGGTAAATATTTAAGGGTCATGGGTTAAATGTCAGAGCCACAGTACTTGAGCTCAACTCCATAAAGTATCAAGAATGACTGGTAATTAAATCCAGGGTATATTTCACCAAAGGGAAATAAATTTGACAGCTAACAACCAATACTGGATTACCACCTCTCAGAGGTTAGGGATCATGCTAGTAATTGTAGGTGGTTTACAGTTGTTAACATAATAGTAATAGGTAGAATGATTGCTTACTCATAGACATCACAATGCCAAGCAAGACTAAATCTTCTGTATGTTAGGGAGAAAAAAGAAGTCCCCCCCAGTCATTACAGTGACTTCATTTTATTTCACTCAGCATTTTGCTGTTTAAAGTAAACGTCCTTAGGCCATTCCTGCTTGAATCTCAAAAGTGAAAGTAATCGAGATACAATGTCCTAAACTCTTCCCTGAAGTTCAATGTAAGGAATATTTAAATTTGTAATAGAAATGTGGCTTTGTATTTTTCTGGGTTCTTTTACATTTAGAAATCAACATGGACAAATATAACTGCATTTAATGATTGTTGCAAACTCTTTTCTTTCCCTGCTCCCCCTACCAAGACGGTTTTTACCACTGAATAATCCTGTCTCGATCAAGCTTTCCTTGGTAGTCTGCTAAGGCCTTGCATTTATGGAACATTTTAACCAAAATTTTCAAGATACACTTAAAACCATGGTTGGTAATTAACGTGGTTTCGCATACTGGGAACTGATGCACAGTAGATCCGGTGCGGGATTTATTAATTGCAAATACCCTATGTTGTATTTCAGATCATCACCTACCCTAGACACCAATTTCTTCTTATCAGTTTTTTTTTATAAAAACTATAGAACATATATAGTTTTTATGTTTCTCAGCAGAAGGAGGTGCAGAAGGAGGTGCTTAGCACAAGCTCTGGCTAGAGAAAAGACTCATTTGCAAGATTTGACAGCAGATGTTGGAACATTATTTAATATTGGAACAGAACAGAGAGCTTAAAAATGTTTAATCAAGTGGTCTCATTATTTTGAGAAGCTCACAAGAGAAAATTCTCTGTTCCTGCGTGCTCTTGCATTGACTCCAGTTCATTTGGAATTTTGGCATCACCAAGGGTTTCTTGTAATCATGCAATCATGCAGAGGATGGTCTATTTGGGTGCAAGAAGCATAAGTTTTCATGAGTATGACAAATAGGACTTAATATTGTCTTCAGGTCTGAGAGGAGGAATGCAAAATGGGCCAAATTCATGTAATCAAAAGTAATTGTAATGAATAAAAAGTTAACCAAAGATATCTGTCTAGTGTTGAAAAAGTTCCAGACCCTTTTCAACAATATTCAGTAGAGTTCTTTATACGCAAGGTGACCAGCAATGGTAGAGATAGGGCAGTGCCTTGAAAGCTTGACTGCTGCTTCTAACTGAGGAGGATGTGCTGGTGTTGGACAGTGCAGTTCCTCCTGGCAACTTGTACTGCATTGCAGCTCTGCAGCTCTAACTTGGATTAAGTTCAGTGGAGCTGTAACCATGTAAATGGCAGTGAAGACAAAGAAACTTATTGTTACTATGAAGAAATTTAAGTAAATCTCTGTGTACTTGCATGTCCCTATAGTTTTTGTCAGAGTCCACCTGTAATAAAGTAATACAGTAATAAAAAGGACACAGTTTGCATTTGCTTGCCTCACCGGGGGTAAAACTCTGTGAGAGCAGCAACCTTGACTCAGTTGTGCAAAATGAGGTGATTTGTGGTTTTATTTATTTGTTATGGGGAATTTTGTTTGGTTTGAGGGTTCTTGGATTTTTTAATGCTTTCCTGTACCAGCAAGCTTCCTGCTGGGACAGAAAGTTTCTCCAGGTTCCTCAGGGGACAAGTGGGTTTGTTTGAGTGGTCTCCAAGTGACAGCGACCTGTCATTGACATCAGCACTGGCGTTGCTCACGTGCTGCCTTCTCCTCTCCATCTTCCGCACTGTTCCCTCTCTGCTCCCCTCGCCCTTGCCTTTTTCTCCTCCGTGGCTGTTCAGCTGTGGGCAGTCGCAATGCCTGGCACAGCCCTCGGTTTGTCCTTCAAGTCCTCCAGTTTCCTCCTTGTGAGGCCCAGAGGTTTCCAGCGTCTGCAGTCGTTTCAGGTCTTCCTTTCAGAGAGGCAAAAGCTGCAGTGGAGATCCTGTCCAGACCTGTGGGAAAGTGCAGCCCAGCAATAGCTATTAATACTGTTCCTTTCCCAGTCCTTCTGAAAGGAACTCCCAACAGGAAGGTTTCAGCGCTCTGCACAACTTCGCAGTTTTGCTTTAACTCTTTGGCTCCTACATCAAGCTGCCCCAACAAAGCTGCCTTGGCTTTTTTTTGCTAAATGCTCATTGTCTCTTGACATAATTGCTAGCAGAGGTTTGCCATTAGGAGTTTTTACAGCAGCATTTTTCCCACTCCTCCCCAGGGAAATGCTAGTAGTGCTTGATTCAGAGATTGTTGATGTCGGCTTCAGTATTTGGAAATATGTCTTTAGTGTCATCAAGGTTAATCAAAGTGCTTTAAAGGATGGTATCAACAGGTTAGTTTGGCTTACCAGTAAATATTCACAGTGTGTGAAGGGGTTTGCATGCTAACCTTTCTGGAGTTCAGTTTGCTCTGCTCCTGGAGGATTGGCTCTCCAGCCTACATATTTAAGATTAATGGGATACTGCACATGCACTGCAAGGGAAGAATGGAGCTTCTCATGGCTCTCTGGCAATTGCTGTCAGCCTGTGCCATTTTTTACATAGGATAGTTATCTGCCTCTTCTGGCCTCTCTTATAGGAGCATTAATTTAAAGAAAAAATAGGGGAGAGGGACTTACCATTGCTACACAGGGTAAGCAACTTGCAGAGATGTTTAATTTCAAAGTGCCAACTATTCATGATATAGCCACTGAAATACTGACACTACAAGTTCTCTCTAGGGTCACATTTTGTGGTTTTTTATGTTTTTCCCCTCTAGGAAACAAAAATAATTTAATCAGTTTCACTTTTGTTTCTTGACTGATTCTTATCAAGGTCATCCTAGTTTTTTATGGCTGGGCAGAATATTATTGCATTTGCACCTTAACATGAAAGTATTTCCTTTGTAAAACTGAAAAGTCGGATTTATCTTTCTTATCTCCATTTAACATCTGTGCTTATTTGTCATATGCAGTTTTAAAAATTATTTCTATGGTTCTGTGGAAAAAATTGGTTTTTGAATGTAGTCATCCACACAGTTATTGGTAAAATGTCTGCCAGCAAGATGTTCCCAGTGGTTGTTGCCTAAACTGCAAAAAGAAAGAAACATAATAATAACAGTTTATTTACACATTCCTGGCACTTTTTAATTTAGAATGAACCACCCCTTTTTTAAAATGTAATGGAAGATACAGGATGGTAGCGGTGCCACAGTGCTGTGATGATTACAATATCCCACAAGCATAACTGATGGAATTTTTGTGTTGCTCCCTTCTTCAGCAATCCTTTCCTTTAGCGCTCCCAAGAAAAATAGGAATGCTGCCTAAAAACATGTACCTAAAAAGCACAACTTGAAATGCTTCTTCTCTTTTTATTAAAAAAAAACAACAACAACAACAACAAAAAAACAACAAAAGGCACACATACATGTTCTTTGTGGAAAACTAAATTATGTAAGAAAATAAATGCTACTTAAGAGGAAATGTAACAGATGAATTATAAAGAGTTTTACTTCCTGTATTTTGATTTTTAACCTTTCCCAAACTTTCTCTATTGTAAAGTTAAAACAAAGTCTTATCAGCGAGTGCCATATAGCAGCAGCTGGATAGCATTAGAGCCCTCTGTATGAGCTATTCTTCTTCATTACCTTTTTCATGACAGCTCTTACTTTGCACACAAAATGTTACTTTGTATTGGAGATTTATATAATTTTGGTGTCTTCCATTCTGAATTAAAGCATGACTGAAGTGAAAATGGAGGGTTTACTAGTAGATTCACTAGAAATATATGGGAGAAAAAGCTATGAAATTTAAAATGTTTAGTGAAAAAACGTGTTTATACAAGGACTTTAATAATTCCCCTTTCTCTGGCCCCATCTTGAATCATCCCTTCTCCTTTCATTTCATGTCAGTGAAAGAAGATCATTACTTTGGTTGGTTCAGGGAGGGTGTTTGATGTTTGTGTGTATTAAAGTTAAATAATCTGTTGGGTGCATTCCTGTTAGAGCAAAAATTGCACACAGTCTTGTTCACTACCTGATAAACTGATGTGATTAATCTTTAACTTCTAATGTCTATTTAAAATGTCTCTAATTTATTTAAATAGTAATTTAAATTTAAATTTAAATTTAAAGCAGTTAAATTTACTCAGCCAGCAGAGTGATCTGCTACTAGTACAGCATTCAGACCTGGAGGAATCAAATTACATCTTGGCCTTTTCCTCTAACACTGCCATAAAGAGCATAGGAATGCTGGAGAAGCATTTCCCTCATCCCCTAGGGTGAGATGGCATTGGTTGGTGTTACAATTCCAAATTACTAGATGGAGTCAGGATTTTTCTGATAAAATATGTTATCACAGAAAAGGAAATTTTTTTCAAACAACAGTTTGTAGGAACATGCAAATTCTGGTGCCAGTCAACAAAACAGGTTCAAGTCGTTATTACCTCTACCAGCATTGTTACTTTTAGACCAATAATCCACATATTCGATCCCACATTACATCAGTACATTTTACCATATAACTGAACATTCTAAAATTGGTATTTACAGGTCTACTCACGATTTTATTCTATAGTGATAATTTTGCAAGCAATTACTTGACCCTGGCCTCCCACATGCCACCTGAAACTTCTGGTCTGTGGTCTGTAGAGCTGCATGCTCTTTGGTCCAAAAACTGGAAAATATCTATACAAAGACATAACAAAAAAGATGTGTGGGTACAGCCTGAGAATAATTCCTAAGGTGTTTAAAGGACACATCTGAAGGGCTAGGCTTCAAGTCCCTGATGTGTTCTCAGTGACCTAGGGATTTAAGAGATGCGTACAGACTCTCTACATGTTGAGCAGTAGGTGGTTCTGGGATAGGTCTCTCCTGGGGATGCTGTTTTGGTTTGCCTTCCCTCTCTCAACTCCAAAAAGTTCATACAGGCATAAAGTGGAAAAGTTTTAGCATTGCAGAAAGGTTATTAGTATCAAGATAGTGATTTCTCACCCAGATCTGCCAGTTGGTCTTCACACTGTTTTGAGTGTGTTTAGAGTTGTCTAATTTTAAGCATCCCCTAAGCCAGACCTGTTTGCAGCTTGTATTGATGCTGCTGTTAGTCAAAGAGGCCAAGAACAGTAGCGATGTCTCCAGGGGATAACCTTCCCTGGAAATTAACTTCTTTATACTCTCCCCTGTTTCCATGCAAGTATTCATGTTTGCTGATTAAGGGCCCAGACCAGAGGAAGCCTGTAGTTGGTGTTTCTCCTTTGAATGTATGTTTAGGCTGGTTTCCTAAGGAAACAAGGCTTAGGCAGTCACTCTGTTTTTTCTGTGCCTTCCTTCTCCCTGGGGGCTTTTGAACTTGCTAGACAATTTCAAATGAGAGTCTCACAGATAATTAATTTTCTTCAAGCCTGAAAATCAGTGGCTAGGGAAGGGAGAGGAACTGAATTTAATGCCCCCTCTGAGGTAATGGTAAGTACAACTTAGCTGTTGTCCATTCTGTTTAACAGAATTTGTCCGGTCGGATGGCACACACCTATGCTGTCCCCTGGCTCTTAGCAGAGGCCCTCCTTGCCTGGAGAGGTGCTGTCAAGAACAGAAAAGCAGGACCTTTTGGAGAGGGAGGAAGCAAGCAGCTGAGATGGTGAAGGACATTAGAAATCTGTGAGAATACAGGCATCGTTAATTCTGTTGCTCACAGGAAATATTGTTGCAAGGGTGGACTTCACCTTGGTGAATTGTGGAGACTAGAATGCCTTCTTCATGCTTCATGGAAATACTCCTGTCAGCTGTGAGACAATCACACCTTTCGAGGCTGTGACAACCTAGCCCACCTGCTAGTAACTCCTGACTGTAACCTGATAGCTTACATAGGAATATGGACAATACCAGACGGAGCAGTTGTGTTTCCCGTAGCTACATCCTTTCAAGGATAGCCAAAAATAATATTTTTTTAAAGACTTTTCCTAGAGCGTTGGATTACTATGCATCTACTCTCCAGACTACACTGTGCTTTTCTGTTCTGGTTGTTGTGTCTTATTTGTTGCATCATCTCAGGGGTACTTATCTAGTTTAGGCAAAATGATTGACAGTTGTCTGTATCTGCCTGTGCTGTCACTTGTTAATTCGGAGAGCCAGGCCCTCCAGCACTGTGCACCTGCAAACAATAAACTGTCACCATCACAGTGTAATTTTATTTTTTAGCATGTTTTAAAATATGTAATAGTATTTGTATGGCTCATAAAATTAAGGTACATAATACTGTCATCATGTAGGGGTCAGATGATCAGTATTGTGTTAGCTTTGCCTTTTTTACACACTACCATTTTTACATTATTCATTTGAAAACTTCCTTCAACAGATGTAGCATATGTTATGGTCTGATGGCTGCCAAACTCCAGCTGCAGTCTTCTCCAGGCCAAGAACCTCTCCTGAAACTCTTTGTCATTTTGAGTTCAGACATACATTTGAGGACAGTTCTCTGGCCTTTAGTGGTCTTCAGAGACAAAATCCATAAAGTCAGTAAAGGGTAATCACACCCAAAGAGAGGCTTTGAAGTCGGAAAATGTTTCAGTGCAATTGTGTCCTGGTCCTATTTTTAAAAAAAATTAAGTAATTTTAGAATTGCTTGTTCCCTTCTGTCAGGATGTCAATCCTGTGATCCATACCACTTCTGTCTCTCTGTTTGAATTTTCTCCATTTTGTTAAAATTCCTATCTCAGGCTTTCCTTGCACTCCATTCCTTGTCGTTGTTCAAGGGTGCTTAATTCCTGTTTAGAAGTAGGATGAAAACTCTGTCAGCTATGTCTGGGTCTTTTTAATTGCTGGGAACAGGTTTTGGACTTTGAGACAGTCCTAAATCAGCCAAATTATCTTTTTCTTTCTGTGGAAGTTTAGCTGGGACCCATAAGTATTTACTCATCAGCCAGGTTTCTTTTGTGTGTCCTGCCATCTCTTCTTGGTCCTGGCAACACAGCAAGTGACAGTTTGAAAAGTATGGAATGCTAAAAAAAGCTAAGTGGAAACAGGAAGGAAACAAAAAGAGCCACAGAGAGTTTGTTTTCTATTGGGAGATAGGAGCAAGGCTCACTGCAGTCAAAGAAAGTCATTTGGCTTCCAGAACATTCTTCTGGAAACCTACTTGAACGAAGACAGCAGAATGACAGACATAAGTGACAATGCTTTCCTACCCAGAGGGAAAATACAGAGAGATGAACTAAAATAGTCAGCAAAAGCTTTGTGTGCAAGTCAGTTTTCTTACGTCCTAAAGCAACGTCAGACCAGGGATGTATCAGGTTAAGACTCCAGCTGGTCTACAGATGGAGTGAGAAGGATTAGAGAAATGTCCCATCACAGAGGATCGGAAGAAAACCTTGAGAGTAGCTAATATGTAAATACTGAACTTTCAACAGAGTATTAACTATTAATAGGAACTGCCATGCTGGCTCAAACCAGAATTTCAGCTTGCTAAACACCCTGCCACTGTCAGAGGCCAATAATGAAAGCTTGAGAAAAGACCATGGGAACAAGACAAGTTTATAAGTGATCCTTCCCAATGTCCACCATGAGTAAGGTGTGCAGTGTCTGTGAATTTTTCAGAGACTAACTTTGTTTCAGCACTTACGTATGGAATTGTATTTCTAAATCTCAGTAGGAAAAATTGACATAATTGTTTGTAGCCAAGATCTTGGAAGACTTTCTGAGCAGGGAAAACAGATGTAGGAGCATCTTGTGTAAAAGAAGATATTCTATTTATCTGAGTGAGATGTCATTAGAGCAAATGATAGATAATATACATATCTTGAAGAATATTGCACACCTACAACAAATGTTGAATATGAGACGCTGCTTTTTTTTCTTCTTTTGTTTTTTTTTTATTTTGTTTTAACTGTATGAGCACTGTAGAGCACCCGCTGTAGAGCACCAATTCTGCAGCTTGATGATGCACAGAATGGTAGGATTCAGTTCTACTAGCTCTAAAAGCAGTATTGTCTCCTCAATGAAACATTCCTGCTTATACTAGAGTGTTCAAAGTGGTATCTCAGCACATTTTAGCTTTGGGGCTTTAAGTGGGAGCTAGGTCTGGCTTCATGCTAAATTTCTGTTAGATTTGGACAAGGCAGAATTGTTTGACATTGGAATTGCTTCGACAGCAGAAGTGAGAAATAGTCCTGAATTTGTTGCTGGAGAAGGGAACATGTTCAGGTCACAAAAAAAATCTTTTTTCCTTCTCTGCTTCTCCTGTTTTTCTGGGAAAATTTAGTGCTCTAATTGTGTAATTTGTCATTTTATGATGATTTCCTCTGATTTTTAGCTGTCATTAAATGACTGAAATCCTGAATTAATAGAATGTTTATGTGAAATATTCATGTTATTATTGGCTCATCAGGTCTTGTCAGGCAGATGTATTTCTGCCTTTACCCATTACATTTTGTGTAATCCTATTGGAAATCTTACCGTTACTACAACCTTAAAAAAAAAAAAAAAAAAGCTAATTACCATACCTTTGTAAAGAGTTAGTACAGCACCACAGTTACACTCTAATATTTATAAAATCCAAATAATTTCTCTTTCTCAGAAGTGTATATTTACCAAGGGTTTGATTATTGGCTTTTCTTTCCCCAGGAGATGCTACTATGTTTGCTTGATTCCATCTTCTTTGTTAACTTCCTTAAAAATTAAAAGGTGATTATTCATGGGAGCAGTTTGCAGCATACTTTTCCTGTTGATGTCTTTTGGATTCCATCTTAAAGAGTACAGGTCAACAAAAACATGTGCGAGTAAGTTGCATAAAGCAGGTGTGTCAGGAGCATAGTTTGAGCTTCCATTTCAAGAAATTTACAGTTTAATTACAACACACTCAGCTCTCTCAGGTGTTGGTTGGTGTTTTTTTTCCCCGAGAAAAGACAAAAAAGGCTTTGTAATCCTGTGCTGCTGTGTTCAGGGTTTAGATCTCACCTTGTAAAAGTTTTTATTGCAGCCTCCTCCTCCACTTGTGCCATGAAACAGTGAATCACTCCTTCATGTCTCTAAGTACAACTGCAGCTCTCATGTTTTATCCTGACACCTCCTAGATGAGCTTTCCATACCAGGGAAAGGGAGGACATTTGATGCTTCTAATATTATTCTGACGCCTCCCCTTCTCCGAGGAGTCAACCTTGCTGGCTGCCTTGGCTGTGAATCCCAGCATGAGACCACATTCAGGGTGATTAATGTGTGCAGGGGCTCAAATCACCCCTGGGCTTCTTCCAGGGCATTCATTCTCAGGGCATAGCGTTTCATGTGTTCAGCTGTAGGATGACCTGGGCAGAGGCCCAGTGGTGCCGATAATTTTCCGTGCTTTGTATGAGTATCCAGAGAAACTCGTCCAAAGCGGCTCACAGTGGCCTCCCTGGTTGCTGCTAATGATCTTCAGTAGCTGAAGACTTCCTTCCTTGTGTGGCCCTCACACCTTACTGTGTAAATAGGTAATCTGTATTGTGGCTGTGGAGACACAAAATGGTAGCTCTTCTTCCTTAGAAAATAATAGCCTCTGTCCTCTTCTGTTTTTTTGGGAGAACTTTGGGGGGTTTTATTTTTGGAGGGGTGGGAGCTGGAGGGTACATAATGTTTTTCCAGACAGTTTTCTCTCAAAAAGCTCATCAAGTGATGCTATTACTGGAGTTGTTCTGCAGGTTTTACGTTAGCTTTCCCTTTGGTACTCCAATGTGTTTTACTTTGGCTAAATGCAAAAAATTTAATTTAGAAATCTTTTCTCCTTCCCTTTAGTATTTATATGTGAGAGCCAATACTGCAGTTAAAAAGTTGTCTTTTAATAACCTGTCTGTTTCAAGAAAGAGTACTGAATTTCACTTGAACAAGAACATTTCTGTAATTACATAATTGTCAGCCTGAATAATGTGAACACAATTGTACCCATAGGATGAGGACATGACTGAGTGAGATTTCCCTTGTTACTTTGCACGTGGCTGTTTCAAATTACCTTAATAATAGGGCAATGCACACAAAGAGAAATGCACAATGAGAAGGTATCTTATCCAAATCAAATAATGGCTGCATATTCCTCAGTAGCTGGAAAAGAGGCAGGTGTATAATGACACACAGGAGAAAGCATGAGGGAATGTCTTGTTACCTAAAATATTAACTTCAGCTTAGACAAGGTCTGTATGTATAGACAAGCTTTCCTGAGGCAAGCTGGTAGAGTTGGAAGCAGTAGCAAAGCTTTTGGTCTCGTTTCAAGGTTTCCTCTTACTTCCCTGTTCTGTAGATACAAAAATGGTAGTTGCAAATACTAATTGAACCTTGAAACTCCAACTACCCTGTTTGGGGCATCTAGAAGAAAATCTGGTCCTGAAAACCTCTGTAAAAATCGTGGTTAGTCTTGGAAATTCATTGGTGTAGCATACTTCTCCAGGAAGATGAACCAGAGAGCGTGCAGCCAGAAAGCACCTGAGGGCACCTCCATGAATTTGGGCCAGTGAAGCTCACCATGATGTTTTGGTTGTGCTGAGGGACGTGGTGCCCCCTCCAAGCAACCAGGGAGCATTTTGAGTTGCTCACAGCTGTTTATGATACCTACACCAGAGTGCCTGAAAGAAACCAGTAAAGGTCTTGAGATTACCTCAAATGATGAGACCAATGGAAGAAAAAGGTGAATCCCTTTATTTCCTTACACCAATTTCTGGTAGATAGATGAACTGAGACTGTGTTGGAAAATGGGATGTACATCATTCATGTACACAAGCTCATTCCCAAATATGAAAGACTCTATTTGGTTTCACATTTTCCATCAGTGCTATACCCTCTTTTAATTTCAATAAAGATGAACTCTTCCTAAAAGCAGCTCTAAAGATCACTGATATTACACAGAATATATTTTTTAGATTTTTTTTTTATGTGCCAGGCCCAGGCATAGAAATGATAGTTAAAGTTCATCTCTTGCTTGAAATGTATCTTGAGAGGGGAAATTGGAAGATGTTGCCCTGTTTCTGGCTAGACATTTGCATGTAGCTGAACTCTCTGTAGTGCAGAGTTCCTCAGGCTCTCTTAACTTTCACAGGCTTATCTTAAGTAAAACCAGGGACATGGTGAACATTCCCAGGAAAGCAAAAAGCTGCCTGTATTTCTCCCCAAAGGAAAGCACCCCACAGCTACAATCTGTGGCCCAAAGAGCCCATGGGAAAACTCTGCATGAAGATGTTTCATGTAGAGCCAGATGCTTCAAGCCTTTAAGCACGTGGCCTTTGATTTGACTAGGAGTGTTGAGATTTTACACAGTCAGCTCTGGAGATCATAACTTGTATCTAAGAAAAAGGGAGAGGTTCACTATAAAATACTCACCACAAAAAGACTTGCACAGAACTAGCAGAAATGCAATATCAGATGCAGAATACTTATCTCTGATAACAGTAAACTTTTCTCAGTCCAATTTATTGGAGTAGATTTGAAGCTTCAGTATGTGTTAGGCTTTTTCTTTTAAGTTCTCTTTTCAAGGATGGTGAAGCTAACATAGATAGTATATCACAGTCATACACAATCTGGATATCCATAAATTAGAGTAAAGGTTTAAAAATTAGGGAAACAGGATATACAGTAGGAAAAGCCAGAAAATACAGATGTTAACTTCTTCACTATTAAGCTTTCTCTGTCTTTGAAAGACAGCCTGCCTGCAAGTTTTGAAGGACTGTAGGAAAGTTTATATAAATTTTTGTGAGTGTGTGAGGACAAGTCTGTACTTGGAACAGCTGAGGTATGCCAATGTGTGCAGCTAATGCAAAAATAAACACAAAAACTTGTTAATGAGCATACAATATTTCAAAAGACCTCTCTTCTCCTTATGTAACTTCAGTTTGGCCCTGCTTCTAGAGCTGCTTAAATATAAAACATATTCACTAAATTCAAGGTAGCCTGTTGAACACTGGCAATGTGTTAGACTAGCATTTTTTTGTTTTGCCATTTTAGTGCTAAGTTAGCAAATGAGTTCTTAAATTATTTCTTATTCAAAAATAAATACATAATTCCACACTGCCTTATGAGAACAAATAAATTTTAAGTGTTAAAAGATAGTTAGCCTTTAGTAAAAGACTGTGGCCATTAATATTGACAAATTTCAAGCCAGTTTAAAGAGCAATTGCTTTAATAGGGCATATTCTAGAGAATCAAGTTTGTCTTGTAAATTACAGAAATTCCAACCAATAAATAAGTATTTACAGTAACTGTTTACTGTTACACTTTGTGCCTTGATGCATTGAACTTAGAAACACATGTAAAGTAGTTCTCACTAGAGTACTTGGGATTATACATACTTATCAAAGTATTCAGGTGACATTACTTGCAGGATCAGGACCTTTGCTGTTATTTTTTAACCCCATGATCTTTTTATTCTATTGTATGTTCTCATCCTTTCATCTTTGTTTTTATAGTGCTCTAAAATGAGCATTACAATTGTCTCCATTTTAGGAACCTCACTTAGAGAGTGTGTGTAAGAAAAATTTGTGCACTTTATTTTTCTTTCATTTTTTTTTAACTTTCTGGAGAAGGGGGAGTCTCTTCTCAATGTGCTACACTGAAGCCAGTAAAATTGAACCAAATGATCTATGATAATTTGGTTTTGCTGTGATTTTTAAAATATCATTTCTACCTGTAAGTAATTTAAATATTTTTAATTAAAGGCCTTCATAAACAGGTACAGTGTTACCAGTGTTTAATTTAGTAAAT
The DNA here is from genome assembly GCA_036785705.1 of Acanthornis magna. Taxonomy (NCBI): domain Eukaryota; kingdom Metazoa; phylum Chordata; class Aves; order Passeriformes; family Acanthizidae; genus Acanthornis; species Acanthornis magna. The sequence goes on from JAWUZG010000025.1 coordinate 15,015,993, forward strand.
ATTTCCATATACAGAAGTTTCCTTTAATTAAGTACTCTAAGTATAAATTAATTGTTGTGTTTCTTATGAAAGTAGAGTAATGTGTCCAGTTCTGGGCTCCTCAGTACAAGAAAGACAAGAAGTCACTGGAGAGGGTCCAGCAGAGGCCACGAAGATGATTTGGGCTCTGTAGCATCTCTTCTATGAGGAGAGACTGAGGGAGCTGAGGCTGTTTAGTCTGGAGAAGGGAAGACTGGGAGGGAATCTCATCAATACATATAAATATACCAAAGGCAGGTGCCAAGAGGATGGTGCCAAACTTTCATGGTGCCTAGCAACAGGATGAGGAGCAATGGCCATAAACTGAACCACGGGAAGCTCCACCTCAACACGAGGAAGAATTTCTTTATGTCAAGGGTGGCAGAGCTGTGGAACAGGCTGCCCAGGGAGGTTGTGGAGTCTCCCTGTCTGGAGGCACTCAAAACCCACCTGGACATGTTCCAGTGTTACCTGCTCCAGGTGACCCTGCCTTGGCAGGGCGGTTGGACTGGATGATCTCCAGAGGTTCCTTTTAATCCTAATGATTCTGTGTTTCTGTGACAGGAAAAAGTTCCTGTGTATATGACTGTAGTACAGCAGGTACAAGTGATGTGTAGTTCAAAGTGCATGGAACTAAAAGACAAAGCACTAAAACATTTCCAGTAACATGTGCCATTTTATCATTGTCAGAAATCTAAAAGCTTTTTTCTTCTCAATTCTATTAGTAGCTAAAATTATTCTGTTTGTTTTAGTTTCACTCGCCAAAACATTTTCCTTGCATCTGTCTTATTACTGCAGGGATTTTGAGTGTCTTATTGAGTTTTAAACTCTTGTGATGAATGAAATACAGAATCAGACTGTTCAGATCTGTAGAAGCTAATGGCTGCTGCTGTTATTGCATCAATTAAAAAGAACAAGTAAGAAAGAAGTAGGTTTTGGAACCGTCTGCTTTATGATAGTTCACACAGCTGAACAGAAATCTGAGAACAAGAGTTGAAGGAAAACAAAGAGCTTTACAGTATTTTTTTTTTTTTTTCTTTTCAGGAAAACACACAGAAGCTAATTTTAGCTTCTTGATCAAATTGACCCAGTCTTTAACCCTGGCAAACGTTACCACAACACACTTCCAATAGACAATAGTTTGCATACCAGCATCACACTGGAAACAGATGTGCGTGCAGGACTGGCTTTTTTCGGGAGACTCTCTGAGAATTCCACTAGAGTAAAAGTCTGAAAGTACTTTCTTCCTAATTGGGTTATAAACTGGGTCTTCTTTCAAGCCCAGACTGGGATCTCTTCAGAGTCACTTGCACTCTTAAAAAATTTATTATGTCACAGCTATGTTTTGAACAGGCTTTCAAAATATTATTCACTTTGAGAAAAGTTGCTTGGCATGAAGCCTGATTATTTTCTTGGGGAGGGGGGAAAGATTGTTAACAGCTGAGCTATTCATGGGTGATGGTAGTGCAGTTTGTGTATCAAAATGTTTGGAATGTGAACAATTACCTCTATTAGTTTCTCACAAAGTCTCTTAGAGTCTATAAAGTCTGAATTTTGTTGTTTTTTTCAAAAATATGTAGATCTTTTCCTGCTGCATCTGTTCCATATTCACCCTTCTCTCCTGCCTCTGCCCCATCCATTTTCTGGTTTGATCATCAACTTTCCACTACTATTGTGGCTGTTACCAAGGTCGTCACCATCATCTCTAATCCACTGCATCATGACTACTCGGAAAGTTTGGCTCTGTCAGGGGCAGTGTAATATTAGTGACCCCTGGAACATGCATTTTTGAAAAATAGGGCTGTACTTTGAAAGGCCCTTCTCATTCAGATTTTTTTATTTATTTTTCTATAAATTGCAGAATCTTTTATTTTCAAAGTATTCAGTCTGGATTTTTCCTGCATAACCTGCATAACCTCTCAAGTTTCAGAGAAAAAAAAGTTAAGAGCCTTTTTTTTTCTTTTTTTTTGGAGGGTAGAGAAATAAATTACTTTGAAGAATGATAAGATAACACATGCTATCTCATTTTGCATTATATCTGATGGGCCACATCCTAAACATGCAGATAACTCTGTTCAGATCACCATTCTAGTCAGTCAAGCCTAATTTATTATTTGTTATTCAGTAGTATTGGGAACCTATTCCTGGAACAGAATTCCATTATTTGCACTGTTAAGCTCAGTACAAAAGGACAAATACACTCAAGGAAGTTTTCAAGCAAGGAATAGAAACACAAGTAGATGCAGACAAATAATAAATGAAGGAGACAAGAACAGAGTAGCAGCCTCAGGACAATCATCAAAAGCATTTGTAACATGTCTGCAAAGAAGGGATTTTCCTAGATGGTCACAAAATGCTCTCTTCATTCACTGTAATCAAAGTGGAAAAAAAAGAAATGTTCTTGTGCAGTTTGATCTGAGCATACTTTCTTCTGCTTTTTGTTGATAAAATGGAAATCAAGAGTCTTGCACTTTTATTTGTGCTAATTTTGTTCGCATCTCTGCCCCAGCTCAAGCATATAATTTAAATTATTAAGTCACAAGTACTTTTTCTTTCTGGCACTGTTGCATTTCATATAGAACACTTACATGCTAGCAAATATGCATGAAGTATTTTTTTTCACAGGCACTATTATCTACTACAGATGGTTTTGACCTGTATGATAGCACTAAGCCTGGTATCTGGGGCATAAAGGGAGGCTCTTAGTTCCACCTTTAGTTTTGTTAATATCAACAGAATAGCAGAAAATATGTTTCAGGTTTAGCTATTTCTTCAATATGGACCCAGTTTGCAAATAGTTTTTGAGGAGTTAAAACTTCACGTAGGTATTCTGCAAGGGATATTTGCCAGAAGCAACTGATAAAGCTCTAACTTGGGTGATGATGGTGCAGCTCCTAACCAATAAAGCTGCACAGGTTACAATACCTGGACTGGAAGTTGCTGGAGGGGTACTAGGGTACTATAGCTATTTAAATATACTTTTTCTGTGAACACTTACTAGGGCTAATTCTAAGCCTTTCAAAGCCTGAATTTTTGGAAAAGCAAGACAACCTGAATTAATTTGATAATCAGTTGATATTGTGCTCTAATGCTGACTCTCATATGTTAATTTAACCTGCTAGTCGCTATGAAGTCATGTCCTTCTCTATGTTTGGAAATCAGTCTGATGTAAAACACAGGAAAAAAGTAGCACTGAATATAATCACTACTAAACATAAAACTGATCCAGCAATGCCATGATTAAGAAGCAGAAATGTATACAAACGTCAGAGGATATCACATTCCGAAAAGCTGTGTAGAGCAGTCATTTAATTTAGGAAAACCATGGGAACTGACAGCATTAAAATGCTACATCTTGACAAATGTAGCATTTGGAAATGTTATTTCCAAATATGTCTTAGTTTCTCTCTTAGGTAAAGAGTGACTGTAGCTGATTGTTAAATTTGATCAGCAGTTTGGTTCTATTGGAAGGTCTTTTTTTAGCTTTAAGGGAAAGAATGCTAGCTAGTCATTTAGTCATTCCCTGTCCTCCCAGCATTTTTTAAAAGGTCAGTGAGGCTTGCATCACAGAATTGGCATGTTAGTCTTGTCTTACATCTGGAATGCATGATACCAACTTTTGTGCTCTTAAGGGTACATTGGTTAACATGAAGGTGAATTCTGCCTTGGAGATCAGTGTCTGAGAAGTGTTTGGTACTCTGTCTTCCAGCTTTACCACAAACATGACTTTCAACTTCCTCCTCTAGAGTCTGGTGTATCTGTTGGCCGAGGGTTTGTAAGTTCTAAACAACAATTCTAAACAACTTCAGACACGTCTATCTCATACAACTGTCTCATGCCAGACTTGAACGTGCTGTAAAAGTTTGGAAGCATCCCCTGGATGGTAAGGTCATCCCCTTCAGACACTAATATGAGGGCACAGCTGAGTATTAGGGCCATTTGGCTGTGCCTGCTGGGGCTACTGGTGAATTTTGGCTTGTAAAACATTTATTCTTAGTGGAGCGGAAGAAGTCACACAGTTATACTACAAAGAAAATGTCTGTAACAAATTTTCATTTGTAATGATAAATTTTTTGGACATTGCTTCAGTTGCTGGTGCTAGAGTGACCCATAACTCATCTCTGAAACACAAAGCCTCTTGCAAAGTCTTCAGACAATATGCACGGAACATCATTCAAATGCATTTATTTTGTGTAAAACTTAGAAGTGTGTGTCTCTTGCAAAACTTTTATTGATTTAAGTTTGGAAATTAAATGAGAAAAATAATTGTTTCAAGGGCATTAGAATTAGTGATTTGTTTTTTCATCCCTGGAAGGCCCACTTGCAGCTTGATTCAAAAGATTTGAGTAACAAGTCATCGTCCTAGGCAGGAGAGTTTACCTTTGGTTAAGCTGTGTTGTGAGTTTTGTGGTGAGACAGAAGAAAACAAGTCTTTGAGAAAAGATATTTTGGTTCAAGGTATTACACATTGCATCAAAGTAGATTTTTTCCAAACCCTCTCTATTTGAAGAAGTCCAGACCTAGCTGGACTAAGCAGTGAGGTGTTTTCCACATGATCAATTTAGGGGACCTCTACGGATCCTCTAACCAAGTTAATTATAACTATTCGTATTGTCATTGCTACTTGTCAGGAAGATAATAAAAATAACTTATACCTTGTAATTGTCCCAGAAGCAGAGTAACTCTTGCAAGAAATAGCTGCTGTAGTTGCTTTGTCTACAAATAGCCTATGCACTCTGTAGCACAGGCTGTCCTTGTGACTGCATCCCTAAACTTTCAGACTTTCTTATGTTGGTCTGCTGGCCAACCTGGTCATCTGATTTTTGGAGACATGGCTGGATTAGAAGTCCAAATAGCCAGCTTCTGTATTTGCAGTCATGTGGATCAGGGCAAATGCTTCTAATTTTGGTTAATGCAGTTTACTCATTTCTCAGGGGGTAGCCTACTCCTTTCCTATTTACAAAAACATCTGTGCTTGCACTTAACTGCATGTTTGAAGACTTACTTGAATCAGAGCCAGGGCAGGTCATGCTGGAACAGTTTTCTCACATGAAGTATACTAATTTATGTTTTTCCCCATTAATTGCAGCTTCTCACTACTGCTCTGAAATTTGCAGTACGATTTGTATTAGTAAGGGTCTGGAAATAGCTCTGAATATTTCTGTGTTCAGATAAGAAGATCTATTCCAGCTTGTCAAATAAGTTACAGGAAATAAAAAAACAATTGAAGAAAGGTTGTTACAATCATGCATAGTGCTGATTTTCCAGTATTTAATATCATGTTTTTATTAAAAGTTTTCCCATTAGAATGCCAATGTAACTTATATTTTATAAGTTGAATACTTGCCTGGATTAATTTGAAAAATTGCTTCTGTGTTAATATGTGAAACTGAGTTGGGTTTTATTTTGCTGAAGAAAAGCAATCCAATTTACTCTTTTTATCTTTTTATCCATATAAGTAAGAGGAAAACTTGCCAAGTACAAGATGAATTTTTCTAGTTATTACTTACATGTCAAATATAAAAAAACCTCAGTATTTCTGGCCATTTTACCTCATGAAAAAGGCAAACAGGCAGTGCATTCTTCTCTTTTTGTTTTTTTCTTTGAGAGGAAAACATGGCAACTGTTGAACTTAAGGATACTTCTGGGCTCTGATCCTTCAGACAGCGAATTCAAAGGATATTATGACTCATGTGACATTATTTCTGAGCATAAAATTACTCACATATGAAAGTAATGGAATGTGTTTGAAGTTTTGGGCCAGCATTTTGGTCACTCAGCAGGTGGTTAACTTGTAACCTGGAAAAACTTTGTTGGTGGATGTTATGAGGAGAATAATTATAAAAGATAGCAGAAAGGTGTGTCCATCTAATGAATCAGCCAGCGATGTACCAGTGGTGTGCATGGGGAGGGCTGCTGTGGATATTCCAACAGTGAAAGATAATTTAGTGCCAGAAGTGAGAAAAGGTCCTTGTCCTGTGGCGTGCTTTGCTCTGTGAGCAGCCCTGTCAGCTTAATGGGACTATTTGCCAGGTTTAAGTGCTGCTTAAATGAATAAGACCCTGGCACTGCATGTGCATTTAATGTCTGTTTTGTAAATCTCCACCGCAAGGGAGTTATGAGGGGATTTCTGCTCATTTTGAATGATCAAGGCTTGCTGTGGATGAAATCATTCACATCAATTTCAGCTGTAAGCTCGAGGAAGTCCATCATTTTGCAATACGTGTGAATCTCTCTGGCCTGAATTCTCTGCTACTCTCCAGTGGCAGGAGGGGCTGATGGTGGCACCTTCCTCCTGCTCTCTCTGGCCTCCCATCTCAAATTCTGATGAAATCAGAGCAGAAGCAACCTGAATTTACACCATCAGTGTCATGTCTGCGGTGAAACGCTCAGAAGTGCAGAGTCATATGTAAAAGAGTGCTGATGCAGCACAGCTCATCGAGCCTGTGCTTCTCTCCTCTGGCCTGTGCACCAGCTGTTTCATTTTGGTCCTTGCTTTAGGCACGTGGTGAATGAACTCATATTTTAGAAACAATTTAAGTAGAAGCAGATTTGGGCATAAATCTTCTCTTGAAATATTTGCTTTAATATCAGCCCAATTTCTGCCGAGTGATGAATATTAGAGTTCTACTAAATGTACATGCAAACAGCTTGAGTACAAGCATAGACATTCCCACATCTCCGTTTCAAGCTGTGGGGAAGTATCTCCAAAGCAGCCACGCTCATTTGTTATTCTAAGATTTCATTCCATAACACACCTTTTAGGAATTTGGATTCTAGGAGTTTGGCTCCATTGCTTCTGTGTATCTTTCCAACCTGCGAGATTTTCTGCCAAAGCACTTTTGGAAAAAGAAGTCTGGGCAAAAAAATAACATTCTGACAGCAGTTTAAGGTGTAGTGTGAGTAGTGACCAATTAACCATGTATAGCTGTAGCCCTTAAAATTAGTTGCTCATCTTCTGACTCCCTTATGACTTCTCATGTTGGTAGAGATGACCAAGAGTCCATCTAATGCAATGCCAGCAGCCAAGCTACACTTACACCCCTGCAGCCCTTGCGGAATCGTGTCGGTGCTGAGCTGTTGCTGTTCCAGCTGGTGTTCAGCAAAGCATTTAAGCCCAAGAATAGTTTGCTGAGTTCAAGGGACTTATATTAGACTTTTAAAGAGAAGTGCGAGCAGAAATGCTTTGCTGAATCTGGCCCTAAATGGGTGGAGGGGGAATATGTTGCCAAATAGGTTTAAAGCCGCTCAGCTCACAGGGCCACAGTGATCTTATTTAAAATAGTATAAGACCTAGTATAAATTTAGAAAAAGGCTCCTTGAGTCAGCCATTGAAGCTTCCCACCCTCAGCAGAGACAGCTGTGTTTGATTGATAGGTGCACCTCCCTTCCACGTATGTGTGGTGAGGGTGTGAGATTTTCCCAGTTATTCTTGCTCTTAGGTTGAAGCAGATGTGCTGCCTCACTCCCTTCAAAGAGAAAAACGTTCATTTATTTGGCCTGAAAAAATTCAATTGCTGGGACAACAGGTCCTCTAATTCTTTTTGCAATTTATCATCTGTCTGCTCCTCCGGCTGCACAGCCCTTGGTCTGCAGAGGGAAAGTGATGACAAGGCCAGCTGGCAGCAAGCACTCATTGCAGTTTAACCCAGGTGGCCACAGTGCTTAATGGACAACTCAGCTCACAAAATGCATTGCTGGTGGTGAGCACTTCTAATTTTCATTTTTGCCTGCTCAGTCAGTTCTGGAATTCAGCTAATTGTCTGGTTAATGTACTGTCTTCTGCTTTGTTGTAAGACCCTTTGCCAAAAAGTGACTTAACATGAAGAAGAGGAGTTGTGGGGTGCCAAATCTTTTGGCTCCTTGTATGAAAATTGTGACAAGCAGACATTTGCTGAAGTTGGATGCAGCTCCCTCCCTGCTGAACAGCAGATTAGGCCATGAGTCTAAAGAAACATGTGGGGAAGCATCCTTCTCAAAGGGACACACATGTCTCGGAGATTTTTCCTTCAGTACTCATACAGATACACAAGCTTCCTTTTCCAGGCTACTAGCAAATGCCTTCTGATAGCTAGAAGAAATGTGAGTCAATAGTTGGTGGAATTTTTATTTTTTTCTAATCTTGTTTGCTTCTCTGTTCTGCAAAATCCAGAAACTAAAGTTTTGAAAGCAGATGAAAAATTAACGGTGAAACTGAAGTTACTGTTTTTACTTTCCTTCAGATTTTTCTCTACTACAAAAAATTTACAAACTGAAAAGTAGTTCTTCCACAGAGATAAAATCTTGCTCTTTGGCCTCCTCAAACTCTAGTAAGAGTTTGTTTAGATAAACTGATTGATGGGGCAAATTCTGCATTTAGTGCTTCTGGCCTTTATCTTGTGACTGCTCCAATGCAGGTTGATCTAAGGACCCTCGGGGACTCCCGTTGTGAAGACTCCTCCCTTCCAAATGCCTTCAGAAGGGGACCATCATTGCTTTTTAAAATAAAACAGAAGCAGATCTGCAAAGAACTCGTCATTTTTTGCCTTGAAATTACAATAACCACATTACCACATTAAGAGAAAAAACTCTGCATTTTAAAAAACTTCTTTTAAGACACTCTCAGTACTTCCAAAGCTGTTATAATGAGCAAATATTCCAGCATGTTTCTAAACCTGAAAATCATGGTGGGTAATGGGAGATGGAGGATCCATTGTCTGAAATAGGATGCTGTAGGTATTTTATCCTTAGAAAATTGGTCATAATCCTCCGCACAAGAGCTTTCACAAATGGTCAAGCATACATGAAAGAGATGGATAGGAGAAGAAATTGCATGTTGACAGCAGATATAGATTATTCAATAAAAGAGAGGGCAGAATCAGTCTGAAGAATGCATTTAATATTTTCTTCTCGTTGTACCTGATTTCTCCTTTTTACCAGAAAGCCAGTACAAGTCTTTGTGCTATGTCTGCCCAATGTTGCCATGTACACAGAGACTAACTTCATTCATAGACAGCTGAATCCTCAGAGGAAAGTTTAAAGCAGTGGTGTCTAGACCACTGATATGACTCATGAATGCACAGCCTATAACCAATTCCACCCTGTCTTTTTGGGTCTGCAAACTGCCTGAAGCTACAGCTCAAAAAGTCTGTGTATATATGTGTATATCTGTCTATGTGTTTCATTTGAGATTTGTTGTACAACTCTTGATTTTGTAATCAAGCCTTACTTCATTACCAATAATTTTAGATGGTGGGAGATGGTTAATGAGAACCTAGACTACAAGGCAAGTAAAGGAAGGAGCAGAAAGACAATAAGGTGGAAAAGCCTCAAGTGAATCAAAAGAGAAGGTGGAAAAGTGGACTAACAGAAGAGAGGAGAAAGACCTTAGGAGCAATGGTGAAAGTAGACTTAGTGTGGTAGTCACTTACATATAATTAATTTTAAAATTTTTTTTTAATTACCATGTTGGCAGAAAGACTTCTGGTCTAGCCTGTTCCCTGGCATTAAAAAAAGAATAAATTCTTCAGAAAATATTTGATGAAAAAATAATTGTCAGTAAAGTCCTTAGCAGGACAATCAGCAAGCTAGGAGTCCTCCAAAGGATAGTAGGACTGAGCTAAGCATTTGGGCTTACGTCAGAGCACAATGTGGCTTCTGCCATAGCTGGAGAGAAAAGGAATGAGCTCATAAAAACAGTGTGCATTTGCATACAAGGGAAACCAAGCCACCAAACTGGCTGCTGGAGCAGCCAGGCCATACTCCCAAGGGAACAGCAGCTTAACCAACAGATGTTTGCTCAAATAGCAAACATGTGGAATCTTCCGGTGATGGATTTATTCAAATCCAGGTGGCCAGGAGCCAGGAATATGAAAAAGAGGCAGGGTAAAAGTTTTATTTATAGCTCTTTACTGGCCCAGCAGATTACACTTTTCATGAATGAGAGAGACGTCAGTTAGCAGGTTCTACAAGGCCCTGATTTTTTGAGGTCTTAGAGTGACAAGACCCAATTCATTCAGACATGGAAAAAAGAAAATTAGCTGACTAGGAGGTTGCAAAAGTCTTCTCTCAGAAATGCCCTTATTGCTGCCCTTGGCTCAGCTGGGATTCTCAGCATGTGTGCAAGCATAGGAAGTGTCTCAGCTCACATCAAATATTTTTCAAGGCCTTTTTTTTTCCTTGAAATAAATGTACTGTACATTCCGTGTGATTTTCTTTGTCAGGTATCTTGGACTTCCTAAACTTCTTTAGATAATCACTGTAGCTCTTTGGGAATTCCAATGCTTGTGTGTGTGTTTTCCAATGACACAAGACTATCTAGTTTCCTAATCACATGTGTATGAACAAGAAGGGTGGCTGGTATTTCCCTGAGCTTTTTCATAAACCATTGCCTTTTTCTTTTTGTGTCGAGGGGTACTTTGGGACCTGTCTCCCAGTCCAGGATCTGGGGACTGTGGGCAGAGTATGTGCTCAACAGCAGGATAGTCTGTTCTCAGATTAGATCCAAGAGACAACAGATGAAAACAACCACCAACAAAGTATAACATAATGCTGGATCTAGACTGCTCAAATGGAAAAAGACAGAATAAATCCCATTTTCAGTTTGGAGTTCCACGATGCAAATATATAAGCAATAAAAATCTTCTGAGAAAGACTCCCATTTATTCTACTATAAAGTTGGTTTGTTTTCACTTAAAGAGCATAGAAAAGTGGCCACTGGTGGAATGTTCAGAGAGTTTTAATGGTGGCCTTCAGAATCAGACAAAAGCCATATTTTGAAAAGCAAACCAGCTTCTCCTTTTCAGACAGACCAGTTGCAGCGCTGAGTTAACTTGTGTTTTTCATCTGTTTGATGTATCTCTCTGTTGTCCCTTGGCTGAGATTGCAAGGTCCCAGAGGAAGAAGCTGCATTTTCAGTTGTGTGTTTGCACAGTGCTAAAAGCAGATTGGGATTCCTTTGTGTTAGACACTACACAAATATGTAGGAAGAGAGTAGACTGTGCCGCAAAGGACTATCAATCTGTTATAGACAGGCCAGATAAAGGATGAAAGACAGAATGGTTAGAGAGGTGCCAAAGGTCAAATCATGGCAGAGCTACATATAGGACAAAGTCTCCTGACATTCAGCCTGTTGTCCTGCCACTGGACTGCCCCGCTGCTGCAGCTGCACTGGGAATGTATTTCCTGGGCCTTGTCAAATTGCCAGAGGATTATATTCAATATTGAGGGACATTTTCCCCCTATTTAAGAGAGTATATGAGAAAGCATATTTGTTTGAAAGTTTGTGGATGAGGCACAATTTGTGGGGAGGACATAGTACCATTTATTGCACTGACTGAAGTAGAACAAGACCGGTAAAAGGCTTGTCTGTGTAAAAAAAGGTTCTTTTTTTTCCAGATTGAATAAATTGGCTTCATAAAATCTATAGGTTCTCCCTAAAAACTTTATCTTGCTTTATTATCATTCCACTACAGCTATTATTATATAAGTTTGTGAAGTCTTTTATTGTGAATGAGGTTGTCAAAATATCTTCCAGTTTTCCACCATGGTTTTTGTCCAAAAGAATTGCCAGATTTCATAGTGGAGACATGCTTATTAGATACTGTCCAAGCAGTGGAATACATACACCAAGATGTTCAGGTTTGCATTTATTGCATAGCACTGAAGACATGGAATAATTTGAACAGAAAACGGCAACTCAGGCCCTAGCAAAGTGGGCTCTAATACTGTACAGATGGAGAAGGAAAAACCTTTTTTGAAAGTCTCTCTGAGAAGCATGGGGGACAATATAGTTGTTACTCTGGGAGTTTTTGCATTTCATTAATTCAATTTAATGCCCAGTAAGAACCAAATACACAAACCTCTGCCTGGCTTGACTTGAGCACCTCACTGTTAAGGTGAGACCTATTCCTGTTGAAGCTTATGGACATGCCCCTTATGGATGCCCCTACTGCCTGAAGTCTCTACAAATAGGGACTTTGACCTCTCTTAAGGTGTGAGAAAATCCAGGGAGCTGAGGCAATTCTAGCCTGTGAAAAGCACCCAGAATTTTGCAAGATTGCAAGAATTGCTGTGCAGTATTCTCTGGATCTTATTGTCACTCAGGGAGGCTGAGATATGCACTGAAGAAAAAGCTTCTCTGCCTGATTTCCTAATGCTAAAAGGAAATATTGTGATGGGTCCTGTAAGCCTGTGTTGGGAAATTTCAAAGTATTTTTTCATATGTTGACTAGGTACGTAAATACATAATAATAAAATCATTGTTATGTGCATCTTTAAAAAAAATTAGTTCCTATATTTAAAAAGAAACAAGAAATCGGTTTAATTTTCTGGGAACATTGTCCAGTGAAACAACTATCTTCCCTGTGGACCAGTAAAATTATTGTAGAGCTGCCAAAACTCATCTTGAAAAGTAAATAGAAGATTCTGCAACTTTGGCTCATATAAGTGAGATGGCCATTGCACAATGGCTCTCCAAGTTTAATTAAGCTTACTTTGAACATTAAAGTTACTTGAAGTGGGTTTGATTTTAAGACTTGTGTACTACCAGGCACAGCTAACTTATTTATCTGCAGTAGAGAGATCTGTTGGTGTTTTTTCCATCAGTGTAAACCTCTTTTTGCTGCAGTTAATCCTTATCCATCTGTCTTTATGATTTCAGTATTGTTTCATGTAGTCCTACACTTTGCCCGAACTCTTAATTTACACATTTGGTTTGGCTGAGTCCCTTTCACCCTGCCTACAGATTTATCCCATGTCATCTCCTCATAGCAATTTATAACCTCTATAAAATGTCATGTAGAGTTGCTTTTTATATGTTTCTGAGTAATGGTTAGAAAGAATTGCATAGGGAATCAAAAATCTAATGAGCTGTACATTATTTTACTATTTATAACCAGAGAGCAATCATTGACAATATTTGGCAATTTTACAGCTAAGAGCCCGGACTATTGTGCTTTTGAATGTAATTTATTAAGCAAATAAAACTCTTATTGGTAGCGGGTCCTGTTAAAGCTGTGGCACCGCATGAGTTCCAGGCACATACAGCTGTGGAAGTTTCGGAGTACCTGCATACATCTTGCATGTCTGGACACTAATATTTTACACTTACTTCATAGTTTTATTTATTCAATTGCTTTTATGCACTCGATTGAGCTGTTACCAGCCATTTATAGTAGAAACTTTGGGTGGGGAAGGCGGGGGTAGGGTGAGAAATAAAATGCATTTATTCTGGGAAGATTTAAATCCTCACTTTATGAGGCATGGTTTTTGTAGGTCTAGGCAGTGCAGAAAATGGCCAAAATATTAGTGGCTTACAGCAGCATAAAAAAACCTTGGAAAACAGCATTGAGGGGAAAAAAATGACTAGTGCAAAATCACCCTGTGATAAGCAAGAATGAATTCAGCACTGTTCTTGAACTGATTGTGGAAGTTTAATTCCTTTCTCACCTTGACTAGATTCTCCTAATGGAGTTGCTTGACTCACTAGAAGGAAGTCTTGCAACACTGTAGGGAATTAATATAATCTCATTGCATGAGTTCATAGCTGTGTGTGTAGGTAAATAAGTTTGGCTTCATTTCTTTCATAGTGATTTGTATCTAGCAGGAAAAACTTTTCTGTTGTGTTTTTTTGTTTGGTTTTTTTTTAACGCTTAAATGATTGTGGTTCTTGTTGCCCTTCTGACTCACATGGATATAAATCAGGATTATTCCCCTTCAATTAGTGAGATTATACCAATATAAAGCATGCATAACCAAAGCCCCCCTGCATCATCTGTGTTAAAGTGGAGTAAGACCAAAAGCTGCTCGCTTATTCATGTGGCTAACACGTTTGTCACTTGATTAGATCTTGCTATTTGCATAATGCCTTTAAATGAATTAAATTAACAAGGTGTTGTGCTACTGGCATAAACATTTGCTTTAGGAAATAAAAGCAGTTATTAAAAACCTTATCTTCTCAACATCTGTGTTAATTGATGGCAATTTAACAGAAGCGAGGAAACTAGGAGATAGTGGATATTGGAATGTTGAGGTATGTGTTTGTATATGTTAAAATGGATAGTTTGCACTGGTTTATGCTACTGACTTTTCTTTGTATGGATTGCTTTTCCATTCTTGAGAGGCCAGTTCTGTGCATGTGATAATAAGTAGCAGAGGGACTGGAAGATGTCTTGCTATTTCTATGGGTTGCTTTTGTGGGTGTTTTTTGTTGTTTTTCTTTTTTTTGTCACCCACAATTACAGGTTGGTTGGTTGCTTCCCCATGTTCTGCAAGCAGATATTGGAACATCTGCTGTCATGGCTGCCGTAATTGCTTTTAGCAGTATTTGCCTCAAGATGCAGCTCTGTTCACAAGTGGTGCAGGCTCTGGGAGCGCAGCTCACAGAATCATACAATCAAAGAATCATAGAATCATAGAACCATAGAATATTTTAGGTGGGAAGGGACCTTAAAGATCCTCCAGTTCCAACGCCCCTGCCATGGTCAAGGAACCTTCCACCAGACCAGGCTTCTCAGAGCCTCATCCAGCCTCGCCTTCAGCACTTTCAGGGATGGGGCACCGTACCAATACATATGGCTCTTGGAAAACAGGCAGCACTCACAATGTGTCTCCTTGCTGCCATCAAATATGGTGTTTGCAGTGCCATTCTGCCTTGTCATAGCTTTAAAAAAAACTCTGCCCCCCCCCCCCCTTTTTTTTTTCCCCCTTCCCAGCGAGAAAAAGGAAAGCATGCCTTAGGCTGGTTCAGAAGGCACCAGTGGGTTGAAAAGTCTGTGAGAATGAGCAAACCTTCTTCCTGCATTAGTATTAACCAGGATATCCTGTTCCTTGATCATCGCCTCAAGGATGAGAGAATTCTTATATACAGTATACCTTGGTTTGAGGCTGAGAAAAGAAGAGACTTCATCCATTTTAGGAATCTTGAAGGGGGGTGGCCATGGCAGGGGGGAGGAAAAGTTAATAGGAAACAGATTTAGAAAAATATTGTTTCTGTTCTTCTGGGTGAATAAATCAGTGATTGAAACAGCTTGATAGCTGTAACCATAACCTGCTACACTGCACAGAAATAAATATTCCCTTTAGGTCACTGTCTGCATACCATATCGTATCTGTGTGCTTGGCAACAAGTTCCTGCCATGTGCTGTAAACACTTGTGAGAGAGCAGACGGAGGAAGGTAGAGTTGGGCTTTTAAACAAAAAATTATTGGAAAAAATCATTCCTGGATATTAGTAACGCATCACTTAGATTTCACTACGCAGTGTTTATGTGCTGTGTGCATTGGATATAATTTGATTGCCTATGCAAACATACAGTAAAACCATACCTGAAAGATCAGGTAGCTGCGCTCTCCTCAATAGCACAAGTAATTTCATACTGGACCGTTTCTCAGTTGCATTTGTTTCTTAGTACTTGTACCAGTATAAACAGCAGGAGAAAATAGCTGATGCAACATCCTCTGCATATCTAGCTTGAATTAAGTTTGGTTTTCTGCACACAAAGTCATTCTCACATCTCAGGAAAATACTTTCAAGTTCGTTTAAAAACAAAGCTGGCAAAGACCTGTAGATTATTTTTTAATTTAAATTACTAGTTCCTGCTTCTTTTCAATATTGCCCTATAAACCAACATATCTATGCTTTGCATTTCACACCTCACAACACGCTTCATTAACGTCTTCCCCTGCCTCCCCAGGCCCGTGTACCTAAGGTGCCACAGCAAATGGAGCACTGAACAACTTTGTTAACTTCACATTTTCATTCAGATTTACTGACGTAAGCATGTTAGAGAGGGGGAGTGTTGGCCATCGCCTTTACAGAGTTTCTCTAATTATTGAACTAGGACCTCTAGGGTCCAGTAAAGCTTTGCACTGTTAGTTAATAATAAAGTAAGTGAACTACTCCTTTTCTATTTTCTTTTTTTTCCTTTTGACTTCTTTGGTACCTTCTGGCCTTTCTAAAGGGAGCCCCCACCTACTGCAGTAAATTGTAGCTGTAGCCTTGATAATACAGTACTTTGACAATAAGGTCTCAAGGGGTGCTTACTGAAAGAGATTAAACTGTAATTAAACTGCCCTATGAGTAAGAAGGAAAAGGGAAAAAAAAGATTTGTGGTTTTCATAAAGCAGAAAAAATACATTCACTGGTGTTTACAGCTCAGAGACTTTTTTTTCCCTCCATCTTGACTACAAAACAATCTTATTTTTAGCTGGACAGGGTTTTGCAGTAGTGCCACATCAATCCCACAATCCTGTTCTTTGAAATAATTGCACTGAGTTAGTCCCCAGTCAGCACTAACTGACTGAAAAGCAGGAAAGAAACATTTAACACACATGCATAGAAGTGGATGAAATTCACCATAAAAGTATGAATTTATGTAAGCAGTCTGCAGCTCTACGTGTGTATATATATAAATATATATATTGAATAGGGCCTTAATTGAGCATGCAGCTATATAATATCCTTTTGTTTAGGCTCGACATTTTGTTGGGGGGTTGAGGCGGTTGGGGCTTTTTTTTGTTTCTTTTTTTGTTAACCCCTCCACTTATCAGCTCAGCTATTAAATATTGTGGCTTTCCAGCTATCAGTCTCTGATCAGCACAGTTAGTGCATTTTACCTTCCAAGGAAGTGCACTTTGAGCCAGCTGGAGCACGAAAAATGTAGGAGCTGGAGAAAGTCATAATTGAAACAGGCGACTGCTCCAGTACAGACAGGAAATAAAAGGAAGACGGGGCCCTTCAATGTATTAAATTAGATGTTTCAAATTCAGACAGTATCAGGAAAAAGAAGACTTATGTTAGAAAAAAAAAGGTAACAGTAAGTTCATTCAGCTGAACACCCAGCCCTCCCTTCTTCCCCCCCTCTTAACATGTGTTTTTGCTGGAATCTTACTCTGATGCACTGAAGGGTAGAAACTACACAGGCCCCTCTGGTTGCCAAACAGCAGAGTAGCAGGTCCCGTACTAATGTTATACTATCCATATTTTCTCTCCCTTCAGACACTCATTGGGTATTCTCTTTCTGTAAATTAAGCATGAAATTATGTTGGGCTGAGGAAACAAGATTTCAGCTGCTCAGTAGTTAGAAAGTATATTGTACCTATAGCAAAAACTTAAACTGTTTGCATTTCCTGTATGTTAGTTTGAGCTATTTCACCTCTCCATACCTGGTATGTGCTCGTGTACATAGATTATGTGTACATTTCCATGCAAAATAATTTCTTCTTGCTGTACAGCCCCCACCTTGTGTTGCTGATTAGCATGGTTTTATCATCCCGGCAGAGTTTTCTCCTTAGTCACGTGTGTGTGGGTATGTATAGTGCATGACAGTAAAGGATGAATATTTTTATTAATTCAGAGTTTAAAATGATGCTATTGTACATGAGTAGCTATATATGAGCTCTTATGGATCATTCCAAGCAAGTGCCACTGAAAATCCCATGTTATGCTACTCCATTGTGCACTCAGTGAATCTGCAGCATGTATTTTATGTTTTGCTTTTGGTTTTGGTTTGTTTGCTTTACAATTTAATAACAAAGTACAAGATCTAATATTTGTATTCTTTCATCTTTGCCTCTAAAATGACCTCAGGGAAATTATTTAACATTAGAGCTGGTCAAGGTTTTTGTAAATTCAAAATATAATTTTCATTTTGATGAAAAGCATTTTTCAGTTAGTAATTGAAAATATTACTTTTTTCCCCAACTGAAATCTCTAGATTTCTAGTTATTAAGTATAACACACTTCATAGTCCAGAAGATAGGCCAGAATCTATTAAAGTATGACTGATTGGATACATCTTGCTGTACACCTTGAAACCTACTAAACTTGGCACTTTAGGAAAAAAGAAATATTTGGCTCAGAACAATTAAGATTTACAAAGCGTATAAATTACAGCAGGAATGCCTCTAATCACTCATTTACCTTCTAAAATGCCTCAAGGGTTTTGGATTAGAAAAGAACCATTACAAAGATTAAGATGAAATATCATAGAAGCAAATGGATATAGGGGGAAGTATTTTTTTTCTGTTGGTAATTTTTTTTCATGTCATAAGAAAAGGCTTTGAGGCTCATGATATATAAACAAAAAGCTGTTTATTGGGACAACAGGAGTTTTAAAAAGTGAAACAGGCACGTGGAAACCTGATAAGGAAGCTGGAGGAGTAAAAAATAGATGAATCATGAGATGAAGAAAATTCTTTAGCTGTGTTAAGGTTCTGTGCAGATCCCGGTTGTCTCAAAAATTCTAGAGATGCTCAAAAGTAGAGCATAGATTTTACATATTATCTTCATTTGAGCTGTCTAGGTTGTTGTGTCATTTCCCCTCCCCCCCCCCCCCCAAATAAGACAATTCCTTTTTTCTGACTTTTGCCATCTTATGTGCACGCTACCCTTTTGATATACACACAATTAGATACTCACACAATA
This sequence comes from Acanthornis magna, assembly GCA_036785705.1. NCBI lineage: Eukaryota > Metazoa > Chordata > Aves > Passeriformes > Acanthizidae > Acanthornis > Acanthornis magna. The sequence goes on from JAWUZG010000025.1 coordinate 15,034,416, forward strand.
TGGACTCATTAGATCCTAGAATAATCAGATGACACGGAGGTAAAGCTTGGTAGAATGATGTTTTGCATCCTTGTGTCTTGCAAGGTGTTGCAATTGCTTTGACAAGAGGAAGTTAATTGAAATGAAGGATCAGTTGGTTGAGCAAAGGTATGTGTGTATGCAGTGTGCAAAATTCTGTAACTGTTTTCTAGATTCATTGAGCACTGTCATTCTTTCTCAGTTCCTTTGTAAGGTTTTCAGTTTTTTTAAATATAGCACTGCAGCACCATTTTTGTGAAGGTATCTCTCACTGCAACTGCCTTTGTATTTTGTGCAAAAGTCAACAAGGAGGAATCAGGTGTGTAGCACAAAGGAATGCAACCTAGATAGAGCTAGAAGTTGCCTCTTGGGCTTAGAAGTTCTGGAAAGTTGCCCAGACATGGAAGAAAACCAGAACATTTGGTTGAATTCTTACTGCTGAACCACAGGGGAGAAAATTACTCAAAGTTATGTTCTTCTTGGTGAAAACTGTGGGCTTCAGGGGTTTGAGGGGTGATTAGCTTCAGTAGTTTTAGGCTTTTGGTTGTGGATTTGGTTGGTTTTTTTCCTATTTATAAGATAGATGTGAGGTGAAAAAAGTATATTTCTTTTTTTCTGAGCTCAATTTTATGTAGATGTGATTCAGTAAACATGCATGCTTTTAAAATTATAAAATGCAAGGGACTTCCATGTTACATGGCTCCATATCTGGCAAACCCCTTTTTTATCTTGCAAATGGTGGACATTGCACCAACTTGCTTTTGCTGTTAAAAATAGTTTCAGAAAGCCTCCCTAAAACTGGGCTTGAAAACATGTGACTGTGTTAAAAGAAGTATTTTTAATGTAAGCAATTCAGAAAATATCTCCAATGATTCAGCTCACAACTGATTCTTTGCAGGAAAAATCTATTGTATTGCGCCTAGAGCAAAGTGTGCTTCTGGGAAATTATTAGTGCAGAACCTGTGATTAAATGACATGTGTTTTCTTTATATTGTGAGCAAAATAGTGCTGTGAAGTGAGAGTTGTGCTTATGTAGTGTGAAATGTGGAGGTCATACTGAGTTCCCCACCTGGCCACAGAGATCTGTGTTTCTCCAGGCCCCAGCTTGGGTCTCTGAAAAGGGAATGCTCCATTTTGATGGAAGCCTTCTCAAGAGTGTCCCTACAAAACCAAGCCGAGACTGGGATTTCCAAAGGCTTAGGGAATGTTTGTAGCTTTGTGTGGGAGTAACTAAGCTGGTATTGAGGAAACAAAATGTGCCTCTTAGGCAGCACAGGTTTCAGGCACAAAGTATTTCCTTGAAGAGGCAGACCTTCAACAGCTATGGCCACAAAAGACCTGTGTAGGTGTGAGAGTGAGGAAATCAATACAACTTTTTCACCTTAGGTTTGTTAATTGTGCTGTGGGATAGTGGCATTTAGGTATTCTGCCAAAGAGAACATTTGCATGTGTAGTTGCAATGTGCATTGAGGCTGGGGCAGTTTTCAAGTCGTGCTGTCCTAGACTTGAATTCCGGGCTGCTCCCAAAACGGGGTGCTGTGGCACTCCAGGGGTGAGGAGCTGGTGGGGCAGCGCAGGAAATGCAAGCAAAACAGCCTGTTCAAAGCAGTGCTGGGTTGCTGCTTCCATCTGGGACTGGAGATGGTTCATTTGGAGAAATCCTCAGACTCATCACTTACTGACAGATGAGAGGTGTGACCTCCTGTGCTGCTGACAGATGACTGACTGCAGTGGCATGATAAGACCTTGTAATCAACGTGAGTGCTTTGATGAGATGCGCAGCCCCAGTCCACCAAGAAGAAAAGGGTCTGCCTATAGCTCCCCAAGCTGCTCTGCTCAGAGAATTGGAGGATTTGCTGCATTCTCTTTCTCTGTCCAATATTCCTGCATTACCTTTGGAAAAAGCCGGTAGAGAAAGTTAACATTCAGTCTGGTTACAGTGTTACCTTGCTTAAAAGATTAATCTGATGAGGGTGTTCTTGAAAGCAGCTTTTTTCCCCATTGTTGTGCATTAATTCAAATTCAGGATTCTAAACTTTTTAAAAATCGCAAAAAATTGGTGCGTTCTTTTCTGTCAGGGGTAAGGCATGTTTGCACCTCATGGACTTACGTCACTTTGAATAATTTATTTCTTCCATAGTCAGCGTAAATGGTTTCTGCTTGATTAACAGAAACCAAGAGTTTGGGCCCACAGCTTGCACAAACATTTGTGCAATTCTCTAATAGTTTCTTATTTGCCTACAGCAGAAGAATGAATCAAGAATTAATTAGCACATCAGAAGATTCTCACCTCAGCTTCCTGTCTTTCTTTCGTATTTCATTATTTCCCTTCCTTTCAAACTGGTGTTTCTAGGCATGTAACAATATGCAGCTCTGGACTGCAGGGGCTGATAGGAAATATTCCTTCATTTACTTTTCCTGTCTTGCATTTTATGTTTGACTCGTGGGTTTGGTGCCAAACTTCCAGCAGTTGCCTGGCTTTGGGAAGAAACAGCAACCACGTATTTTTCTTGTGGCTGTTACCTGAAGTCATAATTTCAGCTAAGTCTGCAAAAAGATACATGGATCTTTGCAGACGTTTTGGCAAACTTGGCTTGAAATTCAGATTTGTAATGAAGCTGAAATCCATAGGATAATTGGGAGTTCACTGCAAAAGTTTCTCACAGCTCCGTGGGCATATTGGCTGCAGCAGGTGCCAGCTGGATTGCCTGTTCTCCAACCTCCTTTTCACAGGTGCTTACAAAGCCAGTCTGGGGAGATGTTCAGCGTCCTGTAGGAGCACATGTAGGAGCAAGGTGCTGGTGGTAGTCAGTGAAAACCAGGCACCTGCTCATCCTTTTACTTTAGAAAACATCCCTCATAAATTTTGAGTCATGGTGAAGTCTTGTAAGGATAGCTATTAAATCAAGAGAGCTTGGGTGGAAAAAAGGCAAGAAGCACCCCTGACTGGTTAGAGTGAAAACAAGTTCTCCTGTCTGAGCTTGCTCACACAAGGAAAAACTGTCTGTGGAAAGCACCAGGCTTGGATATAGAGTGCATTACCAGAAGATACCCACGGCTTTTCAGCTGCTCTGTGGTAAATGCCTCCATGTAGGGTTTTTTTAAATTGTGATAAATGCAACACAGTGTTTTCTGTGCGGTTTTGTGTGTATGCTGTTGCCAGGGTTCCACTGGCATGTCATGGAGCCATGCCCTTATTTGTGCTGGGGTGATTTGTTCTAGTATATGTTTCCCTATGTACTATTAAGAACATTGCCAGTCTGAGTGCATCTCCTCTCAGGTCTCTCGTGCTCAGCTGTGGTCTGTTGTGTCCTTCAAGAAAGGTGTCATCTTTTTGTAGCATCTGATGTTCTGGTACCAATTTCTTCTTAATCAGCACACCAACTCTGGCTCAGGGGAACAGCATTCCTGGAGTTGCTTCTCTTTCTTTGTTATTTGTTTTCTGTGATGTGTAAATAGCATTTTTTGAGTCCTCACAATCTCATGACTTTTTCTAAAATGCCAGGCCAATTTTGTTTCTGCAGCTGTACTTGGAGCTGTGTATGACCTCCCATGCTTTAAGTTTTTCTATTGGTCTTCCCCATGCCTCTGAGAGGTCGCCTTATTTCTCTCTTCTGGCCATTACGTGCCCTCTGACATCAATTTGCCCTCTTAAACCTGTCTGTGCTCATTTAAGGCAGTGTTGCATTTTGCAGTGCTTTGTGTGGTCCCAAATCCTTCATTACATATTCTTGTGTACAAACCCTTCCTGGGATGAAAATTCTCATTTTTTTCCGATGTTTTTGGGCTATTAACATCAACAGTTGTTCTGAAAAATGAGGAGGAGAATAGGGTCTGTGGTAGACTCTGCTTTCTCAAGGGTAAAGGAAGTAAAAGGCACTGAGGAGCTGCAAGTTGATGCCAAATGGTTTGATAACCGTGTCAAGGTTAATTTTCTTTCGTAGCTATTTCATGGTTAAAGCAAGGCATCGTGTTTAAAAATAATTTTTAAAAAGCTATGTAAAATAATAGAGTTCTTCCCTACCTAAAATTATTACTCCTCTCCTCCTGAGCTAGAGTGATTCTTCAGTATCTGGTTACAGTCTGCTTAAACTCAGCAGCGCTTAAATCAAAGTGATATTTAGATTCTGTGAGCCAGAGTCTCCTTTCAGGCCAATAAACATCTAAAGTAACCACAGATTTACACCTAGGTAAACCCATGACTTCTAGGGGTCTATTTTGGACTTGCACCCCTCTAAGTGCGAAAAGAATGTGGCAATAAAGGATGACAATAAAAATGCTTTATTAAGCTGTTGTGAGTGCACTAAAGTCATAATAAGCACATCTATTTACATTAGCATCCATTAAAATGTAGCACATGCATTAACTAATAAAAAATAAAGTTTAATGCGGATGCCAGGCTATGACACTGTTGAACTCTTGAATTTTATCAGCTCTGTGAAGCAGGTCCCATTTAACAGAGCTCTGCCTCCTCTCATATTTTGGTAGTAAGCAGGAACTAACAAGTTATCTCTCCTATTTTCCTGTTCTAAGCCGTACGAAGAGATGTTCAGTACGTGCAAAGGCCACGACAGCAAGACCCACAGTCTTGCTGTGATGCACTGGCACCTGAGGCCAAATGGTGCCTGTCACAGTCCCACAAGCCAGCCTTTTAATTTCTTGTCTTCTTTATTTGTTACGGCCTGAACGCACTGGCAGTGCTTGAACAGTCATGATGAAACTACATGAATGAGTAAGGTGACTGGGATTTGGAATTTATATGTTGCCCTGGATGGTTTGAGTTCAGACATGCAGTACCAAACCTCAATTTACTCTTCTGTTTCCAGTATATGAATTTTACCAAAGTTCTCACTTAGTATAATCACCATTTTATATCATTGCACAGTAATAACTGTCTAATATACTGTAAATTATTGTAGGTCTCTTCCTCTAATTTGTTCGCTGAGAGGAAACAGACCATTTTTATGGGAGAGAAATGAAGCAGCGTTTCTCAGAAAGCAGAGCGTGCAGATGACCATCTTATTATTAGAAAAGAGGAAACATCAAAAGATGCAGAGCCGTTTGTATAATCATCCCAAACTACTGTGGTCACCCTTTCAGCAAACCTCCTTCGGTTTTCCCACCCTTTCCCTGCATGACTCTGCACCAGGTCACTGCAGGCTGTGCAGTTGCTCACTGTGCAGACCCTGGAAAAAAGGGCAAAAAGAGCTTCGTGCCTAACAAAAATGTCCCTTGCTCGTGCTCAGAGAGGCTGAGAGCATTGAGTGGAGGCTGCACCTGAGTGGCAGCTGTGCAGCCTGGCTGCAGACTCCAGAGGCAGAAGGGCTGCAGCTGGAGCTTAACTCAGCTTGCAGCAGAGAAATACAAATTTGGAGCAGCACCTGGGGTTTTTGGGGGGTTTTGTTTTTTCTTTTTTTTTCTTTTTTTTATTAATATAAATATCTAGGACAAGTATTTTTGATGGTTTAGTTCATGCCTGCATGTTTGGTGTGCTTCATTTAACTGGCTACTGATGAATCACCAGGCCTGGATTTCTTTGTGACCTTATGATCACTGGTCAGGGGTGTCTTCCCCACACTCTCAGGCTGTCAACTCTTTCTCGATAAGTTGCACTTCCAATGCTTTAAAAAGCTTGCCATTAATACACTTTTTTTTTTAAACACTAAAGCTGTAATGATTTCAACGTTCTTGCTTTTTAAAGAGTGAATTTGGCACAGTGGACATTATTAAATGTAGTTTCAGCTTGTGTTACAGATATTTGATGTAGGTCTCCAGAGAAAGGCTTATAGACTGTGTGAGAAATAATTAAGTTTTCCTTTAAAAGGAACATTGAAAAGAGATTAAAAATGTTAAAGTGAAAAAAGTACTACATACCATTTTAATATACAGCACTGTCTGTATACTTGAGTAAAACAAAATGTGGAATTTACTTTATACCTTTATTTTTTTCTGAAATAAGCATCTACTAATAGTAAATATTTGATTTCAATTTTTTTTTTCAGAATTAAATATTTTGTAAAATAGTTCTTCTGTCATCAGAATTGTAATTTTTTAGTACAATTTTTATGGGATAAAATGTAACTAAAACTATGTTACTACTTTTATTTTCAAAAACCTCCACTGTAAAACAGGAAGAAAGTATCTCCTTATTTTCCTGCTTGTAACTATTTTATTTCCAACTATCAAAGAGTACAAACCCATAGAAAAAGGAAAACAGACAGGAGAGACAACAATGAAAGTACCCTTTTTTTAGGGGAAAAACATAGGAATTTTTTGCTGGTCAACCAACATGTGCATTGTTTCTTTTTCCCCATTCCTGTTTAGTTGATGTACCTATCAGTCACATAGTGTCAGAGCTGAACAGAAATGGGCCATGTGGATCTTCCGGTCCACCTCCTCCTTGCACAGGAAAATACTTTTTTGTATGGCAGAACCTACCACCACCTGACACACGTAAGAGTTACAGAACAGCCTCACAGTCTGCCCAGAAAAAAAACCCCACATTTTTCCTTCGTAAAATTGATGGAAAAAGTTGAAAGTTTAGGGCCCTCAGCATTTTGCAAAGTGCTGAACCCTCAATACAGATTGAAGAGTTATGTACTAAGCAGCAGGATAACTGGAATGTAGTGAAAAAAGAGAATGAGGGAAGGAGTAAGAGGGAAAAAAGTCAGAAATTATTAATAATCTTTTAATTTCATTCTTCTCTTTCCCGAGTGCATTTTCTTTCTTTTCTCCCTCTCTCCTGTTTTAAAAAAAGTGCCATCACTGCATTAAAGCACTGGGAAAATTGCTGTGCAGTCAAGCCCCAGAATTATTACCATACCACATATAGGGTTACATAAAATGAGGTGTTTTTTTCCTTAAATCCTAAGATTGTTCATTCACACAGCTCACGCATTATAATCAAATGTGAACACAGGAAAACGGTCCATGGGATCAGCCCTCAGTACGACTGTAATTCCCAGTGAGGTGGGTGGAAGTCTGGATCAGAGTGTGGCAGGAGAATAGAAGCCCTTCTGTTCTGAGATGGACTTATCACATGGTTAGCAGCTGGAATTTATGTGAAGTCTTATTAAATAAAACAGCAGTAACCAGTCACCTACTGCTGCAATATACTTGGAGGTACAGTACCTGAATATTTTCAGAAGCACTTGACCTTTCTCCTGCTTCTGCATCTCTGTATTTTCTTTTGCTTATGCTTGACAGTTTTTGACCTTCTAGTAAACTTTTATTCTTGTTTTTATTACAACTTAGGATTGTGAAAATTTAAGGGTTTGAGTTATATGACGGCAGGTTTGTTAAAAGAAAGTTCAGGCATGCCCAGAGAACTTCTTTCAAATGCAAAAGCATTTAATTTTAGGTTTTATTTTATTAAGTTGATTTTTATGCACATATATATTCATGTATACACATACATATTTAAATATGTATGCAGGTATATATACTTTTGTATTTCTTCCATCTAGAGTTGGTGGGTAGAACATCTGGAATAGTTGTGTAGCACAGAAGTGTGAATGGAAACAATACTGTACTTACATAATAGCACAGGATATTTCATTAAAACAATTCCAGCATATTAAGAGTTGGCAAATTACAACAGTTAAAGAACTGATCTCCATATGGGAGCACTTAGTCCTTTGAAATATTATATTATTTTTAATTTTGTCTCATTCAGTGAAGGGATTATAATTTTGAAGGCAGTGGGTCACAGCACACCAAGCCACTACACAGCCAACAGTGAAATCCTTGGATTATTGATGTATCCCCTGGTAATTGTAATTTTGATATTTTACAGAGTTTATTAGTCTTGTACAGGAGGTGCAAAGACCAGGCTGTTTATCAAAGCAGAGAGAAGAGCTCTACAGAGTGTCTGCCCTTGCCCTGAAGCAAAGCCTCTTTCTGCAGGACCTCCATGGGCTTTTGAGATTAATTTCTCTGACAGAAAAGGTGATTTTGTTGGTTTGTTTTTTGTTGGGTTTTTTTTTTTGTTTTGTTTTTGTTTTTGTTTTTTTTGGTTTGTCTTTTTTTGTTTTTTTTTTTTTTTAATTTAATGCCAGTGGAATTAGGAACCACCTGGCCAACCCCTTCTTCACTGCCCTGCCAGAATTTCAACTCAGGGTTTGTTTTTTTTCTGAGACACCTTGCAGAGGTGTCAGCCATGGAGAGAGTTTGGCTTCTCAAAACCTGGAGACTGCTCCAGAATGATGCCTCAAACCTAAGTGGATGTAGGCCAGCTAGAAGGGAAAATGATAATTAAAGCTGCCAGCCTAGCTCAGGTCATGGTATGAAAAAAAGAGAGGCACACCAAGCGGTTCACATAGCATCATTTGCTTGCATGGGGTTCGTCTGTGACATGTTTCCAGTGGCTGGTGGCAGCTGGAGGTGCTGCAGGTGGGGCAGGCTTCTGCTACCTCACTGCTGCCTGCCATTCCTGCCAGGCACGGGCAGCTCCTCCAGGGCAGGCTGACCACATCAGCAGCTTTTCGTGGGCATGCAAACACAGAGCAGCTGAGAAAAGCTGTTTTGCCTGCCCCAAGAGTTCATTGACCTTGGTCACAGTGATGGAGTTAAGTCTGCAGGAGAGGGTGAGTTCGAGGTGAGTGAATGGAAAGCGATGAAAGAACAGAGTGGCACAAAATACTGGTTTCTTGCTCCTGGCTTCTGCTGGTTTTATCTCTGTGCATTTTATTGAGTGAATGGATTAAAAGTCCATTGGAAGAATATGTCACACCTCAGTGAGAGGCTGGTTAAATTCCTAGACAGGATGCCCAGCCCATGGCCAGGATTTTCCCTGCAGGAGCCAGTTGACACGCACATACTTTCAATCTGTCTCACTTTTGCTATAAATGGGCCAAGTCTCTCCCAGCTGTGCTGAAGAAAGTTGAAGAAAGTCTCGGAAAGCAATTTGTGCTTTACTTTATGTTGTCAGATTTCAAGGCAGTAGAGTTGGTAAAAGCGTATTGTTTGCAGCCTGGACTGGGCTCGCAGCAGGCAGCTCCGATAAGCTACGCCTGCCCTGAAGAGAATGTTATCTAAACAGCAAGCAGTTTATTTCTCTGTAAATAAGGAAAGAGATTGATACAGAACCTGTTGAAATAAATGACTGTTGTTAAAATAACTGTTTTTCCGCAGAAGGGAAAACTGAGCATCCATTTTCTGGTAATGCAGATTAAAATACACGTGAAGTATAAATTTGTGTGTCACTGCCTACCTCACTCCCTCTTGGTGTGCTGGTTTTAAAATGGTTCATAGCATGGCTGGGGAGCCCATGACGACCGTTTTCAAGCCTCCTGTCTATTTTAGACTTTTCAATAGGAACCATATACTAGCCACATCTCAGATGTTACAATATCCTATTCTATTTCTATTTATAATAGAAACCATTTAAAGGTACTGTTTTGAAAAAGATAAAAGGAAACAGCCCTGATCTTTTCTCAGTGAAAACTTAGGCCTGTGCTTCAGAAGATTTTTGTATTGCTGTCACTTCGTTGCTAATTAATTTTTCCCTCTCCTGCACATTCTCAGAATTTGCATGGCACATCTAAAAAGGAGTAGATCACCATCTTTTAAACTTTGTGAATATTAACCTTATGTAGAACAGCAGGAAAGATTACTTCATTGTAACCTGTAAATTAAAATCTTGAAAATCTCAAGTGCTCACTTTAAATGCTAATTAATGTTTCTTATTGTAAATCTCCCTTTAATCAGGGTGTTTGCCTATTGATGTTAATTTTAGTTCTTCCTCTGAAATATAATGTTTCCTGCTCCTTCCTTCTTCCTCTTCTAGTCATCATAGCTTTCAAACCCATTAGATGTCACAAAACAACAGAAAATTTGTTTTCAGGAGTTCCCTTCTGCAGTTCATCACATTCAAGTTTATTCTCTTGACATCCCTCAACCATGGCAAGGCAACCCCTCCTTTCTAGGTCTCACGTGTCCATCCTGCCTTCTGGGCTCCTCGATGATGCAAGGATCAGGGAAGGCAGGCTGGGGAGAAGATGGAGCAGTGTGAGGGTGTGGGGTATATCGTTTTGAGATTCAGAATGAGAAGGGAAGTCTCTCACGTAAAACGAGCCTGGGGACAGCAGTGATGCCAAACAGTAAGGTGTGGTGGCCAAGCTAAATTGGGATGCTGTCCCAGATATCTCTCTTTATTCATTTATCTGGTTTTTGTTTGTTTTTTGGTTTTGTTTTTTTTTAATGAGGAAGCATTAGAGAGCTGTTGGGGTATGTTTGCAGACTGTGGTGGTGTGGACTGAGAATTCTCACAGTTGAATGCAGCCTGCAGTTGACATTTTGGTTTCACATAAGGGATGGGAGGGTGTCTTTGAGAATCATTTGAGTCAGTCATGTATCTCTTCTCTGTCATCACTATCATGGTTTTGTAAGTAGTTGAGCATAACAACAGCATCCAAACTGTTCACAAAGAAAAAGAGGAAAAGTGTAGAATATTGATAGCAATCCTAAAAACAGTCTGGGTGCTGCTTTAACTGATGTCCTTTTTAGTAAATACAGCATGTTTTTTATTTAGGAATCTGCTTGTAAGTTTGTTTTTAATCACACAATGTGAAGCTTCAGTTATGTCTTCAATAACATTGATGCTGCTTGCAAAACTATTCTTTCCAGGAGAAAAAACCTCAGTGACAAAAACTACAGAGGGAAAAAGAATGTTTTTCAACTATGATTTCTCAGTTTCTTGTACATAATCTGATCAGCTCTTAGCTTCTTCTTCTAGGTTCCTTCTAGTAAGTTTACTTTGGAGCTCAGGTTAATTACTGGAATGTACTTTTTAAATCTCAACTTTAACATTGAAGAGTGTTTCCATTTACTGAATTGTAAATGAGACAACTCAATTAAAAAATGTAAAAAAACAGGGAACCAAACAAAACAGCCAAGCAAAAACGCCAAGCTCCTGCCACCATTGTATTACAATGAAGCCAAACAGCATTAAAATAATTATTGGGAAGGAATTACCCAGCCCACCAAAGAAAAAAGCCCCTTTTCTATCATCCTGCAAAGTCTTCTCTAAAAATACACTATGCACTTGTCTTTTGCAGCATACTCAACTAACCCCAAAATATGAGGCTACGTAAAGTTGTATCTAGTGAGTCAAGTCCCCAGGACTGATCTTCAGAATTTTGTCAGCTTACAGAGTAGACTTACCAATTTCTTTATTGATAAAGATCTGTTTGATTTTGATTTATTCCCATCTTTCGGGCTATGTAAGTTAGCTGAAGATGGGATAATGTTGGGAATTTACTTCTGTCTTGCAGAAGTCTGGTCTTTCTTCCAGTTGTTTTTTTCAGAACTTGGTCTGCCTCAGTTACATTGGCTGTTACCAAAGATGTGTTTGCTATCTACCTCTGCCAAAGTTACTCACTTTGAGCTGTATTTTGTATACAACAGTTCATGTTCATCTTTCAATCTTAATTAAAGGGCAGGTATTGTTCTCCATTTGAAACTCTCAAGGGTTCATTTGCTTCCTTACCTGTCCATACATTAGGTTTCTAGTTTGCTGTCACTCCAGATTTTCTTTCTTTTACTCTGAAGGCTTTTTTCCCCCACAATTTCTTTTGAATCTCTTTAAAGACACCTTCAGAGCTTTTTTTTTTTCCCCTGATAAAATGGAAAGGGTTTTTGACATTTGGACTTGATGAGATTTCCTCCTGTGGAAGGGAACTTGTGGCCATCTGTTGAGAAGATGTGAAGAGCCCATAGGTCCAAGCTTGCTCAGATTGATGAGGCTTGTGCTGTGCAAGCAGACTGACATTAGCCAGTGGCTCATTTGTAACATCTGCACCATGCAGAGGAACTGCTGATCCAGGAATCAACATCAGCCAAAATGCCAGCACTCAGAGGCAGCTCCTGTGGCCCCAGATCCCTGTTTCAGAGGCTCTCGGCATAAAGAGCATCCCCCTCAAGTTAATCAAATAGTAACTAAGAAGTAAGAAGGCAGAATCTAGCATTCCCAAAACATAAAGAGTGGAATCAGGTATTACATTAGCTCTGAGAGAACCATTCAAACTACCTGCACATCCTGTTTCTCCAGGACAGTGGCCTTTTAGAACAGGCTATGAGGTAGCATGGATGTTTAAAAGGGAACTGCACCAAATCAGAGCATTGCCAACTCACTCATACTTTGCAAAATCACTGCTGGTCCCTTCTGGGGCTAAGATATTTGTCTCACTATTGCAGGAAAGTTTGCTTTGCAGTTTGTGGAGTAGGGTTAATGAATCAGTTGGCTTCACATCTGGTTCTCTAGTGATTCAGCAGCAGCATTTCTTTCAAGAGATAGATGCGATTGTGACTGTAACTTTCCAGTTTTACCTGGTGGAGGTCACAATAGTCACACTCTTGGAGACTTGACTGTGTTGTACAAGTAGCCTCAAAACAGGAATCCCCTGCAGGACTTTTACAGAATGAAACCTAATGGTGCTTTCCACAGGGCTCTGTGCTGTTTTGCTGTAGCAATCAATTCCTGTAATTTCTGAGAATTCAGGCCCATGTTTAACAGTTAGCACAGTTTATGAAAATTTGAAATATCCAGCATGGTTCTTCACAATTATTTTTAGGAACAAGTTTTGTTTGTGGATGCTTTGTTAGGACAGCTTAAGTAGCAACACGAGTGCTTCGTACATAGGTGGGAAGGAAGAAGGGGCCCTGCCTTGAACTTTTGGGTCTTCATGAAACTTGCACACTATCTCTGTGCCAGATGCCTCTCAGAGTGCCAGCACCCAAGGGTGGGACACAGAGACAAAAAGCATCGTGTTTGTACAGGAACTGGAAGCATCATGGGATCTGTTCCTCTAAGTGTGTGTCTCTTTCTGTAAGCTCAGATTGGGTTGGTTTCGGTTTTACTGCTACAAGGAGTTTTAAATAACAAAAGCACAGAGGTAGGAAATTTTCAAGAAAGATAAATAGCTTTGAGAGTAAAATGAGAGACATTTCTGAGCTGTGGAACATTTGAAGGATATGCTCCCTGGAGAAGCAGAACGCAGTGGAATAGGAAATACATCATATTTGAAATAAGAGCTAGCTTATCCCCACAGTGGAAGAGATTTCAATAATCTTTTAAGCCTTGAAGACTTCAATTAGTTTCAGAAATCTCTCATCACTGCCGGATGGACTTTTGTCATACAGGAAAATCATGAGGGGTTTGGCAGCTGAAGGAAAAGGATGCCTTCTGTTTCTGTCAGCCTGCATGCAATGATTCATCTTGTCTGAGGGAAAGGAAAACCAAAGCAGTAGGGTTCTAGTCAGAAATTAGTCACTGTGAGACAGTGTTTGATCGGTGGCACAGGGCTGGGATTTTTTTTGTTTTGTTTTCTTACCCGAAGTCATGTGACTTACTCTCCATACTTCTTGTATGAACACCTGGGGGTGTTCCTAGCAGGACACTTGGCTTGTTATGAAGTTGATTAGTTTTAATCCTTTACCTTATAGATAAGGGATTCATTGTGGATTTGAAACTCCTGGTTGGCATCAAAACTACTCTTCCTGCAGCTGATGTTATTGAAGAAGAGGTAGTGATGTTCCCATCAAATAAAATAGGGATGAGAATTAACTGCAAGTTCTGCTCATGGTCTGGACATTAATTTTTTCCCAGCTTACATGATGAGTATAAATGAAGTGTAAGAGTGTGATATGCCAGTTGGAGAGAGGAGAGGAGAAATTAATTTGCTATTGCACTATAGTCATTATATCTGGAAATTTTTTAAAAATATAGATTTGTGCTAAAATGCAGGATTTTGAGTTAGGAAGATTGACATGCATGTAACAACCAAAGGAAAAATCATATCTAGCAGAAAGGCACAGAACAGCAAGGACTCACATTGTTGCAGCCACACTGGGCAATGTCCCTAGCTGTATATTCATGCAGTGATCACCTCCAAGTCCCCTTGAAGATGCTATAGTTTCATATATTCACATTCTTGGCAGTCTGTTTTATTCTAAATGTATTCTGTTGACAGTGTCACAGAAATCTAGACATGCTTATTCCTGCTCTTTCCAAGATCCGTGTTCATACTGAGGCTGCGGAGAAAGAGCAGGCAAGGTCCTCTTGTGTCACTTTGGAAGAGCACTGGGAGAGGCTTACACTGAGTTGGAGGTTTATTGCAGCAGATTTCCTGAGTCCTTTTCATCTCACTTGAGTGAAATATTTTCTTCATAATGCTTTTTGCTGTGGTATACTTTTGAGACACGAATATTCACACTGAGAGCATTTTGTCAGAGCTCCACTGTTCATAGAGTTGTGTTTCTTATTGCTCATTCGTCTCACGCTACCAGAAGATGGGCATTTCAAATGATCTGGAAACACTTTTTGCATTCCAGGGTGGGCTTTCTAGGGTGTCTGGACCCTCTCTGTCTGCTTATTCAAATCAGTATGGTTGGAAAAGACCTCCAAGATCATTAAGTCCAACCTTCAACCTAATACCACCATGCCCACTAAACCAAACTGTGAAGTGCCACATCTACTCATTTTTTGAACAATTCAGGGATGGTGACCTCACCACTTCCCTGGGAAGCCTGTTCCCAATGTCTAACCACTCATTCAGTGGAGAAATTTTTCCCAGTCTCCAACCTGAAGCTTATGTGGCCATTTCCTCTCATCCTGTCGCTTGTTTCCTGGGAGAAGAGACTGACCCTCACCTTGCCATAGCCTCCTTTCAGGCAGTTGTAGAGCATGAAGGTCTCTCCAGACAAAACACTCAGCGGAGAGAATAGTGACTGACCTCTGGTTGGACTGTAACCCTAAAGAGGGGTCTGTTGTGCTTTCCCCTTGAAAATGCTTTTTTTTCCAATCTAAACCCTATAGCATCATGATGTGTAGAAGAGGAAAGAAGGATCTTTGTTTTTTGTGGGACACAAGAAATAGGAAGAAAACCAAACTGAGGAACGAGCATTTCAAGAATCCACCACACAAAAGCAATGCACAACAGCAGAACCAAGACAGTCACATGCACAGAAGTTTCAAAACATTTTATGGACAAAATTCAGGTTTTTAAAAAATCCTATAAACCACAGTGGCTCTCTGTAGTAACAGCCTGAATGGTGTTTCCCCTTTGGTTGGGTTTAGAAACACAACTGTCAAATCTGGTTTTCTTTAATTGTGTAGCAATGGAAGAAAGTTCACTCAGGAGACAGAAGAAAGAACGAGTCTGGGATATGTGGCACAGACGAGGGTTATAATGGAAATTAATTGTGTAGCATGTTAAATAATATTACCTTAATCCTGCAGCTTTGGGCAGTAGAGCTGAATTTCTATTTTATGGCATGTTTTACAAACTAAAATATTTTAGGGCTTGGAAACTGCTCAGCTTTAGTAGTTCAGCTCAGGAAATGTGCTTCCCTGCTATCAAACACAGCAGTCTGTACTCCGCATTATTAGCCATGGCATGGTGCATGCAGACAGTTCTTGTTTGCTACCTCTGCTGAACCTTTCACATCAGCTCATTTATCTTTCAGGTGTTATAATAATTGACCCTCAATCAGTATTCCATTATCCTAAACAGGCAATTATCCACATTGTCACTTTTGCATTTGCTCTTTTGACCCAGAGGTCAGGGAGGCCTAGTGTAACTGAATCCAACAAAATTATTCCCTTACCTGTCATATAAATAGTCATCCTAGCAAAATGAGACCCATGGGGGCTTTTGCTGAGGTGTTGAGAAGGCCAGTCTAAGTCATTCCTTTATTCTGCTCTTTAAGGAATGCAGTACTGTTTTGGCACTCTATCAAAATAAAACAAAGTTCCATTTTTTAGCCTTCTTTTTTGCCCCTTTTTTTAAAGTGAGCACCCCTGCACTTACAAATGCTTCTTTGTGGCCTACTTTATTGAAATTTCCATTCAGCTCTTCCATCTGTTAGCTGTGTTTACCACTATTCCTGGGGAAAGAATTCTGCATTTCACCTTCATTTGGGGGTGTAAGGTCATAAAACTGTCTGGATTATTTCGGCTATATTTATACCTAAATTAATATTCCTTCTTTAACAGGTTTAAAGCTTTTAATTCCCCAGTTTGTTATTCATAGTGAGTGAACTGAAGTGAACGAAGTTTTTGTATTATAAAGAGGAAAGCTTTTGGTATTCAAAAAGTGTTCTGTAAATGTGGATTGTAACCCTCTTCACCCCAGCTCCCCAATTCCGATTAGGCTCATGTTTCATGCCCTCCCTCCCTCCACTGCTTACAGCCAACAAATGCCATGTTTTATTTAACTAGCTCCTGTGAATAGTTTGTGTGGATATGCATTGGGGTTGCATTTACAGATGCGGTGGTTGTGCATGTTTAGCAGAAGCTGGCAGAGCAGCAGGGCCCACCGAAACCCTGTGCACCCACACAGGCACAAACTGTAGAGCCCCCTCATTGGCATGTCTTGAAGTATTAGTGTCAGGGCCCTATGGAGCCTTTGGTATACAGCTGTACCCCAGAAAGAGGGGATTATTTCTGTTACATTGGAGGGAAACTACATCTGAGAGTGGTGGAGGGATTTTTCTGAGGTTCCAGGTGTCAAAGGAGGGAAGCAAACCTTGCTTTTCCTGACGGTGTCCAAACTGCAGCAGCACATGGCGCATTGGATGAACCAAATGTGCCATGGCTCCCTCTTAGCTGCTGTGTTTAGATGTCCATGTTCTGAAATCCAAGGTACTCCAAGCAGAGGGGGTCAGAGGAGGAAGGAGCCTTACTCTGATACAAGACTTGTATGTGTTTGCATCTAGCTGCAGGGTCCCAGCCTAGCTCCATCCCATCTGTTCTGTTCTGCTGGAAGGAGATAGTCAGCACCTTGAAACACTGTCCTGGCTCCTCTCCAGCAAGAATCTGGGAGTTGAAGTGAGAACACAAATGCAATTTATTTTTCTTTGTTGAAATGTTCGTATTTTCCCAGTGGCAACACGACTCAATAGTTGAAATAATGTTATTGAGAGAAAAGAGCAGAGTCCCAGTGTGAATACTCTGCACTCAGGCCCTTTAAGCTAAAGCCAGCAAATGTCTGGACAATATGTATCTGACTCTTTCTTTTTTTAGGAAAAAGAAAAAAACCTGACCCACAAGAAACCTCAGGTTACTTGGGGCCTTTCTCTCCCTACTTACTTATGAAAACAATTGTTCTTGCATCTATTATTGTATTGCTTTATAGCAACACACATTTCCCACTCAAGAAGTTGTGCTTGTACTTTCTTTGTCATCTTTGTAACATCCTTTCCTGAAACCTTTGGTGGAGGCAGTGCTTTGTTTTCCATTAGGTGCAAAAGTCTGATCCATGAATAAGAGGACAGGATTGGCCTACCCTCTACAGTATGTGCAGACGGAAAGAAGGTGTAAGTGGCTGAGATGTTATGTGTTGTGGGAAAAATAATTGTGTCCTGATTGTGTCCTAATTGTTCCAAAAAAAAAAAAAAAAAAAGAAAAAGAAAAAGAAAAGAAAATAATTCTCAGATTCCAAGACAGCTGTGAAAGTCTCCATCATACCTGCTACTTATCAAACTCCATATTTGTCCTAAGAAACACCTTGAATTTTACCCCCACTTGAATTTTCAGGCAGTTGGCAACAGCCACTTCAAACTATTTTGGCCAGAAAACTTCAAAAAAAAGGCCAACTTGACAAATTAAGTTATAACCAGGAGAGTATTTCAGAGGCAAAACTGATTCAAGGCAGAAAGCAATCCAAATTATTAGGAGGCTTAGCTAGAAACCCCTAAGCAATTAAGAAACCTGTCTCAAAATACGTCATTTCCCGATTTTCTTTTTGTGAAGATTTCAGCCAGGGTAGCTTTGTTGCAGGCTGGGGTTAAATGCTACTTCTAATGTAGACAACGTCAGAATGACTTTGTTGGCTTTTGGGAAAGAACAGGCTCTAGTTTATTGTGGCACTTGTTGACATCTGTGCTGCAGTTTGTGGAGTCCCAAGCAGGAGAGCCGCCATGAGGGGGAAAAATTGGCCCCTACTTTGTCTCCCCATCTGCTCTTGCTGGCAGCAGTAAACTGAAGGGAAATTGAGGTGGCGCTTGAGTGGCTGGTTTTACATCAGGAATTGTATTTGCCTGATGCAGGGAGTATTTTAATGTTCAGCAAGACCCCTGCAGTGACAGCTGACGCGCAGATCTCTGTGTCATTTCTGGGTGCGTTGATACCTGAAGGGAGCAGGCAAACCCTAAGGATTCTGCTCAGAATCTCACAGGACATAAGGCTTCTACTCATCCATCAGGCAGTTTAGCTCCATTCCCAGCCTTTTTCATATTATGGGATACTAGCCTTTACTCTGGCTTTCCTGTTTTTTAAATGTTGGCATAGTAAAATCTTCCAGAAGTATGCTCAACACACAATCAAAGATTCAGTTGTTTATTAGCTGTCTCCTTCTGGATGGGAGGATAGAGTCTCCTATCCTCCTGCAACTATTCTGAATGGCAGCAATCAAACAGCAGATAATCCTGGGCTAGATCCCCAATACCTTGCACAGAAGTTGGTCTTTGGAAAAAAAAAATGAAGTAAGCTAATTTTGTATCTACACCAGAGTAGCTGCATTTGAGTAATTTTTCCTTTCATTCTAAAGCAGATTCTTTTAGGGTTAGCACAGACTTTTGTGTGACTGTGTTGCTTTGGGAGCAGACTGTTGTAGGAGCCCTGAAGTTTCACTGTGGACTAAGGCCTGATCTGTTGACTGATTTTGAAGAGCCATCTCCCATTTCTTTCTCTCATTTTCACCATCAAAAAATAAACATTGCTTTTTCTTGAGCCCTTTCAAGATACACTGGGAAAAAATTGCAGAAGTTGAGGGAATTTTTATATTGCTTATTACAGCTAGACATGCATATGAACTTGAATTGAGAGAGGTGATGATACCAGAAATCTTGGCTGGGGGATCTGAGATTTTCCCCAGTGTTTTGACACCAAATTTGACAAATGCATAAAAATTGCAATAGCTTTCCACAATACTTACAGCACTCTAACTTAAATACTTTACCTATCATAATGTCTTTCAGTCTGGACTTTAAAAAAATTACACATATGCTACCAAGATGTGGTCTCTTCTTGTACAGGAATATGCTGAGTTAGTGAAGTTATGCTCTGCATATGCTAGCATAATGGAGGGGAAGAGTCAGGCTTAGCTTTTTGAAGTTTTTCCTATCTGCATTTTATATGTGAAAAGCCATCTTCGTCCACACAGTTGTGTAATGGCAACAAAATCCCTTTACATTGCATCTCGTGCATAGTAGACAGATTTTGCAACTTCATATATGCCCCTATGGGGGACTCTCAAATGCTCGCTCCCCACTTTAATAGCAGAGAGAGCGATTTTTGTAGTAGCTCGTCTTACAAAATGCAAAACCTGTCATCAGCTGTGATGTCATGGCCTGCATAATTTATGAGATCTTCTTCCCACCCTCCCACTCTCTTTCTCTGACTTAGCAGGTCCTTTCTGTGCTGTGCATCCACTTGCTGTGTGTCCTTTAGGCGTATGGAAGAACAGCAAGAGAGTGTGTGCTGAAGGAAAGAGGCAGGGAAAGGAGCGCAGGCTTCACTCAGTCACACTCAAATGGCTAAGGCAGAAGTGAGATAAAGCTGTATATCCCTTTGTTATAAATGCAGAGTAGCATGCACATAGTAAAATTTAAAATTGACAATAACCAAACCAACACAATACACCCCAAACACTGTGCAATACACACACACACACATGCACACAGAGCTCTTCCCTTGGAGAGAGGATGAGAGAGAGAACGGAGAAACCACAAGTGAGGGAGGTTAGTCATGTTGCTTAATGAACTACTGGAAGCTTTTCAGATACTGTGGTGATGAGGGAAATGTGCATAGAACAGTATAATGTTCCTCATCTGATATTATCTAGGAGTTCAAAAGAAGCAGCAGCAGCAACACAATAAAGCAGCTCTCTGGTATGTTATTAAAAGATATCTTGAGCTTTCCTGCTTGACAGATATTTCTTGTTTTAAGTTACACTTCTACTTCCAATATTTAGACCCAAGAGAACAAAGTAATAATTGAGCTACTGACTAGCTAACACAATGCATTTATGCAAACCAGTTAGTTTGCAGTAGAAAGAGCTTGTTGATGTTATTCCCCTGGCAATTAAAGTCCTCAAAAATTGCAGTATTCTGTATTTCTGTGATCTCTATGTTGTAATTTTTTTTTTGTAATTTCCCACAATGAGCAAGTTTGTTCAATGAATTACCAGTTATTTCTTATTGCGAGGGCACAACGGGAATGAAAATCTGCATTGCTACTTTTAGATGCTAAGAAAGACAATGATAATATTTACTCTTGTTTCTCTCAGAGTAACGAAAGTTTGTGTTTTGCATCATGCTGACTAAACTATTGGGAATAGTCCATGTCATCTCAGAAGCAGTTGTTCTAATTTGGTGTTTTGTACCAACTTTTCTTGGTTAGATTGCCCGTAAGCGTGACTCAGCAACACCAGCCCTCTGAAATATGGATAAAACCTCATTTGTATCTAAATTTAGTATCTCTCTACAGGGTGCCTTGTTATGTAAAGAAAGGTACGAAATTCTGGTCAGAGCTCTCCTTGCAGAGGACAAAAGCTCCATGATTGCTCATCGCAGGGTATCAATATTGGAGACACAGTCTTCATGAAGTGCACACAAAGTGGCACTGGAAAATCATGGCATGAAATCCTTTCTTCTCTAAAACCACCCCGAAATTTTGACAAAGTTTTGGTACCCAGGCTTTGCTATTGCAACAGTTTAGTGTTTTACATTGGTAGATGTAATTAAAGTTATGTATGAATCACATTTCCTGTTATGAAAAAGCTTGGAAACTAGATGAGCTGTGAGCTGAATATTAAGGCATGGCAGCAGTATTACAGAAAGCTGTCAATAGAGAGTGAGATATATGTGATGCAGTCAGAACTGTGAGGAGGATGGGGACAAGTGTGGCTGCAGGAGTGGATGGCATGGTAGGGAACTACAAAGAGTGCGTACTCTGATGCCTGAGGTATCCAACTCAGAGTTAGCTCATTTACTTCAGAGTCCCTTGGTGCCTTGTGACTAAAATCAGTAGGGTTTTTAAAAAATTTACTCTCTTATTTTGACGAGTGCGTTAGTGAACTTATGTGAGATCATCAGCTATTTTATGGAGTTGAGAGTAAGTCAAGAGGCAAGAATATCTGTTTCTATGACCTGTTTTTATCTGTGATTCGTCTCTGACTTTCCACTCTCACAGACTCCATGCTAGCTTGCCAGTTATTTCACCCAGGTGCTTTGGCCAGGACTTCTTTATTCATTAAAAGTATGGTGGGATCTCTGATGACTTCCCACAGTCAGGCTCTGAGGTTTAGGTCTCTTCCAAAGCACTGCTTGTCTGAGGACACACAGCTCCGAGGCTCTGCAGGAGCCCTCACTCAGATGGTGAGATAGCAGAAATCTGGCAGAGGTTCCTATGCCAAATAAATTGTTTCTGTTATCGCTAAGCTCTTCCTCTGTGTTTTCTTGTCTTTCCTTCATGTTGGATTTAGCAGTTACCTGCGTAAATTGTATTATATCTGTTACATGATGTTAGCTTATTTTTTTTACTGTAACCCACCTCTGACTACTCTTACTGGAGAAAAAGTATTGTGTGTGATCTTTTTACCCTCCATTCTCCTGCTCAGAAATATATCCCAATTTAAACATTAGCAAAATCAAACATTAACATGGGAGTTAATGTTTTAAAATAATGATCTCCTGCCGGAAGCCTGTTGCTCCTGACATGCTGCCAACTACAAAATCTAAATGAAGTTAGAACCAGAAGAAAATAAACTTACTCTATTTTCATTCTCTACTAACATCTTTTGTGCTATCTGAAAACTTGATCACTATATTTTATGGTACTGAGTTCTTTCAGTAATGGATTGCAGGTGCCACATTTCTGCTAAACAATATTTAGGCTACTTAGTTTTATTGTTTGGTTTAATTTCTTGAGTGAGTGATTTCACCAGGTCATCAAAGTTTCTAATTCCCGTTCTTGCAAACAACAGTGAAGGGAATTGAGACCACTGAATATGAACTTCGGAGCGATAGTAGGTATTACAAATATGTGTAAAAGAAAAGCTAGCAGCAAACTATTTAAAACATATGCACGTGTCCGTGAAGACATTGTCCAGAAATGTTATGACAAGTGATTGCAGTGATAACTTTTAGGGAATTTAAGAGACACTTTTTATTTCTGTAACAGTGTGTAGAGTGTAGGTGCTGTTGCCATCATACAGAATATAATATCCAAAAGTGAATTAGAGAGTTTATGACAAAACAAACCTGGGAATTAGCAGCAGATAATTCTGGGGCACACAGAGTCTGACCACCACATAGACGTGAATGATGACCCTGAGCATGATTTTTAAAACTGAGTGGGTGCTATTTGGCCTTTGGAGAATTTGGCCAGCCTATAGCGTGTAGTGGTATACATAGCACAGCAGTGGGCTGTTCTGTTCTGGAGAGCACTTTATAATGATGTAAGAGGCAATAAGCAGGATTATGAATGCAACAGGGAGACATAACTGTGAATTTTAATTTTGGGTTTACTTGGCCTTTGGCACATGATTTCATTTCCCACAGACAATCTAAACTCACTGTAAAGACTACCATGGGACCTGGATGCATTCACTAATGTAGGGTGCGGCAATTTCCTGTCTGTCTGATTTCAAGTTATGATTAGTATCTACTTCTCTTATGGAGGTTACTTCACTGATCATTATTTAGAAAGTATTTTTAAAAGATTTTTCTAAAGATACTTAATACAGTATGTACTTAGAAAAGTTACCACCAACCTTTTAAAATAGACTCATGTGTCCATCAAGATATTGTCTTGAAATGCCACAAGTAATTGCCTAAGAAATATATGATTATTTTATCTGTAACAGCCTTCTGCATCCTCTCATAGAACTAATTCACAAGGAAAAGTATTTGATTTTTGTAGTTTGACTTGCTCTTTATGAGGCTTGATATAAGTGTGAAATTTTTTACAACACAGTTGGATAATATTGAATAAATTAAAAGCATTTACTGTCCTCATGGATGATGACGTATGTCTTAAATACCTAATGCATACAGAACATGAAAAATATAAAATATTATTTCATATTCAAATTATAATCTGAATAGTCTCTCTTAGTTTTCATTCATTACTTCCTCTTTCAAAACACTCTACTTCACAGGCCTCAGTTCAGGGAAGAACTTCAGTCTGGGCATAAATCTAATTAAAGTCAACAGATTTAATCCCCTTCAAGCAACAAGCATGTATTCAAGTCTTTTGCTTAATTGTGGTGGAGTAAAGGTATGTTTGAAATTAAGCACAAGCATAGCTATTTTGATGAACTGGAGATTTATCTCGGAGCATCAAACCTACTATGGAAAATTCATAAAGTAAGGATTGCCTCCTAATTACTATGCTCATTTTAGCAAGTGCTGTAATCATAGGAACAAATTTACATAGTATTTACCAAGAGACAAGAACCACTGTGTGCTTCTAATGGTGTGGATCTGCAAACTGAACACACACAGACAACATCTAAAGAAAAATATGTATGAAAAAAATCCTAGTTGTGAAATTATTATGGAAAGATGATGGCTTAATGATTTTTATAGGACACTAATATAGCTTGCTGTTCTAAATAGCGATGAATACTTTCTCTTCACATTGTTGACATATGGAAAAATGTTCTATAGTATCTAGCTGTAAAAATTTTCTAAGGGATTTTGGTAGATACCACAATGTGATTTAAATAAAAGACCTGCCAGCTTTCTCTTACCCCAAGGACAGGATGCACTCTCCAGTGTGCCTCTAACTGCCTGCCCAATAGCCCTCAGTAATGTGGCTGGATCAGCAGGTGTTTGTGCTGCAGTGCATCCTTCCTCTTCCTCAGTGGCATTCCCACATCTGAGGCATGACTGAAGGTGGGCTAGAAAGGAGTATGTTGGGATTGCACAAGGAAAGAATGACTTCCTTTAGAGACCCAGATATATGGCCATTTTTACCTCGATTAAGGATGAAATGTCTTGGCATATGTACAAAGAATTTGTGTTCTAGCTGAGCAGCAATGCCTGCTGGTGAGATGAGGGCTGATCCAAGTGCCGTGATGACAGCTTATATGTGTCTTTGGCGGATATTTGTTCTTCCCTCCTGGTTGCAGGATGTTATAGTCTCCCACTGTCCAACATCTACAGTCAGAGCCATGGGTACAACCTCTAGGGCTGTCGACACCGAGAGCTTTCTGGGCTGAGCTGGGGAGGACAAGGGAAGTTAGTAATCTCTCCCAACTAATTTTGTCGGAGAGCACTAGGAAATGAAAGCCAGTTTGAACTGCCAGCATTTCCTCGTTTGCATTTTCTCATCTGCTTGTTTAAAATAACCTCTATATGCCAATCCACTTAGAAGACCCTGTTGGTGTCTAGTACACCACCGATTCATAAAGCTACCTAGAATTAGGGGTGATCAAGCAGATGCTATCAGCAGAGCTGGGCATGCACTTCAGTGATAAGACAGCAGTGTGTTTCCTGGCTTAACCCTTGCAGGAAGCAATGTGCAATTGTTGTGGCCCTCCAGACCAGCCATGGCCTGCCCTCAGCCTCTCCCAGGTTAGTCTGCCCTTGGGGACACTGATGCTCAAGTATCCAGCTGACTGGAAGGGGCAGAGGGTTTCTATACCAGCACCCCACGCACTTGCCTGGGTAGGATGGGAGCAGTTGGTGGGGAAACTCACACGAAATTTCGTACTGCTGGTCGGGTGTGTTGAGCAAGGTGTGTTCAGCCTGTCCGTTTGTAATTATTATGTGTTAGTTGTTATGCAAAGCCAGCAGCATTTAAAAGGAAACAAATTTAAAAACCCCAGACGCTGTGCTCCTGCACAATCTTTCTCCAAAGCTGGCAAGTCTGAACTTCATTTTTTTGAAGATGTAGTTCTGTAAACAAGCCATTTGTTTTATAACACGTAGTTGGGTGTCGAGTATCATATGAGCTGCAACCTCTGCTTGAAGTTTCCCATACCTTCTGATACTTTTTAATAGCTCCTTCCTGTGTGCATTCCCTGGTTACATTCAGGCTTGGCCATTTCCTCAGTGATCCAACAGGGTATCTCTCCCTTTGTCAACTCCTATTTTGGCCAGACTTGCAGTAATTTAATATTTTTGGTACTGCTGTTCCTGTGCCAAATTTTGATGGAAATAAGGCAGTAGGAAATCAGGAGTTACTGGACACACAACTAAGTGCATGTGAAGGACATAAGCCTTGTTTCATCAGTAAACAAGACAGAAAATATATTAAGATGTGTGTCTGTCTGTTTTACACTAAGTTTGTAAGGGGAGAGGATAAGTTTTCTGTTGTGAACTTGGTTGGCTGTACAGTAGAGGGGACTACGGGAAAATGCAATTTGAAGTATTTATCCTCTTGCTTTCAAAAACTGAGTCCTTATAAATGATGTCATTGGACAGCCTTAAACGTGACCTTGATGACAAAAAAACACATTACTTTTACCAGATAAGAAAAAATGGACTTTTCATTACAATATACAGTACTAAGTGCAACTTGTGAAATGGTTGATTTTTAGTGGCTACTGTTTTGTTTTCTTTGTCAGTACTATTGGGATGCTGTTAAACTGGACACATTAGCCTATGCAAATTTACTAATTAACAACAGGAGCTTTTCAAAGCATATATTCAGTTGTTGAGCTCTGCATTTTTACAGATAACATTTAACAGGATAAGGCAATAAAATTCTTGACTTATACAGCTGATAGACAGACGCATCATTTTTAAACTAGTGTATGTCTGTAATGTGTGGCCGCAATCTTATCACTATTGTTATTATTATTACTGTTCTTACTATGGTTATTACCCCTACTACTATTAAGAATTTTCTGATCAGTCTGTCTTTCATTTATTGATTAAATCATCCAATCTGTGGTTTTATTAATACTTTTGCACAGTTAGGTTATAAGTATTTCTTTTTCACTGATGGGAATAATGATCTTGGCTCTGCTTTTTTTTACAGTAGTGCAAATCCTGAGTAATTTAATTGTCAATGTAATAGTGCCAAGGAAACAGCAAATTTAGGTCCAATGTGTGTTTGCTACTGTCCTTAAGAATTAGTTTACTCTCTTCTAAGTACTTCCATTCATAAATGATGTGTCATTTTAGCAACCATAATTGCCTTCTGAAACAATGTTTTTGTTGTTTTTCTAAGGATTTCCCAAAGTTGAAGGAGTGTTTTGGTTTTGTTTAAGAAAATGAAACACAGTTTTAAACCTGGGTCAGATGCCAGAAAAAGTTCTCCTCTCCTCCCCCTTCCTCTTCATCTGCCTTTTTCTCTGAGCCCCACGTCAATGCTTTCCTTTAACTGCAGAACCTAAACTACTTCTTTAAAGGTCTGAGCTTGATGAAGCTTCTGGCCAGAGCCGCATTTAGTGCACAAGCTGTGGAGTATTTGCAAAATCAAGGCTTGTGCTTGACTCTCCTAGATTTTGGGCTGAGGAGGAAGAAAACCAAACGGCAAAAATAAAAGAAGAAAACAGAAGAACAGGCACTTAAGGCAGAGCTGCATGTTTCCTTGTGCAGCTGTGCCAACATAGCAGATTTACTGTGCGCACTTAACCCATCACAAGTGTAAGTGCTTTCACTTAAAGCTCTTCGTACACAGTCTTAAGATGATACTCTCACTTTGGCTTCACAACAGGGAAAACAAAAAGAAACCTTAACTGACCAGCTGTCGTGCTTCAGTGTCATGTCGCATCTCTGTGTGTTGTTGGCACTAGAACACATATGTATTTCCCCTTCATATATGTGCGTGAGCCCCCTTTGACGCCTAAGGTTAAATGTGTGTCATAAAATATTGAGGATCAGGATGTCAGCTGTGTTTTGGTTTCCCCGACATTTTCACACTTTTAATCTTAAAAAATAAAAATTCCACTCACCGTGTCTGTTTATTTTGATTTCTATTCTTTTAATAACTTTATTTTCTCAAAGGTAGAGGAAATAAGTTGTTGCTGAACTTCATTGTGATAACTGGCTAGAAACTTTCAAAGGTACCTTTATATCTAGAATAAGAAAAGTCAGCATTTTCCTTTTGTGTGAAATTTTTCCCTACATATGAGACATGGGTTTGTTTTACAGCTGCCAAGTCTAAATCTTTTTTAGAAGTTTGAATTCAGAGAGCAATAACATTAATATGTCAAGAGACAAAGTGTTCAAGAAAGTAGAAATGACACATAAATCATTCCTCAAACAAAGTTATGCCTTGCTTGCTCAATACAGCAATTATATTGTTTTGATTTTGTAGGGAAAATTGGAAACTTTAACTTTGTGACTTCTTTATCCAGTCTAATAACAAGTTGACTCCTGAGGTTTCTGAAAGTTCTCTATTGCTCTTCCATTTGTAAAAGTTAGAGGTAGAAGATGTCAAAGAGAGAGAAAGAACGAGAGAGGGGAGGGAGAGAGAGATGGACTTAAAGGCTACTTCCACTGGTAGGTACTAGAGTCCATCAGCAATGCTACTCATGCTGAGCTGGCAGCTGCTTCCCTAAGTTCAGAGAGGTCACCATGGTTTCTTTCCTGTTCCTCCTCCAGGCATTGAATGGCTGGGGGAGTTGGGAAAAAAGGCACCTTCCTTTCTTACCCTGCGATAAAAAGACAAAATCCTTCCTCCCTATCTAAGTGTGTTCTGGTGAGGCACATAAAAGTTCAGATATGATGAAAATTATTTGGGTTTTTGTGATACTTTTACCCAGAAATATCTGGAAGACATTACAGACTAATTGACATACCAGGATGTGCGTATGACATCTGAGGATGTGCCCTCCTGTGCATGATGAATTTGAAAATGCAAAGATTTTCTTCACTGTTGACTTGCTGCTTTCTCAGGAGATAAAACAGATTATTTGGCAAATATTTCAAAATATTGTTGCTGATAAATCAGGGCAATGCAGACTTATGTATCCAGTTAAAACTCGAGAAGGAGAAAGTACTTTTTTAAGGAAACAGAACACGAACTGAGCTGTCTGTAGATAGATTAAAAAAAAAAACAAAAAAAAAAAAAAAGGCAAGAAAATTCAATGTTTATAGTAAGAACTCCAAGAGTCTATCACTTACCATACATGTTGTTCCTCATAGTGCAGTACAGTGATGGGTCTGGTCCAGGAAAATCAGCCCGGATGAAATTGTACAGTAAATCAGTTGCATTAAACCCCAATGTGGGCTTGTGTTCAGGACCAGAGATTCCTGAATTCAGGTGGATAAAAATGGGGACTCTCATTGTGACAAAGGATGTGTTTAATGCATATATAAGTAGATTCATTGTGATCGCAACTTTAGTCTCTTTGGGTTAATTTTCCTATTTGCACCTTCCCAGGAAGCCCTACAATAAAGACAAAAGCCTATAGCTATAAAGTCTCCTTCCTTGTGATTCTGATTCAAATATTTGAAGTTAGTTTGATTATTTTTTTGGACACAAATATGAATTTTTATCCCTTGTTTTGGCATTCAAAAGGGGTTAGAATCTTATTTAGCACTCTTTCTCTGCCAGCTAATCATATATTTCACATGCTTATTTTTCCCTAATTATTCACTTACCAGACTGTAGCAGCTTTAATCTGTTTATATATAAAGTCTGGTGTTTGAAAGAGAGTAAGTTATATTTAAAATTTCCCTCTGTTTTTTAAGTACATAAACTCACATGCAGTGCCAAATATGCCTTTCCAGTATATAATAATAGGGATCTAATTGCACCAGTTTCCCAAGGGGCACAAAAGTAGAAAAGCAGAGCCTGCATGGAAAACACCCTATTTTTTGGCCTTTAGCCGTGACAGGCTCCTACATACGGAATGAAATTCCATCCTCACAGAAGTCTATAGCAAAGATTTGACTGACTCCAGGGGGGCTGGATTTGGGCCCACATGCCTGATTTCAGGGTGTGATTTTGGTGATGAAGCAAGCTTTAAGGAGTGGGTAAGAATATTCACTGTGGAAGGAAGTTATTTTCATGTGTTTTCTCCAGTCTCTCTCCTTATGCTAGAATAACTTTCTCTTTTGGCGTATCATTTCATCTTTCTGAGGAAGACTAGGAAAAGCACTTACTAAACAGACACTCAGTTCTTCTGGAAAAGCTCAGTGGGAAAATTTGCTTTTTAACTGTGCATGTACAAACTTGGTGACACCGATGGCAAAGCAGCAGTCCTTCTGTGAAAAGGAGACAATTGTGACAGGAGTAAGAAGCCTGGTTTAGCCTGCTGGTGCCCCAAGATCTGCCGACTTGAAATCATGTTTCCCAGCAGATCATTGCCCTCAGAGTGTAGCTAAGGGGCCATGCTAATATTTCCTTCCTGAAGGGAGAGAGCACATTGGGTTGTCCTTAATGTGAACTGCATGAACTTTTGTACCTTTTCCTTTTCTTCTTGTCTTCACAGAAGGAGGAGTATTTGTCCCAATATAGCCAAAGCATGCAGTTATGCAGCACTGGCTTATAAACAGCATTTAATAAAGATTTCCCTTTCTAATCTCATGTTTGTAAGAATAATGTGGTTTTCATTCATATTGTACAGAGTTAGGTGGTCTCACTTTATTACTACCAATATATTTAACGATACTTTGAAGGGTGAATTCCTGGGTCTCACCAGCTCAGTTTTTCCAATAGATGAAGCTCAGACAATGAGGTTTTTTGGGTGCGTTTTTATTTCATCTCCTGTTTCTCTAGTGTCAGCTGTTACAACCTCAGCCCAAGTAAAAAAATTCTAGTTTGCACCCCATCCTGTTTGTATACGGACAATCAAATCCTTGTTTTGGAGCTATTTGCTGTGGTGTTTGCTGGGATCACTTCACTGATGGAAGATGAGGTGGGATATTGCTGGGTGTGTTGATCTGTCTTTGTGTTTTATCCTGCCCTCAAGTTGCATGGGAAACACTGCTGCAGAACAGGGTGCAGACGTTGCTATTCCCTCTTCTCCAAGCTGTCTTTTTTTCCATCACCCATTTAAGGAACCTAAATAAAACTCTGTGAACACAAGTAACGAAAAAAAGACCAAAATGCAAGTTTGGGACTTGGCTGTTTTTGCTAAGCCTATACACATATGTATTGTAGCATTGCTGCATGTTAAAGAGTTCATGTTTCTTGATTTAAAACCTCACCTAAAGAATAAAGTACATCAGTGTTTATCTTTTACCATTCACTCAGTGCCCTATGTAGTCACACACAAACAGGCAAAACAGTAACTAATCAGACCTTTTAGAGCTGCCTAACCCACTTTTTGTCTTTATTATGAAACTAAGATTTGGTCAACTGAGGTCAAGTTGTGCACTTAACACAGCTTCCATTATAGTCAGTGAACTCTGTAACAGAGAGTAAAGTCAAAATATAAACAGAGAACATTTCTGCAGCAGCTCTGGGCTGGGATTAACTTGGATCACCTAGTCTTCTGCTTTTAATGAAATTCTCTCCCTTGTATTTTCTTGTTTGGAAGAGAGTCCAAAGTTATCTCATGCTAATTTAGTTAGGCAGTGCCCTCCAGGGATGTCACAGGCCTCCATGACCTCTCCAGAGAGACTCAGCAAAGGGATGAGGAGAATTAAACATTCCTGAGAAATTGCAAAGCAGCAGCCCCCAGAGATTTCGCATAGAAATGAGCTCCAGACTAGCTGCCAGAGACCCAAGTCACCTTTTCAGCACTTCCTTGACATGTCTCTGCCAGTCCCATCTGGCTTGATTCAGGGGGTCAGCGTGGGGACTGAGGAGAGGTGGCAGCTAGAGAGGGCAGGATTCGAGGGAGGTCTGACTACAGTAGTCTCAGGCTTTAGATGCTTCTCCAAGATGTGCAGCAAGATGGTTTTATTTCCTTCCCACATGGTCTCATGCTTTGGTATTTTCTTGGTGCTGAAAAGAAGAAGAGTACTAAGTGAGGAGGTTTAATAATAGGTTTAGTTACTCTTTCACTATGTGATGCAACAGTTTGTTTTGTACCTGGTTTTACAACTACCTCTTGGGTCAAATGCAGAAAATACTGTGGCATCAGAGAGCCACTTGCAGTGACAAGAACTACACGCCCCACTTTCCTCTCTTTTATCTTGGTAGGCTGTAGAAATTAATGAAATTAATTTCACATGAAGCCAGTATTAGGCATGGTTTGCAGGTCTGAATATTTCTATGGGAAAATATTCAGAGTTAATTTCCTAGTTTCCTTCAATTATTTTGCAAAAAGTGAAAAATGAATTTGCTGAAGTTTAGGCAAGAAAGAAAAAGACACCAGGAAGCCCCTGTAGCTTGGTTATCTGTATCTTGATCACCTGAGTAGTTATCTCACTTAATTCTTGCATCATAGCAAAAATGTGCACTATCTCAAGAAATGTCTATTTTGTTAATTTTGGAGTATGTAATCTAACAATGATTTCTGTGTGCTGTCATCCTTACATTTCCTTGCTCCTTTGATTTGTTTTTAATTAGTCCAGAGCTAGTTGGCATTAAGGAAGAATGTTTGAATTCCCGCCTTTCACTATAAAAGTGCAAATGCAAATCTAATTCTATAACAAATAATGTACTTCATCATGAGATGTCTGTTCTACCTTTAACTTTCTTACAGCACTCTAGTTGCATAAATATTATGACTCCAGCTTCATAGACAGCAGAATCTGGGCTGTAAGATTAAATCCTTTAGTGAAGGCCCCAAAGAGACTCATTAACACTGCTGAGATTGGGACACTGCTCATCATTTGGTTGGGCCAAACTGAAATCAGTAAGCAGGCTGGAACTAAAGCTGGATCCTTGTGATTAGAATATGGTTTATGGTATAACAATTACAAAAAATATACAGAACAGAGAATTATGTTCATGTGAAATATGTTTCAGCAGTCTAGTTATAAATCTCCGAGAAGAAGAACAAAAAAAAAAAATTGAATGAGACTTGCATATGGAAACCAGCATATAAGGGATGATGGTGTCATTGTGGTGATAAATCCATTGCATTCTGCAATGACTCATGCCTGTGCCACTGTTATTTGCCTGAGAACAGACCTCTGGCCCTTGCCAAGTAATGCGTGTGGGAACGTTGTTCCCGGTGTCTGACCTGCGGGAGTTATTCCAGCCTTAATGGCAGGATACCTAGTGTGTGTGGAGTCTCTTTCACATCCATTGGAGAGGGAGGGCCCTTACTTTGTCTGGATGTGATACGAGCAATGACTTCTGACATGCATGTAGCAGAGATTTATTGCGAGCAAAAGTTGAAGTGTGATAGTGCTACTGGGGTATTCTGTAATAATATGGTAAAACACTTGTCATCACTTCATCTCAGGCAGTGAAAGTCAATTGTATATGCTACACAGAGACAGATAAAAAACATAAGTATACTTAAAACTTCATATGGTTTGCATTTTTCGTAACAGCTCTCCTGACTCTAATATAAGACAGGTTTTAATTTTGTTTTGGGTAAGTGGATGTGCTTACAGTCTCACACCCACAATTCCATGGCTTTAAATAGAATCGCTCCCAGGGTGCATAAAAGAACACATGCTGTTATGTGAAGGATTTATCCAGGATGCCAGGATTGTATTTATTGCTGGGAACAAACTGAATAAAATTTTCTATTCCATTCTGACACTAGCCCATGGAGAGCAGCCGTATCTATGGTTTCAGTGCAGATCCTTCCCTTTCCCTGACGCAGGATCTGGTGCGGCTGACTGCTGTTGCAGGAACAGTAATTACTAATGACGGTGGAATCAGAATGGTCAGAGCAAGCCAAGGGAAGGTCAATGCAAAATGCCCTCCAAAAGTATTTTTGAGCATGCTCGAAAGTAATCTTCACGTTGCCTTTTCACATCTGTGCTGCACAGCCAGGCTTCTAAAACACATCCTTTGGTTTCTGGGATCGTTTTACTGTTGCCTTTTTCTCACTGAAATTTCCTGCCCCGATTTGAGATGGCAGAGACCATGAGGTGGTACCCGACCCCGAGCACGGAGGAACTGGGTCAGAGCAACAGCAGAGTTAACAGTGTGGCAGTAAGTCTGTGAGGCAGATTCCTCTGTCCCAGGGCTTGGGTTAAAACCACCAGACTCTTTGCATGAGCTGCTGTATCACATGGTGGCCGTTTTGGGTACTGTTGGCCTAAAATTGAACTTGTGACTTATGGTAAAAATAAAAAAGAAAATAAATCCCTCTGTATTGCATTACCGTATCCCCGAGGCATCAAAGTCGTGCTCTTGTCTCAGTCTGTACTCAGCCAGGAGAATTTAGCATCAAATTCCGAAATGTTGTCACCTGAAATGTTCAGATAAAGGAAAATAAAAAATCCATTGTACCAGGAATGACATTACTTTAGCATCCTTTTTTTTTTTAAGGTGACTTCTTGCTTTTTATAGTTAGTAAAACAGTGCCTGATGTGCAACCTTATCACTATCTCATAAGTAACAATAACTTCATGGTGAAAATCTTTCTTGCTTCCAACTCCAGTGCACTGAAAACTGGAATAAAATCAAAAAGTGAAGTTCAATTATGTGTTTAAGATAGCAGGCTCTTTATTTACACGAATTATTCAGGCAAGGATTACACTAAGTTTCAAGAGTCCAATTGATAGTATTAACGTTTCAAGTCAATTATTTTAGATTAATTTTTAGGAATGTAACATCATTTAGAAACTGGTAGCAGTCTGAGAAGAAAATGTATCAATGTTCAAAAGCATGAAGCAATAACTTTGGAAGTTTGAGGGGGAAATATAAATTACAAAAGAAGTTTCAAGTTAATTTTATGTTATTAACTCACTCTTTCTCCCTGCAGTTTTTTTTTTCAATAACACTATTCATAAATTTTATCTCAGTGCTCTTGCTTTGTTGCTCTTACTCTCTTAAAGGATTGCTCTTCTTTCTTCCCATTATACCCTCAAACATGTATAAACATTATGAAGTGCTGATTTATTATCTCTGAGCTATCTGCCTGTGCTCTGGCGGTTCTCTGCTGCTCCAAGCAATTCTTTTACAGTATGAGAAGTGGTTTAACTTGAGTCAAGGCCCCTTACTGGATAGGCACTGGGCAGACCTACAAACCTGGAGTAGAGACACTAGCAAGATGCAGAGGCAATGTTGACAGATGTGGGGAACGGAAAAGAAGATTTGGGGTGAGAAAGTAATTTTCTGAATCATGATATGGATAGCAGCGTTTCTGTTTCTGTGGAGATCAGTGGCATTTTAACCCATAGATAGTACTGTTCCTCTGACCCCCATCAAAAGGAGCACGTCAGCTTATACTTAGCAGTAAGTGTTTAAGCAATCCAGGAAAGAAACAGGAGGTAAACAGGTGTCAGAAGCAGGAACCAGGATCTTTTCATAGTCAAATGTTGCACTGTAAACATTTTGTGATCAATATCTACATTGTGATCATTATTCTGGGGCTGATAGTTTTGCTCCAGTGAACATGCCAGTGCTTGACTTGAAAGCATAGTCTGTTTTCTTGCGGTTAGATCATGGCCCCAACCAGCCCTTCCTGGCATGGGTCCCTAAGACTTCTCTGCCCTCACCGCAACCTGGGTACAACCCTTTACTTTAGCGGTGAGTAATCCTGTCAAATGGGAGTCTGCTTCTTTGTGAAGAGGTATTTTGTCTTACATTCATGTAAAAATAGCAGGGAAAATTAATTCTGGAAGGGTAAAAAGGGAGGGGGAAGCGGGTCAAATCTCTTTCCGAATTGTCTGCTAGGTGGAGCCTGGGAAACATGTATTTGTTTTATAGTCTTGTCTGTGTAATACAAATCTGAGTGGTTAAAAATCACACATACTTTCTGCAATTCAGATTTTTCTTTTTTTTTTCTCTCTCTCTCTTTAGCTTTGAATTTCTTTCCCTATTCTCTTAAACAGAATTTAAGGAAGCTCTTTGTTAGCAATTGCGACAATATCCCCCAAAATTAAAATTAAAGAAACAGAGCATATGTGCATCCTTTCTGTATTTTTTCATTAATTTACTTTGTGTCACACATGTCACTTCCAATCTATCCATTTGAAGAATAAACAAACCATTGTGGACCTAAAAATCTGTTCAAAATTTTTTGGCAGGAAAAAAGGACTATATTAATTTTCATTGTTGGTTGAGGTTTCCCAACAAGCAGCTTTACTGTTTCTTTTTTGCCTCCAGCTAGCAACTAAAGATCAGTTATAAAACTGTATACAAATACTTCCACGTATTGAAAGAACAATATTTTGATATTCAGTGACACAAGGGAAAAAAAGAGGAGTAATCTAGTTTTTGATAACACAATGAGAACTTTGTGTTCACCCGAGGCCCATGTGAGAAACATCATGTTGCATTAACAGGGAAGGTTGACCTTTAAGGTTTATCTGGATTATAATTCTTGTGGTTTTTATTAATAAAACTGCCTACTAAAGTTTCACAAGTCCTCCCTGAGATCTGTAAAACAATTGGCCTATCTGCTTACAAGGGAGAAGTTAGACAGTATTTCCTAGTATTTCCTACAGATGTGAGGGCTTTTGTTTCAGAAGACATTGATATTGTTTTCATTTGAGATGGTCCGCAAAGATTATCAGGTATTTTATTATCTTAGTAACTTTATAATTGTTGGATTATTATCTTTCAATGTATCAACTACAGTCTTTCAACTTGAAAGAAAAAATGGACCTGAACACAATTCAGCTCTGAACAAGTTCACCTCTAGAGCCAAACCATATGATTTGACTAAATCAGCAAGTGTGCTTCAAATTGCTTCTGTGGCAATTTCTCAACTGTAACTTCAAAAATCTGTGAGAAAGTTTATAAAATGAGTCCCTATCTCATATTATCTCCATAAGTATATCCTGGGAGACCTGCTGTTTGTTTACTTTCTTGGGATTCTTAAGGTAAATTTTCCATTGTTTCTTATCAAATGACGTGTTTTTTCTCTCAGAGGAAAATGTTTTCATCTCAAATCTGTTCCCATTTTATATTTTTTGTGTCAGCGATGTCTATGGCTTGCAAATGTTGCTCTTCTGAATAGAAGCAGCTGCCATGTCATAAATACTCAATGTCTCCTCTGCGTGAGTAGAAAAGACAACACTAAAGGAAAAGCTTTGTACACAGACTTTGGAGTCCTTATGTTCAGCATTACACAGTAAAAGAAGAAGCATATCAAAGTGTATTTAAACTGATGAGATCTGATGGATACTTAAATGGTGTTCAGAAGGGTTTTTCCATGAATGGAGGTTCCTTGAGCAACAGATCTTGCACCAACGCTGTGATTTTTGGTAATCTGAGAAAACAGGATGATGACTCCTCAGAGGAAAGGAACAGGCGTGTGTCCTGCATTTCTTGGGAAGTACCTTGTTTGCTGGAGTTTCTGAGGAAGGGTTGAGCATGTGAAAAGTAACCAATTGCTATGATAGATGATGACCTTAATCCTGAACTTCAGTTTGCTTTTCAAATACAAACCGTGACAGCCCAGTAAGGTTCTTACTTATTGGGTGTGCACCCTTGCTTTTTAAGTAGCTGAGCAAGAAGTGTTGTAATTTAGGGGGAAAAAGGCATAGCAGTGCATTGATTATGCATACTCCCATATTCCAGCTGTCATTGGCTTCTTGGGAGTATCAACATGCCTGGCAGCACATCCCTGTGGTTTTCTTTGGCAAGAGTCTCCCTGCCATGCTTGCCTTGACCTATAACATTGTCAGAAACAAGAACTAAAGCAATAGTCACTACTCTAGACTGAGCTCCCATCGCGTCAGGGAGCATGGGATCATGCCCAACACTTTTGTATGTTGGCTGCCAGGCAGAGGCAGTTTACAACTTACTCTGATCACAGGATTTTTGTGCTGCACTTCAGCTTCTGTGTGCTGTGCCCCTGTTGTGTGCAAAATATGTAAGGAGATTTTTTTTCCCTCTGCTCTTGTGTGTTATATGTATTTTTTAACTGTGTCTTTACATAATCTCCTTATATAACACACTCTGATGCCTACTGGGTACACCCAGGACACACCTACGCTTTTAACAGTCACAGAAGTCAATCAGATGTGGGTGACTC
This sequence comes from Acanthornis magna, assembly GCA_036785705.1. Classification (NCBI taxonomy): domain Eukaryota; kingdom Metazoa; phylum Chordata; class Aves; order Passeriformes; family Acanthizidae; genus Acanthornis; species Acanthornis magna. The sequence goes on from JAWUZG010000025.1 coordinate 15,071,405, forward strand.
AGACAGTGTAGCACCTTTTCTTCCTTCTCTGCCCCTCCAAAAGTGAGTAAATAGATAAACTGGGAGCCAGCTTGGGTTCAGAGCTCTGAGTCAATGTCCCGTCTCACTTTTCTAAGGCACGATCATCAATTGTGGTCAGTTCTGCAGCAGTTTGAGAAACCACAGCCAGTCAGCTGGGTTGTGTCAGGAGGAGCCGGGTGGTGGCATCTGGAACTGCTCCGCATCCCAGGCAGGAAGGAAGTGCGTGGGCATGACATCTCCTCATGTCTCACAGCACGGGAGATGCCGAGCAGCCTCTTCCCATGCCAGTGCAGTCGAGTCGGGACAATGCAGAGAGGGAGGTGGTACAATAGGCCTGTCTTTTGTGGCACAAATGGAGCAGTCGCTCATGATGCATGCAGGAACAGCAGTCATGCCAGGCCTTTGTGCTCGCCATATGGGGAGAAGGCTCTCCTTTGCTGCCACATCGCTGTAAAGGCTCATCATGCTTTGGCCCAAAATGCTCAATTCTCCTTCTCAGTGGTGACCCCAGCGGGATACCTATGTTTGGGATCACTAGAGTATCATATCCAACCCACTGAATGCTTCTGTCTGTCTAGACAATAGAGTATGGAATACTCTAAAGACAGAATTTCTATAAATGGTGATGATGTACTACTGGGTCTCTCCAGGTGGTGATGTTTTCTGACTTAGTGAGAAATTGCTCCCTGGTTGTTGATAGCCTTGAGATAACCCATTCCTTCCCCAGAGATAAGTAAGTACAGCTAGACATTCACCAGTCTCTGTATCTTTGCCTCTGAAACTCACAGGCGATGCACCACGCATCAAGCTGCAGCTATCTGTTCCATCTCCTAAAGTTAGCATTACTGATTTGGTTTGATATTTTCTTTTCTCCATGTTTGACAAATACAAAGAAGTCAGAATTTCTCTGCATAACAGCCAGAAACATGAAAAAATATTTTTTTGGCAGTATAGGGCTTGGAAAAAACTGTTATGTAGCAGTGCAGGGCAATAATAATTCATACCAACAGGAACATTTCCTATTTATCCCATCGTGTGACCTGTTCAGTCATATCTGTTTTGGGTCTTGAATTGGATGAGACATATGAAAAGGCTTTACTTATTCTTTTGAAAGAATTGTCTTTTATTTCTAGAGCAGAAATCAGCTATACTTTAAAATCTTAAAAAATTTATTTTTGCTTTTGAATAGAAAGATACCCGATTACGAGCCCATTTTAACATTACACAGACAGTGTAGAGCAGACAGTGAAATGAAGTCTCAAATATATAGAGTTAAACATAACCTCAGCTACCGGGTCTTTGTTATCCATGGATGACAGCCCAGTTAATAAATGTTTTCTTACTGAGATGCTAGACTGGAAGTTAATGGTGAAACACATCTACAACATACTCTAGATTCTCGAGAAAAGCAGACACATCACAACCATAGTGGCGGTGGCATGCACAAAATGCATCTCTATGGGGGCTGTGTTAGCCAAACTTGGGTTTTCCCTCTCACTAGCCCAGGTGCAAACACTGTGTAAGCAAAGAAATCTGGGCAGGGAGAAGACTGGTTCATGTTTTGGATATGTTGCTTGAAAATGGTGCTTACTATTGGCAGGGGTTTATGTAGAGAAAAGGGTAGAGGGGAAAGATGAAAGAGGAAAGATTTTGGCAGAGGCTGGACTTCAGGCATGCAGAACAGACATCCTAGTCCACATAATCATAAAAGTGTGTCTGCTTGATAGACTAGCTACTTATTTCTCTCCTGTTAGGTTTCTGTCTTTAAAAGTAAATGACATAGAAGTGTCTTTAGGCTTTGTGACTCGCTAGACCAGAGCCAAAAAGAGTTCAAATATGAAAAGTATGTTTTGCCACTTTTGCCATTAAGGGAACAGTTATTATAAGAGAGTCGAAGCCTGAATTGTTTCCGAGGTAGCTTTCTCTTCCTTTTCAACATTTGCCCATATTTTGTTATCTGGACTGCGCAAAAAATTAAGGAGTGGGTGGCAGAACTGAACACAAGTAATTTCTTTACTTGCTGTCAGCCCATCCAAAAAAGCCTTTACAAAGAAATACAGGAAAATCCACAATTCGCAGTTCCTGCACCAGAAAAATTCCTAAAATATATGACCTTGCGATGGTTAAAAGATAGCCAAGAGCCAAAGCTGGGCAATGTTTTTATCCCAGTTCAGCCATGTCATGGGTCATGTGGTTCAGCATGTGAACAGGAAGGTGAGAATGGCTGAACTTTTGCCTCAGTTGTGCAGTCCATCAGAGAATAAATGGAGCAAATCACTCTGCAGCTGGATCAGGAGGTGAACGGCTGAATACCTCTCACACAGAGGCCTTTGTGTTCTGGACATGATCTAGCATTATGATGGGACGCACTAGGCTGAGGCTTTGTAGCAATTACTAACCCATTATCACGCTAGAACATGAGATCATTTATCTTCTAATTCAGAGTGTCACCTGTTCTTCATTTGCCAGTCAATAACCATTAATTACTTTCAGTGGAAATTTAAACAAAGCTTTTCCCCTCTGTTAAAACCAGTAAGCCATTCAGTAATGACAAATAAACCTGGAGCTGTATCACCCCCTTTTCTCTCGTTCTCAGCCTGGAGTCTGGTATAATATGAATTATTAAAGGAAATGCCTAGAAATTCATAGGTCAAGGACCTTTATTAGTCTGATGTGAGGAGAATCACATTCCTGGCACTTGATGCAGGGAAATGATACAGCTACTGCCTGTACATGGATGTCTTATTGGTTGTCATGGACTGTACCTGAGGAAATATTGTTTTGACTGTGAAACTTGTTGAACATTTTTTCTCTCTTATGGCTTGCCTTGGCGTTTTCTTACAGACTGTTCGTGCAGACCCATTCAAAGCAACAGCATTTTGTCACCTTCCTCAAAGCAAAACAGAGCTATCACTTACTTTGTAATTTTTAGCATGTTAATTTTTTCATACCTGATTGGATTGAGGTAACTGTAAGTGCCAACAATTGTGAATGCCAGCAAAAATAAAAGAACCAGCAGTGATAGATTCTCAAGTAACCATTAATCTAAACATTCTTTCCTGGTAGGATTTGAAGCAAAAATTGCTTTTAGCAACTCTATCTGCATTATTTGATCATTTCTAAGTTGATCCTGTTGAAATTTACTGCAGTTTAAGTTGCATTGCTAAGACAGTGATTGCTTGCTTTTTGAAATGGTAGACAAGAGTTGATACATCCAAATGCATAAAACCTGGTTGGGCCCATTGTCAAAGGCTGTTTTTTTGTTAGTATTTTGCAGCTGTCTCCTTCAATGTAGGGTATGTTTTGGAGTGAAGAGAAACTTTCAACTCTATTTTTTATTAATACAAAAAGTAAAGTGTAAATCTTTTTAATAACCACTGAATTGTTGACTGTCTGGACAAAAGTGCCCACATTAAAACTGTGTCAAAGGAATTAAAATACTGAGGTGTTTAAAAGTGGAGGGGTGGCGAAAAATTGTTGGAAGTCTGATCCTGCTTCCGCTTAGATATATTAAATATTACTGTACCAAAGGTCATAAGAAATAGCAGGTACTTATGCTAATATTGCATGTTCGGTCAACCAATGTAGCATTTTTGGGTAAGGGGTCATTTTTACCAACAAATGATGTTTTGTTATGGCGTCTCCCTCCAATGTAACAGACACTACAGTGTCAAGGCAAGAAAAGGAGTTCATTATGTACAGCAAATATCCACTAAAATCAGGAGGAGAACCAGTGTATATTCTGCCCCTGACTGACTGATTCTCTAATATTGGAAATCCTTATTTGCTCAAATAGTGCCCTCTCACATGAGGAAGTGTGCTGTTTTCAGCTGGACTGCTTAAGGAAAGCCGAGGGTCTGTGAAATCTGGGACTAGGCTGGGAGAACCAAAACTATCAACCACTTATCTTAGATACTCCTGTTACCTTTCTGTGCAACTGCTACTACTGTGAATCTTGCGAGCTTGTCCAGCCATTAAGAAACAGGAGTTGGTGATTTACGGTGACCTCTCAAATCAGCAGGGAAACCCCAGTGTTCCAAAAAAACTCATATGAGAGATACAAGTTAAGACGTCTTCTCCCCACAAGATGAGTTTCATCAGCCAGTTGGGTATTTCTGCGTCATTGGCTAGGATGTTCAATCCTGGAAAGGAAAAATAAAGTTGCTGCCATTGTCTTGCCCAGCAGGTCATCTCCCTAAAGCACAATTTATAATTTATGTCAAGGACTTACACAGCAGTTGCCCAAAATTCAGCCTTCCATGCACGTTCAAGAAGTAAGAAGGTTCAAAAGGAACATGTTAATAAAATCTTGTCAAAACTTTGGAAGATGCATAAAGTAATAACTTTAAAGAAAAATGGCTTACAAATAGAACCATTTAAGTGGAATGTATTGCCTTGCTATGCGGGACACTGATTTATTGAGAATAGAGGGGAAGAATTGAATATTTCAGATGGTATTTACCAAGAGAAACTGAGCTATCCCAAAGCTTTTATTAATCTGATTTGCAGAGTATCCACTACCACCAAGGGACCTACTAAAGTTGTTTTCTTTAAAGCTGATGTGAAGAGGTCAATGCAAATAGCATCATGGATTACAATGTGAGAGGATGACAGTCCTTTTTACCATATGGAGAGAGAGTTGAATTATTGTGTTTCCGTTTTCTGGTTATTTATTAAATGAAGATCATGCCATGCAGGTATTCCCTTTTTCTCTCCAAAGGAAATGAAGCGTTTGCATCATTTTGATTGATCTAAAGTAATAATTATTCTGTCCGCCTACAGCTCCTATGCAGTCAAACAGTGCAGTCACTGGAGCAGTGCCTTGCGCATCAGAAAACTGAAACATACCTGCTGGGATATCTCAGACAAGTCACACATGTCTTTGAGTACCTTTTCCATCTGCTTTCCAGCTTTGATGCTGACTTAGCTGGCCAGCCCTCTCAGATGGTGCCCACCCATCATTACCTGTTTGTGGGAGAGGCCTATGGGAAAGGCATTGCTCTGGGAATTAAAAGCTGCTCCCATAAAATGCAAATGTGTTGACAGTCCGACGAAGTTTTGCTTCAAAAGATTCTGTGAGCCTCTTGCTGCACGAACAGTCCCTTGAAAGTGCTGTTAATGGTTGTCTCGCTTTTCCACCAGTGTTTTCTCTGTTCCTGTGTCAAAATTTTCTTCTACAGTGCTTCAATATGTAACATTCAGCACATATTCAGCAGGGAAACCGGATTAACTTGGTTAAATACACTGTTGACATTCTTAGTTGCCTTTTAAAATACTTACTCTTAATTAAAATCTCAGCTTAGGCAAAACAAATATGACAGAAGTTAGAGCCAAAAGGATCCATATTTTCATGCTTCAGTGTGTTTGACATCATTCTGTAGCAGACAGACAACAGTACTCTGGACTGAAACATTACAAATTTTGCTCTTTTCCCCCTATCAATGTCATTCATGCAGTGCTTTAAACAAGTGAATCCATGCTCTTGAGCACTAAACCAAGTCTCAGTGTTCAAAAGTAAACATATTAAAGTCTCCCCTGCAGAAACTCCTGCTGTGAAACAAATTGAAAATCAAATACAGCATTGTTTTCTGTAATAAGAAATAATTGAACTCTTTTCAGAGTTGCACTGAACTGGTTAATAGCCACTGTGTAAAGAAAGTGCTAATTTCCCCAGCCTGGGGTATGTGTGTGTACGTGTAGTTATTTCCAAATCAAAAATGCAGTAATACAATATTTTGTACCAAAGAGGCCACTTACATGTGCACCGAATCTGACTTTGTTTATCTTTCTGCAGGCCATGTGGTTGATGTTGCAAACGGATGAGCCTGAGGACTTTGTCATAGCCACTGGGGAGGTCCACAGTGTCCGTGAATTTGTGGAGAAGTCTTTTAAGCACATTGGGAAAACCATTGTGTAAGTATGAGGATGAGAGAGTATCCACAGGTTGAGCATTTCTAGCCTCTCACATTTGCTGTGATAAAATAGAGTATTGTTTGTCTCCATTCTTCATTTTCTCCACCCCCCCTCCGACTTTCTACTTGTAACACATGAGACCTTCCAGGCATGAGTGACTGCCACGGCAGATATTCTTAGTGCTGCCTTCTATATCATAAATTAAAAAGGTAGATGTGTTAGCCTTAATTTTTTAATCAAAATCTTCATTCTCTGTTCTTCCATTCACTCCCTGTCCATTCCAAAGATGTTAGGACCAGGGTGTTGATCATCACCTTCCTGAAAAAGGGGCTTTTCTGCCCAATTCTCTATTTTGTGCCCCAGACCCCCCCACAGTCCTGCTCCCATCCCTGCGGTCTGAAGAGGTGATACCTGCCAACCCCATTCTTTCCAGGTGACAGCCCTTCAGCCACACTACAAGGCTCATGTAGCAAACAGCTCTACATTCCTATTAGCTCTTCTCCTACTAAGCCATAGAAATGTTGAGCAGTGGGTGCAGAATGTTTACAATGCATATTCCACATAGTTTGATTGAAAATACAAAATTCCTTCTCAAGGCCATATAATAAAACCAGGATGGCTTGGTGAACGCTTTCTGTAATTTATATTTTTATTGTTTATTATTTTTTCAATTTCCCTCCTTCTGTATCTTCTCTGGGCCCCATGCATCAACATACCAATCTCAGCTGGAAAAGGGAGAGGAAAGCCACAGGCTCTTCCATGACGCTAGCGCCAGGGCTGTTCCTCAGGCCATCAAAGTCACTTGTGCAGCTGGTGAACTTTTGACAGGGCCAATAAGTTTTACTTGGGAACAAAAACTTGACAAATTCAATAAATATGCAAAAGTGCACAGATATATACAATATTATTTGAACAGCCAGTGGGTGGCTGGGGAGGTAATAACATTTTCTCCTCAATGAGTTTTTAGTCTGGTTTCAATTTTTGGCATCAACTTCCAGAAAAAAAAATTCTGATGAGGGAGAGAGAGACCATATAAATAGTATTTTTAACCCAAAAGCTCAGTTTGGGGAATAAGTTTGTCTCCATATTTTTAGCATTTCTTGATTGCAAGATGTCCCTGTGATCACGCATTGTCCCATATACCTTAACAGTAGTGAGGTTTGAGAGGCTAAAGCGGAGATAGTAGGAGCTCTAGTAACTGCTTTGTCTTTCTTAATTTTTCTTCTCTTTTTATACTTTTGTTTATTGTGTTTGTAAGCTAATTCTCCCTAGTAAGAATGGATGAGAAAATGCTGCAGATTCAATTGCTGAATAGAAGTAAAAATTCTAGTGATTTTGAGAGCTTCTTTGTCCCTGTCTAACCCTGTTTGCCAAAACAACAGTGGTTGCTTTGATGAGGCAATGTCGGTGAGCAACTTTGTAATTTTTAAAATTTTTATTACTTACAATTAGAGAATGATATGTAAAGGTCAGTACCTAGCTGAATGTCTTTTTTTGCAGATGTTCCCCACATCACAGTTTCTTTTGATGTCACTAAATTTAAACATCAGTTTAAAACTGAACTCCCTGCTTTGGTGTTGGTCTAAGAAGTCTCAGCATTTCCCAAGAGTGACAAATCAACGTGTGTTTTTCAGAAAGCAAATTAAGCCCTCAAGAAAACCTAAAGGAAATACAAGTCTAGAAATAAAAGTGAAAGTACTTTTATTAATTGCTTCTGTTATAGAGGGGATATTAAGGGATTACTTTAGATTTAGTTGTTCCTAACCCTCAAAATTTTGTGTCCTGTTCATTTAATATTTTGCTCACATATGGCTCCATATGGTGTACTGTGTATCAGTTATGTTGATGTTTAATGCAGTCAGTATTTGGATTGAATCAATCAGTCACAAGCCTCTCTCTCAGAAAAACTTCACAGTATGACTCCAAATGATGAGGTAGGACAGATATTTTACATGTACAAAGGTGTAATTGCCTTTTCTTAATTACTAATCAATATAAGTAATTTGCAAAAATTGTAAAAGTACTCAAATTACACTCAGTGAAATTGATTTTTAGGAACATAAATTGCTTTAGAAATGGGGACTTGGGTTTCTAGTCCCCCAGCTCTTCTGAAATTTTTCTTTCCTGTGAATAAATTTTTAATTCCTTAAGCCATTTACAGGTGATATAGAAATAACTATAAATATGGGGACTGAGGTGACACTTTAAGTGCTAATGATAATTTTGTTGCTGATCATGTTGAAAATAACGTAATTCAGAACATTTTGGATGTAGCCTGCTCAGATCAAGCAGCCATTTTTTCCCCCTGCTCCCAAGGTGACAATAATATTACAACAGATCACTACTCATCCTGTAGCCATTGCTCATCTTTCAAATTGCACTACATGTAAAATATTTCTCAGGGTTTGGAAAGTTTTGTTAAGAACCTCCATAATTTTTCCAGGTGTCAGCCTGACCCGTGCTTTTTCAGTGCACACACACGCACACACAGAGTCCTTGTCCGGCTGTCTGGTAACCTCTCACTTTCCTTGAAAGCCCCAATGACTTTCCACTCCCACCTGCTCCAGTTTGAATATATCTTCTTCAGGGAGTAGCCTGGCAGAAAAATCCTCCCTTTCAGCATTGGGAGACCCCCCACTAGTGAGTCCCATTGATCTGTTACTTTACAATTTATGAGGCACCAAAGAACTGGTGCACTAGGGTGCAATTGCTAAACAAGTTCCCACAAGGATGGCTGCTTTCTTCCTACTACACTTCCTCAAAGTTTGGTTGAGTTATTTGAGGTTTCTGGGTGTTTTTTACAGAATTGCGGCTATTAGGAACTTTTGCAACCTCAAAAACTTGTTTGGGAGATTTCCAGCAGCCTTGTCCACTGCTATGGCGCAGCTTCCCAGTACTGCTGTACAATCCGCCTTTCAAAATTGATGAAATTATGGAATAATTGTCCAGGATAGTTGTCATGGCAAACAAAAGTTGGCAGAGCTCATACCACATCTGGGAATACTGGGCACGTGTGCTTTTAACCATCCCTGCTTTGTGCTTTGTCAGGGAAAGTTGCAAATGTAAAATCTTAGCTGACACATCATGATATTGCAGTAGAGAACAGAAAGAAAAGTGATCCTGGCTGCCTCATCAACCAATTAAAAATATTAATTTTATTTTTTTAGATTTTTTTTGTCTTCCTAACAATTCACATTAACTTGTACAGCTGAAAATCCAGGACAGCCTAAAGAGCCTTTCCAAGAACATAACATAATATTCTGTCCTAGCCAGTCATTAGCACATGTCAGGACTATGTCTTCTAGCCAAAATAAGAGAGAAAGAAACTTTACTACATTTTTGTAACTAATGAAATGCACAGCTGCAATAAGACTGATCGTCTCTCTGAAATGGACTGTAAAGTGTTCATGGAAGTTTATCTACCTTGTGTGGCTATTTTCCTCTTACATTTCTTTTTCGAGGGAGAAATTTCAAATTATTTTTATATAGTCCTCTGAATCATTCAAATTTAGTCCTTTGTACTAACAGGAAAGCCTCAGAGCTACAAATATTTTTCCCCTGTAAGGATTACATTTTTTTTTCTTTTACTTTCCCTTCTACTTATTACTAATTAAGTAGTACTTGGGGGAAACACTTCCCGCCTATAATTTGAACTACAGCAGGGTAAACGAAACAGGCAAACGCTTGTCTTGACTAATTTTCTGCCATTAATCTTATTAAATTAGAACAGGATTGCAAAGATAGCCTGAAACCACTACAGCACTCAGAGTTCTTTGCAGACTGCTACAAAGACTGCTGTCTGCAAATGTGGAAAGTAAAAAAATATAGAAAAAGAAAAAAAAACTGTTCAAGCTGCAGAAAGATTTATTGTGTTTTTTATTAATATAAAAATGCATGCGCATTTGTTACAGAAATATTCATTGCTTCCAGGACCAGAATTAATTCAGAAAAGCTAAATACTTTACTCCAGTCATTTGGTTCTACAGAAAAATTTTATCTTAACTAACATGCGAGTCGGTCTTATAAAAGATCAACCTAAAATGGGAAAGTTTGCATATAAGCTGCAAGGTCTTCTGAGGTGAACTATCAGCAGAAGTGGAGCAGTGGCCTCTTCAGTGACAGTGAAGGTCGAACTGAGACTGAACTGAGGGAGAAGGGTTTTTCTGGTTTGTTTGTTGGGGTTTTTTGGGGTTTTTTTGGTTGGGTTTTTTGTTGGGTTTTTGGGTTTGGGGTTTTTTTTGTTTGTTTTTTGGGGTTTTTTTGTTTTGGGGTTTTTTTGTTTTGGGGGGTTTTTTGGGTTTTTTTTTATTTGTTTGCTTGTTTTCTTCTTTTTATCTTGAAATGGAAGGTTGGGTTACAGAAACACATGAGATTTGAAGGATTGCTGTAAGAATGGAAAGCATGTGGGGACATGGAGGAGGAGCCATCAGCACTCATCAGCAAAACAGCTGCTGTTTCCAGATCTGGCTTTTGCCCACCAAAAATTGCTGGCCTGCCAGTGCTATATGTTGTATTCAAATGAGAAAAAAAATGAGAAGCTTTCAGATGAAGAGGAAGGGAACAGAAGGGGACAGAGGCATTTTGAACCCAAACGTGGCAGTGAAGAATGCTGGCCTGGGTGAACCCGCATGAGCAAGGGTCCCCACTTAGGACTGCACCAGTTTTATCACCATTCTCAAAACACAGTATATATTTCAGGGGGCATTTATCCCACCTCAACAGGAGAATTAATTCGTCCAGCTGAGCAGGATGTCATTACTTTCTTATTGATGCAAGATTTTATCTGGAGGTAGACCCAATAACGGTTGCAGAATTGAAAATAAGTCTTGAAGACTATAATTATCTAATTATCTGATTATATACATTAGAGGTATAAGAGATTCTCCTATAGAAAGACTGGGTAAGAATGAAATATGGTGTTTCATAGGAAATTCCATATTTCCCACTCCTGAAATTAAATTAAAATATTTGTCACAAATGCAATTTGGAAAAATACATGATTTCAAGTCAGCTGGATTTATTTGTTTTTCTCCTAACCTCCACTTAAAGAAAGAATAACTTACATGGACTTTTTAAGGCATTATGAAAGAAAATAAAATCCATTCTGAAAATGTAAAAGCATCTCTTTTAGCTGTTATTAATATAATTTGGTATCAGGCTGACACTAATGGAACTTACTTGAAACTAAAACTTTTCTTTCCATAATGCTTTGATTTTCATGGAAGTGTTAATATTCTTTGAGAAAACATTTTCTTCCCAACACCAGCTTTCACAAATTGGAGTAAAGGGATAGAGCTTCAAAAGCTTTCCAAGAACTGGAAAGAAGAAAAAAAAAAAAGAAAAAAACATAGGGACCCTAGCATGTATTCTCTTTTATCAACTTGTAATATGGGAAATCACAATTAAATTTTTTTAGTCTGAGCTTGACAACGCTCAGACTGTAACAACTATAGCATTGTTTTAACTGTGTTTGTCTAGTGAAAAAAAAACCATTGAAGACCTGATTCATCAGAGCTTTTGAAAAAAAAATTAATACATTCCTTTATGGTAGCAGACTTTTGATTTAAGCACAAGGTCGTGGTATCTGTGATTGCTTTGATGTATCATTGCTGCTGGCAAGGTTGGTGGTTGAGTTGGTGGCAAAGGAACATATCAAGAGTCATATTTAAAGTTTCCCTACAAAAGATTACTTGCAAAAGATATTAATGGTCTGTTATATGGTGTCAGTTTTGCTGTTTATAAAGTGCCAGGACTGAATGAAGTGCTTTGGCTTAATTTTGTCTGTAGCAGAAATCAGGCCACAGATCTGAGAAATCTACACAAACGGTATATCACATTACTGGTGGAGGAAAAGCAAAATCTTCATACAATTTTATTTTTATTTAATTTATTGTTCATTTTCAAATGTGAAAATATTTTCTATTGGCAGATATTTCATTTTTAAAGTGTACATGGTAGTTTTATTTTTCTTAAAGAAGCTGAGCAGCTGTAGTCACTAGTGGTTTTGAATTTCTTTTTAAATGCTATCAGTTCTGTCTCTATGTAAAGATCAAGCAAGAAGGTGAGATTTATATACTTGTTCAGTTGATCTACACTTCTGTGAAAAATTTCATTTTTATTTGATTTCTTCACCCCCTCAAAAATATACGTGCTTTGCCTTGTTTGCTTCTCAATTACAGCCATTCAGACCATTTGGTCCATTGCAGTGCTTTTCCCACCCCTCCTCAATTATCCTGGCTCCCCTGTTTCCTTCCCTGCCCACCTCACACCCCACCAGGTGGGTACCTCAGCTTTTCATCCTCATAAAACCCTCTGTACCTGTGGGAGTTTTCATTGCTTGAAGCTTGCTCTCTTACTGAATAGTTACAGGAAATTAAAAACAATTGGAACCTCCAAAAATAAAAAAGTGAAAGAAGCATTCATCAACATTGATAGTAAGTATTGTAACAATAGTGATCTCCAAATACGAAATTAGCTTTAGATTAAATACAGTCCATCCCGTTGTAAATCCAGAGATTAAAAGCTCTTGAGGTGAAGAATTTGGCAAGCAAGTAAACTTGCTCATGCATTTGAATCTTAGTTTTATGGAGAATTGTGAGGTCATTGATAGCAGTGGAATCCCCCAGAGCTGATAATCGACTGTCACCCTGCGCAATCCCAAAGCGCCCATCCCCAACAGTGAGGCACTCGCCAAGGAAGTGGAGCTGCAAATGGCATCAAACCTGCTTGGCCAGGAGCACTTCCGTGGCGAGTGCCTTGTTCCCTGTCCTCTATAAATTTAGCCCAGCTCTGATGAGCTGAGCTTTCTTCAGCCAGGGATCCTTTGCGTTTTCCCAAGTTTCACGAGGCTGTTTTCTTGCCCATGTGGGTGCCTGCCCCGCAGAGCAGAAAGCTGGGCAGTCTTCATGGCTGGAGCTATCTGAAACCACAGCACAACGTGAGGGTTCCCCGTGCCCCTTCCACCGTGCTCGTGCTTCAGGATAATTTACCATGACATTTTCCAGTTGACAAATCTGACTGCAGTTTGACTATAAATTAAGGATGGTTTTGGTAGGTTTTTTCTCTGTCTTTGTGGTTTGAGGGAGTGAGGAGGGGGAGTTGGGTGGCAAAATGGGTGTCTCAGTCCTGGTGTCAGGCTGGCCCCTGCACAGTCCCTTTTATCAGCAGAATGATGTCCCCAGCTGTGAGCATCGAGGTGCCAGGAGTAATTAGAAGCGCAGCTATCAAACGTTACTTTGTTCACAATGAGAAGTACTTCTTTTTTTTTTTTTTTTTTTTTGTCCCCTGTGAACTTTTCACATTACTGGGCTGAACAAAACGGGTGGAGATCTCTTCTTAAGCTATTTCTATTGTTATATAACTTTGATAGCGACATTAAGTGAGTCTTTACTGGCTCGGCTGAGCCTTCTGGAGCCTGTTGGGTGTTAAATGGGGCTCTCTACTCAGTGACCTCCAACAACAACTGACGTCTCCTGATCTAAGCGCTTCCTGTTGTTTTACTGGTGATGGTTAGTTTTCTATTAAGCTCATTTGAGTCCTGCACATTTTTACCCTCTGCCCTTTGAAGGGAGGGACTAATGTTAGTTTTGGCTTCTGAATGAAAACTTTGCAGTTCAGGCTTACAACAGAGCAACTGCAAAAAAAGAAAGAAAGAAAATTTAAATTATAAATCATCTTGAGCATCATGGCATGCCCATTAACAGCTGACTTCACTGTCACTATTATCTCTAGGAAATTATTTCAATGAAATGTTCCCAGTATCAAGCATCCTACAGGCTTTGCTAGTCATTCAAAAGTCATGAGTTGTGCTTAAAAATTTGTGAGATTTAAAAACTTGCAATAACGCATATTTGGTATTTCCTTCTGCCCTTCAGTGTTTTAACCTTCATGGGTACACAGAGGTCACATTTTCAGACTTTTCTCCTTAGCCCTCAGGGCTAGAAACTCAAAAATGAAGGCTGAGATTGTCAAAGAATTAAATTCTTCTAGGAGCTTGAGGGGGCAGGGGAGCAAGGAGGAATCATATCGGTGACAAAATCCCAAGATCTGGCAGGAATATTTGTAAGTGGGAGGCAAGGGGTACTTTTCTTTCCTTGCTGGTGACTGAGGTTAAATAGTCTAAATCACAGTGCTGATTTAATTTATATAGATTTTACTTAAACATAAAAAAGCAAAGAGAGGATTTCATCATCACATTTTTATGCCAAGCTGATTCAGAATGCCATGGTATATACTTAAAAGCAAAAAACAAAGAGAGGATAGAATTTCAATCATAATTCTGGATTTTGTATGTTCAACGGATGAAGTTTGATGCACTGATGTACATTCCCATGTGTGCCATCTGAAGCTTTTATTTTGAGTGGGAGCATTGTCCCCAGGCTTCCAGGCTGCAGCCTGACCTCCCTGAAGGCAGAGCCACTCACCCACTGAACCATTCCTCTTCTGCTGCTCCTGATACCAGAACAATCTCTGAGTGGTTCACAGCACAACCAGATCACATAAATTACAGCAAATTGCAGGCTGTTCAATGCATATGAAACTAATTTGAACAAAGGTAGCTGGCTTTCAGCTCACAGGTAGTAAGTAGTGCTTACAATACATGGATGTGGAGTGCCATGTTGAGGTAGGACTGAAAACCCAAGAATTGTTTTTGTTTGTTTTTTCTGGTTAAGCACAAATTAAATTATGCAGCTTAATGCTATTCAAACAGAGCTTCACGTCTATAAAATTAACAGATTAAAGAGTTCCTGAAAGTATTGGCCAAAATGCAAGAATTAAAAATATTTTAGGAAAACAGCTTTGAAACAATCCACAAATGAAAAACCTCACTGTCATATTTATTTGCAGATACATGAGACATTCTGTAATCAGGGCACTTCATTTTCCCTTAGCATTATGTGTTTAATTTGGAAGTCCTGTATTTTAGACCTTCCACTGAATCAAAAACCAAAACAAAGAGACTTCAAAAGCCATTGTTACTCCATTCAAGTCTAAACTCTCCCTTTGTTCCTATAGCTAATGAGTTTATACTGTCCTGCAGGGAGAATTGACACCAGCCTCAAGTAAATGAAAGCAGGCCAAATGTTGGTAAGATCAGAGCACTAAAGTAATTATGGGTTGATTAAATGTTTATCTTCTTTACAGGTGGGAAGGGAAGAATGAAAATGAAGTGGGACGATGCAAAGAGACGGGCAAGATTCATGTGACAGTCAATCACAAGTACTACAGGCCAACTGAAGTGGTAAGAAAATGCCCTCTCTTAGCTTTGCAAATGAATAATCCAATCACTCAGCCAATAAATTGCTGCATTTGGCCAGCAGTCTGTGAAAACGGCTTAATTGCACTCCCGCTGCCAGCTTTTAGAGCTCTAAATTAGCCTGCTTGCTGGCCCCTCACAGCCAGCTACCTGGGAAGGGACAAGGAGCAGGCGGGAGGAGCGGTGGCCCTCTCACAGAGGCGCTGCTCCGCTTTGGTCACCCTGCCTGAGTGGGAGAGCCGGTGCTGGGGGGGCTAAAACATCGTATGGGAAAAAACAGAGCGTAAAACAGCTCCTTGTGAATGGGAATATTGCCATCTCTTCTCCAGCTGCCAGTAGGGAAAGCAGAAGGTGGGCACTGATGGGCTAGATTTTAAGGTACCACCTGTGTGTTTCACGATAGCCTTTCAATTCCATTCACTGAGTATCCCCTGTCCACCTGTCCCCTGTCCCCCAGTCACCTGTCCCCTGTCCACCGGTATCCCCTGTCCCAGATCTCTGTAACTGCGAGTAAAATGAGTATTGCCTGTTCAGCTTACGTCTTTGTGACTGTGGGTGCTGCAAAATGCCTGGTTTAGATGTGCCTGTGTGCTCTGTTTCCTCGGGTGCTTTGCAGGGTGCCACTCAGCCAATGCTCATTTGCAGAGCACATCTTTATTCCCAGGAATGCCAGGGGATTCTGATGTGCTGACAAACCAGCACATGCTCCTGGCGGGACCGAGTCACTAAACCCTGTGCTCCAATCACCTAATGAGAATTCTAGGAGAGGGAAAAGACAAACAGTATTCCCAGATCAGGCAGCATAGCGGCAATGCACACAGATGGCAGAGAACGAAGCCTGATTTCTGGACACAGGGAACAGTAGCCCCAATTGTGCGATGTGGGTGTACCCAGGAGAGGATTTCTGCTCTCCTGGGGAAAGTGATAGGAGCCTCACTGGCTGCTGACACAGCACAGTCTGTCAGTGTGCCCATTGAGAAGAGCTGCCTGATTCAAGCAAGGGGCTGACAAGAGCACCTCTGTGTTGTTGACACAGATTGCAGGGCGGGAGTGGGGGGCTGCACATGTGGAAGTGGGCGTGGGTTCTAAAACTGAAATCCAGAGGGGAACAGAGACTTTCATGTTACATTAGAAAGGGCTGGACCTGTGTATCGGAATCAAATGCTAGGAAGTCATTAAGAGCTGTCTGTCATTCTGTGCTGTGGTAAGGTGTCAGGATGATAAGGAGGACAGAGACAAAAGGGCTTGCCAAACAGGAAAAGGACACTTGACCCAACAAGTCTGTGCTTTGTGAGACCCACTTTCCTGCTTTGTCATACCTCTTACTAACAAGTACATATTCACTTCTCAAAAT
This sequence comes from Acanthornis magna, assembly GCA_036785705.1. Taxonomy (NCBI): domain Eukaryota; kingdom Metazoa; phylum Chordata; class Aves; order Passeriformes; family Acanthizidae; genus Acanthornis; species Acanthornis magna. The sequence goes on from JAWUZG010000025.1 coordinate 15,087,949, forward strand.
TCATGGCTAGTGTGTAGCTCTTTGGAAGTCCTCACTGTAGTTTCACCCTATTGAAATGGTCAGACATTTTCTGCTGAAATTGTGGTGCCCACGGTCTCCTTCCTCTCCGTTCTTATTGGAGTCCCTTTGGGAACACAGTTCTGGATTTTGATTTCAGTTCACTATACATACTGTTTTGGAATAGAAAGCACACATCCTTCAGGAATACTCATGTAATTTCTAGTGGATCCATACATGAAATCCATACGGATTTGAATTTGTATGGATCCATACATCCGTACATATTCAAATACAGAGTGGAATGTGGCCTTGAAATAGCACTGGGTATAACCACAGTAGGTGTCTGATGTTTATCTGAAGTTACCTGGTTTGTCATAGGCCACCTTCCCTTGAATGAGGGCTCCATCTCTATCCTCCAGTACCCCCATTTTGCCTTGCTTTTAATACAGTCCTGCTTTGGTTCCTGTGGAGCCCGGGAAGGCTGTGAAGCTGCTCAAGCATGATCAAGGTAGAAGCACAAAATGAAGTACCTTTGTCTTAGGGAGCATGCAGGGGAGCTGTGAGGGAACTCCTCAATGAAGGGATGTGATATCCTTTTTCTGCAATCAGTTTCATTTTTAGATAATCTCAGGATGGATGGATACCCAGAAGCACTGGTTTTTTTGTTTGTTTGGTTGGTTTTTTTAAATTCTAATTTGATTTCTACTCCTTGTCAAAGGCAGGCAAACTCCAGTTTGTTTCATTCAGGGAATCACATCTGTGCAATTCAAAATACTACACCAAAACCCAACCCATCAAAAGAAAGCAAGGAAAAGCAACGAAATAACTAAAATGGATTGATGGCATATGTCCCCTCCTGCCGCTTGTACCAATACTGCTGAAGGCAAGAAAGCCTCAGGTTGACATTTCGGGAGGAGGCTTAGCCAGATCAGTTAACAGGAATTCTGCTGTGGAATCACAGCTGACACAGAAAATCTGATGATCAGATTCTCATGTCTTATTTGGAAACGTTTCTGTCTGTCTGTCTCTCTAAAATTTAACATGGTATTCTGGAAATTGAAAATAAACATAATTTAATCTTGTGTACAGTCAGTTCTGACAGTGCCAATACATTCATTTGAAAACACATTTGTTTTCTTCAGTTAGTGATCCCTGGGGTCAAGGCCTCCCATTGAACAGCTTAGCTGTACTGAAGAAGAAACCTTGAAATGTGAGACAGTCTTCTGGTCAAACTAAGTAGACCCTTTGAATGCCTTGGCTCTAAATCTCTTCACTCTGCTTTTGACTGCTTTGGGGCCCCTTGATATTTACTGGCCTTGGGAATTGTTCCTGCTAATGCTTCTAATGCCTGTCTCTCCTTCCTTCCTTGTGTCTTGCCAAATGCAAACCTATCAGTATCGTTTCTTTCGACTTTTATTTAATTCCTATCAGTATATTGTCTGAACCCTTTTTAAATTGTTTTTTGAGACACTAACCTGCTGTAAAGGATTGGGGAAAAATTTTTACTTCTGCCTTTTTTTAAATCAACAGTTTTCACAGGAGCTTCCTGGCGAGTGTTTTGGGTTTTTTATATTGAACTTTGTAAAGTACAAAAGACGCTTTCGTGCATTTTGCAGGCTTTTTAAGCACATGGGTAGAAGAGTTATGTTTTACATTTGCCTTCTGCTCTAGGCATGTAAAGATCAATTTCCACTACAGTTTACTCACTTGTGAAATGTAGGTACTTCAGAAATTATCTCACTAGTCTTTTCTACTTAAAATCAGAATGTTTGTGTTGTAGGTAGGCAACTTAGTTTATACTTGGATTTAAATAATCTATTTGGTATTCACAAAAATAATACCAAAATTAATTTTAAATTTCTTTCAAAAGTTAAAACTGAAATTCAATGAGCTGCCTCAGTGAGTTGGAAACAAGCAGCCCTGCAGTCCATAATATCATAGGCATCAAGTCTCTCAACCCCTGAAGCTGGGTAATTTTTACAGAGTTAGGGTCTGTCTTTAATTTTCTTATCTTTCAACTGGACAATTAGTATGAATTTGTATGCATGGATTCGCCCCCAAGAATTGCGCAATTGCTTCTAATTAAATTTTACCCATTAAGGTGTTTGAGTAAAAATACTTCTATTATTTTTGCATGGCTGATATTAAGCTAACAGTTTTATAGGAGCTTGCTTCATTTCATTGCCTTTTCCTGCAACAGTGAAGATTAACTCCAGGTCTCACTAGTCTGTCTTATCATCTCAGAACTTAGATGTATATATCCCTCAGTTAGGAGTTTATGTTACTTTTTGAAAGGGGAAAATAAAAGAAGCCTTCCACCCATATGCAAATGTTGTTTTTTCTCTGAATCTAATGTTCTGCATACGTTACAGAGAATTCTTCCCCTTTCCTCCCACCTGTTTCTGCAGTTGTCCTGCAGCTTGCCTAGTGTAGGAACTGCAGGCTGTGTCCATGCATCAGATTTGTTATGGGCTGGCATGGCTGTAACTCTGAGGATGTACATACATCATCAATGCAAATTTCCTTCCTTTAAGCAAGACTGGAAACTCTGTCACAATGTGATGCTAATATTTAAGTAGTCATCTGGCCTCTTATTATTCTTCTTCAAAGGAAAAAGGGCATGCTAACTTGCTAACTTCTTCTTTTTGTTACATGCCTTAAGCAATTAAGCATTTTCCTCCTAGTTCTTTCTAGCACTGATATAAATGAAACATATATATACATATTTTTATATATATACACATATATATATATATATATATGATTTCTCAGGTCTTATGTGTATTGCTTATACTAAATTTTGCTTTTCTGCTTAACTGTGTTTGGCCTCAGTTACCCTTTTCCCTCCTTGGAATTAAGCAGGACGGCTTTAAATTTCAGTCTCTTCAGATGTTTTTTAAAAATTCAGCTCTGTGTTTCCCATGTTTCATAGGATTCCAGTAAAAATTCCTTGGGGCATATCACATTCTCCCAAAGTCAGCTTTCTTAAAGTCAAAAACATTTCTGAACTCCTCTAAGTGTTCCTGCCCTAAAGAGCATTTAGAGTCTAATGAAACCATGATCACAAACCCCTAAATGCCCCACACTTCCACTTTAGTTTTCATACAAGCTCCATTTCCTACTCTTAAGTTCAGAGCCGTCTGTGACTGTAAACTGTTCAGATATCTGCATGAGGAAACACGTGCTTCCCTTCCTCAAGGATCTTTTTGCTCATCAATGTCAATATGTGGCTTTTATTAATGCTCATGAAAATTAAATGGGAGCATTCAAGGAAGAATAATCTTCAGATGATTTTCCTGTCTATTTTCCTCACTAGCAGTCAGGTAAAGAAGTTGGGAATTATCATAAAACTGACAGTCTTCTCTTATCTGTTTTCTTTCCTCCTTGCTCTGAAAATGTGTGTCAACATCTGAAAACTATTGCCTCAGTTGTCCTTAATTCTCCCTCAAGCCGTCTCAGCCAAAATGTTTATATTGTTCCTTGCTTTAAACTCAACATTATCTCTGCTTTGCTTTGCCATCCTTTTATTTGTCCCTCCTGCTAACAAAACCTGCAGTAGATTGTTTGTTTGTTTATTTTTGTTAAGGCCTTACTTATCAGGCCTTTCAGAGGTATCTCTGAAAATATACTTGTCAAATTCAGCCAAGTAAAATAATGATTAGTAGTAACTTGTCTCGGTATAGCATGTAAGAGGCACTTAACATATTTAAAATATTTCTCAACAAGCATTTGAAAAAGGGTTTTTTAAAAGATAACATCACTGTGTTTCTGCCTCTGAAACGTGTATGGCAGAGCAGACAGATTGCACAGCTCGAGTGATACCATGAAGCTGCAGCAAAGCTGGGGGAGAGCCTGATGATGGCAATGTCTTCTGATGTCATTCCTAGGGGATGTAACTGTCCTTGCACAGGTAGCTTTCTACTTTTTTGTCTCACTCTGATTTTGTTCATTTTAGCTCTTCCTTAGAAAATAGGAAGATCATTATTGCTATCAAGTTTTCCTCTCAATATGTCGTCAAGCTGGAGAAGCTTCAGCAGGCTCATGTCCAGTCTTGCTCTGTGTCTTGTTTAATCTTCTTAACAGACTCTTAGCAGGAGCCCTAGCTTACCTCCTTTCTAGTGGAAGCAGATACCTAATAAATGCCCCTCCAGCCCTCCCACACAAATTCTGAGTTTTGCTTCGTAATTAGCTCATTACATCAGTATTAGAGCGGCACATCCAGTAAAGGAATCCCTCTGGACACCACTGCTCATATGCTGTGCTTTGTTGCTTCTCTTTGCGTCATCCTGCTGCTCCTCTGCTGTGCCTCCAACAAAACATTTCTCTGGCAACTTCTACAGCTGGCTCTGTTCCCCTTCTTCCTTCACCACCTCTTTCCCTGCTGTCATTCCTGAGGTTTTGAAACCAGCCATGTGTCATCTGTGACCTTCACATCTTCATTGATCTTCCTGAGACTCTCTGAGCCTGATTTCCCATCCCCTAATGCCACAACCATCTGACAAGACCAGCCAGAGGAAGAGGGTGTCCTTACCTCCTGGGGTCTAGGTTGGAGTGTTTTTGCACCTTGGGTGTTGCACCTTTTGTTAATTTACAAGACGAGTAGTTTTCCTTTGGAAATGTGCAGACTGGCTGAAGAAATCTCTGACTGACTTTGGGCAATGCACTTTTCCATTCTGGGTGGGTAAAGAGGTTGCAACCCCATTGAAAAGCTGGTGTGTAAAGATAAAGCTGTCATCCAGGCAGAAGGGTTGGTGGTTTTGATTCATTGCTCATTTTTCTAAATGCTGTTGACACGTAGCAATTAGTGGCAATCTTGGATGTGACAGATCTGGGCTCAACTCCTGAAAACAGATTTTTAAATTAAACTTAGGTGACTGGAGGATTAAGGCTGAGGGAGAGGTGAATGAGGATAGAAGGCTGTCTGCCTCCTTAATTAGACCCTACCTGATTCAGCCATGCAAGTGCTTCACTTCAAGGGCATGAATAGTTAATAGGGACAGTTTCTATACTAGTAGCCAAGAGTGTGCTTACGTGCACTGCAGCATCTGAATATGAAGCCGAGCAATTTATCTGTAATGGGAGCTGAGAAGGGCAGCCCAAACATTGTGGGAGTTCAGGACGTGCCAGCCGATTATTCTTGTTTGCCTGCCCCATTGTACAGTGCCTGGGAGCAGAGATGCTGAAATAGCTCAAGACACTTTCTTTAGTCAGGTTCTTTTGGGGTAGCTTCACAGGCTAGAAGGAATTATACCAAGTTCATGTAGTTTGCTGTTTCAGTCAGCTGCTCCAGCCCGTAATTCTTCTCTGCCTTCCTGGCAGTGGGGGGTCCTACCGCCACCTCTTCACTTATTCATGTTTATTCATGCACAGAAAGTCTCTCTTTATCTCACCTCTTATCCCCTTGCCTCCCCCTTCTCCTGCCCTGCCATTTGGCCTGCTCCTCCCCCGTGTTATCTCTCTCTCTTGTCTCACCCTCATTTGGACCATCCCTTGTTTTCTTATCTCTGCCTGTCCTATGCCTGTCCCATACAAACACTCCAGCAGATGTGGTGGGAAATGCAAAGCCTCTGAAGGGAAGTCACAAGGGTGGGGGGAGCCTGGAGCAGGCAAAAGCCACGACAGAAGTCCAGGCTCAGGCAGCAGCACAGCACATTTGTCACAACTGCTAAATGTTCCCTCCTGCCAGCAGTCTCCACCACCTACAGCCTATTCCCCACTTTCTGCGTGAGTTCAGGCATTCAAAAGAACCAAATTGTGCTTCAGACCACGCTTTGGAGTGTCCGGTGACACCGGCGGAGGGGCTCAGCACAAATCTGTTCCCATCAGGGTTTTCTGAAGACCTTGGTGCCAGAGGTGCTTGAGGTCACTTACACACCTGATTACTGTTCACATTCAAATGTGGGAGCGTGTCTGAAGATCTGTCTCACTTTCCGATGCTGTTTATTTTATTTTACAATGGGTTTCTAGAAGCCAAGCAATATGTTAACAATACTGTTCTCCTTTTAGCATGGCAGCAGAGAACTGTAAATCACATGATTTATATGAAAATAAAAATGGCTTTTGAATACAAACAATATGAGACAGAGGTAAGGTTTCCTTCAGCAAATCTGGAATTAAGGACTAGATTCATGTCTAATTTCTCCAGCCTCAGCCAGAGATTGTTTGCCTTCAGCTGTTTGTATTTTATTTTATGAGTGAGTGGGTGTACAAAGGAAGATGACAGCCCCAGAATGTTCATGTGTTTCATCTGAGAAGCCATGAGATGGTTGTCGTGTTGGCAGAGCAGTTTCTGCTGGGTTTGGGTCAGCAGATGCCTTGACATCAGCCTTTTCAGGCTGGAGTCCTCCAGTCAGGGTTTTGCTGGGGAAATAGGTGTCTCCAGTCTGGGTATGCCATGGCACCTCATATTTTTCTGCTTGAAAGATAGTACTTCAAGCCACTGATTCTCAAAATCCTATGCCACCTCTTGCAAAATACTTATCATTGTCTCCTTGGGGCTGCTGGTGATGTTGTGAGAGTGAGTGCAGTTGTCCCTCTGAGGGATACCCCAGGGCAGTGAGAAAGGGCCATTTTGACCAGGTTAGGAGAAATGTATAAAGGTATAGTAAGTTCTTTGGAGGGAGCAGGGTGTGGGGGGTTTGTCTCCAAAAGCTTTCATTTCATGATTTCTCAGGTGTTTCACAGTCCAACAATGACAGTAGGTGTCTATCAATTTCTTTTTTTTCTTTAGTTATCTGAAGTGTTTCCCCTAGAAAATGTGGGATGTTTTAACTTTACCTATGAAAAAAAAAAACAAAAAAATATTCTGCCCAAATTAAAAATTTTAAAAAAAAATCAAAATTGGCTTTTCAAATTTTCTAAGAAAAGCCTGATTTGGAGGGGAGGAAGGCACTTTTCTGGGGGAGTCAGGCTTTCTTTTAATTTGGTCCTAGAGGTCTTCTGTCTCCCCCAGAAAGTCAACAAGGGGTTTTTGTTCAGGCTCATCCCTGTCCTTCACCACTTGCCATTTCTCTCAAAAGGGAAAATAGCTGAAAGGAGGTGGCAGTTTGGAAGTGGTTGTTTAAGAAAACAAACCTCCACCGTTCCCCTCTATCGCCTTTAGAGTCATCATTTGTAAATTAACAACTTCATGATGGAAGCATGAAGAGGTGGGACCTTTGCTATTATTGCTACCCTGTGAAGATGATGTTGAGGAGTGCTTGTTGAATGATGTTGAGGATCACCTTCCATATCTTCTTGTCTCACCTTTCTGTTGGAGAAAAAGCATGCAGTAATGATTCTGACCATATCAGAACTTAAAAACCTTTTACATTGCTAATTATTTTTTAGTATCCTTAATACTTCCTTTGTGTTCAAGAAGAGCTCATATGGTTGAATAGCAGGGGAAATTGAGCCTTGTAGATAATAAACAACTTTTAAAAAAGGGGGGGGGAGGAAAAGTGTTGCTGAATAAAACCTGAGAAGAATTATCTTTGTGTCATAAACATCTACAGTATTTGTCATGAACCAGGAAATGGTTCTTCATGCCCATCTTGGATGTTCCCCAAATTGTCTGATGTCCCAGCTGGGTGGGTGAAAGAGGAGACAGTAATTATCTGCAGAACAGGAGAGACTTAAACATTAAGAGCTTTATGCCTAGGATCAGCTGGAATTTTTGCTCATTCCTCACATATAGTCTCTGAGCTCACCAAAGCAGACAATATGAAAAATATTAACAGGATTCAAGGAGACATTAGTAATAGATTAAGAGTGCATGCCTCTCTTGTGAGACTTTTTATTTCTTGATTTCTTTCCTTTCAGTTGGAAAATTCTAAAGGTGAGTAGGTGAAGTCAATTTTAATAATTCACAGACGATAATACATCTATTTCTTATTTGACAGAGCTAGTGTTTAAACTATTAGCATTGTCTGGCACAACATGAAACAGGATCAGTCACTCATGCCTTTGAAACCTCTAACCTGGCCTCATTTGAATTTCTTCCTTCCAGCTTTGCCAGTACATTTTAATAGTCTTTGTAGAGCTCTCAGCTGCCTTGTGACTTCAGACTTTATCTACCAGGTTGTGGTTAGGAATAGAGTAAGACAGCACCATTCCTTGTCAACTTTTCTGTATGCAATGACACAGAAAACTCAGTGCTACAGATAGCCATTGAAATTTGAAACATGCCACTTGACTGCTGAACAGAAATGGTTTTTTTTAATCAAATTTTCATTTTGGAACACTGTTCTGTAATTTTTTAAAGCACTCTTATTTTTTTTACTTCCCCCAAATTGCTGAACTGGTACTACTTTGCAGTCATGCTTTGTATTGATTAGCTGTACGGGGAAAGGTGGAATAACAAGAATGAAAACCCCAAAAAAATTGTTTGAAATAGGACACCTTTTTTTTTTTTTTTTTTTTACAGTGATCTGTGACAAGTTCTTGTTTATAATTCACTACATCTCTTACCAAGTTAGTGGTTGCAGACCTTAGTTTTAAAAATTTATAGATTGGGTAACCAGGAGTTGAGTTGCTTTTGTTCTTACTTTTAATTCTGTTTGACCAATAAAATACTACACTTCTATCTTCTGATTTTCAAAGCAAAACCATATATTGAAGCTTCTTTACAATAACAAAGACTTCTGACCAAAGAAATTGGCTGCCACTATAGTTTTTCCTTAGATAACAGTTGTAAATTTCCAAACCTCTAATCTTTGGCAGCATTTTCCTCTTGATCCAAGTTTCTGTTTCCATGTGTTGGTGGAGATTAAAAAGTGGTTATGAAGGTGAAATTGGAAGCAGAGGAAGTGTGAGGTTTTAGGAAAAGCTCAGGTAGGGCCAAGTTTACTCTGTCCACTGTTTTCATAGCTATGAAACCAAGCCTACTGGGGCCTCTTACACTGCAGTGTTACCACTGATCACACATTATGACATTTGCTCCTCACTCAAAACAATTCTTCTGCAGTGCTAATCCTATAAAATTACCACAGTCTTTTATCTTGCAAATAGTTGGCTGTAAGGACTTGCAGATGAGTATCCAAGGTAGTATTTAGGTGTTTATCATGAACGTCCTTTCTCTGTCTCCTCCCCGAGGTGCTTATTGGTATTATCTTTGTATTTTACATATTAGTTAGATGCCTTCTGGACATTTTCTGGGCTTAAAATAAAGGCCAAAATTAATCTTGACTGATGAAGTGAATCCCAAGAGTGAGATAGCTCAGGTATTGTAAGCAAAAAGTTGTCATGGTTAGAATGTGACTAGCCCTATAGGTAAGCCACCCACCTCTATAACAATTCAATAGCTATGTGGCATAAATAAATGCAAGGGGAAGGTGGACACAAGAGTAAAAACAAAAACACTGGAAGGTGCATTGTTCACCACAGTAGAGATCCACGGCAGTGAAGAATTATGAGCATTTGAAGAGTGGCCAAAGGGAGTTGGTGACGGATGACAGGCAAATTGTGTGCTGGAAAGCTCACAAGGAGTACTCTTATTTTTGCCTTCTAGGATTAGCAAACACAATTAATTCTGCTTTGGCTTAACTGCTAAATGAAAATAATAAAAAAAAAAAAAAGATGGATTCTGTTAAGGTCTTAAATATGGCTTTGTGAAGGATTTCCTACTCCAGAGTAATGCCTGGACAATTATCTTTGATACCCTTGATAACATAGCTTACTATGACTGAGAACACCCTGGATGCAAACGTCTGCATCCAGCAGCTACTTAAGCTGGGATATACTTTCAGAAAAAGTAAGTTTCGGGGCCATGCTTGCTGGATGGAAAACTTCTAGGGAAAACCTAGAAAACCTAGGGAAAACCTAGGGTTTTTCTAGGGAAAACCTACCTATGTGCAGGTACGTGACAGCTGGTGTACGTGCTGTGGGTTTTGTAGGATCAGCATTACGTATCAGAGTTCATCAAATGGCCATTTTGTACACTGACATACCATGCAGACACCTTATGACTTACCAGGACTTGGAGCTGGGAGGGACCATTTAGAAATGTGACAGAGTGGTTGGAGTCATTGTTGCTTTTGGCCGGGACTACCAAGTATTGTCCTATTTGTCATGCAAAGAGGAAAGGGCCTGCTGAAGTGGTCGGTGGAATGTAATCAGTAACTCTTTTTCCACACACCAACCAATGAATGCCAATGACGGCTAGAGACGGAAAGAACGAAGCACATCAGATGTAAATGCCTCCTTGGTTTGTATACCAATTTTTCCCTTGTTGCTGACTGTCTTTTCTTCCATAAAGCTGGGCTGTTCCTCGTCTTTTTTGACTGCCAAGAGCTCAGTGAGATGTGTTTGCAGGGCAAAACCTCAAAAGACAGGATATCATGAGTGCCCTCAAACACTGGGTGATTTGAAGGCTTTCTCAGGGCTCCTTGTAACCTGTCAAAGACAGCTCAGGGGATCGGGGTGCTCCAATAGATGTATCACACCTGTGTGTCACTTCCAAAAGCTATAAGGAGATTCTTAAGGCAGAGGAATGAACTTTACATCGAACTCCTCTACAGGAAAATGTTCACTTTGGATCGGGGTTCAAAGTGAATGAATATCCAGTTGGAATTTTTTGCATTTCCCTTTTATTCGTTGCTATCAACTTGCCAGACTTTTACCTTCTCATAATAAGTACCATCTCACCAATTACAGTGATCTCTGTAGAAATGCATCTTGAAGAAAAGCATTTTGTTGATGTAAATTGTTTTAACATGGACTTTAGATATTAGAGAAATTCCTGAATAAGGAAAGGGATGGTTAGACATTTTGTTGAGGATACTAATTTAAACTATGATGTTAATGGGAAGAGATAACTTAACAATACACTGGTGGAGGTAAACAGACTCATTTCTGTGAAAAGGGTGTTGACAAGCAGTGATTTTTGGGAAGCCTCCAGACAGAGTCCAGACTCTGACTTTAGGGATTTAGGCAATATAAAAATTATTATTAAAAAAAAAAAAAAAAAAAAAAGGCAACTCAAATATTTACATCAGCTGTGCCTGCAGCTTTTTCATTTTTCTTTTTTCTTCACATACTTTTGTTCTATTTAACATTTCCAGAAACATTGTACAGTTAAGCCTAGCACTGTGAAAAGGACTAATATCCTCTTTTGATAAACTCTTCCTGTGTTGCTTTTGTGTCAAATTGAGTATATTTCAGCTTCAAATTTAGGCTTCTTCAAAAGAATAGAATATGTAGAGCCTTGAGCCTGAGAGGCCTCATGTGGACCTGAACTGAAATAATCCCACTGAGTATCATGTTGTTGAATATGAAGTGGCCTTGAATATTCTTATGGCCTTAGGCATAGATACAGAGATGGCTCCCTCTGAAACCAAGTTCCAGGCATGCTGACAAAATAATTTCCTCCTGTCCCATACAGTGTTTTGCTTTGGTTTGTTCACATCTCCAAATTAATTTTTCTTTTGCCTAAGAAGGTGGTGCATTGTGGAGAGGGAGCTTACAAGCATCCTGTTTTGTTGCTTCTCTTTTGCCCCCTCTACAAAATATCCCACTGATTGCTGCTGCGAGGAAACCAGATTCCTCTTTCTGTGCCCTCAGATCCCTCCTGAAAACCCTCTCACTGCCCTCAAAAATCACTGCACACTACTGACGTGCTGTGACATCTTGTACATCTTGATGACTGCTGTTGTTTGTTGTTTTCTCTCACTGTGTCTCTACTTACTTGTGCTCCATTTCATGTGCTGTGGGCATGGGAATGCAACTTGACCTAATGATTGAGGCTGAGCAAAGGAGAAAACTCTAGCCACAGCAGTGCAAAATGATTCAGTGCAGCAGAAACAGTGTAAATTAGCTCATATAAAAGCCTGTTTTTCATGTTGGCAGTATGACTTCATGTTATTAGCTGGTTCAGTAATGTGCAGCATGACCTTGGATTATGAACATTTTGTGCAGGAAAATTTCTTTTGGTTCTGATTTGCAGCACAGCTAGAGCAGGAAGATCCTGGTTGATGGCAGAGGTTTTCAGACACAGACTGTAATAATCACCATTATATCTTTGTAAAGATTTTAGAGAAACACATGTGGGAAACTATTTATTACATCTGTTAAGCTTCTGCTCCATAAACGCTGACTTTCACCTGCGTGCAAGTGCTGAAGGAAGCATACCAAGCCTAGATCAGTGTCTGGGTAACAAGACAGCTTTTCAGTGCCCTGAGACCCAAGGAACTCGTCCTCTTGCTGGAAATTCTTTGGATACCATCTTTAAATGTTTTACAGTGTTTTTATTAGTACTTTCCACTCTTTGGTGGATCAATGGAAGTCTGTTCTGAAATTTTAGGCACTTCTTTCTTTGCATTAGCGTTTCAAATTAATGGTCTGCAACTGTAAACTTACATATTTGTACTGACACATTTTTTAAATATAAAGCTCTCATGTTCCTGCAGTTAAAGGAAGATCCAAAGAAAATGAGAATATCTGGCACTCCAGTCTCCACTATCAGCTCATTAGCCAATTCTGCAAATTTATTCTTCATGTGGAAAAAATGTTGTGACGTAGTGGCTTGTTGGCTGTATCATACAAGTGTTACAGTGGTAACTGTATTACTAAAAATTTCAAACCAGTGCATATTTTCAGCAGTTGCAAGGTATCTTCACCAAGAGTCCTGGTGGCGTACTTTAGTAAGACATACTTTAGATTCATTGCGCTGGAAACATTGTAGGCAGTGAATGTGGTTTCATCCAGCCCTTATGTGGATTGTATAGTACCTGGCTTTTTCCTTTTTCAAAAAGATGCAGAAAGAATAGAATCATAGAATATCCTGAGTTGGATCATCAAAGATCATCAATGTCCAAATCCTGGCCCTGTACAGGACACCCCAAGAGTCTCACCATGTGCCTGAGAGCATTGTCCAAACACTCCTTGAAATCTGTCAGGCTTGGGACTGTGACCACTTCCCTGGGGAGCTGTTCCAGTGTCCGAATACCCTCTGGGTGAAAAACCTGTTCCTGATACTCCACTTAAATCCCCCTAACACGGCTTCAGGCCATTGCCTCGGGTCATGTCACTGGTCACTACAGAGAAGAGATCAGTGCCTGATCCTCTACTTTCCAATGTGGGAAAGTTGTGGAAAGCAGTGAGGTCTCCCCTCAGTCTCCTCTTCTCCAGGCTGAACAAGTCAAATGACCTCGGTCACTCCTCATACTTCAGCTTCCCCTGCAGACCTTTCACCATCCTTGTGGCCCTCCTCTGGACGCTGTCTAATAGCTTTGTGTCTGCCTCATATTGTCGCACCCAAAACTGCCCCCAGCACTCAAGGTGAGGCTGCTCCAGTGCAGTGCAGAGCAGAGCAGGACAATCCCCTCCTTTGCCCGGCTGTGATGCTGTGCCTGATGCCCCCCAGGACACTCCTGGCTGCCAGGGCACTGCAGGCTCTTATTCAGCTTGCCATCGACCAGGACCCACAGGTCCTTTTCCATGGTGCTACACTCCAGCCTCTGATTCCCTGATTTGTACATCAAGTACCTAATAGATCCAAATACAACTATCCTGTAGTTTTTCTACTGAAAATTGAAAATTCAGTTTTAAGGATCAGTTTGTCATTGATTTGCTCTGACCCTTGGGGAGTTTTATATGATTTCTGATACTATAGACTCAGAAAGTTTTGTGCAGAGAGTTTGGGAACTCATTTTCATTTATACTGTGACCTTCCTAGAAGGTCAAGAAAATGAGCTTTACAGGGGAAGTTTATTATTATTAAACTACTCGAGTGAGGGCTTAGGTATCAGCTTATTTCTGCTAATGGCAATGTCATGTGGAGACAATGTCATGTACAGTATTTTTGCAGGGCTGAGGCTTGTCTCCTGTCCTGTTTCTTTTCAGTATGTGCTGGTGCACTGGGTGACTTATACATCTCTGTTGAGATGCATTGTCTTCATACTTTATTATTCTCCCTAGCCTTACACTTAATTCTCTGCATTTTGATCATCTAATCACCCATTTTCCAATAGCATTATTAGTCATTCCACTATTTCACTTCCTCTTTCCCCCCAATTGTCTGTTATCACTCCTTTTTAAATGTATTTAGACATTGTATTTTTACTGTTACAACTCTTCAGAGCTAAAATACTTCTGTTTTACTTAATGCTTTTTTTTTTCTCAAGAGAAATATGAGTCTCAAGAGAGGACTCTTGCCCCAGAACACTAATTCCCCACTTTTGTTACTCCCCAGCACCTATACTGCTCTCTGTTTTTGCTGCCCAGCAAGCTGAACACGCAAGTGTTGATCTTTTTGCAGAAACAGAACTTCAGGTTTTATTCTAGGAGATGCCTTTTAAAAACATCTCCAAGAATCCCAGAGCAAAAACAAAAAAAAGCAAATGCCTGGAAATATTCTACTGGCAAAAACAAGGGAAAGCGTCCAACTCCTTGGTGAAGTTTGATCTTGGGTTTTTTTCCCAGATATTGGTAAGTAAGTGAAACAGAACTTGATTTGGTGTTCATTCTTGATGAAATGCATGTGTCGTGCACATGCATGTGCTTTCTCTCTCTTTCTTCTCTGTTTAAATCCCATTTAAACAGTGCTCAGTGACTGCTGGGAGCTGTAATCCATGTGCAGCTCTGTCATGAGGCAAACACCAGCTGGAGGGACGGCTCTACAGTCTGCAACCAGTTGAGTTGCTGAGGAGTCATAAAAGAGGGAAAAAGGGGTTCATGAGAACTCAAACAGTGCCTTTTGGAAAGTGTTTCTTACACTCTCTTAAGAGCTACAGAGTCTGTATCTTGTACAGTTTCTTGTGCTTAGCCAGGGACAAGATTACAAAACAGAAAATGACAGAACTTCACAGCCAAATTGGTACTTTCTCAGATTTGTTTGACAAGGTATTTCACACAGCTTCGGAGTAGACTGAAAGCACCTATAAAAAACTGCTGTTTACTACATAGAAAGAAAAACAATTTTTTTTAATTTCTATTGAAGGAACTTTTTTTTCCTCTGACAGAATTGCAAAGAGTTGTGAATATTTCTATTTGTTTCTTTACTCAGAATAGATGTTTTCATTAGCCATCTCTAAAGTCCATGTTTGGGTGTATTTGTAGAAGGTTATCTGAAGAAACACAGATGTTTGGAAGTTTACCATTCTTTTAATTAAATAACGTGTTAGGGTATATTTATAGCTTTGCTGATTCAGAGCCATAGGTTAACAGCTCTTGTACTCCAATACTATTGAGTAATTGCCCAGAGCACTATCCTAACACTTCTGTAAAATAAAGCACTAGGGACTGTTAGTGTAGAAAACTGCAGAATTTTATAAGGGAATTTTACCAGGGAGCACTATTAAAAATAAATACCTCTGTTTATGGGTGTTGGCTAATGAGTGGAACATTAGAAAAAGATGCGAAGTAGTGATGGCTTCAGCAATAGAAATTACAAATGACAAAACATATTTGTGAGTGGTGAAGAAATCATGATTACTATTACTGAGCTTCCTGCCTGGTTTCCTTAGTGTCATGCTCAAAGATAGCAAAGTAATTTATACCTGTGTTGTAGAAGAGCAGATCTTGAGAACATTTGATGACAGTATTAGTCAGAAAAATATTCTGGCTACAAGGATATTTGGACTTGGGCATCTTCAAATTAAGTACATCCCACCCTTCCTCCTTGTAATTGTCCGCCAAGGCAGCACACTAAAAGGTTAGTGGAATGAGAACCTTAGGAACTATTATTAGTGGAGAATGAGAAAACAGCTTTACAAATGGTAGACGTCCTCTTAAGAAAATATGTTGAAGTGGTTGTAAGTTGTGGGCTGTGAAACAGATCTCTTAACTCTTGACATACACTATAAATGGAGCCTTTCATTCCTGAGGTGAATTTGATTTTAATGTACTGTAGTGCTGTTGTAGACCATCTTGCAGCGTACAGTGGCCAAAGAGGCAAAGTATGGAAATGATCAGTCAGGTGGACGTTGAAATCCTGACCAGAGCCTTCAGTGAAACCCAGGTCTCCTTTGCTTGGTGTATTTTCACAAAAGGGATTCTACTTCCTGGAGAGTGGATGTATTCAATAAAATGCTTTATGCCCCTCAGTGAGGGTTTTTGATGGGATGACTGCAAGGGGAGGGAATGATAATCTCATCCTAAGTCTGGGCAAGGTAAGAATAGGAATTGCAGTTAAAATTATTTTCTTTTGTTTTGGTAATTTAAACAAACACACATGCACACATATGCACACAAACACTCTGTCCCGTCGGTTTGGAAACCTTTTCCTCTTTCCTTCTGCTTTTTCTCTGATTAAATGCTGCAATTAGAAGGCCTAGTGCTGCAGCTCCATTGCCACACAGATGCTTTCACTTACTTCTGTGATCATGAAGAAAATCAGCTTTAAAGAAAAAAAAAACAAGGATACCATGCTTGATTCACTCCCAAACTCAGTCCCACATTAATAGCTGACAGTGATCACACTGCTAGCAGATAGAGGCTTAGAGGGACACTGCAGGCAGTTCTCTGGAATCTTGAGTCCTCCTTCAGGGTAGAATTTGTGAGTGAGGCATCCCCTCCAGGGTTACTCACACAGGAAGGAAGGGATGGCCAGTGTCTTGGCCCATAGGCTTGGAATTCATGCCAGCAAAGCTGGAGCTCTATGAAAAGGTCTGCAGTTCAGCAGCGTTGCGGTATAAATACACCTCTGCAGCCAGGAGCAGTGGAAAGACAGAGACACTGAGTGAAGGCTTACTTTAGCTGTAAATGTTGATCCTTTGGAAAACAAGTATTTTATTTCACCAGTCATACCCAATTCAAAGGTTCTTAATATAAGCATCTCAGAAGTGACCTCAGTTTTCCGAATCAGCTAACACTGACTGACAGGCTTTGTTGACATGATAAAGAAAAGCAGTGTATTTACTGCAAGTAACCTTGCCCAAGCATAATTGTCTTTAACAGTAGCTGAGGTGGCAACTAGGTGGTGTTTTCTGTTGATTTCCTTATTCCATTTCCTTCTGATAAAATGCTGGTCTTTTATTTGGGGCTGCTATGAGCCGAGAATAACAGATTTTACTTAGCTGACACAAAATAGTGCAAGTACAAAATTTTGCCTGAATTCAGTGACAGTTCTGACCATGGGCTGGAGGAATGTGACATCTATGCAGACAAGCAGAAGAGCCATTGTACACTTTCAGATTAAATTGAAGATTTTTAGTGTCCAAAGTTACTTGCATTTTGAGGTGAAAGGTTTAATAGTTCTCCAAAATAAAAGTTTTAAAAGAAAAGCTTGTCTATGGAAAAACAAAACAATAATTGTTGCTTCAGCAAGATTTTCAACTTAAGAAGCTTTTTGTGACTTTAAATTCTCTCTGTGTTTTCAGTCCTAAGCTCTTGATCTAGGATTGGTGTAATATAACACACATTATGCTTGGCTTCCTAAACAAGTTTTTATTAAGTTACTGTGCTCTTTGCAATCTTGGAAACTTTTTAATTCTCACTTTACACTTCAGAGTTCACAGCTATCTCTCCATGTGTGATGCAACACTGGCTGTAAAATGAGCAAGTGAAACACCTCCCTGCAATTAAGAAAGGAGGTGGTTTCCTCAGTGGAAATAATCTGCATTGGCCATAGCAAGAGCTACAACTCAGCATCTCATTTAACACTTCAGATTGTCTTTGCATATGTGGGCTAGAGTCCAACAGCTTTAGGAAATCCTTGGTGGATAGTAATCTGGAGCACAAAAAGCAGAAGTCATACTTCAACACAATTGATAGCCTCTACTTACTAGCAGTCTTTGGGCTAAATTATCATGGAGATGCAATTAACTGTCTTTCACGGAGAGGGTGGGTCCTTCCAGATCTGGGAGGAGAGGTCACGGATGGGGCGGTGTGGTTAAGTGGTTAAGGGTAATTTGGCTTGCTCAGAAAAGGGTCCAGGCTCCAGGCACTTAGGCTCAACACATGCGAAGCCAGACAGAAGAAATGCCATGTACAACCAGCCCACCACATCTGCCACCAGGCATGACCCATCCAGACTGCAAATTCAGGCTTTTTTTGCTCTTTTTTTTTTCTTTCTTCCTGTGTTTTCTGTCAAGCAAGTAACTTTGACTTGCATCTCTGACTCGCCCTGAGGAAAGGGACACAATCAAGTGGGCAGTCTTTAGCCTTGTTGACTCTGTGGAAAGGAAATAGATTATAATCTTTCCTCCAGGTATTTGTTGTGCTGAATTCCCTCAATGGGCTCTCAAGTGTTTTATTATGCATTTCATGGGGCTCCTCAAACTATAAGTTCCAAAGTGGGAAGGAGTTTCATTATCAAAGTTGTGATTAGTGCCATGTCCAAAATGTGAAATAGTCGAGTTAATAATTTGTTTGCATGTTTGAGACAAAGCAAATAGAGTCACTTCTTGTTGAGAAAACATGCTTTCTTGGCAGAGCTTAACATAGATGTTTCCAGCAGAATCTTCTCTCTTTTGAGTCTGCCTAGTGTAGGAAGAGAAGTGTTAGCTTCCCAGTTCAGTTTGAGATTTGACAATGCCCAAGGGAAGGGATGCGTCAGTTTTAAGGAATCCCCCACGCCCCACAAAACTTGGAAATTTTACATTTATAACATCATGTCTGCCTTGAGGAGGCAAAATGTTGTTATCAGTATTAACCTTTAGCTAGTTCTTTGTATTATTTTCAGATGGGCATATTTGACTCAAAAGCCAGCCTGGCTAACACTCTGCATCAATTCTCAATATTATATGGACATCAGCATTTAAGCATTACCTTATGTATAAATAATCAAGGTACAATCAAGGTTTGAAGAGATCTGAGGATCTTCAACTGGTATTAATAGCTGTACATTCTTTGACTTGTTTTTCAAAGCAGTGTTAGAGGCAGGCATAAGGATTTGGGACAGTTTTGTTGACACAGCCCATTCAGAGCTTCTCTTCCTGGAAAATATCCACAGACTGAGCAAGCTTTGTGAACCTTGTCATTAAACACTTTATGCCTCCTCCCAGCTGCACAAATGTTACTTGGTTGTATTGGAGGTTCTGTCCCTGCAATTCAGACATCAATTTTTTCCACATTTATCACAATTTATATATTTTTCTCTTTTTGTATGATGTAGGAAAATCAAGCTAATGTATTTGGGATCCAAAGTAGCCATGGGATGGCGGAGATTGCCACAGCTATAGTCACAGGCATTTACTTTCCATACTTCCCTGAAATGGATTCTGAGCACAGAAGTGAGAGCTTGCTCTGTCCCCCTATTATTCAGTATATTGTGTTGCATCCACATTGTCCTTCATGTCCTGTGAGTGCTTGTCTTGAAGTCCTGGCCTGCAGAGACAAATACTGAGCCGCACCCTCCCACTGCATGTTTTAATTTCTGCCTGGTGTAAAGCAAGCCCAGGGGAGTGGCAAAGCAGTGACACAAAGTTCCAGGCAGGACTCAGATGGAATCTTCATGAAATTGCAGATTCCATCTTATTCCGTGAAGACAATGGTTTTACAATGCTGGATTGAGCACCATGAAGAGCATGGTTAATGGAAAAAACTGGAATAGCTTTACCTACTCTTCCATACTTCAAAAGCCTTTGGATTCTGAGTGGTACAGGCATTGTAGACTTGTGAAAGTTAAATGTAATTTTGAAAGCAAGGAGGAGAAAGCATAGCTGTTACTCGATTTTGGAGGAACATGTTCTCAGCATTTCTAGATGTAGAAAATTCCTTGAAAAGTCCCATCAGATTAATATTTTCCTGTCTGGTGGATCTGGCACAGAAACTAAGATCTGGGAATTAGGATCAGTTTTAAAATTTTACAGATCATGAGAAATCAAACCAGAGGAATGTCACTAATTCATTTCATGAGGTGTTCATCTCTGCACTGCCAGAAGAATAACTGCTATATTTAACTGAGCAACAGCTCTTCAGCCAAAAACAGCAGATAGTCCCAACTCATTAGTTAGCTAAGCTTCATTTCTCCCTCCCACTCCCTTCTATCATATCTCTGGTGGCGCAAAGCCCATTGTAAAATTGAAAGTTGCCTTTCATATGGCTAGGCTGCACTGAAGGAGTAGCATTAAATGTTTTTCACACATCTTGCTTTTGTCACTAAGATGTATTTAAAGGATAGATAATTTCCATCCCTGCTGACCCTTGGTGCTTTAATCCAATTATTTCTCTAAATGTGCTAATAGGCTCAGATTTCCAGTTCACAGAATGCATTTTCAGCCTGAACTGAAGCACTGTTCAAGAGGCAATACAAATTTTGAGAATGAAAATTAAGTCTATGCTTTACTTGAATTGCAGTGTGCTGGTGAATTCAGACCTGACTGCAACAGGGGGCTCTGACTGTGAGGGCTGGCTGTGTTTAACACACCACCAGGATTCAGAAGGTGCAACCAAACATATCTGCTTCCAAGTGCCATGCTTGCCATTCGGTTTCCATGTATGTGAGCCATGTATGTGCATTTCTCCCATATCTTTGCTGTGATTTTCAATGCAATGTGGTCTTTGCTTGACACCTTCACTTTGCCACTTGAAGAACCAGAACCTTAAAGAAACCCTGTGAAAAACTGTGTAAAGAGATGACTTCAAAAACTAACCTGGCAGTACTTCTCTACATGAGCAGCCTTGCTGAACTCAAAGTAGGTTGTGGTCATCGCAAAGGATGGACAAAAGCTTTAGGGCTTGTAAGCAGCAAGGTTGGCTAGAATTGAGACTTACAGGTAAGAGATCCCTTTTCCCAGTGCCATTTCCCAGCTGTCTCGAGGTGGTCTCATGAGCACACTGAAAACTTAGGAGTTGCAAAATTTTGCAATAGCTATTCACTTTTGCAGACTAATGGAGAAAATCTGTTGTATGACAAGGCAGAAGAAAACAAATCCAGCCAGTGGATAAGGGGAAGGCATATTTGCTGGTGCTTATCATGGAAAGTCATATTACTTAGGGAGCTGCTCAGGTTGCACCTTCAGAAAGTCTGTCCTGAATGTCCCAAGTAAGTAGAATCATAGAATCATTTAGGTTGGAAAGGACCCTTAAAATCATCCAGTCCAACCATTAACCTAATACTGCTAAGTCCACCACAGAAAACAAGATCTTAGATATGTAAGTTCTGTTGAAATAGTTTTTGGAATCAGAAACTTTCATGAGTGGAGAGGACCACTGTGGAAACACAGGTTTCATTCCAAAGATGCATTCTAAGCACAGACTTTGGTCTGTGCTTAAGCCAAGACCTATCCATTGAAGTGCACATGCTGTCACCAGGATGAAATGGTTGTTTGAGTAAAATGATGTTTCACTTACTGGCTGAGCTTAAGGAAACATCTGAACAAACTGGGAGCACAGTGACAATATGCTAAGAAGAGACCAATAGACTTGAGCTCAAGGTTGTCCCTCCTTTCCTTTTCTTGTTCTATACCAGTGCATCTGATGCTATTCATGTTAAATGTTCTCAGACTATGTGGCTGCTTCTTACCAAAATATATTATGCATGTATATATGTATGGTGTAGGTAGGTATTTCACCTACCAAAATTTTTTGCTGTTTTTTGATAGCAGTGCTTCATGTGGAGATATATACCCCCATGGAATTCTAGTTGCATTAGGTGTTATAAAGCCAGAGGAACCCCAGCTGTTTTATAGACTTGGATTGCATTTGTTGATGTTAAAGAACACTTGTTTTGCCATAATCTCTTTTTTTCTTTTATCAGTACCTCTCCACTGTATTTCCTTTGTGTGTGTGTGTCCTTCACAACTTTCCACCTTTGCTGTTCCTAACATAGAAGCACTTTTGCTGTATGCTGTTTCTCTTTCCAGCAGATATGCTAGCATGGTTTCTTTGGCTTACTTGGAATTTCGGGCACTTAAAGGCTTTAATTCCCTTCTTCTGTCTCATTTGTATCCACCTAAAACAGGGCATGATCAAACTCCACCTATTTCCCTCTCACTTTCTGACTCACTGGTATATATTTA
This sequence comes from Acanthornis magna, assembly GCA_036785705.1. Classification (NCBI taxonomy): domain Eukaryota; kingdom Metazoa; phylum Chordata; class Aves; order Passeriformes; family Acanthizidae; genus Acanthornis; species Acanthornis magna. Next base: position 15,109,827 of record JAWUZG010000025.1, read on the forward strand.
TACCTGAGTTTCTCAGTAGATTTTAAATAACAGCTTTTATTTATGGACATCCCGTTCTTACCTTTTTTTTTTTTTTTCCGAAATGATGCAACAGTAAGTATTGGCAGTTTTAGCACTTCCCTTGTATGGAGGTTTCTTCAGGCTTATTTGTATCTTCTAAGCATACATGCATTGTACAGATCCATTTAGTTTCCAGGGTAAATTAATTTATTCTGATAATCAAGAGATGTCACATAAATCTGAAGTACAAACCCTTAATTTCTGGCAACTATATGCATATAGGCATATATGCTTATATTTTTACATTACTAATGAGCTATCATTTGCTAGCCAAGATGTTTTATTCTTTATTTCAGAAACATTATTGTTGTTTTACCCTGGAGTAAGTAAGCGCTGTTTATGTCCCAGTAAATCTTCTACTGGTCACACTCCACAAAAGTGTTTGCAATCCAGAAAATTTGGATCACTTTCTCTCATCTTTTCCCTTGCTAAGTATGTCTGCCCAGACTAATTTAAACTTAAAGAGGATCATCAAGTGAACCACATTTACCAATATGACTGTCCCCATGGGGAAATCTGGTGAATGTTGCAATGCCTCAAGAAATGCGGAACAAACTAGTCACTAAGCAACATCTTCAGGGTCGGTCCTGCTTACTTCAGGCACTTTTGCTCAATGACTCCACGAAAATGTGGTCTGTTGCTTTGGTTGTCGCAGGTCTCTGGGCCTTCAGGCTTTATGACAATTTTGGTACCATTCATATGAGGTGGAAGAATGACACTACTGGTGACTGGCCAGGTCTGAGCCACAGCTCTGCAGCAGCAGCGGAGCCCAGCATTCCCTGGGGAAAGGAGACAGAGGTCTCTGAGAGTGGTTGTATCCATTGAGGTGCAGAGGAGCAGGGGGAAGCTGCTGAAGTCAAATATCATCTCTGCTTGGGCTCACATCTATGAGTATTTTTCCATTCAGGGACTATTTCCTCTCTGCAAAAGATGTCCTACATATCATATTTATAAATGTGTGTAAACACAATATGCGTATCAGTAGAGGGAGAGAGAGACACATAAATATATACATATGTGTGTGCTTCTATATATATGTAAATATATGTATGTATAATACACACAAAACTAAAGTATACATTAACCAAGATAAGCTATGTTTGCCAGGGCTTTAATCTCAGTGGGAGACTGTTATTGCTGGAGTCAGACTCTTGAGCACCAGCTGAGGATAGGAAACGAGATTCTGGCATGCAGGGTGTGGGAGGAATCTCTCTTTGTCTATTCCCCCTTATTTTGTTTCAGAGTACATACACAAATAACATTCACATGTGGCCACGAGTGATGTAATGCATGCAACTGACTCCAAAAGAAGCTTCTCTTGTGAACGTAGCCCCTTCAGAGCATGTATCACTTCATACTGCTGTTAAATAATATGTTGCCACACCATAAGGTAATATGAATCATTCCAAAATGCTTTTTTTTTTTTTTTTGAGAGGCTGGAAACCTGTTTGCATTTTTATCATCCCTATTAGTTTTTATATATATAGGAGAGACTAATTCTGTCTGTATGTACATGTGCATATAGACAGAGAGGCATGAGACAAATTTCTTCTGGCTTGCCAGATTTTTGTGTTTTAATCTGTTTTCATTGCCTTTGTCTTTTTCTTAGAGTACCAGAAGTCTGTGGCACATAGATGCTGCTGTCTGTAGCTTGATCATCAGGTTAATGCTGTGATTTCCTGTCTCAGGAGTCTGTGGCTGCAGGGCACAGAAAGCACTGTAAAGCCTGTTTTCTTGCAAACATGTTTGTGCTCCAGCACAATCCACACAGCACAGACCCATTTCCAGTTGTTTAAATTAAACGCCACAAAGGAAAAATTTGCCAAAATTGCTAATATTCTGGGTAGGAAACAGAATAATAGAAAATAGCAAATTTCTTCAGGCCTCAGGGTAAATATGAAGCCAGTGTTTGCAAAGTAATCACAAAACTGCAGCATCTATTATTTTTAAAAAAAATTAAAAATAAAGTCACATAAGGTTTGTTCACATTGGCTCAAGAAACAATGGTTCACATCTCCCCTCTGGCTCACAGAGGGTCATTGGGAGAAGGTTCTGTATGAAGTGCAACTGTACTGCAGAAAACAGTTACATCAGTGTGAAACAGGGTATGTGAAATCAGATTCAGAGCCAGCATGAAAACTTTCTTAGCAAGGGCTGTTTTCACACACATGGAAGGTATTAGCACAATCCCTCCCCAGATAGCACAGATAGTGTCAGGAAAAAAACTGTCTTTCCTGGATCAAGGATAGATTGCCAGGGCTTAAATTGCATGATAATGAGCCTGTATTACTGCTATTTATTTTAAGTACCAGCAACATATTTGGCACCACAGAAGGCAAAAATAAATAATACCTTCATCCTAAAGAACCTGTGGTGTGAAAGCAGACAAAGGTAACATGGCATATGAAGGGGCATACGGGAGATGTTGTAGTCAAATGTAAATTATTTTCCTTAAGGGTAAAATGACAATCTGTTTGCATAAATTCTCTGCGGCCCCAGATAGGCCTCATCTCCCAATAATCTAATCCTATAATACATTATAATTGGTTTGAAAATACAAATTCAGAACTTTAACTCAACAACCATCCGCCACCTCCCTCCCCCCATATTTGAAAGGGGCTGGATGTTGGAAGCAACCTTAAAATACCCTGCCTCAGACTGGTCAACCTAAGGAAAAAAATCCAACTCACTCTTTTAATTTCTCTTTTAATTATTTTATGACTCTAAACAAGTCAATTAACAGGTCTCCATCACCTCTAATTTCTAATTAATTAAATAATTATAAAGAGTACTGGAAACTGTAAAACCCCGAGGATCCTCATGATGTTTTGCTGCTGGAAAGCACCTTGTACTTGGATTTGCCTCTTTTTCCTTTGCAATGGACCCTTTTTAATTGCTGCAGGTAGAGTTCAAGCTGGTCTTTAACACACAACCAGTCTTATTATTTCCATTTTGATTGCAAGTTAAAATGAAAGCTAGCTTTACAGGGCCCTGTGAACTTGTCTGTCAGGTGAACCCTGTCAGTATCTGCAGTGGGCATAGGAAGAAATCTTCAACACTTGACACATTATTTTCTCATTTTCTTAGAAGTGTGTCTCACGGATAACAGGCATGGCGTACGTGTCTCGAGAGCAAAGGCAGACAGCTGTTTGAGAGGAGTGATGGTGGAAAGAGAAGATCTGTGAAGCACTGCCTGTGGTGCGCTGCTCTGGAAGATGGGGTGCATGAACGGTGCTTGTACCTGCTTGGGCTTGGCTGGGAGCCACATCCAGCAGCCGTTCCCAAGAATCACACCCTGGTGTCAATTGTCTGCCTAAAAAGGGTAGTCGTGGGCAAGAGCTGGGCCTTTGTACTATTTTGTTGACTTAGCTTTCTACCCTGAATAGGAATGTTCTCCATCCGGAGAAAATAAATCCTGTCTCTTGGCCAGAATCTGTTTTTTTGATTGACTAAGTGGCATCCTGACTCATTTGTGATTAGGGGAGGGTGTAGGTTGGAAGAGGATTTACTGAAGAAGTTTTATTATCTTAAAATAGATCTATACAAAGAAGTATTTGAGCAATTACTCTGCCTTTGTGTAGAGTATCAACCTACAAACAGGTTTCCAATGGGGTTTTACAAAAGTCTCTCCAGTATTTTCAGAGTGATGGGACAGGCAGCATATTTGTTGAATCTGAATAGCATTAGATGAGATTATCCTAACATTCAAGGACAGAAAGCCTTAGTGATAGTGAGGTGGGAGGAAAGGTTCAGAGTTCAAAGTGATCTTGACTATTGGAGAAATAGTCTGACATGAAGAGGGTGTGACTCAATGAGAGCACATGCAGAGTACTGCGCTTAAGGAGGAGATTCCAAATCTGCCATATGGGATGAAAAACAAGAGCTATAAAGCCATTTTTGAGAAAGTAGTTTAGAGACATCATAAGGGATCGCCATCTAAAACTTGTCCGTGTTGTCAAGGGTTTTGTGGGAAAGCAGGTATCCTACTGAAACTGACCAACAGGAACATTGTGTCTGAAACATGAAGTGTTCCTACTACTCAGTGCTGGCAAGGCGCAGGATGGTGTCTGGTTTTGCAACAACAGGATGGCGTCTGGTTTAGCACACCACATTGCAGAAGGGTGTAGGTTTTGACTCAGGGAAAAGCAACAAAAACAACTGAGAGTTTAGAAAACATAGGTTTTAAAGAAAGATGTGGTTAGTGATATGTTTAGTACAGAGAGGAAGCATGATAGGTCTTTCAATAGGTAGAAGGATGCTGCAAGGGGACAGGGAATGGCCTATTCTCTGTATTGATTGAATGGGACAAAAAATAAAAGCCTAAATTGTAGAAAAAATGGTATAAATTAGATATGAAAAAAATGTTGCCCGCCACAAGGTTGACTGGGGAACTAAGGGAACTGAACCCAGTTTTCCCATGTCTTTTAATGTTGTAACTGTTCAGCTGTTGCACAAAGTCTGGATATCATCTCTTGTGGCCACAGCACCTGCTATGTGCTAGTTTCAAGTTGGTCAAGGCATGCCCATAGTGTGTATAAGCCATAGGGCATAAGGGTCTTTGTGTTTGGGCATTTACCTGTCCTAAAATGGAGTTTCATTGTGGATTGGATGTGTTCCAGCCCACAGAATTGCAACTGTGCTCATACACATCCGCGGTGGCCCGGATTAATTTAGAACTCTGGAAAACAGACATCCTGAATCACTGCTTGAGGTGTTACTGCCTACAACAAACAGTCTCAATCTTGTCTTCAACAGAGGCAGCAAAGTACCCAAACAGTGAGGTATTCATAAAGCTGTACTGTTACTTAATAATTTTATGCCTCTGAATTGCCTGGGAGAGGTAATCAGAAAATGAGCTATTAATAAATAGGTGATACTGCAAGACAAGTCATAAGTAACATTGCATTTGTACACAAACTGTTAGCTTTGCTCTTCATATATTGGGAAGACTTGGATCAACAACTCTTGCTTTTTGAAGTAATTTGTGTTCCCATAGTATGTTATTTTTCTCATAACATATTCTAGATGAGTACTAACTGAATTACTGAGGTATTACTAGAACTTTAGAGGAAACAGATGTAAAACTAATGCAAGAAAAAGTAATTTCGTTTGGACAACCAAAATCTGTTCCCCAAATATGACAAACTGTAGGCCAGTTAAGGTGAACCATTTCCACCCATTCTCCCCACCCCTTTTTTTTTCCCTTAAGAGTGATAGAATATGAATTAAGAAGCACAAAGCTCTTAGGCACTTTAGATTAAAGCTAAAACATAGTAAGGATAGCTTGATGATTGAATGACGTCTGCCAAACTTCCTCAGGGACTTCAATAATGTGAGGGTAATAGATCATTAGAAGTGTTGAACGCTGTGTCTGACATGTTTAAATTTATGTATCACATTCCTCCAAAATAATAACTAGTAATGAGTTAAAAGCTTTGGAGGGATGTGGGATATGCATGCAAAACCACAGAATAGGTGATAGTCTGAACTGGTGGTACCAGTTAAGTAACCCAAGATTGCCTGCCTAGTATATTTTAAATATGTTAAAAGGGAACTTAATTATAGCAACTTTTAAAATGTTTCCTTTCCAATTCCTTTCTAGAATGTGAAAGTGGTTTAGGTGAATGCATTTCAGTTCAGCTACTGATGGGGGTTAGGATCCATTATTCATAATCACTGCTCAGCTTAGTTGATGGCTATCCATGAACTATTTTAAATCCATCAGTTTGGGTCATATCTTTAGATCTGTACAGTCAAAAATTAAATAATAGTTTGGTTGGTTTGTGTCAGCTGAAAGAAAATGAATAGTCTTGGTACTGGGTGCTAAGAATGTTACAATTCATCCTCTGACTGAGTTCTTTGAAGGAAAAGACACGTCAAAGGGAAATACGGCTTTGTTTCCAATAAGGTGACCACGTTGCCTTTAGGTGCAGCAGATCTCTGCAGAAGCAGTGCTGCCTGCTCCTGGGGAATCCTGAGTTAGACAGAAACATCCCTTGTTCAAAACATGGAAGAGAAGCTCTTGCAGTTTTCCCTCACTGAACTTGGAAAAACAACTATGAAGTTATGAGTACCTTGTGGAGCGAGGATTAAAATAAGCCAAATAGCAGAGATCTGCAAAGTAACTCCATTGACATATATGTCATACTTTGTGGAAAGGTACATAAAAGAATGTACCTGTATCTGCACTGGACTGTAGATGTTTTGGATGAACTCTTTTAAAATGTGGTTCATGCTCGACACAATGGGTGATGGGCTTTGAATATAAGCACTACAGCCAAAAAAAGGCAGATAAATGCAATAATTCACGCTAAGGTCAGGCCAGTCAGGTGCACTGTGGTGTTCATGCCCTTGCATTGTATTGTCAGGTACTGATAATCTAACAATGGCCAATGGCCATGAAGTATCATGGTGTTGATCCATGGATCTGGCTGTAGTTTTGGTAGGTTGATGATAGGTGGACCCTGATCTGTTCTGCCCAGGAAAATCCCTTTCCTCTCCACCCCAAGCTTATTAAACCTTCTCTTTCCTTCTCGTGACAGGCCTGCATGCTGCTCTCTCTGGGTCACTGTCTGGGGCTGTTGTATGGCATACCTCAGCCACAGTCATGGCTCTGCCATGCATCTCCTGCTGGCAGAAAACAGCAGCAGGCCAGACTGCCTGCCCTGTGTTATGGGTTTTTCCTGGTAATGCCGTTTGCTTTGGACTCTCGGCTCACTAGAAAAGCTCAAGTGCCTTTGTGAATCCCAGAATTTCTAGTCTTCATGAAGTGGAAGGGTGGATATTACCTAGACTTGTGCTCATATTTCATGTGAAGTATGTGGTATGAACCCTTCTCAGGTTACTTTTTGGCCATGGAGCTGCACAGTAATAAGAGATGATGCTGTATGTTGCTCTAACAAATGTAGCAAAACTTTGAGTTTTCTTTCTGTCAGACCGCTTTTGTGCTGTCTGTGTCATGTAACTTCGTTTAACATCTAGAGGTCATAAAGTATATGTGACTTAGCTTATTTTTTACTGTAACTTTGATCAGTGACAGTGGTCATTATACTGGAAAATAATACTGAGGGACAGAGGACAGGAGGAGAAATAATGATGGTTTTGAGAAAGTGGGGATTTCGGGAATAGTACGGACATAGTTGCTACTACTCATACTTGAAATATGTTGATTACCGTCAGTGTGGCCAGCTCTGAGACCCTGAGATTGAGTAGAGTTAGGTGGCTCACCGTTTATTTGAATGGGATTTTTATTTTAAAAATACTCTAAGACACGCACTTTCCTATTAAAGTCCTTATTCTTTTTTCTTTCTTCTTTTTTCTCTTTCTACTTCCTTTTTTCTTTTTTCTCCTTGTTTTCTTTTTTTTATTTTTTTCCCCTCTTTTTCCTTATTGATGTGCCTTTATGGCAGAGCTCAGTGATGGCCTGGCTCTCCTTGCTTGTCCTCACCCTGTGCTCCAGGAGCCGTGCACGCCACTGGCAGCAGTCGCCACCTGAGTGTGTAATTGCAGCTCGGAGCAGGGAGAGGCAGGCGGCTGCATACCGTGGGGTGGCTGTCTGGCAAGAGGCCTCCTCCTGCTCCACTCAGACGTGTCAGGACAGCAGCTTGAAATGCTTTGTGGAAACACTAAGTGAAATGAAAAGCTTCTCCCTCTGCTTTCCAGAGGCTGCAGGAGAGATGTCTCCAGAAGGTGATAGCAGGAATTACTCCAGTGCTGTTCAAAAGTTCAAGGGGCACAGGCATGCTCCACTTGCAGCTGTGGGGGTATTCCAGAGGTCCACATCCTACAAGGAAGTTAGGAATGCCAAATTGAAGAAGGAGAAGGGATTTTCTTGTTCCTGAATGTTTTGTCAAAAATCCTATTGCTGTTTGACAGCAGTAGAAGGCTTATTGTAAAGGTGAATGAAAGCCTGTATGTACCTGCATGTACCTTTATGTTCCACCAAGAATTCACAAGATAACCTTTTTAACATAGACGATAATTATTCTGACAGAGATTGAGTTACCCATGACATGAGCTGAACATCTCCAGAGATAATCACGGCAATTTTGAATTCTCCTTTCTTTCCTTCACATAAGAAAGTCAGCAAAGTCAACAGTACTTCATTGCACAAAAAAAAGAGAGCAGAATTTAGCATCTGTTGTAGAAACAGAAAACTGAAAATATGAGTTCCATATTCTTATATGGCAGTGGCTTTCCTCTTCAGGTGTGATGGGGTTTTTTTACTCCTTTTTTCAGTCTAGTTTTAATTTAATAAATACTACAAGTTAATTACCAGGATACACATTTCTTCTTTGCCTTCTTCTTTTAAATTGAAAACAAAACTATTATGTATTTCCCTGATTTTTTCCCTTTTACTCCTTCTGAGCTAAGAGGTAGAAAGTCGTTCCCATCTTTGGGTTCAGAAAGCAAAGTGTAGTATCATCTCAGGCTATGAAATCATGGGATGGAAGAGTAGGTGTTTACATTCCTAAATGAAAGGGGATATTTTCAATAATAGTCATTAGTTGAGCCCTGATTAAAATTATTGAGATTATGTTTAATGTTTATTAAATGAGAGTAGAGTTATTTAAAAGTGTAATTCTTTTGCAAATCTCTGTTACAGAGCATACCTGCTGATTTAAAGGCATCCTGCTGAAGATTTGCACTTCTAAACATCATCTGAATTTGAGGCATGGCTGGTGGGATGTCATATGAATGAAAATTTTAGTTTATGTTGATGGCTGGCAAGAGATAGGATTCTCTCTGCATATTTTAGGATTAATGAGAAGTTGTGTGAGTATTTTATTTCAGCCAGCTCTCTGAAAAGTCCATGGATACGAAGAATTTTACACAGCATTTAAAAATACTGCTGTATAAAATTTTAGTCAGCATCCTCTTTCAGAGGCAATAAATGAGATTATAAATAAAATTAAAAGGTTAATTTAAAATGGGGAAGGAGGTTCATAATATATGAAGGAAGCAATGAAATAGGTTAGATGCTTTCTCTAGGAGGAGGAGAAGTATTGTGCTTTTAGCCTCATTTATGTATTCTTCATATACCACAAAATATTGTAGTCATGTCTGCTTTCTTTTGAGGTTTGAACATATTTAGTCATAACAGCAGTTGTGGCTTGCTTGAGAATCTTGCTGAGAATCTGTCTACTGAGTGTTTAACCTCTCTGTCTCATTAACCCTAGGACAATCCATTGTAGCATAAACTTTTGGTTCGGTTTTGGTGATGTATTTGCAGTTTCTCACTTTAAGGAGAAATTATCGTATCACCATTTTGACTGTGGTGATCTAGGGATCTGTTTGATTTTGTAAAGCCTGAAAAAATTCCCAGAGGTATATTAAACACAGGGAACTGTTCACACATACGTACCAAATCTGGGGAATCTGTACCAGTAGGTCTTACCTATACAAATTAAGAGATGTGTGTTCTTCTAGTCCAGTTTCCAACTCTGAGACACACCATGAAAGTGCCTTTTTCCTTTCCCTGTGTTGCTTTGTGAATAATCTTACTTTCCATCTCCAAAGTGATTGTTTCGGGAGGTCTTATCCAGAGAGATCTCTCTCTTATTTCCTCTACTCTGGCCTTTTAATGTGTCAAAGAAAGAAGCTGCTGAACACTGCACGCTTGAGACTGTGTGTATATAGAGAGAGGAGGAGCAGCTCCTTCTCGCTTGACTACTTAAATGCCACTTACACTTTTGAAATTGCAAGGGCTCAAAAAAATTTCAGACTGGCCACTTTTGCAAGGGTGGATTTCATGCACAGACGTCTCTAGCAGTTCAGGAGTTAAATTCTGTGCTTTCCCAGAGAGTAGAATTTCCTCCTCCCTCATGTCTAATTGAAGGGTACATATCTACGATCTACTTTGAACAGATTTTGCATTTGCTGCGCCCAATGTAATATGTCAGATTAAAGCCTAATTGATATTAATTGTCAGTTTGACAGGTATTTACGTAATACACCTGTGATTTGTCCATGCTGCAACATCAAAGAACAATGTAGTCCATTGTCAATCTTGTAATTTTTTTTTTCCTTCTTGAAGACCAGATCATTGTTCAAGAGTAAATATGAAGTATCTTTCAGGAGGTTTGCATTGGCATGTTTCCTCCCCAATTGTGATCTGACTAACAATAGAGCAAACCTATGCTGATTTTTTAATGTCAATTCCAAAATGATCAGGAATCACTTTGAAGCGCGTGTTTTCTGATAAGCAAGTTCCAAATTCTCATCATCCTGCTATGAAATGGTCCTCTTACATTTTGCAGCATGTGGGTTCTGATGCACCTTTGCATTATGCTCTTCAGTTTTATCTTGATGTAACCCCCATTGACTTAATTACACTGGCATAAAGATGGAATGGGGAAACGGTGAACCACGCCCACTAACAAGTCCATCATGAAAATATGGGAGTTGTTCTTTTGTCTTCAGGGAGGTTTCGCCAGAATGGGGTGTCTCTTTTAGACAGACTCTTTGCTATTTTTAGCAACTTGCAAGAAAACTGAAGTGTATTCTCCGAATCATACCACAGTGCAAAAAGCAGATATACATCAGAAGGCTGTCACTAGAAATGGGAAATTACAAAGTAGGAACTTGATGTCTTTGATAAGGCAGGGCATGGTGCTTCAATCAAAGACAGTATTGAATATAATGCTGACATTATGTTTATTTTTAGCCAGTGTGCAGCATATGCAGTCTACAGTTACCTAAAGAAGAGATGAGGAAGAGAGAAAGTAAGTCAGGATGGTAACTTAGGGCCACACTAAAATACAATGGAGGAAATGAAAAAACAAATGTTATTTACGCATCAAAGTGCTAGGAGAAGCTACAGTCCCTGTACTACAGAGGACATGAGATCCTGAGGCTTCAGAAAGATTTGGATTGTGATGTTCTTGAAAGGACTGCAGCATGAATTCAGAAAGAAAGCGCAGCAGAGAGTATGAGTTTCCCTCACCAGCCATGGCATCTCTGAGGGCTGCTTGGGCTGGTTGTTTTCTCTGAGACATGTAACATGATTCTCCAAACCCCAAGTTATGTCTAGCAGGCAGGATTTAACTTTTAACTGGCACGATTTCAGTTATATCAACAAAAGATCTCGGTCTCCTGCCACAAACAAACAACTCTAAATTAAGTGGCCTGAATAATTGAACAAGGGGTTGTTTGTTTGTTTACTTCAATTACTGTTTGTGGTAGCAGTGGGTGGAAATGAAACCTTGCCTCTGCTTTCTAACATCTATCAGATTTGGAACTTTGTTCCTCTCTGAACCTTTGTATTGCATTCAATTCTTCATGATATTTTTTCACTGCTACTTGCATCTGCCTTTATTTTTCATTCCTTAGATTCTAATATATTACACTGGGCGTTGCAATACTCTTGATCCAAGAACACTATTGTCTTTCCAAATCTGTGAGACCAGGGTTTTTTTTTCCTAGTTCTTCCTTTATTAATTAATTCTTTTTCCTATGTTTTGAATTCTCTATATTTCTCCGAATTATTTTTTTTCAGGTAATGTCTTTTCTTTTATTGTATTCCAGCCTCCTGAACTGTGTAACATTATTGGCATGTCAGATGCACAAGTTTTGTTTTTTAAGATGTCCTTTGTTTAAAAGTCCTCTGCTTTTTTCAAAGCACTACATTTGCATGTACAGTTGTGACTACAGCTATATTTTGTTTTAAATATCATTGTCACCATTCAAAAGCTATTATATAAAATGTCATATAAGCCTGGCTTTTCTTCAGTTTATCTTGTCACACAACTCTTCCAGGGTTTACTGTTTACTCCCATGGTATCAGCATCAAGTATTTGTTCTTTTGCTTTGCCCTCTCACTTTGCATAAGCTATTGATTCCTTTGCTTTGTATTTTTAATTCCTGCACTGTTTCTGTGAGCACACCAGCCAACTCTGTTGCGTGCTCCTGTGCCTGTTCTACCCTGTAAGTTCAATATTCTGTTCCCTATTCTGCCTGTCGATGAACCGATGGCAACACAGTCTTTCTACTTTCTTCCTCATTCCCAAGTAATAAATGCAGCCCTACTTTACATAGGTAACAGCTGAGCTTTGAGCCTCTGTTCCACCTTCCATGCTTAATTTGGTTTCTGTGACCTAGTATTTGTCCTGTGCTCAGCCATCACCTCACAGCTCTGGAGCTGAGTCATGGTCCAGCTCGACTCTGGAGTTTTTCCATTGTTCAATATTGGTGCTGAGGCTGTATTTTGGGTGCTGTTTCATTGGTTCAATGCAGGAAACTGCAAGAGCTGGAAGTGTTTCTGCAACTACCCAAAGTCCTGAAGGAGCCAGGCAGCCTGTAGAACACCTGCCTGGTTGATGTCTATGGTTCAGAGATGCTCTCTGACCCTGTCTCATCCAAGGCTCGTGCTGTCTGTTTCTCAATTGGCACTGCACGTGTGCCTGTGAATCTGAGCAGGCAGAAACAGACTGTTGAACACTGTTTCATCAACTCTTGTGGGCCGAAAGTGTGAATAAGCTGTGTTTAATACAGTTGTCTAGGCTGTTTACATTGGCTTTTTGAACCACAGCCAAATTAAATTTCTGAGGAGGTTGCTATTGCTTTCTAAAGATGTAACCCCCTATCTTTGTTCATCAGCTCAAAGTTATTTACTAATCATTACCTGTGTTTGGCAGAAGAACAGCAAATAAAACAGGCACTTTGTGTTTTACATGGTCTTGGTAAGGGTGTATTAAAATACAACATCCTTTTATTTGAACAATATTCATAAGAGAGAATATTAATTATTATTAATATTAGAATATTACTGTTTTGCTCTATGCCTTAGGAGATGACAGTCTCTGTGGTAGCATTAACTAATGTGCAGCTTGGCTGTGTTGGCAGAAAGCAAACAATCTCCTAGCAGGTTATTCAACATTAGCATGCAGCCTTCCATCTCGTGCAGTGCTTTCAAAGTGATTCTCATCCACTGTACTGCAACCTTGTACTAACCTTATGTTAACAAATTTATAACTTGGAAATTATTCTGCTGACATCAATGGTGCTGCACCATGCAAAACCTGTTTAAAATTAGGTCCAAGGTATTTCAGTTTTAATTTATAAAATGTGTTCTAAATAGTATTCACATGCTTCAGTAATTGATGGTTTGGGATTACTTTTCTGTTTCTCGTGCAAAATGAAGGTTCTGTAAAGGTTTTTAGTCTGGTTTTCACCTCTCCTCTTTTTATACTTAAGTTGCTCCCTTAGGCAAAATCACTGATTTCCTATCTCCCCCTTACAATATTATGAACCAACAAACAGAGTTGTCTGCCAGTTCATTCTTGAATATAGATTCTTTTTAATACAAGCAAAGCATGCAGGGATCTCCTGCTTTACAAAGCAGGAGCTGCCTGTCTATCTGTCTGTGTATAGAGAGAAAAAAAATATACTAGAAAATACACTAGAAAAACATTTAAAAAGCAGAAATCACACAAGTTAAAGGAGCCTCATTAAGGTACAAAGTCAAATATCCTGAAACTTGGTAATGCAAGCGTCACAAGCTCTTAGCTTGTCAGGGATTACCTGCTTGCTTTGTCTAGCCAATACCCAGAGCACGTGAGAAGTTTCATGGATGTTGGACTGCCCAGAAATTTAAGGTATCCATCCTTAGCAGATCTGTGCTGGGCACGTGCAAACTGCCGCATTTTTGTTTTTTCAAGGGCAGGTGACTTGACCAGGCTGGGTTGAACTTTCACCAGAATGGCAGAACACATCCACTTGGCAAAGCTGAAAAAAACTACATGTTTTGAGTCCCAGCTATGAAATGCAGAGCTTTCTAAACTGTCCACAGTTTTCTTTTGGCAGTAGCTGAGATATGATGGTGAAATAACACCCAGAAGATGCATCTGGGAGCTAGGGATGGAGCCTCCAGGTCCCATTTTTCCTCTGTTCCATCCAGCCTGGTGCAAAAAGTAGCTGGGGGCAAGAGGGACCTCTCCAGCACACAGGGTCACAGGATACAGCTTTTCAGCACTGTCCTGAGATGAAGAGGAAAAGGAGGTACAGGTCCTCCATCTTTCACATTCTCCAGGGCTGCTGGAACACCACTGGGCAGCCTTTGTTAAAGGCTGGATAAGGCCCTGGCAGCTCTGTAATGGGAGAAAGCTGAACCCACCAGCAGCCCAAAACAAGCAAGCATTTTTCCTGGGAGACGTTTTCTTGGCAATCTGCTCAGTGACACGGTGGTTAGGACCATCCTTATTTATCTCCTATCAACTATTGCTGCTTAGAAGGAAGCGCTTGGTGGATAATTCAGGTGAGCCAGTGGCCTAAAGTCATCTCAGGGTCATGTGTTCACAGGGAGAAGAGCCTCCTGGAAAGGAGCGAGCTTGTCTAAAATTTCCCCAAGCCCCACAGCAGTTCCACAAGAGCCAGGCAGCTGAGCCCAGCCAGCCTTGGGAACACCAGGAGGAGGAAGTGGATGGGAGGTCAGGGCGGCAACAGGGGGCTCAAATAACAGCTGCTCATGCAAATCCGACCTACACGGGTTGTGCATCGCTGGTGTGAAGATACGTTTTTAAGAAATGTTTAAGTAGCACCAGAGGCTGTGGTGTGACCTGGAGATGACTTCTCCACTCGTAACTATGGAATGTAGAAGAAAGGGGGGGGAAAGAAACAAAAAAGCCATGGAAGAGACACACCTATGACTAATTCAGCTCTTCTGTAGAGAAAGTTTCATTCCTTACAATTAAAAGGGAAATTCCTAATTTGGCTTATTTTAAAGTTATTTCCAAGCTTGACACTGATTTCTCCTTACCTGGATTTCACATTGCTCTGAACATTTAAGTATGTGAGTTTTTAGTGAAAATCTTTCAAGAAGAGCTCATTTTGCAGCTTCTAAAGCAACAGACCTTGAGCCTATGATAACTGGTAACTTACCTCCTGGTCAGATGTTACTAGCAACAATATTCTTCTCTTTCCAGTTTTTATATGTTACTCCTGTTCTATAGCTGCAAAGAATCACAATTGCACTGGGATTTCTTTTTACAGAAAAGTGACTTTAATATATCTGTTTTCACTTATATGTGATAATGGGATGGCCAGTGTACTCTCCTGATTGTTTTCAAAAGCCAAACAGAACCTGATGATGCAAAGTTTTAACTCCTACACTTGTGCCCTTACAAGCTCTCACATTTCTTTGCAGTCACTTTTGGTGAAAGATAGCCACAGGACAGTCCTTAAATTTCATGGCTGTATTTTACGTAGTGTCTTTATATGTCATGCCTTCCATGGGGGGCAAAAAGAAGATTTCTCAGTTTTTATTAAAACAGGCAAATCAAAACAATCACAAAGTCTAGGTAGAAGGAGCATGGCATCATTCTCATAAGCCTGTCTCAGGATTTTTGAAGGTTTGGGTTTGACAGCTGATCACCTTTGTATGTAGCCTGCAAAGGTTCATTCTGATTTTTTGGGGTTCCATTGATGGATCCCACACAAGCATAATTCAGTATCCACCTTGATTTAGAGGGATTAGTTTGAACAAGTCCTAATGAATCTCCCGAGATAATATCCCCTGAGGAAGGCAGGAAAGGCTTTAAAATAAGAAGGTAGTGAGGACTTGCAGCATTACACATAGCAAAATTATTTTCATGGGTAGTAGAAGCATGAACAGGGGAAATATTTTTGCCTTCATTCTACAAGGATTGCTGCACCTTGGTCCCTCCATGACATCAGCAGCACAGAGCTCCGGCCTGGAGAAGAAAATAGGAACACAAAGTACTTACATTTTTCCAGTGAAAATACCTTCTGCCCCAAAAGACCACTTTGGTCTTCCTATTATAAAATGTAAACACTTTTTTATAGTTTGAGTATAACCATGCTTTAAACAGCTGCTGCCTCTCACCTGTGCTGCAGCTCTGTTTCTGCAGTGAATTAAGCCCTCTCTCCACAGACTGCACATCAATTGCAATTTTTTAAGTGCTTTGGGATCCTTTGGGTTGAAAAGTATGATATAAATTTAAGATATTAAATCGTTAAAAAGAGTAAGAGCATTACCAGATGCTGATGCTCATGTTTATAGCCATGCTGTTAACAGCAAGTTGGGAGATACTTACACTTCGTCTCTGTAGCAGGTATCACATCACAAAAGCCTTTTCATTAACTGCACATTAAAAGTCATGAGGATGTTTAGCCCCAGCTAATCCCACTGTACAGCAATCCAGAACCTGCCTGATCTTATAGCTAGGAATTTTCTTCTAATGTTCCGTTGTACTGGCGTTTTTAGCAAGCTTATATCCCTCTGCTCTTATACCACTGTCCTTCACTTAATAGTTCTTTCCTTTGATGATGCTGTAGCATCTTTTCCCAAGTGATGGAATAGCACATAGTTGTTTCACCTCCCAACTTTTAGTCTGGTTGACTAAAGAAACAAAATTCATCTTTTTGATGTTATGTTATGTTATGTTATGTTATGTTACGTTATTTATGTTTCTGCACCCCTTGACAGTCCTTATGACTTTTCTCTTTATCTGCCCCAAATCCAGTTTGTTTTCTTTTAACAACACTACCAAGAGTAGTTTTTCAATATTACACAATATTTTAAATAAAAGACACATCAATTAGTGTCTCGTGCTCTAGCAGTAATGCTCCCCTACTTTGGCTGGAAACAGCTCACACTACATATACTAAGGTTATGTTTCCCTTCATGGTTGCATCACACTTCTGATTCACAGTCACCTGTGATGAACTCATACCTCCTGGTTCTTCTTTACACCAGTTGTTTCCGAATACAGCGAGCCTTTTGTTTTCAGTCTCTAAGTGAATTATCTCAAGGTTTTTCCTCTTGACTCTCAACTCTTCCATGGTGGCAGACTTCAAGCTGAGCCAGTTTTT
Source organism: Acanthornis magna (assembly GCA_036785705.1). Taxonomy (NCBI): domain Eukaryota; kingdom Metazoa; phylum Chordata; class Aves; order Passeriformes; family Acanthizidae; genus Acanthornis; species Acanthornis magna. The sequence continues at coordinate 15,126,717 of JAWUZG010000025.1, forward strand.
TCCTTCTAACCTGACCCTCCCCTGTACTGCAGTTCCTCAAATGTAAGTCATCACCAACCTTCTTCAGCTTGTTTCTAATGTTTTTGGCTTTATAGAAAGTGCCTGTAATGATTCTTAAAGGCTGATCATGACAAACCCAGCAAACAACTTCATGCCAGCCAAAGATTTCCTTTTTTCTGACCTGTTGCCACCCATTCATACATGTTATTATTCCTCTGCTGTACCTCATCTTCTCCAGCTTAGCTGTTACTGCAGTTACCAGAAGGATAAATCCTAGAATCATAGAATAGTTTAGGTTTGAAATTACTTGTAAGATCACTGAGTACAGGCATTAACCCATCTGGTGGGTTGGTGATCATTAAACCATATCCCCAAGTGCCACATCTACTTGCTTTCTGAGCACTTCCAGGGATAGTGACTCCACTACTTCCCTGGGTAGCTTATTTCAATGCCTGACCACCGCTTTAGTGAAGACATTTTACCTGATATCTGATCTAAACTTCCCCTTGGTGCAACTTGAGGCCATTTTCTCTCACTCTGTCACTTGTTGCCAGGGAGAAGAGACCAAGCCCCGCTTTGCTACAATCTCCTTTCATGTAGCTGTGAAGAAGAGTAAGGTTTCCTCTGAGTCTCCTTTTCTCCAGGCCAATCAACCCCAGCTCCTTCAGCTGCTCCTCCTCATATCTGTGCTCCAGACCCTTCACCATCTCCATTGCCCTTCTCTGGGTACGCTCCAGCACCTCAATGTCCTTCTTGCAGTGAGGGGACCTGAACTGGACGCAGGATTTGAGGTGTGGCCTCACCAGGGCTGAGTACAGGGGGACAATCCCTGCCCTGGCCCTGCTGGTCACACCATTGCTGATCCAGGCCAGGATGCCACCAGGGCAAGAAGCCTGCCAAGTCCTGGCTCGTGTTCAGCAGGATGTCAAACAGCACTCCCAGGTCATTTTCCACTGATTAGCTTCCCAGCAACTCTTCCCTCAGCCTGTCACACTGCATTGGGTTGTTGTGATCTACGAACAGGACTCAGCACTTGTTGAACCTCATGCAACTGGCCTTGGTCCATCAATCCAGCCTGTCTATATCCATCTGCGGTCTTCCTACCCTCCAGTAGATAAACACTCCCACCCAAGTTGTTGTCACCTGCAAACTGGCTGAGGATGCACTCAATCCCCTCATCCAGATCATTGATAAAGACATTAAACAGGACTGGCCCAAAACACTGAGCCCTGAGGAGCACCACTTGTGACCAGCCACCAGCCACTCTGGGCTCAGCCATCCAGTCAGATTTTTATCCAGCATCCATCCACTCCATGATTAGTCACAATAGGCTATATTGTTCCCTGTCATGCCACAGCTAGATCACTCTTACTAGCAAATGGAAGACAAAAGCTACTCATATTCTTCCATATTTTGCTGTAAGCTATGAGCCAGAAGTACTTTTTGTAATGACAGGGCATGGCTAGTTAAATCAATATTAGTTTAGAAAGTTTGCAGTAAACAGTTGACACCTATTTTTTTTTTTCCTCTCTGAATTCATAGTCAGGGTCACAGGGTTTGTTCTGTCTCATCTGATCCCAAAAGGGGAGAAACAGAGATACTTTCTGCAAGGCAAGCAATTTGTGCAAGTCTTCTTCTAATGCTGAGTTTAAGTTTTGTCATTTAAATGTGTTCTTTACTTATTTGCAAAAGAGGACCTTGCTTTAATTTGAGCACAAAAGAACTCTACATTATGTTCTAGATTTTTTTTCTGTGTCTGTATTATGTAAAACTGTGCACCAGTTTTACATTTTTTCCTTACCTGCATTTCCTTCCTGCAGTGGCATTTGTTTAACAAAAGTCAGATGCTGCTACTTCTAAGAGTAACCAAGGTAAGGACTCAGGTAAACTAGTTCCTAAATAAGCTTCTCCATAATTATTTAGGTAACAGTAGTTTTTGGTTGGATTGGGTTATTATGTTAGTTATGGTGTTGTTTTTTGTAGTCTGAATTTTTTTTTTACATGCATATTCTTATTTTATTAGATTTCAAAACAGTAAAGCAAGTTAGTAATCTTTGTGTTGGCTTTTTGTGCTTTATGTTTCAGTGCTCTGAAGCATATTCTCCATAAGCATGGCACCACTACATTTTGCTTAATGTGCTTTTTCTTCTTCGCACTTCTAGCAGCAGTTCCGCTGCCTGTTTTGTTACACTAGAACAACCAACAGACAGCACAAAACTTCTGTTTTAAAGAGAGTCATGTCACTCCTGGATATTTCTTTAATTTTTTCCAATTCTGGGTCAGAGATTTGGTCTCGCAGAGCTTTGGCTACTTCTATACTTCTGCTAAAATTAGCAAGAATCTGCTCAGCTTCCAGTGTGTTTTTCTGCATTGGGGCCAGAGCACTTGCAACCTAGCGAGGTGAAGATCCATGTTCTGCTGGTTTATCTCCCGTTGTTTCACCAATATTTGCAGTACCAAACCACTGATTTAGCATTCCATGGAAGGCAATACAGCTGAGTCAAGCATGATGGCACTTTCATTCTTATCCTTACAGTTATACATGAGTCCCCCTTTATTCAGCCTAGCCAAGCTTTGTTGGCCATGTGCTGTACCATATGCTATAGCTCATATGCTGCTGCGTAGAAACTTTTGATAGGATTATCTGAATTATCCTCAATGTGAAATAGACCAAACTTTATTAAAAATAAATCTGAAATGCCAGGGTAAAGATGCTCATATTTTATGGGAGATCTAAGATAGGTGATATATCTGGAAGGGCTTTGATTTGTGGAGTGCTGGGAAGGAGTTCTTTTTAATAAGGGGAAAATTCAGTTTGAGGGGTTTTTTCATTTGTTTTGTTTATTTACTCTAAATTTCAGTATTCAAGAACAACAGTGTGAAACAAACACAAATCTGTTGTATTTTTAAAAACTATTTTAGTCCTGTTTCCAACTCCTCTTGTGCTGACATTCTACAAACTGATTTTCTAAAAGGACTGTCACCATCAATTTTGCTTTTTTAAAGGACTTTAATTCTTTCAGCATGTTCATATGGTTTTATAAAGCCCCAGATACATGGCAAATCCCCTTGGTGTTGTAAGACAAGATTGCTGTTAAAAAATGTTTAGGCTTAGTCAGCTTCTTCTCACTACTGAAGTCATGAGGGACTCTGGGAAATGGTGTTTATACTAAGCTTAAATTGATAGGGCAAGTTTAATGCAATCAGGTCAAAGGTACAACTGCTTAGCTAGTCTCATCAACCACTCGGGTTTCAGCATCAGTTTATAAGAAAAGGCCTGTAATGATAACATCTGGCTGCGAGCGCATGGGCTGCATTCTCCGTGCAGTGATTGAATGTAATTTAATGGTGGGGAGGAGCAAACCGAAGGGCAGCTCCATTCCTGAATTATGATCCCAAATAGATAAGGTGTGACTGCCAGACTTTGATCACCCCCGTTATCAATTCACTTGATGAAGAGCCTTTCTCCAATATAACCTGGACAGAGATGTCTTCCTTGGAGGAAGGAGTGCGGTGCACTGAAAAGGCTCGGGAGGGGGGATGTCAAGTCCAGGACAAAACTTGGTGCTTTCCAAGTGCATACGTGTGTGGCTGATTGCTGGCCAGGCGTTACTTTGAGCGAGTGCTGAGTGACCTGGGACAGCGCCGAGGAAATGTGCTAGACAGAATAACGGATAGGGCTGCCCTCCTAACGTGAGAAAGCATAACGCTCAATTACATATTTCCTGCCTTGCACTGTCCAGGTTGGTGTGTGGCAACTTAAATATTCAAGATCATTGCCAGGCAGACCCCAAAATATATACTCATTAGGAGAACGCAGATACCCAAGACATCCTGAGGGATTTTAATCATAGGCAAGTTTGGTCTGCTGATCCTAATTCAGACCCTAAGAGGGCTTTGGCATACAGAATATGTCTGGGTTTGCTGGCCAAATAGAGTTGACAACAAATAGGTATTGCCTTCTTTGCCTTATCTGCACTATCTTTAAAGTATCCTATCTTATAATTTTAATTTATTTTGTGAAAAGGTTTTTACATTTTGCTCCACATTAGCTGAAATTTTGTTAAATGTCTGTCCCCAGCTGAAAAATTTGGGAGGCTTCAGTCAAAATTGTTTCCAATCATCATTACAGAAAAAGAAATTTAAATGGCTTGCTGCCAACTGACATTGGTAACATCCTGCTTTGAGGCAGGGACTTGAAATTCAGTGATGCTGTGACTTGTATGTCACTGACATACTTTTTTTTTCTGTGAAAATCACTGCATATTATGAGATTTAGGAAAAAACCTCACAATTTGCACACACTTAGCAAAAATTCTTTAATTTTTCCAGGTAAAATTGCAGATTATTTATTTTCAAAATATTCAGGCTTCTGATGGTGCTAAATGAGACGTGTTTTTTCTGAGAATCATCAAGCATGCTCCCTCCATCGTCCATCATACCATCAAGCTGAACTGAATGAATCTGAGCCAACACATGGCATTTTTTTGTGGTTAGAAGAACCACTTGGTACAGAAGATCAACACTGTCTCTCTTCCCAAGTTTGCTTATACTGTGTTGCTTACACTGAGGCAACACAGACCTCAAAGCCTTCAAGGTTAGTGATTATCTGACCTAGCTGTTTTCAGCAAAGGTCCCATTAAATTTCCTTGGGTTGCAAACAGAACAGGGAAGCAGGTTCTCAGTTACATCTGTCACCTGAAAAAGGAGTATACTCTTTTGTCTCAAAGGACACGTGTGGGTGGGCTGTCTGTGACTGACAACGTTAAGAAGATCCGTAACAGCCAATGTGGGACCCAAATGTTATGGGTCCCAAATGAATATATCCAGCCTCATTTCAGCCTACAAGTCTTTGTAATCACATATGGCACAAGCTTTTCTCTAGATAGGGGCATGCATTTTTTCCATTTTCTCTGCACATGCATATGAACTATTTCCATAAGGATGTTCCTTATTATGTGTTTACATTGGGTTTGCTGATATTCAGGTGGGGATGCTTGTCATTCATGTCAAACGAGTATAGGACCATTCTTGGCAGTCAGCAGATCTCTGTGTTTATCCTACATTCATTACGTAAGAAAATTTGACATACAGCTTAGGTTGGTAAGATCTGTCACTCCTTTTGAGGAGCCAAAACCCAGGGAGACCATTCAATTTGCCACAGATCAGTGGCAGGACAAACCATGAGGTCTGACTCCCAGCCCTGCTGTCTAATCATGAGATAGCACAGTCCTGCTTCCGGGCCAAGGCACACCCTGGTGTAAGGTCAGCTCTTGTACATGATGAAGGGTATGCACTCTTTTGTCTTGATAAGTTTATTTTACTGTGGCTAATTATAAATCAGGTAGTTAACCACTTTCTAATGGTACAGAAAACAGTCAGCCAAAGGATGGCTCACAATTCTTCCACAGCTTTGAATTGTCTCAGTAGGTTTCAGTGCTCAGCTCAGCACATGTAATGTGTCTTCACACAGAGATGGGGTGAGGCCCTACTAAAAGTGGTAATGATTATATATACCATGCTTCTAAATGTATAAACTGCTTTTGAACATATTGGAAAAGCTAAAATACCAACTGCTAAACCAATGAATCATACTTTGTAAGGCAGTGTTTTTATATATAATACATAAAATCCAACTGTATATGTGCAGGCAGAGTGAATACTTACACATCACATGTGTAAGACATAAATGATCCTGATGAACATGACTGAAGTAAATTATGTTAATGCTCCAGTTAGAACTATTTCTACATTAATTTCAAAATGTTTTTGTTATAGTGTAGATTCAATGTCAGGAAGATGAAGGAATCTGGGCTTTTAACAGCAACCTCCACATTGCAGTGTGACTCTATGGGGTTGTTCAAAATTAAACATTTGGTTTGAGCATTAAACACTTAAATTTTCTTTTCAATTCCTAGGACTGTGTAAAAGCAGATTTGGAAATGGTTTACAGTACTTCCTATTGGGGGCTTCCACACAGACAATGTCAGAAATTACATCACTTCTCTGCTTTTATTACTTTTCAAGAAAAAGTCTTTAAAATGCCAGCATGCAATTTTCCTGGTGACAAGTTATAACCTTTATGAAAGGTCTGTTTTTCATTTAAGAGAAAGATGCTTTCATCCCACCTACAAGTTAGTGGATTTTATCAAGGGAAGTCGCCATCCGTCCCCAAGTCTTGCCAGTCTTGAAAGGTGTGGAAGGATTAATCACTAGAGGCAGTTGTGTTCTTGTCTACCCTTCGCCATATTCAGAGCTTGTGATGAATGGTCTTGCAATTGGTCTCACGGTGAATGGACCTATCTGCTGGAAGGGTGGTCTTACCCATGGTGTCACCTTCAAGTAAGGAGACCTCTTGATTCTTTTCTTACTTTGTGCTCCAAGTATCTCTTCCCAGGTGAGGAACCTAGGAGAGAAGGCAGCCTTCGTGCTCCCTCTGCCGCCAGTGGCAGAAGGACACCATCTTGAAGGCTTTGCACTTGCGAGAGGGAGTAGCTAGCACATGGTCAAAAAGGGTGATGGGACAAAAAACAAAGTGGGAGGAGAAGTCCCAATGGATAAGTGTGAACGATAAAACCCTTCAGAGAAATGGGGAAGGGAAGAAACAGCGAAAGTCTGAAAACACCAATAGGACAAACGGAATATATGTTAAAGAAAAGCATATGAGGGAAAGAGAGGCAGAAAAATGCAGGTGATTTAGAGGGGAATATGGCAAGTGGGAAAGAAGTGTTCAATGAAGGAAACAAAAACAGCCAAGGGAAAATGAAGAGACATCATGATTTTTTAAAAGGGAAGATATGTATAGAACTTAGAGAGGGGTATAAGGAATATTTTAAAGAGTATTTGTAGCACTGAAGTACAAAGTTGTATTAATCAAAAAACTTCCACTGTCCATCAGTGAGAGCTGAAGTGCCATGCCTACATCAACTTTATATAGCCAATTGAGGAATGCAGCAAATGAGAACAAAATGGAGTTTGGAGAACCAGTTTGAAATGTGACAAACAAAGGAAACAATCAGATAATTTGTTTAGGTTTCATGTCATGTTTACAGCAGACTCCACCTTCCATTGGCTAGAGTAACCAGTATCCCCATCTATGGCTAAATCCGTAGCAGTGTCTGCAAGGGCAGGTTAATCCAGCCTTATGTTCCCTCAGTCTGAGCTGGGCACATTGACTAAAATGGCTGTAACCCACAGTTCTCTTCTCAGAGTGGTGTGGGCTCTCTGAGAGGTTCATGGTTGCTTTATCTCCTTGTGCCAGGTCTTCTGTGGTCTCCAGGCTCTTGGAAAGGTACCCCTGTTGTAGGATACTCCTCTGATTTTCAGCTACTTGAGTGCACTGCGACCTATACTGTCGAATAGTTTGCTGTAGTGTTTCTATGCATAAATTATATGGGAAATAAACAAAAACATGTGGATTTGGTACAGGTTAATTCATATTTTTAAATAGAATGTAATTTGCTATTGGCAAATTAATCTCATTTATCCTAGTTTCGTTTGTTTAAACAATGTGAGTAGAGTTATTCATGTGCAAAGGAGTCAGCAAATGCTGCCAAATCCACTAATAAATCTGGCTGCTGAACATAGCATTTAGAAATGGAGTTACTTGCCATTCTCATTTTGTAGCATGCTAATTTCCACGAAAACCCACTATGATATTAGAGAAAATTATGGCTTCTCCTGGAGAAAAAGCAGGAAGAAGTTATTAATCTGCCAATATTGTACAAGAACTAGCAGAAAAATGTAGTGAGCAAAACAAATTTGCAGGACTGTAGTCTTTTGACCTGTTGCACAGTATATTTAAAGTCCAGTTCTGAGTATTTGTATTCATCTTCTCATTTTTAGAGCTTTCAGTTAGAAATTACTGACAGTGCTCCAGCTCTTTTGTGCATACATGCATGTGGCTACAATAACTATATAAATCTTTGCCATACTTAAGAATTCTGGGTTAGGGGATCCCACATACTACAAGTGAAGTGGCTGCAGCATTTTAATTGATCTCTGTAGAATATCACAGTGGTATTATCTTCACAAGAGAGCTGTGGGCTGTCCTGGAAGCCTGCCAGTAGCCCAAGGGCTGTACCACATTTCCATGACACGGACCATATTGCCACCCCTGGCACTGAGACGAAGGCGTGTCCTGCAGACCGTGCAGGTCCCAGCACGCAATGAGCCACCTCAGTGCAAGCAGACACACCAGGAACTCTGTATTTTCTGCAGCCAAGGTACCTGTCTGCCTACCGGGGTGACAGCAAGCATCATTCCAGCTGCACCACTTGTATGCTAAGCAAGCAGTTAAAAAAAACCCCAACAGTGCAGCCAGTATAATTATCTTTCATCTCACCTGAGTTCAAAAGCAGGGCTTTCCCACTGTCACTCTGTTTTCTTAGCTGTCTGCTCCAGAACGACTTTGGCTGTTGGTGGTTTATGTGGAAAATTAAAGGGGGAATGACTGTCACAGCTTCCTAATGACATCTAGGGATTCTTTTATATGCTAAGTCATTCATATCTTTTACAATTTAAAAGCATGATGACATCATATACATAATAGCTATACAGGACTGCCTGCATGTTTGCAAATAAATGTTAGAATTCATAACAATCTCTTTTCTCATGCCAAAGATAATTAAATAATTCAGGTCCATTTTCTCCAGGAACTTTCCCTCTAAATAGAAATGCCTCTGCCTCTGTTAATTGCTAATAGACAAGAGTCCACGGATACCTGTATGTTGCAAGCTTTTATTTATTAATTATTTACAAATTACAATAGAAGAATCATAAAAAGAATTATTACGGAAAATTATTTTCTATCAACTCTATACATTTGCAAATAAAAAGTAACATTTCATCTCTGCCTAGGGAGTCCTTGTAAGAATGGTATTGAGCTACTATAACTTCAGGGTGATAACATATCTTTTCTTGGTGCCACTTACTGCATAAATGTTGCCTAGTTATCTCTTCCTGACTTGACGCTGTGGCTTTTTGGCTTATTGATACTGTATGAAGTATCTGTATTTCACACATTCCAACAGCTTTGTATCTCTGTAGCATACTTCATTAGCTAACCAAGACTGAAGCCAGGCAATTCTTTTTCATTATATATGGAGTGGATATTAAATAAACATGAAAAGTAAAACAGAAATATGCTAAAGCATGTTTGTATCATTTTATTACTTTGATTATATCTCTGTACATGACTGTATCCTCATCTGACTCTGATACAGGGTGTATTTCTACTTTCACTCATGTAAATGTACATGTAGTGTGCTAAAAGGAAGACCTGTTGGTTTGTAGGTTGGGTTTTTTTACGGCTAACGAAAATTACATCAATTTAAACCACTTTTAGGACTTCAAAAAGCCAATCTGTACCATGAAGTGTCACTCTATATAATTTTTTTTCAGTTGTAGGGAAGGAAGTTTGTGCATCTATTCACTGCAAGCACTCATGATTTTGCATACCATGTAAGATCAATGTGCAAGAACTCTGAAACACCTGAAAGTGCACCAAGCACTCTTTGTATTTGAAATTAAACTGGCATATTGACCTGATAAACTCCTGGTGTTCAGCTCTGGTTCTGTGGAACACTATGTCACACACGTGGTTGCATGAAGGTGACACAGCAAAATCCACAAGTCCTGTAGGCGTTCACTTTGGACAAAAACACCTGCCTGCACCTCTTGGAAGTCAAGTCATGTCAGCAAAACGAGGCTAGCTCACCACATTCTTGAAAGCCTAATTCAAAAATCACATTTAAACAGACACCCCAGCATTTGCTTTTATTAGGTGCACTTAGCTATTTGGCGAAACATTACTCCCTGTCCAGGACTGGTTGCATCATGGCTTGCTGTATCCAATAACCAACCATTCACAGTGCTGGGGCCTCCATGCTGTGTGCCTCTCTGTCTAGCAGTGGACACCCACAATGAAGCAGGAGTTTACTTCCCTGCTCAAATGCAATATTCCACTTGCAGAGTAAGTGTTGTCAGTAATGATTTCAGCAAACACAAGGCGTGGTCAGAGTTGTCTTTGCAGAAGAATGGGAAACACAGTCCTAGGTTTCTAGCAGGTGAAATACGACCCTCTTAATCGAGGTGATCCACAGAACATCTATTTCAAATTTGACATAATTTAAACTCATGCATCTCCTGTTTCTGATTACGGTGCTATTCTGAGTGTCTGGATTTCAACACAGTAAGATGGCTGCAGTTGAAAGGGAAGTATTTCCTTTTTACTCCCCATGAAGCAGTGGTCCCATGGAAGTACTTCAGCCTACTAGCAAACAGGTCCTATTTATCTGAAACAACCCAAGATAAAACAGCCAGTTGGCATCCCATGTCTCATCTTTTCAAGCACATTATGTTTTAAAGCAAATAGGCCAAGTTCCTTCCCAGCGTAGCTTCATAGGAACCCATGGGTTTCATTAAGCAGGTAGCCAAATATAAACACGGTTGTAGAAAAGGTTCATTTGGAATCAAACATGGAAAACTTTTGAATTAGAATGATACCTGAAAATATCAGTAAGATGAAGACATTTTAATACTAGGCTAGATTCACCTGAGGGTTTATACTAGCACTTGTGCAAACCTCACGGTGGATCAGAGCCATGGATACCCACAGGACCAAGCAACACAGGAGAACAGTGACCAAAGTCCACTTTGCTTCAGCAGGTTGTCAGCAGATGGCCCTCCAAATGGGACATTGCTCATGAGCAATGACCTAAGATATTGCCTTTCCTTCAGGAGATGGCATTGTTTTGAACACACGTGAAACTCAGGTGGGAATTAAACCTGCAGAAATCAAAGTCCTTTCTCCACTGGCTTCCATCTGCTAATATTTCCTCTCTTAAAATAGGTTTCTTTAAAAGTCTAAGGTTTCTTTTTTCCAGTTCATATTTAAATGATGCAATGACAGGAGACACCCTAGGGTGTTACCACACTTCAAGAGGTGACTTCAAGGCCAGCAACACTCCCTGCATGCAACACTATCTTGCAGTATTGTCTCATACCATTGTTCTTTGTTGCTTAAATATTTGAAGAGGTGTGTCATGCTTTGTTATTGCCCTTCAGCCTTTTGGAGAGCACAGAAGACAGATCTCTAGTGGAATAGTTCAGCACTTGACAGTGACTTCAAAATTCTTCACCCGAGATTTGTCCAGTCCAAAGCACTTAGCAGGACATACCAAATACCTTTCACACTTCTAGTAATTTGTTCCATTTATATACAATTTATTTTGATTCATTGTTGCTTCAAACTGCATTTTAGGAAGAGTGACAAGACTGAACTCATGGAAAGAGATCTAATTTTTAGACCAATATAAACCACTAGGAGCTCTGTGAAAGGCAGAACTGCCAAAAATCAAAATCAAGTTTCTATGGTTCTTGGCATAGGGGAAGCTGCTCAAGTTTGGTTCCCATTAGTTATTTAGCACTTCTAGTATTTTTGTTGCTTCTGTTGCTTCATTCAACTAATTGCCAGGATCTTGAAGGATTTTATTCCATGGAGACGAATGCTGTATTATTTTTTCCAAGCACTGTTAAATCAGCAGGAGTTGCTTCTATGCAATATTATAATAGTATTTGTAGTAATGCGATATGTGTTTATTACTCAGTTAAAACTATGTCTGTGGCCAAGTTATGTTAAAATGATACTGTGATTCTTCAATTGCCAATGAAAAAGTAGTCATATGCTCCAATTTGTGTGAGCATTGTTCCCCACACACGTACTCACGCACTCGCAGGTCCTACTTATTAAAAGCTGCCTTCTCTTTGGCTGCCAGCAACGAAAAGTAGAAATGCCTCCTTACATTAGTGTCCATTTTAGACACTTGCTTTGCAGAAGTATTATTCATCTCCATTTGAAGGTGTTTGTGAGCATTGCCCATCAAAATGCTCGAGGACAGAAATGGTCTCCGTGACACCCAAAGCACACTTTCAGGTCCAGGCCTCAAAAGAAGTGTAGTAAGTTGTAAAAAAATGTGACCTTTAAGCATCATGAACAATAGCAAGGAGGCTATGAGGCAGAGTAGCAGCAGCCATATGTTCATTACCTTTGAGTTTAGAATGCTTGGTAGAGATGTGTCAAGTGTCTCATTCAGCTCTTCACTGCTGTGCAAACATCTGTGCTAAAATTTAAACTTCTGTCATATAGAATTTAAAGAGAAAACAGCACTCTCAGAAAAAAGGACTGAAATCTCAGCGATCTGGCGTAAGAATGGAATTTAAGGTTCAGAGTAACCCCCGAGTCATGCGGCAGATGGATCCAGTTAGCCTCAATTAAAATATGAGAACATTGGGCTGGTTTGGCAGAGAGATATTGTGGCAGGGGTGGGGACAGTGCCTTCAAGGAGAAAGTGTAGTTGTAAGCCCTAGTGCAGGATCTTACAAAACTGAAATGTATGTCTTGTTACTGAAATTAACTATCGCGAGAGACATTTTTTGAATGTTGTACTAAAAGAAAGGTGCAGGATGGACCCTCCCCAGCTGCAAAGAGTATCAGGTAACATTCTGACTTAAAAAAATTAAAGATGCAAATTTCTTTCCCTTTGCTTGGGCTTCATCAGAGAGTATTCAAACTTTTATTGTATCCACAATTAAAGACATAAGCACATAAATGGAGGCTAACTCCTTAGAAGCAGTGTAGAAAAACCATCAAATTTCAGTTTGATTATCTGGCAAAAGGAATTTCTCCTTATAAAACAGAAACTTCTGTCTTCCCACATGTGTGGGTACTGCTTACATACTGTAGAGAACAACTGGAATAAAAGAAATTGATAATCATGTGGCAGAAAAAGAAAGGTGGCTCTTTTTTTTTTTTTTTTTCTGAAAGCTAGTGCTTGCAGAAACAGAAGTATCTAAAACCATGTGCTTCCAATGCATTTCTTGCTTTGATAGATATAGGCCTTTTTTTCAGAGGTCTTATATTTTTACAACGAAGTGTGAATTTTTAGATAGAAATACTTCTTAACATGAAGTAGCAGTGTCTCCTCTGCAGAATGAAATAACAGTCCTCTTAGATAATCTGAATATTGTAGAAACAGTGGCAACATTTGCATGCATCTGGCTTACTTTCTGTGGATACAGGCAAGACATTCATTGCTTATTTTAAACTCCCAGTTTCTAATTACACCCCTTAGCTTAAATTCAGTAATTACGATAAAAAACAAAAGCGTGAAAGAAGATGTATTGCTTTCTGTCTCCTTTCCATTCTGTAATTCAGTCCCTACTTCATCCCCGCCAGTGTATTTGTTTCCATCCCATTGGTACTTTATTACATGCAGCATGACCTAGGTCCTGAAGGGGCATTGTTTGCACACAAACAAGCAGGTGTTAAAGCTCCTTTCATCACCTTAATGACACATAAGCATCTCTAGGACCTTCAATGAGAACACCTACTTCTCGACAGACAGCCCATGTATTTTCTAAGTGTAGTCCATATTCCTGCCCATTTTGTCCTTATGGATGTAGAGCAGAGCACTTTCCTCCATCACTTAATCTTTGTTTTTCTTCATCCATGCTCTTCCCCAATATCTATAGGGTAAGAAACGAAAACATAAGCTAAGTCCCTCTATCTCTGTTTCTTGCTACCCAGCACACACAGCTCAGTGATTTGGCAGACACAGAGGCACAGCTGGCTTTGCTGACAGATATCTGCCACTCAGAGACCCCTTAGGATCCAAATGGCTCTCTACAGGAACTATTGCAAAAGGAAAATGCATATGTGTGACTGGGCAAAACACAGTGGAAGGGTTTGGTGCTCACAGAAGGGTGTATGGGTTCATTAGTCTCATGAAGGGACAGCTTGGATTCCCCATCAGGTGGGGTAGAAATAAGATTATTTATCTTAGGTTAGGTCAGGTTAAAGAGATCTCTGCTGCCGCTTGAAGGAAGAGTGAGATTTCAAGTGAAGGGCTGCTCAGACCACCACAAGTGCAGTGGAGGAGGTCTGGACTGTACAATAAGAGTCTTAAGGGACTCGTGGCCCATTAAGAAAATAGGAGCTTGATAAGGTCTGTTGGGCTGGCAAAAATGTGTTCCTTTACAACTCCCCTACCCCAGGCTGGTACACTCATAATTTTCCAAAACAATTGTTGTTTATGCTGAAGTTTTCCATGTTTGGTCTTTCTCCAAAACCAGATTTCATTGTCAGGTTTCAGCAGAAGCCCTGCTGTTGCTGCTTGGGTGGGCACATGTAGGGAAGAAGGATCTTTTTAAAACATCTGAATTTTATCATGCAGTCAGAAAAAAAATTACTGAAGTCTGGTACTTGGAGTGAATGAAATTATTGGGTAATACCAAGCACAGATGAGCTTTTGCAGAGCAGTAAGAAATACGTATTGCTTTAACCCATTTGGTTAAGGTCAAGAATGAAGTGACTCAATGTCCTGGCTGGTTACAGGCATGCTGTTCCTCCATGGAGAACTGATTTGAATATTGAGCTTTGGTTCAGTATTGTTGATTTCAACATGTGATGGATCAACCCCACAATTTAAGAGCAACCTCAGTTGTCCAGAGAACTTGCAAGCCCTCCTGACAGAGTTGTGCAAGACCAGAGGGTTAGTTTGTTTTGTTTTGTTTTGTTTAATAAGGTTGTAACCTTGCCAAGAAAAGAGACAGACTGCACATCAGTAAGGATAACTTTTTTCCCAATTTCTGTGCTTGGCTGAGATCATAACAATCTCTAAGAGTAGATCTTTAAGTTTTTGCAAAAATTGGTTTTGGTAACACATCTCTTTGGGGTGTTTGCTTACACCACAGCTCACATTTCTACTATATACTCCTAGATAAATTGGGAATTATATTTGTGGCTTGCTCTGCAACGTCAGAGTAGTAGTTTCACCTTTTTTTCTGCCTCTAAGGGGACAAGAAATAGAAATTATCTGACACCAAATACTGTGCAAAGATAAGAAATTACTGTTGTTATTATAGAAATATGGAACTATGTGAGTTCTACAAATACTGGCTTTATTACTGTCATTACTATTATTGAATTGGTAGTTGTGGAAAAGATCTATAATGTATGAGGAAACAGATGGTTGAAAGGAATAGTTTGTTTGACTGAAAAGGAAAAGAAAAGAGTTAGATAATTAAGAATCCTCTTAGGGTCCAGTCCAAGAAGAATATTCAATAAAATTATATTGATAGTAATAAAGTGATCTTCCTGGTAGCAAAATTGGAGGTATTCCTTCTATCATTCCTCCTTTTTCTTATTATCTACAACCACATAAGTAGCAAACCAGTAAATTCCCTGAGTCAATTTTTACCCAAAGTGAACATCAGCATCCCCATTGAAAGCATTCCAGATATAACCAGGGTCATAAAACAAAACAGAAGGTTGATGGTTTTACTGTGATGCACATTACAATCAAGTATTTATCTGATGGATCATCTGCTTTTTATGATCCATGATGAGAAATATAGCTGTCATATGAGGAATAGATTTCTCATCGTAAAACTTACCTCTGTAATTTCAGCACCTGAATAAGTGCTGCCTCAGGTGCTGATTGTGCTAGTAAACATTGTCTGAAGAGTGATTTCCCCATCTGTTTCTCCTCCTTCCAACTAAATGCACAGTTTGGCAACAAGTGTGTTTCTGCAGTTCCCTCTCGTTCAGCAGCTACTGCTATTAAAAATCTCACATGAGGAGGTTCCTGTTGGGGAGCTGCTGATGCAGGAGTTCACCTGGGGAAAGAAGAGCCTTGTATGTAGGTCAGTGTTTCTGTAGACAGCTAGGGAAACAATCTCTCGTGGGAATGTTAACTCTCTTACTGCTGCCACTGCTGCCACTGTTCATGTACCTCCTTCATCTCAGGTTCCCAGTGTAATGGGTGAGAGAAAAGCTCCCAGTTTATGTAGGTTTTTTATCTCTACATTGGTTAGGCAGTGAACTTGGCATTTGGGGTAGATGTCTAAATTAAAGCTCGTGTCTAAAATCAAAGCTCTCGAACATCTTGTACTATGTTTATGTACAGCATATTCTCGATGGGAGAAAACAAGATACACATTGAGGATGTAGATCAAAATACACAAAAAGTTGCAATGATTTCACCACTATCCGTAGGACTTCTGGTATAAATCAAATGGATGTTAAAAGTGAGGAAACCTCTTCATCTAATGTGATGATTGAACCACAGGAACAAATTTTCCTCTCGGATTTGTGTTGTGGACCCCCTGTGTTAAGGAGAGGTTATATGTTTCAGCGTGCTGACAGACACTATTACATACTGTGCTTTATTCACCCCTGTTCTGCCAATAGCCCTTTGCACCTCTGAATCCCTCTGCCTTTGGCACTTCTGCTGGTGAGATTCCCAGATGGGGGGTGTGGTTTAGCTAAAATGGGTGCTTTTCACCAGAAGAATAAATTATTCCTATACTACTGTCTGAAGAGGGTGGATCTGGAGCCAATTTAGTGAGCATAAGTTACAATTGACTTTGGAAGTAATAACTTATGCTTTGAGCTTCCTTAGATGTATAGCCAAGGAGCTGTCTGGCTGCATGTGTTTTTACACATCTTTCAGCTAAATTAGAAATCCAAGTGCAAAACCTAATTTGTGGAGATATCTTGGAGATTTGTGACCTTCCCAGAAATACTTTGAGTCCACAAATCAGCCAGAGGGTCTCCTGGTTTCATCTACCTTTCTTTTTTTTTTTTTTTTTTTTTTCCCCCACATATGGCACATTGCTAAATAGTAAAGGGAGTTTATTATATCTTAATTAATGAATCTGAGTATAATTTGCCACAGTCCTGGCAAGTAACTCTGCTGAAAAGCTGATTAGGGAAGGGAGCCAACTTAACTGAACACCCTCTTCAGAGATGTGACCAAAGATTGAAGTATATTCATATGTGTCAAAGGTAGAAATGCCTTAGGAAAGCAGAAGATGGGGATTGCACTGAGATGAGAAATAGGAAGATAGTAGGTGGAGCCTTTAAGGAGATGGGCAGGAAGGCAGTGGTGAAAATGGAAGAAAGATGTATTAGAAAAACATCAAAGGGAAGATAAAAGTAACCACAAATTTGAGATACTGAGAATATCCAATGATGCTTGGTCCAAGGAGGAACCAAGCTGGATATGCCTCCTATGCTATCTGTTGATACTGAGAAAGAAAAAGCTTAAATCAAACCCTGAAGCCAAGGAGAGAATCTGCTGTTGAGTTTAGTGGTCTTTACATCACGTTAGTGGAAAAAGGGCTAAATCAAGCAGACATATAAAGAGCAAGAATAATGGCACATGGGGACAGTTCGTTTCTTCCTACTGTCAAATTTATGAGTTTAGCCTGGTGGGATGCTACCAGCAGTGATGATGAACATTACAAACATGGGCTGTATTTAGCCCACTCAGTCACTTCTTGGCCAGGCTCCTGATGATTTCAGTGGGAGATTGCATGAGAATGTGCAAGTCCCTCCTCCCCAGAAATAGCAGTTGTCCCCAAAAATATTCTGTCAGATAGCGTGAGAAGGTGTATTGAATTGTTGTCATACTTTTAGTACGCTAGTTAGCACCTCTGATGAGGTCAGTTAAACAATTTCAGTCTTGAATATAGAAGTTGAAGAAGTACTTAGGGTTTGTGGGAAGAAGAGCTTCATTTCAAAGAGATGCTGAAATTTGTATGAAAATACATAACTTGAGGCACACATGTGAGCAAAAATTACTTAATGAGAACAAGAACCATCTCTAAATGTTCTTTTAAGATGTGCATTTGAATGTATTCAACATTATGTATGTTGCTGCACTTATTTTTCTTATTATGTAGACAGGCACGAGTCTTCCCTACATTGTACTTTGTCTAATTCATACCCATGCAAAACACAGACCAAGTGGGAGTAAATCGAGTTGGTTGCACCTTCTAGTTAAATATGTGAATAACTATCCTGGATGTAAAGCAGCTGAAAACAGCGCTGCCCTCACATAGCGTTTGCATGTCTGCTGTCGTGAAGGATCACACATTTCACACAGTTCCTACACAGTAAGAATTGCAGATGACAAATGTCCCGTTACTCATGTAGCTGGTCATTTTTGTATGCAATTACCAGAATTGCATGCTCAGTTCCAGTAACCATGTGCACAAAAATAGGCTACAACAGCCTGCTTAGGGTTGTTAATAACATGGTCCAGAGTCTCAGTCTTTATTGTTTTGTTGTTTTATGCTGGTTTTGTAAGAGAACTGAGCTAGGAATTAGTTTGGTTGTTAACTATTCAAGCTAAAGGAGGCATACATCTACATGTACTGCTGAGGCTGCAGGACTGCAGAATTTCTGCATTGACCTGCATATGGTTTAAATGCTGAACTTGGTATAATGAGCTGATGGGCCAGAAGAGAGATACTCCATCAGGTGACCAGCTGTAGTGCATGGCTCAAATAAGGAACAAGCAGCTTCTGAAATTTTGCATTTAAAATCCTTTAAAATCTATGCATTTCAAGTTATCAGTTTCATAGTGAGGCATAAGTCCTTGCCATAAGTGATTCAGAGTCAGCCTGGAATAGTTGAGGAATATTTAATTAGCATTTCTCTTCTTTGCATATCACTGCTCCCATCAGTTCTAGTACGTGGCTTTTTTCCCGCCTGTACAAACCTCTTTGCCTTAAAGGACTCATGAAGGAAATAATTAAAAAGTACACAGAGGAAAACTGTCTGAGCAGAGGGGGCAGAAATCCAAGGTGCTGTAGGGAGTTGCCCCAAACACTCTTTTGGATGATTATTAATTTTTTTCTTACTATTATTTTATGACGCTGTTTATGTTCAATTACTCATGTTTTCCTAACCTGTGTGACAGGCATAATTTGAAGAGCAGTAGTAATGATCAAGCTGTGGAAGTGCCAGCTGCTGCCTACGTGCTCAAGCAAGCATAGAGCAGGCAGTGTCAGGAGACAACTGTCTCTTGATTAGATCTGAACTTCTTTTTTTCATGTTGATGAAAATGATCCTGACTGTTATTATTTAAATGTAAACTATGCCAAAAGATGCTATGAAAAGTGAGAACTCTCTCAGTTCACCACCTGTGTGGAATACTGAGTTCATGGGATTTCACTGCAGCATATTCACTTAAAATGCATACTGGTTTAGTTGTAAAAGATGCAGTTAGTCTATTTGGGTGTTTTTCACCCTAGTCTTTAGAGCATAAAAGACAATCCAATAGACTCATAAATTCTGTTACTCCAAGTCAATCATAGGAGCCTGGGGTGGAAAAGTTGAGTGAATGGTAATTTTTTCAGTATTGCTAGGATGAGTATTTGATTTTTATGTGAAAGAGGATATTAAAAAATCCAGAGGAAGAAATAAAAGTGACACTTTAGACAAATGAGAAATATGTGGTTAAATAAGTCACCTGCTGCATCAAGGTGCTAATGATCACTCATCCTTGAAGCACTTTGCTTTTGGGGGGCTGCTCACTACAAATCAATGGCAAGGACTCGCTCAGGGTAAATTGTGCCAGATGCAGTGTGATGTGAATGCCTCGGCTTTTTCATCTGTAGTAAACAGATGAAGAGGGAAGAGATGGGATACAGCCTGGATTCCCTTACTGTGCTTCTCTCTCATTCCTAGGTGTTTAAGTCCCTAAATCATCCTGCCTCCTAGCTTCATAGCATGGGGGTGACAGTGCTTTCTTCCCATTGTAATGTCATCACTGTTGCTTAATTACAGAAAACCCATATCTTCTCTGGTGGTCCTTCATTGTCACTGTAGTGCTGCTGTGAAGCAGTTCTGTTTTGTCTAAGTGGTAATACATCTAGTTGAAGTCTTGCTCAGGTTACAAGTGGAATGAAGCTGCCAAGATGTTTAACTAGCTTTCTTCAGCTGTTTTTTCGATTCTTGGTAGATACATGTAAGTTCTGTAATTCATGGCTTTGTGTGTTCATATGTATTGCTGTTACATTGGAATATGTCAAAGAAATCAAACCAAGCCATAAGGTTTCATTGGTGACCTGCACTGTAAAGGAGATGCGAGCTGTAGATGAATTCTAATAGAATATTCCAGGAGGTGATATTTGACTTTGATAAATTTTCGGAGAAGGGGCTGCCATTTCTGTGTTTGTGCAATGCATAATGGGACCCTTACCTGGCATCTCTGCCCTGCCAAAACATGAATGAAAAATAGGATAGCTTGTCTGAGGAACAGCTCTGTCTTTCACATTGAAACTTGGCAATAGATGATTCCTGTGTGAGTGGTCTCAAGAGACACTTTCCTTGTAAAGGAATCAAGTGATTGATGAGGCATCTCATATTTTAAACATTATACAGGTGAAAACATAGGAGTATTTTGAGCCCATGCCTGCTGCAGGGTATGCCTGAACAGTTTGCATGCTTTTTAATTGTGGAACTAAAAGAAGGTTTGGTAAGTAGGGCAAGACCATTAGAAAATGCTAACTGTTTTCCTTCTGTAATGAAGTTTTTCATGTTTGAGCGCTGCAGGGTGAAATAATGAAGTTTTTGGTAACAGATCCAAAATTCCTTTCTTGTTTAATTGAAAGTATTTAAGAAAAGAAGGTCATTGAAAGGACAGATTTCAAGAAGTGGTATATGCATTTGGTGATGCTTTGGAGAGAAACAGAGCATATTGGCCACGCTTTTAAAGTATACGTGGAGAATTCACTGCCAAATCTACAGTATTTTATAGGCAGCTACTGTGAATAGTAATAGCAGTCAATGAATCTGCTTTTTACCCCTACTTACACTGGCACTGTGAGCTTTAGGAGATCTTATTGCTTCTTTAAAACTTATTTCAACATAGTTTGAGCCCTGTCATCAAGTCTCCATTGTGTTACCAGTAATACAAATTGTCTCCCAGAACCCTGCGATGTTCCACACAAAATCCTGAGTGAAGAGAAAGCTGGCACGGGTGTGTGATGGAGTACCACTGGAAAAGAAAAAGGAACAAATCTGTGATGATACAGAGAGAATACCTGGGAAAAGAAATTGAAAAATATTCAAGTGAAAAGAACACTGTAGTAGAAATGAGGAGAAGAGAACAAAGTCTCAGTATGAGGTGACATATTTTGAGGGTGAAGAAGAGATAGGAAAGTAAGGCCAGGTTTAAGATGATGTTTGTAAGCAGGAGATCGATGCTCACAAGAGAAATGGTACAAGCTTGAATGAAAGAGAAAGACTGGGAGACACATCAAATGAGGAAAGAAACATGTCTTACAATAAAAAGAGATAAATAGGATTTTACAGAAAAATAAATTCACCAAATCATGGGAAATATTTAAACAAAAAGAAAGTGAGAGAAATTAAATACTCTAAGGGAAGGATGGAAGAAAACAAAATACTGATGTTTAAAAGAAATTAAAATAGTTGCATTAATTTTATTGATTTATTGGAAGATTGTATGGTGAGTTTAATGTCTGCTCTGAGAGAAAGTGAAAGATGTCATAGGAAAAACTATGCTTTTTTTTTTCCCAGGCTTTCCTGTGCAGGAAATGTAATAGGAAGTTATTTTTATTAACGAAGATCAGAGAATATGCAACAACAAACTACCAAGAATGGTGTGGAAAATCCGGTTATTTTTCCAGTCAGACCAGAAGAACCTGTGGCCATTGACCAGCAAGAGCCTAAGGGTCAGATTATTAAGCAGCAGGATCAGTGAACTGGATGGAATCTGTGCATCTTTAAATACACACCAGCAAACTTACGTTGCAGTCAAAAAGAAATCTTGAACACCGTGTAGCTGATATTTGTAGCCATTCATTAATTGCTTTGTGGTCTGTTTCATCTACCTGTTAAGACAAACAGCAGACTTGGTTGATTTCATTTGCAAATGTGAAACCAATTGATTTTACGGCAATATACTGCTTGCTGAGCAGTATTTTTCCATCAAGACAGTCAGGTTACACTAGTCACCAAAAACTGATGAGCCAGAACAGCGAGAGCCTTGGATAGAGAGACAAGGTCTCTGGCAGAATGTTTTGGAATTTGTCAGGGGGAATGCATCCCTTGGTTCAGCATAGCCGTGATGCTGAGTATGCTGGGAGGACTTTATCCTTTCAAAAGCTGTGACAAGCTGTGGCAATACTCAGCTCACATCCGTAACACACTTCAAGGGACTGTGAGATGAGGGAATGGGGAGCAGAGTGCCTTTATTTGCAGCAATAGCATGCGTTTCATCTGTGAAAGAGATAGTCAGCTGTCTACCTTGTCTGGACTTAACCAGTGACCAGTGTTTTATCTTAACAGGTTTGGTTGAACACACATGCAAAGTGGGAAAAAAAAAAAAAAGTTTGTTTATGGCAGGAAATGCATAAGCTTTTTAATGGCTAAAGCGTGAGTGTGAAGCATTAAATGTGACGTGCATTGTTGTGTGCTCCTACCTGCAAAGGGTTCTTCTTTGTAGTGTCCTACTTGGACTCAAGCACTAAACCTTTCATCAAAGCAACTCTGATTATTTTGCACATGGTTTTCCTGAAAGGATGTTATGATTTTCTAGATGTTTGGTGGCTGGTGATAAATTAGGCTTTTATGATGTCATGTGAAAGGCCACTGCTTGGACTTCCTTCTCTATCAAGTGCACCAGAGAATACATTTGGGACATACTCAGCATCAGAAATTATCCTACCTTGTTTTATTTTAACCCTTTTGTGTACTCTTGCTTGTTTTGTAACTGTGTTCAGACAAGGATAGCTTCACTTTTGCAGACAGGAGCCCCATGGTATCATGTTCTGAGTCCCCTCCATATGGAGAGTTGGAATTTTTTTTCCCTTGGGTAAAAAGACCTCAGTTTTTGAGCTCCCTTTAAGCCTTTCACAGCTTAAACTCTCTCCAGATATTTTGTCTTGAAAAGGGTTTTCAGATCAGATGGGGGTTTTATTGAGAAATTGGAATGCGATGGTGGGGAATAAGGTGATGCATCCCATAAATTAGGTTGGGTTTATGACCGTGTAGAGGGAGGCTGCTTCTACAAAAACAGCCAGCAGTAAAAGGCAGTATGTAACTTTGTCCAGAGAAGTGGCAGCTCCCTTCTTCATCCCCCATGCTGCAGGGAGGGAGTATTTTACAACTTCTTTTCGAACAAAGAGAAATGACTGAATATCCTCCACACTGTTATATACCAGTTAATCCATAGCAGGGAGGAAGACAGGAAGAGAGAAATATCCATCTCCTCTCTGTCCTCTTCCCCCAAGTCTCACCACAAGCTTCAGAGGGACAGAGGTTCATGTATCACTGTAGCAGGTAAGGAAGGGGGTATCATCTCTCCTGCCCAATTTCAAGGTGGTTATAAGTGATTTAGTTAGTATTTTTCAATTACTTGCTCTTTAGATGAAAAATTAAATTTTGAGTAAATTAATATTTTTATCAGGGCAAATATAACAGCACACCATTCCAAAAAATATTTTAATATAATTTTGATGTTAACATAACAAATGCCATGATTTTTTCAGAAATGTGAATGTCCTATGGCGTAGCAAAATCACCACAAACAATGCATCCTGTACAAGAAAAAATAATAACTCTATGAAGAAGTAATATCCTGGGTTCATAGATCTGCATTCATTAAATTGCTCCTTAATGTCCTAAAAGTAGACAGATAAATATTTAGAAGTAGAATAGCTGTCCGATTGTTTACTGTTTTGTTGCTTATCATTTGGTATTTGACCACTGATGATAACTGAATGTTTACATTTCCAGTATAAGGTGCTATAACTTAAATATTTTTTAGTGGAAGAAGAGAAGAAATTAAGTAGGCTTGCAGCATGGATTGCAAGTTATCAGTTTTCCTGTTCATCTTGACATGCCACTCAGCAAAGACAGCTAACGTCAGAGTCTGTATTCAATTTCCAGTGAAAAAGATATTCATTCCTGAACAATAAACCCAGCTGAAATCAAACAACTTCACAAAGTGATTTCCTGAGCTTTGCAGAGAATATGAACAGTAGGGAGTGATGAGAAAACTAATTAGAGTGGATTTTTTTTTTTTTTAAGTGGGAATTACATGTAATAATTTTAAAGGTATCATGCCCTCACTTAAATAATACATAAGGCAGCAACAAAACCATATATGATGAGGACATTATTATCTTACTCTCCCCCCCGCCAAAATAGTTGTCAGAGTGGAGAATAGGTATAGCAAGAAGAAAACACATCGAATAGTGAGCAAAAGCAGGACTTGACGGTAACAGTGAAAAGAGAAGAAACCTGTTCTTTTCCTATACTACAGCTGATCTCCATCCATATAAAAGAGGTTCATCTCTCACAGGGTCTTGGTTTTTAGTGCTGTGCTGGTGACATGTTTGTCCAAGGAGCCTGAAGAAACATGCTTGCATACAATCTCCCCAAAACCTCTGCTGCAAAAGGAAAATTCACAAGTGCTTCTAACCCATGCAATGCAAAATCCATGTTATTCAGATGCCCAGGTTAGTTTGAAGCACACACAGGTCAGCTCACACATCAGTACAGGCTACAGGGCAGTGGCAGTCAATGGGAGTGGTTACTACCTGTAACCAGCATTTACAAAGAGCATTTCTGTTTTGTTATAAGAGTAGGAAAATATTGCTTTGGTAATAATTAGTTTGCATTTTAGCAAACAAGCTAAAGATTTTAGCTGTGATGTGTGTGTTTGGATGACCTGCTACAACATATCAGAAAGAAAGTGTTTCTGCTGGAGCAAGGCCATAGGAGGGCTGGAAAGATGGTCAGAGGGCTGGAGCACATCTCCTGTGAAGACAGGCTGAGAGACTGGAGGCTGTTCAGCCTGGAAAAATGAAGGCTCTGGGGAAACAAGAGAGCAGACTTCCAGTACCTACGGGGGACCTGCAAGAGAACTGGAGAGAGACTTTGTACAAGAGCATATAGTGAGAGGACAAGGGGGGATGGCTTTAAACTGAAAGAGGGTTTAGATTAGATATTAGGAAGAAATTCTTTACTGTGCGGGTGGTGAGGCACAGGAACAGGTTGCCTAGAGAAGTTATGGATGGAAGTTATCCCTGGAAGTGGTCAAGGCTGGGTTAGATGGGGCTTTGAGCAACCTGGTGTAGTGGAAGTGTCTCTGCCCATGGCAGAGGGGATGGAACTGGATTATCTTTAAGCTCCCTTCCAACCCAAACCTTTCTGTGATTCTGGGATTGTGTCCAGCCCTAATACCTGAACTATCATAATTATGGTCTGTATAAGGCAAATGGAGTGGGTTTGATTTTCCTCCTCTACTTCAGAAGTTCCCTGCTTATTTAGGACAAGCATTCCTGCGAACTAGAAATGATGTTGCCATTCGGAAGCCTCTTTGGAATTTTGCAGGGCCATGAGCTGAGGTTACAATTGCGCTTACATCCGAGCTGGGGAACAACTTCCAGGTCTTCCCAGGCATGCAAAATCGGGCCTCAGGGAGGGAGGGAGGCAGGCACCCACCTCACTGCAGCCAGCCGCAGGAATTTTGCTGCTTGCAGCAGCAGGGCTTTCCTGCTGCGGGGGGAACACTCTAAATGCCTTATGCATGGCAGCCTGAAAAGCAGCCACGTCCCACTTGCAGCAGGATGCCCTGGCACAGAGCTCTGCCCATCCCCGGGCGGGACGGCTCCTGACGAGCGAGCTCAGCTCCAGATCCAAAGCGAGTGAAATTCAGCACTGGCTTCGGGGATATCGGGCTGTAATTCGGGAGGAATTTTATCTGGCTCGAGGGACGGCACTGGCCAAGATGTTTTCTCAGGCTTCGCTTGGCAAATGGACAGATCTGAGTAATGCTCAGCCCTGTGAGGGGCTCTCGGCCCGCAGCTCGGCCGGCGCTCGCCCCAGGGCCGAGGTCTCCCCTCCAGGCTGCAGCCCCGCGTCCATGAGCCGGGCACGGCCTCCAGCTCAGCCATCGGGGTCCGGCCACAGCCCCGGAGGCACCTGGGGCCAGCTCCCCCTGCTCCGGAGCTTTATCTGCGCTGGCGGAGGGGCTGCCAGCGCCGGCGCTGAGTGAGCCCATTTCCCCGGAGCGGAGCATTGTTCCCGGCCTCCGGCCGCCGCGTGGCCCCGCTGATGGACAATACCACCCGTCCCCGACTTCCTGAGCAGACCAGACAGCTTGCTGTTTTCTTCGAGCCTCTTATCACCCCCTGTCATTGAGAGAGAGGTCTGGCTTCGCCTTCGGCTGGGGCTGATAGGCAGCAGCGAAGTGGAAAAGGCGCAGGGGAAAGAGGGGAGGAGGAGGAGGAGGGGGGAGAGGAGCTCCATTACTGTTATTATCGCCCTAATGTTTATTGCCGTTCCGAGTTCATTTGCTTTAACCCTTTGGAAGCCGGTCAAATTAAAGATTATCAAGCTGATAAGATAAAGCCGCTGTTCTAACGCCCCCGGTTCCTGGCGGAAAAGCGAAGGTTGTGCTCAGGTTTTATTGACTGTGTGGTTTGTGTTGATGCCTTATTGCTGGAGTACAGTGGGGTCCCGAGATAAGACCTTACCCTAAAGCTGCCCAGAACTCACAGCATGCCAAGGTCCATCAGTCGTACAGGGGCTCAGCGCCGCACAGAATCAGTCCTTTCCTCTAGTCATTCTTTCCCCTTCCCTTCCCCCTCAACATGGTTTTAGTAAAGATTAAACTTTCTGAAAAGGGAGGGGATTTGCATAGGAAAACATGCAAGGGGGAAAAAAAACATTATGCCTCTTATTTTCAGTGGCATTTAGTTATATGTGAGCTTCAGCCTATTGGTTGCTTTTGCCTTTTCCTGTGGTTCTTTGCGAACAATACTGTCTTTCTGCAAAAGACTGCTGACCCAAGAGTGGAAAGCAGTCTGTTCATGCTGCATTAAAACAAATTTAGATCAGGAACCAAATTCACTGGCATTCTTCTATTCCCTTGGTACCCCAACTGCTCCGCAACTTTGCTTTTCTAAGAACAGTGGAAAGAAAAAATGAAAACTGAGCGACAACACATTTTGGCTCATCTGAAATTCCTGGAGATGTTTACTGTGCTCCTTGTTAGGCTTGGGCTTCGCTCTTCAGTATATTTTATCTTCAGTCTCCTCATATTTACTATGGAGATAGGATTCTCTTGCTTTATACTGGGTTTTCATCCCTGTTACTATAGATATTATAACAAACACTACCCTTTGCAAAGAAGCCAAGCCAGTGCTCTCAGTCCCGTGGATCTCCAGAAGAACACGCAGAGCAGCGCACAGGAGACACAGTGCTCATTACTGTGACTCCTTCTGGGGTTTGATCCAAGCTCAGCTGAGCCGTGCATTGAATTTTGCACCAGTAAGGAGCACGTTTACAGGCTCTACAGCTCTGACTTTGTGAGATCTTTCTACTTTTCTTAACAGAGTGCTCAGGGAAGTCACAGTAACTGTTTTCCAATGTTGCATCTGGGTTAAGACACGACATCCCTGGGCCTGGTGGTGAGCATGGTGGAACACTAGGGAATGGGGTGCAAGAAGTGCCTAGTGAGCAGTGCATGCAGGTTCCTGGCAAGGCTGTTCTCCAAGCAATAAGCTGCAGCAGATGCACAGATACTGTGGGGCTAATGTTACTACTGAGATTTACTACTTGAACCCTTGTTAAAAGATGCTATGGAAGTGCTTCAAGAAGTACACAAAAAAGGGAGACTATTTCGTAAGATAAACCTTAGTATATACATTACTATGATATAAATTTTTAGTAGGGCCTGTTGTGATAGGACAAAGGGTAATAGGGTGATAGTTTTAAACTTAAAGAGGGTGGATTTAGACAAAATAGAAGGAAAAAACTTTTTATGAGAGTGGTGAAACACTGAAACAGGTTGCCCAGAGAGGTGGAGGATGGCCCATCCCTGGAAACCATTGAGATTGGGTTGGATGGAGCCATGAGTGACTGACCTAGTTGCAAAGGTCCCTATTTAGTGCAGAAGGGTTGGACTACATGAGCTTAAAGTTTAAAGGTGCCTTCCAACCCAAACCATTCTACAATTCTATGATAACGATGAAAACACAAAACTGCAGTCTAATCAAGTATCTATGGGGTTTCTTTTTTTTTTTTTTCTTTAAATGGGATAAGTTAAAGGTAAAAGGTGATGATTTTAAGAAGGAAATAAGGAAAATAAAACACAAGTGGGGTTTGCAGGAAACTTTGGCTCCTCTGTTCCTGAAATCCTTTTTGACAAACATCTTCAGCAAAAAAAAGGTGCAAGACCAAATGCTCAAGACAGAGCCTCCACCAAGCTGGGTCAGTGCTCTTTGCTTATGGGAGCTCTGATGAAACAAATCATCTTCCAAGCAGTCGTGCTGATTGTGAACGTAACCCTGGCTGCTTTTCAGATGCAGTTAAACTATTGTGTGCTTAGATCAAGTTTGTTTATTTTTAGAGGTAAAGCCTTGTCTGTGCTTCAGCAAGTGGAGCTGGGCACAATTCCATCACAGGTGTTTTACTGAGGACTTGATCTCAGTTTTATTCTAGTGTAAGAGAGAGCAAAAGCTGGCACTGGATGCTGGCTTCAATGAAGGCACATTTGAAAAGGAATCAGCTGAGCTGCAGTAATAAAGGAAGCCTTGGCCTTCTTTCAGGACACACTATCTCCTTTTTCTTACATTGTCTTGAGGCTTTAAATTTTCAGTTAAAGTTAATTGACAGTGATACAATGCACAGTGAAATCAGATCAATCACTGCACGAGACAAAATAAGAGTTGCAATGACACTCAGAACAAGAGCTTGGGAAATGTGATATTTACATTAAAATATTTTACATTTTTGTCTCGTGGTTTAAAACCCAAATTTAAAAATGCCTTACCACATTGCATAACAAATTTCTCTCTTCTTATCTGTATACAATTGTGTGTGTGCATTTGGACAGCAAAATTGAATAATCATAAAAGCAAATTTAGTAATAATGGGGTATTTTCTACATAGTTACACAGCCTCAATTGCAGAAAATGTAAAACAGAAAAACTCCCATCATAGGAACTCATTCTGTTCTCTGAGAGGCAGTCATATGACAGTGAGCTGCATATAAAGCCATAGGAGAATTTTCTCGCTCATATTAAGTGGCAACGGAGAATTTGACTGCTGT
Organism: Acanthornis magna; assembly: GCA_036785705.1. Taxonomy (NCBI): domain Eukaryota; kingdom Metazoa; phylum Chordata; class Aves; order Passeriformes; family Acanthizidae; genus Acanthornis; species Acanthornis magna. Next base: position 15,155,660 of record JAWUZG010000025.1, read on the forward strand.
CTTTTCCATCTTCCTTCCCTTTAAATATTTACCTGGGTATTGTGTCTGACTCTTAACTTGCTGTTAAAACTTGTCATTACTAGTCACTTATGTTACCTGTTTGCATGGAAAATAAGGACTTGTTCCTTAGAAAATGGATAACTAAAAGCAAAGACTTAACTTTATGCTCATGATCTGTGTGCTGTAAAAATGACATAAAGCCTTTATCAGTGTTTTCAGGGTTATAGACTCTTAGCTCAGTATATAAATCCTCAGAGTTTTCAGGGAGTCAAAGGGCTTTGTTTTCCTGTCAGTATGTAAAGTACAATGGCCCAGAAAAGGTAATCCTATAGGAACACAAAACATGAAGTGGTGTCATTTCATCAGGTGCTTTTCCACCAGGAACAAGGATATGGGGCATATTCAGCAGCGGCCGTTTTTCAAGAAACCCTCCATTTCACCAAAACACCTTCCCCCCCACCCCTCCAAAAAAAAAAAATCCAGGTTTTCTCCAGTGGAACCTCATCTCTTCTTTCTTTTCTTTCTGATCTGGTTATAATTCCAGAAGGTGATGCCTTGAAAAATTAATACACTTTGATGATGAACATACCAAAGGGGGCTTTTTGGGTGGTGGTTTTTTTGTGGATTTTTTTCCTTTTGGAAGCCTGACAGATGCATCTCTGGTTTCAGTGGAAGACTTAAACAATATAAACAAGCAGTCATTCTGTTCCAAGTGAAGCTTTTTTTAATATTCTTATTTTATTGTAATTACCTTATTGTTTTCATATTATGAGCTACTTGTAGAAAAATACAGGAAACATGACTGCAATACAATCCTTTAATCAGGAATAGCTTTGTTCCAGTCATCATTTCCATTCAGTGTTGAAACTTTGGCTAATAAGAATACAATCAAACCTTGAGTTTAGGCGTAATATGGTGTTAATATTATGGATTCATTTGATCTCTGTACCTAGTAACTTCTGTAAGTGAACCTTTTTAAAAGTGCCTAGGAGACATTTTGTCTGTAATGCTATTTTCAAGTAAATTAACAAAGTCGTGTTTCTCAAAAGGACACAAACTTCTTCATGAGAGCCACTTAAAATCTTTTAACCCAAGTCAGCTGGGGAATATGATTTATCATAGATATTAAATATTACTTACCTCTTCTTTTTTTCTCACTGATTATGGCCTAATACCTTTACCGCATCGTTGTTAAAGCTTGTGAACTTTTAAAGGAAAAATATGAGGTTTTTTATACCTAGATGGATTTAATTTACTAGTTGTTTGTGATAGTAGTGATCTCTATGTATAATCCATCACTCAAAATACTTCACTTTTACTGATTTTCAGCCTACCCCCAGCCTTATTTTGGCCTACTCAGCAGATGAGTGTTTATGTGTTTTGAATAAAAGGCTGGAATTAGGTAAAGTTTTTTTCTAGATAATCTGTTTTAACAAAAAGCATTTGTCCAAGAAAGTTAAAAGACTGCTCCCAAGCTGTTCAAAAGCAGAATGCAGCTAAATACAGCAGGCCATGGCAATTCATTCTGTGCTTCCCAGTCCATTTTTTTCAAATGGGAAGCCAGTATCTTAGACAAGGCTCAGTTTCAAAGTATGTTTTTGATGTAAAGATTGTGGATTGTGGATTGTGTTTGACTTAAAGACTGTAAGTATAATACTTACACAGCATTTATAAAAATGAAAATCTAAGTTTTATGATATAACTTTTATGACTTAAAACTAGGTGATATTAAAGCACTTCACTTCTAGCTAATGGCTCGAATTAGGGCTGAATAAAAGGCAATTGTTTTTATACTGAAATTATTATTTTATGAAGGATTTCCTTGTTTCCAGACACATGTATATACACACGTATGTAAATTAAACTGAACTCCAGATAAAAGACATACCTCCATGAGCACATTAGAGTCTGATCCAAATTTTATCAAAGTTAGTGGGCGTCTTTCCCATTTCAAACCAGATTTTGCAATCCATATTCACACGACCCTCCAGGGGATCCCTCAAGTTGATGCGGTTTTGCATGACTTGGCCTCAGATGTCTGCTGCAGTTTCAAAAAGCCCATTACAGGGCTGCAGTAGGAAATCATTTAGTCTAATTTAAGGAAATCATGGCGGCTTTTTATTTTCATATCATTTTGTTCTGATCCATCTGTTTACTCTCTTCTGAAGGCAGGATGAAATGTTTTTTAGCCTGAAGACTGAACTAGTAAAAATGCCGCCTGGAATAAGTCTCAGTGGACATGTTTGTTCCACATCCCCTTCTTCAGTGCAATATTTCCTTTGGTGGATTTGCTCAGCTCCTGGAAGCAAGCTGTCTAGCTTTCTTGTGCACTATTATGAAGAAGAATTTCCTACATTTTACTGCACAGGATGAGGTGATTTTGGAGGTTAACATGACCTGAACCACATATGAACAACAGAGAGCATCTGAAAAATGTAGCATGCAGCATTACAAGTTAAAAAATTCTACATTCACGAAATGCTCCTTAGCTCCACCACTGGTCAGAGAGTGGAAGAGGAAGAAGAAAGGCAGTCCATGCATTTTTCTGGAAAGCCTGCTGTGTTACCACCACAAAGTCAAAGGCAAGAGGAGAATTCAGCCTTAGCTTTGCTGTTCTATAACAAAGCTGGGGTCGTTTGGGTTTCTTTAAACCTAGGCAGATGTAATTTTAGTATTTATTGCTACAAAGAAACACAGCTTGTGAGGAGAGATTATATATTTTATTCAATCAACACATACACTTGGAAAAAGCTAACTATTTAAACACAGTTTCCAATTTTAAAGAAAGATACAGTCAGTTTTTTCATTCAGTTAGAAATGTGGTTAAAGGAGCTTTTGTCATTGTTTAATTTTGTTCCATTATTTTTGATGACTGGTTGTGGAACTGTGTTTTGGTGTGGTAGCACTTTTAAGGATACTTGAACAGTAAGGTGAACATGACCAAAGTCTTGCTTTCTGTAATGATTTCAAAATAATTTCTTTGTTTTTATGAGATATTTAGACTTTTATTTGAATGTGGATACTCAAAATACTCTAGGAAAAAAATATGTAGGCATTCAAAAGCTGGATGTTTACCTCTGGTGCATATGTTTATCCATATCCATAATGGTCTTTCCGCATCATTTATCTGTGATCATGTTTTTATCTGAAAGAGAGTAGTTGTCATGTTTGCTCTGTGATTTACATTATTTAAACAAAAGGGGGGAAAAGAATTTGAATCAGCTCATTCACTAACACGACTAAGATGTACAATAACTTCTTATAAAATGTTCATGTTATATGGCCGTAAGGCTGGAGTTCAAGCCCTCTGTGTACACACAAACAAAGAATAACTCTTTCCATCTGAAACAGCCTGGTGAAAGGATGCTGCCTCCTGGTGATTTATTAGACATATGAGCTTCGACTAATATTGCACCTTAAAGAGAAATAGTTTGTCCTTGGAAGAGTCCAACGGTGGGCCCGGCCTGTGCTCAGCTCACAGGGAAGGAGGAGCGATGGGGAGGCCATCAGGGTGGGGAAAGTAATAGTCCTTGCAGCACCTCTCTCTCTTCTTTTCTGCAGGATTTTCTGCAAGGGGACTGTACCAAAGCCAGGCAAAAGCTGAACTGGAAGCCAAGAGTCACGTTTGATGTGAGTGGCCTTTCTGGCATGCTTTGTACCTGCTGAGTGTTCATGTCCTCTAAAAACAATGTGCAGAGAGGGGAAAGGAGGAGGGGGGGACCTCTGGACCTCTGTTTGGGATCACTTGGGCACACTGAGACACCCTATTTTTGGTGCCTCTGCGTGGATTCTCGCTTTGAAGAAAGCAGACAATGTGGCAGCGATGGGCACCCCAGTGCAGAGCAGCACACTGACACACACCAGGGCCTGGGCCAGGGCTGCTGTGGGAAGGAGCCAACAAAGCCCCATCCTCTCCTTGTTCTGCTGCGGGGGGCCAGGGGGGCTTGTCATGCCCTGGGGCATTCCTGTCATGCTGCCATTTGTCCCTGTGCTGGGGCCCTCATCTGTCTCTCTCCCTCCTGCAGGAGCTGGTGAGGGAGATGGTGGACGCTGACGTGGAGCTCATGAGGAACAATCCCAACGCCTAAGCCCTGGGTGGGCCTGGCAGTCATCACAGGACCCATGCCACAGATGCAGCCCATGGCCAGCACTGCCATGAGCCACCAGGGTGGGGAGCTGCCCCTCCCTGTGATGGTTTTATTGTTGGCCTGCCTGTCTGTAAAAGACCAGTTTTATTCCTGCCTCCACCCTCTACATCCTCCCAGTGCCTCTTGCCCCACACATCATCCCAGGGTCAGCCCTGCTTGGGCTCTGTCTTCTACCATTAATTGGGGAAGGAGCGTACTGTACCTGGAAAATTGATCAGCCAGCACACCCACTGATTTCATTTTTAATTAAGACCCATCTTTCTATTATCTAGGACCTCCAGCACATTTTTAGTACTTAATCCCATTTGAGAAACAAAGCATTCCCTGCTCTCCACTCCTCAACCTCCCCTCTCCACATCAGCAGACCTTTGGTGCAAACATGGCCTCACCATGCGACCAGACCTGGCTCCATGGTTTCCCCTCTTCTGCCTTTCCTGAACACTCCTTATTTTTCTTTCCTGCAGCCTTACCTCCACCCCAGCAGCCCATTTCCAGTACCTGAACTCTGTAAAAGTTTGGATAACTTGATATAACTTGCAGTGAAATCGCCTTTTGACCATGCCGAATTAATTCCTAATTGCTGGAATCGCTTTCAAATCAGTCAAGCCAGGGCTTGTATATGTTTTTCAGATCTTCATTTCAGAGTGTGCATGAGTCACAGAAAGCCTTTTTGTCCAGCACCTTCTCAGTCTGGGGAGATTAGGGTGTTTTGGTTTTGGACCCCCTCCCCCAAGAATCAACCCATTCCCCTCCACCCTCTTCCTGCTTACTATAATTAAACCTCAGACGGGAGCGTGAACCATTTCAAAAGATGACTTAAGAAATAAAAACAAAATAAATAAAAAAGCTTTAAAAAAATAGAAACTTCAAGGTGGGTAAATATTTTTTTGCTTTTTGTGCCAAGGTACCTGGGTTATCCAGAGGTCGTCAAGCCCATACATTTCCAGTTGGTTTAGGATCTTCCACCCACCAATTACTCCCATCATTTTAACTTTATGCCTGGAAGTGAGCAAAGAGCAAGATACACAGGAGAGAGACACATAGGAGATACAATTTCTTGAAGTGCATCTCCTGCTTTTTAACTTCGTGTAGGGGGGACCCCAGTGTTAAAAGGAGGTAAATTGCGGGGGAGGGCAGCTGTGCCCGGGAGCGGTCCCGTGATGGAAGTGATGCGAGGTGACAGGAGCTCTCCTGGGCTCGAGAGCAGCCTGGGGAGCCAACGGCGGCATTTGCCGGAGGCGCCGGGGGAAATGCGCGGCGCGGAGGGGCGCGGAGTGGAGCGCGCTCGGGCATCCGGAGCAGCCGCTTCCTTTGGGGCTGTTCCTTCGAAAGCGCGAATGGGGAAAGGGAAACGTGGGAGCCCGGCCTCTGCTTAAGACCCTTCCTACAGGTGCCCAGCGTACTAGCCCTCGTAGGGCGGAGAGGAGAGCGAGCAGCAGGGAGAGACGGATGTCTCTGTTGCACTCCCTCCACGCATCTCCCCACGCATGTGAGGCTCTCCAGTCCACACGCAGTTTCCACGGCTCCTCGGGGCTCTTCAGCACAGACCAACACCGAGGAGGTCGCAGACACTCAGTCCGTGGGGAGACCTGGAGCTCCCAGCGGCATCACGCACACATTGCCATTCATTCCCTGTGTGTACACCTCCACGCGTGGGTATATTTATAAAAAGCCTCCGTGGGTGTTTTTCTCCTCGAACGGGTACGACTCCACGGCTGCGCCTTTTTAAAAATTATTATTATTATTCTTACTCTTTTTTTTCTGGAGTAAAATAACACTAAACCCCCTGCAATGGGTGCATATCCTTGAGTTAACTGCGCTCTGCCGCCGTGTTCACACCGCGTGGATCTGCTGCACAGCCCCTGCAGGACGCGCTCGCCCTCTGTGCCGTGGGCACCCACCCGTGTGCGGCCGCAGGGCTGCGGCTGTGCTCTGCGGGCTGCCACCCTCACCCCGCCGAGGCCGAGCGGGTCCCCCGTGCCCAGCGCTGCCCCCCCGGCCTGGGGCCGTGGAGGGGAGGGGGCGAGCTCCGCCTGCCCGGCCGCACCGAGGGCTGTCCCCTCCGCAGCGCCTCGGCCAGGCCGTCGCAGCCTGCGGGTGGCGGGTCTTTGGTGGCGAACGGAATAATAATAACAATTTTTAAAAGTGTTACAGCGCTTTTATGACATGGCATTTTCGTGTTGCTGTGAACTATTTTTTTCGCTTACAGTGATTCACTGGGAGGCTTGCTGGTACATCTGAATATTAGTTTACACATCTCTGCCGAGGACTGGGAACTTCGACTTCAGGGTTTTTTCTTTGGCATCTCTCACTGTAGCACACTCCAGAGAAGCATTTTTATTCTCTGGCTTCTCTCTCTCTATATTGGGGAACAAGTTAGGAAAAGGATGGGAAAGCGAAAATTGATTCTAGACTGAGCAGTCCCTCGCGGTGGCCTGGTGCTGGCTATCTTTTTGCTGCCTTTGTAGGGAAAAAAAAGAAAAAAAAAAAAAAAAAAAAAAAAAGCTACTGCTCAGGACAGGACAAAATGCGCACTGCCCCGCTGCTTTTTACCATTTGGCAAAGGTCGGAACAGCTTTTCGGTTTCCCCAACACTACCTTCCTCCCTGATTCTTAATTGCTCCTAAAGTACCGCTCTTTGACCACGGGATCACGTCTTGAAAACGAAATAAATAATAATTTAAAAGCAAAACAAAACAAAACAAACCACTAACAAGCTGCGACTTAGAAAGATGATATTGTATATGTAGCTAATACATCAGTTACAGACTTATGTTCTCTACATCAGTTCCGTGTGCATGTCAAGCGTTTTGTGCGTGCAGGTTCTGGACATACATCCGCCCTCTGCCCGTCTCAGGTCTCATATGGAGGCACTGCAGCTTCGTTAATGGAAAAGAGCAGCTTCACTAGTAAATAGCCGAGCAGGCCCACAGTCTCTTGCGTCTTCCACAAACTTCCAACCACCCTCAGCAGCAGCACCGAACAAAGCAAAAGACAAGGTGGGTTTAACCTTTCCCGGAACCGCTGCGGCACCGACGGGGAAAGGCCGGTGGCCGGAGCCAGCCTATTGACACTCTGCACAGTCCGGGGCCGGGAATACGGGCCCGGGACCCTGCCCGAGCAACCTGTTCTATTGCGCCGTGGGCAGAGGAGAGGTTCCCCCTGCGCCGCTGCTACAGTGAGAACCGGGATAGTAAGGGCAGCGCTGGGTGGTGGGGGCTGTCCGGGAGTGCGTCCCGTCGGGAAGAAGAGACTCGGGTGGGCAGGGAGAGGAGAGAGGACCCAACTCCTGCCCAGAGGGCTGCAGACGGCTGGGGCCCGGGGGGAAGGCCGGCCTAGCCCTGCCTGCGGATCCCTGCCCGGCAGCGCCAGGAATTACGAGCAGCGACGGCCGGGCTCGCTCCCCCGCGCCCGCCGCCTGTCAGCGCCGCCGCCGCCGCCGCCCCACGTCTCGTAGCCAGAACTCAGCCCCTCGCCTCCGCCAGCCGAGTCGCTGCCCTCCCCCAGAACCTGTCTTGACAGGGGTAAAACTACTGCGAGAGCCCCTCTTTTAATTTTTTTTCCCCCCTTTCCTTGAGGCCCTTCAGGGGCCACCGGCCGCTCGTGGGCTCGCAGACAGCACGGAGCGCGGCGGAGGCCTGAGGTGGGGTGGCCCCACGGGAGCACAAGCCCTTGCCACTTCTGCAAGCGGGCTGGGCCAGGGGTCGGCGCGGCCCCAGGGCCCGCCGGCGACACAGCCGGCCCGCACGCCGCCCTCCTCCCCGGCCCCGGTGCGGAAGGCCGGCGAGACAAAGCGACGGGGGTTTCCTCGGGGTCGTGAAGCGAAACCGCCAGCGCCATCTAAAAATACACCTCGAAGCTTGGAGGGCCAGCCCGAAGGGTAAAAGCAAACGGGGGCTGATGGCGGGGCAGCCCCGCTGCTCGGGCACGAAGACGCCGGCTTTAGGGTGGTGGTGTGAAGAGGTTCTGCGGCCGGCTCTGGTCGCACCCGGAGAGGCATCGAGTGCTGCAAGGGTATTTAGAAAAATAAAATTTAGGTGTAAATTAGGGGAATGGACGAGTCTTCCGCCGCCATCACCTCCCCCCGACGCCTTGCACATAAAGCAGCCACGTCCCCCCCAGGGCGGACATGAGGGTCACATCCTCTTCCCGCTACTCGCCCGGCCGGGAAGGCGTGCTCGGGGCTGCCCCGGAGCAGCGCGGGGAAAGGGGCACCGGGCAGGGGTCGCCGCCCCTCCCGCCTGCGGGTGGCAGGTTTGTAGGGGTGGGCGGCAAGGGGAGGCCCCCAGTCGGCTCACAGGGCCGCGCTCCTGCCTCCGCTTGTGACCCCCCTTCACCTCTGATGGTTCGCTGGCGGAGCATTGTCTCCAGACACAACAAAACCAGGACGGAGCCCTGGAGCAGGCAGGGCTCCAACGTTTTGACGGGTGGAAGAAAAACATCAACAGATACTTTGCAATTATTTGGTGATGGGGGCTAAGGAGAGGCGGGCGGGGGAGAGGTCGCTTCGCAGCAGCAGACGCTAATTGCAACCTTTGCTTTGCTAATGAGCTCGCACCGGTGCATTCCGCGCTCCATCACAGTCCCACCCCCCCCGGCGGAGCGCTTGGGGGGTGGGAAATGGCGTCGGGAGAAAGCCGTAATTTTTCTGCAATTCGTTATTCGGTTTCAAATCCATCCCATCCTTGAGAGGCGAGGTAAGAAGCGCTGGCCACCAGCGCTTTCATAAACCCTCGCTTGTGGAAAACGGCGAGCGGCTCCTCGCTGGCAGGGGCGAGGTGTGTGCCAGCGCCTGGCCCCGGCCCCGGCCCGCCGCCTGCGCCCCGTCCTGTTCCGCGGGCAGCCGGGCATGCCCGGCAGGGCGACGTGACCCTCCGCTAGCTTACGGCTTTAGCCTCACTTCACACAAGCGGGCCGGGGAAACGCACGTACAGAACACATCCAGAAAAAAGAGTTCCACTAGAAACTCGCATCAAAACGACACTGAGACTGTATTTATACTGGGCAATCTTGCAAGCACCGACATTGTTTAAACAATTCTCTTTTCCTACGGACGATATTATCAGTATTTTTACTTTATCGTTCAGTGGAAAACATTCTTCTTTTTCCGTATTTTAAATATTTATTTTAAAAAAATAAAATGGAAGAAATTAAACTCGGCAGCTTAAACGTTCTGGCAAGTAAATAAATTCCAGGAACGTTTTGGGAAAAACTTCTATGGCACTTTTTCTGATCCAAGCACTTGCCTTCCGAGGGATGATGATTCTAGTCATATGACCTGTTTATTCATCGATTAATATAATATATAAATATCCTGAACTCATGAGTGTAATAATTTGCGTTTTCTCTACTGGAGGAAATTCAGCTATTTTAAGAGTTAATGGTTCTAAATGTGTTGGTTTTCCTGGATTCTCCCCAGAGGTGCTGGGGCTGGAAAGGAGGGGGGATTCCAGTTTGGGGGTTTCATTGTTGTTATTTTTTTAATTTTGCTGAACGCAATCTAAAGCAGGTGACCTGAACGTGGGGTGATACACTGCACAACCAAGCCCCCTGACACCTAAAGGTCAGGTGAAAGTCTCCAGCAGGTAAGTTGTGGGCCGGCTGCCTGCCCAGCTCACTTGCTCTCTGGCTCACAAATTGTTCCCTTCTGCCCACCCAAGTCGTTTCAAGCTGTGTTTGTTTAGGGGGCAAACAAAATTGCCGAACACCCAATTCCCTTTCAGACGGAGATTTCGTGAGCTCTCATCGGTAGCGCAAGCTACGTTCCCTCCCCTCTCCATCCCAATGCTTTTTAACAGCTATTATTTTCTGGCGCACGCATACCAAGCAAGGCGCAAGTTACGGGCCTAGAAGGTCGCAGAGGTGTGTGCAACAGATGCGTTGGCTTGGGAGGCGAGGGAGAAAATCCCCCCCACCCCCCAAAGACCCTGACTGCTGAACGGAGGGAGGGAGCCTTTGCCGGCTGCTTCCCCGGCCCGCGCAGCACAAAACACTGGCGAAGCAGGCCGGGACGAAAACATGTCCCTCGGACGGCAGGGCCTTCCCCCCTGTGCTGTGCTGCTGTCTCTTCCCTGGACACCGCGACCCTCCGACGGGCCTGTGCCGCCGAGCCCGACATCCCCCGGCCGTCGGGTGTCTGGCGAACACCACCTCGCAGCCGCTTGCCAAATCTATGGGCGCCAGCAGCGTTACCGCGGAATACACTCAAAGAATTAGCTCCAAATGACACCGAGGGCTCCCGCTCCGGCCGGACGGACCGGAGTTACCCTCAGAAGAGCTGGGGTTTACTCCTCCGGCTGTTCAATAAGGCCCTTCAGACGCCTCCTTAGGAAATGAAGGGGTGTCCCGCTCTCGTCCTCAGGGCCCGATCGTTTGCTACCGCTACCTGCACTGCCAGCCCCGGGCTAGGACAAGACCTGCCCGCTGCCCCAGGTGCGTGTGTATAATTTTAAGGGTAAATGGGGGGCGCAGCAGTGCTGCGAGGGGTCCCCCGTGCCTCCACCGAGGTACGGGGCTGCCGCCTGGCCCCACAACTACCGGGCAAGGAGCCGGCTCTCCCCCGCTCCATGCGGCTATTGTTTCGTTCAATTAGGCTCCGCTTGATAAAAAACAATCGCTCGTTAACCCTCGCCCTCCTCCCTCCCGGCTGGTGTGCTGTGAATGGCGACATCGTCTCCCTTGACCCCCGTCTCCTTTTCTGTCTTTCTGTCCCCTGAAAAATGATTCCGCGAGCTCTGATTGAATTTTATTCCTTCCTGACCTGGCCCGTTTTTATTGCATGGACACCATCAATCTTGACCTAACGCGACGTTTGTTTATTACTTTGGAAAGAAGCGAATGGCTTTATGAGCCCCGGCGTAATTAAACCAGGAGGGCTACGTTCACCGCGGCACCGCACCACCTTTGGGGCGGATTCACAACAGACAAGACGCCGGGGAGGCGAGGCAGGAGGGAAAAGGGAAAAAAAAAAAAAAAGGTGGGGGGAAACCTATACGGGAAGGGTGACTGGCATCCTCCCAGCCCGTGAGTTTGTGACCGAGATACAGGATCGAAACCCCCGCACGTCCCCGGGGAGCTCCGAGCAGCTTCCTTACACCACACTTCAGGCCCGCCAGCCTCTTGTGCAGCTCGACGCGTAAACCTGAGCTCCCCTTCCGCGCTACCCCGGCTGCGTGCCTAGGCGCGCTACTTGTGCCCCCGCGCAGCGACAACCCAGCTTCGGACGCCCTGACGGCGCCCACCACCGTGCTCCTCATCTCCCTCCTCGCCAAACAAAAAACAAACAAATAAACAAACAAAACACCCAAACAAACAAAAAGCACCCCCAAAAACAAGCAAACAAACAAAAAGAAAAAAAAGGAGAAAAAAACCAAATCAAAAGACCACCGCGTATTAAAATGCGGATGCATTTGGCCAACGCGTCTGATCCCAGCACAGGGAGACGGGGAAAAATGGGTTGGATACGCGGAGGAGTTTAAATTACTTTACGAGTGATATTAATTGAAAGCTAATGTTCAATTAGCCGTCGCTGTTGAAATGGCTGATTTCGGGAAGTGGACGGGGGAGAGCTTCCAAGGGGCCGCACCGCAGCTCTCCTGTACTGTGTAGTGAAGCCATGTGCGCGCCTCGGCGCTGCACGCTTTTGCCTACGCCATCAAACGACGTAATAAAGACTGCGCACTCTTACCTCACGCTCATCTTCACGTGGGCGCAGAGAGGCGCGCAGCCCCCGACCGTAAGCCACCGCTCATTTCCGCGCAGCGGCACCGCCGCGCTGCCTCCCGCAAAACCCGCACCGGCTTCCGCGGGCCACTTGCGGGATTCGCCCGAAACTTCCAAGCCAAGTCTCCAGAGGCCAGGGCGAAAATCTCAGCTCGTCCTGCTCCAGCAGCATATTTTTAGGGAGGTGAGAGCAGCGTAGACAGCTGGTCAATACGCTGCAGCCCCAGAGTTACCAATAGTGTTACGAAGTTGAACCCGGCTATGAAAATAGCCGCCAACTTCAAAACGCCTTTCCCGAACTTCGTGGCTATCAGAAAGGGCCCCAGATACCGTAAAACGCCGATTTGGAACCACTCCCTTAAATGTCTTCATCCACAACACAGCTCCACCATGTTGTCCATCTGACCTGGCTTGTGGAGGTAGGGAAGGGGTTTGAATCCATGTCCTCTCGACTATTTGCATGCACTTCTCTGCTATTTTTGGTTATGACCTTTGCAGAACATAATAGGAACTGTAATTGCTTTAAGAAGAAATTCTAAGGAGAAAACTTAGAAAGGAGAATATTCCTCCTCTCCACGTTTTCCACAGTTTAAGTGACATGAGCAAGTACAAGTAAGAAACCACCAGAGCCACCACCTGAATGGAATGTTCCCTCAAACTGATGATTTTTCTTAAAAATAAAAAAAAAAAAAGGTGGGGTTTTTGTTTGTTTTTTTTTTTTTTTTTTGTATTTTTCACAGACGAAAAGCAAAGCGACAGCTTGGGGGAAAAAATCATTTTGAGCTAAAAAAACCCACAAAGCGCCGTGCTAACCTGGCGCCTAAATGACCTCTCTGCAGGCATGGCTGGGGCCAAGTGTCCCCGTTTACTGTAGGGGCTGCCACCACAGATGTCGAGGCCTTGTGGGGACACCTCTCAGCTGCTGCCCGGGCGCATGTCCCATGCCCGCTGCTGCACAAGGTCGCACCGCACCTCTTTTGGCGTTCAGGGCAGGCCCAGTTCTGCTGGGAGACAATCATAGGTCAGCAGGGACGCTCGGGTTTGCCTCCTGTGCGCAAGAGGAGGGAAGCACAAGAGGAACAAGGGTTCGTGCCCCACGCTGGGCCCCGCTGCCCGCAGTTCAGGGTGGCCCACGGGCAGACGCTCCACTCTGTGCCCCCCGCTTGCGCTTACCCCAGCCCAGGAAGGTTTCTAGCAAGCCCTCCCGGCCTTTCCCCATCCCAGCAGCAGTCGCAATGCCTCACGCCGGAGACTCCGGCCCGGCGGAGACCGGAGTTGCCGACCCCCATCCGTGCAATGCCGCCCTGGGACCCGCGGCACTGGACTGCGCGCCCGGCGGGCCGCCTCCCGCGGCCAAGCCCGCACTTTTCACTGCCTACCGCGGGGACCGCCAGCACTGCTAATCTTATTTTCGTTGTGATCAATTTCTGTGCGGAGGGGGAGAAAAAAAAAAAGATTATGATTATGATTATGATTATGATAATAATAAAAATAATGTAGTGTTTTTAAAACTCAATACGAAGCACGGGTGTGCGGTGACCCATCCCGTCGCACTGAGAACGGGTAGGTGACCTCCGCCGCCACCACGCACGTCACTTCAGGAAAAGGATCCCCTCCCGGGGCAGAAGATCCCGACACGACCTACCTGCGACCGAGCGGGAGGTTTCCCTTTGCCCCCTCCCTGACTGCGAGCCGCCCTCCCGGCTCGCCAAGCCCACTCCACCTGCCCCTTTTGCAGCCAGGGCCGCGGACAGCGCAAGTTGCGCGGCCGCCCCGCGGCAGAGGGCCGCGCACCGCCCCGAGCGTTAGCAGTAATTACAGACGGCACTTGTTCAAGCTAAGCACAGCCGCCCCCCAGCCTCCCTACCCGAAAAGCACCACTGACAATGCAACGGGTTATTAAACAAGCCGGGCTAACAACTGCTTTCCTCCCTATTTATTTTCGCCACAAACACCCTACCGCTGGAAACCGCTGAGAAAACCCAAACTACAGGAAAGCCGGCGCCTGATCGCAACAAAAATAACAGGCAAATAGCACACTCACTCGCCTCTACCCTCTGCCTTCTTTAAATTTTATTTTAAATACATGACGGGGGGCAGGAATGGTCTTATTATGCAGCCACCCCGCTGGCAAACCCATCTGCCCGGGCAGAGGGAGCTGCCCCACCGAGGGTCCCCTCTCCAGCGAGGGGGAGCGGGGGCGTGAGGCACTGAAAGCCCCGCCGTGCCTCTGGCCCGGCAGTCCCGCTCGCAAGGAGGCGGCGGTGGGCGGGAGCCGCCACTTAAGCTGCCCCTCGCTCGGTGCTGGGAGAGGGACGGTGGGGAGCAGAAAGTGAGCCCGACCGAGAATACGTAACATTTTACTTCCCTTCACTGGTGTAAAGCGGGGAGCAGCAATTAAAACGTGTCCCCGGAGCGAAGGCGCTAAACCCTGCTCGTCCTTCTCATCAGCTTTACCACAACCGGGCCATGGAGCGTTTGAGTTTCTCTTACCCAACTTAGCAAACAAATAAATGTAAATAAGGCCGGTAATCTTCGTAGAGGTACTAGCACGAAAAAGCAAAGACTGTGCCATACTTAACGTATTCTAAGCCAACGCTTTCTAAGATGACATACTCCCCCCAGATCATTCGATCTGCAGATGTTTTCTAAACATTAAATTATTGCTTTGGAAGGGAAGCACAGCTCAAAAGCGAGGTAATAAGGTTGAACTGTAAATACCTTTATATTTATTTACAGCGTAACACTTAGCAATGCAACAGCAATTACTGCTAAGTGTTGCCTTTAGATAAGAGATTCTGATAGGAATCTGCATTATCTTGAAAGCAAATTTTAGGCCTTAAATATCTGTAATCAAATAAACTTATTTCCAAGTCTGACTGACAAGGCTGATTCTTTTAAGTTAATGAATTTATTGCATTTTGGTGGTTACTTACAAAAGGGGAAGGTGATCCCCATTGCCCGTAGGTTCTTAATAGCAAATTGTCCAGAAGGTAAGATTTTTGATATGACAAGACATCACTCTGTGCAGCACTCATTTGCTACCTCGGTAATATATTTTTTTCCAATTTAAGGAAAAATGAGGAAGGTAAGGAGAAAAAACAAGCAAACAAACAAATTAAAAAACCACCAAAACAACAACAAAAAAAAAACCAACCCCAAACCAACCAAACAAACGAACAACAGCACTCAAACTGTACAAGAAAAATTCGCCCACACGAGATTTTTAAAAAATAATTTCAGTCCGAGCAATTGAGACACAGACCAGTAAAGTCCCTGAAGGACGGGAGTAATGCAGAGCTATAAAGGTGTAAGGGTAGAAAGTACAAATAGCCTTTAATCCAACTCCTTTTTTTCTTTTCCCTGAAATAAAATAATACTTTAAATCTATGTGTTACAGGAGAGGCTTCACAGATGTGATTACGCACTTTGCTATCAATTCTAAGGAGCAGTGATTTATATGCTTGCATTATATTTAAAGATACACGTACTACAGACTATTTGGCATCTGCTGTACACTGTGGAGCTTAGAAAAATATGCAATGCGTATATGAAACTATAAATAAATATGCAATCCTTCTTTAAATATAGGTACATATGTAAATCCTAGATATAAATACATTTGAAACACAGAGCGATCGATAGCTCGACATATACAGTTACACATGGTCTGGAACCTAGTGCATGCACTTCTACCTCGGAGTTACCACTTAATATATCCTTACATAGTCACATTATTAAAAAAAACGTAATGTCGCCATACTACTGTGTATGGTCAAATATTTCCAGATCTTGCCCATTAATTGCTAAGAAAACGTGTTTGTTTATTTGCCAACTCAGACCTGCCATGGGAAAGTATTTTTTTCCTAGCGGATAAGGCGAGCTGACTAAGTGGAATATATTGCAGAAGAGACTGAAAAGGGATTTTTCGACCTGGCAGTTCCTAAATGGTCTTTGGAATTTGTGTGGAGGGGAACAAGCTGTTCCAGCGACAAAGTTAGTTATGAAATCCCTTTTCCCTCTCTTTCTCTCTCTCTCTCTAAATGAAAGTATTAAAATATACAGACGTGTAAAGGATCATTCCAACTGAATGGTAATTTATTAATAAACAAACAATGCAATACCTTCAGAATATTTTCAACAAAAAAAAGAAAAATATTGATAGAATAAGATTAATACAGTTTCCCTTTTTATATATAGTGAAAAAAATCAGCGTTTCAGTCAATTTTAACGTCACTTTTCAGGAAAGGGGGAAACACTTTCTGGCGTTTGGTCCTCAACATCGAACTACAAATTAAAAATAAATTACTATGTCGCAATTTACATTTTAAAACAAGTCCTTGTAGAAGAGGAAGGGGAGGGGGAAAGAAGCTGGTACTCTACGCTGGACTTTTCGCTCCCTTTTAAACACGGGGCATGACAATACCTTAAGGGACGGGGAAGAGCGCGGGGTGGGAGGCGGGAAAAAAAAGTATTTCTCAAAACAATTAGGAAAAAAAAAACTTACGTGTTATTGGAGTAACACTGTCCTTTAACAAACCAAGACATGCTTTGGGGCTGTCTCTGTACAAAAGCTTTTCGCGATGCGCTCGCTTCCCTCCGCGGACGCGGCGGGGGCCGGCAGCGCCGTGCGGAGCGGAGTTCCCGCGGTGTCCCCGCGACGGGGCGCGCTCAGAACTTGCCGCAGTCGTAGACGAAGGCCCCGGAGGTGCGGTAGAGCGGCTGGCTGCCGGGGAAGGCCATCTGACAGCTCCCACCGCCTCCCGCCCCGCCGCCGCCGCCGCCGCCGCCCCCTGCCCCGCCGCCTCCTCCGCCACCGCCGCCGCCGCCCGGCGAGGCGCTGAGCCCCAGCCGCGGCGCCTCGAAGACCTCTCGCGGGGCGGCGGCGAAGCCCTGCTGCGGCCCCGCGTAGCCCGCCGCGCCCGCCAGCGGGCCCAGCTCCCCCGCCGCTGCCGCCGCTGCCGCCGCCGCCGCCGCCGCCTGGTTGAGGTACCAGGAGGCCAGGCGGCCCTGGTGCGGGTGCGGGTGGTGCCCCTCCTGGTGGCCGCCCGCCGCGCCGCCCAGCCCGCCGTGCCCCAGCGCCCCGCCGCCGCCGCCCCCCGCCCCACCGCCGCCGCCGCCGCCGCCGCCGCCGCCCGCGGGCATCGCGTACTCGGGCAGCGGGTCCTCGGCGGGGCTGGCGGCGGCGGCGGGCAGGTGGCCGGGCCGCTCGGCGCCGCCCGCCGCCGCGTAGAGGCTCATGGCCTGCATGTTGCAGTGGTAGGTGCCGGCGGCGGCGCCGGCGGCCGCCTGGCCGCAGGGCGAGCCGTAGACGGAGCTGTGTCCCGGCGAGTATCCGCCGAGGGACAGGGCGGGCGGGATGCCGGTGCGCGGGGCGGCGGCGGCGGGGGCCAGGAGGCCGGCGCCCAGCTCGGCGGCGGCCTGCGGAGAGCCCCGCAGCGAGGTCATGATGTTGTCCACGCTGAAGCCCGGGCCGTGGTGGTGGGGCGGCGGGGGGGGCGGCGGCGGGGGTGGCGGTGGGGGCTCGGGGGCCTCCAGGCTGAGGGAGCGGCTGGAGGGGAGGGTGCTGCGGGGGCTGCCGCCGCTGGAGAGGCTGCTGCTGCTGTCGGGGCTCTCGATCTTGGGCACGGCGCCGAGCGGCGGTGCGGCGCCCGGGGGGGACACGGCCTGCGGCGGCGAGGCCGTGCCGTTCTCTGTCTTGATGTCCTGGATGCGGACGGGCGGCGGCGGCGGCGCGGCGCTGCCCCCGGCGGGGCCGCCCTCGGGCTCGGCGGCGGCGGCGGGCGGCGGCGGGCGCGGCGCGGCATGGTCCTTGAGGTGCAGGCGGTCCTTCTCCTCCTTGTCCTTGACGGCGTCCTTCTTCTTGAAGCGGCGGCGGCGGCGGAGGAAGCTGCCGTTCTCGAACATGTTGTAGGAGTCGGGGTCGAGGGTCCAGTAGCTGCCCTTGCCGGGCTTCTTGTCGTCGCGGGGCACCTTGACGAAGCACTCGTTGAGGGAGAGGTTGTGGCGGATGCTGTTCTGCCAGCCCTGCTTGTTGTCCCGGTAGAAAGGGAACCGCTCCATGATGAACTGGTAGATCCCGTTCAAGGTGATCTTCTTATCGGGAGCGTTCTGGATGGCCATGGTGATGAGGGCGATGTAGCTGTAGGGCGGCTTCACCATATCCTTGGGCTGCGGCGGTGGCGTGTAGGGCCCGTAGGCTCGGGCCATGCCGGCTGGGTACTGCTCGTGGGCCGGGTGGGAGTACATGCTCATCGGGGCCGGCATGGCCGTGTAGCCCCCGCCGGCCGCCGCCGCAGCGGCGCGGTAGTAGCTCTGCTCTCCGCCGAGGTACGGCACCACTCCTAGGGAGTTGGGACTGGACACGGAGTAGCGAGCCTGCATGTCCTCCCGTCAGCTTTCCCCCACCCTCCCCGCCGGACCAAACAGCGCGTCCCTTCCCCCTCCACCCCTCCGCCGCTCCGCGGACCGAGCTGGACCGGGCGGCCGGGCAACCCCCACCCCCCCACCCCCCCGGCGGAGCGCGGAAAAAGGGAGGAAGAATAACGACGGCAGCGCCGAAAACCTCCTCTTCTTCGCCCAGGAAAGCCCACCAGCGAGCTCCCGCGCTCCACGCGGAGGGGGGAAAAAATCAAAAAAGGGGGGGAAAAAGGAGGGGGACAAAAAAGGGGAAAAATGTTTTAAAAAAGAAAACGGCGGAGGAAAAAAAAAAAGTAATCGCAGCGGAGAAAGCAACTTCCAAACGCAGAAAGAGTATTAAGAAAATAAAACCTTTGCAAAGAGGCTCCCACGCTCCCAGTTCCTTGTTCCACGGGGATCTGCAACAAGTTGTCTGCAAAGGAGGGACAAAAGTAGAGGGATGTGTTTTGTTGGCTTTTTTAAGCGAGCAGAAGAAGAAAAAAATCCACCTTCCCGATCTCCCAGTGCAAAGTCTCCCTCTCTCTCTCCCTCTCGCTTTTTTTCAGTCTCTTTTTCAGTCGCAGGCTGCTTTGGGAAGCATCGGAAAAACTCCTGAACTTTTGAGCATCCGTCACCACGGCGAGAACTTTTTTACGCACTTACAGTTTTCTCCTTTTTTTTTCCCTCCCTCTCCTCTCTCGGTCTCCCTTTTTTTTTTTTCCTCTCTTTTTTTTCTTTTCCTCCTTTTGCAGGCGGCCCAGCTCCGCCCCTCCGAGCTGGGCCGACCAATGGGGACTGGGAGACACCCCGGGCTCTGAATGAGGAGGGAAAAAAAAAGAGCGAGGGAAAAGAAAAAAAAAAAAAAAAAAAAAAAAGGAAAAAAATCCTCGCAGCAGCTCCGGGAGTTGTAGCGCTCGGGGACCGGCCACACACACTCGCCGGCACACGCGGACGCCTAGAGCACCGCGGAGCCCCACGTTCGCGCGGGCCGCTGCGCACCCGCGGGGATCCTCCAGCGCCCGTGCGTTTTGTGCGACCACCCCGCCCGAGCCCCACTGCCCCACACCTCGCTCGCTCGCCCACCCACCCGCGTCCTTACGCGCGCCGTCGCCCTCGCACACGTACCCCGGACACACGCACGATGTACGTGCCCTCACCGATATATATGTATATATACATGTGTGTATCTATATGTATGTGTGTATATGTTTCCCCGAAGCTCTTTCCACCCACGCGCGCACCCCGCGCTCTGCCACGCGAGTTTCCCCCACAAATGTTACTTCTCCTTTTTTGGGGGTTGATTTTTTTTCTTTGTTTGGGGTTTTGGGTTGGGTTTTTGGGGTTTGGTTGGGTTTTTTTTCCCCCTGTGTATGTAAGCTCCTCGGTCTGTTTTCTCCGCACGTTCCGGCCGGGCACTCTCCTCCCATTCCCTCCAGGCTGCCGCTCGTGTCGGCGGGCCAGCTCCCTGCCGCTGTGCCGGCTCGCTCCCTGCCCGCCCCGGCTAGAAGCTCACCCCAGCTGCCTTCCACCCCCCCACGCCCGCGGGGACGGCGAGAAAAGTGTGTGTGAGTGTGCGTGTGTGTGTGTGAGGTGGGATGCCCCTGCCCCAGCAGCACCACCCTGCCTGCAACCAGCTGCCTGCCTGACCAAACGCTTCTGAAGAGATTGCATTCCTCCGGTTGACAAGGGTTTGACGAGCCCTCCAAAGCTCTTTTTTATTAATCAATCAGCCACCAAGGGCTTTCCTCTCTCTGTCTGCAAATGAAGTGCCCTCTGTCTCTGCTGTTTATAAACACGAGCGCGTTTCTCTGAACAGGGTCTGTAGCTCACCCCTTCAGGTAATCTTTACGTAGTGTGGGATGCGATAGGGAGAGCGGATGCTTTCTTTGTCTCTTTACTCATTAGAGACGGAGCGGGCATAATTTTGTTCCTAGTCTGCTTCAAAGTGGATTCCGTGGTATGTCAGGTGTGTCACAAGAAAAAAAAAAAAAAAAAAAAAAAAGAAAAAAGGGGGGAAGAAAAGAACAACAAAATGAATGTTCCTGAAACTGCTTGGCCGGTTCTGCTATGAGGATTTGATTTGCTTTGCCTTTGTCTAACTATCTGAAATAACATTTGGGCTCTAATCAGAATAAGACATTAACGGGAGCTCAAAGAAGAGAGTGAGGGCTTGGTTATTTATTTTTTAAATTTTACTTTCAATCGCCTCTTATATTTGAAGAATGATGATTTTGTTTTTGTACTTTACGCAGGGGGGAAATTAGCATACATTGTTTCACAGTAGTCTATTTTACCAATACTTCAGATATTCGAAATACAACTCAGTACTCTTCATTTGCTTTATAGCCCATAGCTCTGAAACTTCATTAGCGTTAATAATAGATCAGCTGAAAAGGATCACACTGAAATCTATTTTAAGTGGTGGAATTTGCACGGGAAAGACGTGCGTGTGGTGCGTTTGTGAGATGAATTATCCATTCTGATCTTGTGACACTACAAATATGTCAAAATACCCTTTTGGCTTCACTGATTTGAAACCCCCTTTCCACACTTTTTACTGTGATCGATTGCTTTGGGGGTCATGTCTTTCGAGCGTGTTGAAGGCGCATCATTTGCTTGGTGGTATTTTAACAGGTATGGCTTTTCCTCTGAAGCACCGATCAGTTGATTATTTAAAAAAAAAACAAATTAAAATGAGATTCAAGTCATGTGAAGAAAGTAATTTATGTAGCTTAATATCTGCTCCTTTTCATATTCAAATGTAACGGGTCTCCTTTTGGTAATAAATGTCAGTCCTTTAATGGTGAATACATTATCCCGTTAAGCCTGTTGTATTTCATCGTCTGGAATCTTTCACCTGCTCCTGCCTAATTACACTTTTTTTTCCTTTCCTCCCACCACGGCAGAATTAATAAATGTGCAAGCACTGGACTAGATGTCAATTCCAACACTTTATATTTTCAAAACCTCTTTCTTGTTCTGCTGAGGAGAAAAAAAAAAAAAAAAAAAAAAAAAGGAAAAAGAGAAAGAAAAAGGGCATTTTAGCACGTTTCCATGAAGCCCAGGTCATCCGGTTTTCCCACGGTATTACCTGCCGTTAAAAACAATTTCCATGGGCTTCCCGCTCGCTCCCTCGAGCGTCCGTAACGTGCCGCTCCGAGACCCGGAGCCTTCACTGGCTTTTTCATTTTATCTGGACAATGTTGGCGGTAGCGAAGTTGTTTCACAGGCAAAGGTTGGAGTAACGCGGAGAAGTTTCAGTGCAGGGAAGGGGGGGGGCATTAATCCGAAGTATCTTGCATCTAATATATTTTGCAATAGCCATTCTGATGCTATAATTGCGAACTGACGCAACTAACGTGTGTTAAGTTACAGACGTCAACCCAGCAGGACTTCGATTTCTCTACTCGAGGCACAAAAGTCACCATTGTGAAGGTTCATAGTGGAATTCGGGGCTTGTGTGTGTGCGTGTTGGGGGGAAGCAACGGGTTTAGGGAGGCAGAAAGATCAGTTTTCCCCCCTGCTGTCTTTGGATACCACCCAGAAAGAGTCCTTGGCGCTTGGTCTTCACCCACCCGGTCATACGGCATGGAGCTACCTCTCCCCAGCGCCCCACATGTGCCGCTCCAGCCAGCCCGGCCTCCGGGCGGAACAGCCGCCTTGGAGGTGCCCCTGCCCGTGTCTGCCGCAGGAACGGAGCGGGACGGCAGCAGCCTCGGCCTCCGTGGCCCCCCTTTCCCGCAGGCCCCCGGGCGGCGGACACGGCCGCTGCCACCTCCCCGAAGCCGGGCGAGGGACGCCGGCGGCGGGGCGGGACCCCCGACGGGCAGCCCCAGGCCAGGGGAGCCGTGTTTGTCTTGAAACTCTCCGAGCATTCGCGTGTGTGGTCATTTGCAACCTTATTTAGGAATATGTCAAAAAGAAAGATGACATTGGAGCGGTAGGCGGAGGGACTACCATTTGACCTGGGCAAAGCCCAGGTGGACCCAAACAATTCGCTATGCGTTGTCCTCCGCGCTCCTCTCAAAGACCTGGAGGTGAACTGCTTTCCAGCCCCGGGCTGTTTATGTTTAGTCGTAGTCAGAGCTTCGCTTCTCTCCCTTTCTTTTGGCTTCAACATCATAGCAGTTGTAACTCCTGTAACTCCGTAACCAGCCACCCAGCCCGGCTCTTTGCATCTCAGGATGCAGCTTTCCATGTTCTTTAAACAGCGGGCGGCACCACAGGAGAAAACCGCTGACATCCTTTCGAGGGGCAGGGAGGGAAGTGATCGCATCAAATCTGTGCTTCACCAGTAAAAAAATCTATTCTGCCGAAAGTCTCCTCTCTGTTTACAGCCGCCGGACATGGGTGACAGCAATCCCTTCCTCCTTCCCTCCCTCCTTCTCGTCCTTGCACCAGCACCACTGCCATCTCAAGCCTGTGCAATCAAGCCGAGCTCTAAATGCAAGGTCTGTTTTGCGTGGTACTCAGTTAAACAAACAGGCGTGATTGTTATTTTATTAACGTGGGTAAACAATTCCATAAATATGCCGAGGTAGTTTTCCAATCCAGGGCGTCTTATATCTTGAGACATGAATAACACAACTTAATACGAAAATGAGCACTCCATTCCCTGTGGCATCTTTAGCCTCTCGTTCTTGACTGAGAAATAAATTATCCTTTGCAGTACATGAGGCAGCAGCCATCGGCTTCGTGCAATTCGCGAGAGAAATACCTTAATTTCACGTTCAGTATCTAAAAGCGAATTTTGCATTTAGTTTACAAAGAAGAACCGAGACCATCAAGAGGTCGGAGCCCGCGCATTTCATCTTCCCACGATAATTACCGCGGTCGTACATATAATTCGTCTCTGTGACACAGGTTGTGTCCCAGAGATGTCGCGGCACTTAGAATAAGGACAAAAACCAGGCTGTGGGAAACTACTTGTGTTATTTCTGCTGTAAAGTACTTTCTGTAAAGTACTATCACACACACATACACACAGAGAAAAACCCGCAAGTGCGTAAGAAACCTTTAATTATTTGGTAGGTTCTCTATCTTTGGCATCATATAATAAAACACTAACATCTGAGCGGCTGGGGTGTTAAAAATTCACTCTTAAACTGACAAGACGATAGCCAGACATGGAACTTTTAATTTTTTTTTTCTTTTACTTTCCAAGGTCCCCTGTCCCTTTTGTGTTCCTTTTCCTCCCTTATTTCCTTCCTTCCTCTGGGAGGGGCAGCGGGGGGGGGGGCTGAATGCATTGGATTCTCTGGATTCATATAAATGAAAACACACAGGGAGCAACGAAGCTGGTAGTACGAACCTTAGCAGCCCCGTCCTGTTCCATCTCTACCTATTGCTTTAGCAGGGGAGAGAGGGAGAGAGGGGGGGAGAGAGAGAGAGAGAGAGAGAGACTTATTTGTATAAAGGGTTTATTTACATTAGAATGAAGCGACAGTTCCTAGTCTGGGAAGTGATAAGTACTTGGCAAGTCATTAGGTAGCAGATAGAGATCAGCCCCTGGATACATAATTGCCTGCCTTTCCCATACTCGTTTTTGAGGTCTGGGAGCTTTTTCGGGAGGGTGTGCGGCAGAATAGTGGGGGATGCGGAGTGGGGGGCGGCGGTGAGGGCGCTCAGCCCTGCTGAGAGCCACGACCGGACGCTGCCCCGCTGCGGGCGGCCCTTGGCGGGGGGCAGTCCAAAACCCCCGCCCTCCGCGAAGGGCTGCGCGGGGGGACGCCGGCCCTGGAGCCACCGGTGCCTGCGTGGGACAGCAGACAAGCAAAGGAAGAAGCAAAGCCGCTTCCCCGCCGGGGAAGGAGCGACGATGCCTCTCCGCTCCGCTCCGCTCCGCTCCGCGCCGCCCGGAGCCCACCTGCGCGGCGGGCGGGCGCTGCGCGGGCCGCGGGCGCCCCCTCCCGGGCCGGCCCTGCAGCGCCGCCGGGCCCCGCCGGGCACCTGCCCGCGCCCCGCGCGCCCCCGCGGCCCCCGCGGCTCGGCCGCGCTCGCTGTCCCCCGGCACACGCCACCTTCAGCACCCCACGCAAGCCTTTCCCGCCGCCGCCGGCCTCCGGGAGCCGCGGCCACGTGGGGAGGGTTTCGCGGGGCACAGCTCGCTGTCGGAGGTGAGCGCTAGAGCGATGCCAGCTGCGTCCAGGCCATTCTATTCTTCCCTCTGCCAAGGAATGTCTTTATTGGTTGCCAGGCTTGCC
The DNA here is from genome assembly GCA_036785705.1 of Acanthornis magna. Lineage (NCBI taxonomy): Eukaryota > Metazoa > Chordata > Aves > Passeriformes > Acanthizidae > Acanthornis > Acanthornis magna. Next base: position 15,180,132 of record JAWUZG010000025.1, read on the forward strand.
AATAAAACTTGCGAGTGAAAAAGCATTGGTTTCCAGGAAAAGTACTTCTGTTTTTTAACCTCCCCCTTGCTGTCCAATTACCGATGTGTTCAACCTCCAAGGAACAGCTTTGTAAAGCTGTCTGGTAAACCCAGAGGCAGATGCTTTCACAGAGTTGCCACAGAGATGTGTAAATGTGCACACACGTATACACACACGCACATGAACAGCTACATGCACGCACGGTTTTCGGGGTTTTACAAGGCATTTATGGTTATTAAGTACAATCACACCAAAGAACTAGTCTCCTCTAAGGCTCCTAGGAGCTATGGTAATATAAGTAATAAAGCTTAGATATCTGCATGTACACTTTTATGAAGCCGCAGATGCTCTCTTTGCAGTTATTTGCGCACTGCTGGAAGTAACCCATGCTTGTTTATGTACAGAAAGCAATGTCTCACTCTGCAAAAAGCAAGCACAATAAAAAGAGGTGAAAGAATAGTTTAAAAAGTAGAACTCTCAAGCTGTAACTATGCTTTTCTGCAGACCACAGGGAATGCAGAAAAGAGATGGTGTTTTAAATACACCTTGTGTAACAAGCACTTGAAACTTGCAGCTGCAGGAGCTCCATGGGCTGTGACCCCAGGCAAGCCCTGCTTTCTAGTAGGTCTCTGCACTCAAAATGAGGCAGCATACCATTTAAAGGTAAAAGAAGTCATCATTTAGTTCCTTAGTGTGTTACAACTGCAGTTTCTCATCCTTTCTCTCCTTCTCTGCCTCTGTGAGGCCACGTGCAGTACCATTTCTGCCACTCTGTAAACAGACTTGTAGGCATGATTTGAACAGAAAAGTTGCACTGAAGAAGAAAAGAGCTTTGGCAGTATGTATTTTAGTGTCTCCTCAACAAGTGTCCCTTCTTTCACCTAATAAAAGCAAAGCTCAAAGCTTTCAGACTTTCTTTTTTATCCAGGTGACATTGGCTCCCTTCATTAGACTGCTGTGTGTCAGATGTGTGGCTCTGGCATGTCACCACCTCACCTACTCAGCTCATGCCCCAATTCCTGCCCCAGTGAGACCGGCTGGCCAACTGTGGTGGCAACACGGCTAATGTTTGCATATGAGGATGGCATCAGCCAAGCCAGGCAAGGTCAGTTCCCCTGTTTTGCAAAGCAGAAGAGATTGCCAGACTCATTCAGTGGTAGATGACCAATGAAGAGGTGCTGCACTTGCTAAATATGAGTACAGGTATTTTAAGATCATGTAGTGTGAAGAAAAGCACCCTCGATAGTTAATTTAAAAAAAAAAAAAAGTTTTCTATTTAATTTGATAACCTCTAAAATAGAGGCAGAGATTTGTAGCCAAGACTTAAATTTAAAAATAATTGCACATGCATAACTGTGGAGTATAAGTGTGGTTTGTTGGGTAGAGGGCAGATACACAGCCTTGCTTTAGCAGACACTTTTGCTCTCAAGAGTTGTAGACACTGCAGGCATTGAAACAGTAAGTTACAAAGGGAATACTCGGGATAGGACACTCTGGTTGGCATCTTTCCTGCAGTTTAGATGAGCTTGTCAGGTAGCAGAAAACAGCATTTCTCTATTCACTAGAGCCTTTTGGAAAGCTGCTGTGTGACAGGGAGGCTGTCAGAGGCAGAAGTGTTTGCATGGGATGGAGACTGCAACTACCGTAACCATCCCTGTGGCAAGAACACCCACAGAAACAGGTAATTTGCCCCTCCCACACCAACTAACAGCCAGAAGCAAAAAATGTTAAAGCAACTTACATCATCGTTTGCCTGTATCATTACTAAGGAGGAACTGAAAGCTGTTTTATGAGGAGCAGACAGACAAAACTAGCTTGAGCTTGAGACATAAAAAACCCAAACCACTAAGATACCTGAAGGCATCCCAATTAAGTGATATTACCATCCCGATCAAGATGCAGTCATTGTTAGTAAGCACCCCTGATTTTTAACAGAGATATTCCAATTAAGTAGATTTCCTGATTAGGCACACTTAAATTAAGCGGAGAGAACAGTGTGGAGGAAACCTGGATGGCTTTTTATAAGGGCCAGCTTCAGAGGGGAGCTTTGTCACTTGCAACAGGGAGGGTATAAGTGGAGTTCAGGCCACGTAGCCCAAAATCATGGCGATGCCTCTTTGCCCCACACTGAGGAACCATCTCACCTTGAAGGCATCCAGCCTCAGTCAGTGCCTCCGTCTCTTACCTGCGTGTTCCCCAAGCACTTGTAGCTCTGCTGCTGGGCATGCCTGCAACCGCCTGAGTCAGAGCATCTTGGCACCTGTTTTCAGCCTAAATCCCACTGGGATCCAAAAAGTAGGCAGAGTGGCGTCTGAGTACCCGCAGGGTCTGATTCAGCAGATAATGTCTTGGGCTTTGGAACAAATTTGAAGGGAAGGTTCTTATCAGCTCTGCACCACATATCTCTGTATTTTACAGGTCTCAACTCTGGCCAGATCCTCGTGGTTTTTGGATGGAGTGACTTGAAGTCACACATTTTGGCAGGAGTCACATAGCTTTTTATGCTATTGCCTCTCTCCTTGTTACTCGGGCCTTGAGCTTGAAGGTCTGAAGCACAGCTTCTGGAAGAAAATTTGCAGACAGCAAGACTACCAAGCACTGGCCCTTTAGAGAGCTCTGCGCTGAACCTGTCAAGTGTGCTGAGTGAAGAAGAGAAGTTTATGAGGCTTACATTTAGGTACATCGTGCTCAATATTCACCATGGGCACAGCTACAACTGGAGCTACCATTCTGGATAGGAGAGAGCTCTCCAAAAGAACGTTTCAGTGATAGGGGTGGCCAGCCCGGGACATGGGAATAGTTTCATGTCTCTCCATGCATCTGTTTCCCTCCGGAGGCCGGGCATGTCTTGCATCTACACAATAAGGGAAGGAATGTGAGCCCTCCACCACACCTCTAGGTTTCAACATTTGCTGAGCCTGTTTGTCTATTTTGGTTTTGTTTTGGTTTGGTTTTTTTCACCTATGACTTTCGAGATTGTAATCTCAGCAGGGTAGGGACGGCCTTGGGTTCTACATTTGTACACTGACTGTGCCTGGGATCTTGAGCTGATGCGCTAATAATGAATAAGCATAATTTTCTTGAAGGATACTCTTCAAAGATTCATCTGGAACTGATTGGACTGGGGATAAAATAGACCATTTCCTTTGGAAGAGAAGGGCTTATGATAGCCACTCAATTAAAACAATCACTTTCTGAAGAGGTGAACACAGGTCCTGCATTCAGTAGTGTTCGTCATGGATTTGCATAGACTGAATAGTACATCATGTCCCTCTTTCTCCTGCATTTAGGGGAATGGCAGCATCCGTCTGCATGTCTTTGAAGAAAATGATGACACGGAGTTTTCTTGCTGACCTGCAGCAGAGGTGTGCTCTTGATGTGTGCCTGTTTTTCAATTTGCCTACCCATAGAAAATCCAAATGTTCTAGTTTCATGTAGTTATTTTGTCTCAGAGGTCTCTTGCATGTGTGTCATCCCGACCTTGCATGGTTGTGTGGCATTGCAGTAAAGCAGCCCAGAAATTCATATTTGAATTAATGTTTGAAATTAATGTTTAAAATTATTTTATTTTCTTTATTTCTTTTCTTTATTTCTTTTCATATTCTGCTTTCCCTTTCAAATGAGGCCAGATCCTCAAGCCATTAAACTGAATTGCATCAGTTGTGGCTCTGGCGTGAAGAAATTAAAGGCAAGCACCCGCACCAGCTCAGCACCACCATGGTGAATGCACTCGCAGAAGTTCAGCCACTGAAGAGTGAACAAGACTAGAGCTTGGATGCTGCTGCTAGATTTCGTGTGTGTGTATTATGTGCCAGGAAGAACCATGGGGTGGTGTTAGGGAAAACTGCTGCTTTAGGCAGTTCCAACATTGAGATTGATTTCTTACTCTGAAAGCTGTCCCTCAGAAAATGCAGTGTGCAACAGTGGCATAGTTTTTTTAAGCAGACTTAAATGTGCTCGTTAACTCTTCAAAATAATGTTATCTCTCCCAGCGCATTTCCCATTGAAGTGAATGGAAATGTTCCCATTGACTTTAAAGCACAATTTCCTCCACCTACTCCTTCTTGAAAGACTTAATCAAGCATGTTTAGTGGAAACCTGTGAGAGTTGTCTAATGACTGGCTCGCTTTGCCCAGGGAAAAATGTAACTATAAACTGAAACATGATGCTGAAAACTAAGTTTAGTAGAAAGTGTTTAGTCTAGTGCTGGATGAATGATGGAAGCTTGTATTTGCGAATAATTTATTTGACAATTGGTGAGGGGAAAAAAATGACCAAATAAGTTCTTTGCTCGTTTTTTCTTGCCTGTCTATCAATCTGGCTGCACAATGCGCAAACAAATTGCTAATATTTATTCAGGAGTGAAGAGGTCAGCTTTTGTCAAAAATGTTTTTAGCAGTGGCTTGGACAAACACCAGATTAGCTTAATTTTCTTGTGTCCTCTGCGTAGTAAACAAAGGCAATTGTGCTATTAGTTACCGAATTCACTGTGAATTTTGCATCTTGCCAGCAACGCTTACACTTTACTGCAAATCCTCTGTTGTAAAGACTCTGCCAATACTGGAGCTTGGCTTTCATGCCTGCAGACAACCTCCTGAGACTTTAGAGACCTCTAAAGTGAGTTTCTCTTTACAGGCTGCACAGGGGGTGCTGCCCACCTCAGCCTCTTCTAAAAGAAGCTTCTTCCGACTCAGGTGCAGTGTTGCAGCCAGCGGCCATGTACAGGGCTGAGAGAGCAGGGGCTGCACTGCTAAAGAAAAGCTGTGCTTTGTGATCAGGAAGGCTGCCATCTTCACATAGGATGATGCAAATAACTGCTGATTGCCAGACAGAAGGTTCTTATTAATTATTTTTCCTTAGTGAGAGAGGAAATACAGACAGACAGCGGAGTCTCTGAAGAGCTGACTTTATTAGCTTGACCTGACAGCAGTACCGAGGTGTTTTGCTTGGGGACAAAATCCACATTTTGCCTTGCAATTTAGTAAGCTTGTCTGAATTGCCTCCCACGCTTCCTCCTACAACCTTTCCCTTCCCCTGTGACACACCCAGGCTCCTTTTTTGCTAGTCCTTCATCCTCTGCTACCTTCCTGCCTTCTCCCAAGCTGCGACATGAGCTTAAAAGTGTTCTAAAGTGAATATATTGTCCTCCCCACCCCTTTAAAAAGACAGACAAATATACTTTCTTATACAGTGCAAAACACTGAAGGTACAAGAGCATGCCTCCTTCCACAAATTACCTCCCTTATCCCAAATTCAGTGCTGTTGCTGTCAGTAGGTTTCAGATTAAAACGTGGGCTTCTTGTGGGGCTGAAATGTGACGGTGGATTGCTCAGAGCACCTTCAAGCCCCATGGGAGTCAGGGGAAGCTGCAGGGTCTTGAACACCACTTAAACTGGGTCTTACCGGCTTGATGCCTGCCCACACCTCCTCTATACACCATTAGCAGTTGCCTATTCTTGTGCTTATGCTCTTTGAGAGGATAAATTTTCAGGTGCTTACTTCACTTTGATATTTTCTGTTCCAAAGGGAACAGCCCACCCTTTTTGTGGCTTTACCTCTTCAGAGCTGTGTGTGTGAGAGACTGCAGAAAGGGGAGGCAAGGTGAGTCCTTGCTCCCCGGCCTTTCTGAGTTCCCATCTCTTCCCAAAAGCTACCTGACAGCATGAAGGAGATGGGTCATAGCATCACTTCATTTTGGGCCACAGGATCTACTTGCCTCCTCATGCAGAGAGGCTCAGATCTGGTCAGGGCTGTTGCAGAACAGGGAAGGGAAGGTATGAGACACAGAAATAGCAGTTCATAGTATTTCTTTTCGATCTTAGCTCAAATGAGCTGCCAGTGCACGTAGAGAAGCACTGTCTGATTAAATGCTACGGCCCTTGTCTGTATGTGCTGTGTCGCAGAGACCAGAAGTATGCAGAAATACACTGAACTCCATGCCACAGACTGAGAGGTCACTTATGGTTTTGTCCTCACTCGACCCTAATTCAGAACAATCCTGTTTGTATTTGGCTACAGAAAGCCGGGTAGGTGTTAGCCCAGCTCCCGGCATACTTCAGAACAGTTGCAAGGTGGTAATGAACTACGTGCTGCTCTCACAACCTCATCCTCCCACCTGTTTCTGACAATAAAGAAGAACCAAGCAAACCCAGGGGCTTTTGCCCTGGCTATTCCCCCATGGCATTTGGGCTCCGTGAGTCAATGCCAGGAAGACAGTGCAGGAGAATAGTGCAGTGTGTGGGAAAGCCATGGTCAGGCTCACACCTTTTTGGCTGTGCCAGCAGGTCAGAATATGTCCTTAACAGAAAGAAGAGACTAAATGTCTCCCTGCCCTGGACTTGTTCAGGGATAGCTCTTCCCTAAAGCCCCGAGTGTGAACCGAATAAATCATAAACATGGACTTCAGGGTTTGATGCTTGCAGGGCTGCTCCTAAATTGTTTGTCTGAGGTGAGTGTGTTTCCCTCTGCATGCTTCTTGTTGGACCAAGCCCTGCTGTGCTGCAGAGAGTCACCTCTGCTCCTCCTGGAGCCAGAGGCAGCTCAGGGTAATCAGCACGTACAGAAATAAGTTCTGACAGTGGAAACCTGGTAAGAGCACAGTTTAATTTCACTGTGGTATGCAGCACTCCAAGAAAACTCCCAGACTCAGTTCTTTTCCTTCAAGCACAATCCCTTATCAAGGTCCTTGGCAGCAATTCACATACAGAAAGGAGCAGCTGTCATGGTATTCCCACATACAAACACAAAAAAACAACCCCTCCCTACTTTCAGTGCAGCAGTGTTACGTAGTACGAATAATTACAATATTTAACACTTGTATCTGTGCTTTTAATCTTCAAAGCACTTAACGAGCACTAGGTACAGGTAATTGTAGCTGCAGAGTGATGTGACCATTTACAAGAAAAAGAGAATTCTGTGCATGAGTGCTCCAGTGGTCCTGTGCAGGGTGGGCACAGAGCAAATAGGGCTGTAAAGGTTCAATGACACAGACTCTCTTGGCTGTCAGGGTTGATTTTTCCCTATCATTTATCACTGTCCCCCTGCCAGAGGTCACCAACATCTCAGATCTGTTGGTGGAATCACTCACCCTATGGTTTCCCAACTCATCTCAATCCCAATGAATTTGGTTAGGAAAGACCTGTATGGCAAACCGTGTTAGCTGACCTGGCGTGTTTTCACTGGAATGGATGAAAGATTGCTTGGATGAGCAACTCATCCGTCAGACCTGGGAAAATGATAACTCCTGGCAGATGGACAGAAAAGAAGGTGACCATGGAGAGGCTTGCAGGTGGCCTGTAGGAGGCTTGGCAACAGTGGCAGCTGGCAAGGAAGGTGTGAATCTGACCAAGAGAGATGAGCCCGTGCTGGTTCCTTCCCATTTTGGTTTCTCTCTTGGTCAATTTGATATGAAAAATGTCACTGTTATAGGCATTATTTGTTTCCTTAGTCTTCTTGCTGCATCCATTGTGGCTTTTGACTCACAGTGGAAAATGAGAAGGGGTAGAGGAGAAATTGGTGTGGCTTTTAATGTTTTTTTGCTTTCAAATTTTTTTTTTTTTTTTGTGAAGCAGGAAGACAAGAGACAGCTCTTCAGTGTTTTTGTGACCAGGACAGTCACAAGACAGTTGTTTAGTCCTCTGATTTTTATGGCTATCCATCCATCCATCCATCCATCCATCCATCCATCCATCCATCCATCCGTTATTGCCTCAATGTGCAACATTGGCCATTTGGTCTTGCAATGGTGCCCCTCTGTTCTCTCTTGTTTTGCTCTCTTACTAAGATTGCTCATCCACAAGTACTTGGGTAATGCCTCTGTTGTTGCTTAGAGCAGGCAAATAAGATTAGTGGATGTGAAATGCATCACTGGAGCATGCAGCTCTACAGGGTACCAGCTGCCAGCACCTGGGAAGCCTGAGCATCGCCTCACGCAGGGCATCCTGACCATCCAGTTCTACTCCCTGCCTTCACAGGCAAGAAGGCTTTGTATTTGTTAATGTGAGGTGATCACTCTGGCAAAACAAGGCAGTGTTGATCTGGTCCCTTCCAACTTCAATGACCCTGTGAGTCTGTGTACTGACTGCACTGTTTAGATAAGTTTGGGGCCCACGTACCTTGTAATTTGATTTAAACAAAGCAAATACAAACCTAACTGCTGGAACCTTTGTTTTCACTGGAAATCACACTCTTATCTGTGCAGTATGAATGTCTGTCCTTCCTGCTGCTTAAGAGGAAAATGAAGGTGATATATAATAAGGTAATAACAATGCATTAACAGGAATCGGTTCATTCAAAGGGGTTAGCTCGGGGTTTGCTTTTATTTTAACTGTTCATGCACATTATCATTTTCCCCTTGAGGGCTGTTTTGGGGAAAAAGATTGTGAAACCCTGATTTAGTTCTCTCTTGTGCTGCAGCTTCATTATTATGTGCATAGCTCCGGAAAATGAAGTCTCTACTTCATGAAAATATTCGCCGTAACGGTGTTGTCTCTGTCCCTTTGGTTAGTGAGGTTTTAGTAATATAATTTTTCCGTGTTTTTTTATTGTGACTTGGATAGATTTTTTTCTTCTAAGAGCTACACTCTCAAAATGGATTGATGAGATGAGAATCTTTCCATTCTTAAAAAAAAAATAAAAAATTCTAGACCTTGTTGTTAGAGAGGAAAGCATCCTGTGAGTGTGAGCATAGCTCAGAAGCAAAAAAAAGCTCTGGGAAGAAACACATGAACAAACCAACCTCTGTAGTTTAACCTTGTGACTCTTAAGTTCCTCCTCCTTTCTGAGGCCTCAAATATTGCAATTGGCAGTGCTGTGGAAGGGGTAGCTCTTCCAGACAGCTGCTTCCAGGCAAGCAATGCCCTGGGAGAAGGAGCAGACCTAAACTCTCAGCTTGGTTAACTCAGTCTCCTGCCTGTACAGCTCTGTGGCAGGACTGTCTGCAAGACGAGAAAAAAAAAAACAACCAACCCTGAAATCATCTCCCTTGCTCGCACCATTCCAATTAAGTGCAATCAATTGCTCAATCAATCTTTTGCTCTTAATAAAGTCTGTTATCTTTTTCCTTCTAATTCCCCTCCAGGTTTTTTAACAATTGTTCAGACAGACACAACAAGCAGCTTTTGTAAAGGAAGAGTGTAGGCGTTTCCTTTGGCTGTTTTCACTTTCTGCCTATGATGATGTTATGCTCCGCACCCTCCCCAAACCCTAATCATATACAATGAGTGTGCTGGGAGCCCATATATTTTTTTCCAACTGGCATGGATTGAGCACCCTAATTTGATAGCAAAACCATGCCAAAATATTTGGGGGGGGGCAGGGAGGGAGAATAGACATTTTGTCATCTTTGTGTTGCTGATGAGTCAGACCATTTAAACTAAGGAAAGGTTTAAAAAAGAGAAGGGAAGTGCTCTCCAGCCTTATCTACTCCAACATTAATTTGGGTAGAAGGTAGGAGTGGAGGAAGTCTGAGCAAATCTGTTCCGTGTTCAGATTGCCTTTAGATGGTTACCGTTGTCTGCAGGCTGAAAGAAGATGCATTAAATTGTTGCCCACCATTGAGTGACCGTGGCAGAGAGGGAGAGGTCCCACATGTCCAAAAGTCATGCATGCTTGATGTGCATATGCAAAAAAGAGCAGCACTGGCTTCCATTACATTGCTTCAACTTCCCTGCATTCCTTGTGGGAGGGAGACTGTGGTGTACCTGCACAAAGCGTATTTATACCTCAGTGCACCTGTCCCTGCTAGGTTTAACCCTCCTGCCTTAAAAAAACCCAAGTAAACTGTCTTTGATTGACATAATCATGCAACTGCAAGGATTATCTGTGGGTCAGGCTGTGTCTGGAAGCAGAACTGGTTGGTCTCATTCAAAGCAGATAAGATTAGATGGAGCAGATACCAAGTAACTTAAGAAAAAGGACAAAAAAAAATAGTCAGAAGAGTTAGGAGTGACCTGAATGGGAAGAAGAGGTAAGAGGGTGTGACACTGTGGAAAGTGCCAGCAGCGCAGTCCTTACTTAAACTTTACTTAGACTTGCTTGTGTGTTGATTTTAGCATAGGGACAGTCAAGTCAGGCACATCCATTTAACGGGAAAGAGAGGGAAAACGTCGAGGAAGGAGTGTCACCTCACCATGAAATTAAAAAACACCAAGTTAGTGGGAAGCCTTGTGTCCTAGGGGAGCTGGTGGCAATTACATCACGTAAGGGCACATTTACACTGCAGCAGCTCCTGCTCCTTGTCAGCAAACTCGAGTGAGCCGCACGCTTGTGTGCAATGCTGTGGACCTTCACTGCGTGTGCTCAGGGCTGGCCTCTCCAGCAGGTTTTGCAGACTGTAGCAACTCTGTGCTCCTGTGTTTACACTGCCATCGGTCCCCCAGTAAGGGGATTTGAAGCTAACTCTGCAGGCAGGGCCCATCCTACATGCAACTTCTGTGGTACAGACTTGCCCTGGGACATTAAAAAGTAGGTAAAAGTCAGATGAATATGCTAAAGGTGGTAACAGGATAATGAGAAGGAAGTTCTGTTCTACCTGATGGGCCATTTTGAACTCTATTTTTGAGGCTAACTCTGCTGGAAGGTGAAGAGGTGAGGAGTAAGTTTGCTAATTATGTTATCACTGGTCACAGTCTCCAGCTGGTTCAGTTGCAGGCAAAAGCCTCCAGTGTAGCTCAGAGGAGGTCTGCTCCAAATGATCCCAAATGATGGTGTCTCCAAGGTGCTAGTATGGCAGTGGAGACCAGTTGGATATGGAGCTTTCTCACGAATGCCCCTTTGCTTGGCTTCAGGGCTGGAGGAGCTGTGCAGGAGTTGCTGTGCTGGTGGCAGGCCAGGGCACTATCTCCTTGTGCTGGGGTGATCCTCCCTTGGCTGGGTCTCCCTGCCTCAGGGCTGTTTGCATTGTGAGGATGGCACAAAGCAGCCTGACTTCAGGGAAGGATTGGGGCCTGGGCCTTATCTCACTTTGATTATATTAAATAATCTATCTGTCTGCCATGCTATTTACATAACTCTTATTTAAATACTTTTACATCAGACACACTGAATCATGAGACTGAAAGTCTAGACGATGCTTGCTGGGCTCAGCCTGCCTTTAACCCTCCTGTGTTGCCATTTTTCTTGTCTTTCCCTTAAGGATTACCCTGCTCTGCCTTTGAAGGACATATGAAGCATTTGGTGGTCCCAGGATTTCAGAGTGAGCAAAATGAAATTGCTGAGGTGAGAGAGTGAGAGCACAGAAGGCAGAGAGAGAGGAAGGGGAGAAGGCAGCAGCGAGAAGGGAGATGCAGAGAGCTGTTTGTCTGGTTTTACTAGGTCAGCTTTGAGGGAGACTGCAGGGCACATGGCTTTGAACAGACAAACTTAGGGCAGGATTTTACCCCTGGAACTTGCCTTCTGGCAGGTGCTGCCCTGGCCAGCTGCTATAGGAGATAATTCATTTTGGGGAGAGCAGAAGGAGGTATAGTGTTACCTCGTGCCAAGTGGGCCTATAGGCAGAGGCTAGAAGCTGGGAATTGGGAGAGGGCAAATGGAATAGAAAAGACATTTGTTATTTTCAAGAAAAGCCCAGAAAGCCCATTCATTTCCCCAGGTCCTGCCCACTCCCCTAAAAATGCATTATAAATTACTAATAATTAAGAAATGTCTTGTGTTATGACACAATTGATAAATTAATCCGTCTCGCCTTCAGAAGGCAAATTCCCGGTTTTGTGCCTCGCTGTCACAAGCCTGGCTGTTATGATTTCATTATATATTGATTTTGATATGTGTTTCCTGAGATACTTGGGTGCACTGGAACTGAATCTCTGCTTTGAAAAAGAGGAGGACCGAGGCTTCTGGCTCCTCATCTTTCGCTTCCTTATGAAAAATGTTTTGTCAAGTGCTGCTCTAGCCCTGGCTGATGCTTCCAGAGGGCTTGGGGATGTCAAGGCTGAGATGGAGCAGCACTTCCACCTAGTGGCCTCCACAAATTAAGGCAATTTCTCCAACCTGGGGACTTCTAAATCCACAACAAAAGCTTGAAGTTAATCTCTGAAACCGTGAATCTTGCCCTAATAAGCAGTGGATTTTTCACATTCCAGAAAGAATAACACATTAATCCGGGTTTTATTTGTATTTGTAAGTCATTTTTTGGACTTAGTTCCATGGGAATCAATGAGATTTGTTAGACCACGGCTTCAGGTATGGTGTGACAGCAAGGTGAAGCAGGGAAAATCGTGTGTTCCTAAAGAGCAATGCAGTGCAGTACTGTGCTGTGCTTACAAAGTGCTTGGCACCACCTGTGCATCCCGCAGCACTTTGCACGTCTGTATTCACCCTTGGTTTACAGCTGGAGAAAACAAGGTGTGAGGGAGTATGGCAGATACTTCAACAAATAGCATCTGTTTTGAATCCCTGTTTTCGGGTGCTGCATGTGGGTACTGCTCTCCAGGGAAGCCGAGCAGTGAGCTGAAGTCGGTAAGGATTTAGAGCACACAGGGATCCGGCATGGCAGAATCCTGCTCTGCGGGATAGCGTTCCAGTGCAGATAACAGCCACCGGAGCAACAGCCACAGCAGGGTACAATGTAATACCAGAGGAACCTTAGACCCTCTGAGAACCAGACCTAGTGTGTCAAGCCAAGCTCTCGGGGGACTGAGACCTGCTCATCTCATGAACAGCCACTTCTGAGCAAGTTAAAGGGGCCAAGCTGCAGATTACTAGGTGGGGTTAAATCACACTGACAGCCCTGTCGGTAGCAAAAGCCCTGTAAACGTCTAAGGGGAAGGCTCAGGTTTGCTGTCTCCTGTTGCCATTGCCAAGCTGTGCTGGCTCCTTTCAGCAGCTGTTGTGAAAGAGGAACTTGCTATTCTACAAGGGCTGTTTCCCAACGAGGAGGCTGAAAGGGTGGAATTGTTATTGTGAAGACTGGGGAATTGCACACACACACAGGCACACGCAGGCACACACAGGCACACATACATATCCCCACACCTCCTCTGACTCCTGTGAAGGGAAGTTGTGAGTTCAGAAGTGAGGTTCAGAGCAACTGAGGTGATTCTGCCATGAATGGCAGCATGTGATTGACATCTCTGGGCTGATTCAACATCCAGGCATGATATGAGGTGTGTTGAAGTTATTTTAAGGTGCTGTGGCCTGCCTTAGGGTGTCCTGAAATTCTGACACCCTGCCAAATATTTGACTCCCTGGGGGAGGGGGTGATCTTCTGATAGTCACACCCTCCTGATTGGCTGCTCAAACACAATTATATTAAAAAAAACCTCTTTATTGACAGCAAAAAAAAAAAAGAACGATTTTTACTGGAGGAACACACAGGTCATTGTTCCTCTTCTGCTGTGTGACTCATCCAGATCAAGCTGTCTGTTTAGTGTATCTACTAATGCAGTTAACTTGGAAAACCTTACCCATAAGTGCTTCTTTTGTTTCCTAAAAAACAATCGCTGGATGCCTTTTGAAACTTTCCATTTTTTTTAAGCCCTGCCGTGTTTTGGAACGAGAAAAGCACAGGCACTTTCTTGGCAAATCTTCCATAACCTTTTCTGCTCCACCCTGAGACAGTACCTTCTTTTACTGGGCTTGCAACAGGAGTGCTTTACACCTCCGAAGAGAGGAAACCTTAATGGCATGCCGTGAGCTGAGAGAGCCTGAAGGCTGGCATAATGTCACACCTGATCATTAGGTCAGGTCCGAAATACCTTCCTGAGGTCCAGACCGTGAGCATGACCTCCCTTGACCCGATCCGTCAGCAATCAGTTGCGATCGTCCTGGCACAGGGGCAAGATGCAACCCTTCACCCCAGATCCCCCTCTCCTCCCAGAAACATATAAGGTTTGTGCTCAGAGCTCCTCCTGCCATGGACGTGGCTGCAGTGCCAGGACAGGAGCTTTGGGGATGCAGATGCATCCCCCTGCCACTCATTCCTTCCCATCCATCTGTTGCACAAGGGAATGAGAATGCAAGAGCACATTGCCTCCCCCAGCCCCCTCCTCCTGCCCCTTTGGCACTGCAGAATTGCCCCATGTGCGATGCAGATGGAGAGGGCTCTGCCCACAGAGGAAGCACGACGTTCATCCTGAAATGCAGGAACGTTTCTGAGTGCCTTGTTTGGAATCAAAACCCTTGGATTTTGTTTCATTTTTATTTTGTTTTGTTTAAGGTCGCCGACTGTTAGCTCCTAAGTTCTTTCAGATGAGGTTTTGATCAGGAATGGTCTATATGCAAATAAATATACTACCCCCAATTAGAAAGAAAAAGGACTTCAGACAATGCACTTATCTCAGTACTGCTTGGGTAGTTGAAGCAGCTGCAAGAAAGCTAATAGCAGGGTTGAAACCAGACTTGCCAGCAATTTCATTCTTGGCCAGACAGTCAATTTTTTCATGCTTTTGTCTGGCTGTCTCTTGGTAGGGCTGCACAAGAAGAGCAGTTTTACTTTCTTTCATTATTATATGTATATTTTTCTGCTGAACTCATCTACGACTGCCGTAACTCAGTGGCACTCTGTTTCCAAGGAAGCTTGAGTGACTGAATAATGAAGATGAATAGTGATTCCAGAAAAAAAAAGAAAATTCTTCTTTTCTGTGCAGCCCAACCCCAATAATCTGCTTTTGCCAACCTGTCCCTATGAAATAAAAAAGAAGTATTCATTTGTACTGCCTCATTTTCCTCTGTGTACAGTGAAAGGATTTTTTGTTGTTATCTGTCACTCTCATATGCACTCTCTAAACAGGCTGTGCCCCCTTCCACTCCAGGCAGTACAGAGAACTGTTATTTTTAATAGAACTCATTTAACATACCTAGGTGTTGGTTTGTAGCACAGGTCACACTCTCTGGACTCGGCTGCAGCTGGGATCCTCCTCTGGACAAAGGTGACGTGTCTTAGAGTGCCTTTGGCTTGGCAGGAAGGTTTATTAAAATACCACAAGTTCAGACAATGCTGGTTATGAGGAGTGCACAGTGCATTGTAAGTGGGAGGACTGGCGCAGAGTTTCCAGTAAAAATGAAGTGACTTAGAAAACTCTTCTTCACCCTGGCACATCCCAGGGAGTGTGTTCTGTGTCTGTGTGTCTGGGGAAGCCTGCTAGCACTTGGTGCACGATGTGTGTGTAACGTCTCACAGAAAACCTTGGGAATCATTTAGCTCCTGCTTGCGCACAGCACAGGTCTCACAGCGTCCCAAAGCGGATTCTTTTGCGTCCAAAGAAAGCCTGTCGCAGACTTTAAGCACAGCAGGGGCCATAGTTCCAGCTGCTGTAAATCAATGAAATCTCAGGGAAGCTGGTGGGGCTCTGCCATTTTACACCAGCTGAAAGTTTGGCCCTTGCCTGTGGCCTGTGCTCAGCCCTGAAGGTGTGGGCAGCAGAGGCAGCACCCCACGTAATGACAGCCTGTGGAGCTGGAGCACAATGCCCGCAGTGAGCGCCGAGTTAATGCAATGCGGTTTCATCATCTGTCCGGGCAAAATGAGGACACGATATTGCAAGACACTTTCAGGCTGTTGCCACAAGCTATTTTACATGTCTTAGAGTCTTCAGCTGTCACAGGAATGGAGGTTTCAGCCTTCTTTGTTGGTGGTGAAAAAAAAGCTGTTTCTTATTCCCTTTCTCTGGTTTCTCTGCCTGTCACAGGACGAGGAAGGTTTCCTCTACATTTCATTTATTTGGTTTTTCAATGCCACATTTGAGTTCCAGTTAGGCCCAGGAACTTTCTGTGATCTTGGCAGTAAAGTTCCAAACAGTTGATGAGGGGCTTCAACAAGAACTGCCTCAGAAGGTGAAAGTCAGTGCCTTCAAAGGATTGAAGGCACTTTGCACCAGCTAACCCTCCAGCCCTGTTCTTTTCAGTAATCCTGTAAGACTTGATTTCATGGCTGAGTCTCTTTGGCTTTTGCTCTGCCTTTTGTCATCTTTGAATTCATAGTTTGAATGATAGTTCAAAGTATGCGTCAATTTTGAGTTAAATAATTACACAAAGAAAAAGAGGAAAGCATTTTCAGCTTCATTTATTAAAATTGATGGATTAAGATTTTTTTTTAACTTCATAGCCAAGTTGTGGGTAATTTTCCAGAGGGGTCAAGTCTACAGATAAGATACCTAGTGATAATTTAATGGAATTATGCTCACTTGTACCTGCTGACCCCCACTTTTTATTTTCTGCTTTTAACCCATAAAACTCTAGGTGGGTTGAGATCTGACAGCCTGATAGTTCAGGTGTTTGTCTGTGCTCCAGGAACCCAGCTCTTGATAATACCTCCCCTACCTCTTCAGACCCCTGTAAAGACAAAATATAGTTACCTTTGTGAGCTGCTCAGAAGTCAGGGTGACTAGTCTGTGGTTATAAAGTGGTGTCTGCTTTTGGTTGCTTGTTAGGCTCTGGGTGACTTTTCCCTTCAGTTAAGTGTCTGTGGGACAGGACACAGACACATGAGTCAGAGAACTCAAGGACTTTCTGTCCCTATCTGCTGTTGAAGCCAAAGACAAAGCCTCTGAGTGAGGCTGGGAGGCTGTGGGGCTGTGGGTACAAGTGCTATTTTCATCTGGAATGCAAGTTCCCCGAGCACTTTGAAAACCCCATTCTGTGCCTGAGTCAGCAATGCAGTGCTTGGCCCATGGTGAGGTAACTCCTCACTGATCCTGCTGCCAGCAGCAAGCAGACAAACCCAAACCTTTCAGTCTGGCCTGTGATTTCACTGATGTCATGTCAGTCTGAAATACAGATGAATATGACTCTGTTTCAGATACCAAAATGTTTACCATCACCTAAAGATGTACAGTGATTCTCAGCAGGAAAGAAGGACATCAGTGACTAGGAATATTGTGACATTTCTCTTTCTTCATTTTTACCAGTTGTATTGGAAATAGTGGTGGATAAAGGCAAGAAAATAGGGTCCTGGCAGCACAGCTACTGCTTTCCTGAGCTTATAAGCTAGGAGAGTGATGGAGCTATCCTGAACTGTAAATGGTGCAATAACAATATGTGGTAAAGCAGTGTAGATGTACTGCAGGGGAAAAGAAATGGTAGAACCCCAGCTGTAGCATGGGCACTTCAATTCACACTTCATCAGCCACTTCCCTCTCTGAGGCGTGAGCTCAGCTCAAGGAGAGTGGAAATAAAAGCGGAAGGAGACAGATGCATAAGGCACTGCTTTGAGGTCTCAGGCTTGCTCATCTTCCTCTTTCCCCTTTCTCGGGGCCTCTTAGAAGAGGTTACATCCCTCACCCCCATTGCCACTCCCTCTGTGTGCCTCCCTTTCCCTGCCAGGCTGAGCAGATGCCAGGGCTGCTGTGAGCAACCAGAGGAGAGTCTGAGTTGGAAGCTGGAAGTGTCAGATCATAGGTGCATTTTCCTTCTCCCCCACTTGCCTCAAACCCTTTTCTTCACCATTGCCACCGCCTGAGCCACTGCTCCAGCAGCAGGAATGAGCAGGTCAGGACTGTGCAATTCATGCTGCCAATTGCTGTCAGTCCTGGGGCAGGAACTGGGAGGAAGAGAAAGGACGAGCCCTGATTTTCTGTGGTCTGCTCTTGTCCTTCCCACATCCCTCACAGCCTCAGCTCCCTTTGGGAGCAGCTGCAGTAGCCTAAGGAGGCTCAGTAGTGGGAGGTACGGTTAGCAGCCCCTCTAAAAAGGCAGAGGAGGCTCTAGGAAGTGGCAAAGGGGCTGTGTGAGAGCAACAGGGCTCAGGTGTAGCTGCCTGCCCTGCACTTCCTCTCCTTGCAACCTCCAGCCACACATGGTGGGAAGGTGCAAGAGGTGGTGCCCCGGGAAAACTGTCCTCCAACTGGGGACATACTGTGCTTGCAACTAGGATGCTCAGTAAGGAATTGCATCTGTGGGAGGTGTTGCAACTTTCAACTGCAGATTGCTGTCTACCTTCTGAATGTCCCTCTCAATCTCCTGTAAGATTTGCTTAAGTAGAACTTCTGGAACCATTTCAGTCAAATCAGCTGGTTTAGAAAATCCTGCCATTTAAATCATTTGAGCTACTTGGGTGTAATAGGCTAAACATACTTGAGGACTCTCTTGAACTGAAAGACCTGTGGCTGTTAGCAGAGACATGTAGGCAAGGGGACTTCAGGTGGGTGGCACAGTTGGGACTGGAAGAGGATATTTGGCCAGAATGGCTGCAAAGTCAGACTTAATTATGGTCTACTGCTCCTCTTCTGATACCAGCCTTACACTGGTAGACAACTGGGGGTTGAGAGAATCACTCATGAATTACAACGAAGTGAGGAGGATGAGGGCAGTCATTTCTATCTGCCATGTATTTTGTTCCATGTGCAACTCTGCAGGCCTGAGAGGAAAGCTCTTTGTCCTTAGCATATATCTATCCAAAGCTGAATTCAGTTGCTTCTAGACTTCAGTGGGGATAGGGAAGCAAATTCTGAATGTCATTTGCCAAAGCATATTAATAAAAATTAATTTACACTGAGAAAGATCCATGGGTGAAGCAGTTTTGAAGAATCTGAACAAACTTCAAAAGTAACCTTAAAACCAAGGAAATTTTACAGAAGAAAATAATCAAGTGTATTTTCATACCTACCCCAAGTAGATTGGATGAAGGCAAAAGTTCTGATGGATTTCATCTCACTTTGGGGAGATCAAGTGGGAAGGAAATATTCAGTATATTCCTTTCCACCTTCCCAGAGAGAGGATGCAATCCAGGCCTTTTCTAGTTCTGTGGCTGCCATATTTTGGGATGCTGTTGTACAATTCAGATGGAGGAATGTCAGACGCTGAGACTCAGTCTATGCTAGTGAATCCAAGCATGCCTAGCAGCTTTCTTTGGCCCTGGAAGATGACAGTCCATGCTAGTACACTGCTAGCACATTCTCTGATGTGAACACGGCCCATTGCAACTGATAATCTGTCTGAACAATTTTTTGGTGAGGCCTGGCCACTGGAATGTGCCAGGGACCATACCCAGTAGATGGTTTGCTGGCCGCCATCTCATTTAGGAGGCTCATTCACTAGCACACTGCTCTCCAGCCTCTCTCCAGCTGGGCAGGAGGTTTAGTCCCGATGCCACAATGGTGTAGCTCACTGCTGTGGACACAGCCTGACTATAACCCAGCACGGGATGTGCATGGGGCATGCTGGAATTCAGCACAAAGCATTCTATGGCCTGTGCAGATACCTCAGTAAAGCTCCTGGACATTTATGCTTTGTTACCTTGGAGGAGGAAGAAATGAGACAAGGGGGGCAAATCCTTCTGAGATGCATCTTGGGAACACATGAACAGGATGAGTGTAGAGGTGCCCAAAGCCCCAGTGTGCTCAGCTGGCCCTTGCCAGCCTAAGGTCCTTGCAAATGAGTACCAATCCTAACTGATTCACTGATCCATGAGGGGAAAATCACAAACGAGTGAGTTTTCCTGGCACCATCTCATTCCTAGTGGTTTTCCTACAGGCATGGAATACTTTGTCCATGACACCAAGTTGGAGGCTTGACTGTGCCATCTCTGCTTAATCAACTCAGGACAGTTTGTGGAGAATATTCACCTAGGGAGGTTAAGCTCAAGACTTCTGTCCAAAATGTGCTGAGGCACTTGAATCATGCCTTGACCCTCATAGTAACATTCTGAGGTTTTGACATGATTTTTCTACTTTTATCCTCTTAACATCTCCAGAATAGTATTGCTGTATTTACTGTAGAGAGTATCTTTAGGGCTGCAAGATAAAAACCTCTGTAGTATTCAGAGGTGTGATGGTTTCCAGGAATGCTTGTTTGACTGTGAAGTCAATGTCTGGGACAGGGATCTGGGAGTGTTTTGGATAAAAGGAGACCTTGTAATTACTTTTGTCCTACAGACTCAGAGAGCAGAAGAGGAAAGATCAGGATGTGCCCAGGGATTGTGACAGAGGGAGGGAGCCTGTGAGGGCGAAACAAGAGGCAAAGGGAGTGAGTGTGGGACAGGAGCCACTGCAGCATTGACACTGAAAAGGGAGGACAGGGAACACAGGTGACTGTGAGCCAGTGATAGCGAACCAAGGACAATAGTAGACTGCAGCCAGAGTAAGGAAGTTTTACAGGCAATTTATGGCTCAGGTATTCACTTGATGTCTATCTGGTGACCTTCAAGTTGGATATGGGACAGAGTCCATTGCCTATGCACACCAGCTGTGATATGCTGGATTCTCTCCAGCTAGGCAGTGGCTCACAGTGCTCGCTGCCTCTTACCCAACATCTGCATATCTCTGGGACTCTGCAATGGCTCACAGTGCAAGAGCTCACGGTGCTGAAGAAAGCTTTTCCAGCAGGAAGGCTCAATTCTGTATCCGGCACATACACAGCCCAGTCTGTAACACACATGGACTGATGCTCCTGAGCTATCTCGAGCATGACAGCTGCTTTTGTCTAGATATCACCCCTTCTTTTGCACATGTAAATAAATCTGGGTTGCAGCGATCTGTACGTTATGTTTGGTTCAGAAAGCCATAATTTATGTACACAATGAACTAGCAGAGAGCATTGCAGAAGATTTGTGGTCATTAAGTAGTTGAACTCAATTCTTCTCATTAGGCTGGAGGGGCAAAATGCACATGCAATAGTGCTTTAAGTCTTTCCATCATTTGTGTGCTTTCCTGTTCAGTTGTGGATGCTTTTCCCCTGCTGTGATCTCCTGATCTCTATGAATTTCTACAGCATTTGCAATACTGTATAAAGAATGGACAGCACATTTTCTGGGTACAAGATATTATTACCATTGTCATTCTGTGCAAAGTATCTTCCGAGATAGCATTAGGTTCTCCCTATGTGATAAATAACCAGTCTGCTTGTTGCCATATGTAATTATAAATTTGTATCATTTGGGTAATGCTTGTATAATTCTCAAATCCTTCTCAACTGATTTCCATTTTCCCTATAAATTTCTTGTTTTCTTTCGTCTCCCCCAGCCTGGGTGTCAACTGCTAATATAACTAATGTTTCTTTCTACTTCTGCTTCCAGATAACAGCTGAAAATGTTAAACAAACCAGAGCTCTGGCAGGACCCTGCTAGACAATTCATCCAAACACATCATTTTACAACTCTGATAAAAGGATCTGTTGGATTTTCTTTCGGATGAGACAGTTCACTTGTATTTGCTGCGTGTTAATGTGAGCAGAAAGTGCTGAGATCTAAACAAGGTAGATAAATCATTCCAATGAAGCTATTTTCAAGAAAGAGCATTATGAAAAATACAGAGCTACGGACAATCTGCATTGAGTGAGGACTCTGCTTTGACTTGGGTGGTGTTAATGCAGTGTGTGTTTGCAAGTTATTGAGTAACAGGCAGTAGGAACTTCTGGGCTGTGAAGACTCTTGTATTGCCCTGTTTGTTGGTAAAGGGATGGAAAGAATTGCTCTGAGACGTCTCTTCCTGGGCTGGCTGGTGCATCCAGAAGAAAAAGGGGAGTGAGAAGAACAATACCCATTTACAATACCCATTTGCCCACTCATAGAATTTCAATACAGGCTTTTATTTGGGTTTCTTTTTGAGTTTCACAAACATCATCAGTTGTCATGTTTTCCACTGCCACTTAAAAATCCTGCTTTGTAATAATAAGATTTATAAAAAGAATAAACAAGACAGCAAAAATATATTAAACAAATAAATCTGGCAGATTAAAAAAAGTGAGGCAGTGCCCATACTCTGTCTTCACCTCTCAGTTCAAAGCCAATGCTGAGTGTCTCAACAGGCTGCTCGAAGGGAAGTCACGAAGAGCACAGATTGCTTGGCAGAGCATCCACTGCACAGAGGCTCGTCTCTCAAGTTTGACCCTCAAATACTCCTTTTTCCATGCAGGACTCCTTGCATTCTGCCTGCTGGCAGGCAAGCTGCCTTTCGTTAGTGCCTCCATTCCCATCTAATTGTGTCCCTTGCTTTGGGGCTGATCCAAGGCCAACGGGAAGACTTTCGCTGGCTCCAGTCAACTTTTGGAGCAGTGTCTTTGAAGGGAAAGGCTGGCAAAAGGGTTGTGCAGAAAGCTATGAAATGCTTGTGCATGTTCTCTTTGAGCTTAATGGTGCTCTGTGCTCTGAAATGTTCATGTATGAGCGTAGGGTAGAAAAGGAAAAAGGAAAAAAAAAAAAGAATTGCTAAGCCAAGAGAAAGAGGGCAGGGGAACCTGATCCTGCACGAACTGGAGTGCAGCTGCATAGCCTTGAGCGTTATTGTGCATAGTAGCAAAAATGAGGCCCAAAAGGGGAACACTTAACTAAGTACCTCAGCAGCACTACAAGATGCTTACACTAATGTCTCCTCAGACATGCCTGCTGTGAGGCTGGGTGGGAGTATTAAGGGATCCGGAGATTTAATCCTTGATGGTGAAAAGGACCAAAACAAGCATTTAACTTGCACCTGCACACGAGCCCCTACTGGGACTGGCATGAATACATTCCTAGCATGTGTGATGCTGCATGGCCATGGCTTTTCATGGGCCAGTGGATATTTTCTGGGCTAGGAAACACCATGTTTCTTGACTTGTGGGGGTGACAAACAACATGAATTACATTATATGAAAAAGGCATTCCAAAAGAAGATAAAGAGACAACACAGCGTGCTGAAGTCTGTTAATAACATGCTGGAAAAATACTGCTTCTGTACCATCAGTAGTGATGGAAAGCAGCAAGACCTGAAAGTGATCAACAGTAAATATTACGGAATCAATAGTAGTGAACTGAGAATTTGTATGGAGGCAGGGGATTTCAGTAACAAGATAAGCAGGAACATTTTTCCTCAAGTGCAGCTCAGGAATTTGAATTGCTGTTCAGGGATGCCATCTAACATTTTGTTCCTTTTCAAAGGAGGAGGTGCAGCTACATACAGATGCAGAAAGAGGAGGGTGAAACACATCTGCAAGCAGGATCTCCGCATCAGATTTATGGCATATCAGAGAGTACTAGGGCTGAGCTGGGTACAACTCTATTTGTTGCTGTCTCCCAGTCAAGAGGACCTCTCTGGAAATGATAACCAGGGCCTTCCCAGTAAAGGACCCATGACAGAAATTTTGAACAGCATGGCATGTCTGAGAGGAGAAAGAAATTTGCTCATGGACTGAACTTAAACTGGAGTTTTCCCATACGGGGTTCAAGAAACCAGCTGGGATGCTTGAAGGCAGCTGTCATGGACGGCAGGAAGAGTGAACTTCCTTTCCCCAGACTGGGGGCTCACATGGTCCTTAGCCCAAGGGTATAATGAAAGCTGGAGGAACTGCACTGAAAAACGTGATGATGTGGAAGGTTTTGCTGACTAAGAAACATTTGACTGTGAATGAGCTCCATGGGGAACCCAGAGTTAGGCTCCACAGAAAATGAGAGGAAAGTCAAGCAAATATAGAAAGGAGAAGTAAAGAAATAGCCAAAGATAGTATCTAAAAGAGGGAGGAAAAATACATGTATTAAGTCAAGGGGAAGAAAAATGAATGAAGACTTGGAAAGGAAAGAACCCTGAATTAATGGTTACTCTTGGGTGCTGTCATTTTATTTCATTTTCAGTCGTTTTCAGTCAATTTCCATAATGCTGAATTGCCTGTCTAGTAAAAATGTACCGTTTTTTTTCACTTTAAAAAAAATTAACCTATGTTTGAAATTGAAATTAATGTTTTGTTGGCTCTGTTATTTGGATGCTTGTATTTGACACATGTCTTCAGGAATAGTTTTGTCAGCAGGCATTATGATAATGCTTTCATGGCGTGCAAATGTGTGTGTGAGAGAGAGAGACACAGAGAGAGAGAGAGAGGGAGGAGGAAGAGGAAGAAGTGCAGCTTTTCCCAAATGGGGGTCGTGACCCAAAAGCTTAGTAGGTCAGAGTTGAGAATTTAAAAAAAAGAAGAAAAAAAACATTTTCCTTTCTACCACGGCGTGAAGACTGAAGGAAAGCATGGCTGGCACACAGTTTGCTTCAGCCCTTGCTTTTCCTGTTCTCAGGAGGGTTTTTTTACCATCTGTGCTAGAATGAAAAATGTGAAACCTGGTAGCTCATTACAGTTCAGGAGAGGGGATGAGGACATTTTCCACGATGCCAAGGACTCTTTCTACGGCAAACACGCTTCAAAGTGCTGCTGTACCTCTCCATAGCTCAGCGCTGCCAGCTCTGCCATGACTTTGCTGTGCAGCACACGTGCCTTGGTCATTGACTGTGTTGGCACAAGAAGGAAATGAAGTCCCCACAGCTTGATCAGTGGAAGAAATTCCTGGAGCTCTGGTGGTAACAAGGGCAGAAGGGGCTTCCCAAAACCAGGGAGAGACGCACACACAGGTTGCGAGCCCATCCGGCAGCCAGAGGGCAATTGCCATACGTGTCCCAGCCATTGCCTTCCTGTGCTACTCACTCCAGCAAATTCTGGTGTTTTTTAAAAAATGCAGATTTTATAATCTTGAAGTGAGGATTGAAACAAAGGTCTGGGGGCTGGACATTAAAAATATTTTTGTTTGAATTGCCTAAATAAGGGTTCAGTTGCTTATTTTTGGCACAATACTAAGCTTGCTGAATCTCTGAGCATGAGAGAAGTAATGTGGTGGTTGTTTGTTCAGAAGTATGTATGCAGCTTCCAAGAAAGCCAGCAGGGCTGCACATGTGTATCTGCGGGAAAGAATTCCCATCTCCCATGTAAAACACATAATTCTTATACATTTGCTGGAGACACAATCCACTGTTTCCTATCCATCAAAATGTTCTGTGCTAAGTGGTGGGAAACAGTCTGACAAATGGCAGGTGATTTAAAACTTGTTTTGTTGAAAACTGATGGCTATTCCAACCAGGCTATAGTGTGCATCAGATGCTGATGCAAGACATAAACATCTGACCAATCTAATAAATATGGAAAGGATGTGATGTGTGAGCTGGCAGAGTGAATGCGGCTTGTGGGTCACACCTCATGCCAGGGAGTGTCCCACAGTGAAGCCAAGCCTGCAGATCTGAGCAGCCCTTCTCTGGGCTGACCAGTGGATAATGTGTAAAAAGGGTGTGGTGGGACTGGTTTAGTGCTTCACATGTATATTGAAGAAATTCAGTCCTCTTTGTGCAAAAAGGTATTTACATTAGACAGACGGGATGGTGGTTGGGCGCTCCATTGAGGGAGGGAGCTGCCATAGTTTTGCCTAAATCCCTTCCTCCTCCCCCGCCTCCCACCGAGTTTGGATTTATTTAGCTGATGCAAACCTCAATGACACCTTGAGTGAGCTGTAAGTGGTTGCACCTTACTTTGCATTGCAAGGGCCTGGAAGCACCGTGATTCCATAACTCAGCAGAAGGGAGCAGATCTTTTCCCTGGAGACACAGTAACCTCTGCCTGAGCTGTATTATCATTTTTATCTGCTCTTGACAGTTCTCTTACAATCAGTGAAATGCATTCTTCTTTCAGTCTGAGTAAATGGTTTGAACTGATTCGCTTGTTTAAAATAATTTATGCTAATCTGAAGTAGCCATATGTCTACACAAAATATCACCTAACAACTTCTTCACAGATTTAATGAAAACTCTTTATAAAATAAGGCTGTACATCAAATTAAAAATCCCTGGCAGCAAATATGCGCAAAACTGTCAATAACACTGTGCAAACAAGCACTTTGTTGCCTTTCATAATACAATAAAAACATACTCATGTTTAAAGAACTACAACAAAATTGAAGGCTTCAGGATATAGTGGGTTGAAAAACAGCCCATGATGCCTCTGAGAGGAAATACTTTTATTTCTTTAAATAAAAGGGAGAATGAAAAATGCCATACAGCTTGAAATTGTGAATAGAAATTGCAGAAAATTATGATGTGAGTGTATGCATTTGTTGGTGTTGACTCAGAGAGGCCTTTTGGCTCTTCAGTGGCTCACAGCTGGAAAACGTTTAGAGATAGGGAGCCTTGTTATTAGTTTCTCCTATCATGTCTCGTGGGTAACATCAAAAATACAATATGGTTTTATTCCCCTTTGTCACTCCATTAGATTTCCACTTAAACTTCCATCTCACCATGAGCTTTAAAACAGAGCCTTGATTTGCATATTCTCCTGTACTACAATGAAAGCTGTGAGAACCATTACAAAAACACAAACACAGGTTTGAATTATGGCCATTTTTAGATGATTCAATTAGCTGCTAATAGGTGTCCACAGTGGTATGTTGTAATGGGAAGTCAGGTTGTAGTTAATGGTTACCATAAGTTAGAACGGTGTTAAAACAGCCGTCCTGTTTGGCTCAGCCGTACAATCAGAGGTCTGTCTTACAAGCTAGCATGGCACACTGAACAGGCAGGAACCTGGGCTTTAGCTGGTAATTTTATTGCGTTCCCTCTAGTGCTCAGTCGATATGAATAGGAATGGCTCTGTGGAACTGCGCAAAGAAGAGCCCAATTAACCCCCACGATCCTCTGGAGGAATTTTGCATCCCTGTGGGGTGCTTGTTACTGCAATTATGTTTTCCATTATGGATTTTCTTTGGAATGTGCAACCTGCACACAAGAATCAGATAGTAGTGAGCATGACTTAGTTCATCACAAGCATTAAGAATGAACTCGTTGATGGCTTAGAATATTAAAACACAGTAGCCACGGTAGAAAGTTAGAGAAATGGAGACTCGTCATCTGATCTTTCCATCTGTGTTACATTTCAAAGATAATTTCACTATTCTGTCCAAACACGTGCTACCGTGTTACAGAATGTTCTGTCTTAGTCAGGATATTAAGTGACACATGATTATGAAAGGAATGGATATTACATGAAAAACACAGTGCACAGACAAGTCAAATATATGGGGGAATTAACCACTGCAAGCACATTCAGATATCAGCCTGTATAAATATAGTGGGGGCGTGACTCGCAATATGTCTGGTACTGAATCTGCTGAACCTACTAATTAATATTTATTTTTTGCATTACAACAGCATGCAGAGATCTCAATTAAGGTTCAGCTGAGCTTATTGCTGTACATGTGCAGCAAAAGGCAGGCATTAGCCCAAAAAACTTCCAGTCTTTCCAGATGGCATAAATGAACAAGGTTGGGACAGGAGCAAAAATTTAAACTTAATCAATGGTGAGCTGAGCTGAAAGCGTGGTCCTTAGCTCTGTGTGAGGTGTCTGAACTTCACAGATGATGTGCAAAATAAAGAAGGCATTTAAGACAAGGAATGTCAGCTGTTAACATAGCACCATGCAACCTAGCTGGTAAAATGTGGGGAAGGTTTATTCCTCAGACCATCCTCTTCCCCCAGGCAGGATTTAGAGCCTACAAGCCTTTTCTGCAGCCAAATACCACAGTCGTGTCCCTAGATGTAAGCTCTAGCTGAGGTTAGGGGACAGCCTAACCATGTGCTACCACTGCTGGAGACCCTCTGAACTTGCATGTCCCAAACGAGCACCCAGGGGCGAGAGGGCATCTTCAGGAGATGAGAAGTGATGTCTCTCAGCCCAAACAGTGCATTTCACCCGGCACAGCATCATGAGAAAGACTTGGAGAGCAAAGAGAGAGGAGATTGGAAGATGCAGCTCCCTGTCCCAACCCAGCTGTGCTCATCCTCCCTCATTCCAGACATCCTTCCTCCCCCACATCCCATTACTGGAACGGAGTGCTTGGGGAAGCCTACTGAAAATGAGTGGAGGGCCTTACAAACTGGAAAACATGAATATTGAAATAAAAAGTTAGTGAGTGAATACGCCAGAGGCAAGAGGAGGAGCACTGAGCAATGTGCCTGAGAGGCAATTTAGAGGGAGGGGCCAGGCCTAATTAATCTCTAGGTTGAGGAGGTGGGTCAAGCGACAAGTGCAGCACTAAGCATGCCTCAGGCTGAGCCTCGCTTTCAACACCTGGTTTATTAATACTCAGAGAGCAGTGGCTCTGGGTATGGGGAAAGACTGGGCTTGGGGTGTGGTGCTGATCTTCTCTCCTTCCTTCCTTGAGCAAAGATGTCCCATGCAGCCAGACCAGCATTGCTCTTCAGCTTAAGAGGCAGCCGTGGCAGGGGTTTTTAGTTGCACCATTGTTCAACCTATGTAGTTGCTCGTAGGGATTGACTGTACTAGGTGGGAGTGCTGCTACTACAGAGAAATACTTGTTAGGGGGAAAGAGGGGAAAAACTCTATAAGTTTTGGACCACAGTCCTGACATTCAAAGCAGAAGGATGAGTTATATGGCTAGTCATAAGTCCATGAGGCTCTGCCACAAAATAAGCTGAGACAAGATCATCTGTTTCCACTGGAAAACATAGGTTTGAGATGCATGGTTTTAGAAAAGTGCTGGCCTTTCTTTAATGTGTCACTCCTAGGGTATTGCAGCTGCAAACGTAGCTGCTATTTCTGCTGACTCTGCTTGGCTGGGTCAGTGTTTTAGGCATGAACAACCTACGTGTATGCAGACTTGCATGCTTTTGGGTCAAAAAAGAAAGCTGGTCTGGAACATGTTGCATCTTCTCAGGCCCTGAAAGCGGCAGATAGAAAGAAATGGGATAAAACTCTGAAACAACAGCAAAGCCCCCGCGAGCTTGCAGCCATAAGCATGAATGAGCAGACAGTAGCTACAAAACCCTTGCCCAAGCATAGAAATGGGAGCAGCTGACAGATCATTCTGCTCACTCACTGCTCCTGCTGTGAGATTGCTTCTTTCTAAATTTTTTAATGTAGGGGCTCAAGGGCTTGTTGCTTCATCTTAATGTCACTTAATATGACTTTGGTCTTAAAGATTTGGAAATGCTGTTGTAGCTTTCAGGGCTGGTTAAAATACAGCCTGGAAGGACTTTATGAATGTATTTGGAAATTTTTGGAGCAAAGCCTAAGGAGGTAGTTTAGCTCTGTGAATGTTGAGAGAGCCACTTAGATTTCAGAAAGCTCCGCAACTGGTTTCAAGGGGGATATTAAAAAATTTGAGAAGGTTCAGAGGAAAGTTACAAAAGCAACTGAGTGAAAAGAAACAAACCAACAAAACCTTCATGACAGCAAAAGATGGGAGGGGAGTTCTACTTATACAGCTTTCAAGCCAGTCCCTTGTCCCAAGTAAAAGATGCCTCAGTAGGCTCAGCAATGCAATAGGAAGGGCTCTGCAGTTCAGTAGACTTGTAGCAACAACAAGTTGTTGGCCAAGGGTTGAAGCTAAGCACCTTCAGACTGAAAACCACGTCCACATTTTTAACAGTGAGGGGGATTTACCATTGGAACAGCTTACTAGGGATTGTGGTAGATTTTCCGCGATTGCTTGTTTATTGTGGTTGTTGTTCAACCACAGCTATGGAACTTCAAATAAGAATTACTTAGCATAATCTTATAGTCCATGTTGCTCTAGATGCCAGACAAAAATATCTCAGTAAGTCCCTCTGGCCTCAACATCCAAACATTTGTGTAGGATGGGGAAGTTTATTTCTGCATTCTAGAACAACAACTGCTACAGGTGTTGACGTGGCTGTTGCTGATGTGATGGAAAGGGAGGGTTTGTAAGGGTTTGAGTCTCAAGGCACTCCACCTCAAATCCAAATAGGCCAACCAGGTCTGAGAGGACTCTACTGAATGTGGTGTCGAAACATAATAAAACTGCACTTAATCAATGTATTCCTGAGTGGGTAGTACTGCAAATTGGAGCTGTGTTATCAAGAACTCAAAAGACAATCTTTGGTACTTCAAGAATAGGTTTAGTCTGGAAGACTGTTAAGAAAAGGAGTGAAGTCCTCAGAAGTGAAGTTGACATTGCACAGTTTGTGCTCTGTTTCACGAAACTAGTGCCGCTGAAATGAAGCTGCACAGCTGCTGACAGGCAGGATGGGACACTGAAGACTTTGATCAAAAAACAATTTCACATTTGGGTCCCACCCCTTTGGACCTGGAGTCAGACACACTCCTGAAGAGACCTAGGCAGGAAATTTCTGCATAGCTTGTCTCTCTGAGCCAGAATCTCATTTACTGTTTCCTAAGGAGAAATCTTTGAGCTTCTGACAGCCTTTGAGAACACTGGAGGGTGACTTGGGACTGTCGCCCTCAGGTTACCATCTCATTTTACATACACACATATCCTCAGAGGGGTAGTATTTGAAAGGAAAAATCGTACAAAGTCTTTGAAAGCAAAGCTGCATAAAAATCTTATCTTACAGTTCAAATCTGCCTTTGAAGCCAGAAAACTCCAACCCACTATGGCACTGTGCAAACAGCATCTGATATTTTCCTTCAGCTGGCCACAGCGTGAAGAGGGACAGATTGTGCACAAATGGATATTGCCTGCAAAGTTACACTTGCCTGTGAAAGTTACACTCGTGCCAGCTTGTCTGCAACAGTGACAGTGAATCCACGCTCCTCTGAAACCTTCAGCTGTCTGGCTCCCCTGCCTTTCCAGGCAAGCTGCTCTTTGTGATGGCAGTCTCAGCAAGCTGCAGGGCTGCAGCAACAAAGCAGAGGTCAGCGAGCTAAAGCAAACAAGCCCGCACACATCCGTGCTCAGCAAAGCGCCTGCCAGGGCTCCGGGCAGAGACCAGCACACAGCTGGTGTGCTGACAATTCCCTGCTTTATTCTGCTGCATTACATGGAGCCAGAGTCCAAATGATGAGGGGGTGGGCAGCTTGTCTTCACACTGGAGTGTCTGTGGGTGAATTCAGGAAGATTTCTGCTTCTTGGGGTTTGTATCAAGAAGCAGGACAGATGGAAAAGGTATTGGAGCAAATACATTCTAATCAAAATAGTTGTGCTCCTGAGGATGTTAAATCTTCTTATAATCATTTATGGAATCAAAGACTGACTTCCTTTCTAAGTGGAAAGTCACTTTCACCAGATGGGGGTGGGAAACAGGGGACTGAACCTGATTAAAAAAAGATCACCATTAAATGCCATTCTCCAGGAGAGAGACCTGCTGAAATGAAAGAGATTTATGTGTGAGATTTAAAGTGTCCTTGGTGTGGGAAGTCTATGCCAGAGGAAAGTTTGTTTGATAATTACACTGGGAATACAGGAAGGAAAGTCTAATTCCTGTGCTATAAGGGAGGCATGGGCTCACAAGTACAAGAGAAGTGCAGGAATCCGCATATGATTATTTATTAAGGAGTCCCATCTAGGTGCATGTGGCCGTGTGCAGTACAGAGCAAAAGAAATATGTGGAGATGTAGAGCACAAATTCCTTGTGCCTACAGGGAGGTAGAGAGGAAAGACTGATCATGTGCGATTAGACACCAAATGTTGGCTCTCAGGAAACAGGGGGTCAGTTCCTGCCTTGGCTGCAGGCTTCCTAGGGCTAGACATTTAATATCTTTGGTCCTGGTTTCCCATCTGTAAAAAGGGAATAACATTTCTTTTGGCCTTATTTGTTTTGGTTGTAAGATCAAGAAGACAAGTCTCTATTCCAGCACGTGCATGTGCAGCGCCTAGCACGATGGGGGCTCCCATTCTTGTTTGAGCTGCTTGGTGTTAGGTTGATACCAGTGCGTAAAGGGGAGGGAGAAACTGGGAACAATGCTGGGTCATCAAGAGAGCTCTTTGCCTCTGGCAAGACAGAAAACTCTGTCTCCAACAAGGAGGGATATGGAAGAAGATGGAGGTCGAAGATAGGGAAAAGATAAAAGGCTGGGATGGGGAAGTAGCTGAAGTTGAAGGCTGAATCTTCCAAGTCCACTGAGGGATTATTTTGATGGAGATCATGAGAATCTGAAGTCAGCACTTGTAGATGAAGCTTGGTAACAATGTGTTGGCACCATTCTCATGAAGCCATTGTCACTTAATTTTAGCAACTCAAGGGTGGGATCACACACTCTGGAAAGCCAGGAAAGCCCAGGCAGTGCTCTCCTTTAGGAAGGGTCATGAGACTAGACTGGGTGTGGTTGTCCTGTTGTGACTCTTTCCCCAATACGATCTTTATTGTTACAGAAGTAATGCTTCAGGACACCAGGACAGTGAGGCAGCGTGAAGTGCAGAAGGTGCCTGGGATGAGAGACTCTTCCCATCCACAAAGACACCAGAGGGATCTTATCCTGGTCTGGTGTCATGGGCTGTTTCCAGTTCAGTTTGATCTATTTCACTGTGGAGTTGGCAGTTTCAGAAGGGAATTATGTGATACGCCTGTGTGAAAAAATTGGTGAGGGAGGGATGCAAAGGAAGAAAGTTAACAATAGATGTGCTCCTGGTGTGTCTCCGGACCGCTGTTTTCCCCAGCGTGGGCTTCTCATGATGCTTGTGGAGGGACAGAGGCATCTGAGAATCTCATGTCAGATGCATCGTCCTAAAAAATGAGCAGTCCCCTCCAGTCTGTGCTTGAAACTGGAATCCTGAGACTTGCCTGCCTGACAGAGCTCTGTCAATGCCCGTGGGTTTGTCTGACATTTGAGATAGACCCCTCTGTGTCGAGGGAATGTTGATGATTTTTATTATTTCTAATTTGCCTAAAAACAAGTGTACCAATGTCTCATCCAAATCTTTGTTTGGAAATTAAGTACACTTTCACTTGTAGGGAAAAAAAAGTCTTAAAAAAGAAAAATAAGAGACTGAGAAAAATATTATTCCTTGGATAATTCAGGAGTTGCTAATTTGCCTTCTTTTTTTCTTCTCTCTCTCCCTCCCTCCCTCTCTCTCTCTCTCTCTCTTTCTGAAAGACCTACCCAATTATGAGTTTGAGAGTCTCAGGACTTGTCTACACAGGGAAATTTATCGGCCTAATTATGTCAGTGTAATCAGGCTGATAAATTTGCCTGTGTATACAAGCCTTGATTTTAAAAGCTCCACTGTCTGTGAGCACAAACCTAGTGAGCAGTCGTGTTTTAGGCCCCTGAACTGTGCTTGCCAGCTATGGGCTGACTGCCGAAGTCTTTGACCGAGTTTCCTCATTTCAAAGCAGTGGGGTTCTTTGGATACTAAAAGCCTGTATTAAATTAAACAGGAAAGTATCAAAGGAGTCATATTTTGCTGAAGCAACTCGCAGTTTCTTGTGAAATGTATTGACAGGGTATGTAGGTCACTGCTGCCTCCTGCTTGGTGGAATGTCAGACCTTCTCCCGCCTGTGTCTGTCTCTGGTCACTGGCTTAGGCACACAACTGGCACCACTAGCAGAGATTCCCCTTTAGGTAAGGGATGAAAAAATTGAGGCTTTGAAGGTGAATACCCAGAGATCTGTCCTTCTTGTGGCGTAGGTGCATGGTAGAGGTGATACTCAGAATCACAGAGGTTTGCACAGCAAGTGAATTTTGTTTTGTTACATGTACTTGTATTCTGTGCCATCACAGAATCATTGTCAGAGAGATAGAAAAACTCTGGGCAGTTTTGGAGAAAAAGGGTGTAATTTTGTAGCTGATTACCTATTTCTCTATACTATGGCTGTATACAAAAACCTCTTAGTCTGCACATACATTTAGCTAGACAGGTGTGAAGCTGAGTATTTCCAAAGTGAACACACAATGTGATCTTGTGGCTCCAGCCTGATCACTTCTCCACAGCTCTTTAAAAAAGTGAAAACCCAAATGAGTTAGACTCTTTTACAAAATGAGCTAGCTGAAATAAAAACCATCCCCTTCCCAAAAACAGGCACTGTCCAAAATAAAGAGATGAGCTGGCTTCCATGTGCAGAGGAGTTTTGCTAGTCCACGAGCAAATGCTTTGTCTACTGGCAAATATTTCTCTTGCAGGAAAACAGAAGAGAGCTTCTCAGGAGCATGGACATAAGAAACAAGGTTCTAGAATGTGATGTGTATTTAAAATAGTCCTGGGGAGGACTAAAAGTGGGGAGAAAGAGCCTCTGAGCAAAGGTATGACCTAAAATAGGATGAATTTGTGAGTGATGATCCACATATCTGTGTTTCTTTTCCAGTGTACGAGATTCTTGGGTGTATCCATGTCCATGTAGAATTACAGGATGTCACCGACAGACTCCCATATTGATGCCCTGATCCATGTGGTTCTTGCACAGAGCTGTGTATCCTTCTTTCAGAGAACTTTGTCTGTTGGGTGTCTGCTCTCTTCCTACCAGAGGTGTCTCCTGAATTCCTGTAGATGGATCTGGATTTAACTGGTATTTACATAAACATTTTCCATTTCTTAGCCCATTTATGATGGCTTTGTGTTAGGATGGAGCTTTGGGATCTGGTTATGGTGCAGTGAGTGTGGGACTTAGGGAGGAACAACCTAAGTTTGAAGTTCTGATGGTCTAAGTTGGGCATCAACACAATTCTGGTTATGTGCAGGTAAGAGGAGGAAGGGATGCATGTCCAGTTTCACCTTGTAGTTCCTTTAAACCACACCAATAGGCAGCAGTTGATCCCTTTTGGCAGGAGTAGGTATTTTCATATTTTCCATCCCTGAATGGGGTAGGGTACCTCTGGGAACAGAAAGTGTGAGCCTGACCCTGCTGTTCATGCACATATAGGAAGGAACGCACAGGTCACATCTCCCATCACTCATGCACATTTTGTCATTGAATCAAGTATCTCCATGAGCTGCAGACGTGGTTTCCTTGTGTCTGTAGGGTGTACAGGGTAGGGTTGTACAGGTCTGTAGGGTTTCCTTGTGTCTTGTGAGAGCAGAGCTGGTCCTGCTGCCTTTCCTGCAGTTACATTGCCAATTCTATTCTATGTGGATGTCTGTTTTCCAGAACTTGTGAGAACTTTGTGTCTCAGGAGCTGTTTGCCCCTCTGTCAAACTTGGCTGAAACTGGAAAACAGGTTGTAAAATTACTAGGGAGTCACAGGCACCCATGCCTTGGACACAGCCTGTGTGCATGATTCATCCATTTAATTTTTATAGGTGGTGCTGAAAGCTATCATTGAGATGCAGATCCAAATTGTTCACAAATGCCCCGGTGAGTGCAACAGGACAAGTGGAAGATGAGAAACAACATGTCGCTGTAGCAGACGGGCGTAGGAGGGACACAAAGTAGCTGTTGGATGATGGGGATGGTTATCAACGGGATTCTCTCAACGGGAAGCACGTCCTCTGTGCCCAGGAATTTGAGAGCTGTGGGACGCCTGCTTTTGGAAAAAAAAATGTTTTGCTACTGACAGGAGAGGGCACGTGCTTTCTGGAGTCCCATTCATCTTCCCAGTATGAGAAACCATTTCGTAAAGGAAAGAGATTACCTAATCGTGCTTTGGCGTTTTCCTTTGTCCGCTTATCTCACATTTCCTAGCCACTGATGGATAGGTAAAATCTTCCAGCCATGACGGTATGGAGTGCTGCGTATGTGGGTTGGTATGCAGAGCTGATCCAACAGGACTTCTCCGTGCTCCGGCGACGTTAATGTGTGTTAATGACAGAAGGGTCTAGCAGCAAGGTGCTAGACCTTTTCATGTGTGAAGGTTCTAAATGGAAACTTTAAAATATTTCCACCATTATTTAAAAGATTCTTCTCATCTGTTGCATACTGATAAGTAAGATCTCATTAATGATCTCTGGTTAAAACCCTTTTCTTCGGTTTAATTATTACAGTCATCTCTGTCTTAACCTTTTTTTTTTTTCCAAACTGTGTCTGTCACTGTGATCTGTGCAAAGTTGAATAAAAGAAAAATCCTGGGAAGACTGAAGATTATTTTATTTACCAACGTCTTATATATCTAATGTAAATAATTTAAATTTCTTTTTTTCTTCATTTTCCTTCCTAAATTTCATTGTTAGCAGACTGCGGGGGGGGTGGGGGGAGAGATAATTTCAGGTAAGGCAGCAGAGTATTAAAATCTTTCCCATAAACCTTTACAGTAACATAAGATCAGCTGTCAAGGAATTCAGTTTGTTTTTATTATTCATCATTCATATTCCCATGCTAGCCAGGTGCCCCACACAAATCATGGTTCTTTTCTGCTTCAAATTATTTAAATACATGGTGAGCAGCAGCTCCAGGCCCAAACACATTACAGTATAAATATCCTAGCAATAATTAAATTTGTAACCTTAAAACATCCCATCTTTTGCTCTTGAGATAAAGTCAGTAATAGCCCTTCCCCAAATAATTCCAGAAATAAAATTACAGCATGATGTACTGGTGTTTTATTGGAAAAGTGTTTCAAAACACTGTTTTCCTGAAGAGAATCCCAGTACTATATCTGTCTTCTACTAAGCTGGTGCAATGGACAGGTTTATCTTTATTCCAGATGAAAGAGCATCTAAGAGCATTTGCTCTTTGAAAAGTGTAGAGAAAAATGCGAGTTTCCACATTTGGGCTGCATAGGGCTCAAGACTGTTTATTTACTGTGTTTGGTTGAGAAATTAATTTTGTGAATCTCTTACACATAGCAACGTATAAACTAAGAGCTCCTTTTTCTACAGTATTTTTGCAATGAATCAGTACTGAAATCATAAGACATCCTGGGGATTTTACTAAACTTTCTCAAACATGAAGTCTCATGAAAATTTTAATGGATTGTGTGATCTCGTATTTGATAGCCTGCCCTGGGACTGTTTTTATGCCCTTTAAGCAGTCTAATAATTTTATCCCCACTGCAATAATGCTATATATTTACTTTTCCAAGTAAAATGTGCTGTTCCCCATAAAGCGTCTGTAACAATTTACATCTGTTAATTTGAGCTAGTTTAGTCACAATTTTAACCCAATTAGATTATTTTCTAATAATGCGATTATTTTTTTATAATTGTATTTGAAACAGTTAAAACACAGTTCCTAGTGGTCTTCTAGAAAAAGCAAATAAAATGAAAAATGGTACATGCACTTTATTTCTTGCACAGTACAACTTTGCCCTATTTCTGTGCTTTTCCACTAGTTTGTAGCTAATACCATTCCTCACAGAACATTTTCGCCCTACTTTTTCCTTGTAGATGTAAAATTTTGTTTTATTTTATTTTGACATCTGTAGCATTTTCCCTTCAGCTGCACAGCTTTTCACTGCAGCCAATGTGTCACATAACTTCTCTTACGCGTCTCCCCAAGTCCTGAGGGTCAGGCTGGAAAGTGAAAAATGCAGAGATCTAGGAATGGCTCAGCCAGCTGAAAGTTACGGGAAGGGAAAGGCTCCAGTTTCACTGAAGGAAAGCAAAAAAAAAAAAAAGAGAAGAAGAAGAATGGCTCCTTTCAATGCAGACGGAGGCAGTCTGGCTGAGAGTCAGTGAGGTTTAAAAATCCAAGTGGTCCAATAACTGAAAATCTGTATAGATTCAAAGCAATATTTTAAATATTGAACAAGTGCAGATTAAAAAAAAAAAAAGTGTGATGGTTTTTCCATCCTCCTAGTGCATACAGCCAACCATGATCCAAAATCAGGCAATATTACTTTCCCTCAAACCCTGAGCACATGTGGCTAAATCCAGTCCATGTTGTCAAAGGATGTCGGTGAAAATGTCCTGTTGAACTAACTGCTTCAGTCACTTGTCACTGGAATGGCAGTGACAGGGAGCTGCTCCCAGTTGAAAACCCCTGAGATGTTACTCTTGCTATTTTGTTAAAATATAAGTGTTGCTGTTAAGAAATGAGTACTGAGCTTGGCGTCCCACAGGGCTGCAGCCATCAGCATCTCCTGGGGAATTGCCTTTGCTCACAAGGCCAGTTTGTGATTTCATGGCAAAGAAAATGACATGATAACTCAGGGCCATGCAGTCTGGAGCACCTGGTTTGTGCAAGAAGCTGCCTTCACTCCTTCTTTTTCATCCCTCTCCTGTTCTTTTGGTCTCTTGGTCTGTCCATTTGCCTACCTTTCTCTTTTTTTCACATTTTTATTCACTATTTCCGATCTTTCCCATCGTCCCAGACAGGCTCCAAAATGTTGTATGAAAATGTAGGGAGAGGGCAGAAGATCAGTGAATAAAGCACTGAGTACTTACCTCTCAGAGCCTGTTATACTGTCAGCTCAGAGTTAAAGTGCAATAAATCTGGTGGTCTCACGTTCGTCCCCTGTGTGCTGCAGTCCACCTCATAAAACTACTACATAATTAAGTACAGTGCAGCACAATTGGCAGTCTCTGCTCAGCCAGGCCCAGCAGCGAGCATATAAACCCGCTCCCGGTCCCCGAAGGTGGAGGCTGGAGGTGACAGGGAGGTGGGGGGACGGCTCTGGCTGCCAGTGCAGCTCTCCTGCCTTCCTCTGGGGATGGGGGAGATGGTGTTCCTGGTGCTGATATACCCCAGGAGTGCGTATATTCAGAGAAAGAAAAGATGAGACTTTGCAGAGCAGGTGATGCCTGCAGAGGAGTGGGAGCAGCCTGGTGAAGGTGGTTTGGCTGGGCTTTGATGTTGGTTGACAATGACAAATGCTTTGTGCTGGCTTGGGTGACCCTCTGGGATGAACCTGGAGCGGTGAGCAGCTGTCTCAGGCAGGTGACAGCTCAGGAGTTCCCTGTGGAGAGCCGAGCAGTGCTGGCACAGGACTTTCTGGGGTGATCAGTGCTGCTGTCTGTGTATGGTGGAACAGCCAGGGCTATTGCAGAGTGGTGGCTCTGGATCCCAAGAGTGTCAGAGCAGCACCTGCTGCGGATGCTGAAGCATACTCCAGGAGCACAGGGGGGAAACAGGGAGCCTGGCTAACAGAGTTCCACCTTCTATTTTCCTTTGTTTCCTTGGTTGCCTTTTCCTTACATCCTTACTTCAAATTTTGCTACATAAACAGTTTTCCTTCTTTGGAAGGAAGCCGTGCTGCCCAGACTGTCTGAAGAACCCCTCATGTCTGTGCCTGGGGTATTTTGTGCCACTCTGCAGAGCTGTGAGGACTTGTGAAACCTCTTGTCTGGGTCTTAGCACCCGACTTTTCTCTTTAACAGAAGGCTCCTCGCGGCTGTGCAGAAGAGAGGTGTGTGTTGCTTTCTGGGAGCGAGTTAAATCCCTTTAATTTTTTTTTTTTTTAAATGAAAGGGAAGAAAAGAGCAGCGCTCAGTCCTCAGCGAGGCAGGCTGGTGAGCTCCAGCAGCCGCATCCTGCTGGTGCCCTCTAGTGCTGCGCTCTGTGCCTGCAGCCACCGAGCTCCAAAGCTGCCAAAGTGGGCAGGTACAGCTCAAAAATCATCACACTTTGGGCCAGAAGAACCGGGGGGTGTGGGGGGTGGGGCGGTGGTGGAGGTGAACCTCTGAATGCCAACAACCCTCAGTTTCCATTCACATTCATGGTGCTGCTGCTTTTCTCTCAGTGGATGTGTGCTTTGCTCATGTCTGTGTCTATACAGTGACTTGGCTGGTTTGGGTTTATCTGGGTTTATTTTGAGCACTTTCACTGTGGGAGAAGCTGATCCTGCTCTACTCCATGCCTCAAATGAATTTTATTTTCCAGGCTATAACTCTTCACAGAATCAGAGCGGTTGAGGTTGGAAGGGATGTCTGGTGCTCATCTGGTCCAACCCACCTGCTCATGTGGGACCACCTACAGAGCGAGGTGTCGAGAACTGTGTCCTGATGGCTTTTGAATACCTCTAAGGTTGGAGACACACAAACTCGCTATTCCTGTGTTCCACTACCCCACAGCAAGAAAGCATTTCCTAAAGTTCAGGGGGAATCTCATGTGTTTCAGTTTGTGTCAATGTCCCTGGTCCTATCACTGGACTGCACTGAGAAGAGTCTGGCTCCATCTTCTTTGTACCCACCTATCAGGAATTTATATTCAGTGATGAGATTTCCCCTGAGCTTGCTTTTCTCATAGCTGAGCGTCACTAAAGTTTTCTTTTTCATAAAAGAATAGTATGGAAATTGTCATTGATAAATACCTAAAATACTTTGGAGGATTTTGATCTGAAAATTCTCAGTCCTGTGATGTGAAGCAAATAAAATCTATCTTTAAAAGCTCATCATACTACTGGATTGACCATTACTCCAGATCTGCATGCAAACATCATGGGTGGATTCACTTTCACTGTAGATGGGACTGACTCACACTCCAA
Source organism: Acanthornis magna (assembly GCA_036785705.1). Lineage (NCBI taxonomy): Eukaryota > Metazoa > Chordata > Aves > Passeriformes > Acanthizidae > Acanthornis > Acanthornis magna. The sequence goes on from JAWUZG010000025.1 coordinate 15,219,874, forward strand.
ATATAAAAAACCCAATGGCTGAGAGGTTCAAGATCTGCACTGAGAGCCGGCTCCAAATTGTATCCCAAAATATCATATTGAGGGCAGGACATCAGCCTTTCAATTCTTTCAAGAAGTTTTTATCCTGATGGATATGGAAGAAATTAAAATTATTTACCTGTTTTTACAGGAAGCAAGCTTTTTTGATCGAAACACTTTTATTACTTGGGCAAAAGCATTTCGAATGGTCAAACAGTGGATTTCATCTGTAAAACTCACAAAAGTCCTCCTCTGTCCATTTGTTTCATAGAAGATAAGCTGTCCATGTTGTGCTTTTGCCAGATTCTGCCAAAGAACGGTTTATTTGTAACACTCATCTCTATTATCATGACTGTAGTGACTTTTCACTAGATGCTCCTGGTTTTGGAAGCTTTTCCACGAGCTGGAGCACAGTTTCAAGCTCTGCTTTGAGTGAATGGTGGGAGCAGTGGGCTCTACATGGTGTGTATATAGACATCACCCACAATGACTCAGGCTTATGTCAGCATCCCTTGCACCTCCACAGCACTTCCATGCACCACCCTGACCTTCTCCCTGGCAGAGGTGTTGGATTTTGACATAGGTGTGGTGGGCAGCAGCACCATGACTCTTCTGTGTCATGGGTCTGCTCTGGCACTCATGGCAGCCTGATGTTCCCAGAGTGAAACAGCTGATTGTTGGATGAGCTCTGGAGCCACACCTGGATGGAATGACTTGTTGGAGACACCTCAGTTGGCTTTGAGTAGGTTTAGACAGCTGAGTGCACTGAGTTTCAAGAAATAAAATTAGGAGGCCAAATCCCATTAGCACTGTGCTTTGCTGGAGCTAACTGGCCCCCTGAAGTGCCCCAGGTGAGCACTTTGTGTGGTACCTCACAGGGATGACATGCTGGGTATGGCTGTGAAGGGGCCAGGTGTGCTGCAGATATCTGTGACAGGTGTGAGCTCCTCAACATGCCTTGTAGAGATCCCAGGCCAGGAGAGGACAGAGAAGAAACAGGTATAAAGAGACGGTACCTTGCAAGACTGGCAGTGGGACTAATTTTGTTTAGCAGGAGGTGCCAGAATGGTAATACTTGCTGTCCGAGTCCTGGATTTGGTTTGCTGAAACTGAGTGCTGGTGTGCAAATCTGAATTTTTCCAAATTGCCCTGGGGCAACATTAAGCCTGATTAGAGCAAACAAGATCAAGTCACTGTATCTGTGTGAAGTGTTTCCTTGTCAAATTACAGTGGCCTTATGCAGTTCTTGGATGACATAATCAAGCTCAGGCTGCTATAGCAAAGGTACCCGCTGTCTGAGCCACAGCATTATTGCAATTGGGGACTAGATCTAAGGCCCATTTTGGTGGTTTCAGTCCCCTTTAATAACACAGAGCAAATTCAGACCAAGACAAAGAAGTAAAATGTCTCTTTGCCTTGTAGAAGTGCCTGCTTTGGGGGTTTCTTGCTGCTCTTTCCTGTCATGATGCAGCAGACATTGCTATGGGAAAGGGGTTGTAGTAAAGGGTGCTCCAGGAAGCCAGGGACTGAGTGCCCTTTGGTCCTAAGAAACCCTCTCTGGGCTCTTTTGTATCTAAACACTGCCCTGGCAGGCAGGATAAAATTATACGTGTGTACCTATGGCCTATGAGGAGGCATGGATGTTGGACTGAGCATTGCAACCTTTGATGTCCACCAGGATTTCGAGTTCATCTACATTACAGGTTAATGTAACGGTGTCAAGCTAAAATGCAACATGGATCAACAGCACATTTAATTTTGTGACAGGCTTCCTTGTTCTGGTTAGCATAATCCATTCTCCAAGTGGATTCCTGATCAATTCTTCCTAAACAAGGTCCTGTAGAGAAATGCCCTTGAGATAGCTGCTCTCCTATCCTCTGTGAGACTAAGAATCAATGACAGATACATGAAGCCGACACCACTATCCTGTAATTACCAGGATGAATTTCATGTTGGGCTAAAGTAAGAGAACATTCCCGGTAATGGGTCTAAAAATTCTCTGTGTGTGTGTGTGCATGTGTGTGTTAGCTGAGTTTTCCTGTGATCCAGATCTCTTAAGTTTTGACTCTACACAAAACCGCAATTATCTGTTCATATCTACTGCAGTAATTTCATTCCTACTTTTCTTAATAATTCCACACTTTTTCTGGAAAATACCTCTGAAATGGTATTGTCTCACTGAGACAAGCGAGAACCCATTCATTGGCAGGAGATTCAGGCAAGAGAGACATGCATCTTTTAAAAAACAATTTTGAAGGCATTCCATATTTCCTTGCCCATCTGATAAATGTCCATGTGGACACTAAATGAATCATAACCTCTTCGGGCTGTTGCTTCAAGGTGTCAGTATGGCTGGCACAGAGATGGTGGTGAGGAGCTGGTGTTGGTGGGATGGGTACCTGCCTTCTGTGCATGGGTGGTGGAGCCCGGCACCTAAAAGCCACCTTAAAAGCCAGGCTTTTTAACCCATGGCCAAGGATTAAATACCCCAGCAGACAGGCAGAGGGGGAGGTGTGCCATCTGAATGTTGCCATGCTGGGTATTGGATTTTTAATGCCTAACCCTGAACTTCCTACCTCATTGGGTTGCTGGGTGTTTTTTCGGCTGGCCTCTCTCGCGACTTTAACATTCTTGTAATATGTTTTTTGTTGTGTGAATACTGCCACGCTGTCAGCTCGACACCGAAGTGCCATAAATCTGGTGGTCTCGTGCCTGTCCCCCGTGTGCTGCAGCCCACCTCGTAAAAGTGCTGCTTAATGAAGTACAGCGCAGCACAATTGGCAGTCTCTGCTCGGGGCGAAGGCTGAGCACATAAACACACGCCTGCCAGCCTTGTGCCGGGAGGTGCAGCCAGGGACCTTCGCTGCTCAGGTGGGGAGAAATCTCTAAGCAGAAGTGACGGAGAAATCTCTTTAAAACTGTAGAAAAATGTTTTATAAATTGTTAAAAACCTACCCCTCTAATCACGGGCCAGTGTTTTTGAGCCTGCTGAGGAGAGGACACCTCTCTTTGAATAAAAGACTTTGCATACTCAGAAACATTTTGGAGTAAATTACAATGAATTTGGGAAATGAAAATGAAAGAACATTAATAAATTCTTAGTATGCGATGAAAACAATACCTTAAGGTTACCCAGAGGCCTTGCTCCCATCTATCTCACTCACAATAAGTAAGAGATCATTAAAATTTATATTTTAATTTACTGTAGAGCCAATATCTGAAGGAACTTTATGAGCATTAATGTACTCTGTCTCCTACTGCTCTTAATTCTTTCTTTTCTAAGTATCCAAACCGAGTGTCGGAGAAGGTAAAGGTTTCTAAATTAAACAGCAAATCATGGGTAGAGCTTCAGTTTCTTGACTCCTGCTGATGCTCTAAACTAGTAAAATACCTTCATTATAGACCTACAAATTACAAGTATTTTAATTAGAGCACTCCCTGTCACGTCTCTTCACAGCATTTTGCCTTCCATCTCAGCAGCAAGGCCATCACTGTGATGACAATACTTTCCCATACAACAGCTTACAATAAATAAAGCAGTCCCTTTTCTGCAAGGAGGAAGTTACAATTGCTTCCGTCATGCTCTTCCCATGAGGCAGCCTGGGTCCATTCAGACACCATTTTGGGGAGGTAGGCAGTATCCGTGCAAGTTCAGAGCACCTTGGGTTGGACTTGGCAAAACTTGGCTGGCTTGAAGAAGAGCTGGAGAAGGTATAGGTCTTTGCAAGGGGCCCTGATGACTGCTTTTGAGGACTGGAAAGCACAGACATCCAGGCTTATTCTGGATATTTAGAAATGCTGCATTTGAAGGCCAGATTTAGACCTGTGCCTTTCTCTGAGCACAGCCATTACTTGAGTAAAAAAGTTGCTGCTATTAAAATGCTGAAGTCTGAATAGTTGTCACATTGACTTTTTCTTCGCTTTTTAGTGATGTATAATTACTGCACAACTGCTGACATGTGACTCTTACCAAGAGCTTTTCTTCCTACCCTGATGGCCACAACTCAAGCTACAAGCACTCTCTCATGCCCAGCCTTGGAGGCTCTCAGATGTAGTCACTTATGAAAATCAAGAGCAAAGAGGAAGGAAAGGCTGGCTAGTGTCATCAGGCTGGAGAAGGCTTTGGTTGAACAACCAGGCCCTGGAGCTGCGGCAGCGGAAGCAACGTAGGAATTGTGTCCTGCTGTCATCTCAGCTTCTTTTTCAGAGACTTTTCCATTCACATGAAAGTTCTTCAGCATCAATGAAGATTTTGCTGTAACAATAAAAACAGAGTAATTCCTGAAGTTGCTGTCATGAGAATTCTCTTTAGTTACAGCTTTATTCTTTGTGAGGTCTCCAAGGAAGGCAATTGTTTTCTTCTGTCTGATGTTGGAGGTGGAGACCTAGGGACAGGCTGTGGATTTCCTTCACCTTCTGGTCTTGGTGGTGAGGAAGAGATCAAGGCCATTATTTTCATTTCACTCTAGATTCAGTGCAAATACATTCAGAGCTTACTGAGCAAACTAAAACTTTTGTTTCCAGTGCTTGTTCAAATGGATGATTTTCAGAACAATCCACACCAGTGGAAGTACAAAAAACACCTGGTAGGGGTACATGTATAAAACCAAAGGAATAAGAAGAAACTCTTTATCTCACTGAATATGATTTTGCACATTAAAGGTACCTCAATTTCCTTGTTACAGAGGCACAGTAAATCTCCAATGGCAAGAGAAACTCAAGGCCAGTGAGGTATTTTCCATAAGGACTCCATGACATGTCACAGCAGCTGCTCAGAGCAATTCACATTCCCTCTGTTGTGCAAAGGTGGGGGGCCTCAAAAGGGAAAACACTTTGTTTCAGATCTTGCAGAATTGGAGAGGGAAGAGGAACGAGCAGTTCATCCACCAACACAAAAATTGTAAACCAACACTGGAACTTGGCCTTTCAGTAAAAGTGTGCTTGCTAGTACAGCCATGTGTTACGGAGATGGGAAATCAGATGAAGGTGATTGAGAGTAGTCAGGCAGTGTTGTAATGTGTGCAAATGGTTTAGTGCAAAAACTGTAAGGAAAATACAGTGGTTAGGATTTGTTTTGCCCTTTAATTAGAAAGGAAAAATGAAACTGAAAGGTGGTTTTCTCTATGTTGTCCTGTGGGTATGAGCGCACAGGAAGTGACCCAGATGGTGAGGCCAGAGGCAAGGATAAAAACTGGAATGAAGGTGCTGTGAAGTGCCTCCCTGGGAGAAGGGCTGCTGTGACATCGTGCTTTGCCACTGAACCTGTGTCCTTCTCAGCTATATCCCAGGCACTCCGCTGTTGATGAGCTGCTGGCACCAAGCACAAGCCAAAAGCTGCAGCACAGGCACAGGTGCAGCGCTGCAAGGGCACTATCAGTCACCAGCACTGACATCTGACCACGCAGGAGGAGGTGTGGAGCCCGGGAGGGATGCACAGAGGACCTGCCAGTCCATGCTGGGACCAGGGTTGGTCACACCATGAGGTGCTTGTTCTATCTGCCCCGGGTGGTAGCTGGATTTTGGTGGCCAGGCACTGACATCCACTGGAATCTATGCTCCTAAATGCGAACCATTCCCTTGAGCTTTCTCCTGGCTTTAGGTTTGTGCTGCCCCAGAAATACCGTTTCTGCCTCAAAAATGCCTAGCAGATGCTTCATAAGCAGCCTGGATGACAGAGTTATCATCAAAATTTTCTTTCTCTGCAGTATCAGGCCTCATCACGGGATGAATTCTGCCAGTGTAAAGACAGGCAGCGTCCTTGCCTCACAATTTGGTTACGAAAACACAGTATCTAATCATCTGGGCCCAGCGTGGCCTGTCAGTCTTCACTCTGGCGGTGTTCCCGGTGGATGCCTGCCCTTTGTTCACTGCTCCCACGCTCCTGTCAGAGTGGGCGGGTAAATGACTCAGATAAAATTTGACTGACTGGCAGAAACCTGGTGTTGGGGTAATTGAAGGCAGGGACTTTGGGGAGTCTCTTCTGTTGTGGAACATCAGCAGATGTGGCAGACAGCTCTGTGAGAATGCTCTTTCACCAGCTTGCTAATAAATACCCTGGCTAGAATTCAGTATTCACTGACCTCACATTTCGTTACTTGAGATTAATCTTGACTTTGGAAAAAGTTGTTGAAAAAGAAAAGGTAGCTCTTCTTTCTAATGATGTGTAGGAAAAAATAATTCAGCCACAGGAGTTAGATCTTCCGTTGACAGAAGTCATCCTGAGTCCATTGTCCTAATTTATTGTTATGGTCTGAATACATCTGGGATGTGGAAGAATTTTTTTGTGTTATATGGAAAAAGTTGAAGTCAGTGGCAGAAGTCCTGTTTAAAAAAAAAAAAAAAGGCACAACAAAAGAACCCAAAACACATGTTCCAATTTACAGGTCAGTTGATATCCTCCCCTGAGGCTGCCTTAATTTCTAGTTTGGGAATGTCAATAAATCAATGCCACAAGCCATCAGTGAGGCAGTATCCAGCAAAGCAGCTGCCATGTGAACTCCATACTCACAATCCAAAAATTGGCAGCCAAAAATCTCTCAATACGTTTTCTTACTTCATTAGTTTCTGCTTTACATAAAAATAGCTGCAATTTTTGCAATGAATGATCATGTCTGTCTTAAGATAGATATGTCTAGGTGATATGTTTGTTAAGCAAAGTAGATGAGATATGATCCTGCATGGAACCTGTAATGCAGTTCTGAATTATGGGTTGTTGTTCTTTTTCTTATTAATATATGTTTCATCCTTTAAGCACAGATTTTGTGCTTGTTATATGTAGCTGCAGAGGCAGTAGATAAAGCAGCATCATTACACAAAAAAAAGGAGTGATGATTTTATGTGTACATCACAGGACAATGTTATGATTAATAGAGGGTTGTAACACAAATTAGGCTCTCTGGAGAGTAGACTTTCTGCATTTTTCTGTGTGCATTTTTCACTGCTGTGCAGAGTGGCTATAAAATACTCTCTTATTGGAGCCTTAAGGTTTCATTTGCCTCTAATTTGTGCTGAATGCACACGAACAGGTGAATACAAATTGCTACCATGACTGACTCCCGCCATCCACTGAATCTGCAGAAAAGGAAATGACTGCATGATCTGCAAGGGCTGGTTTGTGTTGGCAGGGGCAACCTGGGAAAGGGAGCTCCTCCTGTGCACCCCAAATTCTTCTTGCCCCAAGAAGATAAAGACATCACAGAGAGCTGGTTGACAGAGAAACATCAGGCATACTTCAGACTTCAAAGGCTAACAGAGTACCCTCTCAGATCTCTAAAAAGATCTGTAACTTTTGAAAACTGAAATGTCCAGCTTCAAAAAGGTATTTTGGGGCACTGCCTGCATGGTATCTGTCATGCTGGATACTTCCTGTGGAGATTGCAAGCTAAACAAGTAGTTCCTGGAGCAGAGGAACTAACACAACCTGGTTTCCTGTTAACCTGTCTCACAAGGTCTCTTCCCCTCTGGATTCTGTCTCAGAAAAAGCATATGATAAAGCTTTTCTCTTGGGGGAGACATAAAGAACAACAAACACCTTTCTCCCCTTGGTCACTGAGGTACAAAAAAGTCTTGAAGTGCTGGAGGCTGTGGCCCCCAGTGTCAAATCTGGTCAAGACAACTAACGAGAGTTAGGAGTAGGGAACAGAAACAGACAGACACAGCATGACTGCACAGACCTTGTTTCCTTAGGAAACTAGGCTCAAAACAAAGTACACAAGTCTGGTATATTTATAGTGAAAGAGGTGGGGGGCTTTCCTTTCCAGAGGAAACGCACTGCGTTCCTGGGCCTGATCCTCACTTTACTGGAAGCTACATCAGGTCATGCTGCCTACAGATCTTGTCCTGCTTTTCTCAACCTGGAAGCCCATAGAAGGTCTGGAAGAAGTTAGCAGTGCCTGAGGAGGTATCAGAAGATACCTCAAGCACTCCAAGTGAACATTTATCTATGCATTAATGCCATGTGTTAGATAAAGCACTCACGATATATAAAGGATCATAGACTGGTTTGGGTTGAAATGGACCTTAAAGATCATCTCGTTCCAACTCCCCTGCCATGTGCGGAGACACTTTCCACTAGACCAAGTTGTTCAAAGCCCCATACAAACAGGCTTTGAACATTTCCAGAGATGGGAACATCTGCAAATTTTCTGGACAGCCTGTTCCAGTGTCTCACCACCCCCAGAGTAAAGAATTTTTTCCCATTATCTCTTTTAAACCCATCCACTGTCAGTTTAGAGCCATTGTCCCTTGTCGTGCTTTTGTAAAAAGTCCCTCTCTTGTGGACCCCCAAGAGTCAGCCAACTGAAATAAATATCAGCAGAAGAGAAAGGATCATACCAAAGACAAGCTGTCCCAGCTCCATGCCATACTGCAATTTAGCAGGAACTACATGTTACCAAGTTCAGATTTGTGCCTTTTGAGTGGTACAATGGTGTCTGCCTGTATGAGTCTGGTGTTCCCTTTTGCAGGTAGGAAATGAAGAAAACAGAGGGCAAGACTGAGGCAAAGTCAGCCCAGACTGGATAGAGACCAGGCAAATTTCTTCTGCACTCAGGTTAGAAGGTGCCTCCCAAAGGAGAGAAGAACGGTATGAACTAGAAGAGGCAGTGCTCAGTGAGCTAAAGCACCTGGAAATCTAGAATTTTCTGCTCTACCACAAGCTTGGAAATCTCTACATGCCTCAGCTGCAGCCCAGCCTCTCAGGGAAGCCAAGGGATGTGTAGACATTGGGATACTACATACCAAAGACACCTATTAAATCTGGTGCCTGACAATGAAACATTGTTCCTGATCTAAAATTTGTTGGACTTTTTTGTACTTCAGGTTCTTGTGTTTAAAATTGGCTGTGCAATGGTTGTAATCTTAATACCCAAACCAAGCTAACATTACTAGTTAAACATTATGAAGCATTTTTAAAGACCTGTAAAATACAGAGTTACTTGTTATATAGCTGAGCTTTTATTATATGGTCTTTCATCCAGAAGTATTTGAAAATCCAAAAATAAAATGCCTTTCCGCCTTGATACACTGATCTTGTGTCTACTGATCACAAATGTAGATATGATGAAAACTGTCCACCCTGTCTGATTCTGTATGTTTCTTTACAGCCCCCTATAGCCAGAATGCATAATTGCCTATGGGTTTTCTTTTCAGCATGTGGTTTCCAAAGGTAAAACAAAGCATTCTGAGATATTTTTAATCTGTCACACAACCTTCTCCATTCCTCTTCTTTAGCTTCTTGCAGCCATACCTTTTTGTCTCTTCTGTGGAGCTCAATGTGAGATTGATAATTTCAGTTAATTCCACGGTAATTCTGACACAAGCTTAACTGAAAAACAAAGTAGAAGAATTGTTTGAATTTCTCACCGTTTAGTTTTGCAGTAGCATGTGCAGGCCTGTTTCTGTGTTTTAAGGTAGTCATTGTTTCTCAATGACTGTTTTAAGTCCATGACCAATACACATCCTTAACCACAATTTATTCGAGATTTCACCATGAATCTTGTCCAAGATTTACTGACTTGTACTGTCAACAGTACAATTATATTGTGGTGTTTCATGAATGTCTGAGGAGTTACCCCATTTGCTATGAATAGTAGCACATTATAAAAGAGGAACTCTTTGTGGTTCTGAGCAAAAGTTAATAAAAGTTGTATCTTCCTCTTCCTTTTGTGGCTATTGTTCTTCCTGACACTGATTTTTTTCTTGCCTTTCATTAAGATCTATTTAAGAATTAGCAGTCTGATTACCTTCCTTTGCATAATGTCATGCACTTTATGTCTCAGTGGGGAGTCACGCTGGTTTTTGGCGGCGGAAGTGCTCACACATTCTGAGAACAGTGTCACAGAGGTAACAGAACAACATGCTTTCTGTTGCACTGGGTCTGAGCACAGGTCTGTGCACATCTCTGTACAGCTCTGCAGTGAAGATAAATACGAAGGTCTGACACTTCTCTTGCTTCTGCTGAACTAAGTGGGAAGAAACCTTTAGGAGTCAATGCGGTTATGTGAGTGCAAGTGAATCATGAGACCTGGTGTTTTGAATTTTGCGTAAAAGGTGTTTTTAATAGCCTTCAGTTTTCTTGGCATGAACTGCACTCATGACTCAAGACATCTGCGGTGGGCTGAATTTATACTGTGTGCCAGTTTCGTCCAAGTGGGATTTAATGCATGACTTGTAAATGTTCACACATGTGTCCACTGACCTCTGCTGTGCAGGTGCCACCGGAGTGGCAAACAGGACGTTAGTATCTGTGACCCAAGGTGCTTTCTAAGAGTATTAGTGTTGGCAAGGCCAAATACAGGAGCCTTGCACAGCCCCTAGTGCAACACATGACTGGAAGCATGCGATCCACACCACATTCAACCTCTCCTGCTAAATTTGTGCCTGAGTGAGAATGTGATTTATTGCATAGTGATGAGGCTAATGTGTATATCTACACTCAGGCTTGGAGTGAGAATAACAACACGTAGACAATAACAATGGAGTTTCATTCACAGACAATAGGTTTGGAGCCTTTCAATAAAACACAGCACTGTGGATAAAAGGGGTGTTTAGGAAGTTTCTGTGTATATGGTATTTGTGCTTTTGTCACTGACTTACTTCCAATAAGACAAATAACAAGGAAATTACAGCATTTTTATAACCAGTACAGTGAAACTGTATTTAAAACCCCTTTTATTTCAACATCAAAGCATACATAAAAGAATTATTTGTTCCCAGTGGAATAACAAGACAAGACAGGACACTTCACTGTCTTCTAAAGCAAAGGGGTTTTTCTTGCCAAGAACTTGAAGAAAATAGGTCTGCTCAAAATGGTGAACTGATGCTTTTCAGCCCATCAGCAAACTAATGCCCTCAATATGAGGAAGAGTCAAACCATTGTTTGTTTTGAGAGAGAATAAAGATTAACAAGGTAAATTACATGGAAAAGCACCAGAAATACTCACTTATCAAGCGCATATTTTAATCATATTTGTTCCTTTGAAAGCTAAAAGCAATACCAACATTCAATCAAAGAGGAAACTGTAGCAATTTAAGAGCCGGGAATAATTTTCCTCATTAAATCAGCTCCAAATCCCATGGCAATCAGCACAGAGCTGTTCTTCCACTCCTCCTTTCTCCTCCCCCTCCACCATTTTCACTGCTTTAAAATGGTGCCATTGGAGGGTCTGTAGGAACAGCATGCTCTGTGCCTTGCCCATGTGATGTCCTGCCTATTGGAAGGAGCACATTCGTGCAAGTTCCTATTCCACCCAGGCAGTGCCTAAAAAAGGCATTGGAGGAGCCAAATGAAGGGCTGAAGGAATGGTCCAAAGGGATTAATGGGCAGTCCATGCCTGGGCTGGAGGAGAAAGGTGTGCCAGGTGCCTGCTGCACCCAGCAGTCTCCAAGGACCTTTCCTGCAGCAGCCGGCACGTGCAGAGTGTCAGCCGCTGTGTTCCCGCGTGCACGTGTGGGCATCCATCACCGTCCCCGGCACTTTGAAAAGCCACTTTGTAGATGAGTAGGGAAGAGGTAAACTCTGTGTGTGTGTGTGTGTGTGTGTGAGAGGGGAAGGAGGGCGGGGAGGAAGGAAGAGAAATGTGAGAAAGCTTTAGATGTAGTCCAAGAGTCCATCTGCTGGGTCCTTCTGATGTTCCATCAACAGAGCCCTCCCACTGAGAAGGATCCCTCCTTTCTCCCTTTTCTGCCAAAAACTGAGTCAGAGGCTGGTTTTGTTAGAGAGGGTCATGAAAGCTTTGTTCAGCTTCTCCCCACAGGGGAGTAGGGTGTTCTTTTCTATAGGAGGATATTTAGGCTGTCTGAGCCTTGGTTGTTCTTATTCACACAAAGCTGGACAGCCTCAACCTGGAAATCCAACTGGAAGGTCCCATACTAGAAACAGCCCAGGGCTGTTTCAGCTCCTAAGTCTGCTGCTGAATCAATGGGTATTTCTGGCAGCTGATTAATGATCCTAATCACATTTCAGGTTGCTCATTTGTCCTGATTTAGTGAGGGAGAAGGAGTAGGGGGAAATACCTGCTGCGGGCAGAGCAGCTGGGCTTTTGACCTGCTGCTGTCCCAAGTGGAAGAAAATGCCTTGCTGCATGCCTGGTCTGCCTCAGCAGACCTGGGGAGGGATGGGAATTCAGGCTTCTTCTATGCACCTCTTTTTCACACCTTCTCCCCAGAGGCTGTTCCTGCAACTGTGCTCCTTCTGGTCGTGTAGGTGGCATTTACGAGGATTTGAGTGACCTTCTTTTCTTCCCATTGCTCCCAAGCCCTGTGGAGCTCCCAGTCACTGCTGGAGCTGCAGAAGCTAACTATAATGTTACTGGGCTCCTTCTAAGTCACCACTTTGGAAAATGAGCTTTGTTGTTTACTTGGCAGGATTTTGACTTTTAAAATTCAACACTGTTTTTTTTTAGAAAGGGGGAATTATATTTTATGGGTGTTCATTGGATGGGGGGATTAATGTAATACACAGTGGGAAAAGAATATATGGTGTAACAGAGCTCTAAGGAGCCATAGAGAAGAAGATAAAAGAAACTGAAATCGTGGAATGAAAGTAGCAGATTCAGAAAGACTTTCATGAAAGTCTGGGGGAATTAATAATTACATAGGAGAATAAGAAACAAAAGAGAATTTTGCTATTCTACTTGCTTCAAAAAACACCAGTTTTTTAGTCCATTTTACTTTCATTTTGGAACTTACAGGTTCAAATTAAATTTAAATAGATGTGCATAAGCTATTTAGTTTTCAAACTCCTGGAGAAAGATCATATCTGTGTTTCCATTGATATAAAGTGACACAAAACCACCAGAAAATGAAGAAGTTGTACAACAGAGCTACTTATCTTGCTCATTTAATATAGGCAAATGTTTTAAATGAAAATGTAAACAGGTTTAATTACCTGACTATAGGAGGATGCCAAAACTGGTTACTTCTGAAATAAATAGCAAGTCTTGAAATCAAAAAGAAGAAAATGAAAAATGAAGCACTGTTACTGTTGGGACCTCATCACTGGCTGGGGTGGGAAGTGCAAAGCAGGGATGAGGGGAGAAAAAGAAGGGTTTGAAGAGTTTTGTATCCAGTAGTTATTTTAAATACTTAAAAATAAATTATAAGGAATTTCACATTACTAAATTACAGTTGGACAATTTCTTTTGTTAGTACAGTGCTCGGTTTGCTTCTCAGTGAAGGGTCTGGGCTCAGACTCTGCTCAGAGAAAAGAGATACACTCTTTCCTGCAAATGATGGGAACACAGCTCCTCAGCACTGCAGTAAGCCAAAGCATTTCCAGTGGTGTCTGTGGAGCAATGCCAGTTTACACAAGCTGAAGACATGGCCTAGAGTTTCCAGCCAACTGAGGGGCTGTGCTGTGACCAGTTTTGCTGTATTTCATTCTCCCAGTGTTTAGCAGCTTTCTTGAATAACCTTGGTGGGCATTTAGGACACACAGCCCCTGCCACAGCTCAGGTCCCAAGTGACATTAGGTGCAGATACCCCTCACAGGGGACAGGGTGGAAAGGGGGTGTACATGTGTGTGCAGCCATCCAACAGCCCCATGCAGCTAAGAGCATGGGTTGCATCTCTGTGGCAGAAAGGAAGCAAGAATCTCACATGTCCCATAAGCCTTTTCCAGTATCTCTATTCCTGATATTCAAAAGCTCTTTCTCTTTTCTAAGTCTTTTTCCATGTATATGTGTATCTTTTTTACCCTTAACCCCTTTCTGTACTTGATTTGAGCTCTTTGTATCCTGACATTCCTGTTTTCTTTTTTTCCTTCCCTTTAAAGGCTAAGTGACATCATTCAGTGGGAGTTTTCTCTTTCCACTTCCTCCTGGACTGCTTTAAATGGTTTGCTTTCTTTCCCAAGTGCTCCAACAGGAATAATCTCCTACTGTTCCCTCTGCCAATGCTTGAAGACTTTCTCTGGTACTTTCTGCCTCCAGTTATCACATCCAAGTCTCTGGGCTGACCCCATTTTGCTCACGGTCCCTTGGCCTGTTCCAAATCCCTCTGGCAAGTTCACCACCTCATACCATTCATTCCCTGTCTCCTTGGCTCTTCATCTCAATGCTGTCTTCATCTCCTTTTCCCTCCAGAAGTGGTTGAACTCCTTAAGCCCTTTCCATTTCATACCTTACTGAAAATAGTGCTTTTATTTCTGCTGCATTCTTTCCTGCCATTGGTGATCTGCCGTGACTGTTCCTTTTGTTCTGCTTTCGCAGTGCTGCCTCGGGGCCTCTTTCCATGCTGCCTCCTGATTAATGTGTGTAAGTGCCCTCCATTTCCTTCTTCAAATCACTCCTTGATTTTATAAAATGCAACCATTCGAAAGGTGCTCACAGGGGCTGGCAAGGGGCAGCTCCACCCTGTTTGACAGGAAGAAGCCAATACAAAACCAGTACAACCATTGCTTCCACACTTTCACGGGTATAACCTGTGTTACCCTTTTTGCTTTGTGCCACCAAGCTCTGGGGTGCTGATTTTCACCTGTGCCATAGACATACCTTAAAACATGGAGAAACAAGAGAGGAAAAATGGCTTGATGGCTTTTGTGCTTCCCTAATTTCCAGGTCTTGCATGGGGAAGGGTGCATGCAATTGGTTCACTGAGGTTCTGCAACACGTGGGCCACGAGCCCAGATACCATAATGTCTTCCCATGCTCCCTGCTTCTCTTCCAGACATGCCAGTCATGCTCCACAGCAGAAAAATTTAAAGGGTGTGAATTCTTCCCACCACAGAGGCCCTGTGCCAAGCAGGCATTTCCTTCACACGGAGGAAGCCCCATATGGCCCAAGCTGGGGAGTGTGCCTTTGGACCAAGGCATCACTTTAGATTTTTGCTTAGTATTGTGTTTCTCTAAAGGCAGCAGGCAAAGTTTTAGAGCTTTATACATACAATTAGCTTTAATAACTCAGTTATAATAATGCTTTTTTGAATGAATTTCTTTTCATGAGTGTAAATATGTTACTTGTATTTAATAATTCTGATTTAAAGACATCTCTTTCCAAAATTCTTAAAATTAAATTGCAGTTATCCCTTTTCCAATGCAATGGTTTATGAGTGTATATTGGATCTACTCTTACATTTTTTTCTTCCCTCTAATCCAGCCAAACCCTTGTAAGCAGTATTTTACTAATATAGGAGCTGTGTCTCGTTGATATTATGGGCTCTTCAACCTGACTGTGTTTGGGGGTATTTATTTTGGCTGTTGCATCATCACATATTTAGAAGAGAGGAAATAGTTGTGTGCCTTCTAAATTGCTAACACTAACGGGAGCACTTAATCTTTAGAATATCTTAACTATAAGTCCAACATCAACACATGTGTCAGAAAACACATGAATTCTTTGTGCCTAAATATTCAATGATCATGATTAATGCTTAATGCAAAACACACATGAGGTGTGTGGAAATGGAATGGCAATTTCTTTAGGTGCCATTAAAGACCCTCAGAATCCACATTTAAAGATATTCCTGAAAAATCCTTTGTATACCTCCTGAGGTGTTTGTGTTTCTTTACTGCTTGCTTGCTGTAAGTCTCCCAGTGTCAAGCACTCTGCCTTTTTGCCCACTCTCCAGGCCACGAGTCAGTCACCCTTGGGAAAGCAAACCTGGGGCTGGAGACAGTGGGAGTAAAAAGAAGAGACTGTGCCCTGCCAACAGCTCACTTCCAGCTGAGTTAGCCAGGGGAATGCAAGGGGATTTACACAAGTGGTAGGGCAAAGCAGCCCATTTACCTGCTGAGGGTGAAGGTGAGACAGCTATGAGCTGAAGGAGCAGTTTTTATCTCATTCCGTGAATATATTTTACTCTTTACCTCTTCAAAGAAAGCCATCTCAAGAAATCTACTGTACTTTCCCTAGTCCCCTTCTTTATACAGTAGAACAGAAATTGTACTCTCTATCACAGCAAGAGTTTGTGAGTGTTTGAAATTTTGTTACATACTTACTTTAAAACAGATTTTTCTGTATTATTTATTTACCTTTTTTTTAACATTGCAAGACAAAGGTCAATATCGTGGAAGAAATGCCCAGGAAGTTCAGAGCTATGTCAGGTTAAAGTCTGAAATCACAAACAACATAAAAAACATTTTGACTCTTCTGAGCAAAGCAACATCTGCCAGAATCTTGCAGCCACTGACACTGGAGCAGGTGCAGGGATGTTTATTCCATATGAAAATACATATCCTTCTTTTTTTTTTTCCTTTTCGTTACTGAGATAGCTTCACTGTAAAATCCTATTGATAAATAGTTGGTCTCACACCCAGTTTTACTGTGGAGGATATAACTGCCATGACAGGACTGTTCTGGCAGTGTAAACAGATAATGGTGAGTGTAATAAGGACTCACAGGCTGCAAAATTATCTATTGATGAGCCAGGAAAGGCCTTAACTAGGACACTGCAAGTACTAGTAAATGCAGCATTTACACAGTTCTGTTTTCTCCATGGTGACATTTTATAGTCTACTGTTCCTGGGAAACAACATTCTTAATCTCCTTTAACTCTTGACAGTGGCACTCATGAACATTTTTTGTGAAAATGCCATATTCAGACCAAGAATAATAAACTACAAGAACCAGAAGATACCTTTATTTAAGGGCCCTTCAATTCAGATCAGAAACTCTGTGAACAGCTTTTTTTGTTTCAGAAGGAAAAGCGCAGTATTCAAGGCAGGCATTATCCTGCTGCAAGCTTAAAACTCACTCCCCTGCAGTTTGTCTTGCAGAGAAGTGTGCCTGCATTATCCACCCCTTGCAAGCCTTTCCTGGCCTTGCAGGGAGAATGCCAGACTGTGTGCTATGGGATCCATATGAGATTTCTTTATAGCAAACTGAGAAAACCAGATTTAATTTGGGAAAGTGATGGTGAGCCTCACCATCTTTTAGGAAGATCAGCTGTCTGTTTTTACTGATGCAAAGAAAGGTGATTGGTGTCTTTGTTAAAAACATTGTACCTTAAGCTAAAGAGAGTTAATGTTTGAGCTTTTCTGGCAATGGCAAATGGCCACTGACTAGTTTTAGTAACTAGGAAAAAATGTTTTGGTTTTTTTGTAGGTGTAGCAGCTATTTTGTGATGTGCATGTGCAGATTACACAAGGAGGTGAATGATTTTGGAACTTAGTACCATGTTATAACTTACCAGTATTAAAATTAAAGAACACCTGTAATGGCAACTGTCCTTCCCTCATATTTTTTTTAGATCCACCTTCCTCTCTTGCTATCACTCCTGATGTTGTTTGAGTCTCATTTTATTTTCATTCAAGACTGAGCCTTGCAATGGTTCAGCTTTATTCCTGATTCTTGTCAGGTGCAGATTTAGACACGCTCTGAATACTAGGTCCCATAACAAGAAATATCTCACAGATCATTTAAATTTTTTGTCAGCCACAGGTACACGATGAATAGAGACTTGAGTGAGAAGGTCCCACCTGGGCTGTCGTGCTGGCACAGCTGCACGGTCCTGCCCTGGCATTCAAAGCAGTGGGAGCCCAAGTTGCTGTGCAGAGAGCTGAGAAAGCTGTGAATTCTGGCATCTGCCATGACTTTGCTCTAAGCAACAAATCCAAAGCAGGTTTTCTTGGTAAATACTGGACTAAATAAAGACTTCTGGGATTCAATTTTGCTTGAAAAATACAGGATAAGGCAAAGTATGAAGTAATGGCTTCCCATTCCTTCATTTTGCCATCTCTCTGATTATAAAGCCTGGGTAGAGATGTCTCATTTTAGAGGAAAGTCTGCATTGCTGAAAAGAGGTATGTGCTGCTTGCATCTTTTGGACGTGGTCCCTCAGTCCATGATGTGCATCACGGAACCCAATCATTCTGGAGTCTTTCCTGCTTACGTGGGATTGGGAATGTTTCAATTCAATGTAATTCATACTGCTTAGATTTTCGGTAGTCAGGTGCTATTTCAAATAAACAAGTACATGTATTACATCCCACTTACAGAGTCTTTCCTCTTTCTGGGCCCACACGGGCACTGTATGGAAGCAGGAATCTGTGTGATTCCTTATGATGCAATTTCCCTCAGTGCTCCTTTTGCAGGGGTGTTTGGATTAAAATTAACCTTGGAAAAAATTTAGGCCTTCTTTCAAAACACATCTTCTGAGTAGTATAGGAACATCACATACATACTACATTATTAGAAACAGTATACTTGGTGACAGACTCTCACTTGACCAAACAGAGAGCTCTGGTGGGTAGAAAAGTTGGATGGTCTACTGTTTATTTGCCATTTTCATTAGACTGCATTAAGATTGACAGAAAGTGTTTAACTCATATGTCAAAATTATCAGTTTTCCCACAACAAAATGTGCTGTTGTGGCAGATTTTGCCCAGTGGTATTGATAAATATATATTTTTTATGTATTTACTTACTTAATTTCTCTAATGTGTGAAAAAATATTTGGTCTTGGGAAAAGATACTGTGTGTTTAGCAGGTTTTGCTGTTCAGAATGATGTGAAGAAGCAGCAGCCCAAAGTGGACCAGGTAAGCAAAACAGTGTTTGCTGTGTGCCTTGTTCTCTGATTAGAGAAAACCTTTGAGGCAGAAATAGCTTTTTTTTGACATTCCTGAAAGAATAATTTGCTTGTACATTCTCTGACCCACTCTGTGCTGAGACTGGCGTAGATGGGTAAATAAAAGAGTTTGGTGCTTTGAGGTTAGCTATGCCCAATATCACTGGGGGGTTTTTTCCTGTTCTCCAGAAAATCAAATTCAGGGACAGAGCAGGGATATTGGGTGACAGAAGAAGTGTACTATCAATTGTGTCATTAATGGAGGTGTGCTTGATGCATAGTGCACATCTCCCGGCCTGGCTGGTGTGCTAGTCTGATTTCAGGACTCCCATGTGATCTTCAGGCCTCAGCATATTCACACCCTTCTTTCCACGGGAGATAGGAGCTGATATTCTAGTCCCATACAAACAAAATTGCTCTCAGTGGGCCACAGGGTGCCATATCACCATGTGGAGAGCATTTCTGAGAAAGTAATTAGTGCTGTCGTCTATCACATCTCTCTATCAATGGCTGTTTCCTGCAAAGCTCATTTGCCTCCAGGTCTCCTCTGCTCTCTGCTCAGTTGGGTCTTTCTAGTCTCTGTAGATCATGAGCAGCCAACCTGGGACAGCACTAAACCATTCACTAAATGAACTTTAGCAATGTATCTGTTCATGATTTTGCCTGGTCCCCTATGACCTTGATTCGAAACATGAATGAAAATATACTGCAAACATGGCATGACTTAATCCCTTTGGAATTCTGTGGAAGAAGAGCACATTGGTGACAATTCATGGTTTGCTGGACTATACCTATAGATGTATAGGTATTGTCCATATAGCTTCTGTCTTCTTGTGAGGTACAGCACTGATGCAGAAAAGCGTAGGCTGGGATTGTATCAATCACCAGTAATTTTTACTACCCCTTCCCTAAGAGAAACACTCAGTATCCTGTTTAAAAATCCTAAAAGTTTTGAAAAAACCCACAAAGATCCCACCTATTTCAGATAAAATGCTAATCTGTTTTACCTGCTATAGAGTCTCCACTACAAGTCATGGTAAAATGAATACTGAGAAGCTCAGTCCTTATACATGCTATGACCATAAGATGGAGATATTGGGCTACAAAAGAAATAATGCACTTCATTCCCTCACCACTTTGGTTAGCATGGGTTTATTTAAAGAAAAATGATGATGATTAGCTAAAATAAGTATTGTGGTAGGGATTAGAGACCAGCCAAACCAGGATGGCAACGTACTAGGAATATAAAGTCTTGCTTTTAGAGTGAACTATTAAAAGTGAAAATGTGAGCTTGCTATTGTAATAATTTCTATAGTGGTTTATGTGTGCCTTTGTTTCACAAAAATAGGTTGAAACATCAGAGTCCCAACTAACAGAGATACCTTCCTTTCTGACGAGTGGGAAGCTACCTGTAATTCTGAAGGCAGGTAAAATGACTTGTGGAGTACACAATCTGTAGAGTTATTTTTCTAATCTTCAAGGATATCATAACAGCACACGGTCTAGCTTGCACTTCACTCTCTGCAAGAGGCTCTGGGTCTACAATGACTGAGTGGAGGAAATTTTGGGGGGCATTAAGGAGAGGGAGAAAGGGTTTCCAGGGGAAACTGGAAGGGCCAAGTTTCAGTCATCAGCTCCTGAGGTGCATCTCAAACAGGCAACCTCTGGGCAGTAATTTTATTAGTGAGGGGATAATTTTACTTTGGAAAGCATCTGAAGAATATTACCTTCTTGCTCAGCTGATGCACTTCTCTCTTCAGACTGGCAGTCAGTTGTCCCCTCCTTAACTTGTCTCCATCTGAAAGAGATAGTTGGCCCCAATTCTTGGTCATGTGTCACCCTCATAAACGTCTGGAAAGTTTAAGTCAGCTGTACCGGGTTTGAACTCAGGGCATGTAGTTTTTTTTGTACAAACAGAAATAAGGGCTTAATTTAGCTGATTGAAATTTTAAATTACTAGCTGTTAAATATTAATGGCAGAAGATGATGATTAGGAAAGGTGAAGGGTGTTTTCTTAATAGCAAAGGTAATTACTGGAGATATAACTCCATCAAGGGTATAGTGGATTTACCATTCAGTTGAAATCTTATACCCAAGTGCAGGCACCTCTTTAAAAGTGATGCTTTGTGCAGTGAGCATGTCTGGCTTGTGTGTATGGGGATGCCATGAATGAAACTCTGTGGCCTGTGTACAGCAAGAGATTGGACAAAAGGATTGCAGGGGTCACAGGATCACAGAACAGCTGAAGTGGGAAGGCAGATCTGGAGATTGTCCAGCTCAAAGCAGTTTCAGCTACTGCAAATTTCTCAGGGCTAAGTCCTGTTGGGTTCTGAGTATCTCCAAGGATGGAGACTGCTACATCTCTGGAGGTCCTGTGCCAGTGTCTGACCACCTCCACAAAAAAAAAAAAAAAAAAAAAAAAAAAAAAAAAAAAATTCTTGTATTTAAATGGAATGTCAATGGAATTTCCTGTATTTCAGTTTGTGTCCATTTTGTCTTGTCCCATCCCTGAGCACCACTGAGAAGGTTCCATCTCTCCTCCCTTCAAATATTCATCCAGATTGATGAGATTCCTCTGAGCCTTCTTTACTCTAGAATGTACATTCACAGCTCTGCCAGCCTCTCCTCATATGAGAAATGTTCCAGTCCCTCACTGTCTTTGTGGCTCTCTGACGAACTTGTTCCAGAATGTTCATGTGTCTCTGGTCCTGGGGAGCCCACATGCAGACCCAGCACTCCGTATGTGTCTCACCAGTGCTGAGCAGAGGAGAGGAACCATATCCCTCGAACTGTCAGTAACGTTTTTCCTAGTGCAGCCCATGGTGCTGTTGACCTTCTTTGCCTTGTAGGTTCATTGCTGTTTTATGGGCAACTGGGGGTCCACCAGAATCCCCTGGATCCTTTTCTGCGAAGCTGATATCCAGCTGTCCAGGCTTCAGCATGAGGTTATCCCTCTCCACATGCAGGACTTTGCACTTCCCTATACTGAGCATCATGAGGCTCAGGTTGGCTCATTTATCCAGCCTGTTGAGGTCCCTCCGAAAGGCACCACACCTGCCTGGTGTATCAGCCACCACTTTGTACCATCAGCTGAGTCACTTCATTCTAGATGGCCATCAGGTCAGCCAGGCATGATTTTCCCTGCATAAATTCACAACAAATGCTCTCAATCACCTTCTTGTTTTTAATGAGTTTGGGAATGATTTCCAGGATATTTTGCCTCACCGTGTTGATGGGGATTAAGGTGAGACTGACTGGCCAGTAGCTCTCCAGGTCATCCTTATTGCCCCTCTGGAAGCTAGCAGTGACACTTTTATCCAGCCTTGAGGAACTTCCCCAGCTGCCATGACCTTCCGAAGATTATCAAGAATGGCCTCACAATGATACGTGCTCAGCATTTATGATCCCTCAGCATTCATGGCTGCAACCCATCTGAGCATATAGACTTGTATGGATTCAATTTGCTTAAATATTGCCTAAGTGCTCCTCCACTGAGAGTAAGCTTTTCTTGCTCCAGACTTTCACATCCATGACCTACTCCTTCTCATTTGTAAGTAACAGATCCAACAGAATATCTCCCCTCATTAGACCCTCAACCACCTGTGTCAGGAAGTCCTTCCCAACCTTAAAGATTCACAACTTCCTGAACAGGGAAATGGATTTTCAGCACTCATCTGAATTTTCCGTATTAGCAATAGGTAAAAAGATATCTACCAGTAAGTGGATCAGAGTTCATGGAGAGAACAAAGACAGTGAAACCCAGAACTCTACTTTTATATTCATTCTTCTGGCTAGAGCCACACTGCAGTAATTCTGTTTCACAAAGCAGAATAAAAATTTTCTGTCCATTTCCATGTTAATAGCAGTAAGTAAATTTGTGCCAAGGAATATACCTGTGACCCTGAATTTAAAGAGAAATTCTCTTGAGAGAAGTAACTGATTTATGACAAAGTGGAAGGATGTTGAACTGAATACAGCCAGAGCATGTATTTCAAGTTTGACAAATGCATAAAGATGCCCTAATAAGAAGGCTGAATGGTGTAATATTTTTACATGATTGCTTCTTTAAGTGTTAAACCAGGAGTTATCTAAATTAATTTGAGGGGGTTTAACATAATAGAAGAAATCAGGTAGAACGCTGCTCAAAGAAATTTATAGAATATATCACATTATTTGGGGTAAGGAAAATACTGGGTAGTTACCAAAGGTGGAAGCCCAGTGTCCCGAGCCTGAGCATGGAGGCAGTGGGGAAAGATGGGATCCCCCTTGGAGAAGCCAAATTTGGCTCTGCTCTGGGCAGCTCAGTAGTGCTATTCAGTTTCCTACACATGTGTGTGATCACCCATATTGAACATAAGGTGAGAGCCCCCCTAACCCTCCATGCTTCCTTCTCTTCATCTGTTTTCCGTAGGAAAGTAGCTGAGGCAAGGAGAAGTGAGATCCCATTACAGCAGATGACCAGCCTGGGTGATAAGAGCACTGAAAATATGGGATCCCCCTAGAACAAGAGTGCATTTCCTGCTGTGAAACCCCTTTGAGGACTCTCTCTCCTGACCATGCAAGTTAGGCAGCACAGATATGCAAACAGGTACAGCACCGCACACTGACCCCGTGGGAGCTTAGCTCTGCAAACCACAGTGCTTATTTCTGCCTGTCAATCTGGACTTAGGTGTCTAGGTGCAGCTACTTTTTCTTCTGTGTGAAGATAAACAGTACTATTGACACTGGAAATTACTCTTGCCAAAGAGATTTTGAACTTCAAGCGGCCAAGCTGGGGAGTATTGGTGCCAGCAATCCATCTGGAGCTGTGTGATCGATGGCAACACAGTCAGAAGAGCACCCGGGTGCCCTGACACTGGGCCCATGCCTCCTCCCCTCGGCAGCCACTGCACCCCTTAAGGTATTTTACTGCTTATGTCTTTCAGGACATGTGAAAAAGGCTTAAAATACACAAGACAAATTATCCGACATGATTCTCTGGAAAATGTTGTGTATCTTAAATGCAGCCAAAGTGCAGAGTGTATGCCAGTTGTAACAGTAATCACTCATTTTCTGTTTTGACCTAGCTGAGAAATTACAGACTTGGAAAGGAGTAATTTGAATGTAACAATCTTTGCTGTTTCAAAGGTTTTCTTTCTTTTTTACCCTTCTGGGAGCAGCATGTACTGTGTGAGTTTTTTCTCCACTTGTTCAGAATGCATGCTATTTCATCTGGTCCTACTTTCCTAAGGTAGTAAATCTATTGGTGATACATAATTATATCATATCTCACTTTCTGCCACTCAAGCTCTGTCTCAAACATTCATGCAGATGCCAGAAGTGGAGCTGGTAAGGGTTAAATGTTAGAAGATCAGTGAACTGCAAAAGAATTTCTCACTGCTTCCAGGTCAAGCATTCACAGGTTGCTTTGTTTTGAGCTGCGGCTTCTAGACTTGGATCATGTCAACCTACAGAGCAGAGCTGACACTGAGACATTCATTTAATAAATATTTACTTTTATCTCTGTGTGTGTGTGTGTGTGTGTGTGTGTGTGTGTGTGTGTGTAGGCTTGCGTGCCTATGTGTGTTCACTGAGCTCACATCTCATGTCCGTCCCTAGGAAACAGATTTATCCCACTCTCTGCCTTGCCCACAGGACAAGCCCAGGACACATATTTACTAGCAACAACACTTTGGAATGCATTTGTGGTTGTTGAGGGCATTTTGTGGTATCCTGTTTTAAACTTGTAATAGTAGTACTATTTTTAACAGCAGAGTAGCTGCATCACTCAGCTGTTGGCACAATGAACTGAAATAGAAAAAAATAGTCATTACAATACTGTCTCCACTGATACAATAAGTTACATTAAAAACATTTCCTCACATTTATTGTCTCCTTAGAAATTAAAATAAAACATTTCAAGGTTTTCATCCTTCCACTACTTTGTTTTGAAAAATTCATGAACTAAAAAAGGAAGTTGAGATTTTTTTATGATGGGTAAAAAGCCATTGATATGTCAAGGTGCGAGGATTAAAATGACATACAAAGGTATAGGCAATAAAAGACAGTTACTTTCAAGCACACATGAAAAAAATCATAATTAAGATGAGGCTTAAAAGCACATGTTGGGATAGTGTATGTGGACAAAACCAGTGTGAAATAGTATTTATAACTTATGCTTCTTTTAAACAATCATGTTTCTGAAAATCCAAATGAATCATTTCAAAATGTCATAATCATTTGTCATGGTCAGGGCATTCTCAAGTTAATCAGATTTCTTGGATCAGATTGTAGTTTTCTCTTATTTATGTATTGCAAATTTATTCTATTGCTCTTTATATTGATAGCTATATTCTAAATTTAAACTGCAGGGCCTAAACAAGATTAGTGAAGCCAACAAGTGATCTTTCAGGTTTGGCAATGGCACAACTCTTTCTAGCATGAATGCTGCCAATTCTTTTGAACATATCTGTGTACAACACTTTATTATTAATATTTTCTGTAGACCTCAGCTATCTTTGGATGAAGCCAGGAAAATCATGGCTTATATGTGATTGGCTTTTCAAATCTTATGAAAACTCCATGGATATTAAATTTATTTATTTATCTGTGGTATAACCCATTGATCTTCTGTGCACATTTGTCTTCCATGAAGTGTCCTTGCCTTTTAATCAGAGTTATATTCTCTGCCCAGGGCCCATCTGTGGTAGTCAGACCATGAGGTGTTTGTCAGTAGAAAGTTTATTTCAGCCTGCAACACAATTTTAATTTCATGGGGCAAAATTAAGAAGGTTCCTCTTTCTGTGTTAGGGTTTCTTGGGCAACGGTTCTGTACCACGCACACTGTAAATGTGATTGATTCTGATTCTCAGACTCATTGTGTAATTCATCCAACAGCCATTCACTGTTTTATATATGACACAACAATAAAATTGTCATCTTGATTATGATACCTCAATCTAAACCAACCAACTATCATTCATAATGGCCACAAGCACTTAAACCTATCCAAACCACCAAAAACCCATTCTTCGCTGTGATTTAGGAAGTTATAAATTTGTTGTGATAATGAGAAACTGGCAGACTGTTTAGATCGAACAAGCTTCACCTGAATTACTGGAGTTAAAATCTTTTCCTCCAGGGAAATGTGACCTACAGAAATGTTTCACATTATCCCAGGAAAAAGAACCATGCTGAAAAGATTAGAAACCATCCCATGCACACATGCACACACATGGCTGCATGCACGCACACTCTCCCACCCCTAGCAGTACTGTGGGTAGCAGAAGGAGCAGTGCCCTTTCACAGACTCCTGCTTTGTGCTCAAAGGAAATGCAGCAGACATTTAAATATTTCCAAACCAAACAAGACATCCTGAAGGATTCTCCTCCTGTGGCCTCATTATCTGCTTACATCTGTGTTTTTAAAATCAAAAGAAAGGCTGAAGCAGCCAGAGCCACCCTTGACAGGAGCAGAACAGGGAAGTGCAGAAGCAAGGAGGAAAATTTAAGCCCTTCACTCAAGCAGACCTCACTTTCTGAGGAGACGAGCTTTAAAATATGGTGGTTGGAAATTAAAATAATAATTTTAAAAGTCATCTTTCTTTTCTAAGGCTTTATAGCTTTAAAATGTATAGGAAGACTGACCTTGCAAAGGCAGTGATGACCTCTTTGTAAGTACCTGATCATTCCTCTAGAGTTTAGGGGCCAATTCTTCCCTAAAGCGGCACCTTTGAATTTGCTTTCCAATAGGAAGATCTGAGGTGGCAATTCTTCTGCCCGTATGACCCTGGGGCGCCAGCAGGGCCTGAGGCTGATGTGATGAGCAAGCTGTTGACATGAGTAATAGGCTGATGCAGACAAGACCATTTTCAGTGAGTGTCAAATGTCATCAAAACCCCATCCAAGCCT
The DNA here is from genome assembly GCA_036785705.1 of Acanthornis magna. Lineage (NCBI taxonomy): Eukaryota > Metazoa > Chordata > Aves > Passeriformes > Acanthizidae > Acanthornis > Acanthornis magna. The sequence goes on from JAWUZG010000025.1 coordinate 15,246,287, forward strand.
GAGGAGGACCTTCCAAAGGATGCTCCCCACATCAACTACCTTCACAGTGTCTCCTCTTGTACTTAATTCTCCCTGGATCTTTGCTTTGGTTTTGGACATCTTTGCACCAAGCAGAAATACAGCTTGCTCCATTCTCTCTGATGGTCTTGTGTACCTACTAACATAAAAGGCTTCTCGCTGAAAAATTCCCAATCATTTTTAGTGTGTGGCAAAGAAACTGCAATAGTGTTTGAGCATCTCTGCTTACTGCCTGTAAACATTCAGCTTTGAGGAAAAAAAGAGCAATCAGTGAGGAATTTGGCTTCAAAGTCAGTGGCATGATACTGTGTGGTCAGGCCTGCATTCTCCAAAGCCAGCTGAGCAGCCCTGGAGGGAGGGACTGCGCTGCAAAGTAAGCAAAGGTAAGCATCTCCAGAACATTTGCTCCAAAGATGTCATCTCACCTGTGAAACAGGTTAGCCACAACCTGTGAGCTGGGCCAGCTGGAGTGGCAGAGCCACCACCAGAGTCACCCTGGGAAAGGGCTGTGGGTTGCGTGTGTGAGCCAGCACCACTGTTCCTTGCCACCACTGCCGGGAAGCTGTAATTTTGGGACTGGGTACTGGTCTTGAAGAGAAAGGGAACAGGGGGCAGGCATAAGAGAAAGGTTTCAAAGTTGCTGGGAGTGAGGAAGAGAAAGAAATAGAATAATCTTGAAGCAAAGGAGATGAGAAATGAGAAAAAGGACAGAGCATCCTTGTTCCTTGTTCCTTGCTGCAGATGTGTTCCCCCCACTGAATATGTTCTGGTTTTTCACCTTGCGAATGTCAACCTGTAAATAAATTATTTTCAAATAAACATAAAAAGCATCCCTACCTCGGCAGGTTGTATTAAAACTGAACACTGTAGAAGTTGGATCAACCTTGGCGTTGCTTTATGTCATGAATAACCTCCTGCCTTGCACCTGAATTACCCTAGTGCAGAGGCAAAGGCTGCTTCAGTCATGCCAGGGAGCAGGCTGAGGTAAGGACAGAGACAGAGCTAAGGAGAAAGGCATGCAAGTGGCCATGGGCATGAGGACTCTGCTCCCCTGGGCTGGAGAAAATGTGGGTGAAATATGTCAACCTAATCCAATAAAATCACGCAAGGAGTTAGCCCAGGGGCAGAAACTGGCTCCTTGCTTCAACACTCTGCTTGCCTTTGCCTGCTGTTACTCCTGTGCCTCTGCTACCAGCAGTTAAACTGAATTCAAATGATCTCTCTTCTCCAAACCGGGTGTCTCAAGCTATGGTGGATCCTAAAAGCCCTGGGAGTGATGAGTGACAGCCTTCAGATTTAGGCAACAGGCTTTTGTTGTCGTGCTGAAGCGGCACACGGCTTCCGTGGCAAAGGTGCCTTGGGTTCCCCAGGTGAAAGCTGAGGTTCGTCCTGAGAGATGACACACAGTGTCCCGTGCCGACCACCGTGCTTTGCCCATGCTCTTGTTGCCATGACACAAATCCTAGTGGGAATCTGTCACACTTGAGCCTCTTTCTATGGCTGCGAGGCAGTTTCTGGGTACTGGCTGTACAAAGGCTACAGATGAGCATTTTTACAGCCTCAAACTAAACACTGCATCTTTCCTACTAGGAGAGTTGCCACCACTGAAGTCCAGGATCTGCTGTTTGCTGACATTTACATGAGAATTTATGGCTGTAATAAATTGTGCTTCAGATTTTCCTTATTTGGAATAATTTTGGAGTATGTTTTCCCCACATTTTTTATGGCAATGTAACAGACTACTTTATAAAGGACCAGGAAGATGTTAATGTTACCTTCACTGCATAAAGAGCTTGGATACAAAGCTTTCCAAGAAAGGAGCTTTTGGACAATGCAATGTTATTTATTTACTTAAGCCATTTTATAATAATCTGGCAGTGCAAGCCAATGGTGAGGTCTTAAGCAACTTGGATTCTTGAATTTTTTTTTAGTCTCCGTGCACAGGATGTACTTATTTCACTGATAAGACAAAAATAAGGCTTTTCTGAAGAAGCAAATCTGTATTCTTTCTCAGTGACTTTATCTCTGCAGACAGACTACAGGTATAAGGGAAACAGGAATACTGAGACAGTTATGACAGCTAGAGCTCATCTTTGGAGGAATCTGCAAATGTTATGCTAAAATGCTAAATGCATTTTCACGTGGAGCAAAAGATACTTTTGATAGGAGATGACATATATTGAGATTTCCACGTCCCTCTGTGCAGAGATACCATGTGAGCTTCCGTAAGGATCCAATATGCTTGTAGTAACCTAGAAATGTCTTGGAGAGAGGGAAATAAGAAGTCCAAGGAGACATGCAGCAAATGGCCTATCCAGGATAAATGAAAGATCATTTTCATCTCCATGCAGATTTGTCTTTACCGCATTCCTTCATGCATTCCCATTGTATGCATTTCTGTGTTTTCCTTCCCTGGACTGAGTTTTCAGGGACTGACAGCTGTTCCTGTCCCGCAGTGTACCAAACAGGAAGGACTTCCCCTCCTGCAGTTTAGCTACCTTAGTTTCCCTCTTTCATTTGGAAAGGCCTTCACAGCTATACCATTTTATTCACTCCTTCCAGCCTCCTCAGCTTCCCTCTGTCCTACCCTGTCCTTTGCCTAATGCTTTCCTTTCTTTGGATTTCCCATTCTCTTTCTGAATCAGAGTTACTCTGACAACTTCTCTTTTGTCTTTTTTTATTCATACCTGTTTCCCAGCCCTAAGCCCCTATGTGTTTCCCCATCCTATAGGTCAAAATACTTTCTTTGCAGGCTAGCCTTTTGTAAAGCCATCCTCCTCCTCTAGTCATCTCTCTGGGCTTCCCTGTTTTCCAGACCCATTATTGGTGGTACAACCCCTCAGTGGTACCTCTCAGCACCAAGTGGACGCCATGCTTTCCCCAGGCCTGTTCCCCAGTGGATTTTGGGTCTGCCGAATGTAGAACCACAAGTGAAAAAGGAAAGTGCCCTGTCAGCTGTGATGGGCTTGTTCACGTCAGCATGCCACTGCCCCAAGTTATGACAAGAGCCAGCATCCCTCTGCCAATGTCAACATGACCCCTCCATGGGCAATGTGCCTGCTGCCCTCCCGTGCCTCTGCAGCTTCTCCATGGGCACCCCTTCCCTGTGTTCTCCCTCATTTCAGATTGAGACCATCCCTTTCAGAGCAGATCTCTGGTTTCAAACCCCCTTGTCTCCTCATTTTGCTGAGCTGGTTTGGACATTGGCTGGAAGTTCCCCACTCTTGGGAGCTCTGTAACAGACAATGCATCCAGTGACGCAGTTTGGCCTTTTCAAAACAAAATAGGGTTTAAAAATCAACAGGAACACGTTGCTTCGATAACTGGGTTAAAATAACAAAAGAAGGCTTGCACGCGTGAGTATGACTTAAGCTTCATTCTTCCCTCCCAAATTTTGGGCAAGTTCCATGTCTTCTTGGCACCTCAGCGCTTGGGCTGGGAGAGGCAGGACACAACTCTCTGTCTTTCTGTCGGAAATGGTGTTAGACTGGAATGTCTGTCAGCTCTGGGTCGGGATGGGGCTGGTGACATGCCAGCTCATTGGCCAAACAGGCCAGCGCTGGGATCATCAGCTGCTTCCCAATGCCCTGGGTGTTGCTCACTATTTCTGGGGAAATCTTACAACCCCCCCTTATTTAATTTCCTGCATGTTTCCTCCCACTCACCTCCTTTGTTTTGCACTGTACAGAAAATAACAGCAAGGAAAGGAACAGTGACAGATCCCACAACAATTTTTTTAAAAAATAACTTTCTATGGGTTCTTCATGTTTGCTGGTTTTCTTTCTCATTCTCATCTCTTCTTACAGGGTTCTCCACATCACTGTTACTGCATTAGCATGTGCATTCAGTAACAAAATACTGATATCTGCAAGTATATAGTATTTCCAGTGCATTGGACAAAATGATCTTATAAATTAAATTGTTATTGATAATACTAGCTTATTATATTTATAATGCAGTATCTGATCAGACTCTAAATTTCGCAAAACTTTTTAGCTTTTTTTTTAAACTTTTTCTTTTCTAAAGAAAAACCTTTAGAAAGGTTTTTCTTTCAGTTATGCTAAGCCTGCCCAAGTAATCAGCCAAAACTAACAAAGCTTTTGCTTGCTTGCTTAGTTTGCACCGGTGTGACCAAGATAAGTTTATTCATGGGCTTGAAAAGCACTGCATACACTCTGGGAACTGACCTTGCAACTGCATCTATGTTTCCATCCTGATTTCTGTATCAAAAAACATAAAAAATCCCAACCAAACTAATGAAAAACACCAAACCAAAATTCCAGCATCTCACATCCTTCTATTAAAGATCTTTGATAAGATCTCGGTTAAGAGTTTACCAAAGAAATTAAGGCTCTCAAACAATGAGAAGCCACGAATTGAAAGCTATACAAGAAACTGGAGGCAATAGTCATGAAAAAACAGCAAACTTTTGTCTCTGAAAAAATGTTGGCACAGAAGTGCCAAGGTCTGGTATTGTTTGACATATATATTGGCAGCCTGGAGAGGAGAATGGGAATAAAGAAGTGAAATTGATGAAGTTATTTATTTTAGTCAAAATCTGGTGCTTCACTGGGGGCAGCATGTCAGTGAGTCTTCAGCAAAGCAGACAGAGGACCAATACAATGGCAGATAGAGCTAAACTGGTGGCACATGCAAAATAAGATATGCTAGAGGGGGAGGCAAAATATTCATGTGAGTGGCAGCACTTGATATGAGCTCTCAAAAAAGACTTGGGTCCTACTGAAGGCCAGCTTAATGAAAACTTCTGCTCCCTGTGGAGAGTGATGGGACTACACAGCCTCACTCTAGAAGCCAGCAGTGCAATCTTGTCTATTACGTGTTCAGGATTTGGCATCTTGGCCAGGATTCATGTCCCTTAACCACAGAGCAAACATCTTCACCTGAGCCTGTAATATGAGCTCTTTCACAGCCAATGGAGAGGAGTGTGTATGCAGAGATTGAGTTATGTTCTTTAGAAGAGACTTCCAAGAGATCCCATCACTCTTCCTCAGAGGCCTATTCCGACTTTTCCTGTAAAAGGAGTTTTGACAACTAGTTTTGATATGTATGCTGTAGAAAAATGCAGTCTCCTGCCCAAGCAGTTTTCTCTTCTTGTGAGGTGGGAATTAAAGGAATCACAGTAAGAGCTAGAGGCCAGGATATCTGAAGATGGTGGTGAGCTGCCTCAGGAAGGGGATGAGTGAAGATGTAATAAAATCACTTAAAAATAATAGAACACCTAATGAAGATTAATCAAGAGTTCTGTCTTGGCGTTAAAGACAAAATAAACACAGACAAAATGCACAGAAAGAAATGTGTCTTTCAAATACTACCTAAACAGCCTCTGGCATCCCCCAGCACAGGATACTAGAGAGGCCGAGAGCTGAGTTCAAATCTGTGTGCAAATCTCACCCTCAGAGAGGTTGGTGTGGCTTCATACTTGCCTGCTGCAAATTTTCTTCCATCTCCTGAAGCACCTAGGGCTGGTGGAATAGGCTGACCAGGCTGAAAGAATGTGTTAAATGTGCACAGAATTCACCTATGGGCTTGGAAAAGAAATCAATGCTGAGTTCAATCGGAAGTTCTTAGGCTGCCAAGTGGATATCTTGGGAAATGAATGCCCTGGCAAAATTATGTGTGATGGCTATCTTCTTAAAACAAGGAAGGACTTTCAGGATGTAGATCACACCCTCCAGAGACACTTCACCATGAGCAAGCCAGGTCAGACTGTTAATGTTAGATGCTAGACTGGTGTTAGACTGCTAATGCTTTTTTAAGTCAAACGATTTTCTGTTCCCTTTTCAAGCACAAGTTCTTAGACTGCACATGGACTTTGAGACTGGACTGGTGAGGAACTTGCTACATTTTCTTAATGACATGAGCCCACCTGAAAGAATGTGAAAGCATGTGCACTTCATGGACAGATGGGTTTTTTATTGGCTTCTACCTACTGCCTGTGTCTGTAAGGATGTGAGAGTTATGTCAGGTCCTCTCTCTGGTGGAAAAAATTGACCTTCTGAATGACAGCTGTGCAGGCAAGAGACAAATTAATTAACATCTCCACAGAGCAGACTATGCAGAACATATGCCATAAGTGGGGGCTTTCCCAGCTCTGAGGGGCCCTCTCTCTGCTCTGCCTGCACTCAAGGGCCTCCTGAAGTGCTGAGCTTGGAACTTTTGCTAGCTGCATGTTTCTTCTTCTGTTTTTATTTTACTCTGCATTCAAAGGACTAAATAGTGAGAAAGGGCTCTGGCTGCTTCAAACAGTGTACAGGAAATGAACAAGCTGAATAGCATGTTTGCCAGCACATGGATCTTTTTGGCATACTCAGAGCCTATCTGGCCTATGGATTCGTCTCATTTTTAGCCATTACTAGCCAACCATCAAAGGCTTTTCCATATAGAAGGAGAGCCATGTTTTGTTGTGGTGCATGCTCCTGACTAGTAAATATGTCCTGAAATGCCCCCAGATGGGATGGTCTGTTTCATATGACCATCTGTTTTCTGTTTCTTACCCTTGGAGTGTGGCTCCTGCCTGGGGACCCTGGGGGTACCTAAATCCAGAACCAACTATGGGCAGGTGGAAACTACCCAGATGTCTCGTGCCCTTCTGTACTTCTCTTAGATACATCCCTGGGGAGGCAGGCAGCCCCCAGGCGACGGGCAGTGGTGGTTGAAAAGGAAAAGAGGGCTCTCCTGGAAAAGACAAATGCCAGCTGCTTACAGCAGATGCTTTTCTACTCAATGAAGACATGGACTTTTGATCACATTTCCATCCAAGTCTGAAGGATGGGGCCAAGAAGGGGTTAACCAAATACAGTATTGACTGGTGGAAGAACTAGCCTGCTTCTGCTGGGCTAAATCCCATGTTTGTCCTCTTGCTCTTCCATATGTCTCCTGGAGGTCTGATGTGCTGAGTTGCTATGAGTTTGCCCTCATCTGTTCTGGCCATCTTCTCTCTTGACCCCTTCCTTCAGAAACTGGGTTAGAGGAAACTGGTATTTCCTTTAGCGAGTGGGAACTTAGAGACTCAGAATTCAGAATCGGCAGTAAAAAAAAAGTAAAAAAAAAAGTAAAAAATAGTAAAAAAATAGTAAAAAAAAAATAGTAAAAAAAAAGAAGTTTTGAGAATCCTAGTTCTTCTCTTCGGATTTGGGAAACAAATACATGTGGATGTCTTTTATTTTATTGAGGGATATCTTTAAACCCTGATCCTATAGTAGGTCTGCAGCACAAGCAATTCATCAGTAACAATAAGGAGGAAATCAGTGGGAAAAAGTAGAGGAAATTTCAAGGGCTTCCAGAGGTCTGTATATCTGGTGTTACAATATTAGAACAGAAACAGTAGTGTGTGAATCACTCACAGTCATTCCTTGCCCCCGTGGTTTTAGTAACAAAAGCCATTGTCTGGAGCAGTATGGGAGCAAGGTTTGTGTCCCAGGATTGAAATAAAGCTCATTTGGCAGACAGAGAAATCTTCTGAGGTAAGCAGCTGGCATGGAAAGGTGAGAGTGGACAGCAAAAGGTTAGAAAGATCAGTGTTGGAAGACTAAACCATGGTGGGGGAATGCTATGCTGCACTCTGTTAGCCAGATTAGGCTCCTGCTGCTGTCATCACCTTCCTGAATATTCACCTCTGTTACCCTCACAAGCACACTGGCATCGGGCATAAAGTGCTCCGGTGGAGATCCATCCTTGTCCTCATTATGGTCCTGCTGAAGGCAAGCACAGAGCTGTGGTCCTTTCCTCTCTTGGGTGCAAGATCAGGCTTCGCTGGCTGGAGGCTGCAGGGATGCAATCTGCCAGCTGCACTTCCCAGGATGTCTGCAGGGCTGAGCATTTGCCATCTTTGGGGTAGCCTGAAATGGCATGTATCCAGGGATAAAACAGTCTTCTGAAATTCAGACTGATCAACTGATTTCCATGAAAGAAATAATGCTTTTAAAAATAAGATATTCAAAGAACTACCATCTCTGCATGTCTCTCCATACTGCCTACTGCTGGAAGCTTGATCAAGGCTGAGCTGCTTCACATGTGCCTGTGTTTATGATAGGCTTCACCCACAGTTTCTACTGCTTTATTGACAGAGCCTCTGAGCCTGCTGAGTAACTTGGCTGAGCCCTGCACTCTGGTTGTGCTTGTTCAGACTACTTTGGACACTTTCAATGGGTAGTCAAGCCAGAATCCTCCTACCCCCTGCTCCTCTGCTGCCCTGGAACAAGCCTATGTTTGTTTACTGGAGGTCACTCATCTTGAGCTATTCCTTTTTTCCTGTCCGCTCCTCCTTGCTGCCTCACACTAAGCAAAACCAATATATTGATGTATTGAAGTGTTCCAACTTCCCAGCACAGCTTCGTTTCTGCTTCAGAAACGAAAAAGGGGTACACTGCAATGGAAGGGGCTTCTCATAAAATCCTGCGAAAGCAGCATATGAGGAGTGGAACTTGATATCTATTTTTAAGGGACCTAATAATTCTGCCTTTCATTATGACATACTGGATCTTCCCATGGTGGCTGCAGAAGTTACTCCTGTTCTTGCAGCTCTTTTACCAATGATTACCCCGACTTGATAACATTCACACCACTCCCTGGAATCTTCACCCTCTCTATTATGGCTCTGCCTGTTAAGTTACCTGGAATCAAAGTATACATTTCCAGCGCTTTTCTGATGCTCCTTGTTCCTCCCTGGTGAACAACTCTGCTCTCATATTGTCTCCAGCATGAAGGGTGAGAAGCACCATCCTATAACAAAATCACTTTCTCTAAGACACCAGCAAATGCTCTACAAGCCACCGGTAGTCAATAAATCTCTGGCAAGGAAACATCCAGATTAAAAAAAAAAAAACAAACAAAACCACCAAACCATGAATTCAAAAAGGCCTTAGGCCTCATTTTGAGGTCTTGATTCCACAAGTAAGATGGTCCAGTGTCTTCGTTTGATAGACAGGTGTCTGTTTAGGAAGGTGGGAACCTTCCTTAGAACAGAGAATGTGAATCCCCTTCCCTCCGAATTATTATAACTTTAGAATCAAGGGCTCTCAGGCAAAGGTATGGGAAAAGGAATAAGAGTTTTTTTACTAGTATCTATACTGAGGTAAACAATCAGTAACAAAAAACAGTAAACAAGGTAAAGAAAAACAGTAAACAAAACCAAAAAAAACTCGGTGGCAAATGTCCCTGGACTGTCAGGCACGTTCTCGGTTGGTGCAGTCACGGTCACGGCCAGCAGGGGCGCTGTTGGGCTCCTAGACCAGCCGGACAGGTGCGATGACTCCCGGGAAGCTGCAGATGGCGCTGTGCCGCGAGGTTGGATCTGTGTCGCGCGTAATGGCCGACGGGCTGGAGCAGGGTGGAGCGCAGATGGACGGGGGGCGCAGCAGAGAGCCCAGAGCAGGGAGATGGAGCGGCTGGGTCAGCCCACCCGGGCCAGCCAGCAGAGGAGGCGGCAGGAAACTCCGCAGTTGGGGCAGGCAGGGTGCGGGGCAGCAGGCAGGGCGCGGGGTGGTGGCAGGCGGGGGTCCCGTTCCGCTGCAGTGCAGCTGGGAGATGCACCCTCCCGGAGGGGAAGAGATGATTGGAGTCCCGTGCCCCGAGAACTCACCCACCAGGTAGAGAAAAACTAGTGCAAAGCCGGGCTTTTCTTTTCCTGCAGTCGCAGCCAAAAAAACGGAGAGCCGTTCCTTCCACTGCTGTCTCCTCCGAGACTTGTGAGCGAGTCCGTGTGTCGTTATCAAGTCTTGCTATCTCTTGTTCCCGTGCCCGCCCAGCCAAAAAGTCTTTGTCTCTTTTGTGAGAGTAAAATGTCCTCTAAGTACCGATCGTTACTTGCCTAGCAACAGAATGGGAAAAATTCCACTTCCCCCCCCCAACCTCCAACATTATCCACCCCGAATTTTTTCCATTCCAACATATTACATTGAATTTAAGCCTTTAAACTATATACATACAAGCATTACTCTGAATATACACATACAGATATGCATACAGGCACCGTGTTATGGGCAGTTCAACCCCAACTGAGGTCTCCCTGAGGTATGCATCGTGTCTCTCCATCCTCTTGCATCACCCACCAGGTACACCCTGGTCCTTGAGCAAAGACAACCCCACGGGTGGGTCTATCTTTGCTCAAGGCAGAATTAATCCAAACAGTTTTCCCCAGCATGCCTCTCATTTGCACTACTGGAACCTTATCCCCGTCTGCTGTTTGCAAGGGTTCAGATTGGGCAGGGCCAGCCCTGTTGGTGGAGCCTCGGGTGTTAACTAGCCAGGTGGCCTTGGCTAAATGCTGTTCCCAATTTTTGAAAGTCCCCCCACCTAAAGCCTTCAAGGTGGTTTTTAGCAGGCCGTTGCATCGCTCTACTTTACCAGCAGCAGGTGCATGATAAGGAATGTGGTACACCCACTCAATGCCATGTTCCTTAGCCCAGGTGTTTATGAGGCTATTTTTGAAATGAGTCCCGTTGTCCGACTCAATTCTCTCAGGGGTACCATGCCTCCAAAGGACTTGCCTTTCAAGGCCCAGGATGGTGTTGCGGGCAGTGGCATGAGGTACAGAGTAGGTCTCCAGCCACCCAGTGGTGGCCTCTACCATTGTGAGCACGTAGCGCTTGCCGTGGCGGGTTTGAGGCAGTGTGATGTAATCGATCTGCCAGGCCTCCCCATACTTGTATTTGGTCCACCTTCCCCCATACCACAGGGGTTTCACCCGCTTGGCTTGCTTGATGGCAGCGCATGTCTCACAGTTATGGATCACCTGGGAGATACAGTCCATGGTTAGATCCACCCCTCGGTCTCGTGCCCACTTATAGGTGGCATCTCTGCCCTGATGGCCTGAGGCATCATGGGCCCATCGGGCTAGGAACAACTCTCCTTTGTGCTGCCAATCTAAATCTACCTGTGACACCTGTATTTTTGCAGCCTGATCTACCTGTTCATTGTTTCGGTGTTCCTCATTAGCTCGGCTCTTGGGGACATGGGCATCCACATGACGGACTTTCACAGGTAGCTTCTCTACCCGACTGGCAATGTCTCGCCATTCGTCAGCAGCCCAGATTGGTCTTCCTCTACGTTGCCAGTTGGCCTTTTTCCACCTTTCCAACCAACCCCACAGAGCATTGGCTACCATCCATGAATCAGTGTACAGGTACAGCTTTGGCCACTTCTCTCTTTCAGCAATGTCCAGGGCCAGCTGAACGGCTTTGAGTTCGGCAAGTTGGCTTGATCCACCTTCTCCTTCTGTAGCCTCTGCGACCTGCCGTGTGGGGCTCCATACAGCTGCTTTCCATTTTCGGTTTGCCCCCACAATGCGACAGGAACCATCAGTGAAGAGAGCGTAGCATGTTTCATCTTGCGGCAGTTGGTTGTATGGTGGAGCTTCCTCTGCGCGAGTCACCTGTTCCTGCTCCTCTTCATCGGTGAGACCAAAGTTTTCACCTTCGGGCCAATTTGTAATTATTTCCAAGATCCCAGGGCGATTCGGGCTTCCAATACGGGCGCGCTGCGTGATGAGGGCAATCCATTTACTCCACGTGGCATCGGTGGCGTGGTGGGTAGAGGGAACCTTTCCCTTGAACATCCACCCCAGCACCGGTAGTCGGGGTGCAAGAAGAAGTTGTGCTTCCGTGCCAATAACTTCTGAGGCGGCTTGGACGCCTTCATAGGCTGCCAGAATTTCCTTCTCTGTGGGAGTGTAGTTGGCTTCGGACCCTCTGTAGCTTCGGCTCCAGAATCCCAGTGGACGACCTCGAGTCTCACCAGGCACCTTCTGCCAAAGGCTCCAGGACAGACCGTTGCCCCCGGCTGCAGAGTAGAGCACATTCTTCACTTCTGGTCCTGTCCTGACTGGGCCAAGGGCTACCGCATGAGCGATCTCTTGCTTGATCTGGGCGAAGGCTTGTTGTTGTTCAGGGCCCCAGCGGAAGTCATTCTTCTTGCGTGTCACCAGGTAGAGAGGGCTCACAATCTGGCTGTACTCAGGGATGTGCATCCTCCAGAAGCCTATGGCACCTAGGAAAGCTTGTGTCTCCTTCTTGTTGGTTGGTGGGGACATCGCTGTGATTTTATTGATGACTTCGGTGGGAATCTGACGCCGTCCATCTTGCCACTTCACTCCCAGGAACTGGATCTCTTTGGCAGGCCCCTTGACTTTGCTCCTTTTGATGGCGAGACCGGCTTCCAGAAGAATCTGGATGATTTTCTCTCCTTTCTCAAACACTTCTTCTGCTGTGTCCCCCCACACAATGATGTCATCGATGTACTGCAGATGTTCTGGAGCCTCACCCTTTTCCAGTGCAGCCTGGATCAGTCCGTGGCAGATGGTGGGACTGTGTTTCCACCCCTGGGGCAGTCGGTTCCAGGTGTACTGCACGCCCCTCCAGGTGAAAGCAAACTGAGGCCTGCACTCTGCTGCCAGAGGAATGGAGAAAAATGCATTTGCAATGTCAATAGTGGCGTACCACTTTGCTGCTTTGGACTCCAGTTCATACTGGAGCTCCAGCATGTCTGGCACGGCAGCGCTCAGCGGTGGAGTCACCTCGTTCAAGGCACGATAGTCCACAGTCAATCTCCAGTCTCCATCAGATCGGCGCACAGGCCAGATGGGGCTGTTGAAGGGTGAGTGGGCCTTGCTGACCACCCCTTGGCTCTCCAGCTCACGGATCAGCTTGTGGATGGGAATCACAGCATCTCGATTCGTTCGGTACTGCCGGCGGTGCACTGTCGAGGTGGCAATTGGTACATGTTGTTCCTCCTCCTTCAAGAGTCCAACTACAGAAGGGTTCTCTGACAGTCCAGGCAAGGTGTTCAATTGCCTAACGCCCTCTGCCTCAACAGCAGCTATTCCAAAAGCCCACCTGAGTCCTTTCGGGTCTTTGAAATAGCCATTCCGGAGGAAGTCTATGCCCAGAATACACGGGGCCTTTGGACCAGTCACAATGGGATGTTTCTGCCACTCCTTCCCAGTCAGGCTCACCTCGGCTTCCACCAGCGTCAACTCTTGTGATCCCCCTGTCACCCCAGCAATAGAAATGGGTTCAGCCCCAACATGTCCCGATGGCATTAAGGTACACTGCGCACCTGTATCAACTAATGCTTCATATTTTTGTGGCTCTGATGTACCAGGCCATCGAATCCACACAGTCCAAAAGACACGGTTTTCCCATGCCTCTACCTGGCTAGAGGCAGGGCCCCTCTAGCCCTGGTTATCATTCCCTTCCTGAGCATGCATTCCACCGTCAAGGGAATCTGACACAACATTTTCCCTTCTGTTGTACTCAGCAGGTTGGCTACAGGAAGCTGAGGCTACCTTGGCTCTGGCAGAACCCCCTCGGCTAGCGTTGCCCTCCTTAAGCTGACGCACCCGTTCTGCCAGGACAGAGGTGGGCTTCCCATCCCACCTTTTCATGTCTTCCCCATGGTCATGCAGAAAGAACCACAACTCAGCTCGTGGGGTGTACCCTCTTTCTCTAGCTGGAGGACGTCGGGCTCCAGTGTTGGGGCCTGTGACTCTCACTGGTGCCACACTGTTTTTCCTCACCTCCTCCCTGATCTCCCTCATCTCTTCCTTCAACTCCTTAACCACAGCAGAGATCTGAGCCTGCAATGGGCCATTGATCACACTTGCATAATGCCTGAGCTTGTCAGCTACAGAGCCCACTGTCTCACGGTTGTCATCGGCATTAAACATTGCAATGTAGGTGGCATATTGGGTTGGCCCTAGACTTGCCAGGTTCCACAACATTTGCCCTGTGCATCTGACCTTGTCAGGATCATTTTCGTGCTGTCCATCCCTCCCAAAAAGCACCTCCTGTACTGCCACTTCTCTCAGCCGTTGGATCGCTTCCTCAACGGTCTTCCAGGGCAATCTACGGTAGTTCTCCTGCATTCTGTCTTTGTGAACAAACCTCTCTCTTACACTCATTAAAAGCCTCTCCCAGAGAGAAATGGGTCCCGCCTCCCTCACGAACACCTTTTCAACACCCGCGTCCAGGGCCACGGAACCCAAATTCCTGGCCTCATTACCATCCAGCTGCACGCCTGGGCCCATGCGGTCCCAAACCCGAAGTAACCAGGTTGAGAAAGCCTCGCCCTTCCGCCGCACAATGTCATCGTGCAGATTACGGATAGTGTCGTATGGCAGGGACTCGGTGATGATTATAGGCCCAGGCTCCCCTGCGGGTTGTGAAGGCCCTGGTTCCCCATCATCATCAACTGGGCGTACCGATTTGGTCTTATACTTCCTCCGCTGTACAGGGGCAACTGCTGCTGACTGTGACTGCCCTTGAGGTTCAGCTGGAACCTGGACGGTTGTAATGTCCGTGGGTTCCGCTGCTGCACCATCTAACTCTTCCCCTGTTGGGCAAGGAGAGGGCTTCCCACCAGCTGAGGAAGTATATTCTTTCAACACCTGATGTATCTTTTCCCCTCTCACTTGGAATGCAAAGTTGAACAGGCCTATCAGCAACACCAGCCACAGTACGACATCATTGGTATTTAGAGAGTATATGAACCCTCTGAGCCCTGGTAGGGTAGGCCCAAAGAGATGGGTGAAGGGTTGAGAAAAATCTTCCCCTAGTGTCGTCTCGTCACAAAAGGTACCATTACCAAACAGACTCCAAAAACATGTACTCACGGTGTTAAAGCCCTGTAACCAAGTGACCGCCGTCCAAAGGAAATGGAAAATCCATAGATTCTTCACCTTATTGACCCATTGTGAGAACTGGATAACAGCCACTATAGCCTTAGTTATAGGACCCATGTTTAGATAGGGAGCTGCAAATGGGAAAACCGTGGCCACGAGAATGTGCCAGCCAGACCAAGGTATGCTAGACCACATGGTGTCACTTAGTGAGGTTTCTATGTTCAGCACACTAAAAATGGGTCTCCCAGAAACTGTTATTCCTTTTGCACCCTTTTTTTTTTTTTCCCTCAATGCCCTCGAGCCCCACGTTGGGCGCCAAAATCTGTCTTCGTTTGATAGACAGGTGTCTGTTTAGGAAGGTGGGAACCTTCCTTAGAACAGAGAATGTGAATCCCCTTCCCTCCGAATTATTATAACTTTAGAATCAAGGGCTCTCAGGCAAAGGTATGGGAAAAGGAATAAGAGTTTTTTTACTAGTATCTATACTGAGGTAAACAATCAGTAACAAAAAACAGTAAACAAGGTAAAGAAAAACAGTAAACAAAACCAAAAAAAACTCGGTGGCAAATGTCCCTGGACTGTCAGGTACTTTCCCGGTTGGTGCAGTCACGGTCACGGCCAGCAGGGGCGCTGTTGGGCTCCTAGACCAGCCGGACAGGTGCGATGACTCCCGGGAAGCTGCAGATGGCGCTGTGCCGCGAGGTTGGATCTGTGTCGCGCGTAATGGCCGACGGGCTGGAGCAGGGTGGAGCGCAGATGGACGGGGGGCGCAGCAGAGAGCCCAGAGCAGGGAGATGGAGCGGCTGGGTCAGCCCACCCGGGCCAGCCAGCAGAGGAGGCGGCAGGAAACTCCGCAGTTGGGGCAGGCAGGGTGCGGGGCAGCAGGCAGGGCGCGGGGTGGTGGCAGGCGGGGGTCCCGTTCCGCTGCAGTGCAGCTGGGAGATGCACCCTCCCGGAGGGGAAGAGATGATTGGAGTCCCGTGCCCCGAGAACTCACCCACCAGGTAGAGAAAAACTAGTGCAAAGCCGGGCTTTTCTTTTCCTGCAGTCGCAGCCAAAAAAACGGAGAGCCGTTCCTTCCACTGCTGTCTCCTCCGAGACTTGTGAGCGAGTCCGTGTGTCGTTATCAAGTCTTGCTATCTCTTGTTCCCGTGCCCGCCCAGCCAAAAAGTCTTTGTCTCTTTTGTGAGAGTAAAATGTCCTCTAAGTACCGATCGTTACTTGCCTAGCAACAGAATGGGAAAAATTCCACTTCCCCCCCCCAACCTCCAACATCCAGGAACTTCTAGTATTGATCATGCTTTAGATCCAGTCTCTAACATTCAGCTATCTCACAGGGAAAAGCTGCAGCCCTTTAACACAAGGATTTCCTACTCACAGACACTGCCCTGTTTAGTTTCAATCCGCTCTGTGGGGAATTGATACCACTTTAAAGTTGGTTGTATTGGTGCAGCTTCCAGCTGCATGTGTATAAATGAGTGATTACAGTGATGGAGTGTCCATAAACACCAGTTACGCAGTTTGAACTAAATCACACTTTTCATCATATCAGCAAATTGTTGTGCATGAGACTCAGTCTCAAAGAATAATTTTAAACTAGTTTGAACTGTTCCAAAAATAAAACGGAGAGGTTTTTCATCAAGTAAAATGTGTTTGGTATATGTTAATCAGGACAGGTATAAACCAATCCAAAGAGGATCTCTGAAAATGAGATAAGATTGTATACATAAGGGATTTCAGTAGCTCAACTAAATCAGTTATAAAACTTCTAATTTAAACTAATGCTACCTATATTTGGACAGTAAGAATTAATGGACTGCAATTCTACTGCAAGGAAAATGTTACCAGTGGGGATCCAGTCCAAGAAATCCTGTTCCTCAAAAGCACCACAGTCTCTTTGAATTACCCTAAAAACATCAAATTACCTGTGAACTCAGTGGTACTTTGCACACCACCACAAATTCATTTTGCAATGCTTAAAATAATTGATGTAATGCAGTTAGCATTTTTCCATAATCTCCTAAATAAATCTAAATCCACTGTTAAAATATCTCTAATTTCCAGCTGCAGTTTGGTAGCGGTGTCCCAATATATTTTAAAACCTCCTCCTCCTCCCTGCATATTTCTTTTTAGAAAAGACCAGTGGAGAAGCCAATAGATTTCTATAAATCACTGTTGGATGAAAACAAGCATAAAAAGGAGGCTTGAAGTTGTTTAATATTACAGATGTTTTGGAGCTCTATTCAGTAGTTGGCAAGTCACATGAAGCTGCTCTGAATTCTTTATAATCTAGACACAAAGATCATTGAACTCTGAAAGAACCTCTGGGCTTTTATTCAAAAATATGTTGGCTTCTATTTACCTCTTTCTTCATTTGTATCTATCAAATGGCTCAATATATAAATAAAGCCCGGGTGTTCTTATTAGCTAAGGCAGTATTTAATGCAGATTAATGCCAGCAGGTTTTGTAAAATACATCTCTATTCAAAGCTGGAGTATGTTTTGAATTAATTTTCATCCTGTATATGAATTAGGTATATTCTACTCCTTTTCTTATACAGACCTCAGCTGCAGCACATAGGAGCAACCTGCAGTGTTTAATTCTAGTCCCATCATCCTTCTTCAGCAAAGCACTTTTAACTCTAAGCGTCTGCGTAATCCCATTGACTTTAATGGGAGCACTCACATGCTCAGGTATATTAAAATTATAATTGAAAACAGCACCTTGCTTTCTCGGGGCCTAAGTGACATACCTAGCATTTTATTGAACAGTCTTATTTAAATATTACCTCATGTATATGTTATGAGCAAATCTTTCTAGTTCAATAAAATCAGGCTTATTGTTATTGAGTTTAAAAAAAAATCTTTACTTTTCTTTGCCTCCAAAGCAGGCTAAAACTCTCACACTAAACTGAAAATATTGTGCTGGCTAAAAGTTCTCTGCCAGTACTGAGCCAAAACACAGCAAGATATTCATCTGATGTTGGTCTTAATAGAATAATGGGCAAGAAGATTTAATGGGATTGATAAACTTATTGTTTTAAAGAATGCTTTGGTCCACTACCAGCTAGAAATTCAACATCCCACATAAGATATCTCAGCATTTGGCTAATTTTGCCAATGTAAAAATGATTGCTCAAATGATCCCAGCTTTCAAGTGGTTGAGTGGGGTTTTTTTCTGTGTAATATAAACACCCTCACAAGCAAAATCCCTCCACTGAGGCAGTAAGACTGTGATGAAACCAGAGAATGGAGAAAATATATATATAAGATTATGGTGGATCACACGCAAACTGTTTGAGGCCCTCCAGCGTGATTTCATTCCCATCCCACAGAGACTCTGCCTAGCGTGTTCTAATAATGGAAATGTTTGGATTAGTCTATGTTCAATCCATTTACCTCAGCACCTCACCAAATGTGAGCTATGCCATCAGTCTAGATGACTAACTATTTGTAATTTAGTTGTAGCTTTCTTGTAGCTGTGGCGGTCCGAGGTCATTAGGGAGGCACGGTTTGCATTACTAATGCATTAGCCCGGCTGATCTGGTTGGAAAAGCGGATGGAGCCTTCTGGATACACAAGCTGTTCACTGGGATAGACCAGAAGTGTACCTAGAAGTTCTCTGTTCTCATCCTCCTTGCAGCTCACCTGAAAGGACCAAGTCATTGTGGGGGCTGAAGCCCTAGGCTGAAAGTCAGCGGTGACTTTATTTTCAGACACAGCAGAGGTGTAAGACTGTTGTTGAGTGCTACTTGGGCTATAGCACTGCTAAAGGGAAAAACAGATCACTTAGGCTTCTTACCATCCAAACATAGGGAGCAAAGCAGTCAGGGACATGTTAGCAGGCAAGGAATGAAGAGACAAAGAGGAAGAGAACAGATTATTGCCAAAGAAAAGAGCAGGAACTGAGAGCTGCAGAGACACAGGCCTTCTCATGTTTTGTACCAACCGTGCTCATTTGAGCATAGCAGCTACAGGTTTCCCTACAGACCGACTGGCGAATGCACGCTCAATTTCAGGTCTGCTTTCCTGGACTCCTTCACAATGCTCAGACTAAATATACACATCTAGATTTCTGGTTTTGTCCTAATGCTAGAAATTTCAGCTTTCTCTGATGCTTTCTCTGTAAGTCTGCATAAGTCTCGGAGATGAGTACTGCATTGCTACTGCTGCAATTAGAAGTCTCAGTGTGTTGGATCTCTAACAGATAATTTCTTTTTCTGAAATGTGGATCATTTGGGTATGTTCAATGGCTATTAACAAATGTTAAAAGATGCAGGGAATTTTTAAATGAATGGCTAAATTGTAAATACCTTGTCCTCACTGTGGCATAGCTCTTGGTCATGACTCTCACTGGCTCTGCGGCCACTGGAGTTCTTTAGACTAAACAAGGGTTGAATTCCTAGGGTAGAAGGCACTGCAATAAAATCAAATATCAAAACAAAATCAGATCGAATTAACTTAAGGATCTGTCCGCTTTTTTCCTCCCTGTCATTTAAGTCACCCTTAAATTCACAAGAAAGAGTTTGAGCTCATTTTGCTGGCAGCGCCCAGAAACATAGTGATGTCTGAAGAGTACTGCTTCTGAAATGTCCTTTGTTTGAGCAGCTTTAACGGGGAAAAAGGAACCTTAATAGTCTTAAATCACCAAGGGAGAACACAGAAGCCCAAAACCAAAGGATGCCCTGGCAAATCCTTCCCCTTTCTCAGGACAACAGCCACTGGGAGCATTACTCACATCTTCTACTACATAACAGCACTCAGAAGGTGGGGGAAAGGATAATAATAATTAAAAAAAAACTTTCGCAGTGACAACATTTTGCGAAGCTGCGGGGCTGAGGAGCCCGGCGGCCGGGGAGCGGCTGCGGGCCGGGGCCGCTGGAGGGCACTGGCGCCCCGCTCCCGGCCGCCGGCAGGGAAAGGCAGTTTTTTTCTCTTTGAGGTCCTGTCATTCCTGTGTAAACAAGTTACGTTCAAGTGTTTAGGATATAAATTACGACCATGCAGGCTTGCCTCGGAAAGAATGTAAACACAGCACTGTGGTCGGAGCAAACTCTGAAACTGACTTTATAATTTATCACAGGCCCTGAGAAGCTCAGGGAAGAAAAGGGCATGTCTGAGCATAAATATGTATTTTAAAAGATGAAGAGTTTTATCTCTATGTATCATTACATATATATAATTTTTTATATATATATATATATCTGTGTGCGTGCACGCATATATATATATATAATATATATATATACACACACGCACACAGACACACACACGCACAGACTTATATGTGTGCACACTTGCCTAGAGCATTCTGCTGAAACTCTCTCCCCCTTTTTCAGCGCTCGGGCGCGGGGCCGGGCTGAGTCCAGTGTCGGGGCGCGTCGGGGTTCGGGGACGACTCTGTCCCCCCCGATGGAACGCGCTGCCGGGGGGTGGTGGCCGTGCCGAACTGCCCCCGGGCCGGGCCCTGCGGGGTGGGTTCGGAGCGCATCCCCCGCCCGTGGGGCTGGCGCGGCCGTGGGCTCTGCAGGATGCCCGGACGAGGAGTTCCCGGCTCCCGGCTCCAACTCTTTGGCCGCTCGCCATCCGTGGGGCACGGCGGCATCGTGGGGACAGGGTTTGCTTTGCTTGGGGTGCCTTTTTGTTTTCTTTTGTTACTTTTTTTTCCTTTTTTCCCTCCGGCCCGGTTCGCTGCTCACGCCTTTGTCGGTGCTTTCCCCAAACCTTATCAAGCCACGGTTTAATCGCGCATCCTCTCACCGCCCACCCGTGACATGCCCTCTCGGGTCCATCCCCGCATTGAACAGGGGCTCCTGGGCCCGCACACCTGGCAAAGTCCCGCCGGGACACAAAGGGACTCCTTTGGAGGGGGGTCTGGGGAAAGGGGACACGGGGACACCCAGACACATCCCTAAAGAGCGGGAAGGGCGTTTCAGACCCAGAAAAGTCCTCGAAGAGAGGATCACGCAGTCCGGACCTTCCTGCCTTTGTGTCCTGTACCTAGGTTATTTCAAAGGCTATCCAGCAGCGGTGGAAAGCAGGCTGGGAAGTGAGTGACGGCGGGAGGTGCAGCCCAGAGGCACTGGCCTCCTCGGGTCAACCTCTTCCTCCCTTCCTCCATCTGCAGCGACTGGAAGATTTGGGGTTGCACGTTTAACCGTCTCGGATACCGGGGTGGAAGAGTTTTCTCAGAAGGAGCCAAGGGAAAATAAGTGTCTGTCCAGTGATAGTCGTTTATATACATTTTATTGGAAAAAAAATTTTTACATCAAAATATTTTGGCAAACTGTAAAAAGTATACATAAGTGCAAATATATTCTCCTTTTAAAGCAATAGTGTGTGAGTATACACGAGATTTATTTAAAATAATTTTTTAAAAAATATTGTGGTAGAAAACAACTTTTGTAAAAAAAACAACAAAACGTTGTATTGCTGCAATACTGGAAAAAAATGAATTTTTCTTACAGTCTATACACGAAAGGGCTAAACAATACTGTTTTAATAATATCAATCGGTCGGTGCTGAAGTCCATACAAAGTGTCCTTGGTGGGGCTCGGGGAGGGAACACAATAAAAAAGTAAATTTCCCACTAACGCAGTAACAGAAGGGGGAGTGCTCGCAGGTGCTGAGCTGAGACATTTATTTTTCTTATTCAAAGACACTTTCTTGTATAAATATATATAGAATTGTTCACTTTCCCAAAGCTCGGTTCTTTAGGAGATCACAGAAAGGCGGGTTATGATTAAGGTGGTCAGACTTGGCATAAGGACGCTTACGTCCCCCCTAACCCAAAACATCACGCAAGGCATTTTTCTTTTAGTAAGACCTTTGGAACATTATATCGGCTGTACGTGTCCTTCAGGGGATGGAGTGGGACCGAAAACACTGCTTCCTTAGGCAAATTTGCTAAGTGACTCGTGTACTATCAATGCTATCAGAGTGCACATTATATTTAATCTGCGTGGGTCCGTCTACACCTCGGCTCTGTTCAGTGACACCTGATTGTCTCTGTTGGGGCGCTGCCTTCACATCACGCAGGGCTTGATGTCTTGACAGACGCTTTGGTGGTGGTGATGGTGGTAGTAAGACCCACTAGCGGACGGGTGAAACGAAGAAATGCCATTAAAATTGAGGACAAAATCTTTCCTGTCACACACCGGGGAGGGATGATGCTGGTAGCGAGGCAGTCCCACTGCAAGAGAAGGAAATAACAAGAGCTGCTCAGAAGTCGGAGAGCTTTGCCCGGGTGGAGCAGCCCTTCCTCCCTCTCCCGCAGGGAGGAGAGGCTGTCTGCACGGGGCTGGCACACCGCTCCCTTACCCCCGGTCTCGGCTCCCCCTGCAAGGTTTGATAACTCCTTTTTGGCTTTCCTGGCAGCGGACTTGGACGCTCCCCCGGGGGCAGAGCCTGACCCGCTGCAAGGCAGAGAGACCGGAGGTCCCATTGCCCCGAGCGAGGAGGGGAAGTAGATTCACCGGAGCCTCTCATCGCCCGCAGGTAGGCTCGGAGTTTCACCCGTGCTCGTACGAGCCCCCGAGCCTGCTGTACGGGGAGGTTCCAGACTACACAGCAGTGGGGCACATAGGCTGAGGAGAGGAAGGCACATGTAGTGGATGCCCACAGACGCGCCCGGCCGCATCCCGGGTGGGCACACAGGTATCTCTGAGCATCCCTCCTGCATGGGCACACACGCACTGCAGTCTCTATCCTTCTGCCTAGGTACTTATCAGCGTGGAGGTGTAGTTCGGCCTCTGTGTGGGGTAGATGAGGGAGCGTGTGTTTTGTGTCGTGTGTGTGCGTGAGATGGAGCAAGAGAGAAAGAGTAGACGATGCCCACTTGCGTGTTTTCCTGAATGCATCGTAGCTGTCTGAACCCGATTGCCATCTTCCCACACACTTCCCTCTCCCTACTCCATTCCTGGGAAGATTTTGCTTCTGACTTGAGCGGCTGCAGGTTGAATTCCAATCACGACCCATCTGTGTGTTGATACAGTATGTATTTATTGATGTGTGTGTGTGTAAGAGCGTTCACGCCTTTTCGCGTGTGTGCTTTCATAAACATAAGATACACCCTACGGTTCATCAACAACAACAAGCCAAGTACATCCGTGGCACCGACATGTAAATGACCTTGCAAATTCCCATTGTAATTTCCCACAGCCTAAGGCAGCCTTTCGGGGGCCGCATGGGAGACGTCACCCCACCCCCAACAACGAGCAGTAGGACTGTGCTGGGATCTTTGGTCTGGCAGGGTTCCTACTGGATCCGGCGGGGAGGGGAGCATTGCCGAGCAAGGCCCGCAGGGTAGAGCCAGAGAGGGTTTTGGTTTGGCGTGTGGATGTCAAACTCGGCTAGCGGGATCCTGTCAAATATGACCGAGAGTCAAGAGAAAAAAAAAAAAAAAAAAAAAAGAAAGAAAGGAGAGAAAAGAAAAAAAAAAAAAAACAGCGAAAGAAAGAGGAGAGGGGCAGAGTAGGGGGGCAAAAAGGAAAGAAAAAGAAAAAAACAGAAGGGAAACGTCCCCGGTTTTCCTCAGGATGGCGGAGCCGAACCCTTTGGCGGCGTCGGCCGGCGGCGCGCACAGCCCGTTCTCCTCCGGCATTGTCCCCTCCTTCACCCCGCAGAGCTCACTTTATAAAAGTGATTATTTCGCTGGATTTCCTCGGCTTTCTAATAACCCTGCTGGTATGCTCACCATAAACTGGGGCACTTTATTACAATCCTGATTCAATCATTTAGCAGGATTTAATAGTCTGCGAAAAAAATCCAGCTCCCCCCACCCCCCAGCTTCAAAATCCTTTCAGCAGAACCAAGCCTCCTGTTTCCAATTTTTACCTCTCTTATTCTTGGGTCTGATATAAATTCACGGTTTTAAGTCCTCCCTGACGCTGTCATGGGTAGAGGATTATTGACCGATCAACAGCGATTGCCACCGAATTTGGTCTGCATTTAGCTAAGAGAAAGGGAAAGGTGAATTTCACTTGCTACCGCTTTTGCGGGGAGAGGAGGAGAAAGATTATTGCCGGTTATAAGTACAAATAAAAGAGCCCGGATCCTTTTCCCCATCTCCTTCCACTCTTCTGAAATACTTGCGCCACAGAGATTTTATATATTACGCACAAATAAAAATTGGATCCACTAAAAAAAAAAAAAAAAAAAAAAAAAAAGAAGGGTTTGGTTTGATTTTTTTTTTTTTTTTTTCAGTTAATCAAGCATTGGGTATGGCGTGCACTAAAGTCCTGGGCCCAGATACTGACGCTCTAGAAAATAAGCGGAGAAATCCCGTTTTGCAAAGTGATGGTATTAAATCTGAACTGCTGGAAACGGACGCTCGTGGTCGGCATTAAGAAAGCGTCCAGCGGTCCGTATGTGTCTATATATGTCCTTGAATAGAAACAATTGGGATTTAAACCTCCCCGGCCTCGGAAACCGTAGTGGAACTCCGGGAGGACCAGAACCCTTGCTGTCTCTCGTTCTGCTTTTTGTTTTGAAGAGGTATTCTTAGGCTGCTTCTGGATGAAAATTTCTCGTCCAGGAATCAGCTTTCTTACCTCAGGTGTCTGGCAGGAGGAGGGGGCGGCTGCCTCCCAGCCCCGCTCCCTGGGCCAGTCCCACTCCTGCACCACGCGTGGCCCCATGGGCCCTGCGTGGCGGACTGTGCGGCCGCAAATAGTAAAACAAACAGAGGAACAAAGATTCAAAGAAAGAAAAAGAAAAGAAAACAAAAATCCAAGTAAAAAAAACAAACCAAAGCAGAAATTCCTAACGGTGAAGGTACGTAGTTCGGCGGGGGATGCCCTTGTGAACCCGCCGGCCTCTCGCCCCGGCCTTAAAAAGCACGTGGAAGGACGCCCTATATCTCCGAAAAGTTGGGTTAAGCCTCAGCAGCAGAGCCCCGTGGGCACAGAGGAGCCCGCCTAGGGACGCACCTCGTCACCTCACTCCTCTGCGCAGGAACGCGGTAAGGCGGCGACCCGCTTTGCAGCCGCCTCTCCCCAAAAGGCACATCAGGACTGTTCAGGGGTTTGGGTCTTTTGTTTTTAAGGGAGGATAGCTTGCAACCGCTTGCTTTCCCCTGACAGCCGACGTCCCTTCTGCGGTGATGGCAAAGCGACTTGCACGGCAGCTCGCCCTCGCCACGGCGACAGAGGGCTGTGGGGAGGCCAGGGCAGGCTGCGGCGCTCGGAGAAGGACAGGAGAGTGATTGACAGGCGCCCAGGGAGGGGGCGGGAGGGGACCCAGAGCTGAGGGTCGCCTGTATTTGTTACTTGTTGAAATTCCCATAAAATTGAACAAGACCCCGCTCTCATAGGGGTTAAGTCAGGCTAAAATCCTCTTCGGTGTGGTCCAGCCCAGACTGTCTTTGTTTGCTTAACCTCTGGGACCCACGTTTAAAAGGGCTATTTGGAAAAATTCCCCGTAAGAGCCCAACATCTTTTACCCATTTTTGTGCTCGGATTTTCTGAGCAGACATTGTCTGTAATCACCGGCCGGGGAGGGGGTGAGGGGGTAGGAGACACCGACCAGAAAACTCTTTCCCTCCGGTTGCAGAAATATACTCGATCCGCTTTAATCTCTCCAACATTTTTTAAGATAAGCGGGTGGTTTTGGTGTTAGAGGTTTACGTTTTTTTAATTACTCCCCCCCCCCGGTAGGATTTAGGGGATAATATTTGACGCCTTTATTTGATTACTCCCGCGACGCGTCTCCGCGGAGCGCGGTTTACCGAGGCGGCGGCGATGCCCGGCGGCGCTCCCCGCGAAGCGAAGCCGCAGCACGGAGCGGAGGGGCCAACCCCGCTCCCGCCGCCGCGCACACGTCCCGGCACCGGGAGGGGAACGCGCGAGCCGGGACGGAGCCGGGACGGAGCCGGGACGGAGCCGGGGCGAAGCCGGGCTTTCCTGGGAGTGCTCCTTCTTGACACCGGGCAAGCAAGAGGGATGCTCGCAGCCGTGCCCACAGCCGCCCCCCTCAAACAGCCTCCCTGTCCCGAAACAGAACAGCTCCAACCCACGCGTATTTTTTTCCCTCTCGCAGACAATGCACCTCTTTTTTCCAACACCGTGGTGGTCTAGTTCGGGGTTCCCCGCACGAAACCTTTGTCGCCGGCGAAAACCCACTCTGGCGCCGCGCTCCCCGCCGCCCCCGCCGCCCCTCCGCGCCCCTACCTGAGAGGTCGTCGCGGGGGCTCTGGTGCAGGTATCCCTGCTCCAGGGAGTAGGAGGGCACGCTGGAGTGGATGCCGGAGGAGGCGGCGTTGGCGGCGGGGAGGCCCTGCTGCTTTATGTAGGGCGAAGCCCCCGAGGCTGTCCAGTGAGCCGAAGGGCTCGTGTAGGGCGAGTGGCACTCGATGGCGCTCGCCATGGCCGGCGAGGAGGGCACGGGGCTGCTGCTGCTGTCGGGGCCGTAGTCCCCGTTGGCAGTCACCGGGCAGCTGGCCATGTAGGTCGAGCCGGGGTTGGGAGACATGTGTGGGACGTGGTGGCCGCCGCTCAGTCCCTCGTAGCCGCTGGCCATGGCGTTGGGCATCATGTCGAGGTTGTAGCTGTTGGAGTGGCAGGCGAGGGAGGCGGGGGGCGCCTGGAAGTCGAAGCCCTGCGGGAGGATAGAGGCGCCGAAGCCCAGCCCGTTCATCATGCGGTACATGGGCTTCAGCGCCTGGCATTTCCTCCTGAAGCCGCGGGGCCGCCGTCGGAAGGAGCCCTCCTCGAACATGAACTCGCTGGCAGGGTCGATGGTCCAGTAGTGGCCCTTGCCCGGGCGGCCCAGGCCCTTGGGCAACTTGATGAAGCACTCGTTGAGGGAGAGGTTGTGGCGCACGGAGTTCTTCCAGCCCTGATAGGAGCCGCGAAAGAAGGGGAAGCGGGCCTGCAGGAACTGGTAGATCTCGCTGAGGGTCAGGCGCTTGGAGGGCGAGCTCTGGATGGCCATGACGATGAGGGCAATGTAGGAGTAGGGGGGCTTCTCGGGCCGCCGCAGCCCCGAGCTGGCCTTCTTGCTCTTGGAGGACGCCGCCGCCGCCGAGGAGGAGGAGGAGGAGGTGGAGGTGGAGGAAGAGGAGGTGGAGGTCTCCAGGGCGGAGGAGGGCGGCCGGCTCATCTGGAGAGCTCCGGGAGCCGGGCTGCAGGAGCGGAGAGGGACGGGGGGCTCCAGCCGCTGCTGCCCGCTCTCGGTGGTCATCTGGCGGAGGGAGGGGAATGGGGCAGGGTGGGGTGAGGCTGGGAGGGAAGGGGGGGAGCCGGGCGGGGTGGGTACCGGGGCGGGGGGTGCCCTGGAGGGGGAGAGCGGGGGGGCGGTGGGAGCCGCTGTCCTCGGGCACCTCCTCAGCGCGGCGGGCGGCGGTGGGGCGGCGGCAGCGCCCTGCGCATCCCTCCCCACGGTCCCTTGCGCAATGGCTCCTCTGCTTTCCGCCGGAGCCAGGCACTGGGCGGGATGGACCGGCCCCGGCCCCGGCCCTGGTCCGGCCCCCTCCCTCCCTGCGCCGCGCCGCCCGCGGAGGCTCCGCTCAGCGCCGCTCCGCTTCCTCCTCTGCCCCCCACCTGGGGACCATCCCGCTGCCTAATCCGGCAAGGAGAGGAAGCGCAAGAGCCTTCCCCCCCGCCCCCCAATCTCTTCCGCACTGTTACTCTTTCATATATACTTTTTTTTTGCGTAAAAGGCACAGGGCGATCGCCTATCAGCTCCTTCAATCTTGCTATTATTTTTTTCCCTCTCCCCGCAGACCCCCCTAAATCCGGCCGAGAAATCAGCAGAGATAGAGAGAGGGAGAGGGGGAGCGAGAGGGGGGAGAAAGAGACCACCCCTTTTCCAGCTGGCCTCTGTCCACCCGTCATCTGGGCAAGAGGCGCTGCTGCTTCTGCTGCTGCTGCTGCTGCTGCCGCTGCTGCTGCGGCACCATCCCCGGCTCTCTCTCGCTGCCGGCCTCGCACCGGTCCCGCTTACCGCCTTCCCGGGGTTTCCTCGGCCCCACAGGGGCCGCTTTGCCCCCTGCTCCCGACACGGCCCCGGGGCGAGGCGAGCTGCTGCCAGCCCGAAGTTCCGCCGGTGCGCCCCGGGACACACAGGCGCTGATGCGGTCGGGTGCGGGCGCAGGAGGGTGTGAGGGGGTCGCCCACCCTGCGGAGCCCGAGGCAGCAGTGTTTACTGCTCCTCAAGCCTGCAAGACATCTGTTTTTAAAGACTTTTCTCTACCCCTTGCCACCTCCCATGGGCCCATAAAGTGTCATTCATTTTATAGAGCAGCAGGGGTAGAGTCTGAGGACCAGGGATGCGCCCTCCCTCCGCCCCCGGGGACGTTCCCCCGGTGCAACGGGTGGGTCACGCGTGCTGGCAAACGCCATTTGCCAGAGGAAACAGGGCGCAGGAGGGGGCAGGGAGGAGAGGGGCCGGCGGAGGCACAGGCCTGCTCACGAATGATGGAGGAGGCTCCAGAATCAAACTGGAGACGCAAGGAGGACGGCGGCAGGACAAGAGGCAGAGCAGACAGGGATGCTGGAGCGAAGGAGCGGGGGTGGGAAGGACGCGGGCAGAGCGGTACGCCGTGTCAGCGTGCCTGCAGTGCTCTGTGTGTGTCTGTGTGTCCGTCTGTCTCCAGTGCAGCTCCGTGCTGAGAGCTCGCTGGTGGGTACGGGCAGGGAGGGGGTGGGGCTGGTCCCAGACAGTGACCTGCAGTTGAGTGGAAGCAGGCTTTTTCCATCAAACTCTGCCTGGATACCACACACAGAGCCCAAGTGTCAGTTTACTGCCCTGAGCCCGGCTCCTTTTCCCTAAGCTCCACAGTAATTAGACAAAGAAAACCTAAATTAACTGAACAGGCGTCGACAGCTTCCTCCAGATCACCACTGCTACATACATGGGAATGTGTCCGAAAATGGCTTGATTGTATCTGAGGATAAGCTAAGAAAAACACTACCAAGCCCGGCAATGTTTACGACACATTTTTAATAGAAAAAATAATCGCTCGGTCCATAGACCATGTTTACCTTTCCCGAGGCGTCGATTTTAATTGTTACCATAGTAAAAAAAAAAGAAAAAAAAAAAAAAAAAGAAAGAAAGAAAATTTAATAATATCTATCTATCTGTCTATCTATCTATCTATCTGTCTACCTATCTGCCTATCTATCTATCTTCTTTTTTTTTTTCTGCTGTTCCCTGGAAAGACAGGGAGGCCGATGTGCGGTTCGTGATCTCATTGTAATGACCTATTCTGCCTTTTTCTTTTTTTTTTTTTTTTTTTTTTTTTTTTTTTTTTTTTAATATCAGTGGTATTATAGATAAACATCTTTCCTTGCTCTGGGTCGGCGAGCAAGGGTACTTTTTCACCTTCCTCGGCGGGATATCTGTCTAAATGTCATCTTCGGATGATGCGCGTCCCACTAATTTCTGCGATCTTCAGTATACCAAAGGTATTAAAGGCAAGGGGGAGGATCATCGCCCGTAAATCACTCTAACCTTTCTCCGATTCAGACAGTTCGTTTTGATCATTACTATTAGTCGAGCGGGAAAAATCGTTTACTCCCAGCACGAGATGTCACGATGTGCTAGGGCGTCGTTGGTTTCTCGGCGGTGCGGGACAGGACGGACAATGAAGCAAAGCCGGGAAAGGCAACCCTGTGGCAGAGAGCAGCGTGCTGTGTCAATCCCGACTTGACACAGCCCTGATACGAGAATGGGGGCTGATACCCTCAATCTTCTACCTGTTCGCAACGTCCTCTTCTTCACAGCAGATGCTTGTTTGAAACACAGCATTAAATAGTCTCCAAGCCATGATCCTGGTACTTTAAAAGATGATTTAAATTGCCTATGATTAAACAGAAGTGCATTTGCTGTTTTGTGGAGATGTTTATTTTGGTTGGTGTATCCATTTCTGAGCTGATCCTAGTTTCGGAGCACAACTGGTTTGTTTTACCAAAGTATACGGAAATTAAACTTTTTGGCAGATTTGGTTACTCAGATGTTGTTGTATAATCATAGTTTTTATTCTAGGAAATCTCTTCATTATTGCGGTTTCAGTTTCATGTTCATAACACAGTCCCCTCTGCTTCGTGAGCTAAATGAAATAAGTTAGACTAAACCAGTTAAGAAAATGGGAGACAAATATGAAAGATAAATGTTTATGGTTATCTTGGAGTCTTTTCCCCCTCCCCTCTTTTTGTTCATTTTCTGTTCTTTTCCTCTCTTTTTTAACTGCGTGCTTCAGGCTCTTTCCTCTCCTCTGAGGTTCTGCAGATGAGAAGCGTTTTTTCAATTAAAGCCGAGACTGAAACTTAAACAAATCCCTCCAGTATTGTAAAAGCGCGTTTCCTTAAGCCCTGGAGGATTTTCCTCCAACTGTCAGTTTCAGGGTGCCTGGGTTTAGATCTCGATCTACAGCGACTGACAGAGATCCCTTTCCGCATGAGGGGCATGCGGGCATTTTAACGAGCTGGAAGGAGCCTTGCGGCCGCAGTAGAGCGCCCGATCCTCGGCCCCGGCGGCCCGGGGCGACCACCTGGGTGGGGGGGCGGGGGATGGTGCAATCCCACCGCGGCAGAAGGAGCAGAAAGACCAGGATGGGAAGGGACTCTCAGCGGTCTTGTCCCGTCCTTTGTGCTGCTCCCGGGACCTCTTGACATCTCGGGACCTCTGGCAGTAGCCGTGCGATCCCGATGTTTGTTTAGAGAGGTTTTTCCGCCTTTTTTTTTTTTACGCCCCCCTTTCCTTTTTTTTCTTTGCATACGCAATGGACAGCAGGCGTGACTCTTTTTATAGACGTTGCCTTGAAGTCTGCCATCAGGACCCTTCTTCCCAGCTCCTGTTGAAGAGTCGGTCTCTCCCTCCTTTACCGAAGCAGAGGAAAAGGGGAGATGATCACGACGATCCGAGGGGTTGAGACACCTCCCATCTCAAGGGCAGACAAGGACATTCAGCACAAATGCACTGCATTTTCCCGTGTGGGAGTAAAAACCAAAAAACCAGCCCTACTCTGAAAGCATCACCAGACACGATTCTTCCACAGAACGAGCTCTTCTTGTAGCATTTTACTGGGGATTACCTGGGGTGTCGCCACATGGGCTTGGCCGGCTTTCTGTGAAGATACCTTAAGAAATTTTTCAGCAGTGTCTGAATGCGGGGGAAAGCTAAGCCTGGCACAGGACACCTACCTGAATGTGGCGATCATAAATTAGTAGGGCCGCATGTTTCCCTTTCCTCTCTGCTACACAACTCTCAGGGCCGGGGCAGCTTTGTTCAGTGCCCGAGGACGGAAAGAAAGACCAAGCAGGAGACAAAGTTTGGGCGAGAAGCCAGCCGAGGAGCAGAATCAATTTGCCTTTAGGGAAGTGTGTTCCAGGGGAAAATCGGCCTCAGCAGGTGGGAGAAGAGCCTCCACTCAACTCTCCCACGCCGGACCCGCAGGACCCTGGCTCCTGGGGGCGTCCCGCAGGGAGCCGAGACTCCGCCGGCCTCAAGGGCCGGAGGACCCCGCGGAGGGGAAGTACGGGCATTGAACACCGGGGACGAGAAATATCCGCCCCCCGCCTACCACCCCATCCTCCCCCTCCGGACAGGTCCTACTTTCACAGGCTTTTGGGCTCTTCAACGGGCTGAAAAAGAGTTTCTCAGGGTTCAGACTTTCCGGGGGACACCTACTCGTAAGATTCTGTTGCACTGTTAATCCTCCAGCCCTCCCCCTCTAAGACTGCCTGCATCCCCTGCATCCCACCCCAGCCTCGTGACTGGCCGGGAACCGCGGCAGACAGACACCCTGAGAATCTGAGGTGCTCGCGCCCCCTCTGAGATCCGTAAACCCAGGGTTTAGCCAAGTCGAATTCCACCAAGATGCGGGACTGTGCCAAGGGTGCCGCCGGTGGTCTGCCGGGCCCCTGCGGGCAGCCTGTCCCACACGCCCTTCTGTGCTTTCCCCGCGGTCCCGGGATGGTGGGACACGGGAGAAAGGGGGTCCGCAGATGAGGGGTAAAGCAGGGGCTCCGACTGATAGAGGGGACCTGGCCCCTCTGCGAATAACCTGGGTGTTTCAACAGCCGGCTGGAGCTGCGCGCACATCGCGGCGATAAAACCTGCACAGAGACACGCTCCTCGTGTAGTAACAGCATTGGTTTTGTGTCAGCCCCGGAGTACTTGCACCGAGTGTTTTTGTGCGTAGACTTTGCGTTTCCTATACCAGATGACAATGTTAAAGATTTTATCCCCTCCCATCTCTGCACAGCTCCAACTGAACTTCCCGGAGCATCAAAATAAACCCCCTACAGCGGTCAGGATATAGGTCACCTCTCTAAAAGGAAACACAACCCTTCCAAAAATATAAAACATCTTTGACGTAGAGAAAAAAAATACTCTTTTGTCTCCGAGCATCCTCTGTCGGTGTAAATAAAACGTGACAGGCGCGGGGTAAAATAAGAAGCGGGATGTCTCGAGATCAGAGAAGAGGCGAGGTCCCGGCGCAGCGCGGGCAGCCGGGCGGCGGCAGCAGCGCAGGCGGCTCCGGGCAGGTGGAGGCTGTGCCGCGCTCCCGGGAAGGAGGCAGGCTGAGGGCTCGGGCAGACCTCCGAGGGAAGGCTGCAACAGACACGGGTGTGGGATCCGATACCCTCCACCCCTCCACATCCTGGTCGGTTCTCAGTGGTAAAAGTCGCGCAAGTGCCAGCAGAGCCAGTGCAAAAATG
Source organism: Acanthornis magna (assembly GCA_036785705.1). Taxonomy (NCBI): domain Eukaryota; kingdom Metazoa; phylum Chordata; class Aves; order Passeriformes; family Acanthizidae; genus Acanthornis; species Acanthornis magna. The sequence continues at coordinate 15,278,606 of JAWUZG010000025.1, forward strand.
TTAGCGGCAGCCCTTGTAGGGGTTCATTTTGTCTCTGGAAGGCTGTAGGAAAAGCCCCCCCGTCTCCCAATCCTGCTCTGCATACCCCGTTGACAGCCGCGAGTAAGGGCAAACACGCTTTGGCCCGAGATCTGAACACACGGTACCTTTTTGACTGGCTTCTCCCCCGCCCAAGTTTACATTCCGATCAAATGAGATTTCTAACTTTACACATTGTCAATAATTTTCATACATGCGCCGACCTTAATTACTTTCCATACCATTTGCAGCAGACAAATACTTTCAGTGGGGCGCGGGAGCCAGCGGTGCCCCCGGCTCTGGCGGAGGGCTGCGCTTTTCTCCCTGCTCCCCGCCGTGCCCCCAGGAACTCCCCCCTCACCCCGAGCCCTCCGGCCGCCGCCGCCCCCGGCGGGACCGCATCCTCTCCCCGCAGAAACCCGCGTGAAAAGCTCCGCGGGACGCCCCCGGCGCCAGACAGCGTCAGGGCTCGTCGGATGGGCAGCGAGGGGGGAGCCCTCGCGGGGGCTGGCTGGGACGGCAGGAGTATCGGTAGCATCGGAGGGTGTGTGAGGATGTTTTAATTTCGGAGGAAGGAGGGCTCGGAGCGATGCGCGCAGCCACCAACGCGGCCCCGCAGGGCGACCCTGAGCGCCCCTCAGCCGCGGGGCGGAGGTGCCCGCGGGCCGCGCAGCGCGGCTCGCCCGCAGCCCCGGCCCCGCTGCTGGGGAAGGCACTAATCAGGAGCAGGTTTCCCCGCTTTCTCCTTTCCTCCTCGCCACCGCCCCCCCAACCCCGTGCCCCCCTCTCCTTTCGTGAGAGGTTTGCATTAATTTTTAAGTAAAGCCCATAAAACATAACGACCCACTCAAAGGTAGGGCAGAGTTACTGAGTGCCGGATTATTACATGATTTACGAACATAGTTTGGAAAAAAGTAATAATCCAAGATCGCACCTCAGGAGCGAGCCTGCCAGGGCCGGGCACGGCTGCTGTGGCCGCGGTCCCGCTACCTCCCGCCTTGGCGACCCTCAGTAAGACCGGTTCGAGGTGCGGGAGCAGGAAACCGTAAAACCTATTTTACATTTAAAAAAAAAAAATTAAAAATTTGTGTGTATGGGGGTGGGGGTTCACAGGCTGCATCTCCCCGCCTCTCCTCCCTCCGTACACACCTTTTTACACCGATACCTCCAAAGCCCTGCGTCTGCTACGATCCGCCACCAGATCAAAGGGGAAAGGGGGGAGCAATGGTGCCTCCGGGGTCCATGTCCCCCCCACTCCCATCACCCTTTCTCGCTTTCTCTCCTCCATCCGGGAGGCTTTTATTGATGAGCTGCCTCCGAGCCCCCGCACGAAATGTCCCTGAAGGGTTTAGACAATTCATCAGCCATCACTTTCGGTATCTGCTTCCTCCCTTTCAAATACAATCCTCGCACACCACGCTGGGAGGGGAGGGGAGCAAACTTGAGACCAGAACAGCTACATAATCAACGTCAAAATGATACCACTGACCTTTCGGAATCGTGGAGTCCCGGCCAAAAAAACCCTCCTCATGATTTATTTTTCCTTTTAAATTTTTTTTTTTAAACTTTCACTGCCACACTATTTACACCATTATTGCCTGCTTTCCCAGATTCATTAGGGCTTTGCAGCTTGGCAGATCCAGCTCCTCCACCGCAGTAGAGGAGCAAAAAAACGAAAATACAAAGTGAGGTTTCAAAACGATGCCCTTGCAAGCTGTCCACCTCCTCCCCGCAGTGTGTCCGGGAGAGGAGGCAGGGGCCGGGGGACCACCGGGACACCCGATCTGTCCCGGGAGAGGACCCCCGGCCCCGCGGCGGCGGCCCAGCCTCTCCGCTGGGTGGCGCTGGGATCCTGGGAATGGGGGCTCCGGCGTCCCTCACCTGCCGGGACAGGGCGCCCGGGGATCCCTGCCACCCCCAGCCCACTGCTCCCAGCTTCGCCCCCGCTGAACAGCTCCTGAGCCGTACAGTTTTAAAGATACGTCTATATCGATATTTTTCGCCCCCTATTCAGATGAATTATGCCACTGCGTGGAGAGGAAGAGGGCGGACCCCTCCGATTTCAAAGGCCCCCTTGTTTGGCTCTCGTGTCATCCCTGCCGATAAAGTCAGCCATGCCTGCTTTTTGCCACGAAAATAAATTCCCAAGCTGACAGGAGGAGAGGGGCGGCCCCCACCTGGGTCCCGGTCCTCCTCGCCGCCAGGCTGGGTTTAAACATCCCACATCACTCCAGAAGCGAAAACTCTCGCCTCGGATTTGTCCCAGGGCAGAGTAATATCCTCTTCTTATAAAGACCTGCAATGCCTTTTAAACACGAGGCTGACATCACACGTACGTTATATGTTTGTCTTTATTAAAACTTCGAGAGAAGTTTTTATTGTTTGGACCGAAGGGAGAGGAAGGGTGAGATTTGTTAGGAGGAATGGTGCTGGTTATGTGGACCTAAATAAACCTCTTGCTCTGGGTGTGGGCAGTCAGTAGGGAGCCTGGGACTCCCTCTGCCCTCTCCAGAGGGGGAACCTGGATGCCAGACACCCCGAGCCTGGGCACAGGCTGCTTCTGCCCCGAGGTCTGTCCAGGGCAGCCTGACACTGACTCTGGTTAGAAGGAAAAAACACTTGTGGCACCTTGGTTGCAAAAAACCATTTGAATGGCACCAGATAAGAGGTAAAAAAATGTCCAGGTTGACACAGCCAGGAAGGCATTTTACTCCTCCTCTTCTGCAAACCCAGACAGCCTTTAAAGTTTCATGTGACATGCAAACCAATGGATCTCTTCCAGCACTAGATATAGTTAAATTCCCTTCTATTCCTTGTCTTCAGAAAAACAAAAAGGCAAATAAAAATAGGATAAAGTGGATTTGAGGGACACATTTTCTTTACCCTTTCTTTATTTCCTTTCCCTTGTCCTCATTCTTCTTCATGAAAAGAGAAGAAATGAAAAGAAAATACTTTCATCTTCCCACCCTGGTTGAGGGTTGCTGATGAGGGAGCCTGCAGAGGATGAAGACAGACCTCCCCAGAAGCAAAGCAGGGTCTGCATCAGAAGGGAGCTGCTGTGGAGTCAGACAAGAGCAGCAAGGTGGGCACCCATGGGCATGCTGACTGAGGGAATACGTCAGGCTGAGTGACAAGAGGAGGTGGCCAGAGCTGCGGGAGGGAGGTCTGGCCATCAGACCTCGGGGTGGAGGCATAACTCTCATGATCAGAACCTCCATGTCCAGCTGCCACCCCAGAAATCCAGTATCATGCACAAAAGATGCTAGCAGAGCAAATGAATGCTCTGGGAGCTTACAGCTTTCTGGATCTCATCCCAATCCTTCCCAAGCTGTGTCCAAGGAAACACATTCTATACTCACTGTGTAGAGGAGTCCTCTCCTAGTTGTAAGTCCAGCCACAGGGCAGTGCAGCTACAGTGTGCAATGGGAACTGACAGATCCTCTCGTAGTACATCAAATACACAGTGGGGGAAACTGTGTGAAGTCTCTGATTCAGTCTGCACACTAAGACAAACCTCTCTCCTGTCCTCCCTTTTCCAGAGGCTCTGCATTGGAACAACAGTGTGCATCTTCATGGGATAGAGGCTTAGTTTCATGCATTCTGGGAAGACATTAGCTAAAGTGTGTTATGGCTAACCATGCATCTGATTATTTCAACAGATCAGACATAGTGGCTTGGAGGCTCTGAAGACATCTAAGACAGAGCCAAAGAATAAACGAAGCAACAGCCATGAAGAGGATGAGAGGTAGAGATTTCCCACAGGAAAGGCAGCTCTGCTGCCTCACATGGTACAGAGAATACAAGGTCCTGTATTTATCCAAATTCAGCTTTTCAAATACTGCTAAATTTTAATTAGGCTTTTTTCTCCTCTTCTACTACTAATTCTTTTACTTTTTCTGCTCTCATGAAAAAGACAGAAAGAAAATGAAAAAAAAAAGCCCATGGGCCTTAATGGAGCGGGATCATATCTGTTTAACAGAAAACATCACATCTTTTGCTCTCCAAATTGAATCTTATTACAAACTCACTCCAAGAAACACCAGACCCAAGAGGACACAGCCTTTTCTCCTGGCTAGAAGAATGCTAGTGAAACAACTGATTGGGAGATGAGTCTGTTGCCAAAGTTGTCCTGCCAGTAACTAATTTATTCTCCAAAGCATAACCGATTCCAACTCTTGAAATCTGCAGTGTGGATCCAAGGGGAAATTGGCTCACGGGAGATAGCAGGTTCAAGTCTCTGAGCTTCACACAGAAATATGAATCTGGCGCTGAGCGTGAAGACGTCTTTGTCTTTAAAAATTTGAGCACTTGTAGAACTCTGGCACATTCATCTCACCAGGACATCTGGGTGTAGAAATAACTAGCAGTGATATTTGTGCACATCCGGATCATGTCTCAATGGCTGTCTGTCTTTCCAACTCATCTCTAATTTTACTTTAAAGTTTTTTCTTCTTGGAGAATGGACTTAGCCCTGCAAAGTGGCACATTTCCAGCTGAAAGTTAGGAGCAATAGGATCGTTATCAATTACTTAACTCCTAAATGGAAAACCATAAAATATTTTATATATATTGGTATAAACACATATGTTTGCACACACATACAACCTTTACCTTTGGATCTTTATAGAGGCATACATATAGCATATACCTAAAGAATTTGTATAAACTCACCAGCAAATGCAGACCAGACAGGCTAGCTATGTGTTAAAGGAACAAGTGCCATGTACAATTATTTTTATTTTCCTGATATTTCCTTCAGCTGTAGCTCAGTCCAATTCTGACAGAGCTACTGACGAATGCCAGGGTGAACAAAACCGAGGTGAAATCTCAGCCATCCTGTTTTGAAAATAGTATTTATGCATGAGGTGGGTCTGATACGACTACATTTATCTTGGCAGACTGGATGCATTGGTGATCTCTGCTATAGGTGAATAAGATGAGGCAGCATAAGTATTTTCCATGTAAGGAAATGGGTGATGCTTTTGGTTCACAACGTTGGAGGGATTTGATTAGTGCCTTGATCACCTTCTCCATGCATACTGTTGCCTTTTGGGACTTGCATGTTTTGATGGCACAGAGGAATTCTCAGATCTGAAGGACTTTATTTCTTCTTGACATTCATTATCAGTTGCCATCTGAGTGGATCACTAAGTACCTTGAATAGCTGACAAATTGCCTGCTGCCCCTGGGTAGATTTGATGGAAGAAGGAAGCCCAGAAACAGAAAGAGGGAGGAAAGATGAAAGACTGAGACAAGAGTGAACTTACCAAAATGGAGAGCAAGGAATGATGTAAAAGCTTATGTGACCAAAGAAGCCAACGATAAAACCAGAGGAATCTTGATGGACAGGATAATAGGATTGTTTTTCATCCCATTGGCCTTGGTTTTCTACTCACTTCCGTTGCAGTAAACAAGGAGTAATTCAGATAAGTTAATGAAACTGTGATAGTGCTAGTCTGGTATCCAGATCTTATTGAAGCCGATGGAAATTTTACTGTGAACATGAGCACAAGCAGGAAAAAAAAAAAAAAAAAGAAAGCTTAGAGCCTTCTGCCATTTTGCATGTTATTTATACAGCAGAATTAATCAGTAGTAATATCTCAGTGCGATTGGAACAATGCAGGCACATTGAAAAAAGTGGAAGTGGTGTGGTTATTTTTGGGCTGCTGCCATTGGGTGCAGTCCATTTCTGAGGCTGTGAGCTGGTTCCCCATGAAACCGCCATGGGAGGCTGTTCGATTGGCCTTGCTGTCAGGAGTTGGGGTGGAGTTTGAAGTAGCTGACAAGTGCATTAGAAAAAATAAATATAACTGGAATGCTTGGGAAGTTACCTCATCCAGAGCTAGAAAATAATTTGGACTGCTGCAAGAAGGAATATTTGAAAAAAGATTATTCAGTAGGAAAATGCTTGGATTGCCTATTAATCCCCGGTGCTAAGCATATTTTTCTATATTTCTGTAATTACATTATTGCCAGCTACTGTGAGACAATTGACAAATAACATCTGGTCACAAAGCCTGCTCAGGGTGATGGAAAAATCACTATAGCAGCAATTAAAATGCTTAGAGCCAAAGAATAAAACAGCATGCAGCAATCAAATGAAACAGAGCATACTCTACAGTTTTTCTCCCTCAATTTTAAACACAGGAGTGCCAGTCCTGGTTGCAACAGACCCAGATTCACTGCTTCCTCAAGTGGTTCCTGTGGACTCTCCTGACACATTAAACTAACCAGCACTTTTGCATCAAATTCTGCTTGCTTCATGCATGCACAGCTGCTGTTCTGCTAAGAAGTGCATATTTCAACTAATGCTTCAGTCTCTTCGATAAAATACCTGTAGATTTAGACAGCTGAAAATACTTTTGTTAATTTCTGGGTTTAATTCTTTGCTGTCTCTCTCTTTTCTTGATTTGCTTCCTCTTCTTTTTTGGTTTTTTATTTTTTTTTTAATGTCTGAATGGGGAGTGAAAAGAGGGCAGTGAAAATTGCCTTCAGTTTGTCTTATTTCTGAACACCTTATGCATATTCTTAATTTATAAGTTAGCAGATAACTTTTGCATAAAAATAAAAATCCCACAGTTACCCCTGTACATATATATAATTCTATACCTAACACATATGAAGAAACATGAGTGGATGTTTACAACTCAAGCCATATGATTTTTTCAGTTTACAGGAACTGTTTAAAAGATCTGTTCAATAGCTGAGGTGTATACATCAGTAGAATGATTACCTTTAAACTTTTGAAACAATATTTCAGCAACAATTTCCTTGTCTACAACTTTACAAGGCTGTAAATAGCCCCTGTGTGCATAATGAATTCTGACATCATAGGCCAGGGCTCTTATACACAGCAGGTTTTCCAGAACTTTTATGAGCAAGCTACACCTTGAGGCAAAACTAAACCCCCCAACTTCTATTATAAATGTTACAGTAAAATGTTCCTTTGAGTTTTCCTAGAGCTCAATGTTCCGTCTTTCTTCCCGTTCCAAGTCATTCTTTCTGTGCCGTATATGGATTCGGTACATGAAAAATGTGTTTTGCTGCAGACATAGTGGATATTAGGTATTGTTACAAGGTGTTTTTTATGGCTAGGCTTGCAGGACCAATGTAACAAGGTGATAAAGAACAAAATCTCTTGCTCTTACAATGCGGTGCTCACGGCTGTTGCTGTTCCTGCATGGTCCATGTGTGGTGATTTTATTTGTCCAAGTGCTGGTTTTAACAAAGCTCCAGTATGTCACAAGCAAGGGCTGGGAGGAGAAAGAGTCAAATGTTTTTTCAAAAGCTTGAATAGGGACAGGCAGAGATAGGCTTGCAATTAAACCATTCCTTGTAGCCTGACTGTGTTTCTCTTCACCCACTGCTGTGGGAGCCCACCTAATAGTGCTGTTCGAGGTTCCTACGTATTCCACCACAAAGCTGATGCAGCTGTAAAGGTCTTTCTTTCTCCTCAGTTTTCCCACAGCATGTTCAGGCTTTGAGAGCACAGATAAATTGAACTAGATAAAATACTGATGCACACAACTTCCTTTTGATCTCTAGAGACATTCCCAGCAACTAAAAGTGATCCTGATTAGGGAAAATGAAGAGGCATCCCTTCTATCCTCTGCATTGTCACTGGGCAAGCCACTTCAATGGAGATTTCTGAGCAGTAGACTAGCTAAAGGGTGGGGACAGTTGAATTAGCCAAGAAAGCACTTCAAAAGATGCAAGCAGACTGCATTCCAAGGTGGAAAACACAATTGGTATCATATCCTCACTATGTAATATTCCCTCGCAGCTCTCCCTGTGCAGAAGGATTTAGTGACAGTGTGACCAACACCTGTGCACCAGAAAAAAAAAACCTAAGCAAGATGAACTGAAGGTATTTATATGGTCTGCAGCTTACTGAATGTGTGATGTTGTTAAATAGCCATACAAACAACCCCCATTCCTGCTTTTGGTCCTAATTTCCCCTTCATTTTCAATTATGTTTCTGTGCTTACGTTTCTAGTATCCCCTTGTATGAATTACCATGTTCCACACTGAGACTTATATATCTAAGTCTGAAGAGCTTCATTTGCACACTCCCTCTGTGCCTTCAGGTTGAAAAACCATGGACAGTGTGGAGCTACTTTTTCTTTGGATTCCATTTCACCTCAGTCTGTGGAAAAGCAGAGTTCTCAGGTAAGAGGATAAAGGCAAGTGGAGGCAGCACCACTTCTCTGTACTAGTGCTGCTAGGGCAGAAAAATTCACTGCAAATCTGTCAGGAAACAGTTTTTTTAGCAAGCTGATACTCTTCTCCTTTTACAGACTCATCAAACAAACATCAAAATGATGACAGAGTTTTCCTTGGCCCCTTTCCTATGGCAGCAAAGCATCTTCCCTGTGTTGCCCCTCCACCTCCCCAGCACACTGTAAGTTTCATTGTTGCTGAAGTAGGTTATCTAGAGGTCAGTAGGCTAACAGGGTGTTTGGATTTCCTAAAATTGTGCCTGTCCTTAAACGTGGCAAATCGGATTGTTTACACACCACTCCGTGAGTCTGGACCGCACACTAAAAGCTGCATACAATGCTGCTATTTCTGCTTCCCTGCTCCCTTCCCCCTCAGTGTAGATATTCCAGTTTTCTGTGGGAGGGCTCATTAAGGTTCATGAAGCACAGTGAAGAACCTGGCTGGAGACACTTGTAATTCTACAGGTCCACCATGTGGGATATGCAGTAAAAGAAATTTAATAGCTGGAAAGAGATGTCCTCAATAAAAGACTAATTGAAAGCAGCCCTGATGGTCAAAATGGTATCAAGAGGAAGGAACCATCATGACACTAAGGTTTGAATTTTTTTCCTCTGACACTGATTTCCTGTATGGCTTTGAACAGCAAGGCACTTAATTTCTTCAGAGCTCTGTTTTCTACCCATAAAATGGGGATAAGGAGGTTGATTTTATTTTATTGCATTTTATCTTACCTATTTGGATGGTGAGTCCTGTTGCACAGAGCCTGTCTCTAGTTAGCTAGCGCTATCCATGTGGATGGTTGTTTAAGGTGCCAGCTTTACACTGTCAAAAGACAAGGAATATCTCTGTCCTCTTCTGCTATTTTGGTGTTCAAGAGGGTTTTATTATGAAGTGCAGGAGTGAGTGTTAAATTCTGCTCTTCTTCCTAGACCAGCAAAATAGCCCCTTCACAAGAGCTCCCTTGAATTATTGAGGGCCCTTTGGGGGCTTAACTAAGAACTACTTTATTGCTATCTATCCCAATGTACTTCCACTGAGATAATTTCACTGTCTTCTCAGGTATTTTACCTTCTGTTTTTTCTCAATAAAAATACACCTGTAAAAGGTTGGCCCAACTCATATTTTAGACTGGAAACTTTCCGCCAAAGCCAACAGCTTTGGACTGAGGCTGAAAAACAAGAAAGAACCTCCAACAATAAGTTTTTACTTCTATAGTAGCAATAACCATAAAAAAGTCCTAGTTCTTGTTGAAGGAAGTGATATTTCTTGTCTTTTTACTCTTCTCAAACTCAATATTCAAACTCAATCTTAACTTTGGCTTAACCTGTTCATTGAAAATACAGCATGGCATGAACACTTAATACTCCTATGACATTTTCTTGCCCATTTGTGTCATGAGGATAATATCAGAAATCATACATTACTTTGCTCACTGAGCACTCTAATTGACACTCAAACATTGTATGCAAGAAAGGCCTTAGGTGCATGGTGAAATTTTGGGGCAGAAGAGTACAGTTTTGGAGAGGCTGAAAAATCATAGGAATTTTCAAAACATTTGTCTACCTCAAGGGTACAGAAAGTTAAGGAACTCTTACTGGAATATTAAAACATATATAATAAACTGAACCTAGGAGGTTCACACCACTGTCTTTTTGTCATGGCTTCATATTCCCTCCCTCCTGTGCATAGCTGGCACCCATCCCGGGAACCATCACTGTGGTGAGCAGCAAGTAGTGCGAGGGATCCATCTAAATGTAGAAAAAGTAGATATGTGGCAAAGTAGAATGGCAAAGTAGAAGCCATTCTAATAACTAATGCCCACCACATCACTTTTAATTGAGCCCATGCCAGACAGATGCAGGACAGATAGTATGACATTTGGAACTACACTAGGGACAAAGGACCTAAAATCCACCCCAAACCCATGCTTGTATAAACATGAGAGACCACTGGAAGGATGCCCTCAACCTGCCTGCTATTCTGAGGGAATATAAGGTCAGGCTGAGTGCATGCAAATGCTCTGAGCCTGAGCAGCACAGTACTTTTCAATACACTGCTGATTAAGGCAACCATAAAAATGAGGGTGACCCATAGACTGGGGCAGTGACCATAACTGGGTGTTGTGTGGTTTGCAACTGAGGAGGTTGCTGTAGCACTTGCTATGTGGTTTTTAGAACAACTAAATATTTGATGAGTAACTGTAGTGTGAGTTGTTCCAATCCCCTTTGGGTAACCTGGGAGAAACCGATGAAAAGGAGTTGTCATCTAGAACAGCAGAAAGTGATCTGATATATGCTTGAACCATATTGTTATTTGGCTTTGGGTTTGTTCTTGGTATCTTTGAAGTCAAAGCTGTGTGATTCTTTATTAATATGCTGCTAATTAAAAGCAGTTGAGGCTGAGAGTATGGACAAGTGTCTAGAAGACAAGTTCTATAAGACTTTTTCTAGAAGAAAAGGCAGAGAAGGTGCCATGAGTGAACTGTCTAAAACAGTGAGAGATGAGAGGTCATTGGTGGTCGGAGAGGTTAAAGATCAGTGTTAGGGCCCTGTCTCCAGAAGGGCACAGAAATGGTCCAGACTGCTTCCCCTGTTCTGTGCAGTAGGATGTATTTAAGTTGGCGAAATCATGGGAAGATGAATTGTGACAGTGTTCCTCTGACTGCTTTTTCTTATGTCAATGCAGACACTTCTAAATGGGAAGTAAGTTTTGGGTTTGAGGTAGTCACAGCTCCTGTCATTGCTATAAGTAGAGAGTCAGGCAGGAACAGATATGTGCCAGAGCAGAATGTGTGGCTGAGCAAAGGGACTGGATAGATTTGCTCTGTGTCTGCTGGTCAGGAACTTTGTATGCTTTGAGAAAGAAGAAATAATAGGTGATGTCCAGTTAGACATGCAGGGAGAAAACATTTCTAGAAAAAAGACACAACTAGGTTTGAAAAGATGCTTGGTAAGAGTCCACTGATAAATGAGTATCCTGGCACCAATTGGGGGTAGAATGGGGAGCCTTATAAAAGCCATCAAAGAAACAGTACTGAGAATAATAAGGCAGTGAAGCGAGGACTCTACACTAATGCTAAGGGTATGATAATTTAAAAAAAAAAAAGTATTGAAGACTTACGTCAAAGATAAGTTATAAGAGGTATTGCAGAAACTTGGCAGATGGATGGGAGGTTTGTTTCCCTTTCTCCCTTCCTGCCATGGAAGGGAGAAAGGAAAACAAAAGAGAGGGATTGGAGTGCATGCCAGGAATTTTAGAGTATCTCCAGAGAAGAAGAGATGAGCACCTACTGGATGCTTCTGGGAAATAAAAATGAGACCCATAAGTCTCCTGACGTCACAAAACCAAGTGGAGGAATTAGAGCAGAATCTGTTTTAAACTGTAACTATTGTAAACTTTGGTAACTATTAGAAGGATTTAAAAGGCAGTTTGTGGAGGAGTTTTAATTAAAAAAACTAACAGGACAAAACTAATCAAAATTTCCGAGTGTGCTGAGAGCATTTAACTGTCAGAATGTGGAGAAAGCAGTAAAAGATGATGCTATTTCTTGCTCTTATTTGAAGAAGCTGACATAGGATCTGAAGTTCTGAGGTAATTTAAGTGAAGAGGATCACCTGAAATAGCTTGAAAATGCTGGTGATGAAGCACCTGAGCTCCAAGGAGAGGAATATGTTAAAACAATGGAGAGTCACAACAGACTTGAAAAAAGTTGACCTTGCCAGGCCACTTCGTGGGACTTTAACAAGGTATCTGGCTTTTAAATCAAAGAAAGTAATGAGTGTTTGCTGGTTTTGTCCCCACTTGTGTGTTCCTTTTCAGTCTTAAGTCTCTATTTCTCTCCTATGTTCCCAATTATATTTATTGTTCATCATCTTGAGGTATTTAGTGTTTCCCATACGCATAAAAATCCAAGGTTAAGTAAAGAATTCTACAAATAACCTTCACAAAGTCCTTCAATTATTGAGAAGGGTGGGTGGGAAGGAAAGGTAAATCATTGTTTCCTTCGAGTTAAGAAGACAGCCTGAATAATTTATTTTGGTCTACTTAATACATAGCCCATTCAAGTGACTTCAGAAGATCCTCTAGTCTGTCGCTGCCAGCGTGCACTGGGAGTGGAGGGAGAAGAGAGGAGTACCCAGGTGTGTCCCGGTGTTATCTTAAAAGACACCTGCAGGCTGCAGTGTTGCCTTGATTATCTGCACACCTCTACAAACACTCTGCTTCATTTTTGCTCTTAATGGTATGACAATCACCAGCTGTAGAAGGTGGAGCCAAGAGAAAGCCAGCAAACTGGCTCCAAATTAAGATAATACTAGTTAGACGCTTTGGTCAGTGTCGCGCAGGCTGTTGGGGGAGAAAGAATAATGTGGATGTTTTGTCAGTTCTAACACTAATGTGTTTGCTTCCTACCAATCAGATCTAAGAGACACAAGGTTTGTAAGGGCTGCTGATGTTCCTGCTGGAAGCTAAACCCATCTTGGCTTGGAAAGTGCCTTTTCCTACAAGTATCTACAAATTCCCTCATGTTAAAAGATGTTTAGCTTTGCGTCCAAGAAGTAATATCAAATTCTGTCTTATCCTTTCATTTGAAACTATGTATCTCAAGAATGGAAAGAGAGCCAAATATGTTCTGTAGGAATAGTTCCTCCTTTTGTAAGGGTGGATGATAGCAAAGGGACAGTTTTGAATATGAGATTTTTCAGTCTGTGTAGAAAAGGATTAGAAAGTCCAGGGACTGTTGCTGAAGAACGTGGAAGACTGAGGCTCTTAGGAAAGGTGAACTGACACATTAATCATTTGGGTAGGAGGAAGAGAAGAATCTCCTCTTAATTCGTGTGTGTGGATGTGAAGTTTTTTGTTCTGATCCTTGGTTGCAGTGGGACTTTGCCTAGGGCACAGCACACATATCACACTTGCTGGGTCAGATTTGGACATCACCGAAACAGAAGATGAGGCACCTCCAGTATCTCTATGGAGGTGAACTCCTCCATAGATTCAGTCCCCAGACCCACTGCTGGCATAAATCAAGACATGCAGACCAGCATTTCCCTGTGCTGCTGGTCTCTGCTCTGCCGAGTGGGAAACAAACAGATTTAGAAATGGAATTTGGATGCTTTGGCAGGACTCTTGGCTGTTCAGCACTGTGAATCCTTCTATCTGGAAAGCAGTTAACAGGAAGAAGTTGTTCTCTGCTGAGAGGTGCCCACTGTTAGCGTTGACCTGATTAATTTACCAGACAGTGTGTCTGTGGAAAGATGAAGTGGATGTTGGAGAAGCACTGTGAGGCTCTTGGTTGATGCCAGGCTTAGGTCTTACAAATTACATTGTGAGAGCTGTGGTCTAAAGGAGAAATTATGGATCTGGAGAGACCAGGGTTGCTCTGTCAGTCCTGAGTGGTGTTACTGTCACATGGGGATCTGGAGACATGCATGGTGCAGACAAGTTAGAGGTACAGAAGCCAAGCATGATCCCAGGCTAGCCTGCCCATGGACACTGTCCTGCTCAGTTGCAAGGAGACTTCTCTGGGAGCTATTAATCTTTTTTTTTTTTCAGGAACAAAAAAAGAAGCACCTGAATCCTGCAAGCTTCATTTTATGGTCATTTAGTTTTGAGGAAAATTTAGCAATTAACAACTGGGCCCTGTCTTCATTCACCCCAATACGGAAGACTCTGTAGATTTCTGTTGTATTTTGAGATGATCTTTCTCCCCCCAACCCGGTTTGTTGACTCTGGGTGAATTATGTTTAAGTGCTGCAGAGCAGCACTTTCACAGTGAGATATTTTTAACATGATCCTGCAGATTGCTCCCTGTCAAGTCAATTCAAACTCTTTGTTTTGCTTCTTTTGCAGGAGTCTTATGTTTTCCAGGTCAATATATATGACTATACGTGGGAGCATGCTTTTTTTTTGCTCACAGTATTTCCCCACTAAGTTGTGTGTTCTCCACAGCCCTTAACATGTCTGGAGGAAGGGAACAAGTAGAGTCCTAGCCTGCAGCTTACAGATAAACTGTCTCACTAGGGTGTCCACTCTTATCCAAAAGGACTTCCTGATGGATAGAGCTGGATTTACAGCAGAGGACTGTATTTCCATGTTGCAGATGTAATTTTCCTGTTACAACAGTACAGCTGGTCATGTGTTTTGCATTTTGCTTCACATGGAAGTGCCTAGGGATAGATAGATCCGCTTGTACCTGAACTGCTTCAGATGCTGCCTGCCACTCTCTGCATGGGTCAGTGTTTCCAGAAGTGAAATACCTAGAAAGCATTCAAACCTATATTTGGGAATCTAAATTGATTCAGACCAATCAACCAGTTTTGGGTTTGGGTTTTGTTTTTTTTTTTCCTTGGAGGATGTAAAACAGATGCTACCCCCACCAGAATCAGTGCCAGCTTTGATTTTTCAGCTCTGACAGGAACATATACCTGCTTTTATTTCCTCTACAGCTCCGGTCTTTTGGTTCCACAGAAGCAAAAAAGGGAACTCTACAACATGGAAAATACTCAATGTCTGATCCAAAGCATGTTGAAATGTATGCAAGTCACTATCATGGGCTTTGGATCAGGTCCTAAGTAAACTAATTCTTGGATTGTCACCTCTGGTCATAATGACCCTTTGTTTTGCCTTTTTAATGATAAATGATTGTGTTATAAAAAGCCTTATGTAATTTCTGGCATGGTTAGGCATCATATGCAAGGTGTGTAATCTTAGAAATGCTCCAGCTAGTTTCTTGGGTTGTGTAACAAATAATTATGGAATCTCGCTGAGTCTTGCTTTATTATTATACAGCTCCAGGCTCTTACCCCCAGTGGCTTTACATGCTTGTTAATATTTAAGCTATCTTGTAGCTTGGGTAATTTGTAATGAGTTTTTTCATTGTTGTTACTGAAGCTAATATTAAACAAAAGTAGTTTTTGGGGGAATGGTGTGATGGATGACTTGTTCTTCTGAAAGTGCTTTTCCTTATTTTAATACCTTTTGGCTCATTCACAGATAAAAATATGAAATGGAAAGCTCTTCCAAAGCCTTCCTTGTGTGCTTCTCTAGCTAATCAGGAACACACAGCAATGCTACTTCTCAGCAGACTGGGCAGTGGTGGGCATGTAGGTTTGACATAAAGAACACTTTCATATAAAATATAGGACACTCTTAAAGACGGTGGTTTTGCCTACTAAGACTAAAGCTCTAGACAAAGGCTGTTAAAACAGTGGAGGTCTTCTGACTATAGAAAGTATCCAGGTTCACAGAAAGGACCCAGAGAATATGGCCAATGTTTGCTGTGAAAAAGATGGACAAGATAGCCCTTGTTCATGATGGTTTTGTCCCATCCTGCTTAACCATGAAATCTTTCTTTGCCAGCTCTAGTCAAAACCCAAGAACTTTCTAGTTACTTATTCAAGACATCTGTGGTCTCTCTTTAGGGTCAGAAGAACTGATCAAAACCTGGAAATTTTTGTGTGGAATTGGAGTTAGTCTTTGGCAGGCCAGTGTTTCCACTTACATATGTGGTAGATGAGGCTTCAAGAATGGAATGTGCAACTATGAATAATCCTGATGTGGATGGAGTGGTGGGGGATCACCTGGAGGGGTTTCAAGCATGACTTCCTGTTAACCTCACCTTCCTCCTCCAGCTTTCATGGTCTTCACAGGGACCTGAAGACAGCATGTGTTGTGTGATCTACATTCTGCTCACTCAAAGGGACAGAGCCACACAGCCTAATACTGATGACATTCACAGGTCCAGTCTTACCTGCCAAAGCTGGAGTATGTGTGGCTTTTTAATATACAGCAATTTTAACGGCAGAAAAAAAAAAAAAAAAAACTTCAGGTAGGCTCTGAAACAACTCTTACCACACGGGAGTGCTGCTTTGATGTTTCTATTGAAAAACAAAACTCCAGATTGAGTTGCACATGGAGAAAAGAGTATCAATAAAAATAATTTGTTCATGATTACCAGTTAACTTGTGTTTGGATAATATGGTTCCATGGTATACTCAGGTCTCAAATCCTGTCTGTGGTTAGAGGCTTTCCACCCCTGTACATTTGCCAGTCACCTCTCCTTCTCAAAGCAAGGTTCAGTAAAGGTAGAACAGGTTCACAAGTATGATCAGAATGAGGAATGAATTTACTATAACTCTTCAAGAGATTTCTCATAAGGGGGTTTAATGCAAGTCTGAAGTTGTGAGTGAAGAGTTTAGGGCAATGGTTGCAAATTTCTCCGAGATGACAACTATGGGTGATTCTGTGGCCTGTTATCAGGAGGCACTTTCAGAGAAAAATAGCAAGAAGTGCTTCTTCAGCTGACACAAATCTGACTGTGAAATTGCACTGAAAAAGTTGACATTGTCTCAAAATGTGACAGGACAAATTTGTTAAAGAAAAGTTCTTCAGGGCTATTAAGCACAAGAATCCTGTTTTGATTTAGGAATATCCTAATCTTTATGCAGAATTAGGAAATATTTTGGGACTAGGTTTACCTGCTGTTCACCATTCCCTAAGCTATAGAGAACAGGTGTACTGGAGACAGGACCTTGGGCTAACCAAGAATTTTCTTTGACGTAGGACAGGTGGATTTTTATATTGGACATATCTGAAGGGATTTTGGAATTACACTGCTTCCTATGAAAAGATGCACAACAATTCTCCCAATCTAGCTTGGTGCTCCTCGTGACATTTTCCTATCAATTGCAGGTCAGTTGGAAAATTCTATATAGGTTGGCTGTAAATCTGAACTTTCAGTAAGATGTATTTGAGCTGCATAGAATGCGCTGGAGTTCTCTCAGACAGAGAAGCCAAGGAAGAGGTAATTGACCTGGCAGGGCATGCTGGTGGTAGTCCAGCAGGCCTGTCTGCCCTGCTGGGGTCTTTCAGCATCCCATACCGGTACAGGCTGGGAGATGTTGCCAGAACTCGCAGGCTCAAGTGAAGCATGTGGGCCCCTGGGGTGACAAACAGCACAGTCACCCTTGCCACTTGTGGAGGTGCATGCTACTGTCCAGAAAGAGACATTCCCCTGCTTTCCCACATCAAAAGGATGGATTCCTTCTTCTCCGCAGTGTGTGGGTCTTTCTCTGATTGCAGAATAAGAAACTGGCTCTACAAGTCTTTTTTCATACAAAACCTTTATTTTTCATGCTCCCGTTTACATCGGTGAAACTTGGAGATCGAAGACCTATTTTTTTCCTAGCTTTGAGCCCTGTGTTCGTAGTGCAAATGTGACCAAATTTGATCCATATTTCTACTCTGTCATGTTATGCAGCTTTTCACCAAGATAAACTTGTTATTTCAGTGACTACCAATATGTATTTATTTGTGCAGCCGTAAAAATATTTTTCATACTTTTTTCATGTAAGTGTAAATGGTGAATTGTCAAATAATTGAGCCTTTAATTTGTAGATAAAATTTTTATGCATTATTCAGATTGTGTATTGATGGGCCCTTTGTTATTACTTTTATAGGATGATATTTATTAAAAAAAATTGTTTTTTTTTCCTCCTTGTTTTGTGTAAAGTTACTAAATAAAGCAGGTACTGGACTAAATCAAGCAAATGAAAAGCAGTACTATGTTGATCAGGTCTCTGAAAAACAAACCAAATTAAAGTTGAAATGTGAATAATTTCAAATGAGATTTTTTGTTTTTCCTTACAGATTGAAAATCAGATTCTGGTTTTGTCCTCGCTATAATTTTATTTTAATGAAAAAAAAAGTGAATTCTATTTAAATATTAAGTTTTTCCTGTGTTTTCAGTCTGTAGAACTAATAGAGTAAGGAGAGAGAGAGAGCCTTATGCAAACAGGTCCACCAGTGAAGTTTCTCTACCAGTCTGTACATATAAACATCCCAGAGTTCAGGTATGTTTTCAGCCTGATATGGATGATCAACACTGTATGGTTATCATGCATCAGTGCAACTTGCACAGTAGTTGAGTTTACATGATAGAAAATGATGATAACATATCTATACATTGATGGGCAGAAGGGAACCCGCAGGGCTCAAAACTATACATGCTGATAAGAGTGTTTAGGTTGGAAACTTATAAACCTCTAGACTTGTGACTGATACGGTGTCAGGCAGAGCTGCAGCAAGGCCTTCAGGAGACTAAGTTGTTCCCTCCTCCTTTCCCAGTCTCCTTCCAGTTGCTGCTGCGTTTGGCAGTTTATCATCCTGAGAGGCAGCAGGGCTTGGCAGGGCTTGGACAAAACTTCTATCTCTGCAGACATCCTGTGGAGTAGTTTAGGTTGGAAGAACACGAATCCATGGACCTAAGGGTTGTCTCCAAGGTCCCAGTTCTCATAGACGTGGGAGCAATTTCCCCCCACTTTGCTAAAGAATGATGTGTCCTTGTCCATGAGTATCTGACTAACTCCTGCCTACCATGGGTGTCTGAAGAATGAGCGTGTATTTTGAAGGCTTAAAGGGTTTTGTTCTGCCCATTAAGGGGATGTGCCCTTGGCAGGTCTGTCAGACCTTCTGGGTGTTGCTCATTGATTTCACCTCCCACTGGAGTAAAAATGTTTCTTCTGCCTATGGTAAGAATGGCCATACATGTAGTTCTGGGTGGCATTGTACGAGCTGGAATTCTCTGCTGCATGCTGAGAACCTCAGAAGAACTGGATGCAGCCTGACCCATGGTAAGCTCAGCGCCCTGAATCCCATTGGTTCCTCACAACTTACTGCAGTTATGGCCCTAAGGTTCTCTGAAGTAAGTTGAAGAACCAGGAAATCAGTTCCTATGCAAGTAATCAACTTGTTCAGTGTCTTAAGATCTCTAATTTGGCTCTTGTAAGGCAAGTTTAAAGAAATGCAACAGAGAAATATGAAAATACATAACAAATTATCAGATGAAAAAGAGTTTTATTATTTTTTGGCTTTATGCCAAAATAAGCCTCTTGCTCAAAACAGAGTTTGATGTCAGTGTTTGAGCCTTCTAATTTGAACACTTATTTGGCCTTTTAATAATGCAGGGGACACAAAAATACCCCTTCATGCCTCTGGTTGCTCAATTTGGCTGGGGTTTCCCATTACCTTCTTTCTCAGACTATTTATAGAATAGCAATTAAGATTAATGTATAGCTGCTCACATTTAGTTCCTGGCTCAGCTGGGTTTTGAGCCACTCCCAACAGGAGCTGAATGACTGAGATATTTAATGTCCATGAGAACTCCTGTTGAAATCAGCTGGAGCGATCTGTCATGTAGATAGATATGTGCGTATTTTCAAAACAAATGGACTTTTTTATTCTTTTTCCCCATTGTGAAATGAGATTTTGAGGCTGAAGTCAAACAGAACTTACTTTTCAGTCAATATATGGAAATATGTTTTCAGTTTTTCTCAGTCTGTTCTTGCCATTGAATGGGAAATTTATAAAATAAATAGAAGGGAGCTCATTATGTGCATCCATTCCTAACCCAGTCCTTTTGAGAGGAAATAGCCATACAATTGAAGCATTTTGCAGTTGTTATGAAGAGAGGAAACACAATGATTGGTTTGTGAGGTTTTCTTTATTGTCTGCAAGCTTTTGTGGCTTGTGTGTATGACCTCAGATGTGACTGGTATCAGTAAAAAACTGTGTAGTCATGATCTGAGGGCTGCATGTGCCACTTTGAGGAACGTACTCTAGTAATAAGAGTACCACATCACTTTCCATCTTCTTTTTGTGATGGAGATCCCTGTGATATTCCTGTGCTGCACTTAGTGTAGTTGGCTGATAGATCCAGGCTATAGGCACAATTTCTGACTGGATGTGTAGGATGTTACTTGCTGGCCTTGTGTCAGAGGATATGGATGGGATGGTGCTTACAAAAGCAACCAACCAAAATAAATTGAACTCAAGCAGTGTTCAATCCTGTTTTGCAAGCAATTAAATAAGAATGAATATGATGATACGGTTTTGTCAGAGCTCATCACATCTGGGAGACCTGTAGGCACCAGCCTGTTAAGCCAGACTTCTTGTTCTGGTAAGGAAAAGCAGAACTGTGCCAAAGGGAAGGGTCCCACGGCTTAGATTGTTATCTGAGTTAGATTCAAGTCTGGGTGCATGTGACTCCTCAGAAATTGCAAAACCTCATTTCTTAAAGGGTGTGCAAGTCTGCAAGGACTCCTGCTTTTCAATTGCAATGTCCCTGTACTAGGATAGATTCTGGTAAAGTAACAACTGCCTGTGTTCCTCATAAAGATAATTACCAGAAGTACTCCAAATGCAGAAAAATATATGGCATAATTTACAACAGGTTTCTATATATCCTGACACCAAGCTGGCTGTAAAGATTTAATGACTTTATTTCTCCCATGTACATGCACATGTATAATTCTATTACTTAAATATTTAAAGCATTCATTCTTTTCCAGAGGTTCTCTTTCTCACTTGGAATAAATCTCCTGACTTCCTGAGAACAATTTTCCTTCTAATTGCACAAGACAGTTTCCTTTCCACAGCAACTAGTTATATTGGATGATGCAGGAATCCTATAGGAAGAAAAGGAGTGTGGTCCTTTAATTTAAATAGTTCACTGCAGTGCTATGTGCACTGAATTAAAAGGTGCTAAAGTAATGGTGTACAATGGTCCATATATTTAATCTTATTAGCTTTAAGATGTTTTATTGTTGGGGTTTTTTTAATGTAACACACACACATGTGAAAATAGTTACTAATTGCTGATAGCACACCATGACCTGAATAAAAAGGCTTTTACGGTAACTTAGAGTAAGACAATAAATGGCAGCTTTGCTTAATTAGCACAAGCACTAGTTCTCGAACTGTATCCCATGCTCTTCTCTGTTACACAGATTTACTCATCCAACTAGCAGGCCTTTGGCACCAAGGCAGTGTTCGCAAACCTGTGCATGACCTGGTTGATTTCTAGCTGCTTCAGCTGTTTCCCAGTTTGTGGAGTCATCTCCACCCTGTAAGAAAACCCAGCATAATTCCCCAACATTTAAATCAAGCTAAGAAAATGTACACCTTTCACTTCTTTTCAGGCCACTCAGAGGATCTCTTGATCTTGAGATTTCAGTTGTACGAGGAACAAAATCGTAACTTTTACTGATGCAAACATAAATTAAACTTTGGGTTTAATATAGTTTAGGTAGTCTTACAATGCTTGCTCTGGTTGTTTTCAGTGGAGAAGATATTATAATAGAAAGATAACATAATAGCATTTGCTGAGCTTGTCAAGTCACCTGCTCAGATTTGAACCTCTCACCTGTGATGATAGAAACAGTAATGCAAAGAGGAAATTCTCCCTTCGCAGCCACTGGTAACAGTATGGGGTGGGGCAAACTTATTCCCAGCAAAGAATAAAACCAATCCGCTTTGTATGGAAGAAAGAAATTGGGAGCAGTACCTAGCTCCTGTGGAATTTTCCTTGGGAGCTCCAACAAGTGTTTTATCTTGCCAGCTGTGGAAGCCCCAAGAGTTGCCCAATTTCCTTGGGAAATGGCACAACCAGTGCTATATTTTAATTTTGCTTTGGCTAAGGTCTCAGCAGTGACTTTTCTACAGGAGAGGTGGGCTTTGGGTTAGGAGCTCTGACCAGGCAAAATTCAGTTTATATGTTTTATCTTCCCAGTTTAGGATCTGGAAGGAGAGATGCTGTCTATAAGAGACTTAGGGCAAAAGGCATCAGAAGAGTATATGTCAAACTCTGCCTTTTTGTGATCAGTGCTTTGTAGACTAGATTCGAGGGCAAAATTGTTTCTGTTTCCTTAAGGATAGCTTTGGATAAGGGCAAGATAAAGGAGCAGAGGGAAGTGAAAGGGGAAGGCTGTTTCTCTGACTGAACAAGGTTGTCGAAATGTAACCTTGAAGGGGGTTTTTTTCGGTGGTTATTGCTGAGAAGATTGAGTAACTGCAGGCTGTACTCTGTTGTCATATGTTAGCCTGGCTGCTTTGAATATAATTCATAACTTCTTTGTCCTTTTTTAACCTGCTTCTTCTGGAACTGGGGGGCGTGGGAAGAGCCTGACATGACTCCAGGTATTGTGACACAGAAAGCTATGCCTTCGCCATGTTCTTATGATTAGTCAGAAAGAGATGATCCTGTGAAGTTCAGAGGAACACAGAAATGACTAGGGGGCTTCCTGGACTGACTTATGAGGAAAAAATTGGGAAAGTTGCTGCTGTACACCTGTACAGTTATGCTAAATGATTAATGGGGAATGCGATGATAACATACAACTAATTGAGGCTTGTATATGCCAAAGCGAGGGGAATTACTTTGGTGTTGTGTGAGGATGAGTAATGAGCACCTACCACTGCCTTGAAGATGGCTCCATGAATTACCCAGAGCAACAGCCATTGCTTGATGGTGAAAGAGAGTTGCATTAGGAATTGTTTTTAGGAATATTGTTTTAGGAATAATACTAAAAACCTGCTATCACCTGGTTATGCAACTTAACTTGTCTCACAAAGAAAGCCCTACCTTTGTAGGGTTTCTTCTTCATTGCTTAAGATGCTTTAAACAAAGCTACTAAATACTGCCTTGCTTCATAGTTATTAAAAATAAACTGAAAGAAACGGCAATGGAGGCAAAGTAACTGGGCGATTCCAGAAGACTTTCATATCCACATTTTTTTACATTCTTAATAGAAACATAATGAAAATATTTCTCTTGTAAGATGACGTGATTTTCAGCAGTAAATGCTGTGGAATGAATTGAAATAGACAGTTTGGTGTCATATGTCTGATTTGAAAGACCATAGATAATCTCTGAGGTTTTACAGAAATCTGTCTTTTCAAAACTTCAAGTAAGATTGACAACTTCTATTTGGAATGTTGAAGTTTATCTGCCTGTTTAACAGCTACTGTATAAAATAATAGGCCAGGAAATTGGAGTCCCGGGTTTCTGCTGAAACTTTAAGATCTCTCAGGCAGGTAACTGAAAGATCTACCAAGTAAAAAATTAATTTCACAGAAGTAGTCTTGCTTAAGAGTCCTCCCAGTGAAGTAGCCTGGGATACCTCATGGAGCCACAGAATGCCTGTAGTTAAGCACAGTTTGGCTCAGGTATGGTATTCATTAACACTGTTTCTCTACAGTGGACTAAAAATACTTTAGCAATATTAAGGATAAACATGAAATACACTATTTATATGAAGGGTTACTAGCTGACTGTCAGATGTTATTGGAGCTATACTCCAGTACCAAATTATTACTTAAAATAACAACAGCAATCCAAACACAGCTAAAATAAACCCACTGGACCCTAAACCAGCTAAATTATACTTATTAAAACATTTATGAGCACTTACATACTGCTTATAAACATGTGCTCCATGAATAGTTATGATCAGGAAGCAACTACAGTGGAATTTGGAAAACTAGGTGTCAGCCTATTTTTGCTATTTTTTCCCTCTAACATGTTTTTGGACCTTGTGGTCCTGGGTCCCACATATTCTGCTCAAGACATTGTACTGAAGACTGGAGTTGTATTGCTCCATCTCAAATATTCTCTGCTATTAAGGAGGGGAAAGAACCCACAAAAACATTGTTTTTCCCCATAGCAAAGGAGGCTATTAGCGTGCCATGCTGCTTGAAAGAGCTCTGAAATTTTGAAACAGGTCATAACAAAAAAAACAATGCCATGGTGCAAGAACACAAATGTAATGATAGTGTGCTCTCTCAATCCTTCCTCCTACTGCTCCCCTCTGGCTCTGGAGAGCAGGACAAAATCATAGTCCATCCAGGAGGTGTAACTTCTTGAAGGCAATAGCAATGTTTAGTTCCTCTGCAGGGCCAGCGACTATCAGAACTACTTAGCTTTCTGAAGTTGACAATTTATTACCTGAACAGTGATGCATTAATATATTTGAATGTTTAGAAAGGATGGGGTGCCCTGTAGCTATTTGTCTTATCTTATGATGGGGTATTTCCACTCCATAGATGTCTTCTCTGAAGCCGATTTTTTCTGAGAGTCAATGAAGACAGGAGAATTTGGTCAAGAGGAAAATGCTTCCTCTTGAGGATGTAAATGAAAAATGGAACCATATTCACCCCATCGTTAAAGAGCTAGTGTGGTGCTCAGCAAAATTGCAACAAGCAGTCTTGTCAAAATCACAGCTTAGTCCCTTGAATTTGGCTGGAGGTGGATTTCAATTCTGTTTTTGTCTACTTCAGACTTAAAAGGCAAAAAGCCTGTCACAACAAAGAGACTTACTCTCTTGCCTGTTATTAAATGAAACACCTCCCCCAGCCCAGTGAAGAGTTGTGCAAAATCTGGACTTTGGTTAGAAGCACTACCCTTCTGTGTAGGGCCGTGGTTGTTCTCTTTCTTCTTGTGTAGTAAGTTCCATCTTGGGCTTCTTAAGGCACGATGTGAAAAATGAAGGGCCTATGAATCTGAGTCCTTTGTATGTGCCTTTTCTGGGGTGATATTTCTTTTCCATTCTGTGCCTGAAACATCCAGCCCTTAACAATCACCTTTTTGAAAATGGGTTTGTGGTGAAAAAAATCTGACAAATTCCCAAGATGAAATTCCATCCAACCTCCTTTGCTTTTCTCAGCATCTAGTGTGACACCAAGGGCTGCACTTTTTTACTTAGAAGCTTTCACTAAAGATTTATGTTGAATTGAGTTTTGTAGCTAGCACAGCTGTGCAGAGATGGCGGTTGAATAAAATGACTGATTTCAGTGGATTCCTTCCTGAGTAGCGTTCTGGGAACTGATGGGTGACTTATGCCATCTTGTGAGTGATTTGGATGCTAAGATGATAGAAAATGTCAGGCTTCATCAGATCTGTGTGGTGAAAATTTGGGTTAATTAATCTAAATGGAAAACAGCAATCAAAATACTGTCTTGCTGGCATACCTCCACTGAGATACAAGAGTAAAACACTTTGCCTCCACTATGAAGGAGAATGGGCACAGTATTGTTGTATTGTCCTGCTGCATGGACTCTATGTAACATGCAAGCTGTTATCTACAGATCATTTTGCAAGCTTATTTCTTCTGTGGCTTCATGTTTGGCAGCCATTAATTTCTGAAGTGCACAAACTTCTGCTTAAGCATCTCCTTCACATTAATTTGGTCTTACTCTTCTAAGAAGAAGTTTATGCAGTTCTGCTCCTCAGCAGGTTAAAATTTGAAGAGATTTAGGAAAGTGGTTAGGACTAACCTTATTCACATAACCATTTTAATCACTATCTGCCATGGGGGGGACAGAATATGGAGAACCTGCCCAAATTATTAAATGAAAATATTTTGATTGTCAGGTATGATTCTTTTTTTTGCTTTAAAGCAAGTCAAAACATTCAAAGTCTGAAAGATATGACACAGTTATAGGGGGAAAACCATCTCAGGAACAAAATATATTAATCTGAAAAGCCAAATCTCTCTTCAAAAGAGCTCTTAAAACCAGAGCCCAGTCTGAATCTGAATTCACGTGCAATTATGCTTAGGCTGGTGTTTCCACCAGGCATTCAAAGAAACTGCAGTGGGGTTGGAGCAGCCAGCATGGGATGTTTTCAGGTCCTCTCACCTGTTGATGAAGAGACTTGTTTTGCTCCCTGTTTCAGCCACGCTTTCTATGCTATTGCCCTGATTTTTGCCTGTGCAGGGTGTAAAAATCTCTCAAGTATCACCAACTGCACCCATCCAACAACCATGTTGTGGGTGATGCAGACACCAGTAGGGCTGAAAGGGCAGGGCGCCGGAGTGTTGGCTTGCTGGTGATGTGTCAAATATCGCAAGTCAAAAGGCTTTGTCTCTCTTCTGTCACCCTGATTTATTAGACGTTAAAAAAGACAAAGTACCCAGACATAAAAACATCGCTGTTATGGGAAGGTCTGTGAAATGGTTAATGCGCTTGTTCCACACAAAAATGTAAAGTGTCGGTTCTCTGATTACCTGCTGCTGGAAAGTGTTTGGACAGGTGCTGTGTTTCACCAGCCGTCTGTCACCGCTGACAGCTCGGATTTATGGCTGTGCACCCGGGCCGGCCGTGCCCCTCGGCCGAGTGGCGGCGGGGGCTGGGGCCGGTCCCTCCCGCCGCTCTGCCCGCCCGGCGGGGCTGCGTGCGGCGCCTCCGCCGTGAGCGCGGGGCGAGGGGACAGCCCCGACACAGGCGGCTTCTTCCTTCCCATCCCTTCCTCTGCTCGGAAACACCGCCGTGGTCGGAGCGAAAGGGGCAATTTCCACCCAAAGGTCAACAGGGGGAAATTCGCCCCTTGCCTCCTCTCAGGAGGATGATGCTCAAGCAGGAGGAGGCGGAGAAGACCCCAGCTTTCAGCGAGGGAAAGCTCCACAGCCCCGCCGCCGAGCGGGCTCCGGACAGCAGGCGGTACCTGTCCCCCGCTCCCGTCGCCCCGCACCGGCAACTACTTAAATCCACATCTCGACATTCTGGGCCATCCAAACAAGGACTACGAAAGGACCGCGAGGACACTGTACTCTTGATGTGCATTTCTCGACATATCCAAAAATCGAGTTTCATAGAAGATAAATACAGAATAGAATATCTATTAACAAGGCACATCTCGAACTCTGCGGGCTTTTTTTTCTTTTCTTTTCAAATGCCCTTATTTTCTAAAAATAAAAAAGCCCAGTGTCATACTGTTAAGCATACATTTACACACAATTCAACCCTACTCACACTTAAATACATCCGATTAAAATACACACTTGTGGCTGTAATAAAAAACTCCAGTTTCCATCAAGATGCTTTTAACATACCCTGAAATATGACATTTTCAGATCGACAAAAGCAAAAGATGCAAGGAGTTGCATGCTGACAGGTCATGTGGACTCCTACAGAAAAGTGATGGTAAAACACAAGCCAGAGGAAAGAGCAGATTATAGAAGGGTAGATTAATATTTGCACAGAGCCTTGAAGGC
This sequence comes from Acanthornis magna, assembly GCA_036785705.1. Taxonomy (NCBI): domain Eukaryota; kingdom Metazoa; phylum Chordata; class Aves; order Passeriformes; family Acanthizidae; genus Acanthornis; species Acanthornis magna. The sequence continues at coordinate 15,305,671 of JAWUZG010000025.1, forward strand.
AGAATGATGTCGAAATAATGCATGTGTGCATGCGTGTGTGTACATAAAAACCAATTCCTTCAAGGGTTGGATTACTTCATACATTAGTCACTAATCTCTCGCAATGTTCTGATGGATGTTATGGTCTGAGCTAAACACACCGTGAAATCTGCTTGAGCTGTATTGAAATAAGTCAGTGTTTTCGGCTGTAGATTGTTCTGTTTGAAGCTTTCCTTTCACAACACACCTTCTGCTATTCAAATAAGTTTTGCGAGTAGGGCAGGAGCGAGGCAGCAGCTGAATCTCGGCGCTGAGGGAAAGAGGTGGGAGAGAAACTCCAGGGTCCGAAATAAGTGCAATTAGAAAAAAGAACAGACAGCGCCCAAAATTCTCCTTGTCATCATTTGTTTAGGTAACCTGTGTTTACAGAAGACTTGAAGGGGAAAAAAGCCCGCCGATTTACATACTTTTAAAGTATTAATTAAAACAAATAACTGAACAAACGAAACCTGAATTATCATTTCAACATTTGTATAAACTCTTCAAGTTCGGGGACACCACTGATTTGTAATTCAGTAGCACAGGCAGTTAGCCCCCCAACCTTTCCTTAGCTAGACCCCCAACCTTTCCTTTTTCCGACTCAGCCTTTCTGAGGCTTTCCTGATCACTTTTGACAACACAAATCAGCTTTAACATAACTCCCATAGGGAGAAGGCAACGCGTGCAAACTTTTTATTACCAGCAAATACTCCCTAGGGTTCACCCCGCTAGGGATTCGCCCGTTGTAGGTGCCAGCGGGGATGCCTCACCAGAAGCAGCCAGAGTCCAGCAGTGCTAACGACCTTCCTGAAGCGAGTTTTCCTTGGACTGAGAGATGACGACATGGTAACAGGACTACATGTCGCCTGCTGTCCTTCGGGGGGGGGGGGGGGAGGGAAGAAAAAAAAAGGGGGGAAGGAAAAAAAAAGGCAGGTAGATCTACAGGATTTCCACACGCTGCCCCTACGTCGGGCAGTCTACCTGCAAATCTCTCTGCCTGCAAATCAGCAGCATTTCTCCAGGGCTGAGCCCCGGCGGGAAAATCTGATTTGACTCGAGGAATTACAGAGGACTTTCATACCTGGCGGCAACCCAAGAGGAGAACCTCTCTCATCTCCCTTGAGCAAAATAAGGCGGGTCCATAGGTGGCACTTCTACCCCCCGGAAGGGATGGGGATGAAAGGGCGGGCAGCCCGGCTGCCCCCGCAGCTCTAGCCAAGCTTCTCGGTCAAGATTGTCCCACAATAGGCTTCCCTCCCTCACGCCAGCACAGACATCACGCTCTTCTCCTTATTACCGCCTTTATTTAGGGGGCAGCTTTTATTTGGGGGAAAGGAGAAAGGAAAAAAAAAAAAGGAAAAACATGATGGCCGAGCGTCAATAAGATGCACACGCACATATATTACATACGAACACAAAAATAAAATACGAAAAAAATTACTCTTCTCTTTCCAGTAGCAGTGGTCATGGCCATAATTGTAGAACGCTAGCCAGTACAGGAGACAACGCCTGATATTTCCTTGAGCCCTTTCCCTCTCCCACCCCCCCCCCCCAATAATTAATTTTAAAAAGCTGCACTCTCTTTGTGTTAAAAACACTACTTTTATAAATAATTTAATCTCCTCCCTTCCCACGAAATGCTAGTTGCCGGACAGGAGAAAAGGTTTCTTTTGGCACAGTGATGCATTGCTTTGCAGTACAGACCTACGGCTCCACAGCAGACCCCGGGCCCCTCCCCTCCTCTCTCCCTGATGTTCCCGGCAGGCTCCCCCGGCCCCCTCCCTCCTCCCCGCCCTCCCAAGCGCACAGCGCATCCCCCAGCGGCCGCCACCGCGCCCCTCCGCGGGGCACCCCCGCTCTGCTGCCCAAGGCTCCGGTAGCAGGAGATGTGGGGACAAGAGAGGGGGATAGAAAGGATGTGGCGAGGGACTGGCTGAAGTCAAGTAGTCTCAACGAACAGTAAGAAGCACTTGAGGCTCATGGCTATGTCCAAACCGACAGTTGTTTGACTTTTTTTTTTCTTTTTTTTTCTTTTTCTTTTTTTCTTTTTTTTTTTTTTTTTGGTTTAAGTTAAACCCACTGTCATTTCACTAAGGCACAGTCACCGAGGCTTTTGCTTGGAGGCTGTGGTCGCCTCTGGAGTTAAAGTGCGGGATCCAGAGCCTCCTCCTTTCCCCCTCCACGCCTCCCCGGGCAGGTCCCTCGCAGGGGAGGAGGGGGGCTCCATTAAGCCAGGGGGGTCTCCACGGCGTACGGCTGGAACGAGGCCGAGCCCCCCGCCGGCGGCGGCAGCGGCCCGGCGAGCCGGAGGGGCCCGTAGAGCGGGGAGCCGGGCGGCGGCCCCCGCCCGCCCTTGGGAAGACCGGCGTGGAACAGCGGCGCCCGCGGCCGCTCCGCCAGCGGCGACGGCTCCCCCGGGGCCAGCGCGGGCCGCCCGCCCCCCAGCAGCAGCGGCGACGGCTCTCCCAGCCCGTAGGCGCAGAGCTGCAGGAGGCCCCCGCCGTAGAGGGCGGCGGCGGGCGGGGGCTGCGCGGCAGGTGGGTAGGGGAGCAGCGGGTAGGGGCCGGGCAGCAGGTGCGGGGGCGCGGGCGGCGCCGGCCACAGGAGGCGGGCGTGCGGTGTCGGCGGCGGCTGCGGGGCGGCGCGGGGTCCTGCCGGCCGCTGCAAGAGGCTCTCGATGGCGAAGGAGCTGGAGAACTTGGCGGCGCCGCCGCTCGCCGGCCTCGCCCCGCCGCCCCCCACCGCTGCCTCCTTGGCGCCCGGCGGGCAGTGACAGGGCGACGAGGCGCAGCAGCAGCGCGGGGAAGCGCCGGGGGACGCGGCGCCCGCTCCGGCCGCCTCCTGCGGCGCTTGCGGCGGGGCGCCGGCGGCGGGGCGGGCGGGCTGCGGCGGCGGGGCGGCGCGGCTGAGGCGCTTGCGGCGGCGGCGGAAGACGCCGTCGGCGAAGGTGTACTCGCTGCTGGGGTTCAGCATCCAGTAGTTGTCCTTGCCCCAGGGCCGCGCCGGGTCGCGCAGCACCTTGACGAAGCAGTCGTTGAGGGAGAGGTTGTGGCGCACCGAGTTGCGCCAGCCGGTGTAGGCGCCGCGGAAGAAGGGGAAGCGGCTCATCAGGTAGTCGTTGATCTCGGCCAGGGTCAGGCGGCCGCCGGCCGAGTCGCGGATGGCCATAGCGATCAGCGCGATGTAGGAGTAGGGCGGTTTCGGCCGCCGCGTGTAGGGCTTCCCCTTGGCGCTCTCGGCCGGCGGCGGCGGCTGCGGCGTGGGGGGCGCTGGCGGGGGATGCCCCGGCCTCCCAGCCCCGCCACCCGGGCTGTTAGCCGCGCAGTCACCGTCCGAGCCCAGCTCGCTCTCAGCCGGAGCCGGGGAGAGCGAGCCGCTGCCTTCCTGGTCGCTGCCGGCGCTCAGCTTGTCCTCATAGTGCTGCGAGAACACCTCCAGCTTCATGGCGGCGCCGCCGGCCCCCCCGCACCCAGCGGCTTCGCTGGGCGGGCGCGACCCCCGCCCCTCGGCGCGGCCTCAAGGGAGGCGGGTGGCAGCGAGGCGACCCGGGGGCTCTCTGTCCCCTCGCCGGCTTGGACAGCTCCGCGGCGGCAGGCGAGACCGGCAGGGCCGGGCAGCGGGGCTCCGCGCCCGCCTGAGCCCGCCGGCCCGGGGTCGCTGGCAGGGGCCGGCCCCTTGCCGGCCGGTGGGCGCCGAGGACAGGCGGCGGTACCCTGCCGCCCTCGGGACGGGGTGATTCCTCCGGGCTCCCACCTCCTTCTTCCCCACTGGGGCGCTCGCTCTCCTTTCGCCCCCCTTTTTGTCCTCCTCGCTCTTTACTGTGGCTGCTCCATGGGGCCGAAGGAGAGGGGCGAGGCGGCCCCCGTGGAGCCGGTGCGAGCAGAGGGCGGGCGGGCGGCTGCCGGAGCCGGCACTGCACTGCTGCGTGTCCGCCCGAGCTCGGTGCTCCTCGGGGGCGCTGCCGCTGTTACCGTTCGGCGCTCCCCGGGCGCGGGGAGAAGCTCTCGAGGGCCGTCGGGGTTACTCCGCTCTCTCCGGCTTCGAACCCCGTCAGTGCCGGGACGCCGGGCTGGCTCCTCGCTGCGAGGCGGGCAGCAGACGGGTTATTAGGGTTATTAGTGTTATTGTCATTATCTCTCCCTTCCCCTGTGGTTCTGTGTCTCTCCACCACTTTCAGACCAGCCCATTATAACGCCGGCGAGAGGCGGAGCCAGGACAAAGATCTGAAAGGGTGGTGGGTGGAGAAGCAAGGTAGCAAAGGTGGGTATGCCCTAATAAGCCGTCTCAGAGCCGTAATTAGCCAAGATGACAGCGAGGTCTTGTTGGAAAGTTATTTTACGAAACTTGTTTGTATTTTCTCTTGCCAGGTCCCTCCCCTTCCCGGGTATTTCGAACGAAGCCGCAGTTCGGCGCGACTAAGCAGAGCCGGCCCGCCTCTCAGGTGTAAAATGCGGAATGACTTATAGGTGGCAGAGCTGAACCTGTTACGTGCAGTGATTTATTTTAATAGTGCCGTATAAAGCAACAAGTTGTAATATGACAGCTCAACAACCTGTTGGAAAATAATACATGGCTTCGCAGTTGTGAATTCCTAATGATTTATGTAGCCTGACAAAATAGTTTCAGTCCTGTTCTCTCTTTTCTTCTGTCATAAGCACACCTGGTGCAGAGGTAGAATGGGAACAGGTAGGCAATGCTTTGGGGTTTTTCTATGAGAGATTTAGTCAAAACCTTAACCTTAGTTTCACATGTACTGCTGTTCACATAGTAATGTTGCTTGACCTTTTTTGGATGGTGTGTTTGTAACCTCTGTCTTACTACTGCCACTCTCCAGTAAAACCTTTTATTGTGTAGGTTTTGGGTTGTTTTTTTTTTAAATAGTAACTTAATTTTTTTTTTTTTTTAATCACCGCAAATCTATAAATTTCCCATAAAATTTGGGGCAAAGTATTCTGTAATTTTACCTACACACTTTTCTTCCTAGAAAAATTAGTGTTAATTTTTGGGTTTGTTTTTAGGTTTAAGTTGTTAGGGTCTTGCCCTCCTTTAGAGTTTTTTAATTTTCTCCTTCAACATAACGCTAGATAGAACAACTCAATGAAGAGAGCTATCTGGCACTAGCTTCTCTGAAAACTCCCTGTTCTGCTCAGTTCTGAACACTGCTGAACAGTTCCGAATAGTTCAGTTCAGAATATGAACAGGGGTTCAGAGTCAATTGCAAAATGCCATTTGACTTCATATGGCAGTAGCGCTGGTGTCTGCAAAACAATAACAAAAACATCAGCAGAAATCCAGTGTGGTGCTTATGTTTTATTTCTCATATATATGCTTTGAATTTTGTGTCCTGGAGTAAGAGTTGGATTGCTCCATCTTTTCTAAAAGCAGTCTTTCTAAATCGGACCTTATTTTAGAATAAATACTTAATGCGGAGTCACTCTGGTTAAGACTATTCTGTTGTGGTCTGGCTCTCAGGGTGTATTAGAGAGGAAGATGAAAAAGGGCAGGTTTAAAAGACGAAGAGGAGAAACAAACAGCCCTACCTTCTATCTCAATCTCTCTTGAATAGATGTTCCCCCCCACACACACACACACCTGCATTTTATTTCAAAGCTTTGCCATTTCTTCAGTCCACATGAGTCCTACGTGGAAAATACTGAAGAGTGAGAGGTTCTTCTGTCCCTCTGGTTGCATTCTTGATAACTTTAATAGAAATAATAATGCATCTGAAGTGCTGCTGTCCTTACAAAAGCTGTAACATTTGAGAAAAGCAGGCAATTCAGAAAGACAAAAATAAGAGGAGGGAGACCTCTCTTGGTTCCTTGTTGTTGTTGTCTCCATGTAATGTAAACTGAAATCTTTCAGTAAAGTGTTGTCTTAGCTGTAGGTGCCAATGTTTGTGTTTAAGGGTATGGGAAAAAGGTATCATTCCTTCCAAAACTCATATTTTCTACAATGATGCCAATGGCAAGGGTAGGCTTTTTCCTCTTCCTGCTTTTGTTGTAAATAGCAGTGAAGTAGCGATGATTTGCTAGCTTGCCTTTGATGTTTATTTTATTACCGTTCCACTATTTGTGTGGAAAATGTACACATTGTCTCTTATCTTTATTCAAAGAACTTAAAAAGTCATTCAAATGCTGTAGGTAAACACGTCAGACATAACAGAAGCTTTTTCACAGCCATACTTCAAGACTAGGAGTGGATGGCAAAGCTGGTTTTGCAAGATTTAAGAGGGGACAGAAGCTTGTACTCAAAATAATACAAAGATAGCTATTAATGGCTGGGAGCAGGGAACCTTTCTAAGATCAGCACTGATTCTTGTGGCTCAATGCCCTTTTGCTGTCTCTGAGCCAGTGCCTGTTTGTGAACTGTCCCTTGAAATATCTGGTGGCTCTTACCTGAGCAAACATATGAAGGTGCTCATGAAAGGGCTGTGCAGGGTTTAAATAGAGCCTTCCTGGCCTGGATGAGAGAATTGTCAAGCCCATTGCTAACGCTGCCCATGAAACACGAGCAAAGTTGTAAGAAATGGTGAAATAGTCCAACTACTCCTGTCTCTCACCACTGAGAGTATATGTAACCTCAAGTCTTTTCCTGCTATAGTTTTTTAAAAGGCACTGTATCGCCTTCAGGTTTATAAAGATTAACACAATCATCGGAAAAACTGATTCTGTTAAGTAAACTTCACATCAAAAGCACTTTGATGTGCTGTATTATAGTAAAGCCAAACACCCCACCCCCATCACCCCAAGAAAAACCTCCAAAAACCTCCAGTGAAGCAATGCAAAAAAAAAAATCTAATTCTTTGTTCTAAAATGAAATGTCTCTTCCTCTTTAGATCAGCAGAGCAGGACTTTTTTTGATGTATGATCCCCTCTTTTCCTACCCAAAACAGTACCCAGTCAAAGACAAATGGAGAAATGTGAATGGTTGGTTGAAAATCACGCGATCAACTTTGCTTCCCATTTTCTGTAGTATTTCACTCATTTAATTCAGAAATTGTAAGAGTATGCCAATGGGTATTTGGAGATAAAGTGGTGTAGTCCCTTTTGCTCAAGCTACAAATTACAAAAATATTCCTTACTAAATGTAGCAAAATGCTACACTGTCTGGTGGTTGTCAGTGTATTTTTGGTTGTTACAGTTATGTTGTCTCCATGGTATTTTAAACCATGGAGACACGGGTTTTTCAGTTCAACAAATGTCGTGCAAAGGTGTGTCATGATATGTTCTTGGTTTAAATTTTTTAAAAAAATTATTTCCTCTATTTTTTTTTCCACCCAGTTCTTTCTTGCTAATTTTTTTTGCCTTCTGTCTCTCCAGACCACTAACTGGATTAGAGAGGGTTTCCAGGTAAGGTCATATAAGAACAACTGGTCAATAAAGGTCTCTGTGGTGACTGGGAAAGACCTATAGTTAGTGGTAGGCAAGCTTATTTGTGCATCTGACATGTCCAGCACACCAGCTGGACAAAGTGCTCCATCATCTCTTCTCTTCCTCCTCCTGTGGCAAGCTGCAGGAGTGCACTGCCTTGCCAGGAATGATCAAACTGGACAATGCAATTCACTCCGTGAGAAACAATAGAGCAGTTCAAAGAGCTCGCTCTGGATGGGCTGCTCGCAGCAGGAGATGTGCCTAGCATGCATAAATGAACTACAGTCTGTGAAGGTTGGCTAATTGCGCTATGTATATTTTTATAGTTGAAGGAAATCCAGCTAGAGACTGAGCTGTAAGAAAGGAGGTTAGTGGAAATTCCTTTAGACCTTGAGAGGAAGAGTTTGATCACTGAAGCAGAATGCTGTGTCTGTGTGAATTCCCTCATTGGGAAAGATTGGCACTTTTTCACAAGGACAGCCATCCCCTGTGGGTAGAGATTTTCTCATGTCTTTGGCAGGTACTAAGAGCTGAATTTACAACGGGGAGTTCCATTTCAGCTTTGTTTCATGCAGTCTTTATTTTCTTGGGAGATATTGCTTAGAATGAAATTTTCCCATGCTGAGAGCTTAGTATCACTTCCTCCCTGTGCCCACTTCATGTTCCATAAAAAAAGTCTGCATCTAAGAAAATTTTTTTCTCCGGAGTTCTGGATTGTGACAGAATGGGCAGGGACAGATTTTCTCCTGAGAAGAAAGTGTCGTTATTGCTCTTGTTACTAATGCTTAGTACTGGAGAAAAAATTCCAGACTCTTACACCATCGTTTTCACTGAGAAATCTCAGAGCTCTCCCATTTTACAGGTGAAAAGGAGTGAAGGGGAGTCCTGCTGAAAATAGTTTGGTAAGTCAGTAGCAGCCTTGTCTGTAGTACTGAGCTCTCGAGCCCTTGTCCTGTGCTGTGTCCAGCGAGGTATCCACCACAAGGCCTCACTGGAAAGCACTTAGCATTTAGCGAGGAGCTGTCAAAATGAAGATTGCTCTGTCCCGAGACTCAGATAATTTATAGCTAATTCTCTCTTTTTACTAGTGCTGTGTTAAGCCTCCGGGGCTTGAATGAGGTTCCACACTGGCATAAGGTGAACCTCTCTGGAATATATTGCAGTTTGCAGTCTGAGAAATACGTGACACAAAAGGGTGCAGGGTGAGGTTAAATCAACACAGTATTTACAACACATTTTGCGATGACTTAATTCAGTAACTGTCCCCATAGGCTTTTTTCATAGCTGTTTACCTGGTTTCATGTAGCTGCACCGAGAGAGAGAAAATCCAAATGGCAATGGGCTTAGGAGCTTGTGGATCTCTTCAAGGAAATTTTTCTTACGGTAGGAAAGAAACTGGCATTGGAAGGCAGCACATGTATTGATAATCCTGGATATAATTGTCAGGACAGAGTTACTTGCTAAGGGACAGGCTCGACCACAATTAGAAGTTATGCTGTGTTATGCTTGTTATGAAGTTATGATGCAGAAGCCATTTGGTGAAATTCTGTGGCTGTCTGCCAAGCATAGTGAATGGTTTTTGCTACTGGTGCCAAACAAACTTAAAAAGAAACCATCATAGCTTGTTATTGCTGGTGCCCAACCAAATATCTGTTGGCATCAAACTCGGTATTGATGCCAGAGGCTTGCTGTCACTGGCCCGTGATATGAGGAAACACCAGCTGAGCTGTTACAATAGCCTCTTACTGCTTTCAAGTCCATGCATTGATGGAGCAGAGTGAACAACTTTGTAAGAGAATTACAGCAAAATTAACCGAGAGATGAAGGGCTTTGAATATGTGATGGACACTCACTGAACTTTGCTAGCCCTTGCTGGAGTACACCTAAGCCAACTCAAATGCACATATATTTTACATGGGTAAACAGTGACTAGAGATATGAAGGATATGTTTCAACTCAGCTAAGTTAAAGTACTATTTATAGCACTGTGGATCAACAAATTAATCACCTTGCCAATAATATTTAAGTTGAACAGCAATAAGTATTCAACATCCTTACTTCTGGGTTGGATTTCTTTTCTTGTTTCTTTGTTTTCAAAAAGCTTTTTCTGGGTAGAATTACATGATTTATATAAGCATTAGCCAAATCTAGAAATAAAAAATGGTGTGAAAACCTTCTTGTTTTTTATTTTTTCCAAGACCAAGTGAAATGCATTATAATGGAGCTATTTGGGAGCAAGCTGCTGACAGTCAGACTTCTCTGTGGTAGGCAGGATTTGGCAGTATTACCCCTAAATTGTATCTCTCGTGCATTTTCTGTCCTCTATTTGAGGTGTTCCATTTTCTTCTCTGCAACCCCCTGGACAGCTCCAGAACACTGCTGGTATCTGAAAATCTGGTCTGTGCTGCTGCTGCTGGAGTTCTGCTGGAACAGGGAGCACAGTTACACCGAGGGTATATCCACTGCAGTACCTCAGGTGGTGGGAGATGGGGATTTATGTCCTGCAGACTGTGCTCCAGAAACTGGGTGTATTTTCACCACTTTTCAGATGGCAGAAAAATGCAGTAAAAGCCTGGGGAGCTGGTCATTCTGTTGCTGCAGAGGTAGCAAAATCATTAGTTTGCTGAGTTGCAAGCACTGTGTGTCTGATTTCCAGTTCCTAGGTGAGTTCTTAAGGGATTAGCTGAGTTTCAGTCTCTTTAAGGTGTGAATAAACATCCTGTTGCCTCACACCCATGAAATTTCTTCCCTACAGATGTCAAAGTGCTTTGTGCAGAGTATTGCTATTTTGGTTCTGTAAATAAAGGTTCGCAGGTTTTGAATGTCTTGGCCAAATTTACATGATCTAAAATGGGAATAGGACATGGGTTTCTCAATTCCTCCACTACTGCTCTACCTACTAACCCTGTTGTTCCCCTGAACCTTTACATATACTTTAGTAGATTAATAATTAACCTCCAAGTGGGGCACTTTGAAGCAAATGTAAAATGAAACCAAACGCTTGTCATGGTTTTTAGTCATACCAGATTTGCAAGTAGGGTGTGTTTAAATGATGCAGGTAGATAAAGTCTTGTTAATTTAGATTAGAGTAAAAGTCAGTGCCTTATCAAAGCAAGTGACTAATTAGGAAAACTATTACCTTTTGGAAAAGAAACAGTTGAACTATCACTCAAAATTATTTTAACTAATTGAACTGCACTAGTATTTAGAGTCAAAGGCTCATGCAACTGCTGGGAAAGGAAAAAGACAGAGAGCTTTCCCCAGGAATTGCCAGTGTTCTGGGGGTTTTTTTGATAATTTTGTTTTTAGAAAGTTAACAGTACTTGTCATCACTGTGTAAACATGGGGAAGGGAGGAGAGTCCTGTGAGTCATCAGGGAGCCAAACATACAGAATTTAAGTGAAGAGCTGGAGCATTGGTATTAAATATGCTGCCTTCATTCTCTTCAACTTACCAAGCCAACAGGACAGCAAAGTGCTCATGAATGGTTTGAAATGATGAAGTGAATCTCAGGTCTGTAATAACAGACATTGAGCATTTGGGAACCTGCAAGGGTGGAAACACAAGGACAAATTCATGGTGTGAAAAGAAAGATTACAATCAGACTGTATTTATGTTCAGACAGATACATGCAATTGTGAAGAATCATTAAATAACTGTTAACCACACCTGCACAGAGCCTCTGGCAATGCTGGCTTACACAGAATCTCAAGAACTGCCATGTGCCTGACATCATACCTTTGCAAGGAGAGAAAAGTCCTGGGTGTTAGCCCAAGACTGGTAAGTAAAACATTGTCCACAAACTTGAGCCAGTTTAGTGTCTGCAAGTGATTTTCTGGCGTGTCACACCCAGTATCTTCTGCCCTGTAAACCTGTCAGTAGTCCTGATTTGTTTGCTTATGACCAAGTCTTACCAAACATCTCCAAATCTGCTTTAATGCAATGGCTCCTTCCCTCTAAGTCAGTCAGGACCGTGAGGAGGGAGTAAGTGTGCATGCACGGAGGGAGTTTAGGAAAAACAGGATCTTGACTTCTCTGAGATTGTAATTGCTGCTATGACACACAGCTACTTCTTTGGGTTTCTTTTTATGTGGATCACTTTCCCTTTTAAAAATGCTGGGAGGTTTTGACATTTTTTCATGATGAAAATGACTTTTCAGAACCTTTTTATTTTTACTGTAAAAAATAAATGGACGTGTATGGAGGGGGGAATCAAGCAGGGTAAAAGTAGCAGAGGAAAAGGAAAAGGGAGTAAAGCTGATGTGGAGAAAGTTGGAGTAGAGAGCTCCAACTGCGAACACATTGCAGAGGAGTTCCACTTAGACTGTATAAAATTTTCAAGATGCCCAGCAATCTCCAATTTGACTGCTTCTGCTGGTGGAATTTTTGGACTGCTCACTTCTACAGCTTTCCTCAGGCTAGGGAGTTCTCTGGCTTTTTGTTTCCCATGGTGCTCTTGGAAGCAATTGTCTTTCATCTGCATTTTCTCTCCTGGAGTAACTTTTTCCAGTCTTTCATGGCTAGGGGTGGTTGAGGAATGAAGGAGTTGGTTTTTTTGTGGTTGATTTTGGTTTTGTTTTGTTTTGTTTTAAACTGAATAAAAAATAAATGAAAAAAGCAAAAGTGAAGATTGAACATCAGTGTATAATTCCTAAAGGGGCTGGGGTGCATTGGTTTGGAAGTTCTTTCTACTTGCTATTTCTGTACAGAATATTTCCTCCTTTTAATTTTTCTCTCCTAATGAAAATCTCTAGCAACTGTGAAGAATGGGAGATTATGAAAGAGAAACAGAGCATGACTGATACACAGAGGGATTCAAAGAATTGCAGATTTCAGTATTCATATCTGAGAAGTGTAAGCTCTGGCACCTGACATTGATGGATCAGGCAATGGAGATATTTACTCATCACTTACAAGAGTCCTTATTCATAGCTTGATTTATTTATGCCATAAGGGTTTGGAAGACAGTCCGTTTTTGTTCTCCATCTGACGCACAATCAGTGCCAAGAAACTCAGCAAGGCCCAACACAGATTAAAGTTTTTTTTAAGAGTTATTGAAGTGTTGTGGGGAAAATGGCCTTCTCCAGTGCTACTTTAAAAAATAGTCATCTCTGTAAGTAAATCTTGGTGACTCGGACAGAGTTTATTTCAAGAGCAGGATGTGACACCTGGTACCCTCTTACACCCTCTTTGACCTTTAAATGTACTGTCATTAAAGGTTGGCCCCTTGAGCAAAATAGGTGTGATCAGGTGCAGAGGCAAACTGAATAGGTGGGGCTCTCACTCCAGTGGGCCTGCATTCACACCTTCAAAACTTTGGCCAGACTCATGACTATTCCCAGTTTTGACTTTAATTAAATGGTGTTGGATATGAGAGTTAAATGTGGAAACTGTATTCTATTATAGTAGCTCGTGTTGCTGAAAGAAATAGAGCCACACTTCTTGATTGAAGAGACAGAGTCAAATGAATAATTCGCAACAAATAATTAGTCTAAATGTTTCTAAGTGATTCTTACAGAATCTGAGTATGGTTGAGAAAGATCCCCATTTATTAATGCCATAGGACTCCTTTTCACAAGGGGAAAGTTTATTTATATAAGATGAATGAGTTATAGACTTGCAAGTTCTTCTTGAGTCATCAGACCCAGAAAACATGTATGTTATATTAGTTAGTTAGTACAATCTTTCAAACAAAAACATTTGAGTGTGCTTTAACTGATGGGTATATGATGACTGACATTCCAGAACCTCTTCTGCGCACACCTACGCTGGCATACTTTTATACACGGGAGTAATCCTAATTAATTTGGGAAAATTACCCTTGTGCATGAATGTATTCATTAGTATTTTAAACATCATGGTATGGTGAGTCTTCTAGATACTATCTTGATCTTACACTTAAAGGTGCCCACAACGTCCCATCCGGTCTTTAGGGCTACCTTAGCAGTAGTAAAAACAGGCCAGCACCCAGTCCTTCCCCTGAGGGCTTTAGCATGGCCAAATTCTCTTCCTTACAAAGAAGTGGCTTCATCTGTTCTGTCTAGAGGGAACTGTCCTTTGTCTGCGTTATCTCCTGAGAATGGGCCTCTGAGTGGCATGAGAAAGTACTGGGTGACAGGGGACAGCCATGTCAGGAAGCTTGTTGCTAATTAAATAGTTTGGACAATCACACGCCAGCTCTTGAGTGCATGTCCTGGCTCTTTTTAGTTTGCAAGTGCAAACTGTAACTTAAATAAGTGTTTGTGTTCATTTTACATCTTGAAGCTTTGTTAAGGTGTTATCGCTCTCATCTGTTCTTTACAGGAGAGAGCAGCACTGTTCCCTTCAGCAGTGTACTTTTGGGGCTGTATTGGCTGGGTTTCTGTCCCAGTTATGCTGAAGTCTTGCCCAAGAGCATTGCAGAGAAACAATCTTTTTCAGCGTGTTGTGAGTCTTCCCTTTCAGAGGTAAGATTTGATGCAGCCTAATAATTTTTTTTTAATAAACACCATTTCAGTTTGTTAAGAGGAAACTATTGGCTAAGGTATTAAAGGGTTGGAAAGTTATAGCACTAAGATGAATGTTTTTATTATAAACAGTGGAGAATGTTGATAATTTCAGAGGCAACAAGAAAATAAAACCAAAGAGCCAAAGATATAATAGGGAATTTGAACTGAAAATTTGTACCTTTAAAGATTTCTAAATATGTAGATTGTGCTTTGCAGATAATGAGTACTCAGTGCTGCTGCCTGAAATTTTAAATGCCTGCACATGTTGTCACACCAGGGAATTGTTATAATCTCATCCCCAAACAGGTGACTCTAGTACATGAAGTGATTTTCACCCTGTGGTACCTATTTCTGTCAATTGAAAGGTAGCCTCAGACTTCCCAGGTGACCACCTGGGATGTATTACAGAGCTCTGAAAAGTATATAAAGTGAATTCCAGCCTATCTGTCTTCTCTTAGGAAGTACCTAAAATGGAGGTGCTCCAGAGTTTACTGCTTGAGATACTCTGCTTAAATATTAAGCTTATTTATGAAGAGGTTATTTACATAAGGCAATTGATTGTGAAAAGAAAAGCTACTTTCATCATTAAATCAAGCTTCATCCTGACGTTAAGATAGGATTTAGCATAGTGAGCTGGACAAAAACATTGTGTAAGGTAAGAGGGATTGGCTCTCAAAATTTATTTGCTGCTTAAAAGCTGCACACTGTGTTCCACCTTGAGCATTGCAGGTATTCTCTTCCTTTCCCTGGCTGCCACTCACTTATTGTCCTTTCTGATAGGACTCCAGCAGAAGAATGTCTCCCATTAGGCTATTTTGTAATATCTTTCTGCGAAGTGCGTGAACATTAGTGCTTGCTCCAGGAAAAGGTGAGTTAAGAGGTGTTTTTATGTGTCCTGATAGCTGCCTTGATTCATCAATACTGAAAAGGATGTCTTTATTGACACTGAGCGCTTTCCAAAAGTGTTCTTTCCACCATTACTGATGTGTTGCTTAACAGAGCCAGCTTAAGCTTGCCACACTGAGTTGTGTGTTGTTTGCGTTGCATTGGTTGGTTACCTCTTTCTGTTAACTTTCCATGCACAATTTAATTAAGCTGTGAATAATGGGATGTGTTATCAGATGGTATGGCATTATTAACTTCAGCGAAGTGCTGTGTGATGAACAAGCTACAGATCTGGACAATAATTTATATATCCTTCCCATTTAACTGTCAGTGCCTTTTGGATGAAGATAGCTACTAGCATGTGTGATTGCAACCCTGTTGCTGAAAGAGGTGTGTCTGTTTATGCCACTGAAGTACTCGACTGTTGGTATAAATATAATGGCATGGTAATTACTGGTTATAGATACAATGAAGATCAAATTTTTTTTTTATTATTTTTTAAAGTCCAGAATGCTTTTATTATCCTGGAAGCATGCTTCCTATCTTTTCATATAAATAACCAAGAGTATGACATTTTGGAGTTAGAAAACTGGGTGAAACAAGTCATAATGATTAATTTCTGCAAATATTTTTCTATGAATTAATTGCCTATGTTCTGTGAGTAGTATTCTCAGGTGCCCTTCTATACAAATTATTCATGACTTCTTTTAGCTAAAAAACAGCAGCAACTAAAAGAAACCCTTTATAAAGTCTGTAATATGCATACTTGCTATTTGTATAAGCAAAATGGTATGGTTTCTTTTCTCTGATTAGATAACTTGTGGAACAAATTAATCTAATGCATATGTGAATAATAGGGAAAACTAGAAATATGCCAACAGTATCTAGTTTTAAAGTTGTTTTTCTTATGTATCAAAAATTTAAATAAGTCTAATCTGATTACTTAGTAAAGCAAATAAAATGTACATATCAATAGAAATCAAACTGCTCTCAGATGTTTTCAGATGGAAGCTGGCTTTCAACAGCAAATGGTAATGCAAAGCTTTCCTGCTCTTTTCAGTTCATACCTCTGGCTGAAAGGTGTATGCAGTGTGACACAACATGTTGTGACTCCTCAGAAAAATGTTGCAATTCATATTGGTCAAAGTATGTAGTGTTTCAGAGCAGTGCATAATTTGTGATTGCAGCAATCTCAAATATAATATAAGCAATGGGAGCACATGAAATGTGTTCAGTGTTTCCATCTCATTCATAATTTTGACTCAGCAGTTCCAGCTGATTATTAGTAGTTTCTCCAACGAGCCTGAATTGGCTAAGGGAATTCACTTTAACATACTGAAGTGTTTTCATTAAACTTGGCCTGTGCAAAAGTGGCTTTCTAAATTGGATTCACTGCACTAATCTTGGTGCCTGTGCTATTGTGTATTGCATCAAGCAACAAAATAAGCAAGAAACAAAGTGGTAGAAAATATTATTTAAACTGGAAGTGAGGCAGAATTCATTAAAAGGAGAATATGGACCATGCTCATTATAGGATTTGCTAATGCTCTTAAGTTCTTCCAGCTAAATTTAATATATGCAAATCATTATTTACGAACAGTTATTATCAACAATACTAATAACTTCAGTATTACTAATAATAGCTATCTGGACTAATTAACTGTTTTAAATTGAATTTTGTAATATTTGCAAGTTTTCTCACTTTTATGGTAACTAAATAAAATCAGCCCCATTGCTTAACACACAACTCCATTTCATACAGGACAATTTGGTTTTGGAGGCACAATTTGAAGCAGAATAAAATGGTGGTTAAGAAAGTTTCTGCTTGTGCCAACAAAAGAGATAGTGGAATAAATTCAACATAAATTCATTGAGCATGTTTTCTCTGTTAGTATGAAACTAACTCATTCTGGTGAAGTACAGAAGGCTCGCTTGAGAGTTTTGTATTGGAAACATTGTGTTTAGATGGGGGATGCTCTTCATGTGTTGATTCTTTTCTATTTTTCTGATTAGAAAGAAAATGATTTTACAATCTGTAGGCCATTTTTTGTTTGGTTTCTTTATTATTCTTTCCCGGTTGTGAGGAGGAAAAAAGAAAGAGAAGAAAAATCTTGACCTAGCTATAAACAGAAAGTGGAAGGCAAGTTGATGGGAGCACAGAAAAGGGGATCTCCTAGCTTTTACAATGACCTGTTCAAAATGGTTTAAGGATGGCAATGTTGTGCATTAGTCTGCAGATTCCATGGGACCTTGTTCTGTTTGGGCAGTGAGGTACCATGCATATGAGCCCTATGTAAGGCATAAAAATAAGCGTGAATGATAGCAATGCAGATAATATTGCTTCTTATAAATAATAATTAGTGCTAATTAATGTTGACTCTATATGTTGTGGCTTGGATGAAACTCTGGCAGGAATTGGCAGACATGCTGATATGAAATCTCCACCCACAAAGATCTGCTGAAAGAGCAGTATCTGGTGTGAGGGGATCTGCCCTTTTAAGTGCAAAGAATACAAAGGTTTTCTAATTGTTTCTCCCTTTTGCAGAGAAAACAGGCTTGTAGCTTTAGAGCCAGTCTGCATGTGCATGTCTCTGGGAGCTACAGACGTGGAACAAATGCAAGATCAGATCTCATTCCTTATGCAAGCTTATAAATAGTGTTGCACGTTCACTGGGAATAGCACATGTAATACAGTGTTCCCCAGCAGTACCAGCCGCTTCCCATGGGAAGATGTAGAAGCCAACGCGTTTGCTGAGGACAGGCGATGTCCTTTCCCGAACTGGGTGGGAGGCTGCTGAGCCAGGCTGCTGTGGGGCTGTTCCACAAGAGGCAGGAAGGCAGGCTACACAAATTGGTGCCGATAGGGAGGCTAACGCCTCCTCACTAGGCTTTGGTAAATCAGTATCTGTATGTGTGCCCGCACATATGCATACTATTTTCCCTCCGCCACTTTCCTCCCACTCTGAGCTGCTTTCCTCCCCACACTGCCCTTGAGTCAAGAGGTCAGTGCTACCACTTCTTTTTTCACCAGTCATGCTTTTCTTTCTGTGGTTTATCCTCTGGTTGTTACTTTCCTTATTTCCAGTGGAGGGGCAGCAAGAGCCATTTGGCTGATTTAATGTTTTTCTGGGAAGGAAAGGATAAGGCTTTTAAAAAAAAGATGCCTTCAGGCAAAATGTGATTTTCAATCAAAATTCTTTTTCTTAAGGGAAGGGATTTTTCTTACAAGGGAGGGAATTTGTCCCAGCAGAGCAGTTTTACCCACATTCCTCTGAGACACAGGAGTCTGTGTGCTGTCGATGTCAGGGAGGATCAGGGACTGAATGACCAGCTCCCATCATGAAATAATTCAGCTTCCCAGAGTGGGACAGGAAGAGAAAGGGGTTGCATGTGGCCTTGAAAACAAGAAAGAAAAGGAGAGGAGGAAGTGCCAGGCTGTTGGTGCCTTGGTGGGGAGCATTGCAGGGTCCCTGGAGGTTGTGTGATGCACAAACAAACACCCTTGCTGAGGGCTCTGGACCAGGCAATTTGGTAGAGCAGCTCTGTGTCTGCAGCAGCTGCCTCTTGGGGGGTATGAGCTAGAGAAGAGCTGGGCCTGTGGAGCTGTGTTAGCTGGCATTTCAAAGGTGAGATACTCTGTTTTCTTGTTTGTTTATTTGCTTCCCACTGGGGGATCAGTTATGTGTTAAGATGACTTGACTTGAAACACACCTCCTTAGCAAATACATTAATTCAACATTTAGAGGATCATGTTTCTTTGTGGTGCAGAGTTATTTAATGCAATATTTGTGGTAGGCTGATGACACTTGCGATGATCAAAAAGAGTAAGCTGTGTATTTTTTTAAGAATGTGTTAAACCAGTTCTGTCAAAATAGAGATAATAAATATCAGTAATTGTTTAGTCAGTTGAAAAGGAATAATTCCCCACGTTTTTTGAAACATAGTAGATAATGTTTTGGCTGAATATGTATGGAGAACCTATACTTACCTCTACATTCCTGAAGCTGAGCATAGAGTACCGTACTTGTTTTGTATGATTCTGGAATGTGAAAAAGTGGAATATTTCCCTGATCATGACAAAGAATGCCTGCACAAAGTAAACTAAATTTACATATTCAGATTTCCTTGTCTAAACTGCTCTGGGAGGAGTGAAATGCTAGGATAGCAAAGGTAGACTGCACTTTCCTTCTTAAGCTGAGGAAGCTGGTAGGAAGGTGGGCAGGGACCAGGGAGATGGTGCAGGTTCTGCCAGTTTGGTGGAAGGTTATCAGTGGAAATCCTAACAGACCAGCTTGGGACTGATCTTACTTAACATTTTCCTTAATGCCCTGGGTGTAGAAGGCTGGAACTGACTGATGAAATTTTCTGCTGACACAAGACAAGGAGACATTGTCAAGGTAGAGATAATGTCCAGTTCTTCCCATACAGGGAGTGTGAAGGCAGGAACAATGAAAACAGACTAAATGTTTAATAGCTGAGGGCTTCTGCCTTTAGTTGAAATGGTTGTTCCCTACAAGGCAATGCAGCACAAGGTGGGAAAGAAAGTGGCAGAGAAAGATTTGGATATGATAATTGATGACAGAATAACTGTGAGCTTCTGGTGCAATCTGGGAAAAGCCAAATGGAAACAGAGTGGTCATTAATGGATTAGGTTTGCAATTAGGAGGTTACTAAAAATGAGATTCTGTTATAATCTTCCAGCTGGAGTAGGAAGAGCAGCAAACCTAACTGGAACTTCATGAACTGATGAGCAGGGCTCTTGATTCAGAAGTTAGTAGTATCAGGGGACAGTATAATGACACAAGGCTAACACAGGCCTTATTTTCAATTAGAAAGGCATGTGTGCTTTTTTTAGCATTATAGTGCCTATAGAAAGGGAAATTACTGTAGACATTGCTGATTAAAAGTCTGAAATCCAATAAATTTTAATATTGAATGATGATAATGTCCCATTTTATTAATCTTAATTTTCATTAATTTCTCTATGTAGGACATATTTTTTACTTTATGGAACTCATTATTTGCAATTGGTCTTATGTCAACAAGCAGCAAAGATCAGGCTGTCTGCCTTTCCTGACAGTTGTCTTAATTTAGTAGTAGTACTTAGCAGTTATGTAGTGCTTTAAAATTTCAAATATTAGCTAGTTAGTCATCACACCAATTGCTTTAAATATTATCAGCCTTCTATAAAGATGAGTAAATATCTGTTGTTTTCCATATTTCTGAGATGAGGAAATTCAGACACAGATGGGCTGGTTATGTCCCTGTGCTTATTTATATATAGGCATTTCAAAGGCACATATAATTTCGGGGTCCAACAAGTCTGTGTACTTGTTAGACCTGATTTGGTGTCCACTGGAACCAATGGAAATCATTCTAGCAGCTTCAAAGACTCCCCTTGTTGCCTAATTGAATTACCCTGAAAAATCCATCTTCCAAATATTACCCAGCTAGTACAGTGTGCCTTGAGAGGGGTTGTGATGAAAAAGACACCTGCCCTGGTGGTCAGAACCCTTAGCGTGGCTGTAGAGGATGAACAAGCACCAAAAATGATGAGGTTTGCTCAGCACCCAGTGAATGAGCCCTAGAAATGAGACTCCACGAGGGCTTTGTTTTCTAGGAAAATAATTTAAGAGCTTGAAAATATTGATTATAAAATGATGAGATTTTTCACATGTTCTTAAGCAAGCATCACCTCTTGATTTTTTGGAAGAAGTAGCCAGATATTTTGACAGTCCCAACATATATTTCTGAGTCAATTCAGACATCCAGATGACTTTAAAAACCTATCCCTACACTTCAGTGCTATGTGGGAGTTTAAACATATATATATATATGTCTGTTGACCTTTTCCTGAAAACTCTAAAACTCAGCAACATGTTTTTTATACTGCTTTTCAAAACCTGAAGTTCTATGGAGAAGAAAAAAGGAAAAGGAAGGGAAAAGAATCTTAACCTCAAGTGTAATGCTGAAAGATCATAGAAATCCTTAATAAAGTGGCCAGCAGCTCTGTAGTGTCACCTAAATGTGGCATGCCTAGTCAAAGTTTGACCAGTTATGTGCAGTCTTGTGGTTCAGCTGTGTTCTTTGAAAGATGGAAATAACCCTTCGTAAATTCAGGATCATATTGTCATGTGTATTAATTCAGAGTTCTCATTTCTTGAGCATTTACTATGCTTTACATAAGAATTATTTTTTTCTGCAAATGTTCCTGCCCTTAAACTTGTTAGGATTTGTGACAGATAACATAAAATGAGAGTAAAACCATATGGAAAATGTGCTTTTATCAAAATGTATTCTTGAATTTCTTTTGATGTTAATGTTTGCTTGATCCTAGTAGTCAATAGGGTAGTATAGCCCAGGCGTCGAAAGATGAACTTAGAATGGGAAAGCAGCACAGACAGCATTTTCTTCACTGTCCTGCCATTCTGCTAAATACATGCTTCTTTTGCCTCCCTTTCCAGCCAGGAATGTCTCAGTATATGGGACAGACCAGCAGTAATAAGAACATACAGAACAATCCTCTCTCTGGGTGCGAGCCCTATGCCAGACAAAGCTTTTCATGTTTGTTACTTGCTACTCAGCAGTAATCAGGAAATGACAGATAGTGTAAGGGATATCCCTCCTTAGCCTCATTTCTGTAGAGAAAAAATGATGAGGAAGAGAGTCGTGTTCCTCCACGTGCCTCAAGGTGTCAGGTATTATTGGGGCATTGCAGTCAAACCCTTGTGTTTGCAGCAGATCAAAGGGGTGACACGAGCCAGAGATGAAGGCTGCTGAACCAAACCCCCACCTGCTGCTGCGTGCTGGCTGCACGTGTTGTCAGGATTCGCACTCAGCGCTGTGGGATTGGTACTAATGTAGCAACATGGGAGCTGTTGTGTTGGGTTCCTGTTCTCACGAAACCTTCAGCATGTGAGGGGTTGTTTCTTTCTCAACTTGTGAGTTTTAGAATAGAATACTAGACTATAATAGATTCATAGAATGGCTTGGGTTGGAAGGGACCTTAAAGATTATCTAGTTTCAGCCCCATTGCCATGGGCAAGGCCACCTTCCACTAAACCAGATAACTCAAAGCTCTATCCAACCTGGCCTTGAACACTTCCAGGGATGGGGCATCCACAGCTTCTCTGGACAATCTGTTCCAGTGCTTTACCACCCTCTCAGTAAAGAATTTTTCCCTAGTGTCTAATCTAAACCTGTTCTCTTTCAGTTGGAAGCCATTCCCCCTTTTTCTGTCACTACATGCTCCTGTAAGAAGTTCCTCTCCATCTGCATTGTAGCTCCCTTCAGATGCTGGAAGGCTGCAGTTAGGTCACCCCAAAGCCTTCTCTAGGCTGAACAATCCCAGTTGTCAGGCTTTACTCATAGGAGAGGTGCTCCATCCCTGTGGGCATCTCTGTGGCCTGCTCTGGACTCTCTCCAACAGCTCCATGTCCTTCCTGTGTTGGGACCCCAGAGCTGATGCAGTGTTCCAGGTGGGTCTCAGCAGAGCAGAGGGTCAGAACCCCTCCCTGGCCCTGCTGCCCACACTGCTTTGGATGCAGCCCAGGACACGTTTGCCCTTCTGGGCTGTGAGTGCACATGGCTGGGTCGTGTCCAGCCTCTCACACACCCACACCCTCAAGTCCTTCTCACAGGGCTGCTCTCAGTCAGTTCATCCCCAGCCTGTGCTGATCCTGGGAATTGCCCCAACCCAGGTCCAGCACCTTGCACTTGGTCTTGTTAAACCACATGGGGTTCCCATGGACTCACTTCTTGAGCTTGTCCAAGTCCCTTCGGATGGCATCCCATCCTTCAGGTGCACCACCAAGCTTGGTGCCATCTGCAAACTTGTTGAGGGTGCACTTGATCCCACTGACTGTGTCAGAATTAATGAAGGTATTAAACAGTAGTGGGCCCAATACAGACCCCTCAGGGACACCACTTGTCACAGACATCCTTTGGGACTCTGAGCTATTGATCACAACCCTCTGGATGCAACTGGGTGACAAATTCCTTATCCACCTAACAGTCTACCTGTTGAATCCATCTCTCTCCAATTTTGAGATAAATCCTGCTTAGCTGCACCTCCCAAAAAAGAAATCTGAGTTGGTCAGTGGCAGCAGCCTCCAGCATGGGAGCGGAGGAAGGTCTGGATTTCCTCACCAGGATGGCTGCTTTCTCTCTAGAGCAGCTGCTTTCCCTGTTTCCCTTTACATCTGGCTATGATGTTCCTGTTTCTTGGCTAGTGTTCCAGAGGGGACCATGCAGTGGAAATCAGAATGGAAGATGTTTTACTTTGTGTCTGATAGAAGAGTGGCAGCTATGGTCTGGCTATGCTAGCAGTTTTATTGGCTGTTTAGCCACTTATTCAAGAGCTGTTATGCTCTTGTTCTCAGCCCTGGAAGGGAGATACCCCTTAATCCTTTTAGTTCCACTCGATTCCAAATTTCTCCAGATACCTTTGCATTCTTTCCTCACAGCTTATATCTGTTTAAGAATTTTTGTCTGATTGGCTTGGGAATAAATGTAGATCAAGATTTCATTTCCTCATTCCTCCATATTCTGTCTTTTTTTAGCCATGTGGGATTTGCTTTTCCTTCGTATGTGTTTTCTCCATTAGCAATATTGCTGGTTTTTACTTTATATTTAGGAGGGCAATCTCACTCCTGTCACCCAGATATAATGTGTGTTTCATACACCGAAACCTCCTTCCACATTTCCTCTCTCCCCTTGTGTTTGTGCTCCTGTGATAAAAAGATCTGTTCAGACAGAACATCAGAATTGTAGTGGTGAGACAATTTTTGCTTTGACAATGTGATGGTGTGCGGATGATCTAAAGGAAAAGCATGGCTTCAGAACATGGTTAAGGCACAAGAATCTGTTTCTTAAACTTCCTGTTTCTCCCATTTCTTGAGCTGAGCACATAGCTTAACTCTGTGCCCCACTTTTCCAACATGCAGCCTGCGGATAATGGTAAGGATTCACATCTTTCATGAAGTTTAGAATGAAAGTGTAGTATAAATGGCTCCTTTTCCAAATGAAAAGGAGGTCCCAATCATCTGATCCTTCTATGGTCAATTTTAGGCCATTAAAAACCACTGAAATGAGGTTTATTTTTACTGTGAGATCAAAGTCCCATCATGAATTGTAGGGAGATGCATGAAAAGTCAGGTGCAGTTTTTGCCCTGGAATACTGTGAAGTTAACAATATTGGTTTTTGAAAAAATTGGCTATTATTCCAAATTGTGCAAAAACTGTTAATGAATAATAATTTTTAGGTTTCTTTGGAATGAAGCTTGCTAAGGGCACTCTCAGGCTGTCTTCTGTAGTCAAGCAAATTTCTTATTAAGAAAATGAATAGGAATTTGTTGAAATTATTAGATTGAAGTCATCAGTTCTTTCTTTTCTGGTAGTCCTACAATTTCTCTCCCCACAGTGCCTGAAGCCATACTTAAGTTTCATGAATATACATATGCAGAGAGAGAAATGAGATTATTGTGCTGAAGATCACTGTCCCCATAGAACACAAAGAAATCTTACACACATACACATACTCTTAGATGAATATGCATAAAGAAAGAAGAGATGATGGCTTTCTGTAAATTAGTGTAGCTTAATTGAAGTCAATCAAACTGCTAATTTGATTTAGTCAAACAGTACTAATTTACACCAGCAGCTGAGATTTTGGCCCTTACTGGTTTAATTTCATACTAATCTGTTTATAGCTTTCAAATATATGGAGCCAGTTGATTGCTAAACTGTTTATTGGGTGTGGTTCCAGGATTACAACAGTAATTATTT
The DNA here is from genome assembly GCA_036785705.1 of Acanthornis magna. Taxonomy (NCBI): domain Eukaryota; kingdom Metazoa; phylum Chordata; class Aves; order Passeriformes; family Acanthizidae; genus Acanthornis; species Acanthornis magna. The sequence continues at coordinate 15,330,218 of JAWUZG010000025.1, forward strand.
TACTGAAGCCCTTTATTTTCAAAAATGCATGTTTCAGATTTACATAATAGGACTAGACAATGACTAAGGGGCAAATTATACCAAGATTATTGCATGCACTTACGCATGTGTTATGTTTTTATGACTCAGAATGGAGCTTGTTTGTGTTCCGCCTTTGGATAGAGGTCTCTTTGGAGGGGGGTAGGGGCAGGGAACAACATTGTAGAGCACGGAATTACAAAAGAGTCTCAGCCTGTGGAATTCTGTGCCAAGACACGATGCTAGACGATAAAATATTACTTAAGTGTGAAGGTGGGGGACTTGGTTATGAAATGCCAAACGGTTTTCCATGGCTCTGCTCTCTCCATGTGGTGTCTATTGCATCCTTAGAGCTGAGGCCTTCAGTGCTAATCCTCACTGCAAAATGCTTCTCTTTGCTACCTGATTCCAAGTGATGGCACAGAGGCATTCAGAATGGTGTTGTGGGTGGTGTTTGCCTGGAATTACCCACTCTGAGTGCCTTTCCCCATGCCAGAGGCTGGTGTTGATAAGGACAGTGCCATGGTGCTTTGAACAAGTTCTGAAATATTGTTTTTCCTCATTTTCCTTTGGCATGCTCCACAGAGTAGTTTGCATCTATTTGATACTCAGGGAAGCTGTCAACAGTCTTGTCTGAAGAGCCATCACAGCAGGAAGAGTTTCAGTTCAGCACGGTTCCCAGCACCTGCGTTGGGATTGACGGATCCCACTGCTCCGCCCTGTATGGTGCTGTGCTTCCCCGTGGAGCCTCGTCAGACAGCGAGCCCGTGAGTCGCTGCTGGGTTTGATGGGTGCTGGTGGTGGGAGGACACTGCAGTGTAGGTTTGATGCTTGAATGAACCTGTTCAGCCTGGTTGTTGGTAGGATCTGCAGTCTGAAGGTGAAAGGCTTTAGACTCTTATCTTTTGAGCTGTGCAGCTTCTCTCCTTGCCTCTTGGTGTTTATGATAATTACCTTAATGGAACAGACCATCATCTCTGTGCCGTCATCAAGTGCGCAAAACGTTTGTTGGAGGGCTCAGGACTGCAACATTTGCTTTCTTGCAGCCAGAAAACAAATTAATGGAAACATTGCTCTAATAATCCCCATCCCTGACCTCTTTAATGCATCCTCAAAACTAAATGCATATAAATAATTACCTGGGTTTTGTAAACAGAGCTAAGTTGAAAGATACAACCCACTTTGGGTTCACCAACTCTGACAGCACTTCTTAAAAAAAGAAGTGTCTCTGAAACAACTTACTGTAACTCTTATAAGTTTGCAAAATGACCTCAATCTTCACAAATGCTTGTTAAAGGATTTTCTAAAAAGAGCAGCAACACCTGGAGACTCATTTATCACTGTCTCTGCCTACTGGCGATCCCACCTACACGCTGAAGAATGATTGCTAACATAATATTTATGCAATAAACCAGCTGAAATGTGTAAAAAGAAAAGTCTTCTGTAGGGATGGTAGAGATTAAAGAAGTATTTGAAGTCACTGGTTATTTTTTGCTGCTTGATAAACAGGGAGGATTCTTTTGGTTTCATGGCACAGTTCTCTTGAAAAGAGAAAGCTTCTTGGTATTCGTTCTGACACAGGAAGGCCACCTAAGACCAAGAAGATTTTCCTGTTATGAAAAAAGTTCTTTTTTCCCTTCATCTTCTAGATTATAAACTATACTTTCATCTTCTGTAACTCAGCTATGGAGCAAGGCCACTGAAAATTTCTTGAAGCCATTTGTTGTCTCTCAAACCTCTTCAATAATATCCAAAGGTATCCACCATGCAAAATACCAGCCTCAAAAATCTTAGTGATGTTGAACTTCTCGAACAGAAAAATGGTGTGAAGACTCCAGCTAAGACCCAGGTGTTTGAAGTGTCCAGTAATAGAAATGTAAGACTTACAGAGGAATCAAAGCCACAGGTAGAACTGAAGCCCTGGAGGTGCATTTAGTAAGCACAGGCTCAGCCTGTAACCTACAGAACTGAGTGAAATGATCTCATGTTAACTTCAGTCTGTCCAGTAGCTTTGATTATGAGTGATAGTTGGGTCTGTAGAATACTTCTTTCTGCTTGCAAGCATAAGGCCTCTCTCCCTAGGCTTCTGTCTCTCCTGTTCAGTGGCCCTGTGCATTGAAATTCAGGAACGCTTATGGAACCCAAATTTTATCTTAAATCTCTGGGTCATCAACCCATGGAGGTCTTAAACAATGAGCTTGTTAGTACAAATATGCAGTAGCTGTGTTGGTCAGTATAAATGAAGAGGACTATCACCTAAGATCATGTTGGTCAGTCTAAATTATGTTGGTCAGTCTAAAAACAGAACCTTCTCCCCAGAACTAGGAAGCTGCTCACCACAGGACTATCACTTTAAAATCATGTATGATAACTCTGTTGGGTCATACATTCATGCCCAGTGCAAGTATGTGGATTGTAAAAAGGAGGAGCAATTTGTATGCAAATGGCCAGCAAAAATTGGCTCTGTCAGAGCAGAGGGAACAGCCAGAAATAACATGTTAGATCTCTGTATCAGTGTTTTGACCAGGGGTAATTTGCCCTTTAGTAGTGTCACTTTCACACTGCTTGCTGGGGAAGAACACCAGCTAGTCATCAGCTGATGTGAGTAAGTATCTGGGAAATAGTTCTTTAGATAAAACCTTTCAGTTTGTAGTGGATCACATGTGTGAACATGAGTTGGGAATGCTGTTTAAATAGGAAAAATAAAAATAATTGTGCCAACCTGGGACATACAAACAGGAATACAGCTGACAAGACACATGAAGTAATCCTGTTTCACTCAATGCTGATAAGGCATCAGCTGGAGGACTGGAACTGATTTTGGGCAGTGCCTTCATAATAGTATGTGAGCTCATTGGAGAGAATCCAAAGTGAACAAGGGAATGATCAAAAATCTGCAAAACCTAATGCTGAGAAGAGATTGAATGAATTGGGTGTTTCAGCCCAAAGAATGGAGGATTTCAAAGGCAGAGAGAGTTTAATAAGGGTCCTCAAATATATAGAAAGCTCTGGCAAAAAGGGGACTAATAAGAGTGTGATTTTATCTAGTATAATCCTATGCTGTTATTGGCCATATCAGGCTAAATGGATCTAATTGCATTTTGTTAAAACAGGAGAATAGATATTTAGCAATACGTTGTAGCAAGAAGGATTGTGATTGCCTGGAGTAGTAGCAGAGTTTCTGTAAGTGGAAGGAAATAGATTAGAAAAGGTGGGTAAATATCTTTGAAGAAGGATGTAGGAGCAGATGCTTTTACCTTGGAGCACCAAAATGAAGTTTATGAGATTGGATTTAGTGCTGTTTTTGCTATTATTTTCTGGGAAAGTAAAACAACAGAGGAGATAACAAGACTGCCAAAGGCTTATGATGATTTGTGTGAATTGTAAGACGCATTTCTAACACAGTGCCATGTTTATAGACAGCTTCATCATCATGGCAATCCGCACAGACCTATTTCTCTGACATACCCAGCTGTCTGTAGGGACTGGTAAAGGAGGAGTATCACAGGGTGGTGCCTGGCACAGCACTGAAGATGTGGTTTGGGTTAGTCTCAGTATGTTGCAGCTCAGCCAGTTTTGTCTAGATCATCTCCATGTGGTGTAACTCAAGGGATTTTCTTTTTCCTTGTAAGAAAATAGATAAGGATTTGATTGAAACTGGTGGAGAAGAGATTGAATAGATACTGGCCATATGTTGTACATAAAATGCTACTTGCAATTGCTACTAGGACCTTGAGTTAAATGCAGAGAACCAACAATTTAATGCTTAGTGCCAGCAAATAAGGGAAAGGCAGAACCTGAAACTAAGCAGCCTTAGAAACTTACTTTGACTTCTCTTTTACTGCAAGATTAGGAGTAAGGAGAGGAAGAAAAAGGTGAAAAATTTAGGTTTTGATTAAAACAGAGTTGAAAATTTATTGGAAAAAAGGTTTAATAGAAATCTATTAGAATTTTCATTTTCAGATAATAACAGCAAATTGACTGAACATGGAAAATGTTATGTCGTAGTCCTCGGGTACTTCAGTATACTCTATTATACCTTGGAGTTTAAGTTTCTGGATAAATGTTTCTCCCCTATGATGAGCTACTGTATGCCAAGAGAAAGTGAGACCATCAGGTGTTACCAGAGAGGGAGCCTGGCCAGCCAATCTGATTGATAAAGGGAGAATATGTATAACCATAAAGCTCCATGTCAGTAAGTCAAAATCTTCAGTATTCAGGCACAAGTTGGGAGTTTTTTTGGAAGGTGTTATTTCCTGTAATGAAAACGATTCTCTGGTCAGCTCTAATTGATAAGAAAAAGTGAAGATAATGTAGCTGGTTTGTAGGGCAAAAGGCTTCTCCTCCACGTTGGACCAACTCTGGGTTTTTTTGGGAGACAGCAAAATGGGCACCGTGCTGCACAACAGTTGCCAACTGTTCTGTGTATCTTGAAAAACACACAGGGGTGAGAGTGAGCTGCTCAATTTTTTCAGGTTTCTAAATCATCCTGTATCATGAACAACTGACAGTGGGAAATAACTACATATCACCTTTAGACCTCTACTTCACCGTGCTAAAGAGATTAATTTGCCTTGCCTAGCAGAAAATGCCAGGTGGGTCACACCCATTACATGGGATCCTGTGGAGGGTTAACCCTGGCCAGCAGTTCAACACTCACCTTGCCTCTTGCTCACTCCTCTCTTGTGTATGATAGGAAGGAAAAAGAAAGAAGGTGAAATGACTTGTGATAATAATAGCTTAGTACGGAAAGCAAAGTTGAGTGTGCAATCAAAGGAGAAAGAGGAATTCATTCATTACTTTCCCTCCAGTCTCTTCCAGGGAAGCAGGGCCTCAGCACGAGTAATAGTTGCTTGAGAAGGTAAATGCTGTAATAGCCAATGACCCCCTTCCTCCTCCTATTCCCTGAGCTTTTACATGCTGACCATGATGTCACATGTACAGAATATCCCTTTGTTCAGTTGGTGTCCTTTCTGCATCCCCTCCCAACTTTCTGCCCACTCCCAGCCTGTTTGCTTTGTGGGGCAGAGAGAGAAGCTTTGATGCTGTAAGCACAGCCAACACACTGGTGCAGATGCAAAACATGGCACCACAAGAGGAGCTGTAAAGGAAGTTAACTCCATCCCAGACAGAACCAGAATGAATCCTAAGAATACTGGTCCTGCAGCTACATAGGTCCTTGCAGTGTTTGCATAAATGTTTCAGTTGTTTGGTGTCATACTTATACCTTTTAATTTTTTTTTCTTTTTTTTATGAGATTTGGGTGGAGAGGCCTTGAATGCATGCTAAAGATGTATTCACCTAGAGCTGTGTGTACAAAACCCATTTGCAGGAAGCTCCAAATGTGATGAAATGGCAGAGACAAAAGAAAGCCTGCTGCAGAACTTGTCCTTTAAATAAACAATTGGGAAATGCCAGATATTGAAACACTCTTGGTTTCTTCAGAGATTAGAAAAACTTCTTAAAATTAAGAGATTTGTTTTTGTTTTTCTAATAATGAAACATTTTGTCTTACAATTCTCTGCGTGCAAAAGGAGAAGGGAGCTTAGTTTTCACCTCAGTTTCTGTAGCAACACTGCTAGCTTTTCAAATTTCTTGAGCTCTGAACATGATGAAATACAATTATCCAAAGGGAAACAAAAGCATTCCAGGAAAGGCGACGTGTATATGTTTCCACTCCTATGGCAGAATGGAGTTGAACTCAGCATTAAACACCAGCAATGTCATAATGTTACCCTCTATAATTAAGTGGTTATGGTGCTAAATTTAAGGATTTACTGTTTTGTTACTGTTTTAGCCTCTATAAACCAACTTCAATATGGGGCTGAGATGAACCCATTTTCCATATTATGCCAAAAATCAGCAGAAACAGCCATATTTTCCTCAAAAATATGGTTTTGGTATGTTTTGGTAAAGCATCAGGGCACTTCAAATGTGTTTTTCCTCTTATTTTTTCTCCTAACCTTTCAGTGAAGGTGTGGCATGTATTTTAGATTTTGTCTAGAATTTTTGAAAATCAATCATAAAATAAGGAATTTTTCAGTGAAATCTTAGCCTTACACATAGAGGCAAAAAAAAAAAAAGGCTGGTAGATACTTAAAGAGCTCATGTAGGACTTCAGAGCCTCTGCTCTACCACAGGTTTTGCCTATGAACTTTGTCAGGGAATTTAATTTTCCTGTGCCTCCATGCTCCATCTGTAGATGGGATAACAGCTTTGTTGCCTCACAATCATCGTTACCAGAGTGTTTCATGGGGTGATGACTAGCAAATCTCACTTGTCCCCCTGAAACTGCTACATTGCACATAGATAAGTAAACAGTGGAAATATTTGAAGACTGTACTCACCTGTGTGACAAAATGGGATCCTTCTTTTAGAGCAATTTCAGTTTGATAATTGGTCTCTTTTTTCATTGCGTGATTTACAATTCGCTGCAACAACAATGGATATTCTCAGGCCATTATTTTTGATGGAAGTATAAATGAGGATATAATTTTAATCTCATAATGAAATGATGACAGATAGACATAAACATATAGTAACACACTAAAAATTCCCACAGAATTGTAAGTCAAGTGTCATCTAGAAGAGGCCAGGATACTGAGCTACCATGTCATTACAGGCAGACCTGGTAATGACACAGGTAATTAAGACTGACTAACTTTTTCATAATATGATTTTTGTTGCAATTGCTGATAAGATTGCCAAAATTTAAACCATTGGGACTCAGATTTTCTGTGCCAGCTCTTTGGCCAAGATAGATTTTTGTTGTGTCCATCACATTTAGAACAGAGATGAACCATGAGACAAGGTCCATGGAATTGAATGCTGCCCTGGACTAATCCATATGCCAATAGCAGATAAGCTTTAAACATAGGAAACCCTGAAAATATATGGAAAAAATTGTTTATGAGCCAGGAATGCAACATTAGGGGGCAATTTTTAGATATGCCAGTATTTCAGCTCTGGTCTACATGATGGGTATAGGACAGCACTTCCTTTCTCAAAGGAAAGTTGTTTTGTGATTATAAATCCATCAACATTTGGTTTCCACTTTTTTCCTTTTCTCCTCTGAAAGCTCCTAAATGCTCTAATGACAAACATGACAGAGAAGCCTATGAATCCATTCCTGAATGCTGGTTTAGGATTGTTCCAAGAGGTTCTGCTGGCAATTCTGGGTGCTGAATGAGGCAGAGATCCTTGGGAAAATCAACTATCATGTCACTGCACAACCAAATACGCAAGGAAGGCGGACATGAATTTGCACAAGCAATCATTAAGCCTGATGCTCTCAATGCTATTCATTTTTGCACCTTCATCTTCTCTTTAATGCGTTTTATCATATATAGTTAAGGAGGTTATGTCAAGTTTTCAAAATGATGCTGTACAATCAAATAAAACCCTAGAAAGGTCTCTTCATGGTTAAGATTAATATAATAATATTAATATATCCTCAAGTGTGGCTTTTCAGCTGGTAAGTGATCCAGCTCTGGCTAAACTCCAGTTTCAATTGCATGTGATGGGCAGGTGGGGAGTGGACTTTTGGAGTGTCTCTACTGATCCCACTTGTTTCATGCAGCGGTTTTGTGTTACGCCACCTATTACACCTATTCGGCTGTAATGCACACACTGATGGATTCCCATCTGTGTATGTGAGATCAGAATAAAGCCCCACAGAAAGCTTAGGGAAGCCACCCAAAGGCTCTCTCTTTACTCATTGCCTTTATTACTGCAGTTTGCTCCGAAGGCTTGTGCTGTGCACAGTAGACAAAGAGTGAGAGGCAGTCCTTCTCTCCAAGATTTTACAACAGAAGCAAAAGACGAAGGACAACAGGTGGACACAGATCAGCAAGGGAAGAGCAGAAGGACAGCTGTGGAGAAAGGCAGTGAAGCAGCCATTGCAAATGTTAGAGAGATCCTCTTAGAAAAATGCAGCAATGTGAGAAAGCCCTAAATTACTGCTTTGAAAACTTACAAGTACAACGATTGAGTCTGGGCTAATGGCAGGCAGAGTCCTTCTGCATGAGGGTGATGAGAAATCTCTGGTGAAGCTTTCACAGCCTACTAGTAGCTTGCTCCATGAAAAAGAAAAGGTCTCTGAGAGAGACAGCTTCTTTTCCATTTCATTTTGGGTTTGTTTGATCTTGCTGCAGCGGGCTAAATCCTTCTGCTGGTTTGAAACATGGAATAGTGGCACTGGTTTTTGGGAGCAATGATATGATAGGCATTGAACACTGTTGGTTTTTAGGCAGTGCACCACTGAACTGTGTTCCAAGAGGAATGAAGAAGTGTTTGCAAAAACGTGGCAAGCAGGGAAAAAAAAAAAAAAAAGAAAAAGGAACAAATGTAGTAATGGGGAAGGTGTTATGAGAAAAAGGAGCATGTCAGATCTTCAAAGGGTACCAAGCATTGTGGAAGTTTAGCTTCTGGAGGTAGCAGAGGTAGATAATTCCATTTTATTTACTTTGTCTTTCATTCATGGAGAAAAAATGTTGATTCTTCCCCTTTTAATTGTACTACCTTTGCAAAAAATACAGGATTAAGTTACAAAAATAAGGTCTATTGCAGTCAAACAAGTTTTGCAAACACAAACATTACTCAGAAGCTTGCAAAACCTGGAACTAAGTGAAAACCTTTGCAGTATCTCTTTTGCCTTCTGAGTAAAGTTTCAACTCCTCTGCATGGTTTAATGTGATTATCCTGCAGACAGAAAAATCTCCTTGGCCATTGTCTCAGGTGATTGACAAATTTATTTTTTTGACAATTCACCTGCATTGTCTCCTCTGAAATAGTTGTATTAGAAATAATTTTAATGAGCATAAGCTTTAGCAGTCAGCCCTGAGCTACGTGGGTTGCTTGGAGTCTCAGGCCTTTCTCTGTAGCCCCAACTATTCCTTTACTGTTCCTCTGTTTTGAATAACTTAAGTGAATCACGCTCATGTCAGTTATTAGGCACACAGCACTTACCAGTCTCAAGGTGATTTAGTTTCCTTTACACTTCTGAGATCAACATCTTCTTCTGCACCAAGGAGGACTGGAAGGTGTTTTAAATATATTAAATTGAGTTGACCCTGCTTCTGTTCCACAGAAATTGGTGGCCAATCTCTTGACTTTTATGCTCTCAGATGCTCCCTTGGAAAAGTTTGTGTTTGATTTTACTTCTGTGTCCCATATACTGTCTAGGGCCAAGAAAGCATGAGAGCTGCTGCAAGTGGCTTGTACCACCCATCTGCTTGTGGAGTTACCAGAATTACCAGAGCTGCCAAAAGTTGTCACTCTCAATGCAGCGTGTGTGGGCTTGGGGGTTCAAAGGCTGAAACTGAGGACATGTATTAGTTTCATAAGAAGTCTCAAAAATTCCATGTAGAAGATGGCCAGACTTCCCTTCCTCCTTTCTCGGTGCTTGCTATCACTGACCTGTGTTCTGTTGTGCAAATATTCATTTGGATAGTGCATAGTTATATTTCGTCAACTTGCTGTAAACCCTAAGTTCTGGAACACTGCAAAAATTACCTGTTAAAGTGGCTGAAGGAGGAGAGCTGAGGAAAATAGGTTTGATTTTTATAATTTTTTAAAATGCCATTTAATTAATTGTAATGTGAGGGAATGGGAAGTGAGAAAGCATAATTTCTTTGTTTACGTTCTTGCCCTTTTAAATTGGTACATTGAATTCTTAGTGTACAATCTTCACTATAGTTTTAAAAAAATGTATCAAACTACATAAATATGTCACATTGCCATGACAGGTATAACCAGGAGATTATTTTGAATTAGAATTAACTGGAGTAGTCATAGGTAAGAAGTTCGAGAGCTGGGAGCAGAGCTAGATAGAAGGGTGGAAGGAGGCACTTCATATGAAGATGCAAGAGAGAAGAGGCAGGGGAATTATGAATGTGTCCATCCGCAGTGATGAGCTCATGCTTTCCCTAATAATACAAGTAATGTGTCTTTGTTTTTCTCTTCAGATATGTCATTGTTAACAATAGGATGAATGTGGTATCAGTCAGCAGGGTTGGAAGGGTTTTTTTGCTCACCATACTTTCCACCAACGCATCTTTGCATATGGCTTATTTCGTAGGAACATGGGGAATGAAACATTCTGGATCCAATTCACCCCAACTATAAATCTGGTTGACATTAAGTGATTTACAGCATGGGTGTTCTTGATTCAGTATAGCTACTGGAAGGAAATTATTTGTTTATTTTAGACTTTTATTTCTAAAAAATGCAACAACCTGATCCTGTCAGGGGGAGGGAAAGCACGATTCTCTACCCACATAAGTCGAATGCCTGGTTTGGTTTTAGTGGGTACTAACTTGGATTTGCTTTCTTAGAGGAAGAAATGCCTTAGTAACCTAGGTTTCTTCATTGGTTTGCTCAGAGGAAAGTTTTTTTTCAAAAAGAGTGCTGTCTGCTTTCCTTCTCTAATGTGCTCTGCTACATCTCTAAGCAGCTCTTTAATTTCAACCATCTGTTCTTCTGCCACTACATCAACAGACAAGGAGAGGAAATTACTTCAAATTTTCAGCTATATGTATTTTTTGATTAGTATGTCTGTGTAACCAGTTATTAAAAGCAAGGAAGAATATAGAAATGTACCAAGATACTAATACAATTTAACTAGGCCATCAAAAGAGATGAGTTTTCCCTTAGCCACAAAACTCCCTAGAAGTCCTATTTCATTTTAGAAGGAAACAAAAGAAGTGCAAGTTGCTTCATGAGATATTAATAGCCCATACATGAAGAATGGATCTAAAGATATTTATTTATATCTATTAAGATGGTAGGTACTTGCAAAACAGAAAGTTCAGCTGTTGTTGGAGTATTTAATACATGTTTCTTTGCTTCTGAGAGATTATTTGATTAATATAACCACATTAGATATTCTCCTTTTATTATTTCCATGTACATGTAAAGTACATGTGTAGAATCCCATGCTGCCCAGAAGGGGAAAATAAATGGAATCAAAGGAGTGTGTGAGCTCTATGAACTGTCGGGATGTGCAGTAATGCTTGTTGCTTCCTTGGGCAGTAAGCTCTCCTAGCACTTGCTCAGTGCATAGATTTAGCAGTCAGGACTTTTGTCTCACCCCTTGAGTCTCTTCTGGAGTCACTAGCTTATAATTTGTAGCTAACTTTTGAAAATTCATTAATTTGTCCAGTTATTTCTCTGGAATTATGCGTTCATTGGCTACTCTCCTTTATGTACAGCAGGGATGAGTGTTTGCAAAAGCAGTGTTAGACAGGCTAAGACCTCTAGCTAAGACAGATTTCTACCTGGAAATGCAGCAGCCCTTCTTGGTGCTGCATGCCCCCTCTCCACATTGACTCTAATGGAGGTTACAGGTGGTTAGTTTGAAGGACTGTGTTAGGAAGCAAATTTAGGGGTTTGAACTGATGTGTAAAAACTAAATTTTATTTGGGTTTGAGAAAGTCAACAGGTTTTCCTATGTGGCCCATAGACCAGTCTACTCTTTGTCATCTATTTCTTCTGAGGAAAATGCAAGTTAAACAACTTCAGCTGTGGTTACTGTCGGTGGTCCCTGTTAGACTTGTGAATTTGCTGGTTTCGCTCATAGGTCTGTGGGAAGAAACAAGAAGGCAGAAGACTGCACTATTTCTGGGTACCTTACAAAAATCTTGAGAGTTCACTAAGCAGTATTACCTCACTAAGTCTTTGGAGGTGAAGTAAGGTGAACCTCACAGACCAATGACTTGCATACTCAATTAAGGCAAAGTGTTTGCAGCCAGAAATAAAGGGTGTCATCTGTGGTGACTAGCACAATATACCAATATACATGCAGAGTCAGTTTTGGAGGTGAGCAACCAGAACAGTTGCTGAAGGCCCTGAAACCTGAGGACATCCCTTCAGGTTGAGTTAAGAAATTATAAGTCATCTAATGTGGGAATGAAAAGAAGGGTAGCCTAGCCTCTGCCTAGAGCCCTGACAGGTAAATGGCTCTGCATAAATGTCTGGATCAATTAAATTGCTTAACAATAACTATTGTGGCATTGCTGCTTTTGTTAGACTGGAGTCAGTTGTTACAGTAATGAGCATCACATATGGTTTTAAATCCTGACATTATAAATTACCTCTGGTAGCAGCCTCAGGCTTGATCCAAAGTGGGGCTTTGATGCTGCAACACTGAGTGTTATATTGCCGAGCTTTTATGTGGCTGGCCCAAGGTAAGCAGACACCTCTCTTAAGTGCCTTGGCCCCATACAGGTATGTGGGAAGAGCGAGGTGCATCAGGATCAAGTACTCAGCTTTCTATTAGGAAATGCTGAGGATACTGTGGGATCTTCACCAGCACGTAGCTACCTGTTACACCCTTTATTCCAAAAACAGAGCTTGTCTGTCTCTTCTAAAACATGGCAGAAGAGTAGGTGGGGGTGGCCTTTTGAACAGGAGCCTAGTGATTAAAGCACTCCCCCAGGTTGTGGGAAATCTCTCTCAGTTATTGCTTTTGCCTGAGGGAACTCAAACTCACCTCCCAGAGAGTTTCCTAAATAGTGTGTCTATCTGCTTTCTGCAGTGCAGATACTGACCCTGCTGTGGGATTAATGAGAACTGAAAGTGAACTAGGCTAGGAACCAAAAATAAGACAGTGCTTCCAAGGAGCACAGTGACTTCTCTCTCCAAGGGCCATTTCAATCAAAACGCCTTTGCTGTGCATAAAGTAGGAACCCGACTTCAGAATTTTCTTCTCCCTCTTAAGATAAAAGCAAGGGTTTTCTCTTCCAGCAAGTGAAACAACTCCTGTGAGGAAAAAAGGGAATAGTACATACTTCGGAGGCTGGGGGGGGGCTTTCAAAGCAGATGCTTAATGTGCATTTGAACTCTCTAGGGCATGGTGGTGGCAGGCAAGTTTCTTCCATGCTAGCAGGGTGATCTAACAATTGAACTTAGAATGATATGGTGGCTGTATCTAGAAAGAAAACAGTAGCTGCTACTGCGTGTTGTGTGGTGCCTGGTGTGCAGGGATGCCCTGCAGACTCTTGACTAATCAAAGCAGTGAGGAAGGAGGAGTAGAAGAATGACCAATTTTTTGATTTAGCTTGGTTTAGGTGGGAGATACTCAGTGCTGGGGTGTTTTGTGGCACGTGGAAAAGCAGAGCTTTAGGTGTCCTAACAACTGAAAGTTCATGTATGGAGGCACACGTACAACAGAGGTAGCAGCTGAATTGGGGGTTATGGATCCACTTGAATGTGGGTGCAATTTAGCCATTTTGGTCCTTTTTGGATCTATATTCTTGTCCTGTATTGGTAATTTTAGTTACCTTTACTACTGTGTAAACAAAACCATTATGTCATGAGTGAATATGTACCATAATACTTGGGGCTTGTAAAACAGTGTAAGCTAACGTTTGGTCGTGATGCATTTCTACACACACTCTGGAGTCCTCAGAGCAGCCCGTGTTGACAGTGGTAAATCTGAACGCAACAGATGTTACTAGATGGACGTGTCTTTGGGCAGTCTTAGGATGATTACATTTCTCTGTAATTCAGTCAGCTTTCAGCTCTATGTCCTCTGAAAGTCATGCCAAACTGGTGCTATGAATTTAGCATTCTGTCCTCATCACCTGGCTATGTTAAGGCATTACCACTTCTTTCAATCCAGTATCTGAACACTACCCAAATGAAGGCAATTGCATCTCTGAAGAGAATGGGCTGGTCCCCATATTCGATATTGAATACTGTTATAGACAGGACCAAATAGCGAAGGCTAAATCCACACCTTTGGCCCTGTCCCTATGTTATTATGTGATAACCTGTCATCACGTATTTTACTTCCTACTGCAGTGGGGTTTTGGGAAGTGGAGAAATTTAGATCATGCTCCAAATAGTGCTTCCTTGGAGAAATATTTCTTCGTTTGTAGCAACTAGAAATTTGTACTGATTTGATAAGATGAAGCCTTCAAATGGACTTTAAAGCATAGCTGGGAAAACAAGCTGAGTTTCCTAAATAAGGCTGAGCAAAAATAAGAATGGTTTCTCCATATGAATATTTACATTTGGTCTGAGCTGGGGGAAAATAATACATATTCAGTTCTCAAGGACAATAAGATCAAGGAAATGGCAGTTCAAAATGTTATGTTGCTGGTAAAGAAATTACAATTTCTTGTGTTCTGAAATGACACTAGGTAGTTGTAGCACATTCATCTGTCTGGAATCATCTGTAGCACAATCATCTGTCTGGAAGCTGACTAAATGTCTGATCTTCTGATGTAGACAACTTCACCTGAGTATGTGTCCTGGTTCTGGCCAGGACAGGATTAATTCTTGTAATAGCCAGGAGGAGCATGCCTAGGACCCAGGGGTTATTCTGTACCACCCCACAAAATTTTCCAGGGATGGGGAAAGGGGCCCCTTCCAGGTCGGCATAGTGTGGTGAAGGAAGAGTCTCTCTGTGAATTGTTTCTTGTTACTATTAGTTTTTCTATCTCATTGCTGTTTCCAGTAAATTGTTCTTATCTCAACACATGATCTTTACCTTTCATGCCTCCAGTTCTCCTCTCTATCCCAACCCAGGGGGAGGTAGAGGGGGAAGGGGGTACGTGTGAGTGGCACTTGGTATGGAGAGTCTCAGTGGGAGCACAAAACTGGGAAGTACGATTCCTAAACCACAACAGTATGTCCCTCTGGCATCCCTTTTGGTGACTGTGCAAAAACACTCATTTCCACCATGGCATTCATTTCATGTTAAGCAAACTTTTAAACAGGTGAGATGAACCACACTCTAGAAGTGCAGTTGTCCTAAGTGATCTGAGATGGATTGCACATCATCCATATTTGCTGTTATCCCATAGCCAAGGAGAAGTACCTCCCGTGTGGTGTGGGAGATGTTATGGCTCCAATAGCTCAGTCAGAGGGAGATACTGAGTTTCCTTGTTGGAAGTGTTAGCTGATCAAAATGACAGATAACTGCAGTTACAGATGAGATAGTAACTACAAAGTCATCTTCACTTAGCAAAACACTCCTAAAGCCACCATGATCCTGCCCACCCCATCAACTCACCGTACCAATTGTCAGACTATAGGCCGCTAATGAAGAGTCTGTTCTAACTATTGCTCTTTGCATTACTTGCTGGGTCACATCACGTTTTTAAAAATTTTCCTCTTTTTAAAGGTTAACAGCAAATAACAAATGAGACAGTTCTCATGGAGATTTTCTGAGAAACTGTCAGTCATGCTAAAAGTCATGAAACCTTTTTAAAAATGCTTGGCAGTTGTCCAAGTACTCTTAGGAAGAGAAGAAAAAAAAGAGTAATGTGATCTCACAAATCATTGTTGAGCTGAAGTCCATTCTGGACTTGATTCAAAATTTTTGTTTCACACCAGAATTATTAAACATATGCTACCTTGCATCCTCTTGTGGTAAAGGCTCAAACTCACTTCTTTCTGGTGCTTCTTACATTTCCAAGTTAGTGAACAGCTTCCAGGCACATGCGTGTGTTTGCATAAGTCTTTGATAGCCATAATTAACAAATTAAAAAATATTTGAAATATAGGGTAACTTCATAAAAAAAATGTCCTACTAGTTCTGTTAGATCCTTTTAACTGAAGAATTGCTTTTCATGGTTGGATCTTCTTTAATATAATTCTATTTGTGAGCTTGTAGGTAGTTAAATGTGAATGCATGTTGGGCAGTAACATGTTTATGATTATGCCTTAAATCCTTAAAATGGTAGCTTTACGTTCACTTGAATGATAGTGATGCTTCTTGTCCAGACCACACAGTCAGGAACATTCAGGTATGAATTTAGCAGTGGAGAGACTCTACCACCTCCTGACATTGTAAACGAACAGGCAAAAATCATCCAAATAGGGTAATTAAAGTCAGCTGGGGCCAGATGTAGACTACTCTTGATCAAGTGTATCATTGTTAAAAATAATAAAACACGAATACATTTTTATAGGATTCTTGTATGGGAAAACCTTTGGGCATTTCACAAAATACAACCAAAACCAAGAATTTTGTTTTCCACTAAAAACTGCAGAATACCCTATTGAAATTGGAAATGGGCAAGAGAGCAAAAAATTACTACTAAACCGCTAACAAAGCACAAAAGATAGAGCAATCACCCACAATTCATTAGATTTTGCTACATGCCAACCCCTCCAGACATTAGAGTGAGATTTTTCTCAGCATCAGTGGGAGAAAGATCAAGCTCAAAATGAACTGTAGGAAAGGTCTCAGTGAGGGAATATGAGGGGCTCTCGGCTGTGCTTGCACAGATTGAACTAAAAGATGCCTTTCTCTGATCCAACAGTAAATGGAATAATGATATTACCGCTTTTTAGAATTTAAACTTCCTTTTATTGGAGGAGGATGATGAGATGGGAGCCTTCTGTGTTGATGTTTAGACCTAGGCTGAAGACTGAGATCTGTATTTGAAATATCTTGTGGTGTAAAAGAATTCTGTACCGTCTCCTTATGGTTTTCCTTGATGTTCTGCTCTTTGTACATATTCTGGCAAACTCTTCTTATCTCAGCCAAAAGGTGATCAAAATAAGCTTTGATTTTTTTTTTTTTTTTAAGGCAGTTCTTTTCAAATCTGTAGAGTTGATAAAAATGCTGAATTTTCAAAAGGGTTGGCACAGTGGAGATGTAACTACTTTTTGGGGTGGATTGAAAGGGAGCTAAACTGCTAAAAAATGTTGCGTTACTTTTAAAATGTCTGCGATTCCTCCTTAGGCTTGTAAATCCTCATTTATGTAAACCGCAGTCTTTTGTGGTGAAACTGTGCTCTAACAGAGTTTTTCAGCTTTGTAATACGTTGTTTCTCTCCCAGTTGTTTTGGATAAGGATATGGTCTGAATTACCATGTTATCAAAAAACACCCCCACAAATAGCTTTCACTTCCAGCAATCATAAACTGCATAGTTTTTCCTATTTTGGCAGACAGCACCTTCACAACATTGCATACTAGATCAGATCAAAGCTAAAAAAACCCATTGCTGCCATGAAATGAACAGGAACAGGTATCACAAAGGTTGCATTTGTTCAGTTCAGGAAGGGAGAATAAAGATTCCAAATGAATTGGAGAATAAAAGCACAATCATTAAGAAGGGTGGCCTTTGGTGTGGTCACCTCTCTTAGGATTCAGTCTAACAGAACGTAGTTGTTGCCTCTACTTGTTCTGTAATGGCCCCACCCTATTCATTTCTGTAGAAGAATGGATCAAAGTGTGCTTGAAGATAGACAAAGTTTATAAAAACAGAAAACTCATTTTCTCATACGTTCCTTGGTGCCTGAGGCAAAGGTATTGATTGTAAGGCAACCGAAACAAGCAAAGCTATTCTTGCCTCCTATATGCTTGAATACTTGTAATTGTGCAATATGCAGTGAAACAACCCAGAATGACGCACAAAGTGCAGTACAAATGAGAGACAAAAGGAGCTGAATTGTTTAAATAAGGCAAGGCTGTGAAACCAAGATTCAGATGGGATTTCATCTTGTAGATGCTTCACAGAAAGGAAAAAAAAATCATTAACTTGCTCAGTGGTTTTGTCTTAACTGTCAGTTCATATGGCAACTCTATACTGTATAAATAAAAGTATGTTTGGTTTGTTTTTTTTTTTTTAATGTGAAAAGTCAGTGCACTTTCCACAGGCCCATTAACTTGTTTATTACAAAACTGGCTTGTGCTAGATCCAGGTGTAGAATGCTAAGGAGAAAATGAAAACGATCTTTCATAATGGAGTGTGACTCTTGCTCTGTTGGGGCCAGCGTGAATCTCTTAGGCATGACTGATGGCTCAAAGAGGGACTTTGGTGATTTTGGGGACTCTAAATAAATAGATTCTCGCATTGGGTAATAGTATTTCCCATGAGGAGGTGTTGTTCAAGGTTGTTTGCAAATCAGTTGCACTTACTGATGTGTGGGGCTGATCCATGAGGTATGCATTGCCTAATCCTAATTGATTTTTGCAGTTTTGTCTCTGTTTGCCTGCACACCATTTCAACTGCAGCAGCACGTGTCTCCTGCTGGCCTCGTGTCCGCAGGACTGGTTTGTGGGCAGCCTGTCAGACACGTTTGGCGGTCCGCTAACCTCCTCCATGTGTCCAGGCATGCTCAGGTCTGCGTGTTTCGGCTGTGTCAGCACCGCTGGGTGCTGGTTTGCTGCTTGCATGGTCATGAAGCTGGTTTTGAAGAGGGCTTTGAGGTCACCCTCTGTGGTGTGAATTGTATACACATGGTGGACAGATGAAAGTGCTTCTCCAGGGATATCTTACTCTGTTTGAGGGAGTGGAATTAAGTTCTGCGTGTGTGAGATGCCCTGATACTGGTGTAACTGTACCCTTGCTGGGATTGGTGTGCTTCTGCTGCTTGTTTTCTGCTGCTGACCAACAGTAAAGAGACTTGCACCGCTGTGGCAGCATAGAGGAACCTCAGTGAAGGAATAAATGTTGTTTACACCCCACTGAAGGCTTCTTTTTAATCCTAACGCAGCAGAGAGCAGTCAGAGCAGAAGGAGGAACAAGGCTCCCAGCTTGTGCAAAGTGTTTATTGCCAAGCCTCTCCAACTCATTACCCAGTCTCTCCAGCCCCTCCCTTGGATTCACCTCGACATGTACTTCTTCAGTAAGATAAATTATGTTCACTTTCCAATGTGCTGACTTTGGGGTAAGGGAGGAAAAGAGTCAAATCAGATATGTTCTTTTTTGTTTTAATTAAGTCATCTGTATTTGAAGGTGGTGACAACTCAGCTTCAGGCTCCTCTTGTTCATCCCATACCCTGGGAAGAGTTCCAGTCCGATTCTAGCTTTGCTCATAACAGAAAGTTTGCATTGGTTTCCTAGCCCTATAATAAATTGTGGATTCTGTCGTCAGCTCTAATGGTATAATGAAATTTCAACAGTTACAGAAAGTGCAATGTTCTTGTCTCCTAAGGTCCCCAGCTGAATGGCCAGCTACTGCTGGGGAAGCTGAGAGCTCCATAAAACACAGAAACTTTCCTCTGGGTGAGAGTGGATTTGCTGCAATTGAGAGCTCGCATTGTGTCTCAAGGGTCCCTGCCCTGCTGTTTGTTTTCCCTAGCAGTGTGAATTCTGCCATGTCAGTACAGACCATTAAGATTTCAAGCCTGGTGTCCTGCCTGTAGCTAAATTTAAGGCACTGTGGTTCAGAGAAAGATGAAGTCCCACTGGTTCAACCTTCCACACCTCTACCTCTGCTGGAGTTAGCTTTGCCAATGCTATGACCTCTGTTCTCCACTCCTCCCTGGTCCCTGAATGTGCGGGGAATGCTGACTCACATGTTACTAGGTGTAAGGGGAAGAACGTGCAACTTAATTGTTCATGATCATGGACATGAGGAACAGTCCTTTCCAAGCTTTTGGGGGGTGGATTGCTTTATACCCTTGAATAAGAAGCCTGAATTCTCCCTGCAGATCCCATGCATAGAATGATTCCTCCCATTCTTAAATCCATCAGTAACATTTATCTTCACGTGTACATGGTTTTAGTGAACACCCTGAGAAACTCTGGGGTAAATAATCTATTGCATTTTACTGTCTTGTGTTTCCCAGCCATGTCACTGAACTAACCTTATCACTGAGTTGTTTAATATAACAGGCTGATCAGTGTTTGCATCTTTATGCTTTTACTATTAGCAGAATTAGGCTGTTACTAACTGTTCTCTCTTCCAGTTTTGTCACCTTGTGGCACTGTGAAAGACAATGTAAAGTTGACCAATGAAAAGTTATTCCTGCATAGATGGATGTATATTCCACTTCTGTGAAGCACCTCAGGAGGTAGAGAGCAGATAGTCACAGCCTTACAGTGCAGTGGTGCTCGGATGCTGGATGGAGTAGCAGTGACTTTACCAGCTGCTCAAGTGACTTGTCAATGATGCGTTGTGAATCAAGCCACAAAATTCAATGGCTGCAATGAAAATATGAAGGCCTTTCTATCCTCTTCCCTATGTTCTGCAGCTAAGAACTGAAGCTGTTCTTTTGTTGACACTTCTTAAGGTTGTCGCTGCATTTCATTGCTGACATTTAATGAAATCTCTTTGGATTTGTGGAAATCATCTAGTCAACACTGCATTACTGCTTATTAGGACAAGCAGCAGGTAAAACAGATAGATAAAACATCCAAACTGTAGTGAAATAGGCGCTCAAAAACAGGCTAGACATGTTTCAGCCTTCAGAGCTTCCACCTGGAGGGTACCAAGGACAGGATTAAATCAGAATTTGCCATTGTAGCAACATTTCCAGGAAACATTTATTGCTGCAAAGAATAAAGAGTGTAACGCAAATGTCCTTAATCTGACAAACAGAAGAAGCTCTTATTCTGATGGAGATGGCTATAAACTTTGATGGTCTTAGTTTGCAGCCATTCTGTGCCCTTTTCTGGTAATGCATATGCTGTATGTAATACAGTAGTACCTAGAAACACTGAATAGCATTCTGGATCTCGTTGTGCTGGATACTGTATAAAAGCAAAAAAGAAAAAAAAAAAAACCAAACCAAAAAACCAAACCAACACCAGAAGGTAATAAATTGAAACCTTAAAGTATCTTTCAGCTGCTGATTGATAGACTGCTAGAATTCTGGTTTATCACCTCCCATTTTTATACTTTCTATAGGAGACATTCTAGAAAGAAATTCACAGTTTTCTTTTAAAGAAACTTGATCTGTGGAGTTTCTGATGGGTGGTACAGTTCCTGTTGGATCTTGTCAAATTTGTGGGTGCAGAACACCTTCCTCAGTTAAATCCTTGCTGACTAGGTCTTCTCCATTTTTTCCCTTGCCATCTGGAAAGTGCTGTGCATGATGCTCAGTCAGAAGAAAATGCACTCTTTTCTCTGACACTTGGCAGGGAGCTGGCAACAAGAAACTTTTGTTGCCAGAATCTGTGTTCTCTGTGGGGGTGGCTCAGATGGCACTGAATTAACTCAGAGACTTAAAAATGAATTTTTTATATATTTTATTGGTATTTATGATCATTTTTATTGATGGTAAGTATCTAACCCTACCTCTAGGACAACTAAACAAATTAGCTTTAAGAACAGGAAAGTGAGCTTCTCTGAATAGCCCTTAGACTTTGTTTTTATGAAGAGATTCATTTGTCCGTTCCACAGCAATTCTTCTTCAGCGTATAAAATACCTAGGAATTCCTAGGTTCCTAGGAATCAAGACTTTATGGAAAAAGGCATATCTCTATTCCTTTTATACAATTTTTAAATTCCTTGGTCTAATTACATTGGGGATAAAGTCTTGGGGCAATAGACAAAGAGATTGTAAGTGCCTATAGTTTTAATGGATTTTAATAGATAGTTGGAAAAGAAGGACTTCTATTGTAGCCTTATTCCTACTAGAATGCTCTATTCCCTTCTGCAAAAGTGAAGGAGGAATGATTGACCTCTTACCTAGCCTGAGCCCACAGCCCACTGACCAGTCAGCTTGTGTAGCTCCAAATGGGATGGAACATGCACGGCTGCTTGACCAGGCTTACCTAACAGGCTACCCAGGCGAAGTTCTGGGATTGCAAAGGAAAGCTGATTTAAGTGGGGGGTGTGGGGCATATATCTGCAGGAAACTCAGCTCCATCAGTTGTGTTGCTCACAGAACAGCTCATTGACCTTATGCCTATTAGTTCCCTAATTCTCCACCCGCTTCTGTGAGGGCTCAAGGAACAATAGGGAGAATATCAACCTAGTGAATCACTGTTGACGGTGTCCTCCACATTTCCCTTATTTGGACAGCCGTTTTTGCTCAGGTATGCTGAACATCCCCAAAGTGGCCAGGTACTAAGCCCTTACACACTCAGACAGGTGCCTCCAAAGACCTTCAGGAGAATTACTCCAAGGTTCATGAACTAGATTTTTAAATGTGTCTAAAGAATTTGGATGTGGGATTTGGGACCAAACTTCCTTAGGCTTTTTTACTCTCTAAAGGCAAGATATTCAAATAAACTTGACCAAGTTAGGATAATTAGAGTCCTTCATCTTACCCCTGCAGCATCTCTATTATACTTGTCTGGTGAGTATACTATTCAACCGCATCAGGGATCTTTGTTAATTTAGTGTGAATAAAGAATATCATCAGTATCTATGCTAAAAAGCTTGTGTTTACCATCAACATGCCCAATTGATGTGCAGATGTTAGTCTGATGTGAAATTACAGTTAGACTTCATCTTCCACTTGGCCAGTTCATTAACCCGTTTCTTACAGGCCTTTGTGACTGCATTTGGCATGGGGTTAGAGATTTCAAGATGTGCTGGTGTTTGTTTAGGTGTTTGTTTACTGCATGTTTTTGGGAAAACATACCAAAGAGAGAGAAGCATAATTTGTGCTTCAGTTCACTTATAGTCTTGTAGCTTTTACATGCCCTTTAGGTACAACTGCTCTCTTGAGTACCGTGAAGCTTCACCTTTCACTGATATATGTGGGACAAAATCCTGGGTCAGGTGATGCAGCATGGCCAGATAGCTGTCACAGTTGAAGAACTGGGTAAACTTGGATTCCTTCGATTTTTTGCTGAGTTACCTAACAGCCTTAAGAACCTTAGAGCCTGCAGTTCACTGGAGCATCATTTTTGTCTCTTTCTGCAGCAAGACTTGTAGAAGTAAGAGGACTGCTCGTTTTCTTAATTTGTCATTGTTATTCCCACATCTGACTGACAGAGAAGGAATACACAGTCAAGTGCCAAATTGGACAATGCACAACAGCCAAACCAAACCCCCCAAAACCCCCTCAGTTCTATTCTCCATGTTTGTCTTTGGGGGAGTGTATGAATGAACAATATTGTTGACTTTCCACTCAGCTCTTTTTCGGTGGATTATATTTGAAAAGCTTTTTGGAAGAGATACTTCTGCTTTGTTTAATTGTTTGTGTCATTCTCCTTTTGTTCTTCCAGTGCCAACATCTCATCCAGATCCAACAACAGGCTAACAAACAAATCCTGACTATTCTGTGGCAAGAATTCCAAGATGAGAAAAGCCAAGGAAGTCTTGAAACTATTAGCAGTGTTTAACACCTTTTTCAATTGAAAAAATCAACTGAGACGATTTATATGATTGTTTGTGAAAAATTATGATATTAGTCGTTTACCACTGGATATATGGCTTTGTTTGAGGAGGAAAAAATCACAGAACACCTGACCTAACTGCCTATCTCTGAATATTTTCCCAGGGGGTTATTATATGAAACACAGGGGTGTTATATGGAATTTTTTTTTTTGTTGTTTTTGGTCCCAAAAAAGGTGTTTTTTCATCAGTGATGTGGTTACTCACCAATATTGAAGCAGTATTTTGGAACATCATCTGAAGATAGATAATCCATCAGATTAATGAAAAGGTTGAAGGTGTAAAACTTCTCTGCTACTTTGAAATGCCATTTTACAAGACACTCGCAGCTATGCCCTTCATGCTGTTTGGGCTTTAGACTGGTTCCTTCATGTTGCTTTAGATTAGCAAAGATTTGGTCACAGAAAGCATAACTTGAGTTTCAGGAGTGAACTCTTCCCATCTCTTGCTACTGCCCCATTGAGCATTTCTTCATGGGAGATCGTTAGGTTTATAAGCCAGATTGCTTCTGGTGTAACGATGCAGTTACACCAGGAAGAGATTTGGGACATTTTAACTGTACTCAGTCACATGAGCCATGCAAAGACAGCCTTCCCACGCAGAGCATTTGCACAATGCTTTCCTGGAATTTGAGGATGAAACACATCTTGCCTGTTGTGCTTCAGGCATTTCACCCAATGAGACAGAGCCCTGCCTGCTCGATCGCATTAGCTGGATTAGATCAGCAGTGACAGTGCTTCAACTGTACTGCTGGGGCTTTGTCTTCGTCTTCTACCTGGTGACTGTCGTCCCAGACAAGTTATTGGTCTGGGTGTACTTTTGCTTGGCCCAGATAAAACACTTTTATATTTTTTTGAGCAGCTGGTATGCTTTTAAATAGAACATTTGAGGATGTGCCCGGAAAATCAATTTAGAGGTGTCTGTAAAGGATTGCGAAGAAAATTCCTGAAATGCAATGGCTGGTGATAACTTGTAATGACAATTATCACTGTCTGAGTAATGTTGCTGTGATCAGTTTTTACGTGGTCCACTAGGCTGAATGGATCTAATCAGTTTTTCCCCCTTATTTGTCTCCCAGGATTCCATTTACTGACCCTGATTTTCCCTGGATTGAACCAATTTGCTGACAGACTGCTGTGTCCCCTTGCTTTTGTCCTTAATGCATGCAATGTTGGAGCTGTTTGAATCGA
The DNA here is from genome assembly GCA_036785705.1 of Acanthornis magna. NCBI lineage: Eukaryota > Metazoa > Chordata > Aves > Passeriformes > Acanthizidae > Acanthornis > Acanthornis magna. The sequence continues at coordinate 15,354,464 of JAWUZG010000025.1, forward strand.
AGTGTGTGTGAGGGGGGACTCATCCCCTTCTTTCCTTGGTGTGGAACTCAGCCTGGAAGACCCCTAGAGGTTTTGCCTGTTTGTTGTCGAGGTCACAGGGGAGCAAAACAGTTGCTAGTTATCAGCTGCTTAAATCAGGACTGATCCACAACATAAATGAGGATGAAAGCTCTTCATCCTTCAGAGAAGTGGAGCATTACTGTTCTTTTTAATAGACTATTCATCCATAGTTTGGAAGCTGCCACTGATTTATAACTTTTTTTTTCTTTCATTGCACCTCTTCCAAACTCCGGGAAACCATGCCCTGGGGGATTTGTTTTCCACCATGTTCTCTTCCTGAGTATTTCAAATGTATGCCTTCCTTCCAAATAATCTAGTAAGGAGTATTTAATCTTCCAGTTTTTTCCTGAAGTCAAGTTCCATCTTTGTCCTTTTGTAGTCAGATGCTGAAACAAAATCTATTTGGAGGTTGACAGGGAGCTCTGCTCCATTTGAGGGGGAAACTAATGCCCAGAAAAGAAGTAAATGTGTCTTGGATCTAGAACATGTTCAACCCTCTTGAAATGTTTCAGTTATCTGAGTTGTGCGAAAGCATGTGGGAGAATGGCAACGCAATCTCCTGACAAAGAGATGATAAATGATGAGGTGTTTATTTATCCAAGACCTGATTTATTTATTTACTTGCTTAGTCCCTGTAGGAAATATATTTTCATAATAAATTCAGCTTAAACCTTCTCAGGTATCTCCCTTGGTCAGTATCCATTGGATCATGGTGGCCACCATTATTTTTTACTCCCTTGTTAATATCAGTGGAATGTCACAGGCCCAAGGGACTGTGTTGTTTGGGGTTTTTGTTTCTTTGCTTGGGTTTGTTTTTTTTTCTCCACTAGGTTGTGGCAATGAAAATAGTGTAGATTACTACATCTCAGTGTTTTTAGTTGATCGGGTCCATGGATCCTACTTGTCTGCATAATTCTCTTGCTAATATATGTAGCTGGTTTGGTCAGACAATCCCTGTCCTTCATATAAATTACACTTTCTCTCCAATAGAGTATTATTTTTGCTTATAAAATGCATGCAGTCACACAATTTACACTGGGCTTCATGTTTCTCTTCCTAACATTCTCATCTCTGCCTTCCCAGTGAAGCTATGAATTTGTTTGCTTTTGGGTTAGTTAGGCTTAAAACTATGAAACTCATAAAATTCTCTATTTATAGAGGTCTGTCTTTGGGTTTGCTTTTAGTTTTAGAAAAAAACACTGCTACAAGTACCCATTGCAAACTGAAAAAAGTATAGGAATAGCTCTGCTATCCTGGGAGGATGAACTCTTTCTTGAAGTGCTTTGAGGTGTCCAGCTGGGTCATTACATATATCATTCAATATAATTAAATATATCATTTTTTTCTTGTGATATTTGGTCAATCTTTAAAGAGGGAGGGTTCCATTAAAAAGGTTCTCTCCTAAACTGTAGTTAGCAGGTGTACATATGAGTCTGAGCTGCAGTCTAGAGCTCCAAAAGACATTGGTAATGAATATTAACAGCTTCATTTGAAAAAAATACATTTAATTGCACTCATAGTCAGTGGGGGAAGAAACAGTCCTACATAATATTTATGAATTAAAGACACGTGCTGGAACGATTCATACCTCAGTCATGAAAGAAAACACACACAGAAAAATAAGTAGAGGGAAAGAAGTAGTCATCTTAATACAGGCTGCATTAGAATTCTGGTGTTCAACAGGTACACATTAATGTTGCACAGCTATTGTTTTAAGACCTTAAGTCTTGACTTTACAAGCTGAAAATACTTGTTTGTTTTTAAAATCAAGAATTACAGTAAAAAGTTGGATTGTATTTTGAGGTAGAGAAAAAAAATGCTATTAAGTGACATTAGAATGGTACTCCCATGTAGCTAATCCAGGGTAACTCCATATCCTGGCCTTTGGTATCACATATATCTCATCTCCCAGTAGTGCTAGACTGATGTTCTACATCTCCACCTTTTTTCCACCACTACCTGGCTCCTCATCCTCGGCTCTGCTCAGCTGGCTGTCATTTTCCTTCTTCCCTCATGTTCAGTGTAGCATATTCCTTCTGCTAGCTAACCTGATTCTGGTCAGGCCTTTTTCTTTGCTGCATCCCAGCTCTGGTCTCTTTACCCAAATGCTCTCAATTTCCCTTTCTCTCACTCCTCTTCTATTTGTTTTCCTCCCCTCTAGTTTATTTTATTTGGGTGTGTCCCACCCTTCCCTTGTTCTTGTTCAAAAGCTGCTTCTTCCAAAAGCTGCCTGGCAGTGAGCAGCTGCTGAGATGGATGACGGAGGATGCCGAGCCCAAGGCAATGCCTGTCCGTGTTCTGAAGTAACCAGGACCTTCAGCTGTGGAGAAAAAGGAAAAAAAAACCTTTAAAAAAATCTGTATTTTATGATGAAGGATTTTCAGCTGTTCTTTATGACAGGGCCACGAACAGTCTGAACACAATAGGGCTCCGTTAGGTTGGAAGATGCTTGATGAAACTGCACCAGAGGGATGTAAGTATTCAGTGTGTTCAGCTAGCAGCTTTGCTAAAAATACAGGAAAGATAGAAGGCAAAATTAATTATGTAGAGCACAGTAAATCTTCTCTTACTCAACACCTCCGTAGCCTATATATGGCTCCCTTTTTAGGATTCAGCGTGGGCTTATTGTAGAGCTTAATGGCTGAGTTACCCAATCATAATGAGCCTCTGTGTGCAAGAGTTGAGCATGATAAAGCACTCCTAATGCGTCTACAATGCAAGGTATTTTAATTCCGATGTGAGTGTTGCAGGAAGACACGACACTCTTCCACACAAACACATGGACAGACTTAGGTGGGTGGTAGTGCTGCTGGTGGAATAAAACTCCTCCCAAGTGATGAAGTTTTTCTCACTGATCCTAAATATAATATCTGAAAAACCAAACTTATATTTGTCTGGCTTTATGAAAGTGCCAGTCCTTATTTATATTAGAAAATATAGTCACAGAATCACAGAATAATCTGTGTTGGAAGGGACCCAGAAGGATCACTGAGTCCAACTCTGAAGTGAATGGCTCATACAGGGATTGAACACACATCCTTGATGTCTTTAGCACCATGCTCCAACCAGCTGAGCTAATCTTGGGGTCACGTTAAATACGTTTTTATGCCTTTAGCAAAATGCATAATTATTTGCTCCTTTTTAGGGTCTCTCAGAGAAGAAGGTGTTTCTGTTCTACTTACAAGCAAAGAACTGCAAATTTACAACATGAGTCAAATCTCCAGAGTAAGTACTAAGGCACCTGTTTAATTTTTGTCATGCAGAGAGGCTTCTCAAATTTCAGTGTTGTGAGATCACTCTTGACTCCAGTACTATTCAGCTGTCTTGCCTCACTTTGGCCCCTTTATGTTTGTAAGAATCCTGCTTTTATCAGGTGCTTTCCAGTTCCCTCTTCCCTGGAGGAGCATACATCTGTACCACAGGTCTACCTTCTTTCTGTATCTCTGGGTCACATCTCTTCTGGCACTCCTTTTGTGTCTTCTTTTCCTATTCAATGTTATCCTTCTGGGTCCCAGACGTCAGAGACAGCCAATGTAATACCAGGAAAAATTATTAGGGAAGTGGGATTGGGAATTCATTCCTGCAGGTGTACAAGCCCGGAATAAAACCTGTTGCTGTTCAGCAGGGCTGGTCTAGCCTGTGAGAGGCATTTCTCCTGTAGTCACCACTTCAATAGCCGTGTGTTAGCAATCTGGATAAAGAGAGACATGAGACACGGAGGAAGCTCAGGAGTGAAGAGCTGATGTAGTTTCCCAAATCACATGGCTGTGACAAACCTGTTGGGCTGTTTAGACAGAGGCTCGCGGAAGTGAGAACTGAAAGGGTGCTGGGAAGAGTAGACACAGATCATTGTCTCTCTGGGTGTAGTTGATGGCACCATCCGTGGCTCCATGAGTGACTTTTCCATCTCTTTGCTCTTCGTTTGCCTTCTTTCACAATCTTCTACCCAGCCATAAACTTAGTGATTGCTCTGGGGAAGGAGAGATATGTATTCCTCAAACTCCTGAGCCTCCCAGGTTAAATCAAGCCTGTGTCCATCGCTTGTGGTGCTCCTTTGCCCTGTCCTAGCACTTCTTGAGCAACATGTAAATACCTGTATGTTTCTAAAGGTCCTGTTTCCCTGCCTCATAGTTTACGGTGTAAAATGGGGAGGCGAAGGGGATGGTGGTTATCACCCATCATGGTGAGCTTGCTGGACAGAGAGCCTGTGACCCAGGCCATGCAGAATGAAAGGTGTGCCTCCTCGTAGGAAGGAGCCCTCTTGGACAGCATGAGGCTGATATGACCACAGGTGTATCCCTCAGTAAATTTAATTCTGCATTCATTATTTCAATGCTGTTTACATGCATGGCAAATATATTCCTTCAGGAGGTGAGGGGGAAAAATCCATGCTTACTGATAAAGAAGCACAGGACGTTGTTGGCACAATGATTTCTGAATCTATTTAGGAGTCCTATCATGCACTGTTGTAATAAGATAGTGGGAAGATAGTAATTTTGCACTTGATGGAAAAACATATTGTAGAGCTTAATGAAATTTCATTGTGCACTCATAATTGATTTCAGCAAGGAAGACCTTTACAAAGCAAATATAGCTATTAATCTAATTAGTGTTTCAGCTAGTATACTGAAATTATATTTGTATATCTATATATCAGACAAATATTTGTACGAGATAGGCATTTCAATGACTGCACAGCTGAAATGAACAAATTAATTTCTTTGATTATAAGGGCCTTGTTTCCTACAGGTGTACTTTGCAGTTTATTTTCTAGCATGAATGCTTAAATTAGGCTGTTAAGTCTACAGTTAATCTGAAATAATTGGCTTTTCATTTTTTTTCCAAGTGATCTCTCCAGTGGGGCAATTGAGCAGTATCGCCTGTTGTGTATGCAGCCAAGTTTTCCTGAGGGCCATGCTAATGAGTCTTTGTCACTGGGTCTGTGCAGAGTATGGTGAGAGCCTTTCGGAATGGGGTTTTGACTGATAACATATTATCCTTTCTGGAGAAGATGAAGCTGAGTGCACACCGTGACATGCTCTGTTACCCTGCCCTTCTGACTGTCCAGCTTGTGAAATAAATTATTTCTTCTTTGAAGCAATCATGATGCTGTTAGGTGTTCCTATAGTTCCTAGATGGGGCCAGGATAAGGCTGAGACCTGAATACTTAAAAGCATTCCAGGATTTGCTGCTTTGGCTGTGGTGTTTCTTTTCACCCATCTCAGCTAGTACTGGACAGCTTTCAATGGTCATAAATACAGGGAAAAATAATACACAGTCAAACACAGACCCTCACTTGGTTGTTGTGTCCACCTCTGTGGTGCACACCAAAAGTGTCATTGAGATTGGAGTGAATTTGGTTCCCGGCCCATTCAAGCCTGTGGCAAAGCCCTCAGTGGAGTGCAAGATCAGGCACAGAATCACCTTGAGTGCAACCCAGAGCTATGGTTCATGGTGCTTTAGAGCCCTGTATAGTAATTAAGGACTGTTACACTCTTCAGAATGAGATCTAGAACAGACAGCCAGCTGTGGGTGTGCCAGGTACCAGCTAAAAGAAACACTGAGAACAAGATATGCCTGAAATGTTACCACTCTCTTGGGCTAGGGCACGAGGTGTAACACTCCAACCAAACATAACTCCGTGTACCCACCTGATATCCTGAAGAAATAGGTCTGGAGACCTGAAGTCTCTTCTGCTGATGGGTATTCAGAGTTTTGGTCTGAAATTGCTGAACAAGACCCATTCCTCTCTCTTACACAACTCTTTCTGTAAAATTTTTCTCATGCTTTATGTAACACCTCAGAGGCTAGAGATCATCCAAGATCTGTCAGATCCAAGTCCAGTTTCCTACTTTGCTTGAGATGTTATTACCATTGTCTCCCATCCCAAAGGGAAGCATGGGAATGTTCTCCGCTTCACCTGCAAAAACTATTCCACTAGTCAGGCAATAATTTAAGGGAGTCATTGAGGGCATGTTGTGAAGTTTGTCTGTGTAGCCTCCTGGTTAAGGAATGTGTATGAGAAGGAACCTAGGATTTTGATCCCTGTTTCTAAGATCATTCATGTACTTCATTGCTTAATGTAAAGCTTAGGAGCACAGGCCACATCTTAGGGCTCCCGTTCTCAGGAAAGTAAATTCATTCCAAGTCTCTCCTTTGATACCCAAATCCATATCATCAGAGATCTAACAGTTTTGGAGTTCAAAGATCTTTCACAAGGCTGTGAGTCTTCCCTGTACCTCTGGCAGGTGTACCTCCTGGAAATTAGTGGATTCCATCTTTGGACAGAAAGAGTACCTAAATTTTTCTACCAAACTCAGACTTAATTTTGAATCTTCCTTTGAGTTCTTTATGAAGTCATTCACCTCATGGGGCATTAACTGCTATGTTGAACTTTATTGTAGTTATGGCAGTTCTCATGGATCCTCCATCGTGACTCCTAGAATCATCTTCTTTCTTTTGTTTCTGGCCAGTCGCTGGCAAATTCTGCCCAGCTATGGCATTAAAAAACCTTAAATACTCTACCTAAGCTGGGAAGAATTTAGAATCCACAGCTGCTTGTTACTGAAGTCACTGTAATCATAGAATACACTGGATAGGACTGTGTAAAGGGGAGTATTGGATGACAATGTTGGATAGAAATTGGGATGAAAGTAAATGAAGAGAAGGGATGAAAAGATGAATGCGAATGAAGATATCTGTACAGAAACCTAATGAAACAATCCATGCTTGGACGTCTATTCCTTTTGCATTGTGACAGCTTATTTGTTATTTCTGCTGAGAAAGGTTAGAAATTCCTAGAGAAATTCCTATATTTTCATCACTCCTGAAAATTGTGAGTCTTGCAGTGCTGTTACCAGGTAGCAGTTGTTTGAATTATCAGTGTAATAACTCTTTGCTCTGGTGTACATCATAGAAAACAGAGATGGCAACAAAGAAAATGTGCATTAGCCATCTGATTTTGTGATGAATTCCAACACCACAGATTGCTAAAAATAAAAAGCAAATGTCAAATTAAATTTATCTGTCAGTTTTCTTGCTACCCTCATTTCAGCATGGGAAGCAAAAGGCAATATCATCAGAAACTTAGAATCCCTGTTGTGGTAAGGATACAGTTCTGCAGTCATAGATGCTTTGAAGGCTCTTCATTATGTTTCTTAAGAAAAAAAAACTGCTGCAGTTGGAAAAAAGGGATGGAAATATTTTTCTAGTCTTATATTTTGTTGCTTTCATTTTGCCTACATTTTGACTTGAGGATATGGACCTTTAAATGGAGTAAACTACTACCATTATTAAAAACACCTTCCTGGAAAGAATTCAGAGATGTTCAAACCTATTCTTTTATTTTTTTTTCCTGGCACACTATTCTAATTAACTCTCAACCATTTCTTGAGTAATGTTTTTAAGGTCACTAGCTTGGCTGGCTATTTAGTAATAAAAATTACGCGCCATGTCTGCAATAGGACCACTAATTTAAAATAGCCATTTGATTCAAACTGACCTGTTTGCCAGCATAACTAATGAAGTGTCACTTTAATATTTAAAACACTATTCTTTCAAAGTAATTGCTATTTACTGGTAATTCATCTTCATTTGATGGTTTATTAGGTACCTATAGGAATTTAAATTGGGCAACTGAAAAGCTGTAATTGTCTAACTAGCGTGATTCTTTGCTATAAATAAGCCTGGACACCTGCTTAAGAAAGGTTTTCTGTTTCTGTTTTTAAGGAAGTTTTTTATTTCTGTTTTTTACACCATAAAAGAATGGGGAAGGTTGATTTGGAAAAGAGATTTTACCTATTAATAAGATACTAGGGAAGAGCCAGCAGAAGGTGCTGACATCCAAAGGAATGCAGGGACTTGTTTTGGCTAATTCTGCACCCACCCATGTGGGCGTCAACATTCCACTCAAACGTGGCAGGACTTTGCCTCTCCTTGTGGCGGGGGGGATAGATCTGGGGAAGGAGACAAAGGGAAAATGGCCAGGAAAGAACTGATCTTCAAAGTAATTGCAGAAAAAGCATAAAACCAGTGTTCTCTTAGGAAAAAAAAGGTAGTTGGAAAAAATAAGTAGCCCGTAAAATAAATACCTTGTTTGCTTCTTCCCTTTCTGTTCTAGCCTGTTATTGAATATCATCTTTTGTCCTCAATACATCACGATGCTTTATTTTGTCCACAGAATATAACTATGTAAATTAACCCTCTTGCTAAAAAGATGTGGAGTTTTGTCCTCCACAATCTGATAAATGCATTAGAAAGGAGACAGGAAACACCTCTTTCTGAGAAACTCCTGCTTACATTTGTTGATACTTGCCTCTTAACAAAAGCGCTTTCTGAGTGGGCATTGCAGGTTACAGTCTTATTAACCTTTTCTTTCTTCCTACTTGCATCTGGTTCTCTTTGTTAAAGCTGAAGTCCCCAGCTCAGTGTTCCTTAATAACTTTTAGGATTGTTTCTGTGACACATGTACTTTGTTATTAGCCTTTACCAGTAAGAGTTGTTGAACAATGTTTAGATTACATGACCCTAAAAGCAAGAGCTCTTGTATCTGTTTTTGTGGTATAATGGGAGTGCTTCAATTATTAGTGAATTTATCATTCTCATATCTGTAGATTGGGAGCCAAAGCACCCCATATTTCATTAGCTCATGCAATTTTTTTTCATAAAGTGGGTATCTTCATTTCCCAAGATTATGAGATGATTTGTTTTTGCCATCTTAATTTCAGAAGAAAAAAACTAGTTGGAAGCAGATCCTGCCATGGAAATGTCACACCTGATAGCTTACATTTTGTCACTATATAGTAACCAAAAAGAAGTACTTAGAGTGGGAAATGTTGGGTAACTTATCTTGTGGTAGTTTTACCAGAACTTTTTTCTGCTAGAATTTAAAGGTAAGAAAGATAGCAATAGTGTTACCTCCTGCATGGATGCAGCAGATTAGGTTTGATTTGTGACTTGTCCATGCTTGGGCAACGGGCATCATCGAAATGTCTGTCTGCACCTGAATTCCAGTCCAGTGGTGTATCCAGTGGGTGGTGTGAAGATGCTATGTCATTTGCTCCTAGGTGCATCACCCTGTGGAGATTTGCCAGATGACTTCATCATCCCACTCAGTCTTGCTACTGTATTCCATATTTTTGCAGCATGGAGACAGCACAATATCCTGGCAATCTGAGTGTGCATTAATGAAGCGTCTGCCCACAGTTCTTAAAGTAGGGTTAGTTACAATGATTGCTAGCATAATGCACTATTTAAATGGCCTGTGCGGTCTAATGTAGCTCTATACCTGCATAAACCACAAATTATTTTGTCATGGTTGCTATACTTTGTGCAAACATTTAATGAAAAGTACTGTTGCAATACATCAAATACTGGCTTATATTTTTCATGACTGAAGAACTTAGTTCTTCATAACTGTGTTACTGTTTTTGTCCACAAGCTTCATGAGTTAATGTCGACACAATTTGATCTATGGCAGATCCAGGAAAAGCCCAGACATACTACCTTTTGTGGTCAGGCCCAGGAGAGGATTGAACCTGAATTCAGATTTGCTGCTGAGGCCTGTTATTATTTCAGATCTAGAACTTGAAAACAGATTCAAAAGCAGATGTTCTTTCTGAAAAAGTGCTGTTCTCAAAAGTACAGATGAAAATCCCCTAGAAAGAGTGGCAGTCACTGCCTCTGGGTTTGTGCATACGTGAACGAGTATGTGTGTTCGTGTGCATGCTCATGCATGCATGTGAACATACGTTGCTTTTTTGTGATGGGTCCAGTGTCGATTCACAGCAAAAGCTCTGTACTTTTTGGTTTTCCAAGTGTAGAAGCTTTTCTATATGTTAATAGAAAACTCAATGTGAAGAATTAAAATAGAGTTCCTTTGCATTATTAAACTGTTTTCCCTCTCCTCTCCATTCTTCTACTTCAGGGAAAACCTCTTTCAGAGTAAGAGGGAAACAAAGATGTAAACTCAACGGCTGTGAAAGAAGCCCGTGGTATCCAAAACTATTGTGGTATTTTGTTGTTCTCCCATCGTGGCATGAGCTCACAAATACAATTCTGAGCTCTTGAGGCTCTCTTTCTTCATTGACTTATCTTCTTTTATGTGCAGAGTCAATAGGAAACCTTGTGAAGGCTTAAATAAATACCTACATTCAAATTGAAACCAAGCTGGCTTCCAACAGTCAGGGTTCCCATTATCTCATCTTGTTTCAGTCAAAACGCTTGTGTGAAGCAATCCAATGGTATCAGAGTAAACATCATTGCATACAAATTTATGACTACTCTGTCTTGCCCACAAGAGTTCTGTTCTGAATAAGGAGCTTCCCAGCCTGGAATGGATCCTGTGCCTCAGAGTACTGAGTAGGTGCCATTGCTCTCGTGTAGGAGTTTTATCAACTGCTATCAGAAGCTATAGCAGAAAGGTGCTGAGAGATACCACTTGTGTCCATCCTTGGCTGCTATTATGTCTGTGTTCAGAGAAAGAAAAGTTGAAGGATATTCACTAGGGTGACAAATCCTACCATGGGGAGCTACTGGAAGATGGTTCACGGGAGCATATTCCTCTCATGATGAACACTGCAAGTGGCAGATTTTCTCTCTCTCTTGGGAGGGAGGGAGGGAGGGAGTAAGCTCATGAAGGAAATGTCTTTACCCTTTCCTTTTTTTCTTATAGACACTTGGGGTTGTGTACCATTTCCTAATGGCTTCCCTTTGTGTAATCTCATGTGTCAGAGGGCTGTGCAATATTCTCTCACAACATGGAAGACTGGCACAGCTACATTCCTGCAACATTTAATTTCTGATAAGTGGAAAGCTGAGATGTGGAAGGCCTAGCCAACAGGAGGCTGCATGAGGGATCAGCAGAGCATGGAGGCTGGCATCAATGCATTCCTTGACAGTAGCTCCTAGGGAAAGTTTGTGCTCTGGGACGCATCCATTGGAGTCTCAATACATGCTGGAAGAAGAGAGGATATGTTTGGTGCTTGCTGTGTGTTTGGTGCTGGAAATTCTCATGTGAAGCAGCTGTTGCTTTCTTCTTTCTAACTACTGTCTGGTCCTGGGCTTCCCTGCTCTGTTGCAAAGGGAATGAAAGGTGCTATATATATTGGTTAGCCCTTGCTTAATTGTACTTTTCTTTCACCTAAGCACCTGGACACTTTTTCACAGGATTTCCATGCTTTGATTTCTCACCATTCCTCGCGCTTACAGGAGTGAGTTGTGTGTCTCAGATGTTCAACTGGTCTTTGGCTCCTGCCACCTCCCTTCTAATCCTGCTCAGAAAACAGTCCTGTTAAAATGTCAGCTCCAGTTCCCCTGACTCAGTACCAAATTAACTCAACTTGAAAGATTTTGAGGTTTTTTGGCTTGTACACATAGCACCACGTCCCAAACCTGTGACACAGGCAAGTTTTCATTGCAGTGTTTGCTCACAGCAGGAGCATGTGAAAGGAGCGTGTTTTGAGAATGACTAAACATCAAAGTGGTTGTACATGAGCTGTGCTGAGGAGTATAATGCTTATCCTGGAAGATGGAAGAAGTATTTATGTTATGCTAATGGCTAGAGGTCTCAGTTCCTCTCTACCACAGTTAATAGAAAAAGAGATGAGAAACCTCTCTTATGCCGATACAGATTTGTTGATCTCCCTCTGCTTAATTACAGTAAAGAGAAGTCAGGAGCATCTGTGATTGTCATTCCTGCCTGGTTGCACTCTATCATCTCTTACAGAACGGCATTTTTGCAACTCTAGAGAGAAAAGGCTTTTTTTTTTCTTTACCCCTATGGGCTTGCCTAGGAAGATACCCATCTTTAATATGAAGCTTTGAAGCATTATTATGGTAATGTCAGGTAACTGCTCTTCAATGTAGATTGACAGCTAGCTATTAAACAAGGGTAGGGAAGAATGTGGCATCTGTGTAGTGAATGATGCATGTGGTTATTTTAAAATGTTTTTTTATAAGCAGAGACACGGCAATTGCAGGTTTTCTTTGCCTTTTTGATTTAACAGCATTTCAGAGGCTTTTGCCAAACCACAAGTAAGAGCAACATTCAGATCAAACTGCAGTCTCAAAATATTTTCCCCACCCTGATTCAAGCACAAAGGATTTAATTTCTAATCAATTGCAAAATGGGCTATTGGAAGACAGTATCTTTTCCATGTGCCCATTTGAGCCTCTGAAAAAAGCAAAAATGTATGTTTCTAAAGTCACTCAATTTCTGAACAGTTTTCATTAAGGTTTAAATTACCTGGTACCTGACAACTGTAATGAATTCATTTTCAATAACAAACTGAGTTCTGAATTGCTACTAGTTGGCACCAGCAAGGATACCAGGATAAGCTCACAGAGCTCAGTACATGTGCTCCTTTTCACAGTCAAAATCACATGTTCTGCCAACCCAAAGAAAATTGCCAGCAGCAAAAAACAACATTTTCCCCCATGCCATGGGTTTTGGGGCTAGCATCTTTGTCCCATGCCTGGTTAATAGGCTTCTTTTTTTAAAAAAAAAATTATTGTAGCAAAGGGTATGGCAAGGAACAGGACCATGGAATAAGTGGCCACCTGCAGACAGAATATTAAAAACAAGATAGTGAGAGTTAGTGACAGGCATTTCCTATGCTTCTCTCCTTTGATTCCAGAAGACTGCCGTGAAGAGCCAGCTACTGCTCACATATCACTTGCATAGCCTTATGAAAGTCTTCTAAGCAGAGGAATGTAAATTCTGTACTCATTATTTGGCTAAGAAAATTGTGAACTCCCGAAACTTTTTCCTTTACAGTTTTAACAGAAGTTAACTTAAATATAAAGGTTGAGAGCTGCATTAACTTCTCTCTAGCTGAGGTCAAGGAAGGGAAGGCAAAAATATCAGACTGACTGCTTGTTCTTGCAGCTTGTCCAGCCTGACAGGCTGGTGGGAATGCCCATCGGTCTCCCACCCAGCTCGCTGCTTCCTTGGGGCAAAATACGAAGCGGATCTAACGTGGTGTAACTTGCATTCCGACCAGAGAGCAGTTGCTTACTAAAGTACTCCCGAAGTTGTTTGTTGAGTTTTCCTTGTTTGCAGCAACTTCAACAAAGCTCGCGAAGTCTCCTTTCAACTCTGTAAGTCATACCGTTTCAATTTCCACTGCAGAAATAAATAGGTATAAAAGCAACTTCAAGGGAGTCTCCCTTGATTTTTAGAGTGGGATTTGTTAGAGCATGGGAGCATAATGAAATATCACTTCATGTGTTCTCTGCCGAGCTAGTTGAAGAGAATAACTCCTGAGAGATCTCAGGCCCATGGCAGACAAGACTTCTTTCCACAGGTTTCTTTGATTTTTTTGGCATTGCCCATGGATGTGGCACATTAAAACACTAACAGATCGAAAGACAAGGAGTGTGTTGAGAGATTTAGAAAACACAGAAGATCAGAGCATTGGCTTTAGGTTCTGGGGTTTTTTTCCTCAGGAAAGAGAAGATAAATATGACCGTGATTAAAACGTTGTTATGAAGAAGACAGTGATCAATCTTTAGCTGTGTTCACTGAGGAGAGATTGACTTTGTTAGCAACAAATGTAATTGACATTGGCTGTTAGAAGAAGTAGTCATCTACTGAGAGATGCTTAAGCATTGCAACAGGCTACTTGCACAAGCAGCTGGCGTTTTCCCTCATGAGAGAATTTAAGGAGCAATTTAGATAAACCTTTGCTTGGAATGGTCTAGAAGTACTTGTTCCTTTTCCCTGAAACTTCCTAAGTTTTGTTTTGGTCTGGTATTTCTGTGGGCTTCAGCTTTAACCCTGTAGCTTCTGAAAAGGAATCATCAATGTGTGCCAATAGAAAATTGCCTGAATAGATACCATTAACACAACAGGGCATTTAAAAGACCTCCCATGAATCCTCATCCTTGTATGATGAGAATCATATCAACATGTACCCACAATCCTTAGAATGCCTCTAAAGTTTATTGGAAAATAAAGCAACGATAGTATCTGATCTCTTAACCCTAACAGAGAATCTGTTCCTCTGCCTCAGATTGCAGGCATACCATGAAGCACTGAGATTGGCATGAGCAGCGTACATTTTTATTTGAGGGGAACATAAATCCTAAGTATCTTGTTTGTGTATAATTATTCCTGCCCTGAGGTTGCAGCATCTTGTGCGCACAGCTGCATTGTGAACATTTTTCCAAGTTTATTTAGCACTGAGTGCAAGTACTTTACATGTCAGAGCTGGGAACGCTCCTGTTTCAGCTGACTCCACTCCTTTGGGGTGTTGTAGAGCGCTTAGGTGACTAAGCGAGAGGTGGTTGCACAAGCCTGGAGAGACAGGGAGCTTATTTAATCACATTAGAGAAAGAGAGAGTAGGCGCCTGGGAGCAGACAGAGCTAATCTGCGAGGAGAAGCGAGAGTGAGCAAGTGTGTCTTACGGAAAGGCTCGGGAGGTCAGGGGATTGGCAAAGCCAGTGCACCTTTAACAGAGGATTTCTACACACTTTTTCAATTCATATATGTCCATCCCTAAGAACCCAGCTAAGGGCCTCAACTCCTCTCAACACACGGCAGCTAAAAATGAGCCAAAACTGTGTTCCAGCAGGACAGTTTGTTCCTTGTTTTCTTTTGCTCCTCACCTGCCTCAATTTTAAAGAGATCGGCAAATGTACTGGTGGCAGTAGACTGTGATTTGATCAACCCGGTATCTTGGTGGTTTCCTGTCCTCTTCAAATTGCTTTGTTCTTGTTAAATGGTGCAGAGAGCAAAGCCAGCCTGCTGTGTGGCAGGGATGCCACCTGGAAACAGCATAGGGATCTTTGAGGCTCTCTAGCCTCAGTTTGACTGAGGATACTGAGGTTGAGGGGCTGGGAGGTTACTCTATAGAATCAGCCTGTACTGTCTGTGTTTTGCGGAAAGTGGCACAGGATAAAGATGTAATCTCTGTGGTTCTGACTAAATGCCTGAAACAGAGCACGTCTGAAATGCCTATATGTATATTGTAGAATCATCTAGACTGTCACATATTAAGACTCTTTCAGCTTCCATTTTTTTTTTAATATTTCCAGGAGCAATCTTTTTGTAGTAAGTGATAAATTACTTTTATTCTTCGTTCAGTCCTTTTATAATTTGTTATTAATGGAAGTACATAATATGGCCAGTCCAGGTGTACCCCTAGATCAGGCCACTATGTAGTGGTGTATGCCCACCACAGGCAAACATGGCCCGTAAAGAATGTAGGAAAGTGAGGACAAGGAAGAAATTCCAATTGTATGTATGCATCCTTAGCAATGCTTCTGGTTATGGTTTGTACTCCTCTTTCTTTTCAGTCAGATGTGGGACATAACCTATAAATGAACTCCATCTTTCACTCTCTTTTCAGTATAGAGCTCTAAGGGAATCTCTCTTTTTTGTGTGTAAGTGTATAGCAGGTGTCACTTCTTGACCTCCAACATGCAGGCAGTCCAGGAATAGTGTAATTACTTTAGACTTGTTTGGGAAAAAATTTGATCATTGTTTGATTTTATGAGGTGCCCGATCTGTCGGATGATGTCAGCAGGACACGAGGCCGGCCACACGAGCAAGATATCATATTCTAATAAGGCTTTGGAAGTAGAGGGAGCGGTCAGACCTGTGTTGGAAACAATGTTGTTGGAGCAGGTATGAAACTGAGTCACAGCGGCAATTCAAAGAGCTGAAATTCAGAATCTGACTTGTGGCTCATTTTGAACAGCAGCAGCTTCTTGTAAAAAAGAAATAAGGATGGCTACAACAGCAACAGGTGTGTAACATGCAGCTTTTTAAAAGTCCCAACACGGTTTTCTGCAGTTGGCATTATTGGAAAATCCAGTCTTGTTGCTTTTCTCCAGGGTGTCAGAAGGACTAGGGAGGTAATTGTATAAAGAAATTGTCATAAACATTCAAACTAGATGAATCTCCATGTCAGATTTTATTGCAGCCTTGCAATTTGGGCTCGGTTCTCTGAACTCTGCTAACCTTGGCAGATCTACAGGGAAAGCCTGCAAAATCCTTGAGTTCAAAGCAGGCAAAATATATGACACCTTTTGAAAGTTTCGCTTTGAGTGTTGAGTTTATTTGAACTTTCGTTAACCAAAGCCAATAAAAAATGGCTTGCATGAGCTCCTGCAAGGTGAAATTCCAGCAGAGAGAATGAGAATAGACAACCTATTTGCCAAACACAGTTATTTTTATTTGTGTTAAAGGGAGAAAGTTGATAGAGTTTGAGTACTTTTATATTTGATTTATAGTAGGAATAAGGAAGATTGTCTCTTAAGGATATTATGTAAAAAATATTATCCCTCTGTGAAGATATGCCAATCAACCTGGACTGTATCTGTTAGGTCATAACACAAAAGAGTCCTCTCTCTGGGCCATTTATATTTCATTTTGCTAATACCTGGGAATACTAAGGAAGACAATAAAGCATTGAGACAGAGATCAAAATAGGAACAGTTAATACCTGTATTTTTTAAAAAAATAAGTAGGTTAGATAGAAATAAAATCTGGCCAAAATACATTGAAGTTTGCTGTGGCAGAATCAATCTGTGGACAGCATCACATTTAAATGAGGTTTTACTAGGTAAGAAATGAGCTTGAATAGCCAAGAGCCAGGGGTAGAAAGAGATTCTATGGGTGCAGGATTAAAGGTTGCATACCTGGGTGGTGAGAAGGATTCCTTTTAAAAATGATTTTTAGTAAAAATTCTGTCAAGGAATGACAAATGAGGATAACTACTGAGGTGCAACAGAGATGGCAAAACAATTGTGGAGTTTTCTAAGGAGGTTGCTGTTTGAGGAGGTACTTCACATAAACTTTTCGAGTATGATGTATCACTGAGCGTACGTGCTGTAAATCACTGGAGTGCAGTTTCACCTGGAAAAGGTGGGAGGGGTTTAAGTGAGTATTGAAGGACATGACAAAGGTGACACGGCAGGGGGCTATGCATGTATTTGTATATCTGGAAACAGTTACTGAAGGAGAAGGTGGGGAAGGGGAGGAATAGCTGGAGTGCAGCTACTGGAGCATACCTGACTTGTGAAAGTAAACAGTGTGATGCTACTGTAAGCCTTTAATGAGATAAATAAGGAAAGATAATGAGTTAAATAACCAACCTAATAGAGCCAAAGATATTCTGGGGAAGTCTGATTGCTGAGGAAGTCTGGTATATCTGCCAATGACCTCAAGAGCTGGATTTGGTAGATACCGATCTTGCTTGTTAGAGGTCTGTGATTATGGGAGGCTTTGACTTCCTGGATTATACAGGGGAACAAATAGCTAAATTCAGACATTTCTGAATGCAATAACCAGCAGAGTTCCTTACCAGTCACTGAAACAGCAAGAAACAATACTTTTTTAGATCTGGCACTAAGTTGTAGAATGAAGTAGAAAATAACCTTGCTTTGAGGGATTTCAATTAAAATGAAGGGGAAATAAGTGCAGATCTATAACTTAGCTTTTCAGCTCCAGATGGATGGCATTTGATTCATTTAGGAAACTAGCTAAAGCCTGAAGAGCTTGAGAGGACTGGGTTGTAAAGCAAAGCTGGTCCTTCTTTGAACTGAAGGTGCAAAAATTGTCTGGAACAGGCATCTCTTGTGAAGTGAAAAACATATAAGAAGAGTTACCAGATATGACAGAATGAGTAGAAAAAAGAACAGGTCAGCAAAGAAAGCCACATGTGAGAGGTCAGGAAATATCTGGGAAAAATGAGAATTGGCGTGCGACAAGCTGGGTTTGACTCTGCAAAAGAAATTAAAACAAATAACAAAAGCTCCTTCAGCCACGTAAATAAAAGGGAAAAAAAAGTAGTTTGTCGTGGCCCAATAATTTATCAGATAATTTGTTTCTGTTTCAGTTAGGATGCTGATTCTGAATATTCAGGCACAGGAGGTTTTTATTGGCTGTGAAAACCTGGAAATTGAAATGGCTTAAGCCAAAGTGGGAGAAACAACTCGAGTCAAATATTGGAGTATGGCTGGCTAAATGGTCATCTTGGTATCCGAAAGGAGCTGACACATATAATTGCCAGCTCAAGAACAGTATTTTCAATAGGACTTAACAGAGGAAGAAAGACCCTCTTCAGCTGCAGAATGTGAGTCTGTCTTTGACAAACTCGCAAGGACATTCCTGTTGGAATGCAGGTTATTGGTAACAACTGTTTGGCTCTTTTAGAAGTAAGAATAGAACATATGGTAGCAGAAAAAGGAAAGAAAGCACAGGAGGCCAGATCAAGCATGATCTAGGTAAACCTGGTCACTGATAAAGACACTGGTGTTTCTAGCCATGGAAATGCAGTCCTCCTTGCTTAGTTCCTGGTGTGGTGTAGTATGTGAAACTGAGAGACACATTGAGTAATGCCAGTAAAATTGTGGCTAATAGGTAAGCTAAAGGGCAGGTTTAAGTGAAAAGAGATCTTTCCGACTCAAGGGAAGTTGTTATTCAAAGCTCTTCTTAATGATTGATTTTAGGACCATTCTTCTGTGCTAATTTTACTAGAGACTTCTGCCTAGAAAATGGAAGTCCACTAGTGAAAGTAGCTGCAACAGAGTTGAGAGGTAATGGTAGAAGGACTAAATACTGGGAGAACACATGGCATAAAATGAGACACACAGAGAGAAACAGCTTTGGGATTACTTAGAAGAAGTAAAAATAAATGCAAGGCCCTTGCTAAAAGGTTTTTTTCTGTAACTGGGGGGCTCACCAGTCTAGAGTAGCTGAAGAGGAAAACACTGCAACAACTGAAACTAGTCTCCAGTGCTGTACGTGTGTCAGTGAAACAGCCATCCAGGCCTGCAGTGTGGCAAGCAGGTTATTTTCAATGTGCAAAGGTATAAATCCTACTATGCAATGTTATACTCTGTTATCCAGTCTGAATCCTAGAGTGGGATACAGGCTGAGGGATTTCTTTAATGACAGGCATTTCTGATTTGTGTTCAAATATGAATGCAGCCATTTGCATGCATTACTCACCCTGTTCCTTCTCATTTGCTACTGATCCTGGGATTTAGAAGAGCGCAGACCTGTCCAATGTTTCTTAATCCAAAATTTGGTATAGACTGTCATTGGCAGGCTGTATTTTTAAAAAGCTTGCTTTGAAATGTCAGATCTTATCCTAATTGAAATCCTCTTACCTGTTACGGGATTTGTCAGACCGATTCACTCAGAATGTCTTGGCATGAGAAGATGTACCATTGATGCCAATGAAGAGGAGTTCCTTGGGATCCAGCTAGAGGCAGATAAAGATAAATCAGCTTTAGTGTTGTAGCCATTTCTCTTCTCTGCTGTCCTCTCTTCTTCATAGGACATCTTTTTCTTCCTTTTCAGTAGTAGCTGTCAAGATAATATATGAGACTGATAATACTGATTTCTTTTCAGTCTTTCATCACATTTTGAGATATTGGAACAGAAACTGTTTCTACCTCTATCTCTCTCACTGCTGGGCAGCATAGTCACTCCCCATAGGCTAAAACAGTGCTTTATACTTGGAGATTTACAACATCAGTTGCAAAACTGCTGTATGCTGGGAATTAGCTTCCATTTGCACCCCTTTTCCCTTGGATGTGGATGATGTGCAGTGTGGCAAATCTGGCCAAGATCTGCAAAGATCTACCTCACTGCTGGTTTCCATTTTTCCTTTAGATAAGCAATTGATTATGTTCACCACAAACATTCTGTGTTTGAGCAAGAGTGGCTTCTTCAACAGGAAGATGAAAGGGATCAAGCCTGGCTTGTGGTGCTGTATAACTTACTGCCATAATAGGACTATGATGGAAGGGGAGAATTCTGAGTTAATTTCTGATCCTCTTGCGCTTTGGGAGAGGAGGGACGTTTTCTGCTTTGTCTGAGATGGCACCTGAAAATGTCTCACTTTCTCTGTGTTTATTAGCAGGACTGTTTTTTCCCAGTCTGATCAGCTGCCATTGTATGCTGAGCAGGTACAGCTGAGAGGAATGCAGAGGATTTCAGTTGTTTGAGAAGAGGTGGGTGGGGGCCTTCAGAGTCCGTGAATTCATTAAAATTCCACGTTGAGTTGCAGTGTAAATGCGTGGGCCTTAATATGCAGGGCTCCAACAGGTAAATACTCGAATCTTGGATACAAGACGTAGCAAGTTTTTACCTGCCCTTCATCCAAAAAGCTCACCAAGTACTCTATACCCACCCAAAAGGCAGTGCTCACCGCTAGCTGAATATAATGCAAACTGATAGACGCAAGCACAGATTAGGGGCAGCAATTCACCTCTAGATGGATATCTGCCACAAGAGTGTGCATTGTTTACTCTTAAGAAAACTCAGAAGAAATCAGACACTCTTTACGTTGCTGTTCTCTTTGAACACACGTTGCTTTGCTGACAGCGCCCATTTGTGCTGCGCATTGTATAAACCACTCTCAGTACCTCAAGCTGCTTTCCTAAACCCCAAAAGTCACAAAGGCTCCACTGGGCAAGTAATCTCATGGATCAGAGGGAGAGAGAACAGGGGCCAGAAGCTGCCTGCAGGCGCCCTGCCTTTGCGCACTCCAGCTGAACCCTGTGAGGTAATTTGGCCCTTTTCGGGAGCAGTCTGCTCCTCATGCTGCGATCCTCTCATACCGGGGCTCGTAACTTTGCTCAGAGCAATTTCACCACAGGCTTGACTCTGCAGCCACCAAGTCGAGGGCAGGGCTTCCTGCAGCAGGCGTGGGATGAGGGAGCCGCGGTGCCCTCTGTCCTGTCTCATCATCCAGATGCAGCACAATAACTTGGAACTGAATTCGCTCTTCTTGCCTGCAAAGATGTGAATGGGCAGAGGTGGCTCCTGAACCCACAGTGGCACAAAAAAGGGACTAGGTACCCTCAGGAGCTGTGGCTCTCACCTGCTCATCTGCAGCTGCAGTTCTTTGCAACTTGTAGGGTATCTGGAGGGCTTGTTCTTCAGTCAGCGTTCCTCTTTTACGGTTACTTGCACCTTTCAGTGGACAAATCAACTGGGGGATGTGAAACCACACAGCTTTAGATATCTTTCATTTATTTCTCTTTTTAAAAATAAAATGTTAAAAGAGAGCTGTGGTCACAGGAAAAAAAATAATTTCTCTACTGTAACAAGGGAATGAAAACATCTGCACGAAGAGAAAACACTGAAAGTAGAGAACTGTGTTATTCTTTGGAGAGAATGTTGGGATTAAGGTTTAAAAAAAATTTTTTTCTTTTTAAGGCATCCAGTTTTTACAGGTCTCAGTTACTTCAGGGATCAGACATTTAAAAGATATTTTCTTGATCTGACTCTTTTGCAGGACCTGAGTATTTTGAAAGACTTCCTGCACATACATGCCAGTTATTTGATCTGATCATTGTTTTAATAAAACTATTATTTAACTAACCACGAGTTAATTTCTTTGGCCCTTTGGGAGCCAGCCACAAATAGTAGCAAGTTATTGTGTAACCTGGCTAAAGCTGAGCTCCTTGTCTTCCTTGCCAACTCCCACCATTGACAAAACCACTTACAAATGGACTTTTTTTCTTAATGGAGTTAGACTATTATGAAAAAAAAATCTTGTGAGATCCTTAAAAGTTGTCTTCATGTAACCTTTTTCTAATCCCTTTTAATTTGATTTTTTTTCTGGCTAAGGATGTAAGTAGATGCTCTGTAAGGACAGAAGGGATTGTCTGAGATCTGTTGTGTGGAGCAATTGGCACAGAGAAACACTAACCATAACTGGAGTGTGCCTGGCCTCTACTTCAGTGAGAGGATATTAGAAAGCTCACTGAAATTTATTTGTTCTGGTAACCTGAAAATTGGGATAACTTTCAAGGAATTTACCAAGAGTGGAAAAATATTAATCAAAATGAAAGGGTGCTTTGTTAAAACTATTCTGGAAAATTTCAGAATTTTGATTCTCGAACAGGTAATTTTATTTTCGCTGTGACATGAAGTGTATCAAAACTTCCTTCTCTGTTACTAATGAAACTTTGAAACCCAAAAGATGATGATGCAGATTAGCCAGTAAGAGAAGCGCAATGTTTGCTGGGAATGGCTGTGTGAGACTATTATGTTCCACAGTGACGTGTCAGTAAAATATGCCTGACGTATAAGAGAGGTTGTATTTCTAGCAAACACATTCCCCTGCACACAAGCATTAGTGCAGGGGAATGTGTTTACTGCTCACTGAGTCAGAGAGATTGTAGGCTACGGCTTGATATCATCAGGACATCATAGCCATTGCTCCAGTGACCTGTTCTGGCTCGGATACTTAGTCTAAATTCAAAATAAACGAATCATTTCCAAAAAGATGAGACAGCTGTTGAGTGGTCTGTGAGTGTGTGGTGTAACACAGGAATCTGTGGCTTTATTTTAAGGAGAATAAAGTGTGTAGAGTCACCAAGACCCCCTGTGAAACAGCCTCGCACTAGAGTACAAGCAGGTGAAAAGGGATGCACCTGGGAAACACAAGTGCTGGGCCAAGACTGTGAAAGGGGCTTGGGGTGGGAGAAGGAGTCTGGAGGACAAGGATTTCAGATCAGCAGGCAGCTGATTTCAGAGGGCTTCCTAGGCTGGTGTCATGGCCAAAAGGATTAAGGCAGCCTTTGAATATAAAAAACAGGTAGGAGCAGTAAACAGAGGCCTAAGTCTTGTTTTTACCTGGGTGAAGAGAGCTTTACTGGTGCAGACCACATGGAATGGGGTGTCTCCTGCTGCAACTCTCGTCCAAAAGAAAGTTGAAAAACGGGACAGGGGGCAAAGAAGACCAAGAAAACACCTGTTGGGATGGGGAAGTGTGGATTACTAGGGAAAGATTTTTTGTATTTCTCTGTGGTTGAAGTCATTTGGTGATTAAAAATTTTCAGAACAGTGCTGAACTGTTCATTTCCAGAAATGGTCAAATGAAGACCTGGAGATCAGCAGTTTCCCAGAGATATTCTGTAGCTGGAAACAGCATTTAAGCTTAGTCCAGTGACAATAAAGAAAAACTTCTAATTTTTTCCAACAAAATGCCATTTGCAATAAATATTTTTGGCTCAAAAATATATCAGCTCTGTAGATGGAGCTAGTAAATTTATGTAGGCTAGCTTTGTCAGGATGCATCTTTTGCAAAAGTGGCCTGAAAATATTTTCAAATAACTTGCATGATAAGGCATTTACTGGCCTTGTAGCTCTCAGTTAGACACTGGAGAAAAGCGTTTTCTGTTACCATTTGTCAAAGCTAGGCAGACCTGCCTGGTTCTGTGCAGTAGATTAAGCTGATCAAGGAAACGTGAAAGAAGACCAATGCTAGACAACTTGTCCCAATACCACTGGGTTTTAAGTAAACCATAAACATTCCCTAGAACGGTTTATGAGTAGGCAAATTAAACAAAAACAATTTAAAGGTGATAAAACTCTGTTGACATGAATACTGTTCAGGTAAACCACCTCGGACATATTTACAAACAGCAGCCAGCGCCTATTTAACTTTATCCCAAGAGAATTAAGCTGTTCACACAGGAGGCTTTGCAAGTACAGAAAGTCTAATTCACCTACAGACTCTCCTGCCTGACAGCTGTCCTTGACAACAAACCTATGTTTTTTCAAATCAGTTGAGGAAGTTCTGCTTCCGTGAAGGTTGTTGTTGAGCCTCAGCTGGGAGAGAGATTTTAAAGCATCACTGCCTCTGCACTCTGTTGTCTGGGGCCAGTACAGCTTGTGTGCTGCAGGGTTCTCTGCCACTGGACATGCTCTCCTTGGTGTCCCTGAAAGCTTTGGATTGAGAGGCACAAAAAGAGGTTTAGGTAGACAGATAGTCTTTGTGAGAAGAAAGGCACCAACCTCATTATAAATATATATAAGGGTGTTCCAAGGGCTGCTTGGGGGACCCGAATCCTTTCCAGGTTTTAGTATCTCTTTTAGGTACTGCTTCTTTGCTACAGATGGACTGAGAACAAAGTAGAAATGAAGATGTCCTTTGTGAGTCCCTCAGCTCTAAGAAGGCCCAGCAGAGTGACAATGTCTCTAAGTTACCTCTTAAAAGGGTGGAGCTGCCGCTGGGGTTTCCCACTCTGATGGAGCAATGTGATTTTGCTTTACAGCAGATTTCACTGCACTGCTCAAATCTTCAAGCAAGGTTGCTTCTCCTGGGAGTGCATAGCTCCAATTCACACCAAGGAGCTCCCTGCACCGGGAAGCACAGCTCGATTTTAGCATGATGGATGGGGGGAGAAATTAGAGCCCTGTTGTTGTGTTGTTTCCCTGGGTGAAGATCTAGAGTAGCTTCACTACTGCTGGAGAATGAGCCTATAACTCATATCCAGGTTAATGGGTTCATCTCAGGATGATTTCCACTTGTGCTGAAAGGGCAGGATAATTAATACCCGGTGGCCCATACACATTGTTCCCTGCACACATTGCTCTGATCTTTCCTGATCTATTATGAAACTCAGATAAACAACCAAGAATTCACCACGCCTTTAGATACCATGAAAAATTAAAATCAACAAAAGCATGATTTCCTTGATATACAGAAATTCCGAGGCTAATTATTCCTCAGGGACAGGAATGACTGATTGGTGAAGTTTAAGACTAAAAGGGCAAGCACATTTTAGGCAATGAAGAAATTAATTTGTGTAGTTCAAGAGAGCTGGGTTGTTTCCTTCTTTTTGGTCCTTCTTCCCTCTGCTTATCAGTTCATTATTTTTTGTGTTCCAAAGGGACGCAAAACCAACCCCTGGGAGAAGCTATGCCTTTTGAAGCTAGAAATTGAAGTGAATGCAGAATTTGCAAATGCACCTACCATACAGAATAAACTGTATTGATGCATTGGCACAGGTTTGGCTATGGGAGATGTTCAGAGGTCTTTAGGACCAGGTATAGAGAAATACATTCAGGAAATTACCCCACCATGGGATAATGAAAGGGCCTGTATGATTTCTGGGGGCCTTCTGAAGGTCTATTCCTTTCCAGCTAATAGCAGAGTCACCCAGTGATCACCTCAGTGCCTGAAATCTTGACCTAAGGTAACAGGGTGGCCCTTTTTCTTTTAATCTTCACTTCTCCTGCCCTCATGGTGAAGTATTTTGTTGTTGCAGACTTTGTTTCCTCATCTATACAATGGGGATATTTACAGCACTTCCCCAAACAGTTTGGAGTAGTGTCCTGGAATAGTGCCAGTGTCCCAGAAGTGCAGGGATTAGAGTCCTGCTCACAGGCTGTGGCTGCTGCTGACCGAAACAGGGCCAGGAAGGGAGCTCTGGGCTGCTGATCTCTCATGCTGCTCCCCTCTCCTCCTCCTCCTGGGCTTTGTTTGGGCTCACACCTCTCATGTAGGACCCTCTGGGACAAGTCCCTGACTACAGTCCTGAATTCATTGCCTCTGCTTATCCCTCTCACTGAACTCATCTTGGGCTCGATTCACAAGTATGTTAATACAGTCCAGCTTTGCAGCAGGGCTGCTGAAATCACTGGTTTGGAGAAATGCAGTGAACAAAATTTTTAACACCTTGCCTTATCATGCTGGTCAATGCTTACCAGAACAAATATTTTAAAGCAATTTTTATCTGCAAATGGCTAGCCACAAATAATTCTGTTAGTACTATATTCTGGATTTCTCTTGCTGTCTCTCTAGTGTTGGTGGCATGTTCGGTCCAGAAGTTTCTTGTGAGAGCTGGTGTACCCTATGCACAATACTAAACTTAGTGGAGAGACTGGAAATTATTTGGCCTAACATCAGCTTGCAGTGAAAGCAATGCAGCCAGAGCTGTATAGCTGGTCATCTAAATCCCGTGGCTTTATTCATCTGCCCTGGCTGGCTAGTAAAGTTTTGGAGGATTTATGCTAAAACTCTCTTTTTCTCTCATTTTCCCCTTTGATTTGATACATTCTGAAACCCACAAGAGTTAGTAGGCCAAATATTTTAGCGTGACATGTTTAGATATGCCTAAACATAGTAAAATATATATTCATTTGTGGACAAATGTATAAAAATACGTTACATGCATGTTGAAGGCATTTAAAATACATATGCAATCCAAGATAGTAATTATAGATTGCATATAAACAGAGACACACACACTTACCTATTTGCCTACCTGTCTGTTTATGAATATCTGTGCAAATTTACAGGTGAAGAAAAGAATATTAATATCAGCATGCATGTAAAGAGAAGATATGAAGGGTGTCATGCCAAAATGTGCTTCATATTTATTAATTTTTATTTTGTTCTATTTGGAAAACAGTAGCTACAATGCACATATTAGATACTTCGTGCAATCCCTGTCTTTTGGTGTAACACTGGATCTGGGTTCATACTTAGGTTTCTCGCTGAATTCTTCTGCTTTAAAGAGACCTGTCTGGGTAATTCTCCATAATTCCTCTTTGGATTTCAGATACTAAAGAGAGTGCTGATATAGTTTGTGTGGGTATGAGTGTCCTGAAGTCTTGGTCTTGCATATGGCATGGGAAGAAGGTGGGATTTGCAGATATGAAAAGGGTATGGGGTCAGAATGCAGGAAGAACCTGTCTCTTCTAAACTAAGTTGAGCTCCTGTGAACACAAAAAGCTGTATATGCAGATCAAGGTTACCAAGGGACATAGACACCTCTGGCTTAAGTTATTTTCCTTATTAAACTGGCAGTGGAAGAAGTGATGTAAAACTCTCCAGATCAACTCAAAAGCACTGAAATATCATCCTTGCCCTAGAAAATTAAATTGGCTTTATGGTCAGACAATGCCCAGCAGTGTAATCCTGAGACACAAGAGGATTTGGATTGTAAAGTACTCAAATTAAAGGAGTGCTTATATTCTGGGAGTTTGATTCTTCCTACCGCAAGTGGTGTTTGGTTCTGGGATTTTTGTTTGGACCTGCCTGTGCCTCTTACAAAACCAAAACAAGCAAGCTGTCATTTTTACAAAAGCCCAGATTATTTTTACTTTTTGCAAAGACAGACAAATATCAGTACTAAGGCATTAAAAACCAGAGCTACTAAAACATGTCACAATTCTTTCTGTTCGTTTTCCCCCCTTTCTACATTTGCCTGCATTTTTGTGCAGTTCAACTTGTTTGCTTGTAAAATCTTCCTTGGAGCCACACTCGTGCAGACAGACTAAAACATTTTTGACTCTGAATGAATCCCCTGAGGTAAAATTTACTCAGATAATATCTTGGTTACTACCTAACCTGTTTGGGTTATTTTTGAACACTATAAAGTGGTAGCACCAACAAAGAAAAGCTCTGCATGGTACATACCAGTAGCAGCTCACTTCAAGTAACTTAAGATTTCTGCTTTTGCACAAAGCACCTACATCTCGTGGCTCTCTGTAGATGTCAGAAACTAGAAACTGAGATGTTTCAGGTGATGCCTCTAACTCCCATCCAATATTTTCATTCCTTTGTGCGAAAGCAAAGAAACATTTAGATTTACCTGATGGCAGACATAACAGTTAAAGAATGCCAAGGATACATAACAGCACAGATGTGAATGAACTGGACAAGCAGTGCTGAGTAATCACTCTATAGCCAGCTGTGATTAGGCACAGGTCCCAAAGCAAAAGCCAGGCTCTGAACAGGCCTGACTTTTCTGGTTCAGATCAAAACCTCATGGCTCTTTGTTTCTATAAAGCATTGAAGCGGGTCCCTGGTTCTTCAATTTGGAAACAAATTCAGATTTGGATTCCAAACCTGTAGCTTAGCTTCATCTCTAATAAAGCTGATGTTCCACAGGTTTGGATTTCCAGCCGTTCCTCCAGATGCCTGTTGTAAGACGGATGCTGTTCCAGCGGAGGCTGCCAACCTGGCAGCGCTGCTCCTTCTGCTGTGTGCTGCACGTGGGCTGAGAGCAGCAGCTCTGCTGACCAGCTCTGCCAGCACTCCCTGCTGGGGGAAAAAGGGGGAAAGAGGTAAGCAAGGATTTCTTTGCTTGATAGAGAAAATATATTTTTTTACTCTCTGCTGCTGCAAACTTATGAGAGATTATAAATCAAAATTTATCTACTTAGGGACTGCAAGACAGGTCCTAAAATGGTGGGAAAGCTTTTAAAGAGAAAGCAGGTTGAAAGAAAAGCTATTGGGCATAAGAAAAAGACCACGAGGAGCAAGTCTGGACACATTAGTCAGAATGAATTGAATTATAGCCATGCAACTCTTAAAAAAAATAAATCTCTATTAAGTTCTACAGACCTATTCCCTAAGAGGAATTTCTGTAGTGCAGGAGATTTCGGGCTGTCTTAGGAAGACTATAAAGCATAGTCTTGTCAGTCTCCTCTGTGGTGCTGAGGCCTTTACCCATCTGCTGGCAGACAAAGAGCTCAAGGCCTGGGGAGCTCAAATGACTTGGTGATGTTCATCTGCTGAGTCCTGCTGGGGCAGGAGGGGAGAGCCTGCTCCTCCTGCAGAGCCCTCTGAGGGCTCTGCACAGCTTCCCTCCTCCTTGGGGTCAGCATGGACACCTCCTCAAACATCCAGCATGTTCTGTTGTGTAAGGATGTTGATGTTTTCAAGGAGAGCTGCTGTCTTGGCTGTGTGCTTGCACAGTGCTGGCAAGTTCAGGAGAAAATGGCTTGCTCCTGCAGCAGGAGAGGTGAGTAACCACTCCCTACAGGAGTAGTTGCATTCAATGACAGGAGCTGGCCTGGCCAGGTGTGAAGGCTTGTCTGTTGGGAAGAAGTTGGGTTTTCCCTTTTTGGAGAGTTTTTTAAAAGTAGGGTATTGATCCTACTCTTGATTCAAACAGTTTTAAACTTCCATTGATTTAAAGGCTGGAAAGCAGCACAGTGTACATAAAGATTTAGAGTCAGCTTCAATTTCCTTTTTCATTGTATAAGTATTTTCTCAAATAAAATCATGGAACAATTTGCACAGTAAGAAGCTGTTCCTCCAATAAGTTGCTGGTAAAGATAAGATAAACGGTATAGTTTTGAATATGAAAAGAAACCTCCAAGGATGAAGTTTGCTAAGAGAAATTCAGAGAAAATTCTAGCCCAGAGCATTTTTTAAAGCTGTTTTATCTATCAAAGCCTGTAAGCAGTAATCCTTCCTGGACCAATGCTAGTTTTAAAGTCTTGGCTATATATATTCCCTGCCAAATGTAAATAATTTTTTTCTTCTTATACAAAGGTTCTTTTACAAGGATTCTGTGCTTGTCTCCCCTTCAATTCTAAAGTTTCATTTTATTGTTCTTCATAGGAATCTAGATTGGAATGACCAGAACCTACTTTTAGGACTGGAATGCTTTCAGGATTATTTCAGGGATTCAGAGAATTGTCAGAGTTCAAACAGTTCCTATTTACTAATCTCTATGCTAATTTAGGGAGTGAAATTCAGATGCCCATCATAAAATATAGGGGTCAGCACTAGCCAACAGGGTAATGACACCAATTTTTCAGGCAGACTCAAGCTCTCAGAAGCTTCACAGAAGGTTTTGTTGAAGGTCTACAATGTGACCCAGAGCCAAAAATTAATTTAAAAAAATGTATTTCAGTTGATAAAGTGTGTGGTATAGACACCAAACTACTGTAATTTGCTGAAAAATTCAGCTGTAATTCTGTAAAGCAAGTAAGTGTGGATATGTTTTAAATGACCTTAGTAAGTGCTTACATGCCTTGCTTGTGTCTGTTATTCAGTCAAGACCTCACGGTTGCTTTGTGTGCTGAAGCTGTGAATGCCCAATTCAGCAGATACCCTGACAATCTGTGCATGTTCATGCCTTGCTTACTAATCAAAATGGGCTGTTTTGTTTAAGCCTGAATTAAATTATATCGGTTTGGTTTATGCTTTCAGGACCAGCCTGAGATACGTGCAGAGTGAATTGCAGATGCTGACGTACTCTGTGTTTTTCTGTTTTTTATTATTTCTATCTACCTAGATAAATTCAGGGTAAACTTCTCCTCCCACTTGAGGAACTTGGGCAGTTCCTCAGATTACTGCGCCTTGCTTTAGTTGGGTGTGCCTTTAGTTTTTAATTAACGCTGTTAAATAAACAAAACAACCAACAAACAAATCCCAAAGGGAAGTAAACCACAAGAACGATGTTGAAATACTCATAAGCGCTGAATCCTGAGTCTCAGGAGATGCAATGTTATGGCCACGGCTCTGCCCTTGACTTGTCCTTTGGCTCTAAGTAAAAGGAGGTGTTTGTTCCTGAGCAAAGGGGGAAAAGGTGTGAGTTACAGTGTAGGAAGCAGCAAGAGCTGCTCGATGCTGGTTCAGGTACAGATGGTGACTGCCCTCCCAAAATCTGCAGGTGGCCATTGGCCTCTTTTTCTCAGTTTCTCATCTGGCAAAAGGAAAAACTGCTACAAAATTCTGTACTGTAGGAATACTCTACTGTAGGAAATACTTAGAAGTATCGATGCTCTTAATGTCTATGTTTTGGGAGGAACAGAAAAGTGTCCTCGCCGCCTTCTCCCCTTCCCCCCCTCTGTGTCAGGTTAGGAGGCAGCACAGTGAGTAGGTGTCATGTTGAAAACAACCAAGGAGAGGTGACTCCTCAGGCTCCCATTTCTCTATAGGTGGATCTGTGCCTCCCACTAGTCCCCTATATCAAGAGAGAAGTTCCCTAGGCTGAACCTGTGGTGTCTTAGGCCCAGAGTGGGAATAAAACCCATTGATAACCTGAGTTTTGGTTGCTATTAGGCACACTGAAATGCATCAGACTTGAGCGCTGCTGGGGCTTAGTGGCAAAATCCTGGAATAAAGCAGTAGGCTAAAGTTTCCAACTTAATTGCATTTAATTAGTCTAGCTAAAAAACTTAAACATGTTGCTAGGATGGATTTGCCTTTGTTTAGCTTCTTTTGGTGTGGCTTAACAAATTTTAACCATCTAAAACTGACTCTTGGTTAGAGGGACCATAGGTGGTAGAGCACATATCCTTCGGTGGAATAATGAAGTGTTTACATTATGCAGTCCTATTGTGAGATCAATCAGGCTACAAGGCTGGATATATAAACAGAATCTGCAGGTGGTCCCTGCATCTCCTTGCCCAGAAGACATGCTTTAATCCTCAGGAAGTAGGCAGAGTAGAGGTTCCAGGAGGCAGCCAGCCCAAGGAAAATAAAAGAACAAAACCAGCCTGAACAATGCAACGCATGTCAAGTTCACAGCGCAATCACTGCAAATAGCAGCTGACGGGAAACTTCACGACAATTCACCCATCAGCTAAAATTGCCACACTCGGGATCCTGGGATTAATGAGCATCTTACTCAGACAGTACAAGCATGAAATGTCAGGCAGAAAGGGTGGGTAATGCATCTCATGTGACCTCCAATTGATTTGCTCCGTTTCCAGAAACTTCTCTTGTGGGAAATCTCTTACTCTGTGCTTTTGTATTTGCTCTGTTTTTCTCAGCTGCTGTAGCCCCTAGAATTTCTGCTGCTTGATGATGCAAGCAGAATGCTAATTTTTTAATTACTTGGGCCGCAAGGTGGGAGGCAAATGGGAGAATTGAGCATCTGTACGTGTTAGTACCTTTGGTGTGGGGATTGTGCTAATAACAGTTTGGCATGTAAGCATTCAAGGGGTGTGAGCAAAAAAAGTATAGCCCAAACTTGTTCAAAAAGAGATATAACTGAATGACCTCTGAAGAAGTTTCTAACAATGTTCTCCCAGGGGTCTCTGGAATGGAGGAAAGTTTTGCTGGAGTGAGGGCAGCAGGGTCTGACTCAGTAAAAAGAGGTAGAAGAAGATTTTGAGAACATGGAATAATGAAAGAAGTAAATGTTAGTTCAGAGGAAAAATAATAATACTAAAAAACCCTAAACCCACATAGTTGAGTTGGCTTAAATGTAGTTTGCTATAGGGTTGTTTTAATTAGACTTGTGAAGCAGGGAAACGCCAACTGGGTTGTTCTGCAGCAAGAAAAAAATAGTTTTCAAGCTGAAACATGGCACATAATGGAACTGAGTTGTCCACATGGGTGCATTCTCTTCCTCTTTTTGAAGAGAGCACCTAAATCAGTTGAGTCAGAAACTAGTGAAGGGTAAAGCTCAAGATGTCTAGAACTCTCCTGTCTCTCTAGATTCTTATCTGAAGTGTATTTATGCCTTTGGAAAAGGCTTGCAACCTGATGAGATCTTGTTTTTTCCCCACCCTCCAAGTGTTCACACATTTCCTGCTTATGAAACAGCTGGTCATCCCTCAGGAATGGGTGGGTGGTGGGAGACGGAGGCAACTAAATTTATTTATTTAGTTAGTTAGTTAGTTATTCTAGCAACTTTGCATTTCACCCTGCCCAAAAGTGGGAGTCAGACATTTACAGTGTGTGAAAAAGGGGAAAAACATAATTCAGCTCCTTTGCTGCAAAACTACTCCAGGTGAAATTACCTGGGAAGATGTGGGCAGTTTTTCTGTTTGTGTAACGAGTCCATCCCAACTGTGTGCGGGTGACCTTCTTTATGGGCACAGAGATGAGATGTTGCCCATACACCCAGCAAGATCAAACTTGCCTGATTCCCGAGGCAGGATTTTTGTTGACAAAATCAAGAATACCAAATTCTACATCAAGGCTTATTTCCACTTTCAGCTACTCTTGGATCTCTGTGTCTAGCTCCTGTTTATCTATGTCTTCCTCCCTGCCTCAGTTTTATTGTATGCAGGCCAAGAAGTATGGCTGGAAGGTAATTTCAGTGCAAAGTCTGTCCCCTCTTTCAGGGCAGCCTTGTATTTCTTCTTCTATGCTAACCTATTATCACATTTAGCCATCACATAAAATTTGTTCTTTTCAAGCCACTTTAGAGGTTTGAAACCAGTGATCTCATTAATTTCTAGATCATAAATATTTGGATTTGCTTCAAAGCCAGGGGGATGTTTAGATCTGAAGTTCTCTAAAATGGTGTCTTTCTTGAAAAAAAAACATATTAGGAATTCTTCATTACATAGAACTTAGGGAAATCTTGAGTGGATTAATCTGTAAATAGCAGGACATAATTTTGATGCTGGTGGTGGTGATATCTAGGGGTTTTGGTTTCTTTAAGGTTTTTTTCCCTGTGTAAATTCTTGTCCTTGCTATTTATTTACTTATAGGAGAATTTATAGCATCTGAATAACCCTAGTCCAAAATCTCCATAGGACAAATCTTGAAGACATTTTCTGTATTGTTTGGGGCTTTCTGCTCTAATCCTACAGGAGTGTGTGAAATTTCTTCTTTGTGAGCCATTTTGAAGAGACAGTAAAACTAAAAGTTTGTAACGCTAAGTTCATGCCCTTTCTTTATGAAGATTTTTTTCTTTTTCGTAAAATTTATTTTGCTGATCATGGAGACTGTACGTCACCTATGTAAAAACTGGTATTAGTGTCATAACCTTTACTGAGTTTGGTTTCAGTTAATTTAAGCATTTCTGTTAGCCATTCTGACCAAAAAGGGAACTGTGTCAGATGAACAGGGTCTCTCAAAACAGTGACTTTATGGGGATATCTAAAAATGATCAGGCTTAAGGAACTGTCTAATCATCTCTAGATGACTGTCCCTGTTGTTCATACTCCTCTCAAGAGAATTTATATATGGCTCTTGCATAGTTTACACTTGTCTCTTCGTTCCTTGTTGTCCCAGAGCAGCTCAGTTGTTGTTGTTCTGATACGGAAATCTCTTTGATGTGTTTGGAATTAATCCATTGATGGTGACACAAGAATATACTCTCCTGAGCTAGTGATGTGAACATCATGTACGTGCAGACACTTAAAAACATGACAGCAGACTATTAACTGAGATCCTATCTTATAATCTGCCCTTCCCATTCACTGTGGAGTAAGCTCTGAAGGAAGAGGAAGAGGGAGATTAAGGGATTTGCTAGAATGAGTTGCACAGAGACATTGTGCATATCAGTGCTTGGAGGAAAGTCACAAGGGGGTGGCAGGGAAAGTGTACCAAAAGGTTTTCATGGAATAGACAGCATAAACTTAATTTGTCATGGACTTTCCAAGTTAAGGGTCAAGGCAAGCAGGCTGTGTGTGCCAGGTGAGGAGAGTTAGGTGAGCATGGCAGGGATAAAGTTGAGAACGTGACCAAAGCAACTGTTCCGACAGATGTGGAGTGCAGACTGAGAGAGGAGCAAAGCTGGGCTGGGCCACACAAAAGATGCAGTTCTAGCAAAAACATCTAGTTATGAAGGTTAGGCTTGGGAGGCTGCAGGGGTACAGGCAAAACAGAATGAGGTGTCCTGTGGTCGTGGTGTGATTGGACTGTGAAGCACAAAAGTTTCAGCAGGGGAATCTGAATAAAAACAGTAAGGCCATCAGAAAGCTAAATTGGACACATGGAGCAGTGCTGGCACTGGTTTGCTTTTTGCAAGAGCTCAGAAATTATGAATTAGCTTTAGAAAACCAAAACCAGAGATTATGTACAATGTACCACTTTTCTGAACTGCTGAATTAAGTCTGTTGTTTAAATAGCCTCACTTGCAAACTTCGGTATAATTTGGAAAATTTTATTTTGCTTACCTGTTTTCTATTTCTTAGCCATTGAATTCTGAAGATGCTTGGCTTGTCTTAGATTAACTCATCTGAAAACAGAGACATCACTCATCCCTTCCTCTTCTTCACGCCCTCCTGCTTTCATCTTAATTAAGACACAGAGCAGATAGGCATTATTTCACACTATCTTCCACAGCGAACAACCATTATACCAAAGCCATGCTAGCGTGAAGAGGGTGTATTTGTTTTAGCAACATTTTCATGCTTATGTATTTCTGTCATTCACTTGAAAAAGATTAGGATATCTCAGATCATGAGGAGCTACGTAACCCAAAAGACTACATGCAGCCCCTGGGTTTGCAGAGTCTCTAAACCGCAGATTTCCAGAATCCAGAAGGATAACAAATAGGGTATATGTTGCTGTATGTTTGCCTTGTTCTTACATTCTTTCACAAATAACTGCCACTGGCTATGAGATGCAGCGCTCTGATATCCTGTGCTATCAGATAGAAGATAACAACTGAATGTCATGCAGCTCTTTTTTTTCCATCTGTGCACAGCTAATCCAAACACACCTGACCACGGAAGCACGTTAAGTAACATAGCGTGTTTTTTTCAGATCAGTGCACTGAGGAAGTCCTCGAATTCTTCCCAACTCCAGCGTATCATGGAGAAAAAGATTAGTGTGGTAGCAGCTGTGAGTAATTTTGGTCTTAGCAGTTAACCCCCTTCTCCTCCCAATCAACAAAATGCTTCTCTCTAAGGCAAGATCATTCAGCAAGGCTTACAGGTGCCATTTAGCTGCCCACACAGAGGAGGGAATGAAGCCAGTGTTCCTTGGAGTGGTGATCCATGTGAGGAACTGCAAACCTAATGAGCAGGCTGGTCCTGCAGCTTGGAAGTACCGCCATGCAATGGAACGTCCCCTTTCCAGTTTTTCATGGAGAAATCTTTTTGGGCTAAAGCCCTCCCTGGGACATATAAATGGAGGCTGATCAGCTGTTGGTAATACATCACTGTTACATGCATTGTCAGCTCATGTGGAAAAATGGTAGGGATATGCCACCACATCTTACAGGTGTGGAAACACAGACACATGGAACTGAAATGGCTAAAATGAGAGCGCAGAACATAGGAATGATGGAGCTCAGCTTCTCCTCCAGAGCAGTTGGCAAACCCCAAGTAAGCAGAGAACTTTCAGTATTCAGAGAGCCGGAAACACATATTGCTATTTGACCCATAATCAGTTTACTATTTTCTGCTTCTCAGTCAGACTGTTTATTTGTTTCAGCTGCTTTTCAGGATGACGAATTGTCTAAGAATGTGCTGGTGTTTAGCAGGAAGGGGGATTGTCTTATGGCATGCCCAGCTACCTGAGAAGTACTGAAAAGTGAACTGCATCACTGAGCTTGAGCCTTACCCATGGCCTGATGAGCAAAAAGAATTCAAACGTGGAGTAGTGTCTGACCTTGCATCTGTGGGTGTTGCCTGCTGTGTGACTGCATTGAAAGGGATCACCATGAAGTTAAATAAAGTCTGGTAACAGGGCTGGCTCAAGGAATTATCCTATCTATCCGGGTCCATAATTTTTAGAGTCTTCTTCACATTGATAATTTTAACTCTTGTAGTAATTTTGTTACCTAAATGATGATGGCTACTTGGGCAATGAGGTTTATGGCCCTCAAGAAATAAACATAAAGAAAAGTTATTACTTGTGTGGAAATAGGTGAGTCAGGCTCTGTAAGTACAGTAAGATCTCTTTATACGTAAGTAGATATTATGAATTGGGATACAGAAGCTAACTCTGTCAACAAAACTTTCTTGCTGAAGAACTAGGAAGAGAATGTATAAACAAAGGTTATTAGGTACAACTACTTAGATTAATGACTTCTGACTTCTCTGCTTTTCAGTCATACTGTGCTAATGCACTTTTTGCTTTGAGACCGAGTAGGTTTAGGGGAAGGTGCTGTGACTTTATTAGGAGTGGAGGCCTGTGATCAGTGCAGGAGATGTCACTTAGAGTCAAAGCAACATAAAAGCACTCTGTATGAAATGAAAATAGACTCTCAGAGGTTTCTGTTCTTGTTGCTTCTGATTACAGCAGCCTTGAAGTCCTTTTCCATTTCACAGAAAAAGGATTCTCCAGTGCAGAAGGTTAGAATGGCTTCAGGGGATGTTGTATTAATAACTTTCTTCCACCATTCTCCCTGTAAACAGAGCTGCCAAGTCAGCCTTAATCATGAGATGTACCTGGCTTGTCTCTGCCTCCTTCACCCCCTCCAGAGCACCCGCAGAGTATGTAGGAACAGCCCAAGGTTCTGTGTTTTCTCTGCCTTTAGATTGTGCCTGCTGTCAGGTCAGAAAACAGGAGGATGACCCTTGGGGAAGGCAAAGCTCTGAGTGCTTTCCTCCTGCTTGGGACATGTTGTCCAGGAGGGAATTCTGCACGAGACACTCAGCACGGGATTCCCCTCAGCTGACCTGGAGTCAGTGGCATCCAGAAAGGGTAAAAGATCTGGGTGAAGTTAGCTGTGGAAACTTGGAGGCCATTATTGTTACTTCTGGCTTTGTGACTGAAATGCAGGCCGTGCATCGGGCAGCGGCCTGGGAAATTGTGGTGATCTCCCCCTTGCTCAAAGGAAGTGCCTGTCCAACAGAATAGTGATTTGCTCCAAGATTCCCTCTGAATTAAAAAGAAAGGAGAAAGCAGGCTTTTTCCTCTATGTCTTCTTTCGAAATGCCAGAGAAGAGCAGATAAATATAATTTAGTTCAAACAGGAGGCAAAAGATAACATATTTCAAAAGTAGTTTCAGTTGCCAGTTTGTGGTCATCACAGGTTAGTCAGTGCCAGTGGGGACACTTCTGTCACTTTAAAGTGTTTTGCATAGAAGTAAGGTCTTGTTTTGCACCAGGTGATATGCTGGTCACCTGTGTCGTGTCCTAGCACAAGAATAGTTGTTTTCAGAAATATTTGGAACCTTTGTCTTTTAGAACAATTGATAATTGCTGGTTCAGGCATTACAGTCTTATTTCTGTTACTCGTAGATGGTAAAATTTCCTTAGAAGATCAGCAGAGTCTGAGAGAAGAGATAAACAGGTACACCTGAGTCTAAGCAGTCCACAGGTGGTAAAATGTCTGATTTTCAGTAACCAAAGGAGACAAATGAAGTGATATGGCCAGGATCAGCTCAGCCTACATTTGGTTCTTGAACATCAAAGTAATTCTTTACAGGAGCATTGATTTAAGGTAGTTTTGATGTGAGCTTATAATACACTGTTTGAGTTGCAGTTGCTTAAACCTGCTCTACCTTGATATGTGCTTAAAGTAATGTGAAAATACACATCTGATGCTCATTATGATGATTTGCATCAACTCTTGAACTGCTGAGAACAGAGTATATGGAAAATGTGTGGTTTTACTCTTGAAACTACATCTTTTTCTGATGTAACTGTATTTTGTACTCTTTTCATCCTATTTGTACTCTGACTCACTCTGGCAATAAGAAAACTTTAAAAAGTAGTAAATACATAATAAATTAAGCACCAACAATTTTTTAACTGCACAGGTAATAATGTGACTAGAATCATTAGATTATCCTGTTCTTTCATCCCCATATTTTCCTCTAGCAGTGTATTTTAGTGTACACCAAATAAAGCATGCTACTGGCCTGTATGAGTGGAAAGAAACAAGAAACTCACAAGATCTATCTGGTGTTTTTTATAGGCAGGAGCAGGCGTGCAGAAGCCCTTTTACAGCTGGACAAATGTGAACTTTGTCAAGCTTCCTCCACATGTTCTGCCTGGGTTCAGGTTAATGCTCATGGCTGCTACCATTAAAGTACACAACAGTTCTCAGTCCAGTAGATCAATCCATTAAATATGAATTAAAGGGAATCCTTCAGGATAAGAATAATGGAACCACCATGAATTTATTTCTGACTTGAACTGAATACAAAAATGAAAGCCTGGTCTAAAAATGGAGGAAACCAAGAGCTAAGCATTCACATTAAAATCAAACACCCACCCCTTCAAACCCTAACAAAGAAACACCTCATGGATGCGTTGTGATTAAAAGAAGAACATTTTTTAACCATCCTTTAGGTCTTAGTCTTGGGGGTTAGAAAAGTGTTGTTAGACTGTAAACTCACCACTGATTTTTTAGATAAACTTCTCAAATCCTCAATACTGAACTAGGATTTAAAAAAAACCAAAAACCAACCAAACAAA
Source organism: Acanthornis magna (assembly GCA_036785705.1). Classification (NCBI taxonomy): domain Eukaryota; kingdom Metazoa; phylum Chordata; class Aves; order Passeriformes; family Acanthizidae; genus Acanthornis; species Acanthornis magna. The sequence goes on from JAWUZG010000025.1 coordinate 15,393,089, forward strand.
AAGACCGAGAGACAACCTTTCCTTTCCTCTGTCTGCACTTCAAATAGCTGCAAATTACCGGAAATAAAATCACCATTTTTTCCTCATAGGCAAGCTGGGTGTGGATTTTTGCAGATCGATCCTTGCTCTCTTGGCCAGCAGCCAGGGTGGGGAGCACACTTTACTGCTGCACGGTACCCCAAGCTTAGAGCTGTGGTAAGAAGTTATGAGAAATGTTTCTGTGTGGCCTCTCCCAGTCCGAAGAGGATTGCTGCTGAGAGAAATCTCTACATGAGATGAATGCTCCTTTGCACACATAAGCATGATCTGCTTACCTTCTTTCAACACACATAAACGTGAAGTCAGATGTGCAATGCTATTCTATAAAACTAATTTTGGATTGTCACATGTTGCCTCAGAATGACTAAGTCTCTGAAACAAATTTTGCAAGTGTAAACTAATGCAACTCCACTAACAGAGCTGCACTGATTTATACCTGCACTACTATGGCCTTAAAGATTTTTTTCCCTTGTTCTTTAGAGGTGATTAAGCCTCTAGCCTCCTCTCCAGACAGATTTGCATGAAATTACCTTCAAAACATTAGATTATAAGAACTTGAGAAATCAGTTTAACAGTAGAACAGTGTGAAATTTCCATTACAATGGAGAAAATGTAAACATTTTATAGCTATTTTCATTACACAGATAGGTGTGGTTCTTATATTGCTGTTTCCCCGTGGGGGGAGGAAAAAGCTGCATAAGTTTTTTAACTACAGAACTATGAACATGTGCAGTGAAATCAGTTGAGAGATTTGAAATCCATTTTTTCTTTTATCTTTAAACAAAGCAATTAAATTAAACACATGTACATTAATATAAAGCTAAAGTTACAATTATGATCATGAGAGTCTTTGAAATCAGTGGCAGAATTCCCATTCTGTAATGATGAAAGGCAACGCTCAGGATAAAAAGTAGCAACAGGCGACTTGGCAAAAATCTCTGTTTTCCTCTTGGGACTCTAAGGGGAAGCAGCCTGAAAGTGTTATCACTCTACAGCAATGATGGATAAAAGGCACGCTAATTCTTGCAATAATACGATGACTGATTTTTCTTTTGGAAGTGTTGTCTTATAGAATATTGTTGCTTATTACTGCCCCTTCTTCCCCCCGTTCCTTTTGCCCTGGCTTTTGTGTTGCGCTTGGGTTCTTTTTTCTTTTCTTTTTTCTCCCTCCATGAAAGTTGTTCTGCATTTATGTTTTTTTAGACCTGTTGTACTTGTTGGGAAGTTGATTGTTCTTTGGGAATTTGTACCTTGTGAGATTCACAATCTTGTCGTCTCAGATGGATCAGGCACTTTCGTCGTTGCACACAGTGCTATCTCCATATCCAAGACCTAGTCTGATTAGGAAGCTTGATCAGGGCTGCATAAAAGGGATGGGAGCAGTCTTCTGGCTTTCTAAAATACAAGGATTGAATTTGCTCCTAGAGGTATCTCTTTGCACTGGCTAGAGAGGGAGCCTGGGCAGTTGGTTTAACCCAGACATCTTTTAAATGGCTAAAGCCAGGTGAGATGAGTCCCACTATTAACCTCATCTGTATCCCGCCCTGTATTCTGGAGGGAATCGACTTAGTTGAAAAGCAGACAGCTATGGAGTGGGGAGTGCAGTGGCTTGAGGGATGGGACATCTTTGGATCAGCAGATGTTTCTGCACTGAGATGTGGCATAGGTTTCTCTGGAAGAACCTTCACTAAGATCGTGGCCAAGTGTAGCCAGAGTGATGATGCAGAGGGGAATGTGGATAAAAGTGACACAGCACTGGATTTCTTGGCTCACTGCCCAGGGAAGAGCCTCAGCACCAGCCCTTTTTTTGTGGTGTTTGGGTGAGTCAAACTAGACCAGTTTGATTTATTATTTGTTGCAAATTAACATCTACTCTGTGGTACCACCTTAAGGTCTGACCAGGTCAGGAACTCAGTGTGCTAATCATAAACATAAAGCAAATGACTTTCCTTGGTTCAAAGTCTCATTAGAACTTTTCTACAAATTCTTTCTTTGTGTTCCAGCTCTCCAGTGAGTGTTTACTGGCAGGAATGTTTAGGAAAGCTGTGAGTGTTTAGCACAGATGACGAATGCATAACTATGAGTATTCCCACCAGAAACCAACTTCTAGGAGTTAATTCATCAGAGAAGAGAGGCATAACATTCCAGATGACCTGTAAACGTAGCTTGAATTACAAATCCCAGCTAGTTACAGCAAATTGTTCACATGCTCTGTCTGAACAGGGCAGGGAATACCAATGTGTAAACCACAGCCTGTTTGTGGGCAGACCAGGGTAAGAGGTAAAACCTGATCTAAATTTTCCCCTCTTTTATCACTTGATTATTCGTTCATCCTAGATCAAAAATGGAGAATGGCCAGGCTTCAGTGTCCTTGGGCACTTGTTGCTGGATTTTAGTATTAAAAGACATAAACTGGGTAATAAATAATAAATAAAAGCCTTAAGACCAGAACTTGCTTTCTGTTTCCCTCTCCAGGGAAGACAGTGAAACTTTTGGGGCACTGCACAGAACATAACCCAAGGATTCTGGTAATTGTGTCAGAGCAACCCTTGAGAAAACCCTTGATTTTTCTGAACTCCAGAGTTAGGAAGGTAAAGGTATGGTGAAGTTTTGGAGTTGCAGAATATGCTGTGTTTGATGTGCTGTGTAAGAGAGTGGGAGCAGTGACAGAGATAGATAATGCTTTGCAGAGCCTGGTCCCTGAGCTTCCGCCCACTTACTTGGGAGCTCATGTTCTTGGAAAGAAGTGCAGTGTCACGTTTAGGTTCCAGGAGAGTAAGGTCTTTTAGGCAATTATTACAGATTGGATGCATTTATATATATAATTTATGCATGTATAATTTATGCATATATGCATGCTTGTCCATTTCCTCTCTCCCTTTCTACCTTACTATACCTTTTCTATGGTGTCTAGATTGCGGATCCAGTCTTTAGATTGAATCTTGATCAGAATTTGCAGTTTTAAACTTGCAGCCTAATGCCATTACCCCAGTTTTCCACCAGTCCTTTTGTTTTCAGAAAGAGTCATGGTGTACCATAGCTAGAGCAGCCACTTGTATGAGCTGTGTTTAGTGGAATGCATCTGTGAAGTAGTCCAAGGATGATAGAATCATTCTGTGATGAGCTGGTTTTGGGGGAGAGTGCATCTGTGGAGTAGTCCAAGGATGATTAATATTCATTTACCACAGATTGAAGTTAATTCTTCTGTGTATATCATAGCTGACCAAATGAAATAGTGTCAGTCTGTGTAAGTCCAGGAGATTGTGTTGTAGAGCTTGGAAAGCCATGGCACACATAGTAGGGTTCATGCCTTGAAGAAATGTATTGTATTTCTTCAGCTCTTTCAAGCAGCTACAAACATTTCTGTCCTAGATGAATCTAGGCATAATCTATCAGTCTGTGTAAAGATTTTGAGTTTCTACAAAGCCTTTAAAATCTCTGCTGCTGAAAATCAGAAGATGGATTTTCTTCCAGGGTAGCCAGTGTTAATATTTGTCTTTCTGTGGATGGTGAAATATTGCACACATGAACAGTTCATGTTCTTAGGCTGAAGTGAAGTCATTCCTCCACATAGTCTTGCGACGTATGCTGTGAAACACTGATGTAACATGCCTCTGGAGCACATCACAGATAGTTAAGCAAGGACATTTCAGGCAGTGAATTTGGGTATTTAAATGTCTATTCCTCATTGTCAATTATGTGATTTTCTCTTTTTGATCTCTTGTGTGGTAGTCAGGTACAAAACAAGACCTTTGTGCATGAAAAGTAAATCCATGTACACATTCACACATGTGTGTATTATCCTTTCTCTTTTACAGAATGCCAAACTAGAACACAAGCTTATTCGAGTAATGATGGGCCAGTTTCTCTGAAAACCTTCAGAAAAGTATACCTTGAAATAAGTATTGGATACATTAGAGAAGTCTCTAATTAGAATTTGAAATTGGAGGCATTGCTGCTTTTTCCCCCCCCCAGGACTGAGCAATTGAGTTTGAACTGTTTGTTCAAGGGTTTGAAATCTGGGAATTCAGACTCTCCTTCTGCCTTAGTGTATGTGTTTAGTCTTCCCTCTGATTTGAATTAATGACAATGGCATATCACCATCCACAAAACTGTACTTGTAGGGATTACATCAACAAGAAGGACCGGTTATTAGCTGTCATTTGAGTTAGTTTTCTATCTACCTTGTGTTGCTGCCTACCCAGAGATTTCACACATTGAGCTAGCAGCGGAAATACTGCTGCCCTGCAACACTAGCTGGTTGTACTTTCTGGCACAATGCCACAATGCAAGATCTGCTCTGTTTCTGACAACCCTGTGTAAAGTCAAATGTCATAATAAGCTGCCTAATACCATGTCCAGGAAAGACTATACCACTATTTGACTTATTCAACATGACACAAAAAATGGAGGAGTATTGCATTTAAAGATACTTTTTGCACACTCGTGAAAGAAGCATGAAGATCGGCATCTGCTCGCTCAGAAACTTTGGGGATCATCTGCATGCTCGTGACTCATCCTGCTTGATATTAGACGCTGTGTTTGTTTAAATTGCACAACACACTGATCCCACCATGTACTGACTGTTTCCTCATGTTATCCGTCTGGATCTGCTGTCATGCCTCTTCACGTATGCATATTGAACAGTGAAGCCAAGTGACACTAATTGCTAATTCCATCCTCTGGTTTGGCATGTCACTCCTATATTCTGGCTGTGAAAAAAAATGGTGTTAATTTCAGCCCATACCTTGTCAGCATGTTTAATGTTGTGGGTAAGCAGTTTGCGCTAGAATGTGATCTGGAGAAATTGCGTCTTGTTTCCTTGCAGATCAGACACCTGGATGTTCTGCTTACCTGCTATGTTAAAAAAGCTTTTCTGATGGGCAGTATTCACCAGTCTTGACTCTCAGCTGAGCTCTCAGGGCCAGCAGTGATGGGGCTAGGAGGTACAGCTCAGTGCTGAGCAGGGCCTGCTGTCAAACCACGTGGCAGGCAAGTGTCTAAAACTCAGACCAAGCCAAACCAAATTAAACCCCTGTGTCTAAAAGCCATTGAAGTTTCGGTGCCTGAAATCCATTGCCAAGCTGTGTGGTGAGGGTTTAAATGAGCAGGCCAAAAACTATCTCTAGGTGCGAGAGGAGCAGTAAACCCATGGGAACTTGCATGCTTGCGTTCCGCACTGACAAACTCCAGGTCACGCTGGCTCCAGTTGCTAAGGACCTATTTCAGTATTCAAGTAGGCCAGTGGGTGTTTTTCTTTCTCTCTGCTTTGGAAGAGAACCAAGCCTTGTGGAAAGCATTTTTCCCCCCTCTGAGTTTATGCTAGAAGTGTTACAATAATCCACATGCAATAAGGAAACACTATTGCATGAGAAACTACCAATGAAACCAAGTCTTTGAGGTATTGAAACCTGATGGTGCTAGCATGGAGAATCCAGAAAGTACCACTTCTTTTCCATAGATATTTGGAGTCTACTAATTAAAATTAGAATAATTAGAATTTTAGACATTGAGGGCATTGCATTTTCTTCTGTGTTTGTGAGAATATCTTTAGCATGTCTTTAACAGACGTCATGCTGTCTCTGTTACTGTTACTATGTGTAACAGGCAAGTGAGCTTTGTGTACTGTAATCCTTGACTTAATTCAAATTGTACTCAGATTTTTTTTTTAGTCACTTTGCGAGTGTTTTCTTTTTATTGTATACTTCGTCAGATGAGCATAAAAAGTAGGAGGTTAATCCTCACTGCATCAGAGAACAGGCACTCTTCAGTGTTCTGCAAATGTTTGAGATCTAAGTCCAGCTCGAACATAAAGTGGAGCACTCCAAAAGCCATGCAGGTTTTGCCAAAATTGTTTTAATTGAAGTCCTCTCCTTCTGCATTGAACTGTTCCAGATAGCAAACACAGCAATGTCTCCTTCAGATAACTCAGTCCAAGAGTGAAATTGTTTTCATGCCCAGAAAAGATTCTCGATGTCTGGTCATTAGCATAGTTTGAAGCTGGAGCTGTTCTATAGATACTTAGCATTTGGAGCAGTGTGTGGAACCAGTTGGGGATGAGAACGCAATGTACTTCCAGAAAAAAAAAAAATCTTTTTCTTAAGCAAATGATAAGTTAATTACCAGGAATTTCTTTCTTAAATCCCAAGTGTTTGGTTTTGGTTTTTTTTAAATTTCTTATTAAAATTACAGCCTCTTTAAATCTCAGTATCAAAGTGTTCATTAAAATGTTCATATCAGTGAAATTTCTGACTCAAATGTCAGTTATTTGTGTTTGGATAAGCAACTCTTGGTTGACTAAAAGGCATCTGTAGACTGCTACGATTTGTTTTAAAGTTACTTGCTTGATAGGGCAAGCTGATTAATGTTTTCCTTGCTAGGGTAATTCATAATTTTCTTTGCTGTTATATAAATGCAATACTGCTAATGCATTTATGTAATACGAATTGCATTTTCCAGTGGAACAGATATTTGTACAATGTGTAACTGTAACGATATCCATCTTCTCTTTGGATTGGTTATTTGAACAATAAAACAGAATCCCTCTTCACTGGCTTCACCTTGGTGAACCTGAGGTGGATTACAAGGCTGAGGGTGAAGATGATGGCAATAACATTGAGGTTTATTATTAATTGGGTGGAAAAAGTCTGAACAATTGGCAAACTGAATCCTCATGACAGGACTCTGGGCTGTTATGATGGCCTTCTCAAGAGGTGTCCTGAAGCAGAAGGTCATTTTGGGGACCTTCCTTGCAGGCTGTAGGGCCCTTGTTGTCTCTGTGTCCTGATGTGGTGGGAAATACACATCCAGTCCTTCCCTGCCCTTCCTCAGGGATCGTGCAAAGTGCTCTGCAGTTAGGGCAGGGTGGGCTTCCTGAGGAGCCCCTTCATGTCTTCCAAGGGTGCGGAAGCAGCCCGGCACAGGTATGGTGGGGCTAAAGCAACGGTGTAGATGCACTGGGTAAGGGAGCCTTTATCTGGCTGTTGAGCTGGCATTTGTCCATCCCATGGTAAAATATCCCACTTGAGGCCATGGTTAAAGAGCAGCCTCCTTCCTCCATGAGGTTCCTGCATGACCAAGCTGTTGCCGACATGTGGTGGTGAATGCTGATGCTTTATCTCGATATACCGTTGCCTTTAGGAGAGTGACAGCAGCAGATGTATGTGGCTTATCTTCAAAAAGAGTATCAGGGATTTACCTAATCACAGAATCATTCGGGTTGGAAAATATTCTTAAGATCATTGAGTCCAACCATTAACGCAGCACTGCCAAGCCAAAACACTAAACCATGGCCCTAAGTGCCACATCCACACGTCTTTTAAATATCTCCAGAGACTGTGATTCTGCCTCTTACCTGGGCAGCCTGTTCCAGTGCTTGATAACCCTTTTAGTGAGATTAACAGGGAAATTTAACCATGTGAGGAAAGTATGTTTTGAATATTTCTCAGGTTGAAGTCTTTGGCCTCTGTTAGTGATTTGCTGTGTGTTTGTCCCTTCACCACCTCAGTTTCCAACAAAAAGGTGAAACAAACATCTGCCAGAAGTGGTTTAGGTATTGCTGATCCTTCTTAGATGACCTTTTGGGGTCTGTTTCACCCCCATGCTCTCTGATACTGTGACTTTCCAGGCTTACTCTTATGAGCTTCTAAAAATGTTTGAAGATTAATGGTTAGCAATGAAATTGCTACTTCCACAGAGCATTAAAGTATCTGTGATACAATAGGATTGAAAATTGCCAGCAACTTAGTGTATATTGAATTTAGAGAAATTAAATTGCTTCTTGTAAACTTTATTGCCATGTAATTGTCTAACAGCTTTTAAAGATTGTCTCCTGAGAGTGTAGGGTTTTTTCCTTTTTCTGTGAACTAAACTAAAACTTCTAGATAAATTGCACAATGCTAGTTATATAAGGCAACAAACCTCCCTGTTTTCTATTAATTTTATGTAAATAGTAGAAGTCTTGCAGAAGCTGTCATTGCCTGCAATAGAAGTCACAGAAATACAGAAATGCCTGTTCATACTCAGCTGTCTGGGTGAATGCAATTCATGGAAAGGCAATAGGACCCCTTGGCACAGCTGAGGCAGAACTCTGTTTGTAGGTGGTTGCCCAAAAGCTGTGGCTTTTATTCCCCCAAAGAGATTTGCTCTGTATTGTGATTTTTGCTGTGTTACGTGACTTCGCTGTTCTTATCTGTGGTCCCCCCACCCCGCTGTTGTTTAATCGGAGGTTTTCAGGTGAGGACACATTACCACATCCACGAAAAATGTTTTGCTGCCACGTGATTTGGTAGTCAGTCATTACCTTACTATCAGATAAAGCCTATCTGATTTGAGCATTTTATTCACTGTTGAATAAACATTTCTGATAATTTTATTTTTTTAATGGGAATAACTGAAAGAGTAAAGCTCAGTTATTGCCCTTTGGAGGCATGCCAGTTTAAAAGGCACCATTTATTTCCTTGCAGTTCTCCAGCAGGATGCAGGCTGAATTTTTTGTGAAATATTAGGGCAATTTCTGGCTGTTGCAGAGACACTTTTTTCTGCTCTTTGTAGTTGGTCGCTCTGGGCTTATCAAATGGGAGAAACAGGTGTTGCTGTGAATACTGTGAAGGTAGATGTGGGCAGAATTAGGTCAGATTTCTAATGGTTTTGGACCTGGACTCTAGTCAAATTAGAGAAAATAAAAGAAAGAGGAAAGTATGTAGCAGTGCTCTGCACATCACCTGGAAGCTCTGCTCTTCCACAGCAGCACCAGTTGCCATGTGACTCCAGGCTGGTTTCCAGGCCTCTTCCTTCTGATGAGCGGTCCGGCATGAATGCTCCTGCTTTCATAGAAAGATTGTACTGATGGGTCTGGCAAAAGCCAGGAAAAGCAGCACCAGTGGCCCTAAATCCTCTAAGACACATCATCTACACAGGTGAGTTTGCAGTTGGATGGAGACCCAGCTGTAGAATCGGAGAAGGGCTAATTGTGCAGGCTGGAGCTCAACAAGCAGGAGTTGATGGGAAGAGAGATTTAAGCAGCATTTCCAAGCTGATACTGTGAATGGCCTTATCTTCTCTCCTCCTCCTCATCATATACATCACCGCAAGATGTCAAGGATGCAGTGATCTCTCTGCTCTCTGAAGAGTGAGGAGGAGGGAATGTGTGCAAACTGAGGCCACTGAAGCAAATTGTTAGAAGTGTGGTTAGGCATGAGGGAACATTTTTTTAATTTTAAAAAAAAAGAGGAAGTGACAGTGTCAAATTTTATTTCTAATGGGAAAAAATCCATATGAAAAAAGGTTCTTTTTTCTGTTGAATGAATAACTTGGAAATGTATTACTTTTTCTTCCTTCCTTCTAAGACATGTTTCAAGGGCTTTGTCCTTCATTTGCCTTTTGTTTTGTTTGTTGTTTTGGCTTTTTCTTAAATAACTGTGGAAAAGAATAAAGGGGGCAAAAATACAATTTTCCACTTTTCTTATGTATATCTATGTCATTCCAATACCATTTTTCAGCAAGGGAGGGGGAAAAAAAAGAAGAATTTTTTTCTGTAATAATTTCCCCCTTTCAAGTCTCCTCTTTTAGCTACAGTTTCTTTAGCTTTCCAAATACAGAAAAACTTTTAAAGGGGAAAAAATTCTCTTTTTGGTAAGGTTTGACAGAAAACCTTTGGCGATCTTTGGCTGGAATGACAAATATCATCATATAGCCCATGTTTCCTTTTTTCTTTATTCATTGCAATTCTATCTGTAAGTCAAATTCCTTCAGCAGCATTGCATTAACAGACGTTGCCAGCTTTTTTGTGTTCATGGCAGAACTGCTCTCTTAATCTGATTTTCCTGGGACAATGGGCTAGTACAAGTATAGAAAGAAAGCAAACAGACAAATGTTTTGAGTGAACAATTTCATCAATAATTGAAAAACTATAGTGTTAACTGCGCACAGAGTACATCCTTTATTATTTACTGCAAGAACTACCTTCAAAGTTGTCTGGCTGTTTTCATTCAAACCCCTTCTGTTAGCTGGCCAGAATAATCCAAAACTTTCATCCCGTGCAACATCTTCCAGTCTTGATTCCTGTACAAATTCTGTATAATACCTGGAGTCTAATGCTTCCCTCTTCCATTCTAACAGTCAAGCTGCAGTTCTTTTTTTCTTTCTGCCTTTTTAGTGCTGGTATGATGCAACGAAGTGATAATTTCTCTAGCACAGTTGGAAGGTATGTGGAAACACGTATAACAAATCCATTACACAGGACTGGAGACAGGAGTGAATTGTTGACAAAGGGCAGGGCTTCACGACAGTGTTGGTGTTAGCTCATTCTGCTGCTGGTAAAATTTAGTTTGCCATTTCCATAAACTGGGGCTGAATCCAGGTTAGTGATTGCAATCAGGTTGGCTGGCATTAATGCTGAAGTATTGTCTCTAGAGAGATAGGCTGGGCTGATTGTTCCACAGGATGGTTAAATTCAGGTTGGATAAACAAAGAGCCCTAAGGCAAGACAAGAGTGCTTGTGTTCTTTTCTTCCTTTTTCTTTTTTATGTTTTCCATAAACTGTTGCAGCATTTTTTTGGCATGTTGAATGTTCCCATTATGAAAAGTTGCCTGATTTCTGAACGAAACTACTGAAAAAAGAAACACTGTTCAAAGGACATGTCTTCAAAAGGACATGGCTTTGCAGATATTAATACAAAGATTCTTAGTGATATTTATCATTCAAAAATTTGAAATGCTGTAAAATATATTGAATACATTAAGCATTCACGTTAGAAGGTGTTGAACCCCCTTACATTCTCAGTATACCTGCTTTTCTGTACCCTGGTTTTCTTGTCTGCTGAAGGGGCTAATTTTATTTGTTAGCTTCACCAAAGTGATTTGAGATTGCTATGAGCACACTAAACACACCAAGAGCACTGATCCACCTACAAATCCAAACCCTAAAATCTACTAAAATCACTCAGTAAGATTTTTAAGACTGTATATAAAAAAACAGTTGGTGAAATAAAAACACTTCAGAAAAAGGCTTGTTTTTATTTTGTGAGAGATTCCCTGGGAAATCTTTTCCTTAATTGCTGCTCTTCAATGAAAAGATTTCCAATATGTTTGTCTAACTCGGGCAGGTAGGAATGATGGTGATCTTTCTCTTACAAAAGGTTCTTTGAAAGGTGATAGATGTTCTTCTGAGGGACAAATTAGATACGAATCTGAAGTCACATAGCAGCTTTCCTTAGAGTGATGAAGCCTGTTTTTGTTAACATTTGGATTCTTGTGTAGTTCAGGCTGGGTCAAATGGATGTATCTGATGTCTAGCAGTGAAGAAGCATCTGCTCTATGGTGTCCAAAGGGTAACAGGGTCTCTAATCAGGTGAGAGAGTGCTGGTGGACAGGTGTTTTCCTGTGTCCTCCAACATCTGTAAACTCCAGGGCTTTCAAAGACAGTTTACACAGAGGTTGCATACACAGATATTGTTCTTCTTTTCCCCCACCAGCTCCTTTGAAAAGATTCAAAAGTATACCTGGGAAGCTGGTCATGCGAGCTTTCTGTTGGAACAGGGTTTTTTCCCCAAAAACTTTCCTTCTTCTGCAGTTTAGCCTGCTCAAAGCCAGCAGTCCGTGTGTGTGTGTGTAATTGTGTCTCCCAAAGATACAATTAAGTGCAAAATTTCTCCTTAACTAAACAGCCCCCTCCAACAAAAGGCAGGTATGCCGGGGTCAAAAGGGTCATCTCTTTGTTAGATTTTCCCCTCTCACCCCAAGCTGGAAATTTCCTGTGTGAAATTTGGCTACATATACACGCATATATACACAGCGTAGATTATTTTTATATATATATATATAGAGGGAGGTAAAAATGTATGCATATTTTATATGTACATATATATGTGTTTGCATATATATATGGCTTTTTGAGCTAAACTATAGGCAGCCCCTGGTAGATGCAAACTAAACCAAATAACTTCCCAGACAACCTTACAGGAATGTAAAGTCTGTTACGTATTAAATGGATGGAGTAAAAGAGGTCACTGCACGTTGTTTGCTCTGGGTTTGCCTGCTCAGTTTTGCTGGGGTGGAGGAGAGCAGTGGGGCCGAATTGAAGGTGAGGTAACTGGTAGAAACTGGTAGAAAAGGTCCCTGGTAGCACATGAATTAGGGGTGAGCTCCTTGGGACAGGGGAATTGCTTTTGGGTTTGTTTTATTTTTTAACAAAGGGTTGTAAGCTTCTGGAATATGCCCTTCCTCATACCTGCTCAGGATCTCACTTCTGTGTACATTGGGCTACTTGGAAACATTTTGTTTCCCTGTCACTGGCAGCCCATGCCAGCATGAGCAGGGCGGCACACAGACCACGAGCACATCAATCTCTTGTGATTACAGTGAGAGTTGCTGTTTTTGTCTCTGCCCAAGCACAGAGATCCAGGCATTCATCTGTGGGTGCCACGGCAAACCTAAGGGTGTGTTTTATGTTGTGCTAGTAGCTTGAGAGAGCCAAAGGATTTTGCTGGGGTAGCTGTGCCTGTGAACAAACCCCACTCTGATATGCACCCTCCACTCAGTGCCCCGGGAGGTTGTTTAGAATTCCTGATGGGAGGTGGGTTGCTTAAAACTGTATAACATCTATAGTTTATGTGATGTCACTTGGGCAGCAGCGTCAGATAGAAAGATGGGAAAGCAGGAGTGGCAAATTGCTGAACTCTTTGCTATGCTGAAAATAACCTGAAATGAGCGTTTTTCTTAATATGAAGGCCTTCAATGAGCAGCTATACCTGAAGAATTTCATCAAACCCAGTAAAGCTGAACTGTTCTGGCTGAGATCAGAGCTTAGCTCACTTGCGGTTCCTGAGGTATATCAGCTGATTAGAAGTTATCAGAGGGGTGTGAGGGAGGTGAGCAGGTGAGCAGCTATGTGCACCCCTTCCCATGAGCACAGGACTCCTTTGCAAATATATTTTATTTAATTGCTGAAGGCTCAAAACAAGATGGGAATGAGGATGTGAGGCAGGGAAGCACTGCTAGAAGCTGCTCAGTGTCCAGGGAGTTGTAGTAATCATATTTTCCAATTCAACAGCTCAGGATAGAAGAGACAAGAGATTTTCATTCCTGTGGTTGTGCATTCATAGCCTTTCCTTTTAGGAAGGAGTAAGTAGGTAGTCTTTGTTTTCCTTATTGCCAGAGGGATTTGGAACTGCCAGAGATAGGACATTTGTCTTGGCAATTTAATCCCTGTAGAAAGTAAAAATCCAATGGAAAATCCTAATTGCAAAGGTGGCTTTTCTCCCCTGCACCCTGCCACCCCCGTGAGCTTCATTTGTTATTGGGGGAAGTTGGGATTCCTCTCTGTGCCTCTCCAAAAGTCAGCATGCTCTGCACACAGCGCACCTTCAAACCCAAGTACTTCTCTGCATTTGAGTCCAGGGGGTCACCTGCAGCCACGAGATGATGAGAGAAAAATGTCCCATTGCCTTTGAGCTCTGTCGTTGGTGTTTCTCACTCCTCCAGTTTGATCTGATGTCCTTATTGGAGTGGGTGCTGCTGATAGCTGGAAGAGTTGCCTTCCCCTGCCCTCTTTCACTGCAGAATGTGTCCGGTGACATCCATTTTATCCCTTGAGTGACCAGGTCAGAGAGAATCTCTTTTGTGGCAAGAATATGGCAAAATCTCTCTGAATTTTCAGGTTATTTGGGAGTGTTGGCAAGGCTGGCACTTGTTAAGCAATAGCAGGTATGTGAGACTTCTCCATAGCAGTTTACTTCAAAACACAAATGTTTTTCTTTCAACATAACATCTGTGGTGTTGAAGAGGAAGATTAACCTGAATAAATCAGCCTGAGTAGCACATAGCATCCCTTCGAAACTTTTACCAGTCAAAAACTCTGTAACTCAGTTATGCCTGCTTTCCTGACAAATACAATGACATTAATTTCAAGTTATTCCTCGTTTTCTGTGTAAAGGAGAGAAGAATCAGAAGAACTTCCAGTCATATCTCACTGAGTAGAAGGTAATATAATACAGTGGACAAATGCCTACAAAAGAACAAGATATTGCATATTGGTTTGTTTATTGATCTGGAAGAATCAATAGCCTAGCAGCTGCCAGTGTCTGAAAGTTGTATCCAGGTAATTTTAAGATACAAACAAGAGAACTTTTCAGTTTGAATTGGTGGACTGAACCCTGGAACAAACTGGAGATACACTGGTCAGTTCTTGATAACTTCAAATCTAGATCAGAAGTCCTTCTAGAAAACTTTAGTTAGTTAAAAGTAAACTTTTTATTTAATAGCAGTATGAAATGTAATGATTTATGAGAGAGATTGAAAGTAGTAATCTGGAAGGTTTTTTAGGCATAAGGGCCATGCATCTGCGGATGAAATCTCTTATGTCTTGGGCAGACCTAAGCTAAACAAAGTAAGAGGAAAATCATGTTCAGCTTGAGAAGCAAAAAACTGAATTGTGTTACCCACATTCCTACTTAAAGTCTGTGCAGTTTCTGTTGCTTGTCTGGATCCAAGGCTATGGGGAGTAAAAATTTCTCATTTTAGTGTCTTGTACCATCCGGTAAATTCCCAGTTCTTATTCAGGGAATTTGAAACCAGAGGCGTAGCATTGAATAAACAGCATATATCAAAGAGCAGGGAAAATTCTTTGCAACCACAGATATATTCTAGTTTAATATCAGACCGAACTGTGGTTAGCAGCAAGATCGACTCTCCCAGCTCCTTACAAAAACTGGGGTTGATAACAGACCCAGGGATTTTAAGCTGATCCTGGTTATCCAAACAAAGCCCTCCTTCCCCAAGAGCATGGATGGGAGACCGTGAGAGAGTCCATCTCTGCTGAGGGCTCTGTTCCCCTGCCTGTGTTGAGGAGAGCTGAGGGCATGCTTGTGCTTGCAAGTAATCCCTCTTGATAGCACAGCATCCCTGTGGTGTTTGTTGCACCCAGGGGGCTCCTGGGGTGGCAGGACTTGTGTGTGCAGTGGGCTCTGATCCAGCCAGCGCCCTTCTCAAATCACAGACTCACTCACCTATAAGCCTTTACCTTTCCTGTGATACAATGTGTAGACGACTGCAGAGACCTGCTAAATTCAATTTATTAGGAAGGAAAATTTTAAGCAGTGTACAGGAAAGCACCACTGCCCCACATCAGAGAAATGTAAACAGAGAATAAGCTTCAAGGTTTTTTGGTATGGGAAGCCTGGAGATATGAAACATCACTCAGTGACAACTACGAGTTGTTCATATGTAAGTGGGTTATTATAAGGCTGAAATGAGACTCCTGAGGCATCAAAATAACACCGAGAGCAATCTTGGAAAAGGTGGGAGTGGTGCTGTACACTCTCATCACTTTCACAAAAAACGCATCTTCAAGGAAGAGAATATATTAAAAATCGCTGAGCCTTTGGAAAGAAGCAAGTGCCCCAGGAGAAATCTTACAAATGGAACTCACTTGACAAGATGCAGTTGACTCTCCCACTTGACCCGAACAGGATATCGCTATCTCAAATCATGTTGCAGCAGCGTGCTTTTCATAACCAACAAAAGTATTTGCAGCATACTTTTACATTTAGAGGTGTCCCAGTTGCTGCCTGTATGCTCATCACCGTAGATCTGCTTTAATTACTTGTGGTGTGGACTTTAATGGGATCTCACCTGTTTGTCCCTGAGGAGAATTTAGCCTGTGGCTTTCACTCAGGACACTTGAAAGATCCTTTGAATCTGCCTTTGGGAGCTTGGAGTTTTAATTGCGGTGCTTTGAGTGGATTTACTGGAGGGTGGAGAACTCCAGGTTTTAAAAGTGAAGGTATCCTCCACCTGCTTAAATTAAAATACACAAGATGTGGTAACTCAGGAGCAATTAATTTCAATAATAGTATGAGCTAGTTATTTCAGAGTCAAATCTGGGGGGTGGTGTGCATGTCAGATTGTGCAGCCTTTCTTCATCAGGTGTGAACTGATGCAGGTGCTTGACAGATTTTGCCATAGCTTGGCTGACCTGCATGGACTGAAAATTTAGTCTGTGGCTTCTCCTTTGAAACCTAGTTTATACCTTTGCTTGTCTGTGCTGCTTGTCTGTGCCTTTCCTCTCATATGCTTGCCACAGTCTTGCCCTTCCCATAGCTGAACTAGACAGAGTACTCTCATTGTAAGATAATGTTCGTGTACCTTACCAGCTCCAGATTTTGATTTCCAACAGTAGGATATCCATCATGGCAAACGGAGAGATTTCAGCTGTAAAGGTGAGATGTGTTTGAAGGAACAACTCAGCTTAGGGTTCAGATTTGTTTAAGTGGAAGATCTTCCTCCCTACCTATGGTCCTACCACTGTCCCACCTGTAAGGAAGAGAGTTTTTGTCTTCAGAAGCAGTGGTGGAGATTCTGACTCTCTTGCTCTCAGTAGGGAAAGGAGGGGTTTGTTTATCACTTCACCCCATCTACAAAGTCTGGCCTGCTAATGTTGTTGCTTATGAACTCGAGTGTGAGAATATATTTCACAGCTCATATAAGAGTTTGCTGCTTTGACTCTTGAGTTCTTGTGGCTGCTGGTGATGCAATCATCTTGGGAAGGTGCAGCTCCAGGCAGAGCAACTTTTCTTTGAACTTCTCCTACTACAGCTATTAAAAATAGGTCAGGGTAGAGAAAAGTAGGTCTAGCTTTCAGAAATATATTAAGCTAATTTATCTTGCATTGTAGACTGATACATGTTCAAGGCAGCAGTGATAGAGCGACTCTCATGAACAGTAACAATCTGACTCCCAGCCAGCTGGATGTGCAAAATACGATTTCATACACCCGGTGGAAGGGTTAAGAGTCTGATGTTTCACATAGCTAGTTCCCTTTTCTCATATTTGGCCTCCCCAAACCCCCCCTAAAAGTAAACAAAACCAAAAAAAACCCAAAACCTCAAAACGCAATGGTCCTACTGCCAGTTTCTGCCTTTCTTTCATGAATTGGTTCGCACAATGATAAATTAAAAAAGAAATCACACAACACCAAATCAAGATGAGCAGGTAAGCAGAGATTTCAGAGCAATAAAGGAAAATTATCATAAGCTAAACCAATGCATGAAAATGGTATATACTGGATGGCAGAGAAATCAACTGTTTGGAGCTACTGTCTGAATGATATTAAGAATATTGATTGACCAAAATGATGTATGGATAACTTCTGTGACACTTGCACACAAGAAGAATTGAGTTCTTTATGTTGGGTTTATGTTCCTCTTCCCTGTGCCAGATCAGTGTTAAATAAATTAGCTCAGCTCAATTGATTTAATATGTGTTTATGGAAGTTGTGTCTTAGTGTTTCTCTAAGTTTTACATTGTCTCAATCCAAAAGCCCAAATTTTTGAAAAAGCATCTAAGAAATGGGATCTAGATACTTTCATTATGAGGCTTGTAAAAAAAGTGTGAGTCCCCATTTCAGAGGAAGATGCTTCATGGTGGTGGAAGAGATTCCTGGTGGATTCCATCTTGTTTTTCCACACTAGTTAGAGAAAAAAAAAAAAAAGAAAACAACAAAATTTCTGTCAACTGGATTCAAAAACTCTCCCTTGTGGCCTTGTGTGTGCTTTTCCTGTGATGGGATCTAGGACACAGGCACAGAGGGAAGAAGGAAGGCAGAAAATGAGCATATGATAAAGAGCTTCATACTCTAGTCCTGAGGAGGTCATGTAGTTTGGGATGGCTTTGGCTGTGTTTTTTTGTGGCAGCTAGGGTAGCACTGCCCACAACCATGGATGAAAAGGAGGAGTCTGTGAGGCCCCGATGAAAAGCCAGGTGACCCTTCTTTCTTCTAGAGGAATAGAAAATAAATAAATCCCCTGCAGAGTCATAGAAAGTAAATACAGGTTTTCAGGGAATAGGATCGGCCCTTTGTTTATCTTGATGCTGATGCGAGATTACTCTATCATGCTTGGTGGTTTTGCCTCAGAGTGATGTGAGCAGTAGCAGCCCAGTTTGGGGCCAAGTCAGTATATCAGTGATGCTCTCATAAATCACTTTCACACTTGGTATTACATTTGGATGCACTCAGGTAACTTATGAAGAAGCCTGCTATTTGACCATGAGCTTTGAACTGGTAATAAAAATACATATTTAGTAATTTCTAGTTTATCACACTATTTTCCTTTCTAAATTTACAGTAGCTGGTGTAAAAAGCCAAACAAACAAATGAAAAACTAGTCCCAACACCCCCTGGCCCTGCACAGCAACAGAACTTGTGTGGTTTTGGTGAGGATGTGTTTTGCTAGAAGCATAATCCAAAGGTACTTTCCAGAAATGTCGGCAACTGTTTGACGCATTGCTTTAATTTGTTGTGGCCATTATGATTACTGTGATTTTCCCGAAGCTCCCAAGGGATGACCCTGACCTCTGTTTGAGCATGGCCAGTTCAGGCATCTTTTTGGTAGGTCTGGCAGAATTAAGCTTGCTGGCCCAAGGTAAAAGAGCTAATGCCTGTCTGCTCCTGCCACCAAGCTGGGGAAGTGCCCTGAAGAAAATCCAGGCTGGCTGCCTCTCCTTCTTTTGTATGGTGAGAATCTGGGGAAAGTAACAGCTGTTTCGGGGAGGCTGCTCTTCCCTCCCTCAGCCCTGCATGGTGGGAATGCTGCACCCTGACTTCCTGCCCACAGCAGCAGCCTTGGCTTTCCCAGACTCTAGCACAGGCAGGAGCAAAGTCTGCTGCCTTAAGCATCTGACTGTATTTCCTTGGCTGAGACAAAATTCTCACTAATCCTCACCACACCGCTTGTGTGGATGTCTTGAAGTGACTTAGGTTGTTTTGTTTAGAGTGATTGTATCCTGCCCCAGAAGCTTTGCTGTCCCCATGTCTTCTCTCTCACCTTGAAAGGGGAGCGAAGAGGACACTCATGTGGTGACTGTGCTGTGGAAGGAGATCAGTGCATGGATTCTTATTCTTTTTTCAAACTCCTGGGTTGCCCCAAAACATCATTGCACCTTAGATGTCTGGGGAAGAGGGGAAGAAAACTGAGAGACAAGTTTCCTGCCTTCCTCTGCTTAGACTTACATAGTCTAAGCAGAGGAAAACTGGAAGGAGGGGAAGGCAGTGCAGAGAATGATCTCACCAAGGCAAAAACAAAATGCAGAAGTTAGAGCTTTGCTTGGAGCCAGCCTGCTGTAGGGCTGTCTCCAGATGAAAAGCAGTCTGTTGCTCTTCTCCTCTATTTTATTTGAGAAAAAGCAAGTGGCTGAATGGCATGACAGGGGCCTCGTTTCCACTTTACAGATTGAAGAGCCCTGCCTGAGTGAGTCCAAGAACAGGAAAAGTATAACTTTTTCATCTCATGTTGGCTGCAAAGGTTTGATTCTCTGGGGGGCTGTCTTCCAGGGACTTTTCAGCAGACAATAAAATAATGAAACAGAGCTAAACTTATTGGTTCTTAATTGAGCAGATCTCCCCTGGAATGAGTGGGTTGTTTACTGTTTTGCAGCCTGCAGAATCTGATCCAGCATTTGCTTCTGGACTGTTTGAAGGGAAAATGGAAAGAAAAGGAAAACAAACAAGACTTGTAGAATCAATTCTGAGCTGAATTCTGCTCCCTAGTGTTTTTTTTGCTTCTAGTGGTTTGCAAACAAACAAGGAAATTTTCCTCATGCAAGGAGTTCTCACCCATCATAACATCTGCCTACCTGACTCCTCTCTTCTTCTGTCTCTGCAGCATCTCATGTGTAGGATAGGAAAGAAGAAGGTGAAACTGGTATGTGGTGTGCTGAATACCGACAGAGCTTGACTTCCAGGCAGGCATTTCAGAGCCAATTCCACCCATCTTCAGCTCTGAGATGGACAGATGATCTTGGATACATGGAGATCACGATTTCCTAGTTTGGGAGTGGGATTGGATCTTTATAGCACTTAGGAATTACAATTTGTTGAGGATAAGAAAGAAATGGCAGGTGAATAGAACAGAATCAGGGAAAACAAAAGTTACATGATCAAGCTAACACTAAGTTTTGCACAGAAAAGCTCTTCTTTGTGCTGAAAATACAGATCAATATGAGTCTGCCTGAAGTGACTTGGTTTTGCTCTCATGACCATGAGAGTTTAAAGTTCCCCATGAACCCAAGCAATCTAGAAAGTAGGAAGCAGATAATGGAACATTTCTGTCACCACTAAGGAGGACTCCCATTAAATTGCTTGTAGGTCTTTGAAAAGGTCAGTCAAAGCTTAAGCAACCCCCTGTTGTTTGACAACATCAGAGCTCAAATGCTGTGGTTCTGGAGAGCTCTGCTCTTTGAAAGAGGGGGATGTTTAATTACCTTTTGAAAGCTGGCAGCAAGACAGGATGCAAGGATGTTTTCTTTCCTTTGTGTCAGTTGAACAAGTTGCTATTTCGGGACATGAGAGCAACTAACCTACTGCACTAGAGGAGACTGTCCCTTCCTCTGGCCTGCTGTTGGGAGAAAAGCAAAGGCAAGAGGATATTAGTGAAGGTGAGCCTGCTGCAGGAAGGAAGCCTTGACACAAGAATGTTTGTGGAAGGGGAGAGAGAAGATCCTGATGCCTTTCTTAATGTTGTATCAATGTGTCAATTCTTTTTGTCTTTGAATATATACTTATTTATTGGCCTTGCTTTGCAGGAAGACATTGGTGCAGTTGCAGGAAATCAACTGCTGTCACTTTAATAAGATTTGCTTTCATCATCAAAGGAACTGGCAAACTGTTTGCAGGAGTTTTAATTTTTTAAATTGCATTGCATCTGCTCCCTCCCAGGGGCAGTCTTTCACAGTGTTGGTTTTATGTTCTTCAACTATATATATATATATATATATATTTTCCCAATGGTTTGGATTTGTGGCATCTAAACAAGCTAAACAGAAACTGTGCCTCAGGGAGAAACATCCTCTTAAGTAACTGAAAATAAACTTGAAGGACATGCCTTGTGTAATACACAAATTCAGCTGTGCACATGGTGGGAACAGAGCATTAGACATGGTACCTGCCGCTGTAAAGAGAGCACAAACATATGTGTAGCATATGCTTGTGGTAAACATAAAGAGATGCAGAAGAGGAAAAGAGCATTTGGTTTGGGTATCTCCAGCTAAACCTGGCCAAGAGGCCAAGTATCCCTAATTCTAATTTCATGTACAGTACATGAAGACAAAACAAGCATTTTACTGTGCTAATTACTGTGCTAATTCTTCCTTACATCAGCATTCACAGGGATTTGATGTCGCCTTGGTGGAAAGGCTTGGTTCATCAGTGCTCAGGTGTCATGGCTAAGTACAAATTCCAAAGCGGATTTGCCTCACCCAGGACATGCTGCCTGATCAGCAGGCACACCAGCTCCGTGAACAGGCAAGAGTTTGTGCCTGCTGAGGGGCAGTAGGGCAAGTGCAGCCTTGTGAAGACCTGGTGGTCTTAGGAAATGAAAGCCGGTCTAGGAAAGAAAGTTGATGTTATAGATGTACGAGATCCTTATCCTTGGTGGGATGTATACAACATCAGTGTGGAAGAGTCACATCTAGGTTTGATGTAGGCACGGATTTATCTCTTTATAATGGGCAAAGTATATGATCTTCCTGAACTCTGCTCTTCAGCTATGTACTGGTTTTGTCTGGGAAAGAGTTCATTTTGTTCATAGGAACTTGCATGGTATTCTGTTTTGGATTTGAGGTGAAAGGAGTTGATAGCACAGGGGTGTTTTAGTTATTGCTGAGCCAGCCTTGCACAGCATCAAGGCTTTTTCTGCTCTGCTTTCTGCCCCCCCAGTGAGGAAGCTGGGAGAGGACACAGCCAGGACTGCTGACCCCAGCTGGCCAAAGGGATATCCCAGTACCACACGCCACCATGCGCAGCAATAAAATCTGCAGGAAAGGAAGAAGGTGGGGAGGACATTTTGAGCTATGGCATTTGCCTTCCCAAGTAATTGTTATGTGTGACAGAGCCCTGCTCCTCTGGAGATGGTTGATGGGAAGTAGTAAATTAATTTCTTATTTTGCTTTGCTTGTGGACACAGCATTTGCTTTACCTAGTAAATTGCTTTTATCTCAGCCCACAAGGTTTTGCCCTTTTACCCTTCTGATGCTCTTCCCCATTCCACAGTGGCTGTGTGGGGCTGAGCTGTCTGCTGGGGTTAAACCACAAGAAGTGGTAGACCACAGTGGTCACTGGCCTCTGCTAACCTTCTGGAGATCTATTTACACAGGTAGCCCAGAGCTCTGGTGCCTTCAGTAGCCATTGTCTCTGGTGCTAATGGTTAGCTTTGCTGTGGCCAGGCAAAGCAAGTGGTTAAGGATTTAAGCAATATTAAGAAAGGTCAGCCATGCATTAGCTGTTTGTCATCCTTCACCATACTGTACACATGCAATGACCAGTCTGAGAAGCCTCAGGCATGATAGGTCTTGGCAGGCTGGACGCAGCCACACCTCGGCTTGCTCAGTTGGACTCCAAGGGCAGCCTGGAAACCCCTGCCCAAACAGCTGCTCATTAGGCTTGGAGGTGCTGCGTGTTCTTCCTGGAAACTGCTCTGCTGACGGTCATGTTGGCTGGTATGAAGGGCTGGGTGGCTGGGCAGTGCATATCCCTGAACTGGAAATGTGGCATTTGTGATATTTGGGTGATTAGTTTTAATGCCACATATTAGGCAGAGGAATATTGGCTAAGACAGGTAAGCAGTGCTAATTACATGCTGAAAGAATGCTGCAATCCTAATAGGCAGAAGCAGGCGTGTGTCGTACCTCAGATCTGTTGTTGCTGCTCAGTGCTGGTGGAGACTGATCCTTTCTGGTACTGTGCAACTTTGGCTTCACTCAACTGTGACAGTGCAACTCTCTTCATGTCCTCTGCAAATGTCACTGACAACAAAAAGAAAAATCTCAGTGTCTGACAGTGTATATTGGAACCCATGTCTGGAGGTGGCGTCATTATGTAAGAGGAGTTGTCCTGTAGTATTTAAAACATTCTGTGTAACGCCTCTTCTGGGTGTTACACACCAGTCTTCTATAAATCCTCACCCATTTTCCTCATCAGCTCAAGCCTAGCTGAACAGTAAGGTTTGCATCTTGATTGCCCTCTGAACAAGGATATAGTCCTCGCCCCATCCTTGCTGGAGATTCTTGCATTTTAATTTGTTTCTGATGAAGTGAACATGTAAGAAAAGAAAAATTTTTTGCTCTGCCATGCACACTAACAATTTTGTGATGACCGTGTTTGACAACTAATTGGCTTCTTACCAAAAGTGAAAACAATGGACACCTATTTTCAGCTGGGAAAGCCAAACTCAGTGTGTTCCCTAGCCGAGATAAAGCACTGAAGCAGCATGACACAAAGTGCTTCAAGCTCCCTCCATGGCTTCTCTTTTTTTAACAGACCTGCTGATGAACTTGCCTTTTTTTCTCCCATGTCTCCTCTCTTCTAGGTTATTGACTATTGACTGAAAGTATGCTTTCCTATAGTTAGGTTTTTCTTTTGCACTAGAACAAGCGCATGTTGCATCTAAGTGCATGTTGCTTCTTGAGAACAGACTGTAGCTGTGTGTGTTACTAAAGGAGGTGTGCTCACAGACTTGGTGAGAGGTTGGGAAGCCCTGACATGACGAAAATGTTAGCTAGACTGAAAATGAAATCTTAGAAAAATGTTTGACATGGCTCTGGTTATTGTTTCCTTGGTATATACTGTTACTATGTTTAATATGTGGAAAGTGGTGAGGATAAATCAGATTGCAAGACAGATTACTTGAAATACACTTGAAATTTCAAGTATATTTGATACTTGAAGTGCTAACTGCTCTAACTGACAGAGGAATGGTAACATATCTTTACATCTGCCAGTGGCTAGAAGAGAACAGTCATTCAACCTTTGAACACTTGCAGAGATGTTTTCAAAATATATTTCTCAGACATGACTGAAGCTGGAAAAGATTTTTCAAAATCTCTATTTGTGGAATAAAAATGCATATGTTTATTGTAAGTTAGAATACAGTCTTCCATTTTGCCTATTCATTGTAAATGCAGCAGTTTCTATGAAACTCAGTCCAAGGCAGGATGTTTAAGTACAGAAGCAAAAAACAAAATCAAAGTGGTTCCTGCTCCAAAACATCTTTTGCAATACCTATATGTTCTTGAATTTTGCTTTCTTTCCTCAGTAGAACAGTCCTGCTAGGTCATTTTTTTCCCTTTGCCCTCCCTTTTTGCTTTGTCTCCACCAGCCATAACAGCACACGAAGCAGATACTTTTAAATCTTCCAGCTCCCAGGGATCTAAGAGTATTCCTAGCCATGAGTCTCTTGGTGCTGTACCAGCATCTTTCTGAGGAAGGAGGCATAACAGGAGAGAAGGAGCTGTGTAAGGATCCCACTGAATCCCACTGCTCCTGGCTCCCTGGCAGGTGGGGAGACCATGCAGTGTCCCTGCATCCCGCTGTTTAGGATTGTTTATCTTGTGCTCCTGATGCTTTGTACAGTCAGTGATGATGCATAAGATACAATTGGTTTTGGCTTCCAGGTAGACAAAGTCCATGAAGCAACCAGGAGTCCCAAACATTTGTTGCTGGCAGAATGCGAAATAAACAGTAGCAACACCTACCTGTGTGGGTGGCAATTAATCACATCAATCAACCAGTTCAGCTAGCAAAGCCTCTTTTTTTTCTTTTCTTTCCTTTTGTTCCTTGTCTCCTCCCACCTGCTTGTTTCCTGCTTGGTGCTCCTGCTGGCGGTAGAGCTGCCTTACGCAAACCCTTTGTCACCTCTTCTCTGATGGCCTGACCATTTCATGCTCTCAGCCCAGTTCAGCAGAAGACTCTCAGTCTACCTTTGAGCACGGATTTCTTCTCTTTCTGTATTTCTTAGAGAACTGAGCCAAAACTACTGCCTATTGTTCTGTAGACTTATGTGTGCTATATCCATTTGAACAACCTGCCTGGAAATTTTTGAACTCATTCTTTCAGCTAAATTTGATGGAGGAATAGAATTTTCAAATATAAGTTCCTATAGATTTTCTAAAATAAATGTGCAGAGGAAGAAATAAGTTAGTCACAGGGAAAAGTACCATGATGAACTCTTTTTTTATCAGACACCTGTAACAAACATGGAAGAAAGACTTTCTGAGATATGAGACCGTGGCAAAACCATCCTTTGAGACACACAAGTTGGTAGTTTTGTTTTCCAGGCTTTTTTTTTTTTTTTTAATAGAAAGGTGATGGCAATTTTTTATCAAAGCTAAAAAGCTTTATTTTTCTTAAAATTGGAGCAATATTTTCCTAGTCTTCCAGCTTTTCTTTTTTTTTTTCTTTTTCATATTAGGTTTTAGGCAAAGACTTACCAATGTGAAATGTTAGAGATTGCAGGAACTGGTGCTTGCAGAAAAATGTAGAATCCAAGCCAGTAAGTGAAGAGATTGTCACAGCTGATGGAAAAGGTGATCCACTCGAGGAACTGGATATGTCTTTAAACACCAGACTCTAGTTTTCCCAGAAGTTGAAAATATTGAATAACAAGAATTGTCATTTCTTAGTGGATTGTTATTATAAATTACCTGAAATTTTTATGTGGAGGAAGTAATTAAATATAAAAAAAATCTCAAGATCAAGACAGTGTCCAGTTTTCCTTTCCACATATGCTATGTCAGGTTCCTTCATTTTTTACCTCATAATGGGATCCTTGGGCTACTGTTTGCCACAATATCTATGCAATCATTTTTCCCGGAGCTGAATTCAGCCATTACTAGAATCAAGAATTTGGCAGTGTGTGATCCAATGGGATCAAGCTTCCCGTTCAGTTACCTTTTCTCTAGCCCTGAATCCATTCCATGTTGTACACCTAATGGAAGAGCAACCTAACAGGACTGGCATTTGGAGAAAAGAAAGTAAACAGTGTAAAAACATCCTTCTGAAGTTGTGCTCTCTTACACAAAGGAATGGCTGTGCCATGCCAGACTAAGTTTTTTTCTAACCCAGAATCCTGTCTCCAAAGGTTTCAAATGTGGGTGTCTAAGGAAATAGTGTATGGAAAGGGCAAATAGCAGTGATTCACTTCCAGCCTCCTATGATTTGTGGTTGTGAAATTCCCTGAACCAGAGATTGTGTCTTTGTATAAGTATACAATGCTATGAAAAATTCCGGTTGTAAAGGAATATCTTATTTGCATATTAAAACAGTAATTAATTATCCCTGCAATTCTTCTGTACTTGCCAGGGAAGAGCTGTTTTATCTCCGCAGTGGTGGTAATCAATTATCACATAATAGGCTAAGAAATACCAGAACAAGAAAAAAAAACATGCAGGAGATGTGCAGGTGGGAAATTTTTGCCACCACCTGTAGCTGGGCAGATAACAGTTTATTTCCATGCAGCCTACAAGCTGTGAGCAGTATTAACTTGCATCTTTTGCATAAACCTAGGCCAGTTTTGCAGTCAGCCTGATTTGTGGCTACTCAGAGAATGTAAAATCATGGCATTATGTGGTCTTTGTGTGAAGCTGATGGAAGTGAAGAGCTTCCCTTGGTGGTTTAAGCTCATAAGAGCCTCATACTTGGGCTGGAAGGCTTGAGGTGCGTGTTCCCACCCAGTGTGCAGCCAAGAGAGGGTTTCAGGCTACCCTAATCTTCATGCAGTTAGTAACAGGTTGTCTTGAGGGGCTGCAGAAGTTGTGTCTCAATAGCTCACAGGTTATTTTTGAAACTCAATCCATTTAATTTCTTTAATGGCTTAGGCAGCAATTGACACCTGGAACGCTGTGGACTTGCAACACAGTATGCACTGGCTTTTAGTATATTAAATATCTCATTTTGATTTTGTCCTAAAATGGAATCCTTTTGCATCTTTCATGTTCATTACATAAGAAACAACCATAAACCATGACCTTAGTCCTTGACCCTAGTGGAAAGCATATTGAATGAATATCTCTCTTCATTGTGATCCTTGGCAATAACAGGTTTAATTTAGTGAATTTAGAGTTGAAGTTTATTCCTGTATAAGTTATAATAAAGACTGCACATTTCTCAAAGCCTTCAAACTTCATGACAAAAAAAGAATTTCCTAGATTAGAATAGCTGATCAAAAACATAGGAACCTCTTTATCTACTGTATAGATTTTATAGTAGATCCAGTTAGTGCTCCAGGGAAAAATAACATGGTCAGATGAAGAGTGGTGAAGTAATAGACACTAAAAATATGACATTCCAGGTTTTCATCTCTTCAGTGTTTTGTTGAAGTGTCAGTGTTTTTTCCAGTGATTTTTAAAATTTCAGTAATTTTTGCTCCATATCAAATCTCTAGCTCCATTTGCACGGCAGTGGCTTAAGCATTCAGCATACTTCAGACTCAATTTGCTAATCAGAGTTGAAGTTAAACCCAAACAAACAATACAAAAAAAACCCCACAAAAATGAAAACAAACCTCCTAGAAGCCACTGTCTTAAGAATGACTTCAATCACACAAGGGCACAGCAGCTGGTTTGAAGGAGTATTGCATCCATGTTAGGTAAAACACTTGCTGTCTAGGAATTTATTGTCAGCAAACTGTATAAAAGCACCTACGTGGCAATGCTTTAGCAGATTTTGTCCAACAACTCTGCAGTCTCCTCCTTACTTTGAAATGGAAGGCTACCAGAAGCTGACAGTGGTGAAGTTGGCCAGGTCAGCTTGCCTACTACTGGGTCCTTGACTTGTAGTTTCTTTCAAATACTTTGGGCTGTCACCTCCCTTTGCTCTTCTCATCTATGTATTTTATAGGTCATTTGTCGACTAAAGTATTTAGAATCTCATGTCTGGAACACAGCATGTTCCAGGGCTGCCGTACTGCTGAAGTAGCTTTTTTTATACCCTTTTTACCTCACCAGATTAGATGACATTTCTTCCACTGAAAGGTTGATTCACTTCAGTGATTGACAGGAAGGTGAACAAGAGATTTGAAAGCTTCAGAACAGAAATCCCTTTACTAAATCAGGCATGTTCTGCTTTTTACAAAATTAGCTTCTCCAGCTCTATCAGGAATTAACATTTTTTGCAGCTCAGAAGATGGTGTACAAAAAAAGCAATCCTCTGTGGTGCTGTTAACAGTTAGCAGTGCCAAAGTAGATTATGCCATTGTTTGCTTAGAAGAAAAACAACACTTGCAATTTGACCTTAATGAAGTATTTTTACAATGTTCAGCTGTTGAAACATAAGATCAGAACCTAACTATATAAATGGTAAAATGGCTAGCATTTACATCTTCTATGAGTTAACTACTGCTTGTGAATCCTTTAACAATTTGTCCTCCCTTAAATTCCAATAATTCAGTGAATTTCCATGTCAGAGTTTTGTCCACTGCTCTAGCAGCAGTATTTCTGTAGGAATAAAAATGTGTTTTACTTATGTCCACAATGGAAGGCTAAAGGGGTGCAGCTTGGTCTTAATAACCAGTGAGAAATGTGTTGCTTTTTCACTCTCTCCTCTTTCTCACCTTGTCCTCCAGAACATCCAACACAAGTGACACTTCTTATAAAATCTCCACTTCTTGCCGAGATGTAGGGCAGAAGTTGAATGTGTACCTAGAGTCCCTTTAGGAGAAATTATTTTTAAGTGATGAAACTCTACCAACCACACAGCTAAGGAGTGAGGATATTTTCAGTCTATCCATCTCTTTCTTTGCAGACTTGTGGAGAATCCTGAAGTCCATTCAGAAACCAAAGGGAGCAGACCATCGCTGGGTAAAGAGAGGAGGTTCAAAGACAAGGGTCTTCATCTTCATCACAAGATGCTGTGATTCTGTATGAACACGAAGGTAAGCATCATCTTGGTGTTACCCTTGAGTTTTTGTGTTTGCTGCTTGATCCTTTTATTTCCTAGAACAGAGAAGGAGGATTATGCACTCAAGCAGTGGCATTCCCAGTAAAGCATATCTCCTTAAGCTCCTTGTCTCCTTCCCAACATTTATTTCTTTTCTGCTTAAAATGCCCACACCTTTCTTTCTGGCGCATATTTATACTTCGAGAGTGACATTTCATTGTGCCATATATTTAATATATACCATATATATAATATATCTCTGAATGAATGCAATATATATAAGAATACCTCAATTTCTCTTGTTTTGCTCATTTTTTTTACATAAGCGAATCTGGGAAATATTTTCTTTGAAAATTTTATTTTCAAAGTGTCCTTCTGAAGATATTTCAGGCCTTAATTTTGAAAATACCCTGGTGAACTTGCCTTGAGAATTTTTATTGCTCTCTCCCCCGTGTGAGTCACTCCTGTAGACAAGTTTTTCCAAGTTCTCTTAATCTTCAAGAAAGATGGAACAAGAAGTGGAGTTACAAGACATTAGTTTATAATGTCTGTAGATGAGGAGTAAATGAGGAATTTCTGGTACCTGATGTCTAAAAATTAATTTTGAGGATTGATTAAACAGTGAATCTCTGATAGAAAGGTACTCTGGTTAGGTTTTGCTGTTGTGCTGGGCACAAACTTCAAGCCTCAGTTTTATTATCTGCAACTCTTTTGATCTAATTGCTGAGAAAATAGAGGGAAGACTCCTAATGACACAAATCCAAGGAAATATATCACTGAAATGAGAACATCAAGATTTCCGTTTAGTCTGAAATGCCACCCAAAGTTGCTTTTCCAAAGACTTTCTCGTTCTCTCTTGGAAACCTTACAAGCTTTTGTTTCCCCTCGGGACTTCTAGAATTTCCCTGTTTAGACTGGAGGGTCTCTGAAGCGGAGGCTGTTTTGATAAACTGTGTGTACAGCACCTTACACAATGGACCTCTGATCACAGCCTGCATCTCCACGTTATGGCAATGCAAATAAATATATGAACAACTGTCCCTTGAACAGGAAGGAAAATAAAAATCGGATTCCCCAGAGAGTTGATGCATATATGGTAACCAGTCTCCTATCATAATAATGTTGTATTTGATGAAATCCAAGATTTAGTGGATGTTCAGCTTTCTTAGCATGGCAGAAGAACTCTCCCATTTTGTCCTATATCCTTGTGCAGAAGTTTTTGCTTGTTTGCTTTTTATCCTGTTTTGCCTGACACTAGGGGAGACTTTGTTTTACTAACATTCGTGGCCGTCACTTTGATCTGCAACAGGAAAGCTCAAGATTGGTTTCTTTGCCCATAGGGAAACAGATGAGATCAGAATATGCCAGTTTTAAAAACCTCAATAGATTGGCTCTAGAAGAAATAGTTCTTGTTCCTCAGTTAATTGCAAGTTACATCTTTATTTTTAACAAAAACACTGTGTTTTCTACACATGATTATTCATTTGTGAAGGCTGGAGGCTGATTTCTATTTCTTCCTGACCCAGATGAGGTTATTTGTTCCTTGTAAATAAAAGAAATATTGTAGTTTCCAAAGCCTCATTTACTGCAGGTTTTTGTGCTTGCTGGTTTTCTGATGCTCCTCTGTCATAGCGTTTGTTAGCAAAATTGTCATTCTTGACAAGCACTTCCAAAAATGTGTCATTATAGGCCAGAGTAGTGCAATATCAGATTGGGTGTGGATAAAAAAGGGCTCCCTTCGTTTCAGCAAGCACTGGGCAGCTGCACCAGTGATCGTGACTAAGCCGATTTTAGACCAGCTTCCCTCTTTCCTGATAAGGGACAAAGTGGGATTTACTCAAGGGCATTCTGGAGAATCAATGAGAGGAACACCAGAGGAGCAGACGAAGGCCATGCCAACTCTGTTGGTTTCTCCTGCCACAGCACTTGTGGTGACTGGGCAGGGAAGCTCTGACAACTGTGATTTGCCCTCGGTGTTCAGCCTTTGGAGCAAGGTGTGCTCCATCTCCTGCTCTGGGATTTTGCACGCACAGGAAGGGTCTTAAGTAATGGTGTCTCTGTTACTTATTGAGTCTTCTGGTGGGTAAAAGAAGTCTGGAAATAAGTCTGAATGTGCTAAACCACCAGGCTCTTTGCTGGCAGCTGCAAGCGACTGGATATTGCAGCACACCTAAGGAAAAGATGACTGTGTAGCCTGCTGTAAAAACTGACTTGGGCAAAATATGGTGAGGTGGCTCAGCCATATCCCCTGTGCACCCACCCGTGCCTGGTTGGACCTGCAAGGTGTTTCCCTGTTTCTACTTGTTTGCACTAGAAATGGAGCGAAAAATCTGCCCCCATTCCTCCCCCACTACACTGTGACTGTCCAAGGCAGCCTGGAGTTTCACATGGTGTGAATGGCTGGAGAAGGATCTTCCTCAGTGTCAGCTTTCCTCTTCCAGATGTTTCCTCCTTGCCTCTCCCTGTGAAATGAGCAGCTTGCAGGAGTACAGAAAATCCTAGGGGCTATAAGGACTCAGCAGGTGCTGAGAAGAGTTTTACAGAAACACCTATTTAAAGTTGAGAACAAATTTTCTTTGACCTTTTTCATGCCCTGTTTGTGCTTGTTTGCCACTGATGTTCATGTTGGTGCAATTTGGGGCTGGGGGGTATAGGAGTGGTCATAGAATAATAATTAAATTGGAGTATTTGCACTAAGGCTTTTCATTAGCACCAGAGAAGTGACTGACTATAAGAGAGAACCTTAAGGCATCACGAAAGCAAAACAAAACAGTTATGTCCAGTCAGAACAACTCCAGTTGTGAATTTAGCTTTTAAAAATCCTTACAAAGTGTTCAGTCATTATTAACAAAATGATGTAATCGTAATAATAATAACAATTTTGCTTGAATAAATATGAGAACTCTGGAGTAGGTTGCTGCCAACAGTAATATCTTCTCTTTCATATTGTTCTTTCATCAAATGTTATCATATTGTGTGTTAGCTGGTTGCCGAGACAATCTGTGATTATAAATGGAAGAGTTTCTTTATCCCATCATAGGAAAAAAAAAGGATGTTATCCATAATTCTCTTCACACTTTATGGACTATATAATGTGAAGTGGTTGAAGCCCTCGAGGATAGTACCTTTCAGTCTTCTTTCCCCCAAAGCACGTGCCAAACATTTAGATTTTTGTCATGCTGGGAAACTACAGAACATACCCATGTAAGTGATTCAGAACAAGAAATACGTCACTTTTCTTTGGAGGAACATTGTACTTGTTGGCAAACTCTGTCTTGAGCAAACATTGTGAAATTTTGGGTTGGGCAGCCGTTCAAGAATACCCCAAAACTCTGTTCACTGGGGAAGATTCCTGGATTTGTGCAGCAGTTTCTAGACCAATACAGTCTCTCTCAAGAATGAGAGTATTTATGAAGGTAGCTTTAAAAAATCTGTCTCAAAACTCTTAACTGTTCTAATTCTAAAATCCAGAAAACAAATAAGCCAGCTGTTAAGGAGTATGCCTGGCAGGTACCAGCGAGTTAGATGGTAGCGTGACTTTCACATGAACTTCCTGTAGATAATTCAGCCTTACAGCAAATCCTATAATTCTCTGCTCTTATCCATCTCAAATATTGCAATTATTGCAAATATGACTTGGGCATTTCATGAGGCATTAATCATCTTTATCAGATATTTGGCTTCAGAAATTATTTTGTAATGCTGTTTACTTTGTTACTCAGAGATGAGTTATTACAGAACAGTAGTGTTGGCCATGGGAAAAGACTGAAAGGAGGTGAAAGGCTTTATCCTTTGCATTAAGAAGCAATTGTAGAATGATTATGTGGCTAGGTGTGCACTTTCAAAGGCAGCTATGCCTATTCCTTGCCATCAGACAGTGAATAACGGTTCCATGGTTTGTTGCTACGTTTGGTTTTCCATCCAATTCTGCTTTTCACCAAAGTCAGCGCACCTCCAAGGTGTAACTTCATTGGGAATAGTAGCACACATCAGCCATCAGGTGAACCCAAAGGATTGCAACTTATAACCTGGACTCTTGCATCCTGCGGTGTGTGCATATGCTGTTTTAAAAATGTGTTGAATCCAAATCCTGGGCTCAACTGGAGGCAGATGCAGCACAAATCTCAATTGTTCAAATACCAGCCAGGATGTCTGCCCTGCTTGCAACTGCAAGGTTGCTTAATTGAATTTAATGAGGTTGTCCATGTGCAACACAGCTGGCAGGTAGTTGCCAGAAGCATCAGATGAGCTCTCCTGAAATTCTGCTCCATAGGGCTGCTTCCTGCAACCAGCAGTGGCTCAGGCTACCCTACAGCTTCTGTGTAGGAGGATGTCACAAAACATTGTTTCCCGGGGGAAAACCAACCTAGCTTTCTGCTCCTGAAACAAACTATTTGAGTGACTAGGATGAGCTGTCCGGACCTCTCCCCAGATATCCCGATATAAACTTGCAGTTCAGCATGTTAGATGGAGTTAATGTCTGCTGCAGCATGTGGGGGGAGCATCCTCTGATTTTTGCCGTAGTTGAGTAGATGGGCATATTGCAGCCCAGCTGTGTTTAACGTTACCTTTCACATAACATTTATGGCTGAGGTGTCCAGCAGTGAATTGACCTCTAGGAGAGTGTGGTTTTTCCTCCACAGCCACACAATCCTCCAGCAGTGTATGGAAGCCATGAAATAGACAGCGAAGCAGAATCAGCCTCTTCTTCAGCCTGCACTCCTTCCCTGCCCTGCTATGGCTGAGTCTCTGAAAAAATTAATTCCCCAGTAATTGCCCCTCAGATACAGCTGGTACTAAAACATGTTAAAAAAAAAAGCAGCCATTACTCCAATCCTCTGGAGATTAGTTATTAACCTATGTGATAGGTACAGGCTAGGAAACACAGGTGTTTTAAGGTTGATGTGTGGTTAAACTGTGAATATGAAGTGGGGTGGTTTGGTTTTGCTTTTTAAAAAAAAATCAATTTTATCTAATCTTATTTCAGAGTTTAGGAGCAGACACAGGGAAATGAGAAGCATATGATCTGCAGTCTTTGATATTTTTTGACCTTAAAATATAAAGATGGCTGGTTTCTACAGAATTTTTTGGTTTGAGATTCAGGTGTCTTCACACAAAGGAATTCTCATATTCTCAGTTCACTTCCCTTCTTGGTTTGTTATTAAAATAAAGTAAAAGACATATAAACAGCTTTTTCACTGCTCTAACAGCTCTGTATTGTTAAGAAAATGAGACCAACCTTGATGAATGGGCTTGGGAAATTGATAGTCAGGGAAAAGCAAAGGCTGGGTTTGCTTGTGGGACTTGAGCTGGCCCTGCAAATATGAGAAAAACTTGCACTGCTTTTCCGACAGTAAGGTTTGTAAAGCTTGACTGATTCGTATAAAAAGTTTCTTGTTCAAGGTTCATGGAAATTAAAGTATGAAGAGAAGGTTCTTTATTTTAAAAAGTGCTATTTTATATTAAAGCATGAAACATCTGCAGTATCAAGAAAGCTCCTTTGGAATGATGGAATGGGGTCTGGGCCTGAGGGAAATTCTCGTGTCTCTCATCTTTGGGACTGTCTTCTGTTACTTAAGCTTGGGAGTGCGCCTTTCAGGATAATTATAATCAGATGGGAACTACTGGGGAATCAATATGATTTTAGTATTTGGCTGCATTAGTCTCTGTTACAGAGGACCACGATGCTAAGTAAGGAGCCTGGGAATCCTTTCCTGTAAGAAACAGCGTAGCTCTCATGTCTACGTGTGCCTGGTGTCCTGCATTCAGGGATGATGAAATAATTTCTGCCTCTGAGAAGAGATAAATGAATACCAAGCCCAGAGGGAAAGAAACATTCCAGAACTTGACTGTGAGAGGGGTAGTTGCAGAAAAAGGATGAAAAAGAATGTCTACAAATACGAGGAATTTCTAAAGTAAGACAAGGTTTTGCAAGAAACCTACATATCGGAGAAAAGTAGATCATGCAGGAAAAAGGTCAGAGATGCAGATATGGAAATGGAGCATATGATTCTGCCAGCAACAGGGAAAAACCCAAAGATTCCCTCTGTATTTTTATATATATATATACATATATATATATATATATATATATATATACACACACACCTATATCTATCTATCTATCTATCTATCTATAAAATATTTAGGACTATGACAAAGTCTGTTACAGAAGATGATAAAGGTGGTGTTTGCTTGTTTATAGGAGGAGAGTGAAAGTCTGGAAGAAAGCAGAGAGAAAACAAGTGGGTGTGCTGGTGCCTCTCACTATTATATAAATCGAGTTTTTTATTCTCATTCTTGCTGCTCCTCTATTTCCAAATCATGTTGCGTGTCTAGATTGTCTTGCATCCTTTGTGCTCTTCATACCACATGTCTCACTACCCTGTCAAATATTTGTATGAATTCTCAGTGGCTGAAAATTCAATCCCCTGAGAAAATTGAGCCAGTGATGATCACAAGCCCATTATCAAAACTAGAACCTTGTAAAAAAAGTAATCATTCCAGAGACAACCTAAAAAAAAATCCAAAAAACCCCAAAAAACAAAAAAACCCCAACCAAACAAAACAAACAAACCAAAAACAAAACCAAAAAACCACACGCATAAAAACCCAACAACAAAAAACAAAACAAAAAACCACCAAAACAACCCAAAACCAAAAAACCCAACAAAACAAAACAAACAAAACAGCCAAAAACCCAGGTTTAAATTAATAATCACTGCCCTGCAGTATACAGCCAAGAAAGGGCTTCATACCTGTAGATTTCATTGGTAGTGAGATGTGTAAACAGAATTTAGGATCTTATTTACCTATATCACGGGGTTCGGCATTAATTGTGACAATTAATGTTGTAATCATATGCTAAGCTTTTACTCCCTTATTTTATCAGTTAAATTGGGAATTCCTAATAAATATTTCCATAAAAATACTTTTCCTTTTGAAGTTTGTAAATTGGAAAGTTGAAATTGGATACATAAAACAGAACAAACATAGGTTGTTATAATGAAAATGGGCATCAATTTAAGCCAGTTTTGGTGAGTTTTTTGTTCAATATTTAAGCTGGAAACTTCTACACTTTCCTTCTGGCTCCCTTCAACAGTTATGTGTTGTAGTAATCAAGTATTGTGACAACTGAAATTCTACAAAAATGCTATCCATTCCCAACTGGAAGAATAATATCAGGTATTTCATAGACCTTGAAAGGGCGATGTTTCCTTACAACAGCAGGATACAAGGGAGAGAACCAAAAGAGGAAAAATAAAGGAAATTTCTACCCCTTCTTTGATGGAAAGTTCCACATGTTTGTCTCTAGAAGAAGCAGAGCACG
Source organism: Acanthornis magna (assembly GCA_036785705.1). Classification (NCBI taxonomy): domain Eukaryota; kingdom Metazoa; phylum Chordata; class Aves; order Passeriformes; family Acanthizidae; genus Acanthornis; species Acanthornis magna. The sequence goes on from JAWUZG010000025.1 coordinate 15,429,160, forward strand.
GGTAAACTTGCCAGATTCTTATGTCATCTTGGAACATTTCTTGTTCCCATTCTCTGCTTTCAGAATTTGAAATTGTTCAGACCCACTATTCTCAAATGAACAGAGAACTTACTTTAATGTGTGTTTATTATAAACTGTGGGGGTTTTTATTTTTATTTTTGCTGTTTCTGGCTTTTTTGTTTCATTGTTCCTCAGTGATCTGATCCTCCATGCTCAGAAATGTTTGGTGTTGGGGCACTCAAGTGGTTATAGAGAAGCAACACTTGCCAGGAAGAGCCAGGTATTGCCCAAAGGTGGTAGCACTGATTCAGAAAGTGTCCCTCCCCTGTGAGCCAGGATTCAAAAAGTCATTTTGTTGTTCTCCCTTTGGATGAAAAAGGAGTTCCAATGTTTAAATGCAACTAGATATAACTAAAATGGTTGTGCCCTTGAGGTGCAAGTGACTAATCTCTGTTTCAAAGGGCTCCAGACATCTTACATGGTGTGAAGATGAAATAGGCATTACAGCACTAACAGTGGGGTTAACATATGTGATTACCCACAAAAAGGCACATGAAAGTTGGTTCTTCTCTTCCCCCTCCCTCCAGCCTCCTCCTGCATTGCAAATAGCATGCGAAGGTCACCTGCAGAACATTGTGGTTGGGTTTGGGTTATTTTATTTGTTTATTTGTTTTTCTGGATAGAAAAAGTAAACAAGAAAGGAACATTTTTGCCCATTGAGAGCAAAGGATTTGAAATTCTTGGTTTCTGCCTGTTGCTGCTTTTGGTTTTCAAATCCCACTGGCAAAATTCTGAGGTCTGGCTCCTACTTCTAAGCTCATGGTGAGCCCAAGTGTCCTTTCCAATATATTCTGCTTAGTAAAAGCTAAATGTCAAAGAACAAAGCTGTAGTGGGTTCCTATTAATGAATTTTTTTTTTTTTTAAGTGTTGAGTGGCCATTGCCGGTCACTGTTAGTTTTTTGCTTTATCTTTCTAACCAATTTTTAAGGCCCACCTTGGTAGGTTACTTGACTTGTCTTCCCCTGATTGCAGGTTAATTATGACTGGGGGTTACAGAATCAGTTGCCCAACAGAACTTCAAATGTGCAGTGACTGCTGACATTTAAAAATAGATTGAATAAATTAAGAAGCCGTCTCCAGCTATTAACTGTACTCTGTCCTTAATTACTGAAACAGTATTATAAAATTATTTGCCAAAAAAAAGGAAGATCTTGCTCTCCAAAACACTTCTACTCAGAAGTAGCCACCCAGAGACCCAGACACAGATGGAGGACTGACGGATTGGACTGGAGTTAGGATGTTTTGTCAGCACTTGTTAACCACCACGTTACATTCTCGCTCAGTCCACATACACGTAAATAGAGGACATCTTAATACCATTCCGTATTGGCCAGGGCTACCAATATCATATTACTTGTAAATAATATAATAAACAGCACAAGAAGCAGCAGCCAGCACAGGGTTAGCTAAAAATTATGGAAGATGTGAACAGTGGGAGAAGCTTGCTGTAACACTGCTAAAGGAGCTTCTTCAAATGTAGAAAAAAATGCACAACACTGTTCAGAAAAAGCTACAAATAGTTAGTAGAAAGAAATAGAAAACCCAAGAATTGCAGATTAATAACTCCTGATTCAATCAAGTATATTAATCTGGCTCGCCACTTTTAAGGTGTCACTATTTATTTAAGGAACCATAATTTTGGGTGCCCATAATTCAAAAGTTTCTGTGTCTGTATTGGTGGGAATGCCTGTGAGATACTTCTCTTTAGGAGCTGAAGATAAAAACAGATTAAACTTGCCAACTATGAGTGGCAGAAGTGGTTCAGGGCTGTGTTTTTGGCTCCTGAAGAGGATTACAATTCCATCCCTTGATTCTGATAAAGATAAAATATCCCAATCCAGACTGGCCTTGGTCTTCTTCTGCTATATCTTTATTAACATGATATAAACCCCTCCACTACAGTTTAACCTAAACCCCTGGATCAAAGACACTTTCACAAGCTGCTGCTTCATTGTACTCAGCGATGTTGAACACCAACTTTGTGTCTGCCCAGAAGAGCTTTTGCATTTCTAGCTTCAGTCCATCAGGCCACTAAATTTATTAAGAGAGGTAGTCCCAAACTGCCACAGATAATTGGAAAGCATTCAAAAGCAATGGTCAGTGCCTAATTTTAGTGAATCCCTGACCTGGAGTTCTTGCTGAGAACATCACTTTATAGCCAGTTGTCATGAGGTGAACCATCTAGTTCATGTAATTTAATAGTTTTGACCATGAAAGCTAACCATTTCTGGTTTTTTATTAAAAAAAATGATTATAAATAGCCACAAAAAAAAAAAAAAAAAAAGGAATTAATTAATACTAGAAGAATGACTAGTTCTCAGTCTTCAGAAAAGTATCCTGGTAGCGAATCTTCGGGTAATGCCCAACCACAGTTTCAAGAAATCTTGATACTCCAGGGCTCGCAAATAACAGAAAGAAAAAGAATTCATGGTAGAGGGCATGCAAAGGAAAGAACAAACAAAAAGAAAGGGTCTTTTGGATTGGAATGCAGCTGAGGGAACAATATGTATTAGGCCAAAGACTGGGAAGGAGCAAGAGACTGAAAGGAATTAAAGGATATTAGAGAAAGGACAGTAGGAAAAGGAAGGCTGAAATGGAAAAATAATGAGAAGGCCATGGACACCCAGGAGTTCTTTTGTAGTTCTGACTTTTGAAAAAGCATTTCTGGTGCAGATCATCAGCTAGATTTTTTGACATATCAGGTGTTTTCTGAGGAAAGTGTTTTATTTGATGTGCAGTCCTACTAGCAATTGTTTCTGGCATGCTTGGCTCACCTTTCCTCTGCACTTTGGTTGGAATTATTAGCTACCCCAATGCCACTGAGGGTAAGGTCAGTACATCAGTAATAAAGTCTAACATGCTCTTATACAGAGGAAGGATTAGATAGGCTCATCCACAGCTTCTTCTGTTATTCTGAATAGTTTTACCCTAACAAATATTTGAATTTTCTTTTCACATCAACAGTAATCAAGAAACAGTAAGCCTAGTAACTTCTTCTAGCTCAATATTTTTTTTTCCAGTTAAAAAATGTTCTCAGCGTGTTGAAACACAGAAGAAGTGACTGTACAACAGAGCCCAAGGCTAACCTTTGTAGGCAAGTGTTAGCTTAGTCATGGAGAGACAGATTAGGAAAGAAAAAAAATTGTAATTGAATGTGTTTTATTCAGTAATTTCATTTTGTTTTTAAAAGAAGGTTTCAGGCAAAAGATAATGAGAGCAATTTATTCAATTTATCCAATGAAATATTTCAGATCATATTAGCAGTCTGGAGTGATGCTCACATGTGTAGCTTTAGCTGTAGTTTCCTATGGAGACAAGCTCATTAGGTCAAGATTACATGTCACCACCACAGTTATTCTCCACCTCGATACTGTCTACTGGCATGGACATTGCAAAAGCACAGGACGTGGATAATTGATAATGTGGGCTGGAATTTCTTCAAGAAGCTGCCTTTTCCTTGGGATGACAAACTGGGACAGCCTCTTCTCTGGGGGACAGACAAGCTCTTGTTTGTCAAAACCCATGTAACTTTTGTGAAACCTTCAGATTTGATTTCTTACTCAAAGAATGTTTTGGGAAATTTCTGATCTTATTAAAATGACTTATTAGAATATTTTCAGGGGGGAAAATAGTAATTATGAATTTAAATTTGTGTCTCTTCTACCTAAACCAACAACAAAACAAACAAGAAAAGGAAACTGAAATGAGGAAATGCAAATATTTTTGACTGGGGGCGGTGATGTTTTGCACTTTTTTTTCTCCCCTTCCTAATTACAGAAGCCTGCTGAGGGTTTTTGCTCCCCACATTGTGAAACAGGATACCTTTACATAAGTTTCATGATCTTTTAGGAAAAAGAAAATGTTGTTTTCTGTACTCTAGCAGTCAGGGCATGAAACTTGTTTTCCATAGGTAGCAATGCAATGTATGTAAAGTATGCACGTCTTTCACAATATAGCCCGTTCTGGCGTGTGGCCAATGTGTAGATACCTGTCAGAGATGAGCTGGGGAAGAGATAGATGAGGAAATTTTATGCAGACTCACCTTTCCTCTTCGTTTCTATGGGCTTTTTCTCTTGTTGCATTTAGTTACATTAAGTGAAGACATAGCTGTTCCATCAGTGGATGGAAAGGAACAGTCCTGCTCACATCAAGGGTGGCACTGCACTAACCTGTACAGCTTTTCCCGGCCTTGACAATCTGTTGGAGCTGCCTGTGTTTAGATGAACCCCACAAAGTGTCTCCATTTGCCTAGGCAAATACCCATGCCAGTGGCACTTGCAGAACCCCTCCCAGCTGGAAGCCCAGGCAACCTGCACGGCGGCTCCGCTAATCTCTTTGCTCGTGCAGCAGCCGCTCACTTACGTGGAGAGCCCTGGACACTGAAGTTCGGTGTCGGAGCTGGTCCGTAAAAGTCCATGGAAATGCAAGTGAGCCCCAAAAAGCAGTTTTCAGGGAGCCAGATTGAAACCCTACAGAGTCTCCCTGGAGCATGCTGCCCTGTTGGATTACTTCAGCAGCTCTTTGGAACCTGTACTAAGATCATTTCTTCCAAAGTATAGTAGAAAATCCAGGATGCTTCCAATTAACTTTGATGGCTGGAACAACATGTAACTTATTTCACATAACTTATTTCAATCTGGAATTGCAAATCCAAATTACTGTGAAGGCAGTAAATGGTTTTGGAGCAAATTGACCAAAAATAATTGACTAAAATGACTAAATATTATTCTCACTACTTTTATTCCCATTATCAAAGCTCTTACAGCCTCTCTAGTTTCCTACATGTTACTGAGTTCTCTCAATATTCCCTTTCAGCATTGGTTGCTGCTATATCCCCTATATCTCCTCACCTGCCTTGTAATTCTGCTAATCCACACCTTCTCCAGGTTTAAAACAACAAGTTCCTATATGCCACTATATCAGATGTCATACAGGACTTGACATAAATCTACCACATTTCCAAGAAAATCAGTTCTGAAAGAAAGATTAAAAGCCATGGCCCCATTTTAATCAATCCAAGCTGTATTTTATTCTATTTTCTATGTGTTTCCATGTGTTTGCATACAACAGCAGTCAGACTAACAGGTCTGTAGGGGCCATCAAATTCCACCTTTCACTTTTTTTTTTTTTCCTTTTCTCCTCTCATATGGTTTTGTTTTGTTTCCAACACAGACACAGAGTATGGCAGAGGTATTTAAAAGAGGGAAAGTAAGTAAGAGCTCAAATCCTGCAGGAGAAATCCTTTATCTGAATTTCCAATATATTCAGGAGGATTTTTTTGTAGAAACCCTTTACAAGATCAAGTTTGACATAAACAGTCTATCAAGCTAGCAATTGCACCAACACATTCCTCAAGGCAATGATAATTCTCTACACAATGACAACAAGGGTTTGTCTGTCCAAGTTAATTTTAAAAACATACAAGATGGAGGGACCTAAAAGTTGGGGAATGTTTTTAGGTTTGATCTGGGTATCTCTAGGTTGCATACTGTGTCAGCAAATTGGAAATAAAGTAGCTTTAACAGCTTACTATTCCAACATTATTAGAGAGTATTAAAAAAAAAGGTTAAAAAAAGTTAAGCAGGAGTTACCATAATTAATTATCAGCACTCAAGAGACTTATGTGAGAATGTTAATAACAAAAACTTGTAAGCATCATGGTGACCCAGCCAGCAGACATGGCAGGTGCTGGGGTGAGAGTCTGTGCCCTGCGGTCACAGCCCTGGCACTGCTCATGGGAATATATACAACTTTAGCTTGAAGCAAAGTGCATGAGGATTGCTATTTAACTTCAGTTCATTGCAGTTGTTGATGCTGCAGCTCAAATCAGCTTTTACTTGACTAAAGGATGTTTAAGATGATGAAATGCACTCTAATTATAATGTGCTGAAAGAGCTGCTGAAAAATTGTCTGCTTTCTGCTTTTAATTTAGCTGGAGGCATTGGAAAAGAAATCCAGGGGGTGGAAACAATTTCTTAAGTCATAGCAAAAGTTTCATACGTATTCTTCAGGAAACTTCCATGTCTTTTTTGGTGTCTCAGGCCCTGTCCTAGTATAGCACAGCAATGTGTGTTTCACCTCAACGATATGATAAATCTCAGTGAGATCAGAGGGACGCTTGAAAGCAAGAACACCTCATATGAATTTTGATCCAGTTTGGAGCTAGGCAGGTCCCAGTGTTAGATTTTGGATTCAGTCATTTTGAACTGTGTGTCAGGCAAACCCCTAGAATGTTGGTTTCTTTTAACAGCTCCCTGTCTGTCCACAAAGCAGCAATTACCAGATAAATGCTATATTCAGGTTCCTTTTGCCTATTTTGTGTCTGCTCTGGGCAGTACTGTTTCAGTATGCACACCATAAATGCAATGTACTGTACTGGATATGTTTTCTCTGACCACAACACATCACAAATGCACATATTGTTTGTTGTCCTCTCTCACTTCAAGCTCACTATTACTGTTGGTGCTTGCCATTTTTCTTTTGGACTTCCATAGCTTTCAGTTCCCTCATGTCTTGTTTAGTGAGTCTTCTCTATTCAATGTTCTTTCCAGGCTAGTGCCAACAATACATGCAATACACAGATTATTTCCTCTGCTAGGTCATAAATTGCATCCGCCGTCTTAGGCTCCAGTCCTGCGGTGTCCTCAGCAGTGTTCAGGAGGGCATGCAAGACCATGCTGTCAGGAAGGAGCCTCATTGCTTTGTACAGGGCTTTTTGGATGGTGAAACCAAACACCTGTGTGTGTCCTTCGCCATCAGCCATCAGGAATGGCCTGGAATGGTCAGCCATCAGAGCTTGAGGGTTGGGAGCCGGGTGCCAACTCTTCACTGTTTCCACACAGAAGACAATTTTCCCCTTCAGTGCAGAACTTGAGGTGCCCTGGTAGTGCTGAGCATGGCAGTCATTCCCCAAAAAGTCGCTCCTGAGCTGCTTGCTCCATGGCTCAGCACTGAGCCTCCAAGAGCACAGCCAAAACACTCCCCCAGGAGGCTCTGAAGCTGAGTTGGCACAGGCGGTATTGTGGAGGGAGGACTGGGGAGAAAGTGGTTTGTCGAGCCAGAGGGTAGGAAGAGAGAAGGGGTTGGAGATGCAGGCCAATCCAGAAAAATGTGGGTACTTTCCACCAGAGAACTGGCATCTCACCAAAGGATCCTTGGGTCTGCTTGGAGAGGATATTACTCTTTCCATTCTTGCTGCAGGGTTCCTTGGCTCCCAGGTATTGCTAGGTCATTTCCAGAGTTGTTGTTGCAAAGTAATGTTCACGAGGACTGATCTGGGAGGTAAAAAAAAAAAAAAAGCCCCTTCAACTGGGTGTGTGACCCATGGTGACGTTTAATCAGCTTTGTAAGGTATCTTTTGTATCCTACGGTTTCAAAAAAATTAAGCTTCGGATAAAAATTAGGCATTTAAAGAGACCCTCTGGGTAGGTTTAGTTATTTTTTTTCTTCAATATTCTTTCTATTTATAGCTTTTTGTGAGAAATGGCCACTGTTTTGCCAAGCATTCAGTAGAGCTTTTAATTATGTATACTGGCATTTTATGTAACTTTTTGGTTAACTATTAGCAGGCATTTCTGATATTTTCAAAGGGGTGGATGCTGACTTACTGCAACTGGACTTGGTGTCTATGAGTGTGTGTTGTGACATCCCATTTTGCTTGCTTTTCTTTAGGAGAGCGGGGCAGAAATCCAACCAAATAAAATAATACTGAGAATATTTTGAGCAAGGTTGGATCCAGAGAGGGAATGTGATATTTGGGTTTTCAGTTCAAACATGGGCCAATTGATCTTTTTCTAAATTTTGTCAACTTCTTTTTGCATAAAAAATACATCAAATACAACTATTCATGTTATATAAAAAATTAATTGGAAAACATTACTTATTTTAAGCATAGAGACACATACTATTCAAGAGAAGAAGCCCATAAAATTCCTATTTGCATTTGCTCTAGACATCTGAATGATACTTTCTGCTCTGTATAAACCCTGGAGCTGCTGTGCTCTGCGCCTCTCCTCCATCAGTTGTGTGATTGCAGTGAGCTCTTTTTGTTTGCCAAGACTGCAAAAGCTGAGTTAGAGGGAGAGGTGTCTGCCCTGCAAGGACACCAACAGGGATCTGATCCTCATAGTTCTCATAGTGAAAGCCAATACATAATTCAGGCCATTTTGTAGCAAAATATGATTTGCTGTACATTTGGTAGTATACCTTGCATTTATGGTCACTTAGTGTCTCTCACCTTACTTAGGGGTGTATTCTGTTGAGTTCTCATGTTATTTTATTCCTATGTATTTGCAGTAACTATTACCACTGCCATTAATACTCTCTGAAAATAATTTGCAGGTTTGCCAGTTTGGTGCTGAACTTCAACCACTTTTGTGCTCTGTGTATGAAGTATATCATTATGAGGCGGTTTCTTGAAATGTCTTCTCTGAAAATTTCAGGCCATGTTTAATCTTGCTCACAGGTCCAGCACTGTAATTTCAAGTTCAGATTGCAGTTTATAACTCTGCAACCCTTTTTTTTTTTTAAGAGCTGCTAACCAATTATTCTCCATCCTATGAGTGAAGAGTTGTGTATTTGTGCCAAAACCATAATACTTTGTTCTTCTCTCTACTAAATAAAATGCTGGTTTTGCAGAGCATTTCTCCAATTTTCCTACAGGCGTGCATATTAATAATAATAAAGTTGTGCCCTTAAATCAGCCTTAACCAAGTAATTTAACGAAGGTCAGGGTTGTTTAAACTGTACTCACAGGAGTCCAAAGAAGTGAATAGATGCAGATGGTAAAGAGGAGAGCTGTAACACCATAGCTAAAATCATGTTAGTTCAAGCCGTGAAAACATTAATCCTCAGAATAATTAATCCTCAGAATAATGTTGGTACTATTGTTGTACAGTTCTACAAGCAAATATATAAAAGTGTATTATTATGCCAATAAACACAATAATAAGTCCTCTTTTGCTAATGATTTGAATGCCCAGGATTAAATAATTTTGCAAATTAAGTGGTTTCTCAAAATGATCAGCATGTATAATTATATTTTTATAGAAGCGCATACACATATACCCTTTCTTTTAAAATTATGGACCTTTATTCCCAGTAAACCTTTAATTAGATTTGTTCCATAATTTTTATTCTTCAGTGTATATATGTGTGATACATACAATCAGTGGCAGGAAAATATTAGAAGTCCCCCTGGGTCTTGTATTCATGTCACTTCTCATTACAGGAAGTGACAATGCATGTGTTTAAAAGTGCTGATGTGATCACTGGAGTGACTATTACAAATCAGCCTAATTCAGCTTTTCTAAAAAACCTGCATAAAATCTGGGTATTTATAATATTCATGCCAGTTAAAATCAGTACAGATAATTTCAGAATTGTAAAAATTCTTCAGGCACAGGCTCAAGGAAGCTTTGCACATTTTCTTTGCATGTCTTTTCATCTACAGTAGGCCAGCTATAAAAAAAATTCAATGCACAGAGAATACAAACACTAATGAGGAATATTAGACCAACTTGGCATGCTAATGTGATCTTCGCGGAAATTCCTCCCTTTCCTCTCCCCTCTTAATTTTTCAAGTACATCTTCTCATAATCTGCCCTGATTACTTGAATGCTGAGATACTATTAATTTCTTTTCTTTCCACAGGATTCCGAGATTTCAAGGGTAGATACAGATAATAGTTTTCCATATGCATAGAGCAAGCCATAAAACAGCACAATGTGATTTCTGCATCAAGCCCAGTGTGACTGTTTGAACTGTACCATCTTTTCAGAAAGTAAATCAGCCCCAACTTTCATCTGCAAGTGGTGGCAAGTCTACTGCATCTATGTGCAAGATGAACCAGAGGTTAGATTCTGATATGAATTTTTTCACTCTCAGTTTCAAAATGCAAACTGTCATTCCGCTCTTATTTTCTACAGTCTCTTATGCTAAAAAGATATCTGCTACCGGAAATTTTTCTAAGTTCTCTTTAAGAGCTTGCTTCACCAATTTTAGCATTGTCAAACCATTTCCACACTTTTGTAACTCCTCAGAATAATATGGTTAGTACACGTGTATAAGATACATTAGCCTGCTTCATTCAAAAGGAAAGAAAAAAAGAATTAAAATATTGAGTGGTCTTCCCTTCCTTTTTGACACTACAGCCCAGGGTCAATGATCAGTCATAGTTCTGACACCAAATTTTATTCCTCTCTTCACAAGCAGAATCCCCTTAAAAGTAGTTATCATATAATTTTGAAGCTCTGAATGCAAGTTCCCTGTCAGAGAATATTGTCTTCTAACAGCATCTGGGGTGAGCTCAATTTATGCTCTATGCTTTGATCCTTACTTACAAGCCACTGTTACATTTGTGTATGGCAAGATCACTGCAAGATTCATCTGTGTTTGTGAAGATAAGTCAAAACAGAGGCTATTAAAGCAGAAATTTTTATTAATTAGTAATTAGATTAGTAAGTGAACTGAGTAGGAAGACTTCTTTAATTCTCCTTGGAACTTTTCTTTTAAAATATAGGATGGTTTCCTTAAAGCAAAACCATAAGAAAAAAAATCAAAATAAATATGTGTTAATTATACTCTTGACCTCCTTACATGTCAAAACTATTTTTTCAGTATTGCTTCATTGTTGAGGGTTAGTGTACTTCACCAGCAAGTGGCAGAACATGTCCTAAGCAGGGATTTTCCATTGCATGCCACAATTACAGACAATTGACATTTGATTATAATAACCAGCAAACTTTCATGAAATAAATGACACCTGAGTAAGCTTCATAACCATTTGCCTCGCCCTACCCTGGAATGCATCTGTGCTGTGTGAAGGCTAGGAACAGTCCTGGTGATTGCAAACAGAATTGTTTGAAGCCAGGGGAGCGCAGACGTTTCCTGAGATAGGTTGCACTGGGTAGTTACACTCTGTTTCTAGTGCCTTTTACAACTCTTTACTTCTGTGCACTTCTGAGTATGCTCCCAGGAGCAAAATGGTAGTTTGTGCTCGGGGTTATACACTTGCATCCCAGAGTTTCTCTGTTTCCTGAGCTTGATTCAACCATATCTTGCATTTTTACCAGCTCTCCACTTATGTCATTGAACACAAATTGGAGGTGATGCTGCCAAATCAGAATAGTTTTGTAGAGCAGTGCAGGAATTGTGCCACTTGTTTTTGGTGCCTGTGGTTTGAGCAGCAGCAGGCAAAGCTGCTGGCCTGTGTGAACTCGTCACTTGGTTATGTAACGCTCTCCTGTAACTTTTCTTGCTTCATGGCCACGTCCAGCTAAACTGCTGAGAGCCCACAAACAGTGTGCCAAGAGAGTGTGGGTTGCAGGTGTCTGTGCCTGTGAGTAGTGATGTGTAAAACTGCAGTGCAGGGAAAGATCCGTAAAGGTACAACTTTCAGTGAGCGTGGTGGAACTGTGTTCCCAGAGACTGTGAGTTTCTGCTTGAAAAGCCCATCAGCAAATGCACTTCCGTCACCCACGTGGTGAGTAATGTGGAAGAAAAGTTTTCTTCATTCAAAGAGCAAAAAGTAATGACTAAGAAAACTGATTTTTACCATCTTGATGCTAGCTGGAATAGGATGTGCTGCTATCAGGCTATATATTGAGACTTGTCACCTACATCATTGCCCTCTCAGTGCCCTCAAAATTACTCTACCTGTCCATCCCTCCTTCACATTCACCTGTTTCCCTTCTGGATCCTACTTCTGACTCAGGGGTACATCTGGAGTTGAGAAACCATCCTTCAACACTTCTTGCTCTCCTTCCATTCTGTGGGGGGAGGAACAAACCGTGGCTACTGCAACCATCCACTTGCATGTTTGGATCACAGAGGAACCATGAGCAGTGTCTATAAGATATTTCAGATACCTAATTGCTGCACAGTGTTGAGAATACTTTTGCAGTGTAACTGGATGATATTTATTATGTTGTTAGCAATCCCATTGTTTTCTGCTCAATCTCAGTCTTGCAATTCTTTAACAAAAGTTATTAGACTGTGGAGTTTGTTCATCTAAAATGTAGCGACCAACAACCAGTTCTGACATCTGAACTTTAGAGAACCCTTAAGAACTCTTAATTGTTTAGCTTAAAAAAAAGCCAAGGCCCAGCACAGAACAGATGTATAGTAATAAACTTATCTCATGATGTCAAATGATTAAACAGTGGATTCTTTTTTACATTTAAATATACAAGACTTTCCATTAAGGGACTTTGTTGACTCTGATAACAGTTTCACAACCATTAAGTTTATTTCTACAGCTATTTGTTAAAAGCCAATAGGGAAAATAATAGAAACTAATTGAAAAGCAAAGCAAACAGAGCAGAGCCTAGAATGTTTCAGTTAATAAGCAATAGAGATTGTATTGATTTCATTTTATAAACAACATTAATCCTCAATAACAATTAAAGTGTAGACAGGTTGCTTGTTTAAGTTATCAGATAAGATGGCCTACTCAGGTAGATATCTCAGGTAGTAATTTGAAAAGGATATGAGGATTCAAGAATCTATTGATCTATCCATCATGAGCCTGTGTCATGAGAAATATACTTGGCAAGGTGCAGTAGTTCTTAAAGCCTCATAGACTGGCAGTGCAAAATTCCTGCTGCTGGAAAACATTGCAAGCCTGAATGAAAATGGTGGAGTTTCAAAAGTGGCTTTGTGTGTTTTCCCCAAATTATAGAGGTGTCTGAAGTGAGGCATCAGATCTTGTGTGCTCCTAGTTCAAAGACAGTAGAAGTGAGTACTTGTAGCCTCAAAGCAGGATCTGCATTCAAGGATGTGGAAAGCTTTGGTCCTGGGTATCCTCTGCTGGCAGAAAACTGCAAAAGCTGTTCCAGAGACACTTCTGCTCCCAAACCAGGAGCAGAATATAACCCCTTCTAAATGGTGGTTTAGAACTCTAAGGGAGGCTGCAAAAGAATTATGTGCAAATCTCTAAAAATACAAAGGAAAGCTTTTGGCATTTCACACAAAGGATAGCAGTGCAATATTCACAGCTCAGGTGTTGACAGGTATTTATTTGCAGTTGCTCTGTGACTCTGTGTGCTTGGTGGTGACTGAACACTTCTCGAGATATGTTGGTGTAGATGGCTCTGGAGGTGCTCCTTTTGTTTCCCTGATGCTGTGGCAACATCTGGGGAGAGCAGCAGGGCAGAATGCAGAGTGGCCAGGCAATGGCAAGTCTCTTCTACAGCAATGGCAAGTCCAGAGGCTTAGCTTGATTGCTGGCCCCGAGACCTGGCTTTGGCCAAGGGCCTCCAGCACAGAGTAATGGGCAAATTGGTTCTTGTCTTGTGCTTAAACTGCTGATGTGTGCATGGACAAGCCACTCTCTTCATCCCATGGTGTGCAGGGCCTGATCCCAAGGCTTGCTATCCAAATGCCTCACAGGCTGCGCACAGCATGGCGTGGAAAGGTCATTGAGCAGGCACATGTTCGATGCAGGGAGCCACTGTACAAAAGTGACTGTGTGGGCTCAGGTTCCTCCTCTGCCACAGGGAACTTTGACACTGTGTCTCGTTCTGCTGGCAGTGATTTTGGAAGTTGCTCAAAGCCCTATCTAACCTGCCCTGGAACACTTCCAGGGATGGGGCATGCACAGCACTTCTCTGGGTGACCTGTTGCTGTGTCTCCTCATCCTCACAGCTGTTCTGCTGAAATTGGGCTGGTTTTTATGGACTAGTTCAACATCCATTAGATTAAAAAGGAAGGAAATTAAAATTAAGAAGGAGGTTGAATGTGATTCTATGATCTCATATTAACAACTCACATGGGAGAGAAGATACTTTGATGTCAGTTCCTGTTGTATTAAGCACAACACAAAAGTGTGAAATAGGCAGTAGAACAGAGACTAACCCACCGGTTTCCTCTATCCAGCTAAACATCCAAAAGCACTCTCTCTGGCCAAGATAATATCTGGTTGTTCCAAGTAGTGTGAAATAGCTTTCATAGGAAAGAACATTGTTCCCAAACTGCCTTATGGGCTTTTCAGGGAATTAAGTCAAATTCTTTTATGATGAGGAGGAGAATGAAGCCCATTCCTCTGTGGATATGGGTGAGGTCACTGGTTCTGAGCCAGGTGGACGAACCAGGAGTAATCTTCTCTAGCTATATATTTTGAAAAACATAGTGTGCTCCTACCCCAAACTGCATCAGAGTCTCACTTAAGTACAAGATTTTGAAACTCCTGCAGGGTGTCCTGTGTCCTAGGAAAAGGTAGGATTTAAGACAAGGTCTTCTCAGCAGTAATTTCTCCTTTCTAAGCTGAAATGTTGTCTTTGGGGTCAGGCTTATGACTCTAGAGAGGTAAAATCAAAGAGGACCATTCTAGAAGCTTGTACTTTAACATGCTTTGTTCAAGATAAGATGTCTTGCACTGTATGCAAATCACATTTTACAATGGAGCAGTACACTACATATGTTGGCATTCCTGTTTTGTTTTCATGTAATAGAATGGTTTGGGTTGGGAGGGACCCTAAAGGTCATCTAGTGTCAACCTCCCTGCAACAGACAGGAACACTTTCCACTAGAGCAGGCCACTCAAAGTCCCATCCATCCTCACCTTGAACAGTTCCAGGAAAGGGCACCCACAGCTTCTGTGGGCACCCTGTTCCAGTGTCTCACCACCCTCACAGTAGAGAATTTCTTCCCAATATCTAATCTAAACCCACTCTGTTCCAGTTTAAATGCACTACTTCTTGTTCTATCACTACATGCCCTTGTCAAAAGTCCCTCTCCATCTCCCCTGAAGGTCTCCCTTAGGTGCTGCACCACACAGGTTGGTGTCATCAGCAAACTTGCTGAGGGCACCCTTGATCCCACTGTCCATGTCTCTGACAAAGATGTTGAGCAGCACAGGTCACAGTACCAACTCTGATGAACTCCAGTTGTCACGGATCTCCGCTTGGACCAGTGAGCCCTTGAAAATGCAGAGACAACTTGAGTGCAACCATCCAGCCAATTCCTTATCCACCACGTGGTCTATCTGTCAAATCCATGTCTCTCCAGCTTAGAGACAAGGCTGTCATGTGGGACAGTGTCAAATGCTTTGCACAAGTCCAGGTAGATGATGTCTGTCGCTCTTGCCTTATCCACCAGCACTGTAAGCTCTTCTAGAAGACCACCAGATTTGTCAGGCTTGATCTGCTCTTAGCAAAGCCATGCTGGCTGTCACAAACAACCTCCTCATTTTCCTTGTGCCTTAGCATGGTTTCCAACCAGTTCTGCTCCACAATCTTGTCAGGCACAGAGGTGAGACTGACCAGCCTGTGGTTCGCTTCCCTGGGCCTTTCTTTTTTCTCTTTTTAAAAATGACAATGTTTCTCCTTTTCCAACCAGTGGGAACTTCACTAGACTACCAAAACATCTCAGATATGATGGGTAGTGGCTTAGCCACTTCCTTGGCCAGTTCTTTCAAGAGCCGTGGATGTATCTTGTCACAAGTCCTATGGACCTGTGCACCTTAAGGTTTATTAGAGACCCTTTAGTATGATCTTCTATAGTGGACAGTTTTTCATTCTCCCAGTCCCTGCCTTTGCCTTATGCAATTTGGGAAGTGTGGCTGGATCACTTGCTCGTCAAGACTGAGGCCATCTCCATATCCTGGGTAACCAAGTCTTCTGTTTCCTTCTGGAGAGGGACCACATTTTCCCAAATCTTCCTTTTATGTATCTATAGCAGCTTTTCTTGTGGACCTTAATGTCCCTGGACAAATTTAGTTTATCAGAACTTTAGCTTTCCTGATATGATCCTGGACAATATCTCTATATTCCTCCCAGGCTACCTGTCCTTGCATCAACCCTTTATAGATGGAAGCATATGTATGATTAATTAAATAAAAAATATAATAATAATAATAATAATTGGAATATAAGAAGAAGAATAGATATGATAATTAAAGAAAATAAATACATATTGTTGGAAATAAGAGATGACTGAGATAAACTAAAAAAATTGACATAAATGAAAACATTTACTCCAAGTATATTTCTGTTTATGATAAGAGTGTTTGGACGTAGCAGAGGAGACTAGAAAAGATGGTAACAAAAAAGAACCAAAAAAACTGCCTGTCTTAAGGCAGGAGCTTGCAGTTGCCTCAGGTAGAAATTTCCTGTTAACTTTTGTAGTCCTTGGAGAGCAGCCGACTGTCATCAATTCCTGGTCAATATTTGAGTAATGCTCTTTGGCAAGTCACACCATTTGCTATTTGCTGGATCAATGTATAATAGCCCAATGACTCATATTATAAAACTCAATGACCTGTGAAACTTCAACATTTACATTTCTGTTAAAATCTCAAATAGTCCTTTATTAGTAGGAACTCAAGCTAAAATGCCAAAGAGATAAGCATGATGACAATTACTAGCTACTTTTCTTAATCATACTGAGACAAATTCTAGTGCTTTTACTAAAACAGGATACTATGAAATGAATGAAACTGCTCACAGGGAAAGACAAAAGTCATCACACATTTGAGGGATTAGAAGATGCGGAGGTCAGAATAAGTCCCAGGCAACCCATGTGAATTTTCTTGGTTTACTCATTCTGCTTACTGTGGTATGTTGTAGCTGTACCCAAATGGGCACAAAATATTTGCTGACTTGTAGTGGGAGTCCAAGGTTTCACAGGAACTCTCTGCATGAACCACCATTAATTATTTGGTTATCAAATGTCTGTGCAGTTTAGCAGGTGTGGTAAGATGAAATCCTGACCCCATTGAAAACAAAGTAAATCTCCCAAGTGACCATATCTCAGTCCTGGTGGGGAACCTTCCATTTACAGCCCCCAGCAGAACTGCAGTTCCCATTTGCCATATCCTCCCTGGCTCCTGGCAGCCCAGGAGCAGAGCACAGGCAGAGGGGAGCAGGGCTGCTGCTGCCAGGCTGGGTGCTCACGCAGACTCTGCGTCTCCGTGCGGGGTGCCAGCCTCTGCAAACACATTCCTGCTGACTGGGCACTCCCTCTGTGTTCCCGTGCACAGTCAAACCTGGAAACCTGAACTGCCCCTGTGGGTGACTGACATTGTTTAAAGCTATATGTTTGACTGCGTTGAAAGCATTAAAAAATACTGAGGTGGGCCATGTGGTCTGAAAAGAATATCAGCATCTTGGTCCTCAGGTGGTTACCGTTCCAGTTAATGCTCAGTGGTGAGTGATGTCAGCACTTTAGTTCATTTCAGTGCAAGATCAAATGAGTGAAGCTGAACTATTTACTGTCAAACACAGTCTGTAGACACCAAAGAGCAGGTATAACAGAGATGTAAGCAAGAGTCTGCCTCTCATCTGTTGCAATTCACAATCACTAAGCTCAGACAGGTTCCACGATGTTGTGGATGTCCTGCATCAAACATGGGTGCTGATTTGACCTCCTGGCTTGAGGTAGACAGTTCAAATGCTTTAATATTTTAGTGTATCGGAGTTACATCCTGTGTGGTAATTCTGTGTTAATAAAGCAGACTTAGGTGCATTAAGGCATTGCCACAAACTGAAATGCCTCTTCTTTATTTCTTTCCACTTGCCTTCAAGTACGGTGGATTGAAGAATCATCAACAAGGTAGCTCACAGACATGTTTGCCAGAATAACCATTTTGACAAACATTCTTATTTAGTTTTCCTATTAAAAAAAGCCCAGGATTTGGTTCAGTTGTGAAATTAAATCATTAATAAGAAAAAAAGAAGCTCTTAGTAATAATCTGACCTAATTAATGGTGAGAGCTGTTATAAGAAGTGCTCTGTTGACCTTTGAGGCACAGCACCTGGAAGATTTAAGGAAAGAGAAGACTAGCAGACATGAAATAGGGTGAGAGAAGCTCTCTGCTGACCGAGGCTGAGTTTCTAAGGCAGGTCCATGGAGGATATGCAAGTACCCAAGTGAGCAGTGGTCACAGCATGTAAGATCCAGGTTGGTGAGCCTCCACATTTGCTCCCCAAACCTTTGTGGAACAGGAACAGTTGGTACAGGTGAGGCATTTCAAATAACACACATGGGAGAAAAATATTTTCTGGCTGCAGAAAGGAGAAGAAAGATAAGATGTATGACTCTCCCAGTATCTCTGAAGAGCTTTTGTGACAAGTTCAGCTGATTGTGACTGTGCTGGCCGTGGTATGGCACCTCTGTGTCCCTGCAGCTCTGTGTGTCCCTGCCCCTCTGTGTGTCCCTGCCCTGGCACAATGGGCTCTGTTTACCTTGCAGTGTATGAAGGCTCTGCAAACATAGTGTGGATGTAAGTGCAGGTTGTTACACGCACTTACTACTTGAAGCAACTCAGAGCAACTCTTGGGTCACTATTTGCATGAAGAATGTGTGTGGGTTTATCATTATGCAAAAGGTATCAGACACACCTGCTAGAACAAATGAAACATTTCTAGAAAAAACAAACCTGCCTTTTGCTGTAGTGAATATCTGCAGTCTGTTCTCTTGCATATTACACCATTTCACCACACTTGGAACGTCAATACTGCCTTGGGAAAGTTTGTGCCACCCCATTTCGTTCAGCTCCTTAAACAAATGCTCGGGAAACAAATTAAATCTGAAGCAACATGAAACAGTATAAAGAGGGAAGAGAGAACACATCTAGCAAGGGAAAAACTAAGGTTATGTCAACATAGTACAACGCTGCACAGAGCCAACACACATTAATATTCCTAAGCAGCACTGTACATTTGGATGTAACAACATGAGGTAACTTCTTAAACTACCTCCATATGACAGGTGTTTGCTTGATAGAGCTCAGTGGCAGTGCAGCTTGGCATCATCACAGCAGTCTCTGCTCCACATGGAGCTTGCACTGTGTTTGTCCCGCCACATCTTTCTTCTAGATGTTTCAATAGTTCGGTGTTGTTTTTGATGGGAAATGACATGTTCAGGCTGCCTGTGAAACCAAGCTCTCTTGTCCAGGAGATGCAAGTGTCCCTGGCTCCCTGCTCACCCTGAGGGCAGCCCTCAGCAGCAGTCCCCACTGAGTCCTGCTGCAGCCTCATGCTGCATTAAGGAGCATTCCATGCTTTCCTTTCCCCTTTTCATAAGCATGAAAGAGGATTGTCCCATTCTAGGAGTAAAAACATGCTTTGGAGGCTAAAGTTCAGTTTACCCTGACTACCTTTTATTTATTCTGCTTGCACTGTATTAAATGCAGTCTCACCCACAGACTGTGTCTGTGAGGCTGTTGAGCCTTTTACAAAAGCTCGGTTAGTGTTATGTTGAATTTAAAAAGTTTGAACTATAGATCATATATATAAAGAAAGAATAAACAGGGTTCCCCCCTTGAAAATAAGCAATGAAAAAGCCAGGCCATACAGGAGGCAAACCACAAATGTTGGTCATTATCCTAATTATTTGAAGCATGTGAACAAGAAACTACTTCAACATTGCAGTAACAGTGACAATGAAATAAAAGGAATAGTGAATGCCAGTTTAGGGTAAGGTGCAGTAAGCAGCAATGTGTTAACTATATTAATACAAGAGGTATAAAGAGAGTTGTGGCTTTCATTATTGCTCAATGTGTGCTGTCAGGCACTACATTGAGATGCACGGATGAAAGAGAGTCTAATAATGGACATGAACATAATAGATAATTTACTTGCAGTGTTGCCTCATTGCAGAGGTAAGAACTAGATCTGTACAACATTTGTGCATAACAGGTCTGAAATCTGTTTTCAGTGTTGTGAGAGAAATACATCTGCAGAACCCTCAGCCCACCAGAGCAATCTCATATTTCTCACTCAGTGCAATAGAGATGTGCAAAGTTGTCTTGCTTTACTCACCTGTATCATTTGCTATCTACCTAAGCACACTTTAGTTTCTTTCAGTTTCGCTTCCCTGTGCCCCTGCCCCCCATCTTAAACTGGGTTAGTGCTCAGATCTTTGGAGCAGAGAGAAAGACCTGCGTAGAGTTTCTCAGTTTCTCTGAACTTGATCATCATTGTGGACATGGTTAACCTGTGCTGTCAAATAACTAGTCTTTCTGCTCATGTCAGCGAAAGAGAGTGAAGTAAGTGCCTTTATTCTTCATGTCAGGCTGATAAAATGCAACAGAAAGGGAGGATGATGCTAGTGAGGTGAAGGAAAGATTGATGTGCATGTTTTCTGTGTAAATGTATCCCCTTACACCTGCACACAAACCATGACATGTATTTAGTGAAACTGTGCTTCAGTTTCCCAGGTGCATGAATGAATGAATAGGCAGGGAAGCCAATAAGCCAAGCAAATCTTTCAAGTCTCTCAATTAATGTCACCAATTTTGCATTTTTTGGCCAGTAGAGTGATCTCTCAAATGAATTTGTGCTTCTATTTTATTTATAAAAACTAAGACCAGGACTTTCAGCTGCTGCAAAACATTTAAGTAAACCTAAGGAACTAAGCATGATTCTTCGCATGTTTTGTATCATCAAATCTGGCACCCCGCATCACTGCCAACATGTATCCACATATGAAAATTATTAGTTGAATATCAGTCCCCTTTTCTGAGTGGCAGTGTCATCTGCTCAGGAACTGGTTGGAAATACTAGTGAAAGATGGAGATATTAGGAGAAATAAACAAGCACAAGAAGAAATATGCAATGTTACAAAAAGAAACACTACAGATGAATTCAGGAGAGCTATTCAAGTGATACTGACAAATCAAGTTCTTATCTTCTTTATGTATTACAAAATTAGGCTACACAGTAAAATTGAAAGTATACACTTTCAAGCCACAGAATATGTCTTCTTTCCATACTGTGCTTTTGTGGCCTGGCAGATATCTCTTCTACTGAAGCATCCAGCTAGGAAAGCAAATTAACTCTTCTTTTCTGTTTCTTGCCCCTTGAAGCAGGAGATGAAAGGAGCAGGTCCACACAGCTTAAGTTGCTGTTGGTGGTGTTAGTGCAGTGTACTTGCCCTGAGGTTTCTGCCCATGGCATTGCACTCTCCTCAAGAGCCATTGAAGAATGGTATTCTGGAATGTCTGAAAGAATCACATTGGCTTTGCGAGACTGTTTAATGATGTCTACATCAACTTACCTTTCTCTGTAGAAAGCAAAACGTGGGTGGAAGAAAAAGAAAATCTTCCATTCTTCTTCCCTTGACAGAGTTTGCATTTTCCAGTAGATGATAGAAATAATGAAAAATAGCTGAGTTCTTCCTTGCTTTTACTCAACAGCATTAATTCCTTTAGGCTTTCTAACAGCAAGACAACTCTATCATATTGTTTATGTTTAATTTCTCTAGCTGAGATTTTTATGTACAGAGTTCTCAATGGTTAAATGTCTCTCATTATCCATTATCTTAAAATTAAACATGTGATCACTACAGGTTCATTCTGCACTTAAGAAGGTAGTAATGGAGCTGGGAACTTCTGATGTAGTAATATCCTCTGTTCATTTAAAAATACCTTTTTAGCTCTGATTATAGATGAGCTAAAGGATTATACTGGTGCATCTTTGTGGATGTATCACTAATTTGATGATAGGTTGTTATATTTATAACTGCTCTGCTTGTCCTGTTACACAGCTAACCACTGGGTCCCCCTTAACAAATGCGAGATGTTTCCCACTTGGCTGTTTTGATTTTAGCATAATTAGTCTCATTTACTACCAACATGTTAGCTGTAGTTTCTTGTCTATGAATCTGAGGGACCAACCAAAGCGGTCAACTTCTTCCATCACGTGATAGAAGGACTTCTTTCTTTGGCTCTTCCCATCTTCTCTCCAAATCACACCCTCCCACCCTGTCTTGATGAAAACTTCCGTATCACTGCCTGAGGAGAGGGAAAATCCCAAGACACATGTGTGCACACACAAGTGCCAGAAGTACCTTTTCAACAATGCTCTCAGGGACTTATTCTTAATGCAGATCACATAGGCTGAAATCATCCTCTCTTTTAGGCTTAATTACATCCCTTATATAAGTGGAGCCAGCTGGGGGTTTTTTTCCCAGCTTCTTCAATTCCTAGAAGGTTACTCTAGCACAGGGGCTATCAGGTTACTGTTGCCAAGGTACTCGGAAAGGATGATATGTTATCAGTCATCTCATCTGTATCATCACATACACATTGACTTTCTTTTTTTAATTTTTTTTTCCATTTCTGACATGTTGTCCTCCATCATCTGGGTGCTCTTGAAAGGAGAAAGTTACTGGAAGTTGCCCAGGACAAGTTCTTATACTCAAAAAATTCTCTAATAGCTTAACTTCAGCAGTGATGGGGGGTGGGGGAGGATGTGGGGAGAGGAGGGTAGGGGTGAGAGAGATTTTCTTCTGTCTGTGAGCCATCACCTGTGTAAAAAACACCCTCATGGTGTAGGGTGTTTAGAGGAAGGAAATGCATCTCATATTCCAGTTCTTTATTATGCCAGTCATGTTGGAGGACTTCTTTTGAGCTGTGTTAGGAAACCTCTCTTTTTCTATTCAACAGAGAGTATTTAGACAATTTGAAGAACTCTTGTCTCCCTTCCTCTATTTGAGCTCAAGTCTTCAATTAGATGTAATTGAAAAAGGTAGAGTAAATGGCAGGTGCCTGCCTCTTTGGAAGGCATAATTACGACTAGCTTGCAGACTTGGAATTTTGATGACTGAATAAATAAAGAAGACAGATGTGTTTGTGTATACACTGACATCAGTATTGACAGGATGACACAGGGACATTTGTAGCTCTGTAGTCTGTAGGATGAGGCAGAAAATGAAGGGTTTGGGCTGCTTCCCCAACACCCCCCCCCTTATTTAGAAAATGAGCATTTGTTCTCTCTTCATGTCTGTGGATGAAGTGAATTTCTATTGTGTCTATGAAAGATAACAACAGTTAGAGTTAGGACTTAGCCATTGATTTGTGCTAGTTAGAGGGTTCCCATTCAACATATTCCTTAAGAATATTTTATTATTTATTTCTATTTCCACTTTTACTCTCTTTTATCTTCTTTGTCTTCTCAGCATTCTACAGGTAAGAAATTACCTTGAATCTGAATAAAAATTGGAATGTGTTGCCAAGTTTTCCTGTCTCCTAAACTCAAAGGTATTCCACAAAAAAAAAAAAAAAAAAGCTGTGCAGAGGACTTCCATCTCCTCCGAAAGCACTATTGCAGCCATGTTGCTGTGTGGCATTTGTATCAATCACTAAAAATAATAAATAAGGCCAGGACAAGTATCGCTTGGAGTGGAGTAATAGAATATTTAGGTAACCACACTCTGCACAAGGTCTTCATGCTCCCTCTGCCATGGCTCAGAGGTGGTGATACTGGGACAAACAAACCAGTTGAGAACAAGCTGTTATCTAATCTATAGCTTAATAAAATATTGGTGCTTCTAAGTCATTAACTATCTTTTCATCATATATTGTTAACCTGCCTATCATTATTGTGTCTGATATCAAAAAATGTTCCCAAAACACTGTTTGGTCAGCAGTCCTTTATTTTTTTTCCATTGCCTTCTATGTTACAGATTAATGTACTCATCTATTATGTTCTTGTATTCTTTGCACGCAATCACAGCACGGTCACTGTTGAAAATGACTCACAATTTTTGAATTTGCAGAGGCTCTAAGTGAAAACTGTTGGGTATGTTCTTAACACATACCTTGAGCTAAGTTCAAGAATGATGTGTTAGTTTAAGATTTTTTTTTTTTTTTTTTTGGCATTTGTTACAAAGCCTTCATATATGGCCTGACTTTGCAAGACCTACTCTGATGCCATGTGGAGGGACTTCTACTTTCTTTCACTGGTATGTACACTTAAACAGCCAGTACGTTAATTAAAATAGCATGGTGATTATAGAAGTTTTGGTGGTGTATGTAGGGCTGAGAGATCTCAGCATAAGGACTGATAACACTATGAGTATCTATTTGCTCGTCAGCTGAGACTTTTTCTCTGTTGTAAATACAGTTTCTCATGAACAGTATCTGAAAAAGACCATAAAAAGGGTGGTTAGAATTGCCTAAGGAAATGGCTTTGCTCATCTATTTATCCTGCAAAAAACTCCATTGCCAGGAATATGCTTTTATTGCTCCCCAGGAAATAATGGGTGCGTGTGCTTACAAAATTTCTGTACTAATTCTTGACTACAGCTCTCCTCCTACTGCAAGCACAACAGCTAATATATAGCATTAATTTTTTTACATAGGAAATGAAGAAAGGCTGCATTTAGTAAAAATAAATTAATTTGCTGTCTAAGGTTATCTTCCTGCTTTTACTGGTGTGAAGTAACCCTGGAAAGTTCATTGCCCGAGGAGCTTTTCCTTATGATATGACTTTGTACATAGTAGCAAAGGGACATTTTTATTTGCATCATTATTCTTTCTCCTGTTTCCTTTCATAAATTAAAAGAAAGCAACTCTCCCAATTTGCAAATAAAGCTGCGTCTGTGTCACAAAGGCAATAGAACAGTTCTCTTTTTCATTGGTTGTACCTCTTCACAACCCATGTTGCTACCAGGACGTCAGCTAAGCTTGTGATACAACAACTGTTTGAATCAAGGAAAATTTTGGTGTGAAGATAAAAAGGATTGCAATGAAGGAGGAAGAGGACAAGCTCTTATTCAATTCTCATGTCTAAGGTTAAAATTATTTTTCTTAAAAAAAATAAAAAGTCAACATTGGGTTTTTATCTCCCTTTGGTCTGGTTAAGGAGAGAAAAAAAAGAAAATAAAAATAAATAGAAAATCAAATAAAAAGAAAAGAATAATAAAATTAGAAGTATTTAAAATATAAAGACTTGGGATACGACAGTCAATGCACATTCATTTATTGGGTGGAAGTTACATATGTAGGCTGTTGTAGGGTCTACCCATATTATACAATTTGTAGAGCTGGGGACTGTGAGGGAGAGCTGCAGGGGAGAGTTCACATAAGAAAGGAAACAAAACTAAGGTCTCGTGCCATGATAGTGCATTGCAGCTGTTATCCTGGATCTGAGAGTCAGAAGTCACTCACTTTCATGAACAATTCTGTATTTCTATTAAATATTTTGAAGAAAAATATTCTTATGTCAAAATATATTTTAAAAGCTAAAGAAAATAGAAGTCACTCTTTGGATAGCAAGGAAGCTTGAATCTTCTGGAGTCTGAACAACCATGAAGACCCAGGTCTGTGAGCCACAGCTAAAGAAAGGGAGCAAAACTTCAGTAAAAAGATTGCAGTTGGACAAAAAAATATATTCTTCTGGTCCTTATATGTGTCATGTCCATTTGCCCTTGAAGTCCTTTTTGGGCTGATGATGTGGACTGTTGTGTAAGAGCGGAGGGCATGTGAGTATTGCTTGCTCCCCCAACAGATCTGGTCTGTGTGCACTGATAACACACATCTGTCCACAGACTCTGTGCCCAGAGATTGAGTTTCTGCCATCAAAAACCCTCTGCTAGAGTGTTCATATCAAATACACATCAGAAGCACAAAAAATTATCTTGAAAGTTAGAAGCATATATACAGAAACTATTTTATAGTACCTCATCCAGAAGTACGGAAGTATTAAAAAATGAAAACTCATTATACAATACATCGGAATGAGGAACATTTAGAATTGTGCAACATGCACTGCAGTGAATAAGCATATTACAAACTGAATGTGACTGGTATGATATAAACGATCATCAGTTTGAATGCAATTTGGAACTTTGCCAGTTACACTTTTGATGAAACACTTGATTCTGATGATGCTCTTATGCTGTACAAATATATCCCCTATTATATGATAAAAACTATGCATTGCTGTAGCTCATGTTACAAGAATGTGCCTCATGCTCCAGTAATTATTTAAATTTTCATGGGAATTCAACATTTCTGTTGGAAGCCAGTGTTCCAGTAGTAATTCTCTCAAATGTAATTATAAAATTATTCACCTGAAATATTTTTGTCTGTATGGTGTTATAATTCCTGCAAAAAGTTAGCATTTTCAGTGGGAAAAGTATATTACTCTTCTAATTTAAAAAAAAACTAAAACAAACCCAACAAACAAACAACAAGCAAATAAACAGAAAAAGAATGAGAGAAATGTTTTGACTGAGCTTTCAGTGATCAGGAAAGAAAGTGGTCAGTCACTTGCCCCAAAATACTGAGCTGATGTGTCTGTCAATGTATACAAGCAGAGTGCCTCTAGTCACATTCAGGCACAAAATCACTGGTTTTGTACACAGACATTTCACGTTTCTGAGCTATTTCTCACTTCACTGATTAACTACCCACTGCTGTATAATGCTCTGACTTGACATAATTAGTAGTTGTTTCTTTAAGGAAGGTTTTTAAATACCTGAAAGTGTCATTGATATCTGATGTAGAGAACATCTTTTATGTCCTTTGATTCACAGTGATGTTCTGCTTCTAGTACTCCTGGCATAGGCCTCCTACCTTTAAGGGTTAGTTGCCCATGTTTAGCCAACAAACACATAATTAATAATCCATGAAAGATCCTTTTCTGTTTCATGTGATCTGTTGAGTACACACACATATGCTTCAGTTGATATTAATTCTGCAGAATAGGAAAATCACTCTTTGGATGTCTAACAAAGTTGTTCCATCCCATACACAGTTTCCATACTAAGATATTTTGTAGGGTTGTTGTCCCCTCAGGTGCTCTGCTGTGTTTCTTCTCTAGTTCTTGGCAATCTCTGTTGAGATGCTTTCTTTCCCTTGCAAAGGGCAATACTTGGCACCTCACTGGCAACCAACGTGCAGTACTATTTTTCTTTCAATATAGTTTCCCATCTCTTTGTTTCCTCTCAAGCTCACAGAAATTTCAACTCTGGTATTTTCATTGTGCACTCTATTTTATTTCTGGGTTTGTTTTTTATTTTGTTTAATTTTATTTCCTGGAGTATTTTAACGAATTCTTATGAGTTTTCTCTTCTTCAGCCATTGGCATAGCACAGCACTGCCCTGACAATGTGTCCACAGTCATTTCCTGTTCCAAGTACTGCTGTATCTCATATTATATCGCTATGCATAACTCCTGCCAGGAAAGAGGGGTCTCAAATTGATTTTTCACAGAAAAACACGGATATATTTATTTGGTTTGCTACTACAAATATTCTTTCTCTAGGTTGTGACCGGGTGAATTCCAGGCCCATTGAGGCCAATGGAAATCCGTCACTTGACTTCAGTGGAGACAGGATTTCCACTCAAATTTTTGCCTGTTTCGAGAATTAGAATTGACAGGGATTGTTGACAAAAACCCTGGAACAACAGTGCAATGTAAAAAAATAGTAATAACAAGATTATGTCACTTCTGGTACTATCAAATAATGAATTTTCAGCACTGCGTGAAAGCAATTCAAACAGCTAAGCTTTATGTCTTTGCTGGGCTTTTTCAAAAATCATTACCTGTTGGTATTTGCGTGATGATAGGATCAAGGAGACTTAGCCACAGATAAGAACCTCAATGTTGTATAAACAGAGAAAGAAAACAGAGCCTCCTTCAGGCTTGCCAAATAAGTGCTTACCAAGAGGTGAGGGAACATGGGAAAACAGTACAACTGCACTGATGGTTATTGTGTGTTGGACTGCAGAACAGTGCCCTGGGAGCCTCTTCTTGGGTTTTTCCAGGTGTGATGGCACAGGAGAGCTTTAGGAGGCATTTCAAAGGACATAGAGTAGCTCTGCGCTGGCAATGACAGATACTGCTTTCAAAACAAGGCGAAAAGAGAAAGGTGTATGAAACACCGTGAAAGCTGGTAGGGGATTATGAGCTGCTGCCTTGGAGAAGAGCAGAGGTTGGAAGTGCAGGAAAAGCACCTGTGAAGCACTAAGGGAAGTAACAGCAGGACTGGAGAGGCTGGGTGGCCTTTCCTCATCAGAGGAAGCTGTCTCAATTCACCTCTCCCTTCTGTTATTGTCTTTAACACATCTCTCTGGTGTTTCTAGTGTTGACTGTATTCACAATCCAAAATTCAGAGGCTCAGATAGCATAACTGTCTGTATCCAGATACTTTTCTCCCACCGTCAGCAAGTACTTTTGGAACTGGATGCAGCCCAGCTGGAAATAAGAGGAAGACAGATTTTCTTGAAAGATTTCTCATACAGACAGCTTTTAGCTGGGTTGGAAACATTGCAAAAGAAGTAATTTTTCATTCTATTCCAGCATTTCTTCATCCAGTTAAAGCCAGAAAGTGCAGAGATAATAATTTTAAAAGAGAAAGGGACTGAAGCCTAATTCCAAAACTAGAGTAACTGACACAATATAAATATAATTTTTAAATTTTTTTATTTATTTTAAGGATAATGGAGTTTTCATAAAATGTGTGACATGAATGAAGACTTGAGCAGGCCACTCCTTTGCAAGCTATGACTCATCTTTATTTAATATACATGGCCCCAAAACAGATCCCTGGCCCTAAGTATTTTTAAACTTTAAGCCTCTTTAGAACCTGCATCTGCACTATATTTTCCATATCTTGAGAATATACGGCTCATCTAAAGTCAATTCTCACTAAAAGTACACCACAATTTGGAGGCACAGAAGTCATGAAGGTGATTCTGGAGAGCATCCTCTGGGTGAAACCAGAACTCAGAGACTGCCTGTACTTAGATTCCGATATGCTGCCCTCAGACACTACACACACAGCCCAGCCTCTGCCTTTGTAACTGCTGAGTGGAGCCTGGAGATTAGTGCAGGTGTCTGAAACATGGATTTTAATGCTGAGGCTTGTACCCCTCTCTAATTGACTGACACAAGGCAGATCTCTTATTTTCATCTCAAGTTCACTTTCTTCTCTTGAATCATGGTACACATCCGCCTCTGCTCCTTCAGATTTTGATGTGCTGCGAAACTTTTTCTAATCCCTTGTTATATGAGCACTTTGGTAATGCAGACACTCTTTATTGGTTCCTATATTTTTCTGACAGTGGTGGGAAGAGGAGATAAATATTGTTCTTGCGTGTGAACTTGGGTGAGTGTTATCGTGTACGTTCTTTTGACTGCTAACTGTGCTTCCTGCTGGCTTTGTTACCCACAGCAGTATGTAACTTTCCTTCCTTTGTCCCATTCAAACTCTTAGAAAAAAGGAATCAATTCAGAAAGCAGTCATGGGTTCACAATTTCTAAACTTCTTGTTTTCCTTCTTTTTCCTTACTTCGCTCTAGATTCTGCAACTTTATGAGAATAAGAAATAACTTATCTGTTCCATTCCATTGATGTTCAACATGTCTTCAGTTTCCCAGCATGGACATTCCCACTCTTTCTGACTGCAGCACATTAAGAGTTAAAAAGGGCAGGCTCTGTGCTTGTGCTGCAGCTTGCTTGACATTACCATGGCTAGTACTGGACCAGGAACTGCTTCCCTGTCCCTCAGTTGGGTTTTGTAACCATGGCTTTCATCCCAACTGCAATCAGTTGGAAATTTTTCCCTTGGGCTGGGGACTCACTTTTCTGCCATAACTACCAGGTATCTATGAAGATTTTTCAAACAAAAGTGATTTTTAACAGAAATTACCTCTGTGAACTTTTCTTAAAAACAAAGTATTTTGTTGCTCTGGAAGCATTTTTGCTAATATTTTCTATGTTGTGGATTTTATCTAAAGTGATGGTTTCCAGAAAACAAAACAAAACAACAAACAAAAACACAGACAAAAACAAAACAAAAAAACCCTCACCCAACCAAAAACCAAACTAATAACTGATTTATTTTGTCAAATTTGTATTTTCTGACTGGGAAAGTTGTATGAAGAAATTCCCAAGTGGCTCCTTTACAAGCTTATCAGTTTAGACTAGTGAAACATTAGAGACCTGCTTGAAAAGCTTTCATGTCACTACTCAGTCAGTAGTAATACAGGTTTTATTTAAAGCCTGATCCAAAACTTACTGTAGTCAGCCACTCTCTGCATTTGGTGTACTTCACACTCAGAAAAATCAGAGCCATTGACAGCTTCATGTAGCATCTCTGTGGAACTCATTGAATTTTCTCAGTTTTCTAGATGTTGAACCTGAAGCATACCAAAGGTGGAGGCACTTGCTCGAGGACATGCTGTATGTCAGTGAGATCCTTAGCAGCAGCAGCATCTCACCTCCAGACTTTGGCCTTCAGACTATAGACCGTGAAGGGAATAATAAAAGAATTACTTTCTCCTATATGCATTTTCAACAGGCTGTGCCTAATGTTGACGACAGCCTCAGAGTCCCAACCCAGACCTGGATTCTCTGCCTGAGTAGCTTAAGCCTTTAAAGCACAGTTCTCCATCCCATGATTTCTTTTCGATGGAGTAATAGCACTTAAAACCCCAGCAGCCCAATAGCTGTAACACAAACCACAGGCTGTTACACTCTCTCCGTGGGGTCACATCCTGAGCAGTTGTTCAAGCAAGAACACATTTCATGGTCAGTATTTCATCTAGACAAGGCTTTTAAAGCTAGATTGGCTCCTACCAAATTTAGTTTGTTACCCCAGAATCTCCTTGAAGGCTGAAATGCATACACCTGCACTATCAGCCTCACTCAAATTTGCCTTGCAGATCATATGCTTGGTAGCTGGGAAAAATAAAATATAGTTGTGCTTTTCTCAAAATGTGAGTCTGGCAAAGACAGTAAAGAGTTTACAGTCAATTTGAAGTTCATAAGGCTCCTATCAGTAAAAATATCATTTTTTTTCAATCCATGGCTTAAAATTGCAGCAGTCTTCTTTCACTGCTAGAGCTCCTGATATCTCAAGCCATCAGTTGTCAGTTGTGACTGTATTTTGCTGTCAGAACTTAAACTAATAACTTCCTTGAACAATGTAAATGTTATGCTTTCTGGGACATCTTTAATTCTTCCAGTGCTTCAACTTTTTACCCTGTCCCTACTCTATCAGATCGAGTGACAAATTTCAAAATATGTATTTCATTATTCTGAGCAATATTTTTATGTCTCCTTTGTCTGTCAGAAGCAGAACACAACTGAAGGGTCCCCTCCACGTACGCAAATTCTTTCTTGTTATTGTCAACCTAGCACCCCTGTTCTTTTTTCCAAAGTTTCCTCCGGGCTCAAATCATGGTCTTCCACTGGTTTTCCCATAGTTAAAAAATGCAGTCTCTGTTGAACTTAGTGCCCATTGTAGATCTAGGCAATCTAAACCCTTGCATGTTCTGGTATATTTCTTGAAATTAACCCACGTGCAGCTTGAGGAAATCCTGTCATAGAAGTGCTGCCTATGCCCAGCGTTGTTGGGCAAGCTCATGGTGAGCACTTGCTGGCAGAGTGTCTCAATTTGCAGGCGCCATCTCTTGCTGGGTTCCAAGTCAAACAGCCTTGCTGCCTTTTGCTCCTCCTCTTTTGTCATCTCTCAGTTTTCTCAGGTAGGTCCACTGGGTTGTTTAATTTGGGTAAATCCGAGCAAGTTTTCACGGTCTGTTTATGTGTCCTGCAGTGTTCTGTCACAGGATACACACAACCTGGGTTCAGTTGCAGACAGGCATTTTTTTTTCCTTCTATTTGTATTCTCTGTTCAAGAATTGCCGTCTCTCACATCTCATTTTTCTGCTGGTGTATAGCAGGTTTCATATTTTTGTGATGTGATTTCACTGCTTGCTGTCTGGATTAATTGAAATCTAAAAACCTACCAGCTGCTTCGGAACCCACTGTTGTCAGAAGCAAGAAGAGATTCTGGTTACTTTTGTTTTCCTTTCAAAGAAGTTTTTACACCTGTTCCAGTTCAGAATAGTCTCAGAGAGGCTCAGCTCCAGTGGAGCCTCTGGTGAGCCATTTTCCTACCAGTGAATTGTCTTCTCTCTTTTATGTGTATAGCACTCAAAGTCCAGTGAACATCAGGTGCTTAAATTAGAACACTGAACAGATGAGCCCTTTATTCTATGTCTAGTTCTATCTGGCTGCCTGTAACAGGAATTCAACAGAAGACTGAAGAGACCCTGCCAGAAAACTAGAAGCACGAAGACAAAAGCCCCAATAGGAAAAGGAATGATTTAAGCTCCACTCATTGAAGGCATGGAAATTGGTTCAACCACTTGGTGGTACCTGTGGAATAGAAGTAATCTGGAGGTCTAATAAAAAACCCCACAGTGTTGAGCCAGGAAGATGCGCAGTTAGCTGGGATGTATGGAGTTTCAGTTACCATTGAGCCACACTTTAGGGAAATGTATTTAAGTTAACGTCATTGGGAAACAGTGATTATCCTAGAATGGTTCTGGATCTTGCCTACTCCAGTGTCTCACTCCCAGGGGAGACACTCTGGAAGAAACATCCTTTAAAACCCACTGCAGAAGCCAGAGGAGAACAGGAGGGACTGACTTGTCACAGTCTGTGGACAGCCCAGTGTTAATGTGACCCAACACTGGGTCCCAAGTCCCAAGTCTCAAGTCTTTGTTGCATCTTGGGACTGGGTTGCCTCTTTGACCCAATCCACAAAAAAACCTTCCCTGGAAGTCATGTGCCCTGCATAATCCTTAGGCACTGAGGAGAAGAAAGGAGCTTTCTTTGCCTCTTTCCACCTCTGTACTTCTCTTGCTGTGGCTGTTGAACAACAATCTGGGAGCTGCTGCTTTGCATACCAGCTCCTGAATTTCAGATAAGGCTGGCTGCAGCCAGGAGCACAATGTGGAAAAAGGGAAAAGCAGACTGGCATAAAAGGGCAAAAAAGGTGCTGTGGCTCAGCCCATTGTGTGTGAAAGGGAGGTCTACTACCCCTAAAGGGAATTACTCTTTTGAACCATCTCTGGGGTAAGAGCAGCAACATGCTAGCCATCAGATAAGAGATGGAGCAGCCAGATATCTGCTCCTGCGCCAGCCTCAGCCTCCCAGCAGTCACATGAAGTCTCCCACTGGAATTTTCACACATTTGCCCAGAAGAAACTGAAGATGATGTGTACAAACTCTGTTGATTACCACCATTAGAAGAGCTGTGGCAGCAAGCAAAACCTGCTAACAGGCAGTTAGTATTCAGCCTCCCCAGTTTGGAAGACCAAGGGACTGTGAGGGTAATGGCTTGGGGAAAGCATCTTTAAAGAATAACTCTTTATGTATGACACATCACACAGTTGTTTATTTCTTCACATACATTCACTTTGATATTAACTTCATTGTCATGTGCATAGTTACATACCTGTCTTGCAGGTGTCCTCCCCATGCCTAATTTCTGGTACCAAAACAGCTCTGGAACGTAGTTCAAGACGCACCACAGTGCAACAGGCAATCATATCCCTCCTGGGGTGGAAAAAGTGAATTGCTACACAGTCTTCTCTCATTTATTTGCTCTATGCATATTGCAGAAATCCTACCAATTATGTCTCCTGGGGCAGATGCTTTTCTTCAGCTTGCATTGTTTTGCTAAAAGCCCAGTGTTGTTAACAATATGGCAGGGACAAAATTAACGAGATTCAGCTGTGCCCAGTGTCCCCCTCCATTTCGTGACATCCCAGGTCTGGAGAGGAATAAGGTATGACAAGTAGAAAGGCCAGATATCCAAGAAATTATAAGTGACAAAAGCTCAAGAATTAACATTTGGGAAAGTGATTCATTCATAAGTGTATAAATGCTCTAGGATTTATTCCTGAATTTATATAACTATTTCTACACCATCTGTTAAGTGGTTTGTAATTGGCCAATAAAAATCAACAGAATGCTTAAGTTAACTGCCTGCATGACTGTGGAATATGGACAGATTTGGTGTCCAAGAGAGAAGTGGATGTAGGTTTTGCCGGATGTTACATTTATTGTGCCATGGCCTTCCTAACCTGCAAGGCAAAATACAAATCTTCAATCGAGTTAACGGAGAAATGGCATTATTAAAACCCTGCTTACTTGTTTATTTCATTACTGAGCTTCGTTCCTGCTTCTCCTTTAATTTGTTGATGTGATCTGTGTTTTAGTGGGGGATACACCGTACGTGCTTTTCTGGCTGTAGGCACCTCGCAGGCACTCCAGCAAGCACATAGCAGTCATCCAAGACTGAGAGCAGAGTGCCGTGGGGCACAGGACAAAGCTTTTCCCCCAGGTTGATGAAAGGCCCACCCTTGGCTTCTGCTGGAACGCTGTAACTCTTCTGGAAAGGAGAGCAGTGAAGATCAAAGGCAAAATAGTGCCAAAGAACAGAATTTAACAAAGATTCCTCACCCTGCCTAATTATCGCATCACACTTTGAGTCAACATGCAAGGCTGCTGGTGCCAGCTGTGAAAAAGGCAATTAATAACTTTAAACCAAGCATAGCTTCAGACTGAAGATGAGAAGCTGTGAAGTGCTATGTACAAGTGATAGACCCACTGTTTTCATCCCTTGATGAGCTGCTGGTGAAGCATGTGCAGTGAAAAATGCCTTTGAGAGACTTTGAGAAATATGATGAAGTCTAGATAGATTTTAGAATGTCTCTGTTCTTCCTAAAAAGGTAGGGATGGCATTTCAAGAGGACAAGGCGAGTCCTGCTCATCATCCAGGCTGGAGTGAGGCACTGTAAATACTGTGGGGAGAGTAGCGAGGGGTTTGCGTTCTGCTGTCCTCAGATGAACCTCCCAAACAGAATGTGTTGCTTTACCAATGCTCCAAAAAGAATTTGTTTGCAGCTAGTCTGATGCTGTTGTTTGCCTGGGCTCAAAATTCCATCTCTGAGCCTGTGCTGAGGTTGTCACAAGAGGGCACTTTCTTGGCACTGGATGGCTCTGACTCAGAGAGGAAGGCCATGGCTGGGGGAGGGCTGGGAGTCAGGGGTCTTAATCTTGGTGCCTGTCCTTCAAACAAGATCTCAATTTCATCTTTTTAGCATGTGAATGACGTGTTCCACATACCCTTCTCATGCCACACACCGAGCATTTGCCATCAGTGGCAGGCTTGGCAGACAGAAAGGTGTTCCCAATACCTGATGCGTGGTTTGTGGAAAGCAGAATTTCATTACCAATTTTACTACACATTAAGGACAAAAAATAAATGCCCAAGCATGCTTTATATGTACATCTACAAGAAGTCTGTGGTATTTCTGAAGTTACTTCGAAACCACCTTGTTTCAATTTGAGATTTTGCTGTAAAATAAACCTTCTTAAAAGCTGCATGTCATTATGTTTTGACTTAAAATTAAAGGAACATTGTAACTCCTTTTATTTTGCTAATATTCCAAAAATAAACATTTTTACTTATAAAGCTTTTAGGAAAATTCATTCCTGTTTACAGTCCCAGCACATGCACCATGCTGGTTCCAATTCTGTCAGCCAAGCAGCTGTCCTGCCATTAACGCTCTTTAGCAGCTGTGTTCTTTCTACTACCTGGGGACCTGTTAAAAAGCGTTTACAGAGTTTCATGTGGACAGGTGTCCCTGAAAAAGCCATGCTGCCTGCAAAGGAATGCAATAAGAGCAACCTCTCCCTCCCAGCACCCTTGGATATTCCAAAAAAAGAGAAAAGCAAATTATGAAGGTGCTCCACCCACTTACCACTTAGATAATTAAAACAAGGAAGTTGTATAAGTTGTACCCTTGCAAGAGTGTCCCCTGGCACGTCTGCTTCACTTTGTTTCTACAGCACTTTCAAAAATGAGCTGGGAAGGTTCTAAAGAATGAACCAATGCAGCAGGGATATTGTACATCCCTGGCAGCTGCCTCTATGTGCAGGCTAACCCAACTGAAGTGTCTTCTTTTGCACTTTGATGCTTTGAAGGCAGACACCACAGAACACTCATTCTCAACTGCGGAGACATTAACTGTGATTTTGTTGGGCAAAGGTATACGTACAATCTCTGTCCTATCTAAACACAAAAATATTTCAACTTTCGTTAAAATCAATTCAGTTGCAGAACTGGATGTGATGGATTATTTTCACCTTGAGAAAAATAACTCAGGTCATACCTCAGCTGTAACTGTGAACTAAATGTCAGCATTCATGAATGTGTTAGTCAGGCCAGCTCACTGAATTTCCAGAAACAGCATAAAAAGAAGCTACCTGCCAACATTTCCATTTATCAAAGATCAAAGTTAGGTACCTCAACAGAAGTCAGTTACAGGCAATGCAGAAATGAGTTTGTTTGCTCACAGTCCATGTGGCTTGCTGCTGTGCTATCAGCAAATTCTCCCTTTGATACTGGGAAATGAAGCTGTGGGGTTTTTTGTTTGTTCCTTAGTATTACTGTAAATCTTTAAGAGCCCATTGAAGTCTGCAAGGCTTCCTTGAGAGCGTGATGGACGTAACTCAATCCATGTTGCAACACCTTTGTTAATGCTGAAGTGCACTGTGCATTATGACTTGTATGCTTGGTGGCTGAAGGGTGTCATTGTGAGTGGTCTGGCAGAGGCTGCTGGCTACAAGCGAGCTGGCAGAAAGCCTTCCAGTCAGGTTTGACTACCTGTGGCTAAGCTAATAATGTTTTGCAATGTCTGAGATAAGAAACAGTCTCCGAGGAAAGGTTTTGTCCCTGCATGGTCCAAGTGCCTCGTGGAAGTCCTTAGCCTCTGCAGGGTTCTCTCACAAACCGGAGGGTGGTGACCCCGCCGTACCTGACGAGAGAGGTGAAACCTAGACAAACATAGACTGACATTACTGGAAACAGTCTCTGGTTTCTGGTGTGTTAGATAAGGGGTCAGTAGAAACTTGGCATTGTCTGGCTAGTCCACCTCATATTTTCAACTTCTAGTACTTGAAAAAATTCATAAGTAACTGTATATCTAATTGTCTAGCTCTCTCTGCTGGAAAAAGGAGAAACCAATGGAGAAGGACAACTTTGGCAGTCATCCAGGAACAGGAACTCTCTTCTTGCCTGCACAAGACATAGACCACAGAAATCTCAGTTGCAAGCAGCCTCTGGATTTTAGACCTCTTCTCTGACTTCACCACCAAAATCCTAAGCTTTATGTTATGGTTCAAGAAGGGGGTGATGTGCTCTGTAATTTCCTCAGTTCTAGTTTTCTGCCTGAGAGCTCCTCTGACGAGTTCCTCTCTTGTTGTCAGGCCTGTCCTGTTTCCATCAGCTTTACAATTTTCTGGTTGGCTACAGTTAGATCCTCCTTTTATGTATCTCTGGAGCTGGCACATGGCAATGCCAATCTTCTCTTTGTAGATGGTGGGTCCAACAACGGGAACACAGAAATTCAGGGAGAAAGGCAAAAATCATCACTTGCTTACTGAGTCATCTGCAACTGGAAAAGGACTCACGCTGGCACAGCATGAAACCCCTTGGACTAACTTTTTCTCATTTAACTTTACTTTCAGGGTTAAAGATTTTCAATTAAAGAAAAATAAACAAAAGTGGCCAGCATTGCTCTCACAGACGTGACCAAAGGGGTTTAACCAGTAAAGGAAACAGGGCCGAGAGATTATCTTAAACTTCTTTCCTATTAAAACAATTCATTTCATATATTGCCACAATGCAACAACTTTATCTGAACTTCCTTTCACCCTCTATAAACATGTCCTTAAAATGAATGCTGTGAATTAATATTTGAAAAATACAGTCTCTGTGTGACATTGGGCAACACTTTTTGAGTAGTAGTAGTAGTAGAACTTGCTTCAAAATGAAGCATTGCATAATCAGATCAAAGAGAATTTAGTTGGAAAATATGCCTAGTGTGTAAACCAGCCGTAACCTTAATGTAATTTTTTTCTGTCTTTTAGTGAGCTTTGTTTCATAAAACTGTGGTTTGGAACTAACAGTTACTCTGGGGCAAAGATTCCATTGAAAAAGTCGATTCAATAAGATAGGTGAGAAAAATTGTATTTTTTAATCTATGGTATACTGAAGTGAATTGTAAAATCTTCTCTTAGGGAATATCCCTTTTTGATACTCAGTCTCATTCTTTGGAAGGTGCAGTGTTTTTTCAGAGAGTGATGAGAAAATAATGAATTGGGAGACAAAGTGCCTGTTTTAGGCACCCACTCAGCACAGTGACAAGAACTGGTGCTGTCATTCAGCAAGGACTGCATTGTTTTGTTACTGCTGGGATTATCTGCAGGAGGGCTCTGTGGGAGACTGTGAAAGAAGTTACAGAAGAGGAAGTTTCATATATGCATGACCTCAAAATGAATGAAGAAAAATAAGATTGTGTATCTAGCCATTGTATTGCATTAACATTTAAAGCTCTTAAATTTGGATTCTCATTTGATTCCCGCTACTATAATGTGAGCATGGTTATACCTGCTGTGTTAGCTGGAGAAAAATATTCTGGGGAAACTGTGGGTACAAGAGAAAATTTAAGACTTGAGATCAAGGGAAGGACTACCAGGCTTCAGACCTTTCCCATGGCTTTTGCTCTCCATCTCTCGGCTTACTGCCCCTGCGTGGCTTCCATCCCTTTCAAAGCTGTTTCAGCACACTCCAGGCAGATTTGGCTGCATGGGGATAAGAAGGGGCTTTATGGAGTTTAAAATTATTGCCTCAGGGTCTGTAAGTCCAGTTTCTTGTACCATAAACGAGTATCAGCAAATCAGTGTGGGTGAGAAAGCACTTCCGTGTGTTTCGGGTTGGGAACAAGGGGCAGACCCAGGGATGACCCTTCCCCAGGCCCCCAGGTGTCTGCAGGAGGGCTGTGCTTCTGCAGTGTTCCCAGACACTGTGAGGGGGTTTGGGTGCCCTCCCTTGACGTGCCATTAGACCACAAGTTGCCAGGAAGCAGAGTAAGAGTCACTGCTTTTAAAAGGCTTTCTCACGGAAGGCTCACGCCGAAGGCTCCGAGGGGCAAGGAGCACCTCAGTGTGCACAGGGATGCTCAGGTGCACACAGAGCATCAGCAAGCTCAGCCCCACCCTCTGCCAACAGCAAGCTCATCTTGCTTCCAAAGGAGGGCTGGGTCCCAGGGGGGACCCCACGCCTCCCACCGCACTCCCCTTTCTCTACCTGTGTGTTCTTTTCTTTCCTAAGGGGATTTTATTTCTTCCTTCCCCTGGCAACAGATCCACAGCTGTTTTACCTTGCCAACAGCAGCAGGCAGCAAATGCTTTGTACACCTTGAAACAATTTCTTTTGCAGGCCACGCTGTGGAATGAATCTGAGCAGCTGAGGTGGTGGGTTCTTGCATGCTTCAGGGGCATGGATCTGCCTAAATCCTATTGACCTCAGCAGGAAATGGTTAAATGTCTGATTAGGGTTTTGGGGAAAGCTGTGAAAGGCACACAAGAGAACGGACTCCTAAAGAGTGGGTGAATTCTGAACTCCTGTGTTTTTGTAGTTTAAAAAAAAAAATCACTTAAAATGCCAAGGTGGAAGCTGTTGGGGTTTTTTCTGTTTTGTATTTTTATTGTATTGGGGTTTTTTTCTTTTTTTTTTTTTTTCTTTTTTTTTCAATTGTGGGTATTTTGAACACATCCTGATTTAGGAAGGACAACTTGTGCCTCAGGAAAGCCAGGTATCCAGAGGAGTAATTTGATCCGCAGAGTCAGTAGGGAAAGTTCAGATGGCTGCTCTGGTTGTCACCCCTCACTCAAAGGATAATTTAGTTGGTGACAGCAGTCTGGACCAACTACAAGAGCCAAATTTTTCTCTGCACTGAAGTTTGCTTTTGGACCTGAACAAACATAAAGGATGGGAACTAAACAACAATTTGCAGTAACCCCTGTTTTTTGCCTGTGTTATTGCACGGGACTGCAGCATGTGGTCACAGTTGGTGAGAGAGGAGGAAGAGGCTACCAGCAAAATGAAATAATCCTAAAAACAGTAGGAAAACTTACAGGATAAAGGCCTTGAATTGAAACATGAAGATCCAAATCTAAAATACTTAAATATAGGCTATATAGAACAAGGTAGGGGTAATTTCACCTTCAACAGCCATGTAAATATCTTACATACAATATTTAAGCGTTAAAAGCGCTGCCAAGATATATGTCCCGAATTCCCTGTAGAAGGAAGCACCACAGCCTTGCCTGGCAGAGGCATTGAGAGAGTGCTGTTACTGTGCTGTTACACATCTGCCTTTTCTGTGTCCCCATCCTAGCTGATCTCCAAACCTGCCTGCCTGCATGCCAGGCATTCTCCCCTGGAAGATGGCGGTACCTTCATGCTGGCGCTTACCTGGAGAAGCTCCTTCTAATTTTCGGCTTATCTGCCAGGGCAGTGTGATCAGACACGCCATCTGAAAGGTGTATTGGGGTTTCTAAGCCTCATGAAACAAGGCAGAGGTTAACCAAGGCAACCATCAGGCTGTAGT
Organism: Acanthornis magna; assembly: GCA_036785705.1. Classification (NCBI taxonomy): domain Eukaryota; kingdom Metazoa; phylum Chordata; class Aves; order Passeriformes; family Acanthizidae; genus Acanthornis; species Acanthornis magna. The sequence goes on from JAWUZG010000025.1 coordinate 15,469,209, forward strand.
TGAAAATTGGCCTGCCTTCAGAGGATAAAAGAGCAGTGGGAGGGTCTCTTTAGGCAAACACAGTTATCTAGTGAATTGCTAAAAAAAAAACAAAACAACAAAACCTTGATCTTCAGGATTCAGAAAGAGGGAGCTTTCTGAACTTGGAGAAGGTTGGTAAACAGGAGGTTGACAGCCAAACATTGGTGCCCCCCCACATCGAGGGAATGGGGACTGTGTTGCATGGATGAGCTCCAGTTGGAGGAGAGCTTTGCTATGCAGAGACGCTCTCAAGTCAGGAGAAGACAGCAGAATTCTTGCAAACCAGATAGGTAAGTCAGCTCATCAGAGCTGGATTTCAAATGAAACCTGGGCCCGTTCATTATTGTGGGGTGGAACCAGGAATTTCCATGGCTTTGATCAAAATCCTACAAAAGTAATGGTTTGTGGAGATGTCTTCCTTTGAAGTTTTGAATGTGAATTTTGAGAGAATCCAAAATGTAAGCTAGAATAGGCTGAAATTTGTTTCAATGAAAACGTTTTGTGAAAAAAATAAATAAAACCCCAAATTATGAACTCTCACAGAAACGAAGGTGTTTCTTAAATACTGTTTCAAAGTTGTGGAAAATGTACATCATGTTTGGAATAATCTTGGTGAAAAGATGATAACACTCTTAAAATGAAAAAATTATAGAATTTTCACTGAAGAATAGACTGACTTTTACACATTATGTTTTCCCTATTTTTTTTCATTATTTTAATTTCAGCAGAAAAAATACAACACAGACTGTCTTGTGTACCTGACAATACAGTGATGTGAAGAGCGAGGTTGGGAATTTTCTCCCTATTTTCCAACTTGCAAGAATCTTGAAAAATATAAATAAGCTTTCATTTATTCCCTGAACCTTCCTTTGGGAAAATCTTTCAACCTTCCAAACATTTTTGTCTTCCATAAAAATTCTTCTGAGCCAAAATTCTGACTTGATATCAATCTCTAGTGCAAATGAAACATAAAATAACTTTGTACAAACACTGGTGATCAGAGACGGTTGACCTTAGCCCCGCTCTGTTCCTTCTAGGGATTACTGTAACTGTGGTAATTGAGGAGGTAGGAGAAATATTTTAATGGAACTCCAGATGTGGTTTGCATCTGTGTGTGTGTGTGTGTGTACATGCAAACATTGTATTTAAATGTGTGTGTGTGTATATATATATATATATATATATAGGTACTATATAGATATATGTGTGTGTATATGTAGGTGTACATATATAAAGTACATGGGTTTGTGTTTTCCAGATTGCTGGGAACTCATATCGAGATGGTGACATTTGATTGCATCTTGTGAGAAGAATAGTTTACACATAGCTGAAGAACAGAGTCACTATTTAAGCTGTAAAATATTCTGGTTTGCGCCACTTTCATCTTGATAGACGTTAATGTAACTTTCTTTTGCCAAACTGAAGATAAACTGTTTGTCTTGCAGTCTCATTCCAAAATAGAGAAATTACTTAAGTGCCTCACCCCTGAAAGGAACAGTATGTGATGAAACTGAATACGCCTGAACTTATATTTAATTTTGCTGACAAATGTCTTTTGAGTGACTGACTGTACCTCAGCTTCTTTTCCAGTCCTTTATTTTTATGAGTTTTTTTTAAATACTGATCTTTCCACAAACTGGTGACACAATGACATTTCAAGATTGGAATTCATCAGAACACGTTCGATGAAATGTATTTAACTAAAATATGCTTCTTCTTGGATGCCAAAACATTTTGCAGAGGTGCTAGTGTTGATGAATGGGGAGTTTTCTGTATCCCAGGTTGAGGTCTCTGATTATGTCTGATCTGAAAACTTGATCTCTCTAACCCAGAAATAGATGTTTCAACACAATTCCACACCCTTCCATTTGAAAAGATTTTGTTTTCATTTCAAGATCATATGAAAAAATTGGAAAACCTGCGCAGTTTTGGAATGGACTTATTCCACACTCGCCCAGCCAGCTCTGCTCGACACCTTCCCTCCCACAAATGCCTTGGGCCAGGTTTCCAGAAAAGGGTGTAGGGCTACGGCTGTAGTTTTGGGGTTTTTTTTCCTCAGAAGTCACCTGTCATCTCACTGTAGCTTGAGCTTCCACAGACTTCTATTTTTCCACTGAGTCAGGCTGTGAGAGCAGACCACAAGCTTACACGCAGCCAGGGCTGTGACTCGGCTGCTTGGCTCTGGGTTGCTGCTCATGCCCTCCTTGCTGCTTTCAGCAGGGAGACCACTGTGGGCGCATTATTTAAACACAAACAAACAAACCAAAAGAAGTTTACAAATGTTTGTCTTCAAATTCCTGCACAAGGGTAACTTAATTGAAACCCACACCTGGTTGAGCAGGGTTAGGCTGTGCCAAAGAAAGCCTCTGTGCCAGTTTCATTTCAAACCAATGGAGGGAAGATAGTTCGTTAAGTCTGCGGTTTCCAGAAATGTTTCTGATGTGGAGTTGCACTTCTTATGTTTTGAACTCTTGTTTTGTTAAATGAGTGCAATGTTAGTTGCACAGCCTGAATTTTAATGACCTGTTTCTTGGTTTAAAAGGTTCAGTCACATTTTCAACCTTTGAGGCTGTGGTTGGAGATTAGGTAGATAACTTAAAAGCCTGACCAACTCCCCTAATTAGATTTTGGTTCTTGCAGTATATGATGAACTTTGTGGGTCGTGTTTCCACACACTGAACTCTCAGTCCTTTTCCCAACACACCTTGAACTTAGAGTAAAACTTGACGTGTCTTATCAGAAATATTTTTTCTTTGGATTTCCTGGAAGTCCTGGATTTGACCTGCAGAAATACACTTTTTTTCTTCTTCTTCTTCTTCTTCTTTTGTTTTCTTTTCTTTTTTTTCTTCTTTTTTTCCCCTTTTTTCCTTTTTTTTTTTTCTCCCAAAACTAGTGCATCCTTTGAAATTGTGAATAGTTTTGAAATGTGTCTCTCCTGTTAGTCCAAATAGTAACAGCAAATACTCTGTTCTTCTGTGAAAAGCAGTAGACATTTCCATCACACTTTTTCCATAGAGGGCCTTGTGTTGCCATTCTCAGAAATACACAAGGGGCGAATTCTCCAAGAGGTCACAACCCGCCAACCATATCAGGAATCAAAAATAAAGACTGTTTGGGGAGGTGGCCTTTGGAGAATGGAGCATCTGTCTGACAGGCGGTGAGCTCCTGATCCCCCAGACCATTTGTGAAAATGGGACCGAAGACTTTTGGGAGATGCATCCTTGGGGATGGTGTGTGCAAATGGTTTGACACTGGTAGCTGTAAAATTTCATCTGGCAGATTGTATGGGTTTTAGCCAGTTTAAAGTACCTCACATGCATTCTCCACAGCTGGTGGGCAGGAATCAAAGAGGAGCTTATAGGGGATGTCACTGAGATGAATGCAGAACATTAAGGCAAAAACATGCAACTCCACCTTCTCCAAGCAGGAGTTTATCATTGTGTCTAGCTGTTACAGTGGGTGGTCTCTGTACTACTAATATGATGTAGCTGTTAAAAAGGTATTTCCATCCCTCATGATTTTCTAGTGTTTACTTACCCTTGCTGTGACGCTGCTATTGACTCTGAAGTTGTAATTATAACTAATAATTCAGTAATCCTGATGATATATTGCAACAAATTGACCAACAATTACAGAGGAAACAGTACTGTGGCAGTCACTGGGGACTGCCTGGCATCAGACAACTGCAATTAGAGATGACTAATACCTTATCCAACCTCCAGGGTGCAGAGGATTTTGAGTGCTAAATGCTGACATTTCTATTAATTTACATGATGTTAGGAAATGTCAGTTTGTTAATTGTTCAAATAAAGGAATCTTCTTTTGCAGAAATAGCGTAGTTTACAGAACATGGAGGAAAACAATTTCAGCTGCTGTTAGCTTTAGCTGAAACCAGCAGCATCCAGAGTTGCCAAGATCAATCAGTTCTCCAGGGAGAGGAGGAAGTGCTTGCAGACGTGTCTGGCTCCCCTACAGGCACTAGGTTGAAATGTCTTCTTCCTGTATTCAGAAAATATTTTGAAATTCAAAATACGTGTGTAGCAATTTAAGTTGGTTACCCAAAGAAGAACTATGGATATGAACTGGAAAGGAAAACTACCCTTCTCCACTCCAGCTTCTGCAAGAATGATGTTTCTATTTTGGTGAGACGTGGCACATGTCATTGTTTTTTTCAATATAGTAGTGAGATCCAATATGACAAGCTCTTGAGATTTATAGGCTACTTGTAAGGGATTTTTAAGCTACAAATTAGGAAAAAACAGTCCTTATATTCTGTGTCCAACCTCAAAATGCATATACATTTGTTTTAAAAAATGTGCAGTTTCCACAAGTGGAAATCACAGTTTGCAGCAAACACCACAGGAGAGATCATCAGATACCTACCTGTCTGTCATGAGGAGGGCTGCCATTCTAGCTGGTGCTGTGCTTCCCTCCACAGCACCCGAATACAGGCACTGCCATAATCCCTGTCTTCCTTTTGAATTGCATTCCCTTATGTAGCTCTACTACAAAACCAGCCCCTCTGTGGTGGTTTCAGGGCACTGGAAGAAATGCATTCAATTACATACACAAACATAACCATGGAAAGTTAAAATGGGTTCAGCTTCTCCCATACCTTTCTTATCTTGCTTGTTTCCTAAGCTCTGGAACAGGAGCCTTGTTTAAACATAAGTTAGCATAACACCCTAATTTTAAATATGGACCTGTAGGCAGCACTATAACATAAGTGTTAATGCAATACCTTTGAATGCAGACCTTAGCTGAACCCTAGAGCCGTGGTGGTTCTGCAGTACAAATACAGTCATTCAGGGGTGATCCTTTGCTTGGATAAAATGCTTCCATTCAAAAGCAACGATAGTGTTTGAATTAATGAAGTTATAACTGAAGTTTTTCCATGATGCTATCTTAAAACAATAACCTAACAGTGGTACCCACAGCCTAATCAAAATCAGGCTTTGTGGTTTTAGGTGATACACAAACACTTCTGTAGACCTGAGGTAAAAAATGTGGAGCATTTCTAAGGGAATTAAGAACCTCAAACTCACCTTCTGAAGTAATCTTGCTACTTAGGAGCAGCTTTTTCAAAGTTTATTACCCCTTTCAACAGTAGCAAAGGGTAAATCATAAATAGAGAGCTGCAAGTCGTAGGTACAGATTTTAGCAAGCCTTAGCTACCAGTGCACACATCTGCAGCTACTCACACCTATGTACTTCTCAAAACCTGAGCCTAGATACCTCCCTAATTTTAAAAAAAAAGGAATTAATACCGCAAAGCCTACTCATGAGCAGAGAAATGAGAGCCAGAATACCTTTAGAAAACAATTTTCAAAGGCATCTTTTCCTCTCAAATTGTAAATAAGCTGCCTGGGAGAGTTTATTGTAGGAGGTTAGTTACAGAAGTAACTTGATTCTAACAGGCATCTGTCTGCCTGCTCAGCTGGCATGTTGTTCAGCAAACCTGTAGTTAGGCTCCTACGCCACTGCTGAAAATTGTCTTTAGAGTTGCCCTGAAGCACCTGTACTGTACCTGGGAAAGGAATGCACAAAGGAACAGAGCTGTTAAAAGAAAATACTTATAACAAAAGAGGTCTTTTTATGTTAAAAGAAATCATACCTCTTGTGTAGTGTGCCTTCAAAATGTTAGAAGCATTTCTGTCTGAAGCAGTCCTGTGAAGTGAACAGAACGCAGAAGGAAAGCTCCTTAAAGGTTCGGGCTTGCTTTGAGCTTTCACTGGTAGAAAATGGATTTTGACTGGTGTCTTGTATAAATTACTTTAATGTCACTTGTACTGGAAGGACATGTTGTCTCCTGATCTTATTGCTCACAGACTCTTTTCTTTGTGTACCAGAGAAACAAGAAATCACAGCACTTAAAAGAAAGAGGGGGCGAGGATTCTCCCTCCTGCAACCATTCTTCAGCCACAGGAGTTTCTGTAAGTGCTGTTTTGTTTCTCCGCTCAGCTTCCCAGCACTGTCCTACAGTTCAGACCATCACTAGCACAACTGGGTTGAGATGAGATTTTAATTAAACTGGTGGAATCGGAAGAGGGCTTGAGCATGGCTATGGTGCAAGGTATACTTGGAGAGATTTTTTTGCTGTGTCTGAACCAAGCTCGAGTTAATTCTGAAGGTAATTTGAGATCAAAAGCACAGAGGCTGTTTGAAATCTAATCTGAATCAGACTGCCAGATCATTTAAGGCGAACGTTAAATAAAATTGCTTCAATTACTCCAATCAGTCAATCTTGGTAACTGAGATTGAGTTCTTCAGTTCAGAGGCTGATCAACTACTGTTAGATTTGGGTAATAAATGGGGTAAATTAACTGGCATGTATTTCTTAATGCTGTAGCTGGGCATGTGGAAATATAACTCCTTCACATCCGGACCACACCATGGCACACACACAGCTTGGTTTTCACAAGTCCAGGGCTGTCGTCTCCAGCAAATAAAGGGCTCAGAGGCAGTGTTTGAGTTTTGACCTTCTGTCAGTTTAGGTGCAAAAAAATTCTCACATTTCCAGGGCCATTGCCTTTCTTGATAGACATAGACCATTAGATAAAAAAATACTGTAACACTCTCTGTGAAAATTTAGTGGCCATAGGAGAAGATCACTGCAATATGAGATAATAATTAAAAATGTTTTAACTGAACCTACAATACACTAAAGTTCTGGCTGAAATGCTGACAAAATCAGCTTATTTGAAAATGCACCTGCGTGTGAAGAGATTGCCTGTTTCATCTGCAATGGCTTGTGTTAGAAGGCAGATAGTTCAGATATCAGATATCAGATATCATATCATATGCACAGAATTTTGCAGAACTTTTTCCTAGCAGAGCTTTTTTTCTCTTTTCTCTTTTCATGATTGGTTTTGGCTTGCAGTTCCCATGGTTTAGAGTTCAGGTTGGGCAGCTGGAACTCAAAACTGGAAACGTGGGGCCAAGTTTCTGGCCTCTGCTTTCCGGTGCCTGCCCCAAGTAAGGTCCCTGGGTACATCCCTGCCTCTCTTCCCAGACTGTAAAATGACTATCAAAGGGTTTGCCTGCATTAAAAATGAGTTGAAGACTCTGACCAACTGCAGAAGTGAAAGGGCTTTTAGTTTTCCCCCTGGTTCTAAGCTGCTTAGGACATGTAACTCTTACCTATGTCTTTTCTTTTGGTTATTCCCCCTTTTTGGAGTATGAACAAAGTATGAAGTTTTTTAAGAAAAAAATGTTTTAGAAAAAAAATAATTGTTGCTCTGAATTATAGATTTCCAGCTCCCAAAAACACAAACTTGTGGTTCAAACCAGAACCAGGCATAGGTATCTTCTTTTTCCTTGCTATAAATGCAGCTATTTCTGTACCCAAATGGAGACTCAGAGTAAGGCCCACAGATTCCTCAGGTGGGGTCTGAATTCAGATAAAAGGCTGAGGCCCCAACCCACCAAGTCACCTCACGTGTAAAGTAGGCCAGAGGAATCAGTAACATATGTAATTTACAGCATGGCAGTAATAGTGGAATTTTATAGTGGCTTTCAGTTATAGCCTTGAAATCGATTTCTTTACCTTCTGTGTATTAAATATGCATAACAGTTGCTGGGAGCAAACCAAATGATGTGCCTTAGATCCCAGTACATCAAACAAGCCCTAGTGTTATGTTGCCACCCATTTACTTTGGGTGCCTATGGTATATGGTAAGCTAAGTGGCTCAAATATGCTTGCCTCTCTTTCCACATATACTTCGCAAGTTCACAAGACATAGCCTTAATATTATTAGAAAATTGTTATTTAAGGAAAAAAAAAAGGCAAATTCTTTGTTAAATATAATAAACATCTGGTTGTGATTGGGGAAGAGATTGCTATTTGAAGTCATTCTGAGAGGTTGATAATGCTTCTCCTAAAACTGTCTACAAAATCCCCTCCCTCTTTTGCCCTAGGGCTTCAAAAATATCTTTCTTTTACTCTTTGATATGCTGACACTTTCTCTCAGGAAAGAACTACTAGAAACAGTGCTTAAGATCCAAGGGAAAAGTTCTTATCTGTTGCCTCAAACTACAACTTTTACCTGCTTCACACCTGTAGTTTGATTGATAACACTTTACAAGATGCGATAAAGACACTTAATGCCATTAGCAATATTCAAACGCTGGAAATCTTTTCTCAGAGTTATGCGTTCAGTCATTACCAGTAGTAGTTTCTATTTTCACCTGCAAGCTAATTTATCGGGGCGTGCAAACTTCGCTGAGGACTTGCAGTCCCAGCACAAATATGACCAAGCACATTCTTGTTTCATGATTAGATCTGTATGAAAATGAGGAGGCAGTGCCTCCAGTTGTGGACAAACTTGTTGCTGTGACAACATGAGATAGCAGCTGACAGATTTGGCGCACAAGCTCAGCAAGAAAAAAATTCTTATTCCTGTCTGTGTCTCCTCAGATGTGATGCACAGCCTGGTGAGATCCTGCATGGGTTTGCACACCAACCTTCAGACTCCTTTGGGAAATGACAGATATTTTAGCAAAAGCACAAACCTGTACTTTGTTCTGCAGTTTTCTTATTTCACAGCCCCAAATTCTGGGATGCCATACTAGCTCAGAGATCCTGGTTTTTCCCTGATCTGACTTCTTGGGTGGTTACTGTTTGTTTTCACAAAATGAGCGTATGCTGATCTGTAGTGGTGTAAATGAGTTTTCCCAGGTGCCAGGTAAAACATCAGAGATTCAAACTAATAAAAAGCAGCAAAGAAAAAGAAAGAAAGAAAATCAGAAAGCAGGATCATCTTAATGTCCCCTGGGGCTGTGCAGTAGTAACAGTGGGAAAAGAAAATTTCAGCATGGTGGTCTGGGAGAGAGTGATAGGCCAACCCTACAGGACATCCAGAAGTTGAGGGCTATCACTTGGACTGCTGGCATTTAAGGGAAGTCCTGCCAGAGGCTTAATAGCATTTACACCTACCAGTCTGCAGAACAAGGCAAGGAAGGATCAGTTTCTGGTCCTCTGAGCATGCCAAGCTTATCTCTAATTTGGTCTTCTTCCAAGGTAGTGCTGCTCTCTGTGCCTCCGTAGTGTTAAATCCCTCCCTGAGAAAAATCTTTTCCACCACTGTGGTTGTCTGTAGAAGGACACATCACTCTGATCACCTCCTGAGTTAAGGTTATTAAAGAAATAAGTATTCCTGCTCATTCCAGGTGAAAGGGCAGGCACAAGCTGGCTGGAGTTCTGTCCATGGAAAAATGCAGAGGTCTTCTTCCCATCACTCTTTTGCATCACGAAAAAAGATGGACGTTTGTAAAGTTCTTCCTGAGCTCTTCCTTCTTCTCATTCTGTAGAGAAGTGTTTTAAGACTTTTTTTGGTGTGTGATACTTTTAAATAACATCAATGATCTTTGTAAATGACAGAAAGTGATACCTTAAATACCTGTTCAAAAAGCAACTATATTATGATCTCAGCAGCAGGATAGTTGTGCTTTGTAATTGTTCACTTCCATTGCAGAGAGTTGCTAATTAAAGATGTCATGTAGACCCACACAGGAAGGAAAGAATTTCACAAAATATCCTGTTTCCCACCCATCGGATGGGAATAGAGTGGGGGAAGAGAGAATGAATCAAAGGATGAGCACAAAAATATAAAGCAAAAGCGGCAATAGTGACAATAAGGGTTTGTTCTTTTCCACAGGAGCCTGTCCCAAGAAAGGATTCCTGATGGGACATTTCCTGTTCACATTACTGTCTTTCTCATGAGAATCCAGTCTCAGACCCCATGCCTCCTTGTGGACTCTGACAGATGGTGGCATCCAACTGGACCCTGACTGAGCAAAGAAAGGAAGAGTCAATGACGTGAGACAGTGCTGGTGGTGCTGCAGTGTGAGGCATAATCCACAGCCAACATTCATGTTACTAGAACTGCAGCAAGAATAAAAAATACTTCTGTGATTGCTTGTGGCTACTCCAAACAAAAATAATGCAACAGATCTCAAGAATGCAAAGATGCTTCAAGAGCTTTATTCTATTTTGGTTGATGCATATGAAGTTATACCTATGGGGTCCTGTTCCTATGAAAAGATTTCTTGACAAGTGTTAAGCATATCTGATGCTTATCAAGAATGTTTAGGAATAATCAACATATATTTGATACTCTACAATTGCCCTTGGAATGGCTGTTCAGCCAGTGGCACTTTTGGTCTAAATGCCTACTCCCATCTGTCTTGAGGGTTTGAGAAAGCAATATTTGCTAAGTAGATATGGTAAGGATGCTGTTCAGCTGTACAGTGGCATGCTGTGCCTATGTGCCAGCCACCCTGTGTCTCTTATTGAGAAACTGGACCCTGCCATTAATAATTCACATATTCTGGGCTTAGAAATCTCTGCCTTTAACTTGGTACCTCTTGTAGATGCCAAAAGAAACCTATTCAGACAACACTTGACCTATGGAAAACATCCAAGATTATTTTTTTAAACTGTTGGGTAGGCTTTGGTAAAAGGAATGAAAAACAAAAACAACCAATCCAAACTTATTAACCAGGTGTCTAAATCCGAGTTTCAGAAGTTCAGTAAACACCAAGATGTGGAGAATATAATTGGGGCATAAAACAATTACAGAAAGCATGTGAGTCAGAAATAACTGAGAAATTTGATAGGTCTGATATTGCTAATGTTTTTAAATACAAAAAGATACCTCAAAAATCTAAGAAAGATTGATTTCCCTACTCTACAGGACTCAGTTGGTTTTGCAGAAATAATCTATAAGCCACTGAGAAAAAAAATTATTCTTTCCCCTCAAACAAAATAACCACTTTTTGCAAATACTTTTATTCCCTGTAAGTTGGCAGAAACTTTAAAGGAAATTGATAAGAGAAGGGCAGTGCTGTCCTTTAGACTAAGGAGTCTGGTACACTTGTCCAGTGATGGTGATGTCTGCCTGGCTGAGTGTAGTCACTGAATCCTGTTGGTACCACTTGAATGATAAATGTTAAGCCAGAGTCCTGTCCTGACAGAGAACACAGTCTGTGTTGCTCTGGAGAAAGCCGGAGACAGAATTTTGGATTATTTCTTGTGAAGTTAAATGTATGTTTGAATTCCTGCTTGCTTTAAACTGGTACTCTATTCCTCTACATTTTATGAAGGAGTTTATGAATTACTAATCTTAGTTGATCCCATTATTGGATAATTAATGCAGAAAATTGTGAGAGGGTGGATTTTCAAAAACTGCTGGGGTTTCCAGTTTTGTCCCTAATGACACTGTTCAGAAAGGCGTGACCCTCACAGGAGCGAAGGCTTGGCCATGTACCTCTGCAACAACAGGTGTGTATTTTCTTTTTTTTTTTGGGGGCCTCTAGTGATCTGTTTGGAAGGAATTAATAAAGGCTAGAATATACAGATTTTCTTTAGATACAAAAATGAAAACAATCAAAGGCAATGTAGAATTCAAACTGTTACAATTTTCTGTGAACCTGAGGTATTCAATACACTCATTGCACAATAGCATAGTTTAGCTGGTTTAGATACATTTAAATGCTCTCTATTACAGCTGAAAGAGCAATCCCAGGAGAACTAAAATGGAGAGAGCTTACTCAGTAATTCTTCTTCCAGAATTACTCTCCTACCACTGCTGTTCAGGAATAGCTGTAGAATAGTTGTTTTGCGACAGCACGCATTGGAGACAAACCTGCATTGGCTAAAACCAAAGGGAATATCATACAGCTCTTTATAATATCTGTGAATTGCCCATCAAGATCATCTCAAAATGGAAGAGAAGTTGCCTATGAGTTGTGAGAGGTGAGAGCAAGCATTACTAAAGGGAAGTCGAAGGGATTATGTGCCTCACTGAAAAAATTCACACTTACACTCTTGTATTTGAGTACTTTCAGTTCCAAATCCTACTCAGGAAATGTGGTTTAATTTGCATTTTGGTGGTTTTTTCTTCCTTTCCTTTTGACTAATTGTTACTTTTTACTTGAAATCACTGTTTATATCATTCGGTAGTTTATCACCAAGAATACCTGTGTGGGAACTGAAGGTGATAATGAAATTTTCAATACATCACTGTTTTCTATTAGCAAGGTGTGAGCATGTATAGAAGTTGCTATCTGTCTCCTATTTAAGTTAGATAAGGGACTTATGAAGTGGGGTGTGTCCTACCTATGGTTAATGTGTAAAATCCCACCTGAAGAGATAAACACTAGGACGCTGTAAATTAAACGTAAAAACAATGTCTCAAAAATGTTCACTAAGGGATTTTATCATTCATTTGCATTCCAGAGCAAATCTTGTATTATATTCTTGTTTCTATAAAACTTGTTAATGGCCATGCCACAGTGAGGTATTCGCTTATATGGCACTTGGGAATTGTGTTTGGGCAGCTTCTGGTTTTTATATTTGATTAGTGCTTCTAACCATCTATGGTTGAATACAAATATAGAGAGACTCCTTAATATAATAGAGTGGTTTTGGGCAAACAAATCTTGAGGGATTGTGCTGAGCTAATATGAGGGTTCATCTTTGTAACTTCAGTGCAAGTAGAGTGGAAAGAGGATTTGTGCTTTTAAAATACTCATTTGAAAGTATCCTGAGCTGAGAATGATATGACCCAAGAGGAAGGATGGACTTTGTGGACAACACTGACCTGGCAATCAGAATATCTGTCATGTGTTTTCACAGCTTTTCCTTTCCCTCACAGATAAAAAGTGCCTAAATAGTGCTAGATTCAGAAGCCTCAATTCTTTTGTGAATCTATGCATTTCCTTCTTATTTTTGACTTCCCTGATGGAAATGCCGCTACGTTTCTCACTTCTTTTAGACTGAAACCTTCTAAACTACTCTTGCCCCATGCATATTCCTGTGACAATGTAAGACTGATCTGCCTCACTCAGACTGAGGTAGTTGGGTGCCTGTAGTCAATCCTTCACACACACAGCTGAAAAGCACAGAAACACTGTTACCTAGCCCGAGGCACTCTCCTACCTCCGTGTTTAGTGTGCAAATATGGAGTCTGGCTGTTCGATCTGCCTAATGCTTGGAGCATCCTACCTCTCTTGGAAGGGTTTGGTTTTCTTATCTTACTTTTTCATAACTTCTCTCAAATATCTGCTTTTCTCCGGCACACAGGACAAGAATTCCCAATGGCATGACGCAGACCTTCTAGTATGCTAGCCCTTCACTAGCTGGGCTTGGAAAACCTCATCAGTCTTGCTCTGCATTAGTCAAGATTCATCACTGTAACCACACTTCTCGACAGAGACTATACAGATGTCATGTCCTGTGACACCAAACAACTTGGAGGCTTTTGTCTAGCTCAGAGGCCTTGACTCTGCTTCACTGATCAGCCCTATGTTGAAAAAGCCCTGCCATCCTGCTGCTTTTTAGGGTTCTTCTCACAGTTCCCTTTGTTTCCAGTGTGAGTCCCTGTCTTCTGGTACCAAGACTGATGAGTCTCCCTGGTTGAGCTCAGCTCTCTCTGCCCATGCCAGGCAGCCTCCATTGCTAGCAGCTGCTGCTGCATGAAGGGACTTAAATCTTGCTTTCATTGAACTGAAAAGACTGGACTTGGCTAGCTCCTTGGCTTAATGAGGTCTGCAAACTGTCTTTGAATCCAAGCCTCCCATGATGGTAATTGTTAGCACTTTTCAACACAGCAGTCTTTATATGGGGTAAAATATTCAAAAGTGCTTAAGTGAAGGTCAATAAGACCTAGCTATTAAAATAAATAAATAAATAAACCCCAGACCCATAATTAACAGATGTTTGTGGTCCTGCAATAAGTGAAACTATTTTAACTGCACTTTGGTAGAAACCAAATGCTGAAGTAACCCTTTGGTTAAAAAGCAGCATAACTGTGTAGCCTGATGGGAAGGGCTCCCTCGCAGAGAGTAAGCAGCCTCTGGGTTCAGGGAACAACTTACTACAGAGACAAACCAAAACAGTACCAAAAGGGGAGTGCTTGGAAGAGCTTCCACCTGCAGAGGTGTACCGGGGGGGAGCCTCTTGTCTGCAGCAGGCTGACCTGCTGCTTTGGAGGCGCTGGTTTGGGTGGTGACACCTCACCTCATTTTCCTGTGCCTTGCTTCCATGTCTGGGGCAGCACAAAAGAGGCAGCATGGAAAAGAATCTGCACAGCAGACTGGCTGCATGCAAAGTCACAGCCTGGTGGTCCCCCTTAAGCTGAGGGATGGTGAGTGGCATCTCCAGGGAAGGGAGATAGCAGTTTCAAAGATCTCAGGAAACCAAGGTGTTTGTCTCTATCATATTGGTTACTGAACAACAAGGGGGAGAACACCATTTCTTCCTTTATGAAATCTAGCCTTTTAATTTCCTTTTCTTTTACTACATGTGTCCAAAAATGAAGTGTTTCATTTTGGGGGTCAGAAGCAGTTTTTCAGTGCACATGAGGGTCTTCTCTTTTCATTTCATGGGAAAAAAAAATTAAGAGCAGGGAGAGAGGAGGAAGTTGCATCTGTTTAATGCAAACCTCCAAAATATTTTGAATTCAGCAGTTACAGTGAAAATAAATGCTTTTATTTACACAGCTCTACTCACTTTGCACACAGAAGTAGTGACATGATTCACAACTACAGATATTTCATTTTAAGACAATCATTTACACTGTGAAGTAGCAAGACTGAGCATGGGCATATGCATTTTGGGTTCAGGACCTGGGTTTGTGAGTACATATGGTGGAAATCGTGTACGAATCCCACTTAGATTTGAGTTCCTCCTCCTGGAAAAGCCTGCAGCTTGTGCAGTGTATCTGATTGTTACTTGCTTTAGTAGCAATAAGCTGGTGTAGCCTGGAATAAAAGCTTTTCACAATAAAGCTCAGCTCCACTGATATGATCAGCTTTGACCCAAGTATTTGACTGCTTTCTCCTGCAAACTGTGGAGGTATGGTGTAAAATGGGAGAATCATTTGCCTTTAGACTGAGCAAATGAAACCCAGTTTATGGCAACAAAAACTTTGGAGGCCAACTTTCTATCTCATTTATCCTTCTAGACCTAAATGAAAATCACATGCAAAATTTTATTAATAAAACAACTGTCACTTTTGGTTATTTTAAGCCTGGACTCTGCCAAACACAAATACAATAAATAATTTTAGAGAGAAAATTGGGTAAGCCAGCCCAAAATCTGCTTTTGTATTTTTTTTTATAGAGATGCCAAGACTGTTTGATCAGCATGGGAGAGCAATTTGTTGACTCACGAACCTAGCTCTCTCTGATTACTGCTTACATAGCACTTTGGAAAGGTTGGCCAAATACCTTCAAGTCAAGTACCTTGTTATTATGAACATGAGTGCCAGTAACAAAGAAAAAATAGCCTACATGTCATTGAATAATAAATCATGGAGGCAAATAAATGGCTTTTCTAAGAAATGCTCTATTTACATTTTGTCACGTGACACGGTTTGCTTATGCTCATGGACGTGATAACACTTAAAAGAATACTTCCTTTTCACTGCAGCATCTTGGCATCAATCATCTCAGTGCAACTGCATATTCTGGGATCTGTTTGCAATCAGGCAAATGGAGCAACAAGGGAGATTTAGCAGTAAGACCAATTTTTAGCTGGAGTGCTGAAGCTGTGTAGGTAAACATAGCTGGCCTTACTCAGTGGTCATAAACTACCTCCCTCACACGAGCCTTTGGCATAATTACTCATGCAGAACAGGTATTCATCCTCTCTAAGCACCACATAAATGAGGCCATGGCAAAGTTATGCAAAGGAAATATGTATCCAATCTGATAAGAAGTCCCTAATAATTGCTGGTATTTTCCATAATATTAGTTTAGGGCTAGAGCCACAAAAAAGGTTTAGGCATGTAAGCTCTGCCTAACTGCCTCGTAGGCATTTGTGGCCAATATTTAGATCCTCAAAACCCCTGTTCAGCTACTGCCTAACCCTAGAGGCGTCTGAAGTCTGCAAGTGCCTATGCTCCTGCCAGTAAAATTCCTGAGGTGCCCAAAGGTCTGCTTCTGGGCATGCCTGGGACTGCCTCTGTTTTTTCTTTCTTCTTTTTTTTTCCTCTTCCCTTCCTGAGCTCAGTAAGTAGATACTCAGCTCATGTTTAACCCCTGATGGCATCCACCAATGACAAATGTCTCTGACAAATGTCCTTTGAGAAGCCCCAATTGTCCCTTGACCCCAAAAAAGCCCCTCCAAAAAACCCACAACACCAAAAAGTAGCGCAGCTGCTGGAAACAGTGGTTTAACCTCAGTCTAAGCTCTCCACAGTGACAGGACACCCAAAATCAGGTCCTGTCTCTGCCAGAGAGGGGACACCCCACTAATTGCTGTGCTCCAAGCTAAAGGCCAGGATTGTTATCTAGTCTAGGGCATCACGAGGTTTCCCCACAGGAGGCTGATGCTCCTCTGCAGGGTGTAGACCTGCCTCTCTTGGCTCCCTGAGGGACATCCCTGGAGCTCTGCCCCAGCTGGCAAGTGTCCCTATGCCCTGCTGTCCAGCCAGCAGTGCTGTTTCCCTGTCCCAGCTGACACCCTGGGGTGCCAGGCACAGTGCCAGCTTCAGCAGGGAGAGCCTGGGAGCACTGCAGCTTTGCCTGCCTGCAGCCTGGTGATCCAGGAATTTGGCAGGAATCTCAGGCTGTGCTTCCGGACAGCCAAACCAGCCGTCCCTGCTGCCAAAAAGGGGGAGGCCCTTCTCCCTCACCCCACGGTCACGAGCCCTGCCCTCTCTTGTGGCAGTTCTGGCACCACTGCCCTCTGCTGAGGCAATTCAACTTCCAAAAATGCCAGAAAATCTCCCCCTCACACCCCTGGCAGGTGTAGCCTTCTGCAGATTTTGTGAGTTATGTCATCCCGTGAAGGGATCCAGCCCTCCCCAGAGCTGGCTGGGAGGAAGCCTTGTGAGCGGTCCTGCTGGTGGGGAGGAGCTGGTGCCACTTCCAGCAAAGGCTTTCTTCAGGCATCCTAGAAAACTAACCAAGAAGCCTAACTTTTTTTCTTTTCTTTTTTTCTTCTTTTTTTTTTTTTTTCTTTCACAGAAGTTCAGTGGCTGATCTGCAAAACCAGCCTGGGGCCATCTTGCAGAGGAGCTGAAGTTCACAAGAAGTGGCTGATGGAGGTACCCTACACCAAAGGAAAGTGTAGCCCAACACGAGACAGCTACTTTTTTGCCAGCAAGATACTTCTTGCAGTGGTTTTCTAAATGCCTCCAGATGAATCATGTGGAAGCAGATGTGGAAATGTGCTTCAGAGTAATATGAATCAGGTGAATGGGGTGAAGGCATTTATCCCTTCCTGCTGTTCACCCTATCAAATGAGACCTTGGAAATCAACAATAAAGCAAGTGCCAAATGGAGCAGGTAGGAGAGTCAGCATGAAGGAAAGTGAGATAAAAAGTCAGAATATAGCTGGGGCTGGGAGGAAGAAGGAAGAGCCCATGGCTCTTCTGATGTTTCCTAGATTTAGCACCTTGCTGCTTCACAGTAAGTGGCCACCTCCACTTCTTTAGTTAAAAAAAGCTAGAGAATCTCACAGAAGTTTTATTCGTGTCCTTCCTGTTGGGCTTTTAGGAAGGAGACCTCAGCCTGGTTGGGTAGAGATGGGCACCAGCATTTAACATTCCCAGATGGAGTGCAAATGACTCAGGCATGGAGCTGTGATTCACCTTTCCCAAAGTGCTAGGACTTTTTGGAGTCAAGTTGCTGCGCAGAGGTAGGTGGCTGCATAATTTCAAACCTGTTACTGATCCATCTTTTTTTTTGGTGAAGAAACAGCAGAAGAAATTTTTTCTGTGGCCATCCAAACTTGGATGAATTGTGCACACACATGTATCTGCCTGTACATTTTCCAGTTCTTGGAGATGTATTCTTTGACCGCAGTTGTGCTGGTAGCATTAGGAGGTGAATCCACAACTTTCCAACAGAGAGCCCAAAATCAAGTGTGTGGCAGAGGCTATGTTTGGAGCAGAGGGTGGTTGGGCACTGGAACAGGCTCCCCAAGGAGGTGGTCCCAGCACCAAGCAGGCTGTTCAAAGTTCAAGATGCATTTGGACAATGCTCTCAGGCACATGGTGCGATTCTTGGGGTGTCCTGGGCAGGGTTAGGAGTTGGACTTCACAGATCCTTGTGGGTCCCTTCCAGCTCAGGACATTCTAGGATTCTAAGGAACTGTGGCTGTTTGCTGGCGTGGCTGATGAGGTTTGGGTTTGAGCCGTGTCCAGTGCACATGATGCAAGTGTAAGAAGGACAGGGCTTGCACTTCACACCTGCTGGTGGCTCCTTTGTTTGATGCTAGCTCAGCTATGTGGCATCTCTTATTTGGTCTCAAAAATAAATATTTAATTTCTTTGACTTTTCAATATGTGGTCACTTCATATGAATATCGCATGTCTTGATAGGTATGGTGCAGAACAGCAGGATAATGTACCAAACTCCTTTTCTATCACATGTATGTTTACCTTAAGATTTTCTGTCAGGGTTGAGTGCTGTGCAACCCCTTCTGCATACCTGTGAATTCTTACAGCACCAAAGGCAGAGTCCTAACCACCTGAAGGGGCTTCCTGGTGATATAGAATTGAAAAGCATCATTAAGAAGCAGTGTGTTATGTCCAGTGAGAAAACAAACAAAATGGTTTGCATTCAAGTGTCTGATCATTCCAGCACCTACCATGTGGTGGGCTTAAAATGCCTGGGATGCTTTCGCTTTGCTTTCTCCATATCTCACCCAATTTCAGGCATGGCGTAAACCATGTTCTTCTCAATCAAAAAATTAAATGCAGGTTAAATAAATAGTGTTGTCAGCTTCTGCTGTCTTACAACAGCTTGAATTTGAGGCACATATTACAGGAGGTCTCTGGTGTTCCTGCTCTCTCCCCTGCTCTCAGCTCTGCCACTTAGTCTGTGAGAAAATGTGTCCTCCTGGTAGTACCGTATTAGAAAGGAGGGGTGAGTGTTTCCTGTCTAGTGGAGCTATCATCAAGTTTCAGTCCAAATAAAGCTGAAAGGGTCTGCAGATTGAAAGGCTTTTCTGGTGAGATTTACTCTGTACATTTGTTTTTATAGTACTATAGTTGCCAATCAAAGAAGCAAGCAAGTCACTGCTTAATCCAATGCAGACTAAACAGCATGGGGACTGGTTATGGGAATTTGCTTACAAAAAGATTTCCTGTTCTGTTTGGAGGTCAGTCCCAGTAAAAATAAGATAGTAGCAGGATTTACTTGGTCCCTCAATGTATAAGTGTACAAGTGCTAATCCCAGGTTAGCATGTGAAGAGCGTGGACAGGAATCTGAAAAGTACCCACAGAGAGAATTGAGAATTTTCTCAATTGTATTGAGGGGGAAACCTTTCAAACTGACAAACAATCCACACCTTAGTTTTGTTTTGGTTGTCTTACTTTTCAGACCATAACAAGAGTGTAGATCCTTGGAACACAAATTATGGCAGGTTATCCTTTCACAATCATACTGCCAATCATACTTCTCTCTTAGGGATGAGCTAAGCTGTTGGCATGTTTTACAACCTCATTTTCTTTTGGTTATCCTGAATTTTCATGCAAACGAGGGAGTAGTCACTCAAACAAAAATCCGGTCTCCAGGCATAATTTTAGAAATTAGTTAGAATATCAAATTGCTTCATCTAATGCAATCGCACTCTTGCAAATGGGAAGAATAGAGCAGGTTTGTCCTTTGTGCTCCCCTAGGGAACTCCAGGATATGTTTTATGTAACCACACCACCAAATTATGGTAAAGCTAGAATGAAGCTGAGGTCAAGAGTCACAAACTTAGGACACCCCTGGGCAGCGGTGGCCAGTGCATAAAGAAGCACAGCCTGGGAATTTTTTCCATGAGGTAGTGAGAGTTTGCTCCTTCTGTTACCCTCTGAAGAAGTAGACTGGAAGCTGCTTTTCCAAAGGCGCTCTAAATGAGAACCCTCATCCTTCCTATAGTGCTTAACGTAAGTTCTGCAAGATCATCTTCAACAATGGTCAGATTGCGTTAGTGATTTTTACTTGGAAAATTCCTCTTTGGAAAATTAACCACTGACAATTTCCATGCAAGTTAGCTGGTGCACTGGGAGGGGCTATTACTATCCAGCGGCATGGTTAATGAGTGATGCAGTTGTTTGGCTTATTACTCATTCACATAAATGCCTTCCCATTTCCTCTGAGGAAGGGAGCAAAGATGGGCTTTTCCACTGCCTACTCCTGCTTGTGGGTATGATAGTCCAGATGGCCACAGCACAGGCAAGAGCTACAAATAAAGGGCTGGACAAAGGGGAGAGCTGCAGTTCTTGGCGATTGCAGGCGTTGGTGTCTGGAGTTACTCCTGGCTATGAGTTAACATAGAGGAAGGAGATCACAGCACTGGTCAGTAAAGTCATAATTACACAATTACAGCCACTGCCTTATCAAAGCCCTTTTACTTCCTCCTTTCATTTAAAAACAAATGTGCCAGCAAGCAGTTTTGAATTACTAGAGTCCAGTCCAGCCAGAGTTCATCTGAGCCTACATCCCAGGTGAACCTTTCTTTTTAGATGTGCCACAGGCATGAGCATGGCCCCTGCCATTCCAGTCTCTTTCTGGCTGCTCTCTGTCCTTTGTGTTATGAAAGCTCATTATTTTTCCTTGTGCTAAATAATGGTTTTTGGCCCTGCTCCCCCATATATCCCTCTCCTAGCAAATGCTCTATATTCATGCTAAATGTATATCCTCTAAATTTCCTCCTACTCCTCTGAATAACTTTTGGTTGTTAAGCCAAGTTAAGATTCATCCTTACACTTGCCATGGCTTTGTTCCCTTAAACGTCTATTTGCTTTCAGAAGTACACAGACACCTGTTTTTAGCTCTGATGCATTTCTGGCCTTTGTACCTATATACCTGCATGGAAATGCTAATCAAGCTGAGAATCTGCAGTTTAGTTCTTAAGAAACAGACTTTGGATGAACAAATGCAGTTTACTGTGGTAAATGTAGTTGTTGCCTGTTGTGACACTAAAATTCCTTTCCTATTTTGAGATCCCTTCAATATTTCAAGATTCATCCATTTAGACTTACATAAGATGGAGGTGAGATCAGTGAGGATTCTTCTTTTAGGGTGAGGTGTGTGATGGTTGTAGCAGATCACTTATTTTTAAAATATGTGTTTGATTCTTTTTTGCAACCCTGGCCAAAATCTTTGTCTGTATATGCATGTACACCAAATTGTCAAGCACATGAGCTATATATTATTTTGCTCACTATTTCTGTGAGTCTCCTGGTGTAATGTCAAATCATGGGATACTTGTGTTGGGCTCATCTGCACTTTGTCTTAATAGTGACACAGATGGCAAAGTCAAACAAGAGCAACTAGGGAAGGTGTCCTAGTTTGACAATGAGGTCTATGCCGCATTTCTTTAACCGGTAAATTGGATCTTAATATTAAATTTTGCTCATATTAATTATTTTTGCTTACATATGTTAACTTGGTCAGTAAGTGTCAGTTTCTCCAGTTATTTGCTTTACTAAATCTCCCATTTCTTTATTTGGATATGAGATATATGTGCTTCATAGTTCTGGGTGATAATCTTGTTGTCTAAATCAATCCCTTCTTATGACATTGATCTGTTTGGCATCTCTTGAAAGCATTCTGCAGATTTCATAATCTCATTCATCCTTACTTTGAGTTTCCTCATATGAGAACAATTACAGTTTTAGCCAAATACACAATGCTGTCATGTGGAAAGAGCTGTGACATATCCATCTTGATTGCTGGTGGTGATTCTAACTGTACTAACTCAAATTTGTTAGTGTTTTCTATTTGAAATTGCTGCATTTATGCTTTGTGTGCCAGCTTGTTGCTGTTAGCTTCTTTGGTGCTTCTTGGGTTGACTGGTATTTTTTTGAAGTTAGAGCTTCAATTTTGCCACACGTCAGTTAGAGTAATTTCCTATTTCCTCTGTAAAATTAGATCCTGGAAAGATGATTCAAGTTTCCCTCTGCAGCACAGGTTGGCTAATCTGGCTGGCAGCAATTCTGCCCCAGGGATTTCCATGCATGGATACTGTTGTTTGGCAGCATTTCTCTTCCAGGCATGAGGCAAGGCACCAGCCTCACCAGTCTTCCTAAATTCTGAGTCCACCCAGAACAGTTTGAAGCCTAAGAGGAGGTAAAAATGCTAATTTCAGCCCAGGGAAATGGCTGGGATCTCCACCTCACTCTGAGCTGAGAAAATAGAGGCACAACCACATCTGCCTCTTCCATGGGTGGGGAAGGCAAACACAAAGGGCATGGGAGGCACCTGCCCCACCTGGAAGGGTGAGGGGAGGTTTCTGAGGGGACATTTGAGGGTCACTCTGGCTCTTAGCAGAGGCCAGTCCTAGTCAGCTCTGAAGCAAAAGCTGGCAGATATGTCACCCCCTCCCCAGGAATGGTGCAGTGACCCCAAGTGCCACACATCCCGCAAAGTGCTCTTTGCTTTAGTCTTCAGTCTTTCCTCTTCTCTTATATGGAAGCTGTTAGTGTGCACATTAAATGGGCTGCCTTTTTTATTTCTCCCTCACTACAGAGTTGAACTTTGTCTTAAGTAAAATTCAGTTCTATGCAAACTAACAATAAAACTGCAACCTCTGTACTCAATTTTTCCCTAAGTGGCACAGTCTCTAGGTCTTTACAGAATTTATTGTGCTTTATTCCATAAAGAACATTTTTACTTTCAATGTTTTTTGTGCTTGAAGTAGTAAAATATTTCATGTGATGTTTGGAAGCAAGAGTAGCTATGCAGTCTTTCTAAGAAAAATTGTCTTTTGACAATCTCCATAAGCTTTCTAATATATTTATTTTGAAATTATTTTAGATTCACTATATGTTTCCTACAAATTAAACCTGATACAAATCATGTGTTTTATTAAGTACTTGATCTCCCCCAAAAATTCAGTTACTTTTTACTCACTGGCCTGTCCAAACAATGAATTTGTTTCGTTGTCTGGATAACAGTCGTCATCCACAATGTATTTTGTTTTGTTCTTTTGAAGTACTTTTTTAAAAGCTTACATTTCCTCATACTCTGAGGAAACTTTGTAAACTGGTAAACATCTGAATGTAACTAGGGAATTTTAAAAGATTTTACTATCATCACTATTGTAAATTTTGTAACACACAGAACCAGAAACTTCAGTAAAACTCTGAAATTTAAGGAACATTAAAACACAGCATATTCTTCTGTATATAGTTTTTCATCATTCCCTGAAATATATCACTTTAAAAAATATCTAAAATAATGGCTTTGGCTACTAAAGTATGTTAGTGAACACTCATATTGAAAGTTTGGTTCTAGCGATCAGAATATTAGTTACACAGGGAAACAGGCAGAAATAAATGAAACCAACACTGTTGTTTAAAATGTGGTTGTAAAAAGTGAGACTTGTAAACATGAATTCTCTGGTAATTTTCAGTCTTCTGGAGAGGGAAGATTCAATAATAGCAAAATAGATGTTTTAAATACTACCTATTTCTATGTATTAAAAAAATGTTCCATGAAATGCGCCACACTGTCAGTATCATAATGCCATAAATAAGCTGCCTGTAAACAAAGGAATATTTTGTTATGTACTGTGTATGAAATATGGATGTTGTCCCAGAACAAAATAGGATGTTAAAGGACAACAGATTTCAGAACAGCTGTCCTGCCCCACACAGTAATGAAATGAGATTGGGGTTTAGCTCAATACAGTTTCAAAAATTTCTCACTGTATTGTCAGAATATACTCTGTTACATATTTCTTGATGAACTTTGTATGCGGATTCATCTGAAAAGGGACAGTGAAAAGATTGTCTCAAGTTTTAAAGGGGAGCAGTTAAAGGTATAAAGAATAACAAGAGTTAGAAAGAACTTAAATCTAGTGCTCCTGTTTGATAATTTGTAACAGGAGGATTAGAGAAAATAGCCATGAAAGGCAAGAAGTTTGAACAGCCAGAAGACTTTGTGTTGTCCTTTTTAATAAAATACAAAAGTTACATTTTGGAAATACAGCCCTATTAGGTTGTCTTACCGTTGAACTGTGAGACAGAGCAGTTAGTGTACTCTTAGAGATGGTCACACCACTTAAAAGCAAAATTAATGGGCTGGGTAAGTTATGAGTCAGACATTATCTGATGAGCTCTTGGGATGGTGGAAAGGGCTTGGGCAACAATTTCTTTGAAGAAAGCCCCTGATCATCATGGATGAACATTCTGGAGGGAGATAGCTGGGAAGAAGGCGATGTGTGAGGCTCACCCAGTCAGCTGGGGCACTCTGGGATGGGAAAAGGGCTGGAGCAGGGAATATCCCATCAGTTGCTGTGTATGTCTGCCTCCACCTGCTTGTAGGTTGGCAGGGTAAGCTCGAGGGGCATCCAGGGACAACCCAAGTGTGTAGAGTCCCAGAAACCCTTACCAAACAAGTCACTGAGACTGCCCAAAGAGCCCAGTCCAGCTCGTGGGGTGGTAGAAAGTTTCTCTGAGAAATTACAGATCGCTGAGGTAGAAAGAGGGAAAAGCTTTGCCTGCAGCAGCTTGTTGTGGCTTCACAAGGCTTCAGGTCCTCTTTCTTCCCACTCCACTATCGGAAGTGGTGTGTCTGAATCCTCCTAACTGCATTGTGGTGGAAGCCCCCAGAAGGAGTATTTTGCAACATTTATGGTGCCTCCACAGACCTTAGTCCTTCCACTGAAAGAGCTCAGAGAGTCCAGCATTTGGAGTCCCAGAAAATCTGGAGGTCAAACCAGCTCAGAGAGACAGACAAGAAGGAATGTAGGCAGAAGGTGCTACCTAATCCACATTCAGGAGAAAATTTTTGTGCCTCTTTTTAGCTCCCTTCAGTTTAGGGGGATAAAACTGCCGAACCATGCCTCAGACTTCTCAAAAAAAAAAAAAAAACCCAACAAAAAACCAAACCATGACAGGACAAACTTCTTTATAAGTTATTGGAATAAAAGATACTTTTAAACTAAAAGAAAAGATATAATAGTAGCCAAAGACATACTTTTAGCCAATTTATCTGCAGACCATTTTCTGACCACAGTGAAAATGTATCACATCTGCTTTAAGCGTTACATTTTTTCCATATAATAGTTCTTTCATTATTCATTTTTAAGCCAAAAAGATATATTATGAATGGAACAAAGGACTTCTACCATTATACTTTGACACGACCCTATACAATTCACCTCTGACTTATTTTAAGAAGCTCTGCCTTTCTATTCCTTTATAGGTGTTATTTATTGTGAGGAATTACCCTTAATTTTAGGGAATAACTGTGTATGTAACCACAACATACAGATTTTTTTGGTAAAATTCTTTCTTTGTTTACAGTAACATAAGTCATACTAACCTCAGTTAATATGGAAAAAAAATCAAGACATTTTAGAACTCATATCTGGATTTAAGATCTAAGTTTAGTTGAGTGAAAGTCCTAACTTTTTCCTATTTTAAGAATTTATTTTGAAGTTACTGCTTTTGATTGGAGCTATGAGTTTAAATACCTTTCAAAACTGTTAACCAATGTGATATGCTTTAACTCACACAGTCAGAATCAGCCCTGAGGATGGCCCTGGACCATTTTCTTCTGTTGGCCTCTCTTCCTACCTGAGCTTTCAAACCTTTCTCCTAATGTTTAAACACTAATTGGTGACTGTGCAGGCATTTCCACACTAAAGAAGTCTAACTAAAAAGCAAAGGTAAGGCACTACTGGCTCACCCGGTATTCAAAAAAGAAACAAAGTCTGAATGTTATAAGATATATAGAGATATATGAATATAAAACTCGAAAATGCACCTTCTCGCTCCTTCCTCAAGAGGTAAAATGCTGTTCCATACAAAAACATAAAAACCAATAGAATCCTAATTACAGCACTTGCAGAAAGCAAATTACTATCTATTTTAGTTTTATCACCGATTACAAATGCTATTTTAATGTTCAAAACTGCTAGTGCCTCCTTATTTATCATGTCATTCTTTCCATCACTAAGCAGTACCAACCCTTTCTCCAACCCCTTTAGAAAGGATCATCACCTGCATTTTTACAGGTGGAGAAGTTGTGGCAGAAGCTGTGTTGGGGCAGGGCAGGATAGTGCCACCAAGGTGTCCTGGCTGGGTGGCCTCTTTCCTCCTCCTCACCCCAGAGCCTCCTCCACACATAACTGGCTGTGTGTGGTTGTGCGTCCCTTAGAGCTGGGCTGTAACTCGAACAAGATTGCTGGAAAAACCAAGTGTGCTTCCATAAATGGTATTTTGACCTTTATCACAACCCACAGTTCCTGTGGGTGTGGTAGAGTTTCTTTAAACATTCGGGCTTTGTTTCTGTTGCTAAATAAGATTTGTGCAGGGAGTGTGTTTGAGCACTGACTGCTGAGCATCCGTGCTGCCTAACTTTGAGTATGCTCCCTGGTTGTCGTGACCTGTGCTGTACCTAGCCCTGGCACTGGGAAAGTGGGGAGCAGAAATCAGTTTCAATAGGGAATACAGATAAACCTGAACCAAATTTAAATGCCTCTTGCCAGGACAGACCTTTGAGGTTCAGCAGACACTGCACTCCCTAACATCTCTGTGTCCTCACAAAACAGATGCATCAGACTCACATGACCAAAGTACCGTTTTGGGGGGTCTGCACGTTATTTCAACAATACTGGATGAAAAATCCCCACTAAAATTGTATCTGTGTCTTAGGGTCACCATTGCACAGTGCAAAGGATAAAGCTGGGGTGGTAGAAAGGGCCAAGGCCAAATACTGCAGATACAGTCAGACTGGCCTCCAGGCCAGAAGTATGCCCTCCATCTGATTTATTTAGCAGTCTTGACATAGCATTAGAATCCAGCACAAATATGTTCTTCCTACTTTAAAGTTTTAGTGTAGCAATTGCTAATCCTTTTTCTTTCTGATTTCTTTAGACTTAAAATCCCTCTGCATCATGCCAGCAGACCTTAGTAAAAATCTGGGGGAAAATGAACCAGTTTTAATGTAAAACAGCAGTGAGGGTTTTGTTATTGAGTTATTGCGATACTTTATTTAATATTAAATATTTAATTAATGTTTTCAAATATTTAATAATAAATAATCAAATTTAATTTCTCTTGAGCTGGGATGATAAAATATTCAAAATGTTTTAAATCTTTTCTCTTTTTATTTTTTTTCTGGCATTGCCAGTGTCTTTAAGATCTCAGTTTAGAAATATATTCAAACCTCAGGAAAGCTTATGGCAATTTCACTCTCCTAACATATAATTTAGAAATAGCAATCTTCCTTCATCATTCAGGCAAAGCAAAGCTGTTCTGCCATTGATTTAAAGGTTGTAATGAATGCATGTTGTCTTATAGAAAACCAGGAATGTTGCAGATCTGAGGTTTCCTCCTATTAGCCAGAAGGCACCTTGAGAAAAGCAATTCCTGCACTTATGGAATAGTTGCTGTTTCCAAAATGGGAGGTGCTCATCTTCACCTTCTACCAAAACACAGAACTGCATTCAGCATGTAAATCTGCCAGCATCTTACTCTGGGTATATATTCACAAAGGCTCCAAAAACACATGCACAGGCTTGGTACTTATTGGATCCAATGAGTTACTCATGTGCATCTGAAGGTAATTGAGATTCTTTTCTGAGGGTTTGTTCTTAGGAGCCAGAAAGTTTTCATGATCTAATGGGACTTTGTAAAATAGGCTGGTGTTATAGAATTTTCTTGTCCTTTTGCCCAAAATAGCCCTGTAACTTCCTGAAACAAGTTTTCACCACTTGGGGTTCAAACTGTGCCTGCCATTCCACTGCTGTATCAGAAATAGAGGTTTGACTGTTCAGTATTTGGTGCCCACAACATCTGGTTAACGAAGCCTTAGAGCAAGCTGCAGATAAATGCTGGGGACTTCGTAGATTTGGGCCCAAAGAAATGTTAAAAGCTGCCTGAACCAGCTGATTCAGGATATACTTTGAGGTTTGGCATTCTCACAAAGAACATTTCATGAACACAAAGAAACTTTAATGGAAATGTTTGGGAAGACTGAAATGTACTTTAATCAACTGTAGAAATTTATAAGGGAATAAAAGCAAGTGAGAGTCTGGGTCATACCACCAAAGATTCCAATTCTACACAATTCAGTCTTGAAATCTATTTGAAATAATGAGAAGTTGGTTTTCTCTGAGATAAACCTCCTGAAATGAATCAGTGTGTAAATTGCAGTTGTTTTGATTACTTTTAGTTGTTTGGGTGGGGGGTTTGTTTGGTTTTTTTGTTTGTTTTTCTTTTTGTTATTGCTATTTCTAATAATTATTGTTTCTAAAAGAAACCAAAAAAACCCCAGACCCATCAGTTCAAAAAAGCACAACAGTAGATCTCTTTACTCTAAATCAGTTCAATGCTAATGTATTTCACAGAAAGGTGCATACTTAGGTCAAGACTGCTAAATCGCGTTAAGCACTAAAAGCAGTCTGTAATTCTACAATGAACAATACTAGCAATCACAGTTTAACATCTGTGGAATATGAATCAGAAATATTTTATTTTTCTGCCAAAGAAAATGTGCAGGAAAATTAATTTCTCTTATGGAGACAAGAATTTTGAAATGAGAAGTGAAATTGCAAACTATTTCTTATATGTTTTTTTTTTTTTCTTTTGAATATGAATGTTAAAGAAGAGCAGGTAGAAAACAGTTTGTACATGTTTTAAAAACCTCTTAGCTTGTCTTCTGGCACAGCAGGTGTCTTCTTTGTTGATTGACTTTTTGAATGGGTCAAGACCAAGTATCCTGAAGGTGGCAAGTTGAAAAAAAAAGAGAATGTTTGGGCTCTTTCTGATTTGTAATGCAGAAATTCTTTGCTTTGTAGCTTCATTTCAAGACAAATATAAATATTTTTATAACAGTGAAATTACTTACTGCAAAGTCATAAACTCTCTATTTCTACTGCAAGTTATTATATTTCCTACAAAAATTGTGGAGTAAAATATTAGGGTTGCTGTTTTGCAGGAA
The DNA here is from genome assembly GCA_036785705.1 of Acanthornis magna. NCBI lineage: Eukaryota > Metazoa > Chordata > Aves > Passeriformes > Acanthizidae > Acanthornis > Acanthornis magna. Next base: position 15,498,133 of record JAWUZG010000025.1, read on the forward strand.
AGCACTGTGGCTGATCATGGTGTTGCTTTCTGGCCATGAATTTTCGATGGCTTGAAAAGTTTCAGCTTGACAAATCCAGCCTAGGACATTTACATTCATTTCTCTGACCTGGCCTTTCTGTAAATGGCAAATTTATTTATGTGCAGGGAAGGTGCTAGAGTAGATTAGGGGCTGTTTTCTGATTTTAATATTTTTGTCTGCTATGATGTACTTCTACATTAAGCCCAGATGTTATGTAGCAGATTTAGTATAAATAAAATAAATGTGTTTCAGCTTGCCCAGTATTGGATTCCCTAAGCTCTGTGCAGATGCCTTGGCATAAAGAGCAAAATCCTTTTTGTGAAATGTGGTCACAATGGATGTGATTTTCAGAGGTAAAATTATGTTTAGCTTTATTCTGGTGACTCTGAAGTCTATCAGAGACTTCCATCAGTTTCAGTGGAGGTAGAATAATTAGGTCAACAGAAATAGTTTCTGATGGACTGATCTTAAAGCAGTAGCTGTTTTCTGTAACAAGTCTAACCTTCCTGCCTTTGGTCAGAACTGGCTGTCGTGCTTGGGGTTGCCTGTCAGCAGTCTAAAGGCTGCTTATTTTGAGGGATATTCTGGGATGCTTTAAAAAAAATGCTGTACCAACTGCATTACTTTGCTTATGTTCTTTGTTTAAAAGAACACATGAAATAATGGCTACCACTCATACGAACAAAACTTTTCCTAAAGCCATTGCCCAGTTATATGGTTCACTAGACCCCATGGCCTCATGCATTCATCTTCATGCCTGCATGGTACTGTTGTGTCTAGACCCCTTGGAAGTGTTCAAAAACAGGAAGAAAACCAATATTTCTTTGTGGTGTCTTCAAACATATCCCCAGTCAATGGAAGGCATAGCTGCCTGACTGATATGTATGCTCAGAGTTTCCTCTGAATGAGTATGGGTCAAAAATTTAGCCTGTTCTGCAACTTAATATCATGAGGTCCTGATGCAAACATCACTTCTGAATAGCAGGAGTACTATTCCCCCATTTAACAAGAATCAGGTGTAAGGGCTCGTTCTCCATTCACAGAAAGCAAAACCAAAGTACACATATTACCTTCCATCCTCATCAGTAAGGTACTCAAAGGGCTACATTGTGAATAAAGTTTCAATGCTCTGGCATTTTGGTTTTTTTGTTTGCTTGTTTGGGGGTTTTTTGTTGGGTTTTTTTTTTTGTATGCGCTTTTGGTGTCCATAAACTGGAAAATATCAAAGCTATTCCTGAGTGTTTGTTAGGTTCCCTCCATGCAAGCAGGGCAGCTCCTTTCACTCCCTCAGCAGAGGTTAGTGTTTTGAAAGCTGAAGACTATTAGGAGTTCTGGTTATACATGACTGGCTTGTGTGATGTCTGCTTGTGCAATACGTGGCTATAGAGTTAGCCAACTCCATCCTGCCCAGAATGTTTTCCAAGCACAGGTTATGGAGGCCAAAACAATTTTGGGTTAAAGAAAACAGGCTAACCTACTTTATAGAGCTTTTTACACACCATGCTTTAGAGTTGCTCTCAATTCAGACTCTAATAATTCAAAACCTTGAAAAACGTGTGGAAGCCATCTGAGGGTCTGAAATGTATCGAGGTCTAGAGGCGCAACTTGGAAAAATCACTGCCCTTTATTTTCCAGTTCTAAGCTATTTGAATGTCTCTGAAGGGGACTATTATAGAATTCTTTTTCTTGCTACTCAAGCTTTCCTTGAAACTTATGAGTCAGAAGAGCAATCTCGGAGAGTCTGGAAATGTAATCATAAATATGTAAATGTAGTCTAGAAGAATGGGTACATAAGACATGTTGCTAGCTTAAGACATGAGACAGAAATTTTCAATGTTCCAGTTTCGGAAAAATGTTGAAATAATGAATGGAAACTATTATAATTTTTTAATTATTATTTATAATTTTGATTCAAGTGTATGGCTCTCGAGCTGCAGTTACAAAGGAGGATGCATTGAAGGTTTCTACTGTGTCCAGGGCTGTGCAGGTGAAATATGCATCCTGTATGGTAGTCTCTGGTCTAACCTTGGCATTGAACACATCTCTTCACAAAACACCAGTGTTTTAACCTAGAATATCTCTTAGAACCTTTGGAATTTCATAAAAACCTAACAGTTCAGGAGCTTTAACACAAAATTTTGAGCTTGACAGATCTCAGCATTCTGTTTCTGACAGTAAGAATTTCTACCTGCCCATGGTTTGTGAGCTGCTGACTGTCTAACTATTTATGGCAAATAACTTATTCAGTGCTACTTACCTATTTCCTGTTTAAGGTCTAACCCTCTGAAATGATTCTTAGGGTCATGCTTGTTTTAATTTCAGCTCTCAAATTATAAAGACCCAGGCTATTTGAATTAATACAACTGTCTTTTTTTCCTTACCCTCACACAATCTTTATTTGTTTATTTATTTACTTCTACACAACCCCTTAGTTTGTTTAAGTTAATACAAAACCAAATTGTTGCAGGACAGACTACTTGCTGCCGTGTTCTTGTGCTGCAGAACTCCCCGCAGTGGCATTGCAAGCTCTGGATTCCCATTTTAACCAGGCAGACAACTTCTGCTCTGGCTGACTCCACCTGAACAGGGCAGAGGCTCTTTCCTTCTGCCCCTTCCCCTCTCCTTGGTAAATCTGTGTCTGTCACTTGTTGCTATAAACTTGCAGCCTGTGCCATAGTGCCCTCCAAGTAAGAAAGCATCAGAAATGCCGGTGCAGTGAAGCTGTGTTGCTGTTGATAATGCTGCTCATCTGTTTAGCAGCGCTGCAGAGAGCTATTCAAAGTGCAGATCAGAGGAGAAGAGGGCATTTTGGTATTGTTTGATTTGTCTGGGTTCATGTGGTTCTGGTGGCCTTTGCAAGACCACTCAGGGACCGAGGCTGAGACACGAGGGGTGGTGCCATGTCCACCTGGGAGGCGTGGGCTCTGCCCCCTGAGAGCTGAGCTTCAGCATCCACCACCAAAGCACTGAGAGACACACTTGGCACTAGACACACCCAATTCCCAGCAAAGCACTTCAGCATGTGCTGAGGCATTGGGTGAATAGGGAAAGAATATTAAGATTTTAGATGGGGTTATGGCCTTTTTTTGAATCAGGTTGTTGTTTTCTATATGCTTAGTTTAGCATGAGCCTGGGAGACTTTTAGAGCTGCTGAGCACTCATTGCAGGAAAATTCAATAGGAGCAGCAAATGCAGAATGTTTTCAAAAATCAGACCTTTCCCAGAAAACAGCAAAAAAGAGCTGGCATTTATGGAAGCTTGTGTCCTTAATGAATAAAACAGAAACTGGAAAAAAGAAATCTAGCAAAATCTACTCCTAATGTACCAACAGGGTATCTCTGGTTTCAGCCAAGCACAAATAAGCATGAGAGGATACAAATTTCCTAACCAAGGAGACCAAGTGATTTATCACCATATTCAGGAAAAGTGGGTTTGAATGAGCTTCCATGAGCCGAGTCATCTTTTGGACTTCACTCAGGCCCTGCTGAGTTCAGAGAAAGTCTAACTGACTCTCACCAGGTCAGATTCTCCTCCTAGTAACGTTAATGGGAATTTTGCCTGAATGTAACTGAGAACAGGTTCAGACACAGAGTTATCACCTATAGAAAAACTCCCCCCCCACGCATATATATCATACTATAAATATAATATATTGAGTGGTTTAATTTCAGCATATATTTCCCGGCTCTCAAACAATGGTCATATAATAAAAAGCCCTAATAAGAGACATATGGTTTTGTAAATAAATAAATAGCATGCTTAAGTTACCCTTCAGTTGTGTTACAAGACTTGTCCTTTCTAGCACCCCACATTTCCAAGAAATTTTTCCCTTGAAAAGAAAGGTAGGGTGTAACCCCAAAAGCCTTTTGTCCACCATATCACAGTGCTTTCCCACATTTCAGTGGCAATCATGGGTCCCAGATGTTGAGCTGTACTGGATGCATTTCCCCAGCATTTCCCCAGATGCTTCTGGCTGCCTGGCAGAACCCCCCAACCTGTTGCACTGACAGCTGCTAAGTCCCTTGGAGTTGTTTCATGCTCCAGTAGCAGCATGACTTTGCTGTCTGTCTGCATAACCATGCTCACATGGATGCTGTCTGCCTTTGATCCTCATAGTTAAGCTCTTGGTCATTTTCTGGTTGGCTGTAGAAGGACAGATCTCTCGCTGGGATTCTTGGGCAGCAATTGTAGTGCAGGAAACATTCCAGCAGTCACCATGTACATGCTGGAATGTCCTCTTTGTTAGGGACCTCTGCCTCAGTCTTTAAACACCAGTGGCAGCTGTTTTTCCTAACATCCAGACTGTCTGGAGAGAGGCAGATCTCCTCAGCCCAGCCCTGGGTAGCCACCAGGCAGGATGCCGTCATTGGGATGGTGAGAAGCACAGGTCCGTCTGAAAAGGCTTGTCTTGGAACACAGCTAAGAGCACTGACAGCAGCAAAGGAAGGGAGGAAAGTAAGGCAGCAGCTTTAAAAAAAAACCATACACAAACAAATGTGTGTCTATATATTTGTGTGTGCAGGCATTGCTGTTGTCAAACTGTGCATTTCTACTTCCTAAAAGCTTTGGGTCAGCTGAGCTGTTGCCTTGAGAAAAAACGAAAGTAGATTTGGCTGAAATTTTCCACTTCAGACCTCGACTGGATTTTTTATCTTTGAAAGCTTCAGAGGTGTGTTTGCAATTGCTCTTTCCTCACCACCTCTTGCTTGCAATAAGCTGTAATGAGAGGGGATCTGTACAAGGAACAGAAGCACTTCTGGGTGTCGAAGGAAGGGTTAGGAGAGCTGAGGTCTGAGAGGGAAGGTGTAAGGGAGCTGGAAGCAGAGCAATGTGGAGTTGAGCCAATGGAGTTCTCCAGTAGAAGAAAAAAGTCATAATTTTTGCCAGTAACAATTGATGTGTGCTGCACCATGTTTGGGAAGACAGGCACATAGCAGGCAGCAGATAGGACATGCTCTACCCCAGCAGTGCTGCTGTGACCAAGGAGTTAAAAAAAGAAAAACAAACTCTCTTCTTCAAGCATTCAGCTGCCTCTGAACCCTGTTACAAACCCTGTGCACAGCAGTCTTGTTGAAATCTTGCTCTGACACAAGTTTCTACTCTGTCTTAGGCCCTCCAAAACACAAAGCCTGCTTAACTTTATTTGAAAAGTTCCTCCATTTCAAGCAATTTCTTATGCAAACAGTATTTCCCAATAAAGTTTTGAAACATCCCATGAATTGCTCCTTCCAAAAGTATTCTGGTCATGTCCCTTGCCTTTAATGGAAAAAGACAGTGTCTGTATGAAAAATAGCACTCTGATTTGGAACATATTTGAGTCAACCCATATGCTGGTATGGACCCCATTGAACTGGCTCAGCCTCTTACAGGAAAATATCACCTAAAACTTGGTGTCTCAACACTGTTACTAGAACCAAAGATTAACAGCAGTGCTCCAAGGATGTTAGAGAGATTGGCTAGAGTTTCAATTGTGTCTGCTAGAACATGAGATGCCCACATTTTCTCCAGGGGTCAAGAAACCATGTTCTCCTCCTGGAAATTTGGGAGAAGGTATTCGCTGCCTTTACTTCTACATAAACATCTACACACATGTGTCAAATGGGGAATGGCTATTGGAAGTAATCTGAATTTGCAAATATTCCACTCAGTTCACTGTAACTTTCACACGTAGTGTCATCCCACTCTTTAATCTTAGTGTCATTAGCTTTGAATTTATCCTGTCCAGTCTTGGCAGGTCAATGCCTGGTCCATCTAATCCTATCTTTACATTGGCTGTTGCTACATTGGTAGAAGTACAGCTGTGATTTTTTTCCAATCTTCTGCATGTTCAGAAATTCCGGCTATAGCATGGTGTAACTCAAACTTAGATCACAACCATCACTCCTGAGGAAGAGGCTGAAATGTTTCTGAATTACACCATTTTATGAGCACTTACAGAGACAGAAATTTGTAATCAGGAGGTCATCTTTTGTTGTCTCCAGTACTGAAATAAATGGTTCTAAAACAATTATATGACTAGTTTTCTAGTTGAGACAGAATAAATGCCTTTCAGATAAATATGATATTGTTCCATCTTGTAAAACAAGCTGCGTAGCAGGCAATGTTCTATTCAGAGTAAGCAGTCATTTTAAGTGAGAGCAGGAAAAAAAGTTGAATGTGGAAAAGTTCATTATACTACAAGTGTGTTATTATATTTACAGAGCTATTGTATTTAATAATAAATAGTTTGTATCCCAGCAGGAGGGAATATTTAAGTGTTCTAAATTGTGGTCAAAATGTGCAAGTGAATTGTTTTTTCCAAGCGCAGCAATTCTAGAGCCAGACAGAAAATTAGAAAAAAAACTAATGTTTTGTTGTATTCTATTTATTTTTCAATTTGCTTGATTATCACAGACAATGTTTGTGTAATTTTATTATTTGTTCTGGTAAAATATTGTCAGCAAAGAAATCCTTCTTTGAAAACCCAATTATTTACATAAGGCAAAAAAAGTTTATCTGGGGGTATGTTTATAAGCTTATATTTTTTTTTCCATGAAAAATAAGTCCATCTGAATATTAATTAAAATAACTTGATCATTAAAATCCTCTAATCGTTACCACAGACACTGGCCCTGGTTCAACAAAGTGTTTAAATCCATGCTGGTTTATATTATTCTGTCTCAGGCACTTGCCTAGGTTCTAGAATACGTGCATAAGCATTCGTCCCAATTTCAGGTCCTCTCCTTGAATTGGCATTGGCAAATCCTTGTCTCCGAGTGCAGACAAACCCGGGGTTTGTAATGCAGGCTCAGGTACAGCACACAATTCTTGTGTTCTGATTCTGCAACTCTTGACTCATGGAATATAAGACTGAGATATTTTCCGTTTATGCAAAGTTGCACGTTTAACTCACTGTTGTTTTAACCCCCCTGGAAGCTTGAGACTGAAGTCTGTTTCCTTGCTGCTGCAGAAGCTTTGCTTTTCTATTGTGTGTGTGTCCTGGGTTGTTATTGTAGGGTTGTGATCTCGGGCTGTTTGGCTAGCTGTGTTTCTTTTTTAGTTTTAGTTCAGTGAAGCATTTGATCTGAAACAAAGTGAGCTATATGTGAACTGAATCTTAAAAAAGCATAAATTTGGCACCTGGCATGACTATATCCATAATTTCTGGATTTTTAAATTTTTTTTTTTTAAACCGGCTATATCCATAATTTCTGCATAAGTTTTGGGACATAGAGACACTTCCCCACACAATCAATTTGCTGGCTGGTGGGATTGCTTTGCTTCTCACTCAGCCCCGAAGTAGCAGCCCGAAATACATCTCTCATGGGGGTACGAAAGAAAAAGTAAAAAATAAACCTTGCCGTGCTGTATCAGCACAAACTGAAACCCTGGCGAGCGGACACCATGAGCGGAACACTTGCGAGTGGAATTGCTTCATAAACGCAGAGGGAATGAAAAAGATGCCTCAGCGCTCCGTGCAGGCAGCAGCCTGAGAAATCCCTGCCGGAGCCTGGGTACCAAATCCCGAGCTCCGGGGGATGCTCCCGGGGATGCTCCCGGGGCACCGCGCGGCGTTTTGGGGAGGTCTCGGCTGCCCCCTGGTGCCTGCCTTTCCCTGCATCCCTGCGGCGGCTCCGCCGATGCGCTCCCGCTTCCCCGCTCCAGCATCTCGAGCAGTTTGAGATCTCAGGCTCCCCAGTTTATGAAAGGCGACTCAGAATCCTTGTGCAGCTTTTTGTTGTCCTGGTGGAATCTTCGTTCGTTTGGGGTTTTTTGGTATTTTCTTTTATACTTTAAAAAAAAAAAAAAAAAAAAAAAGGTTTCCGTTTGTGCAAAGAAAAAAGTATTTAAAATTTAAAAGAAACTCGTGTCTCCAAACTGTCACAGAAAAGGCAGCAATGCAACTACATGTCCGCTCTTAAGAATCGCTATTGCATAAAATCCGTCTCCACCTTCTTGCAGGTTTTCTTGGAAAAAATAAAGCAGAAATGCTTATTTATTGCCTTTCAGTACTCCTAACCTTTTTGACTCTCCAAACCAAAAGCTTTTCAGATTTTCAACAGGTATTTGGTTTTGGGTTTTTTATAAGAACAGAAAAGAAACTCTGTCAGTGTAAATTCTTCAAAAGAAATGGATTTGTGAGAAGTTGAAATCAATGCAAATTCCTTGAATGAGACAGACACTTGGTGTCCGGAAAAGGAGAAGGCAGAACAGCGGCTAAAGGGAGGAAGAAGAAATGAAAAATAAGAGAGGAAATGTAGAAAAAAGAAAGATAACTAATTCACCTTAATACCAAGATTTATTCTATGGATGTATTCTGTGTGATCCTAAAGAAAGGATCTTATTCTGTCTTTTGGAGGGGCTTGGGTTTTTTCTGAGTAAGTCAGGAATGAATGGGTGTTATTTAGAGTTGATATTATACAAATACTTCCAGACTCAGTCCTGCCTTGGTACACAGAACCTGAGCACATCTTTTGTGTGTATAACACTTAGTTTCAGTCTCACAAACACTAGTTTCAGTGGATTTGCCATATGACTTACATGATGTGTGTGTAAATGAAAGGAGAATTAGGTCTTTTGTTTGGGTTTCATTTTAATAGAGAAAATCTGTAGAGCTAAACTAAACCCAATGGAATGGCGCACTTGCATTTCTGTGTCCTGCAAAAAGCATCTCCCCTTTTTTCTTTTTTAAATTTCCATTTGGGATTGCCAAGATACATGCAGCACATGTAAGAAAGCTTTCCTCATCTGAATTAGCAACACCAATTTGTTATGTAGCAGCCTCCTATTTTTGAAGGGACTTGCTAAAAAGGAAATCCCACAATCTTGTCACACATATGAAGATAAGTAACATTCCTACTGGATTCTTTATCAAAGAGATCAGTGCAGTTGTATTCCCACATTCTTATTTCTCCTTTCAATGTATTCCAAGCTCTTTTCCTTTTTTTTTTTTTCCAGTGTGAAAGTGTTGTATATTTTTCATGAGACCTTTCTGACCAATTCCCACTAAATCAGAAGGGTGAAGTGAACATATCTGGCTATGTTACAGCCTTCTCCTAGTGGGACATTTGCAAAATGTTTTCAGCCTTTGGAAGGAGCACTCTGTATATGTACCCACAGAGGTGTAAAGCTGTCCAAGAGAAGCAGGCAAAGCACGAAGCAGAGGTTAAAGGGTTTGATACAGTTTGTTTTGCCTTTTCAGTCATTCTTCATGCCCTCTCGACAATTCTCTTTATGCCAAGTGCCTCTTCAGTAATGAACTCAACCAGTCACCTAGATGTAATCCAGAATTTGGCCCAAAACTAAATTAGTGAATTAGAAAGCTTTTTTCTTGGCATTTGTACCCTTATTGATTTTTTAAATAGTTTACTTAAGAGATGGAGGCGGGCTCTCTGTCCCTGCAAATTATGGAGCTTCATTGTCTGGTTGCAGTGTAATTCCTACAGAATAATGATGAAACTGAGACCCTTTGGGCTGACTTCCGCAGGTATTCCAGCTGCTGGGTTCCAGCTTTGTCCCTGTAAAGTGCATAGGCTCTTATGTCAGACCTCACTTATGGAACATCACACTCACATTGCAGAAATATGAAGGATATATTTGGGCACAAAAAATCCTTATTTTATGGCATCTGCCTGCCCTATGAGTTTTGCAGAATTGCAATCTCTGGTTTGCATTGCTGTGAATTGATTTTGCTTTATAAGGTAAGCTAAAGTCCGTGAGTCGTGCCTTCCACGAGGCAGTAGCCCGGATGACACGGCTGTGAACACCAGGCCATTCCATACCTGATGCAGATGAGGCTCTTTGCCTCAAGCAAGTCCAAAGCTGCATTAACAGAATAGCTGAGGGGTAGAGGATGTGGCTGTACACAAGATGACCTCCAGATCCTTGCTGGGTTTTGCCAAAAATCACGTTCTGATGCAGCTGTGGAGTGATGAACAGAACCAAAGATGACACAGAACCAAGAGTTCAAACAAAATCTTAAATAGATCAACTTTTCCCTTGTTCGCTCTTGTAAGAAGTAAAAATGTCTTGGATCTTTAAAAAAATTCCAATTCAGCCATTATTAAATGAGGATCTATGTAGTAGGGTATGAAGAAGTTCAGCCTTGGCTGACCAAAGTGTTTACCTCCTGGCCTTAAAAAGTGTGAGAAGTTGTGTGCTCCCTGATGGTGTGTTGATGAATAAAGTCAATAGAATTTTTAATATAAGATGCAACCAGTGGATCCAAATCTACCTCTGTTTTAAAGTATGAAATAGATACTTACCTTATAAAGCTAGAAAGCTTTTCGTTGGTAGCCATGGCAATTTACAGGTGTTAAATTAGCCACAATGGAACTGCCTAGTTCCCTGATGCAACAGAAATATTTTGAGACTTACCATGAAAGAATTATTAAATCCCTGTGATATAGAGAGTAAAAAGTTCAAACAAGAATGGAGAGTGCAAAGTTATATGTGTATTTCTATGAAATTTCATAAAATGGGATTTTACACTGAGTAATTCAACCTACTGCTTCAACCAAAGTAAGGAACGTAGTTTGATATTTTCATTAAATGCGAAGTATTTGTAGATACTGGTGGCAATTAGGTGTTGCAAATGCAGTCATCAGTTTGAAACTGAGCACATAAAATGGTATTTTAATAAAAAATACAGTCACCTTGGTACCTGAATCTACCCTTATTGTATTGCATGGCAGACACTCTTTGCATTAGGCTGCAGTCACAGGTTAACAAGAAGGGAAGTTTCAAGGCACAGAATTAGCTACAGGAAAGTTCTCCCATTATTGAATGAATGCAATAAAGACACAGCAAAATTTACAAGGAAAAATTTAATAAAATATTGACTATAAAGGCTACAACATTCTGTGTCTGCTCCATAGCTTATACCCAAAACTGTGCGTGTTCAAAAGTCCATGCAAATTGGACTTAATTTACTTTGCTTCTATTTCCTTCTTCAGGAATATGAAGTGAGCACAATAATTTTCTTTTATTTTATCTATAAATGGTTTCCTATATAGGAGCTTATTAAAAAGAAGGCAGGGTTAGGCTGTCCAGGATGTTAGAGTGATTATGTCTTGGCAGCACAAGAACAGGCTGAGTCCAAGGCCCTGACTGTTAGCATCTTGCCAACACCGTGGATTCCCCTGATCTGACCAAGAAATGTATGGACAGTGAGAAGTGGACTTTTTCCCTGCTCTATTTTTGTCATTGCTGCCAAATGACGGCTTTTGGTATGATATTAATCTTTGGCTGTGTAGAGGGCAATAGGAAGTGTCATGCCAAACTCTGCCAGGGATCCCCAAGTTTCTCTGTTAAGTTTCCATATTAAAAAAAGGTACTTTCATTGCAAGTATTTCTATTGTGAAACAAGAGAGGGAAAAAGAGTGTTGTTAGGGAGGTTGTGCCTTCTGTCTTTTTTTCCAGAAAAAGCTCATAAGGTGTAGGGGACACAAATGGCTGCACTCCAGATGTTTTTTAAAAACCTAATGGTCCAATCCAGACACAAAAATTAAGCTAATTTTATGTCACATCTCTTGGACCCATGATAAATTCGCCGGATGTAGTTTACTAGTTGGCAGTGTATTGATTTTCCTATTGCATTCCATGGCTGTTTATCAGTGTGATTTTGACTGGAAATGGTTGCAACTTCCGGGTTGCAACTTCTCCCATGATCACAGTTTTCTGGAGAAATTGCCTATCGGGAGACCTGCACCTAGTTAACACCATCACAGGAAAAAACTTGCCAACTAGAGACGGAAAATGTGCTAGGGGTAGTGGTAGCACTTTGTCCTCCATGGGCCCAAATTTCAACATCTTCTTCCAAAAAAAACCCTAGGAAGTCAAAGGAAAGTTCTGGCCCAAGGGAGGAGCTCTGCATGAAGTGTTTTGCACAGTTTTACTTCTGCAATATTTTATAGATGAATGGGGGAATAATGACAGGGGCAAAGTATATTACTTATGTGTAGAATGGTCCAACTGCTTCTGAACTTTATCTGCCATTTTCCTGCATCCTTGTTATCTTACAGCCCATGGTGGTCCACAGTGAGTTAGCCTGTATCCTCAGCCACTAGACAAAGTGACTTTTAGTTACTTTAAAACCTGTGCTGTTGGTGTGCCAGCATTGTCAGTGACTCCAGGCAGTGATTAAACACAGGAGTATTTTTCCCTACATTTATGAAATATAAAGATATTTGTTTTGATTCCATCACTGTCACCTCATTAGGCACCAGGAAAGTTAGGTTATACATTGAATCAGTTTTGCACTTGGTTTTGTTTACTTTTCATAAATTAACATGGTAATTCACTGTAATAAAATTCTTCGTTTACACAAAGATATCAAAAGGCATCGTCCATTATTCTCCTTAATGTTACAGCTTTAGAATGTGCCATGAAAAGCTCTGTTTATATTGCAGCTGGATGGAGCACTTACCACAGAGCGTCACATCCCAGATACGCTCTGCTGCTCTGCAGCAGAGAAATGTCAAATCATGAAGAAAAAAAAAAAAAAAAGGATCCCACACAACTATCAACACCCCCAAAAAATCACCTTCTTCATTAAAATGTCTCTTATCGCACTAAATTAATTATCCTAAATTCTGCCTACTTCTGTTTGCATTTCTGTTACTTGGCCTCACAGGTAGCAACGAGGTGAGCTCCAGCAGGCATGAGAAGGCTGAGTCCTATTACCTGCAGTGGTCACAAGGGCTGCTCACAGTCCTTAGAGCAAGAGCCATCTGCAGTGAAGGCAGAACAGAATTTGGACAGACTGTGCACTTTTATCATTGCAAACAACTGATCCTTTACCATCAAAGGCATGAAATGCTCTTCAGTCTCTCTGCGCCTTAGCAGATTTTGGATTCAGGGTGCCCTTCTCTACTGACCCAAAGTGGTTTTGTTCTCCAAAGAAAAAATGCTTTGTACTGCCTCTAATTTCTGTTGCTGCTTGGTGTTTGAAAACATGTTATTTCTTCCTGCTATGTAGCTTTGCTTTGGGGTTTAAGGCTATAGAAGAAAATATCTAGCTTGCTCACTTTTCACATGTGGAAGTGAGTTACTGAGAGCAAAACAAAGCCTAGCTTAAGCTTCTGTTTCTTCTTTTCTCTCTCTTTCCTCTTTAAGGATTGTTTATGTTTGCCTGACCTGCAGGGGAACTGGAAGTGTACTCGATGATCTAGCAAAGCACAAAACCTCTACAAGTATGTGTGCTTTATTTGTGCCTCCTCTGAACTTTTTTGGGAAAAAAAAAAAAGGCAGGCGGAAAAGGGAAAGCATCTGATGGGTTAAAAATTCACTATTGTGTGTTACATCAGATAACATTCTGGCTTATATTCACAGCAGTCTCAGCTGATGTCATTGAATGGAGAGCACAAGGCAGATGAGATCCAGCCATGCTTTGCCCCAGCACACACCAAAAGCACCCATAAGAAGAGATTTTCTTCTGGGCTTTCGACATTGATACTTTAAAAAACAGGAGGCATATTTTGAAAGACCATTTTTATGGGCAAAACTTTTTCAGAAGTTTTATGAGCATGTATGGAACACATACATTACAAAAACTTGCAGGTTTAATTTTTGAGATTAAAGAATAAACATTACAACACTTAGAAATAGGCTAATTATGAAACCTTTCATCTAAAATACACAGAAATCTTGTATCTTTGATGGATGGCATGATGACAAAGAGTAATTTTTATTAACTTCCGTATCATCACTCTATGGGTCGTGTCCCCAGGCTGCCCAGAAGAACATTAGCAGGTGGCTGGGGCCATCCTACTCCGCTCAGATGGTCCCTTCCCTCTCTCCCGCTTCCTGACACACTCTTCTTGCCATGAGGGCTTCTTGTTGGACTTGCTCCCAAATCCACACAGTTTATGGAAAGGTTTCTACTAAGGTCAACTGCTTTGGTTTGAGTCAGTGCACAGAGGCACTCTTGAATTTCAGGAGTTCAGAGTGAAGTCCTGAGCCTCCATCCCATGTTGAGAGAGGTGAGGAGGAAGATGGTGACAGGCGTGGCAATGACTATGAAGGGCCAGAGTGGCTTGAACTCGTTCCCTACCTTCCCCCTCCTGCATTTTAGGGATTTTTATGGAAAACACATTTGTAATGTATTCAATTGCATCTATGCAGTGGAGAATTAGATTGGCATAAAGGTAAACAACCGGCAAATTATTCATAACTCAAAATCTGCCTGATGTCTCTTTGTTCCAAAACTTTAGAAATTAGAGACTGCTCACCAGATGTTATAAAAGAAATTACTAATTTAACTGCTAAACTGCTAAAAGGCTCACTCTAGTAATATTTTCTTGCAGAAAATGTCTGTGTCTTGTTAAATGTTTATTGAATACTGTAATTATATTACATTTGCTGTTAAACGATATTGACATTTTTGAATAAAAAGGGGGGTTTTTTGTGTGTGTGGTTTTTTTTTTAAATCCAGGCAGGATCTATAACATGAACATCTGGTTGCAACCTAATGTGTGGCATTGAAACAAAAAAACCCCTCCCCACCCTCAAAGAAAAAAGCCTTCTGCCAATGTTTTTCTCCATGTATTATTTTTTCAAAGTAGCTCCGGCTTTTGTAGCACCAGCTATGATTAAGTACCAGGACTTTCTCACTATCAGCAAATGTTTAAAGGCAAGTAACCAGCAAAGCTTCAGCAAGCTGATGGCTGGTGAAATAAGGATATATTTAGCAAAGAAACAGCTGTTTCTTGAGCAATAACCCAGCTGTTTGGCTTTGAGAATACCTGTTAGAGTTATTAATCATATTAAAAAGTACAAAAAAACCCAAAACCCCGACTCTGGAAGGCATGAAACAGACATTTTAAATGCCGGTTTTTTTTTTTTTTTTTTTTTTTTTTTTTTTTTTTTTTTTTTGTTTTGTTTTAATAAGAAAGGTGGCTTTGTCACTGTAACGGGTGTAAGGGAAAAAAAATGGGGAATGGGGTTTGGAATATTTTAGAAGTACACAGGTATTAAAACTGATGAACTTAATATTCCTGCCAGCTGCCAATCAAGTTTCTTATCATCATTTAATAGACTATGCTCCTGTAAAACTCTTGCAAAATGCTTTGTAGCATAGTAATTTCCCCATTTATTCCCTCACCTAGCTCTTTCTGTTGAATTACTGGGAACGGTTCAGATGTGACGTTGACTAACTCCACCACTCCACGTTCATTTAATTTTTCCCATTTCCTATTGGGTAATGGAAGACAGAAATTTGGCTCCCTTTGGCCTTGGGACCTACCCATAACTCAAAGAATGTGATTTCTACTAGAGGCTAGAGTAAGGAATACGTATAAAATCCTACCATCTAACTGGAATGTGAAAGACAGACTTTCTTTCATAGGGTTTCTCTGTCATGCAGTAGATTTAATCAAGAGAACCAATTACAGTGTGCTGGTCCCAAACAGATGTGAGACACAACTCAAGTATTTAAATTGCAACTTTTGCTATTGATAAAGTGTTTCTGTCTGGGAACATCTTCAAAAGCAAAAGTTTTCTTGTATGTAGATAGGACCCAATCCTGGCTGCTGTATATGCATAAAAAGTAATTCTAGTGGCTCCATTGTTATTCCAGGTGGTCCTACACTACACAGCTGGAACCACTGCAAGAAAGACCCATGTATGTACAAAGCACATGTTCTTTGGACAATGCATTAATTCACTAAAAAGTGGATAGATACATTTCTTTTGGCTAGGTTTTTGGATTTTCTGACTTAGGGTATTTGAGTTTTCTTTTGCTTTACATCTTTTAAAAGAAGAAGTAAATAGAATAAAACTCATATATTTTAAACATCATAGACCTGAGCTATTTTTTTCAGCTGGAATTGAATAGAGCAATACTTTTAAATCAGAACACAATGTTCTGACCTGTTATAATTACATGTTTCATTTACAGGAATCTGAATTGGAGAAGCTACACTTTTTTATTTATATCATCACTTTTTATAAAACCACCCCTATGAACAGAAATGTATCTGTTCAACAACGAAAATAGCTCAGACTTCTATCAAAGAATTAACTCATGCATTGAAGGCTACATGGACTATCATAGCTAAAATCTGCTCCCATTTATCATGGTTTACATTTTTCGTATTAAGAGTAATCTGCCTGCTGTACTGCAGAATGACTTGAGGGTCTGGCACCGTTCCCTCCCACACTCATGTGATACAGGATGAATGTGCACACGTTTGCCCTGGGGCTGGACATTCCCTTGCCTTACTGAATATAAGCTTACCTTTCTCCTTGCAATCCTGTGACTTTGCCACACTTGAGAAGGTTTTGGGAAGGAGGCAATTCATTAGGAGAACACAACATGAGCCCCTTTTAGGCCACCCCCAGCATTAACCTGCTAATGATACCATGCCATCCAGAAAATAAATCACCTCAGCAGCTAAGCATATGATAAAAATGTGTTTGGACTCAGTGAATATTACGCCAAGGTATTGTGTCCACATACACACAAACAGCTCACAGAGAGACAAAGCAGCACTGAGATAATTTTATATATCAATGGAATCATTCCTACCTTGCAAAAGATATTTGTATTTTCAGATTCTCCATTTCCCCCAGAACAACACCATGACCAAGCTTGCACAAGTATTTTCACTGCAAGGGTTTCTTGCAAATCAAATTGAGGACAAAACTTGCATTGCAGGCAACCAAATGCCCACATTATTTCTGGTATGTGAATGGGTGGAGTTTAAGTCTGGTCCTTATGATCCGGATGCCAAAGAGTTGTGGTTTATTCTGTAGTGATTTATATATACTGGCATGACAATACATCACTGAAGGCTAACAGAAGTGACCCAGGAATATGGATTCCGTAGAAAAGGCAGCAGCCAGTGAGGACTGAAGCTTGTCCGGATCACTCACTGTGCTGTTCCACATCCCCTTTCAGGGTTGTATGGTTTCACCCGAGGCTGGGAGCTCCTGTGGCAGAGGTGAATGGGGCAGATGAGCTCTTGCAGTGGTTACTGGGTGCCCTGGCAGGCTCAGTGTGAGTCTCCTCCTGGCTTCTGCAAAGGGCCTCAGCCTCAGAAGTAGAAAAATTGGTCTTGAGGTACCACCAATAGCAACAGGCCTGACATGTTGGCTGTTTTTCTGGGGTTTTTTTCTCTCCCTTAGAGGAACATTAAATGCTGGGTATAATTTAACACTGCATATCATTATTAAACATTATAACAATTACTGTACTACAATCAAATTTGTATTTTTATATGTTTTAATTATATTCATAGATACACACACTATAGACGTGTGTATATATTTTACAGGAAGATTAACAGAAAAATCTTGCTCATATTATCTACCTAAAAAGGTTTAAAGGAAAAAAAAAGAAGTTAATTGCCAAAGTGTAATCCTTGAGAAAAAAAAATCACTATTTGTTGTTTCTGAGCATTTTCAACTTACCGGAGCAAATGGATGTCCATTTTTTTGTGGAGATGATGTGGTGTGAATTTTAAAAAGTACTCAAGAACTTTTTAACCAGCCTAATTATTGCTGAGCAGGTACCCAATGAGCCAAAGGAGAGTTAAGACATTTGCCAGGATATGAAACAAATCTGACAGCCTGCCAGGGTTCCCAGAGGAGCCCTTCCTGAGCATTGTTCACTCTTTCTCATCCATTTTATGGAAAACCACAGGCAAATATTGTCATTTCAATTGCTCCTTATAGGATAGGTCCCAGAACCAGAGGGGAGCGTCTGTTGTCATCGCCCATCCTGTAGCTGGATGCTCTGCAATTGTTTGCCCACATGCCAGTCTATCCAGCTACAAATGCTAAAAACTATTAAAAGGTAACAACATAATCAATATTTTCGTCATCTGTAAAATACCATCTTTTCTGACAGTAGGCATTCCTGAAAATTAGCATTATATTAATACAAGAGAAAATTTTGAAATTATTAATGTCTCTGTAGTTTTAGCCCTTTTTTTGTCCACACATTTCCAGGCTGATCATGCTTGGCATGTAATTTTGCAGAACTTTGCAGTATTTGTGCATTGGTTTCTAATGCACAGCATTTGCCATTACCTTCTTTTTCAGTCACTGTTGCTGGCCCACTGAGAGCACTGTTTCTATTGCCTGGCTGGATTAGTGTCCTTGTGAAATATTTGTTATCACATCTCTGTTAATTACACTAGAATGGGAACAGAATCATCTCCACACAGTGAGCAATTATTTTTAAGACTGTACTTAAGTATCGTTTATTAAATCCCTTCTTCCTCATCCAAATTCTAGCAACATTTTATTAGTGTTCCTATTTATTTATTGACCTTTACAGAGCAAGGATACAAAGTTACGTTTCAGAACACAATGCTTTGTTTTATATACAGTTACTAAGTGTAGCTGAATCCAAGGCAAAATATACTAGAAAGTAGAAGACGCCAACTGTTATAAGCTTTTTTTGCTAGGATAGTTTTTATTCAGATATGTTTTCCTTTTCATGAAGAATTCAAACATGCTTGCTTGAGCAATGCCATTTGCAGGCTTTATGAAGACGGTGATTCTGTTCTTCCAGGTCTTCTTTCTTCGAAGACTTAAACCCATCCTGAATGTGAGCATCAACCAGCAAGATGTCTGTCTGCCTCCTAACTTCCCACTGCAGGTATAAAACTACTGTCAAAAGCAGCCTGTCACACATGAGACTCAGAAAAGAGGAAAAACAGTCCTGTTCCTCACAGTCTCTGGGGACAGCAATCTCCAAACTCCTTCAGAATTAGGAATCATAAAGGGGGCTCCTCTTGAACAGTGCAAACCACAGACAGGTTTCATTCCTCTTTCTCCCAGTAAGCCTGAACAACAAGGTCATTGACTGTCACCTTGTAGTTCATCTCTTTCCACAGTTTAGCTTATTGCAAGTGAGGATACTTTATTTCTTTTACCTGAAGAGTGATGGCATTTTCTAAGACTTGTCTATTTTTTCAACTATTTTAGTTAGTCTAATAAAAGACAATACCTCTCTCTACACATCTGGCCTTGGTTATACCCTTAGACCATCATAGCTGCAACACTACTTATAAAAAACAATGCATCTAAAAAATAATGTCCTTTTCTAAAAAAAAACAACTTATCAAGTGTAAGTGAAATGTCAACATTTTTGTAATCTGTGAGTGCCATGAGTAAAAGCAGGATGTAGAAATGCTGGTGGTCTGATCCCTAATTGATTTAAAAGGCAATAAAGATAGATTGTTTCTTTTAAGACTCCGCACTTTCTTTTCCTAACTCATAATCCCTGCTCTGCTCTACTCAGTACTAATCTCTCATAACACTGATAGTGCTGCATGGATCTCACTCCTTGAAAAGGCCCTTATAAGGCTTTTTATCTCCAAAATAGCTTTCTCTTAGTACCTACTTGTTCTTGGAAGAATCTTTCTCTCATGTCATGCAAAGCAGAAAATTATAGTCAATTCCTCTTTCTCAACCATTATGTCTGAGAGCTAGAAAGATCAAGGAATGGATGATATATCATTAACTGTATGAATATTGTAGTGTTAGAAAGAGCAAATGATACACAATCCTTGAAGTCAATGGAAGGACCACTGGGACTCCAAAGAGGGCTGAGCTTTTTATCCATTCTCAGTTGTTTTGTATATACTGTAGTTGAAGTACTGACAGATTTTCTAAGGATAGAATTAAAATAAACCTCTGTTCCTTTGTTTAGGAAGTTCAGGCATGAGCACTAAATCTGACCTAACATTAGCCCTGCCTCCAAAGGTTTAAGTCATTCTGTGATTCTAAGTATCATCTTTCTACATCGAAGTGTCTTTTGCTGATGAGTTACAAAAGTTCCCATCATGAAGGAAATCTACATCACAAGGATTGGTTTTGTACGGCAGTCTGTAGGATGGAGGCCAGCTTCATCAAATCCTGTTTTGCTGTTTTATTGTGCATGCTCTGTATTGTAGAGTGGATTTTTTACATCTTGCAACTAAGCCAATTCCTTTCTGCAGCTTTGCATCTCTTCCTTTCTCGTTCCTTTTACCACGTGTTGTATCTGCATACACAAAAGGAGCACCACTTGCAATTCTTCATTATTAACATCTACACACAGACGGCTATCCACCAGTCATGTTCCTTCTTTACAGAATCACAACTGTAGCCTTTAGGAAGCCAATGCTAAGCCTCACTTCTTTCTTTCAAGGCTTGGAAGGACATATAAATCATCACACTGGGAGCTTGTAAAGACCACATTAAGCCAGTATCAACTTGATGTAAATATTTCATTAAGAGCTATCAGCCCTCAAACCAATATGCTTACTGCTTGTTCTCTAGTATTGCAAAGCTATTTTCACTAAAATATACGGAAAGCTATGAAAGTCCCTTTCACCTGATATTGTGATGGCTTCAGGCTCTTACATTGGAGGGTGGTCTCATGGTTACAGCAGGGGGCAAGAAGACCTTTCTTCATTGACTGCCATCACACTGATTTCCTGCAGGATTTCAAACAAGTAATCAGAGCAGGTGGAACAGAATGGACAGTGCAAATTGCTGATCAGAGATCAGCATGTACAAACCTGCTAGGGTAAGAAATGAGTGAGGTAAAATTTCCTCTGCCTTGGGCACCTGCTCTCCTTGCCTTAAAGTAATGGGATGTACTTTGTTGTTTCTAAGTATTATATTTTACTATTTCTTAGTTATATCATTACAGTAAATGAATGTTTTCTAGATTGCACTGAATAGGGGTCTTTCTATGAACTTCCACAGATAACCACGTGTGCCTTTTCCTTGTCTTTTCCCCACCCCTTCTTCTTTTCAGGTTATCCAGGAAGTTCTCAAGAATCAAATCAAATTAGTATTTCACCATTGACAAAATGAGCCATATTGTCATCATATATTTACACAATTATTCATTGCTATTGTTCACATAAATATATACATGATCTTATTTCTGCAATGCTTTCATAAATCTCCAGATGAGGCTGATTCCTTCTGCTGAGAGATTTAATTGTTCGTATATGTTTTCCATGGGAATGATGAAAGCCAGCTAGAATTACTGCTGAGTGAACTAGAGCAATCCTGGATTATGATGAATGGAAGTAGTGAATGATCAGTGACTGATGTAAGCAAACCATTACTGAGTTTGAAGCACCTACAATTAGAGGGACATGATATTTCAATTGAAAGTTGTCATGTCAAACATGGGACAAACACAATACTTGTCTTTTACTCCTGAAAGCTTTTGAGCAAGAAATTAGTTAATCACAAAATGGCATGTGGTTATTACACAGCAAGCTTGCATAACATCATCAGAAGAGGTCTCATTTACATCAGGAATTCATTTAGCAAGTGAGAGCTAAAACACTGGGAAATGTTCTTTTGGGTCTTGAGCTGACTCTGGATACACAAAGTGCTGCAATCACATTAAAAAATTTTAGTCTTGTCACTAATGAAGAGGTAACATTTTTGCTACAGCTTCTCATACCTGTTAGGCTCCTGTCTGAAATAGCTCAGGAAACGTTACTCTGGTTTCAGGTTGCTGCCTGGAAATTCCTTGTTTGACTCATTTAATTTGAATCCGTAGCTCATTTTTTTATTTGTTTGCCCCATAGAGGATTTGGCTCACAGACTACGGGGTGGTTGCGTCAGGACATGTCAGGAGGCAGCTGGAAAGCTTACCTCTAAGGATAGTATTTACAGAGCTGATGATTGTACTTAAAAGGATGTGACCCATATACAGGAAATCAGGGAGATAAAGTAGCCCTGTTTGTCTAGTAAAATTCATTTCTGAAGAAATCTAAGAGTTTCTGAGACATAATTCAAAACTGAGTGTGAGCAAGAGGAGGTAAAAGAACATCACTTCTGGACAAGAAACCAAGCAGGTCAAAATAATTGGCTTTAATTAGAGGAGACAGAAAGTGGACAGAATATTGGATTTTGGAGGCAAGACATCGGGGGTGCAGATCTTTGCCTCCTGTACAAAGCACTATGTATAATCAGAGTCCTGGTGGCACACAGTGGACCTTAGGTTCACCTCAGTCCTCATTTCCTGAGGTTCTTTTGACACCATTGAAGTCGATTAAAGACAATCTTCCCTGGCAGTATTTCAAGAGAGAAGGGATATTATGAAATGCAGCAAGAGCAGAGAAAAATAAATGATCATCAGTAATATCCTTTTAACATTGTGTATGTAGAGGGGCAGTGTGAGCATGTGCACACATGTAAGTAATCTGGATTTAAACTGATTTTTTAATTAAATGCTGTCAGAGGCACAAAATGAACAGAAAAAAAATGTTTCTATTCTGCATTGCCCACCCTTGGGTAAGCTTGACTGGTAACAACTGTACGTAAAGAAAAATAAGAGAAAAGCAATTCATATTGGTGCTGCTACTTTAGGAGAAATAATTGGTAACCAGTTTTGGTGCTTTGTTACATCTCTTTTCCTTTGCCTCTCTAAAGGGAAATAGATCAGGGCCAGCACACTGTATATATTAGCAGGTTAACATACTGGGCTATACTTGCACTTTATTGTAAATGTTTTTGGTACTTCTTCTAAGTCTGTGTTTACCTTGGGTATTTTCTTAGTTCACACATGTGAAATAACAGCTGGGACTTGCCAAAATATAGCAGTCAAGTGCTGTACATGTAGTAGCTTTAAAACTAACACAGGTGTCCTAGATCCCTTACGCAGAATAAACAGAAGCACACGATCAAGAGTGTGTCTAACTCCTCTCTTCTGGAAATGACGTGTCTTGAAATGCTTGATCTGACAATTGCGGCCTCTCAAGAAAGAAGCATTACAGAGGTGAAATGCTGTTGATTTCTACAAACAAGTGCACTGTCTTTATTTTTTTAATATAAATGCATTATCATCTTAACTCAGATCTATCTATTTCCACCCTTTTTTTTTTTTTCAAAGGAAAGGCAAGTACATTTAATGAGCTCAGTTCACTCCTGGGTCACACCAGAGCAGAAAGACAAGACCTCCATTGCTGGAAAGACCACCCAGAGAGGAGGAAGCTGCGCTTGCCCAGGAGGGAGGTAAGACAAGAAGGTCCCAGCAGTCCAGAGCCCAAACCATGAGCACCAGCAGCCTCACGAGCAGAAGCCCTGGGGCCCTGGCCACGCAGAATGGGTCTGTTTCTTTTCAGTGTGAGTACACCTCACTTCCTTTGTGCTGGCAAGGTTGTCTGTGAACAAAACTGTACCATTGCATTGAGCTACTCAGTGTTTTTATGGCAGCTTTTTCTTTTGTTTTTGCATTCGTCTCCATGATTTTGCACTGCACTCTTCATATCTGAAAGAGAAATAAAATAGGATAGAGTACAGAAGTGGTAGCTAATATTCAGAGACGAGAGACTTGCCATGGGTTTGCACAGCTGTAGACACCTAGGAATGTGTAAATATTCAAGAATCCCCCTGATAACACACAGGAGTAGTGGAAATCCAGGACAAAATTCTGGGAGGATGACATACATAAGCATCATATTCCCATAGGAACACATGTGCCATCTTGTTGCCTGCATAATGGACTGGAAGTAGACAAACAAGCTCAGGCACATACAAGAAAGAATAGCAGCAGCATGCTTCCCCCAAAGAGGTACTGCTTTGCAAGGGTGCCCTTGGAGTAAAGTGAAGACATTCGCTTGGCAAGTTCACTCAAGAGGAAGTTGCATTTTCCATAGTAATTCCATTGACCTACACTTTCTCATGAAAGAATGTGGTTCATACTGTCTGTGAAAACAGAAACTAAGTTGTTGGAAAATGACCATCAACTCTGTGGAATCTATGTGGAATCTATGTATTCAGTTTAAAAATCTGTGAGATTGGACAGAGGCTTCCAATACTACAAATATAACTAATTTTGACAAGTGCATCTGCACTATTAGTGCTAGCATACAAGTTCCTATGGAAATATCTGGGTGTTCGCTCCAACAAAAATAAAAGCTCAAAAGTTATTTTTAATTACACCATGAAAATGTTTTTCATGAAAAGCATAAAAAAATTATCTTAGTAATGGTTATTTTTGTAAATGTCCAATGCTAAAAGACTTATTTTCACTGCAGGGCTAATCTAAACTAAAGTTCAGGTGTTGCTCATAGTTGCACTGGGTCTCTGTGCCTGAAATACGGTCTGCTTTTTCCAGCTGGATCAGTGGATCTGATGAAAGATACTGCTTCTCCTTAGAGCTTACCTTGCTGTTTTCATAGATATCATAAATCTTATTGAGTGTTTCTTCCTGACCTTTCCATAGAGGTAAAAGTGTCTTGGATTCAGATCTAGATTCCTGAATACTTTTCTTGTAGGTAATGTGATAAATTTAGTTTTCCACATTGTGCCTGGCCAGCATAGGATTAGCATGGCATTAATTGATTACAGGAGGATCAAGTGGATTAGAGCTGCTTCACAACCAAGAAAGTTGTTGATCCTGAAGGTAAACTCCTTCAACTAGGGACATGAGAAGAAGAAAGGAAAATTTAATGAACTGCTTTGAGAAATGGGAAAAGCCAGGCTATGTCCTTGTTTCCCAGTATATTCCAGTTATCTCTTGGGATAACTATATTTTAATAGAATGCCAACTTTCTTTTTAATATGATCCTTGAAATTTCTTTTAAGCCACCTAAAATGTCACGGCTTTTTCCTTCATTAATCAAAACATGTTTTTTTTAACTGTGGGATGTTTGTTCAGTAGAGCTCGCTGTTTTTCTTTCATTGATTTTCTTTTTAACATGCAGTTGTTGAAAACTTAATTTTTAGTTTAGTCAGCTTTGTTCAAGATGCATTGCTATTCCAAGTAGAATTTGTGGTATGTTTTCGGCAGTCTGGTGTAAGGGATGTAAGGCATGATGGATGATGTTTGGAATGGAAAGATGAATGAATACAGGCATTACCAAAGCTGCTCTCTTGATCTGAAAAGAGAAATACATTTCTTTGTTACTTGTTGATAAGGAATTTACAGCAACACAGCGTTGGAAAAAAATTGCATCTGAAAAATAGATCTTTATTTAGACTTAGGACTAAGATGAATTTTGTGGGTTTTGTCTTTTAAAAACCTTTTGAATACAAAACATTTTAGAAGTGTTGGTGAAGGGGGCATGTTCCTATTTTGACTTTATGACCATTTATTAATCTTTCTATGTGAAATTGGCACTTCTTCCCCTGGAAAATTTTTCTCCTATCTGTATTAGTTTTGCCCACCCAATGTTAGTAGCAAGCACTAGTTATTCCTATGTTTTTATTCCTGCCTAGGAAGACCCATCAAGCCCTCAGTCACAGTGTCAGGTTGGGGCAGCAGAGACATGGCAGACTGGCCGGGATCAAAACCCACTGAGCAGAAGTGATGCAGCTCTGCAATACCAGTATGGCAACACATGGGAATTTACACAGTTTATTTTCTTCATGTTCGTTCTCAGTTGTGTGGGTGTATTTGGCCGTGAAAAGCATCATGATGTTTGAGAATGGAAGATACTAACGAAACCATATCTTTCAACACACATCCATTTGCATGCTTAATTTAAATACTTCAGTTGTCTGCCCAGTGACTTAATTAGCATGGCAGGAAATTGGCATGAAAACTGCAAGTCCCTGCTGTAAAACAGCTCAAACATAGGATCTCTTCCACAGCAAATACTTGTTATAAACTGGCTTAAATTCTCAGCCAGCATGAACAAGCATAGCCCTCTATTCCAGATGTGGCTCTACACCAGCTGAGAATCTGACCCAAATAACTTTACGCTTCCTGTCCTAATAGTGCCACATGGTAAAGAAGCAATAACAGCCTAACAGGTCGGCAAAACATCAGGTCTCAGAGGTCCTGGAGCAAAAAAACATCCTTTCAAATAGTTTGAAGGATAAAGAAGTCAAAGCAACCTCATCAAACAGCATTATCCTGAAGAAACAGTGACAAATAGGATAGTAAACTAACAGCTTCATTCTGAATTGCTGGGTGAAAGCAGATTTGTCCTCTGTACCTGCAGGTTAAGTTGTTAGCCAATATGATTATCTTGCTGATAGCACAGAAATCTCCTAGAGAACAAGCTGTGCCTGAACCACCAGGCAAACCCTGACAGGGTCCCCCACACACACCTCTCCACTCATATCCACACTCTCCTCCCCCTTTGACTTTCCTGGTGCTCATTGCCTGTGAGGGGCAGAACTCTGCATCTCACACGAGGGAATAGCACAAAGACCTGTGAGCTGCCCGGGGTATGGCACTACTGGCTTGGTAGAGGAGCTCCTGACACTGCCACTGATTTCAGGAGGGTTCACTGCTACTCTCCAAGAAGCATCTCTAACCTTCATGGCTGTAGAGAAAAATATTGAGCCTGAATTCCCAACAGCTTTTTTTAAAAAAGATAAAAGAAAGGAACTCCATTTTTTAAGTCAAAGGGTTGGGTTTTTTTTACTTTCTTGCTTTCTCTCCAGCTGTGACTGAACCCCAGGGCTGCTGCAGTCTCAAGAGGCAGCAGCTGGGGCCAGCAAGGGAAACTGGGCTGGGCTGGGCTTCTCCTTTCTCTCCTCTTCCCTCTGTCTATCCACACCTGCAGGCAGGGTATGGGGCAAGGAGCCCCACTGCAGCCCCCCACAGATGCAGTGTGTCAGAGCAGAGGACTGGAGGAGGTCAGTGTGGAGCTGTGTGTGCCGACATCACGGGGACCACATGAATGCGACTGTAAGCCCTTGGCTGTGTGTCACCAGGCAGGAGAACGTGCTGCTTCCCAGAGGTGCTTTTGTCCATGGTAAGCCGCTTTCAGAAAAGGCTTTCAGACCCATACCCCCAAAAAGGAAAAAGGAAGTTTTGAAAGGTGGGATCTGAGGAGAGGAAGTGACTCATGGGCTCAAAGAGAGATGGGCAGGGAGTGACAGCCCGCCGAGGCAGCACAAGCGATCCCCAACTGTGCCGAGTCGTGGGAATGGGGGTGAGGAAGGAGCCTAAGGCTGGGGAAGCTGAGTTTCAGGAACAGCTACAGTCCTACGCTTGCCTCCTGGGCATAGGATTCTTAATGCATCCCACCACAGCCGGCTCTCAGGCTTACCAAAGTGCCTGGCTCAACTATGCCTGTGCCTTTGGAGGTGACTCCAGCTGCTGCCCCAGACAGCAGAGCCCTGTCATGGCCCCACAGGGTCAGTCTGCCTGTAGCCCCTGGCATGGCCACCCTATAGCCCCTGGCATGACCACCCTATAGCCCCTGGTATGGCCACCCTACAGGCCCTGGCATGGCCACCCTATAGCCCGTGGTACAGCCACCCTATAGCCCCTGGTATGGCCACCCTACATCCCCTGGCATGGCCACCCTATAGCCCCTGGCATGGCCACCCTACAGCTCCTGGCATGGCCACCCTATAGCCCCTGGCATGACCACCCTATAGCCCCTGGTGTGGCCACACTCCAGCCCCTGGTATGGCCACCCTATAGCCCCTGGTATGGCCACCTTACAGGCCCTGGCATGGCACCCTATAGCCCCTGATATGGCCACCCTACATCCCCTGGCATGGCCACCCTATAGCCCCTGGCATGGCCACCCTATAGCCCCTGGCATGACCACCCTATAGCCCCTGGTATGGCCACCCTATAGCCCCTGGTATGGCCACCCTATAGCCCCTGGCATGGCCACCCTACAGCCCCTGGCATGGCTGCCCTGCCTTCCCACCTGCATGGGCACACCCCCACCGACCGTGGCACTCCAGACCTGGATGCAGCCCTTCTGGGGATGGTCCAAGGGGAGGAAGGGTGTGTGCAATTTGGGTGAAGAGCATGAGATTTCTGCCCTGTTTTTCCATTTTGCAAATAGCTATCTTTTGTCGCATTAAAGCAGTAAGAGCAGATGTAGACTGGGTTTTATGGGGTTTCATCAGAGATGTGACACAAGAGTCATGTTTGGGGGTTTTGCGCTGCACCTTTGCAGAACTTGGTCAGGGTGGACTTAGTCTCCACTGATGGGATGCCCTTTTTCACCTGATGGAGGCATGAGCACTTTTCCTTCATTCTCTTCCGTACCTTGTAATCTGTGTGCCCTCTGGTAGAGGGAGTTTTCTCTCCTGATGAGGAAGCTCTAGCGGTCAGGACTTTGTGAACACTGAATGAGGAATTTCCTGGCTTTCAAACAATTTCCCCCCTTAATGATGATGTTCTAATAATATCCTCTTTTTTTTAATTAACTGATCTCTACTTGATCCCTCATGTGCGGAGTACTCAAATAATAAACTGTCTGCAATTCTGTGCTGTTTCTCCTAAAAGGAAGTGAACCAGAGATAACATGATGTTACCTTTTGTTCCTTTTATTTATTTTTTATTTAAGTATCTTTAATGAGTTGTCCTATGGACCAAGCAAGGTAGGTCAGATAGAGTGCTCACTTTACTGTTGAATGTGACCTTTTTTTGTTGAGATCAGCAGTGTTACAGAACTCAGTGGTGCAGTTGACATGTACACTGCAGGAATATTACTAGTCCAAGTTTTACTGACTTTTGCTTTGTGGCATTGACCAGCCTATATTTAATATATGTAAACAGAACTGCGTATTAGTCAAGCACTTCAGGCATTGTTTAAAGCAACTTCTTCCAGAGAGCACTACAAAGCTAGAACTAGGAAAGAACTATTTCCTCCATTGGTGAGGTCACAGGAGTGAAACAAGTGGTAAGATTTGCTGTAAAAGATGAAAATAACGCCCTACACTTACATCTGTAAAAGCTGTAGGCAATTACATTCATGCACACCTCCAGAACCAGGGTTGAAGTTCGTTTGAAAAATGTTGCAATTTAAACCTGTCACTATTCATCAAGGGACAGACGTATACAGCATCACAGAATCATAGCATGGTGTGACTCGGAAAGGACCTTAAAGATCATCTAGTCTCAGCACCTTCCACAAGACTAGGGTGCTCAAAGATGGTTTTTTCTTCTATGCCCAAAATGAAAAGGAGTGTGCTGTAGAGCCTTTCTTGAGAGCTAATAAAGGTTAAGAACCAGTTCTTGGCGGCAGCAAATGGAGCTCATCTTACTTTCTTTAATTTTACTCAGTTGTTCAAAGAAACAGTGTTTTCATGTGTCAAGTCCTGCTATCAGATCTTATCTTTTGTCCATCTTCCTCTTAGGCTTTTCTGCAAACTAAACTTTTAATTTTTTCTCATATCTATAAAACTAGGACATGAATCCTGAAAATACTGACCTGGAAAGCGAAAATAATATATGTCATTTTCTGTACCAACATGCCAAACTTCTTGGGCTTTTCCTAGGGTCTACTTTTGTTATAGTCAGACTCTATTAAACCTTCCGGAAGAACCTTCTTATTAGGTAATTGTAGCAAGAAATCACAACTCATACTTGACATTTTTAGCTTTCTCTGGTAAGAGTGGTCTGGCAAGTCCATTTGGACCATCCACATAGTTCCTTATTGATTTTGTTTTCCAGTCAAGGTAATGCTTAGCTGGATCAACCAGTGACCAGTGACAGCTGATGGAGAGCCAAATCAGTAGCAAGTTATACAGAATGTCAGTCCAGATTTAGAAGTGCTTCTCCATGATAGCTATGCAGTGTTTCATGACACTGTGCTCCTCACCCTTTTATCCCAAGAATCAGCTTTTTCCCAGTGATTACCTTATCTATCAGCACTAATAAGGAAGCAAACACGGGCAGTCATGAGAAGCAGCCCCTGAGGCCATCTCGTAAATAACTGCACTTATGGTTTATGCACTGATAGTGTTAAACAGATGCAGCAGTGGAGTTCAAAAATATATTCCCAAATGATTATGTATTGTATGGTATATGGCTGCCTACATAAATTTCACCCTTACCTCTAATGTGTGTCTTTTGGCATGCTCAGACTATTCTGAGTTATATTCATAATTGTCAGGACCAAATTTAAAACACTCTTCTAGTGTAGTTCTGTGTGATTCACCCATCACTGTCCAAGAATATTTGCATCTATGTGGATCTTGGTGAATAAGTAATTAGGGTATTTCTTTGAAACTCAAAGACAGCTTAATTCTTACTCCATTTTTTTCATTGCCAACTCTAACATGCATTTACCTATATTTATGAGAAGTTTGGGGCTCCCTCTGGTGGTTTTTGAAAACCGGAAAACTTGAACAGAACATAAATCAAATAAATAGTTTTGTGTGTAAGACGTTGTCATAATTTGCAGCAGGTGGCATGCCTAATTCCTCCTCTGTCTTTCACCACTCTTATTTTTGAGCTAGTTTTTTTATAGAGGTCTTTTACTATGGTGATTTATCTTGAGAGAGGAGAAAGGCATAGTGATGTATCAGAGAGCAACAAAGTAGGTAATTCAGCTAAGGGGCAGTTCTTTCATTAATAGTTTCACAATCAAAACCTGCATGTGTCTGTTAGTTTTTCACCTTATTCTCCTACTAGTTCTTCAGCTCCTGCATTGGATTTGAAATTAATCCATAGCTATTTACTAGGGAAAAATATGGTTAAATCATTTCATACATGATGGCTACTGTGAAAATGAAGGATAACATAAACAGACAGTCAGATCCCACTCTTAAATTTTAATTTTCTCAATGTAGCATTTATGCCTGGAGGCTGAAAAGGAAACAAAAATAATAAAACATTGACCTCAACAACAGGTTTCTCTTTCTCCCCAGGCTCAAATACATGGGTATGCCTCTTGCTGGTGAAAAGCGAACTTGTAGAGAAATGTTCCGCATTAATGCACAGTTAATTACAAACATACAGAACACACAAGGTGGAAACTGCTCCTGATCATGCTCTGCTTCTGCTGAAGTCAGCACTGGTTTGCAAGCAGCCTGGCAGTAGGCTAGGATTTCAGTGCAGGTGTATGCATGGGGGCTGTGGCCCAAACTCTGCAGCTGGGATGCTCTGGTGCTGTTTGTGCATCTGCTGCATGACTGCTGCAGGAGTGTGTGGGCAGCCAGGTGACTGTCAGAGCACAGAAATGCCTCTGGGACAGTTCTATCACTTTTTACTATTGACACTTTTTTTTTCCTTTTCCTTTTCCTTTTTCTTTTTTTTCTCTTTTTTTCTTTTTTTTTTTCTTTTCCCCTAGAGCAATTGCATGATGGTCAGGATGGGAAAGCAGGAAACTACCTTTGATCTCCAGGAGTCCAGAGGTATTGTGGTTATACTTCCTTTAGATTTTCCTGCCTTCCTAAGTAGAAAAGCTTTTTTTCTCCCTCTTTTTTTTTTTTTTTTTTTTTCTCCACCACTTGTAGGGAAGGAAAGAAGGGATGACAACATAGAATTGAGAACGTTCTACCTGGGCAAAGGTGTGTGGTTGTATTCAAAATACCTCTAAATTGCTGTAAATTTTTGGCTGACTAACTTGATCCTTCTGTCCCATTTGATTAAAATTCAGGAAACAAAACAGTTGCATTAAAATAACATGACTTCCACCTTTTTTATTTTGATTGTATTAAACAGATATTATTGGATAATTTGGTCACTGGCCATAGGAAATTGCCATTTAACTTAATATTACAGTCAAATTCAGAGTTAGAAGAAGGCTCCAAATCAGCCTGTGTCACATGAAAGGGATGGGCAAAATCCTGCTCCCGTGTGAAAAATGGCAATGATCCCATTTTGTTCTATGGACCAGGATTTTTACCCAAATGACTTAACTAAAAGTCTTGTTGTTCAACTTTATGTACATAATTATATTTCTGAAATCGGTTGGTAGACTCCATCAGGTGGCCCCCTGCTTCTGAGGGTGATACAGGTGTAACTTACCTATTGCAATTAGGAAATATGCTTTTAAAAAAAAAATATTTATTTTCATTAATATTAACTTATTCAACCTAAGGAATTTGTTCAGTGTTTAAAGTCTGTCCTGAGTGCCTGCAAAGGGCTCAGTCCTGCAAGTTCCCATCCAACAAGGCACTTAGGCATGTCCTTAATCTCAAACATGGGTCTGATCCCCAG
This sequence comes from Acanthornis magna, assembly GCA_036785705.1. Taxonomy (NCBI): domain Eukaryota; kingdom Metazoa; phylum Chordata; class Aves; order Passeriformes; family Acanthizidae; genus Acanthornis; species Acanthornis magna. The sequence continues at coordinate 15,529,973 of JAWUZG010000025.1, forward strand.
GACTTCACCAAACAGACGCTGAAGACCTCAATACCATGCAGATGCGACCCCCAAGCCTCCTCTCCACCGGTCTTCTGCAGAGCTTCCATAGATTTGTTATAGTAATATGGTAAGAATTAAGCCAATGGCATTTAAAGCATTGTTATAAAAATACTGCACAAAGATAATACATGCTGTATCGTACAGTGTATCAGTTTTCAAACCAGGCAAATGAAGTTTTCTGCAAGCTTGAGCTCCTTTGTTTTCTCGTACAAAAGGGAGCACTCTTGCAGCATCTTACATGGTTTTGATTATAGCATTTGTGATTCTTTAAATATTTATTCTTCAGCAGTTAAGAAACTTGGTGAAGGGGAACTTTATAAACATTTATCATGGATCGAGTGTTCATGTGGAAGAAAACATGAGGCACTTTAGCCTATAGGGAAGAACTACCTTTTTATAAAAGCTGTGTCCTCAGTTCAGCAATGCATCTTGTTCAGGACAATTTTTGAGTATATATCCAGCCTTACACAGATATCCAAGTTTCTGTAAAGTTGTCTAGACTCCCCAAAATGCATAAATGCTGCCCTGAATTGGTGCCTATTCCCCATAGCTGCCCACAAATCACTTCAGCAATATATGATGTGCCATTCGGCACTCACAGCATGCAGCTCTCCAGAAGACAGACGAGTAAATGTTCCCTTCAGCACCTGAAAGATTTGTTTGCTTTGGGGTGATTGGCAGCAGTGTCATGTGAAACACCACAGGGCAAATTCCATTTGATTAAATAATTATCACATATGACCAAAAAATGTACCATTATGTGTGAACACAAATGTAAACTACTGAAATTCCCTCCATTTCCTCCCTTGCTCTGTTAATTTCTTTCATGGGCAGTGACACAATTACTGACTTTAAACTAAAAAGGTTCCAGGGTAGGGATGGTACTAAGAACTTAAAACACTATGTGCTGATTAAAAATTTTATACAGTTTATTTAAAACAGCTTCCCTGAGAAGTGGGAAGTGCATCACTCAATGGACCCCAAATAGTTTTCAGCAAATTCAATCCCACAGAACTTTTCCTAGGGAGAAACAGGGACTGAAAGGGGATGGTTTCTGCCTCCTACTGCAAATAATTAGGGTCTCTTTTTGTGGCCCAGTTTTTCCAGGCTCTATCTGGGCAGATTTCCCAGTGACTTCAGCGCAATTAGAACTGTTAAAAAGACTTGCAGGATGGCTTCCAGTTCTCTGAACAGTGAAAGACAATGAAAATGGTTTGTACCTCATAAATAAATATTATCAACCACTAGAGGCACAGCCTGTGATCTAAGTGGGTGCCCGGGGTCAGGGCAGCACAGCTGGGCACCACTGGCTGCTTGCTGTTACATGGGATCATGCCTGCAATAGTATTATGGTAAAAACATCATTGAAAACATCATACCTGCTGATACTAACATGGATACACAGAGGAATATAGGCCGTGCAGATGCCAGTGAAAAACCCATCATCTCTTCCCCACTTCCACTCGTGGCTGCACGTTTCTTGTGCTCCTGTGCCAGCCACCCTCTATAAAGACAGTGGAGGCAGTCCATGGGTCTGGCTGAGGGGATGAGGGTGTCCTGTGATGCTGCAGTGCCACCCTCAGCTGACACACGCAACATCAGTTGGATAGAGTGAAATAGGAGGACACTTGGAGGGAAAGGTTGGCTGGATTCTTTAGCTGGACTGGTCTTTCTCATTAAGTTTCTTTGCTTTATTATTTTTGTTCTTGTTTTAGGCAGCTTCAGGATGAAGGTCTGGCACAGCATCTTCTGTCATCAATGGGAGCCCTTCCTCTGACTTGCAGAAAGAGAGGTAGTGTCTTCTTTTGTGATTTTCAGTTTTTTATTTTCTGAAATGCTTTGTCCAACTCAGTCTCGATACCTTCCGAATATCACTTTGCCCACAAAGGCTGTGCTAAACGAAAAGTGATTACTGATACTGTGTGTATCTGCTTCATTGGGCAATAATTCTCGATTCTGGGCAGATTTATTTTAAAAGTGGCATCACTCCACCTTGGTCAGTATCTTTTGCTGGGATTACTCCAAACAAGCTTGACCTGTTGAAATGTAATGTTTCTCATACTAGTTTCCCAAACTACTGAGGCTATTGCTATTTCAGGTGGCTTAAAAATATGTGCACAGTTTGTACTTTGAATGTTTAATAAGCTTAAAACATGAAATATATAATGCAGTTTGAACTTTCTAGTGTTATTTCATCACCAAAAAAGCAAAGTCTTGAGGCTCAGCAATTGCCTTTGTCAGAATGTAAATTCCAGCATGTAATACCCAGGCTGTATGTTTCAGGAAATCAGTATTAACCTATTAGTATGCAGTTTTCCTTGGAGAAAAGCCATCTTCACACTGAGCCTGTATTCCTGCTTCAAACCTTCCTGTCACTGTTCCGTATCCACGACCCAGCCTAAGGCTGCCTTTGACGGTTCTCCAGCTATTTCCTGCATACTGCACTAGCACTAATTGAAAATTTGGGTGGCCTTGCTTATTTATTTTCCTGGAATGTAGTGGGTTATATTTTCATGGCACTTTCTCAGCAGTGCAACGTTTCAATTTCAAAACCACTGCAATATGAGGAAAAGTAACCTCCAAAATTAAAAAAATAACAATAAAAAGCAGCATATCTTTGATTAATTTTTACAGTAGTTCTTTTGTAAAAATATATAATGGAAAAAGAATTCAATGTTGCTTTTGTGTCTCAAGATCAGAGGCAAGAGAAGCAATTTAAATACATGTACAAGATGATCACATGCAGACACAATGAGGCATGAAACTTTAAATGTACAGATGCCATGGAAATGAAAAGATAATATAAAGTGTGTTCTTTGCAAGTCTTGCGGAGTTCAATAGCTACATAATATGTGTGGAGGGAAAAGAGAAACAGCCCCCCTACACTCTCTAGGAAAATTCCAGCTATGTCTGGATGTGCCATTGGCACAAGCGTGGTGCTTTGCCTCCCTGGATTTCTGCGGGAATGTAATTCCACAGCAGACAGGGTTAGTATGTCACTGTTACCTCCGTGCTTGGAGCTGCACGTGCTCGGGCATGAGTACCTGTGTTAGTTTTCAAGTTCTGATTAAAAAAATTCACCAATCCCTTGACAAATTTTCAAGTCTACATAATTCTTTTCAGGCCTAATTATTTTGTTTTATGGTGGTTTTTTATTGTGTGGGCAAAAATTAAAGGTTGGCACAATCCTGTTGATTTTTTTTCCTAATACACTAAGTGCAACTATTGAAGTCTTTTGGGAATTATGTTTTGTTCCCAGAATTCAGGCATAAGGAAATGTTTAACAATAAATATGCAATTAAGGTTCTGATCTGTATCTCAGAAATTATTTGGAGGAAGAGTGAACTGAAGATGTAGTCTGTTTTTACCTACAGGCTCATATCTCTAGGATTACCCAACTATAAGAATTTATAAATGTTTCAGAATGGAGATAAAACTGGATGCTGAAAGGAAAAGAAATTTGAAAAAACAAAATGTCTCTCCTATTTCTGAGCTTTCAGGAAGCCATTTTTCGGTTTTATCTATAACTCTGACATTTGGAGACTTTTTAGTCAAGCACCAAACATTTCTTGTAACTCAGTGAAGTAACAAAATAAGCAGGGTGGGGTTTTTTGTTTGGTTGGTTTATTGTGGGGTTTTATTTTGGGGTTTTGTTGTTTGTTGTGGTGGTGGTGGTGGTGGTGTTTTTGGAGAGGTTTGGTTTTTTAACAGAAGCAATCTCAAATAAAAATGTCAACCCAAGCACTCCTCCATATTTCCATTTCTTTCTTTGAAAAGTTGAGATGACCCCACTGCGGAAGTTCAGATTTTAACCGGACCTCTCCAGTTTGTTCTGAAACCCATTTCCAAACTTCCTCATGATACATTTCCCAGTGAGATGGTTATTTTGGCAGTTAAAAAGTGCCCCAAGGGTTGTGTAGCAATCGACAAAAGTGTATCTCACATGCACATATTGTGCCTAGTTACAATTAACAGTGAGTTCTGGCTCAGCTGGATATTAAAAATTCCCTGAGGTGACGGGCTGAGAGAACTGGGATTGTTCTGCCTGGAAAAAAGAGAGCTTCAGGGCGACCTAATTACAGCCTTCCAGTACCTGAAGAGAACTTACAGGAAAGATGTGGCAACACTCTTTACAAGAGCATGTAGTGACAGGACAACAGGGAATGGGTTCAAATTAAAAGGTTTAGATTAGATATTAGAAACAAATTCTTTACAGTGAGGGTGGTGAGGCACTGGAACAGGTTGCCCAGAGAAGCTGTGGGTGCCCCATCCTTGGAAGTGTCCAAGGCCGGATTGGATGGGGCTCTGCGCAACCTGATCTCGTTGAAGATGCCTCTGGCCTCAGCAGGAGAGTTGGAACTAGAACAACTAGAGCTGGAACTTAACCTTTCAACCCTAATAATTTCATGATTCTATGAAGGGTAACAAAAGTGAGTAATTGAGCACTTCGCTTTTCTATTCAGAGCTGATTTATTTTGCCTTGCAAATGAGAGCAGTAATCAATTGGGAAAGGTGGGTTGAAATGGAAGAAGACAGTGCTCCCCCAGCCCTGTCTCTCCACCATGAGAGTTTCTCTACCTTGCTGTGGATACAGTCACACCATCAGCTTGGCATTTGGCACAGCTGAGACTCAGCACAGAACAGGAGGGATCTTGTGGTGGGCACATGGGGCACTTTTTAGAAGTGGGTTTGCTGCACATAGAGGTTGTACCTCTTACCACGCTGAACGACTAGCGATTGTCACATTCACAAATGACCACTACTAACTCCTCTAATCTTGATTTTTTTTTTCCTGCAAATGCCTTTGAAGAAAACACCAGGACTTCTGTCAGATCATGACCGATGTTACCTTTCACTGCAACTGATAGCTTTGGGAAACGGAAAAGTGGAATGGAAATTATTCTAGCTAGTTTTCACATGCCATCTTTTTTTTATGTGGCTAAAAATACTTACACAATAAAAAAAATTGTTTAATCCTTCTGCTTGCTTGCTCTTAACTGAATCATGACACAGATCCTAAGTAGACAAATGTAAGGATATCAGCATAGAAGGCTAGCCAGCACACAGCAAGAGCATAACACAAGCCTGATGTTGAAACTTGTTGCACAGAGCGGTAAGGCACCTTATGAATGTGCCTGGTACATCCTACCTCTTAAGGAAAAGGCTGACTATAGCTCCAGGAATAGCATTTTCTCTGGAGGTGCTTTAGCCACTTCTTAAAGACTTCCAGTGAACAAGGTTCCATGGATTCCCTAAACAATCAATACCAATATTTCATTGTCTTTAGTGTTACAGTTCTTCCTAATGCTCTTTGCCATAGCGTCTCCTATTCATCAACCTGCCCCTCCCAGATATGGAAAACTGACCCTTAGCCACTGCAGTGCAACTTTTATCAGGCTTTCAGAAGTGGTTGAATATTTCCCACAAGCAGGATTTGGACATGCAAAACACTATTACTTTTATTATTATCATTGTTGTTGTTGTTATTGTTATTATTATTATTATTATTGTCACGTAGAAACAGGACAGAATATTAATTATAAATATATTCAGATATTAACCATATTTTAAAATGTGTGTCTCAAAGAATAAAGTGAGTCAGAGCCTCAGCTATGAGCTGAACAGGACTGGGGACTGTATAAGGCTGAGTCCAACAGGCTACTTAATGTGCAGGCTTAATTTTAAGTATATGAGTTCAGTACTTTTGGTAAAGTGAATAATAGACCTGAAAGTGTTTTCAAGTTAATGGGAACCCGTAAGTGCTTTCTTGGATTACAGCCCAAGAGCTCCACACATTGCAGGGCTAAATACAGATTTAACAGGCTAAATTTAGGCCTCTGTGTTTTAAAACACTGGCTAACATTCTTCTCAGAAATTTCTGTGGAAATTGCTGTAAACCTGAAGTCAAGGCCAAACATCTCTTGGACTTCTCCATCTAAGAATAAATGTCACTAAGAAACATTAAAGACTAGAACTGTAGTTCATTAAAATCAAATACTGTCATGTGTTTAACAGGTTTCAGATGAAGTTGTCTAATCTGGTACCTTAGATCATTCAATTAAGGCATAGGTCAAGATTCACATTTTAATGTCAATTGCTTGTCTGAGATATTAACATAATTTTGTCTCTAAAAGGAAATTCAGAATTATATCTAATTGATGTAAAATGCAACCTCTTGCTAATAGCATAGTTATGATACAATTCATAGTTAATTTGAATGTAAACTATCTAAAAAGTTAAGTTTTCAAAGACCGATTATACTTGGCTCAGATTGCATAGTTTCTCTATCTGCTTTTTACTGTTCACATCCCCTTTTCTCAAGCCCTATTTGTAATTTTCCTTTTCTTTTTCACCCTAGGAGACTTAGAGATCAGGCAGTTGGGAGAAAGAAAAGAGGAAAGAAGAAGAAAGAGACAGGGAAAATTATAAAAGAAAAAAAATTAAAAATTAAAAAAGGGGAGAAAAAGCAAACACGAAGGTATTTAGTAATAGATGGTATCTTTATTTGTAATATTAAACACAAGAATTCCTGTATCATTTCCTTTAAAATATATACAGTTCTGCAGAGACACTGAATGGGGCAAGTGAGGAAAACCACTTGGTACTACGAAAATGAGCCCAACTGATAAGTAAATAATAGTTCCTTGTTACTCCAGTTGATTTTCACTCGGACACGTTAGTCTGTGTTGGCTGCTACCAAAGCAGATATGTTCCCTTACAGTGGAGGGGAATTGAGGTGCCCAGGCAGCAGTGAACTGTCCCATGGGTACAGTTCAATTCAGAACGGGAGATCTGATCTCTGCTCTCACTCAACACAATTTCAGAAGTCTGAAAAAATATCTGATGAATAGCTTTTCCCTGTTTATTCCCAAAAGTATGGAAATCAAAGCAGTTGTGCCGGAGTTTGTTCTTGTGGAAAAAAGAAACAGAATCTCACCTGGAATTTGAGGGACAAAATATGCCAAGTAGTCTTTGAAGTGGGATATTTCTTTTTTCTTTTGAAAAAGAAACATGGTTAAATTTTAAGTTGGTTTAGATTTCAACTTCCCCCATTTATTGTTTTAAAATACACACAGTACAGAAAGGTTGATCCCAAGAAGTATTTAAACTGATGCAACTTAGTAGTGACACCCTTGACAGAGCTGTGGTACACAGCATTCAGTATTTTTAGCTGCACAAAGTAATTTAGTAATTTGTTTCACTGGTGCTGTTTAGAGAAACAATGCCTCTGGGTCAGTAGTGCACAGATTCCTTGGATAAGCCTTAAAAGGGAAGAACTGGTGTGGTGTTAGCCAAGAAAGTAAAAGAGTGAGAGAATTTTGTGTACTGTTGGAAATGGTTGAAAGTGCAAAGACTATATTTTTTGTTTGATGTGGAAAAAGTGACTGTACGTGTTCTGGAAGAAAACTCAAAATATTGTGTGCATTAATTTATATATTGTTTCTCTTGAAGCATACCAGAAATCATCTGGGAGAAAACACTGATCAGTAAGTTGTTTCTTTCTCTCTAGCCTTTCAGTGAAGATAAATATATTTCACTTCATAATGAAAGTTTCTGGCTTAAGTTCCCAGATAATGGTCAAAATGTTGCCAAGGTCAAAGAACTTATTTCTGTATCTATGTATTGAAAAAGAAAAAAAAAATAGAACCATAAGCTTTAAGGAGGGCAGTTCCTGGATGTTGGTTTGACCACACAGACCCAGGTGATTTTCAATTCTTTTCCCAAGACCAGCTGCTTGAATTGAAATTCAAGCAGATGGTCTTGGGAGCAAAATATAATGCAGGAAATCTGCTTGGAAATCCAAATATCTGTATGAATTTTTCATAAAATCTATGGCAACTCTTAGAAACCAACATCTACAGGGATGTTCCATTGATGGGTCAAGAAAATAAAGAGAAGTGGAACCAATGAGGTGAAGAAAGGTTGTGCAGTGATTATAGATTTGTTAGAGCAGGCAAGGATGGGCTGGGCTTCTTGGCTCTGCTCCTGGTTCTACTGCAATGGCTTTGGCAGGGTACTGATCTCCAGTTCAGAAGGCACAACATGGTCATGAAAGTAGCTCTCTTAATTTCAAACAGGCTTAAAATTACGTACTCATAGAAAAACAGGAGGAGCTGGTGAGATCAGGTAGGTTCAGTTTGTGGAAATTATGAAGCAAACCATCTGTATGCATTACAAGACAGACAAATAATGATGAACATGGTTTTGACAAGAACAAATCCTATTAAACCAATAAGACCTCCTTTTAAAAAAAATGTAATAGGTGTTATACAAAGGAGAGAAGTATTAAAAAGTCATATATCTTCATTTTAATAAAACTTTTGACAATGTTTCTTGTGAATAAGCAAAGACAATATGGTCCAGATTGAAAATCCCATGGTGTCAGAAAAGGCAGGGCTGAGGAAGAGTTAGAAAAATGGGCCATTATCAAATGGAGAGATATCTTGATAAAGGTGTCTCAAGAGTCTATTCTGTACCTGATATTCCTTATAAAATATCCAAATTTTAGAGTGGAGACTATGCTTGATACACTTGAAGAGGACATGAAGAGAGCAGATAAAAGAGTGTTAGAGAACAGAATTAGAATTCAGAGGGAATTTGTAAAACTGGTGATAGGGTTTTTTTTTAAGAAAAACACAAAAGATGGTATTCAATAGGTGCAATAGACATAGCACCACCAGCTCCCCAGATACAGGAAGGGGAAAAGTAAACAGGATTACAGTTGCCTAGAAAAAATGTAGAGTGAATCACAGGCTAAGCACGAGACACCACTGTTACACTGTTGTAAAAAGGAAAATGCCATACAAATGGGGTAGAAACAGGAAAACAGCCTGCAAAATAGGCAAAGCAATTATTTTGCTCTGCTACACCATGGTACAGCTTCAATTTTAGTGTTCTGGGAGTGTTTTTCAGTTTTTCACCTGAATCATGCTTGGCTTGGGGAACTGGGTTTCCAGAAAGACATTGGGTGTCTGCAGAAGAGCACAGGGGACTTCAAGCTCAATTACCAGTCCAGAAGACATTAAATATCAGGATATTAATGGGACTATTTGGAATAACGAGGAAAAGAAGATACAGGGCCTTTAAATATGGCAAAGACTGCTATAGGGAGGAAGCAAAGAGTCTGTTCTCTGAGCCAGCAAATACAGCCCTTTCACTAACGGACTGAAATTGCAGTAGGGAATACATTCAGAGCATACATTAGAAAAAAAAGACCTCTAGTGATAAGGGTAGAGAAACCCTGGGAGAGATTGCCTGAGGAGATGGCAAAAGCACCATACTGGGAAGCCTTTAAGAACAAGACTGAAAAAACAGTTATGTTACAACAAAAGAGTAGTTGATCCTGTCTTGGGACAAGGAAAAGGACTAGAAAGGTTGATTTCTTAAGGTCATTTTCAACCTTATGCTTCTTAGCTTTTTTCTGTTCCTCAGATTTCCCTAGTTATAATATTCACCTCAGAAATTTAAACAGAAGTAGGAAGAGGTCTGGTTTGGATGTCCACATGTCAAAAAAATTTAGGCAATAGCTGCAAGCTTGAAGGCATTCAGAAAACAGTTCTGGAAAGGCACTTACACAGTGCAGATTCAAAGTTAATCCATACAGTTTGTCAAGAGAAGGTGAAGGAGTAAATCTGCTGCATTTTACAAACATCTTCAAAGGGCAGATATTTCTGTTAACAAGAAGCAGGCTTGCAATGGACAGGTGCTGCAGCTAGATGAATTTACCTTTTCAAACAACATTTATATTTCTATCAGTTATTTTTCACACATTAAGGTAGCGTGGTACGTGTTAGGGTAACCACTGAGAAATCTTCGAAAGTGCAATGATGGATTTGCCATTTCCTCAAAACAAATAATTACAAATAATAAGTTTTATTATTTAAAATAAAATGAAGATGTTTTTTTAAAAAACAACTAAGAAAGATCTTGGTGTGGGAATGGCTGGAGGAAATTCTACAGCTTTCAATATTCAGGTTAGACAAGACGATCATAATAATCTCTCTGGCTTTCAAATCTGTTTACCCAACTTTGTAGAGAGATGTAATGTTTACAGATCACTGTCAAATCTGCATAAATGGATTAGAAAAAGGCATGAATGAGCAATTACTCTTGTGACCTCTATGAGGTATAACACTTACTATTTACCAGGTCATTACATTACAAATTGTCACTTCTTTCCTCAGTTTTAAATGCATAGATTAATCTCTTTAACAGCATCTGGAAGTTCCACAGAGTAATATATTTATATTAGCAGCATTCTATATGACAGCAAATATATACTATATATTATGGTATATACATCCTAAGTTATATATATGTGACAGATATATATATATATTTTAACTACACTAGTTTTCTTCCTTTTGTTCTAAAGAGATATGTGGGGTGGTGTTTCTTTTCTCCAGAGGATCACATCTGCAGTCAGTCACTGTCAGCTCTGTTCTGGAGTCACTGAAGGGGTAGGTGATGGTCACTAAACATCGGCTGGGGAAACCACCCACAGCAGATTCAACAAAGTGCACCACACAGGAAGTTCTTCATTGACAGTATTATCCAGGGCCCCCGTAGATTACAAGATTCCTGGATGCTGCTTGTGGAAATAGGAGGATTTGCCGGTGTGGATGCCTGCGAAGAAACTACATATGCCTATTATAAGGCTTCTGCTGTTGCAGAGTTTATCCTGTGCTGTTCTGACAAATTCCCAAGGACCGTGATCTGCATAAAAACACTGCTGAGCAGCCTTTTAGAAACAGCAGCTTAAAATGTCTAAAGGCCAGGTGACATTTTCACAAGCAAAAGATCTGTCAGCTTTTCCTCACTTGGGGAATTAACAGTGGGCAGGTTGACTCTTTTCAAGTTCAGGTTCCCTCTTCTTAATGATTCACCTAATTAGGGTCTTTTCATTTACAACAGAGGTGAATATTCAATGAAATCTGCAACCGAACTGCAGTTTGGCACAGAAATTTGTCACTTGAACTAAATCTAAACTTGTTTATTACAAAACATTCTGAGTAGACAATTCCCTTTACGGACTCCCACAAAAGTCAATGGGGTTTTTGGGCACAGGTACATAGGCTCTCAGAGGGCACTGGACTCAGGTATGTAGTGTGCTAGGTGGGGCCTTCTGCATCCACCAAACGTCTCAAAGAGTGGTTTTATTTGGCACATCTCATGACAGGCTTTCAATGAGAAAATTCAAACAAGCTGTCATGGAGAAAAAATAGAATTTTGAAATGGGTGACAAATAGTTGCACTTTTTTTTAATCTCATGCCAACTTTGCATTTCTTGGAGAACCAAGGAGTTCATTTTCTGCATTGGATCTCAGCAGAAAACTGCAGAGTTACTAGTTAAAACTTTGGAAATAATTAGAGAAAAGATAGGCACCATCTGGTTTTCTTTTTCCCCAGAAAGATACTGTGTAATGTAGAGGAAACAGTCAGGAAAGTATTGCTTATTCACATGATGAAGTATTCCAGTCTAGTAATTTAACCTGAGTGGCTTTAACCTATGAAAAAATGTGAGGAAAGTTGTGGGGTTTGGCCATAATGCTTTTTAGGGTGCTTAAGTTCTTTAAGGCTTCGTGCAAGGTAATTTGTTTTCCCATTAATGTCCTGCGTTGGGCTGGGTTGGCAAAAACGAGGAATGGATTCTTCCTTCTCTGTTTTTTTTTTCTCTCACTGATTTTCCTCTCCTTCTCAGTAAGATTTTCTCTGAATTTGGTTGAGCAGCCAAATATCAAATAATACCAGCAAAAAGTGAAAAAGGAGATCTCCTGTCTCTTTCCATATGGAAAAGGACCTGCATTCAGAGCGCCCCCAGGCAGACAACAGGTTTAGTAAGAAATAGTTTTACTAATTTATCACGAAAGGAGGACGGATTTACATTACTTGGGACTGACAGCACTTGAGTATTTGTGCCTGGGCCTTTGTCCACCACCCTGCCTTCTGCACCTCCCCTCACAGGATCACAGGATGGTTGAGGTTGGAGGGGATCTCTGGAGATCATCCAGTCCAACTTCCTGCCAAGGGAGGGTCACCTGCAGCACGTGACACAAGAACATGTCCAGGTGGGTCTGGAATGTCTGTGGAGAGGGAGACTCCATCACCTTCCTGGGCAGCTCCCCCTGCACCACAGGTTGGAGGTCCCCACACTACCGCTGGGTGAGTTTCTGCCCACAGGGACAGTGCTCGGGGGTGGGCTTATTATCATTATTGCTGTTGTCCACTGATTCACAGGATCCGCTGAGTTAGTAGGGACCCACAAATATCATTGAGTCCAGCTCCTGGCCCCGCACAGCACCATCCCCAAGAGTCACACCATGTCCCCAAGAGTCACACCATGTCCCCAAGAGCACTGTCCAAGCACTTCTTGAGCTCTGTCAGGCTGGGGCTGTGACCATTTCCCAGGGGAGCCTGTTCCAGTGCCCAACCACCCTCTGGGTGAAAACACCTTTTCCTAATACGCAACTTAAACCTCGCCTCGCACAACTTTAGGCCATTCCCTCGGGTCCTGTCATTGTCGTCCTTGCTGTAGTCAACGCTGTCATTATTTTTATTTTTCCCCCAGCTCCTTATCAACGAGGGGACCAACTCCCGGTTCCCCCCACGCCTTTAGGACCTCCAACTTAACGTTGGGAACGTTAAACAAAGGTAGGGAAAGAAAAAGAGGGAGGAAGGCGCAGAAAGGGCGGGGCCTCTGGGGGCGGGGCCTCTAAAGGGGCGCGGCTGGGGCGCGGCGGCTGCCGGGAGCGGCGTGCCTTGCCCGCCTCGGTGGCTCGGCGCTCCATCGATGTGCTCGGGCAGCGGCTGGCGGCGGCTGCTGGCGGCGGGCGCGGCGGCGCTGCCGGGAGCGGGGCGGCCGCAGGTGCCGGATGCGATTGCGGCGGCGGCGGGCGGTGAGTGACCGGCCCCGGCCCCGGCCCCGGCCCCCGCCCCGCGCGGCCCCCGCCGGGCGCTGCGGGGCAGCTCCGGCCCCTTCCCTTTCCCCCCCTTCCGCCTCCCCGGGGCGGAGGCCGTCCCCCTCCCTCGGCCTCCCCCGCCTTCCGCTCCCCGGGCGGGGTCGAGCGTCGCGTCCCCGCCCCGGCCCCGTGGGGACGGAGCTGTCGGTGATGGCTCTTGGGGCGCAGGGGGCGTCGCTGCACTCCGGCCGTCTCCCCCCGCTGACTTCCCGGCTGCAGCAGCTTTTCCTCCTCCCCAGCCCCCTGCCAGGAGACGGGGCACTGCCGGCAGGGCAGGGGGTTCCTGCCACCTGCGGCTTCCCCCGGGGGCATACGGTGTCCCGCCGGGTGATGGTCCTGTGCGAGGTCGGGCCCGGGCCGAGGAGCCCTTCCTAGCGCTGGTGGCGCCGTCCCTGCGAGCCAGGGCCTGGCTGCAGCTCCATGGCCTTTGCCTCTGTCTCACATATCTGACAGAAGCCTGGGGGAGGGAGCTCCTGGGCCCGCTCGGCTACACGGGCTGGGCCAGAGCTGTGCGAAATCCCAGAGGCAGTTAGGCTGGAAAAGACTTCTGACATCGCCCAGTCCGACCTGTGTGAGATGATGGAGTCGTTCGCCTCAGTGAAGTGTAGGTGTACTGGGTGGGGGATAGAGGAAATAAGCAAGGGAGAGAGGTGAGGTCTGGCTTCTGAAGAGCTACTTACTTGCAGGACTGATTTTTTTTTTTTTTTTTAATTTCTTTCTTTTTAAATTCAGATTTAGTGGTGCCGTCAAATTTAAGCAGCAACTCCCCAAAATGACTGGCTACCTAGGCAAATGCAATAAGAAAGTAATAGGGTAAGAAAAGTGGAAGAAATTGAAATAACATACTGGTTGAAAGATGGTTGCTTTCATTCATTTCTGTCTGGAAGTATTACACTTCCCTGGGGCTTAATTTTTTTTTTTTTTAAACTTCCTACCGAGTTCTACATTTCTGCCTCAGTTGGACTGCCTTGCAGTCCAGAAGTGTCCATGAGCAGGGTGACCAAACATCTTTCCTCCTTGCCTCTTCAATATCCTAATTAGGAACCTCAAAATGATCTCTTAGCAAAGGGTAGATGTTTGAAATGCGGGATGATCTTATTTCCAAAAGGGAGTTTCCCATTCTGTCCAGTTTTACTGTTTTTTAAAATAGTTTTCCTTCTACACTGTCAGCTTTTCCTTATTTTTTTCTCCTCACTTTCTTTATTTCCTGCAGTTTCTTTGCTCATTGCAGGTTAACAGCTTCTAGCCATAGACTGAAAAGCTCTGAGTCGAAAGCCAGTAAAATATTAGGCAATCCTAGCTCTGACAAGACCTCAGATTAAATCAAAACTCCAAATATTCATTATTTAAAATGTAGTTAAAAATCATAATCTCACTTAAATTTTCCAGGTTTTCTGATCATTCATATAAAAAGTAAATGGTCTCTTTTCTCCTTTAGTGATTTCTTTGCATTTCATTACTATAAATTTTGTTTTGTTTTTGCTTTTGATAATTTGTTTTTGCTTACGATAAAGCTGTTGGAACAGTTAAAGGACTGTAAATAAACAAACCTGTGGCTTAGAAAAACAGGTCTGTTTTCTTCCTTTACATTTTGCTCACCTGAAGAAGGAAAGCTCTATAATTCTTACTCCGCTATTTTTATACTATTTTATAGTATCTTATCACAGCTTTCACTGAAGCAGCACGAGGCATGTCTTGTTGCTGATTTCTTTCCCATGGATACCATAGTTTACAGTTTTGTGTTTTATGCCCACTCCTTGGACAACAGTGTTTTTACTCTAGATGGGATTTCTGTTGTCTGCAACATCATTTAAAACAGATGCAGTTATTTTCATAGTACTGGTTGGACTTATCTCAGTGAAAATTATTTTCAGTTGTAATGGTAAGGGGGGTTTTCTTTTATTATGTTTATGGAAAACATAATTTTTTTTAGGATGTGTCAGAGGTGAAGCAATTTAATTAAAAGCTTGTTATCCATCCAATTTTTACTGGTTATTTTAAAAAAAAAGTAAAGCTGTCATGTGTTT
This sequence comes from Acanthornis magna, assembly GCA_036785705.1. NCBI lineage: Eukaryota > Metazoa > Chordata > Aves > Passeriformes > Acanthizidae > Acanthornis > Acanthornis magna. The sequence goes on from JAWUZG010000025.1 coordinate 15,545,001, forward strand.
TTATGGTCTTCATTCAATAAATTACAATATTTTTACAGACTTGATAGTTGGAATTTTCTTTTAATGCTATAGTTGCTTGTTCCTATTTTAGAGCTGAGAAACAGTCTAAGTTAATGAAATTCCAAATTAATTTTAAAAAACCAACATGTAAAGTTCTAAGTCTTGAACAGTAAAAAAAAAAAATTAATTTTAGGATTTCTTGCAAATATGAGCAAGGGTTTTATGCTACCTGTTAAGAGCATTTGAGGCAAACCCAGGCAATAAAGGTATTAAAATATGTACTTCACCAGTTGTTTTCTTGAGGTCCTATTAGAAAGAAACTGTATCCATTGCTACAGTCCATTCTTTATTATGCTGCTCTTCCCAGAAAACCTGGACTAAAGCAAAATAAGTAGATTGACTAGAAAGGCAGAGGCCACTGACCTCTTTTATTAATCAAAACTTTTAGCTATGTTACGTTAAACCATACTTAATCAAGTTCTTTCAATGTAGTGGTATGTTTAGCTGTAAATTCAGTAAGTCTTAATCACTGTACTTGAAACTAAACATCAGTTTTGAGTTATTTCAGTTCTGTTTATTCTGTGCTTTTCGGCTTTCTGACTTCACTTAAAAAAAACCCAAAAAACAACAACAACAAAAAAAGCAACCAAGAATGAAAAGAAAAAAGTGCTTCTCTTGATGGGGTGGTGACACAAGACTGAATATAAAAGGTATTTTTAAAAACATGGATTCTGACAACTGTGAAAAGAATCCCTGAAATAATACACAGTTAGAGTTTTATACACCAAGACAAAAGCCTGTGAAGCACATACAGACACTACCTGCATGTATTTTGAATGTGTGTAGGTCACTATTTATTTATGCAAACAGGGAAGGAAAATCTTCTACAGAAGTAATACTTCATTTTACAATCATGGGTTGGAAAATAGTACTCAGAAAACTGTACATGTTACAGCAAGTTTATTTTCTATGTGGGTTTTTCAGACAGAGTGAAACCTACTGCTGTATTTAAAAGCCAGCTGAAGGTTCAAAATCTGAAAACAGCTGAATTAGTATCTTTTAGCAGAAGTCAGATGTTAGCTCTTCAGCTTAACTTTGACCTTCTGTCTTGGACCACCTACATTCTGTAAATCTGGGCTGTGCAACATTGTCTTTCAAATTACTTTTCCCAGGGGAGAAATATGGTGTTTGGTAATGGAGGGAATCTTGTTTGTAAAGGTGCTTGGAGGATGAGGGATGATGAGACAGCACGTGCACAGCGCAGTCACGTCAGATTCATGTTTCAGCTTTTGTGCTGAACATGAAAGCAAAGGTCTGTGTTTACAGCTCGCAAAGGATGAGTTCAAAAATCTGGCTGATGAAAATTTTTGTACCTTACCCTGAAAATGATTTTAGGGAATTTCAATCAGCATTTCAGTTCAAAATCACTTGGATTGTTATCCCAGTGTCAAAAGTTATAAGGAGAATGGAAAGGCAGCAGGGAGAAAAAATAATTTTTATGATATCCTGGAGGGGAAAAAAAAAACCCCTCAAAAACCCCCTGAAGCAACTTCCCTAGAAACCAAGTAGTGTCAGAAATGCCTGCAAATAACTATTAATTGCGTGATTGCCTTGTTATGTGCTTTGCATAGGGAAAGGTGAGCTACGTATTTAGTATTTTAAACAACACCTACTCGTACACCTCACTTCTCTGGAGAAATTCTTTGTAACTGTACTTTTTATATTATTTTGGAAGTATTTAGTGCTTTTTCTCCAAAAAGAGCTTGGTCTGTGTAGCCTTTCCTTGAGCCTTATTAATCTGCAGAAATTATGTTCAGCATTTTCATTAGAAAACACTGTGATTACACCTGGTGATGAGTGTGAAAGCCCATCTTTCGTTTCTAATTTTGTTTGCTTTGTTTTTAAGGAAAACAAAGTTTCTGAGACAACAAGTCCTTAATGGGTCTGGTTTTCCCTTGACCTTAACGGAGCTGCAGATTCCCAGATTTTCAGTTTTATTCTCAAATGCAGAGCTTAGGCTATATTGTGCAGAAACCAGTGGGGTCTCTGGCAGTGTAAAAGTGTCTATGGATCAGATTACAATATAAATAAAGGATTTTTAGGTATATTTAGACTTGGGTTTTTTATTTTCCCTTGACATTTTTGATAACACAAAAGTGATGTACCTCATATTTGGAAGTTCATCAAAAAGCCTGCATTTAGTTGAAGATTTAGGGCTGTGCTAAACAGAAGTTCCTTCTTAAATAGCCACTTTTGTATTAAGGACAAGCTAAACTGATTTTTTTAGATACTCACTAAATGTCTCCATTTAAAAAGCCATTACTTTCAGTTTTCTGTTAAGAATTCTGTGGGTTGTGTGACATTTCAGACAAATCTCACTCTGGTTTTAAGAGGTGTACCTTGCCACTTGCTGGGAAACTGCACATTAGATTTTAGACAAAAAATTTGGAAGATCTGTGTATAGCAGATGAGTTCTTCTCATGTTTCGTTTTCATTAGCAGAAAAGGCAGGGGAGCTTGTGTTTCTCACAAGTCAACCTCACAACTCTGGAAGCATGATAGCTCCATACAGGAGACAGGATTTTAGGTGGATGAGTGGAAATGAAGGCTTAGAGTATGTGAGGCAAAGGCAGGCTTTTATTAGAAAAATACCTGTGCACACAGTCTGTCAGGGAAGTACTTGAGTGCGTGTTGGACCATGTGAATTGAGAAAAATGCTGTAGTGTATGGCTTGAGTTCTTCCCTGTGCAAAGGCCATAAAGTGGTGTTAGGGAGAGAACATGAAAGATAGAGGAATCTCAGTAACGCAAGTATATGTCTCATCTCTCAAATATTTTTGAAACAAAAGGACCTGCCAAAAACGTCACACGGTAAATGTTAAATTTAGTGTTGCAGTCCTACCTACAAGCATCCAAGTTAAAGCTTCAAGCATGTGAACTGTGTAATTACAGTGGTTATATAGTGTTTTTATAAAGAATATTGTGTATAGTTACAGGGCTTAGAAAAAAAATCTGTGGTGTCTTGTTTCTTTTCTCTAGAAAAAAAAAATCATCCCTTTGGGATTTAATTAGTTTATTTTTCTGAACTTCTGTATCTTTCTGAATGCATTTGCATAAACATATTTGAAAGTTTTTGATGCTTGAAGTATTGTTTTCGAATTTCTGCCTGTGAATAACCTAAGATCGAGGGATGATGAGGGTATTAAGACTTTTTACTGTTTTCCTATTAACTAAAATGATGTACGAAAATTATGAATAGCTTTAGAACAAGAGGGATGAATGGCTTAACTGGAGGAGAGTAGGATGATGACTTCTGGATGAATCAAACATTGCTGAATGTTGGAGGTAGAAGCAGATGTAGGAAGATGTGCTTTGTGAGAATTTAGAAATTAATGGGAGATTTATGGCCATCTGTGATATGGTTTTGTATAAAGTTTGGTTGATTTTTTTTATATATATGTTTATATATAGATGTTTAGGACTTTTCTTTACAACATTACTAGATTATAGTGATGTGTCACATAATAAATACAGAAGCTTTTAACCAGTAGATGAATTAATTTCTGGGGAATTGCAATGTAATTTATAACAAAAGTAGTGGAAATTCTGGGGAGAAACATCTGTGTTCAAACTTTCTTTAATTCTATTTTTTTCTACGTTATTGCCCTTTTCTAGGCAAGTCAGTATGACCAAAATAGATGTTCAGAAAACTTAAATTGAGTCTTGGTAATGAATAGGTGCTCTGACATACCAGCAAAAGTGTTCATTCAAGAACTGGTATAAACCAACATGTTGAACTAATTATTAAATTGGGGGAATAATTATTTTCAGTGTGAAGTTACAGAACTTTGAAGCTAACTTTTTAAAAAATGTATTTGATAAGGTGAAAATTTTTTTTTAATTTTTTCTCAAGGTTTTCACAAGCAAAAATATCTTTATCAAAGTTTATAAGACCGTTACTTACATTTGGATTATTGTAATATTGATGGTTTTGTTTAATAGTGGCACTTGGAGATTGTCATTGTCACTTAGGTAAAAAGATTTGAACTGAGGTGAAAATGTGGCTGTGGTTCTGGGCTGTCCAGATGTGTATGTATTAAATTAAATTTGTGTGCTGGTGAGCTTGATGGAGGAGGTATGTGTGTTCATGGGAGCAGAGCAGAGGGAAGGAAATCTTTTTTTAAAGTAGACTCACTGAAATAGATTTTATGAATCTTCAAACGTTTTATTCAGCTTTCTCTGTTTGAACAGGTGACATAATTGGCAGATGAAATGATTTTCTGAGCTAAAAGAAACAAAGAACCCCCCTCATTTTAAAAGTTTCTCTTCATCTCTGTTATAGGTTATTGTTGTTTTTATTCTATTTTTAGTGTTTTGCTATTTTTATTTCTTGCTGATGAGTTGTAAACTCAGTGTTTTATGTTGGCTCATTAACTTCCTTCAGGTTGTTTATGGTGTACGATGCTAATGAACAAAACTTTATTTCACAATGGAATGTCTTTGGAGAAAATTCAGCATTTTGATGTCAAAATGTCATCTGTGTGGTTGATTGTTCTTTGAATCTCTCCCCTTTCCAAATAAATAACGTCTCAAAACTCCTGATGTAAAAATAGATCAATATATAGGTATTTTTCACATGGTAACTGACAGGATGCTGTCAATTAAAATGTGCAAGGAAATGGATTTATGCTAGTCTAATTTTTTTTTTGACATGTGATAGATAGAAGGTTAATTGATGTTAAATGGATGCTTTGTTAGCCCTTCATCAGCTACTAAACTAGTACAGGAGGAGTGCAAATCATTACTACAAAAGGCCAAGACCAGTATGTTTTCTTAGTGAGGTTTATAGGTCTTTTTTCTTATCCCTCCCTTCTTTCCCTCCTTCCCAACCACACAAAACATAACCAGCTGTAATGAAAGGAGGAGAGAGCAAGCAGCTTCTCTAAACACACACACACACACACACACACACACTCTCTCGCACTCCGGCCCCCCTCTTTCCTCCTCATACCTCAGCAGAGTGACAGCTTCTCGATGTTGCGTGCGAGTGAGTTCAGCTGGTGCTGTGTGGTCTGGGTGTGTGGTCTCCAGCTCAATCGAGAGGCTGCTAACAGGGTGGATGAGAGAGAGCAACACTGTTTACTTTAATTTATTTCGGATGCCGGAACTGTGCCCGGAGTTTCTCCCGAGCCGGGTTCCACCGTCAGCGGTGTCAATCCCTCGCAGCTGCAGCCCAAGCTGCGGCGGGCGCTGAACTCCTCTGCCGAGGGCTCTCCCAGCATCTGCCCCGGGTCCAAGCCTTTTAATCCCTTGTGACTCTGAAATGTTAATGGCATCGCTGAGTGCTGTGATTATTTTGCTTTCGCTCTGCCAAGATACATCGCCATGAAGGTGTACCTTGCTGGGTTAAGGAAAGCGGGATCTCTGAGATACTGAGGGAATATGCGAGGATGGCTGTTGTGAAAGCAAAACTGCTGTGCTCGTTCCTTGGCCACCCTAAAATTAAAATCTCTAGTGTGCCTTTTGTGGCTGATTGGAATATTCAGGAACCTTTGGAAAAAGCACGGGGTATCATATTATGTCATTTAATACTCCAAGTCTTTTCTTTTTTGTCGTTTGCCCTCTCTGTCGCAGAACTTACACATCTTCCCAAATTGGAACTGATTTTTGGCATGTAATGTTGTCCTCTAGGTTAACATGTTTGTCAGTGTTAATATTGGCTTGAATCAACATGCCGGATATGACAGGGCAAGACAAATGAGGCTTTGTTTTTTCAGTGTGACGGTGAAATTACCCACTTTTTTATGTTTGTTCATCTTTTCATTATAAGTAGCTTAGTGGTGTTATGAAGAGTTTCTTTCCCCCTAAATGTAAGATTCGTGAGCGCTTCTTGTTTAAATTGACAAGTCTTCTTTTATTATTTAAATAAACATGCATAGATTCTTAATATCACTTGGAATTTCAGCATTGTTTAGCTTATTCACTTCCCAGTCTTTTCTGGCAGGCTCGCAGGAATGGACTTTATATTATTAATGCAGTGTTGAAGGCTGTGGAAATTCTAGGGCACTGAAGATCTCCAGAGGGGTTAATAAATGTCAGTTATTTTCACAGTGCTGCTTTTTGGATGCTTTTAATTCTTGGTTTATGTAGATTGTCTGTCTGAATTTATATTGTTGGAAGATAAAGCACAGAAAAGGTTCTAATAGTGTTTTTCATAATTTTGTAATGGTTTTGAGTACAAACATCTAGGAAACATTTTGTTTTGTCATTCTTGGGGTCATTTGCTGTGTCCCTTCACTAACTCTGTCATAGTATGTTGTACTCAAGGGACTCTCTAGGCTTTCTAGTGAAAACAAATTATTAGATTTATGTACTAGAAACACAAGTTTGTGTAGTTTAAGGTGAAAAGGCCATCACCTACATTCTGGAATCTGGGTATTTATTGCTTGTTTAAAAAGGCATGTCATAAATCTTTTCATTTGGGAATCATTTAATGCCGTGATGTTAGTGTAATTCACCTGTTGTCTTCAGATTGATTTTCTTGTGTTTCTTTTTAAGTCAACAGCAGCATCTGAGGTATACTGTGATTTGCACAGGGGTGATGCTTTGCTGTTCCTGCCTCACTATTATTTTAATTGTATTCTGTCACATATATGTGAGAACAAATAAATATTTGATACCTGAAGGCTTAAGTGCTTGCTTGTAACTTAGGCTTTCTCAGTGATGACAAATTGGGTTTTTCTTCCCTCCCTTCTTGACAGCTTTGATTCCCTTTGCTAGATGACCATGGCACTTGCATTGACCTTGAGTCTGCCTTCCTCCAAGAGAATCTTTTAAGTTCAGTGTCTGTGACAAAGTACCACTGAAAACTTCAATTAAACTGAATTTTCAGTCACTGGAACCATCTTCCTATTTTGTTTAAGAAGTCAGAAACTCTGTTTTAAAACACTTCAACTGATTTTTCCTACTGGTGAAATTTGTAAGGTGGCAGCATGTTGTTATTAATCTTCCAAAGTTCCATACCTTCATGGTGCTTGTAGTTTTCCTTTGGGATTTGAAATTACCAGCCAATTTAATATCCTTCAATCGTGAACTTTGGTTGTTCATGTATTTCATATTTTGGTGGTACTTCCAGAGTATAGTAAAAAGTAGAAAGTAGTATTTTGCTTTACAGAATAAGTATGATAGCTATTGGCATTTTATTTTGTGTTTCTCCACTGTTTGCCATTGAAAGTTGAATGAGAAAACCTATATAAGAACTCTTACTTCAAACCAACTTCAAACTGAAGGCTTACAAAACAACAGCAAAAAAACCCCAAACAGTCTTGTGCTTTCTGTTATGCTGGGCCGTATTTCATTGCTTCATTATTTATTTTACAGTAGCTTTTCTTAGGATAAAGAGGGAAGATGTCCTCTCTTTAGCAAGCTTTTAACGCTCAGAATTGTCTGGATTTTTTTTTACCCAAACCTTTGTGCGAGGACAGTTTATTTGAGAAACTGGTGTAAAGACAAAGATGTTGTTTATGAAAGGCATTTTTCAAGATGACTTTGTAGTAGGTGGTCTTTGCAGAGGTTTTCTAACTCCTTGTGCTTTTATGACAAGAGTTATGACAGAATAATAGAGTAATATGGGCAAGGTCATGGGAGCAGTCAGTCAGATATCCATATTAAATTGTTGGGGAGATACTGTGAGGAAATTAAATGTGAAAGAAAGGGTGGAGAGGAATAAAGAGGGTAAGAGATCTCCGCTAGTGTAGAAGATTAACAATTTTTAAAAAGTCTTGTTGAAACCTCTTCAGTGAGCCTGGCTCCTCAGAGGAAATATCTTATACAGAAAACTCTCTTTCTGAAATCTCTCCTTGTCTGCATGAGAATCAGTCTTTCAGGAAGAGGGCTGTTTTTAAAAAAATATTATTTTATGTGGAATGCATGTTTTGTAAAGAATATATTTTATCTATAGGACAATGTACAGAATTGCAAAAAAAGCTCTTAATGAGGTGGTTGTCTTGTTTTGTGAAATGAAAAAGTAATTTTTTTTCAGATTTGCCATAAATACTTTTCAAAGATATTTGAAACTTGCGACAGTAGGATAGTGGCTAGCCTTCCCAAAAAGCAGTTCAGTCATGTTGGCTATTGACATCTGTCACAAGAAGGAGAGGAAATACTATAAATGAATTGAAGGCTCCCAAGCATTTGCTTGATATTTATAGTAATGACATATTACAAAGACTTCCACTCTTTGAAATAAATGAAAGCAATTGCTGTTTAAAAATAATAATAGAGCATCTCAATGCTGTAGTGCTTTTGTAATGTGTTGAGATTTACTGTGGTATTCTCATTCCAATGAGGTATTTTAAAGCAATTCTGCAGTAAGTATGGAAATATTTTCGAAGAAATACTAAATCTCAGGGGGCTCAGCATTTTTATTACATTTATTTAGCTCATCATGAAGAGGGATCTAGTGCCAATTTCTGAAATCCAGAAAAATATGTTGTAATATTACTTTTGAGTTTTGGTATTGAAACAAGCCAATTACCTGTGTGCCTAGGTATTTTGAAAGCAACAATAACTGCAGTGCAAGGGAACTATAACATTTTGAGGGCGGGGTGGAAGGAATCATCGAGTAATACCACAGTAGCTTCTGTTCTCCTTGTTTTTCTCAAGGCTTTTTCCTCTCCATGTTACCTGAAGTTCCTGAAGATGGCTTGTTTTACATCCATGTTACTGATTAATATTCCACATAAATATTTACAAAAAATTGCTCAAAAGTAAAAGAGGTATTTCATGCTGGCTAACTGGTATCTAGACACATGTTGCTTCCTACAGAAGGTGATTGTGTGTATGGGAGGACATAACACCACTGTTCTTTTACTGCTGTTGTGTATCTTTGAGCTCTGCTGCGGATCTGTGAGAAAAGCTGCAAAGACTACATAGATAAGATTATAAGGAATAGATGCAGTTTGTTCTCCTCCCTCTTGATAAAATCAGGGATGTGATTCTTCTCTAGCATCATTTTTGCACAGGACTCCAGAGGTAACTTCAAATTCTGAAAGGTCTGACTTCTGTGTGTCTGCATCTTGTACAGGAATAAGCAAGACTTCCCTTGTAATTTTGTGTTCTGATTCCTCCAGGCGCTATTATGTTTGGCAATGAGAGCTGGGAAGCTCAGGCAGTGGTGTGGTGATGTCGTTTTGAATGCAGCGCAGATGAGAGGAAAGCTGGGCAAGCCTTACGACTCCAGGATTAGGGATGTTGACAGAAGACAAAGTCTAGAATTTTCACCTGTGATGAGGAAGTGGCTCAATAGTAGTGCAGATGGGATATCTGGACAAGAGGGCTTGGAGTGGGGAATGTGAGATAAAGAAGAGGAATTACCAAGGTATCTGGATTTGAAAGGGGAATGGAATAGTAGAGAATCCCTCTCCCTCCCTGCTTGAATTTACAGGCAAAAGTCAGAGGGACAATCGACAGGATAGAGGCAGGAAACAGTTTGCAAGATGTGGGCCTGGCCTCAGTTTTGAAGTGAGGCAGGGACTGTGTCTGTGCGGGGAGGAGGAGAAGCTAGTTCTGCGAAAGAAATAGGAGTAGGGCACAAGCACAGAGCACAGCCCTCTCTTCTGTAGCTGGAGATTACTGGCAGCTGATTTCTTTGTAATCTGCTGATGTAGTTCTTTCCTTCAGTTCTGTACTACCCACGTGGTTATTGCCTGCATCTGTTGACTGCTTGCATCCAGCATCATGTTGGGTTCATGCAAAAGGTTCCAGTATTCTACATATAAGACTATTAAGAGCACCCATATAATACTGTATAGCTTAATTCCTTTTTCATCAGTTTGTTGTTTGCAAAAAAACAGAGAAGCCAATGTTTTATTGAACACGTTATGTAGCTTTTAATGTTGTGAAGGCCACCAGTCAAGAAATAGTATGTGGTTTGCCAGGTAAAGATACAAAGCCAAACTAGATATACATTGTGTGTGTTATTATGGGCTCTTACCAGCCTTTGTACATCCACTGGACATGGCTCACATACTGCAACTTACTATGCTCTTGCTTGTTCAACATGAATTTACATCTCTTATTAATTGCACACTGTTCAGTCTGAAAAGTTCTCTGAAGATGTTAATACTTCTGTTGTGTTCAGAGTAGCTAAATGCCTTTTCTATGTTAATGAATTTGTATGCAAAAATAGCTTTTGAGATGAGTGATAGCATTCCTTTTTTAGGTATGTGAAACTGTGAAACAGACATTTAAAATCAGGAGTATTTATAGAATTGAGGTCATGGTTCAGGACCTCAGTATTTCAGAGCATTGTGCAGTATTCCATATATTCAGGATGCATTTTACACTGGCTTCAGGTGTGACTATGGGCTCTGAAGTTGGATCAGAAAAATAGCGAAGTTTTATTATAGGTGACCTGCTATGCACTTATGGTATGGACAGACAGGAGACCCTGTTCTGAGGGCAGTATTTGGTCACTTTTAGCATGAGATCTTCCTCCCAATTCCCGCCTTTTCTATTTCCACCTTCATTTTCAGTGTGTGTCCCAACTTTGGACTGTAAGGGAAGAAACCAGTCAGTAGGAGCTTCTTTGATTCTCATTTCGAATCTAGCTAGTACCACTGAAAAATGTGGGGAGGCTGTAGAAGCCTCCTGTAGAAGCACAGGGTATGTTGGTACAATGAATATGTTTTGTATTCGCAGAAGCAGCTGAAACAAGTATGTCTTAATTCTAGTATTTCTTAACTGCAGGTGCTTGGGAACAGTGGTTTTGCTGCAGTTTATTGTTAGTTTTAAGAGTTTCTGGGTTTCATGGACATGAACATTTGCAAGTAAAAATAGAAATACATCTTGATTCAAAAAACAATAGCTAAGAGGAAGCTATGCTCATGAAGCTTGGCCTATATTCCACATCTTTTTTACCTGCCTGAGCTTCCAAAATTGTTTACACTAAAATGGTTTATATGTGTGAGTGAGGTTTTGGAATGGTGATGGTATTTAGTAAGTGTTGTAAATATGGAGAAGTTTGTGGGACATACTTCAGGTTGTACTCATCATATATATATATATTCCCAGCTTCTTATAGCTGTTTATAGCTGCAGAGCTGCACAAAGGAAACTGCTAATAAACAGTAGGAATTTGTGATCAGTTACATAGTAAACTAAATGTAGACCACATAACATGGGTACCATATTTGTGTTTGAGCTATAGAGCTTATTAATCACAGAGCTAATTAAGCTGGTCTGAGTTGGTTCAATTTCAGGCCAAAAGGAATACACTTCTGGAAATGTTTCTTCAATAATTTTATGCACATTTTTGTTGATATGTTGGGATATTGTTTGTTTTGTTGATAATCTCTGCTAGTGTGGTGTTTGCAAGTCGTTCTAATTTTCTCAGTGTGTGTTAACATTGATGCTTTGTACAAATAAGTGATGAGGGCTTCTTCACATGGGACTGTCTATGCCAGTAAGTCTTATTTTGATGGAGAAGTTTTCCAAATATGTAATCATAGTCTATTACTTATTTTAGATTAACAGTTCTGAACTTTCTAAGGAATACAATAATAATTTTCAAATAGGTGTTGGAATAGACTCATTTGAATTGTGACATAATTAATTTGAAGTCTGTGTATATAGCTTCATTAAGCATTTTGAAGGTTTAGTATTTTTCTGAATATACTTTTTCTTTCAGAAAGCTATGTTTTTTTAAAGTGCAAAGAAGGTATAATTATTTTTTATTCATTTGTGATTATGTGTCAAAAAAGGCTTTCAGAGTAGTGTTCCATATTTACATTTATATTTCTGTACCATTTTGGAAGAACAGATTGAAATTGTTTTAATATTTTTTATATAATTAGTGGGTTTTTAATTTATTATTTCTTGATTAACAGATAAAAGAAGTTCAGATTGCAGTAACTGAACAGCCATCATGTCTCGAGCACGGCAGCCCCCGCTTGTAACTGGCATCTCTCCCAATGAAGGCATCTCATGGACAAAAGTGACAATTAGAGGAGAAAATTTGGGGACTGGACCTACAGACCTCATAGGTAAGTTGAAAAAACACCCATTTGGTACTGCAGAAGGTAACATTTTGGATATGATTAGAGATAAATTTTTTGCATGGTAGAATCTATGTTGGATGTTATGAGGAATGCCCTTTACACAAGTATGCACTTGAATCCATAAATGCAGGGGCGCTCTCTGATGTGTAACTAATCAGACTGATTGTACCTTTTTAGATGAACCCTTTACCTGACTCAGCATCCTGCTCTGAACGTGAACACAAAGACTGAGTGCTTATTGCAGTGTACTAGAAGAGGCTAGACGTAATAAGATACTCCTTTGTTACTTTCTCAGGAACTGAGAATTTCTGCATTGAAATTTTCATGTCAGAAGTGTTTTCAGTGTATTCAGAAAGTCACTGGGGGCTGGTATTCCTTGAATTAGTGTAAAGTCAGTTTGTGTATCTGTAGCAGTTATGACAAAGCAGGTTGAGTGATTTACCTACGCAATACATGAAGAACCCTTTTCATTACTGCTTTGATTTTTAACATGGTAAATTTGTTTGAATCATCATAGCTCTTGCACTGAAGGAGGGAGCAACACATTTTCACTGATTCTCCTGGTGACAGAGCTTGTTCATTACTTCTCTGTTGCTTCCTTTTCAGGCTGAAATGTGTTAGCTTATTTAAATTTTCTGCATGTGTCTTTGGCCCTTGCTCTTCAGCTAATCGCTTTTAGTTTCACCACCAGTTGTGGGTGAATATCTTGGTTGTGTTCAGTGTTCGGGATGTGAACGCCCTGTGGCATAACACTGTACTTTCACTTTTGTTTTGTATTTCGTCCGTAGAGTTCTGTTTTCTGTATAATTCCTGCTAAGAATCGAACTAATGTTTTTGTTGTTCTGCTTACTATAGTTCCATGATTAAATGCATGAGGATTAGCAGTCAGTTTGAGCCTGCCATCTGTGAATTTTAAGATTTTGCCTGCATGCATCTTATCTTTGTTCATTGAATTTCATCTGTTGTATTATAGCATCTACATTACAGTGCATCCACTCAGTCTAATAAGTTCTGGTTTGCATTTTCCTGGGTTTTGTGGTCTTTACCTTCTGAATAAATTAATATCATCAGCAAACTTTGTAACCTCTTTATCTTGTCATTTATGAATGTGCTTAACATAAGTGATCCCAGCATATACCCTGTGGAAACTTTCCTCAGTAAAACACGTAATTTGTTATAACCCGGTTTCTGTCTTACTGGGCTATTTGTCCATTAGAGGTTTGTATCCTAAAGCTGCTTCATTTTCATAAGGCTTTTGAGAAGGATTTCATAAAATCTTCTGGAAATCAAGTTAACTATAGCTACTGAAATTTCCCTTATTTCTTTTGTAAGTTATGCATATGTGTACTTCAGTAGTCATATTAGAGACAATTTGTCTAATTTGTTGTGGAATCACGACTCCTCTGAAGGCCATTGGAATTTTGTTTGGCTCTGCTAGAAGAAATATTTCGCTTCATGGGTGTAAACCAAGATTCACAAATTCCATTCATGGCCACCACAATGAGCTTTATGGCCAAGCATAAGCTACTACAGTTTTCTGCTTCAGTTCAGTTTGCTGTCTCTCAAAAGGGGAAGTAGTATTTTCCTGAGCTGCTAGATGAGGTTGTGGTACACTACACTATAGAATCCATGTTGAGAAATCCTCAAATAACTGATGATGTTATGGGTGAGTATATTTCTGTGTATTTGTGTGGCTGATGTACTTCAATAGCCTCATTATTTCATTGGTATGATCCTCTTAGAAATGATCAGTGCTGCATTCTTGGAAGGAAGACACATCCTGAACCGTACCTCAGTATTGCAGCTGACCAACTGCTAATATTTCTTCTTATATTTCTTTCAGAGTACCATTTGTTACACATAGCTGCTAATAATTTTATTCTTTGAGGTAAAAATAAATAATGCATTGCCTTATTTTTCCTTAGCTCAGTTGTCAGCTTTCCCCAGTAAGTGACTAAGCCCCAGATATGTAAAGGTTTCTTTTAATGGTTGAATTAGGCATGTAAATATTCCCTGTGATTGGAATGGAAATACTTGCAAAAGTGAGGCTTTGTAGGCATGAGAGTTAAGCGAGTTTGAGTGAGGTCTTTATAAAGTTTATAAAGTTTGAGATGCATTAGTGTTAAATAAAAAGCAAGAAACTTTTTTTCTATATATAAACAGAGTATCACATAATAGAAGAACATTCTTTTCGTTTCATTTAAGAGAGAGCCTTTTAGTAATCTCTTTGTATCTTTGAAACCAAATAAACTTTTTATTTGTAACTCTATAGCTCATGGTACAAAATATCAAATCCAGGAGATACCTGTAACATTCGTGTTTTCAAGGCTTAGTCTGTCTTTCAAGACATTTGCAGCTGTATTTTTTAGACGCTGTAAAATTGTCCTTATATAAGCTTAACTAAAACTGGAATGTCTCAATTAGAGTATTACTTATACCTATATATAGAAAGGCATATGAAAACTAGAAGCTGACAATGATGGTCTCAGAGATCTTTGTACCATACAACAGATTCAAATTTAATTGTATTTAAAGGGAAGTTTCCTATTTCTGGAGAAAGAAATGTGGTAACTGTGTTATCAAAACTTCTCCCCCAACGTGCCTTTATTTGTTTTAGAAATTGTGTTGTGCCATTAGTATGTTTCATGTGGTATATAAAATGTTGATAGAGACTTAACTTTCTTTTGCATTTTTAAGATACAGGCAAAGGCCATTTCCCACCATTTCACAAGTGTTGGACCTTGTGATCTTGTTCTCTTGAGAGTTTTTGGAACCTCTGACGAGTAGGAAATAATTGACAAAAGGATCTTTAAACAGTTTTTCAAAATTTTTTACCCTTATAAATTACTATAGCTTAGTTCTGGATTTTAAAGTAGTGCTTAATTTAACCATGAATTCAGAAAATCTGGGGTGAAAACATCTTTATGAATTGTTTGGGCAAAGTATTTCAGTTAGTCTTAGTTCCTATCACAATTATTTTTCCTTTAGAGAGGATGCTAACATAACTCTGTAAGAGATGTAATAATATAAAAATATAACATAAGGTTGTATTATGGCATATATGTAATATGTATCATATTGTATGGGCTTCTTCCTTTCCCTCTTGAAACTAAAAACTGACCTGGTTAAAGTCTTAAGAATAAATAACAAAAATATTTTTTTATTTTATGCCTTTTTGTGTGTATATCCTATTTCATCCCACTCCCTCCCTTTTATTCAGACATCTTTTACAAAACAAACCTACTGTCCTTTCTCAAGTAAAATTATTTTCAGTAGTAATAAGATTCAGTGCCGTTCCATTTTTTTATTTTTTTTTATTTCTTTTTCAAGATAGTTTTTGGCAGGGAGTAACGCATTTTTATGTCTGACAGCCATGAAAACTGCCAAATTTGTCTGCTGTGTCACGTCAGAGACTTAAATTGTGAGAAAAAATAAGTGTGAAGCTTTGGTACTGAGCCACACATGCTGACCCTTTTCTGTCTCTTAAGTATTTTCTAAATTGGTCAGAGCTTTCTAGAAATTGAAAACAAAAGTCAAGCCAACAGGGGAGGAACTGCTGTGCCTGACTAATTTATACTCCAGTACAGCCAACACATTAGTACAGCCTTGTCCTTTTGGACATAAGGCAAAATGTTTCTAGCTAAGGGTGAAGAAGAACCTAATGAAGTTCTCCAAAATGACACTAGAGCAGTTAGAATCTTGCCAGTTTTTGAGGACAGCAAAACTCCAGCTAGGAATATGGAAATTGTTCTAGATCTGAGAAAACAATCCATCTATTCCAGCATCCAGAATCCTGATCTGACCAGAATCAGTCAGCTGGTTGGTGATTGGTTGATCAGCTGATCTGACCCATTTGATGTGAAATCTCAGGAATCCTTGGACCTTTAATTAAGGTGTACCTTAAGTTGTAAGAGGTGTTCTTGAACACTAAAGTTTGATGTATTTTAATACATCACAGTCTCTTCCTATGAGAAAAGACCTTCCTGTGTTTCAGAATTTGTTATCTCTCTTGTGAGAAACACTAGAAGAGGAAATAGATGAACATAACATGATTATTCTTTCATATATCAAGGGCAGTTTCTTCATCAGAATCAGTCTTGCACCATG
Source organism: Acanthornis magna (assembly GCA_036785705.1). NCBI lineage: Eukaryota > Metazoa > Chordata > Aves > Passeriformes > Acanthizidae > Acanthornis > Acanthornis magna. The sequence continues at coordinate 15,561,164 of JAWUZG010000025.1, forward strand.
GATTTTGTACAGAAGAGATTGGGACAGAGTATTTGTCAATTAATACTACTTCGACCAAACAGCCTTCTGTGCCCACAAAAGTACTGCTAAACAAATAAGGTTGAAGAAACATTGTCCATTGTGAATATTTTACGGTGTCTTCTTTTTTTTTTTCTGTGCAATCATAAAGACTGAACTTGTGAAAGATTTGCTATGTGCTGTTTTTAAAGGAAGTTTCACAGAAATACAATACTAAACAGCAGTTTTCTAGTGTCTTGCAGACAGAAAATCTGTTGTACTACATGAAGTAAAAGTCACAGTAGCTCAAAAGTGGTGGGTGGAAGAGATTAAAATAAGTTTCAAACAGCACTGCTTATGTCTCATGAATTGTTGCTGGGACAAAAGACCTGAAGTCACCTAGGAAACGTCTGAGAAATGTATTTGTGACTCTGACTATAATTGACTGTAGGGGACTGGTGAAGGGTTATATATTTATGTAAAACACATGAAGCATCACAGATAGATTTGTATTGCAGAATTTCAAAAGAAACTTCTATTCACAGTAGTATATTTATTTTTTTTCTTTTTTCCAGGTTTAACCATCTGTGGGCACAACTGTCTCCTCACTGCAGAATGGATGTCCGCCAGTAAAATTGTGTGTCGAGTTGGACAGGCTAAAAATGACAAGGGAGACATCATTGTTACTACAAAGTCTGGTGGCAAAGGAACTTCAACCGTTTCCTTCAAACTGCTTAAACCTGAAAAAATAGGTATATTTCTTGTTGAAATTCACATCTATTTTCTTTGCTAAAAAATATATATGACTGAATGCCTCTTTATATAAAATATGTGTTTGAAATGGGTCGACCTCAGGACAATTTTCAGTTGTTTAAAAAGTGCAGAGTATATCAATAAAATGTGCAAATATATGCGTATCTGTGGAGAGAGAGATAGATATAAACTCAGTAAATGTAAAATTAATTCTTTCTCTGTGTCTTGATAAAACCCTCAGTGACGAATGAAAAGTAGTCCTTTATTTTTCTTTAAGGAATAGCACTAAAATTCTAAAATTTTAAAAAACTTAATAACAGATCCAATAATTACTCTTAAGTGAACTAGGTAAATACAAAATCTGAACCAGCTCATGAGCTTTACACCTAAATCCTGAGCTGACAGTTAATCCTTTAAAGAAAGTTGAGCCCTCAGTGCCATTTCTTATTTGTAATTCAAACCATCCTGCAAGACAAAAAGTCTTAAGTATTTCTCATGAGATACTTAACCATTGAAATTATTTTGCCAAGCAGTCTAGGACCTCTGCTTAACCTAGAATCCAGTCTAAATACCCTGTGGATTGAAAATGTTTCTCTCAGAACCCCTCATTGATGAAGTTGGATAGTTATCTTTTCTAACGCAGGAGTTCCCACAAGAACTGTTTTAGGCTTTTATTCTCAGCCCTTAGGTGACAGTAAAATAACATGTAATTTCTCCCAAGCTGCACTAATACCTTAATAATTGAAAGGTGAAATGTGTAAGTGCAAATGTTACACAGTGAAGCTTTTGGTGGTGAGGAGAATTCATGTTTAACAATATGGATAAGTGTGCGGATGGAGTAATTTCTGGTTGTTGAGTAACTGATGGGTATGTTAAAGGAGAAGAAGGCCAAAGGTATGACTGGCTCCATTCTCAGCAGAGATTCCAGGACGCACTGTGCCTTGCCTTTATGCATTGTCTGTGCTAAGGCATTGGAAAGTCAGTTCTCTGTCCTTGAAGTAATTTATCTTGGCATGTGGCCAGAGTTCAGTTACCTTTTGAATAGCAAATGGGACACAAAAGGAATCTTCCCTAAAATACGTAAATTAGAAGACTCTCAATTAATTGCTCTTTTGAAAGTAGCAGATAACAAGATTTGGACAGGTACCAAAATACTTGCAGGAATGAAAATGCTAATGCTTTGTGATCTGGAAAACGCTCCTAATGTACGTGAAACTGTGCAAGAGGGTAATGTTTGATGCCCAACCACGAATACCTTTTCAGCAGCTATAATAAAATAATTTAGCATAATTGCATCCAGGTTGTTTTGCCACATATCTTCCAATATTTTACCTAGGCATGCATTTTATATTTATCAGGATTTTTCAAATTAATTCAGTATGTTAGAAGTTGATGGTGCTGGACTGCCGTTGTTGTTTTAAGGATCTGTGCTTTGTTTTCTCTAGGTATCTTGGATCAGTCTGCTGTCTGGGTGGATGAAATGAACTATTATGACATGCGCACTGACAGGAACAAAGGGATTCCCCCCTTGTCCCTACGTCCGGCTAATCCGCTTGGTATTGAGATAGACAAGTGAGTACCAAATGCCTTTAATCCACTTTTTTAGTGGTTTTCTCTATATGTGTCTTTGTGAATTCCAGGAAAGTTTAATGGTTTTCAGGGCAGGGAAGGATTTAAAAACTCATACATCTATTAGCTGTTGGTATTCTATTTGGTACTCAGAGTTGTTAGTGCACATTGTATCCCACTTCATAATCCTCTATTTTGGATCATCAATTAGAACTGTAGATAATCTAAAAGCCTGATATATTGAACCCCAGTGATGTTTAGATTTTGAGGACTGGAAAATAACCTAAGGCTTCAGATTTATACATTGTAGTTACGGAATACCTACTGTTGCATTTGAGTTTCACGGGGCTTTTAAGGATGTTAGATTGCTATCTGTTGCTAAAATTGCACTGTAAAATGTGATTTATTATGCCACATCAGCTTGCTTATTTTATTGAAATACTAATACTGTTTTCCAACCCACAGCCTTCTTTACTTTTATTCTTAAGTGTGGTGGAATTCATGATTTTTTCTTCTGAAATAGAAACTTTATAGTGAATGATGAATGGAATTAGGGGTCTTTAAATGAGATACTCTTTGAATCTGCCCACCTCTTAGAAATAGCATTAGGAATACTTCTCTCAATCAAGATGCCAGTTCTACCAAAGCAAAAGGCTATTTAAAATTCAACTATTACTAAGGTCTCATCTGCTGAATACTTTTGTTTGTGAGGGGGAGTGCATTGGAAAAAATCTGCAGTTTCCATTGTTACCTTGATCTGATGAGAATGTTTCACTTTCCCAAACTCTGTATGGGATTTCTAGTCGATCCATGTCATCTTCCAGCCTCTGGCTGTGCATTTCTTTCCTAGCTTAAATATATATTTTTCTTTCTTTTCAAAGTACTAACCCAATTTTTTATAATAAGGTGGAGACTTTATCTCTTTAAGTATTTTTCTTTAGCTTTTGGTGTAACTACTGACAGGTAGTTCTTTCGTGTTCCTCAGTTTTTTTAATCCCTGATAAAATGTGGACCTTTGTACTATGGACAGTATTCCGGTGTGTTACTAGAAGACTTCCTGTCACTCTTCCATTCTTCCTCCCCTGTTTCTTAATTAAAAACCCCATAATAATCCCTTTTACCACTGTGCTGCACAGGCAACTAGCAGTGAGTGCTTTGTTAGCTGATTCTGTAGACTCACTACTTTGCTGGCATGGTTGCTCATTCTTCTGTAGGAATGGCCTGGATACCTTTATTCTAGCTATATCTTTCTGCATTTGCCCATATTTCTCTGTTTGTTGCTTCCTTGACAAGTCTGTCTTCTCATTCCAGATGACAGTCTTTCTTCTTAGTGTTTTTATCAACTATTTATAAAAAATTATGGGTGATAAAACTGTTAATTGGTGATGATACAAATACTGATGAAAGAGTAATTTGGGCTCTGGTAAAACTTTACCTACAAATGTTCTCACGTTTGCTTTTCCAGAGGTTTGGTTTGGGTTCTCTTCTTCTTGTAATTAGTTTTTGTTCCATTTGGTGTATTCTATTGCATAAAACTAAATTTTAATCAATCTTATTGTAGCAAGTCACCTTTGAAATTATATGTTAACTATGATGTGTTAATTTTATCTTGTTACTTTTTTCAATGAAGCACTTAATCTCAAAACTCCTATAATATGTTCTCAAACATTTTAAGAAGGAGTTGTGATTGGCTGACATTAAAACTAATTTTATCTGCTTTAATTCTGTATTTCTTGAACTCTGCAACAGCTTTTGCAATGCTTTATTGCAATGATTTAAGTCAAGATAATTTTTTTCTGTTGTATAGTCCTCAATCCAGTATTCTCACCATATGTCTTTCTATAGATTCAGAGATTATGGCACAGTTGCTTTTAATTTGTTCTGATTTTAACAAAACTTCTAATATAGTATTTGACTTCATAACCAAAATCAATGTTTCTTATAGTTAAGACATTGTCAATATGATATATTAAGTTATTTATAGAAACTTAAACTGCATTAGTTTAGGATTTGCTTAATATAGAGTCATCTATTTGGATGTTTGTTAAATAGAAAACAAACCATGTTATGTTTTAAAAGTTTCTTCTGAAAGCATTAGAAGATGTGTTACTGAAACCTCAGGTTTTGCATGAAAAGAAATAAATCAGAAACATCTAGGAAATAACCTTTTGGAGAGGGAGGGTATTAGGAAATCTTTAGGCAAGCATATCAAGCCTGGTTCATTGTTCCTTGATCTCCCAGGTTCATTGCAGGTGAGGCAGGAAGATTATGGCAAGCACCAGTTTGAGAGATGGAACACTGATCTGTATAACAAGCAGTTGTGTGGAGGAATTGAGGGTTAAACTGTGGAGAGGGGAAAGAGAGAAAAAGCCTGCGCTGCCCTCATGTTACGGTTAACAGCACAGTGTTAATCGTTGTGACTATAGATGAACATTCTGGGTTTAATTAAGAAGTGCCTTCTCAATGGAAAATCTTTAATAATTTTCTTGATAAATTGGAGCAATGTGATGTTTACTTCTATAAAATAATCTGTCATACCATATAGTTTAACTAAACTCACATGCTTGCAAATACTTTACATATGGGATGGGTGAGTATTGAGGAAGTTGTACAAGATAGTGAAAAAAAGGAATTGTAAACTAAGAAAGAGAGTGAATAAGCAAGAAATTAGCAATAACCATTACTGGATACAGGAATAATCTGTCACTAGAAGTGATAAAAATTGTTAGGATACTTTAAAATAAAAGACATCTTGGTATGACCTAATAATGCTGTTGTGTACGCAGATGGCACTCTGCTATATTATGGATCTCTCTTTTATTCATACCTTTGGCTTCTTTAAACTTTTTCTTTAAATATGTGCAAATTGGGATGTATTTTAATTTTGAAGCTGAAGCATTTAGCACTGGTCTGACTTGGTGGGATTTACAACCCTTGCAGCCTGATGGCTGACAAGGAGGAGAAAGGAGTGCCTTGTACTGGTTATGCAAATAGTGGTAAGCAAAAGAAACATTAATAGAAAAGCTCAGGGGAAAAATAGATGTGATAACATGGAATAGGAATAAACTATATAGGAGCACACTGAAGAGAAGGCAGGAAGGAAGAAGGAGGCCCTCCCTGTAGAAAGTGGTTATCAGGCACTAGTAAAAGATACAGAAAAGACAAGCTGCAGCATGAGAATGAGCTAGTTGTTTTTTGGAGGGCTTTTTAAAATTTTTTTTAATATGGGTTAGGCTTGGTTTTAAAAGTTCCTTTTTTGGCTTTTTTAAACTTTTTTATGGTACTTTGCACAATTAAAATGTGTTTAAAAATTAATTATAGCTATTGGACCAATCAGATGGATACTTTCAAGGTGCTGCAAATGAGACCTTGAAATAATAGAAGACCTTATAAGTAGAGAACTGAAGAGCTTCATTAGAGCATTTCATTAAATTATTAGGCATGCACAGGGACAGAAAGAAGTTATTCAGACTCGGTAGATAGAAAACTGGAGTTTAATTTAGAGTGACTCAGATTTAAGTGAGCAAAAGGTTTGAACTGTGAGTTAAGGGAAATATGTAATAGTGGGTCTGTTCTACTAATAATTTGAATACTGCCTGTAGATATATTTCAGGAGTAACATATATAAGCTCAAAATACACACTGGAGTTGTCTTTTCATATTCATACTCAAATGTTGCAAGAATGCAAAAAAAGCAATGATGTATATACAGTCATCCTCCTGACTGTTCTTTTACATAAGGTATTTTAAATGTTACATGGATAGTCAAGGTATTTTAAATGTTGCATGTGTACATAATGTTCAGGCCATCATCTTTCAGCCTGCACATTTGCCAAGTAGTAAATATACATAATTTCTGGCTGATAAGTTCTTCATGTTTTCCAAAAATTAATTGCAGTTCTTGTGTCATATAACTAAGAATCTCACTCACTAATAAAGAAAGTCATTGATATTGTAATGAAACTTAAACTTGCTGGTTTTTGTGCTTCAGTGGTGGTGACTCTTGAAGTCACAAATGTATTTGTAGAAGAGTGTTTGCACATGTTTGTTCTACTGCCTTCCTAACAGTTGTTCATTCATCTTCTAAAACACAGAGCTGATCCAATCAGATAAGGGTTTTTTGGCATTGCTATAACTTAGTGCCTGTTGTGTGTATCCTGTGAGGTATTCAATTCCCACCAGAAAATAGGTATTTTAAATATTTAATCTTTGAGTTCTAGTTTTTGAATTTTCAGTATGGGGTAAAGACTGATACAAAGCTTAAGTGTCCTGTCACTATCTTCATGCTGACTTTCAGTGCAAAGCAGGTCTGTGCCACCTTCCTCCCCAGGGAGTATTTCCTGGCTGTGGTGTTATGCGGATGTAGCCAGGAACCCTTACAAAAATATTGAATCATAGAATAGAATCCCAGAATTGTTATAGTTGAAGATTTTCAAAGTCCTTGAGTCCAGCCTTTCACCAATCCCCACCTTGTCAACTGAACCATATCCCCAGGTGCCACATTCAGCTGTTTCTTGAACACCTCCGGGGACAGTGACTCCACCACTACCCTGAGCGGCCTGTTCCAATGCTTGACCACCCTTTCAGTGAAGAAATTCTTCCTGATGTCCAACCTGAACCTCCTCTGGCACAGCCTGAGGCTGTGTCCTCTTGTCCTATCGCTGGTTGCCTGGGAGAAGAGGCTGACCTCCACCTGGCTACACCCTCCTTTCAGGCCATTGTAGAGAGTGAGCCTTATATTTTCCAGGCTAGACACCCGGCTCCTCACTAAACTTACTCTCTAGATCCTTAACCAGGCACCATTGCCCTTCTTTGGAATTGCTCCACCACCTCAATGTGCTTCCTGAACTGATGGGCCCAGAACTGGACAGAGTACTCACCGTGTGGCCTCACCAGTGCTGAGTCCACGAGGACAATCACTGCCCTGGTCCTGCTGGCCACGCTCTTGCTGATACAGGCCAGGATGCCCTTGGCCTTCTTACCCATGTAGGCACACACTGGTTCATGTTCAGCTGCTGTCAGCCAGCACCCCCAGGTCCTTTTGTGCCAGGCACTCTGGCACTCTGCCCCCAGCTTGTAGCACTGCCTGGGGTTGTTGTGACACAAGCAGGACGCAGCCTTGTTGAACCTCGTACAGTTGGCTTCAGCCCATCAATCCAACCTGTCCAGATCCCTCTGCAGAGCCTCCCTACCCTCCAGCAGATCAATACTCCTGCACAACTTGCTGTCATCAGCAAACTTATTTAGAGTACTCTCAATCCCCTTGTCCAGATAATTGATAAAGATATTGAACAGTGCTGGCCCTTGCGGAATCCCGGTAGTGACCATCCAGCAGCTGAAGGTAACTCCATTCACCACCACTCTCTGGGCATGGCTATCCAGTTTTTAATCCAGCAAAGAGTGCACCTGTCGAAGCATTGGGCTACCAGCTTCTCCAGGAGAAGTTTTAAATAGGTTACAGGAAGAAAAAGAATGTGCAGAGTAGTTGTCTCAGTCTGAGAAATGTGGAACTTGGTGTGAAAATTCTGACTTCAACAGCGATGTGGCAGTGCTTGGGTTGACTTTAGCAGTCTAGTGCTGTTATAAAAGCAGGTTGGTAACACGAGATCATTCAAAGTTTTGTATGGTTCTGGGAGAGATTGTGTCTCATAGACACTGGTTGAAATACGTTGATGGAAAATTTAAATCTACATGAGATTTGTGAATTAATTGCTTGTTCTGATGTTTCACATGCTTCCCTCTCCTGCACAATAAGTCCTTGTTTAACCAAGGGTTCCCTGACTCCTCTGTCAGACTAAGAAAATTCATTCTCCGCAAAACAGTAACATCAGTCAGACCTAGTGGTGGTTAGAAAATTTTTAAATAGTGTTTGTTGTTTTGCATGTAGCAGAGGTCACTCTGGTGGATCCATCTCGTACATGAAAGCAAAGGCTGACATGCTAAGTACATTCCACATACTTCTGTATCCACCCACTCAATACAGATGCTTCCCTCTTCCCACGCCAGCTTCCAAAACAGTTCGTCTGGGAGAAGGAAACAGACGATCTTACGCTGCCACCTAATGGTAAATATCAGCTTGCTACCATGAGATTGGAAAAGACTTTCTGCAGGCAGAGATGTTTATTTTTAAATGATTTGTGTGGAAATTCAGTAAACTTCATCATTGAATGTGATGGACGTGTGGAATCTTGGTCACAGACATGCGTGCAAAAAATTTTGAAAGCTGCAGAAGAGAGTTGCAGTATAGTCCTAGCTTTATGACATTAAAAAATGAATTAGCACTTACTGCTTGTTAGGCTGATGCATCAGCTGCAGCTACCAGCCTATAATCTCTTAGTAGATTTCTCTTACCACATTCTTCCAGTTCTAAAATACAGTTGCCACTTTGTTTTCATATTTCTAAGGAACCCAATGCGACTAGGGAGGAATTGCCAGCCTTCACCCTTGTCTTGTTGCTATTGGAGAGACCTTTTATTAACACCTTCTGATTTGTCGTGTTTAGTCTACACCAGTGTCCCTTACGCTGGTCTTTCTGCATGCACTATTAACACAGTACAGCTGGTACAAAGCCAGCTTCAAGGAGTCTGACTGGTACCAGACAGAGGGGGAGTGTGCAGCAGCTCTAGCAGGAGCTTGTTTATGCTGGTTGCTATTCAGAATCTGTGTTTATTTAAAGTTGCTCCTTTTGACCTGTAAACTCCTGTGGAGCTGAGCTTCAAGTTATCTTTCGGTGGCTGTATCTTGCTTTGGGACCCACCTGTAATCTGCAAATATTGTCATATATGCTGAAATTATTACTATAAGATTCTGAAGTTCTGGGAGCAAAACAATTTTTAAAGAAAAATTACAACTTGCTAAGCTGTTTTCATTGTCAGGCTTTGTTAATTAGTATCCATTGCATCCTGTTGCTCTTACTTGGTTGTGACTGCTTGGAGGCTGTGATTTACCCGTGGAGATTCCAGCTAATCTCTGGAGAGTCTAAGTGCTGTGTATAGGCACAAGTTCTGTGGTAGAATTTGTAAGAGCCCATGTATCCTGTGCTGTTAAATTAGGTTTATTGCTATCAGGCTATATAGAACCTAAAGTTTGGGATAGTTCAAGGTGGGACTACTGTTGATGGACACTTGTGGCAAAAGTGAATTGATTTTCCTCCGCGTATTTTGAAATCTGAAGCATCTGTGCAGAACCTTTACATGGAAGCAAGGACCACTACATCTAACGTTGTATGACTGTATTAGATACACTCAAACTGTGTCTGAGGGAAGTGAAAGTGTATTTTGGTTGTAATACCAAATGTATTTTTATCATACTTCTCATTAATATAACTACTATGTGAAATCTCAGTTTCTTTTGTATTTAAAATTGTTGCTGAAGGATGAATAAGACTATTTTAAAATGTTAACTATAGGTCTAGTACCAGATCTCGTTCTGTTTTAGGTGAAATAGTGTTCCTAGCAGAAAGTACTACTGTACAAATCCCGTATGTGTACCTTTGCTGAAATTGTAAAGGTAGTGTAATACTTAGGGTTGTCAAGGGTGGTGAGCTTCACTCTTTTTTTTCTGACATTTTCTGGATTCAGTTTGTGGTTCCCAGTTTCTTTTACAGTGATTCCTTTTTAATAATGATTAAGTATTCTTCCTGAAGTGATTCTTGTATAATGAGCAAATCAACAGAAAAATTATTTACAGTTTAATTGCATGTCATCATGATTTAAGCTTTTGCTACTAGTTCATCTTCACCCTGTAATGTTGAAAAGAATAAACCAGAAATACTTTTTCAAGTCACATATGGGCTTGTTTATAAGTAAATGGTAAGCAAGTTTTCATGAGAACAACTTCCAAAAAGTGACTTATTTAATTTACTAATGGAAGTTAATGAAACAAACTTGTGTGTATGTGGAGTCAGTCTCTTTTTAGATGCATCTGGCCAGACATTCTAGAAATACAGTTGCTTTCAGTTTGAGCATTTTAGTGAGCAGTTTGTTTTGCAGACAGCTGTAGCAAGTCTGTATGTAGCAAGCTGTAGCATATCTGTTAGTGGAAAAACTACTGGTAAAATGTATGATAAAATAAGGATACTAAACCATAGAGTGTAACGTATTGTTAACATACCTCACACGTTCACATTCATGTTTCTAGTCTGTTGTGACTATGTCTAAAATATGTCTGCACAGATAAAAGCATTGTTAATTTATGGTTCTACACAAATACATCTGCTGGAAAAAACCTCCTAATAACTTTTCAAGGCAGTTAAACATCAAACTGAAAAAAAATTCCATCATTTCTGTTCCACTGTCTGTGGACAAGATTCATTTGCAGTAATGGATTACACATCTATCTTGGTCTTTCTCAATATGTATATTAAAAATGGTTTTCCTTTTTTTTCCCCTAGGAATTGTATAGCTCATGCATAAGCTTAAACTGTCATGTGTATCTCTTAAAACCTGCAGTAATGAGTTGCATTTGGAAATTGTATGTTTGAGTGTGTGCTTTTTGTGTTATACATATTTCTTTCAGTTTTTGAGAACATACATGGTAATTCTGAAAAATATGAGCGAAATCATGCTTCTATATTGATTGCATTCACTTAAACAGTGCTTGTACAGAATGTCTAAATGTCTTCTAGAAACTCAAATTTGTTTTCTTGGTTTTGTTTTTTAGCATTAAAAATGCAGTTGTCCACAAAGATGTCACCACGTGTGGATCTAATATAAATGCTTTTTTGTACAGTTGTACTGTGTATCACTTGTGAACTACTATCCTCCAAGTTCATGTGCCTACTTGGCACTTTTGACTAATTTGAGGGTAAAATAAGGTATCTTAAATTGCCTTGAAACAAAGAATAAATTGAAACCTTCTTCTTCTTATATCCATCAGCATTTTATGCGTACTGTCATTCATGAAATTTAAGGTCATTGAAAATCCTGAATCTCACTACTTTTGTCTTAAAGGTTTGTTTTAGCATCATCACTTTTTCATTGAACACAGACAAATGTTGGGACCCTGAAACATTTGTTTCTCACACAATTTTCCCTCTATCTGTACTTTTCATATCTGTCATCACTTTTCCTTGCATCTCATTTGATTTTTTTCTGGTTTTTAAAAAGTATTGTTTCATGCCCCTGCTGTAATCAGGTGCTGCTGATGAAAGACTTCTGTAGCATGTCATTATGTACGTAGGTCCTTTGTACCTGCTTGTGCTAATGGCCATTTGGATATGAAAAGAAACTTCCAAGAAACAACACCTCTCTATATAATTGTACTTTTTAATGTGCCTGTCTTTAGATTTGTTGCACTTAATCTGCTGTTTGCTTTTTGTAATAAAAACAGCTTTAACTATCTTGAAATATGTTAAGATTACAGAAAAAACTAAAACTAACATATCACTGCTTTTGTGTCCATTTAAATGGCTTTTTATATGTGTTAAATGTAATTCTTATAACTCACTCTGGATTGCTACTCCTACCCAAGTTTGCTCTCAAATGCAAAGAATGGCAAATTTTCATTTGCATACAGTATACTTTGTATAGCAAAGCTCACCTATCTTGTGAGCATCAGAGAGGATCTTCATTGTCTTTTGAGCTGGATGTTGTGATCCAAAAATGACATAGTAAATTTTTGAAATAGATGAGAATATTTCAGTTGGAAGGGACATAAGTCCATCTAGTCCAACTGACTGACCCATTTAGGGCTGACCAAAAGTGAATTTGTTTGCCACAGTTAGTCTCTGAAGATGGGACGCAGCTGGTGGTGAAGATTAGAGGAGGGAGTGCACCTGGTGATGTACTGAGTGCATGATGGAACAAATATGGCCAAGTGTTGAGTGTGTGCCTGGACTGAGGGATGAAGGTCGTAATGTTTTCATCAAAAAGTGCTTTAAATATTTTTATTACATAGACTTAAAGTAAATGAAATACATTTTCTGGACGAGTATCTTAGAAACTACTTGTAGTTTAAAAAATGCTGTTGTAGAGAATCTGTTTTTACAAGGAATTGGCTCTCATGCTTTCTTTATGCGTTTGTAAGACTGAAGAAAAACTAATAAAACCTACTGTCACTTGAGATAAGCCTGTTTTACCTTTGTTTTGTGTACTGTGACGAGACAGATCAGTGTGTTCTGTTTTGCAAGAGAATTATTTTAACTCAGTATTTTTTTCAGTGTTTTTATATGATGGAAGTATGTTCTATGTATCTCCCTTCATGTGTGTGTGACTTCTGCTGCTCAGCAACCAATAGACAATAACTGTATGAAATCACTTACAAGCTGTCAAACTTTCGATGTCCTGCCATTTTAAAGTGAAATAGAAGATTTTTGTACAGACAGCATTTCTGTCTTATGTGTAATGGTGAAATCAAAATGGTAAAATTAGTTGTACATAGATTAGATTTCAGTTTTTCCTAGTCACACTACATGTGTCTGTAATAGCAGATTTAATTTCAGTGGGAGATACAAAGTTAATGTTTCCATCTCATAGGGAAATGATTTGGGGTTTGTTGTTAGAGGTTTTTTTTTGGTGACTCTTGTAATTGAAAACTGTCTGTAAATTGTCACAAGACTATGTTTCACTGAAGAAATGAATATTCATTTTTCAGGGGCAGATTTCCTCAAAAAGATTTAGAGTCACTGTTTCCTGGGATGAGTGCTGATTTCACAAGTGAAAACTTTTCTGCTGCCTGGTACCTGATTGAGAATCATTCAACAACAAGGTTTGTTGCTATCATATAAGTAATTGTTTTAAATGCACGTCACTGATGGTATTTCATTAAACAGTAGATGTGTCAATGGTGGTTTGCATTTACAATAATAGAACTGTAGGCACGATTGTCTCTGGTGTATCTGCTTGGCCTGAAACTTCAATCAACCAGTTTGCTTAATGTGCTTCTGAGAAAGACCTCATTTTTAACCAGTCCTAATTTATGGTGGTTTTTTTTTTTTTATCCCAGTCCCCCCACGTCAGATGGAAGCTGTCTTTCTTCAAATTTTAGGAATCAAGAAGTTAGCATGGCCTTGAGTGAAATCTCCAGGTGTTAAGTCGTGAACAGAGATACAGGTTGTGGGCACTGAACAGATGACTAAAAGTATTAGTGTCAATTAGGTTGTAGTTAATACTTGTGGAAAATGCTATAGTATCAGAAGTTGGACAAGCAAGTTGGATCTTTGAGGTTAAAACCCTTAAAATCTTGACAATTAAAATCTTAATTTAGAAATATAGTTCATAGTATGTACTTATATGAGTGTATTATATAAATCTATGTTTGCATATATAACTGAGCTCCAAAACTTTTATCTCCTTGTGTTGGGCTAATACTGGAAACCATTTTAAATAGAGAAGATGATCTCTTTGTGGTTTTTTCAGCTGGGTATTCCAATTAGCATTTTAAAGGGAAATACCACTTTGCAAATTGGTTTAGGATATTTTTTGTTTCCTACTGATAGAAAGAGGTATGGGTTCCTTCTTGGTTTTGGGGTTGGGAGGACATTTGGTTTTTGGAGCTCCAGAAATAACCATTAATCTACTTGGGAAATACTTAAACTTCCTCTCGAAATGATGGTGCATTAAAGAGCCAGAACAACAGAAGGCAGCATTATCACCTAATACACATATAGTGACAACATCTTTTGAAATCAAGTAACTAAGAGGAGTTATTCAAAATTAATTCTGTCTGTCAGAATCTGATAACTCTAGGGATCATCAAGTTTTTTTTAAAAATGAGAGGATAATAAAGTGATAAAGAGCCAACAGCTTTTGATGTAGCTGTTAGTAAAAAATTTTCTTGATATTGGCTCTTGGACTGTTGCCACTTTGTTGCTCATTCATGTGGGCACCAGTGACACTGCCAAGAGAGATGTAGAACAGATCATGAGTGATTGTGGGGCCCTGGGGACAGCAGTGACGAATGTGTTCTCTTTGATTTACATGTGAAGGGGAAAGCTTCAGGTAGTAGGGATGCATCCTGTAGATTCACAGATGGCTGTACTCCTGGTTTCAAAGGCAGCACTTTTTGCTTCTGTAGGCAGACCCATGACTCAAGAACAAAGATTGCTGGTGAGAAATTGAATTCATTTGAAAAAGTGGGGCGGGAGTGCAGGAGCATCTTTACCAGCAGGTTTATACTTCAGTGACAAAGAATTCAAATTCGGAATATCAGGAGATGGTGATAAGAGCCTGCAGTTAAATGAAAGACACAGCTACCCATCGGTTCAGGGATGGCATTGGGAATGCTGTAGGTAGTTACAAAACCAGTTGGAAGTGTCTAACCTCAAGTGCCTTTGCACACTTGTGTGCTGCCTGAGAAACAAGAGACAGAGCTCCATGTGGGATTAGACAAACATACCACTGGAATAAAGTGAGATAACTCGTGTATGTAGTATTCTGTGATGGAAAGCAAGAGGCCACCTGAAAAAGATATGCAGGAGAGAAGAGAGGGACTTGACCTTCATGCGAAAAACAGCTGGAATTAGCATATGATCCCTGTTATGGAGCAGGATGGTTGAGATCTTGTTCAGGAGTCTGGAACAGGTGACAACATATGTCATGAGGAAGTGAACAAAATCTTCTTTAAGCAATCTGGATAAGTTTCCCGAGAGTAGACTATAGTTCTTGTACAAGACTTTAATGTCCTTCATATTTACAGGAGGGGCAACAATCCAGGAGGCTTGTGAAGAGTTCTGGGAATGACTTCTAACACAGCTGCAATGTGGGCCTTCAGGGGCGCTACTCTTCTAAATCTGATTCTTGCGGGCAAGGCAAGGGATGTGATAACCAGTGACAGACACAGCTGTAGCATTTGTGAAATAGTTGAATGCAAAACTCAAAGGGGTGTGGAGAAAGCAAGCAGGAGAGTACACGCCTGGGATTGGAAAGCAGTTATACAGAGGACAATTCAGTGTTTGTAACAGTTGACTGTCTAGTACAAATCATCTTCTGGGGTGTATCAGCAGCAATGTGTTAGGTAAGATGTGGAAATAATTATTCTGCTTGACATTGTTAAAGCTGCAGGTGAAGTGCTCTGCCAGCTGTGGCCACCGCTTTAAGAAAAATGTGAGAGCTGAGCCACAAGCTCAGGAGTATGTAAATATCGGTGGCTATACAGCTTGAATGAGTTTGGTGCTTTTAGAAAAGAAAAAACATTTTTAACACCTTGTCTAGTATCAGCCTAAGTACTTTGTCCTTTTTGTTGAAAAAAATTCCATCGATTTGCATCTTTGCGTGTCAAGCAGTTTCAAGTAATGATCTCCTCAGTCTAGTGGAATAAAAAGTGTTAATTTGTAGTTTTAAATGACATCTGGAGTTTTTTGCAAATCAATTCAGTTTATATTGGTTTATAAAATTCAAATTGTGTTGAAGGTCCAAGAGCAGTGTAAAACTCAACAGGAATAAATGCTCCAAGGGTAGGGTGAATCCAGTCATGTTTTGAATCTAATTATAAGTTTCTCTTTAAATAAAGAAACAGCAAAACTGTTTCGGTTGTTTTTTTCTTCCAATTTCAGAATGTGTACTCTTAAAAATATTCTGGAATTGGTTAAATATCTGTCCCATATAATTTGTGCTGTTTTTCTGGAAACACAGCAATGGTTTAGCTTTTGTCCTCTACATAACCTTAGCTATTGGGAATGGTAAATGTGTGGTGCACTGACATTTTGGTTAATGTCTGTTTTTTCCTTGAAGGGCATTCTTTTTAAGAAATCAGTATAACATCCTTTTTACTAATTCTTTTAATCCTGGCAATATCCTGACAAATATAAATAAACTATTTTGACACACTGTTAGATCATCAGATAACATGAAACAGTGCTTAAAAGGAGAACTGTACAGATTTTTGTTACTTTGAAAATGCTGCTGGTAAGTACTTCTCATGTGCACAAGTGGACCAGTCCAGTAATGTGAGTAATGTGATTTCTGTCCAGCAGATGGAAACAGAAAATTAGGCAAAATGTTGTGACATCATCAGTATAAAAAGAAAAGTGCTTCTAAGTGCACCAGTGTGCTTTGTCTCCAAGCAGGTGGTGGTAGCCTTCTCACTGCATGGCTAAACTTTGGTTTGTTCTCTTAATATGTCTTTTTCTACCAGCTCTTTTTAAAATGGGCAGAGTATTGATGGAATTGTCTTATGTCTTAATTTCCTACTTTGTTGTTTCCCTCTCCTCACAGAGGTGTAGTGCAATTTTTTTGTTTCTTTTTTTTTATATTAGGGAGATGGCTTTGGCCTGCAGGTAGGGGGAAAGACTTTAGGATGAAAATCATGTGCTGTATTTGTACTTCTGAGCTTGTTCATGGTGGTGGTTTTATAGTTAAACCAGGAATATAACTACTGAGGTCATATTGATCATCATCAACGAAAAAAATTATATACAAGTAATGAAGATTTATTCACAACATAAGACTTCTCAATTAATTGCAGGTGCTTGCAAAAAATAAAGATGTGAAATCAAATGTAAACTAGCAAAAATTGAGAAATATTAGGAAAGTAAGATAAAAAGAAAGCTACCATGCAAACAATGATGAGTTGTCAATTAATATTGCCCTATGAAGTGTATTCCAAAATATTTCAGCATATAAAAACCATACCTTCATAAAGCAGGAATCTGTCTCGCTTTTCTTTATTTTGCACTAATATTGTATTCAATTCTGAACTGTACATCCAAACCAACATAAAAATATTGAATGAATTCAGAAACAGAAGTGAAAAAGGGTTGTGAGTGAAGCTGCAGGGTTAAACAAATGTCATTATTAAAGAGACTCCTAACATCTCAGTTAATTTACTGTGTACTAAATGTAGTGAATTGTACTGTCACCTATTAAATATAGTACAGACAGTTAAGTAAGAGCAGTATTGCATTTTTAGAAGAAATTTCTTGACTAGTTTGTATTATAAAGAAATCTCTTCCATTACAATTGATAGGAGCCCTCCATCTAGGGTTGAAACTAAAAAAAACAAGATCTTTGGACTAAGAAGAAACTGTCATTATTGAAAAGCACACTCATTAGCAATTACTTGGCCCTTGACAGTTGTTCTGAAAGTAGCTGGCTTTATTTTCCGAGTAGTTTGTTCTGTTCATTCATTAGCTGACCTTATTGTTTGAAAGTCACAGAGCTTTTCTTGTTTGCTTTTAGTTTTGATCAGCTCAAAACGGCTGTTGTGAACTTGAAGAAACAAGCCAATAAGAAAAATGAAGGGAGCCTAGCTTATGTGAAAGGAGGTCTCAGCACATTTTTTGAAGCACAAGATGCTCTGTCAGGTAAAGATGCTTTGCACTTGCATGTACAGTGTAAAAGAAAAGGCTGGGTGCATGTATGGATGAATATAACATTAAAAATGTTGTTTCTCTTCACAGTCTGTACTAAAATTGTATAATGAGCCCAAAATCTTTGTTGTGTTGGTCTCAGGCTAGAACTGGCTGGCTGATTGTTGTGGTATATTTGCAAAAGATGTCACCAAATGTGTCTTACAGGAAATGGAGGCTTTTGATTAAATTGCTTAGACCCCAAATTCAAAAAAGAGAAGTGTTCAGCTGGAGATAGTGCAAACTGTAGCAACAGAAAAAAACTTGAATTTATGATGCCTTATTCAATAGTCAGACATTAATATTTATATGAATATTCAGTACACATGACTTTGGGAAATCAGAGACCCTTTCTGTTCTGCTTGCCACTGATAGAATGCAGCACACAGCTGAGATTAGCAGAGATACCATTTTTATATATATATTTATTGTATACAGACACACAGAGACATTCTTAAAGCATAAAATGTCTCTCAGGTCAGAGCTCATTGTGGGCTGCTGTAGACCTGTGTAGTGAGGCTCTGCTCTGGATAAGAAAGCAGCAGTGCCCAGGAAACCATCCTCAACAGGTTTGTCATTTACCACTATGCTGATTATCTATTCTGGTCATTGACCCCTTTGGCCAAAATCTAGCTAGGTTCAATAACATAAGTATTAAAGGATTTAGTGGAAAACCTGAAGAACGTGGTGGTCTTCATTGAAGACACTAAGAAGAACCATTATCTGGCATCCTATAACCTTTTTAAGCTGAGATTTTATTAAAAGCTAGGAAAAATAATAAGCTATTTCCTTGTAATTCTTACACATCTTGCAAATATTGAAATCCTGTTTTTTCTTAAAGAGTTCAAAATTCTAAATAATGTCAAACATAATCCCAAATAAATATTAAAATGTGGCTTGTTTTTCACAACCAAATCTGCTTTGCATATGTAATATCAAATACTCTAAAAGACTGAGAGTTCTGTTTTCAAGAAGTTACTGCTATGGATAAAAAGTAGCACAAACAGTGTTACTTTGTAACATTGTTTGGATTAGCATAGAGTTAGTAGGATTTGGGGAAAGATAAGGCAAGCCATAAATGTAGTGAGGTTTTAGAAAGGTTGAGCACTACTGAGTAATTTTTTCTTGTTCCACCACTTAGTATAGGCTTTTTGCTTTTGGAGACTGATTTTCTGATAAATGAGGAGGTCAGTGAGCAAGTAGAAATGAGAGAAATATTAATAAAATTAGGGTAGAGAAAACAACCTCATTTATTTTATGTATTACTAGTCTCAGTTTTTTCAAAAATATAGTAGCTGTAATATTGTTTTGCATCTTTTACCTTTATAAGTGGTTTTTTTTAACCTAAAATCAGGGTTTATCAGTGCAGTCCTTTAGCTAAATTATGAATCTAAACTTGGGATGACTCAAATGGTTCTTGATATCACTTTTTGTCTGTAACCAAAATTGCTTGTTTTTGTCTTGCCCTCAGTGATCTCCCTTTAGTGCTTAAAAGGAAGCAGACTTTCAGCTTATGTTTTTACACAATGAATTAAAGTGGTACAAGGGAAGAATGGCCTTGATGCTGTTGTAAAAGAAAATTAGAGACTAAAAGCCTTAATATCTTATAAATTCAAAACTGTAACACTGAAGTTCAAGGGCATCATCAATATAATATTTAGTTTTTAAATTCTGAACCCAAATTCTTAATGAGGATGCAGTACAGGTCACAGCTGCTTTCTGTAGCATTGTAATACATATTTCTCTGTTGAAATTTCATATTAAATGCATATGCAAAAGGGTTTTTTCTTCTTTTCAGTCAACAAATCCACACTTAATGCATATGAATTTCAGTTTTGAATGCAGAACTACTTATTTGCTTGTTCTTCCTCTTTATGCAGGATATTTTTGAGAGAGTATAAGTGGAGAAATTTGCTTAACTTTTTTAAGATTTGAACTTGTGATAGGTACAATGAACTGTTAAATTGAATGTGGCTTCAAGTAGTAAGAAGAAAAAAGGATTTCTTTGGTGCCATCATCCCACCCTCCTGCCAGATGTCAAAGCTTTTTCCAGAATATTTGATCACCACAGTTTTCTCAAATGAAAGATGCCAAGAATTATGAGTCAGCATTATTAGCATTGTTCTACAGAAACAGCTCAGATGCACATTTCAAAAAACCAACAACAAAACCACTAAACAAAAACCCCTAAGCAAAACCCCATTAATTCTTCAGCATGCAGTTATGAAATTCAAGCTTTTTAACGTAAGAACATTAAAAATCCTGTTACAATCTGGCTAGACAGTGATTGTGCAAGATGATATGATGGCACTTTTCTGCCCTTACACATATAAGGGTGAATTTTTCTGTCTTATTTTCTCCTTTAAAAAAGTGCAACTAGAATTTGTATGCGTTTCAGAAAAGCTACATGAGGAATAGTTTATGTTTGAAAGCTGAACGGTTGTTTCAACACAAACTCTTAGGGACGTAGCCATTGTTCTGTAAACTTTTATTATTTGATGCTGAGCACATAACTATCACAGATGAAAAGTGACTCAAAAGAAAACCCTTACTGAATACATTTTGTCTGTTTTCCAATATGATTTAAATTTTCTGAGTTAGTTCATTTTGGTTTAGGGTTTTTTTTAACTCTCTTCCTTTGGGGAGATTTCTAAAATCTAGTTTATTTTCTAAAGATATGGGGTTTTTTTGAGGGCAAAAATTTAGACTCTCAATTTCCCCTTCAGACATCTTAGAATACATCTTCTATCCCCAGTGATTGTGCTTCATAAAGTGCAGGTCTCTTGTATTGTTGTTACAGAACCGAGCTACTTGTGAGCAGTTATTTCTCTTAGGTCTCCCTAAATTAGTACAGGATAACTTTTCATGGGAGGATCACCTCAGGAGGTATAACACTTGCTTTTCCAGGTACTTCATACTCTATTTGCACAGCTTTTATACATGCTTTTTAAAACTTATACACTTTTAACAACGTTTGTTTCAAACATGTAACCTCTATTTAGGAAACCCTGAATTACTGATTATTGTGCAGCTTTTTTCATTAGTTCGGACCAGTAAGTGCAGTCTGATCTTAAGTGTATTATTAGACTCTATTACACATCTAAATGAGTATTAATATTTTCATAAATAAGCAATGGGAAGCATAAAAAGCAGTGCTAAGATGTTTATTGCATTTTGTGATTTAGAGGCTGTTTACTAAGAAAATAAGAATTCAAACAGACTAGAACCCTCCTTGTTTGATTTAATTTCTGGGAAAATAGAATTGCCTTATCAGATCCCCATGTCTCTCTGCCTGCTAGCTTGGCTGACAGTTTGACAGTGACTCTGCTGCAGAGGAGATGTTCAACAGGAAGTTTGTTTCGTCAGCTGAAGGGGGCTGTAAACTGAGCTCAGTGGAGCAGGGTCTATCTCAGCCTGACTCGTCAGCGTTGGAGAGTTCAGCTGGTTTATTTCCTGTAATTCTAATTGCAACCTAGAAAGCAGCATTCCTAAAAGGGTGGCTGTTTATATGTTTGTAGTTAAGACATATTTTATTGTCATGAGCAAGTCAGGTCCCACACAAAAGTCATTGGAAAGTTAGCAAATTAATTTTCTTTCAGCATATTTTTTTCTGAAATACTCTTTACAATGAACCTAAGGCTGCAGTTTCTTCTTATTTAAATGAAAGGAAAAAGATAGGGAAATGACTACTTCAGTCGCTCACTTCTGCAAAAGCATAAGTACGTAAGTATGACATCCTCTGTTGGCAGGTAAAGAAGATGCTGTGATGTCTTTAAAACACAGATACCATGAACAAATTTGATGTTTAGATTTGGCTCTCTAGTTTGCCATGGCAACAGTTATTTTGCAATTACAACTACAAACACATTTTACGTGATTTTCAGGAAGAAATCTGTATAAAAGAATCACTGCTGGCTATTACAGCACTGTTTCTGTTTTCCCATTCCCACTCCTGTGCAGATGTGTGGCCTGTAGGAATACCTGCATGATAGGGACCTTGGACTATAGTTGGCCTTTTGCCTACTACCTTAATACATAAGCTAGGATGGTGTGGTAAAATTACCTCTCTGAAATGATCCTAATCTGGTAAAATGCCTACTTTTTTGATTTGGTTTTGGTTTTTCCTTCCTATGGACTATTTTTACAGTTCATCCCCTAAGGCCCATTCTAAAATGAACATGTTAGTGATCCAGGATTGGATTCAGTCTGAGTAAGTCTGTGCTACTGCCATTATGTCTGTTAAATTCATTTTCTCAGAAAGTAAAACAAAAAAAAAAATCACCTGAGCTGTATTCAGTTCTGAGTCAGAGTGGGAATTTGATCAGCTAAAAACTGATGCTTCCTGTCATAGCTGTCCCTTTGCTTCTGACTGTTGAGGGGTTTTGTGCCATTTGAATTCAAAGAGAGTATGTAGAGCCAAACCAGTTTTTTATTAGTGATTCTGTTTGCAAACTAGACTGAAGATTAATTTTGAAATGGTTTTCTTTTGTCTAGTTAAATACTAGTGCATGACTGTTTTTGCTTGGTAGCATGGCATTGGGGTGGAACACCAGGTTTTGTAATTGTCACATTGCTGTTTCGTAGCAAATCCAATTCATGCTTTTGCTTTACTTCACTCATGTGTGTATTTTTTCAAATAGTATGGATTTTTGTTAAACATGTGGATTTGGGTAAATCAAATTCAAATATATGATTGCTACCTAAATGTTATGCAGGTGACTTGAAATGTCTGGAATAGCTCTGTGCCTAATCCTCTGTGTGCTGTGTGTCTATTAATGTTATCTTCCTCATCCCACATCAAGTGGTAGAATATTGTCTTTGCAGGGTGAGAACAGTCTCCTAATACAGCTAGTAATTTTAAAGATGATAATTTATAGATGATAAGAAGGAACAAGGCCATGGGAACAAACTGGCAAGAACAAAAGAAAGATTCTGCATGTATTGGACACACGCCTCAGAGTATATCAGTTGCTTCAGAGTAGCAGTTCCTGTGCATGTATGTGCCCCACAGTAGGTGCATGTTAGATTATTTCAGGTTAAGAATTAAGATCATGCCTCCATGTAGTCATGAGGCAATTGCTGATGTGCTCTCAGCTCACTGTCTAGCTTTCCAAGTGGGTGCTTCTATCTGAATACTTGAATCATCTTTGTGCTGCACTTAAAGACAAAAGCAGAATGAGAAGGATAATACTATCATTGCTTCATATTTTGTTCTCACATTTATATGCCTTCTCAGCATGCACAATGAAAAAATAGATGTGCTTAATTCGGCATTCTAAAAATAGGCTTGCTAAATTAAACTTAATTCAAGTTTGTTGAAAATTTGTGTTCTGATCTTGCAGCGCTAGATGACAAGAGGGACATTGAAATGAGAAATGTATTCTGAGAGAAAGATGATCTGACAAAGGGGTGCCATAAAGTATGAAAGTGGTGGTAGACAATTCAGTCTCGGGTGAATGCTTCCTCTTCATGCAATGCCTACGGTCAGCTTTTGTGGCAGACCAATTGTTATCTTAATGCAACTTAAAAAAGTAAAAGCTATCACGATTGGTAAAAGGCTCAAACTTTCCTTTCTAGCATGGCATTGTGTAGGGAGTTATGTTTTTTTTTTCTCAGGGTGGAGAAGATCTGATTAGAAAGGTTGTGAAACAGCAGGAATTGTCAGAGGACATAGTGAAAATTCTCTGCCCAAGCCTGTACCTGCTTTTGTGCTGACTGTTCATGTAGCTTCTTCAGCATTGTTTTAGAGATGTGAGCTTATTTCTAGTAGAATTTCTCCAAAGGGATGCAGTTTTGGCAGCTTATAGTTACTGTGTGGCTCTCATATTTTATGAACTTGGTGATTTTTCAGGTAAGTTAGCTTTTTTGTTTGAATTTGAAAAATAGTAAAGCATGTAGAAGGAGAAATAAATTTTGCAATTGCAATTTTCAAATAGCAAATTCTGCAATTGATTGAAAGTGTGCAAAAAAGTTACCTGTGATTAAATTTGACCCAGACTTACCCTGCAAGCCATAAAACCAGCTTAATTTCATGCTACATTATTCCATTTTGATTTCTATACCAACTTTTGAATGCAACATTTAAAAGCTCCTTTTATTTTTACTCTTACCTTTCACAGATGCAGAAAGTTAGCACCAATAAAGAGAGAATAGCATGTTCTGTACTCTTTAATTCTGAATTATTCTGGCAAAGGCTTGGGCCCAGTCCTGGAATTTTTAGTGGATCCATAGGCAGAATAATAAGCCACATTTCCCCATCTATTTCTGAGACATTTGCCTAGAGATATCAGACTTGCTCTAATATAAGCCCATGTCAGAACAAGTTGTCAGGTCTCACAATGTTGTTAGACTAAAATTTTGGGGGTTTATGTATCAATAAAGCCTCTCTTCCTAGCACTGTGCTTTAAGTACCTTGAATTATCTTGTCAAGTGTGTCCATTTTCTTTGATTTTTGCCACTGTGTTGGGTAAACAAGCTTGAAGAAGTAAATGCTAGAGAAACAAAACACAAAGAGGCAACTTATGACAATACTGCATTTAGTTCCATATTTTGTAATTTTTGCTAGGATTAATAATGTTAACCAAAACAAAGCAAAGTTTGCTATGCCAATACAAAAATATCTAGAATTCTCAAGGGGCACTGTAGGAATGACCAAACCAAACAAGACTTAGCACTATTAACTAATGGCCATAGGAAACAAACTTCTTTTTTCCCTTTTTTCTTTTTTTACGTTTTCATAGAGTAATGTAGTAAGAGCTCTGTTCATGGCACACTGTCTTTATTGCTTTGTGTGCAGTCCTGTTGAATACATTCAGAACAGTTTTTGTCTTACATAGGGATACTGTCCTCATCAATAACTTTCTTATATTTTGCTAAAATTGAAAAAAAACATTAATCTTCCAATAAGGGAAACCAATGGCATTTTCGTTAATGTATTGGGCATGAATCCTGGCAGTGTGTTAACATGTGTTCGTCATTCCTCCATTACTGTCCTTTGGTGCCAGGTTCTTACAGTCACCACATCAGATCTTCAGAAATACCTTGCTGAGTCAGCCTTGCCCTTTTTGCATTTTACCCCTCCTGTTTTCTGCATCTGACTAAAAGGAAGTGATTTATTTCAGGTATTTTTTTCTTTAACCACATTTTTGTGAAAATGAATAAAACTTTCAGATATGCCAAATGCATTTCTAGCCATCTTTTAGTCAGAAAATGGTAGAAAACATGCATCTGTGTTGCTTTGAGCTGAGTTAGACTGAGGAACTTTTGAGAATGCCACTCTTGGTGCCTGTCTCAAAACCTGTTTTAAAAATATCTGATAAGGAAATCAAGTGTGAAATTTGCAAGTCAAAAGCTGTGTGATCCTGGCAAGTGTGGTTTAATTTGCTAGATTTATGGTTGCCATAAAGCTAAAACAAACCCCCATATCCTTCCTTAGATTAAATAAAATTGTTTTTAACACAAGCAGTAATGAATTAATTGTAGTTTAATTTACTACAAGGCCTGCATTATGGCTTATTTGCCAGATTGAGCTTTGCATGTGTTGTGGTGCATTTAGTCATGGCTTGGAGGCTGTGAGTTTTGAACTTAGTTTCTTCACTATTATTAGTCAGTATATGTCTAGAGCTGTGAAGTTTGCAAGCCTTTAAATATTCTGACTAGCTGGGAAACGTGAACACTTATTGGCAAAGATGATACAAAATACAGTTAATTATCTGGCCTTAGTTGAAGAATCTAGACATAGCCTTTCCTGATTTTCATTTATTGTATGCTTCTTGCTGTAAGGCTCCTAAACACGAGGAACAGATTCTGCTAGGTTTCCAACTGCTTTTCCAGCTGGTACAGTTTGTGTCAAGTAAATCTGGGGTAACTGGTGATCCAAGAAAAATCCCATCCATCCATTACTCCAAGCCTTCAAAGGCTTAAAATTTCCTCCTTACTCTTCTTGTTGCAGCCAGTGATGAGTTGAGGGTACGAAGTTTCATTTGAAGGTCATCTTAAGTCCTGAGTAGTGTGGGAAGAGTAGGATGGCTTTCCACCTCCCCTTGGCCATGTGCTTCTTTCTCTTTCCTTTTCCTGCAGTGCTGCAACTGGGGCAAGGTTTGGAGAAGCTCACTGAAACATTTCTTCCTTAGTGAATTAGTTTTCCAGCAAATCATCTCACTACAGCTGCCCTGCAGCTACGTGATTCTTAGATCCAGCAAAAGGAAGCACATGGGTGCAGGAGAACAGGGGTTCTCCCAAACAGTATCATCCCACTGTTAAACAGGTTTAGTTCTTTAGGAGAAAAAACTAACATGAGTATCTCTTGATTCCTTCCAAACAGATGAGGTCTGCAGGTATTTTTCTTCTCTGCATATACTTTTGCTTATCTAAACTTCTAACTCAAAGATTTTTTGTCTGGTCCCCATGGAAGGGACATGCACTTTGCTTTTTCAAAATCATTTGATGCAAACAAAGTAAGCTCAGACTGTCTGACAAAGCATTTTTCATAACATTTTTCACCATGAAAACTTAAGACTTTTTTTCTTTTGTAACTCAGCCTTGGAACACAATGAATGTACTTATTGCTAAATCTGAATATAATGTGTAAAAATAGCTTCAGTACACAAAGTAGGTGAAACATGTAGAAGGAAATATTTAAGAATCATTTAAGTAGGTTGAGACTTTACAGAATGTCCTAAAATACCTTATTGCAGACAATGGTTCAAAAATGCCTTTTGGTTTACACTCCTAGTTACATATGCTTAATATGCCTTTATCTGTACTCTGCAGTTCTTTCCACCTTTCTGAAACAACACCTTGGGTTTTTGTTTTGGTTTTTTTTTGCCCCACTGACATATTTTCTTCTGTCTGAACATGTCTTATGAATTGATTTAATGGGACCATTCTTCCTGGTTTTCTGACATCTAGATTTTCAAACTAAGATTCTTGAATACTTTATTCCAAGTTGCTATACATAAAAGCTACCAGTGTGAAAAAAAATGGATTCTGCCTTTTCAAAGGAAGAGGAGGAAATAGTATATTCCTATTGTATGTTCTTTCCTGAGCCAGATGACAAAGAGAGGTGCTTTAGAGAAGATGTATTTTAACTTTAAGCAACTGGTTAAAGATCATGATACAATTTCTAGATAAGCTGCCTTCATAATAAGAAGCTGCATTTGAAGACTTTTTGAAAGTTCTACCATGGTAAATAGGACTCTTTCAAAACTTATGTACAAGAAGGAAGTCCTTATCACGTTTCACCTTCTTTTGCCAGCATATATGCTTTGATAGAGGTTTAGCTATTACAAGTCACTTTAGGAAATGC
The DNA here is from genome assembly GCA_036785705.1 of Acanthornis magna. Taxonomy (NCBI): domain Eukaryota; kingdom Metazoa; phylum Chordata; class Aves; order Passeriformes; family Acanthizidae; genus Acanthornis; species Acanthornis magna. The sequence continues at coordinate 15,588,076 of JAWUZG010000025.1, forward strand.
CTAGGTGTGCCCCCTTCAGAAGCTACATGATATTGAATAGGTCAGCAATTATGGTTCAAAAATGCTAAATTTTAAAAATCTCTGGGGTAGTGTGTAACTTAGATTTTTATCCTCATCTATTAAAAAAGTATCTTTCAAAAATACATTTCATAGAATGATTTCAAAATATGTAAATTAAAATCCTCACAGTTCAATGTGATTCCAACAATACTTGCAACATTTGGCTTTAAAATGTCTGTTTATATTGTGGTTGCTGTTCTACTGAACTTGCTTTTCAGGGTGTAACATTAATTGCACTACAGTAATTGACTGCCTCTGACTGAAACTGTTATATAGAAATGGAATAATGCCATTAGAGCTGCTAATGTTTTTGTTATGAAATTGTAGCAGTATTCTTGTTGGTAAGTGCTGACAACATTGTATATAAAATATGTGTGACAATTAACAGCACACCATCTTTTAAGGTAGACCTGTGTCCTTAAAGAATGCAAGAATCTCTTCATTTTAGTTAATTTCATTTAAGGGTTGATTGACTTAAGAAATACAATGTCCTAATTAGAAATTTTTTTCCCCTCTGATGGCTTTAATAACAAAAATAGAGTTGCTCTTGTATTTTCAAGAAAGCAAGGCTTCTTGTAATACTTTGTATAGGATGAAGGGATTGAAGGGTCAAACTTAGGTGTTTGAGAATAATGTAATTCTTTCTTTCTTTCTTTCTTTCTTTCTTTCTTTCTTTCTTTCTTTCTTTCTTTCTTTCTTTCTTTCTTTTTCTTTCTCTCTCGCTCCCTCTCTCCCTCTCTCCCTCTCTTCCTCTGTTCCTTCCTTCCTTCCTTCCTTCCTTCCATCCATCCATCCATCCATCCATCCTGGCATTACTCACCTGTCTCCTCTATCTCTTCCCAGTGAAAATTCCTCCTTTGAAAGAGGCTGGAGACTATAAAGGGCCATTATGTTTCAGAGTAGCCCCCTTCGCTCACTCCTTGCAGTAGGATTGAGGCCGAAGGGCTGCCTTTACCAAAGGTAGTTTCTGTCCTTGTGCCCTTGTTAGTTTGCATCTACATGGCATGGACAAGTAGGGATGGCACTGTGGAGGAAACCAGTTGGCATCTCTGCGTGCACAGTATGTGCAGTTTATGGCAATATTTCAGACCTGGTTCAAGTCTCACCCAGTGGACTGAATTCTAGTTACCTCTTTCAGCACATCAGGTATATAGTCTTGAGGTGCTTCTTCTAGTGTTGTTTCACCTTCAGACAATCTAGTTGAGGGGCTCAGGTTGCTCTGCCATGCACACTAGGGCAAGATAAGCTGGGACCATTGGGAGGCTGGTTTCAGAACTGTATCTGTGTTTTGAATTAAAAATATATCACTTGCTTTCCTCAAAGCACTGGGTGTCACTGTTTTCAGGGTAGCTTAGCTTCACTCCATTTTACTGAGGACCAGCTGAGAGCAGTAGACGGCTTTTTTAAGCCTCAAATTTATTTAAAGCAGTAGGAGCTGGAGACTATTTCATTGAGCAGATTTTACACATGTTAACAGATTAAAATTTGAAAGTAAAATCGTATTTTGTATGTGCTGCATATATACAGGAATAACACCTTAAAAAAAAATACTGGTTTGTGCTGGCTGTGCTGAACAGTGGAAGAGGGAAGAAGGGCTTCGAGTGAAAGGGGAAGTAGAAGAAAGGACTACCTGCACTGCATTCACTGTTCATATTTTCAGAGTAAGATAGTGTCATCAGGCTGTGCTGTTAAATCTCCCCCTCCCTGAAAAAGAAAATATAGTAAATTATGGTAAAAGAACAAATTAATGCTGATACCATGCATTTCCACATCTGTTAGTAATACCGCACAGAAAAAAGATTTGGGGATTTTGGCATGCTAGGAGAGGAAAAAAATAGCATCTTGAAAAAAAATAAAGCAACCTCCCCTATGTTTTCCTGTTGTTTTGAGCAAAATTACACAGAAAATCGCACATCTTGATAATGGTTAATGCTCCAAGAAACTCTTAAATTGTGCTTTAAGAATGTCTTCTTAGAGATGAAAAGAAATTATGAGGGAATGTTTTAGCACTTGATTTTGGGATCATCCGAATTCCCAGTGACTCTCTTTCTACCCTTTAATTATTTATAATTTCTTGGTGACATCACTGATTTACAAAGCAGAAGTATTATGTGTTTAAATGGTATTTTCCAAAATAAAAATTTTAATTAATACCTGTAGAAGATGGCTAATTTAGATGGTTAGTTTTGATTATAAAGCTAATAGATTATTTTGTCCACATGTTTGTGGGCTTTTTCTTTAATCATTACTGTCTTGTTCAAGGAGATACACGAAGTCAATGTCAAAGTAACAGTTAAAATTCTGCAGTGTCTGGCTCTAAGCCCTGTCCTCCACTGGACTCTGCTGCCGTGAAGCATGTTTGTATTTTTTTGTGTCTAAAAAGAAAAATAACACTTTATTTTTAATTTTAAAAATGTTTAAAAGTGTCACTTTGATGTAATGTGTTCCCACCTATTAAAATGTTCTGCATTTTAACTAGACACTTTATTCCAGCAATCCATCAAAAACTGGAAGCGGATGGAACGGAAAAAGTAGAAGGATCCATGACGCAAAAACTGGAGAATGTACTGAACAGTAAGTTTTGTCCTTCCAACAGCAACTATTTATGGACTTTGGACTTTCTAACAAGCTTTAATATTTTCCTAGCAGTATTGTAGAAAGTAGAAAACAGTACAGTCTCTTGTGCTCTTCCCTGTTTGGTGATAGTGGTTCAAGGGTGTGATAAAGCATCTTTTGAAATAAGTAGCAGCTTTTACCATGAGTTTTGGCAGTGTTTGTGATAACAAAGCAAATAAATATCAAAATAAAGATTTTCTATATTAATTAATTTTGGTGGCATCTCAATTTTGTGTGGACAAAGAAAACAGAGGAACTTTACAGACAGATAGAACTGTAGAAGGATGAGCAGAGCTAAATACCATGATCGTAAGATGTTCAAGTAAAGGCAGAAAAAAACTCAATTTATAGGCTGTTTGCAATAACAAGATCTATTGATAGGATCTTTTCCACTGAATGTGCCGACGTTTAGACTATTCGGCATGAGCATTCTTTCTAGAAACTTGAAAAGCTGTCAGTACTTTGTTTTCTCTTTCTCTATATTAGCTGTAAGGTTGCATTGAGAGAGATGGCTTGAATTTGCTGTAGTTCGGTATGTGTTTCATCAGATCAAAAAAGTTACTCTTTTTTTTTTTTTTTTAATTTTATTCTGGGACTTCTGCCAAGATAATTTTACTTTGTTTCATTGTGATTTTTTTCACAGAGGAAGGGATGTTTCCCTTAGTGCTGTATCAATAAGCAGGAATGACATGCAGATAGCTGACTCAGTGTTGGAAAGTCTGAGTGTGTTTTATGAAATCAAGAAAGTGACATGGAAGTTCACTGTTTTTCTTCTCTTGTATGAAGAAAGCAGTGACTGTATGTGTGTTTGTGTGGGGAGCACAAAGAACGCAGGGGGTTTTGTGAACAGCTCTAGCTCTCTTCAATAGGGATACATTAGTGCTTACAATAAAGGTGTAATTTGGACATTGTTATTTCCTCATCTTGATGCCTGAAATGAAAAAAACAAACTGCCAAAAAATTAAAAAATCACCGAAGAACACCACAAAAAACCTCATACCTCTATATAAAGACTATAGCATGTGTTTATGCGTGCAGAGTATTTGGTACATCTAGGGTAGGAAAAAAAGACGCATTTGCTGAAATTTTCCAGTGCAATCCTCAGTGCTCTGTATTTATGTCAGGTCATACACCAAGCACAGATTCCTTGGAGAGCTCTTTCCCTTGTACAAGATCGTGTGACAGATTTTAAATAAAAAAGCAAAAATTTAGGTCTGTGATATCTTCCTATGTGCACTAATATAAGACAAATTTACCAATAATATATAATTACGGTTTCATTTGATACATGGTGGCTGAATTCTGTATGTAGATAATGCACTGTTTTTTCAAGTTGGGTCTGTAGAGGAACTTGTGCCAGACACTTCAGAGTGGTTTTAAGTTTGGCTCTGCTATGAAAAGAATTGGCTGCTTTTCCTCACGATGCTTTGCAAGTCATGATGGGTGGGAGGCAGGGAAGTAGGAATACAAGGATTTAAAAAGAGTAAATAATATTATGCAAAGTAATTTAGGATCAAAGCTTTGTTTCTTGTCTGACCATTGAAAAGCTTCCATAATCCATGAGTAAGAGGGACTGCTTTCAAAAATTACTTCAATTCTTTAGTTGAATTTTGCATTTTATGGACTGTATGTGCATGTTTTGAGAGACAGCTGCTGTTGTGTGAGCTTGGTTACAAGCGCTTAACTATGAGGATGTTTTCCACAGCATTGGAATGTATGTTAAGAGGGTTCCAAATTATTGAATTGAAATAGCATGGGATAGTAGAAGAACCGTTTGGTCCGTTTGGTGGAATTATAGGTGCTTGGAGGTTTTGCTAAATTTAATTGCTAAACAATCTGTTAAATTTATATCATTAAAAACATCTGGTGTCCTATAATGAATTTAATGAAGAATTCTATATTAAGAGATCAGTCAAATTCCATTATGTAATGTTTTTGTCAGGCTGTATGACAGAGAACTGTTGGATAACTGGAGATTTACATTGCAGTAAAAAAATTCACACACTGTAGATGAATCATCCATTTTGAAAACATAGTCAATATAAGACCTGAAACTTTATGCGTGGATGCTTCATCAGTAATCAAGAGATAAAGATTGTTAATGCAGAAAGGATTTAGAGGGATGAGGAGGGAAGAAATGTTACAATATTTTAATTCTAAAAAGATAGATCTGTTTTCCATGAAGTATTTAATTTCATTAAGACATTAATGAAGTAATTTGATATATTTAAATTTCTTTATAAAACAGAAAAAGTAGTGTTAGAAAAAAATGTAGAATTATTTACCTGAATTGAGGATTTGTACAGCAAATCAATTCATAAAGTGATGAAGATAGAAATCACTGTGCCCTTCCTGCAGTTGTCAATTACCTTTTAAAAAAGGTTTGCATTGAATAAAAAAAAAAATTCATGAATATAACTTCAAATCCTAGGTACAGTACATTGCTTCTCAGCTGTTAAAAGAATGGACAAGAAACATATGAATTCAAACAAACAAAATATTACATACTAGAAGGATTTACAAAACAATCATTTCTTATAACCTTGAGAAAAATCATACTTTAACAGTGATCTGTATTTAAATGTCCAGCTAACTGTTTTCATTGTGCATTTCTCCTTAATGGATTAAAGTATTCTATGCTGAATAGTATGTGGTGGAAATAGATGTTCTGACAAAACTTTTTTTACATCAAGGCTTCAAAATTTCAACAAAGTTTAAACATTATTTAGATATAACAATTATTTTACAAAGACTACTTTTAACATGAGCAGGCCACCCACAGTGTTGACTAGAGAAAATGGCATGCAAGCCACCCAGCGAGACTGATGTAATTTTTTTCATCTTTGCTTAAAGTATAGTCACTAGACCAGATAATGTAGAAAATTCTGCATGCAATGATCAAAAAGACTAAAACAGTTTCCCTTTTTTTTCTTTTTGGTTAATTAAAAGTAAGTCATAAGTTGAAAAATTCAGATATTCACATGCAGTGTAAATCTTCTCTACTATACATGAATTATTATTCTGTGCTAGGAAACAATCTTTATTAGAAAATAATATGCTTTTTCATTTGGATAGAAAAAGCTTTAAGGCTATATTCATTGTATTTATTGAAGAGTATTTGTCAATAGTATAGAGACTTAAATACATGAAATCGTTGACCAAGGTTTGATCCTGTGTGTGATGAAGCCAGTAAGACTTTTAATGCAATGTGAAGACAATTTGTATTCATCCTGTTACAGTGACCAGCTAGTTAGATTTCTTTAGTCATGACATTGTCTTTGTCTTAACCATTGGTACTTTTAAGTGACTCAAATATTGTTAATAATTTTTAGGGCTTGAGTGAATTTTTAGGCTTTTGAAAACATAAAAAAAATTGTTTGCAAAAGCCAGTGATAACTTTAGAAGCTCTGACATTAATTATTAAAATGAAATTATACTTTTTTAAAAAATAAAACTTTCTATGACTTTTTCTATATCCTGAGATGCATAATTTGGTTGTAAAATGTACATCTGGAGCCAAAGCAAACTATAAAATATCTGCAGCAAAGCTAAGCATTTGAAATAGGAAAGAGTGATTGTTTTTAATCACACAGGGGTCTTACCACATTAAAATGCTAAGTGGTTCACTTTGAAAAAGAATTTCAGCAGTTGTAAAATGTTAACACAGTCGAACAAAAAAGTATGAAAATCAGCAATAATTACTCATTAGCTCTAAAAAAAACTTGAGTAACTCATTAAAATGAAGAAAATTTGTTTGTGATTTCAACTGATTACTTACTCTACTTTTTCTTACTGTCACCCTTTTTGAAACAGGAGCCAGTAACACAGCAGATACCTTATTTCAAGAAGTGCTGGGCCGCAAGGACAAAGCTGATTCAACAAGAAATGCACTTAATGTTCTTCAGCGCTTTAAATTTCTTTTCAATCTTCCCTTAAATATTGAAAGAAATATCCAGAAGGTATAATCCTTTAAAAATAATTTTCCATTTGCTGAAAGTGTCCTGTTGATCTTAATTGCTTGCTTGATAAATATAAATGCTTGGTTTTGTTTTTAAGGGCGATTATGATGTGGTTATTAATGACTACGAAAAAGCCAAGTCCCTTTTTGGAAAGACAGAGGTTCAAGTGTTCAAAAAATGTAAGATATGGGTTCTGTTATTTAATGGTTTGGGGTTTTTTTTTTAAATTAAAGGCTCAAGAGCACATAGGAGACCAAAGGGCTTTATGTGGGTTTGATACAGATTTTCATCCATACAAATTATGGATTTATAGGAGCCAATTACTCTAGGCAATGTTTCTGGCAAGTTTTCTGAGTGAGGTATATATTACAAAATGGGAAATCACAGCCAATTTTATTTATTTATTCAGCCTTGGTATTGCTGGACATAAAAAAAGATTACACTAATTAAAATGTGACTTTGGGTATCTTTCTCACATATTGTTGGAAAGACTTAAAAGTCTAATTCTCTGGTTTTGTAAAACTGTCATGGATAAAATTTTCAGATGTGGCTTGTTATAAAATGATTTATATTGATTCCCACATTAACTCCAGAAGTGTCTGATACCCTAGGAAAATAACATAATATTCAGTTCATAACATCGCTGAAGGACACATTGTATTTATTTCTGCTCCCTATTCTAGATTATGCTGAAGTTGAAACCAGAATTGAAGCTTTACGAGAACTTTTATTGGATAAGCTGCTTGAAACTCCATCAACATTGCATGATCAGAAACGTTATATAAGGTAATCATTTGACTGGTGGCTTCATCCGACATATGGTGTTAGAAGTGTATTTAAATGTTTCCTAAATAAGGTAATGACTAGTTTGACTGTGGTTTAAATACTGATTTTAAAGCTGTGAGTATTTTGAGACTTTATGATGTTATAAATGATGGGAATGGAATGGTACTGGATAGTTTATTGAATGACTGAAAAACAGTTCTTGAATGAGAACAATTTAATGACACATAATTGAGATTTGAATTTAATTTTTTTAAATCTTTAAGGCATGTTGAGATTCTGTTGCATTCTCTAAACCAACATATTGCGAGCTATATTTGGAATTATCACTCATAATTTGCATACCTCAAAATAGATGCCTTTTTAACTTGTCTTACACTTCAACTTGGCTTGATGTTGAAATGGAATCATCCTGAGTCAGAGAACAGGGAGGTTTTAATCCAGAGTGTTCTGTTGTTTGAAAGTGGTATTGGCTTTTTTAATGCTCAGGCTAAATAATGTAGTTCCTTTGTATTCCACAAACATGAGCCAGTTCCCCGGTTTTCATTAATATTTATAGATTTTCTTTTTTTTTCACAAGGCCGATATCTGTTGTAGGGCTACTGAGACGAGTTGATGTAGACTTTAACCTTTCTGTCCTTGGTGCCAAACTTTAGAGTGCTCTGGAACATTTCATAGCTTTGTTCAGAAAGCTTTTGAGGCTTGGATGCTACTAGGGCTCCTAGTGTGTCTTGACAATCTCGGTGTTTTTATCAGTTATCTTAAAAGAAGCAGATCAGATGTGCTGTGTGGGAAGCATTTGTAAATTCAGACACCTGCATGAGATCTCAAGTGTTCTGTTGTGTGCACCAGGCTCAGTCACGCAGGCCCAAGTGTGGTATTGGTGTCGTAGGTCCCTTTATATCGTGAGTTTATGAGTACAGTGACCTGTGTGCCTCTGTAGAGTGCTTCTCATTCTTCTGGATGCTACATAAAAATTGCCTATTCATTGGAATTGTTTTTTAAGATTAATAGTTATACATTAACTTCACATTTTGTGAAGGTGGCACTGGCTAGTCCTTTCTCAGTGACACTTAAAAACTTTAAAGAGCAGCTGCTTAACCTAAGCCAGGTCATATGACCTTTTCTAGGGGTTCTTTGAAAGAATTATAGTTGTACATGTGCTTGATTCTGGTTGAGTTCTGTTTGGGGTTTTTTGTGGAGTTTTTTGGTTGGCTGTGTTTTATTGTTTCTTTGTTGGGTTTTGGGGGCTGGTTGTTTTGGTTGGTTGTTTTTAAGGTGGGTTTTTTTCCTAGCCCCTTACCTTGAGCTATTGAATCTTTAAAAGTACCCCAGCCTATGTTAAAGCAGACCATGTTAATGTAACCAAATGAATTCCACATGTAGAAGGTATAACGAAGAGCAGGGAGTGAATGAATGTGAAATAATGTAGTTCTAATGAATCAACAGAATCCCAGCCTACGAAACTATTAAATTAGTTTCACTACTCTAGATATACATGTGTATATGTATAGTTTTAGTTTTTATGTGTAATTTTCTTAGTGTAAATTTTCTGGAGGCAAGGTAGGAACTAAATTTTCTTCAGAGGACTTCAGCAAAAATGAAATTAGCAAAATCCAAATTGTAAAAGAAGTTTGCATAAACTCTGCTATTTTTGTGAGGGTCTTTTTGATATATTTGATTTGTATGTCTCTTTGAAGGCTGACCAGTTGAAGGCTGACCAAGACCTAAAATATTGTGGTTTTCTCCCTCAGATATTTAATGTTTATAATTAGGCTTCAATTCGTGTTTTCCTCTCATTGTATTAGGGTATTTACACTGTTAATTATTTTATACTGTTCAGAAATAGTTTACCATAGCACTTAGCAGCCAAGTAGGTGAATGTATTTCAAGACCAGTGGTAATTTTTTTTTAATTTTGAGCCTAAAAAAAGACTAAAGTTCCCCTTAACACTGAGAAGGACTTGAGCTCATAATTTATAAATGTCACCCTGTCAAAATGGTTAGTTGTGTAATTTTCTCATCCATCCAACCAATCCTACTTTGACAGTTTATTTTTTATTCAAGCACTGCAGACGGTTGTCAAAGAAGACAGAATTTTGCAACACAGTCCTAATTAACATGGGGTATTATTGTTGAAAAACTGCTTTTGTGAGGGAGTTAAACATTCCCTGGACTGCTTAAGATAATATATTGGTATAGTTCACCTTAAGCATCTTGAATTTGTTTAATCTGTCCCAAGTCTCATTAATACAGAATATAACAGAGTGCCTGAAACAATAGAGCAGCTACCACTTCTTGAAAATACTCTTTTCAAAGCATTGTTGTCAGATAGTCTTCAACACCATAGATGAGACTACATACTTTTGTGTTCTCTTTGAAATCACAACAGCTGGCTTCTAATACTCCTCTCTCCCTAAAGACAGGCAGTGTTTTGCGTCTGAAAATTAGAAGCCTTTTCGTTATCTCTCCCCCATCTTTTTTTTCAGACAGTGTGTGCACAAAAAAACACCAGACCAAAACAAACAAACAAAAAAAACAACCCAGGAGCTTGGTTTACATGTGTTTGTGCATACATGTGCTAAAATTAATGAGCTGCCAGAAATTAATTCCTTCTGTTATTAGTTGTTAAGATTACATGATGATACAGTCAGGACATATACAGTAGGAAGAAAAATACCATATTTTATGTGCTTGAGATGCCATCATGGGTTCCAGTGAAATATGAAGCACTAAACTGCAACCTTGCAGATAAAGATCTTGGTTTCCTGCATACTTTACTAGAGGCATGACTGGAAATACATATTAATATTATATTAAAGATACATGGAGGATTTTCTTCATATAAGTTTTTTTGGTGGAATTTTGCCTCACTAAATGAAGAAGGGAGAATGCAAAGCTTCTGTTTGCGGTGGATATAAGTGTATCTTAATGCCTATTATTGGTTTTTTTTAATTATGTAAAATAGAAAAAGTATTTCTTAGTTCATCTTTAGCAATGTTTTAATGAGGTCTTCAGAGCTGTGATTTTTGGACTGGATTTTACAGATATCTTTCTGATCTTCATGCGCCTGGGGACCCAGCTTGGCAGTGCATTGGTGCTCAACATCAGTGGATTCTGCAGCTCATGCACAACTGTAAGGAGAGCTATGTTAAAGAACAAAAAGGCAAGGATACATTTTTATTGTACCTTTATATATATATATATATATTTGACATTTAGGAATTTGGCATTGCCTTTTATTTGACAAGTTCTAGTGTACAGAGGATATTTGAGTTTTTCCCCATCAATTTAGATAGCTTTTTACACAGTTGAATACTGACTTAGACTTTTTCTTGATTCTATTATAAAAACAAAACAGCAGTTGGAGTTTTCTTATTGCTTAACTTAAATTTTTTAAGCTCTTTACATGGGAAAAGCATTTAATTTCAATCATTTATCTGTGGTTTACTGTCCTCTTGAAACGTTTCTTTGAAGTCACATCAAGTTTGGATTGTTTCTGAATCTGCCAGTTAGCTTTCTTTGTCACGGGATACTCTGTTAGTAAGTGGATACACAGAACAGAGGGGCACAGTGGAATAATGTGGAATTCCTTGATATGTAGTGAATGATATTACGGAGTTCTCTTGTTGTTTCTTTGTGTGCGGTTTCAAAATACAGGTTACACTGAATCTGCACAGATCTGTGAGCTGGACAAAGGGGATATTTAGGCAAAGTTACTATTAAGACCAGTATGAATACATAGTTGTATTCTGTCTTTGCCAACCTTGCTCCTCAAAGAAAAGTATAGGTATTGCTTGCTGGTGTGGCAGCAACTTAGCTACAAATTAACATGATCTATCCTATTAGCCTACATATGAAAATCCTTCCAGCAAGTGAAAGGCTACTGGCCTGACATTTCAAGTAGTGAAATCTGAAAACTGGATTTTCAAACTAGGAAATTAGAAGTAGTACCTTGTTTCTCAAGAAGTCTTAGAGTTTGCTGCCAGTTCTGAAATGAATAGGTGTATTGGAATCTGGCATCCCTTGGCTTATAGGTAATCCCCATGTTTAGTGTTACTGCTTGCATATCCCAAGCCAAATAAGGTGTTTTATTCTGAGAAACCACGAAAGTTTTACTGAATTGGAGCTGCTGCAGAAATGTGCTGTAAATTTTCTGCAGGTGTCTTTAACTCTCTGTTGCAGAGGTTGTGACATGGGGTATGGAGTTCACAGGGTGCATCACTTGTGACACAGATGTCAGTAAATTTTAGCTAAAAGTGTGCACAAACCATCTTTGTTCCACTACACGGTGCAGAGTGCTGTGGAACCAGCTGGAATGCCAAATTGTTTTCCTGGCCTCTTGGTCAAAACTCAGAATGTTTCCAAAACCTCATCTTCTTTCCTTGTGCTCATGAGACACCACCACCAGCCTCACAGCATTCAGTTATCAGGAGCAATACTCACTTGTGAAAACAGCCGTAGTTAATAATCCTAAACTTCCTTCTTCTTTTGCTTGCAAAGTTTTTTATGGCCATTTTCCAGCTTTTTAGCAAGAAAAAGAGAGACATGAAGATACTTAGTGCTTGAGACTTTCTGTTTTATTAATCTATATAATTTTGGTATGCAGGTTCTAGTGAATGAGTGGAAAATGCATCTAAATTCCTAGATTTGTCTTGAAAAATCTCAACCTGTTTGGTATTTTTCTTGCAACAAATCTGCTTACCTCAGCCTTAATAACAAAGGGGCTGTTATGTTACAGCCTCGTTCAGCTCACAGAAGAGGGTATTTAAATAATTTGAATGCCCAGCAAATGCATGTATTAATAGTTAATATTTTGTGCATGTATGAAAGAAATGCTAACAGCTCATAAAGTTCCAGTCATTTTCTTCCAGCCTTCTATGTGGTGTTCTATTGATTATAGTTATTTGTACAGGTTTTAATATACTCAAGAATCAATCCCAGCTGATTGAATTTCTCATTTAGTATCTAGTAGGACAAAGGAAAGTTGCTAGGCGTGATTTTTCCTTTCCATTGATTTTTCATTTGGCATACACCAGGTGGGAGATGGAAAAAGAAAACTCAGAGGGATTGGTTTTAACTGCCAAGTAGAACAATGCTGGTTGTGATTGGAGACATGGAATGCGTTTTAATCTACTTTAATAGGTGTATGCTTTTCAAACAGGGAAAGTGTGGAGTTTTACTCAGTTTGGTTTTGCAAGAGTTTGTGGGATCTAATCAACTTAAACAAGTTAGAAATGTTATTTATATGTTCATAAATTCATGGGCTCTTTTTAAGATAAAATAGTAATAAATTTTCAAGCATTTAAGTCTTCCACTTAATACATGTTTCAAAACAAGATTTTTGTCTTTGTTTATCAAGCATTTGGAGGAAGAGATGGATCATAAGACTGATATTCGAATGAAAACGGCATTAAAATTTTTTCTAGGTTTCCCTTTTGAACAGGGATAATAGCCATTGTTTCTAGCTGATGGCAGTTTTCATATTATGAATGCTGGAACAAGCAGACAGCAATTACAGTTCCACCTTGAGCACACCAACTATTTCTGGCTATTCTTACCTTAGTTCTTTTGCCAACTGAGTCTGAAGGTTCAAAATGACTGAGTCAAAACTTTTCAGCATAGTAAACCTCAGGAGCAGATTGTATCTATTTTTACATTTCTGCAAAATTTTGCACCTTCCAACTGAGCTTGTGCCAAAGCATTTTGCTGCTATTTTATTAGTTTTGAAAGCAGAACTGTGCTCTGGGTCATTGCACTTGACTTTTACTACTTGAAATGGATTTGGAATTAGACAAAGTCTCTGCTTTTCTTACCTACATAAAGTTGGGGTTTTTTAAACCATTCTGGACAGGATTTTTGCAGCTGATTGTCGAACTGCAAAATATTCTCAAAGAATTTATTTGCTGGCCATTATATATTCAGGAAGGGAAGGTTAACACTGCAATTATTTGCTAAACAAGCTAAAACACAATCCTAACTAAATTCTAAGGAGAACTTACTCCAAATTTAGTTTCTAGTATGGCAAGTCAACAGTGTATTCTATGGGACAAAATTGTTCCAGTTGTCTCCACACAACTAGAAGTCATTACAACTGAAATAATTCCATTTTCTTATATAGAAATAGCATCTTCTCCTGTCTTCTGTAAGAGACTGTGACTTATCTCATCCAGGCCAATAGTATGGCAGTCAGCAAAAATCCCCAGTATTGACAAGAAGTAAGTCTATTTTTCTACATCCTCTCTAGGACCTTCATCTGATGATTGCCTTCTTTTTAATTGCTGCATTCCCAAGGGTCTCCAGATTAAAGGAGACGAGTGAGCTAATTTAAATGCTGAGGTATTGGAAGGCGCTAACAGAAAGTTGTGTATTAGAGATATATTTAAGTACGTTTGTCTTAGGTTGATATCTAAGTACATATTTTTGATCTAAGTGTGAATCCTTCAGTACTATCACAAGAAAAATACTTCTAAAACGTCTGGGCTTATATATTACCAGAGATGAACTCCATTTTGTAAGAAACACTCAGCAGTCAGAATGATGTCCTAGACGTGCAAAATATCATTTAGTATCATAACGTGTTGCAGTCTCTGATGCAACCTGAAAGAAGAAACCGTGACAAGTTTACAGGGCTGTAATGATCTTGGAGTTCTTTCTCAGAATTTGTTTCAGTGGTCAGCAGAAATCCTGTGTGTTTCAAATACTCTCTGTTTCCAGTTAATCCGACTTGTTTTAATATTATTTCCAAAAACCGAAAGGGTGTATCAAGCTGTGCTAAGCTTTGTCAAATAATTTGGCAGTGTGGCTTAAAAAGCTGACTACTGCCAACAGCAAATTGTTTAATTGAATCTTTCCTTTGATTTTTATAGACATAAATCATACTAGCTGCAGTAATCTGATCATTAGTTAATTGGTTGCATTTATTTCAATGGGTACAAGCAGGATGGGGAATTCTCTCAAGTTCTGTGTATGAAGTACTTTACAGCAGCGTTTTGGAGTGTATTATTTCCCTTGAGGAATAACTCTGGGTGTGTATGGATGTAGTGTTTCCCCTCTGTCTAAACAACCCTGTTGGTTTGCTGATTAATTTTGCATTATGTTGATTAATGTTTCATTATGTGCTAAGATATGGTTGTTATTACTCACCCATCATTGCCTTTAGCCTATCTATTTCCAGCTATAGCAGACCTTCCTCATTTCTGAGGCAAAAAAAATGCAGGCATATGATGTTCATGTTATAAGAAACTGTTTGAATCCAAGGACATGTGTTTTAAGGAGTGAGTGAAAGTTAGCAGATCAGAATTTCCCCTGCACTGAAGTATAAGTAGCCAGGACAAAGAGACCAAGCATCAAAGCCACAGGAGATATCCAAATCATAAAGCTCCCATGCTCCTGCCCTTTTATTAAACCATTTTCCTGCTTCTCTGATGGTCAGATTCTTTCATTAAAGGTGTAGCTGTAGATGTGGGACCCACGTGCAACCGGCAGGAGCTCTAGCTCTGCTTATGTAGTAGTGCTTGTAAATATACGGATTTACTGTGTTAAATAGAAAACATAAAATGTTACCTGCCTTATTCATGGAATAGGCAGTTGTACTCACTTACTGTTTTTGAAACTTTTTTTATGATTAAGAAGTTTTTCTGAAGCATAGATGAATTATTGTTATGTATCTGGTCATATCCCACTGGTTTTGAACACTGGAAGGACCTGAAGTAGGTAAAGCCACTTTGCTGCTGTTACTCAGCATGTAAATATGTTAAAGAGAAGGAGATGCATGAGACAGAAAAAAATTGAAAAAGAGCATTTTTTCAAGCCATGAATATAAAGGTTAACATGGAAGAGCATATGCTCACTCAAAACATTATTTATTAGATCTCTAGTAAGGAATATTTGAATAATAAACTGAATTGTGCTGGTATTTTATGCCTTGTATTGTCTAAAGCCTGAATTGCTGCTTTTGACATTTGATCTTATGATTTGTAGACATCTAGGGACTTTGAGTTCTGGTACCTAGATGCTAAATGGTTTCCTTCAGAAATGGTTTTCTTAAGATTTTGCATATTTTTAAATTTTAGGTATACTTGGCAATTCCTCTCTTATTAAGGCATAATTGTAGTTTTTCACTATGGTTTATGCTTCCCAGATTTGTTGGAGTGCAGGAAACATGGAGAGCATAATGACTTAAAATGACATGAAAATAAATGTAAATAAATGAGGTTTAGTTTAAAATTTGCCTGGGGCACTGGGCAGATAGCCAAAAGGAGTTAAGCAATGGGATTCTTAATCTGAACATCAGGGATAGAAGCTGTGGAGGTTAAGACTGTTTTCTGTGTGGCCAGTGGTTATTTGCTTAGACTTTAGTAGTGGCTTAGTAGGTTTCATGATCCTTTGAAGTAAAATGGTAGGGACTCCCGTCCAGTTATCATCAAACTGGCTGAGAAAGCCTTAATTTCTTAGCAGGTTGTTGTGAACTTACAAGTCTCACTTTTACAAATTTGTATTAAAACCACTTTTGCAAATATCTTTGATGGTGATTCTTTGAGCAACCTAAATCACTCTGTAACACAAATCTTTCTGAGATACTATGTAATATTTTTGCAAAGAAGCTACCTGTTCATACCCTGTAGAAACTAAAGCTGTAAATTAAAACACTGATATAATCACAGTATGATCTTTCTGCTGCCCTTTGGCTTGCAAAATATATAATATACAACCTATTAAAGTTCCCAGTGTGGACCCAGCTCTCCAAACAGGACTATGCTAGTAGAGACACTGCGGGGTTTTTTTTTTGTTTTTTTGGTGGGTTTTTTTTTGTTTGTTTGTTTTTTGGGTTTTTTTTTGTTTTTGTTTTTGATGGTTTTTTGTTTTTTATTTTTTTCGTTCTTATTGCTTATAGTTCTTACAATTTTTGCAGCACTATGATTCACAGCTTTCCAGATACTGTAAAAACTCTGCAGGGTTTTTCTGTGCCAGAGTAACAGCAGCTGTACTTAGTGTGAAAGAGAGAAATGGATGCCTAGACCATGTTGCTCTTTCTTCTGTGCCACACTGAGATTCTATTCACCTTGCAATGAATGATCCATCTTTGTTAGATCAGACAGGCCGGCAAGGCTTGTGTCAAAAGGGCCTTTTCAATTTGTTATCCTAGCAGCTGGTTCTCTTCCATTGCCTTTGCTTACTGTACATCTGGAAGAAGAATTCTTGCAGCTGGGAGCCATTTCATGTCTAAACCACATCCCTTGTCCATAGCAGAAATACCCTTTTGACAGCACATGTCAAGCAAACCCTTAATGGGTTATTAATTAAAAAAAAAAAAAAAAGAGTGAGAGAATAAAAAGTGATCAGTACAAAAATTGATAGCAGATTCATTTTCCTCTTTTACTACTTGTATTTGTAACTTTGCTGTAATCTAGACATTTGGGTAGAATTCGTCATGTTCAGAAGTTATGGGGGCATTCTTATTTTATATAATACTTTAAACAATATTAAAGTACTACAAAGAGAGTAACTATTGCAATTAAAAAACAACATGGGTAGCTTACAATCAAAATTTTCAAGATTAGTATGACTGAAGATAGAGTGAAACTCCTCAGTGCCCACAATTTTACCTTTGTGTCCACTCCAGTCTTTTTAGACCTTATTCGGGCACTTAAGTTAAAGTGAGTTTTTTCAAAGGTCCTGATAATGTTAATGTCCGCTGGAGCTTGTGCTAGTAAAATGAAGTAATTTTTATTTATGTGTTGAGCTTGAATGCTTGGCTCTTGTTTCAGAATTGTTTGGCCTGAAGGACTGACAGTAAGACATATCCTTAGGCTGTGAAATACTTAGAACACCACTAGAATAGGCCCACTTACCCTTTTTGTAATAAACCGAAAAACAGTTTTGTTATAAATACAATTACAATAATGAAGACTAGCCTTAAGACTTAAAAAAGCATTAATTTTTAAATGTCTCCCCAAAACATTTTTTCTATAAAGTGTATCAATTTTAATCTTCCGCATTCATCCCTTTTCTGTAAAAACAAGCCATTTTCTTCTTGGTCACTTAGAAGTGACAGATCCCTATAAAATCTAAGGTTAGGAAGAAAAACTACTTAGGAAAAGGAATAAAATGCAGTCATTCATATGTTGAGCAGGTTAATTTTTCAGTAGTTTCTCCTGCTCGCCTAATTTCTTGCCTAGACAAATTGAAATTCTCAATGCAGTGTCCTTGAAAGGAATCTTATCCTGGTCGTGTCAGTGCGGGCTCCAGACTCTGTGTGTTTGGTCAACAAGCAACAGTGGGTGGTCAGGCTGTAGCACAGGACAAGGGCCCGCTGTGCACAGGAAAAAATGTTCAAAGGTGTTTAAGGCTGGTAAGGAAGTCTGCCGCCCTTCAGAGAGTCAGGAGGCTGTGGATCAGCCTTCCCTCGCTATTGTAGCCTGTGAGAAAATTCTCTGTAAGATACATAATGGATGAGAAAACACAGTAACTGTATTCACCTGGTTGCTCATCTTGTAGGGTCTTTTTTTTTTTTTTTTTTTAAATTTAATCTTGCTCATATACATGATGTATATGTTGTATGCACATGTGCATGCTGTATATGAGCAAGTCTGTGTAATGGCTGGTATTTGGCTTAACATGGAAAATCTCACTGAGATATTACTTAGCGTAAGGTCGGTCACTTGTTAACCATTTTCTTTGTCACTGCAAGAAGTACTGACACTATATAATCCCCTGATCACCAGCAGCTTTTGTAAAAATCTTTGCTGAAAGTCATGCAATTGATGCACCAGGCTGGCAGAATTGCAGAGTAGCTGAGGCTGGATTATGAAGGGAGACGAGAGATGTGTGACTCCCTCCAGAAATCTCCGCCTGCCAGACCTCAGAGGGGAAAAAAAACCAGGCAGTTGTGAAACAATGGATATTGCAGACCAATTTTTACACTCAGTTTGGTAATAATTTAGGAATATGAAAGTAAAGCAGCTTTTAAAAGTTTAAGTCATTGACTGGTTTGTATATCATGGAAAAATCTATTTCAGGCAAATTTTGTGTCAGTTGCCTTTTTAATGGCGGTTAGAACACACTGCATACCAAGAGTTTGCAGGTAACAATCCAAAAAATGGGGTCGAGGTTTGTACCTGAACTGTAGGTACTGTAGCAACAGAAGTACCCTATAGTATGATATACCTGCAATTTGGGTTAGCACAGGTGGCATTTGATTTACAGAAAGTGGAAGCACAAATTAGAGAAATAATATAAAAAAGAATTGTGCCTTTACTGTGTTCTTTAGATTCTTATTTTGGTGAAATCTTACTGCACTAGAACAGAAGAGGTGTGAACAAAACCACTAAAATATTTTTATTTCGCGCAGCATTCAAATGTCCACCTTCAAAATATCTGTGCACAAAAGTTGAAACCGAGTGAAGTCCTTTAAAAAAAATTAAAGCAGTATTGAGATCCTTAAAACTTCATATTTGATCTTTTCACGATTGTACAGTTGTAAATGTAATAAGGCATTAATTATACTTTTGTTTTGTATTACTGTTGGGTAGAAGAAGAGAGTGTAGTACATTTATTTTTTCTGTGTTTCCTTGGTTAAATATACACTTGGCACTGGAGTCACTGACAAATATGCTCCATGTAGATGCTGTATTTTGGAAAAAGTACTTTTGTAGCTTCAAAGATGCAGTGTATTTTTTAAAAGTAAAGATCTACCAGGAGTATTTTATTCATGCTGTTTATACTTCTTAAAACCTTTTAGCACAGTAAAAAGTTAATTTCTTGAAACTTTAGATTGTTGCTGTCCTACATTCAGGATCTAGGAATGTAAAAGTAGTACACAAATCAAATACTGAGTGGGCAGTAAATTATTATTTGGTTAGTTTATTTAGGTTTATAAATATTATTGTCTGCAGTCCATACTACTATTAATTCATTGTATTACATTATGCTGCTAAATTTAAGCTGCTGGCTCCAGAGAGGGAACGAGTTGGGATAGAAGAAAAATAGTTTGTAAGTTAACTCACTTTTTTTACATGATTTATGCATTAGTGTGCAGTCTTCAAGCGCTATCTTCTGGTAGAGTGAAAGCAAGATCAGCTTTGCTAATGCAGTCCAGATGTTTATTAGTCCTGAGGGTATATGTGCTGTTGTAGTTCCCTGCTGCTGTGTTATACTTGCTTGTAATGCTAGACAACCAATTAAGAAATTAGTTCATGTTAAACTTTCTTTTCCTGGTACGCCAGCAAACTGATGCTGTGGTTTTTCTGGTGGAACAAGAGAGTATTCTTTACATGTTTTCTGTTACTGGTGAATATATAAACCATTTGGGCTGCATGGGGTTAGTGCATCAGCAGCAATACAGCTACCTTGAGCAAGTGGTTTTAATTGAACTAATTCACATTAAGGTGTTTTGTAAGTGTGTCTGTTTTTCTTAATTCTGAGTTTTAATTGGTACTGTCATTTTTAGAGACAATCTGTTTACAAGACATTCCTCATATTAACAAGGTGTCTGAAAGCTGAGAACTTAAATTCTATGCAGAGTGATCAGAGGGATTTTTTTTGTTGTAGTTTTTGTGAAAATAACATTGCTACGCTCTTGCTGCTTTGTTGTTTTTTTTTTAATAAAATCTGTTAAATAGCAGAGCCTGTGACCATTTTGACTTAGCCTTCTTGGCATACTTTTTTTTCCCCCAAATAAAATGCAAATATGTTGAATCTCAGTCAAATACTCTTGAAAGCCCAGGAGCTATGTGAGACACTTAAAATTTCTCAGGGTCTTCTATAACTTTCTTTTTATTCTGTTCTTTTTATTCTTTTTATTCTATTTACATTTCTGTAAGATACTGAATGTAAGTTTTTTCTAATTTGAAGAAAAATCAATTTGTTTTGGTTTTACTTCATTCTGTAAGGTTGCTGGATTGTTTTCCTGGATGCTAATTACCACAAAGCTTTAGTTGTTTGTTTTCTCATTACTGTGCATTTTTTAGTTCTTTCAAAAGGAAAAGTCTTTCAACAAATTCTTGTTCAAACTCACTGTAGCTCTTGTCTGTGGTGACAGTGGATAATATGCTTAAATCACTGCAGCAGATTCTGTTGCTGAAAACTCATCAGTTTTAAAGTGTCATAAAGATAAGTTGTGTTTTGTAAGTGGTGTAAGAGTTAGTGAACAGAATCGTAACACAGCCTAAAGATAGGAAGGATGAGATCACCAAGTCCGTTAATACAGTGTGTCAATCACAATTGTGAATGATGTAGCAAATTGGATCTATTTACTTACGTGTCTTATACTATGAACAGTAATAAGATGAATAGAAGAACTGACAGTTATTTTGGTAATGATAATGCTGCAGTGGAAGGCCACAGAAATGTCTTTAAAAGCCTTTAAAGAATTATAGGAGGAAGAACTTCTTTCAGAATGAACTAAAACCCAATACTGTCACCTATTGGAAGTTGGTGATAAGTTTCACATTGCTCTTTCAGCCCCAGCTGTTGAAGTAAAAGGATTAGGCATATCTTTCTGCCGTGCTGGTCTGACACCAGAATAAATGTGCTTTGAATTCTTTTTGCTTTATTTTACGCCTGAATCCGAGTATTTCAGTGTTAGAGCTGTTGGTCTTCCTGTGTGACCTTCCTGTTATTTTAAGTGAATGTAGGTATCAATGGAAAAGATAAACAATATGAACTGAAATGCCGACATTCTCACTAGAAAATTCAGCATGAATTACCAAAGGAGGTTTCATCTCAATATCAGAAAAGATTTTTTTTGCATTGAGAATGATCAATCACTGAAGTAACCTCCGCAGCTACACTGTAAAGTTCCCATCACTGGAGGTTTTCAAGATTGAGCTGGACAGGGTGCTCGATAATCTCACCCTGGCTCCCATTCCCATGAAAGATTGGACCAGATGGTCTTCTGAGATCCTTTCCAGCCTGGGCTATTCTATGATTCTGTGAATTGTGATTCATTTAAGTTTAATTGTTACGGCTTGGTTGGGAAATGCTGAAATAATTTTTGATGACTACTTTCAGAAATACATCTATAAGGTGTTAGACAATTTAGACTTTTTAAAAGTTATTGGTAGTGTCACAGTACATTAAAAAATTGTCGTAATCCTCTTATTCTTATATAGTTGTTTTTCAAAATTAGACTCCAAGTATCCACCTCCATCAGATTAGATCCGTGCTTAGACTTGTGAATAGTGACCTACATGTGGACAGGTACCCAAAGGAAAAAATAATTGTCTGATACACTGGAAAATATTTCGTGGCTTTGTAGTTATGTGTAAGTAAGGACATCCACAAACAAACAGTGTCATTAGTTCATCTGATTCCTGATGGATGAATTCTTTTTACCTGAACTCTGTAGAAGTCAAACAGCTAAGTAATAGTTCAGCACTCTGCCTTTAGCTGCTTTAGCTAGACACAAAAGAAACTTTTCCTGTTAAAAGTGTATTTAGGACATACACCAGAAAAAAAACATGGGCAATGTCACTAATGGCATAAATACATATTTATCCATGGCTTTCAAGCAAGTAATTGTGGGGCATTAACTATAAACACAGAAGCATACAGACCAAAGAATAGTATTTTCCATGTGGTACTTGCATTTTTGGCTTTGCTATACGGGTCAACATGGTCGTATTTAATAGCATTGATACAGATGAACAAATAAAACAAACAGTCTAAATAAAGTGAAATTAAGAATGTTTTTGTAAGATTACATTTGTATCACTGAGTTAAATTAGAATTCCACATGCATCATGCAATTTCATGTCAACTGATGTGCAAAATTATTCTAACTTTTGTGGTTTTTTCCCTCTCTTCAGGCAATGCATTGCTCCACAGCCCCATGCTAGACCTGGACAGTGATGTGCGTCCATCGCCAATTGGCCATCTCAGTCAAACTGCTTCACTGAAACGGGGCAGCAGCTTTCAGTCTGGCCGTGATGATGGTAGGCATCTGTTTTATTTGAAAAAAACAAAGCTGCAGCCCTTCATGACCAGTGTGTGGTGTAGTCAAAAATCCTAAACAAAAACCCACACTCTGTGTTTGTTTTGGATTGCTATAAAATACAGTTCTTTCTTCTCATATGTTATTAAAGAAGTCCTCCATGTTTTCTGCAAGCAAAGAGCAGTTCATAAAATTCAAATTCAAGTTCAAAATTTACTTCTAAGAATGTAATTAAAGTAATAAAAGTCTTTTTTCTACAAAACCAAATCTTTTTGCTTGTATGCATAGCCACCTACTGCCTACCATCTTTTGCTTCTTATACCTTCTGTGTGTGTTAAGATGGTTCTCCTTGCATTTGCACCTTCTGTGACTTCATATATCTGGCTCTCTGATTCTCTAAACCTGGAAAGGGAAGCAAAGTGTGTGACTAAGCTCAAGCAGTCTGCCTGTCCACAACCAGCTGAGGCCTTCTGTGTCATAAGTATCCTAAATACCCTTGTCCAAACGACTTCTTCTCAGGAGTCTTTCAATGGTGACATCACAGCAGACAGAAAACATGTTTTTCACAGAACAGATAATTTCTTTATGCAGTAACTGCCTTTCTGTAACCTTGCCATTTCTCAGCCCAAAACCTTGCATGAAGTTGATTAATGTTACAAAGCAAAACACTAAATTGCTACTTTATTTTGAATGCCATCCACTAACAACACAAATGCCACACTTAATGTTAGCAAGCAATGTCCAAAATCCAGTTTATTTTTAACTTGTTCGAATTCTTTTGCATGAGCAGGAACTTAATTGCCTATATGGCAGGCAATTCCACTTCAATCAGTTATTTTGGTTTTAGAGTCTGTTATGGATCTATTATCTTTTACAAACTGAAAAAGGTAAGTTTTCAGCAAGTTTTGCTTTTTCTGTAGATGCCAATTCAAACCAAGATTTAAAGGAAAACTGGAGAATTGGAGCACTATAATAATCTGTCCAAATTTACTAGAGTTAGAATGAGGTGCCTCTGAGTTGAGTTCCTTGGTGCTTAGGCACACATGACCACTGACCAATAGCTCTGCCATTCTTGCTCTTCTCTGAATGGAGAGACAAAGCAAACTTACTACTTAGGATACCTGTGCAAGAGCTGCCATTCCAAATGCGCCATTACGTGTTCTGTTTTCAGATTGCTTGTGGATCTTTTTGGGTTTTGGTAAATTTAAGGAATGGCATCTCTGGGCTTTTTTGGTGATTTGGTGTGTTTGGGGTTTTTTTCTCCAATATGTTTGACGATGTTCGTCCATGAGATTGTTTAAAGAAATTACTGTGAACTCAAAACTGTAGCATTCAAATAACATTCAGCTCGTGCTTGAGTATATGTTCATGAGAATATGTAAACAATAGACAATCACTCTAATTTCATCCTAAGAATGGTATAGCAGAGATTATAATAGAATCAATGGAATAAAATATAGAATAGAGCTTTCTCTAGCAACAAAATAAAAATATCTTGAATTTATGGCCATAACCTTTTGATATGATGTACAGTAGCTTATTCTAAGAAGTATGTGCTGTCTGCAGGCTTGGGACTAAGCCTGAGGTATGCTTCCTCAAGGGGAAGAGTATTTCATAGATGGAGTAAGTCTTGCCAGTATGTTTCCAGTTATGAACAGACATTCCAGGTTATAATCTTGGATTGGTGCTGGAGCTTTTGCAAAGATGAAATGGTTTCTCAAAGGAACTGAAATTTTTTTATTAGTAGCTGGCATTTGTAGGAGTTACAGAGCCTTTGCTGCTGAGCAGTGTTGGCACAGCTTCCTGACATAGTCACAGCTTATATTAATAAGAGGAGATTTTCTGCCACTAGGTTCTCTGACAGTCACAAACCAAGCTGGTGAAGGTATCTTGTCTGTGTCCACACCACAGCTTTTCCAATTGAGCTTTGAAGTTTTCATTACTCCTAAAAAGATGTATCACTCTCAGCGCAGCTGCACTTGAGTTATGTTAGAGCCTTTTTCCAGATTTTAGGCTTCCATTATGGTTTTATTTTCAAGTACTAATCCAAACTGCCTAGACTTTTTGGCCATGAGAAAAAAGGGATAGTGCAGATATTCAATTTTCCAGTAAAGATGTGGACCAATACTTGATCCACCCCTCGACAAATGGATGCTGCTGAAGGCATGCTGTATTTCAGGCAGATTCAAGACTGTCTACCAACACAGTAAAATAGTCAGATTCTGGTGAAGTTATGTAGTGTGCTATTAGGCAGCTATTTTTGCCTAACTGGTGAATTCCTGCTGAGTGTAAATAACATTCTCTAGCAAAGTAGATACAAAAAGTGCTATTTCATGCAACATTTTTCTGCATTTCCAACAGCGTTACATGGGATGATATCATATTTTTCGATTTATCATTTGTAAAAGACCTGAGTTTATACATAATAAAAGACCACACCAACAAACATGTCATTTCAAAGTGTTTTTATTTTGCTTGTTGGGGGCTTTGGCTTTGTTTTGGGTTTTTTCAAAAAATATATGATTTCTTTGTCCGAGTGTTCTAAAGTGGACTCTAGTACTTGAAGTGTAATACACGTCTCTTATCACTGTTGTGATGATACCCTGTTTTGTTAAACCATTGTAATGATGAAGGTTTAATGGAGAGCATAGGTGATTATAGAAGAGTATTTCACAAGGTTTTCTTTATTTTCTGTGTTAGTGGGTATTTTTCTTCTGCCTGTGTTCAGCTTTCTCTTTACCACCTTTCACCCATTGCATAGGAAACTGAGAAAAGTTATCTGTTGCCAGGATTTCATTTGAAACTTTTCTAATGTCTTGATTGCTTTCATGTTACCTTACTTTTTAGAGTGGTTTGAAGAGAGAAGACTGTCTGAATGGATTTTTAGGTGGATTGCCTTAGATACCCCTGCACAGGGAACTATTCTGTAGATACCATCATAGTGCTGGCACCTTGTTAAGCATATGAGAGGAGAAGAGCTTGTGTGTGTACAAATTGTGTATACATATATGGACTGGGCTTTAAATTTTTTTATTCCTACCTGAAAGGTTTTATGTATACTGTGTAGTATAGTAATACAAAGCAGCAAAAAGTTAGTAGTGCATTCTTATTTTTAAAAATTTTAATGTTGCTTTTTCCATCCCCTCTCTCTCTTCTAGCTTGGCGATACAAAGCTCCTCAGCAAGTTGTATTTGTTGAAAAGTTGACGAAACTTGTTGTAAGTCAGCTGCCCAACTTCTGGAAGCTCTGGGTTTCTTATGTGAATGGAAGTTTATTCAGTGAGGTATGGATTCTTCTATATAAATGACTTATAAGTAACAAAGGTCTGTAATAATTATGTTTTAAGTATTATATTTCACTGATAGAAGTGATGACATTTTGGTAAGAGACTTCTATTTTTAAAAGAATGTAAGCATACAGTGGAATTACTTCAAATTCTGACAAGGTTGGGTTGTGTGTGTGTGTGTGTGTGTGTGTGTGTGTTCCAGTTGCTGGACTCAATAATATCTGTATACTTTCACCTCTTACTCATAGCTGGCCCTTCATTGGTGATCTGAAAAAATACCACATTGCCTGAAGGGTAGAGATATGTAAAAGACAGAGTCATACAGAAAAAAAAATGTTTCCTTTCTTTGGAAAAGAAATAGTCATTTCTTGAGTTTTAAGTATTTGGAAGTGAGGTTAGGTTAAAGATCAGAGTTGCAATATAACCAATGCACTGAGCAGAATTCCTGGACTCATTATAGGGAGTCTAGTGTGGAAGGTTAGTCAGCTGCAGCTACCTGTGCTTCTGTTCCTTCTTGCTCAGGTGATCTGATTTTTCCAAATCATGCAAATATAATCTTGATAATCCAAGAAGAAGGAGAAAAACAAAAGTAATGATTTATGACACATGTTGTTTTTATATGCACACTCTTAACAGATTTTGAAAGGATACCTCTCAAAATAAATTTCTTATAAATTAATTAATTTGTAGTATACAATGTTCTGTGTGTTTAAATTCTGAAATCATCATGTCTATCTACTGTTCTTTGCAACTTTAGTAGAAAAATCAAAAGCCTTCAGAAAGGAATATTTGGAAGCTTATGTTCTCATTTTCCATTTCTCTAACTAAAGAATTGATTTATCTATTTATTACCGCTATTTATAAATCAATATACTGTTTTCATATGATGATACTAATAGATATTATAGCCCTTTAGATGTTGAACACAGTGTACATTATAGCTTCAGTGAAATAGATACCATGTGTGATCTTCATTTTACATGATAAAAATCAAAAGATAGATATGACATTTACTCATAATGTTCAGTGAAGGAACTAAAATCAAGAATACACTTAGTACTGTTGACTTTCACAAAAATAATTTATTTCATGAGGGAAATGACAACCTTTCTTTTTAGCACCAGTACCGTTGAAAATTAAACTTTACAAATTCACCTGTTAAGTTACTGTGATATCTTTTTTCTGTGTATAATGAAAAATAAAGCAGTTTCTAGAGAAATGGAGACTTGAACTGTAAACAAGGTTGAGAAATTCTGCTCATGAAAATGACTGCAAGTGGAAAATGTAATGATCTCCTGCCTGAACAAAGCATTGTTTCAATGTATTAAAAAAACAGAAGAGGTAGTTTTGTTGTTACTGTGTAAGGTACCTATGCTCTTGTTTTTTCTGGGCCAAATTCTGACCTTCTGAGAAATTAATCCCCACACATTTGATTTCCTTTGCTCCTTTGGTCCTTACAGAAGCCCCACAAGTTCTTGGGGAGAGAGGAGGGATGGTATCCTCTATTCCTCCTGTGTGCCCTGCATGCCACAGTCAATTGAGGATGAGTGAGAGGAGGGGGTGACATAAGCTAGAAGACTTCTAGAACACCTGTCATCACAGTGCATTCAAGACTGAAAGTTTGTGTTTTTCTCTCAGAAACAGTACAGATTTTAATTGTCCACAAAGAAAGTTCTTTTACCATGTTGCTTGCTGTTTATCAGGAAGCAAGGTGATTGCTAGCTCTTTTTAAGAAACATCCTATGAAAAATGATATAGAGGGTTATTTCAGTTAGCTTATTCAAGTCTTCAGGACATTTTAAAAATGTAGAAAGAAAATCTTCACATATGCTTTACAAGACTTATCTTTTTCTGTTTGTAGGTTTTTGGCAGGGAGAGGGGGTTCTTTTTAGTTCTGAAAGGTTAGCTGTATGCTTTAAAATATTGTCAGTTAGAGATGTATGTGGTATTTCAACAGTTTGAAAAGTTGAGTTCTTTGAATCACTCTAGGTGAAGTCACAAATGTGAGTAGTAACCGTTGATCTTACCACAAGATAGTTTTGGTCTGTCTGTGCAGGAAAGGTTTAAGATTGGTCTTCAGCAAAACCACTAAAGAAAAAAAAAAGTCAAAGATCTATGAATTGCTGTTTAATCCAGCTGTAAACTAGTGTGAATTTAAAGTTGCTATCTGAAGTTTCGAGGAATACAGCTTATTTTCTTTTTAATGCTTTAGAAGAGAGAAGTGGGGATTATATGCAACAATAATTTGAAGGTTGTTCTCCTTGTCTGAAATGGTATAATTCAGAGCTCTAAAGTACAAGAATTTCATAGCTATGTATTTTCCAAAACTGTTAAGCAGTTTGATTTTTCTCTAGTTTTTGCTCACTTCAAATAATTTATTTTAGCTTTAAAATCTTAAGTGCTTTAACTAAAGAGGGATTTTGAAAAACACAGCATTTCAAATGAATTATTTGAAAGTAAACTGATTCTCTTTGAGAACACTCCTGTCATGTTATTACACTTCTTGTCCGGTAGATGTTGCTGTGCAAACATAAAATAGGAGATTTTCTGACTAAAATTTGACATCAGCACTTCACCTAGGATTTGAAATAACTTTTTCAATGTAATTTACTCTACTGAGATCTCAGTAGTCTTCACAGAAGGGTAGGACTACAAACAGGAAGACTGTTAGTCAAACCATGTTTTTCTTCAACTGTAACTGTCTCATGCAAAGTGTACTCACATTCCTCTGTTCTCAAAGAAGTGATAATGAAGATGCTGCTGATTTTGCAGAGTCTCTTTTACAATTAGTTGAACCATTTAAAGAGCATTGTAAAAAAATACTGTTCCTAAAACCAGACAAAAACTCTGCAACCCTCCCCCTCACATCTTGCAATTCCAAATTGCCTTAATTCCAAAAACTGTCTCCCGCTTCACATGGATGTCTTTCTCTGGTCAGCTTCCATGCTGAAAAAATAGTTTCTTCATGTAAAATTGATGCACACTTGGACTATATGTGTTTTAGATCTCACTAACACTGCAGTGAGAAAACATAGACCCCAACAAGTTTGCATACTGCTTGTCTCTGACTTTGTCTTGAGCACACATTGTTCCTTGGAATCAAACATTTCAAGGTACTGAGATATATGTAGTCTTTGCTTAGTGAAATGCCATGAGTTAGTTTTTATAATTGCATCACAAACTCATCAGTTTTCACTTCTTCACTTTGAAACCCCCTTTTTCAGAATTATTTTGACAGTGGTTATAAGATACTTACGCTTTTCAATTTTCTCATTTTCACAAGACTGCTGAAAAATCTGGCCAAATGGAAAGATCAAAGAAAAATGCCAGGCAAAGACAAAATGATTTCAAGGTAAGTAGTTGGGCGAGATGTGGTGGGGAGAACCTTACCTTCTTTCATTTGTCCTTCATGGCAAGATACTTCAGTGTCACCTTGCAAAATAAGATTTCTTAAATCATTTGTGTGTCCTCATGCCTCCTTCTCCTCTCTTCTCTACCATGTGGAGCCACCTGTAAATCTAACATTGCTACCTGTTGTATATAGCAAGTACATGGTTGCTTAAGCATGTTGGTAGAGCTTTTCCCTTGATTTTTCTTTCCCTTCTTTTGATGCAGAAAATGATTCAGGAAGTGATGCACTCTCTGGTAAAACTGATCCGTGGAGCCTTGCTTCCATTCAGCCTCAGAGAAGGAGAGTTAAGACAGTATGGTGGCTGGGAGATGAAATCTGAACTTTCTGGCCAGTGGCTAACACATGTTATCCAGACTGTAAGGTAAATGAATCTCAGGACCCATAAAATAATTCTGTTCCTGGAATATGTGTGCTTTAAGACAAAATGTTTTGTTCACTGCATTAAATACCCTAAATTTTGAGAATGTTAACATTTTCAAAAATAGGATTGCAAAAAAATTGCTTATGTCAGATTTAGGATTCTATGTGCAAGTGTAATTAATGTTGTCTCATTGCATAGTCTTATTACATAATAATATATTCATTTTTTCCCATAGCATCTTATGAAAAAGTTTGAGTAAAATATTTGCCTGGCACAGCATTGACAGTCAGTGGATGAAACGGGATTTGTTTCTTTAGGGTAGAAGGCAATTATTTGCTTCATTTGCTACATCTTCCCATCATTGCCAAAATGGGTGAAAATATCATGTTTCTCACTGTAGTGTCATTCTTAGATCATAATTTTCCATTACAGTTGTTTAATGGAACGTGGTACTCCTGCTTATAAAATCATTCTACTTATATTTGTTTATAAAATTAATAATGCATGTTTCATTAATTGCAAAATTACTCACTAATATACACAATTTGCTTGCGTTTTTCTATGGGGGCTACTTTTGGAAAAAGTAATACCTGGAATAGTACCTGGATACGATACTGTACTTTTTATCTAGAGTTTTCAAAGCAGGTAACAGGCAAAGCACATATGAAGAAAAAGGGGGTTATAATCATGTATAGATATTCTTATTGCAGATGGGGCTAGCAGTGATACACATCTGTTGTCAAGTCTGTTTAACACTTTCTCTCTGTCTGTTGTCACTTACATTATCTGCACTGTAACCATTTAGAAAAATGTTTCCATGTGAAGGTTGTTACTCTGGCTGAATTTTATGGAATGCTTTCCATTAAGAAAGAGCTGACTTGATATTTGATGAAAAGATTAAAAAGGGACACTGGTGTTGCCCTTTTATGAGAAGTAACCCATGAGTTTCATTCATATTATAAAATTCTAGGCTTTAGGACTTGCACATCTGTAATACTGGCTTGGAAATGTAACCAACAGATTCTCTAAAAGTTAATTGTGCTGTTGCCTTCTGAGATAAGATCCAGGCTGAGGTTACAGGCTATAGGAAGCCTCTTTTTCAGAGAATTTCCTTTTGCTTTCCGGGCACTACCCTTGTAATGAGCAACAGAACTGAGAGCTGGGGAAATCCTCACTGCCTCCCACCCCTTTCCCCACCATGTGTTCTTAGCAATGGCACTTGAGTAAAGTGGGCTAGACTTTACTGCAAAGCAATCAACAGTAGAGAAGGGGGATCTGGAGAAGAGGAATGGAACATACCAGCATAGGGTACTAACCAGTGATGACCAGGTCTGAAGTTTATGCAAGTGCTTCAAGTGCATTAATTTTCAAGCCCCCACACTTTGACCATCTGACAGATTCTTGTGACTCACACCAACGATGAAGGTGGGCTGTTCCCAAGAAGAAACTACACATTGCCTAAGACCTTTACTTGTTGAAAAGTTATGTAATAGCTTAATCCTTATTTTCATAGTTTGTAACTAAGAGTCATTATGAAGCACATAATAGAATTTTACTCTTTTCTGTCATCTCACAAATGAGATGATTTCTGCTTGTATTTAAGAGTTATAAAACTCTCAATATTAGATAACAATGACTTGTCATTACATCTGTGTGATCTTAATTATTCTGCTTGTTTGTATGTATCACTCAGCTGATATCGTACATACATATTTGTATGTATCACACAGGTGGTAGCACAGTCTTTCTCTTGTACCCCATTTTGTCATTACCTGGTATGAATAGGTTCCAGAGAATAAATTAGAACTGTGCAATCAAGTGAGCCATTGCTGGCAAGGCTTTTGCCTTACTATAAAGGCATAAGAGGTATGTATTTGTTAGGGTGTATTATATGAGAAAAAGGATGATCTTAGGGATGTGACAGCTGTGTGCTCCCAGAAATGGAATCAGCTCTAAAGTACAGGACTTCTGTGCAGTCTAAAGTAACTTAAATTTCTCACAGATGGGTATTTACATTCTGTTTCCTGGCTGGCTGAGATAGTACAGATTTTTCTAATCTACTAATTCAGTAGTTGGGCTGGGTGAAGAGCAGTCTGTTTAATAGTGGGGGTTTGATGGTTTACGGCCAATACAAGGGGGATGGAACTGGAGCCTACAGGTGGAGGATGGGAAATGTTCCACTTGTTTGCCTGTGACTTCCTATGCCTCCTCTTTGGGACTCTCTATTACATGTGCTTTCCTCAGTATTAGCAGTAGGGCAGATGGCAATGACTGTCTTTGAATTGTCCTTGCTTACCTATCCAGGAGTTGGATAAAAGCAGTGAACCTCCCTCTGTGCCCAGCTAAGTTTGAGCACAACTGCAGCCTTCTAGTTGAAAGCTGAAATGCTAATTTTTGCAAGCACCTGCTGTGTTACTTATTTCTAAAGGAAAAAAACAGAAAGTCATGTCTCCATCCTCACCTATGGTGCCGGTGATTTGTGCCTGGTCAGAGTTGAAAGCAAAACAGTGGATGAATTCAGTCTGCACATGGTACATTAGCTGTATTTTGGCTCCTTAAATGTGCATAGTATTGGCAGTCTGATGAACAGCCACATCACTGTTTATGGCAGTTTAATCACTGTTAGTGTTGTCGTGCAGGTAAAAAATATCTCAGTAAGCCTGTTGTGGATCTTGCATTTGATCTAGACATTCACTTAAAAACAACAAAAATGCTTCTTCTGCTCCAAAGGGATTATTCTTGGATCATAGGACAAGAGATGGAGGCAGAAAGGCAGGTAGGGAAGTGCAAAAAGACAGTAGAAAAAGTTGGCGTGTTGCCGTGATGACATTATTACAATGTTTGAGAAAGATAAATCTGCATTTGCAATCTTCTGAATTAAGTAAATAATTCATCTCAGAATGGGATAATTGCTTTTCAAAGATACACTGAGGATGGAGCTATTGTATTTACATATGTAGGAAATGTCTGAAAAATTCAGTGAAGTTATATCATCTTTAAAAAACCTTCAGATTTTTACTTCCATCTAACTTTATTTGCTTTCCAGGCTTAGTTCTGAATCTCTTACTGCACTCGAGATACCCAATGACATGCTTCAGATCATCCAGGATCTTATTTTGGACCTTCGTGTGCGTTGCATTATTGTGACCTTGCAACATACAGCTGAAGGTAATAGAGGCTGCAGGTCTCTTTGCTTACTGTCATTCATTTTTGCCCCAAATTAGGCTAAACCCTGCTCAAAAAGATAACCATGTTTATTACAGATGTTATAGTGGCAGTGGACTCATCTGAGTTCTGTAATATCTCACAAGAGTTACTCAAATACTTCATTTTTTTGCCAGAAATCCGTTATGAGTATTTTCTTCCCTCAGTCTAATAAATATAATAGGTTAGATTTGTTTCCTTTGGGTTGAGATAGTTTTACAACACAAGTGATTTATGTCATGGTACAGCTTCTCCATGTTGGGATTACAATTTTTTTCTTTCTTGAGTTTTTCTATAACATGAAGAATTAAATAAGCAGTGTCCCACCCCCGAGGACAAAAAAAAAGCAAAACCAAAAACAATCCACAGCCCTTTATGAAGTATTTTAGTTGTGTGATTTCCAGGGCTTTTTAACTAACATTCTAATCCCCAGGGTTTCCTGCTGTGTGCGCAACTTTTGCCATAAATGTCTGGATTGTGAAGGCCTGTAACACATTCTCTAAATCTAGTGTGACTCTATGCCATCAGAGGCCATTCTTCTTACTGTCTTGTATTCAACTCTGAAACTTAAATTTGAGTGAAGTAGATCTTCCAGAGATAAATATCCCTCCTCAACTCAGGGCAGATTGATCTACTAATTCTCTTAGCAGGGTTGTAGGGGTTTTTTTCCAAAAGACTACTTACTTTCAATGTTAAAAAAACTATGGCTTTCTAGTATTACAATTTAATCACTTTTAATCTTTAACATATGGTTTTATCTAGGCTGACATGAAGCTAAGAATTTTGCTCTAGTCTTTAGTGTGCCAAGCATAGGTGGCTATATTAAGCAAGTTTTTAAACTTTTGGTGACAACAAATCATTAGGTTTCTATGGTTTATTTGTTACAATATTGATATGAATTACATTCTTGGCTCTTAATTGTTTTATTAAATCCCATTTCACAACTAACTTTTTTTTGCATTAATACCAAGCTAGCTGTCTGAATAAGTTGATACACTGTGTTGTCTCCTTAAAACTCTGTAAAGTACCACTATTTCAAATTTCACAAAGAGAATCTCTTTTTTTCTTTTCATCCCTCAGCACAATTGAGTTCAATTGTTTGGTTTTTTTAATGATAGGTGAAAGAGATTTTTTTTTTCCTTTCAATTGTGATATGAGGATGCTCTTATTGGACTGACTTATTCCGCTGTCTAGGAATTGTGAGTGATTCTTCAGATGTCTTGCTCTTTCAAAGGAAGGAAATATTTAGCTCTGAACCATTTTGTTGACAGTCCTCAGTTTACCCAGTCTCTGAGCTACCTACCTAGCTTTTCTAGCACAGTCCAGAGATCAATGATGAAAAAATCTGTTGTCTTACTAGTTTTTCCTACTTGTTGCATCATGGCAATAGTCCAATTCTTTGTTCAGATTCAGAATTTCTCCTCCACACGTTCTGATTGCTGGCCACATATCCTGTGTAGGAAAAGCTCTTGTGGTAGGTGCCCTATACCTTAGATTTTAATAAAAACAATTCATGGGTTTTTTTTTCTTGACTCAAAAGGAAACAGATCCCTAGAGATGCTGGTACGTGTCATTGGCAAGATAATCTTTTGTCTAGCCATAACAGCAGCCTTCCTCGACCACTGCTTCCATCCCCTGTCAGTGAAGCAGTTCTGTGTGTTGGCTGTAGCATCAAACAGGAGGAAAGATGCCTGCCTGTATCATAACTCTCATTCCATACTGTTGCATTGCATGCCTTATCTATGAGGCCCATTTTTTTAGCTCTTTGCCTACTAAAGGAAAACTGTACTTCTGGAATGTATTTAGGTAGTGGGGATTCTTTTCTGTGCATAACCAGGTTAATTGGACCCTTACAAAAATTCTTACTATTAGGGAACGAGTGAAAGAACAGGTAATGGGTATTCTCATGGAGCTATGTAAATGTATCTCAGAAGTAGCTATATCTGCAAGACATAAGTCAAAAAGGCTCCTCCTGAACTTGTATTTCACCTCTCTAATATCTCCGAAATAAAAGATGAATAAAGTGCCGATATAAACTTCAGTCTTATCTCTTGCTGCATGTTGTAAGTTGGTAAAGGCATTCAGATGTACTTAAAATATTCAATAGAGCCCTTTATCTTTTCAAATACGATAAACCCGCCCACACACAGGGGTTTTTTGTTGTCTTATGATAAACACCATATACACACGCTGGCCCTGAGAGGCAGTCTGTGTTCTTTCCCTCCTGTATGTGATCACTGGTCATAAAGGTCATGAAAGAGAAATTATGTGAATGCCAGACTAGACAGGGGGTTTACATGAATGTATTTGACTGGAATTTGATGAGCAGTGAAATACACGAAAGAAATGTGGTGGGTTTTATATTTGTAATAGCTAAGAACACAGTGCAAAAGTAAGCAGCCACAAAAGCCTGTCAAGGCTGACCAGTGCAATCTAAACCCTTAGAAGTGTATCAGTTGAATTAAGTAGGAAAGTGAACAGAGCAATTAGTCTGCACAATCCCTTAATGCTTTTTATCCTCACTGAGCCTGTACTTCCATGAGAATTGCAGAGTATGACACTATAACTCAGCTTCTTAATTTAGCTACAGAAAGCACGAAGATAGTGAAGATACCTTTCAGCATGCATTAGTAATTCTCTTTTCTTCGATTTTTAGAAGAGATGGTAATTCACTGAAATTTTTGCTCATGTATAAGGGAGTTTCATGATGTGCAGACAGTTCTGACGAGCAATTTGTGTGTGGGAAAACTGTATGTCAAAGCCTCACAAACTGCACACAGTTCATCTTTGTTCTGTTTACACTTCAGTTAAGCCCAAAACACAGTGATGATGCACAGTGCATGCCATCCATAGAGGAATTGTGTTTTTATAATGCATAAGTTTGGGGTTCACATCCCAATTTATAAATAGTTATATAGTAAGCCTGTATAAGTTATCACTTTCTGGATAGTGGAAGAGAGTGCTTTTTGCATATGCCTTCATGTATTTTTTAAGAAACTCTAGCACCATGGATCCTTGACACTGAGTGCAGACCCTGTGCTTCTTTTATAGTTCTGAATATTAATTATATGCTGTCCTTTCTGTCCTTGCTAAAATGCTAGGCTGTTGTTCTTTCATTTTTAATTAAGAGCTGGAGTGTAATAGACTAGGGACTTGGATTCTTAGATTCAGTATTTTATATTGTGATTAAAAATATGCAAAATAAAAACAAACCCAAAGCTTTCACAATATTCCTTTAATTCTAAGCTTTCCAGTAAATTATGTGCTTCATGCAAGTCCTGCCATGTATCATAGATGTGCTTCTCTGCGTGGTGTCACCAGCACACCATGTGTGAGTTCCATTCTTAGTCATTTGAGAGTGCTGAGGGCTTTGAAGCTTTTAGTGCTATTTGCTTGTATGCCTAGTCATTGCAGTCCCAGTGTCTGTGGTTTATCTTTTCAAGTTCAAGGAGTTTTAATAATGAAAATTAATACCTTCTCTCCCCACGCACCCATCCCATCTTTCCCCTATTACTCTGTCTTACAGATATAAAGAGATTAGCTGAAAAAGAGGACTGGGTTGTTGACAATGAAGGTTTGACATCGTTGGTGGGTATACTTGGTGCCTTGTAGGCACTTCCTTTGCTGGATTTTTCTTTTTTTTTTTTTTTTAATTTGCATGTGTAATGAAACTAATTTCTATATTCTCCAAAAATTAAATTATTTTTCACTTTGTCTGTATGAGTGCATACTGGTGTCTATAGTTTTATTAAAACAGAAAAATATGGGAAGCTAAAAGCCTTTTTTAAATTGAGTGGTTACCTCTTTATAGCAATCTTAGCAGGTATCATCACCAAACACAAATAATTTTTTTTCTTCCTTATCTAAAATTTTTGTTTATACTTTAAAAAAAATTATTTTTGAAGTTGCAAAACAAAAGAAAACCCAGCATAAATAAAAGTTTTGGATGTATATGCTATGTATTAAGAGACAAATGTTAATAAAAATAGGGCGTCAAGATATGTAGCATGGCTTTGTGCCTTAGGTGGAGTTATTTAAAAGTTTCAGTATAATTACTGCTGACCTCTAGCGTGCTTTTGCTGAGATAAACGATAATAAATTCCAGTGTTAAGCATCTTATTTCAGAGGTGGTTTACTGAAGTAAAACATCATATTTGAGGTCACAAGTTCAGTTCACATCAAAATGCTTCATAACTTAGTAGGCACACTACCATGGAATTGGTCTGTAGCTAAATAAATAGGTCACTTGCATGTTATAATGAGAAATTGAACTGAAAAGCAACTAATTTAGGAGATTGCGGACATGCAAACAACCAATGACTTGAAACCAAATTCAGATAAATTAGTGAGATGCTTTCTGGAAATAAACAGTAATGAGTAATGCCTAAAACACAGCAAGCGCATTGTAGGTGTGACTTAAAAACAATCTGCGAAAGCAGAGAAGGCCTGTGGGAGGGAGAGTTGCTTTGTGTATGTTATCTAAGGGAATGCTCCACAGATTCTTTTAGTTCTTCTTATTTGCTTCTATAAATACGCATTTGAAGTTGAGTAGGAGGACATTAAGCAGTCACAATATACATGCTGTAGGAAGGAGTGTTGTTGGCAGTTGTAATACTATAACCAGATTTACAGCTTCTGGTCTTGATTTCAGTTGCTGCTGCCATGGGCAAGTCCCTTAACTTTTCTGTTTTTCACAATGTTCATCTGCTGTATGAAGGCACAGAGAAGGTTCTTCCACAAAAGTGTTGTTTCTTTATGCTTGTGCCGTATTCTAACCCATCTTTATTAAAAATCTGCTTAAGTCTTTTTTGTACTTAGAGATCACCCATTCATTCCTTGCATACAACACTTCCCTGGATACCTTTTGAGGCCATGGTTGAAACATGCCAAATTTTAATGGTGGAAGTTGACTACGTTTTGTCATAGCAAGGTTATTTACCTACTAAAGTAGAGTTCACTGCGGTAATATTACAGCAAAAGTTAACCAGTATAAAAAAGGGCCAAGCAGTCTCTTTGGGGACATTTTAAGCTTGATGTAGAAGGTTTGCAGGAAATACTGCTTGAAGACCCCTTTAGCATTTATATTGCAGGTAAAAGATACAGTGAGACAGAGAAGACACAGGTTTTCTCAGCTTCATAGTATCCAAAGAATTAGTTATCTAAACAGCTTTCCTCTCCTGAGATGTGGTGTTTTATAGTGTGGAAGTAAAAACCCAAGAGCAGCACTTTACCTCTGGCTGTCTTCTTTTAAGGGATCCAAAAATACTAAATACAGGTTGTCTTAGTGGCTTTTTTAATGATTTTCATTTTGCCATGTGAGCATCAGTTTCACAATCCTTCTCCACCATTTACAGAAATAAAAGTGACTCCTAAGCCTAAAGTTGGTAGTATGCCATAAACTATCTACTGAATGAAAAGCAGGTTTACAAGGCTTACAAACTTTTTTGTTACTTCTTTGACCCAAATCCAGTAAGATGATGTCTTCTTTTTCTGGAGCAGTAACTATGTTACATTGCCCTGCACAACAGGTTCCTGCCCATTTCTAGCAGACAAATGCATTAAAAAAAATAAAGTGTGACTTACCAGGGAAGAGAGAAAGACAAGGAAAAAATTACTTAATGACTCTGCTGTGAACTTGTTTGCACTTTCAGGGTGAAATTGATACATGTTATCCAGACACTCATATTTCAAGTTTGGAAACCTGATGGTAACAACAACCCCTCAAACCATTTTTTGTTTCATGTGAAGGCAGCTTCAGTCCAATTTTCTTAGAAACCTTTTGCTGAAATACAGTGCAGAAGTACTGGTCGTCCCAGGCGAAATTCTATCCCACCTTGGATCAAGGAGTGGAGGAGGGGGTGTGTTAACAGGCATCTGTAACGCTACCACAAACAGCTCTAAAAATCTTTCATGAGCCTTTTATATGAAGCTGTTTGGTGTAAAAGTCTCTCAGATAAAAAAAATTGTAATCGATCTATGGTAATACTTCTTTAGATAACTTACGTACAAAAGCACATCACTACGACAGGGTTCTCTGGTAATATATGAAGTGTGATTTTTATTTTTTCCCCCCACCCCTTATTTGGGATAAGTTGGAAATAAAGAGTTTGCCATATACCTTGTAAGCTTTTATGTATTTGTGTAGTGTGTATTTAACACGCTTATCTACAGCTAACAACTCATTTGACTTTCAGCCATCCCAGTTTGAACAGTGCATTATTCATTCCTTGCAATCTCTTAAAACTGTGCTGGACTGCAAACCTGGAGAAGCCAGTGTAAGTTTTATGTTTTCATTTTTGTTCTTCTGAAACCCAGTACTAATTTCCATGAAAAGAACTTTCAGAGAATGATCCAAGGATATAACTTTCCTCTTTATTTTTTTCCATGTACACCTTTTCACTTGTGATAGCTTTTAGACTTCTGTTTGTGCTTCCTTTGTTAAGGGTAATTTGTATGTATGGGGCAGATTGAACCAATATTTAAATCCTTAAAGCTGTTCTTTTGAAAAAAAAAATGCTGCTTATGTAATTTTCGGATAGCAGTAGACATGGTTTTACATCTTAAAAAAAGCAGAAGGGACAGGCCATTCCTAGGAATTATTCTTCACTCAGTGTTGGATCCAAATTACTTGAAGAACTTAAATTCAGCTTTTTATCCGCATCTACTCAGTACCTGGAGGCCCTGAATGATTGAAACATTGATGTTTTCTTCCAGGTTTCAGTGTTCTAAGGGAGTTTAACACTTCCAAACTCCCTTGGGCCTCTCTGTATAGGTATTGTTTCTCCTTCCTTATTTTA
This sequence comes from Acanthornis magna, assembly GCA_036785705.1. Taxonomy (NCBI): domain Eukaryota; kingdom Metazoa; phylum Chordata; class Aves; order Passeriformes; family Acanthizidae; genus Acanthornis; species Acanthornis magna. Next base: position 15,627,488 of record JAWUZG010000025.1, read on the forward strand.
ATCTTTATGACTAGCTTGTCTAATTTCTTGATGAGCATTATTCAAAAGAATCTGCAGTGAATTCACCTGCATGATGAATCCTTCTTTTCAGGATGCAAAGATCTTTAAATATCCTGGGAGCTTTACTGCAGCTGCATTAGCCAACAATTACACATATCTCATGTACTAGGACTTCCTTCCTTTTACTGTGTTATCTTCTCATGCTTATCAAACTGTTTATTGGGACTTGTATTCTTTCTCCCATATTTAGGATGGGGAAGAATTGAAATTGATCCATAAGAAAACACTGTGTCCCAGCAGTCATTCCTTTAACTGTGTCATCTCTTTAGGGATAAGTTACTCAGAACTTTCTTGAGAATAAGGCCACATGAAGCTGTTTTGCTGAAATAATATGCTTGCATCCTCAGGTTTTCCAACAGCAGAAAACACAGGAGGATGTGTGCCAGCTAAGCATTGGGATCATGCAGGTAACTTGAGCACTTTGAAGTTTGAAATTGTCAACACAAGTAACCATCAAAAATGTGTGCATTGTACCTTACCCACCTCCCAAAAGGTAGCTTAAGTTGATGACTGTGTTATTCCTCTGGTACACTCTGCGATACTGAGAAATGTTTGACTTTAAAAGTAGGTAGAGCTTAGTAGCTAAATCTGATGATGTCAAATCCTCAGCAGGTAAATGGCATATTCAGCTATTTTACTGAATGTGGCTGTTCAAGATTCTACTGACAATTGATGCTTGTTGAGTTTATGCCATCTAATATCTGTGTACTGCAGTAAGAAGAGTAATGCTGACTTTCATCAGCTGAAGATCTGGCTTTTAATTTTTGTATCAGAAACCAGTGTTCTTTGTAACAAAATCTGAATTTTTTAAATTGATTTGAAATTAGGTAATAGCATTCTCTAGGTTTTTAACCATTTGAATAGTCTCCTCAAATAAGAAATCATGAACCAAAGCAATAAAAGGATTATAGTGAGGCTTCTGCAATTTTTACTTGGGATCCACTGTTCAGATTGAACACATGAAAACTGGTGGCCATGCTTTCTTTGCAAATCAGCAGATTATCACTGCATAATTTCAGATATGCATCATGAAAATTACTTACCAGGATTAAAAATTCCTGTGTTTTCCTACAAGTAAACCATGGTGCATAAAAAATAGAAAATATGCATTCAAAAGTTGTAACTAAAATGTTACTGTATTTATGTAAAGTTTAAGACAAAAAAAGGTGGTGATGATGATTCTTCAGCTTTTACTGACTGTAGTAAAAGTGAATTTGAGGGTTTTTTTTTAATTCTGACAGAAAATTTTGATCTTGCTTTATTGTTTCCTAGGGCTTCATAGATTGTTTGGAGCAACTGAGCACCAAACCTGATGGAGACATAGATACATCACAGTAAGTAAAAAGAAATAAGATTTACATGTAGTTTTCTGAAATTGTGGGTGCAACTCTTACACTTCAATGGGGGTGTGGTTTTATCCCTTCTGTATTTCATATTTCTTGTGAATACTTTTGCCCCTGAATAATGATGTTTTGAAATAAGAGCAGGTATTTTTTATGTCAAAAAGGTTGTGTGGCATCATGTAATAAAGATTGTACAAGGTAATTAATATTACATTACTTACGCCATTTTATTCAGTGACACAAGTTGTGTACTGTTGAAGCAGATGTGTTGGTTTTGACATGACTTTACATGGAATCAGTTGCACTTGTCACTAAGTAACATCCAGTCATGATGAAACATCTCCTGTCTTTCTTTTCTTCCCTTCTGTTTTTTCACTGATTCTATTGGTATTTCTGCTAAATTCATGAAAGTTGTTTGTTCAATAAATGCTTATGACCCCCTTATTTTAGAGACCAAAACAAGTCAGAGTAGACTGATCTTTTAAGAGTTAGAAGCATTTATTTGTGAAAAGCCAGAGACTTGGTAAATATAGCAATATACATTGGAAAGGGCAAATTAACTCTGGTTTTAATGCAATTTCTTTCTCTTCCTATTCAGATCACCATTGGCTGGATAGGTATAAAAAGAAAACAGAACCTGTGGCAAAAAAGAGAAATTATAGAAAAGAAAAATGCTTTAGGAAGGAAAGGAGAGGTCTGTAGCTAGAATAGTACTATCAGTCCACCAAGCTCCTTCTGCAGGCTTTGTGGTCATCTTGGAAAAACTGAACATGGGCTGCTTTGTTTTCTGGTGTAAGGGGGGTTTGAAACAAGTTTCCATTCCTTTTCATTTGAATCCACCATGTATCAAATAATCAAAAGCACTATACTACTTACTTTTTAAACAATATTCCTAGTCTTTCAGTCGATGTTTCATCTCCAGATTTGTTTGGAAGCATTCATGAAGAATCAAGTCTTTCTTCCGTAAGTTTGGCTTATATTTCTAAAAGCTGATGTGAAAATATTTCTCAAGGATACAAGAATGTGGCTCTTCTTTATTGTTGCAATATAGTAAATATTGTTTCTTTTGTTTTCCTTTTTTATAGAGAACAATTTTGTATTCTATAGGCATTTCCTAGATACATAAGCATGAGCAAATAAAAGAGTATAAGGCTTTCATTGAAAGTGCTGGTTTTTATGGTATCTTAGTGTGCCATGTTAAGGTAACTCGTGAAAACAATATTTGAAAGCAGCTCCTCAGAAACTAAAATGGCATCACAGAAATCAATGAAAATAGCATTGGTGTTTTCAGCTGAGCATTTGACTTTTGATTTATGACCTTGTTTTAGATTAGAATTAGTCTGATTATTAGTTACTTTTTAAAACCCACGAAGATACACGTATTCAGAAATACAGTTTTTCCCAGAAAATTTACTGAGGCTAAGTGTTGGTTATCGTTTGGCTTGTTTGATTTTGTTTTTTTAGGAAATTGGAAAAAAGATTTTTAATATTCTTGGCACTTTGTTTCATTTACTTCCTTCCAGTTAAGCTGCTGATGAAAAAATGTAGGCTTTACCTGCAAGGAACCTACTGAGAACCTCTTGTGAAATTAATATTTCTTAATGCAGGTTTTGAATGTTGTCAGAAGCCCAGCTTTGCCTAATTTACAAGAGCAATAAGCATTTCTACTGCAATAAAGAATCACAGATTGCCTAATTGGGGCAAGTTTCTGAATTGTAAACTGTAATAACTATTTCTTTATATTATTTTATTCTTGCAAAACATAGATTTGGTGTTTGTTGTTACCTTGGTGCTGGGGCTTGTTTCCATATGTCATGAGTACAAACACTTTAAAAAAAAGAAAGAAATCATCATTTTAGACAATGTCTGGCTTCCATGGTTCCATGGTCTAATTTTCTTACATAAGTCACATGACATTTTGTCTTCTCTTTCTTGAGTGAGAACAGAGAAAGTGAGTGATCAGAGTAAGACTGGCCACTGTATTTTTTAAATTCTCATTTTTTGAATAGTCTGCATACTGATTGGTTATAACTTAAAGTAGAAGGCAGCTGCACATCTCAGTCCTAGTCATCGTTTTACTGAAATACAAAACCATCAGGAGTTCTGGGTCCGAAAACCAATACCATTTTTAATCAGATCAGTGCTGTTATGCTGACTTCATTGTCAAATTATTTTGTTTCGAAAATATTTTCTAGGTTGATTTTTAACTTTCATCTGAGGTAGAAAAATAATTTGCAATTGAAAGGAGAGGGGAAGAGGGAAGACCCAATCTATTTAAATAGTAGTTCTGTCTTGTTTGGTTCTTGGTTTGGAAGCTATACCTTGTTATGTCAAGATCAGGGAAAGGCAATTGTGGTATCTTAATACCAGAATGTATTTGACCCCCTTGTAGTAAAAAAAAAATTCATTGAAGAACAGACATAAGTTATAGTCACCTAGAATTTCTTCAAATTGCTGAAATGATATAATGTGCTTCAGAACCTTCTAGTATTTTAGAGTCAGTGAGTGCATTTGTTCAGTACCTGCTTTCCTTATTTTAGCAAGCTTCATGTGAAAGTGAAGTTGATCTTCATTTGATTTTATGATGGTCATAATTCTTAGTATATTTCTTGAAACAAAGTAAAATCCAGAAACAGCTTCCTGGAAAGCTGTCCAAACCTAATTTTTGTAAAGAAGTCTTAACCACAGTTCTGTATTAGTCATGACTATTCCAATGAATGCTCTGGATCCTAAAAGAAGAAGCATGTTCAATCATCATACCAGATATTCATTCAGTTCTCAGTGGTTTATTGACAAAAGTATTTGTAAACTCCATTTTATTTATGAGCATGTTTATTATGCACAAAGAATCAGTAAAATACTCTATATACATTTACAGTGTTGGTTATGCTGATACTTCTTTTTTTAACTGTTATACTCTTTCTTCTCTGAAATTTTTAGGAGCAGAGACTTTTAATTGCTCTCAGTAACTGTCGTTACCTGGAACGTCATACCTTCCTAAATATAGCTGAACATTTTGAGAAACATGGCTTTCAAGGTGTTGATAAAATAACTCAAGTAAGTGAGAGCACTGGAATGAAGTACCATTGCTTGAAGAAAACAGATTTTTATTTGTTTTACTTTCTATGGAAAGTGGGGGCAAGTGTCCAAACAGCCAAAACAGCTCTTGAGTGAGCTTTCCATAAATGAGTGGGACTCCACACATCAGTTGGACATAACAAGAGCGAGGATATGCTCCTGTGTGTTCATACAGGGCTTAAGTAGCTGATATAGAAAATGTGAACTCTTGTTCAGGACTTGTGTGTTCAATGGCAGAACTTATCAGATTTCTTAGTAAAGCTGTTTAATGTCACTGTGTTCTCTCAATGCAGAGAGTGAAAGATTGTTATCTCAGGAATATACTTGATAAATTATTTCATTTGGCAATCTGCATTACTGATAGCTCTTGTTCATAAACTAGTTCACGATTTTTTTGTTGTGCTTTGGGGGTTTTTTTTGTTGTTTTTTTTCTTTTTCAAAGAATGAAAATGTCAAAGTGGGTGGCAGTAGCTGTCTCATTTTCCTGCCTTTTTCTAAAGATTAATCACTTCTTATGAGAAATGTTGTGACTTAATCCTTAGGACCATAAAGCTAGTTTATTTACAGAAATGTTTGTTGGTTGGAAGTAAAATGTTATCTTTTCCAGTATAGAGGACAGTACTTCACTCAAAGTGATTGTTCTACTATGTAGTGCATCCTTAGTCCCATTGTGCCTGAATGTTGCTTGAATTTCTACGGCTGAAGTATTTTTGAATAGCATTTGAAAGGGGTTGCTATGATTTGTATGGTTAGCACAATATAGAAAATTACTCTGGATATTGCCATTTTTTGCTACTGAGAGTTGAGCTCGGTACAGTTAGTGTTGTATATGTAAGCAGCTAAGACATCTGTGATGTGTGTATTCAACACCCTGCCTTGCACAGCCACATCAAAGCATCGCCACTAAAAGTCTGGTGCATTTATAAATGACCAAATTCAGATGTCGAAGTGGCAGATTAATTTCCAATCTGCGTTAACCCTTTGAAAGCTCTTACTGATGCAGTGCTGCATGTGTGGGACACATCAGTTGGTAATGCCAGCTGGGAGGGTTTGGGTAATTAGTTTTCATGAGAGGACAATTTTTGAGCCCTTTATTAATTTTAAATGAGGACGGAAGCTCACAGATGTTTGAAGGGGTGGGTTGATTGTTTCACTTTTTTGTTCTGTCACCTAAACTTCTGAAAGTTTTTAATTTATTTAAATATTAGATTAAAAAATTCTAATAAAGAATTGTCAAACTTTTTTAAAAGGTTAGTTTTTATCTGAGAAGATGGAAACTAAATTATACTTTTAAATTCTGTCAGCTTTATAAATTTAATTTTAAAGTGAATTTTGTAGTGTGTTTTAGTAAAAAACTATCTGTTCTTATATTGGGCTGGTTTTTTTAAAGTTGCCTTTGTTAGTAGCGAAATCATTATCTAATATTCTGAAATACAGAAATTATAAAATGGTAGCCAGGAACATTTCATTAAATTCTATAGGGTTATTTCAGGGAGTTTTTTTCTTAGTGTGCCAAATACAGAATTACATAAAGCAGCCAAACATTACACTGTGCTTTTAGCACGTGCTATCTTGGCACATACTCATGACTCTTGTACTTTTCTGTGGAGATTCTTTAATTCAGCTTTTTGTCATCAGTTTAGTCAATTAGGAAATGGAAAAAAAGATTTATCCCATAAAATTCATCCAAGCTTATTGATTGAGCTTCTGAATAAAACTGTTTCCACACTTCTGATAATTAGATAAGGTAGAAGGATAGAGGCTCAAAATGGCTTTAAGGCAAGAATTGAAAACTGTAGTAACAGGGATTTCATAGCAGAAAGTGAATAATGAGAGAATTGTATATTTGGATGAGCATATATCCCACTTGAAGGTCTGGAAAATGGATATACACAATAGATGTTAAGGACTTCTGCTCTGCTTCCCTCCCCCAGTCCTGGGCTCAAAATTACTTTCAGATTAATTGTTCATTCTTCTTTCTTGCAATCTTTCCACCAGCTGGAAAAACAGGTTACCCATCACCATCTTAATTGTGTATTGAACTTGAAACAGGTTGAAGAAGGCTTGTATGAAACAAAGCTGTATTGAATGTGCTGAACTCCAAGGTGGAATTGTTTAATTCTGAAACACTTTGCTAAGGAACATTGAAGCAGTTGTTTCAGAGCAGATTCTTTGAATGGGTGCATATTTGGAGGGACTTCCCCACTCAAACTTATTTTTCCCACTTGTTCAAGCCTAAATAGGAATTGTCTAAGGGTTGTTATTCTCTGTAATCATAAGAAGTTGAAGTGAAAAATGTGTTGAAACCTGTGTAAGAGGAAAAAAGAGTGAGATTTCTGTACCTTTTTAAGTGTGTTCTTCTTTTTGAAAATAGGCAGTCAGGTAGAATGAAAAGAGGAAGAAAATAACCTTGATCTTCTCATGCCTTATAAAAGTCTTCCCTTTGAGATAGAGATCATCTTGTGACAAATTAAAGAAGGTTCATCACCTAGAAATGCAGGAAATTTGTGGTGTGTCTTTTTTCTTCACCATCCCAACTTTCCTGACAGCAGTTGACCTCAGTAACAACTGTGTCCCCTTATACTTACAATCTCATTCCTGAAGGGTTCCCTGCCTCTTCCTGACTCAAATATTATAGTTCCCTTTTCTCTTCATTTAACGATGTAGGCATGCCAGAATAGAGCACAGCTTGGAGACATCCCTGTAGTGAATAAGCTTCAACCCTTATTCTGTAGTTTGCAGTATTAAAGCCTTAGAAAGGAATGATGGGGAGTCTTTTCTTTCTTCTGAATTTCCAGAATTTGATCTAGAGACCTGCTTTTAAAGCAAACTTCACTTTTAAACCCCTTTACTTCTGGAAATTATTATTCATATTTATATATGTGTGTATGTGCCTTTTTCCCTAATTGTTGAGGAAAATGAACACTAGTTTAAAAGCTTTACTTTTGTATTGCTTAAACTCTTGCTTGTAAAGGTAAATACATTTTAGTAGAAGTCACATGATATTTTTGTCTTAATTTTCATTTCATTTTATTTGCATTTAGCTTCCATTACTATGTTTAGATACTGGCATTCTACTTCAACATTTTATGATATGCATTGTGTTACAGAATTGTTACAGAATTGTTGCAGAAGTTATAATTACAGGGGGCACCTATGTTTAATAAAAAGGCTTGTATAAAATGTAAAGTTGTTCAGATACGAAGAACAAACTGTCCATATCCCCTAAGCTTTCAGTGTGGCTAAATTGTGTGCATTAAAAAAAAATGCATGGAGATCTGTTAAAGAGAAGAATTCTGCAGATGTTAATGAGCTGCACCTCTGCTTCTGTTGTACAGAGGTTTCTTGAAGTAGAGAGGGGAAGTTCATATGTTCAGCTCCAGAAGACAGAGACTATTGTAAAATTAAAATTAATTGATCTAAAGTATTATACAAAAATCTTCATGTTTAAGGATGGAAATTTTTATGGACATTTTTTTAAATGCTGACAAAATTCAGTTGTTTACTCTGTAAGATAAAGACCTCCTGACATACAGGAAAAAAACCCTTGCCAGTAAACATTTACTGAATTATCTGCCTGCTTTGGCACTCCTTGTACTTTTCACAAAAATATCTGTTGCCAAATACAATCAGGAAAAAAAAAATTATACTGGGTAGGATGCACAAATAATATGGAAGTTCTTAAGTTTCTATATACGTAATTATGAATTGAAATGTGTCAGTAATTGCTACTTTTTGCTGAAATTAAAGAAGACATGAGGAAATTTTTTGGGTATGTGATTAAATTCTTTTAGTTAATGACTATTTACTATGTTCCTTCTCTTTCCTTTTTTTGTTAATTTTTTAGGTTAGTATGGAATCCTTGAAAGAGCTGGATCAAAGACTGTTTGAAATGTACATTGAATTCAAAGCAGATCCAATAGTTGGGTCATTAGAACCTGGCATTTATGCAGGATATTTTGATTGGAAAGATTGTCTTGTTCCAACAGGTAAATATCTGCTTATTAAACTCAAATTATTTTAACAGTGATTGATAGGAGCTAAAATATACTGTACAATTAAAAACTCTTTTCTAGTCTGTGTTTTTAACTTTTGACAAGTTCTCATTATGAGTTCTTTCTCACAGACTTTACTTAATTCCTAAATCATTTTTCAAATACCCCCAAATGATTAAAGCTACTTTCATTATTGATAATCTCTTTAATACTTGTTTTTTGTGATTATTTTGCTTCATTGCTTATATATAATAGAAAGAATTATAAAAGCCATCTTTGCTGTTTTCTTATGAAATTCATTGAGGTAGTTTGGGATATTTTCCAAGAGAATCTGGCTACTTTGATAATAGATGTAATTACAGTTCTGAAAAGGTAAAATTATGAGAAAATGCGTATTATAACAGTAGTTCAGCAAATAATGTTAAACCATCGAAGGGCAGGTATAAGGTGTTTAAAATGACTGAGATGTTGGTCATTATTTAGGTGCTTTAAGATCTTCTGTTTTGAGGAAGCACAATATAAATGAGCCTACCTTTTTTTCACAGTAGTGAATACTGTGCACACTTAGGTCCTTTGAACATGGCGTATGTAAAACTGGTGCATCTAAATCCTTATCACATGAATGCCTGGTTAATACTAAGAAAAAATTATTTGCAATGACATAGTGGATGGTATTTTGAAGGTGATCTTGTCTTAAACAATTTGTACATTCCTGTTTTGATTTTTTCATAGATTTGTCTATGGCAGACTTTATATAAATTCTGAGGTACTTAAAAATTGGATATGGAGGTGATTACAAGAAACATGCTGGTAATTTGTGAATCAAGAGCTGCAAGTGCTTGTTTGCCTAAAAGGACAAAGATCTTAGAGTTTATTACTTTAGTAAAAAGTGTCTCTTCCATCTCTTGTTACTATTTTTGTGCCCAGAATATTCACTGTAATTCCGCTGTACTGCGGAAGTAGATATTCATCTTGCACATTCAAATATGTGTCTGAATAATACATAACTTACCATCATATTTGAAGTATGTTTTCACTTAGCACTTTTGGATTCCCACCAGCTAACCAAGACAAAGAAGTTGTGTCAGCTTTTGATATGCTTATTTCTTGATCTGTAGCATTGGCATCTACTTACTTGGCTCACATTGCCTTTAGGATTGTTTTGTAGTCTTTTTTTTGTTTAAAGGGAATATTGAATTTCTAATATTGAGGTGAGCCTTAGCTGCCTTGTTATCCAATTTGTTGTTGGTTTTACATACTTTCTCTGCAACTTTTTGGCAAAAAATAAAGTGAAGACACTGAATATAAGAAACACCTTTTCAGCACTACATATCATAGTATTGGCCAGTTTGAAATAGTAGAAAAGTTGTTGGGGGCTTTTTTGTTAATCCCCAAGCTAGACATGTTAAAAAGGAACATGTAGACACTTCTGTGTTTCTCCACCTTGACGAACTACCTTTCTGATTAATTAACCTCTGTCAAATGTGCTCTGTTGACTATTGGTATAAAAGTATCATGATTTAACATCAACCAGCAACTAAGCACCACACAGCTGCTCCCTCACTCCTCCCCTGCCCTGGTGGAATGAGGGAGAAAATCAGAAGGGTAGAAGTGAAAAAACACATGTGTTGAGGTAAGAACAGTTTAATAATTGAAGGAATAATGATAATTTTTAATGGAAAGGAAAATAACAAAGAGATAAATAAACCACAGGGAAGAAGGAAAAAAACAAGTGATGCAAATGAAAAACAGTCACTCACCACCGACAGATGCCCAACCTACCCCCAGCCAGCTTTCCCCCTAGTTTATATATTGGGGATGACAATATATGATAGGGAATATCCTTTGGCCAGTCAGGGAAAGCTGCCCAGCTGTGTCCCTTCCCAGATTCTCGTGGACCCCCATCCCCTCCTTGGCAGGGCAGCATGAGAAACTGAAAAGTCCTTGACTTAGTGTAAGCGTTGCTCAGCAGCACCTGAATCATGGATGTGCTATCAGCACTATTCTCTTACTAAATTCAGTACTATACAAGCTACTGGGGAGAAAATTGGCTCCATCCCAGCCAAAACCCAGACAAAGGAGTAACTTTGAGTACCTTCAGTTTGTTTGATTATAGCAATGGTTCATTGACCCTGGAAATATTTGCTGCTCTGAAGATAAAATTAGTAATTAGTAGTGATTGATAAGTAACTTCTTGGAGAAGGTAGCAGAACTTCATTATTGAAAAGCACTGGATGGAAAAAAGCATCTTTTTGGGGCGTATGAGAATCAGACTTTTTCTGGTACTCAATCAAAAAAAGGAAAAAAGTCACCCAACAGCCGTATAATTGATTTTTTCAATAAACTGGTATTCACAAACAACTTTAAATTGTACAATAAGATTTTAGTTGAGAAAATATGCCCATTCATAATCTAAACGATGCAGTTAATGCTGCAGTAGATGTGCTATCATTTTTATTTTCCTCATAGAAAAACCCAAAACAAACAAAGCTCTATGTTACACTTAATCTCCAACAGCATGAAAAATACCTCCTTTATTAAACTGAAATAGCATACATATGACTGGGAGTGGGTCTAACTTAAGTCAAGCACATCATACACTCAAGGATTTGTTAAAAAGTGACCTATTGATTGGTTTTAAAAAAAGTATGTTAGAAATTATTATCTGTTTTCAGTAATCTTTGTGACTGCAAAATTTAAAGATTTGATTTGTTTCATTTACCTGGTTTAGATCTTGACTTTTACAGCCTTAATTTATAAAAAGAAAAAAAAAGCCAGAATGACAAGGCAAACTGTTTAGGCCTCAGTGGTGTTCCTAAGTGGTGCTACCCCTGATCTAGGCAATTGGAAGTAACGCTTTTGGGTAGATGGAATTATTCAGGGGGAGGATGCTAATGCTGAGATAGAAAGTAAGGTAACTGCAAGAGAGGGATCAGACTGGAATAAGAAGCTTGTGATGAACACTGATACCAAGCAAGGCATGGAGGTGAAACAAGGTGGGAAACTGGGACTGGATGAACAAGTTAAAAACATAAATTAGGGTAGGATTTAGAAATTAAATTAAATAGAATTAATCCATTTTTATTTAGTAATATAAATGGATTGCACAGGATTATTCAAACAAGAGACAGGCTTGAAGTGCAAATAAAAGGACAGAGAAATCTGATACTCACTAGACAAGTAAGTTTACCAGAGGCTGCTGTGAAATTGAAGAAATCGCCACAATCTTGCACTTCTGTCCTCTAGGGGTAACACCCTATTAATATTACTGGTTATGTTCTTTGCACAGCTTACAGAAGTTAAGTATTTATCTATTGTTGTATACTTGGAGTAACACTACAGGCAATGCTATAGATAGGCAATACCACTGAGTGCACAGCAATATCCTGAGTGCTTTGCCTTGCCAGCATTTGTTTCTTTCTGAGAATCAAGGCTTCGAGTCAAAGTCTACATCATCAGGCAAATGAATCAAATCTACATAAATTTACGGTAGAGAAATTACATTTATTTTTTGCCAATCCTGTTGTTGAGCCATGTAGAACAGTGCAGTAAGAGAATTTTCTGGCTTCCAGTCTGGTTTTTTGTTTGTTTTCTTTTCCATATCAGTAAAAATTACATACAAAGAAAAACTATACAAATGCAATAATTTATAATTCAGTCTTAAAATACTATTTTTTCCCACATGAATACACTTGAGTTGCTTCATAAAATGACAGCTGATTTGGAGATATGACTGTGTTTTGTATTAAGTGGAACTGATACAGGGAAAAAATCTATCCTGAGCTGTTGCAGAATTTGAGAAGTGAAACATAATCTGGGTGGGGAAAAAAGGTGCAGTCAGGTTTCTGTCCAGAGGATTTGCTATGTCATGTAAATAACTCGCTTAAGCATTTTTGTCTTTATCTTTAAAATGCCTTTTTTGAATCCGGACAGTTTGAACATTCATGGTTGACTAGCTAAAGTCTTGTAAGGTACAGATCATTCAGAAAAATCTTATCCTAAAACCTTTATACTATTTATCATTGGCAGCTCTGCAGGCTGTAAGTACTGGGGATAACACTTCCTTGTATCATAACATTCATATGAAAACAGAAGAATGAGAAGAACTGTACTAAATGAACAGTTCTGAAGAATTTAGAATGAAATTAAGAGGTCTGCCTTTTGAGCAAGTTCTGAAAAATATGTGATAATCAAGTGTTGTACCATGTTTCTGTCAGTGTGGAAGAAGCTTATGCCTTGCTCATTTAGGCAATTGTCTGAAAATTATCAGATATTTCCTTATACATATGCTTTTTGTTACAGTTTTAAATACGAAAAAAGGATAAACTTTATATGGGGCGAATTTTCATTTAGCCTATTTAGTGCTAAAACTTTTTCAGCATGCATGCTCTTTTGAATATAAAAGATCTGAATATTAGAGCTTGTACACAAAGTAATTTTATATTTGGCTCTTTATTTTGATCTAAGGTGTGACTGCTGGTGTTAGAAGGCAGTTTTATTAACTTAATTAGATTTATTGTTAAATAACTCATTTAAGTTTTCATTTTAATTTCAATGTAGACTTCTGAGTCTTTACAACACAGACTTCAATTTTAACGTGCAGCAACAGTGAAATCTAGTTTAGTTCTTTTCTCTTGTTTGAAACGTTGTTCTAATTTATACTACATTATTAACATAATTAAAAGAGATGAAAGGAACAATAGGAGACATAGTGTTAATCAGTTGCCAAGTATGTTTTAGATGTTTTTTTGTGTATATTGGTCAATCTGATAGTTGAGCATACAAGAGGTTTTATTGTTCCTGTTCATACTTCTCTTTTTTGGTAGTAAATTGTGTTCTGATGCGGGTTTTTTATTTCTAGTTTAAAATGCATAAGTTATGTCTTAGTCGTGACAAAGTTAGGCAGCTTTTTATTTATATTTTTAGATAATTTTTTATATTAAAAATTGATCCTTTTTGACTTGTAAGGGTGTAGACTTTCGGAGGGTGAATGAGATGGTTGCTCTGAATTTGGATAGAAAAGATTTCTATGTATTAATGTTTGTGCAATACAAGCAAAAGTAGTTGTGGTATGTGAGCATTCAGTCCTTTAGATAATTAATGTGAGCTTTTGCATGCAAGTGTTAAATTACTTTTCATCATACGGCAAGTTTGATTATATTTAATTTGTTTACATATGCAAGTACTATATTAATTTGAGACTGTAGTGTGTGTGGTATGGTTTACCACAAAAAAGGTTGATGTTGATTTATTTTTCTGAGGAATTCACATATAGTGTTATCTCTTCGTGTCTTATTTTTTAAATGCTGGCTGCTGTGCAGTCTAGTCAGCATTCACTCAGAGCTCACATGCATACAGATTTGCAGCTGCTATCCTAACAATCTTTTTTAAACAGGTATCTTCCGTGTTTCACTTGTGGTGTCAGATATTGGGGTGGGGTTGGAGTGTAGTATTTAAAATTTCACATTGCTTTGAAAGTTTTAGGTGATTTTGCACTTTCAACTGAAAGTTGATTGTGGTTTTTAGATATTCATTCTGTACTTGGCATAAATTGAATATAGTGGAGTTAAATCTAAATTTCTTCTTTGGTGTGTTAACGGATTGTTGTTTGAAACATTTCAAATATATCAAATGCCACTATTGCAGTAAAAGATTAAGTGCGTCAGATCTGCTAAATCAGATTTCTAATACTTGTCACATCTCTTATCTGTTATTTGTCTAATTTAATAATCTAATAAAAAACTTCTAATGGCAATAGCCTGATGAAAAGGTACTCAACAGTTAAAAAATTAAATATCAAAAGGCATATTTAATTTGTAGTTACGCAGCGACATACTTGTCAACCCAAACTTTTCTTCCTTTGTTTAATTTGGGGCACCAGCACCCTGCTTACATGAAAGATGACAAGTGCATTTACATCTTAAAAACATTTGGATATAGTACAAATCATTTTCTTTTTCTTTCTTTCTTTTTTGTTTTGTTAGAAATAGGCAATTACTTTTTGACTGAAATGTGCAAAATAGTTTTGTTTGAAATCTCTGTAACCCTTTAGATTTCTCCTAGTCGTTTAAATGGATGTCTTCAGAATTATCTTACTTACATCAGGTAGATGATTTTGAACTCCAACAGTCCTCAAACTGCTGATGTCCTGTCTTTAGGAATTGTCTGAGTTTTTACGCTTTAGTAAGGCCAAATGCTGGTATTTTGATGCAGGGATGTAATGGCCTTTGTATGTGAACAGAAAGAAAACGATGCTCTTGCACGTCTATTGCATACAATGTTAAGGAAAAAAATTCTTCTGCACTGGCAAATGAAGTTGCTAAAGGACTTGTCAGTTTGGGTGTTTTTGTTAAAATATGCCAGTAGTTTGTTTAGGACACAATAGGATTCTTACACACAGTAGTCTTTAAATAGTCCAAAATATGCTATTTTTCATGCAAGCTAACTGCACTTGCAACATACATTAGTAAATTGATGTTTTGTGCTTCTGGTAAGGAAATACCAACTATGTAATGATCAAATTTTTATTAGTATGAGTTGAATTAATTCATCCTTAAATGACCCATTCAATCAGCAAATGTAACAATCCATGCATTGAATGACTACAGTTCTTGCATTTATGTTACTGCACATGATTCTTCACAGAGTAGAATCGTGTACAAAAATTGAAAAGTCAGGGGCCCTCGTATTGTAGCCTTGCCATTTTTTGTAAAAAAAAAATTAATTTGCTGCTTGAAACAAGTGAATTTTGTTGCATGCTTCAAAGCACCTTCATTTGCGTAAGTGCATTTTAACCTGAAATTTTTCTTCAATTTCACTTTCAGGCATTCAGGTTTCATTCTATTTCTCATTTCTGACAACACTGTGTTGTCATATGATATTGGTGTCTGAATCAAAAATTTCTAGGATTATTCTTGCTGGCAAAGTGGAATACACATGCTACCCTCGATGTCCTTGCAAAAGATGAGAACAGGAGAAGGGACTGGCCCTCCAGATTCCTGTAGTTTCTGGCACCAGGTTATCTTTTAGTTTCTGACTATTATAGAAATCCCAGTAGGAACCATCCCAGAGAGATTGCATTTTCCAGTTCCTGCCTGCCGCGCACTGAGTTGCACTTGCATGTTGATTTTACTATTTGTCTTCTTGGTGGTTTTCCACACTTCTTGCATGCAGGATTTTCAGCTGCTAATTTTGATTCAAGCTTTTTGTTGGCTGGTCTCAGCAGCCTCTAGACTCCACATGTACAAGCATGCAGTAGAATTTATCTGCAACTTAACTGGTTTATACCTTCTGCTTCCTTTTGCTTTTCACATCTGCCTTCACTCACAGTTTTGATTTAAAGCATTTTCTGCTATTAAGGCTACCAGTAGTTTACTAGACTGCTATCCATCACTCTTCTAGCTTCTCTTTGGCTTTATCTGTCACGCTGCTTGCTAGGAAACCTTGAGGCATTTCTGTCTATGCATCTATGCTTTGCTAATGACTATTATGCTCCATGAACTAAGCTCAAAAAACATTTTATCTTCAGTATTTTTTAATTAAATCTTGGAAAATCTGCATTCTTCTCAAACTACAAAATTAAGTGGTCAGCAGATTTGAAAATCGCCTGTTAAAGCCGGGTGTATTCTAAAAAGGGAAATAATGCATTTGGGAAAAGAGTCTGTCTAATTTGAAAAGTCTGAAGACCCAAAACAGACTTAATTTATATTGTCTTAGGGATGGGAAGAGCATGAGTGCAAAATCCTTGTATCTCTGAAAAGAAGTCTTGCTGTGATTCCTTGGTCAGACAGCAGCCTAGTCTTGTAGCTTGAGAATTGTGTCTGCTCTCATTCCTGTTCTAACTCATGATATTAAAAGTCACTTTAATATCTGAATGAGATGATAGTTATTGCAACTTCAGAGGATTTACTTATCAGACATGTCTGACAACTCAGAAGTCTCTTCTGTTGTCTAGCCAGTTGTAGAAGTTGTATCGTACTTGTTTCCATTTTGGTATTACCTGAGATACTTGTCATCGGTTCAGCATTTTGTAGTTTATGCAGTCAGTCTCTGTGAGGACATGTGTTAATGTCAACAACCTTTGTTTTGTTTTGTTTTTGATTTTGTTTCAAGGAGATCTAAATTTTTTTTCTCCCCTCAAGCACACTCTTTCAGAAACACTTATGATCTTCTAATATTATTTAGTATTTTTATGACTGTCTTTGGTAATAGAATCTCATCTCTGCATTGCTCAAAGCAGAAAACTAATTGGAGATTGTAATCAATGACAATGCATAGAGGAGAAATGGCAAGCATTTTTCCCCCCTCTTCCAGCACCCCTTGTTTACAAGCATGAATGAGGATGTATCTACACAAGTTTTGTACTGCCTCAACCCTTTCAATAAAGCAAAAGTAGTAAAAAATTATGTCATCAACAAAACAATACTCCATGGTCTAGTTTGTTGGCATAGTGAATGCTTTTGTGTTTATGTTGCATTTGATGGGCACAAATGGCATCTTTATGTTTCCTGTCTGGTTTACTGATTACTTTGGGTGCCCCAATGGTATGGAATGATGCAGTGAACAGTTTTGGAGCAGAGGCAGGTTTGGGTTTGCTGGTTAGATAACTGAGCAGAAATGAATGGATGGAAGTGTGTGAGAGAAGAACTCAGTGGGGTTGCTTCAGATGGGTTTGGAAGCCAGAACTGAAGACCAGAGAGGTGAGGGAGGTATGAGAAGATCATAGATCAAAAAGCTTGGAACTCCCAGTCAATAGTCACTGTTACTACTGTTTGGTTTTATTTGATTACTAGTTGGGTTATAAGCCAAAATAAATTCAAACCTTGGCTGTGAATGAGGTGTTTGAATGGGCTGTGTTAGACTGCTCCTTCAATTGTTACTCTTAGAAACCAGACTTTTTATTATCTTGGTAATGCTCAAAGTAGTTTCTGTGGCAATCTTTAACAAACTGAGATGTAATGAAACTAATAGAGTGGGGAAAGTAAGTCACATGAAAAGTAGAATTACCTGTAGTCCCAAACTGTGGTATCAGGTCTGTTCTGGAGTTCCTAGTTAGGCTTTTTAGCTTGGATTTATTCTCTTCCTTTAGAGAAGAAGGTGTGCTAATTATAGGTGCTTTTCTCTCAGAATATGAGGTTGGGTAGTGTTAGCTGCTTAAAGATCCGGGAACTGCTCTGTTCTTGTACCCAGAACTGTTTCCAAGTCCCTCTGGCAGTCTTTACCCAGATCGTCCTGGGGTCATCATCACAGTTTCAGAAGGCAGTGTGCATGGTAGCATTGTGACATCAAGAAGCATTTACAGGTCGTGATTAATACTTGGGAAACTTTATTGGGTTGTTGTTACCTCTTCATAGGAGAATGTGGTTCTCATTTAAGGTTGATCTGTTATGGAGATTTGTCTGCTGCTGTTTGTGCTAAGTCACAGTCCTCTAGCTCAAATTATAAAGGATCAGAGATTAGTGTGTGATGTTTGGATGGGAATTCCCAAGCTAAAACTTTGCTACTGGTCCAAGTAAACTCAGCTCTATCAAAATTACCAGGCTTTTCTGTGCGTGGAGCTGCCTGTAAGGTTCCTATAATTCGCACTGTTGGGCTTAGAGGATGGTTTTGTCTTACTAACCTTTAGCATGTAGGTACTCATTAGAAACAATCCAAACAGCAAGTGATCTCCCCTGATAAAGGCACTTAGTGTCACGTGGTGGAGATTCTTCAAGGGCCATATAAAATACAGCATTATAGTATCTCCTGTGCAGATGCAGAGAATCATCTTAAAACATCTGGAATTTGCCCCAGACAACTCAGCAGGGGAGGTCCGAAAGCCTTGATGCCCTTAGTGAACCCACTGGTCAGCTCACATTCTTGGTTATGGTATGAAGTTTTGCCTAAGGGGTCTGTGGTAAAGCATGAAACAATATTGATTTCAAGATGAAAGAGGAGTTGTAAAAACTATTATTTTCTAAACCCTGGATGTATGCAGTAGTTAAGGATGCTGTCGTTTTTAGTATTTTAAAAACATTGATGAAAATATTCTCCAAAATGAACCTTGCCACTGGACAGACTTGCAGAGTCCTACTAGCACAGTGGGAAAATAGCTGTCTCCTCTGTACTTCATAACACTTTCTGCTATGGGGTGTGCGTGTTTTTAAGTTAAAAATTTAGTGTAATAAAAAGCCTCAGTTTTCTGTACAAAACTTCTATACAAAATTCAGCCTGGAGCATATTCTCTCAGTAGCCAAGTTATCAAGCCCTTGAACTCTTACTTTTTAAGTGGGAAAATATGATCAGCTTCTAACAGTACAGCAGATCCCTTGTAATAAAAAGCATTTCATTAGCTTAAAATTTCTTTACACAACGAATAGCAATTTAAATTTAATGAAACACTTAAACTTTATTGATGTGTGGATGAAATTAGTCTTGGGCTTGTTCAGCAGTTGAAGTAATTCAAAAATATTAAAAGCCGTTACTTTGAACTGTGAAAAATCTTAAGCTTTCCAGTTATTGTGGGTCACTCCTGAGTCAAGATAGCTTCCAAATGTTAACTTTGGATTAAATAATTTTTAAGAATCTATTGTTCAGGTCATGCAGAAACATTCTTCATTTCAAATCCATGCCCTTTTCAAAACACTTTAGGGATTCAGTAAAGCTCAGAACGAATAAACAATGAAATAGTAAAACTGGGGGTCAGTGCAAGTTCTCACCTTCACACTAATAAACAGCATTAATATGTGTCTCACCAAATGGTGTATGTGTCTTGCAACAATTTTCTCTCATTTTCTCCTTTTTCATAGCAAACTAGAAGACAGAAAGGTGAGGAGGGGTTTTTTGTTTTGTTTGATTGTTGGGGTTTGGTTGGGTGGCTTTGTTTTTGGGGTTTTGGGTTGTTTTCTTGTATACTGTAGTAACATCTCTAAAAGCTGCTCTTATCTGGTTCCAACTCATTGGTTATTTAAGCAGACAGATAAATAAAGCTATACATAAAATTCAAGTTAGAGCATTTTTTGCCATAAATTTAGGTATATTCTTGTGAGTAATTATTACTGATTTGCTGATCTACATACATTTGACTGCAATACATGTTGCAGTTTTAAATATGTACATTGATAGAAATAAGGACTGGCTGAAAGTCAAAATGGTGACTACCCCTTCAAGATCATCCCAAATAGCCAAGTCTGTGGAAAAAGAACCAAACAAACAACAACTAGATTTTACCGTAGAATTCAAATTTGAGAATTTGGTAAAATGAAGCAGAGCACAACCTCCTACTACATCTTCCAAAGAATCCACTATATCTGTAATCAAAGTCCCCTTCTTCAGTCAGCTTTTTCCCATGACTCGATACTTCCATGACGCCTACTAAATACTGCTCCCTATTAGTGTTTGTACATTAAGACAGTGGCTTTGATTTGGTTGCCAATTTGCTGAATTTAGTTACTAAAGACAAATAAAAATTTCATGTACTTTCATGTATTTCATGCACAATTGGTACACAAAGCAATTTGGAAGAAAGTATGTAAAAATATTAAGAACTGGTTCTGTGCTTTCTTTCAGTGTGGTGACTGCTTGCATTTTTTAAATTGAGAACGTTCACAGACCTTTGCAGAATCAGGTTCCAGAAGTACTGGGGTTTTTATATTATGCATGTGCCACCTGCTTGTTACCATTTTATGTTCATGCAATTCAATAGACTTAGCAACTTTCCAAAAAATCATCAATGTTAACAAAAGATACTGTAAAAAGCAGGAAAATTGTGCATCTTAATGCTGCTCATAAGCTTTTTGCTTAAAGCACCACTTTTGCAGTTGCTTACTTCAAAAAAATCTTTTAAAAAATCCATAC
The DNA here is from genome assembly GCA_036785705.1 of Acanthornis magna. NCBI lineage: Eukaryota > Metazoa > Chordata > Aves > Passeriformes > Acanthizidae > Acanthornis > Acanthornis magna. The sequence continues at coordinate 15,647,799 of JAWUZG010000025.1, forward strand.
TCTACTTTCTCTTGCCAATTTTGCCTTTTACGTACCCAAGTATTTCTGTCTCAAGTCACTATAATGAATGCAGGATGTATTTTACTAGTGACTAAAATTTTTTCAGTAACTTGAAGGCTAGAGAGATGCAGAGCAAAACTGGACACTAAAATTATTAGTGTCTGTATTGTTCCAAATAGTTTATTTGTGAAATTAGTCTCTTTTGGATCAACTGACTTCACTTTTCTCATTTCTTATAATAATAATATTTGAGTGACAACCAAAGTAAATTCATAAACATAGTATATCTCTAAACCCATTCTTCGTTTATGAAATTGCTGTCATTTTGCGTTTGACAGGCTATTATTACAGTACCAGTGACTTCAGGAATTATGAGAAGAACACACAGTTTCCTGAGTGAGTCTGTGTTTTGAAAGGTTTTAATAATTTTAGGTTTTATAAAATCATGAAAGGACACCTTCAGGGTGCCTTAAAAATTATGTGTTTGAAAGAAATAAATGAATATTCTTGCAGACTATGCTTGGTTTGTGTTAATGAAAGGAAATACTGCTTGAAATTTTTGGATTCAACTGTTCTCAGTTTTGATAGAGATGTTGATTTTCAGTATACCTTACAATTAAAGAAGTGACTTGCTTTTCCCACTGAATTGGTCATCCTGTACCTTTATGGGGCGCATACAGCTTCACTCTTTTGTCTGTGAAACACCTTTTTTACTTGGCATTCTTGCCATTACATAAACCTTCCTGCATGGGGACTTCTGGGGGCAGTCTGAAGGGTTAGTCTGTGTTGCTGACTTTGACCCCCACTGTATATGTGACTTCACTTTGGTAAAGTGAGAGAGGTGTGGGAGTGGCAGGGACCACCAAGTGTGATGAGTTATCACACTCAGGCTTTTGGAAGCCTATGTCAAAGTTGTCAAGGGGTACAATTAGTTTTTTTTTTCTTAAGAGGCTCACTTGTGAAGGATTTGGAAAATAAATGGCAAACAGGTTACAGTACTGGAAACAATATGAATGCCAGGCTTCAGAAGAATGTAAGCACTAGTTTTACAAGATGATGATACTCTTCATTTGTCTATCACCCACCAGCTGGTCTGTTTCAGTTTCTCAATTATTCTTGAATCTGAAAAAAAAACAGGAAAAGGGCTTTTAAGCAGCAGAGCAGTTTCTTCATCGGCGTGATCTAAGTATTTCATGAAAAAAATGTGGTGAACATGGCTATTTGAGAATATGTCCAATGCATAGGAGATATTTATACACAGTTAGTAGTCTGTTCCCTCTTATGTGCAGTATTGTGTCTTGCCTCAGTGTTTCTTTTGCCCACAGACTTGGGAAATTTAAGAATGTTCTGTGACCAGGAAAGAGCCATTAAGTTTCTACTCTGCTGTATTTCCTGGATACACACAGAAGGATCACAGTCCTGTCTTACGTACTTCTAAAATCAGTGGGAACCTAGTCATATCAGGGGCATGTGCCCTTTTTTCAGCACTTTACCTGTTGGCTGTTAGTAGTCTCTGCTTTATCAAAAGAATATTCTTTAGCATTAAAATTATTCTAATAGTGGAAATCTAGTGATAGCAGAACTCAGATACATAATGTTATGACTATTATCTGAAAATCAAGGGGGGCAGAGGGAAGGAATTTGTTTAAAATTTTTCTTCTGGAAAATGAAGCAGCATCCTACAGCAGATGAATTGGTGGTGGATAAAGTTCAGGTAATACTGAGTCATCGTTAGATGTATTCATTTTCATGTCAAAAAGGAGGGTTTGTTATATTTAAGTGTCTCACGCATAAATTTCATTCTTCAGAACCTGGGTTTTTTCCATTCAAGAAGAAAAATGGGTTTGATTTGGATGTTATCTTTTCGTTGGGTGAAATGCCTTTTCATGTAGTGCAATTTTTTTCACCTGCCTCAAACCACCTACTTTAATATCTAATAGTGGTGATTAATTTATACTGTTGGGTTTCCCCTTAACTGAAACATATAGCCACTTTAATTCAACAACAGAAAAAAATGATACTCAAATCCCCCAAGCTGTTAATGCTGAAGTAGAAATGGTAAGATACTTTTTAAGTAATGCTAAATCTATAGGGCAGTACACTGTTGTCAGTCAAGCGTTTGTATTCTTCTTCTGACACAAGGTTGCTTTTATGGGTTGCAGCCACACATTGGTGGGCCAATTGGGCTTGTAGAGCTCTGTGTAATGGCTGTAACTCTGCCAGACCACCTTGCTGTTACTTAAATGGCAACAACAAAAAGACAAGTTTTTATGGGTCATATATACCTCAAGTACTGGATTCATCTAAGGACCATCAATGCATTTCTTTACCAGTGGTGATTTGGGTGAGCTGGTATCTCTGTATGCTTAGATGAAGAGGTATGAATAGCTATAACCTCTGAAGTAGGTATTTTTTAATGTAAATGCACTGGAGTTTTTGGTTTAAAGGGGGTTTGGGGCTTTTTTTGGTTGTTGCTCTTTCACCATTTACATTTCTTGTTATCAAATTAGTGGGTTGAAATTTGGCTGATTCTTCAATAATTTGAGTAATTTCAGAGTCTTATGGTTCAATTCTAAGTATGATATGCAGCATCTTTTGCTCAGGACCTTCAGGTCTGGATTGATAAAATGCGCTTTACGCTTTGTTACTGTGTTTGGTGGAAGAAGGGAAAATAAATCCATCTCTTAACAAAACCCTCCTGAGAACATGCATACATACCAAGTTGTTTTTCAGCTACCTGCACCTCTTATTTGATGCTAGCAAGCACCTCTCCTTCCCAAGTGAAGCACTGTTGGTCTTTGCATTTTCTGTTGTCGTCTTTCACAATTACAGATTTTGCTCCTTCTTAATAATAAAGCAAATTATATTCTATCCCATCCCAGAAGCAGTGGAGTTTACTGTGTAAGGAACAGAAAGCAGCAATATTGGGTAGACCTCTGCTGCTCTCCCTCAGATCATTCTGTGGTTTGATTGGGGTAGCAGAAAGTTCAGAACCGCCTCAGCAGCTGCTTCTTCTACTAAAGACTTCTTAGTTTGGGCTGTGCAAGAGGCACAGAACCAGTATTATTCTCTTGGAGTTTTCCTCTTGTAGACTGAAGTTCATGCATAGACAAATGTATTAATCACAGTATTGACAGTCTTTAGAGTTCCTGCTACTCCAAGGCAGCTAAAACACTGAAACTTTCAGGTTCTTTGAATGTCACGACATAATTTCTATTAATTGAATTAAAATAGTTGGAAAAATACAGGTAACGTAAGTCTGAAAAGCCTTCACATTTAATATTTTTAGAAATTAGTTTTGTGGTTACTTACGTGAGATCCTTCAAATGACATTCACTGTGTCAGATCATTACAGTACCATGGCTGAAAATAAGTGCAAGGTGACTAATTCAAAGATGTAGCATTTTGGCCTTCAGATCTCAAGATATTTAGGAAGGTTCTGATTTTCAGTGATCAGCCTCTGTCTTCCCTTGCTTCACAACTGTTGGTTGTAAAAGCACCTTCGCACATAGGTTACCAGTAATTTCTTCATTAAATTTCAATTACTGATACATGTTTTTTAGGTCACTATTAGTTCTTGGGACTTTTTCTCAAATTCCTAAGGCACTGTATATTTATAATTACCATGAGCTATGCAGACAAGAATTTCAAGAAAACATTAATCTGATTCACAGTTTAATTAGTGTGGAGCTAGTAAGAACAATAGATTTATCAAAATATTTTCAGTTTTACCGAGAAAAACCTGCTAATGAACTATTTATAGCACATTTGTATCTATTTTTGTCAGTAGTCTGAGGACTGACTTAGGACAAATGGGTTAAAAAACAGGAAATGTGGTTAAATAAGTGGGTAATCTCTCCAGAGAGTTTCCAGTTTGCCTACACATTCACATTTTCTTCTTAATGTACTTTCAAAACAACATTAAGTGCAGTACCTTGAAATCCATCTCTGTTTAAAGGAGGGAATGTTTCCAGCAATAGCAGGAAGTGGCCTAGTGAGAAATTTTACATTCTTGTTTAAATTCAAATGAGATTCTGGAGTCCCTGTTTTTAAGTGGGTTTTTCTGCTTTAATGACAATGGAGCAGTTGTATGACATTTAACTTGGCTCAGGTGTATGCTGTGGATCCGTAAAACTCTGTGAATGCTGTAATTAATGTCTTGTGTTCTAGACTGCTTTTGAATAATTACTTTCCTCTAACTTACCTTTTTCTTTTATATGGGGCTGTATTTATTTGTTAATATACTATGCACACATTATTTTAAAAATGTAATCATGTTTGAAGGTTTTAAAATTAGTTTTAATATCAGATGCATAAATCTTACTGTGAAGTAAGGAATTTACTAAGCATGATAATGTCCATTTAATTCTCTAAGAGTTGGTGTCTGTATTTCTTTGGGCAAAGCAGAAGCAGTAAATAAATGAAAGCCATTATTTGCACTGCTTATTATTTGGTTTTTGACAGCTACTAATTATTAACTTTTTTTAAATCAACTTGAAAAATATTAGTGAGTCAAAATGAGGAGGTAATAAATAAATAAAGCCACTTAGGTGGTAGTAAAGGTTGTGATTTGGTGGAGCTCCTGTATTTTTAGAGCTACTGGCTAGATATGTGTTTTGCTCTTAGCATCCTGCAAGCAGTTTTCTGGAAATGTTTTTATCCAGGGCAAACAAACAAAGCATGATGGCAAATCTATTTTTAGTAATTAGGAAGAAACAAGCAGGCTTGTCTAGCTGCCTCAATTTAGAAAACAGGCCACTGGTAGTGCCATTATCTGAAGCTGATTTCCTATCAACTGCCTTTGAAGGGAGAAACCTTTGTGTTGCTCTAAAGAGTAGAGGTGAGCTGCTTTGTTATGTCCATGGGGAAATTCCAAGTCACATTTCTACTTTTTTTTATATATATATTTTTTTTACCATCTGTGGGGTGTCAGGTTAGATGATATCACTGTGTGGGTGGGGGCTCTTTAGTAAAATAGCATTACATGCTCATGTACCAGTGCTGTAGTTCATGAAAGGCTCGTGTCTGCAAACAAGTTAGGTTTCTGTCTATTCCATGGTTAGGGGACCATCTTGAGAGGCGTAGGCTTCTTGGAAATTAAAAGACCACTTTTCTAAATGGGGTATTGCATTTACTATAGTAATTGCAAATAGTTTCTACCTTTTAAAATATTTTTCCAGAAACATTAAATTATTTAAGGCATTTTCTAATGAGGCATATACAGTTTGTGGTTCTGGGAACATACAAAGTTAAACTGTGTGTCAGTCACCTTAAACTTTGTCTGGTTGTAAATACTGAATTTCTAAATAGTTTTGGGGGACACCTTTATTCAAATGCATTTCATGCAGCCTCAGGTGTGTTGTGCTGTTGGTCCTCATAGATAGCAGATGTCACCCTTTTTCATGTCATCCTGGATGCTTAATTCTAAATCCAAATTGCTTGTAAATTTTTTTCTTTTTTTCAAATCCAAGTTAAGATCTGAATAATTCTAGTAACAAGTTTATTCCGAATACTTTCACAATACCAACATAACATAAACTGGTTTTTGCTGTAGGTATTTCACAGTCTGGTAGCCTGAGTCTCTGAAATATTTTATGTGTAAGGTACATTATAAGTCATATTTATTTGGAATGCTGCATCCTAAAAATAAAAATATTTTGCTGTTCATTTGAATTTTCACTTTTAGTCTTTGCTGCTTCCTGTTCATTTCTTGGGATAAGGTAGTTCATAGATCTTTGCCATGCACTGGAGGTATCAGGCAGTCATCCATATGTGTGGGAAGCCTAGAGTTATCTGTAGATCTCTAAAATTACAAATTTTGTACCAAGACACATCTGCACAGATAAACTTTTTAAAAATTGTTCTAGCAGCTTTTGCATGGTGGCACTGCTGATTGCTCTGCTGACCTGCTGTGACCTCAGACAGTGTTTTAGTCTGTAGTGCCTCTTCCCCCTCCCACCCGTTCTGCCTTACCTATTTATATTTTTGGTTTTCGGAAAGAAATTACTGAATTTTAGCTGGAAGTTATTGTTTAGGTTAGATTGAAAAGTGAAATTCTGTGGTGTGTGGTGGGCAGCTTGGTTTGTCAGGAGGCATCCGTCTGAGTTTGAAATTCCCATGTAGACTGCATGGGGTAGGATGGTTCTCACTTGGTGTGTTGCAGAGCACAGTCTGCCTTTTCAAGAGCTACAGAAATACAAATAATTGACTGCCATCCCAAAAGGAATCCTGCCAGCCTATAGCATGCTTCTGTAACAGGAGTTGCATTGGGGAACACTAGAAACACTAGAAATTATGCCAGGATAATTGTAGTTAAAGCAGGTATTAGAGACTGCTATTGCAGCTGTGATGCAGCCAGAACCTAGAGGAAACTTAGCAGTTAAAATCAGACTGTTTAAAGAAGTTACAGGGCTTTGTGGATACCATTCATTAGTTTCTTTTTTAATGTGCACTACGCAGCACTGATTAACGACTTGTAGTAGATGTGTGCAGCTTTTTTTCCCAGCAGTTTCAGATAGCAGATTAAAAACTTACAGAAGAGCTGCAGGAGCTTAACTGACATACAGTTCAGAAGACTTTGACTGTCTTGATGTAAAGTTTGGCATGATATACCTGAAGCTTGGAAATTAACATTTCCAGTATCAATTTGCTTAAATCTGGCAATAGGGTGTAATGTAACTGGAAAGAATATTTATCAAAAAATTTTAAAAGCCAGTTCCTTCATTAGAACAGAGCAGCTTAAATACTTTTTTTCCATTTGCCCTCCTCTGAATTTACTGTCAGAGTGGCAAATGAAATATCCGGGAACAGGCAAGTGTTGGTGTTCTGAAGCTAGTTATGAAAAATATTAATCACTTTGGATCACCAGATTCTGTATGTTATTATTTTTGCAGGAAAGTTTTCATTAAAAAGTAATCAGGAAAAAAGAGGTTTCAGACTGATTGACTGTTACTGGCATAACCCGCCAAACAGAACAATAAATTGTAAAAAATGCTGCATACAATTGGATGTGTTTTTAAGGCAAAATTTCAGACTCCCAGGCATCAGTTTTCCTATCTCTACCAAGTCATGTTCAAGCCTCAAGGCCAACAAATTTAGTGCTCTCTTTTCCGAGGCACTAAGAAACATTGCTACCACCAGCAGTAGTTGCTTGGCCAGTTAAGTACTGACCTCCTGCAGAATACTCTCTGTTGTTCCCTAAATTGGTGGCTCTGTGCCAGCACTCATTTCTGTTTCAGTCCCTCAGAGCTTAGGTTTCTAATAAGTCAGTCAACTCAGTCTTGAAACAGGACTGGTAGCTTAGTCAACATATTAAGAACTGCTCAGTCTTCTCTGCTTCATTAAAAAAAAAAAAAAAAAAAAAGTGACAGCTGTCAAACTGTAAAATTTCCTGTGTATGGCTTTTCTAGCTCCTCCACAGAGGAGCAGTAGCTTTCAATATTCTTGCGTGATTTTTATTTAACCAAACTTGCCTCAGAACTTTTTTCTTTTCTTTTGACCTTTCATAGCCCCTCATCCTTGTCTCTGGTTTACTGTTGATAAGCAGAGGTACCTGCCAACATCACCTGCTTTTTCTAAACAGTTCTGTGCATTTATCCTCCCCTCCTCCTTTTTGCACAAGAGGCAAGCTGAAAGGCTGCTTTGGTGAGAGGCAGCAGCAAGGCTTGATTCCCAGTTATCCATCTCAAATGAGGTTCCAATCTCACAAGAGTTAAAATTGTGTCAAACTCAGTCTGCCTGGATTAAAATTCCCTGTGTTTCAGTTGTCCTCACTGAACTTCATTCTTTGAACTCTTTAGTCTGCAGAAGGCTTAAAAAATGTTTGAAGCTCATATCTTCTCTCACTCGTATCAATTTACTGTAGAAGGACTGGGAATATTTGAAGACCTACATTAGCTTCTGGCACAGAAAAAACAGCCTGATGAGCTCAGTTTTACTGCATGTGCAACCTTTGCCATTTTCTTGCATGCAAGTTTTTGTAGCCTCTGTGTGTTTTAGAATTACACATGTGGTATTGGAGTCCCAGCTCTTGCATGCTTATTCAGTCACTTGGGGTTTCGTAGTATAACGATGTCATATAAGTACTTGGGGGAAACATATCTCTGAGAACTACAAATGGGACAACTGGTAGCACTACACCATCTGAAGATCTCCTGAATGACTCCTGTATTGGCAAGCTAAAAGTTCGGTTTCTGTTACTCCTCAGAACCACAAACCTTTTTCCCTTCTGCTTTTCCCATCATTCACACAGTCATCCTTGCTACAGCTTTACAATGTTGCTAAAATTGCTTTGAAATGTAGACTGACATATTAAATTGTAAAAAAAATAAAATAAAAAAAAAAATTAATAGGTGGTGTATAGTGGTGATTAATGGATGATTTTGTTATATGTTTCTCCAGGAAAAAGTAGAGTGGAGAGTCCAAAACTGGAAGATGCTATTTTAAAGTTTCTGTCATCCATTGTGACAGTTGATGGCTGAAATTGTCCTTCATTTTTATATCTTAAGTCTTCTCATCCATTTTTCTTTAGAGCAGTGCTGAGGCTTTGTTAGTGGCAGCTAGAATTCCAGCAAGTCAGTCTTTGGTATTAAGAATAGAGTGGGAGTGGAATGCATTTATGCTGTAACAGAATAATAACGTTTTCCTCAGAGAAATTGCAAGGGCTTGTTGAGACTTTCTTTAACACATTTCTGTCAGAAGCAATGGAAAGGCATTGTATTTGTGCTTCAATATGATAAATAAGAGGTATTTTAGACCCAAGAATGTTATGTTTCACTTGATTAGCCTAATAGTTGCAACCTACAGTTACATGGTGCATTAGCTTTCAGTGCTATATAATAGGACTGGCAGCATGGTGTCCCAAAAACTGTAATTGCGTGGGCTGCTGAACTGTTGTAGAGAAAGCTGCACAAAAATTCTATTCTAGACAGAATTTTTTCATTTTGAAATGAATTTCACAACAAATTCACAGTTGGATGCCACTGCTTGTATTTCCAGTGAATCATACTCCAGAAAAGTAATACTTTGCTTCAACAAAGCCTGCCACAAACAGTGCAGTGATATAAATCAGAAATTGGATATTTTTTAATTGTAACTTTTCAAAATATAGTACTGTTATTAACTATGCCTGCAGGTCCTGACAATCCGATATGTTTGGCTTTGTCACCACATCCAAAAATTAAATACTTCACAAATAAGACAAAAAGAAGGGCTGGGGGGAAATACCCTTTTTACTTATGTTCTATTCATGGTAGGAGACTGACTCCCCAACAGCAATGGTTGTCATAAACCACATATTTCATAAGTTAGCTAGAGCAAACCTTTTTCACAGTGGCCTTTAATTTTCAGCCTAACTTCGCTGATGGTCAATTCATTTATACCTTTCTTTCTTTCTTGTCCCTATGTTGTTCTTCACCTTGCATAGTTCTCCCTTCTTTCCCTGTCTGGTTCCACTAACTGGCATATTTGGAGTGCAATTGCATCTTCTTTCTGTCTTTGGTTTGTTTAGCTCACCAAGACAAAGTCTTTCAGGTTATTAGATGCTGCAATTAAGGCAACTACAGTTTCGTATACATGGACTGTCTCTAAACTGCATAGCTTTGCACAGTTTGAGCTGAATTACTTGCTCTTAAATTGTAAAACCTGTCCAAGAAACTGAGGAGATATTTGTGCTGGTACTTAGCTCCCTAATCCCAGTCATAGTGGGACTGAGCCGGCTATGAAAAGTCAGGAACACCTAATTGTTTCTTGCAATCCCAGTAACGCTAATCTCCTTTAAATTCTTAGTTCACCCATTTGTCCTTGTGTGTGGTGCAAATGTGGAAGATAAAATATGTCTGCTTATGCCCTTTCACTGAGGTTTAAGTTAGCAATTTTATCATGCAGTTGGGATAGGCTAACCATATACCTAAGCTACTCTCACTTCATTTTTACCATAGGTTTTATCTCCATTCCATTTATTCAATTCATTCTGAGCTCTTCAGTTAGAAGACATAAATAACCATTCTACCTTAGCTGTGCACCACCAGACAAAGGTGCTCAACACCTGGAGCTAATGTTGCTGATATTGGTGTTCCATACTTTCAGAAATTAGCAGTACTTATGTAGTTACACCAATTATGGCAACACAGTGATTAACTCTTGTGAAATATGTCATTAAGGCTTCTTCAGAGACAATGATAGGCAACTTGTACTAGCATAGTCAGAAGTTGTTTAATTTGGGTGCTTACAGCAGCAGACAGAATCAGCAGCTCCTATCCTGAGCCAAGTTGCATGAATGCATGAGAAGAGGCACACTACCTCGGGGGTTTAGGTGGGATAGGTGGGAATTGAGGATTCTTCCATGGAACCACGTCACCCTCTTATACAGCCCACACACTTCAGTCTCTATCCACTCTAGCATTTCACTCTCCTCCTTGATAACACTTCTTCCCAGCTCAGCCTGCTGGCCACCTCTGCAGGAGACACACGTGCCCTCTCTGTTTGACATAGCAGCCCCCTCTCTGTACTTTCCTTAGGGCTCCCTACAAGTAGCAGGGTTTGAGTGAGCTACTCAGTTGGGCCAACGAAAGCTGCTTCAGTCACAACTGAAATTCTGATTGACTAAGGAACATGCCATGGCAGTGCTCAGGTATCCCTGGAGGAGGGAGACTGTCAAGGTCTTAATTTTGTGCAGCATTTGTGCAAAAGTAAAATCACAGTTTCCACATGAAAGATCCTACTGTCACAAGAGGAGGCTAGTAGGCAGCCAAAAGCTGAATACCGCATAGGTTTTTAGACCAAAAGCAACACTTTGCACCTTGAGGTTAACTGCAAACCAGCTCCCAAATTCACCCTGTACCTCTTGATGTGATTTGCATACCATCATTCAGTGTCTGGTCAAGTTGTATTTGCTTCTGGGATGTGATAGAAATTTTGTCCTCTGTGATGTGAAGCCTGCAGAGGATTCAAACAGGGGCAGAGTGAAGTAAAAGAAGGAAAGCAGTGTAAGAGGCAAAAGGAAGGGGGTGTTGCATTTCCACATACACCTGTGATCTTTTGGTGTGGTTCAAGTACTGGTGTGTGACATTCTTGCTTTGTTTTGCAAGGTTACAGGGCAGGAGAAAAAAAGTCAGTTTCATAGAATTTCTGGTATTGCTTTATTCCTCCCTCAGTTTCTTGCTAAGATGAAAGAAATTTTAAGTTTGCAACCTAGTATACAATACTGTTTGACTTGTCTTTGGGTTAATTTGAATGGGAAAAAAACTACTGAGATTTTTCAAGGAAAATAATAAAGGTAAAGAGAAACGGAGCTAGAGGTATTTAGGAATGTGTGAAGAAACACTGGTATTTTTCTAACCCCCAGCCTGCATTGCACCGCACATCGTAGACATTTGTTCTTCATGCAAGATGGTCCTGTCGTCCTTGTGTCCTACTCTAATAAAATGTTTGTTTGTAATTGCCTGACAAAGAAAAAGTGTCACCTTTTTAGACATTGAGGCAACTTGTGGGACCAATAGTTAAAGATACGAGCATAACTACTGAGGTGGCAGCTGTGAGACACTGCTCTTCTCACAGAATAGCTGATTTTGGTAATCTCGGGTAACCCCTTTTAAGGCTGTTTGTTGTAGTAGGACTAAGTTGCTGCATCGGTGTTATCTGAGGAAAGGTGGAGCAAGTAAGATGAACTGATTAAACGTTCACTTTGTAATTTTTATAGCAGCAGCCTTAATCACACTATGATCTCTGAGCTGTGTGGTCTCACCGGTCTTCGTCCATGAGTCTCATATTTTACTGTCGATTGAATATATTGAAGGGAGTGATGGGGTCATTGTACTTTTTGTGATTCGTGTTAGAGTAATCCACATCAGAAGTTGAGGTCATGAGGATCACTAACCCTCTCTCATTACTTTGTTTGTACTTCCAGCATTTATACATACTTTGATGAGTTAAATGCTTTCTGATTTTCCTTTGCCTACAAAGTGAAGTAGCCATAAAAACAAATGAGACGATTTTAGATTTTTCCCTATTTTAAATCTTTGATGACTGGAGTACAGGCTGCGAAAGTTACAGAATTACAGCAGCAGAGAGTATTAAGAGCCTGTCCTAACTAAAGCACACCCTGTTGGATGTCCTTCTGTTTAGAATTCACTTCTTAGTATAAATTGACAAGCATTTCATATGCTTGGCAAGAAAATGCTTATTTGACTTCTCCACCCTCCCTAAAAGGAAATTTCTAGTAAGGCATGACATCTCCTATAAATTGCCATGAGTAATATATTCTGAACCACTTTCAGAGAAGCAAGAGTCCTTGCTATTTCTATCTATAATAATAATAATTTACAGATAGAGAAGCGGATAAAATAGTAAGATCTTGAAGACTGTTTTACCATCAAAACCTCTTGTTTTCATTGTTCTTTAGAACTTATCAAATTGTGGTGCATGTTCTGTGCCATGGTATGTGTATTCTACCAAAACATCCAGAACATATTTTTAATAATGCCAGTTTTTTTACTAAATTGCAAAGTTGGTGAAATTATGTTGCTAGAGAAGAATACTGTAACAGGAACCTACTGCCTTTTTTTAACCTTCTGCTGTAAGGAAATGTGCCTTTCTCCATTTGATTTGAAAAAGGAAATAGACTGGTGGTGTGGCTATGGAACTTTCTCTTTCTGCCTGTGATTGCAAAAGTGGTAGTAAAAAATGAAAATAAAAAACACAGTATTGAACAGCAGAGTATTACGGTTGTTGAGAAAACAGAATGAAAGTAATAATTTTGTTTGTTTTGTTTCAGGTGTCAGAAACTACTTGAAAGAAGCATTAGTGAATATCATTGCTGTGCATGCAGAGGTGAGGAGAAGCTTCAGATTGTTTCATGCTTACATTCATGTGATTTCAGTGTACTTTTTCTGGCAAATCCTGGGATTTTACTAGGGATTTTCACTCTTTTATTGAAGTGTCTTCATTATAGATGTGTTTTAGATTAGGTTTAGCCAACCAGTTGTGCAGCTGATAACATTTTTTACGGGTAGAAGGAGATGAGCAGTTCCTGTTTATCCTCACTAACACGCCATTACACCTTTTCGTTTCCATTATCTGATAAAGAGGAAAGCCAAATTCTAAAGCTAAATTCTCCTTTTCCATGCAGATAATATATAGATATATAGCTAATTATGATGCTCTCTTTCTCTGATTACCTTTATTTTCCAAAACATCTGTAAATCAACTTCTGCTTCATCTTGAAAGAAATGTTCAGCACATGCCACTCTGAGTGAAAAGTCAATATATGTCAATCTTCTACATACAGTGAAAATATGAAGCCTAAGCCCAGAAAGTTTTCTAGTCTCTGTACAGCACAAATACTGCTTGAAATACTTAGGTAGGTACTGGCTACCTCGGCGAGGGAGTGCATGTTAAAACATTACTTATAACGTAGTAAACTTGGAGGAGTTGCAATTATTTAGTCTTTTGTGATTATATGCAGAAATTTTCTATGTCTCTTTAAATTAGAGCCTGTGTTTTCCATAATCATTCTGTCTAAAGAATGTTACCAGATTACTGTTGCTTCTGGTAGAAGTATTGGTAGTAGTATTACTCTTACCTTCCAAAATACCTCAAGTATGGCTGCTCTGCCTTTTCCCTGTAATTAAAATGAGATTCACTTGAGACTTTTACTTACCTTATTCCTTCTTAAATTACAAGGATCCATATAAATTAAAATACTTTCAGGAACTTCAAATTTAAGTTGCAGTATTTTTGATACAATTTCAGTGTTAAGTTATAGCAGAAGCACTTTCCCAGGAGCATCACTGATTTTACCAAATGCTTCCAAATGAGGGAATAAGCAACACTAAAAACATATACAAACACCATACTAATGTTTAATATTGTTTCTCAGTGTACAGGAAATTTATTTAAATGGAGATTAGAGGTTTTGCTGTTAAAAAATCAAAGGCATTTGTGGCTTATTGAGCTAAAATGCTGCAGCAGAAAGGTGTATTGCTGTGCTCTCTTCATTGAGACCGATACTGATTCTGGCCTAAATAGCATTGCCTCATAAATTTCTAGATGTGAAATATTGCAGAAATATGAGGATGTGTGTCAAGACGAAACTCCCATTTCCACTGGTGAAATTCTGTACGCTGGGTCAGGTTTAAGTTTATTTAGCAAAGCTGCAAGTTTCTGTAGTTTGAAACAGCAAAAATGAACTGTCAGATGAATAGTGAGGATAGACTGAAGCGGAAAGAAACTCTCTCTTTGAATTCAAATTTAGCTGAAATCAAAATAAGGGCTTCTTATTGCAAAAATTGTGATGATTCACCCTTGCTGAGAATTATTTTTCCTGGATTCTGTAAAGTAACTTCAAGAGTGCTCATTGCAGGCACAAATATTCTCTTCTCAGTAGAAGATCTTTGGGCATGTTCCTGGTATGTTTGTGTTGAATTGGTTAGCAGTGTTTGCTGCTGAGTAAGATCGCCGCTTTCCAGCACTGCTAACAACTGGTAGCTGACATTTATGGGGTCAGTGTACTTGGCTTGTGGCACAGACCTGCCTTTTGGAACGGTCAGTCTTATGGCATCCCTGGTATACAATTTTTTATTTAAATCACTGAAAACTCTGTAGGAATCTTGCTTTCTTTTCTTTCTCCCCCTTAATTTATTTTTGCACGTATGTATTAATATCTTCTGTCAGTTACTAAATTTCCTTGTCAGACTTGAAATCTAAACTTTGTGTAAAAGCAAAGGTATTCTAGCAGAACAATGATTCCACTACTTAATTCTTTAGACCATTTTAAAGCAGAAACTGGGGGAGTGTTTCAAAACTTTACACAGTTCATTTTTCATCTTGCTCCACTCCAGTCACATTCTTCAGCTTACGTACACCACTCCATACCCCACTTCAGCTTCTTGTGTCGTCTTCTCTCCCAGCCCTGTGTGGGTTAATGAAGATTTATCATCACCTTTAAGTTTTGACAGAAGTTTGATGTGTCTAACCTATAGTCTCACTTCCTCCTATATTCCAGCCTCTTGGCCTGCATTTTCCCCAATTCTGTGTAGAAGAATCATACTTTTTTTTTTTTAATCCACCAACAATTTCTCGCTTCCATAAAACTCCCTTTAAGGAAGATTGGTCTCTTCATGCTTTGCTTTAAGCATAGATCAGATAATTTTGTGTTGTAGTTACTATTCCGAAAGTGCCACTTAAAAAAGTTATACAAATAAGCAGTTAAAAAGAGGGTCTCGATGCATGGGAAAACCAGTAAGGTTTAATTTTTTTTTGCCAGGGAACTAATAAATGGCAGCAGTGGCAGAATCTAAATAAAAATCCATTGACACCGTCATATTCTCAAAGCTTGTCAAATGTTTATCTCTGTCACAGAGCATTACAACACTAGCCATTCAACAGTGGTCAAATATAAAGGAGTCTAGAAGAAATAGCAAAATATGTGGGTAAAAAGTTGCTGAATGTGTAACGTGTCAATGAATCACACAACTCTGAATTAAAGGTGCTATCTCTGAGACAGCAGTCTATCTATAGCCACTGGACTACCTGCATCCATCAGCCAAAAGCACATATTTTGAAGTTTAGCTTCTTTTTGGTATTGCAAGAAGGTTATCACATAGCCAGCTTTGCTAGTAACAGAGGGGATTGGTCAAAGTGCAAGGCAAGCATCAAAAGTCATTCTTCATGTTCTCATTGCTTTTGAATATTTTTTTGTACATTAATAAAAATTAAAGGGGCCATTCAGTCAAAGGGGTTTATCTCTCTTTTTATTGAAGTTTTACTATTGAAAATATTTCTGTTAATATAGGTATTGTGCTCACAGTTCTTCTTTCATAAAAATTAGGTGTTTACCATTTCCAAAGACTTAGTTCCTCGGGTAATGTCAAGGGTTGTAGAAGCTGTGTCTGAAGAACTGAGTCGACTGATGCAGTGTGTTTCATCCTTCAGCAAAAATGGAGCTTTACAGGTACCTGAATACTTTCCGCTGTCAAACATCTGAATCTAGAAAACTGAGAAGAGCAGACAGAGGTATAATCTGTGTATTTCTTTAATTTATTGTAGCAGTGAAAGCAAGGAGATGAAAAGGATTAGTTTACAACCTATTTCAGATTTATGGATGGAGTACCCTTTGGGATACTGGTTCTTGGGTTTGATTATATTTTAAGGTTGTCTTCGTGTCAGACAGTATGAAAAGGCTACCTATACCCTATAAGATAAAAAGCTTCATAATGGTATCTCTTTGAAATGTTATTAAATACTTTTTTTGGCTTGACATAAAAAATCACTTAAAAAAAAAAAGAAAAAATTTAGTGAAATTTTGAGATTTAAAAATCTTGAAAACAGGATGCGGTAGGATCTTGTAAGACTTTGCAGAACTAGTCACTTGTTTGTTATACACTCTCTACAATACCATGTTGTAACATGCAGAATAGCTTTGCTTTCTGTATTTACATCTGGATTGGTAATTGTACTTGCTATTGGGTAAGCTTTAAAGGACTCTATTAAAAAAACATTTTTTTTAAATGCCTTTGAGTCAGATTGCTATGGCTGTAACAGAAGAAGAGACAGCTTCCTATTTTCATTGTACATGACAGCATTCTTGTATTATGATGGGAAAATAATTATCCAGTTGTATGCCTTATTTTCCAATTGCTGGCAGTAATGGCATTGGACAGAGAATTATTGGAGGAAGATTGCAGCCAAGCAAGATTGACTCCCTATTTAAACCAAATCCATGAATAACAACAAAGCTACCCATGTATCCCTTTGTCTGACTAAACAACCCACTGTAGGGACTTGCTGCCTAAACCCGTAATTGAAAGAATTTTCTTTCCTTACTGTAAATTTGTCACTGATAATCATTTTCTGTTCCTCTGAACATGGAAAATCCTATCTGACAGCAGCAGCATAAGAGTCTTCAGAGCCTTGTCAGGCTGAATAAAAAATTCTCATTCAATCCTCACTCTGTATTCCCACATCCCATGACCCACAGTTTTGCAGGGCTTGCTCTTCCACCAGGTTTACTTAGGCGGTGGTACTGGTACCTCCTAAAATGTAGAAAATACTCCAGAATTTTGTGTGTAGGACTTCAAAAAGTCCAAAACTCTTGAGCTTGGAGCACTATACAAAAAGAGGCAAAATATTTTGTGTTGAGAAAAGCATTTCTTATGAGTATAAAATTGATGGGTGGCTATCTTATATTTTGTGCCAGAAAGTTCTGGCTCTAAAAAAGCATAAATCTTAGCTGGCTTCCTACTTAGGGGAAAGATGAGGGGAATACCTAAAAGCCAAAGGCTTTCACTAGAACTGGAATTAGATGTCTTTGTTGCATTGTTGCAATTTCTATTTGGAAGATTAACGTAATTAGTTGTTTCTAAATGTAAATCAGTTAGTGTAATGTCTAACTGGATGAAATTTTATATTTCTGCTTAAAAGAACAGAATGTGAATTTTTATCAAATTTACTTTATATTTTTGAATGAAATTACTTAATGATCACTTGCAGAATGTTTCTTTTTCATATAAAAGTTACGATGACAGTGATCGTTTTTCTAAGGCCAAAGGATGATCTAGGAAGTTTGTTTAATCTTTGAGTTCCGTCTCCTCCATAGTTTGCCTAAGTGAAAATTAATACCTGGGCACACAGTAAGGTCCAGGAGTAAAATCCCTGAATTCATGTGCCCTCCAGGTGACACACAAGAAACTGAGTGCAATCGTTCTACTTCCTCATCTGATGGAAAAAAATATATTCAATAGAAGAACCAAGAATAAAATGCGTATTGACAGATTTTTGTACTCTTGTGTTTCCTTCCTCCCTGGCCAAGCAGTGCTGTAAGAAGTTAAGCTCACTGTATTTAACTACCAAAAAAAAAAAAAAAAGATAAGGTTGCATCCTTCTATCTTTCTATCACAGTACATAAAAGGTGCAGCAGAATTGAAGATTTATTACTGTTACTGTGAGACAAACCAGTGTTTTTTGACTGCTACACAGTGACCACATAAACAGTTTGACTTGAATCAAAAGTATGAAATTGTTCCTTTGAGCAGTCTCCTGACCAGGTGGCATGGCAACAAAGAATACAGGAAATAAACTCTTAAAAGCCAAAGCTGCTTACAGCTGCAGTGTGCAATAATATTTGCCTCTCAAGAAGATGAAGCTTTGGGATACTGGTATACACTTGGTGGAAGGTCATTGTGTCATTGTTTTAATATCTGTATTTCTGTCTATAGGCAAAACTTGAAATCTGTGCATTGAGGGATACCGTGGCCATATACCTAACACCTGAAAGCAAGTAAGATGTGCTGTAATGTCATTTTTTGCAGTGTAATGGAATCCTTGGTAAACATGTGAAAACACATAATATAAATCTAGAAAGAAATTTTACTCCAAATAGAATATGTGATCTATTAAGTAAATATACGAAAAACAGATGACTAGCAAGATTTTATCAGTTGAAGGAAAATAGTTACCTTTTTGTTGTTTTTCACTTGGACTTTTAGACCAACTATATTATTTGCCACCAAAAAAAAATTGTAAAACTTCTTAGCAGCAGTACAGCTGCTGAGGATAATTATGCTAACGGCAGACACAAGCAGATTTTGATGAATTTTATCCAGTTTTTCACAGCAATCTCATAAAATGTAAAACAAATAACCTGCTAGATGCATCAGAGAGATTACAGATCCAGACATTGACAGGGTCCCCTTATAGGGACATGGAGAATTAGGCTTAAATAATACCCTACTCCTTCTCCGCACACCTAATCAGGGAAAGGGAATTCAGCTTCACACTGTCTCCTAGAATCAACACCTTCAAAAGGCTTTCAGCAATTTATCATTTTTCACTGAGGTGCAAGACCAAAGATGAATAGTGTGGGACCCACTCACACATTATTATAAAGGGAGAAGGAAAAGCATTAGCACCATCAGTGGCTGATGCAGCCAAGGCATGTAAAAACAGGCTATGATAGCTGTCAGCAGTTTTGAGTAAAGTTGATTGACAGAAATTTCTAGGTGATTATGTTGAGGATTGGATATGGGCAGATTCATTCATTGTTTTAATTACCTACACTTCTGTTAAGATTGGAATTACATGTCCCTGCAGGTGGCAATTTGGTAATTTTACCTAATCTACAGTTTTGTAGGAGACATTGCAGTACTTAATGTGTCTTCATAGTGTCACAGATGGTGTTATGTGGTGTCACTGCATTCTGTTTCAGAGTACTTGTGTCCTTATTCTGAGTCTCTGATAGCAACAAAGGCCTCTAAAAGAAAACAACTTGGCACTGGCTAGGGTTGGATAAAACGGAAATTATGTTGTCTGTAATCATCATAGGGTAAAACACAGTGAACCCTGAAAGCTGGAGCTTTGTAGAGGGTTTTTTTTTCCTGGACTTGTCACTAGTAGTAGTTGCCACAAGTCACCATGTTAAACTTCTGTTGTCACCGTATTAAGCTTTTGCTGGCAAGACTCTACCTGTCTGTGCAGGTCCTGCATTGTTCCCTCACTTCTGTTCACATCTGTTGCCTAGAGTGGGGTGGGAACCCCATCTTTGGAGTTACTGAAAACTTGACTGAATAATGGCCCAAAGAAACCTCCTCTAACCTTGAAATTGGCCCTGCTTTGTGAGCAGGATTGGACCTGAAGATGTTCAGACATCCCTTCCAACCTAAATTGTTCTATGAATCGATGTTACCTCGATGCAAACCTACTGTAATACTCTTTGTAGGCACCTGTCTGTAAGGGAGAATGCAGTGACCTGTCTACTCAGCACAGAAAGCCAAAAATTAATGTTTTATCCTTCCTCATACCCTGATGGTCACTTAGTTTGAGGCAGAAGGCAAGCTGGACACTACCTGTTAATTCTTCAACAGTCCAGGATGTCAAGCAGAGTCTTAAATCAGCTGCTGATTTAACATTTCCTGTTGATGTATGATGTACATCACATTAGGAATGTCAAGAGACCTGCTTTAAGTCGTAACTACTTTATGTTCAATTTACACATGGATGTCAGGTCTCAGGTAAATATTTTGTCAATTTATTGAAAAAAGATGGATAAAATATAGCATCTCTGTAGAATTTATAGAGAGAATCTGTAAATGCTGAGTTTTGTACTAGCAGAATATGAGTATTTTTGTTTTGCCTGCAGATCAAGCTTTAAGCAAGCTTTGGAAGCCTTGCCTCAGCTCTCAAGTGGAACTGACAGAAAGTGAGTACAATGCACCTTCTTGTCTCCTTAAGGTCTTTGGAGCCATTGCTTTTTACTCTTGTAAGAGAACTTTGTTATAAGAGGGTTAACTTACACTGTATTTGACCCTTCTGAATTACAAAGCAGAAGTCTCTTTGGACAGTTAAGAATAAGTTCAGTCCTTGCCTTGTTCATGACCTGTTAAATTACACAGAAGAGCCAATGGCTTTGTGACATATCCTGCTTGCCCACCCTAGTCTTGTCAGTTCACTGTAGTTTTGTATTTGTCTTCTAGTGTCTATTTTAGCCTTCCTTGTTAATCTTAAGGTTTCTGTGAGTTCCATTGTATTGTATTACTGAATTTAGCAGCAATGGAAAAAATGGCCAAGAGCAAAGTTCAGGTTTTTGCCAGCTGATACAGGGGGAACTCTCAAAACTGGCATGTTTCATTTTAAAAACAAATAAGGAGGATCTTTGGCTCTTTCTTAACATCAGGAGTAGTTTTGGGTTCTTCCTTTTCCACCGTAACCACCTTAGACAAACAGGTTGCTTTGCTGCATCCAGCCTAGTATTTGGTAGTCTATTTTATAAGCACAGCTTAATAGAGTGGTATGGTAAAACTAGGATGGATTTGTAATGAGCAGAGTAGTGTAAGTGTAGGTGGTTTGAACTAAAGATGGGTTTTGTTGTACTTTCCTGCATCAAATCAATTTACACTTAGCAGTCAGAATTTAGAATATTTTGTAGACACATAAAGAGACTGTTTGTGCAGCTCATGGTCTGTGGGCTGTGCCTTCTTCCAGATGTCCTCTGTCTATTTAGTCAAACCTACTCTGTGCTAGCCACAAGAAGTCTCAAGATACCTCCTCATCTTACTTAGCTCTTGTGCTTTATTAAAGTTAGAAATCAGTTTTGAGTAAGGAGAGATCTATCAACTCAAACTTTCCAAAACAGCTGTAAAATTTTTTTTACACTTAGTCACAAGCATCTGAGCTTCATGAGACAGATGAGAAATGAGAACTGCAGCATTATTACATCTGCCTTACACTTCTGAGCCGCAGACAGTGCAGAACTTGTTCTGTTTTCCCAGGTCACTACATGACAATTGTTATTGTTCCAGGCAGCTTGCTGTAATCTACTCATATTTGTGTAAAATAACATATTTGTGCTCTAAGAGCTGTTTATGTGTGTTCATTCACAATCACTACTACAATGCTAAATGTTGAATGTGGACATGGTCATCTTCCAGAGCACCTGCTGAGGAAGCAGATACTGATTTTTTAATTTAAGTTGTTGTTCTGGGGCTAGTTTGGTTTTTCTTTAACACACAGTGTAATTTTTTTTCTGTTACTGGCTGTTCAGGAATTGCAGCATGCCAAAAAGTTCAGGTGATACATGTCTGCCCTATATGGCTTGTTTTTGAAATAGGGCAGAAAGTTCAGAGATCACATTATTCCCTGGAATAAGGAGAAAATAAAACACCCAGCCAAGACTGTAAAACAACTTAATACATCTCCACTGTTACAGTAAATATTTTCTACAGCAGGCCCATCAACCCCTTTGCCCCTACACCTGTAGTTTGTGGATTATAATAAATATTATCCACTGCACCAGGTACCTTCTTGACTGCTTGGTAGATTTAAATTAACCATTGTTATGTCCCCAAATGAACTCATACACAGTTTATCTATAAAGGACAAAAGCATATAGTTGGGGGTGAATTAATGTTTCTCCTAGAGCAGTCATAGTATGCCTGATCTTTCAGCCATGATACTTAAGAGAAATCTGTAAAATACCATCCAAAGACAAGGCTGAGAACTAAAATTTGCAATTCAGCTGGACAGGAAAAATAGACAGTGTACCTGAAGTCACAGACAGAATAGTCAAAACTTGTGGTAATTGTTCCTTTTCGGAATCTCCTAAAGTTGTAACCATTTTCCCTTTACAGGTTACTAGAAGAGTTACTAAACAAATTCAAAAGCAGCATGCACTTGCAGCTGACCTGTTTTCAAGCTTCTTCATCAGCCATGATGAAAACATAGACAGCAACACAATGCAGACAAATGTGCTTAAAAGTCATACACTTTTTCTGGACTACTTCAGTTCCTTTGAGCACCCTAAAGAAAACAAAAGGAATTCCACTGGAAAGTCAATTGAGATACAACTTCTTCAGTAATGGCATGGAGTGTCCTGCTGATTGAGACTTCTCTTCCTACATACTTTGATAAAATGGTTTTCTGTCTACTGTACTTGACTCTGTGGAGGGAATTAAGTCAATTTTGTTTACATACAGTTGTTCATGAAGAAATATTCATCAGTGTTCTGCAGTCTCAGTTTCACTTGTTAAAAATACATTGAAATGTATTTTTAGCAAATGTCACCTTGAATTTGGGTATTACTCACGCTGTTCAGTGTATCAATCTGTTAATTTCTAGATGTAGAGTGATACTGAAGTGACTGGAAGGCTCAAATTCTATAAACTATCAAGAACTATGTAATAAGCATTGCCTCCTAGAGCTGACTAATAATTGTCTAGATACCGTATTAAGTACACTGCTTCTTTTACATTTAAAAATGATAACTTTTTTTCCTGTTCTTATTGAGAGTTTTGGTGTTTGTAAGTCTGATTTCTTGGGGGGCTTGTATTTTCTTGCTTCTTTTTAATTAAACGTATTGCTGCCTCTCGTTTCTCCCTTCTATTGCAATATTGATGGTAACCTTCACATCTGAAATAAGCTCTACTTTCATTGACAATTAACAGAAAAGCACTCAGAGTTTATAAGATCAGTAGAAAAACTGTCCAAGTAAAATACTCTTTGGTGTTTAGGAGTAGAATAGTTAATAGCTTTTCACATAGTAAGGAGGAGCACAATATGTCATTTGTTTTGCTTCTTCCTTCTTACTTGTCTTTTCTTGTTCTTACAGGCTTACTACCACTGTCTTCCTCATGTTAGTCAGTCCTCTTTTCCTCTTTTCAACACTAGTTATTGGATTTGTATGGAAGGAAATAGGGATTCAGGAGAAAAGAAGAGTTTTGCTGCCATTGTTTTGGGGGTTAACAAGTGTGTTTAATTTTATAACTGATATCATGGCTTGGAATTAAATAATGCAAGTAATAATATATTCTTTCTGTAATTACAGTTACTTTGAGTAAATAATCTCAGAAATAGTGCATAGTTTTCGAACAATTTTTTAATGTCAGCTCTTTTCTTTTGACAATTCAATTAAGTGCTTTAAAAATACAGTGTACAATTTCTATCATATGTAATTTTGGAGAAAGTTTGATGCACATGTAGTTACTTGTTAAAAAGTTCTGTGTAAGTAGTAGCAACATGTTGAATGGAAGTGTGAGATTTCAAATGTATGTTGTTATTATTAAGCACCCGGAGCAATGTTGTTTTGTTAAGTGTTGTCTATTCTAAGGTGGTCATGGTCCCAGCTGCTGATATTAACTGAAATAGTCATCCAGTTCTGTAAAAGATTTCACTTCAGAATAATAAAATGTTAAGAAATATGGTCATATCCTCTTCTTTAATTCCTCACTTTCCAAGAAATGTGATTTCTTTGAATTTTGCCAGTCTACAATTTCTGTGTTCGTATCCGGCATGTTCTACGTATTGAAAGTCTATATTGTTGTCTGTTCTGGGTTAACATACATTCAGACATCTCTTTTTTATAAGATTATTCTTTTATTCATCTTTTATTACAACAGTTTGTTGCTTATCTTTAAAACCTGAAGTCAGACTTTTGTGTAGTTGCTTCTCTGAAGTAACTTACACTTGAGAACACCTCACTGATGGCAACAAGATTAATGTGGAACCAATCAAAATATTCCTTGAATTCCATCTGTTGTGAGTATATGTTCACAGTCAAGTCAGAGCACTGTATTTAAATAAATCCATTTTGTGGATTAGGGAAGTCAGTGGGCGTCGTGCTGCAGCAGGAGCTACTGGAATCCCTTTGCATGGAAGGAGAGTTGGGACGGCTGAGGCTTCATAGCCAATGTACAATGGGCTGCAGTTCCTCTGAGAAGATGATTACAAAAAACAAGAAGTGGTCAGTGTGGGTTTTGCAACAAAAAAACTGTTAAAAGGTACAATTAGGTTTAAAAATTGTTGTTGAAAGTGGGAAAAGACAGGGAGACCGCACCAGAATACACAATGAGGTACGGCTTGTAGAGGAGAGACACAGCAAGGAAATCAAAGTAACAGAAGTGAAAGGCTCTGACATTTAAAGCAAGGTAAATGCTGAAAACAGTACAAGGGAAAATAAAGTGAATTATTACATGAACTTCGAACCTCTAGAAAAATCTAAAATTGGTACAAATTGGAAAAAAATTGTCATTGAAATATAAACCTAGGGAGCTTTATTTCTCGTATAAGAGAAAAATTTAGGGAGTAATAAGGCTGTAAAATACATCTTACTAAAATTAAGTAATTACTTATGGGAAAATTCAACCATAATGTGCTGTGTAGCCTCTAGAGATATTGAGGCATTCTTCTATTACTGTCTTTTGACATTTATTTTGAATAATCAGGAGTAATTCAAGAGGCTGGCAAAAAGGAAATAAAAAACAAATGCTGCATCAATGTAATGGGAATAACACAGGAAAAAATATTTCAATCCCCCAGTAAAGTGATGGGGAAAAATAGGGGAAAATCATTACATATCTGGGGGTTGATTTGATGGAATAGCTCAAATATGTAGCATGAAACAATAAAGAAATCCTGTTCCTTCTCATTCACAAAATGTTTTATTTGATTGACACTCTGTAGAAATCATCTATGAAATGTGCTCGTAGTGTCATTGTCAAAGTTAAACATCTTCCTATAGCTTTTTAAAAGCCACTTGGTTTAGCAATATAGAAAGAACCACAGTCCTGCTACTTTTCATGCCTGTGCTGAATTTCAAGGATAAGAATAGGCACGAGATGACTGAGGATCAGGCAGGTTACATTGTGTGCTAAACCTCTTACATCTTTCCAGGACTCCAACCAGCTTAATTTCACTGTATGGCAACAGAGAGGGAAATAAGAAGCAGTTGTGCTTTGCAGGGGGCTTTTGGCTGCTCAGTAAGGTGTGATTGTTGGCCTTGTAAAACTGGTCCAGTCTCTCAAACTTCGCCAAAGCTATTGAATCTCACTGAAGAGAGAGTATCACTTTATGGTAAAGGTGAGATTTTTCTTTTTTTTTTGTTTGGTTTCTTTGTTTTGTTTTTTTCTGTTTGGTTTTGTTTTGGTTTTTTTGGGGGGGGTGTTTGTTTTTTTGGGTTTTGGTTTTTTTTGTTTTAGCTTGGATTTTTTTTGCTTTGGTTTGGTTTGGTTTGGTTTGGTTTGGTTTGGTGGGTTTTTTTGTTTCTAGCCAGGCAGCCTTTTGCCATCCAGAACCATGGAAACATTCCTGAAGCAATAGCATGTTTCCCTGTTCTATTGGTAAGAAGTGAGATGCAGATAGAACAGGCCCATGAAAACTTACATAATATGATACAGAACATGAGGCTGGGATAAAGTTTATCTTAATTATTTCTTACTCTGCTTCTACTTTAGTTAAAAATGCTCTTGGGTATGTTCAGGAAGAAAAAAGATAAGGATTGTTGATATAAAAGCAGGTATAATGGAAATTAATGTTAAAAAAATCATGATAGAAGAATTTAATGGACGTCTTTGCTGGGTCTACTAAATGTCGAGCAGAAAGTCCCTCACCTGCAAAAGTCTAATACTTAGCTAAGCAAAGCCCTGTGAAATGTATCATAAAAATACTCACCAACTCCTTTTAAATATTGTATGTACTGAATTCAACTCCTTTTAATGTTGAAGGTACTGATAGACATTTTCTGTTTCTAATCTAAGAGGAGGTAGAAGATTGCAGTTTCCTAGATACAGTTTTGGCCTCATCAAGGAGGAAGCTTCAAGAATCTTTTGCCATGGTTACACACAATCATCTGAGACAGTCCTGCACAGGGGATTTATACTTCCAGACCTACTGCCAGACCATATTTAAGTCAACAGGCTTTGGATGTGTCCATCTAAAATACTCATGAAGCACTGTGCTTTTCCTGAGGATATTAAATAGTACAATATTGATCATGTCAATGGATGCAAATACTGATCTTTGTATCCAAACAGGTTTCTGGACTCGCTAGCGATGAGGGAGTTTACATGTTTTACATACATAACTGCTGTTTTGCTCTTATCATTCTGTAGTATTTATAAAAGCTAGAAGGAAAAGATCTTTAACATCATCAGAACACACTGAAAATGAAAATTGAATGCAGTACTCCTGCTGAAGCCTGAGATTCAAAATTCACATCTGGATCTTTAAGCTTGTAGAGCTTTGGATCTCTGGATCTGATTGATCAGGTGCATCTTATCCAGGGACAGAAGGAGGGACCCCTGAGGATACAGAGCATCTGCAATCTGTTTCTGGTTCTTAGAAACTGTAGTTCCTGCATGGCACTTAAAATTTTAGCGTCAGTCAGGAGTTGGTAGTAGACTGTGACTACTGTCAAAACAAGCAGCAGCACATGTATTATTTAACTAGTAAAGATGCAAATTTGATTTGAATTAGTCAGGCTTCCAGATAGGTTGAAATATTTGGGAATTTGTTAAACTTGATGATAGACTTCAAATAGGACTTTGGTCTTTTGGCATTTCTGGTCTAGCTGTGTAACTAGGGGATTTCTAGGTGGCTACCCTCATCTGAAGATAAAAATAACTGTAAATTCATTCAAAAGATTTTTAGGAGAGAATCTGGTGTGTTTACCATTCAAGTATTCCAAAAAAAAGAAAATCCTGCTTGACTATTTATCCCTAGTTACATTCCAGCCCGTCCATACAGTGATAAAGGGATGTTCAATTTACCTGCCGTGTTCTCATTAGCAGTTCTCCTGTTCTTCTGTATCAAACATTAGTACGAAATGTGCACACATGACGTTGGCTGTAGTTAGGAATGCTTCTGCAGCGCTAACACAGGACACTGCTTCTTTCAACATTCCTAAAGAAAGCCATAAAAAAAAAAAAAAAGCTAGATGGTTAATTATAGGCAAAAATAATTCTGCACAGGCTGTGTTACGTGTTAGGAGTATTTCGGCTTCATATGGTTGACAGCCTGTTTTCTGACTTAACGTCACTTGCTAGAGTTTTTTTGCCATGAAACAAAAGTGAAAACCAGGAGTAACAGGGAACACAGTTTCATAAGGGAACACCATAGCCATTTCTGTGTTCACCTTTTTTAAGTTCTGGTTTTACATAGTGCTGCCAAGGGTCAAAAATGAGATATATGCAATGCAGCTCCATTTCTCTTGTGCTGTTTTGAGCTGCAGAGCTCTAAAAGCTTGACTTTAATGAAGGTGTTAAGAGAGTGCGTCCGAAATGGTATATTTATTTCAGAACAAGGTGTTTACCATGCAAATTTTATACTCCTTTCAGTATTGCGTGACAACCCAAGGGGGCTTTCCTTTGGAGAGTTACCAGTGCAATCTTGAAGTCCTTTAAAATAATGTGCCTTGGTGAGTAACTTACAATGCCACAGTTAGCGACATTTATCACTGCACGAAACAGCTTTGGGAGCAGCAGCACTGACAGATCTGCTGTGGGATTTTTGGGGGAACAAATGGGGGGACTAGGAAGGCTTCCTTATTGCACCTAGTTGCTTCTAGTCTGAACATCCCACAAGACAACTGTATTCCTTTCCTCTCATACCCCCACTGTTTAAAGGCTTGTAATAGGTTTTGTACAACTCTCCTGCAAGCAGCCCTCCATGAGCTCGAGTCCAAGTAAGGGAAATCTTCAGCCAAATTCCTTTTGAATTGGAAAATTTAAACAACTCGAGGAAAAAGGGGTAAGACAATGGAAAGTGGAATCCAGCCTTATTTGTAACAGATGCTATTAACACATTCTTAGTTTTATAGCCTATTCTGGCAGCCTTTCACCTATTTCTTCTGAAAAAAACTTTAATATTAAAAGTTCATTGCCAGTCCCAGGCAAAAGCGCACAAATAAAATGGGCTGATGGTCTCAATGTATCTCCTGAAAATGCATTAAGTGCAAGCTAAGGATTAAAAATTATCTTTTCCTCTATTGCTGAAATGGGCTTGAAGGAGCAGGTAGGGAAAAGGAGAGCTTTGCTGCATGCTTCTGCACTTCAATGACACCTGTGTGGTGAAATTACTGCCGTTCTGATGCGACTGCAGATAGCCAGGGGGCTCGGCACAGACTCAAACCTGAAGCCCAGTGAAGCCCAGTGTACTCAGTTATCACCCCAGTGATCTAGAAACAACCACGAGAGTCTTCATTCTGGTGGCACAGGGTTTCATGCTGCAGTACTAATGCAGCAAAATTTTTGCAGCCACACATTCCGCTTCAACCAAGTGGAGCACATGCCTCACTTTTCTTGGTTCATAAGCAGATTTTTAGCACAGAATGTCAAATCAGATAATTTATAAAGTAAAATTAGCAAAATGAGACAGTCTTTCTCACTGCTCATTACTCATTTTTTCTGATAAATTTCACTCATTTTAACTAGATTGTACTTCTGCTCACAGAGGGGCTTCCCGTTCCAGCTTATCTTTTTAGATATTCAGCAGATAATTAAAACTCAAAATGTTAACAGTGCTACTTATTTTTACAACCTGACATAAATACAGGCAGACATAGGTTTGAAAATAGATTGGGAGAGACTAGAGAGCTCTGAACCATTGGGGTAAAAAATGTTGGTAGGCACCAGTAGCTCTCTTTGGTACAACCTGCGCAGGAAAGGGAATCTCCATCGCTGTCTCTTCAGACGTCTCCACCCACCCATGCTGGGGAACAGGAGAAGGTGGTATTTTGGTGCAGAAGGTGAGATGATTCTTTGTAATAATTTAAAATGCTACAAAACAGGATAAAGCAAACCCCAGTGAAATTTTCTGTCTCTCAAGGATAAAACCTATTCCACATTTTGAAATTTCCAAAATCAGCAGCACAACTGGACTAGTTTTGGTGCAATCTCTGAGGAAGACATCTCTCGCAGGCTCGTTTTACCCTTGTGCAGCAGCATTGCCCAGGTTGACCTTTTTGGGCCATTATTTAAGTGTTAGTCAAACGGGAAAACTGATTTCTAGTGCATGTATTCAGTGACAGCTTTTCACACCCAGGTGGGTCATGGATTAGCTCATGGGCAAAATGCACAATTTTTCTTATGTGTGAATGTTGAGTCTCTTTATAAACCTTGATAAACTCCACTCCCTGGGGCCCCTCCGTGCCAGTGCAACGCATCCTGTGTGTATGTGGTTTTCTGCTCCAGAACGAGTTCATTGCACAGACCCACCTGAGCTGTGTTAATCCATACTTTGGCCCTCCTGAATGTACCAGGGGAGCCACCCCATAGCACATCAGAATTTGTGTGTTCACTCTTCCAGTACTGATCCCACCATTTTATGCACCCAGCTTCACAAGCAGATTTTGACACCTGAGATGGGATGTAAGCTGCTGTAGGTGGTGCCAGAGTAAGGAATCCTGGTTCCCACAGGTTAAGCTGTGCAGGAAGGGACTGGTGGACAAGAAACTCAAGCAATGTCCACTCACATCCCAGAAATCCAACCATGTCCTGGGCTGTACCCAAAGCAGAATGGCCAGCAGGGTGAGGAAGGGGATTCTGCCCCTCTGCTCTGCTGAGACCCCACCTGGAGTGCTGCCTCCAGCTCTGGGGCCCTCAACATGAGAGAGATGTGGACCTGTTGGAGCAAATCCAGAGGAGGACCACAAAGATGATCAGAGGGCTCCTCTGAGAGCACCTCTCCTATGAAGACAGGCTGAGACAGTTGGGGTTTTTCAGCCTGGAGAAAAGAAGGCTCTGGGGACACTGCCTAGCACCTTGCAGTACCTAAAGGGGCCCTGCCAGAGAGCTGGAGAGGGACTTTCTACAAGGATGTGTAGTGGTAGGGGGAATGGCTTTAAACTGAAAAAAGAAACATTTAGATACTAGGAAGAAAGTCTTTACTCTGAGGGTGAGACACTGGAAGAGGTTGCCCTGAGAAGTTTCAGATGCCCCATCCCTGGAAGTGTTCAAGGCCAGGCTGGATGGGGTTTTGGCCAACCAGGTCTAGTGGAAGGTGTCCCTGTCCATGGCAGGGGGTTGGAACTAGATGAGGCTTAAGGTCTCTTCCAACCTAAACCATTCAATGATTCTGTCTATGAATTCAAGATTTCTGTGGTCAGAAAAAAGGAGCCAGGTGGTGTTTTTTTGCCTAAGTGAGAATTGAAGACAAGTGAAGATCATCATTTCAGTTTTGAAGACCGAGGAAGTGTTGGAAGGATTGTTCAAAGATGAACTTCTAAGGACTTCTGTAGGTGCCTCTTCATGGAGCTTATGTGCTCTTGAGACACTTTGCTGTGCTTTTCTTACTGAGTTCAGAGTGGATTCTGCTGCAGGACTGCGGAATTGCAAAGCTGGAAACAGCACTTTAGCTCATGGCTCTGAGGAGTGTGAGGAGGCTGCATCACACCTGTGCCTCAAATTCATCACCAGTTGCATCAAATCACTGAGCAGATGATTGCCAAACACCAGGGCTGGCAAAGGAAGAGGGCAGGAACGAGGAATGCATGGTGTGGAGCTGGATGGGCCAAGAGCAGGCCTGCCAGAGGGGGGACAAAGTGCCCAAGGCTCCCCTCCTGACTGAGATCAGCCCTGGTGCCTCCCCTGTGACCACATGCCTCGGTGGAAGAGCAGAGACAAGAACCTGAACGTCCTTCTGGAGTGAAGCCATGGTACCTCTGGGTGGCTCATACTCCTCTGCCACCCTCACACGCCATCTATGAACATACTAAAAACTCAATTTATAAATCCAGTGTAGCTTCTAATGACACTCTGGGCCTTCGATCCGTGTGCTTTTCGCTGGGACGAGCACCAGAACTTGTGAAAGCCAACAGACATTGCCCATTGGCTTCGGCAGCCCCCAAATCATGACGCTGGCCCCGGCTGTCCCACCAGGTGTGCCACCACGCCCCCAGGAGACACGGAGCTGGGAGGTGACTCCCCCCAGCAGCAGTGAGTCAGTGCCAGTGGCAGGGATGGCAGTGAGACACTCAGAGCCCTGAGCCTCCGCTCTACGCAGCAGACCGCACCCTCCAAGGTTTCCTGCCTGCGGTGAATTGTGTCAAGTTTTATCGGCAAGACAGGTTTAAATAGGGAAAAAAAAAGTAAGAAAAGAAAAAAAGCCCCTAAGAACAAGCAAACAAACAAACAAAAAAACCAACTCTGTTCTCATGAATGAAAAACTACTCAGTCTTCAAAAGCTTTCTCAGCCTTTCGGGGAGCAGCATGTCACTCAAATAACTGAAGAAATGTTGTGGGTTTCCTCTATTTCTTACGACCTTCAGTCTGACTAGCTAGCTTTCACCAATGATAGTGAGTGATAAACACTCACTGATAAAAATGGTTCCGCCTTTCTGGGGAGCCTTTTTGTCAGGTTGACCACTCTGGGAAGAACAGCTCACAGATTTTGGTCTAAGCTTGAAAGCTCCATTGTGCTACAGAAACGAAGGGCAAGTCAAACACACACTGCCTCTCCCCCATACACACTTATATTTAAAAGTAAAACTAATACACAAGGCCTGTCTTAATCAGACTTGTACACGATGTGATCGGCCGTGACTGACCGCATGGTGGTAAACACTCATCTAGAAATGGTTAGTTGAGACTTGCTGGGAGGTGTTATCAGTATTCATAGTGTCACATTCTCTCTAACAGAGTGTTTTTCCCATCAGCCAGATCCAAGATGAAGTGTGTTTGCAAGAGCAGTCTGGTTGCTTTACCAATGTTGTTCATTTTTTTTTTTGTTTCAGCTTATACAAATATGAGTGAATCTCACTAAATGACTCCCCTTTGAAAGTGGCCGATGGCCAATTTGCCATCGAGCATCCTTCCTGTGCTTTTATCACGCTGCAGAGAGCAGGGAGGAGAACAAAGACACAGTGGGCTGGTGGAGCATCATCTGAAGTGACTCACACCACCAAGAGTGGGCTTTTTGGAATGATGCCCCAAGTGTTTATTTCCTTCTATTCTTCATCTTGTTGGGGTTTTTTTATGTTTTCTTCCCACTTCCCAAATCTGCATTTTGTTTGGGTTTACATCTACTCAGTTCCCCATATCCCAATAAAACCCAATTGCTGCCATTTTGTCAGAGTCTTGGGGCTGGTCAGTCCTTTTGGGGTTTGTGTCTCATGTGTTTTGCTTGGTCTTTTATTGGAAAGAGGTTTTTTTATTTGATTTATTGGAGGGGGGGGAGATTACTTGAGGGAGATTTTGCAGTGGCAATGTCTTTTTTTTTTTTTTTTTTTTGATTTGCATTTCTTACCAATCTATTATTTCAGCTTAACAATGTAACAAACATTTTCTCTCTGGCAAAATAGAATCTGTTTTACATGATGTGTTATATCACATTTGAAGTTTTGGCCATTTTGGCCCTGGAAAAGAAGAGGATGTGTGGCGAGCACAATGCCAGCAGAAGTTAGATAGGGGTGAGAAAACCTCCAGTCTCCTCAGACCTCTTCAGTCCCTTACCTGCTCACAGACACAAATACATATCCTTTTGCTTTTATGTTTGTCCCACAGGATGAAGGCTGAAGCTAGGACTGCTCCAAAAAGCACAATGTCTTCCCGGGCGTGAGGAGGAATAAGCTCTCCAGCTTTTTGAGACACCATCTGCCTTTCCTGCACACCTGGTGGAAGATCCTGCAGCTCTTCCACCAAGATTGCACCAAGATGGTTTCTCCTCTGCTGCTCTGCTGTGCTCTTGCCATCAGTCATATAGATGAGGGGCAAGGGATTGAATTTCCAGGCTTTTAATTCTTCTGTGGAGCTTTTGCCTCAGCAATGCTTTGTGGCAGTGAGTCCACGGGCAAGAGAAACTGAGCAAGCTTGGAGTTTTTTTACAAGTTTTATCTCTTGTGCTCATGTGCCATTTAGACTATTATCCTAACCCATGCAACAGCTGATCACACACAGTTGCATTGCTTTTTCCTTGGGAGGGAGAGTTTTGGTGCTCACTGTGCTATCAAGTACCTCTAAGTGTCCTGAGGCGCTGCCATTCCCAAATGGAGCCTTCGCTCCAGGCAATGGGACTCCTCGTCACTTCCCACCCTTCCTGGTGGCACTCTAGGCAGTAGCAGTTTAGGGGGAGAGAGGGAACAGGACAAAAAGGGAGGTCACTGAAGAGACGGAGAGAATAAAGACCTGGAGAATAGTGAGGCAGATGAGTCAGAAAGGACAAGGAAGAGCAAGTTAGCCAGCAGCACTCAGGGTGAGTGCAGGTTGTACCTGGTGAGCAGCCCAGGGACATCGTCCCCCTCTGACTGGGGAACCAGAACCCTTTGGTGTGACAGGGACACAGCCCTCCCGCAGCCTGTGCCTCCCTGCGTGTCCTACAGGCCCTGAGGAGAAGCAAAGGCGCATGAGGCTTGACTCTGAATGTGGGGACAGGCAGCAAAGAGAGTGACAATCGTATTCCTGGGACTGCCCAGAACCTCCTCAAATGCCCCACTGGCTACTGCCTGCCCAGGCTGGCCGGGACAGTACGGTCACTTGTCACCCCCAGCAAGTTCAGAGATAAGGACAAAAGGCTCACAAATACATTTCATGGAAGCCAACTCAGAATAAAAGGCAACCCTTCATTTCAGGAAACCTCATTTTTCATTTGTAAAACACTTTCATTCAGAAAAAAAGGGAGGTGGGGGAGAAGCAAAGAAGGGCGCTGCTTCTTCCCAACCATAGCAAATTCACTGTACAGCAACTTTCAGTCTTCAAAAAATGTAAAAATGGGTCACAAGGAAATCCAGCAGTTGCCCCTTGCTTCCTAGTTACAGTTACTTATAATTTTGGGCTAAAATATCCCAGGTTGGAGTCTGCCCTCGTATATTTTCTTTGCCTGGAAATTTTAAGTAGTTGCTGATCATTTAGCTGGAAGAAAATATATTCTTTCTCCCCCTCTCCATACTTCAAGCAACTTGGTGACCTTTTCCTCATGTCCCCAGGCTTTGGAAAAAGGACTTGAAATGGGGCAGAATTTTGGCTTGTGTGTTAGGAATGCGCTGCTTGCCTGCAAAAAAACCTCCATCCAAATTTTGCCAAGTTATAAACCTCTGGAGAAGCAAATCATCTAGCGTACAAGCACTCTCTAGATCTCAGCAGCTAAAAAAATTCCTGCCTAACTTTATTCCAGACTCAGGGCCCCCATGAGCCCCCCGGGGTCTGCACCTGAGCCCCCCTGCATGGAACACGGTGTTGCATCCCAGGGAGTGGGGCTGGTTGGGGTCTCACCCTGGAGGAAGGTCCCAGCAGCAGCAGCCTGAGCCCTGAACTGCTGGGGCTGGACGGGAGGACACACACGGCTTGGGATGGCATGAGGGACGGAAGATGGTGGGAGAAATTGGGCCTCGGAGCTGGTGGTGATCGGAAAAGGAAGCTCTGAAGCACCTGGAGCACATCAGGACGTGCTGGATGAGGAACAATCTTAAGGATGGCAGCTCAGAGTACCTCTAGGGGGTGGAGCATCAGGCTGCAGCCAAAAAGGGTCCAATGAAACAGAATCCATCTTGCTGCTTAAGTTTGCTGTCCCTTCCATTTCTGTCTCCTTAAGCTAAGGGAATCACATACCCAGGCACACAAACACTGCACAGACAACTCCAGCACTGGCATTTCTTAAATTTGTCCATGTGGCCTTCAGAATATTCTCCTCTGTCTGCATAGCGCTGTAAGTGAAGTGCAAAACAGGAATAAAAGAAAAACCAACCCAAAGCAAAGAGGCAATCTGAGACTTCTGTGATTAAAGAGATTTTGTTCAAGAGTTCAAGACAAGGTGCTTTTATCAACAGGCTTTGTAAATAAGTGCTCTTGTAAGTGATGAGTGCATTTGTAAATTAAAGGTTGACTTTCTGACAAGCTGCACGCCCACCACTTCAGACAGAGCTACAGTGGTGACCAGCGCCTCTGAACCACAGGTCATGAGGCTTTTCTGTATTCTGAGAACTGTGCCAGAACCATCCCTTATCTCTGCTCTTTTTCCCTAGCTTGCCAGAGAGACCTTTCATGTGCAACACTTTTATTCTCCTACTTTTTTAGTCTCATTTTGCAGCCACTGGGAGGAGGTGGTGGGTAATCACTCCAGCCAGCCCCAATCCTTATCCCAAATTCTGGCATTTCCTTCTTAATTAGGATAATGGATG
This sequence comes from Acanthornis magna, assembly GCA_036785705.1. Taxonomy (NCBI): domain Eukaryota; kingdom Metazoa; phylum Chordata; class Aves; order Passeriformes; family Acanthizidae; genus Acanthornis; species Acanthornis magna. The sequence goes on from JAWUZG010000025.1 coordinate 15,683,167, forward strand.
CAATTGCTCATAAAAACAGGTTGTTGCAGTTTGGGAGAGGTTGGTTTGACTTTCGATAGGTTTTGATAATTGCTCTGTCCAGTCAAAAGCAACTTCTAAAGTAACCCTGAGCCTACACATGCCTCTCACAGCCACCCCACAGCCCCCAGGCACCATCCCACCTTCGGTCCAGCAAGCCCTTGGGAAAGGGAGTCCTTGGGAAAATGGCAGGTTGGAAATTGATTACACAAATTCCCCACCAACACCACACCTCTGTAGGTTGTGTTGAGACCTTGACTGTCAACACAGGGCTGGAAAAGCATCCTGCCAGCCCTGTCTGCAGCTGGACCTGATCCTTCACTTCTCATCTGCCTGGGAGCAAGGACAAACAGGGAGCAGCATCAGCTCCTGGAAATGCTCCCTTCATCGCCGACTAGGATGGCACTACCCAGGTAGGGGCAGTATCTGAGACTGGGAGCTCATGGTGGGGAGTTATGGGGCCTTCCTGGAGCTGGGCACCCCAAGGGTTCCTTGCAGCAGCCCTGAGTACCCTGGGCAGATGCAGGTCTGGTGCCCAAGACTCTAAAGGGGTCCATGGTGTGATTTCCAGGACTTGTAGGCATATGACTTCAAAAAATGCTGACCTTTTTTTTTTTTAATTATCAAAACCTTAATATTTTTTTTATCAACCCTCTCGTCGTATCATTTTTTCAGAGGTGGCGGGGGACGAATCTCGTTAGTAATGTTTCCATTCTTCTGCTGCTTGCCCCATTGACTTAGACAGGAAATTTCTGAGGGCAAGAAATGTCAATTATTAGAAGCTACTGCACCTGCCAACCTCATTTTGGTTTGGTGTCTAGACAGTAAAGCAGAGGAGGACATTAATAAAAATTGAGAACCCAAATGCCGGAAAGTTCTTGTTTGATGGTCTCAAGCTCACCTTCACACGAGGTGAAATCAAACCCGTGAGTCTTTCGAGGGTTTCTGTCGTGTTTGAGTTTTCAGGCGTCTGTTCTGATTTTGACTCCAACATGAAGATGACCTGATTTGTGTGTGTCCTCTGCATACACATGTGTGCTCATTGTGCCCTGCTTCTATTAATCAAAGTAGGAAACTTCATACAGGACGTGCTCCTTTCTCAGAAGTTCCGCTGTTACTGCTGGAAAAAGGAAAATCAGGTCAATTCTTTAAAGTGACCAGCATGGAAAGATGTCCCTTGCTTTTAAATTCCCTAATTCCAAGTAGGGCAGCTTCAGCGTTTAAAAAGAGATAAACATTTCTGTTTCTCTCTGCTTATAATCATGCAAGCCAAAAACTCATGTCCGTGTGAATCTTTTCTAGGAAAATACTTCAGACTGCTCCACCGAGCTCTCTTCTGGCTGTTATGAATCCCTGTTTATTGTGCCACAGCTTTGTGAAAATGCCGAGACAGAAAGAAGCTGATCCCCCATTTACGTGTGCTCTGAATTGCTCTCATAAGCACAGGCCTGGATTCATCGGTTTGGGACTCCTGGAAGTGAAAGCAGCACCAGCTCACATCACCATGGCGTGTGCTGGGAAAAGGCAGCAGGAGCACTGCGGCTCCTCGAGACATTGGCTTGGTGAGTCTGGGGATCTTCTGAGTTTCAGGCACACTGAGAGCCGCCTGTTGCCACCCCCAGCACCACGGTTCCTGGAGGTAAGGTCAAACCACCATTGCTCTCTTTCCTTCCCTCTGAACACAGCTTTTGAGCTGAAGTGCTTCCTGTCATCGGACACCTCCCTTAGAAAGACTGCGGGAATAATTCATGTTCTGCATCGTCCTGCATTACAGGGAAACAAACCTCTTAGTTCGGCAGCTTGGCTATGTCTCTTTAAAAAATTGGAGGGAAAAAAGAAAGAAAGAAGGAAAACAGCAACAGGAAGGAAAACACGAATAAAAATGCTCTTGGTCTATCCCTAGGGAAAAACAAGAACCCTCAGTTTCATTTAAGGTGACATAAGCCCCACACACCCCTCAACAACCATCTGGAGGATGAATTCTGCTCTCCAGCACACTCCTTGCAGAGGGAAGCCCACACCCAGCAGCAAAGCAGCAGCTCCAGCTTGGCCAGCAGCACTCAGCTGTCCCTGCACCCCTGCACACACTGCGGAGCTGCGATTCATACAGCGACTGCTGAAGTAAAATCAGGAGAAATGGGGACTATATATAAAAGAGCTGGAGCAAAGGCAAGTGGCTCCTCGATTCTGCTTCTGACTAAGTCTCCTGTTTTTAGAAGAAGCCGAGCACTGCTCACGCATCCCCTGAGCGGCTCAGCCCCGCTGTGCTGCCATGAAAGGCTGCAAGGCACAGCTCTCCTGCCTCACTGTCCCAGCACCCAAAACCACACCCGAGATGAACCACACAGGACCAACCCCGGCTCCTGAGGAGGCATCCCCTCTGCTGGGCTTCCCTCTGAGCACAGCTCTGGACAGCCAGGAGTACTCCCAGTAGGCTGAGGGCTGAGCCTCGAAGTCACTGATTTTGGCAGGGGTGAAGAGGTGTCCGCCTCACCAGCGAGCCTCTTCTCCATCAAGTTCAAGCCTCCTTTGCTCATCCCTGGCTGCTGCCTCCAGGGACAGAGGTGTTTGGGCACCTCAATAGCTCTGCTGAGTCACCTGCACTTGTGTGTGGCGCAGGTGTCCACACCAGAGCAGGCAAGTGACTGGGGACACTGGACTGGGCCAGGCCCCCCAGTCCTCACTTCAAACTTTCTTACTGCTGTGAGCTACTTTTGAATGGCTTCCCTTTGATAATTCATATTTTATTTTATTTTATTTTATTTTATTTTATTTTATTTTATTTTATTTTATTTTATTTTTCGTGTTTCTTGGAGGCTTTTTTACCCCTAGGAAAAATCTTAATGAAATCTTGCTTTCCCCATATCCCTTGCCGAATTTAAAAAAATTCCAAACTAGACAACAAACAAAAGCCCAAATTCCAAATGTCACAAAACTCACTGTTTCTTCTGCAAAACAGAATTCTTATTGTCCCGCAGCCCCAGCTTATTGACAGGCAGAGGCAAAGCAGACTGACCTGTGGCAGCAGTGGGAAAGAAAAAAAAGCAAACAAGAAAGAAAAAACACAAACACTTCCACTTGGGATGCAGCTCAATTCCCAAGGTGCTGCTACTATGAGTGCGGCACAGACTGCAGAACCATGAGGTGCTGGGGACTGTGGGGCCAGAGACTTTCCCATCACCTAGGACAAGGGCTTTCCACATTCCATAGGTTTGGAGAGGGGTCTAATGTGGGGCAGGGCCACGCAAACGCCAAGGAGTTTGTTCTGCTGTCTGCCCAAGCCAAACCAGCACAGGCAGTGACAACGTGACTGCTGCAAAAACACAAACACCAATGAGCCACCTTGCCTCCCTCCTCAGCCAGGGCTGCTGAGTTGCAGGGAGGCAGAGGCAGTAAGTGAGAATAAATGAGCAGTGGGGAAGGAAGAGCAGGAGGTAACCCCATTCAAACCAGGCAAAAGAAGAAAACAACTTTTTTTTTAAAAATCACTGGTGTGAAGTTCCTGATGCCAACCACAGAACAAAAGGAGCTGCCCTTTTGTGTTAGTAAATGTCGTCAAGTAGCTGTTTTCTCTTCCGGCAGGCTCCCAACAGTAACAAGGGTTTTACCTGCAGGTGAACATCCTGGTCCCTCCCAGCAGTGCCCAGCTCCTGTAATTCCCATTACTGCCCCCTTTCCTGGGACAGCTGGAAATGGAAACCATTTCAGACAGCCAAAACATCCAGTACCATCAGCTGTGGACACGGTTTGAGTGCATGGGGCTGCCAAGCCCTGGAATGGCTGGAGCTGTGCAGTGTGGACATTTGCATCACATGGCCATGCTCTTGTTAACTTTGCTTTGGGCATATCCTGTTGTGGGGCTTTTTAACATTCTCGAGATATCTGGGCACTCATTTAGTGGAATTAAGGCATCTCTGATTGCACAGGAAACCCTCTGCCTCTCCTCTCACTGCTGTCCTGGGGATGCCCCTGTGGCTGGTGGTGGAGGACGTTTCAGGACACAATTGCAGGCTCCATCTTCCAAGGCACACAGCATGCCCAGCAAGTGTGTGCTGGTGCTCTGTGTGTTTTAAGATGTGCTGTAGCCATGCTAGGTCTAGGCTGCATTTGTTATATCCACCCTGCCACTTTCTCCCAGATTTTGTAGTGTGGCACCACGCAGAGCTCTCAGCTTAGGAACAGAGAAATGCCCATGCAGTGTGCCGGAGAGCTTGTAGTCTAATTTGAACCAAGACACAGACAAAAATCTCACCAAATCCAACATGGAAAGATCAGGATGGGCCAGAGGAAATGCCAGTTCAAGTCTGAGCTTGTCCAGGTTTACACTGTTCTCTACATCTTTGAAACAACAAAGCTAAGTCCAGAGCATATCCCCTTGGTTTCAATTGCCAAAATATATTAGCTGCTGTGGGAGGGGCGGAATCTACATATTTATTTTATTTTTGCCATTACGTGTTTAAGGAGAAACAAAAGCTATTAGAAGGCTGAGCCTGACTTACAGCACAGAATTTGGTACCAGCAAGGGGTGGCAGATTTCGGGCCGGAGTGAGAGCCGTGAGTCGGAGGGCAGCGCTGCAGAGGAGTCCCTGCTCCAGTGCAGGAGACATCATGTACTTGGGAGCTGGTACCTTGTCAGATACCACCAGATTTCTGTGCTGAGAAGCTCCTGCCCCCTCCTCTGCACACATGCACTCGATTCTCTGGAGATGTGTAACTTCTGTAGCATCAGGAGTAGCAGAGGCAGCTGCAGCCCTGACTGCCCTCTGTGCTGCTTCCATGGGACCGGCGGGGCTGAGGGACTTGCTCCCCACTGTCTGCTGTCCCCTCACTGCTGCAGGTGAGTGCTGAGGGAGGCTCAGCCTTCAGGCCATTGTCCGACGCTCCTCCCGTGCACATCAAGCTCCTCTCCATCGCCGCTTGCTGCCACACCACCCCATGCACCATCGAGGTGGGCTCCTGCCAAACTGAAGGTGCCCGCTGGGATTCCTGAGGCTCATGAAGGAGGCAGACAGCGCTTAGAGGAGAGGAGCACACCAGGAATCCAAAACACCCCTGTGGTGGGCAAGAGCTGCCATCCCTGCTTGCTGCCACCCTCCCTGGGTAGAGCCCAGGAGCTGTCCCTCTCTGGGCTGCACCTCAGTTCTGTCTCTCAAGACATTGACTGAAAGGTTAAGCCACCATAAGGTTGGAATTAATTATTTATGGACAATTTCCTTTTAAAGTGAGTTTTGATACAGAAATATTTTCTCCTCATGCAAAGTCATCTGAGGCGGTCAGGAGGGAATTAACATCCTATAGGCTGTCCTATAGGATGGAGCACCCAGAGTCAGTACAGTTGGCCTTTTTCTCTTAGCCATGAGGGAAAGATGAACACAGGCAGGCAGAGACAGAGGAAGGTGCTATTAGACACTTTCGGGCTATCAGGGCTGATACAGCCATCAGGCAGAGTCTGATTCACTTCTGGAAACGCTCTGGTCCCCCACAGCAGCCAGACTGCCGAACCCGTGGCTGCACCATGGGCCCACGGCTGCTGCGAGCACCCAGTGAATGAGCCGTGCCAAGGGCAGGCTTTTCTAGGCACAAGGCTCCTGGTGCCAGCAGGCGGTGGGAGCCTGTCTCACAGAGAGAGACAGCAGCTCCGCACTCCCGGCAGACACACCACACCACCATCCCCAGCCTGCCCTGCGCACAGCTGCGCCTTTCGCTCTGTTTCACCCACAGCACCTTCGAGCCCTGCCCCTGGCACTCGGGCACTTTGCAGAGCTCAGGGCTGCCTGTGTGCCACGGCACCGTTCCCATGGAGGCACCCCCTCTATTCTTGTAAAGGAACTGATTCAAGTAAATTCTGACTCTATATTCCCACCTTTGCTTGACAAACAGAACAGGGAAATGCCATTAACACGCAAGCCTTCCTCAAACCACCTTGTTTTCGCTAGTCGCTCGCTGCCAGTCACAGTGGAAACAACACCACTTCCTCCTACATGCTGTCAGTGCCTAGACTGTAGTTATTTGCTTTTAATTGAATTAGCCAGCCCATTGCTTTTTTGTTATCCCACACAAAGCAGCTACGTTCTGCAAACACCTTGCCAGAGTGACTAAATCAGACGGTGAGATAATTATTTCCACCACATCAGTGGCTTCAGTTCCAAATTGGCCATCAAAACACAGGCAGGTGGCTGTGAGGTTCATGGGATGTCCTCAGCAGTTAGGTAACACCACAGACCCGCTCCCAAATAACTGAAGTCATCTCTGCTTTTTAAAAAACAGACTTTTCTGTCTGGGGTGGCATCTCAGCCCACAAAGGCAAAGGAATCAGGATTTCAAGCCTCTACCCCAGTCCTGTCCCACTCCAGCTTCTTAGATTGTGTTTCACCAACACCTCAATTTCCACTAAAATAATACTTACTGCGTTGCTGTTACTGCTGTCATTAACACGATTGCACACAGCTCATAATATTCCTTAGAGAGAAAAGAAAACCTTTGTTTCAATCATCGGCATAAAAAGTGCTAAGAGGCACATTTGCTCTGTGCACTTATGTTAAAATTCACCTGCTTCCAGCACATTTAAAAGCAAACCTAAATGATTTCTCACAAATAAGCACAGAGCTATTTCAGGGGTGGAAGCACGGCTTTGGGTAGCCTTTAATCAAGGGTTTACTCTGGACCTACCCCAGACTTTTATCTGCCCCTTAGCAAACGACACCAGGTGTTTCCCCACGCGCACCGGGGGCAGGTCCAGTCTCCCTCTGGCCAGGCACAAGACCTTGCCCCATGTTTGTAGAGATCCAGAATACAGATGCTGTGAACCCGAAGGGATTTTACAGGCACTGCCATCTGCATGAAACCTTCTCAAGCATTGGGTGGGTGACCTTTGCCTGGTGCATTTAGGGGCTCCCCTCCACCCTGGGATGGGGCACAGGAGCGGTGGCTCCCCCAGCCCAGCCCACAGAGGGACTGCAAGGGCAATGGGGACACTCGATGTGCACCATTGCTGCACGCTCATGGAAAGGGAAGGACATCTCTGTTGGACTCTGTGATTCAGTGCAATCCCATGCATTCTGGGAACATGGCACTTTGACTGCTAAAATCAATTATTAATTGAACTATTCACTACTTAAAATCACCCTTCTTGGCCCTTGACAATCTTGACGAGGTTCACCGGTGGACTGCTCAGGAATTGCTGTCTTTGTTCAAAAAACAATACTCTTCACTTTCTAGTTCCAAACATGGAGATGGAGATGGCTGGGCAGGAGCCAGGAGCACATGGGTGTCTGTGGGAAGATGCTTACCTGAAGCCAAGGAAGCTTCGCTTGACTCTGCTGAGGAACTGAGGAAATATTCAACATCCCACTTTCACTAAGGCTTCACCACATCAGGACCACTTGCTAACTTTCACTCCTCTTAAAAACGTCCTTCAGGCTATGCTCTGCTCCTTATCTGATCTCTGGGCTCTCAGTTCCTTCTCTATGGCCACCTTTGTCTCTCCCTCAGCATCATCTTCATGTCTCTCCACCTGGCCTTGCTGTGACCTTGGCTCTATCACTGCCTGTGGCTTTGCTGCTCTTTTCAGCCTCCCCTTGTCCTTCTGCACAAAGTTCCTTCAGGACCTCTCCAGCAGCTCCAAGTCTTCGGATTTTATCTCTCTGTAGCACTGGGTTCATTTTGCCTCTCCCTGTCTCAGCTCATGAGCTGTTTGTACCCCATTCTCCAAGTGCGGATGAGAGCCTCCCTGCAAGGCCTTCCAATAATCCTCTCCTCCAGCTCCTCTAGACCCAGCCACACACCTAACATTGACCCCCCTACGCACAACCAGCTCCTTACTTCTGACCATCATCATCCTCCATCCTCTTCCTCTCTCCTGGCCTCCCTTCCTCCTGCTTGCCAGAGCACCAGTGGCTGCAGCACCCCCCTTGCTGCGCTGCCTTCTGCTCCTTTTCTCCCTCCGAGCCCTTCCTCAAGCTTCCTCCCCTATTCCAACCACAACTCGCAAGTCTGTATTCCTCAAACTCCCCCTTGCCCTCCACTGACACCCTCACTTAGCAGCCCCACTGTCACCTTCCCTCACGTCACAACTGCCCCTTGGGGGGCCTTTTCATTCCCTGTCTCCTCCTCCATCCTCCCCTGGAATGGTCTCCAGGCTTGCTCCTGACCCACTCCCTTAGGGTATCCATCTCTCAACTCACTCTCTTCCAGACCTGCCTTCATCCCAGCTCCCATTCCCCCTCCACTCCCCCCCAATAATTGACCCTTTGCAGCCACAAGCAGTGGCTCATTCCTGTCCACCTCTTTTTCAAGCCAGTTTTAGCTTCTCTCTTCCTTTTTTTTTGTTTATTGTTTTGTTGGGGGGTTTGTTTGTTTGTTTGTTTGTTTTTTAGTTTTAGTTTTTGTTGTTGGTTGGTTTTTGGTTTTTTGTTGTTGTTTGGAAGGGGAGAGCTGTCTTTATGCATTTTTTTTTTTTTTAATGCCTTTCCTGCTCCCCATGTCGGCACGTGCTGCCTTATTTCTGAGAACTAGCTGACTTCTCCTCCTGGGCAAAACCCACTTCTCTACTCCACACGCTCATGAAAGGCAGAATGCACTAAATGGCCCTAATGAACCCCAGCTGCACCTGGCAGCTGAGCTGTCCTCAACCCATTGTCTTCCTCCACACTTTGCTCCTTGCATTCATCGGGTTCGTGCCTGCAGCCACTGTCCTCTGCCCCGTCCATGCAAAGATGGAGAGCTTTTCCTGGGGAAGACACAGTTTGGCTGGAATTGTCGAGAGCAATGCTGATAATCCTTGCATCCTGCCAGACTCATTTCAGTACTAGTCCATGCACAGGGGTGTGCCAGAGGGGCCGGAAGGAGAGGATATGCATGAGCACTCGCCTTCCCCTGCCCAAAGTCAACCCACCTCCCAAGTGCTGGCCAGGGGAAGGGGTTGTTGGTGCCTAGAGCCTTCATCCTGGGAACACCTCGTACACAGAAGGAGGAGAAGTGGGTTTATTGGGCCCTTGGGATATGTGATTTGTTTTCTACAAGACCTTGCAGGTGAGATAGAGCTCTGGAGCAGCGGAATTAGCTGGCCACGGCCTGCAGTGCAGTCTCTGGGGTTCAATAAGGCACAAGGCATCAATGGACACTCCTCCCCTGGTGGAGTCTGAAAAATGAAGTGCCTAATATGTGTCAAGAGCCTGCAGCAGACACTGATTTGCACTTCATCTTTCTTCCTCTCCCCAGCCCAATATTTTCATAAAACTTCTGGGGTGTCATTAGCACCTCACTCACATGGGAATAAACCCTGCCAATTAAAAAAAGTAGATTATTAAGAGAGGGGTGAGGGTGGCTTGCTAGTGCACTCACATACACACACACACTCCGTATGCAATACCTCCATGTTTTACTTAATGATTCTGGCTTTGATATAAATTTTGCACACAAAAAAAGTAATCAACCTCCATAATAAAAAAAAAAGAAGCCAGGCCAAATACCTTTCTTTGTCAATATCTGCAGCCAGCAGGCTGCAGGAGGGTAAGCAGCATGGGAGTCATGCTTGAACTTCCTGCTCATCCTCCCTGCGCTCCCCTGCGTGCTGGAGCACCCCCACCACTGCCTCCCAGAAATGAACTCATTCATTTCCAGAAAATGCCGCACCATCCCCTCCCTGTGGCAGGGACCCCAGGTGCCCGGGGTGCCTCTGGCTTTTGTGGGGGTGCAGGTGTCCCCAGGGCACAGGTCTAGAGCCTCCCCACGGGGCAGCTCCCTGGAGAGCAGCAGCAGGTGGATGTGCGTGCCGGGAGCCAGGACAGGCCGGCCAGGTCTGGCCACGGTGTCACCGCTGCAGAGCATGGCGAGGGTTCGGCCGCGTCCCTCGGCAGACTGCAGCCTATCACAGCCCCAGGCTGATGTCAAACTTCCTTTTTGTGGTTTCAGTTGCCTCGATTTATTCATTTCCTTGTAATTTACAGATAGACATCGATGCTTGCTATATTTAAACAGTGCCTGTAACTGTGTGGGGATTGTAGGCAAGCCATTTTATCTGTAGAGTGATGGTTTTAAAGGAAAGTGAGACTTGAGAGTCATCCTTCAGGCTGGCACTGTCTGCGGGTTCGGGTGACCTGCATCCACACCCAGTGACACCCGGCAAAGCCCCTCCCTGGGATCCAGAGAGCTGCCAGCTCCTCCAGCTTCCTGACGCCACCACCGAGAGGGTTTGTCTGCCTCTCCCCTGCCAGCTGCACAAAACTCAGCACCCAAACCGGCTAATTGGTTCAAATAATAACATTTTTAAGATGCTGCAATTAAAACTTCCAGGATTCAGTTCTATTGGGGGTGGAAGAAGCCCTAGAAGAAAACACTGTGTTTGGTTTAAAAGGGCAAAAAGAATTTAGAGTCTTCCCATGCAAACATCTGTCATTTATTTCACCACTTTCCTTTGGAAAGCCCATGTCAAGCAATGGTACATAGGATGGTAATCTATGTTAAAAACCACAGAGCAGACACTTCTTTGGATGCAGGGTCACCAAAGAGTTTGGGCAAGGATGAGATAAAGGGTGAGGACAGCAAGGACTCTTCAGACCCAGTCTGGGTTTTTCAGCTGAGTTGTGAAAACCCCGTTGCTCTAAAGGGCTCTGACCTTTCCTATTTCTTGGAGACTGACGTCTCCACAGTAGATACATGATGAGGTCACTCACCCTGTTTTTGAAGTCTTTCTCTCACTACTCCTTGCATGGGTTTTTTTCTGTGGGAGGGGACAGTCATGAAGAGGGCTAAACCTCCTGATCATGTGTGAAAAAAGGAAATGAAAATGATCTATTGGAGATGTAACATGGCCTGACCCATAACTTTGGTTTCTGAGGATACAAAATCGTGAAACCCAGAAGTCTGAAAGGAAAAAAGTAGGACATCTAGCTCTAAGAGCAATTTTATTGGAGGCTAGATGATAGCCCGTGTGTTAGAAACGAGAAATGTTCAGCTTTTGTTTTTACAAGAGAGTTATGAATGGCTCTGACAGGAGCGTGAGAAACAATTGGTTGAATCACCTGCTTGAGAAAATATAATTTGAATGTGGTACCTCAGGTGAAAAGAAGCTGCACACCAGCTTCCTATGGGAAAGCCTAGCATCAGTGATTGCCATGATAGTATTCTGCTGAGCACTTCATGGTTTCGAGGCTCAGAATCACAACTGGGAAGACACAAGAACATCCTACTCACAATTAGAGGAATTGTGGTGCTGTCTAAAGGTTAACCTTCAAAGGTTATGCTTGGCATGCACAAAGAAGAGGCACTGCCTGCCTTTAAATCTTGCTGTCAGTGTGGAGGAAAACTGATAGAGGACCCAAGAGGAGCCAGAAGGGTTAGATAGACCCCCAATACGGTACCTAGCAATGCACATTACTAGATGGCTGCAACCACCAGGAGAAAAGGAAATTTCTTCATGACCATTTGCCAAGGGCCAGGAGGAGAAGGCATAAGACTGTATGAGATAAACAGTCCCTGATAGATGAGTAGGACTTCTCCATGGACAGTGACAGGCTAATGCATTTTGGAGACAAAGAGCAGAAGTGTTTGAACTTGAAAGTGTCTGACCACTGCCTGTGCTGCACTGGCCATCCCCACCTCAGAGAGACAATCTGCATCTTGCAGACCTGAAGAAATCAGGGCTTTCCTCTGTCTGCCTGATCCAGAGTTAAACATCTGCTCTCCAAGAAGGAAGGGAGAAGGAGCAAGATGAGCAATAGGGTGAGGATGGGATGAAATGTGTTTCATGCACATGGTGAGGCACTGGCACTGGGAGAGCTGGAAAGCATATTTCAGGTAAGACTCAAGTGTCTGCCATAACCTCACCAGGTTCACATGGGCACTCACAGAACTTCCTCTGGGAGGTTGTTTTTTTGATGCTACACAGACATCATTTCTGGCTGGCCAGGAAAGGGATTAAAAGCTGGCTGGGATGAGCAGATAGAACCAGAATCTGTAAGTTTTTGGATTTCAGACATTCCTAGAGGAAGAATTCAGAAACTGTTCTCAAAACCAAAACAGAGAAAGCCTAAGGGCCAAAGATTAAAACACTTCCCAGGAATATGGAGGGTACACCCTCGGGCACACCACCAAGCTGTGGTTTGTGAAGTCACCTGAATCTGTCTGTTCTCTTAGCTTGAAAGACAGAATTTTTGCATAATTAATGACCTGTCTTTTGAAGGGAGCAGGAAAGTGATAGCTTTGGAAGACTGATCTGAGAGAAGTGCCCAGCACACCATCCCAGGCCTGGCCTCAGCTGGCAGCACTGTAAGCTGGCGTGGCAGGAGGCTGCCAGCTGCCTGCAGAGGCATGCGAGGCGTCTGTGCTGTGCAGAAACGATAAAAATGCATTTGCAAAATGAAGTCCTGTGTTTCATTGCCATTGTTTACCAGGGCATGAAGCTACTTTTATCTAAGAGGTGAAAACCTGGACTGGGCTCTATCCATTCTTGACAATTGCCTTTTTGTGGAACATTACTCTGTGCAGAGCCACTCAGCTTTCCAGTCAGTCTCTGCTAGGGCCAAGCAGAAAAACAAGTCCAAACCCAGAACCAAGGCATCAGGCCTGTTTTTCAGTTTCCACTTGAGCACAGGTGATTGCTTTTCCTCTTGCCGGTTGCCAAAAGGACAACAACAATCCATCCAATTGCTGTGTTCATAAGTTATTCAAGATCCATAGTTCGAAGAGGCTTATTCTGAGACACCTGAGTTAGCTCCTCCTTCACTGTCACTGTAGCACGGTCAGGGCATGGAGCATCCTGCAGGCATTGGGCTCCGGCAGCCCAGCACAGGAGCTGCTAGTGGGTCACGGTGGATGTGACCACCCCTCCGAGATGCAACAAGGATGTGCTTACCTGACTACACACATGGAAGTTAAGTGCTTGGATGGCTGCGCTCAGCCACCTCCCAACTGTTCCGAGTCACAGGGACCTGCTGACACCTCTTCGGAGCCAACCAAACTCACAAGAGTTAAATCAAAAACCAGTAACTCTTAGTTTACTACCAGCCAGATCAGAGTTCAGATAAAAAACACCCTGGCAATCTTTAATATTTTGCCATCCAAGTTCATCTAAATTTGACACAGAGTTCTGTCTGGGAAAGGAGATAGGATTGTTTCAATCTGCTTGGCCTTTTGGTTGAGTGCTCTTTCTCTTTCTTTCTTCCCTCCCCCTTCCTCCCCCCCGCCTCTCTATGAGCACACACAGACAGCGATCTGAGAGCGTGCAAGAAAAAATGCTTTACTTTTTCCTGAAAGCCCTCTGCTGAGGGTGGTGTTTCCCCACCTCCACGCTGCTGACAAGCACTGATGTAAACACCACGAATACGCCCGTCTGAAAGGCCACAGGGGTTTTCACGTGAATCCTGTGTTTTTTCCACAGACGCTGTTACATTGTGCTTCAGCTTAAAATACATCTCCTTGTTTCTGGTTAACCTACAGCCCCTCTAAGGCTAATACAGTTCAGGGCAGTAGGCAAAACTACACAGCAGAACCGAATTTTGAATACAGGTGCTTCTCTGCAGCGAAACCCTTTCAAGAAACAGTTGCAACTGCGGCTGTATTAAAATCAGAAAAACCAATACTGACACAAAAAAACGTTTGGGAAAAAAAACCAAACAGCTATGCCTTCGGTGTTGACAGGAGTAAAACATGTCATTTACAACACCACCGAAATCATAACAGGAAGGAAGTAGACCTCAGAAACTATAAACAGAATTCAACAGAGGTAGGAAGTACCTTAAATGCTCTCACGTAGTTGACTGTAAAAAAGATACTAAAAAGAGAAAATGTTTCCAGGTTTTTTTTCTTGTTTGTTTTTTGTGTCTTCCCCACTTCAGGCATTCGTAGTTACTTCGAACAGTAAGAAATGGTCGCAAAAGTAAATGCAGCTTTTAAGTCCTCACATGCAAAACAATTTATGGTCCAAATCAACAGCTTGCTCTTCCTTCCACTCTTTCCCCTGCACCATCCTTCCAAGAGAAAGACCTCTTTACTCAGTTAAAATAAACCTTTCACCTGCATCTCTCTGCATTCAAACTAAGCAAGTTGTGTTTGGCCAGAAATTAGATGGTGCTCTTCTCCCTCCCTCTCCACAGCCACTGGCTTTAAATGACAATTAATTTAAAATTAATTTAAATTATGCTTCTTCAAGGAAAATAATTAAAAGCTGATTCTAAAGCCAAAAATGATAATGCACCTCGATAGTTGAGTCTGCAAAAAGAGAAAATGCTCTCCCCCACATCTTCAGACACTTCACAAATCTCATAACTGTATTTCACACCTTTTTTGCTCTGCAAGCCCCTGTACCCAAAAACCCCTCTCACAGCCCTGATTTCCAGCAAAGAGGGGCTACCTGGTAAATTCCCTCCTATCTGCAACCTCACTACTTCAATGCATTTTACCATCCTCCTTTTCACCCTTTGCTAGCTTTACTCACTTGAAAGTGCACCGGAAACTCTAACAAAAAGGAACCAAGTGGCAGCCAGAGGATCCCCCCACAGGCTGGGCTGGGCAGGAGAGTACCAGCCTGGTCCCCAGCCCCAGAGGCCCTGGAGGGGCAGGAGCAGAGCGTGGCAGCACCAGATGCCCAGCTGCAGGGCTCTGCTGCACTGTCCATGGAGCTGGAAGCCAACAGCTGAAGGGTAACCTCCCTGTTTTCCCTTTTTCTACTACCTGTGGCTAAAATCGCAGACATTTCCGTAAACAAAAGTCCTTACCTTTTGACCTTTCTCTGCACTTTTGGCTTAGAACAGAGTTCCCCATAGACAGCCAGCAGAGCTGCCCAGGTTCACAGCACAGAACCACACGCGTTAGATTTGTCCCACTACTGAAAACAACACATACGCACCGAGCTGGTAGGGAAATAGAACTTTATTCCAAGACGTGAGCTGAAGCAATGAGCATATGAAGCAACGACCACTAGAAAAAAAGCAAAAACCACATCAAATATTTGTATTGTACCGGTTAAGTTTGAACACAGAAGTCCTTTTCAGTAAAATGTATGCGCAGGACAAAAGCATACGCGAAGCTCGGAAAGTCACCTAGAGCATTGCTTTTAATGTCTAAGAAAGAGGTCTCCCCTATGAAAATCTTTAAGCCAGGAAAAAAACCCTTCAAGTAACAAAGTAGAAATGATCTGTTCATTCTGCTTGGCACTGTGGAGAAGGAGGGGGATAATATATCCCAAAAGAGTATGCATCTTTAAGATGTATAAATTCAACGTCTCTAGAACATAAGTCTGCTGCCAGACCAAGTACCGTTTTTTCTTCCTCATTTAGGAAGTCAAGTGAAGTATGTCTGCTAAGCATAGGGGGATCATGCTCTGGAGTTAAAGCTGCTAAGATCACATGGTTTGCCTGCCAGCGAGGAAATTTCATTGACACACTCACTCAGCAGACCTTTTCTCTTTGTCTTTTTAACGGCACCCTATCATTGAAAGCTGCAAACTGCATCAAATTCTACAAACATTCAAACAAGTATTTCCTTGACTGTCTTAGTACAGGAGGCCAAACACTGCTCACCTCGAGCTCTCCCTTCACATTCATTTCAGTACCACCGGAAGAAAGCTGAGAGCGCACACAAGCAGCAGAGTTGGCTCTGTACAAGTCAGAGGTGGTGATTATTTTAACCTGGCTTATGCATGTGATATCAAAAAAGGGGTAGCTGGACCATTTCTGTGCTATTTGCAAGGTCTGCCAACTTCATTCTAATGCATACATATACACATATGTATATATATGTATATATACACATATGTATAATGCATACATAGTAGCTTACACTTGTAAGAAAAATGCAATTTATTTATAAACCTACTCTTTGGGACTCTAGAATTTTAGTGGTTAATCCACTAAAGTCAAAGGTAATATGAGTTGAACGGTCACTTTTCTTAACACAGTACCATAAATGCATCACTTTAGAAACTGCTATCATGGAAGCTAATCCAATATCAACAATGGCAGCAACAAAATTAATTGTCAGGACAAATGTCAGTCAGGCACTAAAAAAATATGTCTCTGAAGAATTGCATTGTTTTCAAAAAATACACCGAAATATTCTATACAAGAATATAGGCATCACACTTATGAATCTAAATTTATAACCACTTACATGTATTAGCTATTGTCAATAAACCACCTACGTTTGCTACCCACCTACAGTAGCTACAGTTTCAAATTGGGAACACCGCAAATTTATGTACTTTCCCTGAGATCAGTAATCCAAAATAAATAGCCCTGCAAAGGTAACAGTGTAAACTCTGGATTTAAGTCTTCAGTAAGAATCAGTCCTTAAAAGCCAAGGAGAACATTAAGCAAACGTAAACACAGCAATCATTTCGTCAGTTTTGAGTTATTCTCAGCGACAGTGGAACCCTATGTGAGATGTAGCATCCAAATGTTGAAGACCCTTGTCACTTTTATTGTACAATACAGTTGTCCTAGTTGTTCACTTTCCTATCATTGAACCCCTGAACACATCCAGCTGGGATTGTGGATCTCCAAATCATGACCCAGATCTGCTCTTCCACTCTGCACAATCTTTACAGTGCCTTTAAAGCCACTCTTTCTGTGGATCTTATTCTTGAATAGAGGAATGGCGAATAGATCTGTGATAATCCTCTGGACTAGTCACAAGTTCTGGTAAATCATAGCCTCTCAGCAGATGTCCACTGTTTTGTTGAGCAAAGTAATACAGCTGCCTGGCAAACATTGGTTCAACCTTGAGAACAGACAAAATGTTAATCAGACATGTGACAAAACTTCACGCTCCTCATCTTAGTTACTTATGGTCGTTCTAAGTTAAAAACAAGATGGGACAAAACAGTTTTGCTTACCAGAAAGGGAACACAATTTCAGCCACCTCACTGACCTCTGTTTTAAGACAGATCTTGCCTAGTCTAGCCTAGCTCTGCTGCCCAGTGCCTCACTACCTGCACACACTCCTTACCTTCACTGCTTCATTCAGAGGGGACTGTAGCAGTGACACAAATGATGTATCAAAATAGCAGTCGTTTAGGATGTGAGCAATGACCACAGGACACACATGCCCACTGCCACTCAAGGTGTTTCAATACATACTGAACATGCCCAAAGTCTTGTCTGCATTGGGAAGTATCTTCAGAACTTAACTTGAAATGTTGGAGCCCTTATGTAAGCTGAGATATGTCACCAAATGACTGTGTCTGAAGTTAGATTTCAATGTAACATCAGGGTTACTCTTGTTTCTGTCCCTTCAAGCTCTGATGAGGAATTTGTTCAACCACCAAGTGGGATTTGTATGAGTTAGCACTGCCTTCACTTCTGTCTCTTCAGCAACCACCACTCCCCCTCAGGGCTTTGGGCTCTGACTGTAAATCTTTGAGCTGTACACCGAGAACAAACTCCTGAAGCTCTCCTTATTCTCAGAGGAGGACAGGCTGGATGACACTTCTCCACAACCCTCTCCTGCTGGTCAGACAGCCCCTCCATTTTAAAAGACACAGGCACTGTTTTGGAGGAAATAAATGCCATGGTGGAGATGGGAAGGCAGAGGGACAAGTGAGCCAGTGTAGAACTGTTTGGTGGGATGGGAGAGTCTCCCCAGACCACGAGTCAGGGCACATCAAGAGGATGAGCAGATTGAGCAATTGGTAAAGGAGAAGCAAAGCTCTGGAAAGAGAAGGAGGTACAGGCTCACAGAGAAGATGCCAGGACAGGAGATGGATAAGGGGGCTGGAGAGAGGATGTTCGGAAGGAGGGATGGAAAGCTGGAAAGCCAAGATAGGAATGGAAAAGAGTTGAAGGAGAGTCAGGATGGGCAGCTATCTCTAACTTGTCATTGCACAGCTCAGGATGGATTTGTGAGCTTCTCAGCTTTCCCCTGCAGAGACCTGCTGGGCAGCAGTGGGGCAGCACAAAAGCTACACAGCTAAGGAGAGGTCACAGCTTATGGCAGGAGCCTGACTTGGGACCTGTGCTGCTACAGAAGGGGCTTTCAAAAAATTTAAGAGATACCAGTTTCCTTCTCAAGGATGCAGTAAGCTAAGCCCTGCCACTAACATGTGCATTAGCACCTCCCTTGTGGTTTTATGGGCCAATACAGCCAATTCAGAAAGTACTTGGTCTCAGTCTCCGTCATCAGCCTCTCTCAGAGAGCATCCTGAAACACCAGCTTTGAGTGTGTGTGAACTGTGGCCAGCCCATGAGCCTGACAGCCACTGAACCCCAAAGCTGCACAGGCTGCCCCTGTGTCCCATTTAGGGCTGAGGTCCTTGAGAGGCAGGCTGGGATTCTGGAGCACCTTCAGGTGTAAAAGCACCACATCCTGCACTGGTCGGGCAGTCCAAGGAGCTGCACAGCTGGGCTGGGGAAAACAACACGGCCCAGCTGTTCCAGGTACACTTCAGCTTTAGGGTTTGATGGGATTTGCAACAGACCACAAATGACACTTGCGCTCTACAGAGAGGGAAAATCAGGTGCTCTGCCCTACTGAGGGCTACCAGTCAGTCCTTGGCAGATCTGGGGATTAAACCCTGTTCTGGAGAGTGCTGCATTTTCAAGAATTTATCACCTCACTCATAATCTACATGAGGTACAAAAGCTTGACTGGCAAATTCAAATCCTCCAAGGAGTGTGCTTGTTTTAGGTAAGGCAGAAATCCTACTTACATGGGCTGTAATTAGCTTCCTCTGCCTCTGTGGATCTGGAAATTCCTCCCCAAAGCACAGAGCGACCTGGTATCTTGGCAGTGGACGTCCATGGTGAGCAAAGGCTTGCAGCTCTGGGAAGAAAGAAAGCACCGTGCTTTGGAATAATCACGGGAGACTGGCAAGCACCACACAGCTACTCACTCACTCCTGCCACCAGCATGGGGGAGAAACATAGAATGGCAAAAGGAAAAGAAACTGCAGGTTGAGATAAAGACAGTTAATTGGGTAAAAAGAAAAAAAAGAAAAAAAAGAAGACAAAATAAAGAAAAACAAGTGATGGAAAAAACAATCATTCATGACCAGCTGACCTATGCACAGACAGTCCCCAAGCACCAGCAACCTCTGGCAAATTCCCACATGCTCTGTTTTACTGCAGAACACAAGGTCATTTGGTACGGAATATCCCTCAGCTTGGGGCGGCTGCCCTGGCTGTGCCCCTTGCCAGACTCCTGTCCATCCCAGACTGCAGGCTGTGAGGGCAGAGGGAGACAAGGAGAAAGCCTTGGCATTGTGCTTGCACTGCTCAACATCAGCTAAATTGTCCCTGTGTTATCAGCACTGTTTTGGTCACAAATCCAAACCGTAGCACCACACAGACCGCTATGAAGAAAAACAACCCTGCTCCAGTCAAAACCAGTGTAGGCCAGTAAGACTTTGTGGATGACCCTGGGGCACAGTGGGAGAAGAAGAAGCAACTCCAGGGGATGATGAGAGAGGTCAGGAAAAAGACAAGAGGTAAGCAGAAGACACTGAGTTTGGAGACTTTCCCTCGGATCACAGGGAGCGATTTACAACACTGCAGCTTTTCTATTTGCTTTGTCTCGCAATTAATTTCATATGCACAAACCAAGATGTCTTCCAATCAGTGCTTCCATGGAATCCCGGCAGCAGAACCCCTGGAGCAGACACCAGTGCTGGCTGGGAACCATTTGAGCAGACACCCGAGAGCAGCGCTGAGACCAATGGCTTGGCAGTGCCAGAGACTCAAAATACTGCCAGGCACGAAATTCAGCCACAGCCAGACTGTCACAGAGCCACTGCCATCGCTGTGCCCAGTGCGGGACACTGAGGGAAAGGAAGGGGAAGGGCTGGACCGAGCCAGCAAAAGAGCTTCTTGTGTCTTCTGTGCTCCTGCACTCTCTTCACTAACCCATAACCTCGTGCAAAGTGAAATGGCCAATTTATTATTATTCTAATAGTCAGTGACCCCTGTGAAAGGCAGGAAGGGAGGCCTTTATATCTGGCCTTCCACTCAGATCAAAATCTCCAGTGTTGTGGACCAAATGTTGTGTTTTAGACACTGCATTTCCATCCAGAAAAGAGAAAATTCCATCTAACACAATATCCTTGCTAAAGTCTGTGTTAAATGCTGTATTTCTACACAGCTGATAGGTAAAGATTACATTTTAATTTATAGTCCTGTTCATGCTTTCTGGAAAAAGTTTAAATTAATATTAAAGCCAGTGTATTATAATAAAGCACCCTCTGTGCTAGAGAGGGAAAGGAGAGCCTTTGAACTTGACATGACAAATCCATCTTTTCCCCAAACACACCCCTGTCATTCCTACTCTAACTGCAAGCTTTTCACACCAAGGTGTGGATTCAGCGGCTTCCACAACAGCATCCCAACCCTGGCTGGGACAAGCAGTCTTACTGAGAGGGTCAGTTACACAAGTAAAACAATGGGCAGCTCACTTAGGGCATGGAGTAAAGTGTGGCCAAAGTCTCCCTCAAAACCCCTGAAAAGCGCCATGAGGATGAGTGCTTTCTGAGGATAAGGCAAGAAAGAAGAGATATTTTCCATGGGACCCTGCTTCCCTCTGTGCTGCTACAGGACAGGGAAGGCAAATCCACCCAAGGCCAATCCAACACACTGCTAATGTGTAATATTGTTCACCTTCCTCTTTCCCTTCTTTTACTTGGCCTCAGCTATTCTCCAAATCCTGAATACCTGTGGGAGTGCCCACAGCATGGACCTGGAGAAGACAGCCCTTCTTTTCCCACCACCAGGATAATCATGGCTTAAAGTCAGCCCTGCGCTTCTCTAAAACCTTCCACTCGCTCTGTCTTCCTTTCCAGGCCCAAGCACATCCTCCAACACAAAAGGACTCCCCAAACCTTCCCCATCTCCTGATACTCTGGCTCCAGCTGCCACTCCTTCTGTCCTGCCAACCATTCCCTGGCTGCCACCCTCATGCTCCAAGTTCTCTCCCTGTGTCCTCCTGCTCCGCACCCAGCCCAATTTACACCAATTACAATGCATTTATCCCTCTCCACTGAGACCATTCCCCTGGTTTCTGATTTGTTGCCCCATTTTAGCTTCCTCAGCAGCAGAGGCTTCTCAGCACAGGCCCCAATGCTCCAGTGCAGTTTGCATTGTAGGATCCATCTCCTCAGTGTCTTCCCAAGAGCTGCGACTGGTCCATAGCAGCTCTGCATCTGTCCCTTTCTCTGCTGTTCCAGATTCCTTCTCCTGGCAGAGATCTCCTGCCTCCCTTCCCATGGGAGCCTCAGTTTCCCTGCGCAGGGGAATCCCTGAGCTTGCTTGCAGGCTGGGAGCTCAGCACATTCCACCAACATGCAGATGTGACAGGCCCATGGCAAGTCACTCACAAACTCCACCGAGCATCGTCACATGCAAAAACTCACTTTGCACACACCACAGACTGTGACTGCAACCACACGCTTGGGTTTGCACAGGCACTGGCGCATAAGTAATTTAGGAGGGGTGAAAAATAACTACTGCTCAAGCTTATCTTTGGGGTTAGGTGTCTAAAAAGAGATGTCCCGTCAACCATTTGGAAGAACCCAGAGCACATCTAAAAAACCACCTGAGAAAAGGGAAAGGGATTTCCAAAACCATTACCAGGCGCAGAATTATACATCTTTAAATTAGCATGTGATTGAAGCCCAAGCCAATACCCTGACCTCAAATTCCCCTTTCTAACTGTCAATTCTCACATCTATGCAGGATTTCTCTCTTTAAATGCATTTTTTCTTGACTGTTTCTCTAGCATGGCACATCGACCTTGGCATATAAAGTATGCTAAAGCTGCCGGTTTGGGTTTAGTTTGTTGGGTTTTTTAAAATTTTGCAAGGCATTATTCCCCTGAGAGCGTCGTGCCAGCGCTGATGCCCTGTTCTAGTAAGAAGACACACCAAATCGTAGGCATTTAGTTCACCTCTAAGCGACACCAGAAATACCAAAAGAAGCCCACTGTCTATTCCTGCTGCCCAAGCTGTCCTTTGGGACAATGACCATCTCCCATCACTTCCTCTGGGTGGACAGCTCTCCTCTCTCTAACTGCTCAGGTCTGTTGGGAAGTGGGGTCGAGGCATTGTCCCTTCCCTTCAGGGGCTGGAAGGCAAAGGCACTGTCCTGAAGCACTCCCCTACCCCCTCTGCACTGCCTGGTGCAAAATGAGACCTTCCCAGAGAGCCCCGGTGAGGTGTGCACCTCCTTGCTCAGAATATTAGGCTATCCTGAAATTCCAGAGCTTGTGAAATCCTTTTCACTTCCCAATTATCTTTCAGGCACTGGCACAGACTGAAAAGAAGGCTTCCTACTGAAATTTGTATACTCGGGGGCAAGACCTCAGGGTTGCTCTAGGTCAAGCTGAGAGAAGAATGAGTGCACACCACAGACCTATCCAGGACTTAGACTAGCAGATCCAAGACCAGGATCCACTTTTCTGTGTCAATTTACAGAAAAACTATTTTGTTAGGTTTGTATAGAAATGTGGGGGCTTGGGTGTCACCAGCTGATCCTCAGTTCACTCCTCCTGGTCTGTGCAGGAGCACTGAATGGCACTGAGAGAAATTTGTAGGATTACTCATGACTCAACTACCCTTTGGCTGCATTTGCCCAGAAGAATTGAGGGGCAATTTTCACTGTAGTTCATAAGGTAGCGTGAAAAGAGCACTCCCATAAAGCTGATGTGGACAGCCACCAGGTGACCTTTCCAAAAAAGGTATCAAAGGCAGAGTGGGAATTACCTGCTAAAAACTGCTGAGTATCAAAGAGCTTGCACGTTTGGTCCCTCTCCAGCTTGTTGGGTCGGTCACTGCAGAGTGCCAGAGGCCCATCCCAGTAGATCCTGCTTTGGCAAAGTCTCTTAGCGTAGAGGCCATCAGGTGCCATCCATAGAATTACTCCTCTTTCCAGGTGGTTCAGTAGCTTCTCTATGTTCTTCCTCTGGCCATTATCCTCGGGATAAGGGAAGATAACTTGGTCCAGGCTGCTGACCTCGTAGCTTTGGCCGTGGGATATCCTACAGCCTTCAGGACTGGAAGTTGTCACCTCCTTCACCAGTATTTCACGGTAATACAAGCAGATGTGGAGCCGACAGTCTACAAGGAGAAACAGACAAACAAACAAAAAACGATCACTGTGATACATTAGTACGGATGTTTTATGTTCCAGATCCGTGCTAAGGCCAAGAAACAAATTTGCATGAGACTTCTGAGCCCAATGGTCAGCACCACCCAGAAGCTCATATTAGTAAAAAAAAAAAAAAAAAAAAAAAAAAAATACAAATACTAAAATTTTTTGGGTACAGGAGCGTTAATGCTGTCTCATCTTACTACAAGGGCTACTGATGTGTGAGAATTTGGTAGGAACTAAAATCCCACAAACTTCACATTTCCATTTAAAAGGAAAAATCTGCACACAAGAAGTTGCTGTTGGTCACATTTTCCAAGTCCACGTCACAATTAAACCCACCGGCTCAGTACACTTCCTCAGATTTAATAAGGAAGTAGCTGCATTTCCCCCCCAGACTTTGCATAGAAAAGGCTTCTGCACAGGGGACCTGCAAACTTGCACTCAGCTGCCTGGAGAGAAGCGACTGCTGGCCCCAGCTCCAGGGCTGTCCCCAAATCCCCTGCCTTGCTTTCAAATGGCCGTTTGGTCAGCTTGGCTGACTCCTAGGAATTCACACAGCACTGAAAATATACATATATATATAATATACACATGTGCGTACAATACACGTTCACACACACGCACAAAGACACACATATCTACACACATACTGACCCAGATTCAGGAGAACAATCCCACTCAAGAAACCCACCAACCCACAGGTTTATCCATTACTTCTGTGAAAATCACATTCCCACACCTTTTCCCAGAGTTACTTCAGCATCCAGACATCTGCAAACCTGGCTGAAATAACTTCCCTTTTCTCTCCTGAATGTCTTTTTTTTTTTTTTTTTTCCCACCAGGAATAACAAAGCAGAGCAAAGCCAGAAGGCACCAACAGGAGCACTACAAGGTACCCAGGTAACACCAATTTTTGGGGAGACTCCTCCGAAATGACAAACTGAGCCTTAAGTCACTGACACTCCTAAATTTCCGAACTCCCCTGGGAAGGCCTTATCTGGTGTCTCCCCAAAGCAACCCAGCACTAATACTGTGAGCCAGCCAAGCACTTTCATTAGGTTCAGCCACCTTCACTCCTTGGAGCTGGGGCTGGAAGTGCTTAAGTATCCTGGAAAAGAGAGGCTTATGACCATAGACCAAATTCATTCATTAAAGAGGTTTCTTTTTTTTTTTTTTTTTCTTCTTTTTTCCTTTCATCTGAAAGAAGAGATGGTGCCTGGGCAAGTCAGAAGTGGGAGTCTCTTGTGAAGCTCCCCGGGAAGCCTGGGGGTTGCGGGCCTTACCTGACAGAGCGAGGGCTTCACCAGACCTGATGCTCGGCTCAATCGGGATGCCCGGAGTCTGGGACTCAGGAGGGGCACAGGCATAAAAGGTTCCTGTCACCTGACAACCTGTTTTCACAAACAAAAGTCAGTGACAGTGGCCTAAAAGAAACGCCAGGGCAGAAATCACAGGAATGCAAAAGTGTGTTTTCCTGGGACCCAACAGGAACTCTCTTTCCCCTTCCTCTTAAAAAGGTCCTATTTCCCAATTTCTCCAGGTAGGGCAACACCACCAATCACTCCAGATGTTATCTGGACTGTATTTTTACATGGGTCTGCATGAAATATTCCCTTAGCACTTCGATATTCCCCTTAGTTCTTCTCCTTAGCTAACGTGTTATTCCATTAGAGAAATAATTTACATTTTTAACTAGACCACAGTGCTCTTAAACGTCACCTGCATAAAACAATTCATTCATTTTTACAAGAAATTTTACTAATGACAGGTATAACAATAAGGCTGGCATTAACACTGTTTAAATGTAGGTAAAGAAAAATGTGCAGCAGGAGATTATTAGGGTTTTATTAGCAGGACTAATATTAAACTGCTCCAACAGGTGCCTTTCAGCAAGTGCATTATACCATGGGCAACTGATGTGTTTTCTCTGTTTCTTAATGCCAATAAAAGTCTTTGGAGGATGATGCAAGTGACTTACATATAAGCTCATGTTATCTTTCCCACTGGCAGAACTCACCACAACGAGGAGTTGCAGCGATGTGGATAAAAAACACCTACAATCTCTTGACACATTTTAGAGCCCAGTGAGAAACCCAATATCAACCACTAACAATTGCCTACAAATTCAGCAAAGTATCCAAATGTGTTTAATTGCAGCAGAGGATGTACTTCAGGGCAGAGCTCCTTCTGCTCACTATCTTGATTTTTTTTTATTAGCAAATAACTCAACTAAAAGTAAAGCATTCTGCCTAATAATTTCAATGTACTGCCAGCAAAAGTTGCAGTGAACTGAGCATTTACTTTTTAGCAGACCCAAAGATTTTTCTGCATCAAAACTGGGAGAGATCTGTCCTCTGAGAATATAGGATCTATTCCATGGAGTCCTTTCTTGCTTCCCATCCTTTCCTGCCCTTCTGAACCAGCTGCTTCTCCTCACACAGCAAATGCCTGCGTCCTCAGGTAAGTTACCCTGCAAGGGTCCACAGCACATGGTTCCCTTTCTCTTATGTTTTATTCCCTTCAGGCTTCAGCACTGCCAATTTTCAGAATTTGGGCTTTTTGCTGTGGATGCTGAGCTTGGAAAGCCATGATTATGTTAGGCTCTGGTGCTGTGAGATCTTTGGGGAAGGAAACATCCCTTTATTCTGTTTCTGCTGTACCAACCCCAAGAGAGTCTCAATCCATAACAAGTTGTCCCACTGCCACAGCACTAAAATGAAGTAATAATTCCAGCTTTCCTCTAGGGAGAATAAAGCCAGTCTAACCCAAAAAGCTGGAGGGAAAAACCTCACTGGTGTATGCCTCAAAAAGTCCAAAATCAGAGAGAAAGCTAAAGAACATATGTTCCCATTTGGGGTTTTGTGAGGGTTGGTTGCCTACTTTATTGCTCAGGGCTTTTGAGACAGCTGAGGACTTTGGGGGCTGATTTCTATCAATTCAGAGAACTGCACAGCCCACACACCACACATACAGTGGCAGTGAATGCAAGAGCCAGGACAAAGGTGGCTCTCTTTGAAGGGAATCCAGCACTCCGCTCCATCCGCATCCATTCATTCCAATCAAAGCCACAAAAAATAAACCTGAAATCTGAGGCTCCTGCAGGTGACCAGGCTCAGCAAGCAGCCCTAAACAGGAGTGTCTTACCATTTTCACAGCCGGGCCCTTGCCAGTGGTGGCCGCGAGCGGTGAAGGGGACGCTGGCGCACTGGTAGGGAATGTCAGGATGCGGCTGCTCCGGGGCAAACTCCCTCCAGTTCCGCTCATGGGGCACCATGTAGTTCGGTACCTATTCAATTTAACGAGGTATTCTTTTAGCAGGCAGCTGTCAAAACTACTGCTATGCATTGCATCAGCTTTCTCATCTCAGCTCCCTGATTTTCCCTGCCAAAGCCCATGGAGGTCTGAGCTGTGCCCAGGCTACAGGGATGGCACTCCGCCACCACCACCAATGAGGCTTTCAAATGAGTTTCTCACCACTGGTGTAAATAATAAGCAGAGTGGAATAACAAAAGGCAGTCAAAGCACTGCTGGTAAATGTCTGCTTGAAAGAGCAAGGCTTCATTGGGTGCTTGCATTCTGGCGTGAACAGAATGGCAGTGCACTAGGAACTGTCGTCCAGCAGAAAAGAGCTATTACTCCGGGATAAACAACACCAAGGGAAATCAATTGCCCTGTGGCCCCATCTGACATTAGAAAAGTTGCTTCTCAATTTCTCAGTTTTCATAATGAACTTTCTTCACAGAGGGAACCTGAGAGCCCCACCAGCAAGGACAGACACAGCACAGAGCACAGAAATTGTGCTGCTCAGTGTAGCGGCACCAAGGAAAACACTCAACACTCAGTGTCGTACCTGGGATGGTAGTGCAGTGTAAGGAGATGTTATTGGAAAGGGATGGTTCATCATTAATGGCTGCTCCTCCATGTTGATCTGTTTTGCACCTGTGCTCACCAGAGGGATGAAAATAAATCATGTCAACCACATCTTAAGGAAATCTGAAATCAGCATATTGAAGACAAATCCATACAACCTGCCACTGAACAGAGAGGGGACCAAACTGCCTTCCAGCACCCACTTGGCACTGGATTCCCAGGCCCCCCTTGCAGTCAGCTCTGGGGGGCAGTTCTGTCCTGCTGGGCTCTGCAGTGCCCCACAGCTCAGTGCTGCCCAGCCTGGCACACAGCCTTTGCCTCCCACAAGCCCTGCCTGGCACCAGGGACTTCTTGGAAAGCAGACACTGCCCTGCCCCTGCCCTGGAGGCTGCAGGCTGGGCATCCCGCACTCCCAGCTCTTCCCCCCATGGCAGCTACCTACTGCCTGCCTCAAAATGCTCTTCCATGTATTCAGAACCTAGATCCACCATGCAATTTTTTTTCTAATTTTTTTTTTTGCCCATCCCTTGAGCTGCCTGCTTGGCTCTCACTACACAGAACTGGCAGGGAGGCTCCAGCTAAAAGAGCAATTCCCCCAGTGATGTGCAGGCACCTGTCTGCATCTTCCTGCAAGGACTCCCTTTCAATGCTCCGACTCAAACGCCAGCAGTCCTCCCGCAGGCACAGCCTCTCAAGTCATCAGAACAAGCTGCACTTGAGCCCTCATTTTGGTTCCTTAAAAGACTTAAAAAGGCTGCAGGGCCATTCCAGAAAAGCACACTTCAGTCCTCATATGTTTGCAATGAGACATATTCACATTCTGTTACACAGGGAATTTGAGATGTTTTACCTTTTTTAGCTCCTTCTGGCACTATTCTGTACACTTTATAGGGATCTGAGATGTCCAGCTGGCTTCTCTCCACGAGTTCTTCAAAGTCATTGCTCTTGTTCAAAGCACACCTTAATCTTGTCTTCCAGGTAGGGGGATCTGGTTTATCAATGCCCTCTCTGAACTTTCCTTTAAAAAGAGCCCAAGCCTGGAAACATTTCAGATAATCAAAAGAGCAGGAAAATGGGAAAAAAAAAAAAAAAAAAAAAAAGGAAAAAAAAAGGGAAAAAAGAATCAACTACAAGGTACAATGCTTGAAACGGCATACGAGTGTGCGCTTATATGTGCATGAATTTACTCCCTACAGGTTTAGGCTAAAAAAAAAAAAGGCAGCATGGAAAGGTGTAAAAAACAGTTTAGCAGGCATAAGAAAGGGGAATGAATGTGGAAACAGATGCACTGCGGTCCTACAAGTGTTTAGCTCCACACAGAGAAATGTGGAAGGGGACACAGGGACACCAGGGCACAGCCACGGCCTCCAACCAGCAGAACCAACCTGCAGAGGCAGGTGGCAAGGATGGGATGGTGAGGAGCATTCCTCCTGCCCTGCCAGTGTTCCACAGTCCCAAGCCCAGGCTGAGCCTTACCTTGAAGAGGGCAGCATCCTCCTCCCGGTTGTAGTCCTGCTTGCCAGCGTGCTTCCACGGGATGCGGAAGATGCTCTTCTCATCATTCTCCCACACCAGCCCGGGGTACTTGCCGCTGTCTATCTGGTCGATCAGCCACTGGCGGAGTTTCCCATTGCCACAGCTCACTGAGTTCATTCCGCACTCACCCGGCTCCAAGTTCATGCCACTTGTGTCAGAGGCTGGGGGGGGTTTGGGGTGCCCCACTGAGCTGACCTCTCCACACACGTCCAAGCAGCGGCTCTCTGGGAGGCTGCGGAGGAGAGGGAAGTGGGCAGGATGTGGGGAGAGGAAAACCCACAGGTCAAGCGCTGGGCTGAGGCCGCACCAGCAGTGCCCAGTCGCTGATGCCACACACACCACATCAAACAGCAGCCATGGCACGCAGAGGTGCCCTGGGGGCCCCGGGAAACACGGTACAGAGCCTCAGGAAACTGGGCACAGCCCCCCACAGCCCTCCCCAGGCACTGCCTATGCTGCAGACTTTGACAGACTTCCCCCTGTCCCGACACTGTTTTGCATGAACATACGCTGGTCGTTGAAATTTTTACAGCAATTGACTTAAGGCACAAACCCCTTGTCCTGCTGAGAGTTCAACTGGGGCTTTACTTTTCAGCCAAAAGAGGAAAACATTGCATAAAAATGCACATGCATACGATCGTGCAAATATGTGATAGCAGACACACGCGCACGATTTGGAGGGCTTCACACGCGGTTATGGTTTATATGGCATCTGTCTATAACATCAAAGTAGTTTTCACAAGCTCCCTTCAGCAAGACACACTTGAACACATGA
This sequence comes from Acanthornis magna, assembly GCA_036785705.1. Classification (NCBI taxonomy): domain Eukaryota; kingdom Metazoa; phylum Chordata; class Aves; order Passeriformes; family Acanthizidae; genus Acanthornis; species Acanthornis magna. The sequence goes on from JAWUZG010000025.1 coordinate 15,712,435, forward strand.
TGTCCTATACATATCTACCCCTCCAACTGCTCCCAGCACGCACGCATAGCAACATTCAAATCCATACGTTGCATATACCCAAAAGTGGAAAGACAGCAACCCACGGAGCCTGGCATAAGGGCACTTCTGTCCCCAGGGACGTGGGAGCTAGCAGCCCACCACACAGAGCTCTAGAGCTGCGCACAGAGGTGCGGGCACGCACGGGGAGCGGCGCGGCTCCGCAGGGATGGGCACGCGCTGGGAAGGGGCAAACGCCAGGACACCGACACCAGCGATGGGGACCTTTCATCAGGTTTGTCTCACCGATCTGAAAAATGCCTGAATGCCCGAAATCTTAGTTTGGTGGAGTCCCACTCCGCCCCCCTATTACAGCTAACAAAAAAAAAGGGACTCCTCACCCAGGAATCTTTGCCTCTACACACGGGGAGCCTTCCGGAGCCGCTTTCCAGACAGGTGCACACTACTGTGGGCAGATGGGCAGCTCCACTCCGCACCCCTTACACGCCTCCGCAGGGGCAGCATCCCCCCCGGACACAAACCCAGACCCCCAGCATCTCCCTTGGGCATGGTGTGTCTGGGGGAAGGGGGGCGTTCGGACTCCCCAGCGCGGAGCCCGCAGGAGCCCCTGCGAAGATCCCTAAAAAGTCATCTTCCCCCTTTCACTGAGCACGAAGCGGTTCCCTCCCACACAGGCGCGGGAACCGGCCGGGCTGGGGGCCGGTGCGCGCCTTCACCTCGGAGCGGATAACGGGCGGGTATAATTTTTTTACTTTAAATTAAGGAAAACACAGAATAACGGGGGGCGGGGGTTAGAAACAAAAAGGGGGAAAAAAAGAAAAAAAGGCAAAGGGCTCGCTCAGGTGCGGACAGCCACAGCAGAAGCCACGAGCGGGGGAAGCCGAAGCGCCCGCACCGCCCACCCCACCTCCCTGCCCGGCCCGCCGGTGCCGCGGCGGCAGCGCTGTGCCCGGGCGGGGCTCGGGCTCCCGGGGCTCGGGCTCCCGGGGCTCGGCCGCCCCCCGCTTACCTCTGTCGCGGCGCTGGGAGCGGGCAGGGGCCGCCGGCTGCCGGGCGGCTCCTGAGACGGGGCGCAGGGCGACTGGGCCGGCGGCACCGGGAAGTTTCTTTATATGATGGAGGGCGTCGTGCCGGGCCGGGGAGGCGGGCCCGGGGCCCGGAGGTGGAGCCGGTGAAGGGGAGCGAGGACTTGGCGCGGTGGAAAACCTCAGGCAGTGACACATACCCATTGCTGGTAAACACACGCTGCGGGAGGGGGGGCGTGCAGCCCTGCGCCCTCCCCGAGTCCCCGCTGGGTTGGTTTTTTTAAATCTCTACAGACCGACGCACATACATAAATAGCCCGGGGAAACTCCTGCCAGTGACAGCCGGGCGCCTTTTACTGTAAAGACCCGGCTCGCTACACCCACCAGAAACGTCCTAGACGGCGCCGGCCGAGCCCCCGGGATGCTCGGGGAGACGCGGGGGCATCCGCCCGCCCACCCGCGCCGTGCCCGGGGTCGGTACCCCCCGCCGGCACCCTCCGGCACCCGGCCCGGCTTTGCCCGGGCCACAGAGCCGGGATCGCGGAGCGGCATGAGGCACACCCCCGCCTCCTTTCCCCCCAGGGCTCGGGTTCCCCCCGTCCAGGCTACGCCGTGTGTTGCAGCCCCTACGGTGTGACACGGGGGGCGATTGGGGTGAGCTGGGGGCGGCAGCGGCGTCGGGATCCGCGGGCGGTGAGCCCCGACGGGGCGGCAGGAACCGGAGCAGGGACAGCCGCCAGCTCCGGCCGGGAGCGGCTCCCCCCTAGGGTCAGCCCATCTTGAGGCACCAGGGCTGGAGCTCACTCGCTCGCCCGCCTTCGGAGCCTCCTGCCCGAACGCGGTGGGAGCCGGTGGGTGAAGGAGCGAGCTCCGGGCTCGCCCGAGAGTCTCTCTTGGCGCCTTTCGGGTTTCAAGCACGTGTTTGGTGCGGCGGCACTCCGGTGTTGTTGTTCTGCTCTAACGTCCCCAGCGCACATCCGCATCCTCTGCAACGGATCGGGTCACAGACCTGCCACCGAGCGCAGCGACGGCACACGCGCGCTTCAGGATATTAATTGCAAATCTTCAACGCCATCTTCTGAAATTTAAATGTAATTATCGCCGCGTTTGGAGGGAGAAGTGAGAAGTGCAGGCGTTTTTAGGTATTGGGTTTGTTACACACCATCCATCCTCTAAAAAAAGTATTGGCAGGGCCAATCCGAAATCCTTTCAGCCGTGAGTTAAGGCAGCTTTGGAACATTGGAACGCATCTCTGAGATTGGCGGTGACTGCTACCATAAATCAAGACAAGCAACCACAGCTTTACCAAAAGGCATCTTGAAAGACTTTCTGAAAACCCAATTTCAATTTGTAGGGTTAAGACTGTGTGGTACTCAGGGTGTCAGCTGTAATTTCACTAAGTATAAAACCCTCTTGAAATATATCACTGTAAAAGGAGCACTTCTCATGTCTTCTCTTTTGTGGTTTTTAAACCAGCAAATTCTGGGCCAGGGTGAAACATTCAGATTGGATGTGTGCTAGGTCAAACCCTTCAGGAGAAAAATAAAAACCTTCTTTCTCAAATGCTGGAGGATATTTTTTTTAAAGTTGCTCTTGTCCAAAGAAATCCATGTATAGATGGAGAGGTAGATAAGTTGGCTATTAAGAGAAGATAAAGTCAACCATAAAACCCCCAGACAGTGCACATGTAGGAAATTACCTGGCTGGGTGGTTGTTGCTTTGTGCAGCAAGAGCTCCTTTACAAAACTATCTCCAGTTGCCTGAATGTTAGAGGAGATGATTAAAGCCAGAGCCCTACATGCACACTCGGCCTTTGCAAAGCAGTCTTCTCATGAGTAAGACATTCTAATCTCATTAGCTTTGCTGACTTCGTTACTCAGGGTTTCTGGACATCAACCATTTCCATTTAAGATGGCAAAACTATGTAGGACCACCATTCTGGTCTGCAAAGTAGAAATCTCCGATCAATATCACAACTGTGGTGTCCCCATTAAATGCTGCATCACTGAGTGCTTTTTGCATATCCTAAGACAATTGCTCCTTAAACAGCCTTGCTAGTGATACAAACACTCCAGCACCTCACAGCCTGTTCATCCGTTTCTGGTATTTTCCACACCATTGTGACTGCCTGACTCTTTAACCCTCACCCAAGAGCCCTGATGCCTTCATGGAAGTTTTCTGAGCTAATGACTGAAGTCCTCTTGTGAAAATGCTTTTGCTGCTGTTTAACCACGGCTGTCACTGCCGGGCCCCCTGTTTTTCACACTCTTAAGGTCACACTGACTAAGGGCATGCCAGGAAAAGTGACTGTTTCTTCTCAGCAGTCGCTCACAAGCCCTCAGCACAGAGAAAGATGGCTTCTGCTTTCACCGAACCCCTCTGAAGTCCCAGCTGACTCACCTGGGAATTGCACACAAGGTACAGAAGCCAAGAGAGACAGACGTCAGCTCAAAGCAGCTGCCAAGGGCTGTCTGAAGTGGGTCCCTACAGAAAGGGGCAGTGCTGAGCCAGAGGGCACACATGTTAAATGCTTTTGCGCCCCGGAGTTTACTCCTCCTTTCCTTCAGGAAGGTTTCCCCTCCGCTCTGGGTACAAAGGCTCTTCCTGTCTCCCTAAAATACCACTGGGTGAACTCAGTCTCTTAAGCCAGGCACACTTGTTAGAAATATCCCAGAGGCATCATGTCTGGCAGCAGAGACCTTTTGAGGAGTGGGGCTTGCCCAGGAGCTCTCTGTGCACCAGGGACCACGAAATCCCCTCGGGCATCAGCACAGGAGGAGTTCCTCGGTGCAGAAGAGGAACCTCCTGAGGGCAACGAGGGGCACCCACTCCCTCGCATTGCTCCACCCTGGGCTGGGAGGGCTGCACTGCCCATCCCCTGCCCATGGCTCTGGTGGGAGGCTGCTCGTGCTGGCAGGTCCTGGGGGTCAGTAAAGGCCTGGCCCTCTGCACTCTGCTCAGCCCAGAGCAGAGCCACCCATGAACAGGAGCATGGCAGTGAGAGAGCAGCTTCCCCAGCTCTGCTCTTGAGTGAAGAGCCCAACCAAGGCTTTTCAGGAACCCAGCAAACCTTGTGGGTTCCTGAAGGATTGACAAATGGCATTGCTAAATGCATTTTCAGAAGTGTATTAAGGCCCTAAAAGTATTTTTTGAAAGCGTGCAGCCACCTGTCTACATCTTTAGCTGTCCCAAAACCCCTTTCCTGAGATGGAGGCGTTTCAAGGACTCAACACCTTGCTGGTGGCACAGGTTTCTACCGCAGGGTCTTCTTTCCCCAGAAGTCCTTGCCACCCCCTGGTTGTGAAACTCTGTGGAATGATGTCCTCTGCTGCCCAAAGCAGCACAACTCAGACCCCAAACAGGGGGGCAAGAGCCTCCCAACACCACACTTCAGTCAACAGCTCCAAGGTAGGGGGTTGAGTTCAAAAGTCATTTTTGCATCAGAAAGACCTCTGTGGATGTAATTGAATGAATTCAGAGACACTGTGGAAACTTGGGGCAGATTTCTGATTACTTTGATTTATTCCAGTGAAGTACCTGCTATATAAACAGTCTAACATGATTCACAACAAACAATTTTAAACATCTTCTATTGTCGTCGCTTCAACTTCAGGTGTCATAAGAGCTGCCTTCTCATTTTGGAAGGGTATTTGCAGTTCCTCCATTTAAAATAGCAACTCCTAAAACAGTATTAGTTAGTCATATATTTCCCATAATACTAATTACAGAGACATTTTAAACTATTAGAAATAAAGCAAACTGGCGAGCATATGTCGTTTAAGCAGGAGAGTCTCACAGCCCAACTGACATTAGTTTGGGTATATTTGGTGCACCTGTAGTTTTCTTTTCCTGTACTTCCCCTCTGTTTCATAGCCAAGAATATTTCAAACCAGCTCTCATTAGGCTGCTTGCATGCCTCTGTACCTCAGCCTGTGCACGGGACTGAAAGAGCCCTTCATCACATGTCCTAACTCCTGAGATATAACAGAATCATGGATCCAGTTCGGTTGGAAAAGCCCTTTAAAATCAGCAAGTGCAACTGTTAACCTAGCACTGCCTAGTCCACCACCTTATAAGACAATACAAATAAATGTAAAATCTACTTTTTTAGAAAAATCTTCAAATTAACATCACACAAACCAAAAAATGCTATTTTTCGGCTTTCCTTTGAAGAGGAAAGGTTGGCAAGCACATCCAACCAATGTGGCACACAAGCAGCACTTTCCCAGTGCCCAGATATCAGGCCAGGAGATTGGAAACCCTGGGCTGATGCCTTCCCCTCTGAAAACCAACAGCAAATTTTTTATGGACTTCCAGCTCCTCAGGGAAGGAGGCTCCTTGCCCATCTCCCCAAACTGTAAGCAGTTTTCAAATTAAAAAAAATAAGGAAAGCACCCGGTGCTGGCCAAGAGCTGTTGAGAGCAATGTCTCCCTTAAATAATCAGAATCTTCCGTCTCTGCAGGACAGCTGTCAAGGACAGCCCAGGACTGCTGGCATGGAGGCAAGAGAGTCATGATTCTCTGCCAGTGATGTGAGGCACAGCATGGCCATGTGTCCCCTTGGAGTCCTTGGAGTAACAGGTCCAACTCACTGTCACCTGGGAATTTGTGTTACTCTTCATCCAGTGGAAAAGGCAAATCCAAATTATAGGATTTTTTTTCTTTTCCATATCCAACCTCCTTTATTGGCAGTAAAAAGATGGGGTGACAGGTAGGATTTCAGACCATCCACTCACCTGACCAAATTCCTTCAGCTATGTTGTGTCCCCAGAGTTTACAAACTGCACTCAAAGACATCCCAAATATGACGAGCACTGACCAAAAAAGGACACCTATTCCATCTTGGACACAAAAGAAGTTAGCCCAAGCTGGGGATGGACTCTCACCACTGGGATCACTGTCTTAAGTCCATTCCTCCAGCAAGGAAGAAGAGACTTTCCAGGGAACTGGGGTGCACTGAGCACGGTGTGGCTGACACATTGTTTGATTCCTGGCACGTTTTGAGCTTGTCAGGAGTCTGTGGCTGAATGACACTCCAGATGTTGGACACTGGGATGTTCTGAGAGCCCATGCCCACGGGAAGGGAGGCTGCATATACAACCACTTCAAGCACTTTTTGCTTTAACCATTTGTTGCCAGCTTTCATACCAGCAAATGTAAGCACTGTGCTTGGGTTCCTCTGTACCTCAGTTCAAACCCACATAATTTCCTGGGTTCAGAAGACCAGCTTGGTTTTGTGTATTTTGGGGTTGAGGTTCCACTTCGAAGAAACTGAGCTCCAAGGAGCCCAGTTAAAAAAGAAAATTTCTTGGAGAGGGGAGGGATTAGGGTGGCACAATAAGAAAACTCACTGAAAACTAAGCACTGAATATTAAAAAAAATCCACAAGATATATACTGCATATGTATCACCCATTCTGCAAGTACCACCTACTACATTTGTCCATTAAATATAAAACTGTCTGGGCTTTCTGGCCTTTTCAATGGGAACATCTTTCTGGAAAGCAGTGCAAAGCAGGAATTTAAATGATAGAGAAAGGAACTCAGGTGGAAGGGAGCTTTGGGAAGCTCCACAGAAGTCATAGACGTAGCTGCCACTAAGATTTACCTGCTTTAAAGAAACTGAGAGGGTCTCCAGTGGCACACTCGGGGCACATACAACACTGTGGAAGGAGCTTCACAATTTCAAACATGGTTCAGTCTCATCCTGTCTTGATTAGCGAGGAGTAAATCCTCAGCCCAGACTTACCAAGCAGATGGCGATGACATGCAGAGAGTTGTGAGAAGGAGGTGGTGATGGTCTAGCAGTTTGTTACATTCTTCTTTTTGACAGACAAAAGAGGAACTCAGAGCCCCAAAGGAAAAATATTTAGTGAGCAAGGGGGGCTACAGTCTAAAGTATTTAAAGAAAAAGAAAAATCCACTTATCTATTGCTCTTCCTTAGGCAGCAACAAAAATAAGCTGTCTGCATTTTTCTGTTGAGGAGACACCTGACTTGCCAGTCACCAGGGGCACAACGTGAGTTTGGCACCGACCTACAGGGAGTGAGCAAGCAAGCCCTAAATGAATGTACAGTGGTATTTCACTTCGAAAAGATGCAGGCCAGCCCCATTAATTGTGCAGGAGAATGATTTAACAGGAAACAAGTCTTTGTAAACAAGGATTTCAGTGGAGGGCGAGAATGCGGGGCAGCACGTCAGAATTTCTCCTGCTATCAGTGATCAGTCTAGCACATACATAGACTGGTGAAGGCTTTCTAAAAGTTTTCGAAAACATGTAATAGCAAATCCAAACAAAAAATCACTTTACAGCACAGCACCAGATGAACCACTGGATGCTCAGTGGTTTCAGCTCCAGCCCTTGCATCAGGAGGCCACAAAGCGCTCTGCTGGCTAGATGTCCTAGGCAGGGGCTTTGGTACAAGATCCTTCAGGGGGAAATTCATTCTTCTGCAGTCCTGTGACAACTGAGACATTTGTCTTACTGTCCTCCTTGTCAGTACCTTTGTAAATGAGAGGGAATGAGAGCATGGAGAGTGCTTGACAAGCTTGAAGCAACCTCTCTCTCCTGGGATGTTAGCATCTTTCATCCCAAAGCAGCTTTGGCATGTGTTTTTTGTCCTGGGTGATAAACCCTCTAAATGTGAGGGGAAATACACAAGAGCTGAAATGCTGTCAGAAGGGAGGAGGAAACTTCACAACATTGTGATGTTGTGGCCACTTCGGAAAAAGAGACTTGGCTGCTCTTGGAATGTCTCCCGGCACAATGAATATGTAAGATTAGAGTAATAATACATTATTACATCTCCTCCCACCTTTCTCCACCCCAGATCACAGCAGCTTTTGGTATCGTAGCCAAAGGAAGGGCCATGGCGAGTGTAGCGCTGTATCCACAGCTGTCTCATCAGGAGAACAGCATTTGGGACCACCAAGGGCAGATTTGCAAAGGCAGAGGGAGAAATTTTCCATGGCAGTGAAGTTGCTGCTTTACTTCTAGTGACATGGAAAATACTCCCCTTTTTGGACACATTGCCCGCGTGGCTTTATTTCACTTTGTCTCAGGAAAATTCTGAATATTCTCTTCATTTCGCCTGACAGTTGATGCAGGCCCACGGTGCCTTGAGAGGATTGAGCAGCTGCAGTGACTGTTGACAGCTGATGCAGCCTGGATGGGCTCTTTCATTGACTTTTGTACCAGGTTGCTCTTTTCTAGTGGTGAAAAAAGAAGAGATCTTTGCATGCATGGCTACTCATGGTTAGCAAGAACAGGAAGGATGCTCTGAAGGGTGACTTACTAGCATGGGGGAATGCTTCCCTTTTGAAGCAAAATAATTTTTTTCACGTTGTCAGTAATGCAAGCTTAGCCACACACACTTCTGCTAAAGGTAGCTGCACGCTAGAAAACACCAAGAAATTCCCTCACCCACTCAGCATTACTCATTTTGTTATATAATTCTTTTTTTTTTTCCCCTTTTGCTGTGGATAGGCTCAATAAATACAGCGGCCCTTAAAAAACCCAACTGTCTGTTGTGTTTGTTTATAGCAAGTGCAATTTTGGCTGTGGCTGAGCGGGAAGGTGCCATGGGCTACTGGTCCCAGTGAGATGGTATCAATACATGGCCACTGGTTTTATTGCAGCACCTCAGGCCCATCGTGGGACAGTTCATCCCTCATTACCACCTCTGGGTATTCAGATCTAGCAGCCTTACAAAAGCTGTAGAAATCCTCTTGCAGTGCTCCGCAGATCTTACTGTTCAGAAGGACACAAGTCACAGCCACCGGTTGCCGTAAGAAGCATATTGCTAAATGTGCTACGTTGTTTTAAAGTTTCTACAGCCCTTTCTTTTCATTTAGTCCTTGCAGATGGGAGAATTTATTGGTGATATGAAAAGTAAGATGAAATCCCATTGCGTCTCTTAGTAAGGAAAAATCCTGTTATATCTATTGCCACATGAGCCTTTCCCCCACACTGATGCTGCAGCTGGCAGCCTTGAGAAAGGGGAAAAAAAATTTAAAAAATAAAGAAATGACCATTCGGTGGCCTTAAACTGCTACTCAAAGCACTAAAAGTCAGATCCTGCTGTCACTGAGCTGGGGAGGAGCTCCCCCTCTGGCTTCACTGGGAGCAAAGTGTCCAGGCCAGGAGCTGCGTGTTGCACAGGGACAGACAGTCCCAGTCCTGCCACTGCAAGGGGCTGCCTGCTGCTACACTGCCCCAGCAGCTGTGAATTATGAGGTTTCCCTCCACAGCTGCAAGGCAATGACTTTAAAAGACTTTTTGAAAAAGACAGACAGCAGCATTTCGGGGGATGCAAACAAAATTCCCTGCTGACACAGTAAAGCTTCTTGAGTAACAGTAAATGCTCCACATAAAATGGCACATGGATTGGGTTTCTGAGGCATCTCTGGGGTGAGGACTTTACTGCCACAGTTACTTCCAAGTCTCCACTGTGCTGGCAGCACCACATGACTGACAGCAGTCCCAGGACACAGCTTCAGTGATGTTGTTCCCTATCCATCTGAACTCCAGGGTGAAACCTAGACCAATATCCATTCAATGTGTAATGTATGATAGGGAGCAGGTAATCCAGTCATCCCATGTCTGGGATAGGTGTGTGCTCCCACATCAGGCAGTCAGATAAAGTCCTCTCTAGCAGAGTCTGGGAAAGCTCCAAGGACTGGTCTTTATTTCTTATCAGGCAAATGAGGAACATATAACAGCATTGGAGAAGCAGCAGGACAGGCTGTCCTTATTACAAAAAAAAAAAGTGTCTGACAGGGAGCTCAAGAATATAATTATTGCTGCCCAAGGCTCTTTTGGGAATCTGCATTAAAAGGGCTCTGCTTGGGACCAATTCTTTCCTCTTCCCTCAAATGTCCCCTTGAACCAAGTTCCCATCATTTTGGCACTCACCAGAGATCAAATAGGATCCTTTTAGCAACTCCCAATTTATAAATCTACACTTCAAAATATTAACTCACATTTCCAGAGCTCAGAGGCTGTTCAAAGATGATCACAGATGCCTCCAGTTCCTTGAGGTGAGGATAGTTGTTGGTACCACTAAACAGCACAAGTGAAGGGTCTGATGTTGTACCTACAGAACTGAGAAAAACTGTTCAGCTCAGTGCACTTTCATGACGCTCCTCAGAGCTTAAGGGAGCAGAGGTTGTCAGTTCTTGTCACCTCTCCACATGGGCAGGAATTTAAAATATAAAATATTGGCACCAAGTGGCCCTGCTCCAGGAGAGCATCAGAAGTCAGCATGGGGTCATGTAGCCTAAGCCTGCAAGTCCTAAATCTTATCATGGAATCACAGAATTCCAGTTTGGAAGGGACATCAAGTCCCTTTTGCTTTGGCAAAAGCACAGTCTAGACAAGATAGCCCAGCACCCTGCCCAGCTGAATCTTAAAAGTGTCCATCATTGGGGAATCCACCACTTCCCTGGGGAGATTATTCCAATGGTTGATTCTTCCCATTGCAAAACATTTCCTTCCCGTGTCCAATAGTAATCTCCCCAAGAGTAACCTGTACCCATTACCCCTCATCTTTTCCATATGACTCCTTGTTAAAAGGGAGTCTCCATCTTCTTTGTAGCCATCCTATAAATACTGGGACATGGTGACAGGGTCTTCTCTGAGCATTCTTTTCCCAAGTCTGAACAAATCCATTTCTCTCTCAGCCTTTCCTCACATGTCAGGCTGCCCAGGCCTTTGATCATCTTTGTTATCCTTCTCTGGACCCTCCCCAGCCTGTCCACAGTTGTCTTTGCATCATGGGGACCAAAACTGAACACAGTATTGCAGGTGCAGCCTGACAAGCAGTGATTAAAGTGGGAAAATGACTTTTCAATCTCTGCTGGTGATGCTCTTGTTGATGCAGCCCAGCATCCCATTGGCTTTCTTTGCTGGAGCAGCAGCACACTGCTCACTCGGATTGAGCTGCTTGTCCACCAGGACCAACCCCAGGACCCTTTCCAAGAGCTGTCCCTCAGCTGGGCAGATCCCAGCCTGTGATACAGTCCTGGATTATGTTTTCCAAGGTACAAGATATTACACTTGTCCTTCACAAGGCTCTTGTTCACTTGCTCTTCCAATCTATCCAGCAGGGTGTCTCTCCCTCCAAAGTGTCCATTTCCCCTCTCAGTTTGGTATCATCACCAAATTCCATCAGGGCGCGCTTGATCCTATCATCCAGATCACTTATGAGGTTACTGAACAGCACTGGGCCCCATATTCTCTACCGAGGCATTCATTCTCCTTCCTCATATTCCTGCTTCCCACAAGAAATCCTGGAATGGTGCTCTAACCATGTGCCTGTCAAGTGCAGCTCACTGGCAGCCAGTTTGTGTATTCCCTCTGGACTAGAACCACCAGTTTGGTTTGTCACCATGTTTTCATCATTGGGTTCTACAGGTGTTTTTGGTGCACTGAGATAAAACAGTCAATGTAATTCTCAAAGTAAGTGTCCTTTTCCTTTCAGCTTTCTGATTACACACAATATTACCCATCTTTTCTGCCTTCTCAGTAATTCCAGAACAGAACATTTACTCTACCTCACTGTACCTTTCTCAGGAAGCTTGTACAGTTCCTGAAAGTTCCTCCAGTTTTTCCTTCCAGCTCCCACAAGTGCCACTATGTGCTTGTGGAGTTCTTCTCTTGTGATAAAGAAGCAGGAATCCAACAGACCAAAACCAAAGCCTTGCTTGGCTTTCCTCTGAAAACATCGTTACACTTTTCTCTTACCTTCACCGAGCCAGAGCACCACAAACCCCATTAAGATGAGTTAATCTGTTATGACTGTTCAGCTCCAGGGGTTTAACAAGTGTGCACCATGGCTGCCCAACACACCAACAGTGACACGAACTGAGAGCCACTGATGCAAAGCTCTAGAACACTGTAGGAAAGAGAGAAATCTGATGACGACCCGAAGTCATACAATGACTACGAGCTTTTCTCTTCTATTAAATGTTAGGTGTTACTTTTAAAGATGATCGCAGCAGATACCTGCATAACTCAAACTACTCTCGTGTTTATGGTTCCTGCTATCAGATGCCAGGATAGACCATCTTGCTGGAAGATCTTTTGAAACCTCGGCATTGGGCTATACTCCATCAGTAGCCTTGTTTAAATAAATAAATTACCTCTCTAGAGGGGATCTTCATAACCTCTTCCCACATCTAGTTATTACTGACAGGTGGAAGGGAAGATATTTCCTAACAGAGGTCTTCCTTTTTCTGACTGCTATAACTCCACTCCAGAACTGACTCTGTGTACTTTCAGGGCCTGACAAAAGTCATCCTTGAAATGTGAAGCTGCTGTTCCACAAAGCTGCAACAACATGTGCCAGCCCAAGAGTATCGATCACCGTCCTTTGAAGGATGGCCAAAAAGCAAAACTGCCAAAAGCATCGTTGACTTCTGAAAACGTGCATTGAAGGCTTATCTTAGGGTTGCACTCAATGTGTAAAGCTTCCCCTCTGGGTGGTCAGGCTAATCCTCTCCCAAACTGAGCCAGTTCAGCACCACCAGAGCACAGTGAGCTCCCAGTTTCCCGGGGTACAGCTCCTGCAGTTCGCCAGTAAACCACGGCAGGGGCCTGTCCCAGCTCATCAGGAAGCCAGGGCATGGCTGGCTTCCTGCCATGCACAGAGCCAGCTGGGATGCACAGGCAGGCAATCCTTGCTGCCGTGCAGGTTTCACTCTAGGTGATGGAGACATGACCCTATTGATTGCCATCTCTCAGGAGAAAATGGCCATTTCACACAACTTCCTTGTCAAGCATTTCCTTCAGGCATCATCTCGGTGTCTTCTATTGAAATGGGGTTTCTAGTGTGTCATTCCATCCTTTCTCAGAAAAAGTACTCAGCTGCAGCCTAGCACAACCTAAAGAAGGCTCCTTCTTGCTTTAATTGCAACCTCTTGTTTAAAATGTCCACTGCCCATTTGCCCTCACTCTTCCCCGACAAGCACACAGGTGGAAATTCTCTTGCTCAGAAGTTCACAGGACTATCATGAAACATTAAATTAGAATATGGCTGGTTTAAAACAGCTGCTAATGCCTTTCTTCTACAGCCCACAAAGCATTCTTGTAACCAAAGCCACAAAAAAGGAGGTATTTTTAAATGAGCTGTGTGGATTGATTCACCGATTACTGTCTCTTCCTCCCCTTAATTGCTTCCCATCAGAGCTGGCAAATCCCTCTCAGAGCACTCACCAAACCATGCTCTCCCTACTCTTACCTCTGCTATTTCCACAGCCTGGTCCCCACACAAGTTATTTTCAGCTAGGTAAATAATCTGTTAGTTTCTAACCACCCTAATATACATGCTTCAAATTAAAAATGGATTAAACTGTTCGGCTTTGTTGAACAAGTGATCATCACAGAGTCCAGCAACCACTTCCATTCAGTCTTGAAGGGAGGGAGGAAAGCCTGGAGGGACTAAAGAATCCTAATCACCCAGCGTAGTGCTGGAGGCAACCCTGGAGAGGAGCCTTTGGCCATCAGGAGAAATAGAGTGGCTTCTCCAATACACCATTTGCATCTATTCTGGCTGGAAATTGAAGGTTTTCTTTTTTAACTCAGGTGCCCACAACAGGCATTGCAAGTTCCCCAACCCTGCCTGAAGTTCAGTGTGGCACTGAGGCTCCCTGATCACCCAGTCTGAGTCCCCACACACTGACCTTCCCTCAGAAATGGCCTGAGAGGTGGCACTGACTGCATTTCACACAAGTGCAATGCATTCAGAGAAAAACAGCTAAGTCAAAGGGGAGTCCCTTCCTCTGCTGCCCGGAGTTTCCAAGCTGTCTTTGGAAATGAATCAAATTCATGTCTTCCATGAAGCAGTCCAAAAGTAGCAGCAGCAGCTTGGCCAAGGAGACACTGATTTTGTTCTTCCTCCAGTTCTCATCTGCCAGAACAGCTTTTATTAGATGTATTCACCATATGTACTTTCTTTCCAGAACAAGAAAATCAAGACAACACTTCTTTTCTATCACCATAGCCATATATCCAAAGTACAGGAAACTGTGGAGAATCCCTCTTTTTTTAGCCTGCAGACTTTCTCCTGGAGTACATGGAACACATCAGCACATGCCTCAGCAGCTCTAACTGTGTTTCCCTTAGCTATTCCAATGCTTTAATTTTTTGCCATATGCTATTCCTCCTCTGCTTGCTGCCCACCGCTCCCTCCGTCATTCTTGAAATCACAAGCACGTTATGTATCCCAACCATTTAATTTTTACCTGAGGTTTTATGTTCAACCAGTGCACCAGAGAGATGAATTTCATCTAGGGCTCTCACAGCCACAATTGCTCTGGACCTCTTTCTCTTCACTCCATTTTTTTTCCATATAGAAATTATGACATCTCCACTTTAGGTGATTCATGTTGAAATACATCAAATGGTTCCTGGGGGAATAAGACCTCAAATTTTCTCCCATCGACATCCAACCACCATCCTGTGCAGTGCTTCATATGCAGGTGGGATGAAGGCGTTGACACACCCACAGCTCCTTGCCCTGCTTCAGGGTCTCTCTGTTAGAAACATATTTTAACATCCCTCAGATGGAGGGCAGATACCTCATTTGACAAATAACCAACACCGATGCAATGCTTTTCATCGGGGGCATCTCAAAGCTGTACCAGGGAAAGTCGTAACTGCTTCCCCATTTTACTGGGAAAATGAAGCAAACCACACTGTCACAACTCGCATAGTCACAGCAAATTGTAGGAGACTTGGCAACAGAATTCCAAATGCTTCTCAGTCCAGCATTTTATGGACTGGACAATGGTGACCGACACAGTATGCCTTCTTCATAAATCAAAACCACAAGTCCTTTATTTCAAAAGGGACTGTGGAAATTCCTAGCCTGTCTTACTGCATCACTGGTGCTCTTGCAACCCTTTCTATGGCATTTATGCAATTTGTGCATTATCAGGGAGGTATAATTCTAAAGGAGAGGAGCCCAGCTAGAAATATGTGAGATCTCCCAAGGGAAACATTGATGTAAGGTGACCAACCCAGGGAAATGAAGGTCAGCCCTAAAAGAAAAGATAATATTGTAAAGTATATAAGATTCTTTCAGTGACAGCGGAGTGTAGAGTGCATTTCCAATGAATTACTGTATTACATTAATATTCACTGGTAGCTTTTCCCATTCATCCTCCAAACTTACTACTGATGGTTAACTTCCTACAGCCTTACCCAGCTGAGACATCACAGAGGTACACTTGCACAACCTTCAAGATGTGCAAAAATATTTTTTTGTTTTGTTTTCCCTTTCCTTCTTTTGAGACATTGAGGGATTTCATAAACCATTCTGCTGTGAAAGTTACATGCTGCAGACTTAATTTGCAAAGACTTCCAAAATGCAATCCTTGGAAAAAATACACAGTGAGCATGCACGTACACAGCTGTAATTCTGACACCTTCAACATAGTACTTCTCTAAACACAGCACAGAGTTTTCCCCTACTTAGAAACTTTCAATGAAGTCCCACCTTGCCTTAAAATAGAAGAAATAGAAGGAGAGAATCAAGTAAAATGTTTGCAACCTGCACGGGATGCTGGTCCACCAATGAGCCTTGCTTTTTGGCATACAAATAAAAGTAAAATATCCCTTTTAAATTTTTTCAGTGCCAGGCTCAACACCGTCACAAATGAGTGTTACTTATCCAAAGCATCCGGTGCTGTACAGGAGCCAGACTGCCCCAGAAGATGACAACATACAAAAGAAGGCCTGTCAGGCTTCAAAAAAAACCACCACGACAGGACAGATACACAGCCAAAGTGTACTTGTTAACACAATTAATTAAATCAGCAACCTTATAACACGAGCTTTTTTTAAATATAAATAACACACTTACGGGAAACAAATTGTTTGCAAGCCATACACTGGCATTCACCCTGACTCAAGAGTTCTGGGATAAATCCTAGATATTTAAAAACAAATAAACAAAAATCCTAATGAACAAACAAAAACCACACACAAAAAAAGGTAAAAGGATGGGAGCAGGGGAAGAAATTCAATAAATTGTAACAAAAATCCCATCCACTGTATCAACTGCCAACAAATTAAATGAAAACTCACTTGCTTTCAGAGAAAGAAGGGAAGAAGGAGAATCAGAACTCAGACTTTCAAGGGGTCCATTTGTAAATGCCTTCTCCCAGGTCTAACACTGCTTTGCCAATGCCTGTATGAATAATGACCAATCAAGCAAACAACCTAAGAACACTTTGCAATTCAAGTAGCTTCGATGTCTTGGTTTTGATCGCTCTAGTCATAGTTCAGTGAATAATGGAGGGTACAAACCTGCACATTCATAATTGTCTCAACTAAAATGGAAACTGGGCTCAAATCTGGCTGAAAATCCCATTTTTTGAGGCTGCTTGCACGAATGAGTTTTAGTCCCAGTTTACTGCAGATGTTTTTGGCTCACACGAGCAGAACCAAGTCTCCTACAAGAACTGAGCTATGCAGCTGCTCAGTGGCAAAAGGACACCTCTTGCTCGCACTTCATTAAGCTCACTCCTAATATTTGCACTAGAAACCACATGGAAATTACAGGAAGTGCCCTTGCTACTCAAAAGCTACTCAGTTTTGGTAAACTCCAGCTGGCATAATTCACTGGAGCAAAGCACACATTCAAATATATAAAGAAGAATTTGTTCCTTGGCTGAGGGCAGAGCAGCTAAATGCAGTAATGAAATAGTTAAGCACAGGAGCTGGGCCACATGGAAAGCAAGACCCACATTTAAAGCTCTCCTGGGAACAAAGTGAGAAATTAGCTGTTTCTGTCACATGCCTTGTGTCTCCAGGGGTGTCTACAGAAACACTGCACAGTGCAACATCATCTTGCTCAGGCTGTCTAATATTTCCTACACACCATCATCATTTTCCCTCTGCCAATGCAATCTGCTTGAGGAGGTGGAAGGCCTCTCGTAATTTGCTGGCAAAGCCGAAACTCCTTATCAGGTTATACACACATCTAAGGACAGGTGGGTTTGCCCTCTGGTTCCCTGGTGGGACAGGACCCCAGGACTCAGAACTGCCACTTTGCAAAACTCATAACATATTACACTGCTACATGTTATGAGTTACATGTGAGCTACAGGAGTTACACGTAACACTCAAGGGAATGAGATACAGTCAGGAACAGCAATACAGCACCAGGGTACCAGCACAATTTTTGCATGCGATTTGGATAAAAATTACCCTTGAAAAGCACAAAGTGGTCAAGAGGAAGACTAAGCAGTAGAGTATTTTTCATTTGGAAACTGCTGGTTTCCTTTAGAGGTAGAAGCCTCCTCTAAAACTTAGGAAGTTTTCCTAGGTCAGAAGGGATTATACTTTAAGCATGTTTTCTGTCTCATCAGTGCTGTAAGCACATATGTCTCAGACACTGCTATGGATAACAGATGGGAGAAGGAAGGTAATCACACTACTCATTCAAGTGTCACATAGGAGTTTGTATTGAATTTAAAGTCTCTTCACAGAAAGACATGAAGAGGACTGAAACACACATTAATAAAATCTGAGCCATCCCATTTACACTGAAGATGAATAATGTATAATGTATTTTGAAATGTATTATGAACAAGGTGCATCTGTCACTTTCAAAGCTATCTACAGACACATCTACTTTATTCTAGTGGAGGATATTACTGATTAGTTGAATACCCAAGATTCCTTAGGAATCACCATGCACACATGCCCAATAGTATATAAACTAACATGTGCTGGGAGAGGAAGGAGAGGGAAAAAAGCAAAGACACAAAACTCACTGCGCCTGAGGATCTAATTCTGCCTTCATGATAAGGGAGTCCCACTGCAAAAACAGTTCAGCCTTCAGCAGTCACTGAAGTGGCCATGGAGATCTGGCGATAATCTGACTGATTATACATTCAGGTTGGTGGGCTTTTTGGCTTGGGTTTGGCTTTTTGTTTGCGATTGCCCAAATGTCAGAAATACCCTCTTAGCAGAGGTAGTGTCAAACCAGAAATTCAGCGTTTTATCTGTGGGAATTTGAATGTGGCATTTTCCCCTTTACACTGTAAGCTTTTTAATGTTTTCCCCTGAGAATCATCTGCCACTTACATCAGCTTCCTCTGACAGACCACTGCTGAGAGCCTTGAGCATTGGCAGTCTGAAAATCAGGTAAGTTTTACAGCTGACTAAGCCCTAAATCAGGGTGCTATGGAAAAGAAGGTATTTAAAAATAATAAAAACATTGGATTCACCACATACCCCACTGCAATGATGGGCCAGCAACAGTAAGACAGTAACATGCCAGTAACTCTCTCTCTCAGGAAACTATCAAGAGGTGCTTGTGCTGAAGATTCTTGAACTCACCTGGAAGAACTGGGTGAAGAGAGGGGAAGTTTCAAGAACTCTGTGTGCAGGAGAAAAAAATAATCTACATACCAAAGTGAGTTAGTCTTGTACTCTTACTGTACCTGCAGGGATACAAATAGCAAGGAGAAGCCTTCTGGACAATACTATTGATTTCAATAAATACAAAAGCAGATCAGGTGTTAACATTTAATTTTATTTATTAAAAAATTGTAGAACGTATTAAATACAAACATTTGGAAAAAGCAATCAAGGCTTCACTAAGATGCCCAGGAAGAGGAAGACAGAGAATCAAGAAGCTTACCAGATTCAGAGTTTTTAAACTAGTGGAAGTAATTGCTATAATTTTTCACTGACATCTTTATAGGTGGTGGCTGTTATAGCAACCAAAATTATTATCCTTTTTAAAAAACAGATATGATTTGCCATATCTTCCCACTCAACCACAAAATGTAAGGAAGCAACTTTTTCCAGGTTAAAAAACAGAGTAATAAATACTATTAATGCATTTACCCATTACCTACATCCTATAACACTAGACATTTGCTTATAATCACACATGGATATCAAGTTTAGCCCAAAAAAAAATCAATTATACATTTCAAATCTGGATATCCAAGAAGGTGTTATAAACTTTATACATTTTCCAGTGAACATCAAAATGAAGACAGTGTTTTGAAGTACAGAAACAAAATAACTGAATGCATCATCTACACTACAAAGGCCAACTACTAAGAGGTGAATTGGGTCTAGTCATGTTCCAGATAGCTGGAAAGTCCTACAAATTGCCACTGAAAGGCTGGTTGGAAGACAAATCATGTCACATTCTCAGTCTGCTAAACGTGAGAACTGCAGCTCTCTCTTCTGCACCCATGGTAATTAGGGATGATAAACCATCATTCTGCTCTCTACCTGATCCTGATTTTCTTAGACTGCTGTTGCTCTTATACTGCTCTTACCTGCAGTATGCAGTGCACACAGACTGTTGAAAGAGGAGACTACAGAAAATACCTCTTCTGCCTTTCAAAGAGAGAGAAGCACTTCCACTCGCTGACAATATGGCACTCCCTCCGTCTTCCCAGCTTACCCTGTATCTGCTTTCGAGCTGCAGCGTAACGCACACTCATGTGGCTATACGGCCCTAAAGCCTAATTCAGTTCCAAAAAAATCCTGTTTGTGGGACTGACTCTTTGGAGATAACCAAACTATTCTAAAAAACCAGTGCAGATTAATCTTGGACACATGAACATTAACAGATATCTCCCATTCTGCCTTGTATTTGTCAGAACAGTAAAAAGAACTGCCAACTTACCGGCACTCACAGGGTTACTACTGCAAGGACAAGAGTGCCAGGAGTGTTACAGTGCTGGCAGCCAGCTACAGGACGGACTGGCTGGATACCTGCAAGACCATAGGCAGAATACTTCTGACAAAGCTGCCCTTTGGGGATGGGCTGAAGATGCCCTACGTATCCTATTATGAGTAGAGGGTTGAACAAATGGACCCGCATCCTGAACGTGTGTCAGACCCTGTTACCGAGGAAAACATTTTCCAGTTATCACATCTACCCTCAGAGCACAGAAGGGACTGCCAATGTGGACACTGTTTGGCTGGAATTGTTAAGCAGACAGTTATTTGCAGATCAGTATCTTCAGGAACAGCTAAATACCTCTCTTACCAGGCAATCACAGAGCAATTGCTGGATATACCAAATAGGCAGCGGCTCATCTAGCTGCAAGCTTGCAAACAAGGTCAATTCCAGCACTTTTCCCAAATCCAGCAACATCCCTTACTGCAACAAAGACATGATTACCCTGCTCTCATCGTGCTCAGTACACTTAAAGCACTTAGTGCAATGAGAACCCTGATGTAGGCTTGATCTCAGATGAAATGGGCAGATCAGTTCCACCCCATTCCCTTTTTTCCTTTTAGGCAATTATTGAAATGCACGACCCGTATTTCACAAGCCGTAACATTTTTTTTAAGATACTTAACAACAGACATTTAACAGCCAGAGTTTACTTGACACAAAAGCCTTGCTCCCATCCAAAGAATTCACTGCCACCTGCAAGCAGGAAATCACATGTAGAGGAATCTTGTGAAGTAATGGGAGGCCAGAGTACCGAAGAAATTGAAAGAGACAACAGTCCATTCAATATGCTGACTGCTTGTCACTCAGTGCTCAGCTTTCAGCATGATATATACCACATTGAACAAATGAACGGTTTGGTTTTAGTTTTCTATCTTGGCTGTTTGGGTGGCTTTTTTTTTTCTAGAATCTTCAAGAAAAGTGGGCCTTCCATCCTCCAAGTCAAAAACAAGAAATCATGATCTTGGCATCAGGGCCACATTACACCATCAGAAATCAATACACTGCCCAGCATCCCTACTGACATGTTTGAAGTTACACTCTTACAAGCCACTTGAGTCAGGCAATGGCTCCATTCCAGAAACACACAACGTTACCAAGAGCGGACTATGGCCCCTAGTTTCAACCTAGTTTAAAATATATTTTACAAATGCATTCCTACAAATCTGATCACAGCAGAATATATAGTGGTGTTTAAATGGCAGGAAAGTTGAATTCCAACAACTCAATCTTTAAATCAGTGAGAAATATGGGCAATTTTAAAAGAAAACAATAAACTTCTCAAATACAGACATTTTTGAAATATACATGCACACGCACACTCTCGCACACACACACCCACTTACTTTACTCAGTGTTAGATTAAGATTACACAAGGCAATTTTCAAGGTTGCATTTACAACCACAATGACAAGAACAGCATTTTTGAGGTAGCTGAAGTCAAAGAGCAAACCACAGCACAAGCAAAGAAACAGGTGCTCGCACTCACACCGAGCCCACTCTTTGGAGACACGTTATCGTGTGCGCAGGGGCGCGTGCTGAAGAGGCACGTGTTCCGTGGGGAATGAAGTTCAGCGGCACTGGAGACCTGATCAACTATTCTCCAGGAAAGCTTATGTTGGGAGACCAGATGCACAATCAAGGGACCACGGCTTAAATCACTGCACATCAGCTGAGCTGTGGTAACAGCCTGGGTGCTCTTGGTCTGTGGCAGCTCTGCCGACAGCTCTGTCTCACGGGCACTGAAGCAAAGACAACTGTGGTGCTTGATGGTGTTATTACTCAGAGCTGTCTGTCCCACTTCTCTCCTAGATGCTACTGCTGGGGGAAAGATACTCGTGCCCCTGTCTCACCTGCTCCAGCTTTCAGCCTAGCATTCAAGCTCACACCCACCTCCACACTGTTGCTCGCCAATGGACTGTGAACAGGAGCAACCGAGACACAGACTCGAGTTCCCTTCTTCAGGTGCAGCAACACCTTTGTCACACTTATAGCAGAGACGCCAAACTGCCACAGCTTTGAATCACCAGACTTCATCTCTCCAAGCCCTTTGCTAGCCTACAAAAAGAGGAGTTGAGCTAACCTCACAGCAAATGCCAGGCAATGTGGGCAGAAGGGGATAGAGCTGTGGCTGGTGGACAAACTGCCTCAGCCACAGTGACTGGATCCTGTCTCTGGGCATAAACAGAGCTTGATCCTGCCCGAATTACAAAACTGTGTGAAACACACTCATACACACACACACATAATGTCATCAAGAAGCTTTCTATAAATCAACAGTTCGTATGGTTTACTGCTGAAAGTCTTGAAGATGGGATGGAAAACATGGCAAGATGTTTTGCAAAGGTAGAAAGAAAAAAAATCGACCTCTTGCGATTAGGTCTCTGTTGTGTAGTTGCTGTATGAGAGAGATGGCACAGACGAGAAGTTGTTATTCCACTGCCTTCCTCCAGTAGTCTGATGCAACTCTGCCTGCTCTTTGTATTTGCTCAGAAGATTTTTGGCTTCTTGCAGATCCTGAGAAGAGTTTTCCCCATATTCTTCTTTCAGCCACTGCCTGAACTGCAGAAATTGAAAATACATATACAAAATGATGAAACAATAACATGAGATTGATGGAGAAATAATACTTCCTCCTGTCCTGTCCTAGAGAATTTCAATAGCCTTTAGGATCATATGTAGTTTAAAGAAAAGCACTCCAAATATTGCATGTCCTTCAATAGCAGCACAGAATACACAGCACAGGAACACATATTTGAAACCACTGAGACCCTTTACATTCCCTAAAATGACACATCTGTGGAACAGTCTGGTTGACTGGAGTAATACAGAGTAAGGAACACCTGCTGGGAAAGGACATCCTGGACTTAGTATCTCCCTGTTCCTGCTGCATACACAAACAGTAAGATGAATTAGCATGGAAGCCAATATGATCAGCCAACTTGCGGAAGTCACAACTGGCTGTGAGAAAGCTGAAGATCAGAAAGTGAACCACTCTTAAAGTGTTTTACCTTGATCCCACAAATACAGTAGTAAAAAACGTAGTATAGATTTTCTAATAGGTGTCCTCTAGGACGAAATAGTCCAGGAGTTTTACAAGCTATAGAACAGAGCCCCATATATTACTGACATGAATGACTGAATATGGTACATGGTAAGAGATGCACCAGGCCCAGCTGAAGGCCAGTCCAGCTCTGTGTCTTGGTATCAGAGTAACCAGATGTAAATGACAAGGAAATAATCAAGCAATGCAGGGCAATAACGCTGGGACCTTTCTTCCCTGGCCATTTCCTCAGCTTGAAGGAATTTTCAGCTCAGGTGCTTTCAGAGGCTGAGGCAGTATCTTTGATAACAACAAATTCATTCTTTTGTTGTGAGATCACATTTTACCATTTTATCTTTTTACCACAAGATACCTGTGTGCCAACAAGCTCCATAAGTACATACTGTACAAACCCCTCACTCCTTTTCCTGGATTTGGACCTGCCAACAGATAACTCCGTCTCATAGGAAAGAGTTGAAATTTCACATGTTCGTTTCTTCTATCCACTCAACTCTGTCACTTCTGTGCCACTTGGAGAATTTGAGTCCAGCTGAGGACAATTCCAGCTGAGGAACTGTCCAATTCCAGACAATTTTGTTGAGCCTATCTGCAGAAGCAGCTAGTAAACACAGACCTCAACTGTTGCGTCCCAGTGGGGATAATATTAATTTTCCAAACCTTAACCTTCATAGATTTGCTCTGTTTGGTGCTCATGAACAGCTTGATCCACAAAGATCATTTGCTAGGACAGTGGGAGACAAGACTTCAACATAGTTACTTCCTCCCATTTGTTAAAGAGGTCCTGAGGCAAATCTGAAGCCTCAGGCTACCATGTGGAAATTTAGAACAGGTGCAAACTGTGTTGTGACCTTAGTGACTAAACCTCATCCTGTAAGACCAAGATCTAAAGGACAACATTCCAGAGAGCCCACAGGATACCACCACCCTGTAGGGGCACAGCAAAACACCCAGTGCTGCTGAAATCTGAAAAAAGTTCACGCCCTTGGCAGATGGCATCATTCCACTGAAATCAGGTGTGTAAACAGACACCTGCTAAGGATGTGGTTGCTCATAAGAGACAGTAAGAAACTACAGCCCAGCCAGTGAATACAGGTGGATACTTCTTTTTGCAACCTACGGCCTCCCCCTCAGTGAATAAAGACAGAATGGGCTGTACATGGTGGATGAAAAAAGAGAGACGTTACTGTCTTTATCAGGCTATTTGCATATAGCCTTAATTGTCATTGCTGTTAGACCAAACCAATTAGAGTAGAAATGACTGTAAGGGAGGAAGGAGACAAGTCTGGAAAGTCCCTCTCTGAGTTTTGTCTTTTAAAAATCAGTTATTCTACCATTTACACCAGTTCCAAACGATCCAGGAAACATTCAGTTAAGATATTAAAAAAACGCAAATATTTACAATTGCAGACTGCATCATGCAAAACAAATGGTAATTTCTAAACTTTGAGCTTTCTGCATCAGAATGACAGGGATGGAATAAAAAAACCAACATCCTTTGCCTCATGTATTTTGCTTTCCAGTTTTGGTTTGCCTCTGTTGTTGTTATTTTTAATAAGCACAACAGGCACAAAAGCCCACACAACAACAACATGCTGAGCAATGGAAAATGGAGGGGACAGCCAGAGCAGGTTGGTAACATAAGTGGAAGTCACCAATCACCCACAGGGAGCAGATTTTTTGCGTGGGATGGGGTTTTTTTGGAGTAAGAAACTAATTTTTGTTTTATGAAACCCCCTTTGGCAGTCGTACACTTCTGTCAATTCTCCTAGTCCTACAAAGCCTTCAAAGGCTAATAAGGAAAAGAAGGGTCAGATTTGAGGCTGCCCTACACATCACAAAATTTATTAAGTCTCAGCCACAGAAGGTGGGGAGTCAAAACACATAAATCATAATGAGAACTTAGTTTAACTCCTGGACAGGAAAGATTTGTGATGATTTCTTTCCTGCTTACTATTCCAAAAGAATGTGTTGGAGGAAACCCACCATTTTTATGAAACTGGTAGTTATAGGTTGGTGTTTTTGCTACGTTTTGAGAGACTCACCCTTGAGCTTTTACATCTCTAAAGGTGTCACTCTTGAACTGTGTCTTAGCTCATATGAAGCAACCACTGGATTGACAGCAGTGCTGGGCAGGAGGTGTTTCGATGCTGTGCTTCATCCCTTCTCCCATCCAGCATTCCCTAATACCTTCAGATCTATCTGTGTCTCCTTAGTGGAGCAGGCTGGGCCAAGCAGCCACTCCCTCAAAGCAAAAAGAGGGAGTCAGACAGACCACACAGACCACAAAATAATGAGAAGCAGCCCATGATCTGACTTGGAGTTGTGTTTCACAGCTCTTGTTTGTAGTTCATTTACCTGATCGACATCATGTTTTTCGAATTCCTGCAGCTGTCTCTGGAAGCCCATATTTGGATTGGCACAGGATCTTGCTGCACGGACGACAGACAGTGCATCTTCCCAACCAAAGTCTGTGATGGTCATGATGTAGGCAACCACCAAGGTGACACTCCTGGAGACCCCTGCAAGGCTGCATGGAAAATGAAGTGTAATACACTGAAGCAGTGCTGTACTTCACCTGTCACAGCAAAAAGCATCACTAGACCAACATCACAGCAGACTGCTGTGTTGCTTGCCACAAGGAAGAAATATTACAATATTTGAGTTAAATGGGTTTGGTGATGTTTTTTCAAATGTTGCAGAAAAAAATCTACGTGATCAAGAAAGTGGGTTCTGAGTGGTAATTCATAGGAGACTGAAAAGGAAGAATTAAGCATGAAGTCTTCACAATAGCAGGGGACAGTACACACATTCTAAGTTAGATTTGGATTTTAATAAGGCAGAAATAAGTCATCCACTTTCTTTCTTCGCTTATATAGATCAGAGCAGTGAAATAAGACTGTTCCCTCTCCACCATGAATAAAGGCTGCAATTTCATGGGGCCAAAATGAACTTTAACTGAACCGTTAAAAGGTATGTATATCTGGTTGCTTGAGTTCCTCTTTCTGCTATCCACTGCACTGTGCAGCTTCAACTCTCAGGACTCCAGTTTCCCCAGATGAAAAGCTGGGATAGAGTAAGAATCATTCATTATACCTGGTTGGACAAGACTGGACAAACTCAGAACTATTACTATTACGAGTATAAAGAATGTGTTTGAGTTACATTTACCAGAGTAAAGAGTAAAGACTCTTAAACTTGGCATTTCAAGAACATTTTATGTTTCTGAAATGCTTCACAAATTTAAATATATGTTACCTAAAACTCTATCAGTATTCAGACTACTTATTCCTCTTTTCCATACACCAACACTGACCAAATGGCTCATGCACAGCCCTCCCATGAGTCAACAGCAAAGTGCGGATTTATGCTCAGGGCCTGCGTACAAGTCCAGTGTTCAAATCATGAGATGACTCTGATTCCATATATAGACTCAGATGTGTCCCTTGGACATACAGCACAAAGACCACAGCCAATAGCAGAGAGCAAGAAAAAACCCAGGGTGGGATTTCCTTTTCTATTCTCTGCAGTCCCAGGAGCATCTCTCCAGTCAGGGACTTGCTATTAACAAATGCAACATTTGAATACTTCAGCAGTTTAAAGAAAAAAAAAGAGGGAAAAAAAATCAATTTTTGTTCAGACAATTTTTTTAACAACTCTGGAGTCACCAAAACAGCTGTTAGAGTAACTAATCAAATTATTAGAATTATGGAAACCACATTTAGACATACAGTGATTACAAATATGGGAAATAAATAATATATGTCTCCAGTAAACACATTCCTAGTCAAATCAATCCTAAAAAAATATTTGATAAGAGAAGGTCAAGAAGAATTTCTCGGGCTCCTTTCAACTCCAGGCAGCTGCTCACCCAAGAGACTCAAAAGTCCTAGCATAAGGCTTTAATTTAGTAATGTGCAAATCTTCTGGGGCTTTTTGAATAAAGGGGGCAATTCAGTCCAGGAGGATTTTGCTACAGAGTGGAGATGAACACTAACTTACTAAAATTATGAACATCCGAATCAAGGTAAGGAAGACCTTAAAAAGTTTTTTTAGCAAGCAGTATACATACCAGTGAACTAAGCAGCCTTCACCTGTGAGACGGCACTCATGGATAAATTTGATGCTCTCTCTGAAATGCCTTGCTCTGAAAACAGAAGCAGAAGGGGGATAAAGAAAGTGCTCTATTTAGTAAAATCACTACTTAGAAAGAGAGAAATATATCCGAAAGCTCACTTAACACTGTTTCTAGAATTCAGAATTGAATGCAAGTCTTACGAAGTAAAAGTTACTGTCTGCCAATGAAACACAAAACTCAGTGGCGTAAGTTATTCTCCACTCTATCGGAATAAGAAACTGGTATTTCAGACAGTACAGTGGGATAAACGTTAACAAACAATTTATTGTGATACCTGTCATGTCTGTATTTCAGTTTGTGTTTTATTCCTCTTAAAAGTAGCAACTTGACCTCACACGTCCTCATGCGTGCCCAGATGGAACTCAGCACAAGTACACAAGCAGTTCTCCAGACATACTGCCTCTCACAAAGAGAGACTTACCTGCTACCCAAACTTATGCTTAACTTTGACTCTGCCTCCTCCTTCAAGCCATGTGCTAGGGCATATCTAAACACTAGGACTTTCTTCTTGGCAATGTGCAATCTGTCCCTTTTGTTCCTGCTATGAAAAAATTCTCAGTTCAAGCCCTGGCTTCTTCACCTCCTTCCAGTCTTCTCCTTTCAGATAGCAATACCCCTTCTGCCCATACTCAGGGTGTCAGCTTCTCCTCTGTTTTAAAGCAGCAGAGGAGAAAACATAAGAGGGCACTCAGCAAACTTTAGGGTTTATAATCTCATTATCCTTCACACATGTCCCTTCATTTTACGTGTGGCATAGTGAAGGATGGCAATTGGGCAGTTGTCATCATCTGAGGGAAGATGTAGCACTTCCTCTTTGCATCCCAGTTCCAAGCTGCTCACCCTGCCTTTCCGACTGCGAAGCCTTTGGCGCTGCCTGCAGTTTATCACAGCTGCAAGCCGCATCTCTTATCTCAACAGAGCTGGAGTTCACTGTGGCCTTGGAATGCTCTTGCAGCTCAAGCTCAGAAGCAGTAGCAATATGGGCAACACAGGCAGAGGAAAGAGGTTCTTAGGGGGCAGTCATTACCAGGCCTGCTGGCAAAGGCGAACCTGAACGCGCATTGCGCTCAACACCCATGAAACACAACGTCCTGTACTCAAGATGTTTCCCCTCACTGGGTGAATATTATACCACAAGGGTAAAAGGAAAAAACCTCAGCCCAGCACCAGCAGCCACACAAAAATCAGGAATACCCACAGAAAAGGAAGCTTCCCTTCCTGCCTAACAGTGCAGCTGCTGATACTGTAAACACCTGGAGGACAACACTGATGCAACAGAGTGTCACTGCCTGTGGAACTTGGAAAGGCAATAATATGTAACTGGAATAAACAAGAAGGATCCCAAAGCCCAGGACTCTCTCTCCAAGGCAGTTCCTGCATCACTGGATACAATATGGTAACCACAGCTAGTGAAGACCTAAACAACTATTTGTAAAATCTCCAGGCACAATGCAATCCCCAGCTTTAGGATAGCAGGTCAACTCAGGGTTTTATGTTTCTCAAGGAACTGATGTAGTGTGTGGGATAAGTGAAGACAAAACCTTACAAATGCATGTGTACTCAGATTACCACAGCAAAACACTGTCACTGGCTGAGTTCTAACAAATCATGGTGCTCAGGTCTGCAAAGGGAGCACAAGAGGTTTCACATAAATGAACTTAGAGGGCAAATGAGATGCCTGGCCATGTGTGCAAGAGGCTTTGCTATTGCACAATGAAGAAGTGCTTAGCTTGAGATTGAAAGCATTCACTCAGATGCAGCTTGGTTAGGTTTGTATTGACAACATCCTGATCTTCTCATCTTTTCTCTTTCTCTCTAGCAAATCTGGCCAGGAGGGCAGCTTCATGCACCAGTGAGTTCATTTCAATGGTCTCGCACAAGTTCTGGTTAGACACTTCAGTGCTCCGGTTTGAAAAATATCTGTGACTGAGCATAACACCTTTGCAAGGTACTAAACATCGTGAACTCTGTTCACCCAGTTTACTTTACCCCTCCTTACTACTGATGCTCAGTCTACTAAAGCACTGTCGAGTGTTTATACAGGCATTCACAAAAATGAGAACAGAAATAGTCACATCTACAATTACTGCTGCTCTGTATAACTCCCACAGCCCTATAGCATCGAGGTCCTTTCTGGAGCCAGCAGACACAGTTGCCTAAACTCATTTTCAAAGTTATGGTAAAATCATATTTAGATGAAAACTAAGATTGAGGACCAGTCAGCTGTGTGGCAAGTTCCAGACACAAAGAAGAATGGCAGGTCTTACATTAACCACAAAACAGTTGATTATCATCTCTAACAGGAAAGTATTTGACAAATGTGTTGATTTGCAGCCCATTTTTTGGACTTCAGGACAATTTATTACATGCTATCTTGCTTTTACATCTCCCAGCTGAAAGCTGGGTCCTGAACTGCATCATCTTCACAGTGGGAAAATACCACAGGAAGAACCACCAGTACAACGCCCCTACCAGGATGTTGTAAAAGTCATCTAAACTTACGCATTAGCATGCTGCATAATCCAAACCTAGACCAAGAGCAGAGTTATGATACCAGAGCTATATTTTCATTCATTGTTAGTTGGACTTCTGTGAATACTTATAAAAGTTAAAAAGACAGCATCCAAATCAGATAGGACAAAACTTCTCAATGTTTCTTTCCTTTGGTAATGTAAAAGCAACAAAAACCCACCAAAATTTTCTCCTCTTAATAGGTCATCTGGCCTCTCTATTATCACCACTAACCATGTGACTGCTGAAGGTTAATTCCTTAGAAACACGTAGCCAAAGACAATTAACTGGAACAGGGCAGGAAGGGAAGATTTTATTTCTATAGAATTAACTTCTTAGTGACAAGTTCTATAGGAGATGACACTTCTGGAACAGTTACTGGCCCAAGGTAAAATTCTCGCAGACCAGGGAAAACATTGATTTAGCATCTAGGAAGCACCTTAAGTCTCAAAAGCAACTGCTTTCATCCCATGCTTGGTAGGGACAGAACAGAGGAGTAGAATCAAGCTTTTGAGACACTTCAGTGAATACCCGCATGCTAACAGGGGAAACCCTGCAGTATTTCCCTGGCAACTCTGAGGAAGAGAACTCCACTAAACTAGTTTTCTTAGGAGTAAATGTGCATTATACACACAAGAAACCAGAGGTTTCCTTCAGAAAAACTGAACTGAAGTGCATTAAGAGTCCACAGTCCCAAAATTCAGTGGGTAAAGGCTTCCAGTTGGTCCTTGCTGTTGGGAAACAGACAAGAGAGCAGTGTGCACCTGGTCAGTTGTGCCTGTCAACCATTGCTTAGAAAACACAAGGACATGCAATACAGGATGCCGCTTTGGTTGGTTGTTTTTTTCTCCCTGACACCAGCAGCATTGCTCTTTCAGAAGAAGAGGGTGGATGCACAAGGGCGCTTCAGAGGGACCAATTCCCTTTCCCGTTCCCCAGCTATCCCTCCCTCCACAGTAGGCACAGTGTGGTTAACCATTCCTAGGTAAGATTGTGTCTAGTCCTCACAGGCTGAACAAAGACAACTTCCTCTTGCTTTCACAAGACTGTATGTGCAAAGCAAGCAATGGTGTGATTTGTGAGCATCATGATTTGATTTTACTTGAAGGCCTGGACTGTATAAAGCAAAAAAAGAAAAATCAGTTACTCATCAAGTTTTATTTTAAGTGATAGAATGTATCAGTATTAGAAGTAATGACGTTTGCTTGCAACCACCTGATACCAAAGCAAGTATTTTAGATGCCTGCAAGCGCAACAGAAACAATACTCATGCAAATATTCTATCTTCTTACTGAAGCCTTAAGAGCCTTGGTACTGCGCCAGACAGCTCAAGCACAGGAGCTGATTTTTCAATACAACTCCTTGATATTTAATAGTGAGGGAATTGTACATTGATTAACATTCATCATAAATGCAATCCTTTCTCTTTCCATTCCCAATTGATCCACATCTCTATTAACAAAAGAAGCAGATTTAGAAAACATTGTCAAAAATGCTACAGATCTCAAAATGCCAGTGCCAATGACATGTGAATGTTTTCCTCTAATCTCACATTTGCTTTCCTTCCCAGAAGGACATTTCTTTAAATTTGTTTATTTTTATTCATTTTAAATATTAAGGCAATGGAAGTCGTCCATGACAATGCAGCTAGCTATCCTCCTTCTCTTTGCAGACCTGTCTTGAAATTTAAGCGATTAGGGTGTTTATTATTGGGGGTGGGGTGTGGTGCTTTTTCTTTCCTTCCCCTAAAATCATGACAAAAATGCAGAATGAAAAGGCAAATCATCACACATCAAGTGCCACACTGGAATCTTTCTAGAGTATGAGAAACACATGCTCTAAAAATATCCCCCGAAAGCATGAGCCGGAATATTGCCGTGATATGAGAGAAAAGCAGTGCTGCATTTCCTTCCGTACCGACCAGGCCTCTTTCCACTGCTTGTTTCTCTACAAAAGTTGTAGCAGGATGTGGCTGAAACCCCCCTCACCTCTCCCCAACATAAACAGTGAGCTCTAGAAGAAAGAGCTGGTCACCATCCAAGTTCCTTTGTTTTGATTTCTCTTTGGAACCAAGACTTGCTTTGCTCAATTAAAACCAGGGGTAAGTCAATTAGCATTACGTGAACATTAGCAGAGATGAGAAAGAGCAAGGCTGGGATGCCCTAGGTGCAGTACCTATATCCTCCAGGTAAGAGTCACTGCAGGGCAGAAAAACTCCCTGCCATGGCAGCTTATACTAAGAGCAGCAGGGATTTCTGAGGCAGGTTCAAGAAATCCAGAGCAGACAGTTGCAGGAGTATTTTGCTCACAGGGACTTTGTTTTGAAGGTCCACTGCGAGGAATTTATATCAACCCTTGAGGCACCAGGCTTCAAACCTCTTTCAGTTTTTTCACTAATGAAACAAAAAAAAGGAGGAGCCAAGCACAAAGACCTACAGAAACAGTGGGACTGAATTAGGACCAGACTCCCTAAGGAATCCCTGAAGTTTAAGGCCACAAATGAACAGTGTTTACATACTGAGCCTCCTACAAACATTTACACACAAAAAACAGGCTGAAATAAAGTGCTAACTCTGTTTTCTTAACGGATTAAAACATTTGTGTAATACTCATGAGAGATCAGAATCAGAGCTTTCAGCAAATTTTAAAAGAGGCATCATGGTACCATGGGATTTCTGGTGTTTTGTGATTTATTTTTAAAAAAAACTTACAAGTTCTGCGAGGGTGAGTCAGCAGCAGGAATGCACAGATACTTCATTCCCTGTGTAAAGAAGCAAAAAAGGAATGAGAAGATTAAACACATTTATCTAGCACTGCACAAGTTCTGCTCCAGACTGGTGCAAAATTATTGATTTCAAGGAAGGAACACCATCATTCAGACAAGCAGAGATTTTCTCTACAGAGTCAGATTCTAAAACCCTTGCTTTCACATCTTCTTCGTTGCTAAGACACCAGCACACAGCTTAGTCATGCTTCTCCCAAGGCTCAATAGTGAGCTTTTAAATAAAATCTTTACTAAAAAGATCTGGACTTCTTTCTGAAAATATAATTCTTCTTACATTTTTAGGAAAATGAAGTTTCATCCTCTCCTGCCCTTCCCTTTCTGCAGCAGATGTTACAACCTGAAATTGCGATATGCAGTTTCTTTTGATGTCATACCATAATTTTTCTTTACCCAGTTGATAAACTTAGCAAAATGTATTTCAAGGAAGAAACATGTTTGTGATATGAATTTTGGTTTTGTGTTTTTGGAAACCTTCAGGAAGGACAACCATAAAACTCATACTTTTCTTCCACACAGTTAGCATCTCTTTCTTAGTCAGCTATGATTCAGTAAGTTACAAGATCGATTAGGGAAGTTAAATAATCATTTCTGATGCATTAAATATGTTACTGGATATATTTAAAACAACGTATCTATAATCCTACGCTACTGCTTTGCATTGTCAACGCTCATTTCAACTGTCATTTTATTTTCAAGGCTTGCTTTGCTCCTATGACTGTTAAGAAACAGAATAGTCCTGAATGCACATTTAGCTGACTTCTCAAATAGGACTTCCAAGAACACAGCTTGCAGCTCAGACACACAAAAATTAAATAATTCAGTGTAACTCTTTTGAATTATCTCAGATGCTGAGAAATGAATTTTTCTTGTAAAGATAAGAATTCAAGTAAAAAATCACTATAAAATGCACCCTACCTTTATCTTTTTGTAACGATGCACACCCCTGTAATTATCCCTCATATTCAACACCACACATGGGAAGTGACACATTTATGTACAAAAGATCCTCTGCCAACAAGGTGGAACACAATCTGCACCCACCAGGCATTCCATTTGCCAGCTGGGGGAAGGAGAGGAATTTTCACTGCTCAAGTGTGTGGCTCCCTGAGGCAGCATCATCTACAACCCCTTTGCTTTGCTGGCTCAGAAACCCCTCTCCATTTCCCCTACACAAACTTTGTTTCTTCACTTGCCATCTCACACCAAGGAACAAACCCTTTTGTAAGAGATCCCGACCCCAGCACGTCTGCAAGATGTACAAACTCATCTGCAAGATGACACATCTCTTGCACACCTCTGCAAGATGCACAAACTTCACCACTATGGCAGAAAAGTTGTGGGAAACCAGGAGGGCTCAATAGCCATAAGTTGATCCCAAATAGCTAGTACAGACACATTTATTTAGAGAGACAGTGCACCAGTAATACTTACATTGATATTGATAGGCTTCTGAGCCAAGGATGATTAATTATACTGACAGATTAATTACAACAATAAGCATTTGTATGACACATGTGAGAGGTTTATCTTGGACACTAGTATCACCTCAAGCGAGTCACTCCATGAGGGAGTGTGGGGCCTGTGACCTGACAGCCAATTTACATGCTATTCTTTCCCCATCACCTCTAGCAACTCTGTACTATTGAAAAATTGAAAACTCAGGGCAGGAGATGGGTTAAGTCCTGAGCACAGTACATGCCAGAAGGTTCGCTCCTCCGGCACGCACTGACGCAAGCTGTTCCACAGATTTCAGAAGCTATGGCACGTGCTGAGTGCTTTTCACAGGCTGAGTGCAGAGGGGCTTTCAGATCGTGCTCACTCAAAAGCAGAAGTAGCACCAGCACAAGTTTAAGATCTGCAATGTTCTTTTTTTGTCATGGCTGGTTAGTTGCAACTACTGCAAGGAAGCATGAAACCAGCCTATGAGAGACCACACATGGTCCTGAATGATCATCCAAAGCCTGATCCCAGACATCTTCAGCACTTACAACTTCCAGTGAAGCCCACAGCATATTTTTCACTGCTGTGATTACAAATGCTCAGCATCTGCCTGTTAGCCTTATTAATAAATCTTCTCAGAAAGGAGATGGTTAAAGTTACTGGAATTTGGTATTTTGACCAATGTGTATCACCTGTGTTTTTGGAAGGCTGTGGTGATGGACTCCTCCCTGTGAGGAAATAATCACACACTCAACTCAGAAATAGTTAGAGGTGGGATTTCAAAAGTACTGTGCAGTGGCCTAACCCATCTCCCACAAAAATCAACAGTGAAACTCTCAGCGACTTCGAACCAAACACGGTTTGGCCAGAGCTGATAACTCCCGAGGATCCCACCCTACCATCTAGTTTTGCTTCTCTTGGTTGAAATAATAATCATAATAATAGGATCAAATATCATTCATCGTAATTGGATACCTGAAATACAACACCAACACCAGATTGCATGATGCAGGTATTCATACATGAGACTCAGAATTTTTTACATAGATATTGCTACTTTGATTGCTGGAATTAGATCTTCCTCACACAGGCCATATAGACTTTCTTTTTTTAAACATATTAGCAATAGGAAGATACTTAATTAACGAACCCTGCTGTTTGTGACCCTTTTTGAAAAAAAAGCTACCCAGGATCACAATATTTGTATATCTGTGCCCCAAGACACTCCTGTCTTTCCTGTGCACGTACCCTGCAGATACCATCGAAGAACTGTCCCAAAGGGACCTTTCAAAGCAGAACAGTTTATGCCAAGCAAACAAATAGCTACATACAACATTTTATACAGGGTACTAGCATGCAAGAAAGACAGAAACATCACTGTTTTCTTACCTAGCAGTTTGTTTCCATTCTGAAACTGCAAAGCATAAAATGTTAGGTGGCAACAACCATTGGAACAGCGACTCAAGCAGAATTAGCTAAATCAAAAGACTGTTGGAAGGATCAAGCTGAGTAGCTTCTTGTGAAAATTTCAACAGGCTCCAAATTGGTCCCTAGTCAGCAGTTTCATTAAATAAACCTGAATCCAGGTGCAGATGCAACATTCCAGGTTGAACCAAAACTGCATGTTAATAAAGATGGAGAGACAAATATATAATTTATGTCAACCATATGGAAGTCTTTATTTTCTTCTTTTTAAATTAAGGATACTTTGTTCCCTAAGAATGACAGCTCTGTAAAATTATTCAGTGAAGGAAGGACAGAACAACTCGAAACAGACTATCAGGCCACTTCACCTACACACACTAAATTAGGTGCTACAGAGCAGCTACTCATTTCAAAACATGGTATTTATTCAAAACAAAGGGAGAAGCTTGCAAAGCATAAAAACTGATGAAAAGAGAAACACTATTTAAAATCCTATACAAAGTAATACATCGCCTTCATTTATTGAATACTCTTGCATATATCTTGTTATTCAAACATTTCTTCAGCTGATAGCTATGTCAGTCATGCCTTATCTCTCCAAACACACTTTTCCTCAGAGTACTCAATTAAAAAACAATTGATCCAACCTTTTAAATGACACAGAATCTATGTATATTCTTAGGTAATAAAACATCCCAACCATATGGAATGTATACATTCCGAAGATCCTAGGGCAATGAGATGCTGAACACAGCTTTTTTCTGCTCATCTCAATTCGCTACTACTTTCCACTTGTTACTTTGAAATCACTGCTCACTTTCCTTTCTCCATCAATCACCTTTATCACCAAGCACCCCTACCTTCCAACACACGCACACTAAACTTTTTGCTTATTACTCACACGGTGATCCTAACTGATGCCCACATCAAATAAAGGCATTGCTTCCATTTCTTTTGGTGCATTTAACCTGTTAACATTGTCCAAAAAAATCAGTAAAATCAAATATAATTTACTTTTCTATTTTCTGTTTCAGCAGAGTAACCACCAAAACTAGATTTCTGTCTCTCTTAGGCCCTGAAACTGAGTGCTGCAGTTAAACCGATACAGTGAGAGCTAACAAAACTAGAGCAAGTATTCAGATTTCAAGATTGTCAAAGTTGAAACAAGGGAGAGTTAAGTAAAATTTCTAAAATTCACTGTTGTTTGAGAAACAACAACAACACTTCTGCAATTTCATCAAAGATTCTGGAACTAGTAAGTCAGTTCTGCTGCAGTGAATATCAAGGCATTAAACCAGATTTAGGTGCATACATATATATGCAGAAGTTTTACACTACACTCAATAAGGTATTTGTGGAATTGCAGTCAATATTCAAATTTATAGTTATTTTAGAGGTTGTTCTACTAAGGTTGGAAACTGAACACTTCTGTCACATTTGGAAAAGTCAGTAAGACTAAAGAACCAGAGTTTCCCAATATCATTAACTTTTAAAAAAAGGCAGTAAAATATTTGTTATTAAATCCAGTATTTCATTCAGTGCACAGGAACATAACAGTCCAGTATAAGGAAAACTCTGTTTCTATTCTACTTAAATAGAATGTATTTTAAAAACTCCAGCTTCATTTTAACTAAACTTGTAAAAACTGGCATTTGGGGTTTTTTAGTAGAACATGTAGAACTTTGCAGTAGCAAAATGACATATCTATAAGTGTCAAATGTCAGATAATGTGTCAATGACTGAAAACAGGACCTCTGCAGAACACACACAAATTTAATTGTACAACACCAAGAATTATTTCGGCTCTGAACAGGATAAGGTGCAAAAAGTACTGTGAGACAAATACAGCACCTATATGGATGGCTGCTCCTCTGCAATGACCAAAGATATTCTGAAGTCATTGAGAATGATACTCAGTTTGATTACACCCTAAATTACACTAACATACATTTTATATATGAAAGGAAACTGTCCAGCAATTTTTATACAGAATGAGCACTCGCAAAACAGCGCACATGAGAATAAGGACTAAAAACACTACTCATTATTTCATGTTTAGTGGGTTTTCCAAGTAACGTTTTTACAGACTTTTTTCAGAACATTGTCTCTACCACTGCTGAACATATATTTCTGAGGTTCTAGTTAGCATTGGGAGCCTGAATCTAGAATATCAGATGTTAAAAGGTGAGGACAGGGGAAAAGAACATCAAATTAAAAAACTTCTGCTCTCCAAGGGCAGGGAGTGGGGGGAATGGTCTATTTAAAAAAAAGTTTTAAAAGAGCAGTATTGTATTTTTGGTATTAAACGTCTCTATTTAAATTTATGTAAAGATACCATCAATGATTTCCAAGAAATTTTTTTTAAACATAAAACCCTAAATTTATATTTGTGAACCAAGATGCAAATAGAAAACCTCCAGCACCTGGCAAGTTCTTTCAGGTTAGTCAAAAACCATGTGTTAATTTGAGTCGTCACATCAACAGACAGGAGGACTTATTTTTGTTTAGGGGCATTTCAGTAAAAAAGCTAAAGTGGGAAACAGCCGGCACAAAGCTTCCTCAAGCCAAACCAACAAGAGTTTATAAAGGGTTTTGTCCAGTAATGCACCAAACTGAACCTGCTAAACTGAAAACCGTTCAACCGTTTGTTTGTCCTTTCAGTTGCTTTCTGTAGCAATCACCATTAGTGCTGATTTTATTAATGACTCATAGAAAATACATTTGTGTTTAAGCCAAGGACAACCACTAATTGACTTTAGTGAACAACACACTCATGTTTGGCCTTGAAAAGTATTACAAATTAAACTGCAATTACATGAACAGTATGAGCAGAACCAAGTGGGATGCTTCTACAGTAGAATTTATACATTTGATTCGTGCTATCAGGAATAACACAATAGTTTTTACAAGTCAAGAGTTTTTTACAACACTGGTTCATGGTTTTCTTAGGAAGTAGTCTCAGTGACACTTCTGAAAAGCTCCTTAAGGCTAGAATGTGCCAATCACAAATATAAAACCCTGTGTAAAACCCTCCTTCCCATCTCTCCTCCATAAAATTAAAAGAGGTGAATGTTGAAAAGTTAAGGATTTTATTTTAATTGCACAGAGCTGTAGTTACTATTTCTAATTCTAACCCCGAATTCCAATTGTAACCTGTCTCATATGAAGGAATGAAGAGCGGGAGAAAACACTAAAGGGTTTATCTCCTTTAGGACACACTGAGAGTATTTACAGGACTGCATACTTCAGCTGAGACAAAGGACTTAGCCTGCCTTGACTACATGACTTATTTGAGCTCCCAGGCATGTCAGGGCATATCTGAGCACTACCAATCACACTTCATCTCTGAATGCTCAAGGGGATCTCTGAGTACTAAAATAAAACAATATATCCCAACTGCCTCTTTCTTTAAGGAAATACTGAAACATGATCACTTACACCTCTAGAATATGCTCACGTTACTTTTTACAAGGGCACATAGTGACAAGACAAAGGGCAATGGCTTCAATCTGAAGGAGTGGAGGTCTAGATTAGATGTTAGAAATAAATTCTTTACTGTGAGGGTGATAAGATCCTGCAACAGGTTACCCAGAGAAGTTGTGGATTCATCATCCCTGGAAATGTTTAAGGCCAGGATGGATGGTCTAACGAAAGGTGCTCCTGCCCATCCATGGCAGGGGGTCAGAATTAGATGATCTTTAAGGTCTTTTTCAACCCAAACCATTTCAACCCAAACCCAATTCTGTGATTAGAAGCATGGGTTAACCCACTCCACATCATGTCCTCTGCAGAGGCAGGCCAGAGTACTTGTCCAGTTCTGGTTAACAACACAACCAATGGTCTAAACATCTCTCATGTGAACAGCCCACCACTGAAAGCTCCAAACAGTCCCCATCCTCTCCTTCCTGCCACCTGCCACGACAGGAACGTGCTTCCCTTGACACAGCTCGCGTGCAATGAGCAATTCAAATTGTGAACTAATTTAGTGCATTACCGCAGCAGCCTCTGCCAGGGGTACCCACTGATGAAGGCCTAGGCTGACACACTTTAAAAGCTGCTTTGTGGATGTCTGTTGGTGGCTTCTTACTGGTAATTTTTGAAATATTAGTCAGAGCTCCCAATGTCACAAGCAGAATCAATGCCAGACAGGGCATTACTTCAAACTAGAATCATCTGGTGCCGCTACACCTGAAAGAAAAATGGTAGCTGTTTTGCTCAGCATGGTCTTCTGAAACATCTCATGAGGGGAAACCCTTACCATGAAAAGACAACGAAACATCACAGAAGAAAGTTAAGGTTTTTTGTTAGAATAAGTGCTTGTACACTTTCTCTTGAAGTTAGCACAATGGCTGAAAACCAACAGCTTCCAACTGTGGCAATGCAAGATTTTAGTGCTATGGATGGAAATGCAACAGTCCAACTTGACTAAATTATTAATTTGTAGAGCTGATCTTTATACAACAGCCATGACCTTGCTATATGATATTAGCAACTGTGATTTTGAAAGCTGTATTGCCATCTCCCTCTTTAATAGCTCCCATAAGCATTTGGGTTGGATATCAATGACAACAGAGCTTATGCAGAGAATGCTGCCCAGCCATACCCAGCAAGGACTTTACTCGTGTCATCAAGATGCATTTCATACATGAAAGGCCTCCTACAGTTCAAGACTTCTATCCAATATTGCAACACAGTTTTAATGGATTGGCTGTTTTCACCTCCTGAGCAGCATCTGTCCAAAATAAACATATGTTGCTATTTTGTGTTTCATTTAAAATAAAAAAAAAAAATACAGCTGATGGTTTCCCAGCATTTCCCTATTTAGATATTTCACGTTGAGCAATGATATGCTTTTAAGCCCAGACAAATGCTTTCTGGACTACATCCTGTGTGAGGATAGCACTCAGACAGTGAGGGACAAACAGACTGAGAGTAGCCCTGCTGAGAAGGACTAGGGGGTGCTGGTGGATGAGCAGCTCAATATGGCCCAGCCATATTTGCTTGCGGCCCAGAAAGCCAAGAGCATCCCAGGCTGCATCCAAAGGAGCACAGCCAGCAGGGCAAGGGAGGGGATTCTGCCCCTCTGCTCTGCTCTGGTGAGATCCCACCTGGAGTGCTGCATCAGCTCTGGGGCCCCAACACAAGAATGACATGGACCTGTTGGAGCAAGTCCCGAGGAGGGCTGCTAAGATGTTTAAGGGGATGGAGCACCTCTCCTAGAAGAAAAGGCTAAGAGAATTGGGATTGTTCAGCCTGGTGAAGAGAAGGCTTCCAGGTATCCTAAGTGTGGCCTTCCAGTCCATGAAGGGAGCCTACAAGAAAAACTGAGAGGGACTTTTTACAAGAGCATGTAGTGATAGGACAAGTAAAAATTACTTCAAACTGAAGGAGAGTAGATTTAGAATAGATATTAGGAGGAAATTCTTTACACTGTGAGGGTGGTGAGGCACTGGAACAGGTTGCCCAGAGAAGCTGAGGATGCCCCATCCCTGGAAGTGTTCATGGCCAGACTGGATGGGGCTCTGAGGAACCTGGTGTTGTGGAAGGTGTCCCTGTCCACAGCAGGGGGTTGGAATGAGATGGTCTCTGAAGTCCCTTCCAACCCAAGCCCGTCTATGAATCCATGATTACAGAACAAAGCACTAAAGCAGCTTTCAGCACTTCCAAAGTTACCAGCTGGGGAAATTGGAGGCTCAACACAGGATTTTTTTTTTTTTTTTTTTTTTGCACAGGGTAATTCCTGTTATACATACACAAAAATTATTAAGTCGATCCAGAAAGTGCAGCCATGAGACAAAGAAGTTTCCCCAAACTGGTGATAGAAGGAAAGAATTAGAAAACTTAAAGGAGATAAGATTGTAAACTTCATCACATTAAGTGTTAACAGCAGATATTATAGGTTTCTACAGTCAAAACCTAAATAGCTGCACAAATACTATCCACAAACTGTGTTAACCAGATTACTTGCATTGTGCCAGAGCTGCCACTTCAGTTCTTCTAAAATAGCTGATCCTGCTTTCCTTTTCTAAAAAAAGCACAGATATACAGTCTAAAGATCATAGGTAAACATGCAAGATTATCAAGCTCAGCTAAAACTGCATTAAGATTTACAACATACAGCCAGGCTTGAAAAACATGAAGCAAGATTCCAGATCTTAATGTAAGCTGATACAAATCCATTATCTATATTACGTCTTCAGGCTATGGCCATTTGATCTTAGAAACATTTCTCAGTTTTTGATAGGTGTTCAGTCATTTAGCTCTTCACTTTCTTCCAAAGGCCTGGATTTACCAGCTAGTTGTACACTTCTTTTTTAGTTCATAATCTTGAATCAGCACTTCCTCTTGTGATTTCCCCAGCTGCAAGCTTCTCATCCTTAATACTTTATAAAACAGGTATATCACAGCAGTGATAAATCTGGTGCAGAGAAGTTATACATCTTCCCAATATCATCCTTATTCTTC
Organism: Acanthornis magna; assembly: GCA_036785705.1. Classification (NCBI taxonomy): domain Eukaryota; kingdom Metazoa; phylum Chordata; class Aves; order Passeriformes; family Acanthizidae; genus Acanthornis; species Acanthornis magna. The sequence goes on from JAWUZG010000025.1 coordinate 15,754,021, forward strand.
TGCAACTTCTGTTCCTCACACTTACTGGTTCTGTTCCAGTTATAGTACCTTTTCATTGCCTGTATTCTATTAATGCACTTGACTGTTTACTCAGGGACTAGGAAAGATTGTTCTAAAAGATCATCACAGAGTTTTTTAATTCTGTCGTTCCCTTTCAGTTCAGCTTCTCAGACACCGAGTCTTTGAAACTCTCTTTCTACTTGGATAAAAATTTTAGAATTTGAAAGGAAAAAAAATGTAAAATTCTTTGTAAGACAACCTGGCTGAGAAGTTCTTTATTTCCAAAGACACAGTTCAATTTCGTTGTGCTGCTTGCATAAGCTAACAGACTGGACAAAAAAGATCATAAAATCATAGACTGTGCCAAGTTGGAAGAGACCCATCAGGATCATCCAGTCCAACTTCCAGCCCTGCACAGGACACCCTGAGTCACACCATGGGCCTGAGAGCACTGTCCAAACACTTCTTGAACTCTGCCAGGCTGGTGCTGTGATCACTTCCCTGCGGAGCCTGCTCCAGTGCCCAACCACCCTCTGGGTGAAAAACTTCTTCCTGATATCCAACCTAAACCTCCCAGACTCAGCTTCATGCTCTTTCCCCAAGTCCTGTTACTGATCATGAGTGAAGAGATCCGTACTTGCACCTCCACTTCTCCTTGTGAGGATGCTGAAGACCACAGTGAGGTCTCCCCTCAGTCTCCTCTTCTCCAGGCTGAACAGACCAAGTGACCTCAGCCACTCCTCATATGGCTTTCCCTCAAGGCCCCTCACCATCCTCATGGCCCTCCTTTGGACACTCTCCAATAGCTCAATGTCTTTTTATATTGGGGTGCTCAAAACTGCACGCAGTACTTCCATCAGCAATCAGCTTTTCTCTGCCTCCCCCATCCCTCCACCCACCTACCATATCAACACTTATTTACGTAGTCAAATCCAGGAAAAAAAAGGGGAAAACCACTGTTCTGGAGACAACATGTACCAGATTAAGATGATATTGTTAATGGCATAAGAATATGAAGAAAAAACAGGATGCCCTGGTTAACTCTGCAGAATGGGGGGGGGGGGGGGGGGGGGATCAACATACTGAAAACAAAAACAAATATTCTGTACCCACAGAAAACAAAGAAAGAAAACTGACATGCATACAGAGGCAGCACACATGCAAAAAGCTCTTAATGCAGTTTCTTATCAACAGAGTGAACAACAGAAAGCTTCTGTGGCAGGGGACAGTACAAGGATGCCCACATAAATTCTTGTTGATTCAAGATCTACTAAGATTACTGTGATCATTATGATGTCTACCAGAGGAGTGCAGCATACAAAGCTTCCTGCCATGCAGCAGGAGTCAGTCTGATGATAATGCTATAAATAAATTAATGCCAAAGGACTCCACAACCACAGGCGACTGGTAATGGGATTCATACATTTACTAAATCAAACCTCTGGTGCAGGTCAAGAGCAGCAGCAAAATTACTGGTAACTGGCAAATGTGTGGTGGACTGAGAAAGAAGCTGCTAGTTTCAGTCCATTTCGTGACAGATGGACAGGTGTCTGCAATGCTCACAACAGTCACCACAATTGGCACCTCAAACAGACAGACTGAGGACTGTGAAATGCTCTGGCTCTAAAAGGCAAAGCTCAAAGACCACTGCAAGCCAGCCTAACCTGAATCAACTTCCCCACAAAAATGGAGCATATGAGAAAACCCATCTTTACCTCTGGAAATATATTTCAGCAATTACTAACCCTCACAGTCAAAGTCTTGCTTACTCCCTTACTTACACAGTCTGAATCTGTGACACATCACTTGCCAGCCACAATGGCACACAGTCCCGATGTGGGTTTTCCACATGGGGACCCACAAAATGCCTATCCATCCCTACCTCTCTTTGGGGATGACACTTCTCTGGGACAAGGTCTGAGCACCTGTTTGAGCAGAACTCAGTACCCCTCCCTCTCCCAGGACTCATGCTGTTCTCCTTCCTGCACTGCAAACAGCAACCACTGCCAAATGTAGCATAGCAACCATTCTTCCTTCTACCAGTGTTCAAGCCTGTGGTTGTGGGGAGGAATGATGAGAGGACTAAGGATGCTTGTAAGTTCAGCTGCTTGGATGTGACTGTCCACCATGGCCTACACTTTCCAGAATGGGATGCAGCTGTTTTCAAGCTGCTGCACAATCCACATCAACAGTCTGTTTATTATGGGCCCACATTCATCTCCATATAACCACCCCCAGAATAGGGTTGAACACCTCAAAAATCCAGAGAGAAACACCTCAATGGACCTGCAACCAGATTCTTCTGGCAGGATTAACAAGATTTACCTTTACATACTTCGAGTAACTGAAACAAAAATTGTTGTCATCTGCCAACATGCTGAGGGTGCACCCGATCCCTCTATGTCATTGATGAAGATATTAAACAGCACTGGTACCAATACAGACTCCTGAGGGGCACCACTCATGACTGGTTTCCATCTGGACATGGAGCTCTGGATGTGACCACACAACTAATTCATCATCCACCAGACAGTCCAGCCATCACATTCATACCTCTCCAGTTTAGAGAAGGATGTTGTGGGATACCATGTCAAAGGTCTAACAGAAGTCCAGATAGATGACAACCTGTTGGATAGATCCCACAGGTCACTGCCAGACATACTATTATCTAAAGCACACTTGGAGATATGTTTCCCCATCTACCTTTCAGTGTCTCATATTCTGAATAGAGATTTTAAAACCTAAACTAACTGAGAAACAGAATAGAAAAAGCAGGTGGCAAGAAATCTAATTATTCTCCTCTGTTTATAGCTTTTGTGTGGATTTATGAAACATCTGTGAGTGTTCCATGGGCAGCCATCCAAAGTGCTCTGGAGCAGCCAACTTGATTCACCAAGGCGACTGCCCCTGTGCATCTGTGGGAGCACACATGGTGCTGTTGGACACTGTTCTCACTCATTACATCTGAAATAACAAACCTGGTTCCATACGGCATGCATGCCTTTCTCTTGGACATGCTACCTGCTACACACAGGATTTTCCATGAGATAGTTCCTTGTATCACAGGAACTGTAAACATGCATCTTTAAACTGCAAAATACTCACCTAAGTGGTTAAGATCCTGTATAACAACGGTGCACTTGACCGGAACAATAGGCTTAGAACGCTCTCTAAATATATTTCAAAATTGGTTTTATTAGAGGAAAAATTTCCTTGAAACAGTTTATACCAAAAGAACTAAGGGGCAATATTGCAAGACAGTTCAGGCCAGATTTTGGCAAATTTCTTCCAGTGTAAATTACTTGAAGTCTTACAAAACAACTCTGTGTTTTGCACTTAATGCAAGTTGGCCATGTCTAAAGGTGCAAAAAGTCTTAGAATCCAACTCATTTTATAACTACTTTTTCCTATTATTCCAGCTTGAAAGTACTCAGTGACTTCCTAAGGCCAAACTTTGACTAAGAGCCAGACACAAATCATACATCCATTAGGGTTTGTAAATGATGACTGAGATAAAGTCCAAAACCAAATTGCTATATGAAAACTTTTTTTTTAAGTATATCTCAGTAGGTACATACTACGTAACCTAAACCAATATAATATTTTGTTGTGAAACCCTTCAATCATCTTCCAATAGCTTACCAACTTATGAGGAACTGAAGCAACCTATTCCCAAAACCTGCACTATGTAAGTCACACAAGAAAACACACTTTTTAAAAGATCCTGTTTTTAAACCATCAGCTAAAAATAGTCTGTAATATCACGGAGAGGGGCAATGTCTTAAGTTACTACAGTAGAAAACAGTTTTACAATCTGTAGCAACTTGGTGTTCAGTGAATAGGACTGATGTTTGTCTCTATTTTTTCAGTACTACATTCTTGATTATGAATGACAAAGTCAGATTGGGTATTTTCATTCTCTACCCACCAGCACTGGGTACAGAATCAGTACTTCTGATATACCACTTTATGCGCTAAATTCAGAAGTAGTATTGCATCAAAACAGCCACTACTGAAACTTCAAAATCTGACAAGCAAGATGTGGGTAATTTGTGACCTCTGAGGGCTAAAATATGCATCCATATTCATTTGTTCCCCAGACAGCCACAAAAGGCCAAATTCTCTTTGATAACATGTTACTAAAACACTGCTGGCTTTTCAATGTCTGAAAACACTTACCTTCCTTAGCTTGTATAGAAAGTTTTATCTAATGAATTATTTGTAGCATTTCCTACAGATTCCTACATTTTCTACAGGACCAGGGAATGAATACTGGAGATAATGTTAGCAAAAGACAAAGGCAACTACTGCAGAAGCAAAGGCAGCTTTTTACAGGTGATCAGCATACACTTGAAACAGGGAATCGCAGGGAAAAGACATGCCCTTATCACTGCAATCACATGTTTAGAAGTCTGCTTAACATCAGATGAATTTCTGAATACAAAAGTAATAATTTTCCACAAATGAAATCTGGGGAGAAAGGTGATGAGGGATGCACATAGGGAAAGCATTCCTGTTTGATTTCAGTAGACATGAGAACAATCCCCAAGCACAGTGTGGACACACAAGCTGTAAACAAACCCAGCTATAACCTGGCCCGGATGTAAATAACGAAGGAAGTAACAACACCTAACAGAAGTTTTCTATGCTCTTGGTCACAAACAGAAGCATTCAGTCACAATCACCACAGTAAGACCATGGCTGACAAAGTAATCAAAAATGCACTCAGCTCCCAAACAAATGAATTTGAAATCCTTACACTACTTTAGGAACTGGGGAGAAGTTTTAAAGAAGTATACTGCATGCTGAGAAAACTGAAGGCACAGTTGGAAGCAGGGGTGATAAAAGCAAGTCCATTCTCAAGCAGCCACTGCTTGTTCCCATGCCACTGTAAGTTTTGAGACACTGCTGTGAACCAGACCTGCATAAATGTAATCCTTCATGTCTTTTGTGGTGGTAACTAGGGAAGAAATGGTGACCTGGTTATATTTAAACCACAAAAGTTCCCAGTACTATTTACCATGCATCCTCACAAACAGATGCACCACCACAAGCAAGGAGGTGGTGTGAGCTGCCAAAACTTATCACCACCACCACCACCAGAAGCACTAACCTGAGGCTGCAGCTGATCTGTACTATAATCAGTCTTCCTAATTTTCTAATCATGATAAAACAAAACAAAATTCTATTCAAAGACCAGCACCCTGGCGGCAACGTTACATCTCCTTACTCAGCACAAATGTTTCTCTCTTCAACTAAGACACTCTTGAAATTCAATCTGTTTCAGACTTAACAAGCATCAAGCACAACACAAGTCAAATGCACAGTCAACAACTGAAGAAAGCTCTGCTTCAGCACATTTATAAATTCAAGGTCAACCCTGAGTTCACCATTATCTTGATATTAGATTTGATTGTGACTACTGGGGACACCTCTTGTTTGCCTTACCTGGAGACTTTGACTTGCCTGGGAGAAATGGAAATTCTGTAGTTTAAGGACTGAATTCACTGGAAACATTTTACATGAAGAAAAAGCAGAGATTCCCAGCAGCATGAAGGTCTAACACCAACAACTGCCTTACCCACAATTTTGCCATATTTCATGAGAAGTGAAACGCAGGGAAGGAATGAAAAAAACTTAGAGGACAACAGTTCCTGACATAAATCAAATAGCAGGATTTTAGGACATAGCAAAGCCCAGCCAGACACCCCTCCAAGGTAAGCTGGTGTAAAGAAGCATAACATTCCAGCAAAGGAGAACTGTATCCTGTTCCCAGCTTTTTCCCTGTTCAAGATAGCACAGCAAATACAAGTCTTCAGATTAGCCTGCCTTCAGTAAAATGGGGAATAATACTTCATGTTAAAGCGTTGGAGACTACAGATTCCCTGCTATATTAGATGTATTGTATGAGGATCACTGGTTCTTCCCACACTCCAAGCCTAAATAAGGCAATTTCACATAGAAAAGCACCACAAACCCATCTGCCATAAAGATTCAATGACGGGCCCAAGCACAAAGAAGGATTAGTACTGGGGAAGGAATGCTGTTTATGTGATGCTTCAACTCCACACAGAAGAAAACTTACCTTTACTAACAAATTAATAACATAATCCCATTATTATGTTATACAGATTGACACTGTAATTCTCTTCCTTTGTCAGTTGGATTTATTGTTATAACAGCAGCAACCACAAAACGTGCAGTTGGATCCCAGAACTACAGCTTTCAAGAAAATCAGTCTCAAAACACCAACAGCGCAGAACAAGAAATTAACCCCAACATGACTGTAAAAGTGAACTGCAAAGTAAGGATTTACTGAGGAGTCCCCCACAACTCTTACCTCAAGCATAGGGCGGGCACTGTCATGGATTGAAAGAATGTGCGTAATGTTATTCTTACTCAATTGCTCTACATCTCGGGCATCTGTGATAAAGGGGAAAAGGAAGATAATAGTTTTAATCTCTTCAAATAGCATTTCCATTGTGCATGTTGAAAAGTCAGTTATCATTGATACATTTGTTTTTGAAGCTACATAAAGTCAGACAAAACCCCAAATGCAGCTGTTCTAGACACCATCATCAGAGTGGGTAACGGGAAGACACACTTCTAACTCCAAAACAAATTATATACTATATAAAGACCAAGTTTAAGTGACTCAGGAATGTGTTCTCAAGTCAGAAGTTTCATGTATTTTGCATCTGAAATGTAAGTCTGTGCATGCCTGTGTGCAGGTGATGGCCATCTGAACACGCACTCAGAGCTGTACAAGAAATATCTGACCTCCTCTCTACCCACAAATCACCCTTCAGGGGATAAATTTTCACTTGGGAGACAGATCTTGTGATATCCAGGTCTGAGAAAGGAAGCCAACCATATCACTTGATTTGAGGTCTCTACAGACAAGCCAAGATGATAACTAGATTCTTATTTTCTGTAAACCAGTAGAGAAAAATGTACATTTAGCCAATACATATGATAATTTTAAGTCTAAAGAGAGACAGGTCATAAAGATATCAAATGTATGAAAAAACAAAATGCGACAGCAAGGAAGTGCAGTTGTGCAAAGGTGGTTCCTAGACCTGTGACCAAGGGGTTTCAAACATTCAAAACTGGAAAGAAAACTGGGGCGACTGAAAATTTGGTGCCAGATATGGCAAAATCATAGGCTTGATTCTGTGAGGAAAATAAAGGTAAAATAGATTATCATCAGTGAGCAACTTTCCCCACACTAAAGTATCAGCATGTCAGAAAATGACCTGAAAGAACCACCAGTATAGGTAAAAGCTAGTTTGCACCCATTTACTTATGACCTTTTTGCTTGAGAATGGCACAGCACACCATGGCAAATGCAGCAGTGGTTTTGTGATGCGAACACCTGCCTTCGAAATCTGCCCATACAATCTGTTCACATTAGGCTGGTTGCACACAAAAAAAGAGCACTGACCACAAAGGTTTCAAACCGGCTCTCTCTAGGTACAAAAATAACAATAGCATCACCTGTACGTTCTTTATGTGCGTGCACAAGTTCAATTAGCATCTCTTGTGTCATCTTATCCACCTACGATAAAGTTTCAATGCCTTTTCTATATCACAAAGAGAAGCTGGATATTTAATTATACTGGCCCATAGACAAGATCCAAGTGAACACAGTAACAATAAAATTTAAACCTAATCCAATCATGAAAGCTTCTCTACAGCTAATAAATGAAGAAAAGAGTCAAAACTGCATGGATTTTACTCACTACTGCTCAAGCCTGCATGATCAACACAGATGCCTAATCCTTCAGGAGAGAATTAACACAAATTCTGTCTGAAACAGAATTAAAGCCTAGCTTCACAGAACAAATAAAATTTTCTAAAAATCTCAGAGGAAACATTTCAAAGAAGAAATGCTAATGCTTGCCAGGTGAGGTCTTCTAATCCACCTGACCTTCAGATTTTTTTAATAGTATGTAGGACAGTCGCAATTCCTTAGGGAACACCTTAGCAGGCAAGGATTTGGAAGCCCAGAAACCAGTCTAAACGCCCCTAAAAACCACTGTTCTTTCTTTTACAAAGACTAAGGGCAGACTTCAGAGCCTGCTGGCTGGAACTCATGGTGTTAATATACACCTAGCACAATGAGACCCCAATCTCTAATTATCATTATAACCTACGTGGAAAGAAATGTCTTGTCACATAAGGCTAACTGCTTTAAAAGAAGATACAATCCAAATTAAATTTTCACTGTCTTGAACCAGTATGAAAGGCCTAACGGACACAGTACAACTCAAAAGGACTGAAGTCTCTCAGTTAACCAAGACAGGCTAACGGAATTTCAGCAAACCAAAACTAGACAGTGAGATTTCAGATATTTCTAGAAACAAACTGGAAATGGCTATCCCAGACCTACATCACAGCATAGCCAGAAGGTCCTTAACATATTTGGGAAATAATGATTCAAATCACTAAAGCAGAGGAGAAAAAGCTTCCCATATACTAGCTGGATCTAAACTTCAAACAGTTTACAAAGGGGAAATTCCCCTGGTTCCCCAGCACCTGCCTTAAGTCTCTACAGATACTACAGATAAGGCTATTTAAACAGCAGTACAAATAAGATATCCTGTCACTCACGGTCCCATACCATAAATAAGAAAAAAAATTTAGAGGTTATGTAAAGAACAACCAAAAACCAAAAGAACCACCATCACCACAGCAATTCGAACTTCACTGTAGCACAGTGCTGTACAACCACATGCAGGCTCACATTTTCAAATCACAGCATGAAACACCCCATTTTCAAATGTTAAGATTACATCTACCTATCACAGTCCCTCCTGTGCATCTTCTAAAGAGTGCCTCAAACGAAGTATTATTCTTCACAACAGGTTACCAAACATTCTGTTTCATACAGCAAAATGCTTCTCAGCTGATGCGGACTTTTGAGTAAAGCCTTTGGGAAGCTCTCTCCTCACACAAATTGACACAACTCACACTGGGGAAGTCTTCTTCTCCCTCCCACATTTAGCCTCATTTCCCTCAGTTTCATTCTATGACTCCAAGCATAACCCCTACTCATGCAGAAAGCTGCAAACACTTAACTGCAAAAAGCAATTCCGAAGCCATCAAAATGGGACCAGGGCCTGTCAGAATTTGTTTTCCTGCAGCTCTGGGAAGCCTTACTGTGCGGCTGCGGAGCAAATCACCCAGCGCAGTGTGCTTCCATCCCCCATAAGCAACAGGGAGACAACACAGCTCCAGCCACTCCAGTTAAGACACATCACTGACTGGATGGCACCCATGCTACAGTGATGAAGTCTCAAATGTACCTACAACCATTCTCTCTTACTTTAATATTTTAGTGCCTCCATAGAGATGCAAGGTGAGGGATAAGGACTTCCACTCAGAAAAGGCAAGTCAGCCCAGTATGTACAATAGCATTAACTATCTGCCGATGTATAGAGACTACAATTTCATCATCACAAGATCTTTATTTTTTTATTATATGAAGCAATTTTTGGTCTACACTTTATTTTCTGCATTGGAGAGAGCTAAACAGAGAGATAGCCACCTAAAGAAGAACCTCCTCTGCAGTGATTCAGAGCACTAAGAGCCATTACTGAGAATGCTTTCCCATCAGGAGAGCTTTGTTCCTGAATCCAGTTATGTGCAGTTACGGACACACACACAAGCTGTGTACATGAACAAAAACTCCACATCTCCTGTCTCCACTTCACATTATGGTCTAAAACATATTATGTCCCATCGTCTCAGATGCACCTTTTTGGAGAACAAGAAAGGTGGGGAAAAGAGGTCAGTACTCTGTTTCATGGAGTACAAATCATTTGTCTTCCTTCAAAAGGTGAACCTGAAAATGGGAATGGTATCTCCATTCTCTCCTGTTTTCAGCACCTGATATAAAGCCTTATATTAAAAAAAAAAAAAAAACAAAGCAGATGAGAACAGGAATTAATGTAACCTAGAAACACAGCAGAACTACTCGGTGGGCACTGCCTTTTTATACACTTAGTAATGGGAAGGGCAGAAACTTTCCCAAGACTCTCCAGATCATCCACAGCAACACTGGACTGTTTGGGGGAAATTAAACCTCATATTGTGGCTTTCCCCTTCAAATTAAAAAGCCCCCAAATATTCCATGGGGAAAACCTTGAATGATAAAAACAAGGAAGAACACAAGCTCTTTAATATTCAAGGTAGAAACACTTTTGAGTCTCTGGTTCTTGCTACTGCTACACCTCTTGGTTTGGAAGCAAACTGAGCACCAATAAGAATCTCTTATCAGAAGAAACAGATTTTTTTTTTTTCATTTGTGCAGAGAAACAGGCAGTCCTGCCAATCCCTTAAGGAACAAAGCAACCATTTTTATTGTGAACACAGGTGACTTTCAAGGGACATCAAGTTTCCAGTGCAGAAGACGCGTGGACATGCAGCCCCACAATAAATTCTTTGTGTTTTGAGAGAATTGCATTTCATCTGTAAGGTACAAATGAAACAAACCAAATTTTCTCCAAAACTAGAGGCAGGAAGAAGAGTTAACTTCCTCTTTCTCTTCCCTCATTTTTCTCTCTTAGCCCCCTACTCTCCCATTTGCAGAAAAATAACTCCACTTTCACAGAATCCCAAGAGCTCTGTTTCCTTCTGGGCTTTCAGACCAGACTCAGTCTTGGTATTTTACATGGACATCTATGGTTCTTCTTGAATTTTTCTGCCCTCTAGCTGTGCAATCTCAAATACACCCTCTCAGGAGCATACCACAATTTTCATGGGCAACTGATGAGCTGAATCATGCTCATAGAGTTTGTAAGATAAAAAGCACCTGAACACATGCCAACATCTGTGTTCATTCAGGAAAGTTTTTCAGAGACATACTCAAGCCCTGTGGACTTAGGGGGATTTCAGGAGATACTTCAGTGCTTTCCATAATCAGCACTACATATAACTTTCTACCCTAAAGACCCTTGACGTGGTTATTAAAGCCCCTCTCAGTCTATGTGCTTAAAGATTTGTGCAACAGCAAATGAAACAGAAGCAGCAAGCTCAGCTCCCATTTCTGCCACAGGTTCATTTCACAAGCATTTCCTGGGTCTCAGTTTATCTCTCAGTCAAATGCAGAATTTGCACTGCTCTGTCATAGACTGTTTTTAAGTTGATTAAGCCTAGAAGTTGAAATATGAATGGTGGATAGTAATTCCCCACTCAGAACAATTGCTGAATGCCTTCTCCAGCTCTCCAGAATTACTGCTTAGCACCTCAAACATCCTACTTTCACTCAGCAGAAAGGCACCCATCTGGAAGAAGTGTGCCTTTTCCCAGTCTGCCAGTGTTCCCAGAGGTCTCCCATGCAGCAGCGATACAGGAGTGCGAGTAGGACGGTATTTTGATCTAGCTCTGGAAACTGTGTGTGCCCAGGCTTCCTGATGAGCCACTGGGGAAAGGCTATCCTCCAGAGGGCAGATCAGAGCGATTTACAGACATTCCCCTGACTCAACTTCAAGAGAAGCTCCCTCCTCTCCACCTCTGCTCAGGGACTCAGTGCCACAAATTCTCAACCCTGTGTCTGAGCAAGATGCACAACACCAGGGATCCAGTGTTTTCTCCTCTTACTGACAAGATGCAACTTTATTCAATTCAAGCTATCAGTCTTAAACTGAAGAATGAGAGACTGGTCAGAAATGCGCTACGAGAAATAATTTTGTAAACCCCTGTGTTTACAAGTAGCTAATCATTTCAGCTGCCCAAATCAGGATACTCTGACCATGCTGCTGAGTATTTCTCAGTCTATGATCCCCTTCATGGCAATCTCAACACTCATTAGTCACTTTTTTTAAAAGTGCCTTGAACACTAGCAAGCCTCCGGAACATGGTGATCAAACTCCTCCAGAAAAACACACTGGTAATTAACCAACAACCTGTTCCTAAATGGGATGACTTCACTGCACAGAGACCTTGTTGCAACTGCTCCTAAGCAGTGAGGCAATGGGGTGCTGAAGAGCAAGGAATGAAGAAAAGGGCAAGAATTGTAAAAGTATGCTTTTGTATTAATGAAGTACTGCAACACCTATCTTTCCATTCCAGGTACGGTGGCTTATCTGAGATGGTAACAGGCACTTGTGATGGTAGGACGTAATGATTAAATGCAGTACGAGCAAAGGTCATGGCAGTAAATAAACGGACATTTTGTTTGTGTCTTTAACTAATTTAAAAAACAGACTCCGTAACACAAACACTGGGGTTAAAGTCAACTCGTCTTTACTCTCTTTTATGGAGGTAAGCAGAAGCATTACACCCTCTGCTTTCTTTTCAGCAAGGCTCCCAGAAACACTGCCCACTCACAGCACCTCCACCTGCACACCTCTGCCCTCTGTGCAGGCAGGACCTGCCCTGCCATTCCAGGGCTGATCCCAAGGTGGGCGGAGTGTGGCCAGGGCAGCACAAGCACGAGGGCAGAGGGCCTGGCATGGGCAGAGATGCTGATTCACTCCACAGCCTCAGCCAGCTCCCCGCCACTGAAAACAGAACCGCGCCACCAAACAGATGCTCCGGCTGAGTTTCGTTCCCCTGGGCAGACTGGCAAGGGATGGCCATGGTGAGAGGGACAGACTGGGAGCCATGTTACCAGGGCCCATCCTGTCCACCCTGCCAGACTACCTGAAACCTAAAGGACTCCACTATCCAACATCCTTCCAATTCCATCCCTCACCTAAATTACTTTGGGAACAGAAAACAAAAAGAGGAAGCAACGTGGCTGTGACCAAGATAGTTAATTTTGTCATCAGCCCATGCAGTGGTCCATCCAAAGTGCTTTCAAAACTACCCTCTTGGCCTTATTTTCCTTTTTTTCCTACTTTTTTCTTCTTTCACTATCAGCGTGAAATCACCTCCATACTCTCATTTTCCTTACCATGACATGATTAACTCCCTCACACAGTAGTCATTATGCTTGTGTTTGTGGTGTGGCAAAAGGCAGCTTTTAACTTCACATGTACCTCCAGGCTGCCTTCCAAAGCAATAGGCTCCAAGTCCCAAGGAGCAGCAAGCACTGGATCTGCAGTATGGGTCAGCAGATCCAGAGGCAGGTAAATCAGGCAAAAACCACTGGACTCATGGGTTTTGGGATGGGGAGGAAAGGAAGGAAGGGTGGGCATGCAGCACAGAGAAGGTGCAGTACCATTTAAATCCAGTGAAGACATTGCCAGTCTTAACAGACTGAGTGTGGTATCAGACAGCCCAGGAAGGACAGGATATTGCAGGAGCCTCTGTGAGCCCTGCTTTTCTGCTCTACCCAAGCATAGGAAATATGGGGTCTACATCTATCAAAACAACTGTACATGCACAACTGGTTTACTTCTGAGTAGGGAGAGTCAGCTGGAACTGCAGCTAACAGTGCTTTGAGAATGGGCCATTTATTTGGATGTCTACATAAAGTTTCCTGTGTTTTCTAAATATGTCTGTTTTTCTGTACATGAAAAATAAACCTCATGCATAAAGAAAAAATCCATAGAAACTTACATCTGCAACAGAGACAATGTGAGTATCAGTGGTCAGGCTGTAAGCAGCAGACCGGTCAGTCTCACAAGCGGTGATAACAGAACTCTTTAGCAGTTGTTATAAATAACCAAAATACTGAAAGCAATGAGCAGGAGGCATAATAAGCCTTCACTTATAAGGAGGACTTGAAATAAGCCTTACAAAGAATCTGCCTGCCTCACAGGCTTGCCTGCCAAGCACAGGAATCATTTAAGGCAGGCCAATGTTTAGGAATTCCAGCTGAAGCATGCTCCGAGGAGATGGTGTTCATTTTACTTTTCTCAAAGTACTTGCAGGACAGCACACAGATGAGAAAAGCAAATGAGCTTCTTTAAGTGCTACCAGATGAATCCAGAAATTAAGAAAGATGGGGTTAAAAAGCTACAGAGATGCCAGAGAATTCTGAGTGCCTGCAAAACAACACCTTAACACCCCTGCTAAGTAATCCTAGAGATAACGATAAAACTAATCTTACCTTTAAAGTTGCCAATGAACAAGCCAGGCAGAATCTGTGAGAAAGAAATATAGTATTAAATATAGATATCTTGTGGTAAGACAATTTGACAAAGTTCAATTTGCATACAGGATGGAACATACTACTTTAGCAGACTATTGTCAAATGCAATCTAAAATATGCTGACAGCATTTCATGCCTCTTTGCAACCTTCTCAAACCAAATAGCTCTAGGCATGCTGAGCTTTGACAGCATTCCTTGGCAGAGAGGGGTTGTTAATCGTGGGGACTCTCACTTAATGGAGGCTCTGCAAGGAGAGCAAATGTAGTTTACAAATACAAAGTGGGCCTTGCAACACAGCCCTCCCCTGCCCCCCGCAGCAGGGTAAGAGCTACCCTCATGGAACTAATGATGAAACTTCACACAGCAAAGGTGATTTGCCTAAAGTTGCTAAGGAAGCTGGACAAGGCCCTGCAAGCCCTTCGAGGCTTTTGAAGTGCAAAGCCATGCAAGTCAGGGCTGCAGCACTGTGGGGCTCTCGGAGGAAATCACTGCAAACAGTGACTTGTGCGTTCTCATGGAAAGGGAACTGCTGAAAGTCTGTGAATTGCATGTTTCTCTCCCAGATCTGCCCACTCACCCCCCACGCCCAGATGCCTGCACAGGTCTCAGTTACAGGACATTCTTTAACTGGGGAGTTTCAAGGTCTGCCCAAGGACCAGCATGTGCAGTCTGGGGACACATGCATGCACAGACACAGAGGCAGGTGACACCGCAGTGCTACCCCTCCCACCCTCTCATACCCCTCCCAACTTGGGAACAGCAGTAAGGACACCAAAAAAAACCAAAACCCAGGCACACTGAACATTTTCTGGCCAAAAATTTTGTTCTCCGCTACCTGAAGTCTCTGACCCACACCCACATCCTTTCAAGAGACCAGAACTGTGGTGATGAAACCGTATGATCCATTTTTCTTCAGTGCATGCTGAGCATACCACCAATACAGATATGTCAGCGCTGACTTCCTACAGCCTTAGCAACACCCCAGTGTCCCCACAACAGCAGCAACAGTCTCTCAGGCACAGCTATTTAAAGGGAAAACTCCACCCATTTTGTTCGATCCAGCAGCCGCGAAGTTCTGAAAGTCATGAAGGGCTTTTCATCAGGGATTATTGCCACAGCCTCTGTTTCACTGCGGCCCTCCTGCTGAAAGGCTGCCCAGCTCACCACCCACAGGTTAGCAGGCCAGCAGAAGAGCCTGTAAAGTACCTTCTGACCTGCCTTAATTCCAGGGCTTTCCTCTAATAAAAGCATCATGTTCACTGTTATTTATCAAGCCTTTCAGGAAACAGAAAGGCTGCAGCACCTCTTGCACTCCCTGCACCTTTGGTTTGTGCAAACACTCCTCCCTCTAGACTTTGCTGGGCAATCACTCTCTGTCTGTTGTGTCACACCAGCTCTAAACACAGGGCTAAATTCTCCCCCCCAATATTGAAAGGCACCTTCTCTAGGACCCTTACTGTACCTTGGCTGCTTGTAGACCCTTGCTTGCAAATTAAGGGCTGATTGACAGCACTGGCAAGTCAAGAAAACAGTTCTTTAGTCTTGTACAAACAGGCACCTGTGCATTTTGCAAAGATAAACTCAGACAGCTTTCGCCTTTTTCCTTCCCTCTTCATTTGTACAAATTCAAGATTCTTACAAAGACAACAAAAATCCCCAGGGCAGTTTCCAGTGCCAGGGTATCTATCATGTAAGGTAAAGAACCTTTACAATATCCTGCTGTCCTTTTCCACGCACACAAGACTCATAGTTTCAAGGGACAATTCAATATTTCAAGCACACTTGATGGCACTGCTAGAAGTGCTGCTCTAAGGCTACGTCCCAGGCTAGGAAAAAAGAGGCCCATAGTTGTTCCAGAGAGCACAGTATTCAAGAGTCATTGTTAAAGCGGCAAAATCCTGCAAATAAAATTGTGTTCTAAAACAAAAGGGACTCAAGGTATGAATGAATTTCATCAACCAGATCACCCCAGTGAGCTCCCTCATCTTAAGTGCAGAAAATGAAAAAAAATGAAAAAAGCCTTTCTGATATTTTTAAATAGCTGTCTGGTATTTCCTATCTGCAGCACAAATCTCCTATCACACTGCCACTGCTGTAGACTATAGCATTTTAGACTCCAGGCCATTATTTCTGCATCAAATGTGCATTCTCAAGGGAAAATAAAAGCTTAATTTCCAGTCACAGTCATTAAGCTTTGACACTAGAAATTAAAGATACTGAGAAACACTGGGGGGTTGCAGAAACTAGGTTTCTTGTTGGCAAAGGAGGAAAAATCCAGAAGTCTGCATTTGTGCATCTTAAAGCAAGGCTGTATGCTAGATAGGTAATTAGGACACCGTGCAGCCAAGGACAGATGTTACCCCTGTTGTACTAGTCATTCTAGAAGCAAGAAACATTACTATGGGTGAAAGCTACCTGGAAAGAAGTGAATCTTCATGTCATGCTGACTAATACTTCAGCACTCGACTATGGCTGGGAACTTTCAGCTGTGTCATCTCACACTGCCTTCAGTAACTGCAACTCTGGGACGTGCAAAACGAAGGCTGATGGCTGCTAGGGGCGTGAGAGAGAAGGGGTGGGAGTCAGAAGAGTAGAAAAATAAGGTGGCTGTTTTTGTGAACTTCTCAACCACTGCTTTATGAATAAAAACAGTAGCCTCTTTACATGATCCGAAACATTGAGAAAATGACCACAGACTAAGTAACCAATGTAGAAGAATGCATGACCAAGGGACAAGGACTTCAACGCCTGTCTTCGTTTGTACCTCACACAAGAGCAGCTCATGTTCTCCACCTTGCACAAAGACAGAGCCCTGGAAGAGACAACAGTTGCTAATGCTTCTGTCAGTCCTCTCTGACAATACACCTCTCTGGAAAATGGCTTAAAGGGCTACTTTCCTGCTGTTTCCTACACAGACAAATGCTTACAATAAAGCATCCAACACAGCCCAACACAGCTTCTAGATGTGCTACTACTGATGGGCACCCCGGGGAAGTTCATGGGGCTTTATCAGAGATGACCAGGCAAGGAAAAAGGAGAAGACAAGCCTACCT
Organism: Acanthornis magna; assembly: GCA_036785705.1. Taxonomy (NCBI): domain Eukaryota; kingdom Metazoa; phylum Chordata; class Aves; order Passeriformes; family Acanthizidae; genus Acanthornis; species Acanthornis magna. The sequence continues at coordinate 15,771,118 of JAWUZG010000025.1, forward strand.
TGTCTTCCTGCCTGCCCTCCTTGGGATGGGGGATTTGCTGCTGACATGAACTTGCACAGCTTCTCTGACTTCCATAAAATTGGCTACATCAGTTGTAACTAGCCACACTGGTTTAAGTTTCTTGTGAATCCACTCCTACAACAAACAGGGCTTATCTGCCCTTTTTGTGGAGATAACACTTGAACCTTCTGAAGAGTTTACATGAGTAATCGTCAGTTAACTGTAACAGCATTGAACAATAACTAAACCCCAGGAAAAACTCTTCACCAAGCATATCCTGTTCACAGATAATAAAATCTTGTCACCATCTCAGCTGCTAGACTTTAGCTCCTGGAAAACATCTTTGTACATTTCAACCATAGACTTCAACTTGAACTTTGAGTACAAGTCAAAGTTAGACATTAAGCATGAAGACAAATCAGACCACCCAGACAATTTCCTAAGTCAGACCCCATTATTTATTCAGCGCTTTAAAAATTTAAGAAAAAAAAGGTGAAGCACTGAAAATTAATACTAGCCAGGTCAATGCACATTCACTAGCTGATTTGCCTTCTCTGAACAGAATAAGAAGGGTATGCATGAACAAATGCTTTCAGTTTAATTTGGGAAATGTCTGAAAGCTTGGATGAGCTTCAGGAAAAAAACTAGGTTGGGCTAATATTACAGAGAAAATTAGCAACAAAAGACAAACCTTGCCTAAAAGGAATGCCAGGCCTCCAGCCCTTATCCCTCTAATGGCCATGTAAAGTCAGGTACAATTGCTATTTGCTATGAAATGCATCAGTATCATGGGACAGAAAAATAAGGAGGGGACCATGCCACTGAGAAAGGCTCAGCATCCAGAGGTTGTGTAGCAGTGCCTGGAGCTCTTCCTTACCACACCCATTACAGGTCATCATTAATCCTCTTCCCTTGGCATCAGTACAAAGGGATTCCTTAAATTAAATAATCCACCATCAAATAAGCTGATTATTTTCTCCTATCATCTGTAAACAGCTCTACGATAAAAAACACATTTCAGCTGGAAACTAAGGCAATTTATATTGACTACACTGAGCCAAGCAAATACACCCCAACATCTGCACTGATGGCTCCATGCTTCTCTTTGCCCCTCCAACTTTGCCAGCTCCCAAGATCAAAAGGAAGAGATGAGTCAGGGGCACATTCTGAAGGTGGCAAATACCAGACCTACATGTGGGACCCCTACAAAAATAAACCCTGATGGCCAACACCCAACACGATTGTAGCCTCCTTAAAGGAGCCAGCCCTTCCCTAACTGCAGAACATCTCAACGTCGTGAATACAGCCATAAAAAAGGGGAGAAAACTCGAAGCAGTGTTATGCTTATCCTGAAAGCTCCACTTGGTACCTGTCAGGGCAACATTGAACAGAATTAAAATTACCAAATTGGCCAGTCACAGATTGCGATTCCTACCCACATAGTACCACATGAAGATGTAACGCAATTTCAAAGGGCTGAGAATTGTCCTTTTGATATTTTTTCTCCCCAGATTGCCATTTAAGCATCCCATATTGTGCCCCTCTAAATGTTGTGATAATTTCATTCCAAGAAAAATACTACAAACATACCAGGAGCCTAAAAGGAGTCTCTCTAGCTTTGACATTACACTCTAGCTGTATTTCTTCCTAATTGGCCACTTCTAGAAGGCTAATATCAACGAGTGGCTAACACCACAGCATTATGCCCAGACTTTGAAAGCAAAAACTGAGAAAAGGACCAAGGGAGGTCCTACCTCCTACGCACTAACTCACTTCCTCACCAGCCAGATCTTATCCCTACCTAAGGTTTCTATTTCAATGTCTCTACCCACAGGACAAAAAGGTTTCACCTTCCAGGTGGCACACTAAGCACTCTGGATGTTCATAAATATGACTTCCATGGACAAGGATGTCAGACTGGGACACCATGTGAGCAGCTATTTCTAGCTCTTCTCCTCCGCTTTGTCAGAGGCCACGCACACTGCAAAGCTACTCCCGAAGCACTCAAAGCAGGATGTAAGACAGAGGAGATGACTCAACTTCTGTTCCTCATAGTAAGCTGTATATAAAAGGCTAGTCACCACCACACTTTCAAACCTGGGTTTTAAACAGAGGTGGAGACACTGAGAAAAATCACAGTGGTCCCTTGATAACCACCATGACATGCCAGGAGAACCGGCGCGTACAATAAGCCCCCTACTGCCAAAAGGACAACACCCTTTGGAAAACAGATCCATCTTCCTTCCTCCCTGCGATCTCCACTGGGGCCGAGCGCTTTCCTGTCCCACCGGCACCGGCCCAGCCCTCCAGCGACAGCCCGTGTCCAGCGGCTGCTCCGCGCCCTGGGAGCGGAGCGAGTGACACGACCCAGTGCCGCGCTCGCTGCCCGCCCCATGCCCCGGGTCCTGCCGCAGGTCAGGGGGTGCCGGCCCTGCCCCACGGCCTCCCCAGGGCTGGGGGACACGGGGCGGGCACTGAAGCCCGGTACCGGGGCACGGCGGCCCCCGCCACCCGCCGGGAACTCGCTGCGCCCGCGGAGGGGAAGCCCGGGCGCCCATCACCGAAACCGGGGCCCCCCTCTCGCCCGCCCGCGCTGCGGCTGGGGAGGAGGAGGCGGCGCGCCCCGAGGGAGCGGCACGGCCGCGGTCTCCGTCCCTCCGCCCTCGCCCCGAGGCGGGGGACCCCCAAAACCGGAGGGAAAAGCCCTCTTGCCCTGGCCTTTGTTCCTGGAGCGGGTAGGTGCCCGAGGCGCAGGGGCGAGACAAAGGCGGGGGCGCCGCGGCATCCCGCCCGCCCCGAGGCGGGGAGGGACCGCCACCCCCGGCTCCGCTGCGCTGGCCCGCGCACATGCACTCGCGCACGGCGACAACGACGAGCGGCGTTACCTTGTTCATCCCATTCCCCATGGCTTAAGCGACCCGCACCCCAGCACCGCGGGAGAAGCCGTCGGCCGCTGCTGCCGGCGGCGGGTCGGCGTGCATGGGATAGTGCTTGCCGACGGGGGACTGGGGACGAGCTAATTGCTAATTAGGGGCGGCCGCTGCTCGCCACTATCGGACAGGGCGAGGCGCATCCCTCCCGCCCTGGACGGGGCCGTCTGCCTCCTGGATGCCGGGCGGCTGGGGGCGGGTTTCCGCTCGGCCGCCCCCGGGAGCGGCGAGAGCCGCGGGGCCGCGCTGCCAGGAACCACCTCCCGCCGCCGCCACCGCCCCACGCGCGGCGCGGCCCCCGCGGGCCGCCCTGGGGTTTGTAGTTCGCTCCGCCGCGCCGCGCCGCCGCCGCCCGCCCCAAGGAACTACGCGTCCCAGCGACCCCCGCGCCGCAGCCCTGCCCTCCCTGGGCGCACCGGCGGCGCCCGGCGGGCGTTCCGGGGACGATGAATAAGCGCCGCCGCAGCGGCGGAGGGGCGGCGGTGGCGGTCCTGGCTCCTGTGGGTCGCTCCCCGGCACGGACCGCCCGCCGCCAGTGCGCCCAGGGAGGGCAGAGCTGCGGCGTGCGGTGCGGGAGCGGGCAGGTGCCGCCCGCCCGCCTCTGCCAGCCCGAAACCCGTTTGGTTTCGGCCCCGAAAGGACTGCGGCGTGAGGCACCAGGCCTTGGGCGCTGGGGCTGCCGCCACAGCCTGCCGCTCTCAGCCCGTGCCGCTCGGGGTGTCCACGGGTGAGGCTCGGGCTGCGCGCCGAGCAGAGCCTCGCCCAGCCGCCTGTGCCTTGTCACGGCACCTGCAGTGGCTCCTGCTCTCTCATCCCAACCGCGCTGCGGTCAGGCTGGCTTGGCAGGCAGACAAAGGACATTCCTGTCCTTAACTCAAGACACATAGGAGGGAGCAAATAGTTTGAAGCAAACATCGCAAGATCATAGTGACTGAGGTGGGGAAGACCCCTCTGGAGAACACATGGTCCAACCATCTTCCTCAATCAGGGAAAGATGCTTATTGCTGAGTGTTAGCAGGCGTGGCTTCTAAGTCATGCTCAGTACTTCCCACCCCCATGCTTTGCTCCTAATGCGCAGTTAAAAGTGACGTGATGGAGCCACATCTCTCTAGCCATGGGGATGTGTTTTTTGGAGGTGTGGTGGTGGGGATCTGGTGGTTAGTGAGGGAAGTTTTCTCACAAGATAATTTGATAGGGGATACACAGAGTTCAAATATGCAGAAACAGGATACTACTACATAAGCTCCCTCCCACTACCCAGTGCAGTAACACTACCCAAAAAAACCCTGAAATCTTTAGTGGCTCAAAATACAAAACAAAGGATGCTGCTGAGTTGCCACCATCAGATTCCATGTGCATTGACACATGCATCACTGTGACACATGTATAAAAAGTGAAGATGTCATTCTTCAGGCTCAGCTTGGTAGGACTAGGCAGGTCAGGGACATCTGCAGTCCAAGGCAGTGAAAGGGTGAAAGGTGGAGAACATGTTAAGACCAACAGGTAGCAAGGCCAGGTATGAAATAATGGAGGGATGAACTCTGGAAAGGATAGATTAGCGATGGGGGACTCTTGCACAGTGGCAGTGGTTGCCAGTTGCAAGCTCCAAGAGAACAATTTCACAACCTCCAGTTGCAATCAAACATTGGCTGGTGCCAAAGAGGCAGTCGCGAGTCCTCATGTTACCCTTGACAGCACCTCTGCTCCCCTGTCCTTAGGCAACCCTCGACGCCTATCTGACCCAAGACCAAACTCATTCAGAGACTGAACCCTGTAGAAAGGAGTCACAACCCCATTCCCCGTAGGGTCAACCAGTGCACACAGAGACAGGGATCAGGACCAGCCTGATCAAAAACTGGTGGTGTTCCCACAGAAGCCAATGACATGCTTGAAAGCCAACAGGAGTTAAGCCATCAGTTTAGCTGTGTAGAAAGATGGAAAACCATTCCTGAACCTCTCCCATCCTGAGACTCAACAGTGTTTGGGGGCTGTATCAAGCAATCATCAGCCTTAAAAACATCAGAGCAGTCTCTCTGTAAGGCCAGAAAGAGCAGCTGCCAGATTTAATGTACTGCCCTTCTCCATACTGCTGAAAAGCACAGCAGTGAGCTTTATCTCAGCTACTGGATTTAATATTTCATTGGCAAAGCTTTCCAGAATGTAATTTACTTTATTCTCCTGCCATGCAAAATATGAATGAGGTTGAAACAGTGTGAATCACAGCTTGCCATAATAACTACTAAACACATTGTATCTCCAAAGTGGAAGTTGTCAGAAACTCTGGCAAGAAGGATAAAAAGTAAATAATATCCATAATAACTGCAGGGATCTCTGTTGTGCTAAGAGGTCCGGGATGACTGGAGGACCTTGTGGTCAATATGCTGGAAGCCTGGGCTCATGAATTTACTTTCCCGTAACTCAGTTCCTCTGTCTGAAAAACATAAATAACAATATTTCTGACTTTTTTTCAAAGAGCCCTGGAAAAGTACTGCATGGGCAGTTCATGTGAAATCATTATATTAGGCAATACAGATGGAATACAAGTATATCTAACTTAGTATCTGACATTTTTCTGAGTAGGAAGTGTTAAACATCCTCATTCTTCTGAATGAGAAGTGTGGTCCTCCATTTTAATTTCAAGTTTTGTGCCTCTCTTCAGGATGCCTACTTCAGCCTGCAGTGTTTTCCCATGTTAAATTGTTATTGCATGCATGCAACTTTTTACAGTGAAAGAGCAAAACTAGAGTGAAAGAATGTAACATACCAAGATTAAAAAGCAATGAGAGGAAATCCACTTCTCTCTTAAACATTTATCATTGCGTGTAGTATATCCTTTCCCTCTCCACAGATCTACAGGGAGAATCCTGATATTGTTGCCAGACCTGTCTTACCCAGTTATTCCAAAAAGTGATTGTTTTAGTTCCTCAGCCAATTGTTTAATAAAATACCACATAGTGCGTTTATGGGGGCAGGTCTTCAGTAAGCCTAAATCCTCATAAAGCATTTATTCATTGTCACTTCTCAAGATCTTATTCCCTGTGCTTAGTATCTGCACTGTTTTTAATATTTTGAAAGTACATTTTAAAAAGCAAGCTATCCTGAGATGACTAGACTGAATAAATGAACTCAGAAAAAAGCAAAAAGCTCTTGCTGAATCTCGTAGTCTTCAATCAGTATTCCTGAAAAGAGATCACTTTAGCATTGCCTGTAATCCCATAAATCCAAGGATTTTCCTACTTCTTTGTGATATGAGGATCATAAATTGAGTAATCCCCACTTTTTGACTTCACACACAAGTGTATCTGGCAATGTCAAGTCTTCAGCAGCAGAGACCGTCTTCTAGGCAATAGCCTGAAAACTAACAACCAAACAAACTGATAACGAAACTGAACCTTCTTAAAAATTCAACAAAACTTCTGCTTTGACAGTACCTTGAGCTTACCATGCTAAAAATATGTAAGTAAATACTCTCTACTTTTTATCTTCTGATCTCACTTTCTCTAAACTCTGAGGTCACATGCAGCCATAGGCAGACGGCATGTCAGCTATCCATGATCTGTCAGGAACTGATAAGACCTGGGCTGGGTTCCTGGGAAGCAGCGTCACAACTTAATTCTCAGAGGTGTCAAGAAAGGAGATAAAAAGGATGGTTGGTCAGAAATAGCCAGTGGGATGGTTTTCCTCTGAAACAGAGTGATTTGACAGCAGGGAACTGTTTCACCAGAAATAAATAACAAAACCTTAATATTCGTAAATAGCACTGGGCTTGTTTTCTAACTGTACTGAGAGGGAGATCAGTGGTAGGAAAAGGGCTTGGAGGACTCATTGCTCCATCTTTTCATATTCCTACTTGGTAATAAACATTGCCAAAGAATTTCAAAACCTGTTTTGTCTGGATAGAAGAGATAACACCTTGATTTACTGCCATGTAGCTTCAGACCAGAGTTCATTAATGATCTGATAAATTCACTGTCTTAAGGCCAAATTTTTATTTACTTTTACTATGTCTCTGTGAATCTGCAGTAACTTCATCAAAATCAATGATACTGCAGCATGCTTTAAGCCCTGAAAAAGACGGGAATTACCACTGTGGTTTACTTCAGCAAAAATCAGCTTTTGGGAAGCTGCTTTCAACAGGCAGAGTAGCTGGAAGACCATGACTCTGGCTTGTACTCCTCTTGCTTCCCTTTTCCACTAATGCATAATAGCAGCAGCTTTTAGAGTATGCCAGGATGTGAGGGCTGAACCGGCAGACGAGACCAAAGTGGCACAAGGAACAGCTTTGCAGAAGGCAGGGCTCAAAAAAAAAAAAAAAAAAAAAAAAGAAGAATCAACAATTCAGACAGGAAGAACAACGCCAGAGAATGGCTGAGAAAAGCATGTAGGATAATTTAGATGTAGGTTAGCTGCCATGGCAACCATGTACCAAATTACTGCACTTCTGTGTCTCTAAACCTGCCAGCAGCTAATTTTGTTTGTACGTACTTCAGGCTTTAAAACAAATTAATCCACCTTAAAACTCATGAGGAGTGCAAATGAAGTGCAGATACTGGGACTGCTGTGGGGTGTATGGTTTAAACATTTAGAAAGTAGAGATAGCCCTTCTAAATTCTGATTTCAGTAAGTGGTTAAAAAACACATAATTTCTTCAACATTCATGGCAGGCAGTTTTAACCCTGCTTTGCCTTGCCCATATTTATCAGGTCAACCTGACACCTTTACCTCGAATGTATTTATAAGAAAGAAATTTGACTTAGCAGCAGCTCTTTATTTTTCACTGCAGGAAACTGCTATGCTATAAAAAGAATAAGACATTTTCTTTTACTTCAGGATTCTTTGGAACTATGGTAAAATATTAGATCCCTAAAGAATAGAAACAAGGCTATCAAAAAGCATGCTCCAAGGCACATGCATATTATTAGTTACTAAGAATAGTCCATTGCTGAGTGTGAGTGAAAATATCCAAATGCATTCCCTTGATAAGTTAAGCATGTATTCCTCTCTCTGGGCACACGTCAAAGTGTCCTCAAATGGAAAAATAATGTTATAATAGCCTAACCTATGCTTCCAGGCCATATACATGTAATCTTAGGGGACCACAACAGAGCCTTCACAACACCTCTCTGGAGGAAACCCACACACCATTATATCCATTGGACTCCTCTTGTAAGGTCCATGAAAACTCCTCAGAGTAGAAAGAGGTCAGTCTTTGATGTTCCCACTGAAACTTGGTGAATATCATTGAGAGTTCAGTCATTAGTTGAGGGCTATTAGGACTTGACCCCCCCAAAATCAGCAGGAATCTCTGAACCAACTGCACAAAAAGCTGTGGTCAGTGCCAGGAGATAGTTCCCCATCTCTCCATCATCACATGATACTCACTGCAGAGTGTGGTATTCAGTAATCACAGCCTGCCTCCAGGCAAAGTGCTGGGCAGAGATCTTTATTTTGAGGACATTTTCCCAATAGCTTCTCCATAATGGGATTTCTCTTAAGATCTCTTGTGTTTGAAAAATTGAAAACAGTTCTCAATTCCATATTATGTTTTCTCAGCTAAAATTTAAGATAATAGCCCTTAAATACCAGATATGAAAAACTAATCTAAATACTTATGTGACCACATTCTCCAAGAACATCCAGTTACCCTGTGAGGCCCTTGCACTGTTGCTTTTATTCTTGATACAAGAGTGTTATCATCCAGCATAATTTATTTGATTTTTCTTGCAGAGTTTTCATGTGGTTTCATTATTTTAGCCTGTTGCAGATATCTGACTGTGGCAGCAGAGTTGCTCCAAAGTTGTTTCCAAGCTACATGGTTACCTAGAAATTCTGGCTCTGATGCATCTGGGATTCAGCATGTCCAGGACACTTCATTGTGCTGTCTGGGAGTGGCCTGTAGCATAGCTGGGAACAGGAGATGAGTGGGAAGCAGAGCACAGAGCATGCTTACAGCCAAGAAACCTGCCTCTTGGAGTGTGTAGGTGTAAACCCTTAAGATGTTCTCACATTAAGCAGTGAACTCAGTGCCCCTTGCCTGCCTGCCTTCTGCAAGTTACAGTAAAAAATGTGTTTTCTCTCTAACATATGGCCACCTGAGACACCCTGGATCAGTATGATTGCAACTACTCTCAGCAATGGTTAAGTATCTTTGAGGATGTGAATCGTGTCAAGCTCAGGAAGCAGTAACAATTCCAGGAGTTCAAATTCTGCTGTTTGAAAATCCCTGTTCTTCTAACATCATCTCCACTACTGAGCACTGTGTCTCCTGAGGATAATATCCGCTGCTGGCAAACCATGCCACTGATGTGACCCAGTTAAGTACAGACTGACACCTGAGGTTGATATGTAAACCTGTGCTCCACTGCACATGGTGTAAATTCAGGGTCATTAAACTAAAGATATTTTCAGACACAATAATATCCAATATGCCTTGTCTGGCACTACAGGCACAGTCATCAGTAAAGCTGTGTCACAGAAGAATTACTGCTCTGGGATGGGTACTGCTTGCTTTCAGATTGGCAGTTCATTGGTCTTTTCAACCTGTGCCTCCTTCCGAGGGAAGAACTACTGCAACTGCTGATATTGTCTTCTCTGCTTACACTCTGCTCTCGAAGCTGATGTCTGTCTCTTTTTGTATCTACTGGACACTTTGCAGTTGCAGGAGATACTGCTCTGTCTGTCTCTGAGCTCTTCAGGTGTTTCTGTGATGTTTTATTGTGGTATTTTGGACTTTCAGTCACCCCTGTGCTAAAGCACCAGAAGACCCAGTAAGCTTCTAAGCTCTCAAGGGTTAATCCAGGGTCTCCTTGTGGTCTCTTCTGAGGCTTTTTTGTTTTTTCTGATCTTTTGGTCCTTTGTCTGGGACTTGAGACATTGGTTCTCAGGTTCTATATCTCTATGGTTTCACTTTCCTTTGTGACTCCAGGTTAGAGCTACTTTCTCAAACTGTTCATTTTACCTAATGATATAAGAGCAGCTGTTCTAGGTTGTAGCAAAGATCCGTAAGCTCCACATCTTCTCTCAACAGTGGCAGGTAGTGGATACCTATGAGAAACAGGGTGAGTACAGAAGGTTCCTTCCCCTTTTATATCTTCCAGTTTCTGGCAACCAGCAGGTCAAGTTTGTGAGCCAAGGGCACACCCAGTCCCTGGACTGAATGTTAAGCTGGTGTTTTTGTGGTAACATTTACAGTGACTCCGAGATCTCTTTCTTGAGTGACAACTGCTTATTCAGAACTGTTTGCATTTATTAGGGCTGTATTTTTCATATATACACTCTTTTGTATTTATCAGCATTGTATCTTTCTGCCATTTTACTACTCAGTCAGTTGACAATGTGAGATCCCTGTGCTACTTTCTCAGGCAGATTTTGGGTTTGACTGTTAGAAACAACTTTGTATCATCAGCCTCTTTGGCTAGCCACCTTCTTTTCCAGCCCATTTGTGAATGTGTTGGACAATGCAGGACCTGGCATGGTCTCCTGTGCTTGCCTTCTTCTTGCAAATTTCTTTAATTGTGAAAAATTATCAGTAGCTCCCATCTTTGTTTTTCATCCTCTAACCCATTACTAATTCACAAAAGGACCTTCCTTCAAACTAAGGCCTTTTAATGAGCCTTTTGAGGTTTGGGGAATCTTGTGAAAAGGTTTCTGAAAAATGCCGTTATACAAATGCTGGGGAAGATTGGAATGGGGAGAATGGTGAAGAGCAAGGAGATGTATTTGTCTCTGAGATCATAAAGTTTTTAGTCTTCCTTATGTTTAAATTTCTCCTTAACCTGAGAAAATGGTGTCATCTTCCAGAGCACTACTTGTGAAAAGGCAGCATATTTCCAGTGAAATCCATCTGGCAATGCTGATAACATGGGCTGAATGTTCAGCTTATTAGTAGAATCACTAAGTTTATATTCATTTACTCATATCTTTGAATCTGGTTTTGTAAGCAAGAATACTTTTGTCTCTTCACAGTGAAAACTATACTTTGTTCAGAAAGAGTCAAACCCACTGGGACGGAATGCAATAGTCAAACTCCAGCTAGACTTGGGTAGGGTTAATATAAGTTTACACTGAAGTCCATGAAGGCACAGTCAGGGTTTGCATTTTTACTTCCTAACAGGAACAGTTTATGCTGCCAGTGAAGTCAGAGTAGCTTAGTCACTGATTTCAGTAGGAAAAGGAACACCATTTGTCATACAAGATTCACTTGACCTATCTTTTTGTAAATAATGAAAGAAGATATTTCAGGAAGTTTCCCAGCATCTTATTTCATTTGATTAGTATTCCACCTGCTTTGATAGTTACTTTATTTGTCATCTGCCAGAAAATGAAACTCATTTTATACTCTTAATATCCGAATAGAGCTATAATGCACGTACATGGGCTTGTATTTAGGAGAGGTGCCAACCCTGAGTAATTTTAATATATTATACAGTTGATAATATCTGAACAAATATTTTACAATAAGTCACTGTAGAAATGAAGGTAGGTTTCCTGTGTGGCTTACAATATTATACTAAAATACAAAAGAAACCTGACTGGGTTTCAGTTATGAAATAATAGATACTGAGCCATTTTCAGGTTTGCTCCATATTGCCAAAGTGTTTAAACAGGTGTGTTTCACAAAGTTTGTGAAACAAAAGCTCACCTCAAAGCAAATCAACATTAGGAAGCAAAACCAGTGCTGAGTGATAGTGCTTAAAAACTGAGAAACAAGAGTGGTTTTAAACAGCAACTGAAAAGATGCTTTGATGTTTTTTAAAGCACTCCCTTATACTCTGAAAACATGTTAGAGTTTCCTGTGATTATGTACAAGACACTGCATATTATATCAGAGGTAGGTCTGTAGTTTGGATTATACCCATCAAACATTAACTTTTTTATTGTAATATGACCATATCAGCAGTTTTTGAAGATTAAGAAAACATCCTTATGATCCTAACTGCTAAAACCCACTTTTTTTTAATCCAGAGCACTACCTTATGTGTACAAATGGAGAAAAAGGGCAATAAACCTAAAAGCCTTGGTAACTTCACTTGACCAGCAATTATCATCGTGGTTTGTAGGAATAGGCAAACCCCGTTGCAGCGAATGCAAGGGTAGGTCAAATATTGTTTGCTGAATTCAAGTGGTATCTGCAATCAATATCTTAACTTGATGACAGCTGAGAAAGTACCTTTCCATTGCACTGTGAGCTGAACACTTCCCATTGCCATGCAGAATGACAGGTGGCCTCCCTTTGAAACCCAAGGCTCAGCAGTAGCACAGGCAGGAGTATTTGGGTCAAAGACTGCTAGCAGAGGCAGAGGTCGATAACATGACCTGAGGAGAAATAAAGAAAATCTTAAGAATTCTGTCTGATTTTACATAAGTCCCTAAAACCTTTAATTCATTTGAATTCTCTGAAGGCAAATCACTCCATGCCTTTAAGTGTACAGAAACCTTGTGACAGCAGGGCTTGCATTGTGTAGCTCTCTGACATGACTTAGGAAGATAAGACATGAACAATGGGGAGTTATTAACATGAATAATTTTCCATGCAAATTGGAAGCACTGCAGAACAATAGGATGGCTCTGGCTTAATGGCATCAGGTTTTCTGCAGAGTTGAGCTTAAAATATCACAATAGGAAAGAAATAATGGAGTCAAAAGCTGCTAGAACAAAAATGCTTTCAAAAATTAACTCAGGCAGATGGACCACAAGATCCCTTTTCTTGGAAGTGTTTCCAGAGATTGAGTGCCCATAAACATACCTGGAAATCCAGAGCTAAAGAAATTAACTTTTCTCTGTGCCTCTTTGTGTGTTGTCTTTTCCAGCAGAAGAGATGTAGGAAGGAGGAGGGCTAGTGGAAGCTGTAGCGGAAGCTAAATGTTCCTTGGGGTAGGCCCTTACTGCTCTGGCTTTCCCAGGACTGTATCTCTGTTACATGGGACACAGCTCACAGCTGAGCAGCAGAGCCGGTGTTAGTCTGGGTGGCAATAGCTTCTACCGATTGTAGTACCAATCCCATGAAGCTCAAGGGAAAAAAGGTTCTCACAAAAGACAGCAGCTGTTCCACTCCCTGGCTCTTCTGTCCCCTCCTTGCTGAAGCCTCCTCCAGTTACACACACCTGACAGCCGTGGGAGAGATCCTACAGAAGAAAAGTGTTTCCATCTGACATTTTGGTGGGCAGTCTATGGAGCAGCAGGATGCTGTCTGAGACAAGCAGACCTCCTTTGATTTATTCACTTCAACAGTGGGGATAATTTTAGAGCACAAATGACAGGAAACAATTTTTTCTGCAGTTCATCAGGAAACAGAACAGGGCAAAGCACCAACTCTTGAGGAACAGGAGCTATGACATCCTGTCCATGCTGCACATTCAGTGCCTCTCTGCCTGTTAAAGGAACTCAAAATAGAATGCTCATTAAAAGGATTGATTTCACTGAGTCAAATCAAACTACTGTATGTCTCTGTGTTCAAAAAACCCCAATGTAGTTTATGTTCTATTGGAAACCAAAAGATGACAGTCAGCCAGTTCCAGTCCATCAAGTGCAACACTGACTGAAATCAGCAGAGCTGTATCACTTGCCCCTAAGTCTGAAAGCTTTCCAACATATTGCTGACATAGAAGAAGTCACTCAACTATTTCTAGTACTAGGGAAGGAGGGAGGGAGAGATGGAAGGAATTATACCCTTAGAACAAGATTGCTGTATGTCTGTGTTTGGGAAGCCTACACTGCTGCTGCCTCTGTGAGCCTTTCTGTGGTTACAGGGAGGATTTCAGTCTCTGTGCACCTTCTGGCGCACTTGGCAGTCTGGCACCTTCAATGCATACTTGATTCTCTACTGAAAGCGTTGATGCTAATTCTTAAAATTAAGAAGCTGTTTTCCTCTGCCCATGTGAAATGAGAAGGGAAATGTAAATTTGTTTGCTTGTCAATTTCTGTTGCAGTGATGAATCATTACTCAATACAAGAGCGTTTGTGTTTTGTACACAAGTTTTGTGCCTGTGTGGAAGCAAAATTACCCTGTTTCTGCAGTCTGATAGCATAAATTCAGCCAGATCTCTAAAGCTTGCACTGGCTTCTTTCCTTCTTGAAACCTTTCTCCAGAACATCATATTATGTCCCCTTTCTATGCTAACTCACATCTTTCAGAGTGACTGTAATATAATTTGTGGGGGAGAGGAGCGGAGGGACACAAAGAGTGCTCCTGTGTACATTGAATCGAGGTGTGAAAGTCCTTGCTGCAAAAGACTGAACTTTTTCATGCAGAACTGAATCAAATATCACCTCCTTTGGTTGGTCACCTAGCTGCACAGAGGTAAAATCAGGGGAAAACCTCTTTTCCAATGCAAGTGATGATGACAGCTGTTCCTACAGAAGGAATTCTTCCATGGTGACTTCAGAACAGTGTCAGATTTAAATTGGCCTTTGGCTCTTCTTGGCTTTAGACACAGATCTCTTTTTAGTGAGCCTTCAGTGACCCTCATGATGTTACTTTGGTGGCTGACCAGAGAGAAGGTTGCTATTTCAGCAAAAATGCAGGAGAAATGTGACAGTTGCATGGGCAGCAGCAAAGTCAGAAGCACTAAACTTCTTGGAAATGAAAGACAGGCTTTGAAGCTACTTCAAGATTAAGAAACAGAAGAAAACTGTGCAGTTCCTGAGACCAACTACCAGCCTTAGCTGCATCCAAACATCAGCTTGACTGGAGTCTCACCTCAAAACAGCTACACTCACTGGCACTTTGGCAGTGAAGCCTACATGCACAAATTTGTGAGGAACTAATGTACACTCCAGCAGGTAATCTAAATTTAGACAAGGTGCATGTCTCTCCCTAGGACCAGAAATGTGCTACTTACACTATAAATTTTACTTAGCAGTTGAGTGAACATCCAGGATGCTATTTAGCTGTAAGCATGCTGCATGCTTTGCATGCTTGTTGTGTGCCTGTGACATTCAAGCTATTGTCTCATTATTTTGTGGCACCCTGAAACACCCTTTGATAATGAAGCAGTTCTCCCTTGGCTTGGGCAGGGTGCCACACTGCCTGTGGCATAGAGATGACAAAACTGAGTTGATCAGGCACCTACACAAATACATGGCATTACTAGTGCAATGTAACTCTCAGTCTCAAATATGCACATATGCACTACTTATGCATTTTTTCCATCACAGTTAATATTCTGAGTAGTTTCAATTGCCATCTATGGGTAGAATTTTCAAAACCGCAAAGTGTCAGCCTAACTCCGCTTTCACCAAAATCTACAGTGTTTTTTATTAACCTTGACTTTGGATGATGGTTGTGTACTGTAAAGCATTTCATCTTGTATTTTGAAAGCCAAAAAGAACCTCCAAAGAGAAGACCCATTGGTGAAGGCATTTAGCTAATGATACCTTTCTTTTTAATTCTGCCTCTAATTCCTAAGAATATTTTAAACATTGGGAAAGGTATCTGACCAAGAACGTATCAGAGAGATGGGGACAAAAACCTGGTTTACAAATATGGACAGGTCAAACATTGAAAGGGATAACATCTGCAAAATCACATAAGAGTTAACTGTCTATCTACCAATGAAAATGAGTTTTAAGTTTTCTTATCCCTAGAGCTCACAGGAGTCTTCTAGAAAAGTCTCAACTCTTTCTGTGCTGTACATCAAGGGCTTATACAAAATTGCTTTTGACCTGCTATTTCTAAAACATCATTCACTGACAACTTCTGGCACTTTATCCTAATGCTGAAATCGTCTTTTTAAAATTAAATGATTGTACCATTCTCCAGCATCCTACACAGTCTTCTAGAGTTTCACGCCTGGTCATAGGGAGGGTGGTTAAGCACTCGAACAGGTGCCCAGAGAGATTGTGTGCAACCAAAACCCAACTGGGCAAGGCCTGAGCAACCGGATCTGTCTGTGACATATTCCCTGTCTGGAGCAGGAGCTTGGACTACGTGACCTCCAGAGATCCTTTCCAACTTCAGTTAAGTCTTGGACTCAATGATTCTGCTTCTTTTTCCCATGAATCACCTACTGCTAAGGGAGATCTCACATAAAAATATAACTCTTGTAGCTCTCCCCTGCTAGCCTTGGCCTTTCACAATTATTTTTTCCTGGACCTCCCCTCTGCCTTCCTAATAAATACCCTGTTTCACTATCTTCTCATGGGGTCCAGCCATCAGCTTAAAGACAACACAGACAGAACTTCAAGCCTTTCTCTCAAAAGCCTTCTCCATATTCTCAGTCCTCAAGACAAGGCAAACATCCTCAGTTCAGTCTCACTGTTAGGTACCATCTTTTACTTATCCAGCTTTGTAAGACTACATATGCAAGCAGTATCTAAACATTGTGGTTTCTTTGTGCATCAAATCTCTTACACTCATCCCTCCCTTTCAGTAATGAGGGACCTAAAATAGTGCTCCAGAGATCTGAGCCTTTTATTAGTACTACATCTACTTCCATACATCATTTTATGGGGTTTGTTTGGTTGGGTTTTTTCTATACTTTTTGGTGACTCACTTAAGATATTCTACAGTTTCACAGATTTTTTTGCTTTCATTATTTTTTTTTCCTTTTGTTAGAAGACTTAATCTTCTCAGATAATTTCTAAAAAAAGGTAATTTCTATAAACTAAAATTAATATTAATACCCCGGTCTTAGCTCTCCTTTCGGTTCTCATATCATGTTTTTATTATTGGATGACAGGAAGTGTGGTAGCAAAGATTCTGGATTTTAAGATTCTTAAAACTTGGTGTTGCTCCCTGCATTTCAGTAGGTCTACAGTGCAGAGCTTCATATAAAATAGATAATAGTACTTCAGTTGGAATAGATAAAGACTCTGAGACATTTAATTTCCATCTTGAAAGTAGAGTTCTGTATTTACACCTGCCTCTGGTATCTATTTACCTACTGAAGTCTAAAGCGTAAACATAACCAAAATCTAAAAACTGAACCTCAGGAAAATGGGGATAACACTGTTTCCTAACACTGTTTCCTCCCTCTTACCCTTCTTCAGGGTATGACAATCTTAACATCTTTCCAGCAAGGAATAAATTTTAGTATATATTTCCAAGGCATAACTGGATATCCACTCTTTTAAATGAGTGGAGAGATTTAAGAAAAAAACCAAAACAAAACAAAAAACCAAAAACAACCAACCAACAACAAAAAAAACCGGACTTTACTGCTTCTGCTTTTAAAGGGCAGCCTTTTAAGAAATGCATCTTTTCTTATCCTGCAGCCTTTCAGAAGAGATTCCTACTTTCTAAGAAAATCAATGAGAGTAACTTCTGTCATTTCATCTTGGTCCTGTAAGTTAGGCTAGGAAATGCAGCTGAAACTAAAATCTTCCATACAGTTTCTGTTTTCTGAGAGTATTTTTGAATATCAGGTGACATATGTGGGTGGGGGAACTTCGAGATTAGCTTTAATCAAATCTCAGCTTTTGCTGGAACTTCCCAAAGCCTTTCTCACCCTTTCCTCCTGACTGAAACATTTTGCTGGTTTTGGGTGCATTCCAGTTAGAACTTAAAATATTTGATTTTGGTTTGTTGTCTTGCAATGTTCCAAGTACTCCCAAGTTTCATTTCATCATTCAGATCTATCCCTTTAGCTTTTTATCATGAAGCTGGTTCTAAAATATTACCTCTGTGTCTGAAATACAGACCACATTCAAACAAACCTGGTGATTTCCAGAAGACTTTTAGTCTGAATAAGGAAGAAAAAATTGATCTTCTACCACAGGCAATGAAGACGGAGTTAACAGGACTGAAGCAAACTAAACCTATAGTGACAGCAGCTTCTTGATACCATTTTTGAAAGAAAAGATGAAAGGTAGCTTCACTATGGGTCTGTGTAGAAAGATCACTCATTCCAGTAGTGATCAGCACAAGAACTTTCTAATACAAGAGGGTGGGTTCATAAAGTGAGAGTTGAAGAGTGAACAAATAATCCAGAACAAATAAACGCTTTTAACCATCTTTGTCAGGTGAAAAAAAAATTAATAAAAGAAAAAGGCAAATGTAAACTTATAGATGGAATTTGTGATCAGAAAAAATATACTCATGGAAAGAAATTGATTTCACACAACAAAAGCCCAGCAGGAAAAACTGTTAAAATGAGTCCTTACAGCTATTTAGTGTCTAATATAATGGGTCTCTTCTGGTTGAGAACACTCAGGATGTTATAGAACATGCACTAAATCATATCAGAAGCCAACAATTTCTTTCCAGTGATAACTGATTCAATACATTCCTCCTCACTTTATCTTGCCTTCAATTGCTCATGACTTTTCTTCAGCTTTCTCCTTCTTCTCGTCTCACAAGTATAAGTTTTTATCTGCTCTGCTCTCCTCATTTAACATCTTTTCTTCCCATAATGATCCTTTTCTATTCCAGCTCCTGGTCTCGTTTGCACTTTCTTGCATCTCTCCCTCCCTCTTTTTCTTAATCTTTTTCTTGTCTGTTTCTCCTCCCAACACAAATAACCTTGATTATATTTTATTCTTAATTCTGCTACTTTTACAGATTTTTGTCTCTCTGTTGGAATAAGATTCATTAGGGAGCAGATAAATAGAATTTTTCTCAATAAGGCAAAATGCCTAAAATTGTGGCAAATGTTCACATACAAGATATTGATAGAAATGTGAGCAGCACATTTTTCTCTTCAAAATCAGTGTAATGTAAACATAGCTTTTCCTGTTGATTTTAAAATGCATTTGTTCTGAACTCTGTCAATTACTTCTAGCTGTTACTTTCCAATATCTGTGCCATTTTTCTTTCTTTTCACTATGTACCTTTATTAGTTTGGGTTTGTTTTGATTAGTTTGCATTGCATCAGGGGGTTTTTGGGTTGGGTGGGGCTTGTTTTTTTCCAAACCATCTACTCAGTTTTTATTCTTTACACGCATTTTAATTTCTTTCAGCTAATTCATCCTACACTACCAGTGTTTTCCGTTAACTAACTACGGCTATTTCTTGCAGGCTTTATACTTGAAACATGGAAGAGCTCTTTCTTTTAAAATTATTTAGTAACATGATCTCTACTTAGTAAGTACACCTAACTAATGATTTTGGGTACTCCCGGTATGTTGCACATGGCACGTGTAAGCACAGTGTCTAGGGCTGGCTTTTGTAATTGCATCTCAGGCCTCCCCCAGTTCAGTTCCTGGCAGTTGAGTTCAACTAAACTGTTTTCACTGTAATTTCTTGTGATTTCTTCTTAATGCAGCTTACAGTTCTAGCACTGCAGGCTTCCCGTTCTTGGTCTGCTGGTTGTTCTTGGCACACGTCATTTCTGAAAATTTCACACTCATTATTGGCTTCAGGGTCTCCACTCTCTCCTGATTTTCCTCCACCCCCTACAACAGCTCACAAAGCTCTTTGGAAGCATATTCATTCCACCCCAGCACTGTAAAGGGGATGGGGTGTTCTGTCAAACCCTGGGTTTGGTTCCTTTCTCTTTTTCTGCCCCTTATCTCTGAATAATTACTCCCCTGGTGCGCTTAACATCTTCATGCTCATCGCTTACAGATCCACATTTCTGCTCTAAGCATGAATCATTTTAGCCAAGCTAACAACTCAGCCTGTCTTTCCGACAGCTCACTCTGAATGTGTAATCATCAGTGTAAGCTAAATATGGTTAATCGTTCTCCCCCAGTAATTTCTTTTCCTAGATTTGGCAACACAGTCTTGCACCATTCAAGTGTTTCAGCAAAGACAAACTTTCTGCATTAAGATTTTTATTTCATCCCATTTCTCGAGACACCTCTTTTTCTTCCTTTTTAAAATCCTATTAAGTTTAACCCAACCAGTCCTCTGTTTGTAGGATCCATTACAGTCTAGCCCTGATCTACTGACTGCATGTTTGCTATGGAAATGCTGAGTATGAGAGGTCCTTTCAAATATCTTGTGATACAGCCACCTGTCACATTTTGAGATCTACACCTTTGGTTTTTCTTTTATCCTGCTTATGTGTGCCTTCATGTTTCCCTGTACAATGCTCCTTTGTTGTGAGTCCTAATTATGCTAACAGTGAGATAGTACAAGTCCCTCTTCCTTACCTGACTGTGTTCCACTGTATGATTATAGGCTACAACAGGAGAGAGCCACCTTGACAGCAAAGGCATTTATGGTACCTGAGTAAAAATTCTAATTTTAACAGAAATATATGCAAAGTAATAATATCTTGTCCTTGTATTATTCTATGGTACTGTTCCAAGTTCCTAAATACTATAATCCTTCTGTAAATTACACATTTTCCAAATAAAATTTACTTCTGAAGTACCCTGGGCAAGATTTGTAAGTGCTTGCACATTTCAAATAATTGTGCACCAAATTATATAGTTTAATCTTATTTACTTACTAGAGCAGACGCATCCCTTATTCCACCACAGTCCAGTAAAATGAGTACATAGAACATGTATGCTCAGTCTGGAAACCCTGGGAATCAATAAGCAATTTATAAATACAGTAAAAATTAAGAGCTCTAATGAACTCCCTAGCATTTATACCTGAGCATTTGTTTTAAAACACTTGTTTTATAAATCAGCATCCAGTGCATTGCAGAGATATGTCTACATATGCCACTATTGGAATATGACATGAGTGCCAAATGAACTGACTATGGTGTTGCATGACCAGGGAAATAAAGCTTTTTGCATATAGAGATTTATTTAACCAGTGAAGATTCTTGATCTATATATGAAATTTTGTAATAGTGTAATTGGAAAGAACTGCTACTGAGGAATATCCTAAAATTGCTAGAAGATAAAAATGTGAATTGGCAACTAAAGAACATTTATAAATATACCATGTAACCACTTCACTATACAGCAACATATGTAAAAAATTTAGGAAAAGGTGGCAATGATAGAAATAGCTTAAGGAAATTGAAATTCTGCA
Organism: Acanthornis magna; assembly: GCA_036785705.1. Lineage (NCBI taxonomy): Eukaryota > Metazoa > Chordata > Aves > Passeriformes > Acanthizidae > Acanthornis > Acanthornis magna. Next base: position 15,791,923 of record JAWUZG010000025.1, read on the forward strand.
TATTATGCAAACTTCTTAAGAAGCAGAAGTAATTTGACTTTTAGATTTTTTCTGAATTTAAACTAATGAGTTTGCTCTCTTTAAATGCTATATGGCATGATATATTTAATGTAACACTACACTCTGCTGAGTGACATTTGTTTAAGGAGGTACCAAGGTAAGGAAAATAAAAGAAACCTGTGCTTTTGAACTTTCACGGAAGTTCTTACAGGATCCAAAACTGATCAGCATTTTCATCAACATTTGAATATTTCTTAATACATCTTCTGCCATCACCTACCTTATATTTTTCGTAAGATGGAAAAAACAGCACCGTGCTTTTTTTATTCCTTCATTTATAGTAAGATCAAACCACTAACACTTCCATTATCATTCAGCTAGAAAATTATATTTTGATCTAAAGATCCTGTGAAAGAAATAGAAAAACTTCTTTTCGTTTGGATATGCTGAAAATTACTTCTTTTACTGAGTTGTTCTCGCAAAACTAACTGCTTAAATGGAGGCAAACTTATATAGAAATTTTCACCCTAAACACAGCATAGGATTATGTCCACAGTTAACTTGACCAAGTGATGTGTAGTAATATTTGGACCTGGAAATAAATATGGAAATAAATGGGTTTGATTTCTAGATATATTCACCATCAGCTGAGCTACACAGCCTGGTTCCTGTCCTGTATGGGCACATATTCAGATACAGATACCTTCCCTGCACAATGTCTCGCCAGCTTGTGACCCACTATGGTACATTAAATCCCTACATCCCAACTAGTAAACCTAAGTTTTATTTTTTAATTCTGCAAACATCAGAGGCCTCCTCTCTTCTTCTTTCATCTGATGAATTCCCGACGCATTCGCTCAGCTTTTCCCCACTGCATTATGAGGAAAAATTTCCCATCACTTTCCACAACTTGCTTTCACCAACTTTCCAAACTCGTTTCCAGGGAGTGGGACCAAGATGGCCTGCTTGTTTCACCATGGGACAACTAGGAGGCTTAGGCCTCAAGTCTACAGGTCTTCCAAGTTCATTTACATCTACTGGTGTGCACTGAAGATTGCCTATATAGATGCCTTAGTTTCTGTAAAACAATTTGTAAGTCCTTTGCACCCTTCTCACCTCTTGTCCAGCTGCCTGGGACTCCCCCAGCTGTGGCTGAATGTGGATTTCCCCCTAAATGGGGAAGTTCCCCAGAACAGACAGGACTCACAGAGAAATAAATGAAAGTCTCCAGTAGTACTGAGCATTGAAAAGATTCCCCAAGGGACTAACAGAGGGACAATAATTTTCTTCCCATGAACTACCTTCTCTTTGAATCTTGTGCTGACGCTTCAGAAAGAAGGAAAAAAAACCAACACAAAAGAGCAAAGACTGAAAAATAAGTATCATGATAGTCTATCAGAGCATGCACAGTCAGAAGTGGAAGTAGGGATAAAGAGGACCATGCTTGCAGATATGACATTTCTGCCTAATACTGGTTTTGAGAAAATGGCCTGGACTTCTGGGGTAAGAAGGCTGAGGAAAACCTGAGGACCACATTCTGCTCTATCACACTTGAGAAGTAGAGAGGAGAGATGAAACTCTCAGGAAAGCTGGAACAGAGACAGTTTGCCCACATAAAAACTTTCAGATCCAGCCCAAGGTATCTCTGGAGGAAGTAACTCAGAACAAGAGGGCAGGATAAGTCAGTCCAACTGACCTTGGAAGGGGTCTGGCTGTGTCTGGAGATGCATTTTTGTTATTAATGATGCTATTTTTGTGAAAATGCTGCCCTGTTGCTTAGTCTGATTACAACACATGAGTCCAGTCCTACTTCCAGAAGAGTCAATAGGAGTTTGGTATCAGTGGGATCATGAAAATTGAGATCCATGCTGCATCAGACATTGTTCTACTGCATTTAGTTTAACCTCACTGAAATATGGATGCGGGCAGAAGAAAATATCTTCATTTGGTTTAATTTTTTTTCTATTATCTACTGGTTCGAAACTTCCCCCATTATTCCACTTTATACTGTGTTGTGTCCTCACAATTCGCAAACTTTCTATTCTCCATCTTCTTCTTTCATTTTGGTTCAATGATTCACCCACATCTTTGGGGTCAAGAGCAGCTTCATATAATATGATGTGTGAAACATGGGGGCATTTACAGGAACTTGGAAGCATTTCTATAAACATTCCTATCAAGAAAGGAACTTTTTAAATCAGAATTTGGGGTAGGGTTTTTGGGGTTTTTTTCAGATTAAGTAGTTTCACAGAGCGTCTTCAGTGGTTTCCCTTTGCAGAAAGAAAGAAACTAAAAATAATCATTATCAAAGCATAATGTTAAGACCTGAATAGTTTCAGAACCAAACTTTAATTACCTCAGTGCTTTTCGTGTCTGATAGTGACATCTTTTGTTTACACTGAAGTAGTGCAACCAATATCGTTTCCTTTGGATTATTCCTTTGAAGGGTAAATTTTGTAGCTGCAATTCAATGGACGTACATTACGTAGTATGAATTCTTTTACCCATAATTCCAGTTTTGCCTTTCTCTTGTGTTAGTGATGAAGATTCAGACAAACACTGAAATTAATAACTGACATATTCTGTATCTGAATCAGATTCTGAAGCTTCTCACTTGACATCCCACTTCCTTCCTTGTCCCTACACTGCATCCTGAGAAAGAAATCTTCTACGAGATCCTTATGCCACAGATACTAATCCATGCTAAGTTATTACTTTCTCCCGTTATTTTAAGAAGGCATGACTGAGAAAGAGCCATAGGGAAAAAAAATCTGTATTAATAGTTTCCTGTGGGTGTCTGTCAATATATCTTGTCACAGTCTAAATCAGGGACTGGCTTTTATGTGAAGAATATGAAAATTAAATAAAAATTAAGAAGAACATGAATCTCAATATCACACTTTTAATATTCTCTTCTTTTGGATGCACAGATAGTTTAATAGTAGCTTCATTACCAAAGAAAAAATGAACTTTAATCAATCATGTAACCAAAAATCCTACTAGGTGAAAAGGCCGGTCAGAGTTAAACAGAGTTATTTTGCTATTATGCACTAAGAAATATTTTTATTTTTTAAAAAGGCAATAAAGCAGTAAAATAAATTTCAGTTAGAGACTGAACATGACTTTACCCACACTGGTCTTGTCTAGAGAAATTTGGGTTCAATTATGCTCTCCTTCTCTCCAGATTGATGAAATAAGCAGCAAACACGCAATATAATGGAATATTTAGACCCATGGCAAGGAAATATGACTCTTGTGCTAGGTAGAGCAGTGAGAACAATGTGCAGGTGTCCATGTGTAGCCTTTTCACCTGTAATCTGTTTGTAGTCCCTGTGCCAGTCTTGCTTCATTGTGGATTTGAATGCACAAAAAATCTCAGTGAAAAAATACCCGGATCCAGGTGGCAATCATGCCAAATGGCCAAGCCTTGGTTTACGTCAGTGAAAGGCCCAAGTCAAGCTCTGTAAAAGCCATCAGAATACACCTTCGGTTAGCCTGACATGCAGCCTGAGCCTATTGTTGGCCCACCAATCTTTAGTATATAACTTATTTCAAACTGCTAGGCAGCAAGTCTGAGTACTAAATGACATGGCAAGAGTAAATGCTGCATGGTTTTATTCAAATATGCTTCCACTATATCTTCAAATAAATTCGCCATGTGTAGCACAGTTATGGGTGAAACCAGCAGCTGCCTCTAGTCTAATGCCCCTACACCACAACATTTCCACAGATTTGACTCTTCTCCATCATCTGCTGCTCTGTTCCTCCCTCTACAAGTCACCCTATTCTAAGGACAAATTCCCAGAGACCTCTGCTTCCCCATTCATGATGTCCTCCACAAGGCATCTGCCACCTGTCACCAACAAACAAGGATTTATTTTCAGACTTCAGACAGGTGAACCTTTCTTTCACCAGCTACAATGTATTTCTTACCCTGGGAAACCAGTCGCTGTGTGGCAAGTGAAGAGTCTGCCAGTTTTTTTGCCACTTAAACTCAAATGCAAAACCAGAAGAAACAGCCACTTTCTCCACTTCCCTAAATGGCCACACTGGACCTGTCAACGAGACTGTGCAAAGCATTTGTACCCATACACAAAGAGTGGAAAATCTCTACAGTGCTGTGCTGGGTTAAGAAAAGGGATCCCCTTGCAACTGTACAACTCCACTCTGCTCTGAAAACTCTTCTGAGTGGGAGTAGTGAGATGAGGCAGAAAGCTGGCTTAGCTCCTGAGAGTGCCAGATGGGCACTGGAGAGAAAGCTTATGATGAGATTCAAGCCATAGAGAAGAACTTTCCAGGAAGGGAAAGTCCCAGAAACTACCATGAGGAAAAAAAGCCTGTGGGAAAAGCAAATCACAGTCCTTTCCAACCAAGATTAGCCTCACTTTACGTATCATTGAACATTCAGACTCTTGTCGTCCTGAAATACTGAAGGGAATGACCAACCACCAGATATAGAAGGGGATAAGCAAGCAGCTTACATTTTCCAAAACCTTTGAGATATCTATATGCCTTTATAAGCCATATAGATTTATCTTCTTTAGAAGATGTTTATGATGAACATCTTCTAAAGAAATTCCATTAGCACTCTAGGGTTCACACAAGCTATTTGCTATTGATGTAAACATCAGTTCCTCTACTTGTTGTAGAAGGGTCACAGTGATTTTCAAATCATTTCAGATTGGGAAATGCACAAGATAATGACAGCTATTTAAAGAAATACCACACAATTTCTACACACTAACCAGGAAGCAGATTCCTCATAGCACACAGATTGAAAACAAAACCTTCCACAGCAGGGCTACTTATATTTTCTTTGCTGTCATCAGTTTGTTGACTGGTCCCTGAGAAACTTCTCTTTACAACATTGCATTTTGCTGTCATTCTATGACCTCCCACTCAAAACATGGAGGAAAGCACAAAACGATATCAAGATGATCCCAAATTTGTGGCATTTGCAAGATACCCAAAGCTCTTTTGCTACAGATTTCCTCTAAATAGTGCTGGGCAACTTGTTTCATCATTGTGCTGAGTCCAATGCAAGAATAATTTATTTTTCACAAGAATACAGTAATATCAAACACTGCACTAGTGAAGTAATTCAGAAAGCATAAAACAAACATAAAATTTTGTTTACAGCCTTTTATGTGCTCTTCCAAAAGAAAGTCTGGGTGGGGGGAAGAGGGGTTCCCCTGCATTGGGGGCTGAGTGGTAACATTTAGGAGTTTTCTATCATTAACAACCTCATCATGACCTGTGAGTTGCAGAGAACATACACAGCGCCTTTATCATCCTTGTTACCTATTGCGTCTCATTTGCAGAGGATGTGGGTGCTGTGGGTTACCAGAAAATGTTGGTAGAATATGTTCCTCTTGCTTGAGAGCGCAGTTCACAGTGAAACCAACTGTTCAAGAACAATTCCATACCACAGCCTTGGACCTCATTCATATCTGCATGGGAGTTACCAAGCACACGGTTGGGACCTGCACAGGAGCACTCTTGTCTCCGAGGCAGCCTCCCTTCAGGAACAACGAGCTGAAAACACTATACTACTGCCCTGTGAAGGAGTGAAAACACATCATGGATCTTCTGGTGGCTGTAAAAGTCAGTGTGGTGGTCAATTCAAACCATTAGTTACGGATTCCCATTTAAATCAACTTGAAATAGAATTGAAGTGCAATTTCATTCGTAACTTTCTTCTCTAGCTGACTGTATACCATCATTCAGCACAGTAAATATTATTTATCATCTTCCTGTATACTTATCAAACCATTAGATCCCTGATAAAGTATGGCACTTCATAAAAGTGAGACGATTACTTTCAACTTTGCCAGGAAACTCCTAAATTTATAGAACTAATTGACCTTACTGTATATTTGTAGTATTTAAAAAAACAGTGGTTGTTGAGTCTCCCAAGTGATCTCCATGAAATTAAATTTTCTAATAATGGAAGGGAGGAAAAGGAATTATTTAGAAAGGCAATTGTACAAGCCCTACAGACAAAAAACTGAAGAACTACAGTTCTAGATGAAGGAAAAACCCTCTCTGTAAAAATCATCAAGCAGCCAGGAAAGGTCCAAGGTCACAGAATGAGTAGAAAAACATTGATTTCAGTTCAAGTTTTAAAAATTTTATATGCAGTCAATGTATCAATTTTGGACCTTTTGGAAATATGCATTATATAAATTTAGGGGAAATGGCTACTTCATCTTTATTGCATTTGCTAAGTGTAAATATTTAGCAACAAATTCTACTTTGGAAAAAAAAAAGAGGATTCTGTACTTTTCTGCAGGCCTTATAGTCTGTCCTTTATTTTTATCACATATGAGAGTAAATGCTTTTCATGTAAGTACAGGCATATGTACATACATGTAGTGACTAAAAGGAAAAGAAGTTCACAGAAAATTAAGCCAAATCTAGGTTACTGGAGATGTACTGGTTTTAATTTTACATACAGTCTCAGTGGAGGCTTGGGTATAACTAAGCTATGCCTGGCACACACCTGAAGCAACAAGGCAAGAAGAGATGCCTTCTGTAACATCTGTAACATAGCCAGTCCCCTAACTGCGCAGGCAGAATGGGAGGGATAATGATTTTCATGCCTCTAAACAAAAGGTGTCTTTAAGGGTTTAGATTTGCTTGAACATCAAGTGGGGACTTCCCTTCATGGGAAAATCCCTAGCTTCTTTGTCATAGTGATTTTCCAGCCAGGTCTGAAAGAGGCTAGGGTAGCCACTACACATCAGACCCTTGACATTAAATTGAATGAATTACAGAAAGTTCAATGAAAAATTTCTTAGCACACTGCATCTGTGTAAAAAAAAAAACCAACAAACAACAAAAACCAACCAAACAAAACAACCACCCACCAAAGGCAGCCCATCAGTACACCACTATCCAATTTCTGATCTTTGATGTCAAGATTCAGCCTCTTATGGTGAACACAGAAGTAATTGGCAGAAGTTCAATTTGTATAAATTGTAACATATCAGCAATACAGTATAACTTCATGCAAAACATCAGCAGCAGACTTCCTCCTAGTAACAGTCACAAGCTAAACTCAAGAAAGATCAAAAGGAGAGGAAATAATGATTTAATTTTTTTAAAGGACAATTAGAAAAATCACTAGAAGATAGTGTTAGCCTTTAATAAAGGAACATGATGAGATTTTAGTACCATTTTCTTTTAATTTGGTTTCAAAATAAATTACTGGAGTTTTGGTATAGGCTTCAACCCATGTTTATCTCCCCACACACTTCTAGAATTCCTTCAAATCACAAATTAATTCTTAAGAGATGAGCTTTTTAGCTTTTCCCCTCTCTTCTCAGAACTCAGCCATTCCAACCCAGAGGACTCATGTTTCAAGGCAGCAAGACTTCACACTCTTCAGTAAACTTGAGATTTGCTCAGTTACCAGGAAATACCTCTGTATTCAGGCAAAGCTCTTCTGAAGCAATGGAACAAGAAGGTAGCAAAATTGATACAAGACAGCATGATGTACCTGTTCAGATTTTTGAGGTAAAATTATGGATCTTGCCATTTTCTCAGAAATTTAACTCAGAATCACAATACAAGTGTGGTCGATTTGCTGCCTGCTGGAAGATCTGACACAGAATCTCATTGCTGGGACCATGCTGGGCCTAGGGAGCACTTGCAGAGAATATAAGAATAGTAAAATCAGAGCTGTACAGCTTCACTCAATTTCTGAAGAATAAAGGAAAAGATGCTATGCAAAAGGTTCAGGAAGGATATCCAAATGGCCAATTTTGTCTTGTTCAAAGCCCTGGACAGTAAGGCAGGTTACTGATGAAGGCTTGGGTGTACTCAGAGAGGCAGCAACCACCAGGGAAACAGCAGCAATTGCTTCTACCATTCTTCTGTTGCCCCAGGAGCATCTGAATGCTTTCATAAGCTCCACCATATTTCATCTCCCAGTTCTTCCATCTTTATCTAACTCTACCCTGCCTTGACATCCTTGGGCTAGTACTGGCACTGGGCTGCTCCTGGCCAACATGTTGGCAAGTCACCACAGGGAACATCGTGAGACATTCTGAGCCACCAAAAGGAGAAGAGTTCTCTCAACAGGCGTGGAAATGAAACAATGCCCAGTCACAGAATACAGATACAAGGAAATGAAGGCTCAAAGAGATCCTGGAGAAAGAGAGGCTGACAGGCTAGGTGGTACTTTAGTTACTCATAATGTAATTTCATTATGTGTGGGGTCCCTTTGCTTTCTCTCACAACTTCCTTTTCAAAAGTTTGTACCATATACATGCTAAGATACCACACTACTATTACACTGGGACCAGCTTCTACATGGCTGCCAGACTCCTCAGGATCTGTCCCTTTTTAGTCCCTTCGTGCAGCCTCCACCATTTTTGTTGCATTTTCTAAATGAGCTCAAAGTCTCTTCTCTTCAGAGTCCTTCAGCATAACCCTCAGCAAGGCGAATACAAAGCCAAACAAACCCCAAAGTATTCAGCAGGACTTAGATACCACAGTGGAAGGAGGGAGGGAGGGAGGGAGGGAGGGAGGGAGGGAGGGAGGGAGGGAGGGAGGGAGGACTTTTAAAAACACCTTCTCCTTTTTCACAAGCTCTTCCTGCAAGAGCTCTTGCAAGCCAACATTGTAAAGTGAGAAGCTGCAGAATCAGGCTGCAGTTTGATGCAATCAATTCACTAGACAGGATTTTCACACTCATGGGGTCCAGTATTTAGGCGGGTACTTTGAAAAGCTTTTTTCTGCACGCTTTCTTTCCCCCTAGTAGTTACGTGGAAAAGACACTTCAAACAGACCTGAGCTCAACTCCTCTGGAATAGCTACTCCATAAAAGTGTTGACTGACAGAGATTGTGAGATATCTTGGGTCTGTTTGTTTTGTAGTGGAGACAACTACCAGGAGTCTTAATATTATTTATTAGGAATATTAAACTACAGTGTTCCATGGATCAAATCCTACAGAGGAAGCTATTGGGGAGGTACGTCCACTGAAGTTCTGTCACTAGCTTCCTGTTAGATTTAGCGACAATAACAGTTCAAATCCCAATAAATTCAGCTCATCCTGGTAAGGATGAGGTAAAGATGTGAGACTTTTTCTGAATATAGCTTCATTTCCAAGGTAGGGTTTTGGAATACAGACATTGAGATACAACTTCATTGAAAACTGGGACAAAATCTTTTGGCTTCTCTTCTATAGAGGAGGCGTCTATAATTGCAGCTTAGACTGCCTGCAGTACTTAGACTGCAGTAACTGTTGAGTAGCTATTTTAATTACTGCTAATCTAGGCCCTCTTAAACTGTATAAGTACTTCTGACATTGAAAAAACTACCAGTAAAATTTAAGATATTTATGCATGTAACAGAAAAGGCATCTTGGACTGCACAGGTTGGCTTTATAAATGCCGGCTATCAAACAGTAAAAGCTGACTTTACGTACTGAGGTAACTCAGCTGAGAGCTTAAACCTTGTACGTCACAGTTGTTAAGAGTAAGTAAAGACTTGCACCCAATTTAGGGTGAGCCTTTCTGTTGACAAAACAAGTATTTCATTTATTATCAATAATGAAGATTTACACCCAAGATTCAGTCTTAGTTTCATGCAAGTTATTTAGTTTTGATTCTGGGTCTTACTGAATACTTGTTCTTGGTTTTCAAGCTGACAGCTGTTTCCCTCTTAGTCCTGCGCTGTCTCTGAATGCAGCAGAGGTTGCTCTATTTGGAATATCATGTACAGAGGGAAACAAAGACTCACTTTCTCTTCTTTCACATTGCATGACATCACTTGTACACAGCCATTTCTCTCCACACACCCACATTTTTCATTTAAGAACCAAAATTGTTAGTATGATTTGGCAGATGATATGGCAGTCCTGGATCTGGGGCAAACTGAGTTAATCTTTAAAGCCTGAAGCCCAAACTCACACATGCTGCAGCTCAACCCTTGGCTCCGCATATGTCTTTTTTAACTCTAGGGGAAGCCAGAGGAAAACTTCCTGAGCAGCATCTCTAAGACATGGCAGCACTTCTGCAACACGATTTCTGCATTTTTTAGATGCTGCTGGCTCTGAGCCATCTGACCCTTTAGGCAATGCATCGCTCTGTCCCCTACCTCTGAGGGGTTAGTATGCTGTGTAGCACACATTCAGCCTAAACTATTCTCCTACAGAGCCCTCATCTGTGAGTTCTCCTGGGGGCCAGGAAAAAGTGATGCAGTCTAGACATCTGACTAGATCACTACCATTTCCTTCTCTTCACGCAGACTCTCCCAAGAGCTCTCAGTGGGGTTTTAGAGGAAGGTGAACGGTACAAATGTTCAGTACAACTGCTGAGTAGGGTGATATAGACATAAAAAAATTGTCAGCAAGGTGCTCGCACACACAGATCTTGGACGCACAAACATGCATTCCCACATCTGTTTCAAATAAATTTTCGTAATCTTTTATATGAATCCCAGCATGTAATTGCAAGCAGGCAGTTTTCCAAAATATAATTGTATTGTGGAAGTGAGAAAACAAATAATCAATGCTATGGACTACACAAAGAACAATTACAATGTCTTTCTTCTCCAGAGACCTTTCAACATAGTGAAAGAATGATTTCGGGTTTTATACTGCTCCAGGGTGGCAAGTCAAGCAAGGAGGCTGGATATGGCAATCAAAATGAAATTGAAGTTTGTCTTAGGGAACAATACTTAGCAGAAGTAATGTCATGAAGAGAGGACAAGGGCATTAGAAAGTCAAGTATCAGCCCACAACAGAAACCATAAGAAGAGCTTTAGGAGCTCTACCTGCCACATGCATGCACACAAAGAAATGAGTCACTACATCACAAGGGATGAAACCATTACAATTAGTGAGCACTGAAGGCAATATATTCACACAGCCTTACTCCAAGTCATGCCCCAGCAGATGTAAGCCTCAGCAAAAGCCTGGCATGTTTCCAGCAGGCCTGAAAACACCGCTGTGCTTCAGAACCTATTGCTGGGGAGAATGGTTTGACTAAATGCCTCTGCAGCGTAACCACCGACACCTATGAGGTTATGCAAGCAGCTCAGTATTTGTTCTGTGATATTGTTAGAGCGCTGCTCAGAGTTCAAGTGTGATCCATAAACCATCAAGTTATGTATTAAATTATTTCCAAGTCTGTCTGTACTACAACAGATGAAGTAAAAAGTTTGAAGTCTGCCATGAAACAGAGATGTTTGAAGGGGAGAAGCGTAGACACATCTTGGTTAAAGGTTTTGGTAGAAAAACAAAAAAGAGACGTAATTGGTTTCTGTTAGTCTCAGGCTAAATGTTCCTGCTCAAATCCTATCATATCACTAATAAAGCAGATGATTAGTTATCCACAGAGGTTTCTATTACTTATTATTTTTTTAAACTCAATCCCATGACACATTTACACAGCCCAGGAACATGTAGCATATGCTCTTGTTCCCATTTCTCTCATATTTCTATTTAGGTTTATTTTTTCATATCCTTTCTTACAGTTAAAAAAACCTCGGTTGAAGAGATAACCCTATTATGTGGCGGCAAGACCTCCTAAGATCAGCTCTAAACCACCATCACAATTTACACCTCTGCTGTGGAGCAACATTTGGTCACAGCATAGGTATTCCTGAGTATCCAAGCTTCATCACCCTTGGCCCCTTCTCAAACAGGAAGGCAGAATGCTGTCAGCCTTCGTATCACTTGTGGACTGTGATTCCCCAGAGAAACAGCAGCAGCAGGGGAGATGCCCTACCTCCCCTCACTCTCCTGGAACACTCATTTTGGGCGCTAGCCTGCCTTTTGAAATAAGCATTTATGATAACCAGCATTTTCATAACCTTAGCCTTAAAGCCCTTCTTTCAAAAGTAGCCTTTTGTTTCTGGGTGCCTAATCTGAGCTTGCACTCATGAGTGCCTACCACCCAGGGGTCTCTAACGCATATGCTGAGACAGGGGCTGTGTGGTCCTTTGGCACTCCCACCCCATCTGTTTCAAGATAGGCATCCAGAAACCAAGATCAATGAAATTAAGCAAATGACTGCTCAAAACAGGAGTCTATGCAACTTCCCCCTGGCCAATGAGATTGTCAGTGGAAGAAATGAATTGTTCTTGCTTCCTAGACTTGCACGTATTCCCCTGACCATCCTACCTCTAAACCCAAATAATTTTTCATATTTGTGTATTCACTATCACTAAGCACTAATGCACACTTTTCCAGGAACAATTGTGTTATCATTGCAGTAGTTGGAGCGAGGGAAGAAATTACACATACCTTGCTATGCTATCTTCCCATGAGGTAAAACTGCAGTAGCGAGGGATTCTGTTATGAAACAGAGCAATTAAAAGGAAAAAAATAAAAGACAATGATGCCTCTTTATCCAAAAATGTATGGAGAATCCTTCAGGTTGAGTGTTTGAGTTTGCAGAGAGAGGAGAGGGAAAGGAACTTATCTCTCTTTCAGTTTTCTGCTTGGGGTTTTGCTGTCAGCTTTGACTGCTGCTACATTACTTGTCAGGTTGAGCCCCTGAACCACAGCAGTTAATCCCAGAACAAACTATTTGGGCTTATGAGGTGGTGTGAACACAGGATACTAGATGACAGCATAGAGGCCACAGAAAAGGTCAAAAAACCTAATGGGGGGAGCAATGCACATGTTGAATGCTGTGAGAGCCGTGCTGAGTAGCTGCACGGATAACTGAGTTTGGGGGATTTCTCAGCTCTGTTCGTTGCTCTTGGGGTTTGCAATACTGCAGGTAGCAAAGAAGAAAGGGGGAGGGGAAGGGGCTGGGCAGCACAGATGTGTGGCAAGGAAGTAATTCTCAAATGTGAGGGCTCTGTGACAGCAATGGTGGATCTGCATGACTGCTTAGGGTGCTGCAGGGAAGTAAGTTTGTGCTTGTGCCTTTTGCGTAGGAGGTCTGGGAGCAAATGGGGATACCCCACAGCAATGTCAGAAAAAAGAAGTATGCATATAGCTGTATGACTAATGCCACTCTGAGCATGGAACAGACCTCTCTGAGCCATACACAAGTGTCTGCCAACTCTATCATGCAGACCAAGCTAGAAGCAATCTAAAGTAATGGAGCGCTCTGAGTTGTGGGAATTCTAATTCACATTATAGCAACAAACTTAATATTTCTCAAACCAGAACTCTCAAAACACTAAGCACATGCAAATCATTGATTAACAACAACTTGTATGAATATGTAATTTTGCATCGCTCTAATCTCCACTCTGCCAGTTGCCAAAACCTTGTATTTGTCCTTCTGTAAAACGCTAATATTCTACACTTCAGAGCAGCTTACCAAGGGGTGGTAACGCCTTCCCCCTTTCCGTGCATGGGAAGGAGGCATATATTGGTTATGTTTCTGTGAAGATTACCTTTTCACGCCTCTGATGACTGGGATCCTGAGAGGGTGGGAGTAGTTATCAAATATAGCAATGCTCCAGCCCTGCAAAGGCTAACATTGTATATTAATATTCCAAACCTAGTATTTATCTGAGAGAATCACAGCCCATGCGCAGTCCATGGCAGCGCTTGGGCCCTGACCGGGCAGGGGCTAAGAGGTTTGGGATACAAGCTGTCATTTTCCAGGGGGCCACCAGCCAGACCCCAGCTGCTCCCCAGGACAGACCCTTTGCTGGCTGCAGCCTGCACTGGGGCCATTGAGAGAGAGAAGAGCCAACACGGACATCCAAGCAAAGAGGCTTCAGACTCGAGAGTCACAGGGCCACAGAAAGACAGATTATCTGCCAGCTAGCCAACAGTAATGCAAAAGCAAGTAATATCAGGAATATGTCTTGAATCATCTTCCCCAACCCTTTTGGTACAACCCAAGGGAACAGCTACCAACAGGGCTCCATTCCCATACACAAAACTCAGCACACATCTTTTCCCAAGTGCGCACGTGCTGATTATTTTATTTTTCCCCTTCTATATTATAACCCAATGATTAAGACTGGAATTGAAACCCTGTCTCCCTGGAGAGAATTTTATCACAGGTTTCACACTTCGGGGCACCTCAGCCACGAAGCCCCACGAAACTGCAGAAGAGCAGGAGGTGAGGATCGGGGGAAGGCAGGGCACCTCTGCGCTGGAGACTCCAACCCTGAGAGGAGAGCTGAGGCATAAGCAGCTCTTGCACAGCACGGCTGTAGCCTGCAGGCTGGCCCGGGTACTGCGGACGGCTCTGGCTCCAGGGGCCTGCCCTGCGTTTCACGCTGCACAATCATTACCTAAAAATTTCCAGGTCAAATCCTAAGTCAGAAAGTGGATTTTAAGCGTAACAGATTGGACAACACGCAGTTTAAAGGGCTGAAATTTTGCCCATAGGCAGATTGGAGGTTATATCTTTTTGTTAAGTCTCCCTTAGTGTCTAAGCATCAGTTTGCCTGTGCATCAAACATAAATCATTATTCTTCGTTTGTATCAAATACTATGATGACAATATCTGTCCTATGAGTAAACTGTTAAATGTACAGATGAAACTCAAGGTATCTAGACTCTTTATCTGACATATAAAATAAACCAAGAAAGAATGACGGAGGTAACAAAATAGCTGCTCAGCAGAGCCACACCTGGCAAACACAAGAAAGATTTTGATTAACTCCCTGTTTGTTTTGCAATTACCCTGATAAGCGAGAAAACACACGGGTATGGGGCGGATCTACCGCTCCGCGCGGCTCCGGAAGTTTAGCGCATCTCACGGAGCCCTGCTCGGCTCTCCAGCACCCCCGGCTGGGCTCCGGCCGGGCAAGCACCGCCCTGGCTGCCCTGTCGCTCACATCAGGCTGAATTAGTTGGTGCCAGGGCACTAAAGAAAATGAAACGTTGCTTTGCTCCTACTGAAGCCTTAGAGAGCCTGGTTTTGGCAGAAATTCAGAGGGGTCTCCCCTCAGAGTTATGTCCTCTGCATGACATTATTCTTTTGAACTCTGGCTAAGTAGCTGTCTTTGTTTTGAAGCCAATTGTTATTGAGTTGCCCACTATTTCCAATGCCAGGTTGTTAATCTTGAGCATGGGCAGGACACTGTGGGTTAAAATTATTTTCATTTCATGACTCTTTTACCAGGATGGCTAGCACTCAGATCACAGGATGGCGTGTTCCTGTACAGGACTTGATTAGCTTGATATCATAGCTTGATTCCAAGTCAGTGAAAGGCTCAATAGTAACTGGAAAGCAATCACCAAGTTACTGTCCTGTGTACATCCCATAACAACCTGCCAGGATGAGGTCATGGCACCTTGAGCCAAGTGGGTGCTCCTTCTTCATGTCCCTGGCTTTTCTCCCCATGTGGTTAGCAGGTGCACAGAGTGACCTGTCAGCAGATGTTTCAGACTAGTACTCTGGCATGTAAGAGGAACCTGGAAAAGTTGCTTTGGAAAGAATATCTAAAATGACTTGCTTCTGAAATACATTGTGCCACATAGCACTGGACTTACCAGAGGCAGTGCCTTATGTACCTTCTGCTGCCTCTCTGTGGTGGATCAGCTGTATAGAATTCTTATCCTCCACCACAAGAGACTTCAGCCAGCAGCTGAGCTCCTTTCCAGCATCACTTTTCAAATCTAAAGAAGCATTGGCTTGAATGTGAAAACAGAATACCAACGTGATGTATGATCTTTTCTCCATAATAGACAAATGTAAATCATACATTAGGGATAGAAAGCAACTTTGATGCGCAATGACTATAGAAACAGGTCTGCCAACATTTTTTTCACCTAAGGGAAGAATTACTGGCACAGAAAATCTACTTATTCCCTTCTCCAACTCTTCCCTGAAAAAAACCACATCCTTTGAAACTCTGTTTCAAACTTGTGTTCAAAATCAAATAGGTAGAGCTGTAGAATATGACCAAATTTTAAAGTATTTTAAATATATATATGTATAAAGTTTTCTTTTCAGAAAACTATGCTCAAATGTATTCAAGGTTTTTAATATCACAGCTAACGCATTGTCACTCTCAGTTCAAATACTCCATACAGTACCTTGCCCTGAAATTAAACTGCTTATTTATGACCTCTTTAAGCACAAGTTAATATTAATTTCACTCTATATTTACATGAAATATTCCACAAGAAGTTGAGGGAGAGTGCAGACACTTCCTATTGCCTTTAGGTATCACAAATGGGGCAAAGAAAGTAATGTTTAGCAAAATTCTCATTGTACAGATGGAAAGACAAATCCTAGATATTCTGTGCTTTACAAAGATTGAATTCATAGTCAGATTCAAAACTTCAGCCTCTCTTCAAAAGATATCTCAGGCCAGACTCCTCAATCAAAAATTACAGAAGAGATTAACAATTTGAAAGTAACAAATTTGTCCTTGAATGAACTAGTCCACTTACTTCCTGCCAAAAATCTGCTAGCAGAAGCTGCAATTCAGTTTCAAACAGATAAAAGCCTTAGATAGATATTTCATTTATATACTTTCATAGTGTTACATATTTAACATCACAAGGTTTAAAAATAAGCTAAACAACTGATAAGAGTTGTTTCCCAGGACACTACCCCTGCTCCTGGCTTGCTTTTGATTTAGAGACTGTATTATAGACTTGTTAACCCCAGAGGTTACCATTTTCAATTTCTGTTACTCATTACCATACAGACAGGCTGAGAAGAAAACAGGTCACAGAGAAAGGCTGTTAGTCACACAGTCCTCCTGCTTCCTTCCTTCCTGTTGCACAAGTCTGTCAACTTTTCTGCTCTAAGGAGACAAATGAACACAGGAGTGACTGCCATCTTTATTACCTGACAAAACAAGCCTAGGAAAAGCTACAATGTTAATGTGACATGTATGGGGGTGCACACCTATTTTCTGTCGGATATTACTTCTCAGTTTCTCTTTTTTTTTTCTTCCTTTTCCATGCAGAACCACACTAATCACTGTTTAGAACTGTTCTCCCAGTGGCTGTGTTCTCTGCAAAAGTCATATAAAACTAATGTTACATAGGATTTCTCTTACACTGATGATTTGTTGGAATTGCTTTTCCTTGCTGCTTATTATCACTGGCAGCAAAGGTTCTTGAAACATTTTGTCGGGAGCAGAATTTGCATTAGTATTAAATAATAGTATTAAATAATACTAATTCTTGATGGGGGTTTCACTTTTGCTGCAAAGCAAACCCTCGCAATGGGCGCTAGAGGGCCATATATATATATAATATACGATAAATATCCTTTAGATACACAGTATCTTAAAACCTTAATATACTACTCCAGAGACAAAACAATAGATGCAATAAACTTTGTATTAATCCTAGGAAAAGGCGTTAGAAAAGTTAAAGTAGTTCCTGAACGGTTATATTCTAATATATTTCATTTATTCTAATTAATTTCTTCTCTAAGATAGATGAACATACCTCGCACTCTAATCCACAGTAGGTAATTTGTATGAAGAAAATGCACATGAATACACAAATACGATATTAGCATTTCCATATGAATTTATAAAACAGCTATTATAGATCAAAAAACTGTGTGCTGTGTCATCTGATAAAGTGGGAGGGGGAAATGTTCATCTAGTTCAGTTGCTGAAGAAATCAATCAACCTAAATGCTGTATGTGTTTGTACTTTACAGTGGCATCTATGGTGGCTTTGATGGTGTTTATGACTGAACTCATTGTTGGCTTGAAGCAACAAACCTGGCTGTTTCAGAGCAGTTTAGATGGAAGTGCTGAGCTCTCCTCTCCTGGATCCAGTGACAGTCGAATGGTTCAAAGCTGTACCAGGGCAGGTTCAGACTGGACATCAGGAAGCATTTCTTTACTGACCATTCAGTGTTTTTTCCCTCTAATCCACCCCAAGGGATCTGTTAACAAGAACCTGGGTTACCCTCTCCTTATGCAGTGGGTTGCTACAGAACCCAACTGCTGTTGCATCTTAAAAGTTTCAGCAATTCTTGAGACAAAGATTGGAGCCTTTGTGTTCCAAGGTAATCCCAGTGCTGAAGTAAAAAAAAAAAAAATTATGTCTGCATTCTCTCTTTTCCTTCAACAAACCCCAAGATATTTTTCTGCAGTGAAACACCTTCAACAAGACTGATGATGTACCCACTACAGAATAAACAACCTGCAGTTTGATTTGAGGGTCACCCTTTAAGAACTGGTGTTTGGTTTCCCTCAAACTGAAGACAGAATTAAATCCAACTCATGAGCTTTCTAAATAAGTGGACTAATAAGCAAATACTGCAACTGTATTTAAAAAAAAAAATTAAAAGTATCTCTGCTCTCCATAGCTATTTCATCCAACCCCTGCCCCAATAAAATCAACAGATAATCAAGTTTCTTGATTAGCTTTTCAGAGAAAAAAACTTTTCATGTTCTCTAGAGGGTTTGGGGTTACAAATCAAGAGTAAAAGTACTTTAGGTAACAGTAGAGAAGTGTACCTGTAATATATCTGAAGAATAGTATTTAAGCTACAAACCTGTGCCAAACTCCTCCAATAAGTGAGTCATTCATAGAGCACGAGGGTTATCTCTAACCTATATGGGAACTAGGACCAGCAGAGTGTTCTGAATGCTGCTCAGGAGGTTAGACAAGTGAAAGTTATTTTTAGTCTCTGTGGACCTTAAGAGATGCTTATGGGAGACAAACCAACCCACTTGGTCTCACTTCTAAAATAAAGAACTGTTAGCTGACTGTCACCACACAGGAGTAAAATCTTCTAATTATGAGGGATAATTCCACACAGACATCAGCTCAACACTCCATAGCAGTCAAAAAAAAGCGCAAATTTTACAGTAGGAATTATTAGGATCACAAAGCAGAAAATCATCAGACCATTAGGTATATCCAAGGCATATCCATAGCGTGAAAACTACACAGAGCTGCTTCCCTTCCTTCAAGAAATAGTACAGGGCAGAGAAGAGCACTAGGAACGACTGAAAGTACAGAGCAGCTTCTGAACACAGACCCTGAAGAGCAGTCCAGAAAAGAGGTGATTCAGCTGGCACACGCTGCAAATCCACAAAATCACCAGCGGACAGAGGGGAAGAGCACGGACTGACCCTTCACTGCCACTCACAGTACCAGAACTAGAACTGAGCGGTATGAAATGAAACAGGACGCACAGACAGCCCGAGCCGTGGCTGCCGGGCGGTGCCGATCCCGATCCCGATCCCGATCCCGCCCCGCGCGGCGCTGCCAAGGGGCCGTTCCGGACGGGAGCCGGAAAGAGTTGGACTCGATGATCCTTGTGGGTCCCTTCCAGCTCCGGATATTCCGTGATTCTGTGAAGGGCCGCTGCCAGCCCCGCCGCAGGTGTGCGCCGGGTTCCGAGGAGCAGGTAAGGGCAGCCCTTGGGGCTTGCGCTGGGGCCGGGGCCGTTCCGGAGCCGCTTTCCAGAGGGCGGCACTGGATCGGGAGCGGCGCCATGCACCCGGCGCAGCCTCTCGCACCTGTTCCTGATGTTGCTCACCAGCAAATCTCTCCTCTGACTTCTCAGGCAGTACCACATTATCAGGAGAGGAAGCTCCCCGGCGCTGCCCAACAATGGCAGGTAAGAGCAAATGCGGATGGAAACGCGGCTCGCTCCAGGTTGGGGCACTGGGCACATCAGGGATGAGGCCTCTCTGCCGTGTTTAGTTGGGACACTGAGGTCTTACTTTTCCACACGGTTGAAATTACCTCAGTAAAGGATGCCTTGGAAAACTCCGGTCTCTCCAAACACTGTGTCCAAGCACCCTCAAAAGGGAAACAATCCAGCAGCTTCACAGAATCAAACTTAGCACCTCGGGGAGCCTGTGGCATCTCCAACTACTGAGCTCCCTGTTTGTTGAGAGCTGGCAGGAATAGCAAAGATGTAACTGCTCCTGATATTCCAGAGTAAGACATAGATTGGGGCTTAAAAATTTGCACACACGTTGAATTACTGATAGTGTTTGACCCACAAGTTTTAATAGTCTTTTTTGCATAGCTTTGGTTTCATGGACACTATGTATCCTGGAGAAACAATTAATCCTTGTCATTTAGGTTAAAAATGAGCTATGTGGTCTCTTCAGGTATTCAGCATGGCTTCTACTAGTTACCCCTGACACCCTAAAATTGCCTGTCACTTGGCAGGTGTTGCTCTGGGCTGTGCATGCAGAAGCTGTGTCCCAGAAAAACTGAGCTCAGGAGAAGGCTGAGTTTTGGTCTTGGCAGTCAGGAACCAAGAACTACATCTTTTGCAGATGCTATCATTTTCAATAGTCCCTATAAATTTCCCTCTCTGGTTACAAACAACTACTACCCCATACAAAGTGTTGCATCATTCCTCTTTAATGAATGGAAGGAGCAGTGTTTTGCTGATGGAGGGCAATGTGACCTGCTATGGAATAGCCCCTCTGTCCACTGAGTTCCACCTAGGAAAGCTCAGTGTAGTACAAAATTGCTGGGCTGGACACGTCCAGCAATTAGTGCCTCAGGAGTCACTCACTGCTGCTCAGCAGGAGTCAAATGCTGCCACTCACTCTGCTTTCACTGGTTTTGTGTGGCTGGGAAAAGACACTACAGAAGGAGGAAGGAACAAGTCCCAGCTCCACAAACTGTTCTGCATCTGCCTCCTAGATTCCAAATGGTCTTCTGGTTTTCTTTCTGCCTCCAGGGAAAAAAGTCCTTATAGTCTATGCACATCAAGAGCCCAAGTCCTTCAATGGATCTTTGTTGAAGATTGCTGTGGAAGAATTGACCAAGCAAGGCTGCAGTGTCACAGTGTCAGATTTATATGCCATGCAGTTTGAGCCCAGAGCAACAAGAAATGACGTTGTTGGTGAGACCAGCCAAAATACACCTTTTTTTTCATGAAACAGTGACTTATAAGCCTCCCTTGAGGTATCAGAAGGCTGACAATAGTCTCCCTGAAATCTTCCCCATGCTGAATAACCCAGCTCTCAGTCTGTCTTGAAAGGAGAGGTGCCCAAGAGTTTAGTAAGAAACTTATTTCATTAATGAGAAACTTATTTATGACCAGACATCTGCATTTCTAAAAGTCCACTCCTGAACATGAACTTTGTATCACAGTGAGATTACTGGCAGGGAAAAACGCATTAGCACATGTCCATAAATGAGTGTCTAAAGTCCATTTCTTATGGGGAAGAAATGCCTTCAGATAACATTCTGGGACTTGCTACAGTTTAGTTCACGAGGCTACCACTGCTTCTGTCTGCTGCTTGAGACTGATGATCTGCTAGCCAAATCAGTAGAGCCAGCCAATACTGGTTCCCTATCCCTTAATGAATTTCCCAGTTATAGAGGCTGGAAAGCAGCTCCATAGTGCTTGCAAGGGCATGATGGCATCAGTAAACCCTAAGGCAGAGACAGAACAATTAACAACATTCTCTTAAATTTTCCACCTGGATCACTGGAGTCCTGAAGCAAGTTTAGGCCCTCATATTGCACTTCCTATGTTGCTACAGGAAGGTGAAGGTTTACAATTCTGAGAATCTACATTCTTCTCCATTTTAAAATCAAATCACCATCAGCTGCGATGATGCTGAATATCCACCAAAGAAAAGAAAGTGGGAAAAATTGAAAGCAGTAACTCAATTTAGAGCTGTAAATAGCAACCTGTATTTACCTCTTATCTTGCTGTGATACTGGACATAGGGCAAAGAACAACTGTTCACTTCTACCCGCAGGTCACCTGCACAACTCGGAAGCATTCAATTATGGTGTGGAGACCTGGGAAGCTTACAAGAGAGGAGCTTTGTCCAAAGACCTGGTTGAAGAGCAGAAGAAGGTGCAGGAAGCAGACTTGCTGATTTTTCAGGTCATTATTTTAAAACAGAATTGAGTTGTGATGTTCACTTTATCTCTAGGTAGTGGTACAGTAAAAACTACAGATCAGTGGTACAATTTTCTGGGTCACTATTACAGCAAACCCAGTAATTGAGTAGCACAATGATGCAGGCTGAAATAACAGCAACTCCAGGAACTCCCCAACACTGGGCCAAACTTCCTGGCTGGATGCACAAGGATGTACTTGACCATGGATGTCAGGCAGGCTGGCAGAAAGCAGAGCAAAGATTATTTTCTGGGTGAGTATCTGGAGGCAGCCAGCAAGGTCAGGGAATTGGGCTTTCCCAAGTAGGTTGTTCTTATTTGTTCCTGAGTAGCACTACTGGGAATTTCCAATAGATCTTTATAGCCTATCTCTATTCCCCGCTGTGCCAGCTCTGTCCCCAGTGTCTACAAATCGCAAAGTGCTGTGAAGGGAAATAGTAGCCTTACATTTCTTTGTGTCCCTGTTGGCCTCAGACATGGCTTGATGGCATGACGTTAGCAGGGTGTGAAAGTAAGTTTTAAGATCCCCAGCATTTGTCATCCGACTGTCAGATCAGAACTGATGTCAATCCTCCTAATGAGATACTAGGTTCTTTTGCATTTCAGCCACAGGAGACATGATTCTGTCCAGTCTTAAGTCTGAATTAAATGGCACCCTCCTCCTTCATCATATTCCAGCTCTAGTCCAGATGGAAGCCCTCACCTGGCCCATGGTGTTAGTGTGCTGTAGATGCTCAGGTATGGCCCTGAGGATGCTACAAACAGAAAGCACCTCAGTTCCTTTTGTCAAGCATAGTTACTGCCTCTCCTGACAGAGAGCTGGAAGAAGGCACATACAGGATCTGCGCAGGTTCCAGAGGACAGGATTTAGATCAGGCCTAAGTGTGGCCCAGAGTGTCTGTGCTAACCAGGTAATTTGCTCTTTGCCTAGTTTCCCTTGTTCTGGTTCAACATGCCTGCAATCCTGAAGGGCTGGATGGACAGAGTCTTGGTCCAAGGCTTTGCTTACGATTTGTCGAAGGCTTATGATGGTGGTTTGCTCCAGGTACGTTTTTGGAATTGTTTTATTACAGTCAAGGTTTGCACCATGTTCTTGGTGCCCTTGGTCCTTCTTTTCCATTTTAGTTGTTTAGAGCTCTCACTTTACACTGTTCTGAAATAATGCTTTGGTAACATGTTGAGTAACTATCTGGGTGTTCACACTGTCTGGAGGATGGGAAAATAAGGAGACTGCAGTTGTTCCTAAAGATTTAAGCAATATCCTAGAGATCTTTACTTGGCCTATTCTATGGGCTTTATCATTTATTAGGAGTGTCAGAGTGCACTGGGATAGCACACAGCTTGCAAACAGTTTAAATCAATCCATTTCCTATAACTACAGTCTGTCATCCTTCCCAACACCATAGGACTGCTCTTGTCTGTAATGACTGACACAGTAGGTGCCAAAGTCCTATTCTGGGATTAGATATCAAAGGTTGAACTATAAAACTTTATCAGAAATCTGAAATACGCAGAGTATGAGCCTCTGTTACAACTATTTATTTTGAACCTTTTCTTCTCTGTAGCTTTTAATTAGGTAAGAACAGTATCTCTCAATGTCATCCATACATTCTTAATTCCCCACTGCACTGAGAATGTCCCTGGAAAATTCTGGCCCAGTGTTTGATGGATCATATTTGCTAACAAATTCAGCATAAAAAACCAATCAATATTAGTTTCACATTTCTGTTTGCTGCATGTTAATCTCTGTTACTTCTGATCTTCTTAACAATTCCAAACATTTCAGTTTCTTTAAATTTCAGAAACAGCTGCCTGGCTGACATAAATAGGCATGATCCTCAATGATCACAGCTGCATATGGAGTACAGGCTCAAGACACTTGGGATACTGCACTGGGAAAATGTTACTTCAATTACAGAAGCTCAAACTTCTGAGTTTTAGAATCTTCTGAGATGAGAGAAGCTGAGCACATAGCTGACACCATAGTCATAGAACCAGAAGAAACATGGTGGTTAAGCAAGCCCTAGTATGAAGGGGTACTTCAGCAAAAAATTTCTGCAGTCAGAGATGAGAGGAATAAAGATTTTCACAGTAACAGAGGGCTTTCCAGCCACAGTTTTTTAAATGTTGCATAAGGAAGAACAAGGATCAGCCCTCCTTCACACAAGAGTGTCAGACACGTAATTCCTTTTCCTTTTAACCCATCTCTGCCCAAAGCCTAGACACTCAGTCTGTTGATGTAGTTGTATGACATCAATCTTTGCCTCAAAACTGCCAGTCCTTGTAACATCGGGAAGGAAGAGGACACCCCCTCCTCCAGAAATCCATGCTGTCCAGGTTCCCCCAAATATCCTTGAACTGTTCAGACACTTTTTCAACATGTCTAACTCAAGAACCACTTTCCTAATTCTAGGGCAAATTATCTCTGTTTTCTTTCACCACGGGAGGAAGCAAAGAGAAGTATGCAATCAGAGGTGATATTCGCTATCTCCTATGGCCCATGCAGGTATAATATATGACTATTTGGTTACTGTGTGCCTTAGTTCTTATTGTTCCAGCTATTTATAAACAATTGTTTTATTGATTATTTTATATGAATATAATAATATATAATAAGAAATATTTTTCCAAGAATCTGCAGGCTAGAAACTGGGCCCTAAAATCCTGAAACTACTTCAAATGTCCACAGAGTTTTAAAGTTGTTTTGTGCCCCTTCCTCCAGCTTGGAATCTGGGGAAAGCTGCTACTGTCAGCCTTTCCAGTGTCTCTGCTGTTACAGGATTTTCTTCAGCTCTGCCATGCAGGATTTCTGTTCCCCATAGTTACCCAATTAATGTGGGATGGGATGGGAATCACACATGAACCCCTTCCCACTGCAAATACCAGCTGCCTACCCCTGAGGAGCTGTCCAGCTGCAGAGATTGCAAGTAAATGTGACAAAAACATGAAACACAACACTGAATTCAGAAATATGCAGAGGGAAAATGGCAAGTTGAGCTGATTCCACAGGCACTAGCCTTCCTACAGGATAATTTGGCTAAACCAGAGGCAAAAGCTTGAAAAAAAAGAAAAAAACCAAAAAACCCAAGAAACCAACTTGGAAGTAGACGTGAAATACACTGCAGTTCAGGAATAATCTGAGGAGGTTCAAACTGGACTGTGAATTTTAGATTGTCCCTTATCCTTGCAAATTGGACAGCATACAGAATCTAAAGAGAACGGTTCTATGGATTTAACAGCAATTTACTTCCCTTCTCCTGATAAATGCACATGTTTAGAGAACCTGACTGATACTGCATTAGAGAATCAGTTACTTCCATGTTCTTCAGTTGAACTTCCATGTTCTTCAAGTGAAAGAATTACTATTTCCTGAGGCATTTCTTTCTTTGTTTTGCATCCAGCATGGAATCATGCACTTCTGTGGTGTCAAAGTCCTTGAACCTCACATCTGTTATGCCCCAGAGAATGTCTCTGATGAGAAGAGGAAGGAGATGCTGATGGCCTGGACCCAGCGTCTGAAGACTCTTTGGAAGGAAGAACCCATAGACTGCTCTCTGGAGTGGTATTTCAAGTAGTGTTCAGAGATAAGACTACAGAGAGAAGATTTTCTTTCTCCATTCTTCTTGATGTTCTTTCTGATTACCTGAACACTAATCTCCTAATTCAAGTATATTTTTAAAATCTTGAATGCTACATGTGTCCATTTAACTGACAATATCGAATTTATCTTCACTGATTCCCAAGGATGGGGGCCAAACACTTTATGAAGTTCTCCCTGCTCCCATAAACAGTGTCATCCTGCCTCCTTGTGGCTGATAACACATGTGGTATTTCATGGCACATTATACCATTGCTGCTAGAGAAACAGTACATGGCCAAGTTTATTTTAACACTTCTCATACCACTTGCCACTTTTTTTCCATTACCAGGGAATATGGTGCCCATACCCGACTTGCCATTTAAAAGCCCAAGTTTGGTTGTGAGAGCTCTACACCTGTGCCTTGCAGCTATGAAACCAAGTCATGAGTAATGGTTCAAAAGGCTGTACCATTGCACAGTGTCTTAAACAGCTGGAAAGCCTTGTGGGCAGCCTTAGGCTTTTACACATATCTACAAAGCAATGTTAAAGCCATGACAGCTACCAGAAAAGGGAAAAAATAAATGGAAATTTCTTATATTGGTATGTGTATGAGTTACCTTCTGTTGTAGACTACAGCTGCCATTTGTAAAGCATGCAGCTTCCCATAATCAAAGTAGAGAAAAAAAAGGAATCCTGTCTGCTTCCTGCCTTCTCACACCAGTCAGTGTTGATATTTGGGTTTGGAAGGTGATTGCTTCCTCTCCAGCCTCAGTGTCCATGGGCTTCCTTGGGGATCTCCAGCACCAGCAGTGGGAGAGGCAGAGCACCAGCCCAAAAACCTGCAGGAGCGCTGTCTCTCTATGGTCAGGAGCTGTGGGACAAAAGGATTATCTGGCTGTCAACATCCAGGATTTTCACCTTGAACTGCAGTGGGATTATTTTTGTGCTTGAGAGCTCTTAACCCTGTTTTTTTGCATATGGCAAGGCATGGGTTTCTCACTTAGCTGCTGAATTTCTTGCTCTGACCAGCTCACCTAACTGCTGCCTTTGCACTTTGACATTAAAGAATGGGGCCTCAATAAGATTCAGTCTCCTGAGTCGCTGTCAAATGACCCCTAGGCCTCTGTGCATCTGCCACACCCTCTTTGTGCCAGTCTTGTCCCACCCCAGCCTCACAGTTCCTTAGGGGCTATTTGGATAATAAACGTGCTGAGCCCAGACTCTGGAGTGACAGTGTAAGCTGATACACCAGGCAGGGAATTGCCACTGCAGGGAAAGGGTCACGTGTTCCAGTTTGCTCTCATATGAAGTGAAGGGCCATGTCTAGCAGAGACATTTCCCCAGAAGCAGAGCTGCCCCAAGCTGTTGCAGATGTCTACTGCAAGGCAGCGAAAGTCCTTAGGTTACACGTGGGTGCTGTTCTTGCAATGCTTTGGAAGCCACCATCTGTGCAGTGACAGTGGGTGCTGAGCCAAGAGTTGTTGTCCTTGTCCTGACATGCTTTTAGTGCCTGTAATGCAGGGCACTCTGCTGGGCTGCACGTGTGTTCTGACACGTGCCTTTCCAAAACTTGGGGGAATTTTACCACATAGAAAACCAACAGAGACAGGTCAGGGTTAATAAGGAGAGAGAAAGGAAGTATTACTTTCTTAGTAGCACTGGAAATTTTACAGGCATTTTAAACTAAAGAATGATTGTCCTTCTAAACCACATTATGCCAAAAGCCAAAGGTCACCCTGCCAAACCAGCACTGATTTAATGAGAATGAAGCTAGAATTAGGTGAGTAACTTGTAGCTGCAGTTCAGGCTGGGGAGAAGGGTATAAAGGAACATGCTTTCTACTTCCATTTAGTCTGGGGATTTGTTTTTTGTTGCTGTGGTCCTCGTCTCAGATGTCTAGGCAATGCTCTGATCTTTTTCTCTGACAATTTTTTCCAGAAATCATAACTGTATTTCTTTTATTTGATGTTCTGAAATGGCAGGTCAAACATGCTTGCAACTTCAGAACAATAGAGGAAAACAAACAGATCCCCACCTGAACTGTGTTACCAAGAAGCCTCATAGCCTAGAGAAACCAAGACTGCTGTCTTGCAGTAAGGTACCTTTAATCCAGATTTTAAAAAACCTGACATTTAAAGCCAGGTGTAATTCACTCTGTGGTTTAATATTTGGTTCCTGAAGCAACATCACTGAGATGAGCTGGCTACTTGTAGAGGAATATACTTTGTAATAGACTAATTATGAAAAGGTTGTGCTGAAAAGAGAAACAGCCAATAACAAATACCATGCATAATGCAAGTACAATTTTTTTTAAAAGAAAAATCCAACTGTTATTAGATATTTTAATGCCTGAAGAGCCTACACGTTACAGAAGAGATGCAAAGAATTCAGGCTGAGGCTACATTTGAATTAGTGCTGGGTAATTGTCTCATCATTCTAAGAGTATTAAAATTCTCAGTTTCTTGCAGCTTGAATGCATGGGAATTCTGATATGTTTGAAAAGCTCACAGAGACAAAAGAACAGCTTCATCCCTAGGATTGTGGAGTCAAAATACCCCATAGCTGTTTCTGAATTGCCCTTGATGAAATGAGAAATCATTTTGTTGACATCTAACAGAAAGAATAAACCAAGATCTAACCAGCCTGTCCACACAACAGATTGCCAAAATTGCAAATACTGCTGTACCCCAGTGAGACATGCAGAGCAAAGGTGGTTCTTCCCTGGAATTCAAAAAGAATCCAAGAGAAAATTAAATTCTCTCAATGTACTCTAAACATACACCCTTGTATTTCTGCCATCTGTTGCTGGGCCACAGCTCAGCATCTATGGAGACCTCAGGCAGTTGTCTTCTGCACTTAAGTGCAGTGAAAATTTGTGGCTGCAGTCAGTCACCAAGCACAGTGGTTCCCAAGTCACTCGGGGCCTCCCATTCTGCATTCACAGTCCCAGGGCAATGCAGCCTTTCTCCACAAGCATCAATTCTGTTGGTTGCACAGTGCTGCAGTTTCTTCCAGCTTCTGAGGGCTCAGAGAAATATGAGTTTTGGCACACAGATGATCCAAAGCTAGCTAAAGATCATGTCTTCTTTCTCTAAAATCAGCTAAAAACATCATAATATCTTGATGGCTGTTGGACAGCAGGGGGATCAATCAGACCAGATAATGCTTTGCTTTTAGATTAAAAGGTAGATTACAGAGAGATTATAGACAAGTATCTCCTTAGAGCTTTGCCCACCGATGATCCCCCTCCCCAGAGATCTGGATAGAGCCCAGAATTAATATTCCAGCATTGAGTCATCTCCAGAGCTGGAAACCTCCTGTGCGAGGGAACACTTATCCTTGCTGGGCCAGGAAGAGTGTTAAGCCAGGGACAGCCAGAGATTATGCTCAGGTCCCTACAGAACTCGCAATTCATCAGAGAAATGGAGAGGGAAAAGTCTCTAAAGAGATAGCAGGCAGCAAACTACAGGAGGAGTGGAAGGAGGGTTAAACATTAAACCTTTGTTGGCAAAGCTTACTACTACAATACAGCCCTTAAAGGTAGTACCAGGAAAACAGATACAAAGTCACCTTCCCATTATGGCGCAAGCTTACTGTGATTTGCTTTTTAGTAAAGATTAAGGAGCTAGGTAACCATTCCAGGTGGCCTTGATCTAGCACTGTGGAGATCTAATGCTTTTAATTCATCAGTCCCTACAATTTTTCCAGTGGTGCAATGAAACCCGCAAATTTCACACACAGCAATTTTCATCCTTCCGGACAAAAAGCCAGCTACATGCCAAAGGTGTGACCTCTAAGTAGATGCAAATAGATGGCCATTTCTCCCTTTCTTTACCTAGTACATGCTGGTAAAACCCCACTGAATGAGACTTACACCTTTTAAACCAAGCAATTCTTATAAATTCAGCCCCCTCTCTTCCTGCCTTCAGCCCCATAAATAAGGCAAAGCTCAAAAGTAGAAAAACAACAACAACAACAACAACAACAACAACAACAACAAAAAGTAGTAAAGAAGCAGAAGTCAAATGTTATCAAAAGATTCCCGTAATGTTTTGGATTGCAGGAGAAGATCAAAACTGCACAATTGGCCCACCAGAGATACCACATCTGTATTTGCATTTGCTTTATTTAGCTGACAAATGTCCCAGACTCTCTGCACTGCAGGTTCAACAACGCTCTCCTTGTGATACCTCACAGTGGGAATGGACACGAAATTGCTGCATTCAAACTACAGTGAGCTTAGTCTGGCAATTCAGCGTTTTGTCCTGAGTCTCCTCTTTGCAGTGGGTGTGATCAGCCCTTGCACGTAGAGCTGCCAGAGCATTAAATCAATGGAAAACAGGAATGTGGTGGTCATGCCCCATTTCCACTAGTTCCACTGCCAACTTTTCTTTCTTTTACTTTTTTTTTTTTTTTTAAGGGAAACGATTGCACACAGCTTCTTCTTTTTTTTTTTTTCTCCTTCAAGATTTTGGAAAGAAGCTGTTTATTCAGTTTGTCCAACACAGGGCAGTCTCGATACACAGAGAGAAAACTTCGTCTTGAAATGATCACCAAGGCTGTTCTACCTCTCCAAACCCACAGCCGCCCGCACCCTTCTGTGTCCCACCTGTCTTTCCCACGAGACACCTTTCGGAAAGCTGGAAGGGAGGATGGATGCTTTAGGAGTTCACATACTACGTTGCTGGGAGAAATGAAGGGCGAGTTCCATACTTGGAGAAGAGCAGAGACCCCGACAGAGAAAAACTCCCCGAGTGCTGTCGGTGTCCCGTGCGGTCACAGCACCGGGGCGCGCTCCCGGGCGAGCGCGGCCCCGAGCGGAGCCGAGCCGCGGGCGGGGCCGATCCCGATCCCGATCCCGATCCCGCCCCGCGCTGGCGCTGCCCCAAGGCCCGGGGCGAGCGGGCAGCGGGGCCTCCGGGAAGCGCCGCTGCCAGCCCCGCCGCAGGTGTGTGCCGCGCTCCGAGGAGCAGGTAAGGGCAGCCCTTGGGGCTTGCGCTGGGGCCGGGGCCGTTCCGGAGCCGCTTTCCAGAGGGCGGCACTGGATCGGGAGCGGCGCCATGCACCCGGCGCAGCCCCGGGCCGAGGCGGCCGTGCCGCCGCCACCGAGCGCTGGTCCGGCGGCCGGAGGAGAATTCCCTCGCCACGGCCCGAGTCGAGAGCTGGGGGCTGCCCTGCCGCGCCCCGGGAATGCCGACGGCCTGGCCCGGCCCGGCCCGGCAGGGCGCGCTTGGCCATTGCCCGCCCGGGCGTGAGGGCCCGTGCTCACACTGTGGCACATTTCCCGCTGAAACAGCGATCCTCATCGCACCTGTTCCTGATGTTTCTCACCAGCAAATCTCTCCTTTGAGTTCTCAGGCAGTACGACATTATCAGGAGAGAAGCTCCCCGGCGCTCCCCCAACAATGGCAGGTAAGAACAAATGCGGATGAAAACGCTGCTCGCTCCGGGTTGGGGCACTGCTTTCACTGGTTTTGTGCTGCTGGGAAAAGACACTACAGAAGGAGGAAGGAACAAGTCCCAGCTCCACAAACTGTTCTGCATCTGCCTCCTAGATTCCAAATGGTCTTCTGGTTTTCTTTCTGCCTCCAGGGAAAAAAGTCCTGATAGTCTATGCACATCAAGAGCCCAAGTCCTTCAATGGATCTTTGTTGAAGATTGCTGTGGAAGAATTGACCAAGCAAGGCTGCAGTGTCACAGTGTCAGATTTATATGCCATGCAGTTTGAGCCCAGAGCAACAAGAAATGACATTGTTGGTGAGACCAGCCAAAATACACCTTTTTTCACAAAACAGTGACTTGTAAGCCCCCCTTGAGGTATCAAAAGGCTGACAATAGTCTCCCTGAAATCTTCCCCATGCTGAATAACCCAGCTCTCAGTCTGTCTTGAAAGGAGAGGTGCTCCAGCCCCTAGATCATCAAGAGGTTAATAAGAAACTTATTTATGACCAGACATCAGCATTTCTAAAAGTCCCCTCCTGAATATGAATTGTAGATTGCAACCTGTGTTTACCTCTTATCTGGCTCTGATATGGGACATGGGGTAAGGAATGACTGTTCACTTCTACCCGCAGGTCACCTGCACAACTCAGAAGCATTCAATTATGGTGTGGAGACCTGGGAAGCTTACAAGAGAGGAGCTTTGTCCAAAGACCTGGTTGAAGAGCAGAAGAAGGTGCAGGAAGCAGACTTGCTGATTTTTCAGGTCATTATTTTAAAACAGAATTGAGTTGTGATGTTCACTTTATCTCTAGGTAGTGGTACAGTAAAAACTACAGATCAGTGGTACAATTTTCTGGGTCACTATTACAGCAAACCCAGTAATTGAGTAGCACAATGATGCAGGCTGAAATAGCAGCAACTCCAGGAACTCCCCAACACTGGGCCAAACTTTCTGGCTGGATGCACAAGGATGTACTTGACCGTGCGTGTCAGGCAGGCTGGCAGAAAGCAGAGCAAAGATAATTTTCTGGGTGAGTATCTGGAGGCAGCCAGCAAGGTCAGGGAATTGGGCTTTCCCAAGTAGATTGTTCTTATTTGTTGCTAAGTTGCAGAAGCACTACTGGGAATTGCTAATTGATCTTTACAGCCCATCTCTTTACAAAATTTATTCTTCTGTGTGCAGTGAGTACAGAGGTTATGGGGTAGTAATGCAGCTTAGTATAAGAGCCCATAAAGCAGTCAATGCTGTGAAGACACGATAGCTTTGGGATGTGGGCCCATGGGCTAACTGGAAGATGCAGAAACCAAGCATCCGACTGTTCAAGAAGTCGTTTTCTTCTCAGTAAAGAGAATTGGTCTGGAATGATGTCTGCAGGGTGTGAAAGTAAGTCTTAAGATGCCCTGACATTTGTCATCAGACTGTCAGATCAGAACTGATCCCCAGATGTCAATCCTCCTAATGAGATACTAGATTCTTTTGCATTTCAGCCACAGGAGACATGATTCTGTCCAGTCTTAAGTCTGAATTAAATGGCACCCTCCTCCTTCATCATATTCCAGCTCTAGTCCAGATGGAAGCCCTCACCTGGCCCATGGTGTTAGTGTGCTGTAGATGCTCAGGTATGGCCCTGAGGTTGCTACAAACAGAAAGCACCTCAGTTCCTTTTGTCAAGCATAGTTACTGCCTCTCCTGACAGAGAGCTGGAAGAAGGCACATACAGGATCTGTGCAGGTTCCAGAGGACAGGATTTAGATCAGGCCTAAGTGTGGCCCAGAGTGTCTGTGCTAACCAGGTAATTTGCTCTTTGCCTAGTTTCCCTTGTTCTGGTTCAACATGCCTGCAATCCTGAAGGGCTGGATGGACAGAGTCTTGGTCCAAGGCTTTGCTTACGATTTGTCAAAGGCTTATGATGGTGGTTTGCTCCAGGTACATTTTTAGAATTGTTTTATTACAGTCAAGGTTTGCACCATGTTCTTGGGGGCCTTGGTCCTTGTTTCCCATTGTAGTTGTTTAGAGCTCTCACTTTACACTATGTTGAAGTAATGTATCAGCCCTGCTTCACACAAGGGTGTCAGCCAAATAACTCATTTTCTTTAATTTATCTCTTCCCAAAGCCTGACATACAGTCCACTGTCTAATTGTATTACATCCCTCTTTGCCTCAGGACTGCCACTTCATGTAAGGTCTGGAAAAGAAGAGGTCACCCTCTCCCCAGAAATCTATGCTGTCCAGGTTCCCCTGAATATCTCTTGAACTGTTCAGCCACTCTTCTTTAAATGTGTCTTAACCAACCACCACTTTCCTAATTCTAGGGCAAATTATCCCTGTTTTCTTTCACCACGGGAGGAGGCGAAGAGATGTATTCAAAGAAAGGTATCGGTGGTGATATTCGCTATGTCCTGTGGCCCATGCAGGTATAATATATGAACATTTGGTTGTTGTTTACCTCAGTTTTTATTATTCCAATTATTTTTAACAATTGTTTGTTTTATATGAAATATAGTAAGAAATAACTAAGTTGTCAGTTCCAAGAATAGGCAGGTTATAAACTATTACCTAAAATCCTGGGGCTACATTAAAAGTCCACAGCATTTTAATGTTGTTTTATCCCACTTCCTCCAGATCAGAATCAAGACAAATCTTATGCTGTCAGGCTTTCCAGTGTCTCTGCTGTTACAGGATTTCCTTTAGCTCTGCCATGCAGGATTTCTGTTCCCTGTGGTTATCCAATTCATGTAGGATGCAGAGCAGGAGGGGAGCCACACATTACCCTGGCAGTAACAATCAACACACAAAAGTTAGCATTCCTCTTCTAATTGCTACTCTTTTATCAGAAGTACCAAGCATGGTTTGGGAAATACACATGGTAAGACAAGTTTTGCCAGCTGCTTCCTGATACAAGAGATGAGCTAAAATTCCATGCTCTTCTCCCCATGCAATTACCAGATCCCTGCTCCTGAGGAGCTGTCTACTTGCAGAGCTCACAAGTCAACATGGCAAAAAAGTGAAACACAATTCTGAGTTCAGAAATACAGAGGGAAAATGGCAAGTTGAGCTGATTCTACAGGCACTACAGGATTCCTACAGGATCATTTGGCTAAGCCAGAGGCAAAAGGTTGAAAAAAACCATCTTAGAAGTAGATGTGAAACACACTGCAGTTAGAGGACAATCTAAGAAGTTTCAAACTGGGCAATAAACTTTAGGCCATCTCTGATCCTTGCAAACTGAACAGCGAACAGCTGCCAAAGAGGACAGTTCTGTGGGATTAACAGCAGTTAAAAATAAATTCCACAGAGCAAAATAAATGAAGTTGCCCTTGCCTCTTTCAGGGTCTTGTATGCCATTCTGCTGAATGCCTTCAATAGTGACTGCCTGGATAGGTGCTGAACCTCTGCAATTTATTTTCCTTCTTCTGATAAATGCACATGTAGAGAGCCTGACTGATACTGCATCAGAGAAACAGCTTCAGATTTGAAACTTCCATGTTCTTCAAGTGAAAGAATTACTATTTCCTGAGGCATTTCTTTCTTTGTTTTGCATCCAGCATGGAATCATGCACTTCTGTGGTGTCAAAGTCCTTGAACCTCACATCTGTTATGCCCCAGAGAATGTCTCTGATGAGAAGAGGAAGGAGATGCTGATGGCCTGGACCCAGCGTCTGAAGACTCTTTGGAAGGAAGAACCCATAGACTGCTCTCTGGAGTGGTATTTCAAGTAGTGTTCAGAGATAAGACTACAGAGAGAAGATTTTCTTTCTCCATTCTTCTTGATGTTCTATCTAATTACTTGAACACTAATCTCCTAATTCAAGTATATTTTTAAAATCTTGAATGCTACATGTGTCCATTTAACTGACAATATCGAATTTATCTTCACTGATTCCCAAGGATGGGGGCCAAACACTTTATGAAGTTCTCCCTGCTCCCATAAACAGTGTCATCCTGCCTCCTTGTGGCTGGTAACACATGTGGTATTTCATGGCACATTATACCATTGCTGCTAGAGAAACAGTACACGGCCAAGTTTATTTTACCACTTCTTGTACCACTTGGCACTTTTTTTTCCTTTACCAGGGAATATGGTGCCCATACCCGACTTGCCATTTAAAAGCCCAAGTTTGGTTGTGAGAGCTCTACACCTGTGCCTTGCAGCTATGAAACCAAGTCATGAGTAATGGTTCAAAAGGCTGTACCATTGCACAGTGTCTTAAACAGCTGGAAAGCCTTGTGGGCAGCCTTAGGCTTTTACACATATCTACAAAGCAATGTTAAAGCCATGACAGCTACCAGAAAAGGGAAAAAATAAATGGAAATTTCTTATATTGGTATGTGTATGAGTTACCTTCCGTTGTAGACTACAACTGTCATTTGTAAAGTGTGCAGCTTCCCACAATCAAAGCAGAGAAAAAAGGAATCCTGTCTGCTTCCTGCCTTCTCACACCAGTCAGTGTTGATATTTGGGTTTGGAAGGTGATTGCTTCCTCTCCAGCCTCAGTGTCCATGGGCTTCCTTGGGGATCTCCAGCACCAGCAGTGGGAGAGGCAGAGCACCAGCCCAAAAACCTGCAGGAGCACTATCTCTCTGTGGTCAGGAGCTGTGGGATAAAAGGATTGTCTGGCTGTCAACATCCAGGATTTTTACCTTGAACTGCAGCGGGATTATTTTTGTGCTTGAGAGCTCTTAACCCTGTTTTTTTGCATATGGCAAGGCATGGGTTTCTCACTTAGCTGCTGAATTTCTTGCTCTGACCAGCTCACCTAACTGCTGCCTTTGCACTTTGACATTAAAGAATGGGGCCTCAATAAGATTCAGTCTCCTGAGTCGCTGTCAAATGACCCCTAGGCCTCTGTGCATCTGCCACACCCTCTTTGTGCCAGTCTTGTCCCACCCCAGCCTCACAGTTCCTTAGGGGCTATTTGGATAATAAACGTGCTGAGCCCAGACTCTGGAGTGACAGTGTAAACTGATACACCAGGCAGGGAATTGCCACTGCAGGGAAAGGGTCACGTGTTCCAGTTTGCTCCCATATAAAGTGAAGGGCCATGTCTAGCAGAGACATTTCCCCAGAAGCAGAGCTGCCCCAAGCTGTTGCAGATATCTAATGCAAGGCAGCAAAAGTCCTTAGGTTACACAAGCAGGAAAGTTGCTTTGCTCAATAGCTTTGTTATGGGAAAGGGAAAGTGAAAGGGAATAAAGAAGAAAGTGTTACACATCTAAGTTGTAGGGAAAGCAGAGTCATGCCTCAAAGACGTAAGGAGAGCAACTTTAAATTACCTGAAATTAGAGAACAAATTTTAAAATTGCGTAGAAGAGAAATCATCCTATATTCACTGTGTTCAGTTAGCAGAATGTTTAGGAGAGAAGGCAATTGAGGTGAAAGCACAAGTTCCAACTGTCAAACCGATGTTTCTGCTTTGGATCAATTGTAGAACTTAGTGGGTTTAACTATTAAATCAAGAATGCCAGACTGACCTGTATGTTGAGGATACTCTGCTTGATGCTATTTGGCAGACACATGCCAGCTCCCACCCACATGGTAGTACTAAGTGCCTCTATCCACCTGGATATATGTAATGTGTAATCCATGGTGGCTGTGCAAGGTCAGAACAAAGATCCTGCAATCCTGAGTTTTTTGTCCACAGTGGTTACAGGCGAGTAGTAGCAAGCACTTCCCTGAATACTGAATACTGTCCTGGGTTCTAACCATATTTAGTTTGGGGGTTTCCTGAGATAAATACATTTTCTTTATATTTACAAAAGCAGATAATAAATATCTGCTCTGAATTTTGTACAGCATTATCTTGAATTCATGTCAACTTGAAGCAACTAATATATTTTAGCAAGATTTAGCAGCTTAGCTTTTTCCTTGCATGAAGCACTGGAGTGGGGAGGGAGCTTTGGGAGGGTGAAGCAGCTGGATCCCAGTACCTCTGTTTGGTTCCTCCCAGTAAGCAGTAATGATCAGATCTGTTCTTTTACCCAGCACTCAGAATTTTGTAGATATGCATCACCTCCCCTCCTAAATAATCTTCCCAGGTCATGGAGTCCTCTCCTGCTCAGCTGTTCTTGCAAGAGAAGTCATTGGCCCCTGATCACCCTTGCTGCTCTTCTGAGCTCCTCCAGTTTCTCTGTCCTGTTACTGAGAGGAATATATGCAGAAGGACATGCTGAGTCAACTCCGTGACTCTTGGATTCGCATGACTTTCTCTGCTCTTTTCCTAATCATCTCTGACATATGTTTTGCTTTAGCTGATGTTTTCCTCTCTTGTAACACTAGATCTTGGCCATCCATGGTAATGGTCAGCTCAGGGCCCATTATTTTATGCATCAGTTTAGGGTACATTTTTTTCTTGTGTGCACCTATTTAGTAATTTCACTTTGTCTCAATACCCACTCAATCATTATTCCAGAACTCTTTGGAATCTATTTCTTTTCAGACCTTTTCAGAAAATTCTGTAAAGGTGGTAGAAGACTCTACAATTTTTCCAGTGGTGCAATGAAACTGCAAATTTCATCCTGCTGGCAATAAAACCAGCTATATGTTAAATGTCTTTTATTTTTCAAAGAATTTTATGTATTAACATTTTTAACTATCAATTTTAATAAGATGGCTGAGATTTTTAGTACAAAGTATGTAAATGTTTGGATGAGATTAATGCAAGTTTCAGTTAAAATAAAAAGAGAACTAATGTACTTACTAAATTTTCATTAATACTAAAATGGAAGACTTCTGCTCACTTAAATCTATTATTGTAAAAAGCACTAAAAATCTACCAATCTTACTGTCCATTTCAAGATACCCTTTCCTTCTTCTCAGTTAGAATTAAAAGATCTCACTGTAAATTCGGATTGCACTTCTGGATCGGTTTATTTTCCCTTTTCATTTAATGAAGGAATGTTCTAACTGGCAACATTGACCTTTAAGCACATACAAATGAATGACAATTTCTTTCTCTGCCTAGTGCTTGTTGGCAAATCACCACTAAATGAGACTGACACCTTTTTAATCAAGCAATTCTTATAAATTCAGCCACCTCTCTTCCTGCCTCTAGAACATGCCTTCAGCCCCACACACAATGCAGACCTCAAAAGCAGAGGAACCAAACCAAACGAACAAACTCACCAAAGAAAGAAAAACCCTCAGAACTCAAACGTTATCAAAAGATTTCTGTAGTGTTTGCAGATTTCAGGAGAAGATCAAAACTGCACAATTGGCCCACCAGAGATACCACATCTGTATTTGCATTTGCTTTATTTAGCTGACAAATGTCCCAGACTCTCTGCACTGCAGTTCAACAACGCTCTCCTTGTGATACCTCACAGTGGGAATGGACACGAAATTGTTGCATTCAAACTACAGTGAGCTTAGTCTGGCAATTCAGCGTTTTGTCCTGAGTCTCCTCTTTGCAGTGGGTGTGATCAGCCCTTGCTGTCAGAGCATTAAACTCCTGTCTCAATACCAGCTGGGTGGAAAACAGGAATGCACCACTGCTAGGTTTTGTGCCAAGGTGAAGTGAATGCACACAGCTTTTTATGGGTTTTATGTCCGGGTGAAATGACTACACTCGTCTTTTTTTTTTTTCTTTTTTTTCCCTTCAAGATTTTGGAAAGAAGCTGTTTATTCAGTTTGTCCAACACAGGGCAATCTCGATACCCAGAGAGAAACCTTCATCTTGAAATGGTCACCAAGGCTGTTCTACCTCTCCAAACCCACAGCCGCCCGCGCTATGTCCCACCTGTCTTTCCCATGAGACACCTTTCACAAAGTCGGAAGGGAGGAGCCCCCTGCTCCCGGAGATGCATGTGCTGCCCAGCCCAAGGCACAAAGCAGACAGTACCACCCCTAAAAGAGCAGATAAGGGTAGATGGATGGTTTAGGAGTTCACGTACTAAGCTGCTGACCATCACAGGGAGAAATGAAAGACATAATTCGTGGGTTTCTATCGCCCTACAATGTTGATCTGCTGCTGCTCTTCTAATAGTGTCACTTTAAAGCACCGCGGGAGTGCAACAGTTCCCCAGAATGGGAAAGATCACGGCAAGGGCGTGATCATCATCGCCGTCATTTCCACGGAAGAATGGCAAAGGCAACGTCCTTATGTAAGGAAGCGGCATTAGCTACACACCTGACCTCCGGAGGAGGATGAACTAGGTGGTTTACGGCGATCCTTTTGGTTTCGTATTTCTGCAGCTGGCCGCAGGACTATTATTTGTGACGGTGACTCTGTTGACAAACAGAAAATCCTGCCTCTGTCCTTCCTGAACGAAAAAATCCCCACATCTCCAATGCTAAATCTTCCATAGAGCAAGGCATTTCCAAAACGCCTTGAACCCCCAGCTGCTGTCAGTCTCGATAATGTCCCGGGGTTTTTACGATTCCTAGCGCGCAGAGCGCTCAAGCAGGGACCGACTGACTGTCACAGCGTGGCACCGATCCAAGCCCTCGGTATCGCATGAGTCACTGCCCGGGGGCGTTGCAGTCGCCTCCTTCGCTCCGCCTCCCGCCGCCGCGGGACCGGGGGCGCGTACGGGCCGGGCCCGCTCGGGGCCGCAGAGCGGAGGAGAGCGGCTCTGGCGCGGTAAGGCGGGAGCGCCGGGAGCAGGGGCAGCGGCAGGGATAGCGGCAGGGAGGGAGGGAGGG
The DNA here is from genome assembly GCA_036785705.1 of Acanthornis magna. Classification (NCBI taxonomy): domain Eukaryota; kingdom Metazoa; phylum Chordata; class Aves; order Passeriformes; family Acanthizidae; genus Acanthornis; species Acanthornis magna. The sequence goes on from JAWUZG010000025.1 coordinate 15,831,339, forward strand.
AGGCCGCGCTGCCGCACCGAAACCGAAAGCACCGCGGCGACCCCGCCGTGCGAAAGCGCCGCCGCCGCTGCGGGGTCCGAGTGGCGGTGCCCGGGGCGGTGACGGGCTCCGGGGCGAGGCGGCCTGGCGGGGGTGCGGCGCTACATCCCCTCCAGCCCATCCCGCCCCGCCGAGGAGGGTCGCCTGGGCGCGGGAGAACGGGAAGCGGCGGGTCGGGGGAGTGGGGCGTGCGAGGAGAGGAGGCCGCGGCGGCAGGAAGCCACCGGGAGAAGAAGGGCGACATGGCAAGTCGGCCAACGAGGAACTAGGCCAGAGAAGCCCCGCGTTAGGGCTGCCCGGCCCCGCGGCGAGCCGCGGCCTCTGGCGCTGCCCGCCCCGGGCGCTCTCCGGCGGAGCGGAAGCTCCCGGCAGCGGCTGCAGGAGCTCTCTCCCTCCGACAGCCACGGCCCGACGAGGCGCCGCAGCCGAGACAGCCTGTCCCGATTCCCATACGGAATGCTGTTGTGACCAGAACCTACTGTGACACCTTCGCGCCGGTACAGGCCACCGCACAGACCCCATCCTTTCCTCTTCCCACGCTGCCCGTGCTCCTATGAAAACTCGTGTTGCATAACACCTTTGTTTCCCCTGTACTGGCTTCCCACCCCTTCCCGCGGGATGCTTTCTGTAATCTGCTGATGATCTGACACAGGTATTTTCTTTGCTAAGCAACAGAGCTCTGATGCCCTGACAGCTTTGGAAACATCATTCAGTATTTTTGTCTTCAGCTGTAGCAACCCTTCCATTTGTCTCGTGTTACTCATTTGGGAATACCAGCTTTAGCTTCTGTTCTATATTCCTTTCTGTTACTGACTGATAACTCAGCGGCCACGAGTTTTGGCACTTGTAAACGTGCTAATTTTCTCCAATTATTCTTTGTAGCACCTCTCAAGAACTTATGTGCTGTGAGCATCATCAGACCACAAAGGCTGCAATCGTGTTTTTCATATTCCCGTGCTAATGTGATCAGTGCTCCTTCTTAACCGTGCAGGTGACATCAAATCAGTTACAAATCGTTAGAACTGAGCAAAGAACTTTTGAACAGTGATCAGGGATATGACCTAATGACCAAGTCATAATCCTTGTGAGCTTTATATGCTGTTTATGGGTTAGAGGAGAGGATATAACCATGGTGTTAGAAAGAAAAATGCCACAAAACCCACCTATAGCACTTCTATCATTATCTAAAGAACACCAGTCATACTGGTGTACAATACAAAAAATTCCTCTCTTCTAGCAACCAGTATTCAAAATTTTCATAATACATGTTGGCACTTGGCAAATATCAACCCCCCCAATATAAATGTTGAGAATAGTATGTGAAAAAAACCTGCTTTGTAATCAATCAATTTCACAGATGAGGGCTACCTCACAGAACACAAATTATTAACTCCTAGAAGCATTTGTAGCTGCTGCAACACTAGGCTAAATCAAACTATGATATTTCTTTTTACTTAACCCAGATACATAATGTACGCATTGGTGTGTCCTAAGTACTGAGGATACACAGAAATTACCCTGTATCTCAATAAGATGCGGTAAGGTTGGAATGAACTTGAGTTTTTGAGCTTCCGTCCTTGATTTTTTCATCATCTGGCATTTCAAGGTATCATAAACCAATATCTCATGTTAAACAGTATACCAGGATAAGTAGTCTACTTTAAAGCCTAGTTAGAGATTGCTTTCCTGTCATATTCATTCTACAAAAAACCCTTTGGGTTTGAAATAAGTCATTAGATCAGAGAGGTTCTATTCAGAGTACCTCATTACCTAATAACAACAGCAAAAAAAGTAGTAGCACCCTACCATGCCCAAGAGGGAGACGCCCTCCCATCTCATAAGAAAATTCCCTCTTCTTAAATGTTACCCAGCTCACTTCAGCAGATACCTTGTGATTTTAGAAGTTATTACTTCTTTTGAATTTCCAAGACTTTTGGTTATAGTGACTACATGCTGCTAGGTAGGAACAGGTATTAACAATGTAAACAGGAACAAGGTTCTATATTGTTACAGTTTGGGGCAGAGCTAGTTTTTTGCCAAGTTATATGCTATTGAATGCCAGTCCCAAGCTCTCAGGGATATTAATGCAACTTTAGAGATCCACCAATCAAAAATACACATCTAGTTTGCCTTCACAAGAAAAGCATGTGCATCTTACTACTACCTAGATACATAACTGCTGTTAACATGGAAAAATTAACATACATAAGTGACTTCAAACCAATTCTTGAAAGGGAGACCAAGATAAAGAAGCAAGATGTTAGTTTATGCCATGTTTGACTCTCATGACTGAATTTAGGCCCTTGTACGTGTGACATCCATCCCACCTGCACAAAAGTCAGTAACAGCACCCCAAGAAATCCAGAGCACCCCATCACCAGACTCTTCCAGGGAGATGAAAGCTCAGCTACAAAAGCAGCAGTGCCTGCTGACTGCTATGAGTCATTTCTTACTCAGCTACTTGCTTGGCTGTAAAGGAATTTAAAAAAAAAAACACCTAACAAAGAAACCACCACAACAAACAAAACACAAGAACAATCTCCTCTAAAAATTATTAGGCGTAGCAGAACTTACCTTCTTATTAAACGATGCAGCCATATCCTCAGTCCTGTGCTCATAATGCACCCTAACACTGCAGCAAAACAAAACCTGCATTTTTTTGAAGTCAGGAAAGCCAAAGCAGAAAACTCTGAAGAGAGGACACTGCTCTGGGTGTAAAGAGGTTGTTCCCTATCTGTACTACAACAGCCCATAGAGTCTCTATATGCACTGTGAAGAGGAAGCTCTTGTTCAGAGTCTTCCACAGGCACAATTTATTTAATTTTTTTAAATTAAATTTACTCTTCCCCTCTTTGGCTTGTCAGTATTGAACTGATCAGACCATTTCCAACTTAGCACTCTTCCCTCAGATACCTACTTTCCACACATACTATCACTAGCACCTTGGGTCCCAGGCTTCCCAAAGAGGCTGTGGTAATGAGGCAGCCAAAATTAGGCTGCAGTCGATGTTCACAACATTAAGCAATCTTTTCAATTAGAGATTTGATGATACAGGTGCACAGTAGTTTACAGGAGTTAGCAGTCATTTGTTAGTCTGGAAAATCGTGAGGGTCCCTTTGCTACACTATTTAGAGCTCTTAGTTACCCAAACAAGCCAATCTGCTGTTGCTAATAGGTGCCTTTCAGCACTGTCGGTGTCAGTGTCATAATTACCCAAGATAAGTGAAAAATTAAGAGCCCTGCCAGTCTCTTGGACTTTGTCGTTTCTCAGGAAACTCTTTCTTTACCTGATGTAAGGTGCTTAAGCTAAAAATTTAGTAAGGAAAAAAAGCAGAGCTTGTTGGCTTGCAACAGTGCTAGCAAAGCAGCTTGCTGTCATGTGCTGAAGGACTGTCTAGCATGGGAAACATATTAGGCAAGAGAGTACCGCTTTATCAAAGAATTAAAATTATTCTGCCATCCACTGGTGTTTGCTTAACTACTACTTATCTGTTTACTTATCTATTACTTACCCATTTCATAGGCTCCCCCAAACTCTCTTTTTGTCTTGGTGCACTTAGGAGTTACTACAAGCCTTCACAATTTCTTTGTTCCTCTTCTTTTGGATGGGCAGAGGAGGAGTTGCCATACATATTCTTTCCTAGCACTTGTCTCCTTGAGTTCATGTGCAAATAAGTTTCCCATAGGAGCTGAGTTCTTCATTTCATCATCCAGAGGAAACTTCTGTTTGGTTGTTTGGTTTAAGCATCAAGCATACCCTTTAGAGCTAGATTTGCAAGATGCCTAAAAGGTAACTTAGAGTTATATAAGAATTTGGGCATCTGACAGACTCATGTTCAGGCAATTCTGAAAATGAGATACGTATCAGAATCATTAGGCCCTACCTGCCTTTGGGACTGTTGCCCTTGATTTTCTGGGGTTTGGGTTTTGCATATATCAAGTGTAGGGACAGTACTGATCTATTGCATATTGTATGGATAAGAACTATTTTATCAACAGCACTTTGAGATCCTCAGGTGATAAAATGGTTTTACATGAACAGAAGATACCTGTAGTGGGTTGACAGGATAAATTATTTTGATGTTTAGGTCTGATTCTGTGAGAACCACAGAGCCCCTTTGTTCATAAGAGAATTTATGCTTCTTTCCCACTCCTTAAATGCAACTTACTTAGTGGAACAGCTAAATGCTTCATAATGACACTTCTTTTTCCTCCTTTATACTGCAGGTCCAGAGGCACAAGGGTATTTGATTTTGTTTTAATTGCTAAGCCACAAAGACTGCAACCATGTCTCTGGAAGACATCCACATGAACACCAAAGATTTGTGTGAACAAAAACAATTAGATGCTGGAGGATTTGGAACAATTTCCTTATGCATTCACAAGAAACATGGATATGTAGTATTAAAAAAAGTGTATACAGGACCACAGCGCACTGAGTAAGTTACAGATCCCAGTTCTGATTTTTATTTCAGTTAGGCTAAGTCCTCTAAATTGAATTAAGATAAACCTAAATAGAGTAATAATTTCAGGTCTTTGGATTCTGGAAATACTGTATGTGGGGAAAATAAGACAATGTTAACACCTGTCCTGCAAATTCTCCTTTTTTCCGCTCACGAGACAACTTATTTAGTTTTAATTCATTGTTCCTGTTTTTTGTTACAAGGTGGGCACTATCATGAATTGTTAAGAATCAAGAGGACTCTTACACACTTAAGGAAATGCAGGAACTCAGTGGCCACTTGATATTTTCAAACTTGCAGATATGTTTTCAGTGTAATTATCCAACTGTAGATGTCTACTAGAAACTAAACATACATAAACTACCAGCAAGACTCCAACCCCATGTGTATAATACCAGGAATGTAACCTTCTCTCCCTTGAGAAAGAGCAGAGTGAGTCAAGCCCACTGATTTAATTCAAGGATTGAATTAGCTGTTGATTTCAGTGGATTCAGGTCACATTGCAGCTCTACTACCTCACAGCCATAACAATCCTAAAACTGTCCCATGAGTCATCCACTAGAGAGAGACAAAATTCCATGTTCTTTCTACTTTGGGTTATGATAAATAAATTAACTGAGTTTTTATTTTGCTGGTGGAAAGCAAATTAAGAGATTCTAGTAGTATGCAAACTGCAATGACAGTTTGGGATGACCACAATTAAAATGGACAAGCCTGCCAAGTGTATTTTTGGGTTTATGTTTTTATTTTCTCACTACACAGGTTCATAATTTTGTTATTTCTTAAAATATTGGACCAAAAGTCTTTAGCAAATCTTTTAGCTGAGCCTAATGCAAACAAAACAACCAGCTTCCTCTCTAGTAATACGGAGGTACACAAATGAAGAAAGCAGTTTCCTTTTAAGTCACAGGGTAGGAAAGCATTAGCAAGCAGTATAGTCTCAAGATTTTCTTACATCCTTTTTGCTGATGACTAGAATAGGAACAATAATAAAAATACCACCTCTTCTCCTATATTATATAATGGATACTATCCTTTCTTAACACCCTTAGTGAGCTCCCAGCTATGTACCTGTGATTATTGATGGATTGTACTGAGGCCCAGGGAAAGGGTTAGGCTTTGAATTCATCCTAAACCAGTAATTGTTAGCAAGTGCTGTCATCATTCAGTGTGTGTGGTTCTCTTGTAATAATCCATTTTATGGAACATGAAGTCCTTTGGAAACAAGACCTCTATAAGTTTCTTGTACAAGAAGTAGTGGAGTGGGTGTTGATCCTCCTTGTCCCAAGGCTCTTTCATCCCTGCCCAGAACCCATCCCAGTTTAAAAATTTGGACATCCACAGCTACCTACAAGAAGAATGTTTATATACTTTCTGAAAAGCAGGCCTTAAAATCAGGCTGAGCAGACAGTCTCTGTGTAAGGCATTGGAGCGGAATCTTAGAGAATATAACCTGGCATGAACAAAGCTGTGTCAATTCAAAATCAGCTGAAGATTAATCTTGCAGGGGCTCTAGGGATTTTGACCTTTTTGGCCATGGTTTTCATCACGAATCAATGCAACTTTCATCCCTCTATTCTTCCTAGGCTGGCACCTAAGTTCCCTGTGATTTCTGTTTTACAGATACAATGTTTCCCTTCTTGAGGAAGGCAGGATTATGCGCAGACTGCAGCATGACCGTGTGGTAAAACTACTGGGTATCATTTTGGAAGACGGAAACTACTCGCTTGTGATGGAGTATGTGGACCGGGGGAACATGATGAAAGTGCTAAAGAAAGTGAGCAGTCAATTGCTTCATCCTTTAGAGCTGATAAGCTGCTTGAAAGGGAGAGGATGTTACTGCTGTATCCAGAGAATGGAGTCTTTGATTTTTTTATTCTTTTTGGATTAAAAGTGGCAGCACTGCTTTCTCTAGAGACAGCAGACAATGACAGTGGCTTTCCTGTGCATCACAGAGGAGCACACCAGTTACATGTTAAAAAGTTATAGAAGTGTCTGTAGAGATAAGCGGAGAATTTGCTAAATATGTAGCAAATATTTGTAAATATGGAGTGATTCTAGAATTACTTTAACGCCAAAATTTCTATCCAAGAAGGGCCTTAGAACCATAGAATATCCCTAGTTGGAAGGGACCTAGAAAGATCATCAAGTCCAACTTGCACAGGACAGCCCCAAAAATCACAGCCACTCTCTGGGTGAAGAATCTTCTGCTAATATCCAACCTAAATGTTGCCTAATCCAGCTTCATGCCATTCAGGCAGGCCCTATCACCACCAGAGAGAAGAGATCAGTGCCAGTCCCTCTGCTTCCCCTCATGAGGAAAATGTAAACCGTGATGAGGTCATCCCTCAGTCTCCTCCAGGCTGAACAGACTAAGTGACCTCAGCCACTCCTCATACGGCTTCCCCTCAAGGCCCTTCACCATCCTTGTTGGCCTCCTTCGGACACTATGCAGTAGTTTAATATCTTTCTTCTATTGTGGTATTGTACTGTGGTGCCCAAAACTGCACACAGTATTCAAGGTGAGGCCACCCCAGTGTGGAGTAGAGTGGGACAATCACCTCCCTCAACCCACTGACGATGCAGGGGTTTTTTTACCACAGCTTAAGCAGAGGCACTCTCAGGACTGAGGAAATTTTTTTAAAGATTCAGTTTTGATTGTTGTAGTTGCATTTTTTAATAGATTGTACTTCTTGCTCTTTGTTTTAGCTCTCACTACCTTTGTCAGTGAGAGGGCGTTTTGTGCTGGAGATCACAGAAGGAATGCTGTATCTGCATGAGCAAGGCTTTGTGCACAAAGACCTGAAACCAGAAAACATCCTTGTGGACAGAGACTTCCACATTAAGGTACTTGTTAGAACATGAATGGAGAAACCTGGTGATTTGGGTTGAAGAACCCATTTCAGCTGTGCTGGTTACAGTTCCTAACTTGGTAGGATTGATAGATGAACTCCTTTGTAGTTTAGTGAGCTATCACTAAGAGAGTGTTAGCCCTGAATCACTGAATTATGGTGGCCTATACAACCTCTGAGTCTGAGATTTGCACAGTATTCCCCCAACTGTGAAAAAAAAAACCCACTTAAGGGCATTAGAAAATAGTATTGTTGAGAATTAACAAGATATACGTAACAAAACAACTAGAAAGATAAAAGAAATGTTAATACAGAGTTTAAAACAAAATAGAAAGTTTTATGGACCTTGTCTTTTGTCCTTTATTGCTGTAATTTCTCCTCCTGACTATACCTCCTTCTTTTTATTCCTTTCTTTCTTTTGCCTGTTATCTTTTCCTCTTTCATAGCCTTCTTTTTTCCCTTAGTCATCATTTTAAAATGACATCCAGGAGCTACAAAAAAACCCCATCAGGACACTACTTCAACGAATGGTTTATAAGCCTATTTCAAAGCCCTCCTATTAACTTTAGTGGGGTTTTGGATCATGACACATAGATATAGAGGCTACTGCGGAATAAGCCTGAGTGGAACTTGCAGCAGTCCTCATCAAATATCCTGTCTCTGGTCAAGGTGAGTTGCTGGAATAATCACCCCATTACAGTTTGAAACTACAGAATAAATTTCTGTGAAGAGACCTCTGTCATTTTCTTTCTCACACATAAATTATTGAGAAGTTTGACAAAGTTAATATAGCAGCAAGTGCAGTATGAGCATCTTGCAGATAAGAATTATAAATTTATTTCTTTTCCAAAAATAAAAACCCCATCATGACCTGCTTTAAATGTAAATTGTATTGGGGTTTGGGGTTTCAGCTTGCTTATGTGGACAGGACCAAACTAGGCTATCATCACATTTCATGACAAGCTGAGCTGGAGCCTAGGATCAAATTCAGAATTAGATGAGACTTCCTTAAGCAGCTTGATCAAAAGTATAATTTAAGGCAGCTGTTGTATGATCTATCTGCTTGAATGTGTCTAACAGTGTTGATACTTAGAAAGGGAAATAGTTGTTCTAGGAAATAGTAAATGTAGAAAGATTTATGATGTATCTTTTTCACATTAGACTTCCTCTTACTTGTAGACATGAGCCTAGACTCCTACTTCCTCAGCAGAATGTCGTTTACATTTTCCTACGACCTCTAAACATAGCCCAAGGCTTCAGAAACTCCAGAGGAACAATAAGCTAGTTAGAGGCAATAAGAGAGAAAAGTGAGTTAGTAGTGAGGCAAGGTGTCACCTCAGTTTTATCTGGAGTAATTGGGTTGCACAACTCTGTTTGACAGCTGCCCGTGTCCAAGAGACACAGGCCCATTTTCTTTCAGTTTTCCTCTCCTCTTAACCTCCTGTTCCCTTGTGTTAGCACTGGTGCTAATCTGATCACCCTGCCCTGATTTAGGAAGCCAAACCAGCAATTACCATTTACTTTGTTGGCAGTGCTACCATGCTGTTGGGGAGCACTTGGTTCAGCAAGGTGTGACCTGCACTAGGTCTTCCCACATATGTATCAGTGCTGGAACAAGAGAAGCAGAGGAAGCACATAATAGGAAACTGGGGGAAAGGAGGGGAGGATTACTTTCTTCACCACCAGCTATTAGTCTGCTTGCAAAACTGCACCCTAAAGTTTCAGTAACGTCACATTGTCGAGCACACAGTACCCAGGTATCTCTGCTTTAACTTATTCCATGCAATTCTTTTCCATGTCTCTTTCTCATGCATCACATCATTTTAGATGCTCTTCTTCCCCTTTTCTGAAGGAAGATCTAAGGAGATTGAGTTAAATGGAATCTAAATGGGAAGGGCAGTGAAGGAGGAGGGATATCTGTTCCTCTCATAGATTGATTCTAGGTTTGAATCTTAGATTCTTCTCATATGAATCTTCTGTTCTCCCATGAGTGCTGCAAGCAGACCTGAAATATGATTGTCAATATGAGTGAAACCAAACTTCATCTATCCTCACATTGTGCAAGTGTTCCACAATTAATAATAAAAGTTCAGCCTAATGGCTCCCAACTGGCAGTGATACTTTATTTAGGACAAAAACCAAACCAAACAAACAAAGAAAAACAAGAAAAAAAATCAAATCATTTGCTTTCTTTAGTTGTATTTTTTCAAGCATCTAATTTTTAGAGAAGTTATTAGATTAGCATTAAGTCTTGATAAAATTGAGCACTGCATGAAATACTTCATTACAACACTAGCTCTGATGTGTCTCACTTTTCAGATTGCAGATCTCGGTGTTGCCTCCTTTAAGAGCTGGAGTAGGCTGACCCAAGAAGAAACTGTCCGACAAAAGCAAATCAAGAGCACTTGCCAGAACAATGCTGGGACTCTTTTCTATATGGCCCCAGAGCATTTACGCTGTGTTAACACAAAACCAGTGGAGAAATCAGATGTTTACAGCTTTGGCATTGTGATCTGGGCAATTTTTGCTAACAAAGAGCCATACGAAAGTAAGTTACTTCCCAAAGGAAGTTACAAATATTAAGCACTTCAAGTTACAAAATTAAGATTAGTAGATTGAATCACCCACAGCCTAGAATAGCACTGGTTTGGTACCTCATGGCTGGTAAGAGGCAGTAGTTGGATCATTCCTGACTTCTAAGCATGGACAAGAACATCTGAATGAAATGCAGCCATGAGCTGAATTTACTCACATCTACACATGCTCACTATTTCCTGAGGTGGACTAGTTACGCATGGAAATGGGAATAATACTACAGTCAGTTACCGATTCTCGGCTGCATGGTGCTGATTTCTCAACATGCACTAGTGGGCTTATGTAGAACAATAGAAGCCAACTGTGGAATTCCACGGTAACATGTTTATAATTTTGAATGGATTTTTTTGCTAATTAAATGGCTAAATGTTGCCTGTGTGGCCATCTTTGTGTTGATACCCAGTGCAGAGCTGATGTGCCTGAGATGCAGCTTCTAGAGAGCTACATTTGTCATCCTTACTCACACTGTGCATGTCTTACGTATAAAAGTAAATCCATTAATCTTAAAATAAATCTCTAAACCATGGAAGTCAGGGCAGTGGATTCAAATTCACTACTATGAAAGATTTGTAGCTGTAACTTGAATGTCTTTGAAATTATATTTTACATATCCACAAACACATAGGGAGCCACTTCACTGTTTCTTTTACTTACGGAAAGGTAGCAAAACCCCTGATCAGAACCTGATAGGAAATTTCATTTTTCAGATGGTATAAATGAAGCCCAGATTTGCTTTGGCATCATTAATGGAAGCAGACCAGACATAAAGGAGATCACTGATAAATGTCCAGTGGAAATCATTGACTTAATGACGCAATGCTGGGATGACAAGTCAGAGAAACGCCCAACCTTTGCAGGTAAGGCATTACTTTAGGATTCATTTTTGTTTGTGTCCATTGATAGTTTATAATGCAGCAAAAACAAACCTGAATATTTTCCTCTTGTAATTTTTTTTCCTTTGAAAACTGAAATAACAATTCACATGTTCTGTAAAGCATGCTTTCTGCACTGTGACCAAAAATGGGATGTGGTCCAGCATTTACAGGTTTGAGAAATCCTAGTCAGTGGATGGAGATAATTAAGACACTTTTTACCTGATAATTTCTGTTCAGCATAATATAATCTTATTGCTGAAATTTATAGAAAAACTAACTTCAAGGGATATAGTATATGTTGACCATGACTGAGAAAATAGTCTACTCAAAATATTCTAGATTCAAAAACTCTCCTAGTTATTCTTGCATAACCAATCTGACTGACTTTGACTAGCTAATCATCCTTTCATATGGCCAAAGCACTTCCAATCAGGAGAAGTCTTGGTTGAATGGTCTGGGAAGGAGACTAAGAGCATTCAGCAAAGAAGTCGAAATTCTGTATCTTGTCTCTTCTTTCTGCTTCAATATATAGTGCCAAAAAAAACCCCAAAACCCCACCAAAACCCAACAACCTAGAAAACCCCCAAAAAAACCAAGAGAAAAAAAACAGCCCACAAAAAAGACCCCAGCATATAACAGGAAGTTGAGGTTTGTTTAGACAGGACACCAACAGTTTCATGTACAGCAGGCATGTACGTAAATACTCAAAGGAAATTTGTATACCAGGAGGAACCCACCTACTATCTACATATTTAACATACAGAATCTACTGCTAATAGATTAAGCTTCTATTGGGTTGTAGCTTCTAATTTTCCCATATGCAAGTCAAGGAAAGATGCTCTCAGCTACAGATCATAGACAGAGATTTCACCCTGAAAAGCAATACAACAACAAAAAATCCCTAGAAGTCATCCTGTCCTTGTTACTGCTTTAAGACTACATATACCATGTAAACAAATTCCAAGTGTATGTATAACTTTCCTGTTTCTGACTTCATAGAAATCTTCATTCAATCTTTATCCATCAAAATTGTTAACAGTAAAAATCACTTGTACTTTCCATTGAAAACCACCTTCACTTAGTTCTTTTCTTTTTGCAGAAATTAGTGAAAGATACAAGCCATTTTACTATCAAAACCTAGGAGAAAATATTGAAGAAGATCTGAAGAATTTAAAAGTGAGTAGCTTTCTAAGAATTTTAGGATGTCAGTTCCCCACATTCCTTCTTCCCAACCCCAGTTTTGGCCAGATTCTGCCACTTCAAGACTGATCATGCTTGACTGACCTGCTTTCCTTCTCTGATAAAATGACTGGATTTTGTGAATGAGGGGAGAGCAGTGCATGTCATTCATCTCAACCTTAGGAAGGTTTTCAACACCCTCTCCCAAAATCCTCTTGTATCCTAGTTCAGATGTTACTGTCTGGATGAGCAGATGAAAACAGGTTGGATGGCGAGTCCCAGAGGAGAGCAGTTGATGGGTCCTACTTCGCCTGCAGGCCAGGAGCAGCTGCAGTAGGGCAAGGGTCTGGGACCTTCTCTGGTTTACTCCTCTGTCACTGGCCTGACAGAGTGATGGAGACACATAAGGTGTGCAGGTGACACCAAATGAGAAGGACCAGTCAATACAGTCACAAGGACAAGGCTGATAGGTGCAGGCTGGAGGAATGTGATGACAGAAACCTTGTGAAATTCATTCAAGGACAAATGCAACATGTTACACCTGGAATTAAAAACCCCTGGCTTCAGTGCCAACCAGGAGCTGCCAGCCAGGGAGCAGCACTGCCAAGAAGAACCTCAGGGTGAGCAGTGACCTGGGCACCAGCCACAGCCTGCCTGGCACCAGCAGTGTCACAGGCAGCAGATCTGCTCAGCACTTGTTAGTCCTGCCATAGGAGATAGGCCTGTTGGAGTCCAGACATGCCATGGCTTTGGGGGACAAAGAAATAGCAACCTGCCCCTACTATGAGGAGTTTATTAAGAGGATAGAGCCAAGCTCTTCAGAGCAGCGCATTGTGTGAGGACTAGACATAAAAGACAAATACAGAAACAAGAGAGACTCAAACTGGATCTAAGAGGGAAATAAAAAAGACCCGAAACTTTTCCCTCTGAGGACAGCAGAGCAGTGGCACAAATTACCTAAAGTGGTTGTCCAGTCACCTCATTGGAGGTTTTCAAACCCAACTGCACAAAGCTCTGAGCTACCAACTCCTATCCCGTAAGTGACCCTGTTTTGAGCAGAAGGTGGGTCCGAGATCCCTCGAGGTCTATTTCCACCTGAGTGACCCACTGATTCTATGATGATACTTTGCAAAAGCTCCTCATATATCCAGTAAGTCTCACTCATGAAATAAAATGTTATTCCTAGCAATTCAAAAGTGGCAGAATCTGATATAAAGTAACTTCATAAATTCTTGGTAATTTTTGCTCTGCCTTTAAGCAGTGTCTAGTGAGTCTCAGCCTGCTTGAGACCAGGAAGCTATACCACAGTAATATCAACAGGTAAAAGTTAAATTCAGATGGTCTTCCTGAGCGTCCAAGTTGGTTTCTCTTACTTTTCTGGCTGTTAGTTTAAAAATTATGATAAAAAGAATTATTCTCTGACTGAAGAGAGTAAGAACTTCTTGAACAATTGGGCTGATTATGGAACCTTTTTATCATAGATTTTATGAATTTACTCACTTGACTATACAGACTTCACTCACAGACAATACAGACAGTATTTTTAACTAAGAAAAAAACCATTCCCTTGTGAAACCATTTTTTCACCATTTTTTTCAAAGTGCTTCCTTCTTACCAAGTCTTCAGTTGTGGAAATGAAAGTTACTCATTTCATGAGATATTTATGAAGCACTGGTAACTGTTCAGAAAAGCAAGAGTTTTGCAAAATTAAATAGATTTCTTAGACTGATTTGACCAAACTCACAGTATGAACTATATATATGTCTAATTTATGGTAGGAGCCGCAAATCAGGACCAAGGCCAATTTTACCAGATGCATTAGCTCTCTGCAGATGCACCTATCAAATCATGGGGACAAAATGACTATTTAGCAAAAGGGGTGCAAATTTATTACTTTCTCAGGAAAGAAAGCATCCATTACGATGAGGGCACAAAATGTGAATAGTGGATCCAAGGCAAGTCACTATGTGAATTACTAGTACAGCTTCAGTAGCAACATGAGTTAGAGGAGCTGGGCATAACCTTCCTGCCACCTGCCCAGCAATGATGGAAACCTCCTAACTAAAAGGATCACAGAATCACAGAATGGTTGAGGTTGAAAGGGACCAGAAGTCATTAGTCCAACCCCCCATCTCAAATGATTCCATTACTCAAGTAAAACCTAAGGACCTGTGGTTATAATGTGTGTTAGAGCCATCACCTTTTGCTTTTGGAAGGAAGTAGATTTTTTTGGGAAGAGATAGATAGGAATTGTTGATTTTTAATCTGTGAAAGTACTTCTTGGGTTTAATTAATTTTAAAAAAATGCTAACAGAAACTCTACTTTTGGAAATTATTTTATGGTTAAGCAGCACTTGGGGAACTTGAGAAATAATTTTTCCAGGTTAAAAAAACATTTCTTCCAGCAAAGCCTGAATAATGAGAACATCAAAAGAGTACAACAGGAATAGATTTTGCCTTCACTCTAGTGAAGTGAGGATGAAGGTTATAGAAAGGAAATTGCACTGGTTCTTTCTCAAAATTTCTTTTCAGCTCCTTGTTCCTAATAATCTTCATAAAAGTCAGTGTGTCCATATCTGAATGTTAATTATTTCTCACCTCTTCCCTGTTGATAAATGTACTTATTAAATATAGATCCACAGAACAGGATGCATGTTTCCTACCTTTACCTCAGCAGTATCCCCTCACTGAGATCACTTGCCAAAAGTCTGGCTATTAAATACAAGTCAGAAGATCCAGAGCCACTCTGGATTAAGCTCATACACACGTAGGCCAGGGTATTGTTTGGCCAACTCAGAGTATTATATACTGCAGTTGCATTGCAGTCCTCCCTCCCTTCATGGAAGAACAGATTCTGCCCACCTGTAGCAAAGCAAATGGGTATTTTCTGTCAGGCTGTGCTCTCTGCAAGTGTATGGCATCTTTTCCCAGCGATTCACAGAATCTGTTCATCCAGGTCACTTCACTGTGAAGCTGTGCTGTTTCCTATTCTACAGGTACTCTTTTGCTTAAGCTTTTGCCTATAATTTGATCATTTGTTCTTTCTCACATGCAGAAAATGTGGCCTGAGTCAAATGAACTGCTGAATAGGATGGAATCCCTTCAAATAGATGCTGTACCAGAAGATACCAGCAATGGTCAAGTAGGTAAGTCACTAGCACTTAATTATTCTGTATATTTTGCAAAGGTAAAGTTGTGTACAAAGCAAGTAACCTTACCATTAAGGGTTTTTAAGAGACTCAAGTATTCAGCATCTCAGAAAGAATTGTAATCACTGAGAAGATGTTATTTGCTCCCAGAAGTCACACTGTTTCAAATTTTCAATCATCTACAGTTCAAATCCATCTCATTTTAGTCTTCTGCTTTCCTCTTCCATGCCAAAAATTTTGTTCAACATTAAGCTTTTCAGTGGTCACTTTGATAATTACTTTTCATACTTGATCTTTCTTCCCATCTTTTTAGTCATGCCGACTGCTTCATTTGTAGGCTTTAATTTCATTACTACTTTTCTTTTTCCCCACTCCATCATTCTTTATCAATGCTCTGAATATGACCAGGATACATAATTGGAAAATATTCTTTTGTTTATGACCTTGCTTTCTAAGGAATCTGAGGAACCCTAGCAGAATTTTGTTTCTCACCTTTCTCTCATACTTTCATCAAATCTTGGATAACTTGCATGTTTTGTGATTTTATAGAGCTGACTCACTAATATGTGATGATGCAGTTAGAGTTTAGTAGTAGTGTATTTGCAACAGTGATGTCCAAGTAATAATACAAAATACAGTAGAAATAAAATTCTGCTGAGTTAGCTCACATCACTTTAAAGGTATTATCCAATGAATAATGTCAAACTGTGACATGAAACAGATAAATCTTCCCCAAAGCTAAGTTTGCCATTACTATTCCTCAGTAGAACCAATGGACTTAGGGCAGCCTCACTGCTGTATTTTTAAGTGAGTGTAGTTACATGTCCTGAGCAGAAAGAATCATGTATGACTGCTGCACATTGCAGATGCTCTGGTGTTTTAAGTACAAAATACTTTGTTGTGAATCTACACTGCAGAAAGATGCCATCATGACAGCCTGTCAGTCAAAGGAAGGGGTTTTTTCCCCAGTCAATGGGCATTACTCAGACAGTGGTACCGAAAGGCATTCTGCAGGATCTGTTCATACATCTCAGGCTTGCCCTGGAGAACGGATGCCATACAGTTTATGCTAATACTGAATTGCTAAGAGCTGTCCCTTTGGATGGGGTTATTTCTGTATTAGCTATTCCTCCCACTCCCTCTCTAGCAGTGGTAGCAAAACAAGCAGAGCAATTCAGACTGAAAGTGTACTAATCCATCAAAAGGAACTGGTTTTGGTCCTGCCTAACATGGGCTGAAATAATGTAATTTTGGCGTGGGGGGGTGTTGAAATCAAGAAACTGTTCACTGGCATTATCTGAGCTAAATGGAAGCACAGACATACACTTTATTCCAGTTTTACAGTGCTCTGTAAGTGTCCCTTGCTTCAAGCAATGTACAATATTTTCTACAAAAGTGTGAAGCTTTCAGAACTTTAAGAAAGCATCTGTAATCCTACCCTTAAAAACATACGGACAAGTAGTAACAAGCAAATTTTTATGTTTCTTATTTAGTCTTGGAATGCTACAGCATGATACAGCTTTTAATTCCATCTAGTTCAATATTGAAGTTGATGCTTAAAAAGAAGGCTACCTGAAACAGAGGCCAAGACAAATTAGGTATATAAAAAAGTGGACAAATTTATTCAAGGCCTTCAAGGTACATTTGGGCAAGCAAAAGTCTCCCTTAGGGACTACACCCAAAATAGACCACGGTCATGAGCCCTTCACCTTTTATAAGTTCTGTCCCTTTAGCATATTGGCCCCTAATTCTTCAATCACACCCTCAGGTGATGATGTTAACCACCCCAGGCCCACTTCCCCCATTTCACAGTTGTTTACATATGTTTGGGCCCTAGGGCAACGAATATGTCCTTAAATCTGTAATCAGGAAGCTTTGTTTTGGCTGGGAACAGAGGTTTTTAGCACTTTGTAAGAAGTGCAGAACTACACCAAGTTACAAGTACATGAAGAGTAAAAAAACAGAAATTATTAAGGCATCAAAGTAGAGCTTCCTTTGATATTGAGAATACTTTGAAAGATGTAGATGACACAGACTACTTTATCTGGTAGACATTGCTTGTAAAAATGTATTCTTTGGGACGAGAGTATTCATCACAAAATACCCAAGACAGGATACTTTACATAATCATTTCTAAATAAGATTTTAATCACAAATTATTTGTGCTGTATGACGTTACACCTGTTATTACAGTGTTGTTATTTTCCATCCTGTTACACTTCAGTTTTGCACTGATTAAACTACAGCTAATGCCAGTGGAGATACGCCAATAAATCAGACCCTGTAAATGCCTCTAGGAATGTTTGTTTCAGTGGTTGAAAAGTTGATATCAATATAAGCAGAGTATGAACTGAATTCTCACGCTACTTGAGTGAGATTTTGACAGTGATAGTTTAAGCAAACCTATACTTCCTAGATAAAAATCTGTTCTACTTGTCAGTAAAGCTGTGTTTCATTTTATAGAATGTCTTATGCTGGAAGTAATGTTTTATTTTAATCTTTTATATATACCATAATAATAAAACTAGGTCAATAGATTTTAGTATCATCACAACAAGTTAAATACTTGCATTTGAATGCTTTCAAACATTTAATGTTCCTCCCTTTCAGATCAGCCTAATTCTCTACACAGCTCTCAAGGTCCCATGCCCAGTCAGGTTAACGAAGCCCTGTTTGCTGCCTCCCCTGAGAACCAGCCTGTTGAGAGCTGTGAAACTTCATTTGGACCTGCTGATAATCTGGAAAGCAAACTTGAGCGTGAATACAACTACCACGCATTTGGGAGCCGGATGGACAAAGCAGTTCCACCTGCACTGTACAGCCCTGAAATGACAGAGGAGGAAAGGAGACGGAGGGTTTCCTGCCGACCGTTTGCAAAGCCATCTACTTCTCAACGGAGTGAACTGTATCCAAGAGCTGAAAAAACAGGATCACACACTAATCCATATTTCAGAGCAAACAGTGATCCAAATTTCTGGTCACAGGCAGCTGCAACAACACCAAAACGAGGAAATGGAGATATTTTTTATGCGCTAAATCCCAACAGTCTTCTAACAGGAAACCCAGAGGATGCCTATGGATTGTGTTCAGCCAGTAACCTTAGCTTAAGTAAACCTCCTGTGCCAGAATCTGGACAAAACCTGCAGTCACAGATCAACGTAAACTGGTATTCAAAGAATTCAGACACGGATACAGGTGAGATTCCTCCTTTCCCAGCACCTATGTTTCTGAAAACACACTTTTCTTCTATTCAGTGAAGTGGTCAATAGAGTTTTGTAGCTCATGAAACAACCTGCTTATTGCAGGCTGATCTGTGAGATAGCAATAGTGAATTTATTTAATGAAGTTCTCTTTGTTTACTCAAAGTTAAAACACTCTAACTTTGACTTCATTATGCTGCCTTCACTGATGTCAGGCTGCCAATTTCAAATGAACCATTTCTAAAGGATCAGTGTAATAGAGACCCAACACATGATTCTTCAGCTACCAGCCAAGAAAGAGCAAACAGCAAGTACTGCTAAGGCAGCTCCCAAAACCAGGAGCTGCTACCAGTCATTCTAGGAAAGCTGAGGAGAACTTTTACTCTCAAAAACATGACATGACAGGTTCTGCTCGTGTAAAATCAACATTTGTAGCATTTCAGAAAATAGATGGGTGGTTTTAGCTTGGTTTACAACAAGCTGAGAGACTCCTGAACTTAGGGAGCTGGCAAGGAGCCAAGGCTCATAATTGGTTTCTCCAGAGAGCTCTGCCTGATGATGAGGGAGAGCTTCTGTTGGTGTTTGCTGGTAAGCCATGGAGTAGAAAGGTATGGAGAGAAAGAAGGAAGAGAATATTGGGCATTGTCAAAACATGTAAGTAAGTGGTAACTGGAGACCTATAAGATGTAACTTTGAGGAACTAGAGATGGCATGACATGCCTGCTCCTACTCTTGGATATTTTTAGCATGGCATTATTTTCCAGGTCATCTCACAAGAAAATCAAGGATGCCTAGCTCTTTACAAGCAGAATGCCATAAAGGTGTTATTCTGTTGAATTATTTATGCAGAGACTGTGATTAGTTGTTTATGTGAGTTTATTTACTGAAATTAATCCGAGGCCTGTCATGTAAGAAGGCAGGCATTAGAATAGTCAACATCACTAATAAAGGAAAACCTTCTGTTTGAAAGAAATAAAACAATTATAGGAAGGCTGTGTGAAACAGTGTAGCAGATAGCAGACTGAGGTGCAGAAGAGCTGCATTGCAGCTCTTCACTGACTTGTTGGGTGACTGTAACCCAGCTGCTCTTGCTGCCCCAGTATGAGTTGCAGAGCTCATCTGTGAGCATCGAAAACTCACATTTGGGTGTTTGGAATGTGCCAGTTTGAATACCTGAGACAAAGCAGCTCAGTCTGTAAGTGCAGTGTGCTGTGATCCCACACTGCCAGATATTCCTACACCTATGTGGAAGCCCATTGTCCTCACTGAGATCCAAGGACGGTTAAAGTTGTTAGTAACTGAGCAAAACCACAGGAAGATCATTGCTTTCTAGATGTTATTCAAGGAGAGTTAAAAAAAACTAGAATAACTAGAGTTATTCAAAGAGACACAATCTTGCTAATTAAAAAGCATCTCATCTCTGTATTTAAGAGCACTGTGTACTCACACTGTTATAAATATAATTAACAATGACTGCCACATCTACTTTTCTATTTACATAATGCTTTTGGCATTCCTTTGTTTTTTTTCCCTCTTTGTATAGGTAACAGGGATTCCACTTCTTTCACAAGGGGAACGTTTGCATACTATCCTAGTGCACCCAGAGTAAGCCCAGGTAACTGCTGTAGTCTTCATCTGCCCTGGTAGCCAACAGGCTGTGCATTGCATCCTGACCAGTAAAGCCAAAAACTTCAGGAACTTGAAATAATTTGTTATTGCTTAATACCTCTAACCATAGCTGAAGTTTTCAACAGCAGTATGTAAAACCAATTCCTATCTCTAGCAGGACCTAAACACACCATTAAACATGTATTTGACGAATCAAGGACAACATACTCTTTTATGTAAGAACTTAAAAAATATGAGAGCATTGCAAGATCTCCTGTACACCTAAACTAGTCATTTTCTTAGATTAAACTTCAAGTTGCTGTGACTCTACCCAACTCTTGAACCACACACACATTTGGAACACTTTGTCCTGTTTTGCTCTGGATTTTAATACAAATCTCTAGCTACAGGCTTTGTGCTGATCAGCCTTCACTGTGGCAAAGGTCTCTACAGTTCTACTGGCCTGAGCCCCTAAAATCATGTCATGTCCTTCAGGAGCATTAATATATACTCCTTTCCAGTTGTGTTGCTTGGGGCTCTCTGAATTCTTTAATTAACCTTTTCAAAGGCTTGTCCAGTTTCTAAGTGGTCTACACTACAAAGGAAAATTGAAAGAGCAGGTTTCTGTCTTCTTGACTATGCACCCCTTAGAGTCTTTAGATGATGACCACCTGACAAGCAGCACAGTATAAAAGCTTGGGAAAGGAGATTTATAAGCACAGTAAGTTTTACTGTTAATATTGTAATATTGATGAAGTATTTGTATACACTTTCATATCTTATGATAAATTCATTTTGTTATCAGATAAGAACACAGCAAACATGAGGTTTCTTTATATTTTTAACTACAAATATGAATGTATTTCCTGAGTCCTTTGGCTCTAAAAAACACCAAAAAAGGGATATGGGAATCATATGTTATGATTACAAGTAATAATATTATAAGACATGATAAAATACTTTCCTTTTTTGCAACTTCAAACTAATCATGCATACATATAACTATTTCTGACCTGCAGTCTCAGGTTAGCATATATTAAGTGCACAGAGTCAGATTTTCATACATAACTATAGATTTTCACACTTCACATTGCAATTGGGTGTTTAACAAGGATGTGTGTGCATCTAATCATGATTTTGGGTGACTAAATACAGAGCTTGGTGTATCATTTTAAGTATCTGTACTTCAATTTTAGACCCAGATTGTGATATTCACCATTTAAACTAGAGTTAGAATGTTTAGTGGGTGATTATCCAAGCAGGGTTCAGAAAATACTGTGAAGAGAACAGAAAACTGACATCACCTAACATGAACAGTGATTAGTTTCACGCTACATGTGGAAATCAGACAACAGTAAGCAAAAGATCAAATTACGTGTTTAACTAATCATATCTTATGAGCATCATGAAATGATTTGCTGTAGTCTCACAGAACTTAGAAGTCATAACTGTAACCCTGAACTTACATCTATGAAAAGTAAAGCTGAGAGGCAGAAGTGAGGCTTTAAGATTTAAACGAATAGAGCATTCAAGTCAAGGCTGACCTCCTGAAGCTGTTAGGCAGCAGAAAGCAAGACTGCTACTATGCATTCCCAAGGCACAGAGAACATTATTTACAGTCTAGTAACTGTCAGCTTGGTTATGGCATTCTGTCATAAAATAGATTGGGCTTTCACTAAAGTACATTTGTGTCGCACTGCATAGTGAAAATACAACCACAGCACACTTGCCAGTAAATGGCTGTTTGTGCATCAAGTGCAATGATTATCACTTCCCTTATTAGTAGAACTTCTTCCTCCTTATGTTACTTGACAATTGAACCTTATGCTGTTGTTTGTCAATTTGTGTTAAAGTTCCTTATACAGACGATCCAATCAAGTACAACATAAATAACAGTTCTGGAATTCAAATTGGGTCCTACAATCACATGAAGATTGACGAGCACAATCAGCATGTCAGCACTTCTCCTGTTGCTACGGAAGCAATTTATACACAGTATGAAGCCATGGGTATATTTGGTAAGAGAAATATCTCACTAGTTTTCATGTATTCACCCCATATAATTATCTGAGAATCATTTGGTTTGGAGTGTATGAAACACTCAAACTGGTAGAAGCAAGGCTAGGATTGGAGATCTTCACCTGACTTACAGTTTAAATCATAGAATATCCCAAGCTGGAAGGGACCCATGCAGATCACAGAGTCCAGTGCCTGACATGACACAGAGAAACCTAAAAGTTAAACCATATATTCAAGAGCCACAACAATGTCATTCAGATAGAAGTTGGGAAGATTTTGAAATTTAATTTATTTTCTTTGGTCAATACTGAATTAAACTATCTCTTTGTATTCCTAAGTAAACAAATCACTTGTGTCCCGGAATATAAAACATATCATACATCTCTTTTAAGAACTCTAGGAAGGGTTTTTTCAGTCTTGCAGGTTTAAGTGACAAGCTATGATAGCTTCAGATCAAAGAGGACGTCCAGCAACTGACCTTTGAGTATACCTGTTCTGACTAGACATTTCTTGCCTGGCATCACTGAGTTATGTTCCCTCCATGAAATCCACTTCTGATTGCATCACTAAGATTCTGTCTCCAGATACTACCAATAAATAGTTGGGGGAGGACAGGAGAGAGAGTGAAAGGAGCAGAACAGCTGTTGAATGATGCCATTTTCTTACACTCTTCTTCTTTTTGCAGACAATACTACTGTCCTGACAGATAAACATTTGAATCTAGTAAGAGAAAATCTGGCTAAGCAGTGGAAGCACTGTGCTCGGAAACTGGGCTTCGGTAATCCCGAGATTGATGAAATTGATCATGACTACGAACGAGATGGACTAAAAGAAAAAGTTTACCAAATGCTGCTTAAGTGGGTAATGAGGGAAGGCTCCAAAGGTGCTACAGTTGGAAAACTTGCCAAGGCCCTCTTCGGCTGCCAAAGACTGGATCTCCTTACTAGTTTGATGCAAATCCAAGAAGAGTAAGTTGACTGAGAACAGACTTTCTGGAGCTCTCCTTTTTGCACAGACTTTTTGGAACATATTTTTTCCACCAACCCGTTCTCAGTGAATATCTCCAGTAAATCAAAAAAGTTTATGTTGCAATATTTGGTCTTCCAAAGGAAAAAAATTAAAAAGCACCTTTCTCCTGAATAGAACAATTGTCCAAAGATAACAACAACAAAATGCAAGACAAATATCAATTCAAGGAAAACACGTTACACAAAATTTCTAATCTTGAAACATATTGGTACTCTTCTTGAGTTCTGAACAAATAGGTAATCATATGTGAAGATTGACCACTCCTTGAAAAACTTGTACAGAAACCAAAATCAACTCTTAAATTTTGCCAGAAGTGCCAGTGTTTACTATGCCAATACTATTGACTGGTCTAAGTAATATATTTCAAATCTTTTTATAACTTTTATTAAATATAGATTTATAGAATTATGCAGAACAGCAGCGTAACTAAAAGCAAAACTTATTTCTAGCTTAAAAAGTCTCTAATTGATATTTTATAGGTTGATATTGCATTAGATTTTTACATGGTTTGGTAGAAAAGATTTTACAGGACACGAGTCTCATCTGCTTTATGAAATAGTGAAAAAATAAATTCAATCAGTATGCAATCCAGATTAAGAACTCAGGAATTGCAAGAGTTTGGGGAAGGGGAAGGTGCCTTGTTACCTCTTTACTGAAGACCCATTCTCCTACTTGCTCTGGGGGCTCAGAGTGTCACTACTTTCTGAATCTCTTGGGCTGCATTTATATTAGTAGATTAAATGTGCCTGGGAATGCTACTGGAGGCTGAGGTTAAACTGGCATGCTGCAGTCTGCTGCCAGAAGAGCAAATTCTTTAAACTTCAAAAACGTTATGCAAAGACTATTTCACAGTGCTCAGGTTGTTTTGGGGAACACTGGAACAGCTCTGTAGTGTAGGTGATGGTATCCCAGTGCCTGGAAATGTTCCTTGTCACTCTGACTTCCTAGTATTGACATAATCTCAGTGTGTAGTATCTGTGAAAGAAGAATTACTGTCCGTTTTTATGCCTGATGAATTATTATGCCAAACCTTTCCTGTGAAGGATGACACCTGCTATTCCATCAGATTTACAGATATTTCAGGCAGTTGTTTTTGAGCAGGTAGTTGCTCATGCTGTACATAAAGCACTATGTGTTCGTTGGTGCTCTTAACTATTCATTGTTACTGTCACAAAAAGCTAATAACTTATTGGAAGTGTAGTTAGAATGGATTTCTGCTCCTTGATACGGTACCCACCATTTTAGTGGAAGCAAAATGAAACTAATCAAAGCAAGCATCAACATATTTATCATCTTTAAACCTACTTAAAATTTATTGCATTGCCTTACAGTTTTGATTTAGTAACATGCTAAATTTTCTAAACTCTTGTGTATAACAGAATTATGTGGTTTATCTGTCTAATATAATAAGCATACACTTTCCAGAAAAAAAAATTACTCTTCTTAAAGCAGATAGAGAGATGGGGTTGGGGTAGGGGGTGTCTTCTCTATGTCAGTCCACAGAGAGCCAGCAGCTACTATGTTACTTAATGAAACAGATTCCTGAACAGATCACAAAGTCCATTTATGTTCTGTTAACATTGGTTGCACTGTATTGCTACATCAGTTCCCAAGCCCCCACTGGTTTTTAAAGTCTCCCATATCCGCAGCCTCTATTTATACAATATGCAATTTTTCCATCATAAGATCCTTGTCTTATTTGGTAAACAGAATGAGTGGTGATCATTTAGTGGGCATACATTAAATGCTTCATTTGCTCTTTATTAAAGCATGTCTGGCCCTTACTTTCTGAAACAAGAAGAACAGGGATGTAGATGACAAACATAAAGCATTTTAGAACAAGACTTAGGCATAGGGCAGTCCTAGATCTTTAAAGCAGGACGTGGGAGATGAAGGTCATTTTAACTTTGGTGCTTGTCAAATCCAATCGTAGATTAGTGCTCACAGTTTATGGGACATTGTAGAAAGTATAGAAAACAAACATCTGAATTCAGCTAGAGACCAACTCCTTCAGTACAGCCCTTGCAGAATTCAATCACAGAGAAGATTCAGCTTCCTGGGCAGAAAGTCTGAAGTAGTACAAGTCCTTTAGCATATTGTGGAAGACCACATAATAGGACCCAGAGCCTGGAAGCTTCAGCCAGGCATGCCAAATTAGAATACATATTTAATAATAATGATTATTAACTACTGGAATAAACTACCTAGGGAATCTATGGATCTTCTTGATATCTTTTAATTAAGATGGGTCTTGTTTCTTAAGATGGTTATAAGTGAAATCAAAGCTTTAAGTCTCAATACAAGGTTAACTAGGTGAAATGTAAAAGCAAATGGTGTATGAGAGGTCCAAAGAAAAGAGTTAGTGCTCTCCCCTGACCTAAAAATTTACAGAAATATAAAATATGGGAGAGAGAGATCAGCTAATATTAACTTACTGGATTGCTCATTTCATCTATGTGGTGGTTTTGGCTTGGCCCAGTTTTTGCTAGTGGTAGGGTGGGGTACAAAGATGGCTCCTGCATGTCCTGAGTAAAGATTCTGGAAATTTCTCCACCATGTCCAACAGAGCCAATCTCTGATGGCTGTGAAGATGATGGACATGCTGCTGGCCAAACCTGGGCCAATTAGAGATGTTAGTTACGCCTCTGTGAAAACATATTTAAGAAGAAATCAAAACAATGTGAGCACGCACTTCTTTTTAGCTAGAGGAGGAGGAGGAGGTAAAAATATGTGAGGGAGAACAACATGGAGGCACCAAGGTCAGTGGAGAAGGTGGGGGAGGAGGTGCTCCAGGCGCCGGAGCTGAAAACCCTCTGCCAGCCGTGGTGAAGACCATGGGGGAGCAGGTGGTCCCCCTGCAGCCCACGGAGTCCAGGGGGTGCAGAGAACCCCCCACAGCCCTTGGGGAGGTGCCCACGCCAGAGGAGCAGGTGATGCCTGCAGGAAGCTGTGATCCAGTGGGAGTCCTGGTACAGACTGAGTTGCAAAGGCCTTGCAGGAGAGAGAGGCCTTGCTCCTGGGATGGAAACAGCCTGACCTCGGCTTGGAAGTCTGCAACTTTGGACAAAATCTCGTACTGCAGCAATCGGGCGGGGCTGCTCGTGAGATTGGACCCACGCCAAAGAAGTTCGCAGAGGACTGTCTCTCATGGGAGGGACCCCCATGGCTAAGTAGAGGACTCTTCTCCCTGATGGACTGACCCTGACCAAAGAAAACCCCCATACCCTGCCCCCACCCCGGAGCTGTTGGTTAGAAGGAAGGGGGGAGGGGGTGAGCTGAGAAATGGTGTCTTAATAGGAAGGGGGTGAGTAGGAAAACAGTGTTTGTAGCAGAAGAATTGTGGTGATGGACTAAGAGAAATCACAAACCTTGCCCCAGCCCAGATCTGTTGGTCGGATAGAGGGAGGGGGATGAGTAGAGAAACAGTGCCTGTAGTAGAAGAATTGTGTTGATGGACTGAGAGAAAAACCCCACACCCTGCCTCTGCCCCAGAGTTGTTGGTTAGTTGGAAAGGAGGGAGAGGGTGAGCTGAGAAGCGGTGCCTTAAGAGGGAAGGGGGGTGAGTGAAGAAATGGTGTCTTAAGAGCTTATTTTTGCCTCTGATTTATCCTCTGACTCTGTTAGGTTAATAAATCACTTTGCAACTTTAAGTTTTTGTGTCTGCTCTGCCCAATCTGTACATCCTCCTTATCAGTGATCTTATCTCAGCTCATAAGTCCAATGTTTTGTGTTAGTTTTCCCTCTCCTCTGCATAGCTGCAGCAGGAGAGAGCATAGAAAGCAAACATCATAGGTGTCTGGCATTTAGCCAGGGTCAAACCCACAACAATCTACCATCCCATACCCCTCTCCCAGCTGCTCAAAAAAAAAAAAAAAAAAAAAAAAAAAAAAAAAAATTAAGGATGGAGCAGATTTTTGAAAAGCAACCTATCATGAGAGATCAAAAATGCAGGAAAATAATGGGGGCAAGGACGAAAGAGAGTGATGTATTATGGCATAGATCCAATACCTTTAATGGCAAAACAAAGGAGTAAAAGGACAGAAGAGTAATTTAATATAAAATTGGAAAGCTATCAGCCTCAAGGGCAGAGACAGCAGTCTTACAGAGACTTTTCATAAGATTGGTGAGGTGCAAGACAGGGAGGAAAAGGCTGTGGGTTGCAGCAGCAGACCTCCTCCTCATGGCCTCTCCTTGAAGAACAGGAGGTGAACTCAACCACTCATGCACAAGGATATTACATTTTCCCATTTAAAGAGACTAAGTGCTTGGAGACTTTAGATCAAATACCACTCAAGTACAAGCCCTGCCCAGTAGCTACCCTCATCACACAGCAGCCAATCTCTGCTGAAACTCTCAAATGCAGAGAAGACTGAGTCCATGTAATTCAGAGCAATTAATTTGGTTAATTTTGTTACTATGTCCCCACTAACAGTGTACAAGCAGCTAAGGAATGTGAGGAATTTTTATTCCTTCCAAAATAGGTGCTAAATAATACCAATGAATAATGCTGAATTAAAAACTCGGAGAGGAGATTGTTGCAAGTATTTGATCTGTGACCTTTGAACTGAGCTGGCAACATACAGCTCCTCTTCCTCCAAAGCCAGTTTCCAAGGAGAGGCAACACTCAATAACTTGGCCTCTGACTAATCATGCAGCTTTAAGTAAACCATGTCACTTTTCTCTGATAGATTTTTCACCACTGTTTGATAACAAATGAAAACCATCTTTCAGCATGGAGCACATGGAAAATAGAGTAAGAATCCCTGAGCCTCTAAAACATGCTCAGCCATGTACTCACTGAGAAGGAGCTACAGGGAAACAAAGTAGGAAGAATCATGCACTACAAGCTGGGACACATTAGAGCTAAGTAGCACTTGTGAGGGCTTTCTTCACTGGATCCGAGTGCCCTCCAGGCATTTTTTCCCACCCCTTCCTCATCCCAGTCTCTACAGACTACAGAAAGTGCTCTTTGCAGCATGCTAGGTTTCCCTTCTAGCATACCAATTAGCATTAGGAGTCAGCAGACCATGCTCATTTGTTCCTCAATGGACAACAGCAGCTAGGGAAAGTGCAGCTCCTTAATACAGCCCCCGGGAAAAAGCAAACGGAGAAGTTAGGATCAGAGCAGGGTCTAGGCTGCAGAGACTAGAAGCTATCTTTGTGCTGGAGGAAGTATTGCCTATGAGTGAAACAAAGGAGACCAGAAT
Source organism: Acanthornis magna (assembly GCA_036785705.1). Taxonomy (NCBI): domain Eukaryota; kingdom Metazoa; phylum Chordata; class Aves; order Passeriformes; family Acanthizidae; genus Acanthornis; species Acanthornis magna. The sequence goes on from JAWUZG010000025.1 coordinate 15,859,554, forward strand.
TCTGACTTATGCTGGGTTTCCCCTCCTCTACAACTCTAAGTAGGTCATTTCCTTTCTCTTTAGCACAGTTTCCTCAACTCTTTGGTACAGACAAAAACTTCTGCCAGAACTAAAATGTGATCTGATAATAAGCACTGCAGCCTATAGAGCGCAGAGAGATGTTTGATAAGAGCTGTTTGAAACAAACACCCACAGTCATCTCTTTAATAAACCAGCAATACTGCTGGATTTTGAATGATGGGTTGCAACTCCCGAGCACCCCACACACACCCCTCTCATTAGTTGAGAGAGCTAAATGCAGCGCTGGAAAGGATGCCTTGGTCACCAAGTTCATCGAAACAGATTCACACGACCCCTTCCATAAACAAATCAAGAACCATCTTCTAAATGGTGCTCTTACCTTCTCCAAGGGACAAGCTGTTTCCTCTTTTGTACCAGAGTATTTGGAGTAATTTCAAGTCTCTGTGTCTAAAATGTCCTAAATATGGACAGAAATTATGCCAAGACTATGCTTGGATTTACAAGATGGACATCATATTCAACTTTGAAATTACAAGACCACCTCCCACTGCAGTGCCCAAGTGCAGGTGTGTCAGATTTATAATGCAGTTATTCAGGAACATATGAAAGATATGCAGACACTGCTTAAGTTGACAGACATTATCCTTTGCTAGCGTAAGGAAACTGCAGGCAAACAAAAAATCATTAAATATGTGTCTGTGTTTTAGTTTCTTCATGAGTCTGAAATGTTCTTTGAGCCTAGGTATCTGGGATATTTTTCTATGAGCTCTTCTGGCTTATGACAGAACATCCTTTCCCTTGTGATGTGAATCTGATTGTTCTCAGCTAACATTCTAACTAAATAGGCCTCCTGCTACAAAACCACACGGTGCTACTCCCCACACTTCACAGCTTCAAAAGTCATGCCATATTCACTCAGTCTTTCTTGTTTGGAAGGTCAATACCAAATCACAGATATACTAGAATTTTCACAACTTTGTTCTGAATTTGGAAATTCCCCGCTACCCAAATCTTACCTCTTTGTGGAGCTGAAGCAACAAGATTTTGTCCTAAGGTGAAAACATAACAATCAATATCCAAGAGGCACAAGAGCCCAAGCAATAAAGCAGGCCTGAAATAGCAGGATATTTCACCTCATAGAAGTAGACAAAATAAATGAGGCAAAAATGATCAGTCAATATGTACACACAGACACAAGAAGCAAAGTCTGCAACAGTACCTGGATCACTGAGGACCTCAACGAGTGATAGACACGGCTGTAACACAGCTGGAGCAGGGACTGCTGGCACTGGACTGAGCCAAAATTAGGCTCCAGGACCCATGGGCCAGGGTGTGGGACAGACCTCAGCTGAGGCTGATCATGGCTATTAAAGCCTATTAGTGCCCCGATGGCCCTCACAAATGAGTTCCTCCTTGAAAGCTCCAGAGTTAAAACCCTGCTAATGCTGTTGATTCTGGTGTCTTGCATAGGATCACAGCTCCTGATAGGAGAATCCCATGTGTGGGTGAAAATAATGCCTCTTGAGAACTGGAATTAGTCTTTCTGCCTGATGTTCCAGCAGATCTCAAGGCACCCACTTGGTCAATAACTGACTAGGTCTTTTCTAGATTTTCTACAACCTGAAGTACAAAAATGGTAGATCCATATTTTCTATCCAACCATGAGTCAGAAGACTCCTCCTTGCAATTTAATAGACAAAGAGAAAATCTCACTGTTCTGCAGTTCTGTCCCTTACATGAAGCTTAGGAAAACTTTTTCCCTGCTGTTCAGTTCTATAAGGAACAAATCCATGCAGCACCAACGGTGCAGCCTGGCTGCAGGGACTGTAATAGTTCATCGCAGCTGACAAAGTCCCACTGTGCAGCAATGATATCCTCCAGAGCATTACCTGGATATGAGGTATCCCTGCCAGTAGTAGATGACCATAGTGAAGAGACGGGGCAATACTAAGGGGGCCAAAAAAATAACAGGGGTAGTTACAAGGAAAGTCTGTCCTCAGGGACACATCACTGGCAGAGCAGTGCTACCTCTTCTACACATTTTCTTTTCTTTTCCATGCAATGGCCAGAAACAGGTAGTTTCCAGCCTGAACCATCAGCAGTAATCAGACAAATAAAAACATTTTATGGCAATGGTCAGGAAAACTAGTGTCCCAGTTGTACTCTCTTTCATGTATGTAAAAGAGCCAAAAAGCTTTGAGCAGCCTTTGTCTAGCTAGCTCAGAGTTTTTTGTCTCCTTTCAGCCAGTAATTGATGAAAACATATTTGAGGAAATAGTTGAACTGAAATACTGTATTCTCCCAGGTGCCCATTATGTGCAAATGTGCTTTACTAACAAGACTGGATGTTCTGGTGAATGGAGTAGGTTGAACACAGCTTGAATCTGCAAGTTTACATTGTGTTTGTCGCCAGATCACCCACCACCTGTATCCAGCCTTGACAGAGTCCTGCTTCCACAGCTCCACCTGTGGCCTGTGGGACCAGACAGCAACTCTCTCACCCCTCACAATGCCAGTCATTTAACACACACACACACACACACACACAAAAGGATATTTTGCCAATGCCATTTCTGCCCAATTGCTGAACTATTTTTCTCTCCTCAGGCCAAAGAAGGCAGGACACTGCCTGTGGAAGGGGTTGCATGGTCCAGGCACTTCGGAGAGGAACAGTGACTTTCCAGGCTTCCTATGCTCCAGAGCTGTGATCGCAGCTGGGGGTGACACACAGTGCAACAGCCTGACTGTGACAACGTTTTCTAGAGAGGGACCTCTCAATTTCTGTCACACTGGCAATGGAGTTAACCCATCTGAAACTACCCCAGCTTTAGGGGGTAGTTTCAGACAAAATCTCATCTCCCTTTTCTCTCATCTGGGAAGGGTGTTTGGTTTTACCTTTCTAGTTACCTCTTCCACTGCCCCTACACTGTATGAAAAACCCTTTCTGCCTTATCCTTCAGCACACATTCTGAGAATTTGTTACGTTTCCTTCAGCCTTAGTAAGCAGAGGATATGGAGGAAGACTAGACTGAAAAGCATTTTAACCAAAATGAAATTGGATACAAGCTGGAGACCTTTCCCTCTGAAAGCTCATAGTGACACATGAGATAGGAGCCCCTTTTGATTCACCAAAAATGCAGAATTCAGAAAAAGCATTAAGTTTGTGCAAGAGTAGGCCAAGCTACTTCTTTGTTCTAAACACAGAATAGTTGGCCACCTCCTCCAGTCATTTTCCACCAGAAAGAAACTTAGACAGTGACACTCACAACAAAGATGTGCCTCTAAAAGTAGCCTAAGGGCCAAATAAACTGCAAGGGCTTGTAAATATCACAGGGTAAGAGCGAAGGCAGCTTGTTCTGATGAAGGATTGCTTGTAATTATCCATACTAAAGACCTTAATCTTAAATGGTTTGATCTGCTCAGGGGATAAACTGAACCAGTATGCTTACACAGTTAATCTCTTTATGCACTGGGATTTGTTATGACTGTCATTCGCCTCTAAGACTTGTTAGTCCCATGCACACATATGGCAATGGGGTGGGAAGGCTGACAGCTATTCACTCACTGAGCTTCTGCTGGGCTGGAATACTTAACACCAACCTGCCTTGAGGAAATTCCTCTTGTCCAGGTATAAGGCAGAAGACCTTCAGCCCTAAGTGTGTTTCAAGCATTGTACAAGCTCTGCAGCTTTCTGCTATTTTCCTCACCACCTTCTCCACCATCACCCTGGCTGGCCGTGACTCAGGATCATCCATTCTCCTCTGCGCTTGGAAAACAGACACCAGGGAAAGCCGTTGGTCTTCTTGGTATTTTATGGGCAAATTGTGAGAAGGTCCAGAGGAAAGCAAGGCCAAGTGCTGCATGAAAGCAGTCAGGCTGCTCCAGGGATGGCTTGCCCTGATCAGTAGGAGCACTTGCCAGCCAAACGCCCTTGGCCAGGAGATGTTGACCACAAGCAGGCCCTACAAATAACACTGGTGAGGCAGTTAATGATACCTGCAAAGGGCCTGGGAATGCCTGAGCTCTGCGATGCTGAAGGCACCAGCAGAGGGGAGCTGCAGTTCCCCGAGCTGCCCAGGCTCTCCAGGCAGACCTGGAGCCAGATGAGCCCCGTGCCCTCTGTGTTCTCGCAGTCCATGGAGCTTCTGCATCACGGGCACTGCTGGAGGGGCAGCTCACGGCTTCGGGTCCCATGTGTTTCCCAGGGCTGGGATCTTTGCTCCCCTCAGACACCCCGGGCGGTGCCGTGTCTCGGTGCGTCTCCGTCTCTTGGACAGCACGGAGGCGCTCACCGTGCCCAGCTCCGCGGCGCAGCCGAGGCGCTGCTCTTCTCTCGGAGGCGGCAGGAGTGAGCAGGGCAAGCAAGTCTCGCCTCGTGCCCGCAAGCGGGGGCAGCACTCGCCCCTCTGGGTCTCTAACGCGAGATCACGGACCGGGAAAATGACCCTGCAGGAGGGACCGACACCAGCCGCTCCGCCCCGCAGCTGCCACCGCCCACTGACCAATCAGCGCCGCGGGGGGGCGGGGCTACAGCCAAGGGGCCAAACCCTCCCCGCCCTGCTCTGAGTGACAGCAGCGACCGCCAATCACAGCGCGGGCAGCGGAGGCTCCGTCTCCCCGGACGCCCCGGCACACTCCGGAGGTGACCAGGGGGGCCAGGCCCACATCCCGCCCGGCGGGGGCAGGGCACGGGAAGGGAGGCGGGCCGGCTCCGCATCCCGCCCGGCGGGGGCAGGGCACGGGGAGGGAGGCGGGCCGGCTCCGCATCCCGCCCGGCGGGGGCAGGGCACGGCAGGGGAGGCGGGCCGGCTCCGCAACCCGCCCGGCGGGGGCAGGGCACGGCAGGGGAGGCGGGCCGGCTCCGCATCCCGCCCGGCGGGGGCAGGGCACGGCAGGGGAGGCGGGCCGGCTCCGCAACCCGCCCGGCGGGGGCAGGGCACGGCAGGGGAGGCGGGCCGGCTCCGCAACCCGCCCGGCGGGGGCAGGGCACGGCAGGGGAGGCGGGCCGGCCCTCCCCGAGTCGTCTCCTCCCCTCCCCTCCGGGCCGGGCTCGCTGGGGGAAATGTTGTGCCGGAGCGCGGGCCGGGCCCTCCGGGCGCTAGTGCTGCCGCAGCCGCCAGCCCGGGCAGCGCCGCTCTCGCCCCGGGGACAGAGCGCCTGCTACGGGTAAAATCCACAGCCGCCTCCTTCCCTCTCTCCCCTGCTCCCTCCTCCCTTCCCGCGGCTTGGGGAAGGGGTATTTGGCAGACGGGCCGCGGGATGGACAAGGTGTGTTAGCAGAGAGGGTGCACCGCGTCGGGGATGGGGAGGTGACAGGGTGGGGACTCAGGCAGTATCCTGAGGAGCCTGCTCCTGCTCTCCCTGTGCTGCAAGGAGCTGTACAAGGAAGGCTCCGCAGCCCCGTGTGGTCAGTGCCTGTCACCCTCCCCTCTGGCGGTCCCCGCAAGGCAGGACGTGCCGCTGACCGCCTGCCCCTTTGGCCACTGCTGCTGGTAAGGGGCTCCCTGGAGGTCGCCGAGGTCGCAAAGAGAACACATATATCTAATGTACATCATCCTGCTTATTCCGCAGATCCTGTTGAGGAAAACTGACATAGTACCATAATTTTTTTCCCCTGGACAGCGAAAAACTAGGTCGTATTGTAGCACAGCTGGAACAGAGGTAGTTCCCAGATTAAGCTGCGCTCCTACAGAGTACGAGGTGAAGTACAAGATCTGCCCACTCTGCACCTGTGCTGCCTTGGTAAACATAGGCAGTATGTATCCAATGCTTCTCAAAGAGCTATGCACCTTAACATTACTAATTCAAAATGCCAAGGTGGGTGCTTTGTTTTGTTTTGTTTTACCACGGTTTCCAGTTATTCCAACCAATGGAAAATGTGGTCTTTGTGAAACCTTAACAGAAGTGAAGTCATCCTGCTGACAAGCACACTGGTGAAGTGATTTCAGGCTCACAGAAATTCGGTGTTGGAAAGATCAAGTCTGCCTTAGGTGTTGCACAGTTTCTCAGTGCATAAAAAACCCAGCTCATTTGCTGTTAGTCTGAAAAGTATTGAAAATACCCTCTCTGTGAAACTCCTGGGTTTCACTGGACTTCACACCGAGGCACAATCCAAGAATGGAAAAGCACCACAAACTCAGCAAAATTCTCAAGCTCCTGATGTTAATAATTAATCCTAAAAATGTAGAACTATGTGAAAAAGAAATCTGAATCAGGAAAGCAGAACATACAAGTCTGTCTATTAAACTGTACATTGGTAACCTGTTTTAAAAAAGGTAACAAGATGTTGATTATTTTTGTTTTGTTAGGAACCAAAAGTGGTTTTGGTAATTATTAATCATAAGCAAAAAACCCAAAACCCCAAATATTTCTTTAATAAGAGTGATGTGTTGATTTACTGTGGTGAGAACTATAATAAAATAGTTGTTGAAATTAAGGACAAACCAAAAGATGGCATATCAGGAATAAAAGAATTCTTTTATAAAGAGAAAAAAGGGAAAGTCAGTTACTCAAAAAGGGGATAAGGCAGCCATCTGAGTGCTACGTGCTGAATTTAAGTTGTGAAGTGTATAAATCACATCAAATATGATACACTGACTTAAAGGAGGTTTAGCATTACAGTCAAACTAATCACTTGGATCACATTAGCATAATAATTCAGTAAAACTCACTGAAGTTATAACGATACAGTGAATTTCTTTGAGCTGTACTCTTGCCACAGATCTGCATTTGTACTCCAATTCTCAAACTGGATCTGCACAGAAGGAGCTGACACTTTTCTGCATAGTCACAGTTTATATTCAGGCATGTGGGATGATGGGTTACATAGACCCAAGATTTTATGTAAAATCAAAAATGGCTTTGTGTTCAACACATTCTGTGGTTTAACTGCCACTCACGTATTGGGAACCTGAGTTTGCAAACTATTGCTCGTTTTTCTTATTTAAAGAGTTTAAATTAGTGGGCTTTTTTTGACCTGTAGTCCGCCATTTTCAACTCTATACATACTGTAAGTAGTTCAGACTTTATATATAAAAACTGAATTTTTAATTAATTGCCCAGTGCATATCATGGAATAGAGATTACTGTTATGTCTAAAGCCAGAAAACAACATAGGAAATTCACATTGATTGAATTTATAGGGGAAGAATATTTAATCTAGATAAAATGAGGGTTAATCAGTAGGTAACCACGTGGCAAGATTTTTGTATTACCTTTAAATAAAATGAGTTGGGCTGTTGAAAAGATGTTTTGCAACAATTTGCCTGGGAGAACAGATGCAATGGTTTATATACTGTTAAGAAGATACTTTGAATCTATGCTACTTCTGCTTTCTCACTAGATGTTTGTATCTCGACATGGTTTCTCAGGTCACTTATTTGCATTTATACATATGTCTTGCTTTGTACTGAAGATTAGTGTAGGGGTTTAAGGGTTTGGGCTGAGAGATGGCCTGTGCAGTTGATTTCTGTAGTGATTTTTTAGTGGGTGTATTTATTGCTCATGTGGTATTTTCCAATTAAGCACTATCTCCGGGTGAGATTACACTGACAGAAATATTGTTGTCACATTCTTCTTCTCCTTTCTCATCTCAGTGCAAAGCGGTTTTTATTGCAGACCCTGAGGTTCATGAGGAACAGTAACAATAGATTGTGGTTTCTTTGGCAGATGAAGAGGCTCAGTTTAGTAACAGCAAGGTGAACACCAGCCCTTTCAAAAGTTATGCTGTGACAGAATGAGGCTTCTCCTCTCTAATGTATTTATTTTAATATGTTTCTGTAGCCATGTAAAGCTGCCTTTATATTTGCCTGGTTGCACTCTTAAGACTTTTCTTTCCACTACCCTTTAGCCTGGGTATGAATGCTACATAGTAGTCACAACTGAATACTTCTCTGCTCCTGAGAAGCATTGTTTAGTCTTCTGTGCACCCATGAAAGGCAAGCGATCCATTAAAATCTCATAGTACTGTCATTAATATCTAGGAAAAACAATCAGTCTGTATGCTTGGAGTGACCATGTAGTAATGAAAATTAACTGTCTGGATGTTTTCCTATTTCTCTCCTCTTTCCCTATCCCCAGTACTGCAACAACATCTGCGAAAATCCATGTGAATGGAGTAGACCTGCATTATCAGCAAACAGGAGAAGGAAGCCATGCAGTTCTTCTGCTTCCAGGAATGCTAGGTCTGGAGATTTTATCTTGTCTTTGTAGAGCAACCACCTCTTCATCCATCTGGTCTCAAGCAAGAATACACAAAACTATTTTGTAATGCATTCAACACCTGATTATGGAGCATTGTCATTTAAAAAAAAAAAACCGCTACACTTAGAAGGGAAAATGCAGAGTTGTTGCCATCAGTTAACAGTTTTTAGGAGATTTCATTTATCTCACCAGGCACCTTTTATACAATGTCTTGCACTTTTGGATTTAACTGTGCAAAGGCAGTGTCCAGGACAGGTGGCAAATAGCTACATAAGGTGAAAAATAGCAGAAGGGGGCAAAAATCAGGTCAGCTATATTTGTTACACAGACTGAATTATGCATTCCTTTTTAGAAGCTAGATGGATTCCAACTGAATTAATAGACATAATGCAGCCCTTACAGTTTACTGTGAAAAAGTCACTGTTAAAACTTACTTTTTGCTTAAAGATGTATTTTCATCTACTGTTTATTCAGGGCAACATCATTAAGATTCTCAGTGGCTTTTTGAGATGGACATCAGGTTCTGCTAGCTAAGTAGTATCTGTCCATCGAATATACTGTTTTTTATATCAACCCTTTAAAATTAACACAGCCTATTTTTTTTCTGGGTTCTTACAGTTCTAAAGAACTCATCAGACTTACCAAAAGCAGGCTGTCAGTAGGACTGTCACTGTGTTCAGTTGGGCTAATGCTTAACTGAATTGCTGGATAAAGATGATAGAATGTCAAGAACTGGAGAGCAGGAAACATTTGTTCTTCCTGGTAGCTGCATTTACAAGTCTTCATGAAGTGATTCTTTCTTTCAAAGAATTCTTAAGGGTATGGTGGAAAAAAATCAGTACTAGCTGTCCTTCAAGTAGTCATATGTTTCAACATAACTGATTTTAAACAGTTTTTTAAACCAGCAATCCTGTTGCCAATGCAAACTATTTAAATAGAAGTAATTTATTTTTTCTATTACTCTACTTATTATTATTATTCTATTATTATTATTATTCTATTATTATTATTATTCTATTATTACTACTACTATTATTATTATTATTATGTGTACATTGCTGTTGTGCAATTAGCATTATTACAAGTAGTAAAACATAGGCTTATTATCTTTAACATTATAAAGTTTATGGTTTAGTATTTCTGGGCAACGTGTGGGAATGAACTTCACATTTTGACTGTCACATCCTTTTCCCTTTGTACTGACACTAAGTTTTCAATATTATTTTATGCTATTTACAGTATTAACTGACTAGTATGTTTGTTATGGCAACAAGATAAGCGCTTTTAGGTTAACTGGAATTAGCCTCTAGACTATTTGTAAACTACATTAAAACATAATAAATGTATCTCTTTCTAGCTACAAAAATACTAAGAAAACCAAGAAGACACAGCATTCAGTCTTGTGTAATTTTCAATTGATAAAAATATAGTATAACAAGCATGCTCATGATAGTGTAGAGGTCATACAAGGCCTCTGTTAAAAATATGAGATTAATCAGTTTGTGTTGGCATTTTTATAACAACCTAACAACCTAACATTTTCCTTCTGACTAGCTATTAAATGGTTTCGCAAGAGATCATGTCAGGATGTAATCAGCTCATCATAGCAGGCTATGTACAGCCTCTTTTATAATTTAGACCAGTTGGTAGTATCTGAGGACAGATTTCTCCAAGTAAACAGAAAAAAATGTAAATGCCTTTGGATTGCCTTTTTAATATAACAATGGTAGCCAATTTTATATTACAGCATATTAAATTTGAACAAGTTGTAATCAAATGGCACTTGATACTGTTCCCATATGACCACAACACAAAAAAGACATAACTTGCAGTCTTACCTTCATGCTAGATTACCTTCATTTGTAGAGATCTTAATGCCATAAACCTAATTTTTAAACCCTTTGAAAGTCTGCGTTATTAATAAAACAAATGGTTCTGCATCAGAAAAAAACCGGCCGTATTTGGCTTATTTTGACATATTAGAAATATCAAAATATACAATTTTATGCTTCTGTGTCACCACTGTCTCCTCAGGCAACAACATAAAGGTCAGCATTAGGTACCAATATTCTCGTAGGGGTGCTTTATCAGATAGCAACTGTCAGGCGCAATGCTTTTCTCTTATGAATTTGTAGCAGAACATTCCTCCCCTTTCAGTTTCACCTGTGCTGCCCAGGTAAAAAGCAGTGACTGTGCTAGTGCTTTAAATCTGTTAAAGATAAATCCCTCCTCAGGTAACTCAGTTTAAGATTCTGTGTTTAATCATATGTGAGAGCACTGTTCCTGATAACCTTTCATACCTGCCAGAAGTGGTTTGCTCTGAACATGCTGCAGATGCTTCTAAATATTTTAATTGTGGTGCTTCCTGTCTGAGAGTTGCAATGGGTAGTTACAATTAAAGAGTGCTTCACTGTTGGATAATCTCTTTTTCAGAATAAAGTTACAAGTTTTCCTCAGTGTCCCTTTAGAGTATGTATGCTATGTATGCATTATGGTGCTTAATAAAATTGAAAAATTATAATGTTTCAGGGAGTAGTCAAACTGATTTTGGACCTCAGCTTAAGTCTATGAATAAGCAACTTTTCACAGTTGTTGCTTGGGATCCTCGCGGATATGGAAAGTCCATTCCTCCATCTCGAGATTTTCCTCCAGATTTCTTTGAGAGGGATGCAAAAGATGCTGTGGATCTTATGCAGGTAAATCTATTATGAGATTCTATTTTTTTTTAAACTATTTTCCTTACATTTTGAGAAGGAGGAAGGTTGTTTCCAGAGAAAGCAGATTATGAAAAGTCCATGCAAATGAATGCATAAGTGAGCATATACACACTAATCTGGAAAACATCTTCTTCGATCTATTCTGCAAGATGCATAGAGGTTCAGCAGTGGGACTTAACTGGAAAGCAATATGCTTTTATTCCAAGACCCTGCCCTAAGAGGTTTGCAGCCAAGAACCATATAAGTTTAGGTGAAGTCTGTGTAAGAAACAAGGTCTATGCAAAGTAGTTTAATTGAAGGGATTACCATACTGAAAGGGTCTTAGAAAATTTTCTATCAAATAGAATCTTGGCATTTTGCCTTGAGCAGTCCATTTTAAGAAACATTTGATTCTGAAAATTAACTTGATGCTTTGCATTTTGCAGCATATTACTGAAATAATTTCTGCAGGAAATCAAAGGCTTCCTGTGACCATATCAAATCTTATTAGCTAATACAGCTATTGTGATTATAAAGAATATGGCCTAGAGCTGTTACTATTTCTCCCTCTTGCAGAATTTTTTATTCAAATTTGTGTTTCTGTGCTCCTCTTTTATTCTGTCCTATAACTGCTGACACTATTTTCTGGCTTAGTTTTAACTAATATTTTGGCTTCTTTATATTAAGCTATACAATCTCTTTGGTGATGTTAAGAAAGTTGGCAGAGCATTAAAATTCCAAAAATATGAGGCAAGATTCAGACAGTCAGTCCAACTGTATTTCTGTAATAAACAATAACCTTGCTGAAACCCCTCTGAAACTGGAAATGTGGCCTTCCTGGTGTATTCTGCATAGCGAAACAAAGTAAGTCTGACAGCAGAATCGGGATTAAGACACAGATTTGCCCTCTAACCATAAAGGCAATCTCTCCGTACTGTAAATCTTCAATTTCTTCTGCTACACTAGCAAAGAAAATAAAGATGCGGCTGTGAATAGGTGACAAACTTGCAGTCTAAATGGCTGTAACCCTGTTTCTTGTCTCTGTTCAAATACTAATAAATGCAAAATAGAAAACAGAGCTTTCCCCAAAGGGAATGTAACCATGTAGCTTCCAGCCAAACAGGACAACAGCCTACCGATATCTAGAGCTGCCAAAGCAAATGAGACATAGCATCCTGGTTTTTTTGAAGATATTTCTCAATACAAGCATATAAAAACAAATCACTAAAATCTTACCAAGCGTGGGTAACTCGCTTCTATTTTAGTGTTATAAAGGATAGCACAAATCCCAAGGAGCATTCCAACTATGATTTCCAGAATATAATGCTTTACATACATCTCCCCGCCTACAATCAGCCAAAAAACCCACATCTATATAGGTGAGCCTTCAGAACCTTTTGTGGTCATTTGGTTGCATTTCACCTAGGCCTGGATGGAGGAGGTGACTTCAAAAGAAATTTTGTTCACTCACAGAGTAAAGGCAGCACAAAATCACCCACAGAATTGTGCTGTGCAGCCAGCTTTCATGCCCATGTTAGGTTAGAGACCTGTACTCTAAGTAGCTCAAAATTAAAGCAAGCAAATATGCATACCTTATCCAGCACATCTGTTACATCACATTGTTTTTTTTGAAGGCTGCAAAGGATAAATTAAATTCCTCCTGATGGAAAGGCATCTTGAGATAACCCCAAAGAATGTATCAAGATAAAGGCTAGTAAACAAGAGAAATACTGGAGGCAAATAGATCTCAAATAACCTGGCACGAAGGACAAAAATTTTAATCAGCTATTCCATCCATCAGCCAAATTTGAGCTCCATAATTTGCTGTTGGCAGTAGGGGAACAGTAGCAACATCAAAAACTTAACCTTTACAAGCACTGCTGCCAACCTCCAAAACCTGCCAAGACACCAGGAACCCTTCAGCAGCATGATAATGAAAGTTGGACCCAAATTAACTACTTCTCCAGCAGACCAATGCCAATTTCTGATCAGCTGCAAAAATTCAAAGTTCTCTTTTCTTGCCATCAGCTCTTACTTTACATGTCCCTTTCTTTCTCCTACCTTATTTCTTTTCTGTTTAGTAATTACAGCACAGTAGAGTGAAATCTAAAATTGGTCAACACTACAGTGAGCAAAATACCAAGGACAAAGCCAAAACCAGAAAAGCCTTATAGGGATAGAAGTATCAAGTTGATTAGTAAAGTTTTGCCTCACTTGAGCATCAAGTTTACAAGCAAAGTAGAAATTTCTTTTTCTCCTTCTGTAGTTATTTCTCTCATTACCTGCATTTTTGCTTTCTTCTGTCACTGCAAAGCAGGCCTGGACTTCCAACACCACCCAGCACCAAAGCAACTTATTCAACTAACATGCTCTTTTTCCTCCAAAAGTACATTGTCCTACTTAATTACATCTAAAAGGCTGTAATTTCTGCAGAACAAAAGCAAAAAAACTGTGAAATATATTCTCTTGTGAATGAGTTCACAAACCAAACTTTCTATATGCAAAACGGCAATTATTGCTTAACCATTGAATATTGTCCCTCTACAGTCTTTAGATGCATTTTCTCATGAGTGCCTTTACCTGCCCCACTCTTTGCCCACTGAACATAACACACACAAAATCCTCTCTTCTGTCACTGCCAGTACCCCCTACCACATATAGTGATTTATGAGGAAACAAGAGTTTCAAATTCTAGTGCAAAACATTATCATAGAATCACAGAATCTGCTGAGTTGGAACAGACCCATCAGGATCATCAAATCCAGCTCCTGGCCCTGTGCAGGACACCCCAAGAGTCACATCATGTGTCCTGAAAGCATTGTCCAAATCCTTCTTGAACTCTGTCTGGCTTGATACTGTGGTGTCTTCCCTGGGGAGTCTGTTCCAGTGCCCAGCCACCCTCTGGGTGAAAAATCTTTTTCTGATATCCAACCTAAACCTCCCCCAACTCAGCTTCATGCCATTCCCTTGGGTACTGTCACTGGTCAGAATGAATTAAGGTCTTGGTTATCATATTTTTTTGCCCTAAGCTTTCCTTTTCAAGAAGGAGGAATTTCATTATTAATGTTTTAAATTGCAACTCACCGTGAAGTAATGTTTAAAATATACACTTAAAAGCTTCAGAAAATATGAATTAGCAACTAAAATTTGATAGAATCCTTTAGAAAATACTTTAAGCATTTTTTGGCTGTTACAGAGCAGATTATTTTTTTGGCTCAGCTAGAATCAGTAAATCAGATCACTGGCTTCCATTTTTCAAGTCTTACACTTTTTCTTAAGTTTAGCTTAATCTTGGATTGCTTATCCTTCACACTGTGATAGTTTTTTCCACCTTCACACCAAGAGAATCCATGGATTCTTCATATCATCAGGGTCTCTCAAAAGGTTTTTACTCTCCATTTAAAATAAACTTTTATTTTTTGGAGGGCTTTTTGAAATGCAGCAAGAATCTAATAGGACTACTGCCTATTTCATTAAAGGGTTATAGAAAATTGAAATGGCAGGTGTAATTTCTTGTTTTCTAAATATTTGACCTTTTTTTAGTATTTTAATGTATAGCAGGAAAATTATATTTTCTAATTATGAAATCTAACTATAGTTCAGCTATGTGGTGTTGTGTCTAAAACTGTACAGTTAATTTTCAAGAAATGTTTGACATTTTGTTGTAAAACCAGCTGATGATATGCATATAACTTTCTTGTATGAATCAAGGCACTAAAATTTAAGAAGTTCTCCTTGCTGGGGTGGAGTGATGGTGGAATTACAGCACTCATTGCAGCTGCTAAGTACCCAAATCTTATCCACAAGTTGGTTGTCTGGGGAGCAAATGCCAGCGTTACTCAAGAGGATGTGAGAATTTACAACGGTATGTACAAACGGCATGTCGTATTCTAAAGTAATTATTTTAATTTCTTCTTGACCCAAGAATCTTAGTCGTGTAAGACAGAGCTGAGGACATAACAAACCTAAAGATAGGACACAAAATTCACTGCATTACTAGGTATAGGGATAGATTATAGTGAGAAACTAACAATTACTCTAGGGGTAATATAATATAATAGATATTTTAACAAGCCCTTGCCAATTTACCCTGATGAAAAGCAGAAGTTACAATAGCTTATCAGTAGTTTTCAGAAAGTCAAATTTTTGTTACTATAACAAATTCTTAAAAATAAATTCCAAATGACACTATTGACGCCCCAGTTTGATTTAATTTCTTACATCTCACACAACCTTTAAACCAGGTCTACAGATAATCACTGGGATAAAAGTTCATAACAGATTTACCTCTAGGAGCTATATAATATAGACAGTAAGAAAACAAGTTCATAACTTACCTTTTAAGTTCAGGAAGCAAATGAATCATTCAAGTAAATGTCCCAAGATGTCTTTGTCATTTGCATTCCTTTAGAGTTAATTATTGTCATTAGAAAACCTTTGTAAAGTAAAGAAATATGGGATTTCTGATCCTTATTCCACTCATGTGAAATAGAATCTGAGATCACTTCTCACTACAAAGAAAAATAGGAAAAAACTGCTAGTGAACTCAGAAAGGGACCATATTTCCTTTTGAATGTAGAAATGAAAAGAGTTAACCATGTAGGCTCTCAAAAAATGTAACCCAATATAGTTTCATTTTAGTGACTGGAGTTTGATTTATAGCAGCTGTGAAATCTGTCTGGCTTCAGCAAAAGTACAAGTGTATGTATTGCACATGTGTATTTACCTCACCTATATTGAAACTAAACATGGTAGTAGTAGTAGTAATATGTATTTTTAGTTCAGAAAGCAAAATGCTTTTTAGCTCTGGAAAATGCTTTATTTCTGTATGTGTTTTTATATTTATGAGTTTTTTTATTGTATAAATATGAAATTAACATCTCCCTGCACAGCAGGCTAAAAAGTAAAAGAAAAATTCAAAATAAATCAAAACAACAACAAAAAAGAAGTCCTATTTGCATGGAGCACCCGCTGCAAGGCTGGCTGGCCTTTGTCCTCTTTGTGAATTGTTGCTTTAAACATCTTTCTCTGGCTGACAGAGCTCAGAGAGTAGTAGCACAAGTCTGCAACTGGCTCATCAGTGCATCTCAGCTGCAGTGGAGGGTTTTGTAGGAGGGAAAGGTCTTGATTTGGTATCTATGTCCTTTCAAAATCAGCTTCTCCCTTCTCTTTTTAAATTAATGCCAGCCAGGATAAGGCAGTAAATTATATATGGGAAACAGTTGTTCAGTAGCACCTAGCCTGGGGTGAGCAGACTCATTTCCAATCACATGCTGTTATAAAACACTTTCAGTCACTGCTACCTTTGTCATTTGGCTGGACAGGTTCTCATTGTTAGTTAACACCTTGCTCCTTTCTTCCCTTAATTCCCTTTTGAAACCAATTAAAACTTTTGCTAGTGACATATATTGCTGTTTGATGATTCAGTACTGTTCTGTTCTCTGTTATGCCCAACTTTGTTTCAGACTTTATCAGTACAAAGCTGTATAACTGAAATACAGTTTAGTCACAATAACCCTTTTGGATACCTAGTTTGCAAGCAGTACTGAAAATTTTAGAGGGAAAAAAATAGAAAAATCAGATAAATAAATAACTAAAATGTCAAATTATTTGTACAGCTTTAGCCAGCCTGCTGTGACTCACTTGTTTTTGTGTAAAACTATGGCAAATGTACCATGATGTCAGCCTGCTGGAATGACTTAGTAAGAGCTTCCTTCCTCTGAGAGCTGGTAGGAGCCATGGAAGAACTTCCATCCATGAGTCAATGCAAAAGGCTAAAGGATATGAAAAAGAACTGCCAGGTCTGGCATGCTGTTATGAGACAGCCCCATTTTTATACACAAGTCCCTTGTACTTCTCTTATGAAAGTTTTCCAGAGAGAACCATTAGAAGTTTTAGGACTGAGTCCTTTGATTGTTATTTTTTTTCTGTTATGACCATAATAGCAAGACGTTCCTCTACAACTCAGAAGACCACAGCAGAGAGTGCAAAACTGTCTTTTTTATACCCTTTCCATACTATGAATTATATAAAATATTCATTGCAGTTTCAAGTTTGAAATATGTATTTGCAGTCTGGTTTGAAAACTTCCCTATATTAGGTGTGGTTTTTATCTTGTTGCTGGAAAGGAAATGACATATTTCATTGTTATTTTATGTAGGCATCCGAGATGTTTCAAAATGGAGTGAAAAGGTCAAGAAACCACTGGAAGAGCTGTATGGACATAAGTACTTTGCAGAAACCTGTGAGGCTTGGGTAGATGGAATATCACGCTTTGCTGAAAATTCAGATGGTAAGACTTTTACAATGTTGAACTGAAGCAATTAGAGTAGCAGGCAGTTCTGGATAAAAATCTGACAGTGCTCCTAGCAGCCAGTAAAGGAAGGACTCTGCATATGGCATTAAAAGCTGAGTCTGACTCACATTCAGGAATAACACAATTATTCTGTAGATTGTTCACAGAAACAGAAAGGTACAAGAGGAAAACATTTATGGAAAACATTAGCTGTTGAGGCTCTCCTCTCGTTCCACCACAAAACTGCATAATTAAGTCATTGCTTTTGTGCAGACTAAACAGGAGGGATTCTGCTCAAGCAGAATCTTTTTTTCGTCTCCTGTCTCTGTGTCAAAGGATTATCTTCCAGTGACATTTTTAAGATATCCCAAAAGTAAGGCATGCTCTTTCCAGTTTTTGTAAAGCAGAGCTGAACTCTTTCAAACCTAGTAGCATATAAGTTACAAAAGAAGGGACTTCAGATTTTGAGAACTCAGAACTAAGAAAACACATTTAAAAAACACAATTGGCACAGCTCAGCTGTTTAAACATTTTTTTTTAAAAATTGCTGAACTAGACAATATCATTGTTTATCTCTGAAGATTTCTGCATTTACTCTACATAGACCTGAAAAGGGTATTATGAATAATAATTTTCAGTTCTATTTTAATTCAGTGGAAATTTGCTTTTAATTTGCCTAAAGCAGTAATACATAATACATTAAAAAAAGGAATTTGTAACCCTTATGTGCATTTTCCTGTAGCTCTCATAATGAAAGATAGAAAATGACGTGCATTAATAGGTAAGAGGCACTACCAGGAAAGCATTCCTTCATTTCATATTTTTCCACAAGTTTTTGCATAGGCTCAGCATGGGACTAGTATTTCTCCCAGTAGAATGATGTAACAAATTATGATCCAATTTTATTTTACCCTTTCTAGAATACATCTCCTTAAAGCTATTTTTTCTGAAGTGCAAAGCCCAGGCTGGTGAATCTGTGGCTGCGATGTCCTTTCACTGCCTGCACATGCCTCAGACATTATGAGATGAAGTGACTGTGAAAAAGAAGTCACCTGGAGACATGTAACAAGGAGCTGAATTACCTAGATGCTGAAACTGGGTCAGATATTGGGAGAAGCCTAATGTTTGATGCAGGAGATGAGCAGCTATCAGACTGCAGGTTTTTTTTCCAGGGAGGAATGATTTAGACTACAAACAGACCACCTTGCAATTAAAGTTAAGGCACTGGAACAAAGGCACAGATACAGCAGATATAAGAAAAGGGGTTAATAAAACCCATCTGAGGTAAAAGGAGGACAACAAAGTCTATGTTGGTCAAAAACTCAAGCTCTTTTTAAAATTAGACTATTCTCCCTGAATGAGACATCTTTTAGTGTGAAATACCATAAGAAATGAGCTTTTAGAAGGAGCCAACACTTAATGAACCTGAGTGAGTTGCATAAAGTCTCAAAATCCAAGATTCTCCTCACTGTTCTATGATTTTAGAGTAAATATAATTTAATGGTTATAATAGAAACAATTTTAGGACTGGAAACTAGGAAATAATCATTTGACTGCCAACTAAATCCCTAGATAAATAACCTGCATGTACTTGGGACTTGCTCTGAAAAACAGTCAACATTTCTGGAGGTGTTAGAGGACTGTGAATAAAATGTTCTAAATGAAAATATTTAACCAGTAGTACTGCAAACTAAGACTACATAAATAACCATGCAATTGGAAAAACTGTGGAACAGCCTCTGACTTTAGAGCTAAGGAAAGCATGCAAATACGAGCATTAATCTTACAGCTGTTAGTAGCTGCAAGGTGACAACTACAAATAGACAAATTTATCTCAAAGAAAAATGGAATATAAAACTTACCAAGAATGTTTTGCCCAAAGATTCCCTTGCAGGAACATGAGAAGTTAGACACTGAGTTTGGGAACAGGGTTACTAAGGGATGAGGGAAAAAAAGGGGAGATAATTCAGAAAAGTCTTTAAGCAAAAGCATTAAAAATACTTCTAGTGAGATTAAGGACTAGTAAACATAAAATTATGAGTGGGCAGGGAAAATAACCTTTGAGTAGTCTTAGTACAATTCACATTAAATGTTTATGCATTTGTATCGGGTTTGCATGGTCAGGTTTTGATACCAGGGGGATTGCAGTGTACCTAGAAGCTTCCTCCATGTCCAGCAGAGCCAACACCAGTCTGCTCCAAGACAGACACGCTACTGGCCAAGGCCAAACCAAGCAGTGATGGCACTAACACCTCTGTGAAAACATATTTAAGAAGGAAAGAAAGGTTACTGTGCAGATGTTACTGCAGCTAGAGAAGAACAGTGAGAATATGTGAGGGGAACAGCTATGCAGGCACCAAGGTCAGTGGAAGAGGAGAGGAAGGAGCTGCTCCAGAGCAGAAATTCCCCTGCAGCGCATGGAGGTCCACAGGGATGCTGAGATGCACCTGCAGGTATTGGAGGAGTCTATGCCAGAGCAGGTGGATGCCCGAGAAAGGGCTCTATACCAGTGGGAAACCCATGCTGGGTATGCTCCTGGCTGGCACCTGCAGACCCGTGGAGAGAGGAGCCTGCACGAGAGCAGGTTTCCTGGTAGGACTTGTGACCCCATGGGGGCTCATGCTGGAGCAGGCTGTGCCTGAAGGACTGCACCCTGTGAAAAGGTGACCCACGTTGCAGCAGTTTGTGGGGAACCATTGCTTGTGGGATGGATTCATGTTGGAGAAATTCCCTGGGCACTGTTTCCTGTGGGAGGGGTCCCTGAGCAGCGGCAGGAAGAACCTGTGATGAACTGACTGTAACCCCCACTCCCCATCTCCCTGCACCACAGGGGTACATGAGGTAGCACCCAGGAAGAAGCCTCTAAGATTTATTTTACTTCTCATTATCCTGCTCTGATTTTCTGAGTAATAAATTCAATTATTATCTGCGAGTTGAGTCTGTTTCCCCCATGATGGTATTTTGTGAGTGACCTCTCCCAGTCCTTATCTCAATTTAGGAGCCTTTCATTGTATTTTCTCTCCCCTGTCCACTTGTGGAGGGGAGTTATGGAGAGGCTTAGGTGGGTGCCTGGCATGCAGTCAGGGTCAGCCCATTAGAGCACTGCAGACAGCAAAGGGCCGGGGCGGTGCAAGAGGTATGAATGAGTACTGCCTAAGGTAATTTGTTCCAAAAAAGTAGCAAAGCTTGTAACCTGACAACTGATGTAACAAAATCCAGCTTTAACGTGAGTGCCCTAAGACTCTAAGGCTGAAAAGAACAAAGCTGGGAAGGAGATGCAGGTATTGGCTTTGAAGAGCCAAAGAGAGCCTGAGGAAAGTGTGGAACAGAAGGACTTCATTCTCTCTATCCTTTTGTGCTGGTATCCATTATTGGAGCAAATTGCAATGAAGTAAGATTTTGGAGAAAGAAATATAAATTATAGTCCTGCTTACATAGTTCTGTAGATTAATCACACACTATCCACAGGGAGAGGCAATAGCTAGAACCCAATGGAGTTCAGAGTCCTTTACAGAAGCAGTTTCATCTTTCATACAATTTTAAAACAAAGTGTGACCTTCATTTGTTTTCTCCCTAGGTAATATCTGCCAACAGTTGCTGCCAGATATTAAATGTCCCACATTTATAATTCATGGTGAGAAAGACCCTTTGGTCCCACAAGCTCATGCAGAATACATTCATAAGCACATCAAAGGCTCTCGGTAAGTTAAATGATTGAGTTTTCATAAACCACTGTTGAAGAAATGAAGCAGTTCAAACCCAGCGTTTAAAAAACAAAAAAAAGAAAGTATTTGGATGAGTTGTCTCTGCCACTCAAGAGAGCTATTCTAAACTTCCCTAACAAGTTACAATGCAAACAGTGTAGCTGGACCTTTCTTGCAATATAAAAGTACAGTATTTTCATAAGCTCCTTCCTAAAGCCCTCTGAGAGAAACCAAGTAAGTTCCTTTTCCTCTTTCCACTACACAAACAGAACCACTACTCCCTAAGATTTATCAAAGCAAGCAAACTTCTGCTTTGTTTGTTATGACTATTGCATTCCTTTTGCTGTAAGAAACCTAATTTCTATCTCATTCAGTAAAACAGGGAACTTAGATGCTAGGAATGAAGAGAGATTCCCAGCTATTAAAGAGATAAGCACAGGATGCTTCTGTTTGCTCTGCCTTATTGATGTGAACAACAACCTCAAAGATTCTGTGTTTCCACCTCTCCATGAATTTTCAGTGTTTTTAAGAAAAGCAGGAAGAGAAAAGAAAAAAAAAAAGAGTATAGCTGTGCCCAGAAATATTACTATATAAACAAGAAAAATATCAGGGCAGTATCTGCTTCATGTGTGTTATTGTTTAACCCCAGACAACAACTAAGTACCACTCATTCCCCCAGATGGGGGATCAGGGACAGAATCAGATGAGTAAAAATGAAAAAAAACCTCATGTGTTGAGATAAAGACAGTTTAATAGGTAAAGCAAAACATGCAAGCAAAGCAAAACAAGGACTTAACTCACTGCTCCCATAGGCAGCCATCCCCAGGAAAGCCAGGCTCTATCACATAACAGTTACTTGGGAAGACAAATGTCATCCCTCCAAACATCTCCCTTCTTTCTTTCTTTCCTTCCCCAGCTCTGTATGCTCAGCATGATGCCATATGGTATGGAATTTTCCTTTAGTCAGCTGGGGTCAGCTGTCCCAGCTGTGTCCCCTCCCAACTCTCTTGTGCATCCCCAGCCTCCTCCCTAGTGGGGCAGTACAAGAAGCAGAGAAGTCCTTGATGCTGTGCAAGCATGGCTCAGCAGTAACAGAAACATCTCTATATTATCAACACTGCTTTCAGCACAAATCTAAAACACAGCCCCATAATAGCTACAGTGAAGAAAATTTACTCTATCCCAGCCAAAACCAGCGCAACTTGAAAATTCCAGAAACGCTTCCTATAAAAAGCTGGGATTTTACCAGCTGAATTTTCTTCAAAAATTCGTATGCAAATGCAAGAGTTCTATTATTACTTAATAACAGACTGTGATGATTAGCACCAGAGAACAGAAGTAATAGGGAAAAAAAGCATATTTATGAATGCTAAATGTAGGGAACTATTTCGCTGGTGTCATCTCAGTGCAAAAATGAATGAGATTATCTCAAAGTCAGCCCCGTTGATCATAGTAATGCATTCTGTGACAGGAAAGATAAGAACAAGAGATCTGCCTAACAATCACATGCAGGTGTTTTGTTTCATGTCTGCTGGTTCATTACTCCTACATGCCCTGCTCAGAACACCTGACATCCCGCTTGGTTTCACTGAGCTCCAAAATACTCCAGATGCCCACTCAGGCAAATTATCCCAAAAAAATAGACAAGGATCTGATAGCATCTCTTTGGAAGACAAGTCAAAGAGGAAGCACTGTTAGAAATTGCCATCCAATAAAATATAAAGCAGTGATTCTTTGCATGTCTTTGTGCTGAAGTGCTCCCCTGTATTCATATTTGTCAGAAAAGAAACCAGACTAATGGTGTTCGCAGAAATTAATGCTTGGGTACATGGTCCTATTCTTCCCTGGTTGCACTGGAAATTATATGTTCCATTACAAAGCAGAAAGAAAAACTTAAATTCAGTACATTTTCAGTAACACATGCTTCTACCATCAGCTTTTCTTGCATTGATTTTCATCTAGCAGTAAAGTAGAAAAAGCTTCTTCTCATTGGAGCACAGATACATTGCTTGTTTCTCATGGTGGAAGAGTGTGCCATCATTTTGCATTTACATGGTATGGCTGGAGTTTGGTAGAATTACAGTAGGAGGAAACATTAACAACAGTGCTAAAGTGTTGTGCATCTGTGTGTTGCTTAGTCTTTGAAGAAACAGACTTAAATTCAGACAGAATTCACTGGAAAAGCTGGGCATGTTTCTCAAACTACTGCTCTTTTCCTAAAACAAAACAGCACTTGTCACCACCAAAAGAAGGTAAATCCCTCTTGCTGTAGTGGGACTTTCATGACATAGAGGCAACATAAAGTATCAGTTAAAAGGGCTGTAGCTCTGTTGAAACTACTTAGTATATGGTAGAACAAAGCAACTTAAAGAATTTTCCACCACCATATAAAAGATACATCGCTGATGTATAAAATTTGTCATAGATAGAAAGTAAGAGTAAGCATCATTTTAGGCATGTCAAACTCATATTTGTACTACAAAGATTTAACCTTATTCACTTTAACCACATACAGCTTCTAAACTTTTGGTATAGCCAGAGAAGTTCTGATTTCCATTTTATGTTAACAGATGAATGGTATTAGTTTTTGGATTGCCTTTTTGCAGAAAGATTAGGCAAAATACAAATACTCACCAGTTTGGGTCATCACAAGAACTCTATGTTTCACTGCCCAGCATAACTACTGTTCTCTCAAAGAGGCAAAAGTGCTCAGGTACTTTACATACCTTTCAAAGATGCATCCTTCTCATGTAAGTTTTGGAACCTTATCTTCTCTGTGGATCACCAGAAAGGTTTCTAGAAACTGGGTCTAGGACATAAAAATTTGTTTTAGGCTTATTTTATCCTCCCCAAAGTGGGACAAGTAGTATGACTGTTTCTGCAGCTGTTGCTGTGGTTCACATTCTGAACCACATACATAGGGGACAGTACTTACAATAAGAGTTACTGCACTTCCTTCCTGGGTAACAAAGAGCAAAGAAAATGCAACAAGTATTTTAATTACCTATACTCACAGAATAAAATGTACAATCAGTGTTTGATTTCTTTATCTCTTTTAAGGTTGCTTCTGATGCCGGAAGGAAAGCATAATTTGCACCTGCGTTTTGCAGAGGACTTCAACAGAGAAGTGGAAAATTTCCTACGCTGACTTGAACTGTAAAACAAGTTAGAGGTGTTTGGCCTTTGCCTTGTTTAGGAATTTAAGTTGGCTTCCCATTTTCAATGAAGTTATAGGTAGGTTTGAGTCCTGTCCTGAAATAAAAAAACATTAAACATATTTGCATGAGAAGCATATGTCTTAAGAACACATAAGCCTCAGTGATCAGAGCATATCACGGTACTGCAAGATTTCTGACATATCTTTAAACTTACTTGTTGCCACTCAGGCTGAACAACCATTCTTTGTCCAATAGAGGTGTTAAGAAAGACAGAAAACATGATCTAGAATACATGCCTTTATGTGCTCTTAATATTCAAGGACAAAAAACATTGTAAGAATAAGGATTCTGAACTGTTACATTGAGAAATCTGCCAAAGTCACAAATGCTGAGAGGATAATTGGGTACACAGTTTCTATAAAACATGCTTCACCACCACTATCAGAAGTCATTCAGATGCATGCCTGCTTTACAGAAGTTCCTTTGATATCAGGGGGCTTAAGCCTCATCTTCCTCTCCTTCCTCTTCAAACTCGCCCTGCTCATCAGCAGTGGCATCCTGGTATTGCTGGTATTCGGACACGAGGTCGTTCATGTTGCTCTCAGCCTCCGTGAACTCCATCTCATCCATGCCCTCGCCGGTGTACCAGTGCAAGAACGCCTTGCGCCGGAACATGGCCGTGAACTGCTCCGAGATCCTCTTGAAGAGCTCCTGGATGGCCGTGCTGTTGCCGATGAAGGTGGCGGACATCTTGAGGCCGCGCGGGGGGATGTCGCAGACGGCCGTCTTGACATTGTTGGGGATCCACTCCACAAAGTAGCTGCTGTTCTTGTTCTGCACGTTGAGCATCTGCTCGTCCACCTCCTTCATGGACATGCGGCCCCGGAAGATGGCGGCCACCGTCAGGTAGCGGCCGTGGCGGGGGTCGCAGGCGGCCATCATATTCTTGGAGTCGAACATCTGCTGCGTCAGCTCGGGCACCGTCAGGGCGCGGTACTGCTGGCTGCCGCGGCTGGTCAGCGGGGCGAAGCCCGGCATGAAGAAGTGCAGCCGCGGGAAAGGCACCATGTTGACAGCCAGCTTGCGCAGGTCGGCGTTCAGCTGGCCGGGGAAGCGAAGGCAGGTGGTCACGCCGCTCATGGTGGCTGACACCAGGTGGTTGAGGTCCCCGTACGTGGGAGTGGTCAGCTTCAGGGTGCGGAAGCAAATGTCGTACAGGGCCTCGTTGTCGATGCAGTAGGTCTCGTCCGTGTTCTCCACCAGCTGGTGCACAGAGAGGGTGGCATTGTAGGGCTCCACCACCGTGTCCGACACCTTGGGCGAGGGCATGACGCTGAAGGTGTTCATGATGCGGTCGGGGTACTCCTCGCGGATCTTGCTGATCAGGAGGGTGCCCATGCCGGAGCCCGTGCCTCCGCCCAGCGAGTGGGTCAACTGGAAGCCCTGGAGGCAGTCACAGCTCTCCGACTCCTTCCTCACCACATCCAGCACAGAGTCCACCAGCTCAGCGCCTTCCGTGTAGTGCCCCTTGGCCCAGTTGTTGCCAGCCCCGCTCTGACCTACAGGGCAGACCAGAAGCCACGTGCCACATCAGCGCCCCGGCACAAACACAGACCGTGCCACTGCCCCTTCCCCATGGCCTCTTCCCCTCACTTCCATCCCCACTCCGCTATGGGGATGCAGCTTCCTTGAGAGTCACTTGCATGCTTGCTCCAAGTCTTTCCTGTGTGTGGAGTTCCCTCTCTGGGAACTCCTCCATCCCACATTCACTCACCAAAGACAAAGTTGTCGGGACGGAAGATCTGTCCAAAGGGGCCGGAGCGCACGGAGTCCATGGTGCCTGGTTCCAGGTCCACGAGGATGGCACGGGGGACATATTTGTTACCTGTGGGAGGAAGCAGCACTGGCATTACAGCCCTGCAGCCAGCAGCCAGTGTCACAGGAGCCCTGCTGTGCTCCCATCCACCTCCCTGCATTTCTCTGGAGAGACACTGTCATGATCAAGACTACGGTGTTATCAGAGCCTTTCTGAGAACAAAGGTCTCTTAGAGGAGTCATTGCCAGATGACAGCTCTTGTTCAGGGATTTTTCCAGCCTCAATGAGCTGTCATGCCTGCCCCATTTATTTAAGGACATCTGAGGAAGACACTTACCAGCAGCTTCATTGTAGTAGACATTGATCCTCTCCAGCTGCAGCTCACTGTCCCCGTGGTAGCTACCCGTGGGATCAATGCCATGTTCATCGCTGATGACCTCCCAGAACTAGAAGAAATTTTTGAAAAATGGCAATTAGCCATTTCCAGTGCCAGTGGAAACAGCTGGCCAGTGCCAATCACACTCCCCAGCGCAGCCCGTGCATTCCGCGGCCTGACCACTCCCTCGCATGGCAGAACAGCTGCGGGTGGGAAGGTGAGTCAATGCACAAGGGCTTCGCTGGCCACAGCAGCTGAACACTAGCAGGGGGTAGACGGGCAGCCAGAGCACTGAAGTGTAGGTTAATTCCTTTGTAACCTGTATCCGAAGGGTGACCATCTCTGGCTATGTCAATTTGGTGTCCTCCCATTGTCTAACATTGGCTTAAGACCCTGTAGTCACTTACAAGATGGCAACACCTGCACACGCTCGGTGCTGACGGCTAATCCGTGGCACTGGAACACCTCCCGCTCCCTCCCCCGGGAGCCGGCGCCGTGGCCGCAGAGGGGCGAGGCAGCGGGGGATGGCCGCGGCTGCCTGCGGGAAGGCTGGGCACGCCGGACGGCAGCGCGGGCATATCCCAGCCCCGAGGCGGCTCAGACCGGCAGGGACGGGGGGTACAGGGGCAGGAGCCACAACGCCTCAGAAAACCCCGGGTCGCTCTTCATTTTGGGCTGGAGCTGCGCGGCCTCCGCGGGGTGCGCCCTACGCCCCGCGCCCAGCCGTACCTTGGCGCCGATCTGGTTGCCGCACTGCCCGGCCTGGATGTGCACGATCTCACGCATGGTGCCGGTCTCCGAAGCTGCCCCTGCTGCCGCTTCCTTCGCCACCCGCTCCCGCACTCGCAGCTGCGGCGGCCGCGCCCCTCGCCGCCCCTTAAATCGGGCGCCGCGCTCCGCCCCGCGGGTGACGTGCGGCGGGAACGGCGCGGGGCGGGCCGGGCCCGGGCATTGTCTCCCGCGTCCCGCTCGGGCCCCGCGCCCGGGTCCGCTCCGCTCCGGTCCGGGGGTGGCAGGCTGAGGCCGCTCCTCATGCTGAACGCGGCTGGCTTGTGGCGCCGAGGGAACCTCTCCTTCAGCCGTCGGGGAAAAGGCCGGAATCAGAAAAGACGTGGTTCATCTCGGGGTGAAAAAGTAAAAAAGAAAACTAAACTAACTCCTCTTTGCACACCTGTTGGAAGTCGTCCCCTTGCTTTCTTCGCATCTACCTGAGCCACAGCAGCAAAGCACAGGCTGCTATATTTTATTAGCACTCTCAAGTCTGTATTTCTACCTCAGGCCTGCTTAATCATGTTTCAGTATGCTTTAAGCACAAACATAATTTTTCCATAGCTCAGGCACCTAAAATTAGCAGAGATTGGGTGGTGATGTTAAAGCCCATAGCCACTTTCAAGCACCAAACTCTGTTTTAGACAGTGCTGCTAAACCTTTGTACATGGGGCTTTAATGGCAGGAACACAGAGGGCTGGTGTGAAATTTTATGCTTCTGCTAAAAAATGTTTTTTTCTGGGAGTTATCCAGCAGTGATAGCACTTTAACACCCACAGGAATGGGATATCTTGTACCTTGTGTAGTGGGTTGACCTTGGCTGGTGCCAGGTACCCAGTAAACTGCTCTATCACTCCCCTTCCCAATAGGACGGGGGAGAGAATAAGATGGAAAACAACCAGGGGGTGAGGTAAGGCAGGTGTATTGCAGTGAAGGAAAGAAATAAGTGAGAGTCTGCATGCACTTAAGCTAAGAAAAAAAGTCAGTCTCTCCTTCCCATCAGCACCCAATGGTCAGACACTTTCTGGGAAGCAGGGCTTCAGCACACGTAATGGTTCCTCTGGGAGGCACACATTGAAGAGTCACGAATGCCATCCCTTTCTCCTCTCTCCCTTAGCTTTATATATCTGAGCTGACATCATAAGGTATGGAATATCCCCGTGGTTGATTTGCATCAGCTGGCCTGGTTGTGTACCCTCCCAGGATCTTGCCCACTCCCAGCCCTTTGATGGGGGAAGGAATGTCAGAGGGAGAGCGCTGCTCAGCAGTAGCCAAAACTGGCTGGTTTGTTATCAGCACCCTTCCAGCCACTAACGCAAAGCACAACACTGGGAGGGCTGTGGGCCTTGCCTCAGTCAGACCCAATACACCTTGTGTTCAGCACAAAGGAGCTGGAGGGGGTTCACCTCAAGAATATTAAACTGCAAAGGGGTCAGCACAGTAATGCAAGCTCTCAAACTTTTCCCAAGTATCCACAGGCTCAGCACAGTTAACACTGTTTATTCTGTGAAGGCTTTTGAACTGTCTCCTATAACATCCCTGTGAGCCAACTGATGAGGTATGGCCTAGATAAATGGACAGTGAGACGGAGTGAAAACTGGCAGAACTGCTGGTCTGAAGGGCTTGAGATCAGCAACATGAAGTTCAGAAGCCAGCCACTGGTGGTGTACTCCAGTGACTGATCCTTGGCCAACACCATTTAACTTCTTCATTAGTGATTTAACTGCTAGGAAAGTGCACCCTCAGCAAGTCCGCTGATGATACAAAACAGGGAAGAGGGACTGATACACCAGGGGGTTGTGCTGCCAATCCAGAGTGACCTCAGTAGGCTGGAGAAATGGGCTGGCAGGAACCTCATGCAGTTTAACAAAGGGAAGTGCAAAGTTCTGCACCTGGAAAGGAACAGTCCCCTGAACCAGTACATGCTGGAGACCACCCAGATGGAAAGAAACTTGTCCAAAAAGGACCTGGAGATCCTGGTGGACACCAAGATGAACATGATTCAGCAATGTGCCCTTTCAGCAAGAGTCTCAAACAACATCGTTGTTTAAGGATGATTGTTACGAGCAGGTCAAGGAAGAGGATAAGTTGTGGAGAGATGCATCTGGAGTTTTATATCCGGTTCTGGGCTCTCCAATACAAGAGGGAGATAGACATTTTGGAGTGAGTCCATTGAAAGACCATGAAGGTGGTTAAAGAAGTGGAGCATCTGTCATACAAAAAGCGGCTGAGAGCTGGAGAAGGCTCAGGGGATTCTTATTAGCATGTGCAAATACTTGGTGGGAAGCAGTAAAGAAGATGGAGCCAGGCTCCTCTCAGTGGTGCTCAGTGATAGGGGGAGAGGAGATGGGCACAGACTGAAATACAAAAATCTAAATATAAGAAAAAGATCCCACTTTGCTCTGCCCAGAGAGATTGTGGAATGTCCATTCTTGGAGATATTCAAAACCCTAGTGGGGACAGCCCTGGTTAATCTGATCTAACTGACCCTGTCAGGCAAAGTAAGGAACTAGTCTAAGTGATCCCAGAGGTTCTGTCCAACCTCCACAATTTCGTGGTTGTAAGAGAGGGAAAGAAAAGTGTGGGAGGCTGTGTGTGATCAGCCACATCAGATTGACAGTTCATTCATCTCAGTTTCGCAGTACGTTGCAACATTATATTGCAATTGTAACACCTTCAAAACAAGATTTTTGTGAAGGTGAGGTAATAATTGATGTGGGAAATCATTACCACTCTCAACAATAAAGTCAGAATGATCCAAATTGTTTACATAATACTCAGGTTAGCTCTGCTTAACACAATATAAATCAATGCATAATGTCACCAGTTTAAGGTTTGGGGTTTTTTTCAGTCTACAGCAGGAAATACCAGTGGCTAAAGAAGTACCATATCTTTGCCTTGGAATTTGGCTGCTATGACCTTGGAAAAGTACTTTGGCTGTATTTTCAAAAGTGACTCTCAGTTTGCTCCAGTGAATTGACTTTCTTATCAACTGAAGCTCTTTTCCTTCCCTAGTGCAGAAACCTCAGCTGCTGTGAAATGTCACAAGCACAGATTGGCTTAAGCTTTGCAACACAGGGAATTAAGTGTAGTGCTATTACTTGTGTCTTTTGCAATCACAAAATATCCAGGATTGTGCTGGCTCTGAGATCTTTTCACCAAATTCTCTTGAAGTTTGTGTTCTTTAAATCCCAACTGTAGTCAGTATTTTCCTTTGATATATTTCAGCAACACTTAATCGCAGGCAACCTTTGTTATTGTTCACACAACTTGTGCATACACATTTGTACTTGCTATAGGCATAACCCAACTTTTTGGGCAGCAGCAGGCAGTTACATCTCACTAAAGGCCCAGCTTGATGCATTATGATTCTTCCCTGGAAGACACCTGGACACTCCCTGAGATGTCTTCTTCCTACGTACACACAATGACCTCTTTTGTAGTTACTCCACTAAGGATTCTGAGCTTTTGTTAGGAAATAAATTCTTACATGCTATAGTACTGGTCTCTTTGTAGATTCCCACTGGTTTTTCGGGGTGGGGATGTAGCTCCAGGTTTTATTCTGAGTACCTAAAGGGTTGTACGTGTTTATGTGTACAAGTTCCTTCATCTACAGCAACCTTGAACATCGATGAATACACAGTGAACCAAACTAAATGTCAACTAAACTACTTGAATGTCAATTCAGGACCCTTCATTATGGCAAACACTTTAACAAATCTTAGCCATGGATACTTAAATAGATATGGGAGTTCCCTATTGGTTTAGGGATTTTTTAATATCGCTGTATAAATTCTAAGTGGTCAGAATCGCAAATGAAAGCCAAAATTCTCCATTCATACAAAGGCAGGGCATGTGCCCAGGAACACCCATGGGCCCCTCGGCAGCCGAAACTCTGCCACAACCTCCTCCCTGCCTGCATCAAACCCTGCCTACCCAGTTTCCAAGGCAACGGTGGAGCCTGGCGATGGATGCACAAGGGAGGCAACAGGGATCCCACAACATTATCATGTCTGTCCATGATTTCCCATTGTTTGAGAAAGAATCACAAGTGTACAAATATAAAAGCTTCTCAAGCACACAAGATGTCTCCCCATGGCTTTATTCTCACTCATTTGCGATGGGTGATGTCATGTCTTGCCCATGGCATTTTGAGTCTTTCTGTTGGTACTCAAATGAGCAGGCTCTGTTCATTACATTATTGTTTGCTTTCCACCTGGTAACTATGACATTCCCACCTGATGAGGATTGTCTGAGGTCACCTGTGGAACTTGATGCTTAATCATTTGCAATGTGCATTAAGATAGAAGAATATTCTGCCAGCAAGAGGGTGGAATAATTGTGAAAGTGATTTTAATGCTAGCAATAAAATACCTAAAAGGGAAATCTGTTTTTATTTCAATATTACAACTCACTGCAGGCACTAGAAGCAATTAAATATGACAATGCTGAGCATGTTTTTATGAATGAGCAAAAGCAGTTTCATTATAGAGCCCTCTGAATTTGTGTTTATTTTACCTGGGGGTCCGTGTGTTTGGCCAAAAACAAAAGAGGAGAGAGGGTAAGTGTGTGAGAGAAAATCACTTTACAGAGCAATTTGGGACATTTTCAATTCTAAAGTAACCCATGCACCTTTAGAAGGGAGAACTGTTTCTTCATGAATCTAATATTTCCTCCACACCATATGGTTCCTCTTGTGAATTTAGATTATAACCTCTCAGAGTCAGGCATTTCTGTGAATGTGCTTGTACAGGACACAGCAAACAGAACCCTGCTTGTCTGGCTTCCAAAGGTACCATAATAAACACGATCACATGTCGCAAAATGATTCCAAAAACGGAAAAATGTGTTGATCATCATCAGGCAGTGATTTACTGAGAAGAAAGGCAAAACAATGCAGCCTCTCATTATTTCCTCTTGGCACACCAGATGTGACAGGGTAGCAGCCAGATGGCTCCTGCCCCCATCCAGGCTGCATCTACCTTTTTAGATTGCTCAGTAGATGAAACCCATCTGATGTCCCTACAAACTGGGTCCTCCAGTCAAAAGATGACTAAGATTCCAGCATCAATATAAATGAAATGCTGATATCACGTTTTCCAGGGCAGTTCATTTCCTGCACGTCATCGAGAACAAGGTACAGATAGAGACTTTGATCTGCTCGTTACTGTTTCTTTTGTTCCTTAGCCTCATTGCTTTTCTTGCAATCCGATAGTTACTTGTAACTCAAACTGGCACGGGGCAAATTCTGAACCACATCTTGTGACGTCTGCTAAGAGATGCAGTAGTTTGTGGTGGGATTCAATGTACATTGTTTAAAATTGCCCACGTTCTCTGCAGGAGAGTTCAGGGTGTTGTTGCACTAGGTGGCTGAATCAAACAAACATCTTGTTTTGCTTTCTCCTGCTTCCAGCTGCCCCCGTTTCTCTCCTTTGCACGAGTTCTCCCTCTAGCATACCACCTAATTGAAGAAAAACATTCTTCCACCCCCTCAATTTTCAGTCCTTAACTGTGGAGTTAAGGGAGAGGAAAAGACTGGTGAAAGGGTCAGACATGCCCTGGAGCTGGTAGAGGAAACGACACAGAGGTAACACCTGAAGTGGAGCAAGGGGAATAGGACCATCCTTTTTAGCAGCTGGAGGATACTGAATCAGCCCTGCCTGTGGAAGTGGCATTTTTCTCAAAGCCAACAAAATCTCTAATCCCTGCCTGCTAGGGTGGAGCTGGAAATTTCTTAGCTGAAATTTCCAAAACCTAGCCGTACAATTAACTTATTCATTATAAGACTGGTGTTGTGCTGGATGCAGAGAAGCATGCTGTAAGAAGCCAGTGCTTGAATTTCATTAAATGTTTGTAAAGCTGGTTGCGAGACCATTTGAATTCTGCTTGAAACTCCTGTTTAATTATTCACTATGGAGGCAGTATCTTTCTATTACATTCATGGAAAATGTGGAAACATTTTTCAGTGCGAAACAACCCAGAACTTTTTACTGAATAAGCTACACAACCTCTGCCAGGGTAGCCACTTCATCCTCTGGAGCAAGTGTTTTCACATTCTGCTTAAACTGGATTATTATTATCTTTTTTTTTTCTTTTCTTTTTTTTTTTTTTTTTTTCTTTTCTTTTTTTTTTTTTTTCCCCCAGTGATAGAGACATTCTTGCCAAAAGGAAAAAAAAGTCCAAAAACCTATGCCTGAAGCTTTCCAAGGAAGCCAAGTGAGAAAAATAACCTGATTATAAAAGATGACATATGAATAAATTGAGACCAGTTGGAATATCTCTGCACTACAAGAATCAAACATTAATAAACAAGAATTTAACAGAGGTAACTTGATTTCTTCCTTTACGAGTGGAATTCTGCCCGTAAGGGAAAAATGACTTTGAGGGGGGAGGAGGGAATGACCTACTCTTAAATTATTTCTTTTTTACCTTGATACTGTAAATAGATAGCCTTCTTATACACACACTTCAAAGAGACACAATTTTTCTTTCTGGCAGACTCACAAATAAAATACTTAAAATAGGATTGAAGCTAGGAGCAGAGAAACAGTTCAGTTCTTGTTAAACTGCTCGGGGAGGGGAGTTGTCACCTGCACAATGTCCTTTGCTGGCAGAATATCTGGGGATGGCTTTCACAGCTTCCCTCAAACCCTCCCTCTGCCTCGGTTTCCAATGCTCAGAAGGCTCCAGCTGGACAAGTGTCCAGGAGACTCAGGGCCAAGAAATATCTTTTTCCAAAATACTTCATGTCCTGAAGCACTTTTCTGTGACCAAATGCTTCCATTTTGAATTTTCTAGTAGGCAAGCTAAAGATAAAACCCATCTAAAATGGGAGTATCTGAGAACAAATAGTCTGCTTTTTCCCATTCTATTAAATAATAAACAGACCAGGACAGGTGATTACTGAAGTATGAAAAGGCAGGTGCTTAGTATGGATTTTAGATTGGAAGGTGAAAAACTCTCAAAAAAATTTTTTTTTAATTTTTTTTTTTTTTTTTTTTTTTTTTTTTTTTTAGTCATACAAAATCAGCTCCTACTTCTCTGTAGAGTTTTATTTTGAGCTGAAGGAAGGAGGGGAAAATAACCTTACTCAGATTACCCCAGGCACATATAACACATCAAAAGTGTCACCAGCTTTGTTCTGTGGAAATGTAGAAGCAGCTGAAGAAACAAATGGGAAGATTGAGAAGGGGATTATTTGTAAATGAAAAACAGTGCCTTCCCTACAATGAACAGGTTCAGAGGAATAGGGTTACCTACAACTCCTGTGGAGGCTACCATTTCTAACAGTCCCTAGAAGTGTTTGTTCATTACACTTTAATGTGGAAAGGAAAAGTAGAATAACATCCCTTCGAAAAAAAGTTCTGTATCAGATAATAGGGGGAAGTCACATGATTTGTCCAGAGATTTTACCTCCTCATAGCAAACAAAAATATTAGGCTTCATTAAACAAAAAGCAGTAATTAAAGCACCTCCCACTGTGAGATAGAACCTAATATAGATTAACAGCCCCTCTTTCCAAAAAAAAAACCAAAAACAAACAAACAAAAAAAAAAGAGTAATAGTAAAACAATGAGGTGGGGGAGTTTGGGTTCGGGTTTTTTTGAGTGGGAGGAAAGAGGGTGTTTGGAAAGTGATTTTAGCAGAACAACTATGAAACGCCCTACTGAAAGCCATTACTGGGTCTCATCCTGACGTTACACACAACTTGGCTATGGGGGTTACAGGGAGGGCAAAGCACAAAGGAAACAAGAGGAGAACTCTAATGCAGGGAGTGTTGTTAGACACTTCAGCTTTTTCTAGTGAGGCAAGAAAACTTGTCCCTCTGGCACCACTTTGCCAGAGTTGCTCTGGGCACCAGAGCGGTGCTTTGCAGCAGTGCATTGCAGCGCCGTCCCTTAAGGACTCTGTCAGTCCATCACAACTTCTTTAAGCACATAGAACCTGCACATATAGAAGGAGCTACTAGCACTACACTCTTTTGAATTATGTATATCATCCATGAGCAGATTCCCCTGCACAGATTAGGGGTTTGCCCTATTTTTGCAGAGAGCTCACTGGAGAGGAGACCCAAACATCTGGATTCTCTTCTTTCTTCAGGTTAAAAATACTATTGCTACTTCGGTTTACTGTGTTCTTCACCTTGTACCTTCTGGAAGGACACACTGGTCAATAGGATGGGCCTCAGGTTTGACTCTTAGATTATCTCATCACCAGGACCTTTGTATGCTTAATGCAACCCAATTTCTGATGTATATAGGCATGTCATAGATCTCGGGAAGAGGAGAATCATTATTGCTCCCACATGAAAGACTGGAAAACATCTGTTGGAAAACAGATGTAGGCCTACAATCCCGTTAAGAGTTTTGAAGAATCAGACCACATACTGGATTATATTTGCACAATGCTCTTCCTACAATGGTTTAGACTGGTGTTCAAGAAATAAACAGGGAAGGGAAATTAGGAGAAAGGGCATTCCAGTTCTACCACAACTCATGCCATTTCTATTTAAATTAAACCTACATAGTGCCTAGTTGTTTTTACAACCTTATTTATCTTTACCCTCTTGCACTTAACAGCATTCAAGCACTGATTTTTTGCCTTGGTCAAGACATTCTACTAACAGGTTTTAAAATTCCACGCATTTAACAAAGGGAGTTTAAAAAAAAATCAATAAAGGGATTGTTCCCTTCCCCAACACCATTAGCTCTAATTGTCAACAGAGGAGAATGCTTCCCTTCAGGCCACAACTGTTCTATTGATATGAAAATATATTTTCTTATATTATTAACTTATATCTCAACACAAATCAGTCATTGTAAGTGGCTTAATCTGCACATCACTAAATTTGTATTATCTATCCCCATTTCTTCCTAACAGGATGTCTCATGCAAGATCTTTAGCCCTAAATATATTGTTCATCACATGGAAAAATATAGATCTACACCCAGGAGAGGTTAAGGCAGCTGGGTAACCTAATCTGAAACCTTTTCATTGGTTCTGCTTTCTTTGTGAAGCAGAAAAATTGCAACCAGAAACACTTGCTAAGGTACATCTTTGTTGTTTCGCATACAGCAGTCAGCTTCAGTTTTATAGTGAATGGTCTCTTGGGAAATAAACACAGCTAAAGATCAAAGACATAAAGAAAAAAAGGTACTGCAGCCCCCAGGCCCAGGATGAGACTTACGCTTCCCTTACATTTGACTTACTGTTCCTACCAAGCTTTGAATCTTCCCTTCAAATCTTTCAGTATCCCCTTTTTCTACATTTCTCAACTCTGACTGAAATGATGGATTTTTTTTTAATTTTTTTTTTTTTAATTATTATGACTGGCAAATAAGACATGTAGGATTTACGAACGGACATGTTTCTGTCTAGAGTATTTCTATTTCTGGATTGTCTTCCTCTAGAACAGAAAACCAGAATACAAACAATAGCAAGCCATGTAGGATGGTGCCCTACTTTCTCGTAAGGGAGCTGTAGTGAAATGTGTCACTTGGGTAGCTATATTTAAGGATTAGCTAGAGACAGAGTGTAATTACACTGAGAATTAGATGCCAGACATGTTGAATACTAGTGAAACCTGCTACAGTGTCACAGCTGAAAGGAAGATCTTTACTATCAAAGACCAAGTTCTCATGTCTTAGTGAAACTTAGTCTAGATTCACTTGGTGACTCAAAGCTATATGATAAACAGTTTCAAGTGCAACAGAGCTAGGTAATTTCAAGGCAAGATTACTGTGGCAACCAGATACAGTGTTATTTTCCCGAATGGCCTGAGGCAGCATGTATTAACTCAGTTACTGAAATAACCTCAATTTGTCTAATGTTTAATCCTAGAACTGCTCAAGTGCTAAGAAATACAAGTATTATTGTGGGTATACACAGCTGCATTTGTTTACTGACAGTTCAGGCAGTTCAAGTGCTTCTCACTCCTCTGTGCACCAGAAACAAAACCTACAGATAAGGGAAAAGCTGTAGCAAGTGCCTGTTTTCCTGCACACCAGGGTAGCAGGCCCATCAGCAAAGCAATGGGGTACACTCAGAGCACTATCCACAGGCAGTGGACTCAAAACAGGCAAGATATTAGTTATGCACAGCAGCTCCCTTTTAATTCTTTATTCCAGTAATGCCTTGCAAGCATTTTAGTAAAGGATCACAATAGAGGCTGCACACATGTGAATACCAGCCCTTTCAGAGCAGTAAGGACTGCAGTAATTGTAGCATTGGTAGCAGTTCTCTTAGCAACACTTTTTTAGTGCAGGACCACTCCCCTAAGTAGTGTTTGGATGAACTAAGGACTAAGTTTGCATATTGGGTAACTGCTAAACTCCACGAGGGATTTCACTTTTGCTTTATGGGAGTAATAGGATCTATGAAACTTTGCTAACTACCGTTCACAACACTGTAGGTTCATTCAGTGTTTTTTCATCCTATAGGACCACAGAAACGTAAATCCCCCCTCCCTCACTGTAAAGAAACCACACTTACCTGTGCAAAGATGCACAGCAGGGTGCAGCTGCACTGCTCTGCCCTGCCTGGGTAGAAGTTCATTTCCTGCTGCAGGGACCAGAAACAAACAACTGCCCTGTGAATATGTAACTTGGAGACAGCTGCTGTCAGGGTACCCACAGGTGACTAAGATTGTATGCTATGCTCTGGACAGCCTTTTGAGCCTAGAAATCTGCCCATCACCTCCTATCTCCTAAAGGGAATTGATCACCCTGTAGAGTCAATCCCTTGACAGTTAAGGGCCAGTTAGTGGCTATTTCTGGGAAACACACATTTTATTCTTGAAGCAAAAAAGCTTGGGTTTTCACTTGAGCTCTCAAGCTGCCTGCTAGTACAGACCTATGCTCTCTGCATGGAATTTTTATATTTAGAGGGGAGAGTTGAGGGAAAGATAAGCGAGCTCAGCATCAAGTCAAATCAGTCAGCCACCCATACGCCTGTACTATAGTCCCTGGAACAAGTTAAATAAGCTGCTGAATGGCAGTGGGGAAGCCTGCAGCTATCCTGTCAAATCAGTTTTGACAGCTAGTAATGTGGAATTCAATACCTATTCTCTGACCTCTCTACCATGTATGTCCATAGAGAGGAGTTGCACGATTCCCAAGTGCAGTGTCTTCTTTCTATCAGCTAAAGCAGTTTTTTCCCCAAATTAGCTAAGCTGTTACACACAGGAGCTTCCATAAATTAGCTGGCATCTTTAGCTGACATACTACACTTTCCACATGTTGCTAAATTCACAGCCTGAGAACACTTGTTTTATTGAGCTTAACCTTTCACTGAGGTTCAGGAATAAACTGAGAAGAGAAGCTACAGAAAACTACACAAGAATAACTTGCTTAATCTAGAGAGAAATAAAGTAGAGGAGACAGTTTAGGACACAAAAAGCCTTTATGTTTGAGAAGTTAACCATTTCAACAGAAGACTCTGAAGTATTTTGCAACTACTGTTACATTGGACAGTCAAGGATACAAAACTGCTGACAGAAGCAACAGTGGAGAGCACCAAATTAAAAAATGCATGCTTCAGCACAACTGCACAGATTCCTTCTCTCAATGAATACTTGCCTGCTCAGACTATACTTAACTCCTACCCATCTCAACTTTATGCCTCATCTTCCTCTCCTTCCTCTTCAAACTCGCCCTGCTCATCAGCAGTGGCATCCTGGTATTGCTGGTATTCGGACACGAGGTCATTCATGTTGCTCTCAGCCTCCGTGAACTCCATCTCATCCATGCCCTCGCCGGTGTACCAGTGCAAGAACGCCTTGCGCCGGAACATGGCCGTGAACTGCTCCGAGATCCTCTTGAAGAGCTCCTGGATGGCCGTGCTGTTGCCGATGAAGGTGGCGGACATCTTGAGGCCGCGCGGGGGGATGTCGCAGACGGCCGTCTTGACGTTGTTGGGGATCCACTCCACAAAGTAGCTGCTGTTCTTGTTCTGCACGTTGAGCATCTGCTCGTCCACCTCCTTCATGGACATGCGGCCCCGGAAGATGGCGGCCACCGTCAGGTAGCGGCCGTGGCGGGGGTCGCAGGCAGCCATCATGTTCTTGGAGTCGAACATCTGCTGCGTCAGCTCGGGCACCGTCAGGGCGCGGTACTGCTGGCTGCCGCGGCTGGTCAGCGGGGCGAAGCCCGGCATGAAGAAGTGCAGCCGCGGGAAAGGCACCATGTTGACGGCCAGCTTGCGCAGGTCGGCGTTCAGCTGGCCGGGGAAGCGAAGGCAGGTGGTCACGCCGCTCATGGTGGCCGACACCAGGTGGTTGAGGTCCCCGTACGTGGGAGTGGTCAGCTTCAGGGTGCGGAAGCAAATGTCGTACAGGGCCTCGTTGTCGATGCAGTAGGTCTCGTCCGTGTTCTCCACCAGCTGGTGCACAGAGAGGGTGGCATTGTAGGGCTCCACCACCGTGTCCGACACCTTGGGCGAGGGCATGACGCTGAAGGTGTTCATGATGCGGTCGGGGTACTCCTCGCGGATCTTGCTGATCAGGAGGGTGCCCATGCCGGAGCCCGTGCCTCCGCCCAGCGAGTGGGTCAACTGGAAGCCCTGGAGGCAGTCACAGCTCTCCGACTCCTTCCTCACCACATCCAGCACAGAGTCCACCAGCTCAGCGCCTTCTGTGTAGTGCCCCTTGGCCCAGTTGTTGCCAGCCCCGCTCTGACCTACAGGGCAGACCAGAAGCCACGTGCCACATCAGCGCCCCGGGACAAACACAGACCGTGCCACTGCCCCTTCCCCATGGCCTCCTCCCCTCACTTCCATCCCCACTCTGCTATGGGGATGCAGCTTCCTTGAGAGTCACTTGCATGCTTGCTCCAAGCCTTTCCTGTGTGTGGAGTTCCCTCTCTGGGAACTCCTCCATCCCACATTCACTCACCAAATACAAAGTTGTCGGGACGGAAGATCTGTCCAAA
This sequence comes from Acanthornis magna, assembly GCA_036785705.1. Classification (NCBI taxonomy): domain Eukaryota; kingdom Metazoa; phylum Chordata; class Aves; order Passeriformes; family Acanthizidae; genus Acanthornis; species Acanthornis magna. Next base: position 15,899,516 of record JAWUZG010000025.1, read on the forward strand.
GGGGCCGGAGCGCACGGAGTCCATGGTGCCTGGTTCCAGATCCACGAGGATGGCACGGGGGACATATTTGTTACCTGTGGGAAGAAGCAGCACTGGCATTACAGCCCTGCAGTCAGCAGCCAGTGTCACAGGAGCCCTGCTGTGCTCCCATCCGCTTCCCAACATGCCGAGGACATGGAGGGTGTGGGAATTTGGAAGGATCCAGGGATGGGAAAACAAAGAGGCCATTTAAACTGTGCCGGGGCGTCACCCACTGCGGGGAGGGCTGGGGGATCCCTGCCTGCACACCCTATGCCCCCTCCCTCGGGAAGCTCATTACAGAGGGGCGTTACCGGTGGCTTCATTGTAGTAGACATTGATCCTCTCCAGCTGCAGGTCGCTGTCCCCGTGGTAGCTGCCCGTGGGGTCGATGCCGTGCTCATCGCTGATGACCTCCCAGAACTGAGGGGACGGGAGGGTGGTCAGTGCCGCCACGCCCCTCTCTCGCCCCCCAGCCAAATCCCCGCCACGTGGCGCGCGGGGATTCGCGGCCCGTGGGCGCGGCCCCCCGGCCAGACGGATCCGCTACCGCGCCCCGCACACCCCCCCACCGACGGGAGGGGTGTGGCACCGGCTCGGCGCCCCTTCCCCCGCCCGCCCGAGACCCCTGCAGCCCGCAAGGGGCTGATGGACGGCAGCTGATGCTCCCGCCGGATCCTCCCTTCCCAAAGGCGTGCCGCACCCAAGGCGCGGAAGCCCCACCGCGCTCCCCTTTTAGATACAACAGCCGTGAGCTGCGCGGACCCTCCCAGGGACGGGGCGAACCCGACGGTGCTCCGCAGCGGGAAGGCGGGCTCCCTCCCGGCAGCGCTCTCCCCGGGACACGCGGACCCCGGCTGGGCGGGCACCGCCCCACGCGCGGAGTCCCGGGCGGGCGAGTGGGGCTCCGGTCCGTACCTTGGCGCCGATCTGGTTGCCGCACTGCCCGGCTTGGATGTGCACGATCTCACGCATGGTGCCGGTGTCCGAGGGTGCCGCCCCGCTGCTCCTGCCGCCTGCACCGCCCGCTCCGCCCGCTCCCGCACTCGCCGCTGCAGCGGCCGCGCCCCTCGCCGCCCCTTAAATCGGGCGCCGCGCCCCGCCCTGCGGGTGACGTCATGCGGGAGCGGCGCGGAGCCAATGGGCGCGCGGGGGCGGGGCGCGGCCAAGGCATTGTGTCGCCATGGGGGCGTGGCCTGGCGGGGGGGCGTGGCAGGGGCGTGGCCGCAGGGAGCGGCTGGGGCGCGGCGCTGCTGCCGCCCCGGTTCGGCGTTGGGAGCGGGGACAAAGGCGCCGAGCGCCGCGATGGGGCGGCCGAGCCGGGCCGCCCACGTGTGAACCACGGAACCTCCCTGCGGCCGCCGTCCCACCCTCCGCCCTCCCGCGGCCGCCGCCGCCGCAGCCTTTTGTTCCCCGAGACGAGCAGCCTTCCCTGCCGCAGCAGCGGGCGTTGCCGTCGGGGAGGGGGGAGGGGGGAGGGGGAACCCCGCGGCTGCCCCCGCCCCCCGCCGATGTCTCCGTTCGCACGGTGCCGGGGGGAGACTCCCCTCCCCGCGGGGGCACCGCGCCCTCGCCGGCATCCCCAGGTGCCCGTGGTTGCCTCCCCTCTGCCCGCACAAGCCCGCACCGGCGGTCAGGAACCCCGCGCCCTGACCCGGTTTATCTATCCCCGGCACCACGCGGGTGGGTTTTCCTCCCAGCACGGGCTGTGCGGTACAAAGCGTAACCTCTCGTCCGCCAGCCCTGCCCCCCGAGCGATCGCCGCCTTCCTCTCCTCGGTGCCGAGCTCGGCTTCTCTTTCTATGCCTAAAAACGCTGGATGTGGCGCCCGAAGCTGAGCCAGGAGCCGCTGCCCAGCCAGGCGCCCCGCTCCGCGCTGTCCCCCGACGGGCCGCAGCCACCAGCGACCCGCATGCAGACAATAGACAGAGCGGGTGGTGCTGCACAGGGCTAAGGGGCTTGAGGGGGGTGGTTCCCTCAGCTCTGCAGCAAGCGGGTCTTGCTCTTCGTCGCTTCGTTGCGGATTTACAGATGCTGAGGGATGAAGAAAGGAAAGGGGGGGGCAGGGGAGTGCTGAACATGTGGTCCTCAGAGATGATTTCTGGTCCCCCAGTTTATTTTCGAGCAGCTCCGTAGGTCACGGCGGGCATTACAGCGGCCGCAGGGAGGGCAGGCGGGGGCACCGGCGGCGGGCAGGGCACGGCACATGCCCACGCTGCCGGGGAGGAGGTCGGGGTGGATGAAGAACATGGCAGGGCGGCACGGTTCCCGCCGTGCCCGGGTGGTCAGCCCGACGAGGAGGCTCCTCCTCGGCATCGCCTGTTTCACACCACGGGCTGGGTGTGCCTGTGCAGCAGCGGGAGGGTGCGGCCCCCCCGGGAGGCTGCTCCGAGCCCCGGATAGCCCAGGCGGGCTCCGCCTAGCCGGGGCCGGGCGGGACTCCACTAAACCTCGATTTAGTGACCCGCTGGATGAAGGCTGCTTCATCTGTTCTGTCCTTCAGCTATTCTAGAAGTGCAGATTAAAACACATCACAATTTCCAACGCATATTTCTTCAATATACTCTCTTCTTTGTTCCATTCACTTGCCCATGTCCCTAATCTTTCTAACCTGGTTTATGCAGATCGATAACCTTGCCTATGGATCACTCCAGAACTGATTTTACATTCTTCCAAGGCAATCTGCAGCGCAACCCGGTTTCCTCTGATTGGTATGCCAAAGCATCCACACCTTTCTTTTGTTCGCCTTACGGTGGGAAGGCATCCCATCTCCAAAAGGCATGCTAGAAAATACACCCCCACGTTTGTCTCTTCAACAGTGATTTTGAAAAAAAATGAATCCGATCATTTGCAGTCCCTGTGAAATCTGTTTTTACTGGCCTAAGCCAGGAGCAATTTAATTATTTGGTTGACTACGCTTTGCAAACAATGTGTGGCTGTAATTCCAAGTGAACATTTTTCCGTGGCATGCTAACTGCACAATCAACATCCACATCTATAATTACTTGTTCAGGAATAGTTTGCCGATTAACAACTCCAGGGGACCATTGACCACTCCAGGTAATGATTCAACGTAATGCCAGTCTTTCCCATGGCTGCGATGGGTGTGCTCCTGAAAACCCAAAAAAACCTGTCACAGCAAAACTCAGTGACAGCAGAGCTGGTGCAAAATACAGGTACTGTGACAGTTTGCTACTATTATTTCCAAGTATCCTGCGTGTTGTACACTGTGTTTTTTACTAGGAGAATTACTGACATTCCAGAGTGAAGGGGAGTAGCTGATTTTACACATCCTCCATACCTACGCTAAGCTCATTCCTAACAGCTTGAGGCTTCAAAGGAAGCCATTTTAAAATCCAATTCAAGGAAAACAGATTATTAACAGTGGAGGAAAGAAACCCACCCCAACTGCTTCACCTTAAAATAAACTAATACATAGTTTTGAAGGAGGGATTCAAGCATATCTGCTATATAGAACTCGTTGAGACTGTGAGAAAAATAAAATAGGTGAAATGTTTATTTCTAAAGCAAACAGCTGCTTTTCAGAGGAATGAGGGAGGAAACGCAGGTCTGCTTTTCTGCAGTCCCTAGACCAGACTCCTTAGAGGTGAAAGCATCCGTTCAAACCACTTCAGGAGACTTAAGACAAGGTCCATTTTAATTCGAAGGTGAGTGTTTGGGACGGTTTCCCAGAGGTTGGGCGTAGCTCGTTCCGAATTACTTGCAGGGGAATGAAGTGTTGAGCTGTTCGCTGCCCGTGCCTCTCTCCCCCCTCTCCGGATCTGCCTCACACCGATGTGTCTGTCAGAGCAGCCCCTGCCCCAGCCCCGGGGCCGGCCCTGGTTGGGCTCCTCCATCCCCATCTCCCCGGCAACCGACCCCCCCGCCCCGGCAGAAACGAGCTGCACAAAAAAAAAGGAAAGGAACAAAAAAAAAAAAAAAAAAAAAGCCTGCAACGTTTTCACTCGCCAGGCTGATTTCCCAGGGTGTAAAAGCACTGTGGGTAGGGGACTGCAGGAACGGCGGCAGTGCGGGTGAAAAGCCAGCTTGCAAGGATGTTCACAGTCATTCTTGATAGTAGAGGAGGAATAACACAATCACAGTCAAGAGTTTTTTTAAATGAAGCTCAGAGGATCAACACAGTTTTATCTAACGTGTCCTCTCCCCACTCCCTTTCATGGTTCCCATCCTCCCACTACAAGGTTGGGTGTGATCACCGTCAGAACCTGTCTTATGCTATTGAAGTGGTCACCGATGAAAGAAAGTCCTGGTTTCCTTGCTAGGTGCAGAAGGTTGCAAAAGCCAGCTAACAAAAACCCAAGGGAAATTTAGTAATTTTAGTAATTTTACTTTATAATGGAAAATACATGATTTTGTGGGATGCACTGCAGCATAGTATATGGGTCATTAGAACTTTTTTTCTAAAAAGAAACTTGCACCAATCCCATGGCTCAGCATTTCATAGAGATCCCATTCCTTGTCTGTGGCTCCTCTCAGAAGGATGGAAACCACTTACAGGCCTCGAAGTTATGCCCTAATCCCCAAGAGAGGCACCTAGTCTTTCCATATCTTGAGGGAAGGGGTGCTGTATTATACAAAAATTAGAAAGAAGTTTGGACCCTCACGAGTTGAGGTCTTACACCACAGACCAAGCTGGACATCTAGGGTGGCTTATTAGGTCATTTAAGGCAAACCAGTATTTTGCCCCTCAGCATGCATCATTGTTACTCAGCAGAGAGGGTCAGTGAGGAGTGGGCTGGGAGGAACCTGTGTACATTTGAGAGGATCTCAGGGTGGTGTAGATGGAGAAGGAACATTTGGCAAAAATAATTTTGTTGAGTATCTCCATTTCCATGTGTTTTCATGGTTTTGCATACAGGCTGCTTGCAGGCTCTGTCAGTGGCTGCAGCCACCTGTGCCAGCTGCTGGGAAAGGAGCAGGCTGGTAGTAGCCACAGCTGTGTGCTAACTGTGACCCTCATTACCCCTGCCCCCAACAAAACCCCTGGCTCTAACGCAGCCCAACTACACTGCCTGAACTGAGGCTCCTGAGAAGATTGCTAAGCTCTGGGAAAGCCAGCAGCACAGAAAAGGTACAAATGCAGGCAGAGAGAAGATTATAGGAACATGATCATCAGTAGCTGTAGAAGGATTGGGTAGGACCAACACCAGCATGGAAAGCTGTGAGATCCTAAAGGGAGAAAACAGGGAGGCAGTAGAAAATAACAATGCATCAGCGCTGAGTGCGCATTCATGGGAGCAGTGAAGTCCAGCCCTCCTCCCTCTGCCTGCACCTGCCTGGCCACCACACCAGGGTCTGTCTCTGCCCATCAGTGCAATGCTTAAACCCCAGAGCTCATCACGGCCAAGCTGTCTCCAGGCCACAGTACCCAGGATTAACGCCAATGTGTGCCTGATGAGACATGCACAGGGTGACCCAGGACTGGACAGTGAGGGGTGGTTACACTGTCAGCGGTGGCTCCACACCATCCTGTCTGCTGGGTGGGCTCTGGTCACCCAACAGGCCCTACTGGGTGAGGTCTGGGCCATGGACATGCTGTATCTGCGGCCTCCACGTCCTCTCGAACAGCACCCCAGGGGAGCAGGGTCACCCCTATGGTGCTGCCACGCTTCCCCAGGGCCAGGGCCGCTGCCCCTAAGCCCCTGCCCTAAGCTGCCCATCCTGGGGCATCCCTGGCCTCAGCAGGGGTGAGGCATGGGGCTTCTGGTGCATCTTCCCCACAACGGGCTTCAGCTAGATCACAAGATTGTTTTTTTCACTTTTACTGATGCTAGAAGTCATTGTTCCTAGCAATTACTTAAAACTCTGTGACTGTTAAACTTTTTTCTGAGAGCACCTGCCTGGTCACCAGTTCCGCTTTATTGGACAATGTAAGGATTGCTTTCATGAAATAAAAGCTGGAGCAAGGCTGCCAGCCAGAAGAACCCCACTTGGTACTCTCAGAAATGAAAACCCCCAGCCTCAGCTTAAGGACTCTCACTGCAGCACTTTGTCAGCAAAAATAACAGCAGTAAGAAGCCCCAGAGGAGGCTCTGAAGGACACCCCGGCACCACATGACACCTTTCATGTTCATAGTGCCACATATTGTGCACTTGGTCTCCCCTAGCACTTAATGGACCTGTGACAGTGTTATTTCCTGGTTCATCTCATTCACACTAAGGCTGATGGATATGCCCCATATAAGATGATAATAATAATAATAATAGTAATAAAAATAATAAGTTCAAGCATCTATAAAGTCTTCAAGAACATTTAGTACATGTGAATATAAACTACCAAAGTGCAAAAGATAGATGAAAAATTATTTCTCTAATTAGAAAACTACTAATTGACAAGAAGCCAAGAGCAGGTAAGAAGAGGCAAAGGGCAGTTTGCCTACTACTGGGTGAGAGTGTTGATGAGAAATTGATCTGCTCTCTAATAAATCTGCTTGCCTGGCCACCAAACGTGGCAAGATGTTGAATGGATGCTGGGGTCTCTGAACCAATGATGGGAAGGCGTTTTGATTCCTGTGTGCTCTGCTTGCCAGGCATAAATATTAATAAGGTTCCAGCCTCAGTACTGTTGCTGATGCAGCTGTTTCTACATTCATGTGGAACAAATTCAGTAAATGCAAAAGAGCAAGGCATGAAAGAAAATACTCACTTGCTTGTCTGAGCTATTCTTGAAACCTGGTCTTGGTCCTTTCTTTCCTTAAGCACGATTTTTTTTGGGGGAGGGGGAGGGCAGAGGGGTATGGTGGGGTGTATGTATGTTCGAGCTGAAGTAAGATGGGGCAAATCCACACAGTTTGAGGATCTTGTTGCAAATGGCAGTGCCAGAGGGTGGAACCTCTGTCAGACCCTCATTTGCAGCCGTCAGGTCAGAATCTGGAACCGCAGAGTGCTACAGGAGCCACATGCCTAGCAAATACTCCTTTTTTGTTTCGATTCTCCTTGGTTAAAAATCTTTTCTTTCCGCCCCAATGACTCATCCTTGAAACCCCGGTAGCAGCCCGCTGCCCTACATCAGTACTCAGTCGACTTTCTACTGAATCCGTTGCCTCCCTCGACCAGCTCGGATTTAGTGTGTTAGGGAAGCAGGAGCCTTTGTAGCCGGTTTGAACAAAGAATTTTTTTCAAGGTCTTCTGCCACCACCCTGCTCTCTCCTCCCTGCAGTTACATTGCGGCTGGCAGCGCTGCTTGCTGTAAGAAAGAGTACGCCTGTCAACTCGTTAACACTTCCTTTTTCCCTTTGCTAAAGGCATGGTCGTGCAAATTAATTGTTAAGACCTTATCAAACAGCTGCATTGGCCTCTCAGGTGCCTCTAATACGCATTTTCAGAAGACTAGAAAGAAAAGAAATAGGATTTTGAAGGCTGAAGCAAACCGGCCTCAGATCACTCAAACGTATATCAAATCTCTCTCTTACTGGCAAAGAAAATGACTGAGAGATTCCTCTCTCCCCAGCACCAGTTGCTGTCCCGTGCTGGGCTGGAGGGAGATGATCTGGGTGTCAAGAGCTTGCAGCTGAGAAAAGCAGGATTTGGGGGAGCTGCACAGAGCTCTGCTGTGCTGTCAGTGCAGCAGTACAAGCGTTCTCCCGATGGCAGGATTTACACAAAGGCTTTGATCGTCTGGTTTATTAAAGCTGGAAGCATCCTCAGCAAGACAGAGCTGAAAGCAGAGATGAAAACACCATTTCCAGCCTTTCCTTACCCTTGTTCTTTAAGGAATCCCGGCGCTGGAGTTGCAGTGATGAGGAAAAGGTGGCAAAATTGGGGTGTGGTGACACAGGGCCACTGCACCAATGCTGACATTGTCACTGGGGAAGAGCAGTGTAGACGATTGATAGGCGCTTGTAGGGAACTGCAGGGGAGGGACTCGACCTGTGCCCGCAGAGCTGCCTGGGTTTTATAGGCTGAAGCCTCACCTTGGCATAGGTGGGGATGCAGGTAGGTAAGCAAATCCTCCAGCACTGCCTCTGAGCACACACTGCAGCATTTTACACTTTGGCTACGTGAGGTTCATCATTACAAGGTTTATCTTCTGCTCACAGGAGCAGGTGTTTTTTCAATTGATTTGTGTAGAGGCTCAGGTTCTGAATGTAATAAAAAAAGGTATCACTCCCAAATGGTATGAATTCCTTTGTCCTGCTCTCTCCTCCCATTTTCCCATTTATGGGTCTCCACAGGATTTAGGGATACTTTTCATCTCGTTTGTGTTTGCCTCGTGAGAAGTATAACTTCATGCGCACACAAACATTTCAGTCCTGAGGAAGGCCACCATCCACCCCGAGACATTGTGACAGCAGCAGCATGGCCTGGCACCAGCTTTTTCGAACACAGGAGCAGAAAAGGGAGATAATTTCTCATGCTTTCTGAGAAGCAGCAGAGAAGGATATTTTTCAGCTGCTCTTCAAGGGCAGAACACAGATTTTTTGAAGACACAGTTTCAGCCTCTTGGGATCACACTTTGGAAATGCATTAAAGAGACTGATGGTATTTTCCTAGGGTGATGTGTTCTGTCAGTGAAACTATTCTGTCTGTTCTGTTGTCATGCAAATAGGGAACACCCCCATCTTTGGCTACTAGTGTGAAGTATTATTTTAAAAGTTTCATAACTCTGGAATTTGGAAACAGATCACTGAAGTGATGTTTGTGAAAGTTATATTCTGTGTAATCATCAATAACATCAGATACACCGATGAGGTGGTAGCAGTATCTGTTTGACACACTTGTGATAGGAAATAAAATACATCCCTAATCTAAATCATGCTTTTCAAGAACTGTAATAGGAACTTGGAGATCCTGGCCAAAGCAGCCACATCCTTATGGATCAGGTGACATTGGGCTGCTCTCTAGTAATGTACAAATTATTGATTGAGATATTCATTCTTTCTGCTAAACCACTGTGTTTTACAGAGCAGGAAGGATAAAGCCAAGAGAAAAAACTGCATTGAGCTGAGGAGCTTCTGAGTGAAGACTGGAAGGCTGCTGAGGGACAATGCCGAGCCTGTTAACTTCCCTCCTTGCCCGGAGAGGAGGATGCAAAATAATCAAAGCTGATTTTGTACAGCTAGTTTTGCTTGCAAATGGAAAAATGAAAAGGCCATGGCATCACTTTAAAAAGCAATGAAAGAGAGTGGCTGTTTGGAAAATCAGACTGAGAGGCAGGCCCTTGCTGGCATGCTTGAGAATGCGAGAAGCTGTATGCAGGCATGTCCAGCTGGACCTGCAGGTTAAGGGTCTTGTGACAGAGACTATTACGTACAAGGCTCAGTATAAGAAGCAAAAGAGCATCCATGGAAATCCTGGTATCAGCAGAGGGAAAGTACCCAGAGGGGTGGGGAAGAGACCAGAAGTGCAGCAAGTTCCATAACCATGGCAACAGCAAACTATCTGTCCAAAAAAGGAATTTCATTCCACTCCCAAAGCATCCTGAATCTCGGTCAAACCTTTGTTTATGTGGCTGCCAGTGCTGCATGTTGAATCAGTAATTTCCATGGCTAAGAACGTGACTCCCTGCAGCCTGAGCAGACAAGTGAGCCCTTGAGTCTGCAGCAGACTGATGTTCCCTCTGGTTCAAGGATGCAGCATACCCTCTGCATGTTTGGTACCCTGGCCTTGCGTCTTGCTAGGTGGCCCAAGGACAGAAATATATCAGGATCCACCAGGTGTGTTCTAAGTCACATAAGATCTAGGAATTGAATTGAGCAGCACAAAGGAAAACATTTTTCAATACTATCTCATGGGGTTTTATTTTCCCTTCCCTTCTCAGCCTTTCAAAATATCAGTTCCATTAGGCTTTCACACCTGTGCCCTTCCCTGTCAGGTCACAGGTGTGTAATAACCCATTGCACCTGTAGGTCTCACTACAGCTGCTGACATTCATGTAGGACAGTCGGTGTTGGTAAGATGCTTTGGGATTCTCCATCACGAAGTGGTCTATCTGCATGCAAAATACAATTTCCAGTCGACTGCATCAACCTCCTCTTGTCCCCGAGGGGAGCAATGAGTCACTCCGTGTTAGTGCCTCCTGTCCAGCAGCTAGGAAACCACGAAACCACACATCTCAAATGCTCCAACAGATCTAAGACAAGTTCCTCCAGTGACTCATATGACAATGAAAGGAAACTGTCTGATTCGATAACAGCAGAAGTTTAGGCTGGGCTCACAAAAGTCCTTACGAGCTGAGTGTCACACGGAGCTGTGTTCAGCTGCAGGGAGATGGGCAACAGTTATCATACATTTTCAGTCTGCAGAAGAGTGAAATAAAGCAGGGTAGAAGGGATTTTCAGGAGGCCACCAGGTCAGTCGGGCACAAAACCTAACAGCCATGATTTCTGATCAAGAACACTGTGCAGAGCATCACAACAGGCTGGGAATCGCTGTGCCACCTTCATCCCACCTGTAGGCAAATCCTAACAGCTGAGGTTACAAACCCCACTGAAAAAAACCCCACTGAAAAACTGGTACTTGAAGTGTTTTGGAAATCAGGAGCTGAATTTCCTTGGAGCAGTGCCTGCCTAGGTACTAACAGGCAAACTGGGGAGGTGCTGTAGCAGTTCTGCTAACACTGTCATAGCAGCTACTGCAGATACGGAATTGCTTGTACATCTGTATTTTGCATCTGCTTACTGGTGGTTTTCAGACTTTTTTTTTTTCCCCAGAGAGGGCTGGCTTTGATATTGCTTTGGATTGCAGGATTCATAGCATGAACTTGGTGCAGTCCCTCTGCAGATCTCTTAAACTGATTTTCATACAAGTTCACAAGTCTTACTCCTTCATTTTCTGCAACTCTTTCAAAAGTTCCAGCCTGGATTCTCTTTCCATCTCTTTTCTGGGACCACAAGTCAGGCTGATCGACACTTGACAAAGTGTTTTCAGTCCTCAGGTTACACCTATGGCCATGGTTAGATGCCATAGGAGCAATTTCCTTTCACACCTAACCAAAACCCCATGCAGGATTCCAGGAAAAGGCTTTGACCAGTTTGGTTCCCCAAACCGACTAATCGTCATATCGGATGAGCACAAGAAAGAAGGACTGGGTCAGTCCCACCTTAGATTGGTTTAGATGGCCACAGCACCACAACCATCGTTACTGTAAAGTGTAAGCAGAGACACTTCTCCCTTTTTTCGCTTGCCTGATGATGCCTCCATGATGCCAACAAGTTTTTGAGCAGCGGCACAATGATCTATATCAGAGGATGGATCCAGCTGAGAAAAACCATCCAAAGATGAAGGGAGAAAATAAAAAGAAAGGAAAGAAAAAAGGAAAAAAATAAAAAAAAAAGGGGAAAAAGGGGAAAAAGGGGAAAAGGGGGAAAAAGGGGAAAAAGGGGAAAAAAAAAGAAACAAGAAAAAAGGAGAAAAAAGGAGAAAAAAGGAGAAAAAAGGAGAAAAAAGGAGAAAAAAGGAGAAAAAAGGAGAAAAAAGGAGAAAAAAGGAGAAAAAAGGAGAAAAAAGGAGAAAAAAGGAGAAAAAAGGAGAAAAAAGGAGAAAAAAGGAGAAAAAAGGAGAAAGAAAATTGCAAAAAGAAAAAAGAAAAAAGAAAAAAAGAAAAAAGAAAAAAGAAAAGAAGAGAAAAAAGAAAAAAGAAAAAAAGAAAAAAGAAAAACAAGAAAAAAAGAAAAAGGAAAATTGCAAAAAGAAAAAAGAGAAAAAAGAGAAAAAAGAAAAAAGAAAAAAGAAAAAAAAAGAAAAGAGAAAAGAGAAAAAAAGAGGAAAGAGAAAAAAGAAAAAAGAAAAAAAAAGAAAAAAAAGAAAAAAGAAAAGAAAAGAAAAATAAAAAGAGTATATTTTCCAGCTCCTCAGGTGCCTTGATAGTACAGACACACCAAAGGGCCATTTCACCCATCAAAGCCACTGATGCAAGTCTACATACAGTGAGTTTCCAAGTCTCAGAGTAGATCCCTGAAAGCCTGGGACTGCAGTACAGCTGTTGCAGCAGCAGTCTGGTGTCATGGAGCCTTAGCAGAGCAGCTGGAAGGTTTTGCTTGGCTTTATCAAGAGCCATTTACTCCTCTGCAAAAGGATGACAAATCAAGAAAACTAGAACATCCTAGGCATCAACAGGAGGTTCACTGACACACACTGTTTGTTAACTGCCTTCTCACGTGTCAAATTCACACTTTATTCATGCAGGAGCCAAAGCACAGAATACATTTTGGAATCAGAAAAAATTGCTGCTCTCAGTGATATCCCAGTTCATAACTATGTGCTTTACATGTCTTGACTCCACAGTAACGCAGAAGAAGATTTACTCCTGACTTAAAACTGTACTAGAGGGGAGATGATGGTCAGTAAAAGTCAAAGTTTAGGATCTAGTGACTCTTATGGGCAACATAACTTTTGGAGAAGGAGAAAGATAGAAGTACATACCATTAAACCACATCTCCTGGAGCTTGGATCTCACCTGAACAGCAATATATACACATCCATATACACAGGCAATGTTTTTGCTAAGGTATGTTTGCTTTATTTTTCTTTCCAATGTCTCACTACAGCTGAGGCTCATTCTAGCCTCAGACCTGACAAACAAGGCAGACTTACGGGTGCTGCTTTCAAGGCCACAGAAAAAAAAAAAGAGAAAAGAGAAAAGAGAAAAAAAGAAGAAAGAGAAAAAAGAAAAAAGAAAAAAGAAAAGAGAAAAAAGAAAAAAAGAAAAAGAAAAGAAAAAAGAGAAGGACACGCAAGAGGTTCCATATACACATGCTTTCCTGCCTCATTTTGTAGGGATTCTGATGACCTTGCAGCGCTGTAATCAAGAAATTCACTTCACACTTGATGGTCTGGTTCTGCACAGCCCTACTCACGCACCTGCACTGCAAATAAAAATGCTTAACCAGCATTTTACTTGCTAGATGAATGTTTTTCCTTTTCTGAGCTTAAACAAGGATTTAGCACGATTTAGAGAACAGCTGCATTTCCCAGAAAAGCATTAAATACGTAGAACTGCTTATGTGCAGAGGAGCCCTGTGACTTACTTTTAGAGGTCTGCAGGGTTCAGGATAAGGGAAGTTACAAGCCCTTTGGAGAAGACTCCTGATGAGAGGAGGAACAGACCACAGCGTGATGAAATAGGGGCAGCTCCCCGTAGGGAGAAGCAAGCCTGGAGACAGCCTTGGAAGCATCACCAGACATTTGCACCTGATGTCAAAAGACCAGTGAAGAAAACTTCAATCCAGCAGACGATTTTAACAAAGGTTTAGCAGGCAAGGAGGCCCAAACTTCTACTTTGTGGGAAGAGACACACTAGGCTGGAACCTTGTCAGAACAGACCCTCCACTACGACTCCATTACAGAAGCCAATTCTGTCCAGGCATAGCAAAGAAACTGGCTCTGAACACTTAAAGAAGGATTTGCCTACATGAATAAATCTGTCTGCAAAGCTGTGCAATGCCTTACCTTTCAGCCTCACTTCCTTTCAAGTCAATGGAAAACAGGCAAGAGGAGTTCCTTCTCTATCAAAGAGACCTAAAGCAGCTCAGGTGAACTATGCCCTATTATTTCCTCTTCTCTCCGCTGATTGAACAAGCTTGGGGCAAATTCCTCCACCACCTGCAGGTGTCTAACCGCAGGAATCTCACCACAACCACCACCTATGTGGCTCCCAGCAGACGTTTTATCCTGTTCCTAGATTTTTATTTCTGCAATGCTCCTGGCTCCTGGCTGTTTTAGCTGGCAGCCCTACCTACCCACTGAGAGCAGAGCGAACCTGCAGCTGCAACAAGCAGAGAGAGGGAAGTGTTTGGTGCGTGCAGCCAGCACTCTCTCCCTTCCAAGGTTGCTTTTGTCACCTATTTGCCTGTCTGATTTCACAGTTGCCACAGGCAAAGTGTCAGTTTGCAACAAGATGAGGAGACAGGGAAAGGCTGATTTTTGAGCCCCAACACAAGACTCAGCTTCTGCAGTACCTCACCTCCTGGGAGGCCAACCCATGCCGAGGCAAAGACTTGGGACTGGCTGTGGTGTGGGGGACAATGGGGGGACCAGCACAAGCCTGATGCTGTCTCAGCAGCGAGACAGGGGACAGACATAGCGGGGGGCAGACACCATACATCCCATAATGCTTTGTGCTAGCAGCAAGTGACAAATGTAGGGCAGGGGAGGTGGCGTGCGACCCCCCCCTCTCTCCAAGCTGATCCTGTGCCATGGGATGTCGGGGTATGGCAGCTGAGCCGGGCTTAGCTGCCTCCCGGGATTTAGTGTCAGTGCGGCAGCATGGGCAGAAATTAGCAGGGCTGAGGATTTTCTTTTGGCAGATGCCGGGAGAACTAGAACAGCTCAGGGAAGAAAAGTGATGAAGGGTTCCTTTTCCTCCACCCATTTCTTCAGTGGGGAAATGATGTCTTAGCATTTGGAAATGGAAATTTTGATTTCTAGCGGTATGTAGGGAAACTGGAGGCAGAGGAAATGGTGATTAAAAAGCCAATCTGTACCATTAACTTGCTTGTTCTTTATGCAGCGATGATTGCCCTGCCGGTGGCGTGAAGATACATGTTTCCAATTGCAAAGGGCCCACGGCCATCAGGGAGCCGGCAATATTCCTATCAGCAACAGACGGTACGGTCACAGAAAATCCTCTCCAGTAATGACCGACTTTGCTGCACTCTGGTTGAAGGAGTGATGAGCACAAAATTCACACCCAAAGTAGGGCTTTTAATTATTCACGGCTCCATATTCTCCAGAGCTATGCAACCCCCAATCACTTGCTTTGAAGATCCCCAGCGCTGAAAACCTCCGCAGCTGAATGAAGCCAAGGTCGCCGTGACCTTCCTCCCCCTTCCCGAGGCTGCACAGCCCCACGCCATCCCCTTGCCTTTAGTCTCAAACCGCGGGGCTCCTCTCGGGTGACTCCGCGGGGCCGCCGGTGTGCCAGGCGCGCCTCCGCACGCAGGGGTTCCCCTGCCACCTAGCGGGGTTTCCCCATCCCTGCGGCTGCCCCCGCTGCATCCCACTGCCTGGCGGGGAGGGGGCAATGCCCGCGGAGGTGCGAGCCCCGGGGAAGCCGTGCAGGGAGCGGCGAGCGGCGGGGCTGCGGGTGCCCCGGGGGGCATGCACGGGGGGTGTGCACCGGCGGGGGTCGGCGCACCGGGAGGGGGTTGTGTCGTTTGGGGTGGGAGGGGAATAGTGGGACACGGACGGGGTGTGCACCGACCGGGGCAGAGCAAATTCAGGAGGTGGGGGACACGGAGGAGACGCGCTCCCGGGGGGCTGCATTCGGGCGTGCGTGTTCATGCTGGCGGGGTCTGTGCACGGGAGGAGGGGTGGCCCGGGGAGGGGCATGCACGGAGCGGGGTGCGGGCACCGGTGTGCGCGTCCGTGTGCGTGTCCGGGTGGTCCCCGGGGAAGGGGAAGCGTACACCCATGCCCCTGGAGCTGCCGGGGCGGGCGGCCGCGCAGGGCGGTGCCGGGGGCGGTGCCTCCCGGCGGGGCGGGCACGGCGGAGCGCAGCGGAGCGGCGCGGAGGGAGCACCGCCCCCGGGGCCGCGGGGCGGGCCGGGCTCAGCCTCCCGCTTGGGCCTTGCGCGCTCGGGCCTGGCCGCGCCGGGGGAAGCGCCGATGGAGGCGGCGGGCGGCGGCGGAGCGGCGGGCGGCATCGCCCTGCACGACTTCAGCGGGCAGCTGGGCGAGCAGCGGGTGCACTTCCACGCCATGCGGCTGCGGGACTCGCTCTTCCTCTGGGTGGGCGCCGCGCCCGCCCTCGCCAGCCTGGCCGTCGCCATGTGCAGCCCCCGTGTGAGTGTTGCTGCCGGGTCCCGGCTGCCCCCCGGAGCCCCGCGGCCCCTAACGCGCGCTGCCGGGACTAAGCCGTGCCCTCTGCTGTGCTCCGCTTGCAGGACAGCATCCCGGTGGCCGCCTCGCTCCTGGGGGACCCCTCGGACACCGCCTCGTCCTGCCTGGCGCAGCGCTTGGGTAGGTGCGGGCGCGGCGGCTGCGCGCTCCGGGCGGGGCTGCGGGGCTGCCTCCCGCCGGGAACGCGCGGGTCGGGACCGGGCCGTGCCTCCCTGCTGGCCTGGGTGGGCGCACAGGGATGCGGTACTCGCTGCCCCGGCCGCAGAGCCTCCACTGCTGCAGCTTGCGGCGCTTCCATCCAATCCACCGATTCACTTTTGTTTTTCCATCCGTGTACGAGTCTGTGGCAGCTGAGTCAGCGGCCTTGGCCCGCCGTGCACTATCAAGAGTGAATTATTTAATATCCTTATCCTGGCTGTGGGTGCCTGCCGAGTGGGGTTTCAAGTGACATCCTCTCTGTCAGCCTGTGACACTGCTGTGCTGTGGGCGAGGTGGCCGTCGTGCCAGGCACGTGCATTTTGCCTGAAGATGAAACCAATGCTCATCACATGTCGCACCTTTTAGCCCCCAGTACCAATACCTAGAAGTCCTGACCTGGGAAGTCCGGGGTTGTCTCACAGCTGCCTGTGCTTGGGCTGACTGACTCCAATGGGCACTGCTCGGGATATCTCCTTTTCCATCACGTGTAGTGTGCTACAGATGCTACGGTAGCTGAAGTCCTGAGTCCTAATGACAGCTTGCAAACTCCCATGTCCCTGCTAAAAAGATTAAAAATACACGGCCTAATGCAGCCTAGCACCTTCACAGCTCTGACAGCTGTGTCATGCTGGTTACTCATCATCACCCACCAGTGGCTGATGCAGGTCCGACTGGTGAACTGCTGATGTGCTTGTTACCAGGTTTTAAAAGCAGCATGCTGAGCTGCTCAACCTCACTTTACTTCTTCTGTTTCAGATGGAAAGGCCACAGAATTATGAATGATCTGTGTGCCGATCTCCATTACAGGCAGTATGTCCTGAGTTTGTATTGTCAGGCCAAGAGTCTACACCTACTTCTCCTCCATGGGCACATATATAAAAGGGTTGCTCACAAGACTGATCTTTGAGAAACAGTACTAGCATCTTTTCTTCTTTACAACAACTTCTCTTTTAATAAACATTGTTTTAGTCGACCCTGGTAGCACCATTTTCTCTACACACTGAGTTCAATCCTTTCCACTTTTAAGTAATAATTTTATGGGGTTCCGTATACCACGGTTTCTTTATGTGTAATTACTGCCTTATCCTTAGGAAGTCAGTAAAAATGTAGTCAGAGAGGATATACTTTGGATAAAGTGTAATAGTTTATTCCACTTCCCATTTGGTCTTCTCATCACTCATTTCTTCTGAATCTTGCTCTAATCTGCTGTGCAGCATTAGGGCACAGCTGACAGATCCAAGTTATTTCAGTGATTCCTACACTCCTTTTTTTTTTGTACATGTGCTTGCTATCTTCACTCTTAAAAGATTTATTACATTTTATAGGTGAAGTTCATAATAACTTTCCATTTCTTCCATTAGTTCTTTCAGTGTTCTAGGACAGAGGCCAAGTCACCTGACTTTGCTCCTAGTGAGTTGTCTCAGTTTTGCTGCCTTTTTCTTCTCTTCTTTTGTTTTTTTCCTTAAGGTGCTTTTATTATTTCCCATTCTAATTTCCCATACTTTGTTACTGAGAATTGCTACTGTTGCTTGGTACTAGTCTATAGGTTACTCTTTATCCTTGGAGAACAATGCACCTTCCTTTTTTCTTTTAATTTGTGTGCTTTAGGTGCTTTTGTTATTTCATCTTAAACTTCTCAGCCAGCTGTGGCCCAGCTAGGCTTTCGGTCCATGTTCCTCTGTATCCATGCCATCTATCCACTGGGTTGCAGGTTTCCTTGCCAGTCAGCCCCTTTTATATTATTTGTATATACTGTTCTTTCTTGTGTGAACCTGCTTAAGGTATATTATTTTCAGGAAGGCCTGTAAACCCTTTTCACCTTTGCTTCAAAGGGAAAAGTCAATAATGCACTTCTGGCTTTGCATAATTATGTGCTTGCTCTTTACCTGAGCTTCTGAGAAAAGAAACACATCTTTCTGAAATCCTAGTTGGCTTTTGTCAGTCCAGCAGTTTAAGTCAACTCATGGTCACTTAGTCCAAAATTATTTATTTATTTACTTCTTGTTCTCCTGAAACCAGTGGATCTGTAAAATCATCAACAAGCATCCCTGAATCTTTGTTTCACAAAGTGCTTGGTAAGGAAACCTGTGTTCCACCTCAGCTAGAAGTACCCAGCTTTGCTGTTATTGGTGTTTAGTTTTCCTCTGGAAATTCAAATCCTTGTTTCTCCCACAAAAT
Source organism: Acanthornis magna (assembly GCA_036785705.1). NCBI lineage: Eukaryota > Metazoa > Chordata > Aves > Passeriformes > Acanthizidae > Acanthornis > Acanthornis magna. Next base: position 15,917,711 of record JAWUZG010000025.1, read on the forward strand.
CTGTAATAGCAGAGATGCTATTCACAGTCAAGCCTGACTTGTAGTTGTACTTCTGAGGTAGCCTTTTTAACCATCCTGATGTGTGGTAACCTTCAGGCAGGCAGTTTTTCTCCCCTCTCCTCCCTGCTGCTTGTCACCATTCTTTCCATGCAGTTTCTGTTCTGGTCTCCACAGGCACTAGCAGGAGTAGCATGTGATGTCATTTTGTAACTATTTTCATTTCTTACACTTGCTGTTCTCATTCCATAATCTGCCATGTGTTCCTGCAATGTCAGGTTTCCTGCCCTGGAGCAGGAGTTTCAGTGCTGCTGTGCCATCAGTGCACACATTCTCCTTTGGCTTTTCCTTATAGCTTGGTAGGGGTCCTAGCCACAACAGCTGCATTTGGTGTATTGGCTCTGTCTCCTCCCTTATCTCTGGTTTCTTTTTTCTTTTCTGTTGCTGAAGACTCATGTGCCTCATTCCTATTCCTCTTCTACACGTATCTATTGATATCTGCTTCTTTGAGGTGCAGGGACTGTTTCCCACTACCCTGCCTGGTTGCTTCGGCACAAGGTATGTCTCACTAGTCAATAAACCCAAATTCTAAGATTGTTTCCTGTAGGATACTGCAGGCCAATTCTTGATGAATTCTTGTTCATAAGTGCCTCCCTTACCTGCATGTCCTGAAATCACAGTGCTTTGGGCTGTAGTACTGATTACTGCCGTGTCTTCAATCTCCCTTCCGTAGGGACTGGCAGGGATCTTGGTGAAGATCACCTCAGCCTCTTCTTTGAATATTTCTCAGCTGGGCACTGGTCACTTCCCTCACCTCTTTTCCAGAATAAACAGTCTACAAACTCATGCCTAACATTTGTCCTGCCTCTTCTGCTCCCACTGGGCTCCTCTTCAAGCTTTGATGTGGGCCTTTGCCCTGTACATGAAGTTGTAGGAGCAGATCTGTGCTGTAGTTTCTCCTGGCACTCAGCACATCCCGGACGATGGCTGTCAAGGATGTTTTTCCTCCGCTTTGAAGAGCCAGTGGAACAAGGGTTATTAACCAGGCTGCATAAGAAGCAGACCTGCCCGAGGGCTTTTTAGGTAAGCCTTGTCCTTTGCAGTTTTCTGCTTTACTCTGAAGTTGCAGATGGTCTTTCACACAGGCATAAGATGTGCCCTCTCTTGTCCTTTCCACAAGAGTGCACATGTCCAACTGAATCCACAGGGAGCAGGGACAGAAAAGGTCCCACTGCCCCTCAGAGCCAGGGCACAGCCCTGGGAGCAGAGGTCCTTGGCACAGGCAGCCCAGAGGGATTCACAGATTCACACTGTTCCTGGGAACTGGAACAGCATCCCAGAGACTCTATAGGCAAACATAATTAAGAAGTTGAGTTTTGACACTGCAGTGCACTCTATAGTTTTGTTAGCTAGGATAATAGTATTAATTAGTTCAGAATTAGCATTGCATTCAATTAGGGCATGATGATGAAGCACTAGTGCTTACCAAATGTGCTGCTTTATACCGCAGAAATCTAGTGCCAGGTGCTAATTTTTGCAATCAGAGCACCACACTGCATTATATCAGCATTTTGTAGTGCCAAGTCTTAAAAGGCAAATGAGTTCTTGCATTTCGGACGCAGCTCTACTTACAGAGTCAGGAAGCTGGTAACCTGTTAGAATGGAAAATAACAAATTCATTTGCATAAAGAAAATGCCTCAAAGGAGTTGTTTAACTACATTTTATACCTACACATATATAGGTTTTCTGTAAGTACCTATTAATTTCCTATTTAGAAAGGACTGAGATATTAGAAAGTCCTAGTGTCTCTATTTTTAAGTTTTAAAAATTCAGATGATATTTTTGAATATTCAGTAGAACTATCTGATTCGTGTCTGTGATCATTAGTTCCCAGCTCCTTCCCTGACAAGAATATCTCATGACCCAAATACGATTTTTTATCTTCTATTTTACACAACTCAATTTAAATTTAGTGCCTATTTTTCCTATATGGTGCTTGCATTTTTCACAGGATTTAGCTTTAGTAGAATATAAAAAGCGTCACAAATTTGCTATATTACTGTGATTAAATCTAAATAGGATGCCTTTTTATTTATAAAGCACTTCTTGGTGTTATCTATTCTACTCTGATAATTAAGTCTTCTTGTCCCATGGGACAAGTTTTTTGTCACTATTAATTTGCTCTGTCATGGAAGGCAGCTCTTAATTTTGTAGCACCTCTCTCTAGGTACTTGGCATTACAGTAGCCTGGAACTTGTGCTTGGCCTCATCCTGTTCAACCAAGGCTGTCCAGCCTCGTGGAGCATTCATGGACACTGTATGAATAAAGGTTAAAGGAAACTAAGTTGACAGCAAGCTTAGAAATGGAGCCTACTTATGGGGGTCTTTTAAGGGGTTCATAATAAAACAGAACTTAGTTAATTTGGGCCCCATCACTTTCTTGTGCACCTTCCTGCTAGTGTTCTACACAGCACCGATTTACCAACTCCAAAACTAAATTTCAGTGCTAAGAGTCCAGTACACTCTGTGGTGTCACTTAAAATCTAAGATATTTAAGAAGTGTCCAAAAATCCACTAAAAGCTCTGCAAGGCCTTTCAGTGACTGATGGTGTCTTGTGTCAGGTCAAAAACAAGTTGACAGTCACCAGTCTTATATTGTTCATTTTAATGATGTGCAAAGTCTTGCCCAACGTACCAATGGTCAGGAACTTGTTCTGCTATTCCTTTATAACTGCACCCAGCACAGCAGGAGTGGAGATCATCATCTTAGAAATCTCCATGATGTGGCTTTTTAAGAGGCTTGCTCAAATACAATCATCACTTTTGCAGAAGAATAAACTACGGCTGACTACTCTGTTTTGTGTTTTAGCCAGCAAGACGAAAAAGCAGATATTTGTCAGCTACAATCTTCAAAACACAGACAGCAATTTCACCTTGCTGATAGAAAACAGGATCAAAGAAGAAATGACAGCTTTTCCAGAGAAATTCTGACTGTGCATCATTGTAAAAGAAGATGAAGGTCTTTTTTTTCAGAAAAACTGATTGCAATTTTCACACTGACTTTAAGTTAGTATATTTCTTTTGTATTATTTTGATTGAATTTGTGGCTGTTATGGAACACTTTACTTGGTTTTTGTTTTTTTTTCAAATAAAATTTGAATTTTCAATTTCAAAGCAAATTTTTTTTTGCTACACTGCTAAGTAGGATAACAAATGGATGCTGCAATGGATGAAAATAATTGTAAAAGTGCATGCGGTGTCTGGCCTCCACGCAGTACTGGGGTCTGATGGCAAATCAGTTCCAAATGCTATTTTGTACAGTTAATCTCCTGTGTACTAGCACTGAACATAGTATAGCAGCATTTAGTGTTCAAATAAAGAAACCCCACATTTTTGTATGGTAAAGCAGTGATGTGAGTGTTGCTTTTCTCCTTTTAGCCCCTCTTGGTTGTAGTACTGGTGCCAAACACTGGATTTCCTTTCATCCCTTGGGCACTAAGAACACTAGAAGGGTTTCACAAAGGGTTATTTATGCTCCTCGAGGACTACATAGAAGGAAAGAGCACAAGCCAAGTTCTGGAGCCCTGGATAAATCTGTCAGGCTGCTAGAAGAGCATCACATGTAAATTGAGCATATACATCAAATCAGAAAAAACCAGAGCAGTCTGCTACCACGACCACCAGTGAAAAGCATCCTGCTGCTACATCTCTGGACTACTTTTAGGTAGGATGGACATCCTTTCAAAGGCAGATCCATGGGCTATTTTGTTTAATGAGTGAGCAGTTGGGAGTTAACTTTCTGGGTTATTATATTTTTTTCATTCCAAGTTGAGCCCTCGCTTGAGCTCAAGCATCAGCTTGTGATACAAACAAAAACTACTAGTGCTGCTGCTAGATAGCTGTCCTAAGCACCTACAGAAAAGTGATGAATTTACCTTGCTGTGGTGCCACAATCAGCAATTAAACACTGCAACCAAGAGGCTACTGATGTAGAAGGCACAACTGCTGCTGAGTCTCTTGTCCAAAGGGGTTTGAACACCCAGTGGCTTCAATGTCTCAGATTTGGTGTGGGTTCAGAGAGCCCCTCCTTACCTGGTGGGAACAGCCGCCTGTCCTCGTCTGCAGTTCAAGATCAGAATAGCAAAAGGCAGCTGTTGAAGGGTATTTTCCTTTTAATTCACACCACCCAGGAAACAGAGTCAACTATGCTTCTGTAATTGATTGTAAAGGATAATTAGTTGCAAATCAATGTGCTCTTTTAATTAGCCTGATTTACAAACAGCTCATTCTGTTTGTAGAGCAGGGTAGGGCTGTTTGCTGAGGCATCAGCTGCTGCTGGGTGTTTGAGGAGTCACTGCAAGGGAGCCAGACCAGGGAGAGCAAACTGATGGGACAACGTCATTTTATTCTGTACATTTACATACAAAGTTCTTCTCAGTAGGTACAACAGATGAAACATCATGCAGACATTTAGCTTGTAAGACTGTTTTCAGTACTTGATTTAAGCTTGTGCTATGAGGAAGCACCACCAGACTATTCATGATCAAAACATACAGTAACACGATTCTTTAAAACTTCATCAGAAACTGAAATGGGGAGGGAGATCTCGCCCACTAGACAAAACACACCGTACTCCTTTCCCGAAACATTTTACATTTAAAACATTTAAAATGAGGTTTGTAATTTCATTATTTTCTTACAAAACAAAATAAAATAAAAAAAAAGTTACAGTGGGGGAGATCATCCCCCCACTCAATAGTGTTGTCTTATGTGCCAGCTACAGGCGCAACTTGACTTGACATTCACAGAGTTCAGTTAATGGCACTTCTGCTTCCAATTTGGTGACCAATAAAGTGTTTGGCTCCAGGAAGTGGCAACAGTTAAGTAAAATACTTCCACTAAAAAAAAGACAACAAAAAAAGCCTGCTCAGTGAAACCCAGAAGTAAATCGCACAACCCTCTTTCAGAGCGGCCACAAAACACTTGCGAACAGGCGGCTGTTGTTATCTGTTTGCAGTGTGTCTGGCAACAAAAGCAGTACTGAAACCTTAAAAGGGGGACAAAACTCCCCAAGATCAAGCATAATGTCACTTCACATTTTTGTTTGAACTTACAAAGATGGAGAAAGCCCTTAAATGGTAAACCCAAAGAAAAATCTACTGATGGGCTTAGAGGTTACTGAAGGTTCACAGAAAAAGGCCAAAAACAGACAAGACAGCTTGGACTGCTTCCCCTGTTGTGGTGGCCAGAAAGAGCTGCCTGAGAAAAGCCTTTCCTGGTGGTGGCTGCAGAGGAGACATGGCCCAGGAGGCAATGGTGCAGCAGGCTGGGACCCCAGCAGAGAGCCCTGTCCTGCTGCAGGACTAGACACGGCAGGGCGAGCACCCCACGCTGCCTTTCTGCCCTGCTGCATCACTTGGCACCTGACCCCTCCGCACGAGATACGTTTAGTGAGAGCTTTCCAACTCCGTGAGCATGTGTGGAAGAACATAACCATCACAGAAGTATTCGTGTTTTCAGGAAAAGGAGCAAAACTGGAGCTGCCAAGGCAGGAAATTAGTTTTTGCTTTATTGTCGTGACAGAGGCAGAGGGCCAGACCGACTAGAGAAGCTGGGGCTCCCTTCATTGCAGATCAGTACCGACTACCTGCTTTCAAGCAAAAAAATGAAAAAAGCAGCAAATTAAATCAACATAATGAGATTTTTTTCTTACAAAAAAAAGAAAAAATTGCTGCATGTTCCTGTCACCTAGTGTATTTACTATCTAAATGTTGATATGTTTAAACAGCTATTCCCTGTGCCTGTCTGTCATCGGAGAGCAACCACCAGAATAGGAAATGACAAAGCCCTGTGGACAGCAGCGGTGAGCTCACCAGGACCACTGACAGTGCTAGAAGCAGCCAGGTTTATAGGCTTGTGGATGGTCTACAAGAGCTGTTCCGCAGCTTGAGCACATAGGCACAAAGGACCACGAAGGAAGGAGCCGCTGGCTCCACGGCACGATGGATGGCAGGACGCTGCTTTCTGCCTCTGTGCTCGCACCTTCTCTGCTCTCAGGCCCTTTTTCTCTTCCCTTAAGCCTCGTTTTGCTTCTTCAATTTTTTGTTGTGAACCCATTTTTTCGTCCCCGAATGCGTGTGGCTTGCAACAAGCATCTTGCATCGAAGGCAAAAGGTATTGCACACATTTGGCACGTGAATACTGCACGAGTGGGGAAAGGCTGGGTTCTTTCCTCGGGTGAACACAGACTGCAAAGGTCTCGGCACAGAACAAAAAGAAGCAGCTGCACTCAAGCCTGACAATAAAACTTGAGTGTAAGGAAGATCAGGCTCTTGCTGTCACAGCAAGTCTAGCGAAGGTGAAAAAAAACAGTAGTGTAAATTTGGGCGAAACTACCATCAACTGGTCCAGTGTTTCTTACCAGGCTCAAGAAGAACCCAAATGTCCACATCATCCTCTGTAAAAATTAGCAGCTTTAGGACAACATAGTTACTCTGAACACAACCACCTCTGTCGCTTCTGCAGGTCTACCTGTCCCCTTGCATCCGTCAGCGTCTGAGGCTGTGCTACGTTACTGCGTGGCCTGCCGGGCAGCGTGGATCTCTGATTTATTGGGGACTGTAAAGGACATCGGCAGCCTAATGGAGGATGGAAATTGTTAGGTACAGTAGTTAATCGACAATATATATACAGCAAGGGAGGAAGGGGAAGGGAAGGTAGAGGAGGAAAGAGCAAACGAGCACTTCCCCTGCGTATGAATGCAAGATGTACATCAAACAAAGTGGCAATCATACAGACACTCAGTACAACATTGACATCCTGCTGCTCTGTTAGAACGTCTGCACTACCGAGCAATCACAAACGGATGGCCTGAGTGAGAAAGGAGAAGAGGGAGGGAGGGAGGGAGAGCGGGGGGTTAACTACAATGCAAGAAAGCTGTTTGTTTGCAAAGTCCTTGCATTGAACTAGATCCTCACAATCTCTTGGGTGAGAACCGAAAGCCAATGGCCGAAGGAAATAGTTGGTTTGGGGCTGGAGGAGAGAAATCAAGTGGCCACTATCAAAGTGCCATTTACATAGCAGGAGATAAACTGAATGTTCACTTTGTGTAGAAATGATCCAATTTAAATAAACTTTTTTTCCTGAACAAAAATCTTACAAGAACAGTTGGGAAGGTGGGGAAATAAGGATAAATTCATTATATATTCTTGGATCAGAACCAGAACACATCTCTAAGAGCCCAAGACAGCTCAGTAAGTCATTATTCACAGGTTATCAATTTATTCCTTTCCAACAGTCATTTAAGCAGTTTGTCCCTTAAATTGAAAACCCAAACCCTGGTTCTAAAAACAAATAAGACAATACCAGGACACTCATTTCCCAGGAGCAGACATCCCAGCTGTGCCGCTTTTTGGAAGAAAGGTACAGATCATAGCCCATGCTCCTTAGTATTTATCCTTGCTGTTCTGTGCTCTTTTCCTGGAGCAGTCAGAGATCCTGGGCCTTCTGATAATTACAGCCGTTCTTGGCAAAACTAATTTTTGCATCATTAGTCAAATCATTTGCATCATCTACATTACTACTAAAGACCAGTGGCAACCACCTAAGACAGATTAATATACTCTTAAAATGCAGAATGCTAACTCTCATTGAAAAATCAGCTTGTTTGGGTAGGATTTTCATCAATGCATTTGGTGAAAACAAAAGAGGACTAATTAGAAAGTAACTTTTAAGTGCATGTGGGCTATAAAGACAAATATAAGCTGCCTAAAATGCAGTCAGAGTTTGAGTCACAACAGGTTTTGCTTTGCTTTTTCTTCTTCTTTTCTTTTCTTTTCTTTTTTTTTTAGTGTATACAAACACAGCAGGCAATCTGGGCACTTGGACTTTCTAGACAGGCAGAAGAATGTTGCACAAGTCTAAGTTTAAGTCAATTCAACTTTGCAGTGGATCCCTCTTTCCTTAAAGAAACACAAAAACAAAACAGAAAACAACACTCCCCCTCCCCCCATGGTTTCTTTCTTGGAATGGCTGCACCTCTTATAAGATGGCTTCATTTTTGTGATCTATGAAAGGAAAAGGAAATAAAGTGCTTCTTGAGAATAAATCAAAATAAATATACATATTTAATGGCAGGAACAAAAGAGTTCTGAAGGGCTATCGCCAGCCAGGTCTTTTCTCAAATGAGTCTTTTTCCCCAAAACTTTTTCAAGAGTAATCTGCACAACAGTTGAAGATGCCAAAATTTGCTTTAGTAGCAGAGTTGAATTCCTCTAAGTTTGTGTCTGCTCCATCACTGGTTTGTAAAATCTGTGCAAAACACCTTTGCCCAAAATGCTACTCCTCCCGCACAACAGCATCAAATAAAATACAAAAGAAAGAGAAGAAATATAAGAAGGGGAAATAAAATAATTAAAAAAAAAAAAGAGAAGGGAAAAAAATCCACCCAGTTACATCGACTTCATCCCGTTGGCAGTGGTGTTCTCCGAGATGCCGTCACTCACAGCTGCTGAGTCATGGAGGCCAGAGTAATCCTTGAGTTCAGAGTTTGTCAGGAGCAGGGGCTGTTCCCCCTTCTTGTGCGGCAGGAGGGGCTGCCGGGTGTAATGTTCCCCGTCCGGGATGTTCTCGGGCAGGTTCTGGTTCTTGCTCTCTGGCAGCAGCAGGATGCAGATGATGCAGATGAGAGTGCAGCAGGCGAAGATGACGTGGTGGAGGAAGTAGCCTTTCTGGTTGTGGAGCTCCATGATGGGGGCGGTCAGGCGGCCAAAGCCTGCGCTGGCCAGCACCAGCCCCAGCCCGCCTCCCCTGCAAACACACGCAGAGGGGGAAAGAGTTATACTCAAGTATTATTTCACACCCCTTTAACTGCCCCCACAGAAGAAAAAGAGAAGCTTTACCATGCGAGTGCTGTCTACACACTCACAAGTACTCCCAGTTCCAAGTATTCCCACATTCAGTGAGGGAAAAGCAGATTTTGCTTAGCATGCCAGCCTTCTCTACTTAGACAAGACACACCAAGGAGCAGTAAGTGCAGAAGTCAGTTTTGGCTGCCTCTAAAGTATCTGGCACCATTCAGCAGTGGAAGCAGGAGATTAGACTTTACAAACCACTGCCTTGATCCATTATACCAAGTGCTTGAGTGCTGAAAGATTTTCTGCATAAAATCATGTTGTGGCTGGAACTTCGCAACACACTGATGATGTAATAAAATGCATAATGTTCAGGAAAAAAAAAAGTGTGAATATAGACTCATCTTCCTCCAGCTAGAGGCACAGAAGCTGCTTGTGAAAGTTGAAAAAGCCCAGTTCAGCGCTCTCTCCTGATGCTCGGCTATGCCAGCAAAGTCTCTTGCAATTCCTTGTCTTGCTCATCAGCATCTCTCAGGCCCTAGTGCAGGTGGGCCTGGCACACCTCACAATCCTGGGTCTGTCTCTGTTGGGTGACCCCACACAGAAGTGCCACTGCAGGTGTTTCTCTGGGGCAGACCATTCCCTCCTGTTGTGGAACAACTGAGGTCTCTGGCCAGCGGAGTGTCACCCTTAAATGACTCATTTTAACAAAATCTGTGAGTGTGGCAGCTTGTCTTTCATTTTCCAAAGACCCTGCTGCCTGCAGAGGGAGACCTCCCTGTGAGCTTAATCACTGGCACCCTCCTTCCCTACCGAGCCTGTGCGGGCAGCACGCTTCCTACACTTCCTCTGGGGGATGCCATCTATTCCCAAACCCTCTGGAGATCAGAGGGGCTCAGGTGCTTCAGTTCCTGGCCCAATGCAGAGCTGTTATCATCAACAAAACTGGCCCTTACAGAAGATGACTTGCAGAAGGCAAATTGACTGCTTTATGGAAAATACTTGGGGAAAAAAAAAACCCAGTTTCACTGACTATTAAGCATACTAGAAATCACTGTACCATAAACCTACAAAAGCCAAATTCACTCAGTCATCCACTGTGTTAAAGCTAATCTTCACTCAGTCCTTTCCAAAACCTGCTGCTTGGATTGATACTTGACAGCCAAAGGACAGCAAACACAGGTCTCAAAAGATGCTCTTGGGACACTGACTGGATCAAAAATTCACATATGTATGTTCCAGTTCTTCAGACTCAGCAGAGCATCTTTCACAGACAACAGTGGCTTCCCCAAATACTGCAAAAGCCCTTATTAAAAACTTGCCAGCTTTCTGATGGCAATTTAGAAACCCAGCTGAATGCAGCTATTGTGCAACTGGCCTCCCTGCAACTTCATTAATACACTCACATGAGTAATCGACAGAACCAGTCCCAAATGCATGGCAAATCTCTCTCCAAGCTGGCCCTGAAGCAACAAAAGCCCGGCTCATTTACATCAGTGATTGCTATGGCTAAATTGTATCTCAACCCCCCTGAGAAGGACCTGAGGTGAGTTTTAAATGCTGCTGTAGAAGGACATCAAGCAAGCTGAAAGAAAATGGGAAAAGGCAACAACAAAGACGGCTCTGTCATTTATGGGTCAAGTGGTTTCAGATTTGCAGGGGGGAAAAAGTTTTTCCATGTGACGTCAGTAATTAGAGTAGGCATTACTTTTTCCAGTGCCATCAAAACCTGGCAGAAGGCAGCTTGAAAATACATTCTGGTATGTGTTCTAAAAGGGGTTTCTTTAAGGTTTAACTACACTGCAGATGCAAAAATGTGGAGGGGAAAAAAAAAAGAAAAAAATTGAAAATGCTGTCAGGAATTTTTCATTGTTTCCCTGCACATAATGAAAACAGCTACAGGGCAAGAGAGACAGCACCCCCATAATTCACACTGTTTTTGCAGGTGACATGGGGCAGCAGGTGGAAAAGAAAACCATTCTGAGTGCTTTGGGGTATTGCTCAGCCTCAGCACGAGGTCTTCCGTGGTAGGGGCCAGCGTCTGTGCTTCAAATGCTCTCCAAATTCCCAGTGGAGCCTGGAGAGGGAGTGCGAGGGATGCTGGCACCCACAGCAAGTCCCAGCCTTGTCCCTCACACCTCTGCCTGCCAGGGGCTGCTCTGGGGGCTTTCCCATGCCAAAGCCCCATGGATGATTGACCAGGGCCTCTTCCCCACCCCCTGCTCACCCACTGACAGTGGGGAGGGATGGTTTGTATGAGGTTTATGGTCCCAACATGGGCAAATCGCAAAGGGACCTTGGTTCAAAATTTTGTCCTCAGAAAGGTCCTGCTTGTTCATGGGGGAGAATTTCCTTGCTCACTACCTCGGTGGTTTTCCAGAGAGCAGCAAGACATCCTTACTGATATTCTAATAAAAGGGTCTTGTGCTTCTTAGCAGTCCTCAGGAGAGCAGAGAAATGTCAATCCTGTCTTCGGCCGGCCATGTCTGCCCTGAGCAAATGGGTCGATGGCTCAGAGTACAAGCGAAACAGAGAGACGCCCAGGCTAAAGGAGACTTTGGGAGAGCACCTGCTCCAGCCTCCTGCACAAAGCGGGGCCAACAATGAAATCAGACCACGTTTTCCAGGCTTTGCCCAGTCAGCTCAGCCACTTCTCGAAGTCAGTCTCTGAAAACCTCCACAGTTTGTCCCATAAGTGATATTTTGTGTACTTAGTTCCTAGGCCAGAGACGCAGTAACACATCAGGATACCCTTGGCCTCGTGGAGCCAGCCACCACCTTTGGGAAGCCAGGCCTTGTTCAGGTGCCAGTAAACAGCCCTGCATCCCACTGTGTTGTGGGATACAGTCAGTGCATGTAGCTGGGTGTGCAAGATGCTGTGTCAGCTGCAGATTGAGCTTTGGGACGCAGGACCTCAGGGCAAGAGGCTGTGAGCTGGTGTGGACCCTCTGTGTGAATGTGACTGCCGAGTGGCTCCTGGATGGTCAGACAGGAAAGTTTCCTCAGCAACTGGAAATTTGGCTTAAGGCAGATATTGATGGGTAAAGACCCTAATTCAGCCACCGCTGCCCACTCTTAATTTCTTTGGCTGTGTGGGCACTAAAGCAGGAGACTGAGAGGAAAAACCAGAACCATCTTCCTCTTGAGAATAACTGAGTATGTGGAGGATGAGGAGAGGACGTGCTGTATTTTGTTCAGCCTATTCCTATTTAGTAGACGTGCAGGCTGTAGTGGTGTGAAGATTATTCCATCTGGATTATCAGTGACACTTGGTGCTTTAATTCAGCATTTGCATGGAGGTCTGTACTGAAGTCCCTGGTATAAAGAAGGGTAGCTCCTGGTGAAGGCCCCCCTGCCTATTGCCAGGAGACCGGGGTGCAGCACATGGATTCAAAGGACCCCTCTGTGACACATGACAGTGCACTGTGTTGCTGGAGCAGGTGGCACCTCCTGGTGATGAAGATCTGGCTATTCTCCTCCTACACTACTGTTCATCTCAGCATCACAGCAGCAGAGATGGATGGGTGCTGTGGGTTTGCTATCATGCCACCGCTACCCCGGGTCATGGCAGTGCTGTTTTTCTCCCTCAGGGATGGGGGATTGCAGATAAAGGATTTGATCAGGGAAACCCCAGAGACAACCCCAGGGCTCTCTTTGCCTCACTTTTAAGGTTCCTCGAGATCCAACCAAAAGCATGGTAGTATCATAGAATGGTTTGGGTTGGAAGGGACCTCAAAGGTCATCTAGTTCCAACCTCCAAGGGCATCCAAGGTGGCATTTTGGAGACCGGGTTATGAGGAAGCAGCCAGATCCCACCAAAAGAGAAGAGAGAAGGCAGTTTAGTCACACCTCTGCCTGAGACAGATTTATGCACTGTCCTGAGCTACAGCTCCTAATTACAACCCTGAGTGGATCTTATTGTGGTGGTAGGACTGCAAAGCAGTGCAGAGTGTCATCATTTCTATAAATAAACAGGGACCCTGAGGCATATCTAGCTGTTGTCACTCGCCTGGTGTCACCCAGCAGAGTCAGGGGAAGCAGAATTTCGGCTCCCAGCCAAGATTTTGTCCCCTTCCCTATAGCAACATAAATGATTAAAGGGAAAAAAGCTTGCTAAGTTCGCACTACAAATCTGACCCTACTTGGCAGGTTCTCTTCTGGCTGACATGGTCAATTCCTTATCTGTGTGTCTTTCAAACAGAGACAAGGAGAAAATTAAAGAGGCATAAAAACACCAAACTGACTGACACACACATAAATAAATAGCTGTTAGTGTTTCTGGCTGCTGCATAATCTCACCACCCACACTGCCTTTTCCCGTGGAAATAATGTTATCTGTGAAATACATTCACAAATTTAGGTAGCCTGAAAAAAACAGGCCATGAAGCACAGAGAATCTGGCTACTCAGACAGCAGTTTTGCAATAATACTTTTGCGAAGTTATTGCAAAGGCACATAATTTGGAGGGGTCAAAAAAAAGTATTTCTCCCTCCCACCCACCCATATGACCTACATTCCTGGGAAATTCAGTGGAGCCAGGGCAGACTCCTGAATTGTTGCGGCATTGCCAAAAGCATAATCCAGAGCACAGAAGCACGACCTTTGTGCTGTGAAATATGACAGTACATATATAAAACAGTACACAGCCCTGACTGTACAAAGATGTGTTATGGGAAACTCTCCAACAAAGATCATCTGTCTGATTTCTACCGTTTTCCAGGATGAAAGTGCTCCTCTTTAGAAGAACTTTGAGCCTCTGCTGAGATAGATCTGTGTGTAAAGAAAAAGACAACTCTATCTGCAATAAAGACAGAGCTCTTACAGGGGTGCTGCTGTAGGAGAGGCAGTCTTGCAGAACATCTCTGTAAACCAAAAGCATTTACCACCACGTTTCAACACTTCCCTTCCACCGAAGATCCCCTGCAGCTGTCCTGGCTAACCTGCCCTAGGGAAGCAGGGATTGCTGGCACCTGCGTCCTCCTCTGCACTCTCATGGAATTTCGCCTTTAATATCAAGCTGCAGACACACCTGGTCACTACTTGAACAAGCCTCGCAGAGTTAGTGAAGCAATGACAATGTACAACCACACCAGCTGGTTCAGCTGAGTGTTTAGACCCTACCACGCTGCAATTCCTGTGCTGCCAGGCTTGCTGATCATCACCACAATGGAACACAAGGTGGAGCCATGGAAAACAAAGCCTCTCCACACACGGACACGCATTTACTTAGGCAGACTGACTGCAGCAACTGTACAAAGCAGCCCCCAAGTTGCTGTGAGGTCTCCAATTACGTGGGGTTTCCCCTCCCATGCGATGTGTTAAGTTACACGGCTCATTATCAATTAAATGAGGATAATTTTGTCCCCATCCCTTGAGGGGGGTTCCGATGTCTCACCTGATTACCGTGGGCGTGATTTCAGCACAGAAGAACACGCTGAGGCTTCCAACAGCATGCGAAGAAAACATACCCACGATGGAAAACGCAACAGAGAATTTGTCTTTGACGCTGTCACTCATACCTGACAAGACAAGTGTGTTCATAAAAAGTAAGAATGAGGTTAACCTTCCATGGAAGAAAACAATTCAAGAGGTTTATATTACTCTCTTTTCTGTCTTGGCAAGAATTTGAGTAATTTTGTAATATTAATTTTAAAATGGTATTTATAAATTCCATTCCCCAAGCACCCGAGATATGAACATACATGAAAAAAGTCATAATGTCATGCCAAAAAATGGCAGTGATCTCTGAATTTTTAATGCTCAGCCACCACAGGAAAGGTGAAACCCATGACAAAACAGATCTTTGGGCATTCTTTTAGGCACCAGCCTCTTCCTTCTCATGTTTGACAGACAAGTGGAGGCAGGCAGCATTCCTCAAGCTGCCAAACATCTTGTACAATGGGGCTTGGGCACTGGAGAGGCTTCTAGGACAAGAGGGGAAATAAACAGTAGTGCTCCCATCTCTGTGCTAAGCCCCTGCATGTGATCAGTCTGAAACTCTGTTGTAAGTCCCAGCTTGACAGCCTTTGCCCAACAACTCTGGGCGAGAACAGCAATGCCAAGGACAGTGAAGCACTCCCTTAAGTCAGGACTGTTTGCTCAATCGTTTCACGGCTGGATGGCAGCAGGGCTTCCGGGAGCAAACAGTGTCCATCAAGCACTTGGAGAAACCCCAGTAAATCTGAACAAAGCTAAAGGAAACTGTCTTCAGGCCAGGATGACTGTACACCTCTCACTTGATCTTTGCTCACCACTTTCTGTGGGGTGGGGTGGGAAGTCTGATCAGGGCTGTACAAAACCCTGTGGCCTGTCCTGGCCAGCGAGGTTGCCACATCACTCACAGAGACTATTGCACCATGCAAGGGGAACACATCATGCCTGACAGTAGCACTGGGGAAAGAACTGGAGCTTGACAGCCAATGCTCCCCCACCTTTCTACAGCCAAGTCCCAAGGCCTGCCTGAAGAAAGAACTGCTCTTCAGTGTGCAGTCCCAAGCAGGCATACTCTCTGGGCTGGATCCAACGAAAATTAACACCTGCTTCTGTTCTTGCTGAATATATCAGCTGTTAGGAGAGCAGAAGGCATTTGGGAGCTCTTTGGTTACCTCTCCTGAAACGTGCTACAGCCTGCTCAGGGCTAAGCCCTTTCTGCAACGCAACCCAAGTCTTGGGGACAGAGCAAATGATAAGCTGCCTGCCAGCTGGTAAGGACAGGAGCACAGCACCTTGCAAACTCTGAGTATCTGACCACCCTTGCGTAGCGGGTGAGGCTGCACCACTGACCCCCTCAGGGACGCATGACTGCGCAGCAGCACAGATCTTGGAATAGCTGGGCAAGGACAGGTCCATCAAATCTTATACAGAAAGGTAAATTTTGTTCCCCTGTAGTTTGTCACTGCATTGCTCTTACAGGACTTCAGCCTGGGAAAGTATATTTTAAGGTGTTGAAATCCCCTTATCAAAAGTGTCCTTAAGGTGTTTTAGTCCCCTTTTCTTTTCTGGGGAAAAAAAAAAATCAGGTCTGAGATTCCTGAACTGGGAATACTGCTTCTCAGGAGGAGACTTTCTGAGAAAGCCTTACCCTGTATCTCAAACCCTGGGGAACCTCTGCACCCTCTCTTGACATGCAGAGGTGAGCCTTTGGGGAGGGGATGCTGCACCAAGAGGCTGCACATAAATGAGCAGGCCTGCCTATGAGTGGGGTCTCAAGGAGCTGCCTAGAAGTGGCTTTCGCCCTGCACCCTTTTGTGGCAGCAGCTCTGCTCTGGATGCTTTGGCCCAGGCCTTTTGGATCTAACTGTTCCTGGGGGAATGCTTCCCATGTGATGCAGATTTGACTGTAAACCATACCTGAGTCTGGAAGTTGACTGTATTTTCCAATCACTGGATCCACGACCATAGAAGTCAGAGAAGGATAAAATTGGGAAAGGGAGATAAAACAAGAACATATTATTTTTACACATTTATTTATCCAAAAGAAATTTTAAAAAAGGTAAATCCCACATGCCACCCTAACCCCTCCCATACAATTCTTTCCCATGCCAAAACTGGCACATCTTTCCCTGGCCCCCAGATAGGACATGCTGTTTCCAGGCACATCTCAGCTGGAGGACAGCATGCTAATGAGACAGTGATAACAAACCAGCAGTAAAGCATATTTAAGAGACCCAGAATTACCACTGGGATTAACACAAAGGCCTCTTTGTTGTTAATGAAAGGGGAGAAGAGAAAATGCCCTCCTGCCGCAGCCCCGAGGGAATGGCCGACAGAAGCTGTGCTTAGAGAGCAAACTCTGGGCATCAGCGCTGTCACGCTGGTGGGACACCTATTCCTCTCCAAAACCGTGAACTGATGGTCGATGTGTCACACTGGCCACCAATCCTAGCCACACAGGAGCACATGGCAGCACTGGGCAGCAAGGGGAAGGGCAGCAGCACATGCTGGGCACAGCTCTGCTGCTCATCTCCCTCCAGGTTTCTGTGACTTCCCAGGTGACACCCCAGAGTTCAGAGGGAGCTTCAAGGTCCGCTGCAGGTTTGTGGCTAGTGGAGAATATCCCTCTCTCTCTCTCTCACCATTCTCAAATTCTGATTTCATTTGCTAATTACACCCAAATTATGCTAAATTAAAACATGCAGGATGCTGTGACAGATTTCATAATCAACAGGGTCACTGCTTCTCTCCAAACACTGTCTAGCTCTTCTGAGGAAGAGATGGGCATGGTCTAGAGTGGGGGGACTTGAGCTGCTCTGGAGTTCGAGGCTGCCTTTCCCTCCTCTTCTCACAAAGAGAAGCATCAGAATGGGTGATGGGGGCACTGCACTGAGAGTGCCAGTGTAGCACAAAGCACCTAAAGCCATGCCTGACCTTAGTTTTGGCAACTTGGCTCACAAAATTATGTAAATCTGTTATGGAAAATCTTGTAATGGGTCCTACAGGGCTTTTCCTCCCACCCCCCTTATCAATTTTTTTGTTGAAAAACTGCAACCAGATTTTTGTGGCTCTGGAGCACACTGAAGGCTCTGACACACTTTCTCTCAACTAAGCAAGTGTGTTATTACCTCAACAGCCTCAACAAACATTTCCCATCCCTAAAAAACCCTCTAAAATTGG
Source organism: Acanthornis magna (assembly GCA_036785705.1). Lineage (NCBI taxonomy): Eukaryota > Metazoa > Chordata > Aves > Passeriformes > Acanthizidae > Acanthornis > Acanthornis magna. The sequence continues at coordinate 15,935,174 of JAWUZG010000025.1, forward strand.
CAAATTTAGTGTAGAAGGACCCTGATGGACACCACCAGAAGAACGTGGAGTTTTGGGAGGTTGCACACATGCACAGCACGAATCTGCATGTGAATGGTCTCAGTCCATCAACAGACTGGTGATGAGGTGGGGCCGTGGGGCTTCTCCCACTCTCAGCTGGGATTGCTGCACATGGTAAATATGTGCTTAAAGGGAATGTAAACATCTGTGCCAAGCTGGGAGCAAACACACACGATGTTGGAGTTTCCTCCATGCCATGAAAGAGGTTGCCTGTTTCCCTCCTACACTCCCACAAATAGCGTGTTTGCTAAAGGTTAACTTAGTAAATGCCTCCGGGAAACACAGTCTGTAAATATGGACAATTCCTGTTGGCTTGGAGCGGCCTTCAGTATGCAGGCATGTGAAAAGTTTCCATCCTCAATGCAAAAAGCTCTTTCTTATTAAAGCCCCCAATTATTTCTAAACTTAGAAATTACAACCAGCAATAACCAGTGCTCTGGTGTTTGCTTCGCATCCAGTTTGTCCAAAGTATGTCTCAACCCTCTTCCCCCTTCCTTGGGATGGGGTTTCATGGGACAGGGTTCTAACGATTCGTAACTGTGAGAGTTGCAAAGCAGATCTCACCTTCCCTCTGCTTCAACACCTCTCTGACTCATCAAGTTCAACTTCTTCAATCAACAAAAAATGAAGACAAGGAAAAAAAATCAAAAGAGGAAAGGTAATATTTCTGTAGCAGTTTTAACAGCTAAAGCAACTCAAGAGGGACAGACTAAAGGTACTGCCTGCAAAGGAAGAGGTGGGACACTGTCACTTTTGGCAGGAACAACCTATTTGAAATGCTGTGTCACCTCCCAAAATCATGTGCATACATTCACGTGGACTATACATACACACTGTGTTAAAAGTAGGGTCTTTCAGCTGCACGATGCCCACACTACCTGTATATCACTTATTCATAGCAAGATGCTAAGAGCAGGCAGAGGACATACACCTACTGCTCTAACTTCTGCATGGTTTAGAGGCCACTGAAGAAGCAGACTTGACTGGGAAAGTTTTCCCTTCCCAATACCTATCCATATCTTCCCCTGAGAGCTATTTCACTTAAACAAAATTAAAAGCATTTCTTGTTTCCTTGTTTGTTTTCTCGGTGACAACCCCGGATACAGCACCAATGCTCAATAAGCTTCGCCATGGGAATCATCCAGAATACAATGCCTTTTGTTAATGAGCCTGAGAAACAAATGTTTGGGGAAACCTACAGAGAAATTCTGCTTCTTAAAATGTGCAGGTGTGTGACATGACAAAACTGGGAAAGGCAAAGGAAATGCTAGTATTTCCTGGTCCCTTATTTGCATGTCAAACTTGCTTGGTCCTGCAAAGCTCTAATCTCCAACTTACAGTTGAGAAGGCCCAGCTGCAGAAGTGATGCCAGAGCTGTAAGTATCATGAAGAGCAGGAGTCCTCCTCTCCTGCCCAGAAACCCGACCACAGGGCACATGGCCAGGCAGGATGCCAGCGCAATCCCAGCCATGGTGTAGTAGTCCGCGTAGAAGTTGTGGGTGATCGCCATCTTCGCTTCGTGCCCCATCATACTTTTTGCAAAACAGTGGTGTATGCCATAACCAGTCAGCCTGGGGGAAGAGGAGAGGGCAAGAGAGACCATTGCTGAGAGTGCAGAACACACACTGCAGTGTAATTCAGAGTAGGGAGACATTAATGCAGGAATACAACACCTTAAGCTAAGAAACTTCCCTCTAGGTGCTACTGTAGAAGAAAAGCAATGACAACTAGAAGCAAAAGAAAAAAATCTCTATTCAACTAAACATTTGCTGGTTTTACTCATAGAGCTGCTGCTCATGGCATGATCAGGGCACAGGGAAATTTAGAAGAACTCCTAGTGCGTGTTAGGGTTTCCCACTGTATTTGAGAAATCCCATTCCCAGAGAAGGACATGTCTCTTTTCCCAGTGCGTCTGCTGACAGCCACAGAGCCAGCACTGCTGCAATGGAGTAGCCTGTGTGCTTGGACAGCAAAACACCAGACAGACCCACCTGCCTGTGGCATCTGGTCATGCTAAATACAAACATCACATTCCACTTCCCAGGCTAGCCTGTTAAAACTGAAAACCCCTGAGAAAGGAGTATTTGAGGTCATATGTGCTGCAATGATTATTACAATTATGAAACAATCAGCTCCAATTCAGTCTACACATTTACACCGCCCTTCACAGCAATGTGTCTTCTCCTCTTAAAAAATTTCTTTGAGATGCCACTGACTAACATCTTACCATTACATTTCACTCCTCTTTCTCCTGTCCCACCCTGCCCCTCCCAAAAAAAAAAAAAAAAAAAAAAAAAGGTTAAAAGAAGGAAGAAAGAGGAAAGAGCAGGGGGCTGGAGGTACACAAATCAGATGAGAAGCCCAGCATCTCCCCGATGTGGTATAAAATTGCAGCAAGGGTGCAGTAGGAGAGGTCAATGCTCTCAACTGCACCCATTGCAGCTCAAGGACCTCTGCCAGGAAGAGCCTCCTCTCCCTGGCACTGATGTAAGACAAACCCCATGGCACAAATTAACAGTGCCTGAGAGAGTGGGAGGCACAGATCCAGGTCTCCAAAAAGAAAAAATGAATGGCAGGTACATTACACTGATACATTTCTACCCTCCTGAAGGCTAGGAATTTGAAGCTCTGTCAGTGGAAACTGATTATCAAAATAAGCATAGAAACAGCTGGGGGGAGATGCAGTCCTTGAATTCATGACAGCCCAGGGCCTAAGGAGTTTCTCTTGCAAATTTGTGAATTGATGCTCTAGTTCAAAGTCCCACCCTCACCAGTAAACACCTTTGTCCTGATAAAAGCCTGGTACAAGTGCTTGCTGCTGCACAAAAATGACATTTACTTTGGATAACTAGATTATAGCTGACTCCTCCAATAAAAGAAATATTAATCAGCAAAACACTAGTAATAAAAAGGCAGAGTTAATCAGCATTTTTCTTCTCTCTTTCTCTTCTACACATGCAAACACATTTGTGGAAGTTGTTACTAGGGCCATGACCTATAAACTAAATTGTTGTATCATTTGGACTTTGCTTTCCAGCCTGCTTCTCTAAGAATTACCCTCTTCTCTTAACTTGGGAAGCAGCTCAGAGTAGTTACTTTTAAAACTAAATACTTGTTTCCCTTGATTTCTTATTGTTCCCTGCAAAAGGTTCCTTCTCCGTGTACTAAAAATTCAGCACAGCCCTGTCTAAAAGGAATAACAGAAGTAAAAATTAAATATTTTTTTTCACCCCCTAAAAACAAACATGAAATCTATTTCCTCAGACGTGCATCTGCTTCATGCTCTGCTTGGATGGCAAACAGCCTCCGTGTGTTACTGCCAGAAGTTATTCTTTGGGCTGCCTAGTTCTGGTTTAGGTAATTTCCAAATATGCATAATTAATGTGCGTGAGGGAGAAGAGGAGAATTTCCCGTGTAAACATTTTTCACAAATACATTTAACACTGTCTATTAATTGTACTTGGTGAGCCGAAGTAGAAAGCACTGTTTCAGAACAGAGCCACTCACTGGTGGGGGGAAGAGACACAAAACTCACAAACCCTGAGTTGGTTCTGCAACCAAAAACAGTGGGCACTGACCCCTGAAGTCTGTGTGCTTCTGGGTGACTCTTTGCCCATCAGGGGGGTTTGTCCCCTCTGGGTGATGACTGATCCAAGCCTGTTAATAGGAGTGAGGGCTGCGGAGTAACGCCCTGAAGTGAGGAAGAAAAAGCCACAAGAGACCTACATACTTTGAAACCTAGCAGAGAAAGGGGATTCCCAGCCTTCTCCATCCCCACCTCCCACCTGAAAAAAAAAAAAAAGAAGAAAAATTCAAATGGGCATTTTACAATAAGGAAAAATTAGAGAACACACTGTTGGTGCCCTGTCAGAATTTGTAAGCCCATGTATTTCCTCTTAACAAGGTGTTCAGTTCTGGACAGAAGGTCTAAGAGCCTGTGACCTGCAAAACCCTCAGGCTGACGCCTGGTTTTGCCCATGTGAGCCTGTCCAAACCGAAGCCTTAGGAGGCAAGCATTGCAATGTTCTGTGTGAGACTTCACGTTCTCCCTGTGAGCCCCTGTACATGATTTGGGAGTGCTGAAGTGCTTTGAAACCTGCCTTTGAAGACCTACCAAGCACAGCTGTTATACAAGGGAGCAGGTTTGTATCTACTGGCAAGCAACATCTTCTCTACCGCAGCCCTAGCAGATGTAAAGAACTTGAACCTGCGCTCCTGTGGCATAAATGGTTTCCAAACTCCCACCTGGGATGCCAAGCAGATGTCTGCATGCAGGAGCACCCACCAGCGTGTGGCCACACGAGACCACTGTGACAGCAATGAACTTGTAGCACGGCACCTGAGAAGATGTGGTTCTGCTGCCTGAAACAGCCAACAAGCTCCTCCACATTTGCCATAAAAAATATAGCTCTCTATAAAAGCTGGTGTTTTTCCAGGATCATTTATCAGAAATGTTAATGAACAGTCCCACGCTAGGAAACAGTGGAGCTCCCTCACCACTTCCCTTTGCTGCTCCCAGTTCACTGACCACACAAGTATTCAAATAAAGAGATTGGACTTACGAGTTCACACACAGCACTACAATGTTTTTCCACAGGTTCCTTGTTCCCACCACTTTAACAATGCAGACTTTCTTCGGTCTCCTGGTGATTTCCTTTTCCAGCTCTGAAACAAACCAAATCAGAATTATCATTTCACTGAGGAGAATGTGAAATTTTACTTGTGAACTAAGATATTCTGAAGAGCAGAACACTATTGATTACACTAACAGGAACTATAAAAATGCTGAACTGCCTGCCTAAAGTCCATCACAGGTTCCTCCTGTTCTTCCAGGCTTCCCTTAAACTTCTGGGGGCAAAAGAGCTACCTAAGAAATCCCTCACACTCCAAACCTTCTCCCAGTTAAAAATGTGTGTGTAAAATGGGAGCAGTATGCAGCTTTACCCCAGGAAGCATGACAACAAATTTCTTGAAGATCTTCAGGATTCTGTTAATTTTTAAACTCCTCCGCAGGGAGGACTGCACTGGTGCAACTACAGGCTCTGCTGCCTTTGTGCAATGCACACTTAAAAGGTCATGGAAAGGACTGGAGCTCAAACTCATTTTTCATGGGGAGTCTTTTGAAGTTTGTTCAAATGCAGGTTTCAAATGGAAGTGGCTAGGACATTATGTCAGCTCATCCATCTTCCTCTCCTCTCCTCTCCCTTTTCAAATATTTAAATTTTTCTGATGGATTTCTTAAACATTAAGACATTTCCTTAAAGAAAAATCCTTGGGCATCATCAGGTGTGGTGTCTTTGCCTTTCAGATTTAAAGCCCCACCAAGCCCTTTAAGTGCTGGGCAGATCCAAGTGAACTTTTCTTTCCAATGCTATAATAACACAAACCTTGTAAATGTTGCATCTGATACCCTTGTTGGCATGGGGCAATAACAAAGAGCACTTCTTACTTCTCAATTATCACTAAGTTAGAGCTTGAGCACCTACCTAAGGGTGCCAAAGCAGCCACTGTTTCCAAGCTACCGGGTCAGTGAGCAACAAGTCCAATAAAAGCTGCAGAAAAGAAGCATCTCAAAAATAGTGCACTCCAAGAGTACAGAGTAGGACTGTTTTTCGGGGTAAAGACCTGCACTGCTGCTTTTCAGCCTGGCTGTGTTCAAAGGCAGCAGCGTGGCCCTGCTGTGAAGCGTACGCGTGTTCCCTTTGTGCATACGCAATGAGCTCGGCTGTCCTCAGCCGCCCATGCTGGCCTGCCCTGACCTCTGCCTCACTCTGCTGAATAGCAATGGCCTAAAGAGATGCAACACAGGAGAAAATAAAAGCAAGCCGGGGTGTGTGTGTGTGTGTGTGTGTGTGTGTAAAAAAAAACCAAACCTGAATTTACAAACTAAACAAAAAACATGTTTGCCAGTTATTATTTGAAAAGTGCATCATAAAAATAATAGAACAAACACTATTTACATCCAAATACTTGAGCTATTCGCTGACCATAGGTCACTCCTGGACTTCTTTCTAGAATAACTACTGGGAAGGCTTCTGACAAAACAGCAAAGGGTATTTTACATTAGTGATTGTACTTAAGCAGAATATTGCCATACTACTTTCCTTACAACCTGATAATGGCCATTTCTCCCCAGAATCTATGCAGCATGAAGCTCACAAAAGCAGAAAAACTGAGGTGGAGCAAAAGAAGAAATTGGTTCAATTAATATTTGTACTACAGAAGCCCTCAGCAGGCTCAGCAATGGATTTGGGCCATATTAAAATATAAGCAATAAAAAAAGAAAGGAATCTAATCTCAAAGAACAAGGTCAAAACCATTTTGTAGCAAGATTCTGGAAATGAATAAGTGAGAATAAAATAATTCAGAACAATGGAAGCAGTTAGATAAAATGCAAGTGTAAAGCCTACAACTGAGCCCAGGCCAAACCTTCTACAGCAAAAAAGTCAAAGCAAGCACTAGAAGAAGCACAAGGCTTTTAAAAAGCTGTTTGTGGGTTTTTACTGTTTCATCTGAAGGGCAACAAGGAAAATCAATGCCCAAACCACATATATTGCACAGATTTCATGTAGACAAAAGGGTTCACTCTCAAAATGTCTGAAAATGACCAGATCTGGCCTATAAAGTAAAACATTTCATCCTCTGTTGGCAGAAGTACATATGCCATATTCTTTAGATTTTCTTAATCTGTTGGGTTTTTAAAAAAATTTTTACTTTTTTTCCTTTCAGGACAGAGAGCAGATTTTGTTGTAATTACATGCTTTATTGAGCCACAACTTAATTTTAAGAGAAGCAACACTTAACTTGGCTACATTTTTCTTTGGAACCAAACATTATTTTGCCCTCCACTCCTGCTTTCTACATACAACAGGGGTTCCTATAATCCATATGTTCTATATTTGTTCTGAGGTGCACTCAGGCCCCCCCTTTTAGCTTTTCTCATAAATCAGTGCTTCTAAACAAATTCCTGTCAGCGTTTCTCACCAAACTGCTGTTCTGCCCTCAAGTAAGGGCTCACTTGGTTACATGGACTGACAAACACCTCTATTTCAGCTGCAGTGAGGATCACATGTGAGGGGAGGCTCACCCCTTCTCTATCCAGCCTTTCTTCAGTGGATCCTTGCTTCTGCTCTCACGGGGGTTACACTCCATGGATATGGTGCAGCATTATACAAAAATGTCTGAATTCCAGATGTAACAACATTACAAGCATTAAAGAAAAAAAGGGACGAAAAAAAGGGGGGAAAAAAAGAAAACCAAAGAGGAAAATTAAGAGGAAAGAAAGGAATCTGGCCTCAAACCTTACACAAAAGAATGCAAACAGAACCTGGCTTTTTATTGAGAGCCTTCTGGCTCTACCAGCTATTTATGCCTCAATCCCTCTATGATATTGTTAAAACTCCAAATCTAAGTCACCTGCTTCAGATGAATGACTGTCTCCAAGTCTCCAACACCATCCATCTTTCTGATGACTTTCTGCCTCCTTTATTTCTATAAATACTAGTGAGACAGTCACCAAAAATCCCCACCGTACTGCAAAAACAGTCACTTGCAACAACCAAAATATCACTCCAATAGGAACAAATAACCTATGTGAATTGCAAAAATGTCATCAGCTGCCAAACTGGCCCTCATGTAAGTGAGCTGCTGTGTTTGGAGGGAGCCTGCTTGCCTGAAAGGACCTGCCCAGACTGACTGTGATGAGCATCAGGAGAGCGACAGCTCTTAGGCTGACTGACTTCACAGGTCAAAGTTAAGCTATTAAAATCAACCTGCAGCCTATTAAAGCCTCATGGAAGCAAAGTATTGCTCTGTCAGGACTAACACCAGAAAAACTCACTGCACCCCCAGCTGTTGACTTTGGACAGATGTCACCAGTTCAGAACTAATGCACATTAAATGGTTCAGTTTTGATTATCAGAAGGATGAGTGTGGACAATTAAAAATATTTTTTATCCGTTTATTCAGAGACCCCTAATAAGTTTTCCCATACTCCAGATCCCACACACACTCTAGGCTTCCTATTCAGGGACTCACTAGGAAAACTGTCAACAAGCTGACTCTTTACATCTCAGTGGAAATTAAAACTATTCATTGAGAGACTTCAAAAGTCTCATGGGAAGAGGAACCCTACCAGCTTCCATCTCGCAACGCTGCTGAATTCTCATGGGACCCTCTGCATTTCAGGAGCATGACTTTCAAAATCAGAAATTATCCTTAAAGCCTTCAGATGAAGCCACCCACCTCTGCATCACTTGGCATAGACAAAACAGACAAAAGCCCAAATCAAGCCACTGAAAAATGATGTCCAAAATGACAAGGGTCCTGTGGTGATGGACTTCTGCTGGATTTTTCTGGCTGCTAAACACTACTGTCAGTAGCTCTTTGAACATGAAAAGAGCTATGGAAACCTAACACAGAGGCTCAGTCAATCCCTGGAGCATGACAGCTCTGCAGCAGGAGGTGGACCAGTCCGAAACACAGAGCTGAAGCAATCTGCTCTCAGGCAGAGTGACTGGTGCACGGGTTTATTTATACCTTCCAGGACTTCTGTCCAGCTCTCAAGTCATATACAGAAATTATGGGGTGGGTAAAATACTGACTGATGGGCAGAGAGTAATAAGGGATAGAAAAACGGAAATTATAAGCAGATGGCAGGACATTAGTGACACCTCTCATTTTCAATAATAAAATCTTATTTAATAACCTTAGTAAGGAGCTTGGCAACAAGCTCAGAAATGCACCAATAAAGTCTGCTGGTGACCGAGTGAGGTATTACCTTACTATCAAAGGTAAGTACACCACAAATGGGCCATTAGACGGAACTGAGTGAGCTTGAGATCCAGTGTGTGGCAAAAGCAAGTGAAAATATGAAATAAAAGGTAAGATTCTCAGTGATTAAGGGGGAATGTTTCTGGTGGAAGATAAGCAAAACCTGTATTAGACTTGGTTATGTACTTCTCGAACACAAGTGATTACGTGGCATCAATTTCTTGCAGCCATGAGGTATTTGCAATTCAGACAATGAACTACTGTAATTCTTTTACAATTCTGGTCATCAATATTTGAGGAACTAAAGCTCTGGCAAACTCACTTATAAAAGGAGAGGAGATAGAGATAGCTTCATTGGGAATCAGGTTGTTCTCATATAGCATGAGAAAAGAGAAAAAGAGATTTAAGATAGACACAGACAGGAGCAAATGGGAAAGGGAAAAAAAGAGCAAACCCAGACAGCTATAGTGTATTTGAATTGAATACTAAAATGTACACCAGAACAAGGGCTATATGGAAACTGGAATGACCTTCTAGCAAAAGCGTTGGTCATAAATACTAGCAACATTTCAAATTAGTCTCATTTCATGAGAGCAACTGTGTAACTCTTTGACTATAATAGCTAAGGACTGATCACCATGACTTATTTCAATCCTGTATTTCTAATTGCATTCAAAAGAGATAGAAAAAGTCAGGCATAAGGTTGCTGTTTCAATCTTCAATTGCTCATGTGCATTATGGTACAGCACTTAGATGATCATACATTAATTTTTCCCTCAGAACGCTCACTGCAGTCAGCCAAGGGGCAGGTGTTAATGACATCTCTGCCTTTCCCATTCAACATGTGCCCCTCAGCCTCATTATCCAAACTTCCCAGTGAGTACAAAGAATCATAGATTTCCTCAGACACATTCCTACAGTGCTGTCAGAATACACATGCATTTCATAAATACTAACGAAATAATCTCTACCACCTTCTTGCAAGAGTAATGGAAAAAATGATTCCTGTTTTACCAGCAGGAAGATAAAATACAGAGGATTTGTGTCCAGAACGAGAAAAAAGTCATGCAGCAATATCCCTTGTAGGAGCCAATATAAATGCTCCCAGCTTTCAGAAAATCAAGCTCCAGAATTACACGCTAGAGACAGACACTGAAGAAACAGTGATTCATGACAGCACTGAAAGGGCCTGATTCCAGGGAAATCTCCATCATTGTACAAGAACACCCCTGGCAGACCCAGAGAACGAGTACAGCTCTTCAGGAAGTATTCAGCTTCATTTCCCCAACACTGTCCTCTTTCCTTCTGCAACCCTCTGCCTCATTCACTACACACCTTCCAAATTCTGCAACAAATGAGGAACAGACAACAGCTTCATTCCCACATCATCGTCCATCCTATGCACTGATTCGTCCATCCTATGCCCTGTGGAAAAAATAGGTTGTAATCATGTTATTAAAGGCTGTATCATCATGCCTTCATGCCAGGAGGCCAAGCAAGGGTTGCCCAGGCAACCTGACTTCTTGCATTTCCCAGAGCGTGACTTGTCAATGCTCACATTCTTCTAACATCACCAACATTAAAATAGCCCCAACAACACAAAGAGCGTCTCCAATGTCATTGTGTGCAGCTGTGGCCACCAGGAGGTTGCAGGCACCCACACATGCATTGCTGCTCTTGGTTGTGGGAGCTATGGAGGGAACCTCAGCGGGCTGAGCACGTGAGTTGGGCAGCAGGGAGGGGTGATGCACACATTTTGGGAGTGGATTTCACAAAAGAAGAGTTCTGAGACTGAATCCTTGGGCTTGACAGCTTGCTCTGGAAGGAGGGGAAAGCAAATGGTCACAGCCCCTTTGGTCTCCATGCTCTAGCTGTCCTCTGTTCTTCCTCTACAGAATGTTTTTCCTCCATTACTTCTCCCCAGTGCCTTGTTGCCCTTGCCTCTCTAAGTCCTCTGCAACTATCTTTGTTCTTTGCTCCCACAACTTTTAAAAATCTCTTATTTCCTCTCTTCTCTGTCCCTGTCTTACTGCTCTTCACTTCCACTTGGTTCTTGAGGTGCCCCCTCCTACCCTTCACATCCACATCCGGATGCACCAATCCCCTTCCCTCCGGTGCCCGTGGGCTGGGGAAATGCCAGCAGCACCAGGGCTTGCTGCCAGCCCTCTGCACATGGTTCCAGGCCTGCAAAGCTGGCTCCTCTGGGAGGATAGGTAGCACTGTGGACAAAGAGCCAGTGTGCCAGCCAGGCACAAATCAACAGGCTGGAGTGAGGCCAGTGAGAGTCTGCAGAGGACTCAACTAGTGAGAAAGAGTCATTCAGACTGAAATAGAGGCTGACAGCCCCATTTTTTTTTTTTTTTTTTTAGGATTTTCTAGCATATTTGGCTTTTCCCAGTGGCATCAAAAGGCGCATTCTCAGTAGAGTGTGCCCTTTTCCCCCTGTCCCCTCTGAAACCTGATGCTGTCAGATATCACTACCACCCTTGCTAGGGACATAGTCAGGGCACACATGGACTCTCCTCTTCCATTCCTGTAGACCTAGACAGGAGAAGAGGACCTCACTGACCAGTTTTATTCTTGCTAATCACGATCACGTACAGCACATCCCGAAAGAGCTGCACAGACTCCATCAGTTCCTGCTACTGGAAAACAGGGGCTCGGCAGGAGAAACACAGACCCTCTTGAAAGCTGATTTAACATACAAGAGGGTAACAGAAATCACTGGTTGGGTTTTCCTTTTTTTAATTTTGAGATAGAAACCTCTGTGGCTGACACACAGCCTTCAGGCAGCACCTTGAAGTGTTTTAAATGCTTTTGCCACATTTACCTGACCACCCTCTGGGAGTTGCATGGAACATTTAAGTTTAGCACCATTAAACACCCAAGAAACAGGATCTGGTAAAGGAGGACATCTGGCAGGTTTGTACATCACAATCACATGGAATCAGCTGTATTATGGGGCCAGGAAACTTGCTTTCCTTCTCCAGATAATACACTTTTCATCTATCACAAGCTTTAAACCAAAAGTGCAGTGATAGATGTGATGGTTTAAGGAAATGAGTAAAGCTTTATAGGAAAAGAGACTGACTTTCAGACATAAGGCATTTTCACCCTTCCCTCTGCTATTTACCCAGTGGAAAAGGAAAAAGCATGTAATTACATAGATCCAAGCCTCATGCTTAAGAAAAAAAAATATATAGCAAAACAAAACAGAATAGCTTATGTTTAAAGAAAACTCATGGCAGCATGTTGTTCAGCAGCAAGAAAGGTGAAAGATAATTTTTTTTCTTCAGAGGAAAACTCCCTGGAAACCACAGCTTTCCTAACTGCAATCCACACACATCCACACGCAGAGTGCTTATCACCACTGTAGCCCTTCATCCTCCCCATGTTGTGTCCTGCGTGCTAAAGTATTGACATCTCTTTGGGTGCTTTAACTTTGCTGTCCATCTTTCGTGATTGCATCAATATTATTTCTCTGAGCTTAGAAAGGAACCTTGGGAAGGAACAGCTATAACCTCTCTGCCCACAGGAGCACCTCTGCTTTTTGCTTCCATCCAGAGATGAGCAAAAAGGGAGCTTTGCTTTTCAGCCTGCTCAAGCAGTTATTTTTATGCTAAGGAACACCTGAAGTGTCTCCCCACGCAGGGGAAGCCGAAGAGAACCACAGAGGGATGGATTTCCATGGAAGCATCAGGTGTGGCACTTGGGTAAGTGCTGATACAGCGGTGTCCCAAGAGGAGCATTTCCAAGTGGAGCATTTCCCAGGACACCCAAACAGGGTGGACACCCAAGCAGGGCTGGGTGCTGGTGCAGCTAAAGTCAGCTTGCAGCAGCCGAGCTGTTCCAGGCAACAAGCAGACCCTTCACCCCCACACAAAGAGAAAGAATTCGTTCTATAAAAGTAGTGAAAGCCACCCAAAGTGTAACACACCTTTAAAAGGTGTATGGATGGTTGGTGCTTTGGGACTTCCAATTTCCCATCACACTCTTTTCTCTATGAAACCATCTTCATACTTCCTTAGCATTTATGTCACTAAGGTCAAAATTATTGTCCCACAGCCACACTGAGATGTATGTTTGTTTCTTGTTCCACATGGGAACAATGAAGAGATGGTGAAGTTTCTGGAGAAACTGGTAGTGAAAAACCTGTACTGAATTAATATTATCAAAATATTTAATTTGCTCATGATTGAAGCTGACTTTTTTGGGTAATGCTTTGAAATATTTGTCAACAAAATTCAGCGAGCCTGTTTTAAAAATGACATTTCAAAACACAATTGAACAAAATAATTTCCTTGATGCAAAAACAGATTTAAACTTTTAGAAATAGAAGAGGGGAAAGTTCTAAGCCAACTGGTGAAATTCTGAGTCAAAACGTACTAGGGATAATTAACCAGGTCTAATTAACCCACCTGTGTTTCTTAAACATTAGAAAAGAAAATGAAACCACATAAACCCAAAAATCTCATTACAAAGGCAAATTATTCTTGCCCAAAATCACAAGGTATACCAAGCACTCAAAAGTAAAGCCACTTAAAGGTCCTGAGGAAAAAGGTCTCCTTATGCAACCAGCATCAGCCCTGGGACAGGGTTCTGAAGATAAGGGCGATGTTAATTTACAGCACTTCAGACTCCTACCAACATCCCTTGTCTCACTTTAGTTTGTTTCCCAGGTAAGCATGCTCCCGTTGTATCTTGCTGGCTGGGCATTACCGCAGATAAATTTTTGCCTATTTTTTTTTCCCTCACCTAACACATGGGCCACCTCCCCGTGGAGCAAACAGGCCCTACAGATGGCCCTCCACTGTGGGCAGTGTAGCCAAATGGACTAGTAAAAGCCTTCAGCAGGCAATGGAAAAGGTGTGATTCTTCAGAAAGGAAAATCAGCCTGCTCATTTCATGGAGAGCAATTCAAAATTAAATTTTCTTGCATCCCAGAAACACTTCACCCTCTCAAATGCTGCTTCTTTTTATTATGGAACTCATATCAAGTGTCAAAACAGGTATATATGAAACTCCTGTAATGATCTGTTGTATCAGATACACTAATTTGACTGGTGTGTATGAGCAAAATGACAGTGGGGTTTTCAGCTGGAAGGGACTGCAAGAGAGCAGTTTGTCATTTAAATGCATTGGGAGTAATTCAATCACAGGAGGCTCTTACAACAATGCAGTGAGGAATAACAAACAGCAGCACAATGGCCCCTAACTAGAGCAAAACAGTTTCCAGCCCTTTCAGATGGAAAACAAAGACTAAAACAAATCACAAACAAAAATCCCTCCACACAGAGAGGAAAGCTCAACAATGGAGTCAAGGGAAAACAGGGGATATCTGCACGAGGCTCCATGGCATCCTTTCTCCCAGACAAGTACCAGCTTTCTACCCATTGCATGCTAGAGCAACCATGGGCACGTTATTATAGCAAACAAAAGCAGACAAATGCTTTCTCCTCCTTCCTGACCTTGTGTAAGACACAAGGCCTGAAGCTTGATCACATTCTTAATTCAGGATTCCTACTGTTCTCCTGCCCTCACTCAGACCATCAACACCCCCATGCACCCAGAATGAGAGAGAAGGTCCTTTCTTCAGTAGTGTGCAGTGAATCTTATTTCATCCTTCTGATACTGCTCCCCTCTTACTCTCCTGACAGAAACCCAGCTTCCCTCCAGGGCCGCATCAGAAAAACCTTAAACTGTGGGGCTGCAGCAGGAGTTTAAGAGAAAAACCGAGGGAAGAAATAATAAAAAACCACAACAATACCCCAACAAACACATCATCAACAAGGAGGCAGAAATAACCATGTTCTGAATAATTTATAAATTGCAAAAGGTGTTGTACTGACAAATGCTTTGTCTAAATGTATTTGCAGTCAGAGAATTCATAGAATCAAGATGTGAAAAAACACTTCTGTTTTTTCACATGAAAGGGAGTCCTCTCCTTTCACAGGAGTGTACTCCTACCATGAAACTGCTGGGAAAAGTAATCAGTCACAAATAATAGTCATAAAGCCATTTTGACGTTTAGCATTCCTCCATGGGCAATATCATTATACATGGCTTAAATAAATCCCTCCAGCACACAGTTGTGTTTTTATTATTTTCCTCAAAGGAAGCTCATGTAATTTGTTTTTTCTTTCCCGTAAAACACATTTTATTTCATCTGCAAATTCAAGAAGCTGACTGGCAAAAGCCAAATTTAGGAATTGGTTGGGAAACTCCAAGGCCAATTGTTGTCTCAGAGATCCGTAATTTCTCAAGATCCATCATTTATTCTGAGGAAGATCTGCAAAAATGAGGTGGGTGGGATGCAGATCAACCAGTTAATGACTACTCACGTACCCCTAATGCTTTTCAGAGCTTTACCAGAAGAATGCATTTACATTGCAAAGCCATGTTGTGTGATGCAGATCCAGGAACTGTAACCCCAGACACTCAATTACATGCGAGCCAGCTAATTAACCCCAGTGTGCCAGCTGCACCAAAAAATCACACCAATGACCTGGCTATGTGTGCCAGAGACCCTGAGCTGGATTTTCCTCCCTCACTGATGGAGGCTTTATTCATTAGGCACTGCTGTTAATGGTGACAGTTTTCTATCCTGGATGAAGCCTGTTCCAGAGCTGACTGATGCCTTTAACACTGACTGACTGAAACTACAGTTACCCCAGAGACCTTTGAGGGATCAGACAAGTGCAGAAGCATCACTTCTACCCACTGGCAGAGCTACTGGCTGAGATTCCCCTGCAGCCCCTGGAGTCAGAGCAGGTAGGGTTGGAAAAGTGGGGGAAAAAAAGAAAAGTTTCCACCACTTTCTGACAAGTGGGTAGTCTAAAACAGATTGCAAGTGACAGTGCAAAATGGGTGTTTATAGGCAGAGTCAAGCCTGTGAGAAGGAAAAGGGGAGCCTGAACCAAATCTGAGAGGTGCACTGGTGAGATGAAGATCCAGAAACTCTTTGCTGTAATTAGGCACACGCACACACACACACACTGAGTCTCTTCTGCAAAGCACCCTGCAAGACAGGATCTTGGCTATTACTGTGACAATTCTGGGGATGAGGGGAGCCAGCTCTCTGTAAAAGCATCAGTATACCAAGGAATGGATAATTCAGCATCTCAAGCAAAAACTGCACCCTACCACTGCCACTTGTAGCAACGCCTCATCCCTAAAGCAGCATCACTCAGATGATGCAGGACAGGAAAGCAAAACAGCTCTTGGAGCAAAGCTTTAAAGAGAAACTGCAATGTGGTTTAAGTTCCCCATGGGGCTGGCACTTTAGAACACAGGGTTTGGGTGCTGCTGCTTCTCCAAACCAACAGAGTAAGTGCTGGGTGATGGGCAGGATCCCAGCAAGCAGCTTCCTTAAAACACAGTTTCCACAGGCACACAGAGCTGAAGGCGCACTCTTGTAGCTGTGGTAAAATTCTTCCAGAGGTGTCTCTAAAGACACATGGCACTGCAAGACAAGACTATAATCACTAGGACTGTTCAACAGGCCATGTAGTTTCAAACACAGTGCTGGCGTTTGGAATGGATTTTCAAGAAAAGCAGAATGAATGAATGAATGAATGGATGAGATGGTTTTACAGGCAATAAATAGATAATTTAATTCTGGGCAGTAATGACACGTGCAGGCTTTAGAGAAGAGCTGGGAGATTTGCAGTCGTCTGTGCTACTCACCGGGCACCACTCCTTTGATGTCGCTTTCTGTGTTCATCCTGTTCTTGTGCGTGAACTGAAGGATCAGTTCCTTGGATGCCTCAAACTGTTGTGTAGCCATCAACCACCGAAGGGACTCTGGGAAAATACTTTAAAGATGGAAAACAGGTTAGGGTTTCTTCCAAGTTTCTGTCAGAGGATGAACTGGTGGAGTTTTAGCTGCTCATTTAACCACTCAGAAAAAATGAATTCGTTCAAAATAACTTATGAAACAAAAAAGAGGGAAAATGGATTCAGAATATGCAAATTAATGATATTTACTTTTACCCTGATTCACAAATGATAGAGGAACTATCCTATCACATGGAAATATGACACATTGGAATTTTATAACATATTACATGTGCTCTGTCCATTAATACAACTTGAAAGAACTGGGAGGAAGAGGTCGTGCTGTCTGCAATAAGCATTTGCTGCCAAGAAGGGAGTGAATGAGATGTGCAGTTCACTCATGGTAATTCAGTCCAAAGAAGGAAAATAGCTGACAGAAGTAATTTGGGTTCCCTTTTAAAGGCAGATGAAAGAGAAGAATTACTTCTTAGGATGATAAGCTTCCCCTACAAAAGATAATATTATGTTAGCTGAATAGCCTTAAAAATATATACATGCACACAGTTTAAAAAGTTAATTTTCCATCCACTTGTTTCTTTCAAGTGCTGATATTAACAAGCTTCATGAGCTTAACTGATCACTCTTCCTTTTTTTCCCAAATGAGTTTATTTTAATACAAAACCAAAAGACATATGTAGCTCTTAGAACAAAAAACCAAAACCTCCCATATTTCTACAGACATGAAAACTCTCAGATCTCACTCCAAGTATATATTTTTTTCATGTTAAGAGCTTGTTTTCACTACTTTTCCAAAAGACCTTACTAAGAACAAATGTAACAACTACTTTTAACTTCAAATATGTAATAAAAGCTCAAATTTCCTTTATAGAGCACTGATCTTTGCTGTGGATGTTGCCCAGTTCTTGTACTTCTAAGCAGTCAATTGCACCATTATCGTTCTATATCTTAGGGCTGATAGAATTTGGAAGACACCTTAGCAAAACCTCCAACGGAGACAGAGAAAGTATTTTTGGAAGAAGAAATAAAAAGGAGAGAAATCAGGCAGACTGCAGTCTGAATGATATCAGCCAATAAAAATATATAACAACTCTGATGACAGCCATTCAGCTTGACAGCTTATTTACTACCCCTCGTGCCGTGCAGATGCTTTGGCATATCCTCCTGCAGAAAGTCTTTTAAAGCAAAAGCATTTTTTAAAGTACTAAGAATCTTTTGAATGCAAAATCTCTGCATGCTTGGCTCTGGGGAGGATACAACCTCAGCCATTAACCTAAAAGTTAAAGATTTTGAGCAGTCTGCTTACAGGTTCCCAACAACAAGTCCTGTGATGACCACACCTAGGCAAAGGAAAGGAGCCACAAGGATGGGCATCACAGGGTGGGGACAAACAGTGTCCGGTTCTTACACAACAGGTGAGGAGAGAGGAGATAGGTACAGCCCATCAACCATCCCAGGGTACAAAGGTGGAGTCTCCTCTGACCTCCTTCCCCAATTAAGCTACATTTATGTTTTCTTCGAGGGGAGGGGAAAAGGTAAAGTTACAGTTTATGTCATTTCACGTTTAGGTTGGAATTTGAGTCATTAGCATATATGGGGGTGTGAAAAGTAATATATATTTTTGAGCTAATGTGGCAGAGTTCAGCTTTTGGCCACCTGTTGGGTCATTCCTTTGTCTTACAGCTCCCATCAGCTGCATTGCTTTAAACAGAGCATAGCCACAACCCCTCTGTGCCACTCCATCCTTTGTTCCCTGTCTCCCTTAGAGCACTGCACCGAGCTCCCGCAGTGCTCCTGCCCCAAGGTGTGCAGACAGTTTTCCCTGGTGATCCGCAGCCAATGGATGCACTCCTTCCGGCTGAACTTTGGTTTTCAGTATTTTCCTCACATATCGGCTTGATTGTCTGCTACCATCTCCACCAGCAAGGAAAGGGCCATGCTTTTACAGTCAAGGAAAAGAACAGAGGGTGGGGTAGAGTTAAACATTCATCTCCTGTTCCACAGCTGCCGCTGCTTGGGAGAGGAGAGGGGGATGAGAGGAAGGCACACTGGGGAAAAAAAGATCCTAAGTTTGAGAAATCCTAAGAGGAGAGAAGAATCCTCGACAGATAAAGACCAGGAAGGTACAGCATGTAGCTGGAAGGAGAACTGTGATTCTGTGCAGATGGTTGGATAATGGATGCCCATGGAAAGGTGATGTTTTATCAGTTAGAGGTCTGTCCCAAAGCAGCAAGACCACTTATTTCAACTTTGTGTCTTGCTGTGAGTAAATCCTTATCTAAAAGCACCAGAAAAGAACCAGCCACCGCTTCCCATTTCTTCAGTTTTGATTACAGTGAAGCAGGAGTTTATTTCACATTATTGATACCTTTGCTGACATTTATGGCATCATCCTGTCTGGAGCTTCCTTTGCCCAAGGGAGAGGATATAAGGTCTCTGTATAACTGGAGCTCCCCTTCCCTTATGGCTCTGGTACGCACACACACACTTGAAAGGAGGCTAACTTCTATTGACTTCTCTTTATACACTTGTCACAAACCCCAGTGCCCAGTCTGGCTTCCATGGGTGCCTTTCTGCCCTTCCAGAATGACCTAAGAGCCCAATAGTGGCATCTGCTCAATACCTTTGTATCTGAGCCCAGCTGCCCATCCCTCCTAGACAAATCTGCTGCCTCTCCCTTTCCATCCATCCATCCATCCATCCATCCATCCATCCATCCCCAGCTTCCCAATGCACTCAGCCATGCACCTCCTGGGGCTGTATAGCCTGCCATGTGCATGTGGCTGAAGGAAGAGCAAAACCATAGGTGTGAGAGGGCTAAGCCCCAGCCTGGAGGGGCTGTGAGCACTCTCACAGCAGGAGATGGAAGCAGAGTACAGAAGGAGGAGGAAGCAGCACAAAGGCTCTTGGCAGCATCTGTTATTGGGCTCACTGCTTTGGGTACACGATGGGAATTAACAAGCAGTGCGGATTTGCAGTTCTTCTTTTATTACCAATCAGTTCGTTTTCTTCCTTTACTTGTGACACATGCTGAGGGTCCACGTTCAGTTAAGAAGGAAGGAAAGAGGCAATAAAATGGTAACACTTTCCAGGGAATATGTAACAGATGGAAGTGAAAAGCCAAAGAGAAAATCACACACTGTACTGACAATATAATTTAATAGGCATCCCAACCAAAGTTCATTTCTGCAAATGCAAAAACCCCAGGCAACACAAATCCTGATCCTCTGGCTACTACCACTATTTATCAACCTGCTGTATCCCCCAATATATAAGGGGGACGTATTTGCTTGGTTTGCCTGCTCTGCCCAACCAAATAGCCACAGAGCTCTTGCAGATTACAAAATAAATTTTAGCATTTCCTGTTGCTTTCAATGTCACCCAGGAATGACCTCACAACAGGAATATATGAGACCCTGCCAAAGCCACCTGGAAAATGTGTGGCCTCCAGAAGACTGCTGAGGGGTGCCTGTTGTCCATGCCATCCCCCCTGTTCATTAGGCATCTCCATACTACTGTACCATTCTTTTGGATGCAAGTATCTGTAAACATTGTGTTTGATATTGGGCTCTATCCAGTGGTGGACATCAGGCATTTCAGCTGGCGGGCATCACAACAGGAGGCTTTGATGTGAATAACATACAGCAGGTAAGGGAGGGGAGAAGAACATCACACATCAACAAAAACACTCTTAGTTATTCAACAAGATTAACACTGACAAGATGAGGCTACTTAAATGATGTGTGTTGGAATACAGAGGTAACCTTCCCCCTGCTGCCAATATCTTGCAAGGGACTTGTAACTCTCCTGAGTGCTGCATTTTGCCCATGCTGAGGCATGTCTGCCTTGGGAATAAGCAGCGAAATCCCCACTGAGGGTTACCACTGTCAACACAGGAGAGCTCTGTAAGAAGTCAATACAAAAATAAAACTGTTAAAAATTCTTACACACTGTAACAAGTTTTTACATGTTGTAACTTGTCAGGTACTACAACTAGCAATCTAGCTCACCATGGTACATAACCAGCTTGATCCTGCACAGAGTAGTGGCCTTTTTCCTCATTTTTCTCAGCGTACAACAACTAAATATTTTAGACTAGTTAGTGTTATTTTTTAAATTAATGATCTAGCATGTTCTTATTGCTATGGTTTTGTACAGCACCACTCTCCTAAGCCTCTGTTGTCTTATGCCGCCACTGCGTGTCACTATTAAGACAGAACAACAATGAAAGATTTTTTTGAATGTTTATAAAGTCATGGTGGGGATGGACCTGGCACTATTCCCAAGGTGGAAACCATCCTACTTCTCTCAGGATAGCTGTACCAACACCACAGTGCCACAGACAGAGAGGAGTGGGAGCAGCTGGGAGTGGGGAATTCCTTGTAGGAACAATCCTGGGCCACTGCCTGGCACAGACGAGCCACCCAGACTTCAGCACAGCATGTGCTAATTTGGGCAAAATCGAGTCTAGTTCAGGGCTAACTACCTCAGGCACACAAAACATCCAAGTGTGCTTGTTCCAGGGCTGACAGATGTTATTTGTTACTTTCCTTGGATCAAAGAAACACACAGTGTCCGTCCAGAACCACAACGTAGGTATTAAGGGAAAATATAGCCATGCAGTCACAATCTGACAACAGCCAGGCTGAGGTGCATCCTCTCAAGGGCTATTTCAGTCTTTAAAGGGGAAGTGGCAGCCAGAATA
The DNA here is from genome assembly GCA_036785705.1 of Acanthornis magna. NCBI lineage: Eukaryota > Metazoa > Chordata > Aves > Passeriformes > Acanthizidae > Acanthornis > Acanthornis magna. The sequence continues at coordinate 15,956,505 of JAWUZG010000025.1, forward strand.
ATAGCAAAGTACAACTTCACCTCAGTGAAGGGGGACTATCTCCCAAGTGCCCACCGTGTCGCAGGGTGGAGCATATGTGCATGCCACAGCAGATTATGAAGTTATTACTTCTTGTTTCAAAGTCTCCCATTCACCTTTGCACAAGGTGAGTGGAAGAACAGAGGGAAAGTCTCACAGATATTGTGAAGCACACACACTTCCCGACAGCGAATCCTCCCCCAAGCCCAACATTAGGAGCTCGTTGTCTTTGACTGGGCAGGAGGAAGGAATACTTACAGCCAGTAGAGCAGCATCAGCAGGAAGGGACAGATGATGACAGCCTGGAGGACCTGCCAGTCCCTGCAGAGGGCAGCCAGCCCTGGCATGAGGAACTGCCCTGCCATCTCGATGAAGCTCGCCACCATGGTGATCATGAACCGGTGCCCGGGAGGACAGAGCTCTATCCCTGAAACACAGAGCACACACACCATCAGCCTCCCACCAGCAAAGACACCGCCACAGCATCTCTAGGAAACTTTAAGGCAGTTCGAGTCCTTCAGGAGCTCTGGTCAAAGCTACGCAGAATCAAATAAATTTTGTTTCCTTCCGTATTTAGGCTCTAGAGAAGCCCATTAACAGCTGTCTGTGGTGCAAACATTGCAACTTCCACACACCTAATGCTTCCCGTGCACACCTGCTGTATCCTCATTGCCAGATTTCCTTCACTCTCTGCCTAGAGAAGCATTTTACCAAATAACAAAGTGTTTATTTTTAAAAGGGAACATAGAGTAATACACAAGCCAAAGATCTTGTGTTGCGCCTTTTCACACTTCTCAGACACACCACCTGCCTTTCCAAACAGTTTGCTGGGAGGCAGAAGAGCACAGCTCTCAGCAGGATGCAGGCTCCCAGCTCATACGGGATGCCACCTGCCCACAGCTTAATATGCTCCGACTCAGCCAATTCCAAGCTGGATTTTGCTGAGCGTGTTGTTTCTGGGTTTGCTTTTCCCAATTGCTTATCTTGATCAACTTTCAAACAAGCCAACCTCCCGTCTGTCTTATCCTGCCCTCCAACCTTCCTTTTGCTGTGGGGCAGTTTGCCACAATCACTGGCATCTTTGGTTGCCTCAACTGTCTTGTGACAAATGAGTAGATAAAACTCAGCTCAGTAGATAAAGTGTTTCCTTAAACCATGAATTCTGGCTATCTTTATTCAGTCAGAAGATGAATTTATCAGAATCACAGCCTAAGAACAAAATTTAAAAAACTGACAGAAGAAACAGCGAACACAAAAACTGGACTGACTCGTGGAATTTTTTTCACCAGTAAGATTGCAACAGAAGCCTCTATTTCATATTTCCCATTTGCCCACATTCACTTGTACAGACTAATACTTCAGCTCAATAAACCTGCCACAAATGTTGTGTAGCACTTATTGGAATGCTGATACAGAAAGAGACTTGTAAACATTCGTGATATGTTGCTGTCAGCATTGTTGCTTTTCTATGGTATGTTTCTTATGGTTGTTTTAAAATAGAATATAATGGTTGTTAAAACAGTAATTGAAAAGCTGTAAGAAAATAGGAAGAGATGACAGCTGCTCCTTGATTCACTCTCTAATCTGCAGCTTGTCATCATTTATCACTGTAAGACAGATTTAAACTAACTGACCAGGAACTAGTTGTAGATCATACAGAAAATGTAGGATTAAACACTGCACGTTTTTCTCCCTTTCTTTTTGGCCAATGCAAAAACTACCAATGGGTTTTCACCAATATAAAAGGAAAATATATCTGTTGTCAGGCAGCCCAAATTTTCATTAGCCTAACCACAAACACAGCAGCTTTGGAAATGAAAGGGGGAGAAAAAGCTCTCAAAGACTCTTGCATGCCATAAAAAGGTCTTACATTTCAATTTGGTAAACAAGATTAAAACACAGAGCTCCTTATGACATTAATATGGTTTCATTCTTACTAATGAAGTATTCCAAGCCTAAGTAATTTTTTTTTTGTTCTGTGCAAAGAGGTCACTTCCGTTTTATTTCTCTAATCTCCAAATATAAAGTGGTTCTGTTTGTTTTTCTAAACCTTAAAGTCACAGTTTCTCACACTCCAATATTCTTTCATTAAGTGCAAGGTCGAGTTTTGTTGCTATAGAAACGGGAAGTCTGCATTAGATATGTAAGGCTTTGGCATTTCAGTTGCATTGCTCGGGTTAGTATCAGGTAAGAATAAAAATAACCAAGATATCAACTTCTATATAAAGTCAGGAAGAGGTGTCCAAATAATAAAAGTATATTTTATTAAGTCACTGGTGCATAGTAAAAACTCCATACGCAGCAGTTATTAATTGTATAGAAAGGAAATAGCTTCAGGGATTGTTTGGCATCTATTTTCTTCTCCGGATTATCACATGCATATGATCAGGTTCTACCCTTTCCTCTAAAAAAGCTGGAGATGACAAAAAAATAATCCCTGCTGTAGCTGGATGAGCGTGACTTTCAAGCAACAGCAGCGGAATATGAAATATCACATCTCTGTTGAAATGTTCCACATATTAGGACAGCCTCATGACTTTTCAACATATCTGCCTTCAGTTTTATATGATAAAAGATTCAGCATTGCAGTTTTGAGCAAACATCTATCAGTCAGCCCTTTCCCACCCCTGCAGCAAAGCCCCCCTCCGCAGCAGCTCTGCCCTAGCAGCAGGAAAGGCACCCAGCTGATGCTCACACCCAGGCACGAGGCCTCTGTGGCTGCAGCAATTTCCACCCAGTTCACCCAATAAAATGTGACCGACTCAGACAAAATCACTACAGGGCAGAGATCAGCTCAACCCACCCATGGCAAATCGAGCAAGCAAGCTCCAATGAAAGGAATCAATGAAAAGGTTTCCATCTCAATTACTTTGTGGAGCGTGGAGCAAACCCCTCTCATACACATTAATAAGGAAAACTATCATCAATACCAAAACTCCCAGATACATCCATTTGCTCTACTTGGAAAATTTTGTGCAGGCAAACAGACACACACGTAAAGGACTTTGTTTCCTTGCCCAACATTTCTACTCTGTGCAGCACAGGCAGAGCAGCAGATCCAGCACAGATGCCTAATTTCCCTAAGTCCCAGGCAAGCGATCAAATGGGCAAGCTGAAACCTGTATGCAAAGCCGCCCTGCAGCATGTGGCCAGTGAAATCAGACATGTTCAGGACACGTGGGACAGACTCTCCCACCCCCAAAAGGCACTCAGCAGCAGTGCACAAGCAGAAGCTGGACCCAGACAAGCCCTGTGGCAAAACTGCGCAGGCTGCAGACACAGCCCAGCCCGAGGGCAGCTGTCTCAGCCAGGTGGGATCCAGACCTGGGTCTCATCACAGGACTGACCACACGAGGCTCACTGCACAGCATACACCTCTGGCTGGGAAATGTGGAAAACAAGCCCTGGGGCCAGACTTGCTGTGCCCATGAGCAGTCAGGCTTGCTGGGGTGTGAGTGAGGGAGGTAATGAAGAGCCTTGGAGACACCCTGGGGGCTCAGCCCCATTGCCTTGTGCAGGAGGTGACTGCCCTGGGTGTCAGCAGATAAAGCCACAGGTCAGACAAGAGGTTAACCAATGCAAATGCAACAGGCACTGGTGACAAGGCTACGTGGGCTTTACATCAGAGAGGTCTTTGCTAACAGCTTCGCTCCCTGCCACTGGGATGGACAAACCACTGGGATGATATCCTTTACAAGAGTTTTTCAAGTAATTTCTTCTGAAAAGGAGATGGGAAATTGAGATAAAATCACCTGAGTATGGCACAGCCTGACATTTGAAATGCTGCCCTCTCCCCTTTCCAGCTGACTTTTCGCTCCCATCCTCTCCACTTGCAGCTGTGGAAGGAGCAGTCTATGGACATACAAACAGGAGACTGGAAAGAACTGCAGTATCACTGGGTTGACATCAGCTCATGTTGCCACAGATCATAGCCCTGCATAGCCCACCTCCTCCAAATCCCACCAGGAAAGCTGTCACTACGACAGAGGGACTTAGAGCCACATCCTGTCCTTTCTCACTTGGCCTTGCACACGGGTAACAATCTGTTTCAGATTTCAGAAACCCTCTCATTTGTCTTAAAAGGCTGACATTTGTTCTCAGAATATTTGCACAAGGATGAAGGGCAAATACTTTTATTTAAAGAAAAAAATAAAGAAGTCATTTGCAAATAACATATCAAGAGCAAAAAGAGCCTACATCGTACTGCCTGAGCACCTCTCTAGCATTCACTGGCCCATCTCCACACACAAAACACAAAGCAATTCTTGCTCTGCAGCCCGTGTTAGCTCCATCTGAAACCACAAGGTAGCAGCTTTTTGTGCCTTTCCAGTTTTCTCTCCCTGCCCAGTTTCCATCTGTGAGCCACCAAGACTGTAATTATATAGGAGTATCCCTTGGAGAAAATGGCCAAGACAAAGCACCTGAAGTCTGGCCAACAGCATTCACACAGAAAAAAATCCCCAAGGAGACAGTCTGATTCTAGATTCACATTCACAGTTTCATATTATATTTTAAAAACCCTCAAAGTGCCCCAGTTTCTGACAGCTTCCCCCATGTTACTGCACACCCAATGCTCTTAATTCCTTCTGTCTAAGCACCCCTCTGAGATGTTCCTCTGCTCCAAAAGGGAGGGAAATAATGAGATTCAGGTGAAAAACACTCATAATTTGAGAAGAATAATCTGACAACATATCTTTAGGTGTAAAATGTGGTACACCATAAATTCCCAGTGGCAGTAACATCCTACAGCACCAGGGCTGTGTTTGCCTCAGCCCCAGGTTGCTCTGCTCAGCCGAAAGCCAAGTGCAGGATGTGACCCTAAGAAAGGATCGGGCATCTGGGCTCTTCTTTTCATCAGAGCACAAAAGGAAAGATAAAAACCTCTAAGAGTACTTAGTTTCCCAAGCTGTTCAGCACCTCCAGCACATCCCACCACCTCCATGCTCCCTGAGGTCATCCTTTTGGCACGACGAGCTCCGCCACCTCCGTCACAGTGATCTTGAAGACTGCTGGGAGGTGACCCTGCCCCTGCTGCTGCTGTGTTTCCTAATTCCCACCAAGCTCTCTCAAACCTCTGGGACTTTGTCTTCCTCCAACACTCTCTGTGGGATTTGCCCTTTGCTGTAAACAAATCATCTCGCTGGATACTCCTAGAATAACACGGCCCCCAAGCTAGCTTTTGGCTAGCTGACCAGATAAAATTGCAGCAAAAACTATCAATAACTCCCAGACAAGTTTGCAGCTGGCTGCTAGGGAAACTGGAAAATAAGATCCTGCATATCTGCTTATATACAGATTTCCACTTGGTTACTAGACACAAACTTCTAAGAGCTGCAAGCCCTATCCATGGGCTACAGGCACTTCTCATCTCTCAATTAGCACATTTCTGATTCAGTGCTGGCTGAAATGGCCCAGGCTAAGCCAGCACTCACTCCTGGCTGGGTTTAGACAAGGAGCACACCTTCTCGATTGCCTTTGGTGTCACCAGAAGGAAAGAAGCATCATGTGTAAATACAGTTTATTAGGGATCAGCAAATGAAGTAAGTCGTGGAAGTAAAGGTTATCGCACACACTGCAGTGCACAGACAACCACCAATTGATGTAAGCACAGGACAGAGACAGAGTGAAAGGGAAGGAAAAATCTAATTTCCTCTCTGGAGAAATCCAATCCACTGCCAAGTAAAGAGAACAGTAATAGACTGAACCTCTGATGGCGGAGTCAGAAAATAGTATTATTTTCCCCCAACAGCACATAAGGACAGAAGTTACTCTAAAATACATCTGTGAAGTGACACAGGTGTTCCTTCAGAGGTACTTTTCTACACATCATCGATTTGGTGAGAGCTCTTTTAAACACATGCTAGCCCATCATTTAATTAACACATTTAATATGTGTCAAATCAGTTGCCTGTGTGGTGACATAAGCTGAGCTGACAGAGCCGTCAGGCTGGCACCAGGGCAGGCAGCCAGCACAACACCTCACCAGAAGTGCAGCAGCACACTTAATTTCTGACCTCAATAGATAGCCTGGATCTACTGGATGGAGCTATCTTGATAGCAAAATGCCTAATCAGAACAGATTTCTTTCTTATCAAAACCAGATCAGATGTTCATTTGGTGTACAAGGACCACGACAGTGCTAAAAGTGATGCCAGGCAAAATACCCTTTAGATACACTATGGAGCCTCACAGAGAGGCATAGCATGAAAAAAGTAAACATAGCTACACCTCTCATGCAAAATCCAACTCCAACACAAGGTGCAACCCTCCTTCTCTTTAATTTCCACACACCTGACTTGCCCCTGTAAGGCACAAATGAGTAACACACCACCCCTGTTTCAGGCCTGGTACTGCTCAACTGTGTCAGGATATTTTAGGACGAGCTCTCCTCTGAGTTGCAGACAGTCTATAGCTACCCACAAGTGGAGGGTTTGGACCACAAGCACGGGGCCAGGTTGGGCTCAATGCAGGGCGTTTGCTCAATCCTCATTCTCTCGGTTGCAGGAGCTGTGGACTTGCCAGGCATGATGTATACACAGCTGATCAGGGCATGACAAGGATGACCTCGGCTCTTCCAGGGACAGAAGACCCTGAGGAGAGGCTGCCTGACCAGTGTGTGGGCTGCAGAGATGTCTGCAACCATGCCCTGGATGCAAGCTGTCTCCCAAGGAGCATCAGTGGCAGAGAAGGAAGCACGTGTCATTCCTCTGTTCAACCCATGGCGTCTGCATTTGCCAAGTTTTACATTGCACAGGGCAAGCAACGTCTTACAAAACAGACAGCTGACTGCGTAAGAAACCTTTAACACACCACGTTGCCTGCCATTCACAAAGCCATAAACCCAAAGAAATGTTAAATCACATTTGAGGCACTGCAGTTGCCATCTATCCTACTTCCAGAGGAAAGCAGCGGCAGCGTCTCTGCAGCTCCCAGCCAACACTGATCTTCGGTGGCAGTTCTCTGTGTGAATAACAGCATTATGAAATAACACAAGGAGAATGTCCCTGGAAACCTCAGCAGCAGTGACAAAAGAGCATGAGAAACAGGTAGATACAAAACACACTAATTTCGGAATAAAAATGACTTAAATGCAATTAAAAAGTGATTAAAAAGCTTTACCATGACATATGTTTTTATGTAAGTTAATAGCCATCTATAAAAAAAAATTCTCATCCACCTCCCATCCATAATTTCCAACCCCCCTTAAGATACTCTCTAAACCCATATCAATATTTGTTCATTTTTGCACAAAACTAAGACTGCATAGAAATGTATCAGACTCTTTCTTGTTCCAAAAAGGTGTCTTTCTCTAAAGGAAATGCACAATTGGTGATAGCCATGTTTTGCAAACCTAACACCTCTGCTGTTCACAACAGCTGGCATCTTTTCTCTTAGCAGGATCTAAATCATTTCTGACATCTTTTTGACAGGAGCGTATGAGAGGAGCTGAAACAAAAATTGGTGTGAGATGTATCAGAGGAGCTCATTTCCTTTGATGCTTTAGTTGAAAGGGATCCGCATCTGTATTTGTTAGCGGATTTTTAACAATATTGTAGCTACTTAAAATAAGAACATAGAACAGATTCAATAGCTGGAAATCTGCACATCTCTTAATTTACCAACTGGCAAACAATGTTCCAACAGCAGCTGTTTCAAAAGCTCAGTTTGCAACCTCCAGATAGATGATTGTCCTCAAAGAAGCAGGAACAAAGAAATAACAGTCTAACACCTTGTTTCAGGTCTATTAAACACTTCCCAGCTCACTGAGACAGCAAGGCAGCCCCTCTCTCTGCAAGCACTGATCCCACATGAGGTGCTCCTCCAAGGAGGATTTCTTCACCATTACCATCATGCTGTTGGATGAGTGAATAAATGCACTGAGCCCTGGATTTGAGCACATTCTCAGCAGCACTGTGTATTGCTAACAAGAATTTGACACGGGAGACTTGAGTTTGTTGCAGCCTAGCTTATCGAACAGAAAAGACAAGCGTGGAGGAAGACTAAATGGAGGACCAAGAAATGCACTTGGTGCTTTTTAGGTCGTGATAAAGCTCTGCCTGCCCTGCACCCCCTCCCTCAGATCAAAGGGAGACAGCTTGTCTGAAGCATCACACACCCAGAGGCACAACCCCCGGAAAGCATCTTGCTCCTTTCGCTTGTGTCAGCTTCAAAACAAGCCCTCCATGTGCTTACATACGCAGAGTCTACGCAAACACCGTGTGCTGTTTATTAAACTCTCATAAATGCAATTGGAACCCCGTACAGAGGTGCACCTGTATAAACACGCACACACATATTTATGGATATGTGAATATTTACACGTGTATACAACTGCAAAGGCAAAAGCCCCTAGCTCCTTTTCCTCCCCTGATCCCCCTGTGATGTCAGAAGCAATCAGTGGAAATTAGGGTGATGCCCTGAATAACCCATCCCATCTCAGAAGACCTGAATTGCTCAGGTGGCATCACCAAATCAGAGAGAGCCCGGAACACCGCAGCGCTGGCTGAAAGCGCGCACCGAGGGCCAGCAGAAGTGCAGGCAATTTAATCAAGAGCAATTAGTGAGCCTTTTTGTGAAAGGCTGTCACACATTCGGCCCCCAGGGCACCCTTGTTTTTAAAGATTTATGCCACGCACACTGGATAGATATTTAATGAACACTGTGAAAGGGGAACTGCAGGGATTCAGAGCCAATGAGCTGCTGTGTTTTGGTTTCTTTAAGCAACATATGCATTCACTGGAGAAGGAGCTGCCACTCAGACTAAGGGGTGATTTTTGCATTAATAATTCCCTGTCTCTGGGGCTCAACATTAACCCTGACACAGGTCTGGGGAAGGCAAAGGCAGACAGAATGGGAATGCCCACCCAACAAGAGAAAACCACGTCAAACACTGCACACAACCACTGCGCCTGAATAAACATAGGCAGGACAGCCCCTGGTCAAATCTTCTCTAATTTTAAACCTATGAGGATACAGAAAGAAAAATGAGACTGTGGTAATGTATAGGTGGTGAGAAAACCCCTCCTGATACAAAAGTAGATGATGCACAGTTAGAAGTAGTACAGGTATTGCTTTTTCTCTTCTGTTTCCCAATGAGCTTTTATCTTCCAAGTAACATTCCCATAAGGGAAGAAAAAAAATATATTCTAGGGAAAAAAAAAGAAGAAAGGCCAGTGAAGATTTCCTTTTGGTCAATTGATTTTAAAGTGAAAAAGATATGACATCCAACCTTGGGAAAAGATCTGCTTCCTTAAGCAATGAGAGTTACATTTTTCATTCAAAATTAAGTCTTTGGTTACAGGCTTTCTTTCTTAATGTTAAATGCATGATCTCTATGCTGTAGAGAGCACTTTCCACCACTCAGTGCACTCGGAGTGCTCTGTTTGTGGCTGGTTTGTGGGCAGCTCTGCAGCAAAGAGCATAATTCAATGGGCTCAGTGGCAGTGCACAGAACTTGTCAGGGAAAGAGCATTCCCTCTCCAGCCCTCTCCAAGCACATCTCCATTTCAAGCCAAGGATAACTCAGCAGGCCAGCACCTGTAGCTGCCCACACACAGAGGTGAGCACAGTGGAACATCCCTCATGTGCTACTGTCACACACATAATTAAAACAACCTCATAATTGCCAAAGCTTAAATATTCCTTACACTTCTTCCTTGCTATCTTTACAAATGCCACGTGTGAAAACTTTTTTTCCCGTTAAGTATCAGAATTCTTTGATTTGGTAAAACCTCACTAGACAGTGAAGAACAAGAAAAAGGGAGTTGGCATTACAATGCCTCCAGCATCTCATATTTCCATGTAAATAGCTGTGCTAAGGATTTCTGTGCAATACCAAACCATACCACCCAGAAACACCCACTGAGATTCAAAGTTTATCCAGAATCAATCCCGAAAAATGTGCAAGTTTGTTCAAGAGTCTCTCACAGCCAAGATGAATATGTAGCTTCATCAGCTTCAAATATTAATATATCCTGTTAAAACGGGGGTAAGAGCTAAATATTTTTGCTGAATGGATGGAAAGCCTCCAATTGCTTTGCAATGACTTTGGAAAAGAGAAAGATCACATTTCTTCACATCTTCGTTCCATGGAAACTGGCAAATAGGCTGGGAATAGACGGATCTTCCCGAGCAGAAGCCATCCTCCCGTGGGGTATGCTTGCTTTTCTGTGGTGAAAGACTTCTTTCAAGAAAACTCCTGCCATTTACAGAAGAGTTCAAATATGGCAACACTTGCTGATTTGTTCCAAATAAAAGTAGAATGAATTGCTGAGCTAATTAATAACCCAACATTAAAAGGAAACCAAGCTCCTTGGAAAGAATCCAGCTGCAATTCATGAGAGAGGATTTCACTTGTTCTGATTACAACAGTAGTAGACTTTGTACACATCACAGCTGCAGCTACAATTGTGAAGATATATTCCTGTACCCACACCTCGAGAAACGAACGACTGTTAACTTTCTCTTAGCAGTACTCAACTATTTCTCACGTGATTTTCTGTTTGAAAGGCAAGCTGCTGTTAAGCGGTGCTTCGCTGTAGCTGTGACAGTACAGAGTCAGAGATAAGAGCTGTGGGTAGAGGTGATGTGGGTAGAGGTGATGCTGTCTAGGAGACCACCTGGCAGAGCCTGGTGCAGACTTCACCTTGCCTAGGTACAGTCAAGCTGTACTCTTAAGCTCAGAGGATTTTAGGGAGGTTCTCTCTGCAGTTAGTTCTGCTATTGACTTCGAAGACAAATGCACACTGCAAGCAGTTTCTCCATTAATTGCATTTTTGTTTGTGCATCGATACTTAGATTGCTTATAGTACATAAATGGCAACATGAATCTCGTGTGCTGCTTCCTATGCATGAGTGGCATTGCGTGTGGTGTTAGATCACCCCTGCTCAGGGAACAGTTTCAGGTACTTCAAATAAACCTCCTGTATTTACCACCCTTTTGTAGCAAGAGAGAAATGTATAGAAGGTGGGAGAGTGAGAAAGAATGACAGAGAGAAGGTTGTGGTCATGGGAGGGGAGAGATAATTAACAGAAGGGTTGCCCCCAGCTCTTCATATCAGATTTCCTTCCCACACTTGTCTTTGAATAAATCATTCTATTGCTTGACACAACAGAAATAATTCAGTTACTGTTTCCAATTTTTCCTTTGTGTCTCCTTGCAGAGCCAGCAAGGGGATAAAAAAGGGTTGAACTGGAAAAGTACAAGAACTGAGATCAATTTTCAACTCAAACAGCGATTTGCTTCCTAACCGTATTCAACCACATAAAGGAACGTGGTAAACTACGTGAGAATTTCTATCCATGAGAAAAATACTGAGAGATGGGAGGAAAAAAGTCTCTGTGGCTGATCCTGCCTTTCCTGCTGTGACAGTGGATGTTCAGCTCCCCCATCCAGGGCTCAGACACCACCACCTCCCCGGGCAGGTCGCTGTACCTGCAGGCACGCAGCAAACCCGAGCACACTGTGGGTATGTGCTCCTCCCGGCATAGGCAAAACAGGAATGTCTTAGGAGCTTGACTATTTCCCAAATCAGGTAACAAAGCATCCAACAGAACACAAAACATTCTCCCTGACTCCAGAGCAGCACCAGGCACAGCTCAAGGGCAAAGCATTGCCAGGAAAGGAGGGCAGAGCCCTGTGCCAGACCATTCACACCACAAACCTACAAACTGCTTTCTCAAACCGTTGTGGGAACAAGGAGGAACTGATTCCTGGCTCCAAACTTGTCTTTCCAGTTGCACAGTCCAATTAGGAAAACCACCTAATATGCTATATCCAGATTTTACCAAGTTACCGGCTAAAGAACTACATCCAAAAGGCATTCTGGGTTGCATGGGAAATAAGCATAACTAAATCTGAAAAATCTGTTTTTGCTGAAAAAAAGACAGTGCATATATAATTTGAAAAAAATAATCAATGTTCACTTATATTTATATATGCTTACAAAATAAAAGAAAACAAAAACTTATCCCCTGTCTTACTGAGTGATGTTTCTAATCAAAATTAGAATTTCTCTGGACCCCTAGAGAAATTCACTGCATGAGGCTGTCTGGCACTGGACAGTAAGCAGGTCTCTTTACACATCCCTGTCCACTTGCATGACATTCCCAGACACAGGGAAGGTTTAATCACTGTTTTCTCATCTGAAAACAGGACAAGAGCTGGAAGAACTGTAAAACATGGAATTCAGGCTGGAACCACTGAGCACTTGGTCTGCTCCAGGTGTCTCCTGAGGGCTTTGCATGGAGAACCTCCCTCCTGCAGCACTGCCTGCCTCAATGCAGAACACCAAATTTAAGCTCAGGTTTTTAAGAATGGGGCCTTCTCTTATTATCACTATTTGCTTATTTTAACAGCAATATGAGGCTACATATGGCTATGCCGTAATAAAATACAGAATTTAGAAATTAGAGCTACAAAACTACCGGCTAAAAAACAATTCAGTTAAGCCATTTCTTCAGCCACTTCCTCACATTGATAATTTAGCCAGATGTTTCACAGGAGTATCTTTTCTACCAAGAGTATGAATAGACAGAAGTAAACAAAACCCCCCTTTTCTAAATAAACAGACTTCCTTTGCAGCTCTTACCCAAAGGAGAGGAAATGTCAGGCATTCACAAAGACTGGGTGACATAACACCCTGACTTGTTCCAGGTGAGTGAAGTGCCAGACATCTGCATCAGAAATCACAAATGGGGGAGCAGCCCAACCACACAGAACCTGCCCAACTTTGTACACAGTCTCAGCACAGTGCTGGGAGAGCACAGGCACCACCCTGTCTCGGAGCAGCAGGTGGGGAAGGCTCCTGTTATTTTGCTTGCTCTGCCTCCTGCATCCATTGTGCACAACAAGTGCACTGATGGTGAAATAAAAAATGACCTTTTCATGAAGAAAACAATTGCAAAGCAACTAATTAGCTTTTGCCCTCCATTTCAGTCTCCAGCAAGAGACTGGCAGCTCCCAGGGCACTGAGATGTGCTGTCACACAGTAAAGCTCACAGCCCTGCCCTCACCTCCCCGGTTGTATATTCCAGCATTCAAAGCCCAAGGGTAAATTTCCAGTAAATACAGGAAATGGGTACTCCAACAACAGACAGCTAGCCTCCAACAGTTTCACTGCCACTAATGAGTTTCCCTCACCCCAAAATCCAGACATCACACACCTGCCCCTTTGCCTACATGGAGTTAAGTCATTGGTATAACCTTCAGCCTAAGGTGGTTTTTCTTTTAACCTGACCAGAAGCTGTTGCTCAGATCACTTTGCACCTGACACTGTAGGGCTATAAATAACACATCCACAACAGTGCCTTGTACTCACATGCATTTGATTAAAATAAAGTCAACTAAAAGGCAGACCACCTTTGAAATGGAAACAAACAGATACAGAAGGGCAGAGGATTTAAAAGCCTGGGAATTTCTGAGCTAGTTACTGTCAGGCTGCCATCTCCACATATATCCCTGATACCACTAGGAATGTTCCTGCATAATCACATAAACAAAAATCAAAGCAAAAATAAAATATTTTTAGGAGGTGTGAAATTGATAACAACACAAATATAAAAACAATACCACCACCACCACCACGGGACAACTTAACCACATTAATATATTCACTCATGACTGGCAGAAATTATATGCAGGCCCCTAAAAGGAGAAGACAAACACTGGTAGAACAGAAATGGAACAAAGCAAATCATCAGCCCCTGCCTTGCCCTTGGGCTGGCAGCACTGTTCAGCAGCAGGCTGGAGGTGGCTAAGCCTTGGCATTTGTGGCCTTCGTCCCTTTAAGGGAACTCAATTTATAGCAAATTTCTGAACTCCAGATATGAGAAATTGGAAAGACTGATATAGATGGAGTCTCCCGGTTTTAGGCAGCACAGCTTGGTTTTAATATTGACCCAGCTGACTGGCGAAGAATCATCTGCAAACAGCAAAGATTAAGATCTGAAGTGTGGCAGTAACTTCATTTCCAAATCCTTCTGCAGCACAGGAAAACTCCCTGTGCAGTTCACCACACAGAGGAGAGCGGGGAGCAAAAAATATCCAAGCTCTGTTCAAAGAAGGAAAAGTGTAGGCGTGCAGGGCTTGCACTGATTTATTACTGGCTTATCAGTAGCTAACATATAAAACCAACTATAAAAGCACCAGATGAAGAATATTTTCTATTTTAAAAATCATTGCACACTCTTCCTTCCTAGAAGGTACAAAGACTCAGAGCTGACTCTTCAGTTTGAACAAATGCCTGCACAAGCATAACAAAAAGGGAAAAAGTGTCAAGAAGGAAGGAAAAAAACCCCCAAACCCAGACCTGTACTCCCTCACCTAATCACAAATAATGTAACAAAGATCTTTGCATTCAAGTACAGGTCCTAAATACACAAACTCTAAGCTGCATTTTTTGGTAAACTGAATTCATTGAGAGGCATGTAAAATAAATAACAGTGTTTGAAATTGTTGCTAATAAGGACATCGTCATGCCTAAATATTGTAAATGTTTACATCACATTTAAAGCTCTAAGCCTAACCATTAATTTTCATACATCACACCATATTCAGTTGCCTATTAAAAGGATCTTCCCTTTTGCTGAGTAGTCAATTATTCATTAACCTCCTAGAAACATCCAAAGAAGGCACAGTTTATTTCAGGGACAAACAGAAATTTGTAATTATAAAGGTATCTGAATTTAGTATTTTTAATGACAGAAACAAAACATGAGGCAACAAGACATCTAACTTGTCATCATCAACATCAGAATGAGCTTCAGAAAAATAATTTCGGGCATTATTTTTGATACTGAAAGACCCATATGATCACAGCATCTGAAAACACTTTCAGCTAATTAAAGTATGCCCAGCAGGGGAGACTTATATTAAAACCACTTCTGCAGCCTGTGAATCAAGTTAGCCTGGACCCAACACTTCAGTTACGCTTCCACTTAGTGACTGACCTCACTATTTCTGCTTCAACAAAACACATTGAATGTTGAAGGAGCCAAACAGACATTTGTACTGCTGCAAGCATCACCACGTGTGACAGTCATGGCTTAATTAAAACAAGAGTACAATGTATATCCAAGCACCCTAAGAGCATGTTTCTCTTGATTATGTCTCTCACCACCAGGTATTTCACATCAAACAGTAGAAAGTATCTCTGTTCCAGCCTCTTCCTTCCATGGTTTCACACATAAACCACTTAATGACTATGTGCTGCAGCATATACAGTCAGTTAATATTTATCCACACTTCCACTACCTATCACCAAAGGAGCCTAACACGAAAGCTACTGACTCTCAAAATGTGCATCAGCTTCTTCCTGTTTGCTTATGGGCTGCCAGCTCCTGGGACAGGGCACGGCAGATTTGTACAAATCCACAGCAATACTTTCTTTCCAGATCAACAATGCAGGAGAAAAAAAAAATAGAAACAGGAAAAGGGGAAAAAAAAGAAAAAAGAAAAAAAAAAATCCTTGCTCTAAAATGAGATGATGAATTCAGCTAGGTATGAAGGTGGCTTCTAACACTCCTTCACTATGAAGTAGTCTGGGTTTCTCTTTCACGTGTTGCCAGAAAGGTGGTGGGCTGGGGGAAGAGTACTTCATTTTCATGTCCTGACTTTTCTGACTCAAGCAGGGCAACTGCAACTTGCCCATGGATTTTGGAAACTTTTTATGGTGCTTCAGAAGAAGGGGAAACTACATGTGCTTCAGAACACAGATGACGTCTATTGCAGTCACTCTCCAAAACCAGATAAATTAAAAATACCCAGTCTCCTAAAGATTCACAAGTTGGGCTGCACAGCAACTGAAGCAGGTTTTCTAAAGTTCAGATGGCTGGAAGTTGACAGCAACAAGGAATATTTGAGACATGATTTCATTCTGAATTCACCAGAACTAAGATATTGTATTAATTAAAAACACGTCTGAAAACAGCTAACTGCAAAATTCTCTGGGGTGTGATTAACAGTGCTATTTGCTGCTGGGACATTTGTACTATTTGATCCCCTTTTCTGGAAAATGGGCTACAGTTCTTCCACTTAAGTGAACTTCTCCCCTCTTTCAAATTTTTTTTGCAGCAAGAACAGAAAATTATTTTGGAATTAAAGATCTGGTTTTGTTTGGTTGGCTTTATAGCTGTCTTTTAAAAATACAAACAAACACAAAACTACAGCATGCTTTAGGCAATGATAATTAAGAGCAGGAGTGGGCAGTCTCCAGCAAGGGCACTGCAGACCTTTCTGCAAATGCACATGTCTGAGAACACCTTGTGCACGCTGGATGGGCTGGAAGAAGCCATGCACACCCATGGTGCAATGAGCAGCACCCCTCTAGCACAGCAGTTTTTTAGGGATTTGCACAGATGCCAACCCACTCGGGGCTCTCACCCCTGCCCCAGGTCTTGGGGTCGCTCTGACACCAGGCTGGGGATGGATGGAGGCCATGTGGGGAGCAGAGCACACAGCAAGAGGGGGAGTAGGAGATGAAACGGAGAACAGTGATGGCAGCAATCAGAGGCACCTTCTCCAATTATAAAGCGCAAAACAAACGTCGAGTTCGGGGCTAACCCTGCCGCAACACGTGTCCCTACTGTCCCAACAGGCAGCTGTTAAGCTGTGCCAGAAACACATTTGGCTGTGCAGCCCTGGGGGATGATGTTTGTCACCAAAGCAGCACAGCCATGGCAGGGGAGACACTCAGGTTTATGAAATATGATCCTCAGCATATTCCTTGTCAGGTGAGCAACCAAAGCACTGAATTCCCAAATGCACATGGAAATGTAGACGAAATGGGGTGGGTAAGGTCTGGTTTTCATGATACTTTAAGATAACTAGTATTATCTGCAAGTGTTATAGATTTTTAGATTAAGCACTTCATAAAAGAAATCACAGAAGTCTAATATTACAGTACCAGCATTTCCCACACATACTACTCCTTGAACTAACTGATCCCTATAATAAGTTACACACTGAAGGGTGTGAAGATCCAAAGCCCAAGATCTAATGCACTTTATATAGGATTAGAGAAAAGCAAAGCCATGGCTGAAAAAATTAAGTTCTCTGTGACTGCATTCCCCACGAGAAGCTCTACAAAGTGCTGTACAAGCTCCAAACATGAATGTCTGTTGGAGTAACGTTACACCCTGGGACACTAAGGGGCTTAACATCTTTGGAACGAAACAAAGAGAGGCAATAGAGAAATAATTTCCTACTATGTTTACAATGCTGGCAACACAGCAGATTTCTGTATCTTATATTAGAAAACAAAGGCATACCAAACTGTGGTGTTACACTTAGTGTTGTGCGCCAAATCTGCTCCTAATCCAAAGGCATAGATCTGAGTCTTAATAACTAATCCTCCAAAACAAGCAGCCTGACCTGCCATCTTTCCCTCTTCCAATTTGCTTCTCTGTTAAATGCTCGATGCTGTGTTTTCCCAAATCT
This sequence comes from Acanthornis magna, assembly GCA_036785705.1. Classification (NCBI taxonomy): domain Eukaryota; kingdom Metazoa; phylum Chordata; class Aves; order Passeriformes; family Acanthizidae; genus Acanthornis; species Acanthornis magna. The sequence continues at coordinate 15,973,960 of JAWUZG010000025.1, forward strand.
AGCCTTGCCGTGGCAGGCATTTCAAATGCTTCAGCAGCCACCATCAGATGCCTCTTTGAGGGAGGCCAGAGTCCCCCCCTGGAACAGCTCTTTCAGAGAGCAAGATCTTAATCTCTTACATGTCATAAGCACACAGAGGCAGGTGACTAGAAAAGTGAGAATTTGGAGAAGAGTAATTTCTTTCTCAGGAACCAGATGGAGGGTGTAATCTGCATGGCAAATCAAGGAACACCAGTGGTGATATGAAGGATTTAAGATATTTCTCTTGGAGATACTAGCCAAAATACAAAATTTGCCTATTTCATCAGTGCAGTCCTGCTTATTTCCAAAAGCAGGCAGCATGCCAGCTCTCTACACTGAGTAGAGACATAGAGTGAGCAAAGGGAAGCATCCTTGTTCAGAGATCCCAGTTCTCTCTTCCAAAGGAACTGCATCCCAAGCAGTCTGGCACCCAGACCCTTCCCATAGCCAAACACCATACACCACAGACATTCCTTGCTTCTGGTACAGGCTTACCATCCTTTGTAGCAATTTTATAGCTATGGCGAAGTTGTTTCCAGCACCTGAGAACACTTGGGGCTCCATCGCATCTACAAGGTAGACCTTGCTAGAGATATTTTAAAATCCTATCTAAAGCTTGCTGAAATCCTAAAGTGCACTGGAGTAACCTTTGACTTGGCGTTTTCATTCAGACATCTCAAAAAAAAAAATTAAAACAAAAACAAATTAAAATCAAGGAACAGTTTAAGAATGGGACCAACACTTAAGACTGAGACCACTTGTGTTTTTCCTCCAGAGAAATTCAATGCATAAAATAAAAAAATCCTTATAATTTCATCTTAAACCACCGCTTCTCCTTTCCCCACTGGGCACACACCCTCCCAGACAGATAAACACTGACCTTTCTCATTCCCAAAATCCTGACAGAGGATTTGTGCCAATCTGCCTGCAAACACCACTCAAATAGTCTTCCCCATGCAGGAGCTACCACACACCACAGGAGTCAGCTAAAGTACAAAGGTAAATTTAGAAAGTCAAACACATTGAATGGCATTTTTGTTGTTGCTCTCCTGCACCCTGAGGTGACCTGGGCATTCCCGAGATGGGCTGAGCAATGCTCCTTCTTACACAAGCAGCAGTTGATGACAGGCTTCAGTTTTAACCTGCTGACAAGTTAAGTGCACTGCAGAGACACCAGACAGCCCAAGGAAACCTCACCTTATTTTCAGACATACCCCACTGCCACTCACTTTTTATCTCCAGCACTGCACTGCAATATGTAGGACTAGTCTTCCTTTCTATAAAACCCGCTCAGGTGTGTGGCTTTTCATCTGGAGAGAGTTCAGGTATGGCACTTAGCTGATTTTTATTTTAAGAAAAGGTAAACAAGCAAAGGCAAGAGCTGCTGGGGTGGGTGGTGGTTTAGGGAGTGAGGGGGACCCCTTAAAGTACAAATCACACTTTTCTGCACTTTTCCAGCTGGAATTATACCAGATCTATTTGAATCTCTAAATAAAATCTTTTAATTCTACATTTGAAAAACAGTACTCTTACCACAAATTAAATTAATTCCAAAAATATTTTAAACTATATTAATTCAAAACACTGTTCAAGCAAACAATGGTTTGCTTCTCAAGGATTTAAAACAAGTCAGACACTGAGCTTGCAGAAGCTAATGCTCTGAAACAAGAGTTTGCAGAAAGTCTAACTCAGCTGCCAACAGCTAAACTTTCCCCCAAATTACCAAAACACAGTTTGTAAATAGAAGTTTGTTTAAATTACCATTTTTCTAGGGGCTTTGAACTTGCCACTGAAAGCAAGCTATGGGAATTGGGAAGTTTCACAATGTGGAAATCTTATGCTTCTCTTCCCTCTGGTATCCACCATGTTATCTACTATATCTAAACTCTGAAGGACATGATGACCAGAAACAAAAATCCACAATGCTTCCTTTGTTTAATGACAGGATAACTTGGAAGAACAAAACCCATATTTTGGTAAACTTCTATTTTGCTCAAAGAGAAGATCATTTTAACAAGCTTTTGTTTCACTAATAATTAGTCTTTAAATTAAGTGCTTTTTAATTCCATTTCCCATCCAAGCACAGCTTGGCAAAGACCACAAGGAAAAAACAAACCATTAATCAGGGATCTGAGCAAGTGTACATTGAGCCATACAACTACTTCAGTGAGCATGTGTACACATCCAGCATGCACCCACCCAGTTCTCCAGGAATAGAGCCAAATGAATGTGACAACCATATTTAATTTCAAGTCAACACATTTGAATTACTACCAGCCAGTGATCACCTACTTCCTCTTGAAAAGCATCTTAAATAATAAAATTCTGACCTGGAGGTAAAGTTTCAGCCTTGGTATCTGAAGGCAAGAATATAAAATCTATAGCCAAATCCTTGAAATTCTGCATACCAAATACCAATCTACTTTAACATCCAAAACTGGGTTTTTGGAGGAACCACCTCATGCACCGACTAACACACACTCTGCAATTTTGTGTATTACATGAAGCATTCTGCCTACTACACTTCCTCCCTCTCCCACCAACTTCTCGAATTCTGGGTAACACACAAAAATTTAAAATTTTTGCATTTTAAAACTGCTCTGCCCATCCTTTCATTACAGACAGAGGAAGGTTTTCTGACTGAGATGTTGATGGTTGTCACCAGCCATGTTAAAAACCAATCAAGCAAGGCTTTAGACCTTACTTCATTCATCCACCAAAGCCTTAGTCTTGGTGTTAAGTTAAAAAAAAACATAAATAATTTTTTAAAAGCATCGACATCACAGTCAGGTATGCAAAACCAGTCACAGTTATTTTACAACAGCCAGCCAAGTTCAGGGCTGGACAGGCTTGAACAATATTGTCCAAGGCAGGATAACAATATCTGCCAGGTACAGTCACAGTGGTAGATGGATGAGAATGGATCAAAATCACCTTCTGAGGTGGAGGCAGGATATTAAAAAAATTAAAATAGTCTTCATATGTTCTCATGCATGCAAAGGCGATTTGTCAGTGTGAAACTGTACTGAATAAACCTATCAAGCTCACATGGTTGCAGAGTGCCTCTGATACCACAAAAGCCATCTTAAATCCAGATTTACTGAATCATAAACTCAGGACCTTAATATTCTGGCCCACTGTAACTATATTTTACGGATGTGATTTTTGTTGAAATAAACAGCTGTGCAGCTATGGAGCAGCAAGGGATGCCTGACCACTGCTATAACTTCCTAAATTTTTTAACATTAGAAAAGCTCTCCCCCAATTAATTTGGAGAGGAGAGTAGGGGGGCTGTTTATTTTACTACTTTGACATTTTATGTTTGGAGCTATAAGAAAGACAGTGTCCAGAAACAACTCTTTATGAAGCTTTTAATGTGCATTAAAGGAAAAAAAAAAGAAACGGGCTTATATCTCAGATGCAGAAATTGACAGCTCACATCTAAAACCACACAAAACCAAGCTAACAAGTAAAATGCATTTATAGAGCAAATTATACTTTTGTCAGAGAGATTAGACAAATATATTTAAATACACTCAATAAAATTTAAATTCACTTGTATGTGGGTACACTACAGTTTCCCTCTTTAAATACATCACTAAGCAGATTCATTCCATTTCCCAACACAGAGTGTTAATGCCAGACACGTAAGTTCAGTTCAGTTTGATGATCATGACATATTCTTCATTCTTCTCATCCTCGTGTTTAAGGAGAAGTCCAGAGATTACATATCCTCAGAAACAGCCTGATCAGGCAGGAAAAATGTGGAGTCCTGTCAGACAATGGTTTTGCTCAGAGGATGGAGACACCTCACAGTGACTTCTGTGCTGCCCCTGGCTCAACTCGGCTGCCACACTTGGATGTATTGTTTCAGCAGGCACCAACCACCTCTGAGCAGCAGATTACCTCCACCTGCACCACTGACCAAACCTCCAGAAGACTTCATATGAGCCAGGTACCCCAAGCCCTGCCAAGCACAGGTCTCAGTCTCCTGGGAGCCGAGTCAAAACATCCACCAGCCTCAGAGCTCTACACCTACTTATTTAACCTAAAAGGAGAGGCCACTTCCTTTCATCTCCAGGCTGTGCTGCATCTTTTATTCAATTGTCTTTAGGGGACTCCTCTGCTCCAGGAATGGGAAATATTTCGCATCACAGCAGTTTGTCCAGGAAGCTTCGAGTCACACAAGCATTTTCCAGCCCTGTCAGCCTTGTAACAAGGCTTGATCATTAGAGCCTAGCTCACAGAGTTGTTAGGTCAGTCACTGCCTTGGTTACTCACAGGCATGTTCAGGGTTCTGGGTGAAACCACAGTGGCCACCTACACAGGAGGAGGGCGTGGGCTGGGATCTTGTTTACAGGAGCACTCGATGTTCTAAACATGTGGAAACTTGGCAATGGCGAGCAAAGCTTAAATGCCTTGTGAGCTTTTACCTATTTAGCTAGCTACTTTTAAATAAGCACATGCAAGTGCCTCCTCCTGCCCTTCAGCTGAAGCTGAGAGCCCTCTGATAGTGCCGAATGCCAGGAGTGCTGGAGTTGGTGGGATGGTATTGCCCTGAAACAACACACACAGCTGGGACGGTATGCCTTGCTCTCTACATCTGCTGACCACTCCAGATGCACCTCCTCTTGGATTTCTCCTTCTGACTTCCCAGATGTCAAGCCTGGTTAGACTTCAGAAAGAAGGCCAAGGTAAATGATGAGGAGCTGCATGCAACATTAGTGGTGTGTTGCTGGCAGAGATCCTTGTAAACAAAGGAGGCTGAACCAAATCCCCAGAAAGGATCCATGATTCACCGTGGTGCGTATGGTATTGGGGCAGCCCACGTTGTCTTGTCCGTAAGATCAGCTTCCACTCTGAGTTAGGACTTAGAAGAAGGCATCTTATTCTTCGTAATTGTGCTGGTTCTCTATTCCTATTCTTCTCTCTGGATGGCTTCTGCCAGAGCAAATCTACCTCAAAGCTGAACCTCTAACAAAGCCTGAACCATGCCAGGTCCTTCCTCTACCCTGAGGAAAAACGTTGAGGATTTTGCCTTGCTTGTGTGTGACTGAATCTGGTCAACAGGCTTAACAGTTACACAGACACAGGGAAAAGTAGTGGGGCAAGGAGGAGGACACACTGTGACTGAATGGGCTACATGAGTTGATTTTTCTTAGGATAACAAGTTTTGAAAAAGTTAAATTACATGGAAAGACAAGAACCTTGGCCTAGAGACACAGAAAATTTAAGGTAAAGTTGGGAAATTCAGAGTACTGTTTCTGACTGTGGTCTGCGTAGAACCATGCAGCAAGACTTCATTCAGGATATTTACTTTACGCAGCAAGTCCCCACCTCATGCAACCACAGAAGACAAGTTACAGAGCTGCTTTTAAACTACAAAGCTAGAGGAAATGCTCATTGCTTTTGTGGGAGCTGTCACACCTTCAAGACTGAGTGCTCTGCCCTTCTTGGTACGTGGAGACCTCTCAGAGCATTTAAAATTGCTTGGTTCTGATTAACACTAATTTACTCTGTCATCAACTTAAGTAAGCCTCAAAACTCGCCCAAAAGAACCACATATAAAAAGTTCAGTTGAAAATTTTTGCTCCTTAAATTAACTATCAACCCATTAAAAATATCCATAATTTAGCCTTGTTGCAGCAAGGGCGGATATTATCCTCTGATGTCCACCCAGCCCTAGCAGTTACCATAAGCTGCTCATGACTCTTCCCTTACATTCTCTACTTGTTTTCTAGTGGCAGATTTCATCTTAAGAGTATCGAGTTAATATAGGTTTTGCACAGAAAGCTTCAATATATCAAAAAGAAAATTGTTTTTCCTTCTGATCAAGTTGGTTTGATATCTCAGGAAAAAAACCTACAGTTATTATGCACAATATGAGATCATATGTAATATGGAGAAGGGAGAATGTGTTGGCAGCACAGAGCATGAAATGATATGGGCAATTTGGCTGACAGCAGGAAAGATTGTTTGGATTAAATAAAAAGAAGTGTTGAATGTTTGCCCGTGCCAAGAAATCTTGACCCCTGCTTTTGAGAAGGATATATAAATTGGTTCAACAATTTAACAAAGTTTCAATTATGCAGTACTTAATGCCTGGGGAAAAAAAAAAACCACCAACCCTTTAATACTTACTACTTGCAAACTCTGCTGAATCCCTGCAAGTGTGTTTGCTCAACACTCTTAGCACTGCAAACACAACACCAGTAATTCTTTTTCCCCCTCCACTTCTGCAGGGGGTCTCTGCCTTCTGCAGGGTTTGTTCAATACTGTCACAGTCCATCAGTTCTGTCTGGCACAGGGCAAAATGAAAGCTAAACAAAATATTCTCCCCATACTTTCCAAAGTCTTAGTGGTATAGACGAGCTAGAAAACCAAATTTCACTTCAGCACCTGTGAAGAAGCTGAGAGTCAACACCTCACAATAATACTCTGAAGAAGCAGTGCTCTTTGCAATAAGTTGGGTGTCTGAAAGAGCATGGAGAATCTACAGCACAAGGCAAACCCTGTCTGATACCTGTATTTCTGCATCAATTCTGTCAGTCCTAGTCCTTTTACTTGTACAAATGGCATTTACCCTGAAGGAATAACAGTGCTGCCTTACATAAATAATGAACACTTCAGGTGAAGACAGAGCTCAAATAGGGAATCAAAATCAAGAACAAATAAACCAAAAGAAAACTCCAGTGAACTAACATGCTTTGTCAGGTTGGCAGCCAAGCAAGCTGTCTTCCCTGCACTGCCGCCTTACTGTCAATTATCTAATTTCACTGCAGTTACTTTTACCTCACATATTTCAACGTGTCACCTCCCTGCTCACAGGTGCATGATGATTACTAATAAAAAAGGCATGGGAAATTCAGTTAAATAACAGAGACTCAGTATGTGAGATGCTGGTTTTTCACAATGCCAACAATATGACAGTAAACACAGAGAGAAATACATATTGCAGCAACAAGGAAAAACCCCACAAACCCACATGCAGTGGTTTGTTTGGAAACCTTTTCTGTGTTTTTGTGGAGTTTGTGAGGGTTTTTTGTAGGTTTTCTTTTTGTTTGGTTGGGTTTTGCTTGGTTTTTTTTTTTAAAGGAGTTTCTTTCTCATTTGCAAGTAAATAGTCTTGAAGATCCAAGTTTGTTGATGCCTCTCAATTACGATCCAGAGCTATTTGTTTTCCCCATAAATAAAAAACTTCCAGTGGGCAGAGAATCTCACCTGGAGCAGGATGAAATTGCAGTTTATGTGCACCTCAGCTCTACAATGAAGCAATCTGCCAATTTGCATCCAGTTATTTCAGGTGGCTTTCACACTTGCCAAAGAGGGCCCAAGCTGCTGGGAGTGAAGGATTTCATGTACCACATCAGATCACACTTACAGGCTAGCACGTGAACTCCAGTGTAATGACACCCTCAATTTTAAAGTTACAAGAATAAAAGCTCTTAACTGTTCCCATCATCAACCTGCCCACATCATCTTGGCCTACAGCTTAGACTGAAGGAAGGAAAAAAAGAAAAAAAATGAAAAAAAACGTTTCATTTTCTGAATGGCAGACCATAAGAAAAGCCCAAAAATTTAAGGAAAGGTTTTATGTTTAAGATGACAGGGTCTTCCCTGAGAAGCTCATCTCAGTTTTTCTGAAGGAGGGGTGGAATAACCCCAAAGAACAGGTAAAAACTGAGCAAAACTACAACAGTTTGGTCATCATCCCACTGATTCTTGCTTCTTAAAAAAATCTAAATGGTGCTACAACCAAGAATACTATCCTATTACATGAAGAAGAGGACATAAACAATTTAGTTCCTTGTAGAAAGTCACAGTGTCAGAGTCACTGTGTCACAGCCCTACATCCACAGAGGGCTCTGGCCCAGCTGGATGCAGCTACAAGCACTGAGGATTCAGGCACTTCTCTTTCCCCCACTCCTTTGGGCCACATGAACAGTAATGGACTCCTGAGCAGAACTAAAAGTGACATAAAATGAGAGCCTTGCCAAATTAGCTGGAACGTGAACAAAGAGCCTGAACTACATCGGATAGGGAAGTGCCTGGACTCAGCAGATGGGGAACAGAGGTAAATGAAGCCTCCTGCAATTTGAAAGATGACAAGAAATGCACCAGAATAGAGCAACCAACTACGATTGTCCCAGGACACAAGACTGTGAAAATGCAGAAGGAAAAGAAACATATTTAAAGGACACAAAAAAAGGGTCATCCACCAAAACCAGAGCATTCCAGAGCTGCAGCAACAGGAGATGACAACGGTAACTACTTAGCTATTGACAGTCAGGCACACAGGACTAAATTTTTTCCCAGAAGATGTAGGTAGGGACATCCCCAACCATAATAATTTTGGGGAAAGAAATGTGCACTTTCCCAGTTTCACATGAAGTCTATGCAATGTCTCCCAAGTTTCATATTATATAGAGAAAAACCTGTGGCTTCCACTGTAGGCCCTGCATGATTGTCTTCCTCTTTGCAGAAAGCCATCCACACTTTATTTGCACACCTACCTACACTCCCCTGTCCTCCCTCCTCCACTGTCATTTTTCTGGTTGACAATCAGACTCTCTTGCAGTGTGGAAACCAAGATATTGCCAAGAAGCATCACTGAATATACATGAATTTGTCAAAAATGAAGGAAGCCTAAAATACTATCACAACCTGAATGTTCTAAATAAGAATTTCTTATCCCTGAATCAGCATATTTCAAGGCTCTCTGTATGGCATTCTTTTCCTGTTATTGTTTCAGATGAGCTTTGCATCACATGAGATATTGTTACCAAGCACACACAGAACAACTTATCAGGAAGAGACTTCTTTCACACTTCCCCCAGCCTTCCCAAGTATATCTTATACAAATCCTGTCCAAATTTTTCAAGTTTTCATTTAAGACTGAAATTTATTTTCATTCCTCAAAGAAAAGTTCCCTCTCTTGTTTAAGTTTCTGTTAAAGACTTCTTGAACATTTTATAAAAACAGATCAAGCAACTTCTAAATTTAGAGTTATTGCTCAGATGATCTTCCAAAAATATTCACATACATTTTTCTATTCATGTCTCTGTCAAAGTTACTTGAAAAATAATTACCAGTATCTTCTTTGTTGTGGCTGTCTAGGAGCTATATATATACATGCACAACGGCAGAAATTTCCTGGGTCATTTCTAGTTCATTCCATTTCTGGTCCTACAAATCCCCACCCACACAATGATTATTATTAATTAATATAAGAGAGAAAGAGGGAGACATGTGGGGTCAGGGGGAAGGGAGAACAGAGAAATGCACGGAAGAGCATCATCATCCTAGCAAACACATCCCATTACAGCTTCAAGCATATTAACTATCCTGAATGCAGACTGACTTCCACTCAAGCCCTAGCACTTCTCGGAATTAAATCACACTGCTGTAACATCTGAGCTTGTCATCAGTTAAGGCAAGACCTTCATGTTCATGAGGAGAAAGATATTGCCTGAAGCACTACTAGTGACAAACGGAGAAAACAGACTTAACAGGATTTAAAAAACCCTGCAAGACCTGGTTCTTGAACCCATCCTTTCCACAACAGCATTAAAAAAGACCAAAATAAACAGGAGGGAAACCTTGTCACTCACTCATTCTAAAGCTCTCAACACATCATTCTTTGCTCTGAAATGCAGAAGATGCTTATCAATGATCATGCTCCAGCAAGAGACGCAAGGTTGTCACCTCCTTCAAAACAGTCAAAAAATAGACTGTTGAACTGAGATGGTCAAAAACAGAGAGCCTCTGAACTAAAAGAGGAAGCCATCAATTTTTAAAGCACTGATGGAGACAGATTCAAGCATATATGAGTAACAGCTGAAAACAGAGCTAATGCAAGAAGGGGACACAGAGCAGGCTGACATCTCAGGAGCATCATATATACACCTTTACAGGAAAAACAGCAAGGAGAAAAACAACTCTGAAAACCTGGGGGAGTTATAAGACAACAGGAGCAAAGAGGTTGCAGGTTTACAGCAGCCTATTAACTGGCACTGCTGTTATCTATTTCCAATACAGACTAAATCCTATTTTATTTAAGCTACTGAAAAATGAGTACAAAGTTGACGAATGCCTGGCATCATTCTTATGCAGAGGGTGCTGATATGCACTCAGGCAGCCGCCAGCACTGAGCTAATTGAGAGTGTGGTCTTTTCCCAAGACCACAACTATAATTTTAGCTCATTACAGCCTGCATTGGGGCGTGCTCACTTTACATCTTTGCACGCTCGTCTTTTAATATTCTGATGAATAATTTAGTTCCGATGGTAAGCCCTTTCACATTCAGGCATTTTTTCCTCAAGACTGTTGATGTGGTTCCAAAGTATTGAACTGAAAGACACACAAAAGGGGCTGTATCTGCCTCTCCCTCCTCTCCCTGTATCTTCCCTGTTTTGTAAAAAGCAGAATGCAGAACGTCGGCCAGCCCAGGACCTACAGCAAGATGCATTACCCTAAGAAAACTGGAAACATTGCACCACTCTGCTTTAAGTCGCAGTGGAGCTGAAGAACAAAGGAAAAGCAAAGAGCTTTCACCTCTCTGAAAAGCATGCTCCTATTACTCATCTTCCCAAACACCCAACATGCATTGGAAGGTCGGGGTGTGGTTCACAGGGGACTCAGCTCCACGAGGGGCCAAGTGACAGATCTGTCAGGATCAGCCCTGAGACAGCCAAAAGAGGCCGTGGGATTTCCTCTCACTGCCACTGTGCAGCAGCTCCCAGCTGTGCAGACAGGTCCTGTTATGGAGACCCAGCATCATTTCCGCTCAGGGGTGCTCCCAGCGTGTCTGGTGCTGGCAGCTGGCACCCGGCTCTTCCTCTTGCCTCTGGCACCCCCTTCCCAGAGGGGAACCTTACCTTGCAGATGACAGCACATGTCAGCATTTGATTTAGCAGTGAGCTAAACTGCTTTCTTGTGCCACAGAAGCAAATCCTCTCCTTCAATGTATAGGAGAGATTCCACACAAATTCATACAGCCAGGAGAGAGAAGATGTGTCAAGGGCATTTTTTCATTTAAAAGAAGAAGGTATTATTACAGCATATGCTTGGTATAATAAACACACTTCCTCCTCCAATCCTGAGGTAAATTCAAATTTCTCCCCTAACTGCATGGAAAAGAATGTCATGAATATCCACTTTGCCATCTCTAGCATGCAGAAAAATTCCTTCCCTGTTTTATTTGTCAGCCTGACCACAAGGAAGCTCTGCGCTATGGCTGCTGAAGTCCTTCACACGCAGCACACACATTCCCTGCAACATGAAAACTATACCACATTTCCAAATAGCATCACAGGTTGTTTACAGAGACAGGCTGACTAAAGATATTTTTATCCTCATCTCCCAAGACCAATTTATAATTAGTACAGCCTTTGAACAAGATGCACTTGCAGCACAGCATCAACACGCTGACTCAAAACAGGGCTTCTTTGTAGTGCCAGTGGCCTCCCCAGGACAGCTCTTTGCAATGGTTTTTGGTACAAAACACTGGGCCACAATAACCCAGACACAGGCCGGCTGCAGGGCACAGCGTGGCCAAGGAGCTGGGCAGCGAAGGAAAACACCTTGCTGGTAGAGCTGAGAATTTCCCCAAGAGCTTCTGCAAGTGGATGATGCAGCTGCCACCACTGCTCTCTCTGGCCTCTGTACCACTGGCCAGATGTCAAAGAAGTTTTTTCCATTTCATGGATATCCTTAGACTCGCTTTGCTGCAACATCAACACGCACACAGAAGCTGCTCTGCAGAAACACTTCCAAGGCAACGACAGCTAGTGTGTTTCCCCCCAGTTCACATTGCAGCATCTCTCCTGTCCCCCTAATGCCTCCCTACAGCTCTGCTGCTCAGCTCAGAGGGTGCTGGCCACACAGATTCCCTCTGAGGCGTCCCCAAGCACAGCCTCAAACATAGGCAGCTGCCACAATGCTTTTCACAGCATTCAGATACAGCACTCCAGCCAAACAAAGGCTCTCTTGTGCTACTACTGCATGGCCTGAAATGGGATGAAAAGAGCATGCCATGGAATATGACTGCCAGGAAGTTAGGGAGAGGCATGAGGGGGTAGGAAAGCAGAGGAACGCAGCCGGATGAGGGTGAACAACAGGCAATGGGGATGGCGCTGCCTCCTCCTCCCCCCAGCTTGGTTAGAGCAAAATACCCACAAAGCACAGCCATTTCCTCTCCTCTCTGAATTTCTGAACAGGATTGCTGAAAAGCTGTAACACACCAAGGAGAGCCTCCGTGGTCCACCTGGCTCTGTGGCGTTCCTCCTGTGAGACCTCCACCCCTCCAGGGGCAGGGAACAGGCAGGCACCACCCCAGGGCAGCATCTCTTCCTGCCTCTGTCCGGAGGGCAAGGGAAGCAAAGATAAGGCAAAGCTTTCAAGTCTCATTTGTGGGATAATAAAATTATAACCCTTTGTTTGCCCACAACCGCTGATTGTCAAGGCAGATAGTTTCACCCAGCAATTAACCTTCCCAAATAAATCTGCGCAGAAACACGCGAAAAGAGAAAGCAAGGAGTAAAGTCTACAGACTGCAGTGACATCCACCCTGAATTCCTCTCTTCTTTAAAAAGAAAGTCTGTGGGCTTAAATACGACGAAAAATATTGATGACAATCTAACAATCCTCCCAGACATAATTAGCAGTCTCATTTTATTCAATTATGAGGTCGCAGAGACTTCTTTCTATACTTCACCGGCTTTTGCTATTGGGGCGGGGGGGAAGCAGCAGACACCTCATGGGTGAAACCCACACTAAATTAACTTGGCTTCCTGGACTCCTTTGGCTTCAAATAAACAAAACCATTACCTAGGGACAAAGTCTGACACCTGCATTCATGGCACTCTAGGATAGTTTCAATACAAGTGAGAAACCTGATTGAAACAGCCACTCAGTGAACTGAGAAACAAACATCATCTAGGGAAAACTGCTTAATTAGATCTGCCCACTCTCTAACTGACAATGTGTTGTCCCACGTCCATGAATTAGGCATTTCCAGACTGCTGAAGGTAATCCTGTGCTAGCTTTGCCCTTCCACCAGGCAAAAACTTGCTTTACTCTGTTCTGCTGTCAGTTAACCAAAAATTAACACGATCATCTCCTACAGCACGCTCTCTAATCACAAAACCACATTGATCTCTGCAAGTAAAACCCTCATGTTTTCAAGGAAGACAAAACATTAGTTGCATATATGCAAGAGAGAGCATTTACTATCTCCCCTGAATGGGGCAATGCACACTTCTGGGCTGAAAATCAATGTTTCTGGGACTTGAATTAGCCTTTGGTGCCCCAAAACCAACTGTTGCATTGCTTTGCCTAAACCATCATGACTGTAACAGCTATAACAAAGAGAAGTAATCCCATGGAAAACACTGGCCAGTTTCCAAGGCAAATAAATAGCTATAAGCTGAGAACAGCTCAAATAGTAATTGCAGACAATAGTAAGTTGTGTGGGGCATGTGAAGCAGACAGGGAGAACGGATAAAGTGACTCTCTAATGCAAAGGGAAGCAAGAAGGGACATCTTATTACCCCGACAACGCAGATGAGCTACAACCAGGGCAGTATATGGGAAAATAGTGTGTTGTCTCTAAACAAACCTCTTGTGAATCCATGGATGCTGTACATAGAACTAGCTCCCTAAGAGAATCTGTGCCTGATCCCAGCACCAAGTCATCCTCTTCAGCTCCTGAAAGAAAGAGTACTTGACCCTGTGCTAGCCTACTTGGTTTCTCACATCACCGACACAACTGAACTGTGAGCTGTTAGGGCTTCGGTCTGACTTCGTGCAACCATTCCTTACAGAAAGGTAAATTTCAGAGAATAAAATTAGTAATAATTTTGTTTATAATGTAAAATCCATATGGCTTTGCATCAAAAAAGCGGTATTTTTGATGACTTGAAGTGTCACTGCTACAGCAACCAACCAAGCTAAATTATGTAACATAGCAAACCTAGAAATCAATGTGTTCAAACACTTTAAATAAAATGAAGAACCTTGTATTTCCGTGATTGCCATGGGAATGGTGATGACTTTGTTCAGACGGGGGACCCTTGCATTAGTGGTGGATATTCTGCTGGAGACTGACAGAAACAAGGAAAGAAGCATTTGAGACTGAAAAACAGTCCCAGTGTTTCTCCCAGCCATCAATTGTAGGCAGTGCTCAGTGTGTGTGCAGTTAACAACAGCACCACAGGGAACAAAGCAGAACAGGCCTGGTTTATCTGAAAAATCACCCACGGGCGAGGCTGGGTAGCACAACCGTTCTATTACTTCTAGACAACCTGTACGACATCGATTGGGGACTGAAGAATGCCCTAACTGAATTAAAAACAGTTCAATGAGGCAGAAAAACATAACCTTTTGCCTCTGGAAACCTGGTTTAAAAACATGGCTTCAGCCATGAAGGTAAACATCATGTGGTCTTAACTGCATGGGCTGCTGCTACAAATAGGAAAAAAACCACCATCCACCAGGGAAGACTCTGTTCAGATGCAATTGGAGGTGCTGAAGAGACCTTCAGAATTCGAACTCTGCATATATGAAAAAATCACACGCAAACACAACACAGAAGGGATTGATTCCAAAGGCTTCTATTGGCCACTAAGTCACTCCATGTACTAGCTGGTAACAAATTTTGTTAGAAATCAGGACTCACCATTTCATCTCTCTTTCCATTCCTTGGGTTTCAGAAACAAAAGACTGAGTCAGAATCCCGTTATTACTTGTTTCTACCCAAAGTTTCCTTGTCCTTCCCTCTCCCCAATGCACAGATGCAGCTTCAGCAGCTCCTATTTTCATTCCTTCTGCTTCATCCACTCTCCCACAGAGGTATCCCTCCATTCATAGTTAGGAGGGCTTGCATAACTGGCGGTCCCAAAGTAATTGCCTTCAGCAAGACACTTCCTTCTCAGAAGCACAAAGCTACCTTGAGATGAGTGTGTAGCCTCTGCCACTCTCCACACTTCTGTTTTCCCACATCCCAGCCTCACTTCCCTTCTCCCCTTTATCACAGGGATCAGAAATACACCAAACGTGCCTTAAAGGATAAAAGATGTTTTCCTCCATCCCATCTTGCCTGACATTATGCTCAATATACAGATGGAGATTCTTCCTCATGAATTAGACGTTGGAGCATGCACAACATGCAATCCATCGTCGGCGTCACTTACATTTAACAGAAATCAGAAGGGTGAGCAGGGCAGAGCATGGCACATGGTATTGTTTCTCCCACCTGACAAAAGCCAGAGCTCCTCATTTCAGAGAGCACCATCAGGAAACCTAATGGGATCTCCACAAGCAAATGGGAGCAGCTGAGCCTTCCACTTCACCCCACTTTCACTGTGGCACACATCACTAACTCAGCACCTTTCTACACCAACAAGACAGGACAGGAAAAGCACAAAGTACACAGGCACCAACAAACTGCAGTGCCTGCTGACAGATCTGAGTAACACCTCACCAAGTGAGGTCTCTCCCAAGGAAACACAGAAAGGCCCTGAACAGACTCAGTCTTTGACATGGGAAAAGGAGTTTATCCTGTAGGCAGCAAGATTTGTGTTTTAAGGGCCTGTATTTCCCCACTCTCAGCTAGAGATGGGCATGCAACAGCCCTTTCAGTCATGCACATGCCTTCCTTCGTAGCCTGTTTCAGACAAACCTTCCATTTACCATTGCTAGTTGTAAAGGAACCAGCCCTCTAAGTTAATGTAGAAGGGATTTGCAGAGATTTTATGCCTGAACCTGGCAGCAGAGAGGGATTAAAAATGCTTTCTATGAAGGCATACAAGCACGTGGCCAAAGATGGATCGCAGATTCTTGTGGTACCACTTAGCTTTCAGGACAAGGTGGTAGACATGGGGATGTTAAGAGTGCATTAAACCTAGGCAAAAAGCCTGCAGCTTCCAAAGGGTAGATTAATTATTAAACCAGCAGCAATAAAAATATTCAGCAGTTCAGAGACATATACCTATATTATAGGCAGATAAGAGCTCCAATAACCTTGAACTTCAATTTATAGATTCACCTCCCCTTCCCTGCAGACAACAACAGTAAATTTTCTAATTCCTTCTTTCAAAGGGAAATTGATGAAAATGGTGGTTTAAATTGGCTAAGAGGCACAGTGTACGCAGTAGTAGCATTTTCCTCCATCATTCTACCTTCTCTCCTCTCAGCCCCTATACGATTAGAGTATGTTTGCTTCCCAGACCAACAAACCAAAAGAGGGATTGTGACAACGATTAAGGGCTTTTAAGTACATCTATTTTTCCTTTAAAATAATTGGGATGACAAATACTGGGAGATTAAAGATTATACCTGTTGGAATTTGAAGACACTCCTTAACATCCTTGCCTTTCTAAAGTCAGGTTAGTCACTAGAATACCCGAAACCCACATATTCAAAATAGGGATGGGCACATGTGCCCTCAGGACATTGCAGTTTTTGGGTTGCTGATATGTACACGCAAAGATCACCCAGTTTTGTGAGTAAAAGCAGAGTGTATTCTGTGTTTGAATGACGAACAGTCATTTTTAACTGAGCAGAATTAAGTTTCACCTCAGTGTATTCAACCCAATTGAACTCCAAACCACCCATTTATAGTAAGGAAATGCAAAAAAGCAAAAATAATGTTTTCCAGTGTTTGGCTGTGAGTCATTGAGTTGAGCAACTCCAGCTAGCAGTATTTAACGTGGTTAAATGAAAAAGTTGGTAGGGAGGCTGGAATCCCAGCAATTTCTCAACAGATTAATTTACTGTATTGTCTCTCGTAGGGAGGAGTTTGAAGTCTCTGATGTGTGTATCACTATACACTGAGTATTAAACAGGAGAGGACAAACAATTGCCAAGCTGGCTGTCCTCCAATTAATCATCCTGCTTTGACTCAGATTCATCTGCGAGCTGCTGCTGAAAACCAATTGCTTGTTTAATGGGGCCGAAAGATGAAATCAATTTCAATATGCATCTCTAAAGTGTCCCCCTTATGTAAAAGTGCTGCCTGAGGGAGCAAGAGACACATACATTTCCTTCTGGTTGTGCCAGTTTCACTTCCAATTTGCCATCCCTACAGGTACCGAATGCTAAAATTACGTGGAGAAAGAAGCTGCGGCTGCATACAAACCATCTCTCTTTGGCTCACGGCATTCTCAAGACACAGACTGAAGTTCTCCAGGGAGGTGACAGCCACGTACCCAAGTGAGGTTAGTTAACACTGACTCATCAGGTGTTTCATTAAGGAGCTGTGTCAAGGAAGAAACCAAACGCGGTGAGCAATGCTAACGCCAGCGGCACGGTGCTCTGGGGAGAAGCGGTGACTGCTGGGGTGGAGGACATTTCAGGGACAGATCACACTGGCACGGCGGGGAAAGCCAGCGCAGGCCTGCCTCCAAACCAGCAAAAGCCATTAAGTGGCAGTGCCCGGAAATTAGGATCAATAGTGATGCAGACTCACACACCCAGTGTGCTTTTAGTCAGGTGAGGAGCATTCAAACCAGATAAAAGGGATTATCTGACAGCAGGGCATCCCATAATCTTTTTCCATACCAACACTTAAAGGCAATAGCACTGTTTGGGACTTCACCTTTTTTTCCCTCTTCTTTTTTAAACAAAAAGTTTCCTAAGCTAAGAAATAATTCAATTTTACATTCCAACATGGGAATATGAAAACCTGCATTAACAGAGAATCCAGGACTTTTGGTTTTGCTGTTGTGTTTTTTTGTTACGGTTTTACGACAGAACGTCTACACATGCACAATTTATGTGATCCTTTGCTAACATAATAAAAATAATAATATAAAAAAGAATGATGCTACTTTATGAAAGCATAAGACAGATCACAGTCTGGACCAGTGGTCAAAACACCACCTCCACAAGCCACCCACACACTCCCAATGCTTTCCAGCCACATTCTATTAGTCTGCGGCTATCACACACAGGTCTGTGTGCCCTCTCCCAGGCATTGCACGGCACATGTCTTTACACACAATTTCGAGGTGCCAGCCTATTTTTTGCAGTTATTTTGAAAGCAAGCATTCCCAAAAGCACAGCTAGCTCCCTCTGTGTCCCTCAGGAGCAGCCTCAGGGTGCTCGAGGCAAGGTAAATGACAGAGGACAGTTTGCCAAGGTGTTAATGTCAAAGGCTCCAGGTTCACAACAAAACTGCTTGGTGCCACCCTAAGGAATTTCTGTCACTCGAGACAAGCCTAAGAGATCATGCACACACACAAGCCTCTTCTTATGTCACATGCAGTGCATTAACATTACAAAGAGAGCCAAGTACTTAAGCATTCCAGAATTAAAAAGCCTGTGTTATCTGTTTGTCAATTGACCACCTGATCTCATATCAGTTTTATCATCACATGAATAACTAAGTTTGCACTGTGCTTCTTCACCACTCTGTCTTCAGGGGATAAGGTACATAAAAAGACTAAATGCTTCCAAGCCCTGCAAAAAGGATACAAGAGAAATGAAGAAATTGCACGAGCTGGCACTTGCGAATTTGTTTCAGTAAATTCCAGCAGTGTGCCAGACACTGGGAATAATGTCTGTAGATTTCGGGAGCAGCTGCCTCTCCCACCAAACATCTATGCTGCACACAAATATCACCAAATCACACTATACGCTGAGTTGGAAAGGACCCACAAGGATTGAGTCCGGCTCAGCCCTGTACAGGACATCCCTCAGAGTCCCACCATGAGCCTGCTTCAGGCTGCTCTGGATTACAGCATTTTCTGAAAGCCAGCCTCTGGTCACTAAGAACTTGATGCAGAGGATGAGACGTGAAGGAATTGCATGGGAGACTATCAACAATAGATTATACATTCTGTCTGCGTGGGATGGGGAGTTTCTATCCCATGAGAAATCTTAATATTTTGACATCTGCTTTCACCTAATCTGTCCTTGTTGCTTAAGGATTCCCATGACACAACAGACTAGTTTAGCAAGGAAAGAATCTGCAATGAAAACGTGATCCAGGAATACAGACATGAGGAATAAAACGCATATAGCATTTGAAAGTAACACATTATGGCATTTGAAAGTAACACATTATCTCCAGGGGCCACACATATTAAATGTGACCCAGAACAAAACATCCATGGTTTCACCAGCACAGGGAGATGCCAGAGAAGCCAAATATATTCTGTAGAAAGTTTCTATTAAAATACAGTGTTGTTTTCAGAGAAAAAATATGTGTATATGTGTGTGTATATACACACACACACATCTGCATATATATTTATTTTTATTTAGATATATTTATTTTTAGGTAACTTTCCCCTCCTCTAAGACACATCCCCCCAATAAGCACTTTCCTTTTAGTGCTTCATCATGAACCTTAGACTCATTTGCTGCCATTCATTTTTTCATCTCTCTTTGTTAGGTCTTCTGCTGGTATTTCAGAATTCCAGATGGAAAAAAGACCACAACTTGCCACTAAAAACAGGTGAATGAGTCTCTTCCTCCCCTGGACCTTTCCATGGGAGGGTGGCCAGCTCAGCTGGAACCCATCCATGCATCATTCCTCACCCATCATTGGGCCCGCTATGTGGTGTCCAAAGACTGTAGCCACGTCAGACAAGGTTGTGTGATTCCATTAGAAAACTTTATACTTCAAGAATTCTATTTTCCTCACAGAATGATGCTCTTATTTTTTTTCCTTTTGATTTTGCTCCACCTGAAGTGTATTCTGCAGTACACAAGAAACTCATCTAAATATAGCTCATCCTGAATGCACAGAGACATTGTGGTATGAGAAGGAAGGAGCACAGTACTGGTTATGGTTCCCTCAACTGTGCCAATTCCACTGCTGCTGCAAACACACAATAATCCTAGGGTGGATCTGTCAAAAAACAGAGCAGAAGAACTGACAGAGGTGGGAGTAATGTTTCAAGAAGTACTTTTGATTTGTTTTGTTTAAGCCGCATCACCTCACATGGTTGATTTCGAGTGCAGTTATAAAACCAGCTAAATTGGCAAAATTCAGGAGGTGGCAACATGGGGCAGAGAATTCTGACACTGGCAGTGTTTTTTGAGAGCTGTAATGTGTTGTCACACCTTTGGTCAGTTTTCAGATTTAGCTCGAGGAGATAGTACTGGTCAGGATGCAGTTTGTCACCATATCACAAAAGTCCACCTTCCCACATTCTCGCCTCCCCTGATATTTACCTCTGACATTTGCATCTGTTTGCTCCCTAAATGGGTATTTCAACAAAAGAGCAGAAAATCGGCTCAGCAAAGTGAGATTTTATTAATTTGTTGGCTGGATTATGTGGCTGAACATGGCAAACGTCAGAGCCAGCAGAGAGGAAGCAGATGCAGAGAGGGATGTGAGTGAGCAGGGCTGCTGCTCCTGACATCAGGAGCTGCTAGGATTCCCCCAGGGCTCACCTGGGGAATTGAGAAGCAGGTACAGCAGTGCTAACACAGTTCTCCTACATGGTGACCACATTAACAGGAACACTACATCCAATAATTACCGAATATCAATGTCTCCCAGGATCACAGTTGCAGCACAGTTCCCATGGAGTAAGACCTAAAGACCTTCAGGGGAACACCAGTACTCTGAGGACTGGGCTAATGGCCACACAGGCAGCAGCTCTGCTGGCCCCAGAGCCACAGCACCCTGACAGAACCTCTCTCACCAGGTACCTGCACGGGGCAGGATTAGGTGGTTTCAGGGGTAACCGTGCTGCTGCCAAGCTCTCCAGGCACAGACAACATGGAATGGCTTTGCCAACCACATTCTATTGCTGTCTTGATTCACCAGCATGCAAAACAAAGAGAAAATGAAAGTTTTGACAATTTGTGCGTTTAGGTTCCTCAAATGTGTAATAATTTTACATTTAGATTTAAGTGAAATTAAACCTAATGCATTTTACGCTGAATGCCGGCCTTGAAATTGTCTCAAGGTTTACATTTCAAAAGTACCATTTCATACCAATTACACATTATACAAGCATAACTGCCACTCAGTATTTAAAAAAATCAATTTAAAGATTGTTTGCTTTGGCATTTAGCCTTCTTGCAGTAGTAGCTTTAATTTAAGTCACTGAAATTCTATTTAAAATTAGAATTGTGCATAACATTCTGCAGACCAATATTCCAATTCAGAATCATCAGGAAAAACTTGTTTTCACATGAATATTTGTGATTACTCCTAATATAACAAAATGTTGTAGTGTACCTTTTTCATAGATATCTTCTCCAAAGAATAAACACTTTTTCATTCCAGTGTTCAGAAAGAGAAACTCACTCTTTTCAGTACTGCCATTTATAACAAAACAAACAGGAGACACAGCTGGATCCTAAACACATAAATCCAGAAACTTCCTTTTGTATTTCCTAATTTACTCAGTATATTTTAAAAGAGAAATGGGCATGATGTAGTCAGACATTCTCAGGCAGCCATCTCTTTAGTAATCAAAAATCAATTTAGCAAACAGAAATAATAAATTAAAAGACAAAAGAAAAAAACAAAACCCCCAAACTAAAAAGCAAACTACCCAACCAACCTGAAATGAAAAAACATGCACTGTGACAATCCCAAAGACTTTGAAAATGCTCTAAAAGACCAAGGTCATACAAGCTGGTCAGACAATTCAGCACAGAGAGCATCTTTCAGCATCTTTATCCTAGACACAAACATCTTCATCTCTACCTCTCGGTTCAAGACCTAATATTTTTTTAATCCCAAAGCCAAAAAATAAAATTTAGTCTCATTGAAAGGTAAAATTTACCTTCAAGTAAAACTGATGGGAGAGGAACAAAATGACCTTTCCAAAGCAACTCTTTCCAGTACTGAAACATCAGATTGATGGTCTGCATTTCTGCTCTTCAAAGTTAGCACTGCCAAGTTCATGATCAAGATGTTTTGGTCTGAATCACAGATTATTTTTTGTCATCAGCAGATTGAAGGGTTTTATTTATTCAGTAATTTGGATGTTACTAAGAAAAGCTGGCCAGAAAAATGGAAATCTCTTAAGCAGGACCTGATCATATTTGGTTCTCTGACTGAGCTTCAGAAGTTTTCAATAAATCCAAAGCCAGGCTTCTCACTCTGAAAGCTTAAATAAATAAAGTTAAAGCCATACAGATCTCTGTAAATTATTTTTAAGAATTGCTTTTCTCTGCTGCCAGTTTATATGCTCTTCTCAAAGTCAAGTTAGTCAGTGCCTAGAAAAGGTGGAAGGACTTCCATCTGTTACTATTTCAAAGACAGATATCCTGAAAGGAAGCCTCAACCTGTCCAAGACATATGTTTCACAACGTATTAGACCTGCTGTCTCTGCCAAGATGCAATTAAACACTCTCTAATCTTCAAAAAGTCTGCAAGAAATAAGTTTCAAATACCACATTCAAGAATGACCCACACTGAATAGAGTCAAGCTTCACCACGACTGGCAGCAGCCTAATCTGTTTACACCAAGAGAGCTTCCTGACCCGAGGTTGTTGCAGTAAGCTTGCAAGAATTAATTCATTTGCACTACAAGCAAGCCACAAGGGCTCTTAAACTGCTTCTACAGCAGGACATTATGGCAAAGTAAATTTATATCATGGCCCTTGCAGTCCCTCCTCTCTCCTTGACTCCCCAGGCACCTGCTCCTTCTCTCCCTCTTTGTCTGCCTGTGCTTATTCGACCCTGCAGTGAGCTTTTGTGAGGAGAAAGACGAGGGGAAAACTGACTTAAAACCAATCAAAACAACAAAATCAACAGTTTTTTGCTTGTTGACACTGCTGAATCAATTCACCCTAGGGCCAGCAGTAGGGGGGAGCACCAGCCAGGGCAGGATGGACATCCCCAGAACAGGCAGAGCCAGGTCAGCTTAGGCTGTCCCTGAGCTGCTGTCAGATTCTCCTGCAGGGCAAAAGCTCCAGCCAGTTCCTCCCGCATTGTCATTCTGAGATTTTAGCTACTCCCAGAATCAGGGCAGAATGAATCAGACACATAAATAAAAAGCCTTGTCCCGCTTGGACAGGCAGGTGGGTTATTTCTCCCAGAAGCTCACTCCTGGGAGATATTCCAGGCACACAGCCCTGCCACGGGCAGAGCCACACTGCAGCTGCTGGCTGGCAGCCGAGTGGCACTGGGCAAGCAAGACATGCTTCCATGGCCTGGAGGAGGGACAGAGACCATGCGTTAATAAATATATCCTGATCAGAAGTCACACCCAAAGCTGTCCTGGCAGGAAAAAGCCCAGGTATGCCCAATGCAAGCCCCACCAGGTGCTAAAAACATCGCAGCCAGGGTCCCAGCAAAGGACAGCACTGAGGCAGCAGCGTTACTCACATTCACACATGCTAGCATGATGTGCTGCCAGCTTTGTCTGGCCATCTTTTTGTTTCCAAAACAACTAGGACACAAAATCTTTAATTGCTGCTATTATTCTTCATTGGATAGGAGCAGATTTCTTATTTTAGAAAAATATCTGTCACATTGTCTTTTATCACAGCATGAGAGAAGAGGCAGCTGTGGTACATACTGTATATTCTGGTTTTTTTTTAAATTTTCCCTCTTAGGGTCATGCATTGGCTGTTCTTTTCCTCTGCTTTGGCACATGTTACTAACCCTGGACCCACACGAAACATTTATTCTCGGGGAAAGATCACCAATAAAGAAAAGGTCAGGAAGGGAAGAAAGACACCTGCATGAATGCTTTTTTATTGAAATAAAACACTCAGAAAGGATGAAGTCTGTCTCCTAAAAAAGTCATATCCACCACATTAAAGGTTTGCAGGGTGCAGACTAGTTTTTGCATATTTTCTTCCAGAGTTCACACAGACACTAAAGAAAATATAAGCAGAATGGGACAGCATTTTAGGCTGATTCACAATTCTAAACTCATACATGATGTCTGAAAAGGCTCATATGGGTACAGTCAAGGTTGATACAATCAAAGCTTCTCCTGCACAAATTCCAAAGCATTGGAGTGCACTAATTGGGTTTCTCTGTTGTACAGACACAAGAGAAACAATTTTTTTTCAACAGATGACAAACACTGACAGTTTTATTTATTTATTTAACTTTCAAAGCAGAGTCATTTTTAATGGATCTATAATTCAAAAGCTCTTTAATTAATTTTCCTCAAGCTTCCTAGAAAGACAGATTTGGCGTTCTGCATTGAAAAACAAGTCAGTCAAGTTCTAGGCAAAAAACCCTAACCGAACATTTCAAAGTCAAAGCTATAAATGAAACAAAAATGGGATGTTATTAGAAACACTGGTTGCAATTTCACCACATAAGCTACTTCCAGCATTACACAATCTTTAAGTTGCTCTTATTTTTCCTTCCTGCATTCAGTCCATTTTTGTTTGCTATAATAATATTTAAAAAAACCCACAGAAATTCTTCCCTTATATTGCTTTTTACCTCACCACATTATTGATTCTGCTTCCTGTGCTTTTTATATTACTTTTCTTTCTTCTGACTCTGTTAACTGAGTGTTCCATATCCAGGAGACAGCTATGGTGCCTACAAGTACAGGACTGAAATCTGAGTGGAAGCAACAGTGGAACTGGAAAAGGTCCCTGAAGAGCTGACAGGCTGACACTTTGTTCCTTCTGGACAGCAGTTTCACATCAAGCAGAAAACTCCAGGGATCCATTTATTTATTTATTTTGGACAACAACTCTGGTGCTTAAATATCTTGGTGCTTCATAGAGAAAATGCCTTCGTCATTTCTCCAGGGAGTTAATCTCAAGTGCCTGGATAACAGACAGTACATGAAGTAACCTACCTATGTCTTAACACCAGACCACGCAGGTTCTCCAGTCTGCATTTTTAACAAAATCACAAACACAGTGCGCAGGGCTCCAGCAGAGCTTACCCTCCTCTGCTGCACCACGGCACTTCCCAGGTACCTGTCCAGCCGAGGCATGCGCAAACGCTGCGCTGCCCTGCTGCTGCTGCCAGAGATTATTGTCCTCAGAGAATAAACAACAGCAGAATGAAATGGACGTCCTTAACCTAATACATTGATTATGTGAGCTAGCCACTGATGGAGATGTATTTGCACTCCAATGCCTGACTGCAAGGGAGAGGACTGTACAAGAGGGTGGTCTCTGCCATGGGAAGAGCGCAGAGAGCTGGAAGGAGAAACCACAAGAATTGTTAGCCTGCCAAGATTGCCTCCAAGCACAAGCCAGTTAGAGAGAAATGTTGGAACATCCAGGAGCTGTGGACATCACCCAGAGAGGTGCAAGAACATAGATCCAGAATTTCTGATGCAAGTACTGGACCATACTGTCTTCCACAGCTCAGCACAGACACTTCATCAAGGGACAGCTATATTTCCAAGACACTGAACCTTCTTCAAACACCCTTTTTCTCTGGGATACTGTCTGAGGTTTTTTAACCAGGCCTAAATTCAAGAATTGTTGAAAGAACAGTTGAAAGGTTCCTTACTGGATGTATAGGTCACTAAAGCAGACACACAGCTTATATATCCAAAACTGGAGTAGTGCTTACAAAGATTTGCCCATCATTCATTAGACTTCAGTAAACTGATTTCTTCTCTTACAATTCATACCATAACCAGAATTCAAAGAATGTGAACAAACAAGATTCCAAGATATCAGAAAGCACTTAGGTCTTAACAATCGCTAAAAACTACGTAAGTGTCTGTACAAGTCATTTAAGGAGGGACCAGATGTTCTCAAGACAAAAACATAGCTCATGCTTTTAGGTTCATTCACAATGCAACATCAAAGAGTTTTCTTAAAAAAAAAAAAAAACAAAAACAGGAAAATGAGTGTTATGAGCACTGGTATAGTGTGTATGATTAAATTCTGTACACTGTCAACAAAAAAAATGAAGAATTAAAAGAAAAGTGAACTTTTTATTGTATCTGACTAAATAACATGCACATGCAGAATTACTCCAATGAGCACTGCCTGCAAATTTCATGCTTTGAGTGAAATTTAATTAACTTGAACTAGTAAAAATCCCACAGGGTTATATTATTTGTAAGTGAGAAAATAGGAGTCATGCCTGCGTGACTGGGGATGGGAATTTGGCTAGCCTTGTTTAATTATGGTTCTTCTTGAAAGGCACATAAATATTTATGTGAATTTGCGCACTGACATTTGTTGCTGGACTTGAACATTCAAAGTGATTCTGTATCACCACAGATAACTTCTAAATGCACCTTCTCCATACACACGGCTTTTCCTCTATGCATATCCTGTTTCTCTTACTTGTTTTCCTGACAAGCTAACCTGTAGGGATAGGCAGGAAAGCACTATTCATTCCTAGGTGATTTATGAACCTATGCATGCTTCCTTCTGTAGCAGAAAGTTGACACATGCACACACAAAAAAATGTGTGTATGTCTGTGCCCTCAGTGGAAGAAGCATCTGGGGAAAAACAAATCCAGCCCTGTATGTTGTCTGTCTTCAGTGCAACTCCTGAGAATGTCGCTGCTTGTCTCATTTCCAGCACTAGCCCATCCTGTTTTCAAGTGCTGCCAAGTGCCGGGACATAGAGGAGGAACAGGGCAGCTAAAACTCAGTAAACCAACAGCCTCAGCACAATAGGCTTTATATGCACAACTTCTCTCTGATACTCTCTGTAAAAGATTTAGCTTCCTGCTAGTAAAAATTAAAAAGATTTAAAAAGTCAAAGTCACTCGGACACGGCCTGCACGGATGCGTGCACATGTATTATGGGAAGATTTTGCTACCAGCAACCCTACACAACACAGAGCACTGGCTGGCATCTATGTAGCAAGAAAAAGCCATTTAGCAGCTGTCTTACAGCAAGAGGGAAAAAAACCCCAACAAACCAGGAGAGGGAACAGACACTTGATAATTTATTCTTACAGTGAGGCTATAACACCACTTCAGCTTAGTCAAAGAGTTGCAAGTGAAAGGCAACTTTTTGCATTTAACCATCCATTTTAAACACACCCTTATAGTCTAAAGTCATTGGTTGTACAAACAGCTGAAACAATGCAAAGGAATTTGGAAGAGGAAGAGAAAAGCCCGTCTCATTTCCTTTCAGTGGCAGCAAGCTTTTAGCTGTGTAACAGACCTACAAATCTATTTGACATTGCTCAGATTAAAAAAAATACCAATTAAAAAAATCCCTAAAAGTGTAATTACAGTTCTGAACAGTTGCAAGTATTTGCACAACAGAAGGTAAGATTTTGCATACTGGGCAAACCCAGACTGTTGGAGCTGGTCTGGAACAATTAAAAGACAGACACAGACACTTTCAATGGTAAAACTGCAAGCTGTGTTCTGAGCCAGGGAAATTGCAAGTGTACTCTAATCTCATCTGATTGTCATCATCACAAGTGTAACAACTGCAGTGTTCCATCTTAATTGCATTCACGATTGACCAGTCATACAAAAAGTACCTCAAATAAAATTAATTTCTTAGGCTTTTTGTCACATTGACAACACACAAGATTTCCAGCAACTGAAATGGAAAAATTGATTAAAATTATATTCTGCTGCAATACTTGCATCAAACAAACATTAACCTTCCAAGGAGCTTTAGAAAGAGCCTACTTTTATTCTCCTTTGGCATACTTGAAGACTTGGTATAAATTAATCTCAAATGGGTTGCCTTCAATGGTACAGTTTTTCCAGGATTCAGGACAATATGCTAGCAATGCTTCAAGGGCACCTCTGCTCCAGAAGAGAGTTTGTAGGGGTTAAAATAAGGATGAGAGTCCATGCCCTAATGGCAGACAATGTGTCCCTTGAAGGGCCTATACCCACTCTGACCATCAGGAAAGGGAAGGAAATTCAG
Organism: Acanthornis magna; assembly: GCA_036785705.1. Classification (NCBI taxonomy): domain Eukaryota; kingdom Metazoa; phylum Chordata; class Aves; order Passeriformes; family Acanthizidae; genus Acanthornis; species Acanthornis magna. Next base: position 16,001,750 of record JAWUZG010000025.1, read on the forward strand.
CTAAAGTTCTGAAGAAAAAGAGGCAAACAGATTATATGGGTTGTGATTTGACTGTAGCGAGGGAAGCAACACAGAACAAGGAAGATTTATACTTATAAGGAGAGTACTGTAATTCCAATAACCTTTTCCACTCTTACATAAATTGAGCCCCCAGGCACTTGATAAAAGGCATGCACAGCACTTTTTTTGAGCAGCTGGAGAGCTCCTACTGCATACTATTTTTTTAACAGTTCTCCCACAAAGCTATCCAAAATTATAGCAGCGCTGTTTCCAGAAACTCACATCCCAGCTCGATGTTAGAAAAGCCTGTGGCTCTTCTATAAACAAAGTGGTTGTGTATCATTTAACAATTAATGGTCACTTTAAGGTGAGCCAGTTAAGATTTTTCGTTCAGTGGATCCCTCTGTGATGACTCCTACCAGATCTGCATCAAGTGACTCAGACAAAGGAAGGCTGGTTACATAAACAGAAGGTAGGTGGCTTAACAACCTTGGTCTTATCACAGACCTGTCAGTGGAGAGAACTGCACGTTACTGCAGAGCTAAATCACATGTCAATGTACTGGAAAGGAATCAGATGTTTTCTACATCCTCTGATTTGGGAGTGCTTTGCAGGGTTATTTATTGAGCCAGTTCAGATTACACAGAATAGCTTCAGAGCCTGTGGTTTCCAGTGCTTCACCTGCCTTGCCTTGCTGAGGCCATGTTTGCTACTGAAGAGTCAGGGGAAGAAAACTGAGAATGAAGTCAGTTATAAACTTGGAATGCTTCAGGATCTCAGAGCCTATACCCTTTTGGAAAATAAAGGTGGGGGGGGGTAAGGAAAAAAAAAGATAAATCTCACCCTTTCTATTAACACCTGACTGGAAGCAAAATTATTTCACAAATCTGACATCACCACAGCCCAACACTCAGAGGTGCTTCATTTTGCCACTTGCTCATTCTTCAGCCAGCAGGAAGCTTTCTAGCATGCTGCTCTAGCTTTCCAGGATACATGTTAACAAAAAAAAAAAAATCTTAAGAAGCCTCATTTAGCCTTTCAGATCTCTGCCTGTGTAATTTACAGGAGTAACAGGTTAGACTGACCTAGCTATAAATGAGAAAGATACATCACAGCTGGACATCCTAACTGGTTTGAAAGCCTTTGCCAAGCCTCCACAAGCTTTTGAAATACAACCTATGATTTTCAATAGCATTTCTACCTTTTTTCTCCCGACAGGGAAAGAGAAGCAACCTGCCCACTCATTCTGCTGCTATGCATCGGAGGGACACCCCTGCTTCCTTGCTCCAACCTGAGATGTCTTCTTCTTTCCAGCAAAGCTATTTCCAGAGCTTATTTACCAATTCATTCATGTCTAGACTTTCTAATTTTGAAGCATAATCTGTAGCTCAGTCATCCATGAAACTGCTGAACAGCCTGCAATTGTGTGCAAATCCACACCATAGCTTGTGCTGCCTGAGCTCAGGTACAGTCATTGGTGACAGGATACAGCACTTTAATGGGAAGCTCTTTAAACCTGCCAGGAGCATTTGCCAGAAAAATATCTCTTGTCTTCCTCTCCTTCCCCTTAAATAGTTTAATTAATACCAAAGTCCTAGATTTGGCTCCGGAAAGTGACAAAAGCAGGGATCCTGACAGGGAAACAGATACAGTATAGGACATGAACAGCTGGAAGGGAAGGCTTGCTTCCCTTCATTCATTTAATGGCCCTGCCCGGTGTGAGCCCACACCCCCCCTCTGTCCCCCAGGCTCAGGCAGCATAAGGCACTGTGCCCAGTAGATCTCCCAAAGGAAGTGGGGACAAGATCAGAGGACACATCCCACTGACAACGGCACACTTGGTGGTCTCTGGAGGGAAGGTGGGTGGCTTGCCTGGCAGAGGGCTCAGGCAGACTCTGGCACCAGCCTGACTTGGGCAGCAGCCTGTGAGAGGAGAGGGGATGAAGGGGGAGCTCCTGCCCTCAGCCATGAGAGCTCTGGTGTCAGCTCACGACAGCGAGCCCTAAGGAGGAGAGCTGTGCTGAGTCAGCCACAGCCTCTGCCCTTCTCCACAAGCACCCGGGAAAAGGCCAAGGCAATGACCCAGGGAGACAAAAGTGACCCAGATGCAACACCCTCCCCACCCTCAAAGTCATCAGATTTGCTTTCTCCCATGACTCCTGTTTGCTGGGCGTACTTGGTCCCACGTGGGTTGCCACCAGCCAGCAGAGCTCTCTGCAGTCAGAGTGGCACACCTCCCCTGCTGTGAATCCACGGACAGCAGCCGAGGCATTACTCAGGCACCCGTGACCCTGCTCGGGGCTCCCACACCTCCTCCTCTCCCTCTCAACCTGTCTGAAGGAGGATTCCTCTCAGGGCTGCCTTAGGGCTTTCCACCCCGATGGGTAAACTCAAACCTGCTGTCCTTCGGCTGGGCAGGCTGTGGCACCGTGCGCCCATCCGTGCTGAGCCAGCAGGTGCAGGATGCCCATCCTTCCTCTCTGCATGTACATGCAGCAACAAATACAATAAAAAAAAGGCAACCTCAGAAAAAAACAGCTTTTCCCCTGCTTTCTCTTAATGTTTCTCCAGACTCCAGTCTACACTCTGCTACACTTAGATGCTGGGCAGGCCGAGCCCTTCTATGGCTGGGCAGGCCATATATTCCCTTCCAACCACTGTGGCCAGAGTGCTCCTTAGCATCCCTTCACCATTTCTCTCTCCATGAGATTTCACCACTGGTCCCAGCATCCTTTTCCAGCAAGGGGTGGCCCATTACTGCAGAAATCTGCTCAGCAAAGACACTAGGGGACCCAACCAGCATACCACAGCAGACAGCTCCAGCTCTGTGCATCGCATGACTGCTGAGTGTGACGTATTGGGAGCCACTGCACCCTCCTGGGAAGAGCTTCCTGAGGATCTTGTTGGTCCCTCACCACACAAGATGTGTGCTAGCTGCTCAGAAGCATAGGAACCCACTGAAGATTGGTAGGAAAACCTGTTTCCAGGCAGGAAAACACTTCTGGAAGACAGTAGAAGCTCTTCCTGTTCCACATCAGCATGAAAGAAAAGCCTTTCGAAGCTGCATGTGTTTGCTCAGTGGAACAGGATTTGCTGCCTTTCATTCTCCAAGGTGATGCAAGGACCCACAACAGCCAGGAGGGGAAAGCCCTGGGCTCATTGCTCCTCTGCTTCCCTCCCTCACGGCAAGCACCATCACCCACACAAAGCCTGTCTCTTCCTGCAGCTTCGCTAAAAATTTCACCTGAAACACCTCTTCCAACAAAACCACGGCAACTGCTGGAAAAATTTTCAGTTTAACAAATCAACATCCCAAGGTGGTTCCTTTAGATAAGCCCTGAGCATCTCCAGGCAAGAGGCTGCTGTACTTGGAGGCCACAAGAAGCGAGCTCAGCACAGCACCGAGGACAGCCCTGAGAGGGGCACAGGCAGCTCCATGGCTCTCCCTCCTCGGGAGGCAGGGCTCACCCCTGGACTCACTCTGCACCTCGGGGCAGACAGCTCAGGAAACAGAACTAGGCTATGAAGAAGAGTGGGGTTTGAATGGTGAAGGCAGCTCAATCTTGGCAGTTCTCTGTTTTAGAGACAGCACTTTGGTGCTCTTCCCACTCCCAAAGCATCCTGAACTGTTATTTACAATTTCCCTCAGGCAGGCCATAAATCCAAGCACAGCTAGCAAGCTCCACACAGTGTAAAAGGATCCCAGAGGCAGACTAATTACCTTTGCAGGCTATGCAAGCCTGTGCAGTTTTCTTCTGCACAGTAGCTTTGGAAACTTTGGCTAATGGCTGCAACTAACAGGTCAAACTTTCCACTTCCCATTGTTCTGTTCAGGGCAGCCAGCCGGGAATTCAGGGGCAACAAACTTCCAGGGGAAGAAATCAAGGCCATTAGGGGGGAAAGGGAAAGGAGAGAGGGGCTGTGAATCATAAGAATACTCCACACACTTTTCATTATTCCAGCAGAAAAGATAGTAAATAATGACTGAGAGGAAGTCTAACAGATTATGGGGACTAAAATCAGAACTGCCACCAAACAAAACACCCTACTACTCCCATTCTCTTGGGACTTCAGGGATTCCTTCTCTGAGTACTCTATACCAAGGTGACAACTTCTTTTTTTTTGTTTGTTTGTTTAAAATAAAGTGTTTAATACAGTAAAAACCCACTCCCCTCATCTCTTGAGACAGAAGGTCAAAAGATTTATCAGAGGCGCAGATGCTGCATCTTTCAGATTTTCTCACCTCCACAGAAGTGTGCTGATGTTCAGCCTGCAGCTAATTTCACACAGATCTCTCCTAACACCTACTAGCTCTGCTTAGCCATTGTCTATCCAGACAGCAGTGGTTATAGAAACACCTGAATTTTAGAGGGGGTGGGGATAACATATAAGAGTCAAATCATTGCTCTGGACCAAGTAGTGCATGAAGCAACCAGAATATGCCATTTCCTGAATGAAAGCCTGGGCTGACAAGCTATTGTCTGGTCTAAAGCAACACATACACTCTTTCACTCCAATCATGAAAAGGTCCATAATGTAACTTTTACTTAGTTGGCATTTCCCCATGAAAATCATTAGTTGCAATGACTCTCTCAAAAGTAAAAAAAAAAAAAAAAAAAAAAAAAAAAAGCCATCGACTAAGAAAAACTAATGCGCTGCACTGGGCTGTGAAAAATCCTGACAAGCCTATTTTTCAACTGAACATCACACTGGTAATGGCTGAAGCCCCCTCCCATGGGAACCACACAGGTTAAATTACCTCCTAATAAAAGTGTAATGTCTTCAGTGGTAGTTTTTTTTTTGTGAAAAATTCTCACTACAGATTACATGAGCAAAGGCAAGAGAATTAAAAAATTAGGTATCTTGGGTACCATATCAGGTATAAAAAAAAAGTGCAATGCAGAACAAACTCTTTTCTGTTGCAGTCAGGCTTCTTTCCCCTTGGGACAGACCAAAAATAAAATAAAAACTGTGGAACTTAATACTACAAAATACTCTGTGCAAAGTAAGGATATTGTGCTAAATCTTGATAGGGTAGATACCATCCATGATAAGAAGTAAATAAAATTTTATGAAGATCTGTACAGCTACTTCCAGGATATAATTAGATAATATTTTTCCAGAGCCATAATAAAGAGGAGGAAATTTCATATTTTCTTCAGCTGGTGTGGTACTACCTGTTAATTACAAACAGCCAAGGAAGCAGAAGATGATCTCTGGAACATATCTGAGGGACACAGATTAGGCTGGTGGCATCTTAGGTGTGCTCTCCAAAGCAAGGCCTCCAGAGGGGGTTTTGAATTGTTCTGGCTACAAGTTTACTAGTCTCCCCCAATATGAGCATGTAGGTATTTCTTACAAGCATTCCATCAAGCTTCTCTCAGAGATCTTTTCCCCCTCATGAAACAGATGAAAACAACAACAACAAAAAACAAAAACAAAAAACCCAACCAAAAAAATAAAAAGAGTTGATAAAAGGACTTCAGGTTCTTCTAACATATTTTTCCTGTAACTTTACAATCCTGAGGCAGGGACACAGGATATTTCTGCAAGTAATAGAGGAAGTTCTGAAAAAGTGCCAGAGTACAAACTACTAGACACAGCCAAAGTGTTAAGTCTCCCACTGAGCTCAATATCGCAGGATGAAATCTACTCCCATTACACATTATGGCTATGACACAGGTTACTTCTAGGTTTAAAAAGCAACAGGCAAACCCAAACCAGCTCCTAACTTTTAAATTTATCTCTAAGACAGCTTCAGACTGCTTTGTAGCAACCTAAAGAGACAGCTGCAAAATCCCTACCTCCTTACCAGAACTCACGCTAAAGCTTTTGCAATCAATATGATTCTGGTTTGATCTGTTTGAACAAAAGCAGGAAGCCAGAGAACAGCAAACCACATACTCGATAAAAGCACATTTGTATGGGCGATGAAGAAATACTCACGCAGTGCGTACAGGGTGAGGACTATTCCAGCCAGGCAAAATCCTTCGAAAAACCTGAGTGTGCTGAACATGGTCACATTCACTGAGAGTGCCACAGTCAGTCCAAATATCAAAATGAATATGACAGAGAAGAGCAGTACAGGCCGTCGACCAACCCTAAAAATAAGGAAACATGTAGAAACAGTGTTAAAAGCCAGGATGGACATAACGCTGGATCATTAAAACTGGCGAAGAGGGGAACAAGTCAGGCAATCCCTTCCAAATATTGCCACCCATTTTTAATGCTTGTTCCATTCTCCTCTTTTCTTTTACTAAATCCCAGATTTCACTGCCAGCTTTGCATTGACAAGTTCATGTCAGAAGGGATTAAGCAGAGACAGCACATTGTATTAGTGCTTGATTTAACTAGCATTTTCAAAACAACAAAGATAGACAAGGAAGCATCTAGGAACTACTGTAAGGCCATAAATAAGCCCCTTGGAGATGAAAAGCAACTTCTCAGAGTTTTCTGTAGTAGCACAGGAGGACATATGGTATTATATGCTGTATGGTATAATATACTATTAACTACAGAAGTCTCCTCTTCCCAATAGACATGTGCTTTTCAGTCTCATCTACAAGAGCAGCCAGCTCAAAAAGCTACTTTTCTTGGTCTCATGTGTCGAGGAGAAGCCTAACAAACATGGACTGAGCACAAAACAGGGCTCATGTCGCTTCACTGAGCCTTAGAGAGCTGATAAGAACACGCAGGAAAATTGTGATCTCCAAGTCCCGCCACCTTGTATCCCCATAGCAGCTGCAGACCCCCAAAATCATCCTGACTGGAGGGTAGGGGGAGGAATAAACCACTTCAAAAATCATTACAGGCAACAGGGGCAGAGGACTTGCAGCTCTCCTTTGCAGCTGCAACCTGTAATTGCATGTATTGGTACAGCGCTGAGGAGGAGGAAGAGTTATGCTACTGCTGAATGTGGGGGCAGCTGCTGCAGAGTTTGGCTCTCTCCTGTCCAAGGAACATGAGATTTTTACATCTCTTATTCATATGTTTTGTGTTTATAATTCCCCTTTCTCTCTCCTCTTTTTGTGCAAGGAGAATGATATGAAGCAACAGAGCATATGGCTATTTTTAAGCAAGAATTGGATCATTATGTGGAGATTTCCAAAATTTTTCAACTTGTCAACTCCCACAAGTTTTCCAGTGGAACTGAGGATCCCTTTTAGTCAGCTCCATATGCCATTTTCACAAAGAATACATGAACTTGCTTTTCGTAGGCAGCTTTCACAGACCCATTCAAAGCAGACTGTCAGCTGCATGCCAGCCATCAGGTTGAATGTCAGCACAATAAAGAGCATTTAAACCGCACAACTTAGTCCAGTTTCACATGCTGTAGCATTTCTATTCAATTATTTCAACAGATTGTCACCAGCAGTTATAAAATACATTATATATATGCATCCACAATTAGAACTCTGGATTTCGCATTACTTAAAATAAAACAGGGAGTGAAGGGCTGAAAAGGAGACATCATTATAATTTTTTATATTTTTGGGAACTGAAAGATTGCACCAGTCATCGTTTAGGCTTTTTCGAAGTCACACTTAAGAAAATGTTGTCGTGGCTCCTTGCATAAAAACAGGTTTATAATTATTTTCAGCTGTAGCATCACCTGTGGGGCACCTCAAAGATTCAACTTGTTGGCATTAGCCATTCCAAGCTTTTAAAACAGAACCAACATCCAAGATTAAGAAAGCAATTTCAAAGCAGGCTGCCCTCCATCGGGGTACAAGCACAGCCCACTGGGAGATGAGCTGCTGTGGATGGAGCTGAGGGTGGGAATACAACATCACTGACTCTGTGATGCACAACACGCTGGACACTGGCGCTGTGACTGCTGTGTGTGCTCCAGATTTTGTATTTACGGAACACAAAGCACTTGGGCAAGGGGGCTAGTATCTCATGTAAAACCTTGAATACGGAAAAAAAAGGCCTATGAACTCTGTGTTATGAGCGATCTGCACAGACTTTTGCAGCCCCATTTTCGTTATGCCAAGCTGTAATTCATACCAATTAGTATTTGTGGAAGTGTTTTGCAGATGAAAGGCATTATGCAAATACTCAGAATTAGGAACTTAATTCTCATCACAAGCCTGACCTGCCATTCCCTGATGTTGATTGAAAAAGACCTCATGCTTAGCATACTTCAGTTCCCTTCCTCCCCTCCTCCCACCCTCTGTACTCAAGGTTATCCATCATTAGGACACAGAATTTCTTTTACTGTTACACAAGTTACGCAAATGAATGGTTGCTGCTAATGAAAAAAAGCCAGAAAATCCAAGAGCCTCCTGGGCCTGTGAAAGCCAACTGAGGCCAGAAAAGGCCTCTGGTAAAAGGCATTTCCTTACAAACACAAAACTAGTCATCTTCACCAAAGCATGCAGCACACTTCTCAAAAAACGAAGCTCCGGGGCAGCTATCAGCCACATATTTGGTGATCCAGCAGTGTTTTGACAGGATGGTGTCTTAGAGCATTAAAAAAAAGCCTTTTATATGCAGACAGAATTATCTGTCTAACAGTACATGGAAATGTTTGTGAGAAATTAAACCATACACAATTTCCCTGGTAAAACAGCCCCAGGATGCTATCTGCTGCCATCCAAACTGTTCCAGAGAGAGATTTCTGTATCACGGAAGTCTCAGCCTACACTGCATGCCATTATCTAGATCAAATGCTAAATGCTGCCTGCACAGGTAAATAACCAGGGATACAAGCAACCCCAGGCTTTTGAAGAATCTGCAGCCCACACAGTGTGATAAGCAAATGCATCAGAAAGATATTCCTAACGTCAGAGTTGCACTGCAGGGGGAGAGTGAACGGGCTGAGGACAGGACCTGCTCTTCCCAGACTCCTACGCATGTACCTTGCCACCCCGAGATAACCGAGCTGATCAAATTGCTCTCCCCATGCCATTCTTTGCAGGCTCTCTCTTCATTTTGGGACTGGAACTGACTCAAAGGCTCCAAAAAGCATCAGAGCAGGTGCAAAGCAGGGGCACTACAGGGCAGTGAGAAGTACAGACCTCCTGTCTCGATGCTCCATGAGCACCAAGCCCACCCGCTCCAGGAGGAAGCCTTCCACACAAACCTCAACAGCTCTGTCCAGAGCAGGCAGAATTGCCAGCAGCACTCTCTGCCTGTGGAACAAGTAACTTATTCAGGCATTGGACACAAGCCATCTTCCCACAGCCGTGCATGTTTGCAGACCTTCCTCCAGTAGATTTTCCACACAGAGCTGTCCCAGCGTGCACACCTACTGTGTTTTGAACACAGAGCACTCAGTTTGCTTAGCAAATTGCCTTAATACGCTCTATGCCTTTGTCTCGATTGGCTTTAAAAGCTTCTTTCAAAATGGAAAACCGAAGCCCCTAATGGTACAAAAACCCCCAAGCATCTTCTAATTATCTAAACTGGAGAGTGGTATATAAGTGAAATGAAAACAGATTTTGAAATTTTGTAACACTTTTTGTACATTAGTATGTTTAATTTCCCTTGCTCTTGCATGGGACTGACATCTTTTTCACTTAATTTTCTCTTCTACCAGGTAAAATCTGTACAACCCTTTTATATCCACCTCTTTTCACAATCCCACACCCCAGCAGAAATTCAAGCTGTGATTAAATAGCAAAGTAAATTCCATTCGGGTCTACTTTTACCAGCCCCAAATGTTACTGATAAATGGCAAAAAACCCCTGTTGAGCACAGGAGCCCTGCTGTGTCAGATGCATCAGATGGCAATGGGGACCAAACAGGAGTATGAGGACCAACTTTAGTGGCAGAAAGCCGTGTCTATTCTAGTCATCCACCAATGAGTCACTGTTCTCTCCAGCCACCAAGTTACCATTTTTCTCCTTTGCACCATGGCTAGAAAACAATTCTCCAAATTTCACTAGGCATTTCTAGACATTTGAAAATCAGGGTAATTTTATGCTGCATTATCTCAGCTAAGCAGCTTGCAGAGGGGTCCAACAAATTCATGTGGCAGCACAAAGCACACAGTGAGAACAGAAAGGGATGGAAGGGCAGGATACTCCTTTTGGTGGCAGAGACCTATTAAATCCACTTACTGCAATTCTCTCTCAAAGCCAGCGCCGTAGGCAACAAGTTGTTCACTTATTTGTGGCTTATTTGTCAATTATAGCAGGACTTTCCTAACTTGGTAGTAAGTCTGCTTTCTCCACACTGATTCCTTTTTAGGAAAGCCAAGCAAGATCCCTCACTCATTTCCCCTCTATACTCTCTACGAGTTCTTTGAGCCCTGGTTTACTGTGGTATTTTAATCAAATTCAACTGTGTTTCATGCATGTTCCCTACTTCACTGAAAAGTCATGATTCCTCTCTTGCCCAAAAATTTTCAGTGACTATTCAGGAATTAAGATGCAATTTTGCTAGGAATGCTTGATCCAAATTACTGCAGAGCTGCAGGGAGCCTTTTCTCTCCCAAGTGACTGATGAGTTGCTGAGGTTTTATGAGATTTCCCTAATAGGCAACTCTTCTTCTTTTCCTGTTTTAATGAATGGCAAAGGAGTTAACTTGGGGCCATTTAAAGCACCAACAGTGCCAACTGTGCTGGAAGGCACTGAAGGGACTGGGACAGCATTGTAGAGCTATTGCTTCAGAAGTTTCAAGTTTCCACTGAAATCGCTTGAGTCATCTGTTTAATTTTTTGTCCCCTCTTCTGCACTGCAAGACCATATTTTTAAAATAAAAGCTGAACCCTTCAGCATCACTGGGGTGTCCAATAATTTTTTAACTGCCTCAATCTAAGGAATTTTGGTCTACTCCTTTAATACCCCAACACTAGCAGCACATAAGTCAGCAAATCCTTAACACTACATCACAACGTTTGCCTAACTAGAACTTAAAAAAAAGAACAATGGAAAGGTTTGCAAAAAAACAGCCTTCCACTCACCAAAAGATACCGTGTAAGCACGAGGGTGACATTACATTAGTCATGCATTCAGTGAAATCAATGCCACTTCCAATTTCTTTTGTCCCCTCTTGGTTAAGAAAACAAAAACCAACCCTAAACTAAAGGCTTCACTTGTATAATTACAAAATACTTAATTTTATACTAGCTTTACAGCTACAATAAATTGTGTCATTGGAAAATAAGTAAGCCAAATACCAAAGTTTGTGCTACTTAGCTTGATATAAATTGCTCAGGTCCAATTAACACACCTTTAAACTGTTTGTCCATCATGGTTCTTTCAGAACCTTAAAAATCATTATACAAAGGTTCTTAATGAATATAAAGTAGAAAGCAAAACAATATTTAATACCGTGATTTATTTATAGTTACATTGCATTAAAAGATTTTTCACTTACCAGTCGGCTATACATCCTGTTATCAAGTGGCCAAAGATTAATCCTACAAGCAGGGAGAACTTAGCAATGTGGACTTTCCAGGCAGAATCACAAACAAGATCCCACTGGAAGGAAAAAAGAGACAGATAAACTGAAATAAATTAATTTCTCAGATGTGTTTAAACATTAACTAATACAGCATAGAGTTTCTTCCGAACGTCAATCTTAGCACAAGTGCAAGGAAATGACAGAGGAAACCTTTCCCCGTCAAGTCAAACCCCAGATCCCAAGAAGCAAATTAAAGACTCATTTACCTCTTTGAGGTAAGTGAGTTTCATCAGCTCCTTAATTACAAAATGGCAATATCCAACACTTAAGTGTCCCCCTCTCCAGGCCACACGAGTTTAGCCTAAGGGGATATCTCCATCAGGCACTGGCACACCACTGCAGCTGCTGGAGCCTCTCACCATCACAGCCCCGCACACTACTGCCAGAGCCCCGTGAAGCCCACCAGCAGCAAGCTCGACAATTTAAGAGCAAGTGCTCCCAGTTAACCTCCCCAGGGCTGCTTGGAAACATGGGGAAAAGCAGCTGCTTTGCCACAGACCCCTAATGGCCATTAGCTCCAGGCTCTCACAGCGTCAAGATGCTTTTGCATTTTTTGATTTCCATAGGTGGTGGAACAGGGGTGAAGACTAAATAAAGGCCCAGCTTGTGGGGACAAGTCCTGGCGTGGAGCCGGACAGAGCAGCTGGAGATCCCAGCGTAGCCGCGCAAATTCTTGGGACAGCAGCCCCGCAGTGACTTTTCACTGCTCAGACACCAGACAGGATCTGATCCTTCGCAGTAGAGCTACGCTGAAACTGCAATTAACCTTTCTGTCCAAAGAAAGGGGAAATGGACCATTTCAGGTAACCTGTCAGTAGGGCACTGCCTCATTCCCATGAGAAAGATAGGAGCAGCAAGCTTTCTAGTGAGGCTTCCCTGAACTCCAAACCATTTTCCTCTGAGGCAGAGGAAACCAGAAGAACCAGACTGCATTCCTGGCTTTAGCCCAACATCCTCATTGCCCTCAGACATGTAACTTAATCTTTCTTATGTGCAAAGGGTGGATAGTTGACTATTGTATCCTTGGATAAATGCAAGAAGATATGTTTGCCCGTGGTTTGTGAAGTGTTCAAATATTGATGGTGATGGCAGCCATACACATTTCATGACAAATAAGTACAGCTAACTTTGGACAGTCAGATACTCCAGAATTGGAACTTTGCAGAATAAATGCCTGTTGGTGTGTAATGTAATAGCAGGAGCCCTTCTGACACCAGTGACCGAAGTTTCATAGCCAAAAACACAAAGTAAAAGTATGCAATTTATTTTTAAAAGTCAGATGCCACTTCAAAAAAAACTTCACTCAAAAGAGTTCAATTAGGTGCACTGCGCTTTTAAGCATTTCCATGACGCACAGCCCTTCCCCAGACAGGGCAAGGCTCAGGCCTCTGGCCCAACACTACACATGTCCTCGCTACAATATACCATCTCACCCAGAGGTATAGCGATTTTGTGGCCAAAAGAAATGTGCCAGCATTCAGGCTCAGGCTTTTCATTTAAGTTAAATATATTTTGAGTTCCCCACTGCACTGATTTGTAGAATTCGGGACATATATGTCTCATCTTCCACCCTACAGACTGGAGGCACTAAAGAACCATAAGCAAGTAGTATGGGCAAGGATTTTTTCCTCCAAATAGCTGTGAATAATTTGAAGCAAACAACTCAGCAAGGCAGTGTGAATTGCTCTCCAAAAATGTTGACTGTTCAGAAGCAAGTAGAGGAAATGCAATTACTAATACTTGCAATTCTAGAACCAATCTCCTGCTAGCAAACAAAAATATCTTTGCAGACAAGCTGCAAACAAAACAAAACTTGGAAGATACATCTGAGGCAGAGGCAGGCTTTAAAATTCTCCAGGTTCATTTTCACAATCCAGAAGGTGTATATGCTGCTTAAAACTGAGAAGTCATTTTTGTTTGTAGAGAAAAAATTAAGTTTTTGAAAAATAGGAATATTTATATGAGAATATATTTTTAAATGCAGTCATTAGCTTTTATATTAATTGATGTCAGAGGAACAGTAGTGTCCTCCAAGTGCAAAAAGAAAAAGGAGATATCCGGGTGCCTTTCCATTTTCATGGCTTACTATTGCTAGCTGCAGATAGCCGGTGCTCACACAAGCCCCAGGCAGAGAATGTGCAGTACCAGATTACAGGCGGGCAAAGGCTCGTGGCTGGGAGAGCCAAAATCCCATGTAGGACTGTTGTGAAATTTCAGGCCAGGACAACAGATGTCAAACCCCTCTGGCACACTGGCACAGAGAGGAAGAGTTTAAAAGTAGGAGAAAAGTCAGTCTATCAGCTCGTCCTTCAGCGTTGCCCAAATGCACCCACTCCTCTCGATAACTTATCTGCAAGTCATCCTTTGTTTGTTTGTTTTTGAGGCTATTGTCCAACTCCCCAGATGCTCTGAAAATGAAAACATGTATTTCCTTGCAAACACTGCATCTGGCCTTTTCCTGCCCTCTGCGAAGCACTCGCTCTGCAGGCCAGCAGAAATCAGAGCTGATCCCCCAAGCCCACACGGGCAGACTCACGTGGGTGTTGACAGACCGAGGCAGCCCCTGACCTTCCCGAAATATCTCCCTCTGCAAAACCCTCCAGATTTGTAAATAGACAAATAGTGAAATATATCAACAGTTGCTTTAACACGCAATTCCAGAGAATCTGCCTTGACCCCAAATTACTTGCTCAGTACGAAGAGCTCAATTACATCCTGGTTTCTCCTCTGGCAGCTGTCACAAACCAGAGAGAGGTCACCATGAAGCAGTTACCCGAAATAAATTCGGCAGGACAGTGGTAGGTGCCACTGCTTGCAAAGGCATTCAGCTTGCAAAGGGAGACAAGAATAAGGAGAGAGAAGAAAAATGGATGCTGCAATCAAAAGCAACCTCAGGTAAAGATGACATTAATAGGACAAAATACATATTTAATAACGAGCATATCATCCCCACCCATCTTAACACAGCAGCAGAGCAAAACAGCAAGGCTCTGTCACGCTGAAAGCATCGAAATCTTGCCGGAGACCTGTGCTCCCCCTTCCCTTCCCCACGGAAAAGCCTCAGCTTTGAAAGGCTAGAAATAAAGCAGGAAGCATTATACATCATCAGTGCTCCCTCTCGCTTACACACACCTGGGCTCAGCCGGGTGGAACAGAGCTGACGTGTGCCCACACGGCACAGTCGTGCCCAGAGCTGGGGCAGGTCCTGCCCCGAGTGCCAGGAGATTCATCTCACAGAGATGACACTCATTTTTGCTCTACAGAGAAAGGAGTGACAGGTTTCCATGGTCCTGCAGAACAAAACACTGGGGTGGGCAGAGCTGATGACAGTTCAAGTGGCACTCGGAGTAAATCTGCGCTGGGAGATTGTTTTGGCTGGAGACTGGATAGTAATCCTCTACCACCTCTTGCAAAGGGTCGATTAATCTGTTATAAGCAGGGAGACCATTAAATCCCATAACTGCTCTGGCTGAATCCCCTGGTATCCCACTTGGGAGCTGACAGTGCCAAGCCTGAAGAAAGGATGCTTCTAAAATTTTCTCTGTGTGCTCCTGGGTTTTGTATTTCTTTCTGTTCTCCATCCATCCTCCCAATACAAAAGATCAGATAAAGTGACTTGCTAAACAAAAAGAACTCTATTGTTATGCCAAAACAAAAATAACTATATATTAAATATGCTGGTGGAAAAGGAACATTTTAAAAAAACAAAAGCTTCTTTTTCCTAGCAGTACAGCAATGTAGAGAATTTGCCACCTATGCAGATGTGCAATATATTGCAAGTGGTTTTTTTCATGTTGTGACAGCACTTTTATGGTCAAAGCTGGTCACACCTTCAGGAGCCTAATGTTTAACTGTTATCAGTGAGTCATGCTGTGACTCACTATAATTCATGTCAAGACAGAGGACTATTTAAAATATGGGATACTTGGGAAGACACCTGGCAAAAGGTAACACGCCCAAATAGTAGCCATCATGTAAGTGCTTGACAAGGGGTGAAAATCTGGACAGGGCTCATGCGGTGCATCAGTATTTGCACTGCTATAAGTTATAAAAGTAAGGTCTGCTGCGTGTTTGTAACTACAAACACAAGCTGTCTGAAATAAGGGCTCCTGTCTCAAAAACCCATGTCCTCCAGAGGCCATAATGCTGCCTGTGGTACCTGAGCATACTGAATACCCAGTGCTAAAAGATAAGATGCCTAGTGAGAATTTGGTTGGTTCTACCTTCCCCACTGTATCATGAGATATGCAAGACAAACCCTTCTGTCTTGAAAAGGAGCCATGAGACAGCAGGAGAGATGCTCTGGTACAACGCTAACCCAACGAGACTTTAAATTTATCATGCCTTCATGTTCTCTTAGAGTGTTTTTTGCTTTTTTTTAAATCCCAACAACCTGAACCAAAGTCATTTTAAAAAGGAACAAAATAATAAAAAAATGCAGTTATATTTCCCATACAGTATACATTAGAAAAGGCAGAACAGTCTCCAGGTACTTATTCCTGGAGGAAAAGTTCCAAGTCAACAGACCAAGCACCATTTAACATCCCCCCCCCCCCAAAAAAAACCCAGAAAAGCAAAGCAGTCAGCAATTAACATAATATACCAACCAGTAATGCCTTTTCACAGAACTGAGTAATCTGAGTAGTACTCATAGTTAGAGCCACAGGACACCACTGTACCAAGATTTCCCTCTAGACTGCTAAAGGACATAATTTCTCTCCTCCCTTTCTCAGCCCCCAGCCAAAGATGACATTCTGGCTACATTTAATCTTAAAGAAAGTGCATGAGTTCCAAAAAGTGGTGTGATGCTCAACTCTGCAGAAAATAAGTGTGCAGTAAAACCACACAAGAGACGTTGCAGAAGAAGCCTCCCAGAGGGATGCTCCAGCCCAGCTATAACACCTAAAGTTGGTGTGGTTTTACTGCCACAAACATCCCTGTGTCTCCTTCTCAGCTCTCAACATGAGAGCATTTAAACTATTTAACCTTCAGGGTTCAGAGTAAGGATGCCTCTCCTTTGAGATCACAGCTGGGCGAAGCACCGCCAATCTGTATTTTAAGTGTCAACTAAGTGCTCTTGAGAACACATGCCATTTTTGTGACCATCAGTACAATCAGCTAGGTGGAAATATCAAGGTCCCATTTGAAAATAAGAACATTAAGTAGAGTAAAAAGCTAATAGAAATAATCCTGGAAGACTTGAGAAGAAGGTATAAAAGCTAATAATTTTCTCTTACCGGCCATGTTCAGAACCAAACAATTCAAAACTACATTTTTCTTAATGTTTTTAATTGGACACAGTGGACTGGAAACCAGAAGAGTCATTAAAAACACAACAAACAAGAAAAACAACAAAACAGCTATTGAGAGGGTTTGTTGTTTGTTTTCTTTGAACAGCCACTCAAACAAGCCTACACCACCTACGCTGGAATGCCTCAACCCAACACACAGCCAACACCTGACTTTCAAGATCCTTCCTCTCCGTATGATGCTAGACCTCTAAAAGCCAAATACATCTAACATTATGCAGCTTTATCATAAGTGGATGCTTTTGCTGAAAATCTTTGACCAGTACCTAAGTGCTTAGAACCTCAATACTTCAAAATAAAATTTTTACTGAGCAAGTACATGTTGGTATTTTGAGAGGTTTATAATGATCCAGATTTGCAAGAACTTCTACTCAGGTGTCACGAGAAATATTGTTGGTACCACAGTATGACCTTTAGCTCAACATCTGCCTTCTTCCCATTCCTAAAAATCCCAGGGTCCCTATTCCTATACACTGGAGCTTGCCAGCTTAACAGATGCAAGGGCTTGTTTGCTTCAGCTTCTTATCCAATTTGTTTTTCTTACAGTGGAAACAACAGTTTCTATACTTTTCAGTCTCAGAAACCAGCACCAAAAACTTTTCTGACCACAGCAGACACCTGGCAAGGAAAGCTGCAGCCCAGAAAAATGACTTGTGAACAGTGAACACAAGGTTATGTACACAGAAATTGCCAGGTTGCTTTAACTACAGATGTGACTGACCACCTGAGCAATGCACCATTTGAAAAGTAAAGCAGAGAAACTACTTTTGATACTACCACAAAGACAAAGGTTTTGGGGACATGGGGAGGGAGAGGAGTGGGGAGAGAAAGAGGGGGTGGCACATGAGCCAGGGGACATGTGCTCAGCTGTCTTCCAAGAAAGATATAATTAGATTGTGCAGCATAATATGAACCTATGAAAACAGTTTCCATCCCCACAAAATAGTACAGGACTGCATAACCGTGGACTTCACTAGTCTCCTTAATGGTTTCTGAAGCTTGACATAGTTTAATTTGCTGAAATACATTCAAAACCACTTTTCTAATATGCATGATTTAGCTGTGTAATTTCCCCATTAATTTTTTAAGTGCATATTTTTTAAGTTTGGTATTTCAGCCTTAAAAATAAAGCACAAAGGCTCGGTGCCACACATTACTGTGTGAACACTGATACAGAACACAGCACTTCCTCCTCAAAGTGTGCAAACTTTGACTCCATCATCATGGGAAACCTAAGGCACAAGTTGCCTCAAGTTGCTCGAAACTGGAGAGGCAGAGACACATTGCCTCTTACATTAATTACCTTGAGTTAGCAGGCTATGTCCACTATGCCCCACAGGGAGAGGCTGTCCTGCCCGCATGCAGTATGTGCATGGCTCTGATTCCCTTTCTAAAACCTTTCAGTCAAGGCTCACCTTTAACAGCCACATCCTCGGTGAGAAGAGATGGCTCAAGCAACACTGAAACCACAAAACGAGCTCAAAATTTCAAATATGTGAAAGCACACAAATTGACTCCATTTCAATGCCACTAAACTAACTTGGAAAACAACTTAGCTCTGCACTAAATTTTTCCTTAGTCTATGCCATAAGCAAAAAAGACCCTCCAAGCTATCCACCAGGCACATGAACAGAATCCCAAACTAATGCCACCTGAAACAATGCAGAACTGGAAAATTTCACCTGTGCTTTGATTTCACACTTTAATCAGGAGCAATCAGTTCTTCTGTTCCCAAACTTGCTCTCATCACAGAGCAGTTTCTTTTCCCCATGAGGAGAGGGAAGAAGGAAATTTGCTAAGTAAATAATAATAGCTATTATGCTAACAATTAAAATATGATTTGTTAATCATATGACAATCTTCTGAATACTCAACATTATTAAATCAACTTTAGTAGAATCCATGAACCACCCACTTCTCCATCACTACTTCTTTTATTTTCAGTAGGAGTTCCCTTTATTCAGAGGCATTTAGATCTTTTCCAGCCTTCACCCTCCACAGATTAGTCAACTAACTTGTTTCTCAGCTGATGAGATCTGCTTAGTTCTTCCCAACTCTTTAATGCCATCTAACATCAAAGAGTTCGGAGATACAAAATTTTTTTTGCAGCTTTCCAGCACAGCATTCATAATACTACAGTAATAATAATAATTTTCCACAGAGCAGCATCAGGATATTTCAATACCTCTTTTACATCTCTGTGCTGGAACTAAGTAACTTTTCTACACATATTCTGACATGATTAGAAGACTCCACCACAAAACTGACTTTAATTTTAAACCTAGTCTTTGCTGTAAGACCTTGTCACTGTTTGCCTCCCTCTGGCTGCATGAAAAGACCATGAGCCGCCACGCCCACCCCTAGGACTGAAACACACACACTGAAAAGTGTCATTTCAGTACCATTCCTCAGTTTTCAGCTGACAACCACCTTTATTCTGGATGAGGTATATGCTGCTGGGACTAGCTTTGCAATCAAACTGAAAAAATTAAACTAGCTATCAAATTTGTATTTAGAACTGGTTCTAAGAACTGTAAATAGAAGCCACAGGTAAAAAACACTGCAACACTGTAGTTAAATATTAACACTCGCTATCATCTCATTATCAAAAATCAGTTAATGCTTTGTAGACTGGTATTTTTCAGGCTGCCAAAACATGCATGCACAAAACATGCTGCAGGCTTGAGAGGGCTGACATGGCAAAACTTAGTTTACTATTTTGTTGGGCTTTTTTAAATCTGGAGGGGGGGGAACCCAAACAAAATGGCAAGCATGGCATAAAATTCTGAAATGGAGAAGGCCGAAGCAGTAGACAAGAGGAGAAAGTCATTCCTCATGAGAAATACTTGCCACCTTAGATAAAAAGATCAGACACCTTAACTCTGACATGCAATTATTGCTACCATGACCTTGACCTTTCATCATTTGCAAACTACAGCAACTGCAACTCAAGCAAGAAGAAAAGGAGAGGGAAAAAAACCCAGGGTCTGGTATTAATTCAGATCTAAATAAATATTAATTCGGACCTAAATAAATATTAAAGGTATGGAAGAAGGGAGAAAAATATTCCTCTTGTTTTGCAAAACAGAAGGTGAAACTGGTCTGTCAAGCTTGTATTGTTCAAGCAGACAAAGTTTGACACAGTCCTGGGAGGCACAGCAGGGAAAAGGTCTTGCAGTTCAGTTTACAGTCCCTATCCTTAATAATATTTGTAGGGTGGACATTGCAACACTGTCTGCATGTTCATGGACTTTGGCCTGAAGGCCAGAGTGCTCCAGAGTGCTGCAGAGTAGCAGGGAGACAGTACTTGGGCCAAAGTGAATTCCTCCACCACTGTCTGGAGGCGAAGAACCTTTTTTAGGGAACCAGACCACCCTGCTCTGAAAACAACGCACAAGAGTAACTATAAATCACTTGCTGCTGGAGAAGGCGAACATAACACTTCCCTGCGTCTCACAAGCAGCATTCCTGATTCTCACAGCTTTTCTCCTCAGGGATCTAGATAGCCATCCCAGAAAGGAGTATCAGGATACATCCACTTACCAAACCTTTTGTTCCTGTGTTTCAGCATAACAGCTGGCAGCTGGGGCTCTCCCAGATTATAAGAAAAAATAAAAAATGTTAACAAAGCCTTGTACTACACACTGAATTTTCCTACCCAGTCCATCACACCCAGAGCACATTTACCCTCTCCTCATCAGCTCACAGGACAGGCAGGAGTTTCCACCCCAGACATGCAAGTAACACCAAGCACAGCACTGATCCTTCTTCGTGGGAATAGCTACAAACCTATTGCACATTCCCAGCAGGTATGACATGGCCTGGATCAGCAGGAATAACTCAACACACACATTAATTCCTACTGCCTGCCAGTTTTTACAGGCTGGTGCTGGGGCAGGCTCCCCAGCACCAACACTGGGTGTGGAGCAGTGCAGCTCCAGTAGTGCTGAGCTGTTATCAGACACTGAAATGGGGTTTGCCTGGAAATCTCTGCAACACACCCTGACGACATGGATTGAAAGGGTGTTGAAACTCCTTTCTCCCTCCTCTGGGTTCCTTCCTTCCCCCTTGACTTTAAAAGGGAATTCAGAATGCACACAAAGTCATCTGCTGTCAAAAGTCAGCCGGCAAAAAATATAAAAATAAATTACGTTACAAGAGCTAAGCACACGTGTGAGTTGAGGGGACCAAAACCTGAAAGGAGCTGTTTTGATGGAATTCAGTGCAAGAACTGAACACTCAGCACTGCTTCAAAGCTGCAGCATATTCCTACAACAGGCTACTCTGATCTTCTACACATTGTCTGCAGCAAACCCCAGTCCTTTGTTCTGTAGTAAGATCTCAGCCTAATTAATTCCACAGTTACTTGCGGGTAAGCCAGCGCCAGGCTGGCTGCGCTGAAGAAGAGTGGGAAGAGGAAGGAGTATAAAAGGGAGGGAGTGAGAGTAACTGTCCCTGCCAGGTAGGCAGGAACAAATAGACTGACAGAGAAAACAAAAGACGAGGTACACAAAAGCACTGTATCTCTCTCAGCATTTTTTAAATATAGCAGCTCTCTAGAACTGATTTGGAAATACTTAATTTAAGACTTTTCACCATTAGTACTGTCAAAGTTTTGAAGTTCAAGAAAATCATAAATCTCGTACTATTCCAGGTGTTGCTTCATTAAGAAATGAGCCCTGAAGTTTGACTGTCCTGTAATCCTCATCTCAGCATTACCATCAGACCTGGCTCCAAATTACATGCTTTCCTAAGTGCCAGTTCCTCTCTTTGACATGTGCTTTAAAAAAACACGAGGTCAACTTTTATAACTGCAGTCTTGTAGCCAAGGTAAGAAGAGGTAAAACTGTTAGAGCACTTCAGAAATTTGGGGTTAGACTGCCTGCACAGCTGGTAAACATTCTCCACAGACAGCAACTTCTGTCACAACATGGGCAGGGTCAGTATATTTAAATTACGTGACAGAGATACAGGATGTGTTAGGGAGTGGAAACAAAAACAAACAGAACCCCAAGCATTTCAAACATCACGTCCATCCAGGAGGTTAAAAAGAAAAAAAAAAGGCAGTTGTTTGACATATACACAAAAAATGACTGATATGAAAGGCTCAATAGCAAGCCTTGGAAAGCTGAGAATGTCTTTAAGAGATTTCGACAGGAATTACCTTCCTGGAGAATCATTGTTAGTTCTAGCAATGCTACAAACTATTTATGGTAGGCTGAAATCAGATTCCTGTAAGTGAGATGTTTTATCTTAAGGGTGATAATAAACATGAACTCCATGTACATTTCCTGTAATGAAACAAATCCATGCCAGACAAAAAAACCTAAAACCACCTGAGTTCCGATGTCAGTATCGGTCTCAATCCAGTCTCTGTTTTCCAGACCAACTGCTTCAAAATATTTTGGCCAGTACATATCACCCCCAAATAAGTAAAACCGGTATCTAGACTCACTAAACAGGAAGCCTTGTGATATAATACTTGGTTATTTCAAACATCAGATAATTTACTGTTTGCAGGCAGAAGACAGCTCTCCACCGGGAAGTTGCAGGTGCTGTTCCCAAAACAGCCATCCACATCCTTCATGCCTCAGCCCGAAACTCGCCCCGTGTTGTTTATTAGCACCCTGATAATCAGGAGGCTGCATCGCTGCACTCAGTGTGGGCAAGCAGCCCCAGGGTGGCTGCAGCAGGACAAGTCAACAGCTCTCCTTTGCTTCCTCTTTAACAAAAAGATTTTTCAAGTCTGTGAAGGCTCAGAGCAGTAACCACTGACTCTTTATCAGCTAACTTGCAGAGGGAAGAAGTAAAAAAAAATAGTTTGAGATCTCTCCCATAGCTGAGGAAGCCATGAAATAAAACAATAGTAGACATTTGCTCTGGTCTGCCAGTATTTCTGGGTATCTCTGACCACAGGGACTTGTTGACCCCTTCAGCACCCATTAGGAGCTGAGAGTCATTTCAAAACCTTGGCTGAAAGGAATTTAGAGTAGACTTTCTGCCCATTGCAAGTATCTGCCTTGCAAGTCCCTACGCCCCTTCAATCTTTTCAATGGAAACACAGTGATGTAGTAGCTTCAATATTGCCACTTCTGACCCAACTACCGCAGTGAGTACAATAACTCAAGGTTTTTCATTGATTTGGGACTAGATAGAAGCCAGTCAGCCAGGAACTAACACTGACAAGACAAATCCTGTCAGTTGCAGAGAAAAAAAAGAAGCTTCAGCATTTCTGAAGTCTCTTTGCAGAGACCAGCCAACTGGAGAATATGCAGAAACAAATGAGATTACAGGCACAAATGTGAGGAGGTAAGGGTGGCACAGTTCTTATTTTGGGAAGGACCTCGTCAGAGTGATCCCTTCAAAATAATTAATAACAATTTTCTGAAAGTCCATTTAAAATGTACACCTATCCTCTACCCCAAGAAATACCATTCTGCAAGCTGTGCCAAATTTATCGTCACTACTGTCACAAAGAAATGTATTTATCATTTCTGGCTACTTGCAGATACCTGAAATAATCCCACAAGACAACACCACAGACTAAAGCACGTTACTGTACAGAGCAATTTAACTTCATTAACCCAGGAGAACACCCAGAAAAAAGAAGGAAATATTTCTTTTAAGAGAAAGTTTTCTACCAGGCTAACAAGCTGAATCAGATGAAGGTGTGCCCAGAAAAGTGCTGGAACAGCAATAAAAGCAAGGAGGAGGAAGAGCAGTAGGGCACAGACATCTTCCCTTGCAGGAGCAAAGAACACCAGTCACAGCCTAAACCAATCTGAGTTCACACCAAGATGTCATTGCCCCTGGACCGTTTGGCTCTTCTGACTCGAGCTCCAATTTTTTTGCAGGGACAGTTTGCTAGAGGCTCAGCCAAATTGGCATGAGAGTGTCTGAACCAGTGGCAGATAGGTAAAATGATTGCCATGTTACTTTGGAAAGAAGATGACTCAACCCAAATCAAGTGGGAAGTTGAGAGCCAAGCAAACAGCATTGCAGGGAAACAAGGCATCTGGAGCATAAAAGCAGCCACAACAGGAATTCCCTTGTGACTAGACATGAAATATTATTACATAATTGCTCTGAGTGATTAAAATGCAGCCTTCAACTAACCACTTCCCTCTTATGCCAACCCCAAGAGGTGGAATGATCTGGAATGTTGCAAGTGCACACAGAGGGATGCTGTGCCATCACCCTCTGCAATTTAATCAATCCCAGTCCTTGCCCATCACCAGCTTTTGGTATCCATTATATAAATTAGCATGCAGAACAACAAACAACCCCACCACTTAATGCAATCAAACACACAGGACAGGTCATCCTAGTAACGGAGGGAAAAAACCAACAATCATCAATCCTTGTATCTAAGAGCTTCCATGAAAACATCATCCCAAGATAACAGGTGGTTTTGCACTCGGTCAGAAGATGCAGGCACTAAAGAAGTTAGTGAAAGAGTTAGAAAAGTCACTGCTGAGTGCACACTCCAACTCCTGCTAAGCTTCATGGCTACATATGTTTAGTTGTCATTATGTTGCTCGTGCTAATGCTAATAATCTACCTGAAGCACCAATTCACAAATGGCTAAAAGGAGATCTCGGGTTTTCTCTAGCACAGAAAAAAAAAACCAACCCAGAATGTTTCTCAGCATCCTTCCTTTGGACACTGGTGAGATATGTGGACCATGAAAAATACCTTTTTTTTAACTAGTCTTTTGCCTAAAGGCTGGTTTAAGAAGTACCTCTCAAGAAATACCTGTGCACTCTGTTTGTAGGGGTATGGTGATGCTGTTGTTGTGATAAAGAATAGATGAAAATCTTCAAAGAATCATTCAGCAGTGAAAAAGCCTTGTAAGTGAATTGTGCTAAGGGAAAATATTTATGTACAAACCAAGCTAAAGTCCAAGATTTATATGCCAAGTCAGGGCATTAGCTCAGTAGGGTGATTTAACATGGCCACTGGAATCCCTGTGGTTAAATTATGCATCTGACCTCTTCACTACATGTATTTCAGCAGTGTTAAATAATAAGCACTATGTCCTTTATTACCATTTCCAGTTCTAATGACTGGCAGCACTATAAAAAGCACCGTTCCCAGTGACTCAGTCAAGGAGGTCAGGATAATGACAGTGTCTAACATGGCAATGCCAGCCTTCACGGAAGGTGCAAGGCCACCCCTGGCTCCAGCAAAAACTCAGAGAGGAATGGGGCTAAACAGAGCACTGAGCAGGGCTGGAAATAGAAAGACCTCCACCCCGTCGATCCCAAGCATGACACAAGCTGGGAGAAAATGGGAACTAGGGAAGTGGGAGCTGAGAAAGCCTGGACAGGGATATAGCATCTGATGAAGGGTGTACCATTAGGAGAGAGGCTATGGAGACAGTGGAACTTAACACAGTTTAAGGACAGCTATTCTATTCCAGAAGAATGGGGGGAACAGTGATGTCTTGTGCACGTACATCAAATATGCTTTGTGCTAAATAACCAGAATTGTTTCATTGTTTCTGAAGACAAAGCAATGGTGGAGCATCCAGTAGCTATTAGCTCAGACTGCTGAAGATAAGTACAAGAGGATTTACTTGCCAAACAAAAGTACATTTTTTATTAATATACTTTTGGCTCTCTTTATGATATTTCAATATAACCCCTGGCTACTACACAGATGAGCATATATTAGACTGAGATTTAATAAAAC
The DNA here is from genome assembly GCA_036785705.1 of Acanthornis magna. Classification (NCBI taxonomy): domain Eukaryota; kingdom Metazoa; phylum Chordata; class Aves; order Passeriformes; family Acanthizidae; genus Acanthornis; species Acanthornis magna. Next base: position 16,027,169 of record JAWUZG010000025.1, read on the forward strand.
TCTATTTAGAAAGATGAGAACATTGCATAATACATTACAGAAACAAATGTATTTTTGAGGGGAGTTAAGGGTGCTCTGAACATCCAGTCTCTTGAATTCATCCAGAGCAGTTCTTTCTCACAAAGGACAGTGAGATGCATGTAAGAGGAGTCAGCAGCTACAAGAATTGCTCCCACAATATCAGAAATCCTGGGGATTGATAAAAAAATGAAGTCCAAATCAAGCTATGCTGATGTTCTGTCTGGGCTTTTCCTCTCTTTCTTCATTAGAATGAAAACAGGCAGCACACCCACCCAGAGAACCCCCAAAACAAAATCAAAGCACAAACTAAGGAGGAATTCTGACCCTGAGAAAACAACCTAATTATAATTGCATGGGATTACAAATCAAAGCAAAAAAGCTGCCAGGTTTTTGGAAATGAGCATACAATAAAAATAAAAACTCCACACTGGAAAAACCCATAGTCTCAAAAGATGATTATTATTCTTTCTAATAGAAAACAAGACAGCAGGGGCCACAGATGTTTGTTTATCCCTTAAAATTGATCTGCCCTTTACCGCAAGTTCTTCCAAAGAACACTTTTTTTATTATCTCTAAAGAAGCATGCAAGACAGCAAACTAACTCTCCCTTGACCTTTTGTGGCCAACTTGACAATGACCTTCAAAAGATTCAAACATTTAAAAAAAAATTTAAAGTTTAGTCTAAAAAAAAAATACTTCAAGATAATTTTTTTTCATGCTAAAACATCAGTGTTAACCCCCCAAACATACAAATAGCTGTCTCTCGATATAAACAGAAGAAAATCTGACCTTCTTAAACGTCTAGTTTTCTTATACATTTCTGTATCACAAACCATTCACATCCACCATGTGCCTGCGTTTCCCTCATGAAAGAGCTGTAGCTGGGTTACCTTCCTTTTTAATCGATTCTGGGTTCAAGGTTTTGAGGGATTTGCTTTTTTCCTGTTGCACACTCTTTCAAAGGACACAAAGAGAAACCAAAATGATTTTCAGTGATTCAATGTAAGTGTGTGCTGGCTGACCAAAGCACAATTATGCTGTTCATCCGATTGTTGCTGTGTTTCTTTAGCCCAACTAGATAAACACAGTTAAGCCAAAACATTGCTCCCAGGCAGGAAGTAATTTTTGCTGATGTTAGGAGGGGGTCTTGAGATTAAGGGAACTACTTGTCTGGTGTAACCATTTCATTTTACATTTCCAGGAGCCCCAGTTGCCTGTTAATGTCAATGAGGCCCATGCGCAGCCAGCAGGGCTTTTGCGGGGCTGATTCTTTAAACAAATAAAAGCTTTCAGGTGAAAAGGCAAGGCGATTTTTTCTACGCACTACTCAGCAAATATGAAGTAAGAGCAGAATGCAGAAAGTCTCTTCACTAGAAATTTTCCACTTTAGCCATTACATGAAGAAACACAAAAGAGAGCAGCATGCACTTTCTGCCTCTGGAGTACAACTTGTGCAAGACATTACTTTAATTGCCCTGCCAAAACAGTTTTGAAGAGAATAAGTACAAAACCAGAAGAATTCAGGAGAACTTTGTTTATTTTACCCACAACAGTCACCATCTCTTCAGCTTCCCCAAAAATCAACCTGGTTTTTGATGTGTAGGGCTGCTTTAGTATACTTGTGCTAAGATCTACTGGAGCCCTCTCCACAACCCTTTCCCCGTATCAGCTGCGGACACATGCCTACAGCATCTTTCCCACAGACACTCAGACAGCAGGACAGTGCCGGGAACACCAAGAGACGCACAGGACCCCGTTTCAGGACTTAACTTTGCGGCTTAGTGCCGCAACCTGTGCACGGGTACAGATCCACAGGCTGGACACCTAGCGTGACACCCAGGGAGGGAGAGGACTGCGGGGATGTGGGATTTACTTTCTCCTGGACGGAGGAACACCCACGGGGACTTGACTAGCCCGGCGGCAACACGCAAGGACAGATCCGTATCGTGTCCAGCTGCTCCCTTTGCCTTGGGAAGAGTGGGTGCCGAGAGGGCCCGCGAGGGCTGGACAGGGAGGGGGACCGAGGGAAGTCGCCTTTCTCACCTTGCTCACGACGTTTTGGACGAGGCCGGCTCTGATGCGGTAGTGCCACTCGCGGCAGCCGCACTCGCTGGCGTTGCCCCCCGCGGGGGTGGGCAGCCCGGGCGGGGGGAAGATGCTCCCGTTGCCGCTGTGGTTGGCGTGGATCGGCGCCAGGGTCCCGCTCCAGTTACCCTGCCCGTCCGCCTCCCGGCACCAGAAGTCGGGCTGGTCCAGGAGGAAGGAGTCCGAGAACTTGCTGAAGCCGATGACGAGCGCCGGGACCCAGGTGAGCAGCACCAGGGTCCGCTGGTAGCGGCCGCCCAGCCCCCCGAGGAAGGGTAGCACCGAGCCGTCGTAGTCGAGGAGCAGCGGGCTGCAGGCGGCGGCGGGCGGCGGCACCGGCAGCGCCTGGATCTCGGCCCCGGCGGCGTTGGCGGGGGGCGGCCCCGGGGGGGCGGCGGCGCCCCCCCCCACGGCCCCCGGCACAGAGCCGTTCTCCTCCGGCAGCGGCCGGCCCCCGCCGCCCGCCTCACGGCGTCGGTCTATCGCCATGCAGCCGCCCGGGGAGGCTCACATAGGGGGGGCCGGGGCAGCCCCGGCTCCCTCGCGAGTCCTTCCCTCCCTCCGCTCCGCGCACACACACACACCTTGCAACGTAAGATATTGCACACACGCTCCCAGCCGGACCCGGCAGGAGACGGATGGGGGAGGAAGAGAGGGAGGAGGGGAGGAAGGAGAGGGGCGAAGAAAGGGGGAGGCACCGAGGGAGCCCCTCGCTCGCTCCCTTCCTCACCCGCACCCTGCGGCCACGAACCGCTGCAGCTGCCGGCGGTGCCCCCCCTCTCCTCGCCTGTGCGTCAAGCTGCACTCATCCCAGCTCTCCCTTCCCCCTTCCGAGAGGCACCGCCGAAAATAAAAGGAAGGATCCAGCCGGATCCGAGCATGCAATGGGCCAAAGGGAGAAGGCGGGGGGTTGGAAGAGAAAAGAGAAAAAAAGAAAAAAACAAGCCACCCGGCGAACCAAACCCTGCAACAACAAACCAAGCAAAACCGGTGCAGCAAGGCACCGAACACGCCTCCTCTCCCGGTTTTGGTGAGGAGGGGGAGGAGGGACGAGAGGGAAGGCAAAGGAAGGAGGAGAAGAAAACAGCTCCCGACGCGGCTTCCCCGCTTCCCGCACAGCTAAGGGTTCCCCCCCGGCCGCGGCAGCAGCGGCGGCGGCAGCCCCCAGCACCTCCCCGCCGACCCCTCGCAGCCCCGCGTCCCGCACATCTGGCTCTGCAGCAAGGGGCCCCGCCGGCCCCTCCGCGGCCCGGGCTGCGGACGCGGACTCCGCCGCCACCGCCGCCGCCGTGCGCCTCCCGCGGCAGCCCGCTCGCCGCGCCGTGCCGCCGGCCGCACCTCCAGAGGCGGGCGGGCAAACCCGCCCGGCTCCTCGCCCTCCGCCTCCCGGCAGCCCCCACCTGCCGGCCCGGCCCGGCGCCACCGCCCCCCGCTCCGCTCCGCCCCCGCGGTGCCGGGCGGCCGCACCTGCTCCCGCCGCGCCGCCGGCCCGGCCCGGCCCCCCCGCCAGGGACCCGCCGCCGCCGGGGGCGGGACGGCGCCGCGGGGCGGGGAGGGCGCGGGGAGGCTTGGCGGGGGCTCCGCGCCGCCCCGCGGCCGCGCTGCGCTCCGCCGGGCCGGGGCAGGTAGGGCGGCGGGGCGAGGGCCGGGAGAGCAGGAGGAGGAGGAGGCGCTCCGGCTCCGCAGCGCGCTAGCTCCGTATCAATTATTTACACGGTGTGTGTGTGCCTTTAACAACGCAGCGCGGCTGCAGCGGGCTGGGCGGGAGCGCACCGCATCGCCGAGCCGCAGGAGCACCCTGTGTGGATGAAGAAAGGACGGGACTTGGAGGGAAGAACCGAAAGGTGAAGGGGGTAATTCTGAGACCTAGAGGTCTGCGAGGAGACGTGCCTGCATCGCTCCACTCAGCCTGTCACATTAGTACACGCTTTGAAGAAAATTATATCCTGTTAGCACCTGACGTTAATTGTAAAACAGGCATTTCAAATTTGTGAAGGTTATTTTTATGTTAAGCTAAATTTACTTCAGCGTGTAAGTGCTTCAGACTATTTTCATCGTGGAGCACAGCCCATGCATTACTGAACTGTGCGGTTATTTTTTCCTTTGTAAGAAGGGACGGAGAGAAAACAGATCAATATACGCTTGTACACATGAACACAGCTAGTGAGCAGAAAATGCTTGTGTGCATTAGAAGAAGACCGGTGTCATTGCCAAATATAAATGGAAGAGCAAGTTGTTGATGGAATTTCATTTACTTGATCTGGTCTCTGCAAGCAAATTATTCTACACCGTTAATGCCTTAGATGTTCCTCCCTTTAGCTCCTTGTCTTACAGAGGGCACCAGAGAGGTTTTGCATCTACACCACTTCAGTGTGGCTCTGTGTCCCTTTTGTGGGGCTTCCCTCAGTTTTGCTCTGAGGAGCACTCAGTACTTCAGAGGCTCTGCAGCCTCTCCAGGTGACACTTTATCCTCCTGTCTGAATATTCCATGCTGAAATGTGAATGTGTGGTCCCTGCCAAGGGAAGTCTCCTCTTTCTGTGTTGCAGTGTCCTTTTACATCTGATGGCTGCTATCACGTCCCTGTGCCCTGTTTTCTTTATATTGACCTGCTGCAATTTGTCCACTTCTTCTGCAGTCTCTTTGGCCACTGACTGCCTGCAGCTCTCCTCCAGTCTCTCCTCAGCTGGTGCCTGCAGCCTGCGCTGAGCAGTGCCCAGCCTCTGTGCCTGCAAAAACCATTCCTCTCATTGCTTTTTGGTCATGTTCTTTATTTCCCAAACAAATTCTTAGGCTTATTCTGAATTCTTATTTCATCCTCCAGTGTGTTTACAGTCGCTCCCCAGCTAATGCTAGCTCTGAAGGCCGCTAATGAAACATCCCAGGACAGGTCTCTTTGGAATTACATTTCTAATCCACCCTCTTGCTAGTAAACTATTGACAACTGCTTGTTTCCAAAGTTTTGTACCTCCTGGCCAAATTTTTTGAATAAGCTGAACTCCCTTACTCATGAGCATATGTGTAGAGCCTAACCAAGTCACAGATGAGTGAAGTCCATGCTCCCTTCTTCCATAACAAGGTCTGCTCCTCATTGCCAAGGGAAATTTGGTCAGATTGTCCCAGTTCCTAGCTGACACATTCATGTTAATACTTGCTTATCCTATTGTTTCCTTCTACCTGTTTACAAATAGCATGTCTATTTGCACTAGATGTTTCCTGGAGCAAAAATCTGGCTTATTTATTTATTTTCAAGTGCCACTTTTAAAGATAGGCATCAGTTTGCTTGTTTCTTGGCCATCTTCCCTGGATTCTGAGAGAATAACACTGGTGTTTCCAATGCTGCTTGTGCCCCTTCCTTCACTACCCTGGCATGAAGTGCAGCTGGACTGTTGGTTTGAACACCTCTAGGTTACCTAAGTACTCTTGTAACTGGTTCTGCCCCAGCCTGGGCTGAAGCCTTATTCCCTTGTCATTAATGGGTATGACGTCAGCCACCTGATCACAAGTGACCTCTTTTAGCCAAGACTGGTGCAAAGAGGGCCTGAGGCAGTCAGAGCCTTCTGTGGCATCAGTCAATAGCTTTCTCTCTCTGATGAGTAATCCACTTGCTTTTGACTTCCTCTTTCCACTGATGTACTTATCCAACGATTTCTCATTACTTGGGATGCTCTTGCTAGTTAAGTTTTATTTGTTGTATTGGCTTCTTTTTGTGTTTGTCCTTATCCATTCTTACCTAGCAGCATTTCTGCACTCACCCCGTGGGAACTTGATCTGCTTTCTCTGCGCTTACTTTTTGTGAGCCCATGATTAGCCCAATTGTCCGCTTCCTAGATTCCTTCTGCAAGGGGTTCATTTGGGACAGGTCTTCCAAGAACTCCCAGCTGCCACTCATTGTCTTTTCCCAGTGAGTGGAAAAGGGGAAAAGGCCTCATCATGGCTTGGGACTGGCAGAGAGAAATATTGAGGGAAAGAGAACTTTAGGAATGCAGGTCTCAAGCTGAAGCTCTGAAGAAAGAGAAATTTGACTGAAGAAAGCAAATAATTGAAAACTGGGAAGAGATTGGAAGGAAAAGGAGAGCCCTTAGTAGAACAAGTAGGTGCAATAAATCTGTAGAAACAGAATAAAGTCATACAGTACAATGAAAAGTCTGTAATGAGAGGTTACAACCCTTACTCAAGCTGATCAAACATTTTCATCCCAAACACCTCTTCTGGGCTGCTTCTACATCCTCAGTTTTTGTTTGGAACTGAAAAAGTTCAAAGGTAGCATACTCCTGAAGGTTACATATTTTTACATAGTCGGAGTTCTGCCCTTGAAACAGTGATCCTCAAGAGACTGTTTCTGAGTAGAAGAAGGTTGCAGACAAAAGAGGAAAGAAAACACATTTCTAGGAGCTAAGAAATAAATTTTTGATGAAATAAGTACTGCTGAAGCAAAACTTCATGGAAAAATATCTTTCAAATAAGAGAAATGCCTTTACATATTCCTGTGAAAACTGGATTTGGTTTAAATGAGGAAATGAGAAATGATTGAAAGGAATATTCCAGCTGTGTGGTAGAGTTTACACACGAACAAATGCTGAAGTTAAGTATCAAGACTCTCTCAGCTGAGAAAGGCTTGATGAGGAGCTAAGATTTGTGATCAAGGAAGGTTTCTCCAACAGTGCTTCTTGGACCTCAGAGAGAAGACACTTTGGATTACTCTTTGGAGTAATCCTTCTCAGAAATACAAAAGGATACAGTTTAAAAGATAAGTTGCATTCAAGAAGAGAATGAGTCAATTTATTTTGGCTTATTTTATCCACTCTCATTGAGTTATGTTAGAAAAATTGTGTATCATTATGACCTGGATCATCAACAATTTGGGGCGGAGGAGCAGAGAAGGTGATTATGGCCTGCTCTGACAGGAGCAGTTTGATTGCCCTATCGCAGAGCAAGCCTCCTGTTGCAGAACAAACATCCTGTCTGCTGGCACCCACTACAGCTCAAAGGCTTTCAAACCAGGACTCAGAGAAATATTATCATGTTTACACAAAGGAAGGGAAAAAAAATCAAGCTCCCTTAGCCTTGGCGTTAACATTTTCACATTCTTGGAAGGCCAGCCACAGTACTTTGAAGAACTCCTGGCATAAATTCCTGCTTTATGTGGAATTTGCAGCAACTTCATTCCACAGCAGCAACCCTAGCTATATTTTATTGTTTTATGGGATGCATGCTTCATTGCCTTTTTTGTCTAAAGAAATCCTGTACTGTGGAGGTGAAATTATGACAGCATAATAAAACAAAGCTACTTGGTACAAAGTTTGATTAATAAACTTACCTATTGGAATGAAGACTATTTATATACTGGAGAAAAACCTGTTGTCTTCATAGCATTGTATGATAATTCCAGTTGGAAGGGATCAGGAGGTCTCTGGTCTCACCTCCACTTGGAGCAGGATTGGCTACAGGGTCAGATAGGGAGGGACGCAGCAGGAGAAATGTTCCCATCCCCTGTCTTCTAGGGACACAAGCATACTGAGGAATTTGGATGGATTTGTGTATTATCTTAAAATCAGGGAAAATTATTTGTACACTAATTATTGGGAAAAATCATATGTGTTGCAAAGTCAAGCAATCTGACATCGGTAAATGCTGTAACTAAGATTGCCTGGGCAATGCCAATTTGTGCCTTAGATCTAGTGCACATGTATTCTGATGAAAACTTTAATGAATAGTGCATTATACTACAACCTATAATTACATTATTGCTGACAATTGTCCTTGCAAATCTCCTGTTTTGCTCAGTTAAAAAGAAAAATAAATTAAAAAAGAATAGATGCTCTCTTAAGAAGCTTGATTCTCAGCACTTAAAATACCTTTGAGAATCTGTGTCTTAATGAGAAGCAATTCAATATTTTGTTTTCTGCTTGTTCAGTATGGAGCCCCATGACTTATTTAATGCACTGTCTTCCAATCCTGCTCTCAAAAACGAATGATTAATGTCCTCACGGGACTTCTAATAATTCTCCCTTTTGAAGTATTCAAGTGTTTCACAAATATTAATGCATTCATTTTCATGGTGTCTCTGTAAGGGGAAGGTTTATTACCTTCATTTCATATTGGCAATCTCAGAGGCAGATAGGTTAAGGTAAAAACCTTGATGTTTTGGGTACTTGCAGCTCGCAGCAGTTTAGTATTCTAGAGTAGAGTGCAGCATTTTGCCTTTTTGAAGCACAGCTCCCGTTGGCAACTGTGATTGTGCAGTGCTTTTGTAAATCAAATTCCAGAGTCTCAAGGCATGCATTCACAAAATTAGACAAATGCAACTGGAGTAACATCATACAGTATTTTGAGGAAGAGAGGGAAGCCTGAGATCACTCCTGGGCAAAGTGCTGGAGCAGCTGATGCAGCACTGGATTAAAAAAGAATTAAAACTGAGTAAAATAATTAGAGTCAGTTAACTGGGATTTAAGGACAGTAAACTTTGTTATACTACCTTTTTTTTTTTTTTTTTTTTTAAATAAGTTTATGAACTTGGCTGATGAAGACAATGGTACTGATGTGGACCCTTAATTACAGCAAGAAAGATAGACAGATGTTCACAATCTAGACTAAGATGTTCTCACTGGTGCCACCAGAAGAATTTACTTCCACCAGCTGCTCTGACAATTTCCCAGCTAGAAATTAGTTCCCCTTCCAGCCTGCCTTCAGGGCAGCTCCTGCATGGACCCCCTGCTTTACAGCAGTGTAGACCAGTGAGGTTCACTCAGAACAGCAACTTGACTTGCATCACACTGTCCTGGTAATTTTCCTTGAGGGGAGTTCAGGAGCTCTCTCAGACACCTCTGTACCTGTCAGCAGCCAGCCAGTTGGCTTTTTAAGTTATGAATTTAATTCTCTGGAGAAGCAGTGACTCTTCAGCCACTCTCCCACCTCACTTGTGATTCACCTTCCCCTACAATTAACAAGGCAGTCCTGTGTAGGGAACAGCTGCCTTCTCAGTAAGGTGACCCACATGTAAAGCAGGTCTATCCTGTTCACTCGATAAAGCAAACAATCTGTGAACAAAAAAGTAGTCACATAATTAAAGGCTTTTCTCACTGTACATACATGAGTATTGTACACCATATATATATGTGCATAACACAAAGACATTATGTGAACACACAGAAGCCAAATTAGACTTACACAAGCTATTTTACTTTGTGTGATTTCTGACTTTCAAGTGCCTAATTTTGCATTCTTCATGGTGTTTAAATGCAGGGCTTTTTGTCTGCATGTATACATTAAAACAATGCAAAAAACCAATGAGTGCTTACACAAGACAAGTTCTACAGTGTACATAATTTTTAGACACAGCTTGTTTGAATGCCTCAATGGAATGCAGTGAAATCAAGTATGAATTAAGTCAGTCTGGTGGCTTTTTTATTTTAAACAGACTTCAAATACTAGAATTAAATAAAAGAAATTAAATGAACAATTAAATTAAATTAAACAGGCTTTGAGCTGGATTTCTGCTTCAAAAGACCAAAGCCTCTAACAACATTCATTTTACATTCCCTTGGTCATAAGATGGTAGCTGAACATCTGATGTTCAAAAACCACTTAGTGCAAATATATGTATATATTTTCTGCATCCTCCTCTAAGGCTGCTGACAGATTCTTAACAGAAATACTGAGGCTGAAATAGTAATACTTATTTCAGGAGCAAGATGAGTGCATTTTAATCCAAAACGGGAGTCACAACCGGCTGCATACAGATGTCTACCGTCGCTTTCACTGTGTAACTCAGTTTCTAAAGGGAAAGTAAAAACCAAACAGCACCTAGGACATTCCTTAAGGTTTATTAAAGGAAAGGAATCAGAACACCCTGAGGGAACTCAGTGACTCAGAGTGCAGTCCTCAGACAGATAAATTACACCTTGCATGAAGATTAACTGTACAAGAACATGTGTGTGCTGCAGAAAGTAACAAAACAAATGTAAGGATGGCAACTCACAGAATAATTGTCTAAAATGTATGAATCAACAAGTTTTCTAATCTTGCAGGACCTAACTGGAATATTTAATAAAAATGGAGCCTATAATCAAGAACATTATTCGCACACCAAATATTTGCCTTTGATTCTTTTCTGCCTTTATACTTGGTTAAGAGACATTCTTGATGGGGAGTTCTTCTTTCCTTGCTTGCTCCTATATTATATATGTGAGCTCAGACTCACCCAGCATCCAAATGATTTTGCCCTGAGTCCATGCTTACACAGGCTGGGAGCTAGTTCCAAGGTACAGCAGCAAGATTTGAGCCTCTTTTTCTATCCTTCAACACAGGCCCAAGCCGGATGCTACAAGTGGAGAAGGGGCAAAGTCTCGATTAAACAGTGTTGTGGAGCCACATGATGTTGAGTTATACACACCTGTCTGTTTTTATGTTACCTGGCACTCACTGCAGCTCACACCCTGCAAGACCTCATTGCAGTTAGACTAGCTGGCCATCGTAGGCCCCTTCCAACTCTCCTCTCCTCTCCTCTCCTCTCCTCTCCTCTCCTCTCCTCTCCTCTCCTCTCCTCTCCTCTCCTCTCCTCTCCTCTCCTCTCCTCTCCTCTCCTCTCCTCTCCTCTCCTCTCCTCTCCTCTCCTCTCCTCTCCTCTCCTCTCCTCTCCTCTCCTCTCCTCTCCTCTCCTCTCCTCAAAATTACTCAGTTCCTGGCACAGACACTGCTGAATTTGGTCTGAACAAGTGTAGCCCTTGATGCTCTCCCACTGCCCATCCACAGTGGACACCTGCACCTGTGGCTCATAGCTCAGCTCATGGCTCTCCTGAATAAATCCTTTCCAAAATGTCAAGAAGAGCATATTCTCTCTTTTCTATGTACAAACCAAGTATGAATGCACATATAAGGCTCAAGAGGGAAATAAGAGCATTAATTAGTTCAAGTTGTGGAAAGAGCATGTTGATTTTGCTCAAGAAACTTGTTATGAAACAAAATAATGGTCTTAAGAACAAAAGAGAAAGAAAGAAGTTGGGGAAAAAAATCGTAACAATATTTTTGTTTCATTTTCTATCAACATTTGAAGATTTGAGAGATAAGAGGCTTGCAGTGCTAGAGTTAAATAGTTTGTAGCTACCTGGAACCCGAACTGCAAATACAGCTCTGCGGTGTGGTCAGTCTGGCAGACTTTGTCTCTTCAGGCATAACCAGTAATTTATATCTTACCCCATAAATGTCAAAAACCACTTTCCAGCATGCTAGCAATGTTGTCTTGAGCAGTTAACCACTACCCTGGAAATGCCAAGCACTTCTATCATGATAGAATTTTTAAATTTGAATTTAGACAGCTTGAAATCAAGGAGTCCATGGACCTCGGAAATTAAAAATAAATTTTAAAAAAAAGGGAGACAAAGGGAGAGAAGGAGAGAGGTGGGCCCCTTTGTTCATCCAAAGATCTCTATATTTTACACTACTGGAGCCTCAGGACCTGGTGCATGTGAAGTGAAGGGTAAAATTCCAACTAGTTTTGTTCTGGACCAGTAGGGTCTGGCTGACACACACAGCTTGCCAGGATGTTTGCTCAGCACACACCCAGCTATCTGAGGAAAGGTAAGAGGCATTAATCACACCATGAACAAAGCAACAAATAACCCACTGTAGATTTTCGCAGCCTTTTTTCCTTCTGCTGCCCAGTGAGGTTGCTCTGTCTGAGGAGTCTGAAGATACAGAAGACAGTCTGGAAACTCAAGTTCCTTTGCAGCTGCAGGCATCTAGTTAGAAATGTTTTGCTAGGATGGAAAAGCTGCCAGCAGCAAGCAGAGAATGAGAAGTTACACCTGGACTGAGAAGAAATGCTACAAGGGAGGAGTCAGCTGGAAATAAATACCTGGCTGGGAGAGGTTTGGCTTAAAAAATGAGTAAATAACAGCAAAACCCCCCCAGCCTTAAAAAACCCAGCCTTAAAAAACCCAACGAAAACAGCAGATTGTGAACGATACTGTGAAGAAACAAACCTGGTATAGGATGATGTTGAGAAAAGAAACTAGACTTTCACACATGCAAGACTTCTGTTTGTGATTAAGAGATAACAGAGGATTCACGAGCAGTTTTTGCTGTGGTCTTTCCCTCCTTCCCCTTACCCACTCAGCTGGTCAATGGACGGCCAGCCAGCAGAATGGGAAATACTGATGGCCTCAATCAGCAAGGAGGAGGCTGAGCCCTGCTGGCAAACCTGTGTTTGGTGTCAAGCAAGCACTCTTTCCAGTCAGGCCAGGGGTTCAGCCATCTTCCCCAGGAAGGCATCAGCTGGGCACTGAGTTTAAAGCAGCTGGCATTTACAGTGTAAAATAGTCTGTCCTGGTCATTGCAGAGGTTGCAAATCGTTCCCACTTGTGAGGGCACCATGAGAGAACATCAAAGGCTTCCAGCAGTTTCATGGTTGTTTGGAATGAGATAGGCAGAGAGCCCAATCCTACCTGGGCAAAGGCCTTCTGTGTTGTGCAGCTTAGCTGTCCTGCCAGCTGTCTTAAGCAGGACATTTCTTATCTCCAGTTCCTTTCCGTAAGGATCAAGTGTTCCTGGTCATTTGGCTTTTGACAAAAGGCTCTGTATGCTTGGTTATTAGCGGTAATACTATTCCTGGGCTTTAGGCAGGAGGGGGATTGTTAGACTAGTTTCACAGTAGTGTTGACCTACTCATGATCTCCTTACTCAGTGTCAGACTATTACCCTGACCAGGCACTTCACCACCTCCTGCATATTTTCATAAGCCTACCTGGAGCAGATGACTAACTGGTGCCCTGTTCAGCTGCTCTGCAACACACTTTTGTAATTAAGAACCCACCAGTAAAAGATGAAGATGCATTTGTGTAATTATGCAGGAATTCTCTGTTAACCTCCCTCAATTATTTTTAAAAGCATGTTGCTATGCAAAAATGCTTCTTGAGTCAGTTATTTTAAAGCTTTCTTCTTAGATACTTAAACTCATCCTTTCACTGTTTCCAGATTTGAGGACAAACCTCTATCCAGCTGGTGAATGTAGATGTAAAGTATGTTGTTCACTCTGCTGGGAATGAAGTGTCGTACCCACAGGTCCAAGACCTCAAAGCAAACCAGTGCAGTGCTTAATGAGCATTGGCCTCTATTAGAAAGTGAAGAAAATTACAGGTAGTAAGTTTGAAAATTTAGGACAAAGTTTCTTTTCCTCACCGTCTTAAAAGTGGACAAAATAGAAATGGTACAAAGCTAGTAATTACTTCTTTTGAAAACAGAAAAAGAGGAATGGAGTCCAATTTGGACAAAGTTCAGGGGCTGCTGTTTTCTTTAAGTGAATTTACCTAAAACTCCTGTGAGTTTTAAATCACACTTTTCATTGTATAAGGCACGGGCTCCTGAGTTGTGACTGATACTAGGCATCTCTATTCCTTCCATTTTAAGGGCTGGCTGCTACTGTCATGGAAAACATTAATGTCAGCTTCACCTTTTTGCAAAACAGTCAGCATTTGGTTTGGCTGAAGGAAATATATTTTGGAATGGACCTCAGTGACCTTCTGCAAATTGATAGCTGGCCTGAAACAGGCAAAGCTGAGTCACCAGTTGCACGGGGTTGAAATCCAACCCATACTTCTGTAGCACATCTTGCACTGCCAGTGAGAGTGATGTTGTGATGTTCTCAGGCTTTAAAAGAACTTTGAGAGTCTCTGATCAGACTTTGATTGGACACTGTATGTTACATGTAATCTCTGGGAGGAGATAAAGTTAGACACAGTCTCTGTAAAGTCTGGGTATTTGGGAGTCTCCTGTTCTGCATGCATTTTCCTAGGAAATTTCTGGTTCCTCAGAGGGAAGGAAATTCTGGGATTCCCACTGTTCTGGTGGATTTGTTCCATCAGATCATTGATGCGAACAAGTGAATTCATTCTCTTTTATTAATGTGTCTATTACTTTCAGGGTATCTGACATGGCTTTGATGACGTCCGTGGCACTTGCAGCCCCCTTTTAAAATCCCATCCAATATCTTGGGGAAATTTAAGCTCTTCCGGGATGGAGGTGTAAGGACTCTATGGCTGATTTGACTATATGTGCCCACTGAACTTCTGAACCTCTTCAAACCCACCACAACAAATAGAGTGCCACAAAGTTTTCAGAAGGAGAACCTCTTTGTTACTGGCATAATGTTGCATTGCCTAGAGAGGAGCAAACTGTGCAACATTTTACATTTCATGTCCCAATTTGTAGCCTCTGCTTGAAACATCTAATTCAGCTCTGTTTTCAGATTTTACTAACATTTTCAAAAGTATCCCCTGGGACAATACTTTCTGCAACAGTTTCCTTGTGTGCCAAGTTCCCAGCTTACAGCCTTCCCTGACAGCCCGACTGCAAAGTCAGCTGCAGGTTGCCATGTCAGAAGCTTTATTGTAGTATTATTCTCAATAATTTGGTAAGTCTTAGCATTTGCAGGAATAATCCAGATCCTGAAAACACCTTCTATTATCCAGTGAATCTGGGAGCATTCATGCTGTTACCCTCATGTAGAAGGCACAGAACCACTTGTACTTTCTTAAAAAGTGCTATAATTTTGCCTACCACAGTTTAGTCCTTTCTTTTTCTTTTCTTTTTTTTTTTTTTTTTTTTTTTTTTTTTTTTTTTTGAAACATTTCTTGTGGTTTTAAGAGCCATGGATTCCATTATCTAATTTTAAACAAATGAGGTTGAATATCTGTTGCGATTCTCTGAAACACCAGGGTCACAGTCTGCTTGCACACAAGGCAGCTGAAAAGAGTTTCAAGTCTACATCTCCACTTCAGGATGTGTTTTCATCTTGCTCAGCATTTAATGGCAGTGCCAATAATTTTTTTTTCTTTTTTTTTTTTTTTTCCCCAAGAAAAATCAAAGTGCATCATATTTCAATCAGGATATTACCATTTTCCTTTTCCTTTCTGGAATTCAGAAAAGTTAACATATCATTGATTTTCTTTGCTCACTTTGAAGAATCTCACCCATTTTGTAAGGATGTACAAAACCCTAACAACTCCAGAATTTGCCTCAAGCATTTTTTTTCCCACAAAAGGAAGAAACAGAAACAATGTAAAAGCTTTTCCTGGGCACTAGGCTACAAATAATTTGCACCTAAAATTTGCAGTTAGAAAAACCAAATCTGTTGTCACCGGGTTTCTGAATAGTGGAATGACTCCTGGGAAAAAACCCCAAAACAAACCAAACAAAAAACCCCAGGGCAAACAGGGAGAAAAGTTGTGCTTTCCAGAGCTACAGATGAAGCAAAGCATAAATTATGGTTGATGAAGTACCATCAAAGTACCACGAAGTACCTCAGGATCCTAAATAGGCATTTGGCATTTGACAGTAATTGCTGGTGGTGGGGGAAATTTTTAGCATTGCCCGAAGTCCCTTGCCTTTCCAGCATCTAGTTTAAATCCAATACAGGTGCCTGAAGGTAGAAGCCTAGCATACTTCTACAGCTGAAGGCAAGATTTGGATGCCTCCGGAGAGCTGCACTGAGTGCACAAAGCTACCTTACATCAGTTGTTATGTGTCCATCCACCCTAATCCTTTCAGTCAGCCATGTCAGCACTGCTCATGTTAAAGCATGTGCTTTTCTTCTGTATTCTTTAAGTGGTAAGAATGGTGTAGGATTTCAGGATCTTAAAGAAAATGATTTTTCTATAAAATCTTCAATATCCAGCTAGTATGAATTATTTTGTTGGCTTCAACACCTCCCTCCCCCTCATCCCTTGTGTCTTGGCACAGTGAGTCTTGGGTGAGGACCTGCCAAACTGAGCCCCAGGGAAGCAGGGCTCCCACCACACCTTCCTCCCCCACTCTCCTTGGTGAGATGAAGGCTCCCACCAAGCTGCAGAAGAGCAGAGAAGATGCAGAGTCGTTTCACCTTGCCTTGGATCTGTGGGGAGAGAAGGGGCCACGTATCCTCCCTCAGGGGACTTGACGCAGGGGAAGATGCAGCAAGGAGAGAAAAGCCTTTTTTGAGAGCTAATGTGGCAACCTCTTCCAGCTTTTATTTTTTTTTCCCTCTCTCTTCTTCACTTTTCAGGGAGGGGTGAGAGGAACCAGAATACATCCCAGGATCTTCAGCTTGGACTGTGCTACTAAGACTTGGCTGATACCCTGGGGAGAGACAATCTGTCTGAAATTCTTCTGAGGCTTTTAGGAGACTGTACTCCTCCAGGCCTGAAGAGGACAAGTTTTATGAGTCTCTGGAGAGAGTGTGAAAAATAACATTTAACTATTTAACCATATTGTCCTCCCTGAGAGTAGAGGAAGAGGACATATCTATGCTCCTGCTCACAGAGACCTTCTGGCAGTGAATTTTCAGTTCCTATGCACAGGAGCAGAAGAGAATAAAGACTGAAAGACCTTGACTTTCCACCAGAGTCTACATACAAAACCCACCATGTTCCTACTTCCAGATAACAAATAGGTGGTAATTAATAGGATCAGTCTGTACAATCCTGCTTGGGACTCGATCTGAAAATGATTCAATAATACCATATATTCTACTGGGTGTACATGGAATGCAGATATTCAACACATTGGTTGTTTCCAGGTGTTTGTGACAATTCTTTTTTTTCTCTTTTTTTCTGAGAGGGGAAAAAAGCATCTATTTACTAAATTCTGTCATCGTTATAATGTTTAGTCTCCAAGGCTGGAGCAATTATTTTCCATTTTCCATTGATATCCAATGCCCTCCAGCTGCACTAGAGATTAGCAGACACAGGTGCTAAATTTAGTAGAATTAGAGTGCAAATGTACTAATTAACTAGTCACGACAGCCACTGCCTTCAGCAGTGATGCCTTCCAGGCATCCTTGGGGGGAAAATATCAAAACAACCAAGCATGAATTTACAGGTTTTCCAAGAAGATTTGCTGGGCACAGATGCCTGCTGAGTGCAGCCCGCAGTTCAGCTCCATGGGGTGGAGTGGCACTTTCCCTGTGCTATCTTGTCTGTGAGGTTCAGTAGAGGACCAGCACTTTCATAACTCAGAGAAAGAGGTGCACTCTGCTGTCCCGAGGGGAGGGTAGTGTGGCACTTGAGGTTTGTGCTACCTGCATAGAAGCTCAGTGTGCCCTGGATCCGGTCCATCTCTCTTTTTGGAGCTCACATCTGAAAGAATCATTCTAGTCTGCAGCAGAAATAGCAGCAGGATGGTGTAACCCAGCAAAGTAAAAGATAATTCCTCTAATTGCCACTACTAAAGACACACTCTGGGGTCACTGCACTCAAGTGAGGATTTTCTTGGTTTTTTTTTTTTTTCCACTCCTCGTAAAGATGATAAAAATGAAATTTCTCTGAGCAATTTCTACCCTCATTTATGCAAGAGCAATGACATTTCTTTTAATGATGCCTTCCTTTTAGTGACACCATGGAAACCTCGGGATTTTTAAACGATTTGAACAGCGTAATTCACTGGGAATTTGAGAACAATTCTCCTGGTATGCCAGGGAAAAGAACTCAGCTTGTTCTACTTGAAAGCAAAACTAAAAGTCTTAAAACAAACAAATCCAACAAACAAAATCCTGAGTTTGGAGCTGTACTCACTTGAAGTGAAATTCATGACTAGTAACGATCTACCACAAAATGTACCAATTAAGTCCTAGTTGAGCCCTCAACAAAGGTGTTCAAGATGCATACATTTTGTGCTGATACTCTCTGCAGGAGTGAATGGCACTCCAAATTCTATTTGCTGAAACAAAGAGAAAGCCAGCAATGCTTCCCATGGATCTGAAGCTTACTCTTTCACAGCTCACTCAAACCGCTGGCATTTTGTGAAATAATTAAGGAATGAGTACAAATGCATTTTGGAGTTTTAGTCTGAATGTGTTACCAACATTTAGATGTACTGTGCAGCGGTGTGGCGCAGTTGTGTGGCTGTGTCAAACTTCTGCAGCAGGTGCAGCATACAAAGAAACCTGGCACATCCCTTCCTAGACACCTTACACGGAGCTGTCAGCAAGAGCAGAAATGGACTGATGAGTAGCTGGTGTCATCAGCTGTCTGCAAACTCTGAGGGTACCATTGACACAGATGAGATGAAAACAATATGAGTAGACCCAGCAGGAATGTCCCCACAGGCCAAGTGGTATTTCATGCAATTGTATAAGTGCACTCGTATTGTTTCCTTGAAACTTAAGAACTTATCTTAAACAATAAGTGCAGCTTATCAGTTCAGCACGAGTAAACTGATAAGTTGAGCTCAATAGATTAGACTTTGAATATTGCTGTCATCTTCTATTTGCATACTGGGGAGATGGAGAAAAGCTCTTGAAACAAGAGGGTAAAAAAGACCCATGTAACATTTTGAATTTGCAATCAAGTGAATATTAATATAACATGGTAGAGCCAGTGGTGGTCTGGCCCTAAGTTCCTGTTTTACAAGATGAGTATTTTTATGAAATAATTTTTTCTGAATGGAACATCATTTTCTCTAAGGTAGAGCAGGAAAACTGCATATGTCTCTGTACCCCAGAATTCTGTTATTTGCTCTTTATTTAAGCAGTTGGCACCAGTATGTTACACAATACGTAAGAATTTAAATCCTCAGTAGTTGAATGCTAGTCCTTTGTAAACAAATTCTGGCTATTTTATTCCTCTATGCAGAGTCCATTGTGGCACACCCCTGGACTTCTGTCTCGGCTCACTTTTTACCCTCTCCACATATGACTGGGCTTTAGTTTCACTAGAGCTGTGTTCTGAGCTAATTAGCGCAGAGCAGTGAGCTGGGGAATAGTTGGGTGACATCCATTGTCTGACACAGATAGCAGCTAGAGGTGTGAAATTTCAACAACAAGGTTAAGTGCATGGATAAATTACCACAAGGCAAAACACAGGCTAATAAAAGCTTTCCCTGTTAGACCACACACACAACTACAGAAGAAACCTCACGACACCTCTCTGCTTACTATTACATGTTACATGGACTGCAAGTTTCATTCGAAGATCATGAACCTGCATTTAAAGGCTGATCTTTGCAGCTTGCTGTGTCATATATTCCCCAGGGTCACTTCACAGAGGGAGTGATGGGAGAGGCACAGCGAGCAATGATATGCAAAGGTCCCACACTATGATGGTGACAAGTCTGCCATGAGGATCCAGAGATTCTGATTGTCAGTACCAGGGATGTAATGCACACCAGACAAGTCTCTCCTCACCCATCCGTCTTCCCTGACTCCATTTGCCCTCTGAAAGTCAAGAACTGCCAGACCCAAGAATATTGTTTGAGCAAAGCCTCCTCCCAGACCCCTTTAACACTCACACACCACTCATGAAGACTCTGTAATTGGTGCGGTGGCAGTGGAACTGCGGTGGGACTACAGTAAAATATACTGAGAATACAGACTGTGCTGCACTGTCCATTTTTGTAAGCATAATAATGAGTCCCCAAGAGACAGCCAATAAAGCCCAATTATTCCATCCAAATGGTCCAGCTCTCAGAGGCTGGCAGGTTTGATCACTAATTGTGTGCTGCTGGAAACAGCAAAAAATTGTGTAGGATCCTGAAGTGTTACTATGAAAAAGTCAACTTTGATTAGGCTTTTGATGTTATTTATTCTGCAAATCTTCCAGTTCCCTGCTGGAGGTCTGACAAGCAATCCCTTCCTCCTGCACTGCCGCTCCTAGGGAGAAAGTGCTTGGTCATGGCTGGGTAAAAAGAGATTGGACAGCAATTACTTTTCAGGATATAAGCACTCCTTCTGAAATTGACTGTAGCGATCATTTAGGAACAACATGATTTATTTCTTCCTGTGACAGACATTGTGCTGCCTGTGCAGTATTTTCCATGGGGCCAAGTTCCACTCCACTCACTCAGGTCAAGTAGCCCAATTGAAGTGACCTATGGGGTCATGAGCTGACATCCCTGAGGGGGTAAGATCAGGGACTTAGGGTGGGAATGGAAGTCTGTATCAGTCCTCCCATAAGCCAACAAGGGGCCCAACCCATTAAGCCCCTGAGCAGCTTTGAACTTGAGATTTAAGCTACACCAATGCTTTTAATAGTCGTATTCTAAGAGCATCAGAGTAAGGCAGGTATTTTACTCTGCCAAAGAAGAAGGTATCTTAGACCACAGCAAATATACTCCAGGGCAAGTGTGCCTGTTCTTTTATTAATTGCAGCAGCATGATATTTCACCTCAGCCAGGTGCATCCTCTGAGATTGCCTTTCCCTTCCCTCCCCTGTCACACACAGTTGGGACCTGCCATTTGCATGGACAGTGGCAGATGTTCCCCTGCTTTTCTCATGTCTCAGTGGAGAACTTGCTCTCAGCCCGCAAGTAGCTTCATCATAACTGTTATTTACAGACATCTGGTAGATTATTCTAACAGAATGACCTTTTTCTTTTGAAAAATAATTTTTAAAACATTCCAGCTATCTTAGCTAAACTGCCACAAATTAGAGCACTAATACTAAGAAATAGTTCTGTAGTGACTGGTGATAAGTCCAAGATGGACAAACACACAGAGCTTCCTCACCTGCATGTGCCGGAAAGTCACAAAAACCCAGAAGCCACAACACCACAGAGAAAGTACGTCACAGATATTTAAAGAATCGTCAATATCATTGAGTTCAAAGAGATAGAATTTCTAACCTCCCTTGACAGCATGCAACCTAAGTGTAGTTAAAAATACAGCCAGTGGGTTTTCAAGTGCAGGGTAATGCAGTGCTAGCAATTTAAGGTTTGTGCTGTTGCACACGGAAGTTGCACACTCTGCAATTTTGGGTTTCAGTCCTAGAGGTAGAACTGTGAGATTCATAGGGGATGACAGAAATGATTTTGACCCACTGTCCTTTTCTGCAACTGGTATCTTTGCCCTTCATGCCGTTGCTCTTGATTAACATTGGCAACAGGGAGCCTGGGAAAAGCATGGATGCTGCACTGTCACCAACCTCACCAGAGCTCAGAGCACCTCATTTTCAAACACAAAAACTAAGTCAGAAAGCTAGTGAGCCCTCCCCAAGGCTCTTCATTAAGATTAGTAAGGAGTCATTCCCCAAATTCCTCAGCAGGCTTCCTGTAGCCAGGGAACATTGTTGGCAATTGGATGCACGAGCGGGGCTGCAGAACGTGCTGTGCTTCCTCTTGCCTTTGAGTGAAGTTCCTGCACCATCCCTCTGTCTCCAAAGCATACCCTGTTTGCTCCATTTGCATGTGCAATTTAGTGCTGGTCACATCTTGGCAATACAGTATTTCATTTTTCTATGCCCTCTGGCACGTAAGCCTGTTTTGTGTGGTAGCTCCACAGATGGAGGAATTACAGGCACCTATTTTTTTCCATGTGGATTCTCTGCTGTAAAGTTCATTACTCTGCTGATCAGTTCATTAGCCTGTGCCTTAGTAAGAATGTTAACACAATCTTTCCTGCTGAACTACCATCTATTTCCTGGAAACTTACAGAAATTTAGTATCATTGATATCTCAAGAACATTTATCAAGTTAGAATGAAATTTGTCAACAAATTCAAGAATAATTGAGTAGAAAGACAGACAACATGACTGCTCAAGCTTTGCTTATCTTAAGAAACCAGGCTACAAAATCCACAAATGAATACAACAAAGACGGCAGAGGCAAGCTCTATCTCCCCCAGGTCTTTAAGCAACAACATCCTTCCTTTTGATAAAGAAAAGCAGTGTTTGTCCCAAAGGAGAGGAAGAAAGCACAATGTGAAAAGCAGCCTGCTTAGGAAGTATTCTTAGCAGGCAAATTAAAAAAAAATCATAGCGATTCCAAGTTCTTTCTCTCATCCCTCAAAAAGTCCTTCTCCTCCCAGGAATAACTCACAATACTGAATGAAAGCCCTCAGCCAGGTGTGCCTATACAGCGCTGGATGCCATTTGACAATGTCAAGAGGCAGCTTTGCCCTCAAAGCCTTGTGGTCAAAATGGACTTTCTGCTTTGAGGGCTTTGAAGACCACTCCAAGGACAAATATTGTCCATTCAGGAGAATGAATTTCAACATGGACCACGTTTGGCCATTTAGCGCCTGTGACTTACTAGTGAGAGAAGGAGTAGCCAACAGGCAGAGTAAAATCCTGTTGGAAGCAGAAAGCTTCTACAGGGGCCTGTGGCCAAGCTGGGATTCTACACATAATGGGACAATGAAGACACTGCAGGAGGTGACAATTATTTTGTAAGTTAAGCTCTCCCTTGTTAGCATTTTCAATAAGAGCAGTATAAATAATTCTTTATGGGAAACTTACATGTACCACAGAAGAAGGATAAGAAACTAGAAGTAAAAGCAATTAGTGGATGAATGCAGTAATGGGTTCTTTTTATTTCTGATTTGCATCATAATTACTTAGCTTGCTATAATAATTTCTCCTGCTGTAACTTTCTTGTTTACATTCCTAGACCAGACATGACACTAATTTCTACATTCCAGCCCTTGGTACCACCTCAGCATTTGTGCCTGCCTTGCTCTGCCCTGCTGCTTCCTGCAACAGTCAGATCCTGTCTCACCCAACACAGCCGAGCTCTGGAGTGAGCAATTCTGAAGTACAGGAGTCCAGCTGGGGTCAGTACCTCCTGCAGAGACAGTCAGAGCAAGGCATGTGGTTTGTGTAACAGCTATCATTTTGAGATATTGGTGTTCTGGGGGACAAGACTGAAAGAGAATTGGGCTTTTCCAGCCTTCTGTAAGGTTTAAATACTGTACCCATCCCTATCACCTCCAACATTTACTTTGAGCTATGTGAAGGTGAAAATATCTGAGAGCTGGAGGCTGCATTTTGAGAGCAGGCAGCTCAAATAAATTGCTGCAACTGTAAGTGGGATCCTTAATGGAGATAGATAGGCCAAGGGGTCATGCAAGGAGCTGATAAGAAAACAGGGAAACCTCCTTTGATCTGTTACCTTCCCTGGTGAACTTGCTCACGTCCTTGTAAACACTGGTGGCACCAGTTGCAGAAATGCATGTCCTGCTGCTGCCAAACACATACTGCTGGCCATGCTGGCCATGTCCCTCACCCTGGGAAATGGGGACTTTGAGCTGGGAGGTCACATGCCAACCATTATTTCATTAAAGCAATTACTCTGGGATGTGTGTTTCTCCACAGATACGAGACCACTACACAACTTCTCTGACTTCAGCAGCCTTAAATGCAGTCCTGGGGAGAGGTAGTAGCTCAAACTTACAGACTCCTGATCCCTGAAAAGTTCTGAAATATCTTAAAATCACTCTGTAATCAAGTTTTCACTCTTTTTACAGGCTGAGCTTTGCTTTTTCTCTCCCACTTCTGACATGCTCTATTTGTACTTGGAAAAAGAGAGAAAAAAAGCAACAACAGGGAAAAAAATTGTTGTGCAGAGATGAACCTCAGCAATGTAATCTTTCTATGTCAGTGAAAACTTACCCTCCTCTTTTGTTACTTGGATAATAAACCTTTCAGAAGGCTTACGCTACCTGGCAACCACCAACGAAACAAGAGTTTCTGCTGGCTCTGGTCAATGCTCTGCTTTGTGCCAGTCTGCAGAGCAGTATGAGCCCAGCATCCTAATCTGGTTTAGGTGAGGTTCTCCATCACCCCTTCCTTTCATTTGCCTTATTAAATACTGCATCAGGCATAGCTCTTGTGAGCCAAGCCTTACTGTGCAAAACCCAGGCAGGCTACCAAGCTTGTCGTGCATGTAATTTCTCACCTGCGCTGGATCCTGAATACTGCATGAGCTTTCCTCTGTTTTCAGGCAGATTTTAGCCTGTGAGTGCTGCACAGTAAACTGAGAAGCTGCCGAGAAGCAGTATTGCTTTCACATTTCTGTTTCATCCCATGGTTAATAAACATTAAACTTGCTGATAGCATGAAACAGCATCCAGGCGGTGGTTGATAAACTCCAATCATTTGTATAAGCACAAAGTTTTAATCACAAGACCTGCTATCCAAATGCATGTCTGTATGCAAAAGCCTGGAAGTACAGTTATCCACTAGATCTTAATGAAACTGAAAGTGATGTTTAACTGTGATGTTAAATGTCTTCAAGATTCTGCATCTTATATGTTTAGCCATAGCTTGACTCAAACTCTGTGATTTCCTTATTTGCTGCAGTACTGCCAAGTTACAGAAAAAAAAGTCTGAGGGAAAAATGCTGTGAGAAGAGAAAACAAGACTGGTGTTTCTGTTTATCTTAGCCTTTTATGTTGGTATGGATTTTGTTTAAAATAAAAAACCTATAGGCCTTCCAATGGTCTATGTCTGCTCCTCATTATCTCAAGCATGCATCCCAGTTAGATCAAAACAACACATCTGTGGGTCAAGTCCTTAAACTTTGCATGGAATAGTAAAAACTGCCATGTCAGCAGGGGAGAAATAAATTCTGTTTTTTTTCCTCTACCCAGATTTTTCTTTTTTAATCCTTAACTTACAGATAAATTTGGGGAAATGGACACATTTTTAAAATGTACACAGTTCAGGGAAGTTTTATGCTCAATCTCTAATTCCAGTCAAAAGGAAACAAGAATAAGCAATGAGATGAAGATTGTAAGCAAAAAAGGTCATATTGTTGTAAGAGGAATGAATGAGAGAATGAATGAGCTAGCCTCTTGCAACAGTGTACTCAGTGCTGCTTATCATAAAAAAAAAAGGCTGTTGAATAACCAAGTGCTTTTCAAAAAGGAAAACTAGTGGCAAAGACCTAGAAAGGGTCAAGTTTAGGTGATTAAACTCCTCGAGTTTCTTGTTCTGAGGAGCAGCTAGAAATGGGAGATGGAAGAGTATAATAAATTATGAATGATTCAAGGTGTAGGAATTCTGTTCTCTCTAACTCGAGACACAGTGGCAAGGAGACCCCTGATGGTTCTAAAAGGTGATGACTACAGAACTGAGAGGGCAAGCACTTCACAAAGAGCAAGAACTTCTGTGCCCCAGGGTGTCGGGGATCGCAGCAGAATGCAGAGAGAGACTAGACCATTTGTGTGGCTACTGGGAATAAAGTTACATATAATAACACAAACTAAAGAAGAGAGATGTGTTGGTTTAAATGTTATGCCACCCTGCAGGTATTAGAGAACAGGGTGGGACTGAGAAGGGAAGGGTCTCTTGAGCATCCTTCCACACGTCACCCTTGGGGAGAGGATGCTGGAGCGTGTGCGTGCTGTCTGTTTCAGGTGAGAGGTTTTGTAATAACAAGGCCTTTGCAGTTCTTTGCACACTAATGTGACTCTGAGCTTTGGAGACTGGGCTATTCATAAAGATACCTGGCCTAGAAATTCTTGGTTTCTATTAATATTTGGATGAAAATATCCTGGAGGTAATGCAATACCTTTGCCATTTCCTCCCTGCCTCTTTTGTGGACACTTACTTGATTTATGGGATTTTGATTTTGAAGGTGTGCTAGTGCTTTAGGATTCACTCCTTGTTCACCAGAAGTGCAGCAGTCACAGATGGCTTACTGTGCTTCAAGCTGCCTTGGTAGCACCCCAAACAGGTGTTGGCTTTGCCCTGCCCTGCTGACAGAGTTGGAGTTATGTTCCCAGAGGAGCACTAATCCACTCCTGAGGATGTTCTGCAAGAAGCCTAGCTAGTATCATGCTGCAGGGAGATTTTATTATTGTTAACTGGTAAGTCTGGGAGTACAATGTCGAAGAAATCCATGTGCCCTCCAAAGTATTGTTAATATAATTGCTTGAACTAAAAAAGAATTCCAATATATTTGGCAAGAAATATTGAAATTAATTGCATTATATTCCAAATATTATTATTTCACAATGCTTCACAATGAAAGAGGGACCATTAACTGAGTACCTACTGAGGATGATGGTTATAATCAGGAAAAAGCTGATTAAAGTCAGCATATATTGAAAGACTGTAGGATCTCTGTTTATTTTTCAGAGAAGCAATACTACAGACAGTGACAAATTGTTGTAATTACAGTGTCTCAAGCACTAGATGCAATGTGTTCAGTTAAAAAATATTTTAAATATGGATTTTTCCATCTCTAATTGAGCAGGGTGCTCTGCAGTGCAACAACAGCATCCATAAAGATCTTCCTGGCATGACCTTGTGTCCTTGGCTGCAGCTGAGCCAAGGCATCAGGCAGAAATGTGTCTGCACTGGGGTAAGTGAGGGCAGAAATCGGCCAAAATGAGAATTTCAGCTCTTGTTTTGCCACTGCTCTATTAGTGGGGGTTTTTTTTGTGATTGAAGCAAGGATTTCCCAAGCATGCAGGGAAAAATGATCCTATTCATTTTAAGCATCTCGCATCTGACCAGGTCACTCTTTAATCTAAAATTAGGGAGTCCCAGGGGAATATAATCTCTTTTGGTCTTCTTTTCTGCTGATCTAATAATATTTGATCATAAGAAGTTCTACGAAAGAATCAAACCTGTTGAATCGAGTTGTGGGCATAGTCTCACTTGTTATTGACTGCCTCCTCCTTAGTCAGCTGTGAGATCACTTCAATACATCAACAGCCTCAGGTGTTGCATCATTTGCCTAAGATGGACAGCAAGAAGCAATGAGACATGTTTTACTAAAGGTTGCATCATTCTTTCAGGTTTTTCCTGAAGAGGCTGGAAAAATCCTAGCAATGATCAGACAGCAGACCATCATTGTACTTTCTTGTCATATGTGCATGCCAGCTGCCTCCACACGGGAACCTATACCTTGCACTCTGTCGCTTGCACAGTCTATTTTACTTGGGGAATCACAACATTTTTCACATGCTGGGCAGTGCCTGGTGTTTTACATCTTCCCAGATTATGGCCTGCAAAATAAAGATGTAGGAATGTTTGGAGACAAGTTGCTGGAATGAAGAACAAAGCACTCCATGCTCTCCTCAGAAAGATGCACATTCACAGGAGCACTGTCAGGAGACTCATCTTTATTCCTGAATTTTAATCACTAATAGAGTGATTAAAATAAATAGAGCAGTCTTATCTTGTAGGAGATGCTGATAGCCCCTTTTTCTAGCACATAGTTATACCATGCATAGCAATTCTTTGATGATTGACAGAAGCCCTACTTTTGTTCCTGAAGCTCAGAGAAATTCTGGGAGTCAGAGCATGACTTAGGTTTGCTGATTGCCACAGTTGTTACAGTAAGAGATTTTAAATCTTCCTACAATTTCTACCTCAGTCTCAAGACATTTCTGCAAGTAAATACAGAATGATGGGATATCACAGACAAAACTGCACATAAGATGCCCAACACCTCTCACAAAAAAAGCACAACAGTTGGGCCATTTCTGCAGGAAGCATGTATGAGAAGTTATTAATTTTTTAAATTTATGTCCAAGATGATCCAGTTGGGCAGCCTAAGACAGTGACAGAAGGAACCAAGGACTTTTCAGGGAAAACAAGCAAAGAACAAAGACTGGAACAAAAAACGCCTATGCCTTCTTCAGTGTACCCCCTCCCAAATCTGCGATAAGGTCAGGCTGCCCAAATCCCGTTTTTCCCCTGCTGTGGATCAACATTTGTCCAACTGCTGCCAAAGGAGCTCCAGATCTGTAGCACTGAATAGCCTGGAGAAGGTCAGCTTGCCACTGTTATCAGATCATCTGCATGGACTGAGGGATCCACCAGCTGGCAAATCCCAAATTTACACAGCTGATTTTTTTGCTGTAGTTTGGGTTGTCTGTATTTCTTAGTTTAAGGTCGATGCTTGTGTGTAGCATAGGAATGCTTTACATTGCTCACAGAAGGGCAAGGCAAGTCACCCACTTTAACACTTACGCAATAAAAGACTGAATTATTATACAGCCTTCAGTAAAATTCTCCATACTATTTTTCCCCTGGCCCTCCTGCTTCATTCAACACAACGAATGAAAGGTTGTCCCTTAATCAGCACTCATTCAATATTTTGTTTTCTTGTCACTCAGCTTGTGGCCCTTGGCTTTCTCTATGGTGTGCTGTTCAGTCCCCACTGTGGGGACAAAACTCAATATTTCCTTTTGGCCTCATCCTCACCACACAACCCTACAGCATCCAAGTGCTTTGAAGTATTAACAAACATACTTTTGCAATCCCACTGAAAATGTCATATTACCCTCATTTTCCAGAAAGGCAGCCGATGCACAGAAGGATGTAGCTCTCTGAAAAGGTCAATGTCACATATTCAGAGTGCATATTCTGCTATTTCAGTTTAAACATTTAGGGTTTAATCCTTCACATGAGGGTGCAGGTGGGCACACACGGAATGCCAACTGGAAATGAGTGAGAGCTGCAAAA
This sequence comes from Acanthornis magna, assembly GCA_036785705.1. NCBI lineage: Eukaryota > Metazoa > Chordata > Aves > Passeriformes > Acanthizidae > Acanthornis > Acanthornis magna. The sequence continues at coordinate 16,055,438 of JAWUZG010000025.1, forward strand.
CCTCTGCAGCGCCTTGCAAAATGGGAGGGGATGCCTTTCTCTAGGATTGTATTCAGTTGCCAAAGGCTCCTTTCACCTTCTACCAATGCCTGCCCCATTTGTCATGTATCTTCTAACTTCAGTTATTAGTGGAAAAGGTAGAAAACAAGGATTCAGAGTGAATGGGATGGGAATGTGTGGAAGGAACATGGAAGCCATCTAGTGCACTCACTTCCCATGATGCAGAAAGAGGTATCCCTGCCTTGCCTTACTCTCCAGAACCAGCAATTCCTCCAACTTTCCAGGCAATTCTGTGTCAGCAGTTTATTGCTTGCAGAACTGTTTGCATTTTCTTCATGAAGCCTAACCTACACCTCCTTGCCGTGGCTCAAACCTTTTGCCCTACCCACTGTGGACGCAGTGGGAGCACACATGTCCTCCTTTGGAGGAACAGGCTTTTTCCCGGAGCTCCAGCTTCTCACCAGAGCCACACTCTGCGTTCATGGTCCTGCTAGGAATGCAGTGTGTGATCAAACGAGAACTGTGCCCACGAAACATGGTGGTGGGATGACAGGAGGTGCAAATTAAGGCTTGGCAGGCATCCTTGATGATTGCATTGCCTAGCTAGGCCTTTGCTGCACACCACGATGATGTTTTTTTTTAACATCACTCTTCATAAGTGTGTTTACGTACGTGCATATCGTTCTTTATAATCTATTTATGTACACGTGTATTTTAGTAAGTGCCATGCAAATTCAGAAACTGATGCAATAGGGTATCACTGCAGCAGCCAAACAGCACAGATCTGGTGACAGCCCTTCCCAAAAACATAACCAGAGTATTGTTTGAAGTTCTAAGACTTACTCTTTGATGCTTCAAGCACATACTTCCTCTAATGCTCTTAAACAAACATCCAATTACATTTATCAGCCACTGACATTCATATGTTTGATGTTGATTAGCAACTCTGCATTAAATTAAAATTTATGTCCAAGCTTTTCTACCACATGGCTGGCCACAAACCAACTGCCCAGAAGCAACTGTGCTCTTTTAATCGTACCCCATTTTCTCAGTACAGAGCTGAAGGCTCTCTCTCTGGGGAGAGCCTTTACTGCTCATATTAGCAAAGTTCCCAGGAAAGGAGTAGAGCAGATCCTTATAACTGACAGGGAAAAAAATCCCAAACTCTACTCACTGGATCTCAGTGCATCTGGTACCATCTGGTGTAGCTCCAGAGATGATCTGAACACATCCAGCCAGCAGGCTGCTCTTCTGGTGAGAGTTTAAGAGCTCAGTAGGAAAAGCAGTTATTCAAGATGAATTTTATGAATGCTGGATAGTAAGGAAGAGCTTGCAAAATCAGTCTCTAAAATCAGCTGCCCCAAGGCTCCCTGCCACTACTGTATGTTTCTTCAGCTGCAGAGTGAAACAGCAACAAGTTTCCCTCTGTGAGTCTCTGCTCAGGGCAGATCTTGATGTAGATTGCTTCATCCTGCCTGGGATGAGGCTCACTGCGAGGGCTGGACTTCTGCCTGGAGAGCCACACTTATTTGTGAGAGGGTGTACTTTCAGCTTGCTGAAAGCACCTATGAGGCAGGAGTGTATATATGCTAAGGATGAGCAGGGATAATAGTTTAAAATGTTTAATGGTAAAGAAAGAAATAATTTATGTTATTCACTATGCTCAAATGAAGTAGTGTGAGGCTTAAAAAATAAAACAAATGAAACTCCTAGGGCTTGTGTGTACACTGTATTCAGTCTTTGAAGGTATTTCTGCTCTGTCACGCAGCTTCAAAAGCTCACGGTAGTAACTTCATTGCCCCGGAGTTGTGCCAAACACTGAACTCGTCAGCACATACCTCAAGCAGAACTTTTCCACATCTGCATGATCACCCCACAAATACAAAATGTCTGATATTTCAGATTCCCTCAGCTAGAAGAGTGGACAATATTCAGATTTTATCAGTACAGATTAGTTCTTTTAATAATAAAGAGCCAGAGGCTACAAACCATAAAGTAGTATAAAAAGCATATGTCTTTTAACAATGCATATTGTAAATTTTTCAAATAATCTGAAACAATCCATTTCATTGCTGCTCATAAAAAAACTCTTCAGCAATTCACACATAGGGATGCTCACAACAGAAACTAGACAAGAAGTTTTGACTGTTCAGTGCTTAGAAGCTAAGGAAAGGACCACCCATCCTTCCCTACTCCTACCATTGCTATTGATGCCCATTGGCTGTCCTGTAAGTGCTGCAGGAAGAGGCAGGGGGAATCAAAAAGGAGAATTTAAGCTCAATACTGAAAAAATCCACAGTGAAGCACTCGATGCAGTGGTGTTTCTGAACAGCTAGTAGCAGTCTGACCAGCTGGGTCATTTAGGAGTTGATTGGCCAAAACACCAAAGCGTACAAACCCCCACGGTCTCAGTCCTTCACAGGCAAGACAAAATGAACCTGCTCAAAAGCTTTTTCTCTCTTTAGCTATTATTTCTGGGACAGTGGGAACAGAAAACTGCCCAATTGTAAAGGTGCAGGGACTTTTGTGAATGTGCCCCAGCACTGAAACTAGTCCATCATTGTTCCAGAAAAAATTGTTTCCTGTTTTTGCAACAGGAAGCCAGGGTCTCAGCATGATGTTCCGCCAGGAATAATGTCAGTTTTCTCCCCCGCTAGCTTGTCCTGTGATCTTGTCATTCAGCAGCCAGGGCCATGAGGCAGGCACAGGTAATCACCAAAGCAACCCCAAAATGATAAGCTTTCCACAGCCACCGACTGTAAAACACAGCTAACATTATGTGGGTTTGGGGCTTTGCTCAGGGTGATTGTAGAGCTCAGCCTTTCCAACCCAATGGCCATTTTTATGCTCCCACGTGTGATGCTCTGCACAGCTCTCCCCTCACTGAGGCAATGCCAAAATTCCCTCCACAGCTGTAGCGTGTCACTGCTGCCAGTACTGTCTCCACTTTAAAAGTCAAGCCCAGCACACTGTGGTTACCCTGTGTCTCTAAAAGAAACGTTTTCCCCCCCTTTTTTTTTTTGCTCACAGTTAAACTTGAGAGCAGTTGCTCTGACATAACAAGGGAAGGCTTCTGGACTGTAGGACACAGTACTGGGTACAAACAAGAAACAAAGAATTGCCTTTTGTCTCACTGTGCAAAGTTGATAGTGGGGATTCTATTCCTCAGGTGCTGCTCAAAAACTTTGGCCCATTCATTCTGCTTCAGTGACCCTTGGTTTAAGTATTAGCTCTCAGCAGTACAGGATTAATGAACAGATATGAAAACCAACGGTATTTAAAAACCCCAATTCAAGTACTCTTTCTTTGAATTTGCTCCCTTTGATGCTGATATTTCTGCTGTCTCCACTGTTACCTACAGAATCCACTGGCAACAGAGGGGTGAAAGTCAGCTCAACAGATGCTGGAAATGCCACTGCTCCCACTGAGCTCATCTGAGAGACTGGTGGCTCTGATGAAGTGCACCGAAACTGGAGCATTGCAGAAGGAAATTATGCTTCATTCTGGAATTAGTATAGCAAGACACACTGTTCGCTCAAGCTTTCTCCAAGCTGTGATTAATGTACAGAGACAAAACCCACCAGTCTCTGGCAGTCAACAGCCTCTCTACAAGAACATATCAGTCTGCATTTCTGCTTTCCATGGGTGAAGGCCACTCCACAGTCCTCTTTTAGAGAGTAGAACAAGCATCTTCATGCTTTCTCCCTGGGTTGCCCCCCATAACTATGCCCAGCTCTATACAGCCAGCATGGATCCATCTCATCCACTTTCTTTCTCTCTTCTGCCATGTGGACTATGTAGCACTTGGACAACTGAGTTTATGTGCTTCAAGGTCTCTGCTTCCAGGGCTGACAATTCTTGTCACTCTTGTGTCTTTGTGCTTCCTTTAGACCACTTCATCATTGGTTTTGTTCACTTCACTTGAATTTTTTTGGGTCATGGATCATTACTGCTGAGGCTGAACAGCTTCTTCAGGTCCTGCTGGTTCCAGCACTTGAAATCATAAGCCACATCGGTATCTGTGATGGTACTGTGGTGCTGACACTGGCTGGCTTGAATTCTGACCAAAATATCAGCCTGACCTCCCAAATCTAATTTCAGACCTCCAGTCACAGAGTTCTGGCTTTCCATTTTGCTCTAGACCTTTTTTCCCTCTTTCAGAGGACCTTGAACAACTGTTAGAAAGACTAGACTTGTGATTCAGAAATGAGAAGCCTTGGCAATTGCTCTGGTCCCTTTTAAAATAACGTCTTAATCTATTGCTAAAAAGTGCTTTTAAAACTCGTGGACATACATTCTTCCACACATTCTTAGCGAAATAACTAAATAAAGCATTAGGCATTAATTTAAAAGAAAATAGTTAAAAATGTCATTTGAGTTTAAAACACCATTGGTCATATTCATATAGCAATCGCTGTTCATGCAGTACCATTTAATTTCAGCCATGTATTTATCATCACTAAAGGTTTTTTCCAATAGGTAATTTTCTCCATCATCAAAACATCATTGCAAGCAACACCTCATGGGAAACATAGTAAAGACAGCAAACCTGCTTGATTAGAATTGCAGGCTGTGAGGTAAGCAGCACTGAGCAAAATTGTAGGTCATCTGTGGTGCCACAGCATAAACCTTGTGCCTGCAATTAATACACACAGATGTTGTTTTTTAAAAGGCTGCCATTTTCATAGCCCCAGCACACCATGCACAAGGGATCTGATCCCTCCAAATCAGAACTGGACGTGGAGAATGACCACATCAAAGTAGATGTCCAGAAATTGCACTGAAGACTCCTCAAGTGTGAAACACTAGCAGTGTATAAAGCAGGAATGAGAGAAAAAGAAAGTTGGTGGGAGGAAAGAAAGGGAGGGGGAAATGTCCTTTGACAGCAGACAGAGGATGTTGTTTTTTGGCACAGCCAATATGCCAAAGGAACGAGAACAATGGACAGTCACTGGAGGCCTGTGGGCAGATCACGACATCTATTAAATGCAAAGCTTTATTGCTGTCCCACTTTATTTCTTTTATGTTTACTGCGTGATGGGGAGAAAGGGAGTTGAGCTGATGAGCGGTGAAGAGACAGCATGAAAAATTACAGACCTTGTTGACAGCTGAGAAATGAAAATGCTTTCAAGATGGGAGCCCAAGTGCTGATGGGCATCTGGTGGCTTTGCTGGATTGAATGGATCTCTGGGTGTCTTCACCTCTGATGTATGGGCTTCTGTGAAGCAAGAAAATATTCAAGCCTGAGAGCTCTTGTTCAGCTCTCAGGTTTATTCACTTGAAAGTTTTCGTAAATTGAGAACATGTTGGCACACTCAGGTCATGCACTATGAAATAAGCTTTCTTGAAACCCAGACAAAACATTCCACTTTTCTGAAAAAAAATTTGTCTAGAAGTCCCAAATACAATGAAGTATGAAGGAGTAAGCTGAGAGGCTGTGAACAAGAAAAACGCTTGTTTGACCATATGAACAGATACATAAGATTTCATTCTTAGGAAATCTCACTTTATTTCTTTTTAAATTGCTAATGTGCAGAACTGAAATGTTGGGGTTTCTATTTCAGACTGTTAAGCATACTGGGTTCTGAGAACAGTTAAACATGACTAATACATTTGTGCTCTTCTTCCTTTGCTCGTTTATATTGCTATGTTTTATTTTTCCCAATTTGCCTGTTTTTCAAGGTGGTTCTTTAATTCCTCCTCGGGTGTGCCTTGCATTTGTTTTGTTCCCATGTTCCCCAGAGCATATGGATAAGGAGCCTAGCCCTGCAGGCTGAGGTTTAAAGAGATTAAATAAGGCTGGAGAGAACCTGGCTCTGTTGTACTTGTCAATAGTTCACCCCAGCTGGTGAAACATGAGGGAAAATTTTTTCCAGTTTCTTCTTGGACCGCAAGACTTCCTTTAACAAACTTCATTACTTGGCTCTCGTGCAGTAATTTTTCAAACTGGGTCTGCGAATATCTAAACCTAAATAAACAGGAAGCAATTGTAGTCTTGGACAATTTAGGGACTATCAACTGCTGTGAATTCAGACTGTGGAAGCAGATCTTTTTGGTGTTTGAGAAAAGAGGAAAGTTTTGTTCATTTTCCCTTGTGCTAGGTTGACAAATGAGGACTATTCATCTGCTGGAGTGGGTGGGGATTCTCCCAACATCTGGATTTTTGCCAGTGCCTCTCACTTAAATTGAATATTCCTGCTTAGGTGCATTCTGAAATCCAAATGCAAGGCTACAGCAGGACTGGAAAATAAGCCCCTAAATTCAGAAGTGTAGCTGATCATATATTTGAGTCAGGTTGGAGCCTTTGTCAGGTAATGGGATTCCACAAACAATGAATCACTCCACCTTGACTTAAAAACACCAAGTGCAGACTATTTAATTGTGACACTCCAAGACTGATGATGTTTTGCATGATCCCATCTCCCGCTGAGCCTCTCCCTGCACCCCCTTATACTGTGTGTACGTTCAACAGCATTTGCTAGAACAAGACTTCTGGGAATAGAAATTGGAAGACATCCAGATATTCCAAGCTTGCAGGCTCTTTGCATCATGTCCTCTGCGGAACAGGCTTCCTTTATGAGGATGGAATAGGCAGCCCATTGATGCCTCCCTTAACAGGACAGAAGACCACCAAGCAGCAGGATTCACAACAGCAGCGAGTCCTGACAACTGCAGCAAATTTTGGGAGATGCTGCAGACCTCTGAAGCATATTTCTCTGCTGAGACCATGGGCACCCATCCCTGTTTTTTCCTTGGTCACTCCAGGCCACACATGGTCTCAGTGTCAGCAGGCAGAAGGGTGCAGCACCCAGATCCACATCCCACCACTGCTTCCTCTCCTGTGCAGTCTGGTGAAACCAGGCCCTCCACAAAGGGAGCACAGTACATCCATTGATGGAAAAACAGCCCTTTCTCTGGACAGCAATGCCAGAGGCAGCACTTTGCTACCTACGGGGCAAGCAGAAAGAGCGGAAAACTCTTGTCATAGCTCTCAGGTGGCTGAAGACTTTTAATTACAAATGTGATGGCTCTGGAGAGGGGCTCTGAGTAGCTGTGTGTTTGCCTGGGGAGTATCAGAATGCACCAAATATATACAGCTGATGTGAAATATGCTGTAAGATGTGGTGCAGACATTTAAGTCACCTGGCTAAAAAATCAGGCCCTGCATCCGCAGGTGAGCATTGATGGCAATGGCCACGTTTTCAGGAGCTGCAAGGACTGCGCAGAACTCCTTAAATCAGTGTTCTTCCCGAAAAGGTAGGGCACATAAAACCAACCTCCAAAGCACAGAGTTTGAGGCACAGCATTTTAGATACCATTGTTGCGAGAGGCAAAAACTCAGCTCTTGAGAGTTCAGCTGTAGAAATTCTTATAAATAATAGCCACCCATGCTTACAAGTTTGAACAAGCTACCAGCAGCAGCATTGGCCCTGTAATAATGTTTGGGCTTTGCCTTGCACAGTGTCAGAATCATAGCCAATGAGGTTAATCAGAGCCACAATTACTGCTAATTATTTTCCATCCACAAGAAGGGCTGGAAGGAGGATCTGGGGTACTGCAGGCCTGTCAGCCTGACCTTGGTGCCCAAATTTGCAGACATAAATGTTTATTTCTTAACAAAAAATTAGAACAAAGTAATAGAGAAATTCTGGTTTTATATTGGCTTAACTTGATTTCCTAAAGCTTAAGCAATTTTTGGAAGCTTTCTGAAATAAGCAATCAAGCACTAAACCATGTTCTAAATAGAAGTGTTTCAAGATCTTTTGAAACTATTGACTGACTTTGACCCAGGATACCAAATAACTATGTTCTAAATTTTTAAATTAGTCTGCCGCTCATCAGAAATACCCTGCTCCTTTTCAATTTGGAGTTTGTCTGGCAAGAGTAACACGTTCTGATTGAAACTAGACTGCAGTTAATCATACTGTGTATCTGAACTTGAGTTCCCTTTAGATGTTGAAGCTAAATTAGAAAAGTCTTTCAGGCATGATTTCTAGATAATCAATCTTCTAGAGGAGGAGCATGCATTCGCACTGAGCTAGAAAGAAAATCATGCAGAACTAAAGAGAGAGCATCATTTAGAGGGCACTAAGCAAATGATCAGCATTATAGCTTCCCTAAGCAAGGGGCATATATTCTCACATTATCTATCTCCTTTTCAACCCCTAGCAATTAGGGAGTCCTTTAGATAATTTCAACATGCTTATTTCACTTATGACATCAGAGGAAGGGTCCAAACCCACCTAGGTGGAGATGCCCTAAGCAGACCCACGTGAACGTCCTGACCATGAGGAATGGTGCCATGCAGACTCCTGTCTTGGTAGATGATGGAGAACCATCAAAGGAAGGACAAACCTCAGAGATGCCAAGCTGTGAATACAAACCCTTTGGAAGGTAGGGACTGTCAGTTCCTCAGTCCACAGCATGTATTTCTGGTTTATTTCACCACTTGCCAAAGATCACTAGAAGACCAAAAAAGTAACACACAGTCATGCATTTGCAGAAGGATGATTCTGTCCCTTTTTTTAGGAGTTTCACACAGTTTACACTTACTCAGTACAAGATCTGCGCAGGGGTGGGTAGAGGAACTTGGAGCACAGCTCACTGAGTAAATCCCAGTAGCATTTCTGGCTCAGGTAGTTGCTGTCCCCACCCTCTGCCTGTGCAGGGAGTCACCACCAAGGAGTCCCTGAACTGTGCAGGGGAGGTGGCAGTGCCAGGCTGGGGCACTGCCCAGATCAGCTGCAGCACCTGGCACAAGGTCAGGCCAAAGTATGGCCCAGGTCCTCTTCTGCAGAGGAGAGCTCAGCAGGCTCACGTGGCTCAAGGTGCATGAATACAATGCAAGTGCCGTGACTGTGGATAATTTTTCCCCTGATCTGTCCCCACTTATTTTGCCTACAGGTAGTGAGGAACACTTTTTAGACTTCCCTGCCTTACCCCACCCCCCACATCCCATCACTCATCTGGTTTCCTGCAGCAGAGCTGGGCGAGTTCCAGAGGGCAGAAGACCCAAAGGAACACATGTTCTCATCATTCTTTGTAGCTAAGAAAATTTGCTCAACACTCGTGTGTGTTATTCAGGTAGCTGCATTAGACATGGAGCACCAGATTCAGGAGGCACCATGAGCAGAACAGTTGTACCCTGCTCCTCACTAAAGCTGAAAAAAGAAGGTAAAGTTGCTGAAAAATAGCTTAACTAGATGCAAGCAATTGCCAATTACAGTTAAAAAAAAAAAAAAACAAGCGAAATGCAAAGCAAGCAGAAAAATTCCCAATAAATATTCTGTTTGGAAAACATTTTGAGTGCAAGTGGAGAAGGCTGCAGCAATAACAATGGGCCATGGGGAGCAGCATAAATGCTGTGTGTTTAACTCCGTGTCTCCCGAGCAGTCCCAGGCTCCCAAAGAGCAGTGCATTTTCAGCACCGGGACTTGACACCAGGAAACACAAGTCCTGATAACGGCCCACGATGAAGATATCATGACCCGGCTGGAAATATTCCTTAAGCTCCTTGCCAAGGAAAATGGTCGAGTGCAAGCTATTAAGCTGCAACAGCTACCTACCCACTTTATTAGCGTGCACTGAAGTTGTTTCATTTCAATGACTCTCAGGGGAACAAAGAGCGGAAACGGGCATTACACTTGTTGCATATTTACCGCTGAACTCATTCAGCTCCATTACAAGCGGGGGAAGATTTCAAAGCCTTTGCTCACAAGTTGGAATGCTTACCGGGAAGACTATTCATGGATGCAAGCTAGGTCAGCATTTCCTAACTTTTTTTTTTTTAAATGGCAGAATTTAAGGATCTGAAAAAAGTCTTACATACTTTTCAGTAACAACCATATAAAAGTTAGGTTAATTTTAATCTTCATTTATTGCTTTTGTTGCATGCTAATTCCTCATTTAAATTTGCTTTCTCACATGACTAGTGATACATGTGAGGGTCTGGTTTCGATTTTTACCTCCTCTTCATTTGGATATTCATCTGCTAATATCTTACGAACCACGAGGGAAGGACTGCACTAAAAGACATTCTCCCTGATACTGGATAAGCTCAGCTCCACAGAATAAAACAAAACTTAGCAGCTGCAGTGCTCTGTGTACATTTCCCACAGAGTATCAATGAATTGCTATAACGAGCATTTGGAAGGTCTGAACTTTTGCGTTTTGCCATTTACACCTTACTGCTACTGAAAATCCTGGATCTGGGTGATACAAGTCTGACACCTGTTTACCCTATCTTCTGGACCTTCAGGATAGTCAAACTCATCCAGCCTGCAAAATGACCTCACCTTGGACCTATCGGGTTCAAATGCAGCAGTGCTTTTATAACCTTCCAAGGTGAAGAGGTTGAGAGTTGCTTTATCAGAAAATCAACAGTCAAGCTTCTGCAATATCAGTTTATGAGCGAAACAGATGTAACTGAAAGGCCTGATACTCTAAAAATACTGATACTTTCTATTTTAAAGGCAGTTTAATCCTCTTGGCACCTTCCTCTTGGACATGACACTGAAGTTACAGGGTCAACCTCTTGGCTCCAGCTCAGAAGGATTTTAGCTGTACTCTAGTAACCCTCAGCAGAGGACCAGCCCTGGGAGGCATCAGTGCCTGCACTGCTTGCATTAATTTTTGTCCCTCTGGGAGGAATATCACACCTTCAGACATGTGTCACGCCTTCAGACATCAGTGCAGTTCAGATAATTAAACAGGGACATTATGAACAATATTTAAACTTTAAATAAAGAAGGGAAACAGAACACTTGAAAAAGTAGCAGCCAATTTCAATAAGAACAACTGCTAATTCTTGTGTTTCTTTTATGGCCTGAGCCTGTTCTAAATGCTGATAGTCAAACTGGTTAAAAAGCAACCCTAGGCACTTAAAAATGAGGGAAAGGGTAAATACATGTAGGGACAAGGAAGAAGAAAATAAGATCTTTGTTAAATAAGGTCTTATCTACCAGTAAACAATAGCAGATTAACTGTGAAGAGCACTTCATTCTAATTTTTATGTCATCAGAACAGCAAAATCCAGTAGTAAAACCCCTAGCAAATATGAAAGCATGTGTTCATGTTTCCAGATTTACTGTTGCTGGACTTTCCCCTTTCTTACTGAGAGTAAACAGAGCCTCTGAAAGACCGAGCACATGGGGTGACTAATAACTATAGCATGAGTGTCCCTGGGGCTGCAGGAACTTCTTTCAGAAAATAAAGGAAGAGCTCCCTAGCACTCCTGCCAAACTATCCCTTTCTTTTTCCTTGACATTTTCAAGCTAAGAGGCTGGAAGACTTTCAAATATTGTTTACAGCTTTGGAGAAGTCATATTATTAACAAATAGGGTAGAGGGAGGAAAAAAGAGTGCATTTGGTTTTGTTTGTTTTTTTTTTAAAGAATCACCCTTCCCCTAAGCCACAGCTCCTCCCCTTCACTTCAGAAACTGCATTTCTAGTGCTCTGTGTCTTACCCAAAGGGAAAAAGTAACAATCCTCTGTGCTGTGGCACATGTACAGTGCTGCAGCAGGTTTTTGTACCTTTGTATATACACCACAGGCAGCTGCCAGCGTGGTTGGCCTTGTCTCCCCCTCAGAGCAGCCCTGAGAGGTGCTGATAAGACATTTTTCTCCTCCAGCAGCAACTATCAGCATCCATAAGGCAAAGGAACCACCACAGAAGTTGAAAAAGCCGTTTGGAGCACAGAGCTAGAGAGGTTCATTTCTCCTCCCCCCCTCACTCCCAAGCAGGATAAAAAGAAGCACCTGACTTGATGGAACAAAGCCAGGTTTTCTGGTCTGATTATTTGCTACTGCTGAACAATGACCATTTATACTAAGATAAAAAGCAAACTCTGCAGTGAAACAGATGAGACTGGGGAGGAACAGCACGGGCAGACTTGGAAAGAGTCCATGAAGGAAAGTCCCCAAAAACGCCTTGTGACAAGCCTGCAGTTGGGCTTTGGTGACAACTGCTTGCTCAACAAGTGGTCTAGCTCCCTCCAGAAAGCTGAAATAGGTGGGTACAAGCAGAAATAAATACAAAAGCCAAAAAAAATAAGCACAATACTATAAAAACCCCAATCATGTTTAACATAAATAAAACTAGCTTTTTACTCAGAGGAGGAATGCCCCAGTTACTGTTAAAAGCCAATGTTTTGGGTAACCAGGAAAACCAGATTAAAGCAAAATTATTATTTGGAAAGATTAAAAAGGTAAAGCAAGCCAAAGTACTTTTCATTCTCTCTGAACCAGTTTAAGGGAGCAAGGTACACCACAACATGTGTTATATGCTGAATCAGCACTTTCCCTGTGGGTTAAAGGGGAGCAGGACTATTTTAAAGGGAGAGGGAAACCACATACGGTGGGATATTGCTGAAAAATGCATGATGATGAAACCAATACATTGTAATGGAGGAGCTGGAATACATCCCCAGCCCTTAACATCACCACCACCTCGCAGAGGATCGGAATTATTTAAACTACTTCAGAAACTTCCTTCTTCTCACTAGTAGCTCCAGACATTTGCTAAATATTTGCTCAAAGATATTTGCTAGAAGCTCTATCAGTGTGAGCCAGGTGTCTGTGAGCAGCCCAGCTTCATTTTCTGGTGGGACAGCAGCCTGTCCCTCCCGGGCTGTGGTTGGCCACCTTCTCCACAGGAAGGAGGAGCAGTAATTAGGGACAGACATTTTGAAGTGTAAACCCAGCAGGCAAGAGAGGGACTAGAAAGCAGGCTTTACTCCCTACACCTTTTAATTAGATTTGTCTTGAATAGAAGACACTGAAGTCTAGTTTTCCACAGCAAGGGGGAAGAGAGTGGGTCTGTGATACTCTTAAATCTGTTGAAAAGCAGGAAAGAGACATCTCTGCAACCAAATGAAAGCCTCTGGATGGTCTGAGGAAGCTGGTATTCCCAGCACTAAATGTTTCATTCCAGCTCAAACATTTACCTTCCTCATTCATGTTATAACTTAATAGAGAAGGAAGCCAATTTTCTCAGACAATCCCTCCTCAAATTGTGCACCCCATTTCCCCTTCACAGAAGATGACTTTGCAGTACCAAAGTCGCCTGCCCAGCAGGGCAGGTCAGGGGGGTGCCTGAACCTGCCCTGGGTCTGCAGGAAATACCTATTTTCCCCAGGCCCTTTGCTGCCATCCTTCACCCCTTGTCCCACAGAAAGTCTTTCCAGCCCCACACCCTTCTGCCATAGTGCTGAACCCCCTGCCCCCCTGTGGTGCTGCTGCACTGCACAGGATCCACCCCCACGGTCTGCATCCCCTTCAGCTGCTGGGCACATGCCAGAGAGCCAAAAAAGGGAGCAGCTGCTGTCAAACCCACTGGTCAGAGATGAACTTCCCCAGGCCCGTGAAAAGTAATGGGAAAGGTGACACACACAGACCCATGAACAGGTAACACTTGTGTCATAGGAGCATTGTGCTGGATTTTGTGAATTTGTCCCACTGAGATTACGCAATGGCACACATGTCCTGCCCTCTTCCCTGTATTTCAGCTTTCCTTAGCCCTTCTGGTTTTTAAGCAAAGTAAAGCTGTGTCCCAGCCTAAGAGCAGGAGCCGTGTCAGGACTGCAGAGGGAAGAGCCCTCCCCAAGTCAGGTCCCCCTCATGTGTCTGGTCACTGATCCTAAAGCTAGGAACAGAGTGTTAATTCTCTCCCCCACAGCCCCCTGCTGCTTCTGCTACTTTATTATCCTTGCAAAGCTATACAGAGGGAAAAACAATCTGTCCAGAATCATTTGGGAGTGAAGGATTAAAAAAAAAAAGAAGAAAACAGTGACACTGTTGCCGACACGCACACAGAGAAGCCTTTGTGTGCCAGAGCAAGGGAGCCAGCAGAGATATCTCCGTCAGTTTACAGCAACAGAGCAAGCTGGGGTGGAATCAGCAACAAACTCATTAGGATGAAATTTAATAACACTGCCCAAAGGCAGTCCCACTAAATAATCTTGTTGGTGTTCTTTCACACACCCTTGGGCATTATTTGATCACTTTATTTGAGGCAGGGTAGCTGTTGCTCCATCACTGCGGTGCTATGGGATATCCCCAGCAGTTTGGGATCAGGCAGGTAAGGACTAAAATCCCTTCCCTACCAATTTGCCTAGCACAGCAGCTCCAGATAGAGGGCAGCTGTTTTACTGCAAATATTGCTGGGTTGTATCCTTGATAGTCTCACCACAGGCTGGTTCCTTTTCTTCCTCTCCACATGTTTTCCATCCCCTCCTATCTGGTGTGAACTTTGAGATAAGCCCTCAGGACTGAGGAGCAAAACATGGACAGAGTAACCAGCCAGCATCCCTCCCACACACACTGCAAGCCCAGGGGTCATCAAATGGGTGAGGCAAATGAAGTCCCAGTGAGGTCAAACCCTGCCTGGCTAAAACGGGAAGCCGAGTGAGTCCTTGACCACAGCTTGTCAGCCTGGCTTTTTAACCAGGCTGCTGTAGCTCAACCAACCCCCGTGCCTCCCACAAATGAGGTTATAAATACCTATTTTGTCAGCTGTGCTATAGATTCAAGTTTCTCAGTTAGTAGAGAGAAAAATCCAACACTGTGTGAACAAGCCACTGAACTGTAACCAGACCTTTAGCGTTATCTGTCTTTTCTAGGCAGGTGCTCAGCAAGAAAGAACTTGGCTTCCTTCAGAGCAAGCAAGGCATGTCACAGAGCCGTGTTGCCAAACTAAGGCTGCCTGGCCTCACTTTGCTGGGAAAATGGCAGCATTAGCATTTGACACGTGTGTGCCAGTACCCTACACCAGATGTCAACACTTATTTTTTATAGTCTTTTACAACAATGGATATCAGAGGCCAAACATAGAAAGGTTTCCTAAGGCTAGCTCTACACTTTACCTGAGATTTATTGCGCTAATGACCCTGTTCTCATATTAGTCAGCGTAATCTGTGAAGCATTCAAAATAAAGCCTTCAAGTGCCCTGGAAACCAAGATATATGATTAAGGCCAGATAAGGGCAGAAGCTTTTCAGTGATCTCCTGCCACTGTTGTATTCAGAGCTCAGCCAGACTATTAGGTTACTCTAATTAAAACATTTCTGCTGTCTTTCTTAGGAAAACGTATTCATTTGAAATTGTGCATAAAGCCTTTAAGGATGCACTTTGAAAGCTCTGCCAAAGGTAGTGGAAAGGGGAGATTGCGATTCTTGCAGACCAGCGCTAGGCAGACTCTTCATTAGAAATGGGAGCAATCAGCCAGAAAATGAAACAGACCGTGATGTAAGATGTCAAGGTACACTCTGTGGAAAGACATCCTTCACTGAGACACCTCAGGACTTGCTGGAAGTTTCTTGCTTTTGCCAGGGAAGCAATAGCAAAGTGCTCAGCAAGGGGAGCAGCAAGCCCTCAGTACAACTCCCCATGCTGTGGAAATTGCCACCAGCAGAATTCGGGTGTTTCATCCATTATTCAGCAGCTGGTGCCAGCTCTCATTCATGTATATCTCCTTGGGCATAAGTAAGTAAAGCACCGTACCTACAAACCAGTGACAGAGGAGAGCATTAAAATCTAATGAGCAAGCAGGCTTCTTGCATTTGCTTGTACTACAGTCTGACATTGACCATTTCAACAGCAGCTCTTATGCTGAGGTCCAGATCTTGGACCATTTTTATTCAGTCACACCCCAGAGAAACTTTTTCACCTTCTTTTTCAGTGACAATTATCTTCTTTTTACCTGGAAAAATGTTCCACTCCAACATATTCCAATAAATAATTTTGGAATCCTCAAATAGACCTATAATAATTTCCATAAGAAGTGTTTGCATGGAGTATGGCATGTTCCAACCTCTTACTGCTTGCAAGGATCCTCATAGTTTAGCTCAGCTGCAACATTACTTCTTTTCTCAGGACCAGTCTAACAAAAAAGAATCAAATCTCTTCAGTGTTGCTACACATTCAAGGGAGATTTCTGCACCCCCAGGCTCTCAGTGCAGCCTTGAATTCAAGCTAGGCTAAATCCTGAAGTAGTAGATTCTGCTCACTAACCAAGGGAATAATCATAGTTAGACTTCATGATCCTCATGCTTCCAGGATCACTGTGCTGGGCAGGTTAGACCACTCTGCATTCTCACATCTCCAGATAATCCTGGGAAAGGCTTCTGGATGCTGCCTTATTCTGGAGAAAGATACTGCAGAATGCTAACAACACACGTGATTTGGTACATTGCAAAGTTCATGGTTTCTTTCTACCTCTTCTCAGAGTCAGCAGCTCTCAGGGTCCTGCTACAAAGCTGCTGAACCAGTGCAGCCAAGCCACAGCCAGGATAGCCAGAGATCTTATATTAAATACAAAACCCAAACAAAACAAAAATGTATACAGAGGTTTAATCATATACAGCCACATTCATGTGGCACCATAACTGATCAAACTAGAAACTAAACCTGAAGGGAAAAAAACCAACAAAAATGCTTTTATTTCTGCCAGGAGTCAAGGTTGTCACTTGGCCACACAGTATTACAAAGAAAATAAAAAGAAGAATTGGTCAGGAGGACTCAAACCAACTGTCCTTCCTTATCAGCAAATTGTGTAAGTAATTGCAAAGGAGCTCATAACAAGGGCTTTTGGAAAAGAAATCTAGTAAAAAAAGAAGAAAATGATAACTGGTATTGGCTGGCCTGTGGACATCTCAAAACTTAATGATGTATTTTTGTTTATTCATGCAGAGAGTAGCATATTGAAGATTTACTTGGAGATTCATTTCTCATAGACCCTAATTGAGTATTAGATATTCAGCCATTCTTAGAATGCTGATGACACTGTCAAGCACAAAAACATTTCTGCCATCTGCTCTGCCTGTATCTCTTTAAGGTACCCCAGAAAATTAAAGCGTCTTTGAGTTTCACATAGGAGCAAGAGGTTTCTAAGGCAGCATAATAAAATGAAGATATTTCAGAACTTACTAGTTCAGCAAAACTGATCCAGGTACTTAATAGTTTATTACAGCATAGGGAAGTCAGGAAGAGCCTTTGCTCAAACTGTAAAGCCAGACTCACTTATCTAATTTTCAGCTTATTGTAAGGCAATAGAGATTTTATGAAGCAGATTATAGCTAGGCTCTACACATAGACACATTTGTATGGAGGAAAAGTAATTTCAAACTTGGCAGCATGTGCAAGTATATTTGAGGACCACTACTTCCCTGTAATGCTAACAATCTGGATAATGCATTCTTCAAAACCAGCAGTAGACTTAAAACATTTTCCTTTTGGAACCAGGGGTGTTTCTGGATGTTCACCCTAGCTGCTTTTTATCAACATTTTCCTCCTAAACCAAGAGATTCCTTTCAATTTGATTGTTTGATTAAGGGTGTGTTTACTATCATACATTCAAAATAGCACCTGCATTAACTTCAACCATGTTTTACAGAAGATGACATTATCTGAGACTTCTGCTTGTCCATATTTTGGACACACTGATTTAGCAGAGGACCCTGGACTCAGAAATTTGCTGCTCATCTTACAAGAGAGGAAGATCTTTTAATGAAATGCAGTACAAGTTTACCTGCAGGTCAGTAGAGCCCTAGAGAGGGCACAGCTTAGATCTGCCCAGTGCCTACCTCAGCTTCTCTCCATCCATCAGGCTCAAACAGCAGCAAGTTCAGTCCACTGGCCAGCTCTAAACTCTTTCCAAAGTCTAAGGGCAGGCACCACAAGCATGGCATCCATCAACTTGAGATCCAGCATCAGGGGCTTTTCTCCCCAGCTGAGGGATCTGCCTGATCACAAGCAACTACAATCAGCTGTGCAGCAAAGACTTAGCTGGCAAGGCAGAACCAGGCACCAGATTCTCCCTCAGGATCACTTCTATCCTGGTTTCACCCGACTGCTCCTCCAGCCTCTCTTGGTCTCCTGCAGCCAACATGTTCACCTCCTCTTTAGAGCTCTTCCAGGAGTGAATGGCTCCCTCTCATTCCTGCCTTACACCTTCTCTCAGGAGAAAAGCCCCATGCTTGAGTGCCCTGACTCTTCTCTCAACAGCTTCCTTCCTGAGCTGTGCAAGGCTCATAGACTCCTGCCAAAGCTTTTAATAACCATTCTCTTTTCTACCCTATAGATTTTTCTTCAGCCTATTCACAGACAGCACAGTCAGATCTGAGCCTGCTGCACAAACATAAGAGTATCAGCCTGGAATTTGCTCTTCTCCTTGGAAGTTTTGTGTCCAAGTCACAGGCAAAAGACAAAATGGTTCTTGATATAGACAGTGTTTCAAAAATAAAGCCATAAAACTCATAGAGATACATGGCATCATAAAAATACTCCATCCCAGATCCTGGCTTTTGCTGTACCTTTGTATAACATTTCCACCCCCTGATGAGAACGGAAGAACTCCTGAGTGATCAGAAATTCTGCCCTAGTGGTCCAGAAAAGCCAGTAGAACCATATCAGAATTAAGTCATTGCAGAATTTAACCCAATGAACATTTCTATGTGCCTTTCTGCTTTCCATAACCTGGTGTTTCTAGAGCTAGAGGTCACTGCTTGGATTGTACCAAAAAAACCCCCAAACAACCAAACTCCAACAAACCAAACCCAAAAAAACCCCCAACAACAAAAATACCCAGCCAAACTGGCTGCAATTTCTACTCTGTAAACCCTTTATATTAAGTTGGGAGTGTTTCATCTTCTTTATGTTAAATAAAAAAGAAATCATAATTTAAATGATTAGTACTCCCCAGAAGGAAGGACAAGACACGTCAGGGTATGCAAAGTCATCTCAGCTGGCAAGGATCAGTGTGTCAGCAATGCCTACTCACCAGTGAAATACAACAATTCACTGCACAGGCAGATGCATGTCAAGGTCTGCTAAGAGATAATAAAACCAAGCTGGAAATTAGTTCATTTGATGGCTGTGTAGACACTGCAGAGCTTTCATTCATCCTGGGGGAAAGTCTGTAGGCCCTTAGCCATCCTGCCCTTGCAATGAGTCAATTCCCCTTGCCAGGGCACAACCTGGGTAGGAATTGGCACCAATCTGCTCTAGCCACACAAACTTCACTGAAGCAGCTCCTGTGTGGCTTGACAGGCTCATTTCCCAGGAACATCCGCTAGCTATCTGCTTACCCTGGCACAGGGACAGAGAAACAACAATGTAAAATGTCAGATAGAGCTTGTCAGGGCTTGTCAGCTTGGGAAGGGTTTCACTATTTCACTTGGGCACAAATGTTCTGCACCTCTCAGAGGCTAATTTTAATGGTGTGAGCATCACTTGGGAGGAGGGGAGACATTTGCCATTGTTATTGCCTTAAGAAAACTCTTCACACAGTTGATGCTTTTACAGCTTGGCTGTGGGGAAAATGTCAGCTTTCTTATTTTGACAGAAGTCAAAAAGAAAAGCTGTATTAAGAGGGAACACATAGAGAAAGATTGGGAAATACATATCTGGTTAACACCACCTTTGTAGGGCTGGCTTAGGTCGCTTAAGTGACCAGTGTCACCTCATGGCAGTTTAGTCTCCATTTGGTTGTGGTTGGATAAGTTTTCATAACATCAAATGGCAGATGGCACTAATTGGCACCTTGGCTGGTCAGAAAAGTGAGAAAAGATGTGAAGAGGCAGGACAGGCTCCCCCTGGGAAGTCCAGTCCGCTGATTTTAACCTGACTCTGCATCTTAGACAGTATTTGACAAAAAAAGCAGAGACTGGATTTTAGTACTGCTTGTACTGAGATCATACTAAATCTTAGCTTTTAGAGTATCAGAGAGAAACACCACTGAAATATCTACAAGGGACACATTCCCTTTGTCACACGTAAGGAAGGTAGCTAATTAGAAAATAAAGAAATTAGATTTACAATGATTTTTTTTTATATTACCAAAACAGCAGAAGCTACACAGCCAAAGCAAGATACTTGTTTTGAATATAGCCTTCAGTTTTGCTTCTCTAAGTTGTTATTATAAGAAGACTAAAGAGATTTGAACATAAGGATTTAAAGTAGACCACTCACTCTCCATTATGGCCAATCAAGACAAGGTACAGCTACATAACAGAAAATCAGAAAGGAGGATGTATTTTAAGAAGAATTTATCTTGATGTTCAGGAATGTCAAGTAGGAGCCAGGGCTCCATCAAACACTGGCCTCTTGTCTGAAACATCGTCTCTGCTTATTGTCAGTATAGATCTTTTTCCCAGCTTTCAGACCACATCTGTATCACTTATTGCTAATTAATCCCTGAGGGGTTTAGATATTTAATATTGCAACATGAGAAGACATCTTAGAAGCAAAAAACCTAAATCAAAGGCATCTAGGCTTTAACCAAAGAATTAATCACAAAGGGCCAGACTGCTTCTGGAAGCAGAGCTCTGCTCCGTGCAGGAACAGATGGGCATCACCTCCAGATGCATTGGAAATCTCAAGTCCAAGCCTGGGAAGAGCAGAAGCAGCACAGGAAGTCCTCTCATTTATGACATTAGCCTGAACTCCTGCAAGGATACTGTGGACAGAGGATCGACCAAGTCCCCAGGATTCATTAAGTCATGGCAAGAAAACAAGTGGGAAATGGGTCCAGGATTTTGCCAGAAGTAGTTTCCACGCTAGAAGAAGATTTACAACCAGTCACTTGTAACTGAAAATTAATCCATGGTCTCCATGACCCTTATGTTTGATAGAGGCATAAATGTATTGGCAAGTGCTTGTAGAAAAGATGCCACAACAGAATGATTTTACTGAACTTCGCTTGGTTCTGCTCATGAAATATGCCAAACTGACAGATAGAGACCACTCCAAGGACTTCTGCCCATTTTAAAATGTCATAAAAAAGAAAAAAATTAGTAATTTTACCTCTCTGCAAGGTGTTATTGCCCTGGCAACAGCCCTCCATGTCTGTGGAACAGCTTTAAACAGCACCAGTGGGCAAGACATTGGTGGCTAGTCCAAGTTTGCCTCCATGGAGAAAGGCAGGACATTGCCTTTGCAGCACCTGAGCTGCCCCACGAGCTCTGCTTGGGCTTTTGAGCAGGGCTTGAGAGGATGCGAAGATATGGCCCTTGTGCTCTGTGTGAGGATGCAGTCGCCCTGCCTGGAGCACTGACGTGACAAAAAGCAGCTCCCACATTCAG
Source organism: Acanthornis magna (assembly GCA_036785705.1). Lineage (NCBI taxonomy): Eukaryota > Metazoa > Chordata > Aves > Passeriformes > Acanthizidae > Acanthornis > Acanthornis magna. The sequence continues at coordinate 16,076,514 of JAWUZG010000025.1, forward strand.
GGCAGCTGCAGTTTTTGCATTCATAGACCCAGATTTGTAGTCAGGGTACAGATAATGTTATCTACTTCTCTTTAGTTTCCTAATGAAGTACATATTTAAACAGCATGAGAATGAGGACCTGCCATCCCATGGTTTGTCTGAAATTGTCATTGCCTCTAAAGTACATGTCACAATGTCAAGATTGGAATAAATGTATCATCACTTTACCCAGCTGACAGAACATGACACCGTCTAAGGTGGTTGACAGAAAAAGTAGGTAAGACTGGAAAGTGTTCCAGGATGGAGTAGGGGAGATGTAACAGCAGCACACGAAACTTTGGGAGTGCTAGGTTTGCTTTGTGTTCCCATTCCTATGGGATGATGTGGGACAGCTTTTATGCAAGGTAAAGGGAGTCCACATGTCTTGCTGTTACTCCTCGGAGGTGCTTAACTCCACAGGGTGCATCAGGCTGTCTTTGACTACAGTCACTGATAATTATAGAGCATGAGCAGGTTTCTCCTAGGCCCTACAGTGGCTCTATCTCAGATCAGTTTCCATCAGCCAAGGCAGAGTCAGATGACATTCTAGATTTACAGCAGAGATCACCATTTGCCTTGCCAGCTCTAAGAGCCTAATGACAAACTCTGAAGTTGGAAACTATTTTACTGGGAGCGCACAAGCACAGGAAGTAGTAAAACTTTCCCAAAATATCCAGTGAGGCAGAGCTCTCTCCCCTGCCTGTGGATGCTAACAAATAACAATGAGCACATTTTAGTTAATAATTACCAGGTGTACCAGGTGACCAGTTTACACCACCCAGGACAAAGACACAGGCTATTTCCACAATGTCAGGCAGCTGCTCCATCTGCTGGATTAAGCCTACAGCTAAAGGAGCTTAGCTCTACCCATGTCTCGTGAATGTGGTCCTCTGTGCCAGTCAGTCTGTGAATTGTAACTATGAATAGTTTTAGCAGCCCTTGGGGAGGTCATGAGTACTATGGAGGTCCTAGTGGTGTGGGTGAGTTGAATCATTGGAGTAAAGAAATAAAAATGGTAAGGCCACGGGCATGTTGGCTGGTCTCCAGTTATTCTCTGATCAGATAGGCGCTTGAAAGTTAATTTGTGAAGTAATGTGACTAAAGTCAAATCATAAATGAAGTTTCTTAAAATATATAAACAGATAAGCATTGATGCTGCTGTTTCTGGGTTTCTAGGGTACACAGAATGTCAAGTGACTGATGATGCATACAGAAAGCCTTGCAACAAAGGAGATCAGTATTTGCTGAAACAGGGCACCTTATGGAGTTTCACTTTTGACAGAGCTGAATGCCAGCATGTTCAGTCTTCCACACTGATAGACCCAGTCAGCTCAGGGAAAAAAATTCTGTGTCACTCCACACCTTGTACGGTCATTTTAGTCAGGGTAAAATAGGAAGATTTTTTAAAATATACTCACTTTGTGCAACTTTAAATGGCTACGCAGGCATGTAAATCAAAGAGTGTTAGCCTTAACTGCAATTGAAAACAAAAACCAACCAACCAACCAAACAAACAAACAAAAACAAAAACAAACAAACAAAAAAAAAAAAACCAAAAAAAAAAGAAAAAAAAGAAAAAAATAGAAAAGAGGGATGGGAAAAGACAGATAACTTTCTTTAAAGTGACCATCATTCTTGGATACTGGATAGGATATTTCAGATTATTTACAGTGTGAAGATTTAGTTTAATCTGTGTCTTTTCTTCCCAGGGCAGATCACATTTATTCTTATAAAACCTAAAAACTCCCAAAGTGTGATGAAAATGAAGGCTGGAGCGAGGCCATAATGAAAGTAATGAAAACTATGTCAAACTATAGTGCACCTGATACAGAGTTAGAATTTCTCCATCAATTGAGGCAAACTCATCTATTAAAAAGCCTGCACAGAACACAGCTACTAATGCACAGAGATGTACAAAGGTTGTTAGCCATGCCACAGTTAAAAAAAGAGTTCTTATTGGGGAGGATCCGGTTTTGGGAACCAAGGACCAATAGATTGTACTTACAATAACCATCACACAGGTAGGGAAATGACAACTAACCCATTATCACACACAGTCTCTCCATCACAGCTGGGGAGAAAATAACAATCTCTGTATTACAGCAAGGTCATTTTCATCCTGGAACTTTCAGCATAAATGTAATATATTATTCTTAAATGAAATTATTGACAACACCTGAAAAGTAAACTACTGTCTGTATCCACCAGAATTAATTTCATACTCTGAGAGACGTCACCGAAAAAAATCTCAAAATATGAAAGAAGAAAACGTGGCTTTCCTAAGAATTGCTGGGGTAGGAACTGTCATTTGGATCCTGGATATATGTGCAGCTGTTTCATCTGCTGCTTTCCCAGTTCCGTGGGATCTGCTGAGAGCAATCGGCTCCTGTCCTCATTTACGTTCTTTGGGTTAGAGGCTGGAACAAAGGACTAATGGCAGGGCTAGGTCTTTCCTCTCTGTTTTGATGATTTGAAAACACAACTGCTCAGTAGCCACAAGGGGCCTGTCCTGGCTGCCTGCATTTGCATCCTCATTCCTAAACCCTGAGTCATGCTGGGAGCACTGAGATTAGCCAGAGGACTGCATGGGCTGACTCAAGCAGCACACATACCTGCAGGGGTTTATAGCCACGCACCCCTTTCCCTTACTGCCATTACCCTTGTCCTGCTGCCCCAGCTCTCCCTCATATTTTTAGTATTTCTTTATCGTATCTGGTCCAAGCAGACCACAAATGCTGGCTGTGGGCTCCCTGGGCTGTAACACAACATGTGATATTAGGCAGCTATGGAATCTCGCAGTAGCATAGCCCTTTCTTGGCAAGGAAAAACCCTCCCAAACCCGGCTAGTCAAATTTAGTTTGGGGTACTACACAGCCAGGAATACAAGTCAAATAAAAATACTCGGTATTGTGTTAAATGTCCTAGCAGATTTTACTCCTACTGCCTCACAATGACTGGCAGAGATGTCTATCAGAAGATGTTTGAGAGACAGCTACATCAAAACACAAGGGTGACACATGCACAGAGCCTTTCATGATATAAATAGGATGTCATTAAAATTCTTTGTTACATGCAATGCTAAACACACTACTTCAGATTATTAACTTTCAGTACCACCAGTGGTATAGGAGAAAAACCCAGGGCATTTCCCCTAAAAACACAAGACACTGACAGTGCTCTGTAGCCAGGGTTTGTTTTGTATTGCTTGTGGGTTTCGTAGTTAAAGCAAGAAGAAGATAAAGGGCTATCCTTTGAGGCTTGCAAGCTCCTAATGAGCTTGGTTCTGTGGTGAGAGTTAGTGGAGCCTGATGCCTTTCTTGAACAAACAGTCTCTGTCTGTGCAATGTGTACACAGCTCAGTGAATTTACTGAGGGTGAGCTGGGAGCACCTCACACTGCTTCCCACCCTCTATTACTGACTCAGAAACTGACACCCACCCCTGTCATATGTTAATTTAGGAAGAAGGTCTGGGTGGACAGACTGTTAATAAGGGTATGGTGTCTTTTACTTACTGTTGTGAAGTTAATCCTGGTCATTGAAATTGTTTAACTGTAAAAACAACCCAAAGCAATGAAACCAAAAAAGGCCAGAAGCCCCTAAAGCCTTGTACGGTAGACAGAATGAGTGTGAGCTGTCCAGATTCTCACCTACTCCTTCCTTGACTCAACAGAAAAAAATAATCTTTATGCCAAATCCATCACCAAGCTCTCTGCCAAGAGGACTGTCAAAGGTGCCAGATAATGCTAATCAGTGTATGATCTGTGTCTCATGACCTGAAAGAGATGACTGCATTTTGTACTAGCTGAGGTGATGACAAGCTCAGCTTCAGGCACAGAGGCATTCCTGTAGAGCCCAAGCCTGAGGTGTGGGAGCGAGGCCACGGAGCCACATTTTGGGTGCTCCCATACACAGGGCCAGGTACAGGGTCAGGGTGGGTCTGGGTCTGGTACACAGGCAAGGCTCAGCTGGAGCCTGCCCTAGGAGATTGCATCTGGTGGGGAGCATTTGCTTGCTCTTTGCAAACAGATGATTTTGTGGCCATTAAACCACACCTTGTTTACACTTGAAAATGGTAATGAACGACTGTTCCCATTACCATCAATATTCAAGAGGAAGTTTTGAGCCCTGTCCATCTGGATGCCTAAGGGAATGTTCTCTGGGCTATACTTTCCAAAGATGCTACAAATTGTGCGATCTTTGCTCTCACTGCCACTGCCTTAAAACATTTGTTTACTTTTTCTGCCCATACACAGCAGTACCATTGGGGACGTTTTTCTCTTCCACGTCACTGACTCAAAGCTTTCTTTGGAATACTGTTGTCTTCCCAAGGAAACTATAGCACACCACAGTATGTGCATGGCACAGCCTACACAACCTCAGTCAGGGCACAGTAGAGTAGTATAATGCATACCTGGCTGCCATTTCTTAAGCTAAGATCTAAAAATCATTAGTACTGATCCATGCCCAGAGCAAGTCTGATAGAGATTAGACATGCTCACAGAAACACATTTCTGTCAGAAGGAGCTGGTGCACACAATGCAGAATTTATACTCCTCACAGGATAACTAGATCCAGAAGCATCTTTCTGGATGGCAAAGATAAGCAATAGTTGCTCTGCCAGAGCCTGATGAAAATTAGGTAATGTAATGATATGTTTTCAGGAAACTGGAAACAACAGATTTTAACTATACTGTACTAGCAGTTTGTGTTGCTTGGTTGTAAGCATTTTTTATCTGGTTTTAGGAAGATCTTTGTGTCTTTCCAACAACAGGAATAGAAATGGTGCTCTACTGACACACACTGATCTCCTTGCAAAGCAGATCTATGTGTTCAGCTCCAAAGAGTTGTTGATGTTTCTCCCCAGGTGCTGCTGTGCAACTCTTCCTTCACCTGATTCACCATGGAACCTCCCAGCCCCAAGGACTGGATAACAAAATAGTTCCCACCAGTTTAACTACAATCAGTTATTAAACTGATTCAGTTAATCCTTCAGAAACTCCTTTGGGGACACAAGTGCAGTAATTTATATCAGTTATGACTTAGAGCAATTTACCATTCGTTGGTAAGATGTCATACAAAATTAAAACTTTGTTTCAGGTTCATAAACTACTAAGCTAGGACATAATTGCTATCAGCCAAAACACTGTGTTTCCAAATGATGTTTTCCATAACTGATTACAGTTAAATCAGTTCAACTATTTGTACAGATCAGCCCAAAATCCCCTGCTCCAATTACATGGGTTTTGGTTTCAAGTGTTGAGCAATGTACAAGTGAATGACCCATCCGTCCCTGTGGCAAACAAAAGGGAAAGGCAGGCAGTACTTGACCCTGTTTTTAAAACAGCTCAATGCAGAAGATGTGTTGAGGAATCAGAATGAAATGACAGCCGTGAAGAATTTGATGCACAGATATTCCTTGCAGTCCTTCATCCCACAGCTCCTCAAAGACCCCCAGCTTTAAGTACAGAGCATTTACCAAGTGTTGGGTTTCATGCACATATTTCTCTCCTGTGGTTGTGCCAGACACTAATTATGGCCTTGTCTGTGTGGTGTGGCTGCTCTTATGGTACACAAGGGAATAGGTTCATGTTTCCAGAGCTTGGAGCTGGCATTGCTGAAAACAAGTTGAAACAGAAGAAGCAGTTCAGCTAAATGCAAGGGCTCCTGGTAGGGTGATCACCCCAAACTAGTTTTACTTCTAACCACCAACTTCAGATTCATTAGCAATAAAACCTAGTTAAATAAGTAATTTGAATTAATTTTAATAAAATTAAATTACATCAAAGAAAAAAGATTTCTTCTAGGATGGGAGAGGAGCACCAGGGAAGGCACTCCCTATGCTCTTACGTGGTGGTTCTGCCAGTGAAAAAATAAGTGGCATCACACCCCTTTGTTTACCTATCAAAGCTTGTCTAATCGGATCATCACCTGCTGCAGACTGAGCAGGAAGCAGCCTGGGACTCCCTGGCAAACCAGGCTGGGGAGCAGGGTGTCCTCAGGCCAGGCTGGGGTGCATGGCACAGGCAGCTTGTGCTGCCAGGGTGGCAGAGTAGAGCTTGCTGCTGGCACACCTCAGGCTCCTGACACTGCCCAGTGCTTGCTAGGGTCGGGGCAGGGAGCCAGAGAGCTTTTGGAGCTGTTTTCCTTTCCTACTCTGTTCTTAGCTAGCAGAGGAAGAAAGCAAGGATGAGGGGGTTGGCATAGGCTGAGCAAAGGCATTGTATTTGCACCACGCAGGGGACAGTCTCAGGAGGGGCTGGTGTTCAGAAAGAAAGAAAACAGAACAGCTTCTCAAGAGGTGAAGAGCTCTGTTCACAATTTTTCTATCACACTTAAATTGCACCTGCCCCAGGCCAACACTGCTGTGCAGGGTGAAGTCTCCTCCTGCTGTCCACTGCCACCTGCTCTGCTTCTCCCTTGAAAAGCTTTTTAGGCTTTTCTGCACTTCATGGGGCACTAGGCTGTGTTTGACAGCTTCTTGGAGGGAGTTTGTATGCTTCTGTTTTATTTCAGCTCAGTGAGCAGGTGGTAGGCTCTTTCTCAATTTCATCACCAGTGGAGGATTTTTTTCCATTTCAGGGACAAAAGTTTTTAAAGTCCTCTACTATGTTGGGAGGGCACCAGGTTTCACAGCTATGTGCCAAGCTATGTTGAATTGTTATTTTGTTTCAGCTAGATCTCTTTACAGGGTTGAAGTTATCTTCAGTTTTTCCTGGATTAATTTCTTTTTCTGGGGCTCCATTTGGAAAGTCTATGGTGTCCAGGCAGAGAATTCAGCTTCATTGCTACTCTTTGCCTTCCAGTGTATTAGTACTGCTTGATATGACAATTTAATGAGTGCAACAGATGTGAATCCAACTACTTTGCTTTTGCTTTTCTTTAGCTTTTAGTGTGCCACTTAACAGCAATTAGTGGTCTGTAAAGTTTAAGTGTAAAACAATTCTCATTGTCTACCTACACAATGTCAGCCTGAACTGCTGAAGCCTGTGTTTCTTCTTACTCACCTGGGGTAAGGCACTATCTCAGGGCAGTAAAGAAAGAGCTGCTAAAGCTAACCCCACTCCTTCCTCAGGGCATCTGCTCCTGCACTGCACTCCACACCTCCACTCGCTTGTTGCTGTGATGCTGAGGGATGGTCCCATGTCCATCCACACTGGCCATCAAATGCCTTTCAAAAATCAATTCACACACAAACAAGGGGGCCCATCATTTTGCAAGATCATTTGTCTTCAGCAGGAACATGCAAGATGTCTCAGGGTTGAAGCCAGACTTGTTTTAGCTTTGCAACCATTTCTCCTTTCAACTGTGACTCTTGTCAAAACTTACTAACACTCAATCCCCAAGAATGATCCTCCAAGCTCTCTCACTCCTTAATTATACTTGGCATTCCCTTTCACATCCAAACCCTCCCATGTTGTTAAGCAAACACACTGACACCCAGGCCATCCTTAAACAGCTTTGCAGAGACTTCCTGCACCCATGCTGAGAGCAGCCAGCTTCTCTGCAGCCGAAATCTGCTGGGCAAAGGAAGACTCAGGTCTCAGATCCCTCTGATGTCGAGACTGGGCTAAGAATGGCTCTTTCATGGCAGGAAAATCAATGACTAATGCACCAGGGGCAGAGGTACCACAGCCTTGATGCTCCTATCCTGCCCTCGCTCACCCTGAAGGCAATTCCTATGAAAGCTGCCATTGCCAGCCTTGCATAGCTGTGCCAGCTCTCCTGAAACAGGGATTCTTCCTAGAGAGGCTCTGCAGCCCCTTTCTACCCACTGCACCCACATGGACCACATTCCCTGAATGAACTGGAGGGGTAAGAACAGAAGAGAGAATAAGAAATCTTTAAGTGAGGCACTTGCAGGAAAGTGTGTGCTAAAAAATGAGAAGCTCTATGTCAAAGTTCATGGTGCGATTCACTTTGAGGCAGCACAAAGAGAAAAAGAGAGAAAGGGTTATTTTTCCTCCAAAAGGCCAAAAGGAAAGAAATCTTGGGCTTGTGATAAAATTCCTTGAAAGGACAAGGTGCTCAAGAAACAGGAAGAAAGCCACCAAGCGGGCCTGACACAGCTGGAGGACAGCGGCTGTGGGCAATATGATCCACGCTGTGCAACAGAAGGTGCTTGTTTTGTTATCTGCCTCCTCAGCCAACATAGTTTTGAGACACGATTTCTCATGTCCTGTTTTTCAAACAGATTGCAATAGGAAATACATCAAATGAAAAATGTAATGCTGAGATTACTTTTGTTTATAAGCCTTTATGAAAAGTATTATAAATGAGTGGTAATCCAAAACCAGCAGGTTTGATGGGGTTGTTGGTTCAAAAGATATTCTTTTATTGCCTGTATTAAATAAAGGATTCAAATAATGTAAACAAAAAGAAAATGGTGTCTTTGACAGTTACAGCATCATGACCTTGCAGTAGGCTTGGTTCTGGATCTGTTTTCTTCTAGAAAGAAGTCACTACCTTTAACCCAAAGGAGAAGCATTATTCCTCACCTAAGCTCAGTCTCAGCTGCCACCCAGTGGAATTAGAAATCCCTGCATTATACCAGTGGCTTCTACTGCTGCCTCATCACTCTTGTCTACAAGATTTTAATGGCCAACAATAAGATTTGATTTGTCTGCAGTGTTTCCTGCCCATAGATTCACGTAGCCCTTCAGAGAAATATCAGCATTTCCATTTCTCACAGAAGAAACTGAGGCACAAGGGCCAAGTGATCTGCCTGGTCATGCTGCAGGCCAGAAAGAGAGCTGAGGATAGACTGTGCCTCTCAGGATGATGTCCTAAACATGGTTGGCTGCTGATTCAAAGAAGATCTTATGGGTTCATGATTTGAAGCAGAGGCAACAGTGCCAAGCAGGGGGAAGAGACAAAAACGCGATGGAGGCTGGGGGTGGGATCAAGCCTATCACTTTTAACCTGAACAGCTAATTCCCTTCTCTTTATGGTCTTCTGTGTTTGCTTACAACTAAAATGAGCGAGCAGCCTGGTTTAAGAGATGTCTGCAGGGATTTTGCAAGCTGTCATGAGTTATCTTTCACTTTAGGAGAACATGCTCCAGTTGCTGCAACAAAAACCTCAGCATATGGCAGGATGTAGAGGTGAAAGACAGAGCTGTCTGTGCAGCTGGAGGTGCAGCTCCTTAAGATAAATGGTCAGCCAGAAAGGCAGAGGTACTATGAGTGAAAAGAAAGCCCTACACAGAGGAAGGCGCAGCCCTAACAAAAATGCAGATGGAAACTCTCCTTGTATCAGGCTATGACCACCTCAGGTATGTCATGTTTCTCTTGCACATATCAGGTCTTCTCTTTGGCCCTGACGTCCAAAAATCCCTCCTCTGTCCACTGCCAATTAACTTGAGCTTTAAGCCTCTATGAGTTATTTCAGTGAAAGAAAATTAGGAATAGCAGAAATGTTTCTTCCCCATCCTATGCATGCGCACAGCTCTGAGCTGCAGCTCTGCCGTAGCAGGGACAAGAGCTGGTAAATGCGATGCCCTGGGATGGATGGAAAGCCCTAGATACAGGTAGTGGCAGAAAGAGGAGGTATTTATTTCTGAAGACAATGTGCATGAATGCATACATTTGTGCATAGATCTATGGATACATATATATATTAATATGTGTGTATGTGTGTATATATATGTATATGTTGCTTGAAAGATTATGAACAATGTCATATTTACAAGAGACAGAGATTCTGAAAAAGCAAGGAAAGCCAAACCTTCTCTGACCTAAATTACAATGTCAGGATAAACACATAAACAAGAGGTTTTTCAGAAGAAGAATGCTTCGTGGCTTCTGCTGTGCTCCTGAAGAGCACTCAGCAAAAGATAATCATCAGTAAGAAGAAAACAGAAAAGAAAAAGAAAAGGAACTTTTCTACAAGCTTATATCTTGCTCCTTAAATAGCTGGATTTGAAAAGCACGTCTCCCAAGCCTCCAGATCTAGGTAGCACATAACACAGAGAAGTGAGCACTGGGATTTAAGGGATTCCAGGGAGACGGCTCAGCAGCCAGCAAACTCAGGCTATTCCTGCTCAAAGGGGACTCTTGCCTTTCAACTCACTTTCCAAATTGCTGTGTCTTTGCTCCTTTTACAAGAAAATGTGCAGCAAGCACTGAGCAGGAGGTGAACACACATGTTCAGCTCTTCGCCAAAGTCATTGAAGACCCATTGCAGTTTGACACTATTTTTACTTTGTTACTGAAAGCTCACATCACTGAAAGCCTGCTTCAAACCAAGAGCCAACAGCGACCCAGTGCCACAGAGTAATCCCAGATTGCAGTAGCAATATCTCTATTTGATGGCATCACCAACCAATGACAAAAATACCCCTTGCTAGATTTACCAAGTGGATACTATTTCAGAAGCTTTCATTTTCAAGCTTTATATCTTCAAGATAAAAAATGACCTACTTACCTTTTTTTCATACCTCTGGAAGAAAATGCACTTTCTAGTGTTGTGTGAGAGAATTTTAAAACAGTTTCCATTAAAAAATAAACCCCTGAACGGAATTTGCAACAGCAAGAAGCCTCCCTTGGTATTACCTACTTGACCTCATGCACACAGCTCATGCATCACTGCATCAAAACCACAACTGGTGCAAATCAGTGGCTGACTGACTTCACCAATTGGGGCCAAACAATGCTAATGAGGAAGAGGAAGAGAACGAGCCATGGTCTGAAACTCAGGCAGCCTCACATAGCCAGATCTAGGTACAGACAAGTCCAAACAGAGCAACTCCATGAAAGCACCAAAGATCAGCGTGGGGGGAACAACTGGGCGGGGAAGGGAAATCTATGTAAATAGAAACCTTATTTTCCCAACTATCTTTGTTATTTAATCTGTTGCTCTGGTTTCACTGTAAATTGAATCCAGAAAATGTGCTCTGCCAGCCAATCATGCAATGCTGGAGAGCACGTCCAGGCACACAAGCTGCTGAATTGCCACCAGCCTTCAATGTGGAGCCATATAAGATGCCCAGCTGGGCTGATGGGCTTATCCTCTCTCTAAACAGGTAAGATACCATCACACTTTGACTAGACAGCTGGACATGCAGACAGCAGACTGCATGTATGTAGTGCCATCTGTCTCTCCCCTGGGAATGTGCATCTTTGCGTATCCAATTGCACTTCCATCTGAGATTCCTGCTGGAGCCCACGAAATGGCCTTTATACACATCTGTGGCCAAGGTGCATTGACACGTTCACAGGTATGTTTTGAGCTTTACACACTGAAATCAATACTGGCACATTTGGCCTCCTCATTCTTTGGTAGAAAGAAAGAAAGGAGAGCATACTTGCTGGTCTTGAAAGTGGAAGTGTCAGAGTGATGTTCCTAGCTTTTCCAAGGAGGCGCTTTACAACTCTTCCATAAAGTAAACCATATTTATTTGTTTGACAAATTACTACCGCACTGACTGTCCTTGCATGTTAAAAAGGGATGCAGAGGGGAGGTGAGAGCAGTCAGCCTTCCTCAGCAAAGCAGGGCCTCCTTGCACTGGAGTTCATCTCCCTGCAGGAGAATGTGTTTCACTTGGCCCAGGAAATCCAAAACCTCTTCAGTATGAGGGGATACCTCCTGTTCAGCTTGGTGTTTGGAAAGAGTTGCTGCAGTAGCTGCCATAGCTGCTGAAAATGTTTATTCCCAAAGCAGAACTGAGGGATCAGGACACCTCAAGATAAGTACTTCTCCATCCTCTGGCCAGAGCACTGGGCTCTGTTAGCAGAATCCACTTTGAGGGCATTCCTTTTGGATCTGCAGGTCCAAGCTGCTCCATGCAGCAAGAAAAACATGCTACATGGGTCTCGGGACCCTTCCCACCTCTCAGTTTATCTTCCTATTCACACCTGGATCCTGATGAGCTCCATACCCTGGTGCTTTTTGAGGGTCCTTCCAAGACAGTCATTCCAAATCAAAAAAGTACAAGGTTAATGATCAGAAGGAGAGTGGGGTTTTCAAAATTATTTTCTATAGCATGTAGAAGTTAGTTCAAATAAAGCTACTTCAAGTCTCAAGCAATAATAATTTTTTCCAGACTGCTGTCAACCATAAAGTTCAGCTGTACAGCACTACTACATCCTTATTGTTGTTCTGTGTCAACCATATTATAATGAAACTATAGGTGAAGATCGAGCTCATTTTAGGCGTTTTTTCTTTACCCTTTCTTTTCTAAAACATTATCCACCTTTTCATCATACTCAGACCCTAGAAGTATAAAAAGTTAGAAGCTTCTATTGTCAAGACTTTTGTTCCTCGTGATCTAGAAACGTGTGGAATGGCAAAAGACTGCTCCAGTACATTAGTGTATGGCTCAGCTCCATCTCTATGCACTGATCTTTGAATGAGAGTGTCAGATAACATTGTTAAATACATCAGTGAAATATTTTTAAGGCGACAAAGCAGTGAAATGTAACCCACATAGAGTAAATATATCTTAGTATTGAAAAATAAGAAGATACCACAGGTATTTTAACTTTTGCCATGAAAATCACCTCACCGAGAACACCCACTATTTCCAGATTAGACAGTCTAATCCATAGAAGATATCTATGGATTGAAAGGGGCTCTTCAAGTTTATCTAGGTCCAAGAGATCCAAGCGCTCCAGAGATTACAGCAGCGGCAGGAGACCTCATGGAAGGCAGCTGCTGGACACTCTCTGTAGCTGTGGACATGATATATGAGGAATTTAATTCTGAGCAGAGCTTTGTTCAAAAACACTTTCTGGACAACAGACTATGACAATTTATCTATCCTTTCTTCTATTGTTAACCTGCCAGTCAGTAGGGAACAGCAAACAAGAACAGCTAAGTGGCAGGGACAGCTGGGAAAGGATTTAGAAAAATCAGAAGTGGGTATCAGGAAATGACAGTTTCTGTGTTTAATTGTAACATTTTGCTTACCACAAAAGAGTCATTCTGAGGATATAGAAAATGTCAGAGTTGTTCTTTGGAAACTCAGATTCCAAATGATACAGCAGAATTTTGCAGTTATTATGATGTCCTGGCCAAGAGGAAGGACTGCCTTGTGTTAGCTCTAGCACAATATGATGCTTTCTGCCTCCAAGATGCTTAATGAGTCATTAAATTATTGAACAGACAGGCTACCAAGAAAACCAAAATAAACCCCGCAACAACAAAAACCCCAAACCACAAGGAAAGGGACTTATTTGGTTTTGCTTTTGAGAATCAGTGTAATAAATGAGAAATATCTAGTCAACATTAGTAGCAAATGCCAAATCTTTAGCCTGCATGAATTAAAATTGCTGGCAAAATTAACAGAGAAAACTGTTTCTGAAGAAAAACTATTCTGGCTTGGTCCAATGGCTATAGGAGGGTGGCTTATCTCTGGACTCTAGTGGGATTTCTTTGCATTTCGGGGGAAAGAAGATGACATTCTTTCTTGTAGCACTCCTATGCCTTCCCTATAAAGTGCTTGTGCACTAGATGCAAACCAGAATGTAAGATCACCATTCCTCTGCCTGCCTTCCCCAGCTTCAGGCCAGCAGCTCTGGGGACAAGTGACTGATCACAGATTCCAGTGTACAGAGATTGCCACCAACTTCTCTGCCTGCAAAGGTGGAAGCTGACTTCTCCTTTTTCGCTCACATTTGCATCATCCTGAGGCCATCTTACTTATCGGACGTTGTAAACCTCTTTTCATCACTCAGTTTGACACTGATCTTCATTGTTATTCAAATTACTTTTAACACCAAAGCACTAGATCTCCTGAGTGTAAAAAGGCATTTTCTGCAAGCATTTCGTCATGGCTATGACCTGCCACCCCAAATCAGCAATGGCAGGGGCACACCAGAATTTGGAGGACACCAGTAATCGACATACAAACATGATCTACTGCAAAGCCTCTGATTGAATAATGCTCACAAAAATACCTTTTTATGGTAGATCATGGAGAGAATAATGTCCCATTTATGACTGAAACAGCTGGAATGAAAAGGATGATTTCATTGATTACTTCAATCAATGAGATGATTGCTTTTCCTCCTATAACTCCCACTACATTCACAGCCTTCTAAAGCTATCACAAAGACCAATTCCTTTCATAATAACAACATTACCAGTCTAAACTAATAAAGAGCCATCAGCCAGCAGAAAACTATAGAAACATGCTTGTTTCTTGATGAAAGGTTACAATTTTTCTCTAAATTTGTCCAAGCTAGCTCCTCCATGAAGTGCCCTAGTGCATACTGCTGTTGCTTCATGTAAGAGCACAAACACTCAGCAAAAGCAATACCTTTGAGAAATTCCATCAATCCCATGCCTTGATACACCTCATATTCGAAATAATATGTTAAGTGTATTGGTTGAGTCTTATGCTTCTGCAGGGAAGAATGCAAAGTGGGAAGCAGCCAGGAAACACAATGGTAGGGACAGAGTTAATGAAATGAACTGATTTTAGTCCTGGCCCAGAAATTGTATCCAAATTTTCAAAATCTTCCTTTAAAGTGTAAAGCTTCTTCAGCATATGGAAACAGTGAATATTCAAATATACACGTACATATATATTTATACACAAATATACATGTATGCCTGTGTACATATATTTAACTCAAATATTTATATCTGACTTTATGAAGAATTGAATTCCTTTAATCACACTAGAAAAGGGCAATCCTAAACACAAATTTTTGGTCGTAACGTCACTACACCAATAAGAATGGTGGACTCTTTCCAGATTGCCATATTGTAATTGTGACTGGTATTATTGCAAACAAGAACAATGTGTAATCCCAATACTGAGTATATCACCTAAAATGTTTAAAACTATATTTCTTAAAGAGCTGAGATAATGTGTTAGCTATGAATGGGGAGCACTCAAGCAAGAGCCCTGGCTATTCTCGCAACATGGGCACAGAAACAAAGCTGGAGGGCAAGCTAGAATGGGGAGTAAAACTACAGAACAAATGGATACCTGCAGCAAGGAAATGATGTTAGTGTCTATTTTATATTTATTTAATAAGCTACTGTCCTGAAAAATGATGTGTCAGATCAGATTTGTAATTCCCCACTCTCACAAGTGATCAAAGAGTGACCATTTACAAGTGCAGCTTTACATTTTTCCTGCCAGGCAAATGTAGGCTCAAAACCTCCAACGTAAGAAATTCAGATTGCAATTTTCTTGTTAGTAGGTTATAATAAAAGGTACTGTCTAGCCTGAATGTGGAAGGCAGTAATATTTATGCCCAACTGAAAGAGGGCTGTTTGTCACTTGGTGCCATTCCTCTAGTGAACACCTTCATCTCCCCAGTCACTACTGCTCATATTTCTTTCCTTTAAATTTAACTGCCTTTCTTGCTGTGACCTATTTTCTAGAGAACATACACTCAGCTAATGCTGGTAGATCAAATCAAAACTGTAGTTATGCTTCCTTTGAACAGAGATACATCCTTTGCATTTGAAGCAAAACACGTCAGGGTTTTTTCTGGTATTTATTTCTAAATGGAAACACTAAATCTGTTTAGCTAGGGTAGTTTAAAGCCTACCTTAAACTGAAAATCACTTATCCTTTTAGAGCAACAGAAGCTCATTATTTTCCTCAAAACAGGCTGGAATACCAGTAACTAGTGACTCAATTGCTATCTCTTACAAAGTAGCCACATGTTCCACAATACTCAATAAAAAAATCTGATGGGAATAGCTCTGCTGATCTGATTTTTGACATATTTGTCCCCCTGCTCCACCTCTGTGGGTTTGCTTGCCGCTTCTGAAACACAAAATGCAGTAGCTTAAATAATAAAGCTATAATAAAGAAGCCAGAAGGAGGAAACACCTTTGTGATTCTTCCAATCAGCTCAGCACAAGCCACCTCAACTCTGCTTCAGCACCTGATTTCAGCTCAAATCCTTCAGACCCTTTAACATACTGCAAAAGAGTATTTACCTTCATTGCCCAGCAGCAGCCTGTAGCCTACACAATGTGTATTCATCCGTGTGAATCCTGGGATGATGACCAGGAGTTCCCTCCATCCCCAGCAGAGTGCTGAGGTGAGGTCCATGTGCTGCGCTCCCCCCACTGCAGGAGAGCAGCTGAACGCTCCCCTGGGAGCTGCAGGAGCAGGGTCCAGCCATCCTGCACAGGAATGACATGCAGAGGAGGCAGCCTGATCCCCAGCAGCAGTAGGGTCCTGGCAGCAGCTTGCAGCAGGGTGAGGCAACAGCATGTCCTCTTGCAGGAGCTGGGATCTTTCTTCCCACTGAAGCAGCTTCTCCTGAGAAATGCAGTCTTACCTCTCAGCTGGGACTTAAAGCTTGTCTTCCCTTCACTGGCTCCAGGTTAAGTGGTCTAAGTCACCCTTCGTGGGGATCCCGAATGTCCTGAATACATGCAGTCTCTTCAGCTTCCATGACAGAGAGGTTGTGCATTAGGAAGGGAGTTCTGGGATGGCTTTTGGCAGGGGAGTAGGGGCAGGTTTCTGTCTGGCAAAGTCAAACCTTTATAACTCCCACTGTTGAGCTGTGTCCTTGGCCCTATGCTGCCACATGGACACTACAGATCATTAATGGCTCCAACGGAGCAGTTTTTCTCATTATTTAGAAACTGCTCCTTGAGCTTGTGTTTGATCTGCCTTTAGAAGGCCTTTGAAGGCCTGTCTTTACTACTTCTCCTAAAGACTGTTTTTTATGGGTTGTACAGAAATCTTGATCTCCACATATTTGGATTTATTTTAGAAACACCTCTTCCCAGTCCCCTGTAAAAGGGCATTGGTGTCAGATTGTGAACTGCACACATTAGAAGACAAAGTTATTACATAGACAAAGAAATCAGAGCAAACCTAACTATTAAAAAAGGCTCCATTAAATCTTTTGTCATGGGTCATCTGAAGCTTTTCTCACATAAATGGGTATCTTTCCACTTGCTGCACTAAGAGCTGGATCAAGACCTTGGCTTTTGTCCAAGACTAAGTTTTCAAATGCAACATTCTCCAGAAGTCACCTGTGTTTCAGGAAGGAAAGCAAGCCAGAAGAAAGGAAGGAAAATGCAAGGAATTCCACCACATTACCCCACTAGTACCCAAGCTCCCTATAGCAAAATTAGCAGATTTAAGCCAGTCAGCAGTTCCAGTGCAGCCAGGCCTGTGTCCCAGTTAAAGAAATTAACCACTGCTACTGCTGTTTGCATGATATTTCAGTCCAGGAATATGCTTCTCTAAGCTGCCTTTGGGAAAGCAGATGTAAGCTCCTCACTCACTTAGATATTACTGAAAATCTGTCCTGCTCCTATTAATTAAAAGGAGAATAACTCTCATTGCAGATCCTAATTAGCACTAGATCCGGCAGAGGGTTCTGTATCACGTATGTGTGATGTTTAATGAGTGCGCGGCAGATGTTACTCATCTCATTTAACACGCAGCTGGCAGAGCTTCTTCTCACACAGTATTATGGGGAAAAAGAACCAGCTACAAATACTGCTTGGACCTAAACTGTGCTTTACAGAAATGTTTCTGGGTTGCTGGCTGGCCTGGTTTGGGTTTGTTTTTTTTTTGCTACCCTCCACCATCAATTGCTAAAGGTCCAGTTTAACTTTTGTGTAACTAGGAGAGCCCCACATTTTCCCAGGACTGTTGCAGGACTATCAAAAATGAAGGCAGAGCTGTAAGAGGTTATTTTTGTGAAGTAAAAGGGATAGAACACCACAGAGCCAGGCAAATGCTAGTTGACAGAGGCACACACGCAATTGCTACTGCATATCAGAGCTGTCCCAGTTCTCTCCAAATTCGGTGTGGCTACAGCTGTGCCCTATGACTGCCAGCAGCATTAAAAAGTGATCCCATAGGCATCTCTGGCAGGTGATTAAGAACACCAATAAATATCAGTCAGGTGGCTGCTGTGGTGGCCGAGCATGAGCAACAAGCTCTGCCCATCATGGCAAGCAGTCCCTTAACTCTTCAGCACTGGCAGAGCACGCTGTTAAATATGAATATCTTATGGTGTTAAGCTGCCACCCTCTATAAATAGAGAGGCATCATTTTAATCATTTTATTGGAATATGGAAGCCTGGAAATATCTTGCTTTGGGATTTGAATATTTATTGCCATTTGCAATGTTCTACGGTAAGCTCCCCTAAATGGTTAGCTGCTTCTTCCATCAGAAACTCATTTCGTTTTTCTCAAGTACTGCAGAGGTGTACAGTAGAAGTTGCAAACAAAAAGACATCTGCAACTTGGGTTTTATTAAAAAAATACATTTTAAAAATGGGGTGGATTTTTGTGTGTATTTAATCAAAAGGCTAATTTTTTACTATAGTTAAAGATTTATAGCAATTAATGAAAATAGAACAAATTATAATAAATCCTTTGATAGTCTTGTCTGGAACATCAGTTAGTCCCCTGAGTGTTTATATCAGCATCCATGAGATGCAGCTGCACTCACCTTGAAAATTGTGTTGATGCTTGCTCAGATAAGCGGTTCTATGTTAAAGTGGCAAAGAACTACAGTTAAACTCTGTGGAGGAATAGAACAAGAGAAGCCACCAAGTTTAATTTCTGATCTAGGATTTTGCTTCCCTAATTGATTTTCTTTCCCCTTTCTCTTCACTACAGGACTTACAGGAGAGCATTAACCAAAAGTTACCGGATTGGCAATTACCACTCCAGAATAAAAACTTTTTACAAAGGGTGGCTTAATTATCTCCTAGCTCCTATCTCCCTCCAGGCTGCAAGTGTGTGCAGAGGCTCTGCACTGGCCTTTTCAGAAAGACACGCTAATTCACCCTCTGCATTTGTGGTGAAGACTTCCTCAAATTTTGTAGCAGAGGCAGTGAGTTCTTCACGGCAGTCATGGGACCAAGGCTGGCTTCAGATTTACAACAAACTCTGTTTCAATACAGCTTCTTCATAGGAAGATTTTCATGCATGCCCTGCACCCCTGTAGATGTGTCCAACATTATTCCTGGGTTAAAAAAGTGCTCTACAGAGCTGGTCAGAGGCACAAGTATTTGACAATGCTACCAAAGAGTGTAAGGGTAAGGAGAGAACCACTGCATCTTTCCCAAAAGTCCAGTCTTTTCCTCCATTTTATTTGGAGGAAAGAACAAAATGGAAGAGTACAACTCTGAATAAGAGAGAAAAAGCCATTTTCTTTCTTACAAAAGAAAATTGCACAGCTTGGTTTAATAGCATATTTTGCAACATAGCCTGTGTCCTGCCCTTTAATACTCAGGGGACCGCAGAAATCAGAGTGCTTTCAGCACTCTAAGAAGATTTAATGGTAAAGGAGAGCGCTACATTTCACAGTAAGACAAGGGAGTTAAGAATAACATCAATTTTTCCAATTTCATATGGGCTTCTAACTGGGGCGGAATGACCATTATTATGGATACCAAGCACATTTCACCCTGTCCCAGATGCACTGGTTTGGTTTTTCTATTTGCTCTCTGCAGATTCCCACTCCAAGAGCAGCCGTATCCTCGTAACCATGGAAACCACTCATGGCAAATTCCCACAAAACGCAAAAGCAGAAGGATGGAAAGGAACAAACATTTTAAGAAGGTTGCACACAAAGAGGAAGACAGCATCCTGTCTTCACAGATGCAAGACAGGAGAAAACCACAGTATCCTCATGCTGCAAGGTTTGCCTTCGGACTGGTGACCTTTCTCACTGGACTGCTGGCATTAGACAAAGTTTCTGATTCGTTTTTAGCATTGCTGTTGTACTCTGTGAGGACTTGCATGGTGTCAAAGCTTCTCTGAAGTTTTGGCAGATCAAAGGACACAACATTGACTTTTCACGGCAGTGTATGACAACCTTGCATCATGCCTAGGACAAACGCACTTTGAATTCAAAATAGTACCTTAGATTTCTGTCTTCAAAAAATAAAAAATAAAGGTATGCTCCTGAGTAAAACCATAACAAAGGTATAGAGTTGTGTCTGAGCAGACCTTGGTGCACTTAGTTCAGTTTTCTGCCTCCAACAGTGCCTGTAAATGAGTTAAAAAACAAGTGCCACTTGGGAGGCACTTTCACCCTAATATTCTCCCCCAGCCTTAAGGGACTCCCTGGGCCTGTTGTGGTTTATCTACATAGTAAAAGCTCAAAGAAGCTCTACTCCAAACACTTTTCCAGGCTCCTTTCCAGACCATCCTTTGGCAGGCATTACAACAAGCCTCATTCACTCCACAGGAGCAGCCACCTCCCGTTTGCATTGAGTCTGCCTCCTACTAGTGTCCCTTGATGGGCCATGGTTCTCATGCAAGAAGAAATAGCAAGAAGTCAATTTCTATTCCCCCTTTTTGTGCCACTCATGATTTTGTATATTTCTAGCACGCCGTCCATCCATCCATCCTTGGAAAAGGACAATGTAATGTGTCGCTTACTTAACTGTTCCTTAACAGAGATCATCTCATACCTTTGCTCACACAAATTACCTTTCTTCTGACTTTCTCCTGCTGTGATACATTCAAGATGAGAGGACCAGAACTGCATGGGGGGGGAGACCCTTGGGGTCAGGCTTTTTCATCTCTGTTCTTTTTCCACGAAGTAATAGTATTTAATCTTTCATTCCACTGCTACTCAGCACTAAGCTGATTGTTTCATGGAACTATTACAAACAAACAGTTTCACTCTTACGTGAAAATAACGAAGTGTTAGCTCAGAATATTGTAAATGAAGTTAGGATTACTTTTACCCAGGAGTTACATTTACATGCTCTGAATTTCATCTGCTATTTTATTATCCATCTCTCAAATTCAGGAGATCCTTCTTCAGTCTGCCCTTGAGCTCCTCCAGAGCACTTGTGTGATTAGTACCAGCCCTGGCAGTCAGTAAATATTCATGTTGTTTATTTGTACCTCAACTTGTTCCTGAATTCCTTCAAATTTTAGGCTGGGCATTTGCTGACTCACTGTTAAAAAGCATGGCACAGGGAATCTCCCCAAATTCTTCTACAGTGAGCAGACACAAATATAATCTCTGCAGCAGTCTTATCCACATGGCTGACAGATGGTCCTACCAACCTTCTGGTGAACATTTAGTTCTTGGTGTTAGGCCCTGCAGCCTTTCCTCCTCCTCCCAGGGCCACTGCTCAAGGCTGGCTCTGGGAAGGTGCAGCAGTGTGACCTTGGACCCAACCACTGGGAGCAGAGCTGGGAGAAGCCTTGCTGGGGGTCTCTGCACCTCCCACTGTGTTAAGCTCAAGCCCTTGCTCTTGGTCCCTGCCCAAGCTCTGCCATAGATGGCCCTGAGCCCACCCTTGCCCTTCACAAGCCCAAACCTGACCCAATAATTTAACTTCTCAGCCCTGCGCATCCTTGCCACCACAGACCCATGGGTCAAGCTGGACTCCTGGCTGCCCCTGGTCACCATCACCTGGCCCACTCTGCTCTCTCTGCCTGGGAGGGCACTGTCCTACCTACTTGGCTTCACCTTCACTCCTGGCTCCCTGTGGAGCAGCCTTAGCCCCATCATTGCTTGGCAGACAGACTGGAAGGAAGACCCATTCCTTTTCCTACCTGATTCTCATATTTGTATTATATCATCATCATAAGTTTCGAACTCATGATGGCCAAACCTGAGGAATAGTTTTGGAAAGAGATATGGAGAGGAGGAAAAAAGGGACCTCCAGATTATTTCAGTGTTAGCAGAGAAGGCTCAGTGCTGCATACACCACACACATTCCCTTTGCGTGACCTTGATCTGGTTGCTTAACTGCTCCCTGTCAGTTCCTCTTGCTCTTAAAAGGGATTAAACTTTTCTCCTGAGAACAAAAGAATGCTCCTTCCTTCCTTCCTCCCTCCCTTGTAACAAATGTCAACAGCAACAGCCCTGACTAGAGCTGGGAAAACTTGGAAGATTGCCATTAACTTTAGCAAGTCAAGAAAGGCTTCATTTATAGAGCTGGGACAAGATGAGTTTTTCTGTAGGAAATCTACAGAAAAGATTATGGTCCTCTGTGTTCAACATGTACTGACAAACCAGCACGTGATTGAGCATCAGATACAATCCCTAAACCTTGTCAAGATACACTCAGAAACATGCAAAAAACAGCTTTTCATTCTGAAGCACCTAAAATTTACTAGTGAATATAACACATTAAATAGCTTGTGTCAATGTAGCCAGCTTGCCGCTTCAGCTAGCACATTTTCCTCTTTAAAAATCTGTATTTTGGCAACAATTTTACTATGCCAATCTAAAAAGGAGATGGGCTGTAGTCTTCCACTGACTATGCTTCAGAAAATTCTCTTCTTCAGTACTAATAATTAAATAGCCTTCGAAAAGAATGTTAATGCAGTGGTGATAACTGTGTGTTGAGGTACACATAGAACCACAAAAAGTTAAAAATAAAGGTCAATCTAAGCTCTATATTCATGTCTCAGCAAGCTGCAAGTGAACTTGGGCAGCGGGGGCAGAAGCAGGGAGAGCATCTCAGAAAGAGAGGTTGTCAAAAAAACAGGTTTTATTGGCATAAAACCCACCTGTGATATTAAAATACCTTATCATTTCTCCTGATTCTATTTAAGAAAACTAATGCAGTTTTACTGTGCTCTGCATTTTAAATTGCTCTGTATTTTCCCCCTTCTCTCTTTCTTATCTCTTTTGTTGCAGCTTACTTGGTGGTAAAGTGATGAGAGAAGCAGGGAGAAAAACAGTGATACAAACACCAGGAGGGGGGAAAGAGGAAAATTAGAATATGTCTTAGAATGAAACTGCTTAGGGTGAAAATTTCCCGAAGGAAGGTCTTGCCATAATTCCATGCATAGAAATATATGGAAAACCGGGCCTGGAGGCTGAAACAATATTTGTGGTTTGTTTTGTTTTATAACAATATTGTTGGTAAAGATTTTAGAAACATAGTAAAGCTTATGAAGGAAGTTGGTGTCTAGAAGTTTCACCTTTTCTCCCTCCCATTCATATCAGTTCCTGCTAATATAACCCAACTCCCCACAACTTTTAGTTCTTAAAAAAGTTGTCATGCCTACATTCATGTCTATTAATGTTAAGCTCAGCTGCCTAAAATAATTATCTTAAATCAGATTCCAGTGACATCCCTAAGATTAAGCATCACTGGCATTAAGAAGGAAAAATGAAAACAAGCACAGTAATTTTCTCCCTTTCAGCTTTTAACATTAGACCTGCATTTGACTGTCCTGACTTGGCTTCTGAACAGAGACTTTCATACAACATCTACTCAGAGTATGGGAAAGGCTATTGATAATAATAATTACAATGGATCACAAGACAATCCTCAGTTTTGAGTATTAAATGGAATAAGGACTTGGAATACTGGTCTAAAAGGCTCCCAGAAAGGGCTTAATATTTACTACATAAACCTTGAACACAGGCCATAGTGAAAGAATCAATATTTCTCATTGCACGTCAAATCCTTTCTCCCAGGTCGTTGCTGTTCAGAAGTTTTAAAATGTTGTGCAGGATCTAAACAGAGATATGAAAAAGCCTTACCTTCAATCTGCAGGGTGGTGCATGAAAGGTAATGCATCTACCCTGGGTGAGTAGCAGATCCTGCTATAGGACTTGTGCTGACACTAATTTGGAGGTGAGTTACTTGGGAATAGCTTGGTATATAAATACCTTGCAGGAATGTGCAAAGCAGAGACATCTTGAGTCCTGATCTAAGCAGAAATTCAATTTCATCACTTTTTGAAGTGTGGCAACAGCCAGGTGGGAAGCTGTTTTTCCCGCCTGGGGAAATCATTTCCATGCTCTAGAAAGCTCACTACAGGCTTTAATTGCTCAGAGTAACACTTCTTCCAAATATGTGCCACGTGAATCTCCTGTAACCAAGAATTCAGCATCCACAAGTGCTGTAGGTGTCTGTGTGTCTAATCTGCAGCTGTGCCCTCTGCTGCAGTTGTAAGCAATGGACAGCTATTTTTAGCACAGCAGTCCCACTGGGTGTGTGCTCGGTTGGAGGCTGCTTCAGTGACCGGAATGATAACAGGACCGTATACAGGGAGCATAATTTCCCTCTTCAGACTAATTAAGTGTGTTAGGGGAGGTTTCCAAGTGAGAGCATCTAACTGCATATAAAATGAAAGCTATTCATCTTCCTTCGCAGCTATTAATGAATCACCATTTAGATACCTAATAAACTTGCACATTAAATTCTAATAGCATCCTGCTTCCTTCATTAACCTGAAGCACTCTATGGGTGAAAAAACCCTATTCTTCTAGTAGGTACTACAGTGCCTGATATTCCCTTATCAGGCTACAACCCTAAATCTGGATCTACAATTCCAGAGCCGCCTAAAGTGGTAACTCCATCTTTTTTATTTATCACATCCATGTAACTGCTCTGCACCTCTCCTCTGACTCACTGAACCACACAATTCTTTGCCCTGTTGTTTGCTTCATAAAAATCCCATCTGGCACTGCAGCTCTATGGAAAATGACGTCTGTTTTCCGCTTAAATGCCTCAGATGTCTTAAGCCAAAATCCTGCAGGTTCACTATATATTGCTGTAGTACCTGTTACCGTGTCCCTTGACTGGCATTCTTGCTCATGTTTTGCTGGTATCTGCTTATACCCATTAGCAGCCAGCCTTTTCTTGCCTCAGTCATGCATCTAATCACCCATCCTCCACAGCTGGCCTGCCACCTTCATCATTTCTCAGGTTGTTAAGCACAAACGAGACAAATTGAATCACAAGTCTTCTCATAGCTCAGAAGCTGCAGTTCTGCACGTTTCAGTGCAGATTGGGTAAATGTCCCTGGTGTCTCCTCAGCTTGAGGAATGGAATGCCCGGCCCTCTTAACCTGTTCACAACTGAACCCCAGGATATTATGATATTAATAGAACGAACAATTTTTATCTCCTTTCTGAGAAATGCATTGCTTGCACATTCAACATGCCCAGCACCACTGATTGTGCAGGCTCCATAGTGATCTCACACCTGTCAGACCCCCGACCTTTATGAGTCTCCTGCCAGGGAGCACCTCCACTCTTCCTTTAGCTATGATCGTATTTAACACCCATAGACACAGGTTATATGGCCAATATGTGTTCAAATTTGTGACTATTACAACATCAGCTTGTTTGTTGGATTAGATATTTACCATACTCTACAGTGAGAGGATGCCAATAAGTCATTTGAAGTGAACTGCTCATTGATTTCTACAAGTGGTTGGAATCAGAGAAGCAAATCTCCCAGCCATCAAAGCCTGTAACTTGATTATTTTTGGAAGCTACACGTGAATAGACATTGTCATCTTATTCTACAACTCAGGATAACATTAATTTATCATAAATACCAATATTGCATCAGCGTTTTCTAGCAGCCAAGTCATCAAGCAGCTATACTTTCCAGAACAAACTAACTACAGCCTCAACTCATGTGTTGTACAAAGAATATGTCCCCAGGCTTGTTGTTTCTGTAGAAATCTTAGGGAAATTCTTCCCTGAACAGGAAAAATCATGCTCATATCAGGAAATGCTTGCAAAGATGAGGCTTATCGTAAAAAACAAAACAGGCAACTCACTGTGAGCAGAGCAGGGTGGTGACAACAACATCAGTCACCGAGGGAGCATCAGGCACCACACAGGTCATGTCAGAGGGCAGCCCAGGAAATCCCCACAACAACTCAGGGGCAGGACTGGAGGCAGCTACTCCTTTAGTCCACCTTAAAAATGCTAAAGGTCCTGGATGGAGCAGAAGAAAAGCCCCTGGTTGGAGGGTGTGGGTGAGGTCCCAGGTGAGGTGGATGCTCAGGGCAATCCAAGCCTGTGAAAGCCCTCATTGTCCTCACCTGCAGCCATCAGCATTTTTAATCCCACACATATGGACGTGAAGCATGCAGAGTAAGGTGCATGGGGGACTAACTGAAACAAAAGCTGAATTTCTAAACCCTCTACATGAGCAGTGTGGTGCTTTGAAGTGGCAGCCACAGTAAATTTTATTGCTGCAAAATGCCTGTTTCCAAAAAGTTCAGCACATTCACTTTTCAGAAAGGCACCTGATCAGACAACAAAACCAGCCAGGGCTGATAACATTCCTTGCAGGGTAAGGGGTGAGGAACAGTATGATTCAGCACCAGGACACTGCCAGACTAGAGCACTCTGACAGAGATAAATTATTTCAGCTTCAGGACTGAATCTATCCCTGGAGGTCTCCTCTGTTTGCGTTACAATCCTTTGTTTATTTCTCAGTCCCTTTCCTCCTAAGCCATCCCTGTGCCTCCTGCCCTCCCTTCCACATACGCCCTCTGCTTGTTTTCCTCTCTGAAGGTCACTTCGAGATAGCTGGATGCACCATGTGGGATCATTGAGCTCAGCCACTTAAGCCAGCACCAGGAAGACAAAGGGAAACTTGGCAAAATTTGGGACATTTCTCTTCTGAAATGAGTGCATGTTCATTCAAAAGTCATGGAATCTGTTCAACTTAATTTTAATGGCTACAAGGGAAAATGATGGACCATGGTTGTTTTGCTGGTGGTGGTGCTGATGGTATTTTTTTTTCCATTTTACATAACAAAGTTGGCTTCTGGTACATGTAATTATTTCTATTTCCAGCCTGCCCGGCACAAGGTGATACAGCTAAACAAGATTACTTGCAGATGGTTTCTAAACTAAACTGCATTGCTAAATGGAGCTAACTTACTAATGGAAATTATTAAAGGCTGCTTGGATCCCCCCAGAATGCTGGAGGAATTTTAATGTGACTGCACAGAGATTTGTAGAGAGGACCAGTGCATCCAAGGAATTGAGAGTCTCCTGTGAGCTGCCTGGGGAGCTGAAGGAAGCTCAGTGCCCCATAGACCTTACAAACACACATGATGCCACTGTGGCCAAGCACTGATTTTTGCCAGGTTGTGTCAGAAAGAGCTGTACCAGAGGGACATGCAAGGTCCTACACCGAGTGCCAACAGATGTGGTAAAAGATTTTAGTGACAAATCTTCTAGTGTTCGAAGTTCACTTGAAAATATATACACAGAGCTGATGCTGGGATGCTCTTAATCAAGATTCTGTGTTCACACTTGGGTTTTCTTCTTGCCGGTGTATCAGCTATCATTTCTATCTAAAAGTTTCTGAAAATTGTTTAGCAGAATTCGAGGACTAAAAGATGGGTGGTTTAAGGATTCTCCACAGCACTGGCCAGGGCTGGGCTCTAATCCGGTACTTTCTGGCAGAAGTGGGCACTTGGGCAGCTGAGAAATTATCTCCTACCAGATAGTTCTTCAGTTCAGTCATGTAGGCAGCCTCACAAGACGACAGAAAATTAATATTATTACTCTGAAAAATTAGACCTCTCTAAGGAATAAGGAACTTTTCTCTAAATCCTTACCTGAGCAGGGTCCCTTAATAGCAGCCTGTGAAGGATGACAACCTAAACCTCTGCAACAACTCCTATCCTATGACGCAAGGCATCTGCATGCTAGATGTCCTGATAGATCAAAAACTAAGCACTACAAAATTCCATCTCAGCCGAATGTTAGTGTCCCATCTTCCCTTCTGTGATACCAAAGGTCAATCTGTTCTTCCTCTCAACAGAGCATGGTGGGGTTAGAAGCATTAATTGTAAGAAACATAGGCATGATAACTGGGATTGGGAAAGCCCAAGAAAGTTTGAATTCATACAGTTCAATTGTAAATGCATCCCACCAATTTCCACATCTTGACTGTTGCTTTTAGGTAAATAGAAATTCTCCATTTCTTAGATCTAGATAAATTGTGTATATTACCTTGGTATTTTGCCCTTACCTAAATTCCCCAATGTATGTATTACTAACAAAGTTAATTAGAATGAGAATGGGTTTAGAGCAAGAAGAAATTATCTGACAGCACTGAAAATGGGAATGCTCTGTGTGCTATAAAACTTGAGAACTGCACTTCAGGGTGTGAATATTTCCACAAGAAAGCAATTACATTGATGAAAGCTGATCAGTAAAATAGCCTGAATAATTTGTGTATGTGTGGGGAAGGGAGTTCAGAGATAGCTGACTGGAGGAGGAATGGATATTACGGGATGCAGCAATTAGAAAATGGGGGTTTTATTTCCTTTTTTATTTTAGAGTTTGATACTGAGCTACAGGCTATTGCTGCTATGAAGACTGGCCTTGGAATCCAAGACTGAGTTTTCAAAAAGTAGTTGACGTAAAAAAAAATAAGAAACTGGTGGACAAAACATATAATATTGTGATACACTTTGCCTTCCCTAACTCTCCTAAGATTTGGCAACATTATAATGTCAGCATATTTCATGACTCGAGAAATAAAAACCAAATGATTTTGTCATTGCTGATCCTGCCAAGAGACACATACCTCCTGCTCCTTCCCTAGACACCAGCATACTTCAGCTCTGCTCTGCTCGGGCAGCTCTTAGCAAGGACTGGTACACATGATCCCCACGATGTGTGCCAAGGGCAGGAGCCAAAGATGCAGAGAAAACACAGAGCAGCTTTTCTACAGCAAGCCTTACATAGGCAGTGGCTTTGCATTGTGTGGAGAGGGCTTTGGGGATAAAATTCTTGTGCCACTCCCTTTAGAATCATCAATAGGCTAACTAATGAATAATGATGTCAATTTGTTACATTTCTGAAGAGCCACACACAGCACCCGTTTGGATGGCAGCACTTTGCATCCCCTGAGATACTTTTCACAGGGCTCTGCAGCCCTGGGCATGGGGATTTTACCAGCTACAATTGGTGCACAGGGGAGAAATCTAATCATGTTCAGAAATCTAAGGCAAGGAATTTTATTACAGCTACATTTGTCTTAAATGATGAAAGATTGGTGTTTGTTTGTTCAATTGTTTGCATGCAATAATGCAGCAAGAACTGAATTCTGCATCATGTTTCATGTCCCCAGGATATCAGGGTACCTGGGAAAAATGAATATACTTCCAAAATATGCAGGGCAAAAATGCTGACCATCCAGCATCTGGGCCCCAAGGGCACCCACAGGTCTGGCTGTCCCTACTGGCCCCTGGGTTTCCCCCACTTTCTCAAGGCCCAGGGCCCCATGTCAGCCCCCCCAGCCCATCAGCCTCTGCCCCAGCAACACCACAGCAGGGCTGCTCTCCTGTTGTCAGAGCAGACCCACGTCCTGGCCTGTCCTTGGCCCATCCCCATCCTCAGGGAGGTGCCTGAGGTGTCCTGCTCCTGGCAGGGTGGTGGGACAGGCCCCAGCTGCCCAGCTCTGCCCTGACAGCTCCATGGGGGCCCCAGCTCCACTGGCCCTCATGGGCCCTGATATTCAGCTTGAGAAAGTGTAAATGCACACGGCTTAGCTGGCTTTCATTTGAGGAACATGGCTGTACATTTTAAAGATCAGCAAATCTATTGATTTTTTTAATTAATGCAATTTAAAGTGCTTTAAAAGATAAGTAGTTATCATGTGGTTAATAATTCATAGGAAAATTCCAATGAATTAGGGGACAATATTACATCAAAAGCCAATGATGCTGCTTTCCAAAATACCAGTTAAGGAAAACTCAGTGATAGGGACATGAAGTAGAATGACCCAAAGCAACATGGTAGGCTGACAGCAAAGCCAGGAATTGAAATAAAATATTCCAGTATCCAGTCCAATACACATTCCTACCAGATGCTGTTTCTACTTCATTACAGTTAACTAAAAGCATTGGCAGAAGAATTAAAACTAATGAGAGTAAAACAAATAAACCAAAAAACCTTCCCAATTCTAATTCAAGAGGCTGATCAAAAAATCTTTGAGCGAGTGATAACGTATTCCCTTCTATTCTAGAAATGTACCTTATAAGGATCTGCTTTATCTTCAAAAAGAATAATGGCCAGATTTGATTTCACTGATGATCTTGAAAATACAGAAATCCTCCACTAAGCTTAGTGGCATTAAACCACATACACCTAGACCCAAGATCAGCAGCTAGGAAGAGAGGTTTCATATGGATTCACACCATGTCTACAGAATGAATAACACACGGAGCACAGAAGTTGCCATTACTCAGCACGTTTCCAAAACTACAGGGAAAAGAAAGAGGATTTGACATGTCTGGGAAAGTGTACTCAAAAGAAGACAAAAAAAAAAGAAGGCACTGTTTTAAGCTGCAGAAGTGTACTGAATGTGAGTTATATTTTATTTTATTTCATTAAAATATATTTTAAAAACATACTGTGTAAAAGAATTAGGATTCTCAATAATTTATTATTTACATTAACAAATTCCATTTGACTGTTATTCTATAGATAGAAATGAAAAGTCTGAAGAAGGGATTTATATCAGCTTCTTCAGGACCAAGCAAGACTCTTTTCCAAGAAACATGTCCAAAAATGCATTCCTTCCCATTTCAATCCCTTCAAATTAATATTTGCAAACAGATGGCAAAAAGCTCGATGAAAGGTCATGTTGGTGAGTGTTGAGCACTCACAGTGAGAGCCAGGAATTCGGGGAGCTCTGCAAGGGAGAGACCCCGAGGAGAGTTTAACATTGCACTACTCAATAGTCAAGGGGCTGCAGGGTCCAGTCCTGCTCTTGCTCCCACTCTCCTATCTCTGCTGAAATCCATGGCATTACATAACAACTGGCCAGCACCTGACCCCTCCAGGCAGATCTCAGAAAGCTGGACAGACTCCTTGAGACAGGGTGGCAGTGGAGAGACTATTTTTCCTACCACTGTAGGCACGCTGCAGCTTATCTTTCTTTTTCAGTCCAAACACAACATAAATCTCAGCGTCTCTCTTCCCATCCTCTGGGAAGAAATATGCATAGGGAATTATCTCTCTGATGTAAACATCTGTAAGCACCATTCACATATGCTGGTCCATATGGGAAAAAAAAAACATTATCAAAGTGCCTGCCGTAGCCTTGACCCTTCTTCGCGGAGCAGTTCAGCTTTCCCATCAGCTTTCCAGACTTTTGAAATCATCTGGGTACCCAAACATCATGCACAGTTCATTGCAATGCCAGCTGCTGTCTGCTTTACTATTCCAGGAAAGAGCAGTTGCCCTTTCAGTGATTATACAAAAGCCCATGATTAAAAGAAGTAAAGCTGTCAGCTCGTGTGTTGTGTTTCCTGGAGGCACTCAATGGTATTTCTGACATCTCGTGTAAGGCACCAATCATCCGGTAGCTGAGCAAAAAGCGACCCACAAGACCTCCATTAAGCAACTGCAGAGGGAACTGACAAAGTTCAGCTGATTCGCTTGTCTTCTTGCTTATGCAGCACAAAAAGTGCGGTCACGCCATCTGGGGAAGTTTCTGGTGCTGTCCTAAAAGGGGAAGCCTCAACTTGCACCGCAAGGAACACGGGTGGCAGTGCGGTCCAGCACAAGTTTCTGACAGCTGTGTCAGCGTGGCAATTCCCTAGGACACAGCAAAGATTTTCTTGATCCCCAGGAAGCCTCTGCTGCCTTGCTTTCCCAGGAAGTGAGCTTGCTGTCAGCAGCAAAGCAGACACCTCCTCACAAGATGTCTCCACAACACACGACAGAGGACCACACTACAAAACCAGCTCTGTGGCGCACTTGCTGCAGCTTCCCTGCTGTTGGTTGGTCTCTTCTGCACAGCCTTATTCACAGAGATGCAATGCTGGAGATGGCAGAGCCTATGGACGAAGAGGTTGGCTGGATGCTGGCTGACTGCACCACCGAGCAGCCTCAGTCCAGAATGTCAGTCTCAAATGGGACCAGGTGGTAGTATGTCAAATTGGTGACATAAGCTGTTGGATCATCACTGTCTTCCAGCTCTGAGGTAAAGTCACTAACACTTTCAAACCTAAGGAGAGAAGAAAAAAAACCACCAAAAGGCATTAAGTCATCTGGAAAATCAAAAGAATTGGAAAAAAAGTACTAAGGGAGTGGGAGAAGTACTTGGAGATTATTCCATCCACACCTCCTTCTCCTCCTATACGCATGTGTCTATGACTAAACCATGGGACAGTGAGAACCACAGTGCACGCAAGCAAGAAATCTTTTCACCTCTGACTTTCAAAGCTACTAGTGAGGAAGGAAGGAAGGAAGGAAGGAAGCAGCAAGTAAGTCTTGGAAGAGAAAATCACACAGTTGAAGTCCACATCTTTCTATTTTGTTCCCATAGCATGTGGCAACAACACAAAATGCCTCACTTCTCACATAAAAGCGAAAAGGAAACTGCCTTTTTTCCCATCTGAATTTGGACTCAGCCTTTCACTTCACGGGTACCTTCTCTGGGTCTGGCTTTTGCAAGAGGCCAAGTGTCTAACACAGGTAGGAAAAAACTACTTTAGTGTCCTTCCTCCAGAGTCTTGCTGTCCTTCCCGTGGCACAAGATTTAGCTTTTGACACACAAAGAATCTCCAAATATAAAGAGATTCCCAAATTTAGTTTTACTTGTTTTGGTATTTTCCTCCCCACTTCTCAACACCCGTTCTAGAACCTGAACTTTTGCAAGGATTACCCACTGTTTCATACGTACTCTCAACCAGAAGGCATCAAGTTGTTAAAACCTACACTTTCCTCAGCTACACACATTTCTGTTCCAAGAAGGCTTGAATTTCTGCAGTAAGAAACATTATCTTCTTCCTAGATAGCCTACAAGTTAAAGGCACTCACTGCAGACCAAGGACTAAATTTCACCTCAGTTCTAGAAGGGATTTAAAGAACCATCAAGTTTCTTTTTCTCATGCTCCTTCTTTAATATTTTGAAAGAACTTTTATTCACTCTGATGGAGTGAGAAATAAAAATAAGCAGAAATGGAAAAGTTACAAGATGGAAAAAGAAATTCTACCTTAGCTCTGACTTCTAGCATGTCTCCAACACCTTTATAGGCTGGCCTACTTCAGCTCTCTGAATGGCGATAAACAGATGAGCTTTAAAATAATTAATATTAACAATTGCATCTCACCTACACATGAACTAGTTAGACTCTTTAGATAAGTGAAACAACTACAGACATCCCTCTAACCTCACCCTAGAAGGTGACCTAAGAGTCAAGTATTTCAGAGGACCTGAGGAACACTGGTAGGGTAAACAAAAAGATAAGTCTCCCACTCCCATCTCTTCCCAAAACTTCATTTAGATGGGTTATTGGTATCATGGGTTATTGGATAGCCTGGTCTATATATCCTGCAACATATGGCCACAGTTCTGTCTCTTCCACACTCCTTCCTGGTCCTTCTCATCTCTTTTTTTAAAAGGATGAGAACCAAAATAGAGAACTTTTTTGTTTTGAGCAGAAAGTCACAGATTTTCTCCTGCAGCGCTGCTGCTTTGCTCTTCACTTTAAATGAAACAGCAGTGAGACTGAACTTCGAATGTTTATTACCCTCATTCCTCAAGTCCCTCCAGGCTGTTTGCTTGCCTGCGTGTGTGGGAGCGTGTGCAGAAGGGAGTTGACTTGGTGTGTTGCAAACACTTCACAGATCACATTGTGCTGTCTTATGGACTGCAAGTGATCCAGAAACAACAGATTATGAAATACCAGTGGGGCAGAGCAAATGAGGAAAGCGGTAGAGGAGTCAAGAAGACTATTCAGATTCTCCTCTCTTTCTCTTGTCAATAGCATGAAGCTACATTATTACAGCTGGAAGGTCCCACAGATTTTGTGGTTCTCCACCCTCACTGATAGGTTCCTACAAGTAGAATGTGAGGTGAAAAGTAGTGGAAGTCATATGCTGTGGTTAAGCAGAAAGCTTTTCTTGCCACCAAAAAGGAAGTGTGTGCACAGAAGTCTGCAAAACACTGCTCTAGAGTGCTCACATAAAACCAAACTCAATAAACCAGGACTGTTTACTACAGTCAGCCGCTGTGTATGACACCAACACTCACAATGCTTTTGTGCTGTTGCCAACTGGTCTTTTTCTCAAAATAAACTCTGCAACTCTACTATGGACCTGCAGATTCCTAAATGCCAAAAACCGTGGCCCTTAATGGTTTTTCCTCAAAGTACCCTGAGAGACACAGTGTCTTTCACAACAGCCTACTTCTTCTGCTGTAAAACAAACTTCTTTATCATTTTAATCTCTGTTATTGCATTAGAATTATTACTCATTCACCAGGAAGAAGAGGGAACAAGGGTCATAGAAGCTAATGGCTTGGACAGGCCTCCTAGATAAAAAACTGGTGGCTGGGCTTAAAGAGTGATGGTGAATGGACTCAAATCCATTTGGTAGCCATTCACAAGTAGCATTTTTCTGGGCTCAGTTTTGGGGCCGATCCTGTTGAATATCTTTACTGATGGTCTGGATGAGGGGATCGAGTGCACCCTCAGTAAGTTTGCAGATGACACCAAGCTGAGTGGGACTGCCAAAGTGTTGAGAGGTAGGAAGGCTTTACAGAAGGGTCTGGACAGGCTGGATTGATGGGCTGAGGCCAATTGTATGAGATTCAACAGGACCGAGTGCCAGGGCCTCTACTTCTGTCACAAGAAGTGACCCATGCAGAGCTACAGGCTTGGGGCAGAGTGGCTGTAAAGCTGTCTGGCAGAGAAAGACCTGGGGGTGTTGGTCAGCAGCAGCTGAACATGAGCACACAAACAGCAGCACATGCCCACATGGCCAAGAAGGCCAATGGCATCCTGGCCTGTGCCAGGAATAGTGACCAGCAGGACCAGGGCAGGGATTGTCTCCCCGTACTCGGCCCTGGTGAGGCCACACTTCAAATCCTGTGTCCAGTTCCGGGCCCCTCATTACAAGAAGGACACTGACAGGCTGGAGCAGGTCCAGAGGAGGACAATGGAGATGGTGAAGGATCTGGAGCACAAGTTCTACGAGGAGCAGCTGAGGGAGCTGGGATTGCCTAGCCTGGAGAAAAGGAGGCTTGGGGTGACCTTATCACTCTCTGCAACTGCCTGAAAAGAGGCTGTAGCCAGGTGAGGGTCGGTCTCTTCTCCCAGGTAACAAGTGTCAGGACAAGAAGAAAGGGCCTCAAGTTGTGCTGGGGAAAGTTTAGATTAGATACAAGGAAAAGTTTCTTGACTGAAAGGGTTATCAAACATTGGAACAGGCTGCCCAGGGAAGTGGTTCAGTCACCATCACTGGAAGTATTTAAAAGAGGTACATATCACAGAATGATTTGGTTTGGAAGGGACCTTAAAGATCATCTAGTTCTAAACCCCCTGCCATGGGCAGGGACACCTTCCACTAGATCAGGTTACTCAGAGCCCCATCCAGCCTGGTTTTGAACATCCCCAGGGACAGGGAGCCCACAACCTGGAGAACTTGTTCCAGTGTCTCATGACCCTTATAGTAAATATCTTCTTCCTATTATCTAATCTAAACCTACTCTCCTTCAGATTAAGGCCATCCCCCCTTGTCCTATCCCTACATGCCCCCAAGAAGATTCCCTCTCCAGCTCTCTTGCAGGCCTCCTTCAGGCAGTGGAGTGAATTTGCCAAAACAACAGCTTATCCAATGTCACAGACTCAGCTGCTGCCCTAGAAGAAGTGCAAAGTCTTGGCAGAGCACGGTACCTCTGCAACAAAACCGAAGCATAAGTTCAAATGCATTTATTTACCACCTTTTTCTTTCTAAAGGACTGCAGACTGCTCTCCCAGAACCATGCACAAAAGGACTATGCCACACATTTATGCCACACAGATGCTGAGCACACCGCATTTTGCAGCAGTGCGGTGTACTGTCAAATAAATCAGAGGGGAAATGAAGGAAGCAGAAAAGAACTACTTCAGAAAAACAGAGTAACCAACTGCAGCTTGGAAAAATGCTATTGTTTCTTTTGCAAGTATGAAACTTTTCAGCTGATGGATCACTAGGCAGGTAGCACTGCAGGCTACCACAGCTAACCAGTGTAGGGAATGAGCACTTCCTGCTGAAGCTTCAGGCACTTCTTCCCAAAAAGTACAGGTTAGCTTTGCAAAATGTCTCATTCAATTACATCAGCAGCCAAAACCCAGAAGTCACAATGAGTTTAATGTGGCTGAAAGGAAAAAGCTCCCATCTGAGGATGTACAAGTCTACAAGGAATGAACTCTGATTTCAGGGTAGAAGACACCAATCCCATAAATCCAGTTTTGCTGAGACCAAAAGGGAACAGCACAGGATTTTGAAAGATTTTAAAGTTTCCTTTCTGGCTAATAACATACGTTTAAACCAACCAGATAGAAAATTTCTGCTTTTGAAAAAGGTTCGATTTTTACAAAACAGCTGTGCTACAACTGCTGCCATTATCTCCTGGCTATTACCTCTTGGCTGTAAAATACAGCTGCAGGATGGGAAAATTTAGGGCACCATATAAAACACACATTTGAAATTTATTAACTTCTTGACTCTTGACTTCACATCCTTTGGAAAGTTAAACCACAAATGCACAAAGTCAGGCTGTTACCCTAGATTCATTTCTTCCACCACAGTTTCTTGGAAACTATGCCTACCATTCAGTTTTTATCACATTAGTATTTTCTGGCCTTAAGAGTCTCTGACTTCAATGGGATGACATTTAGATGATTGCAGTTTCTGATCCCAGGCTGGTAAATTTTGCTTGGGCTGGAGCACATTTTAAAAATTAAAACTAGCTATAAATATTTTTTTAATCAATTTTAAAAAATAATCAAAGTAAGGCATGAAAAGGCTTTCTTTGGTAATTTTCTCCTATTATTTGTCACTCCCAGGACAAGGAGTGGTCCACTGTGAACTATAACAACTTTAATTTCCCGGTATTGGCCTTACAGAATTACCTCTAGTGGGCCATTTTAACCTCATTAATACAAGCTTATAAGCTTAAATGCTGTTAGCAAGGTCAAGGTTAAAACACTGAGTGATAAGTTAATAAAAAGACTTCAAGAAATTACACTGGAGACAGAGATACTCTCCAGCCCCTGACAAAATCTTGCCAAGCTCTAAACCTTGTTACAGACTGGCAATGACCACATTTCAAATGCAGCAAGACAGATTACTGCATTCAAAGATAAAAGGCTTTTAGTATTTTGTTTCCTTCATTTGACTGGTCTAAAGAAAAGGGAGGTCAACATTTCTCATAAAAAATATTTAAATGCTTCACTACCTGAAGCTCCTTGAAATATCAATCACCTGGTATGACAGAAATCTGTAGGACTAGATTTCCATCAATACCCATCTATCATTACAGTCACTGACTTAAGACCCACAGGAATCAATGAATCACAGAATGGTTGGGTTTGGAAGGGACGGCTGGAGATCATCCACTCCAACCCCCTGCCAAGGCAGGGTCACCCAGAGCAGGTGACACAGGAACACACCCAAGTGGGTTTGGAATGTCTCCGGAGAAGGAGAGTCCATGACCTCCCTGGGCAGCCTGTTCCAGGGCTCTGCCACACTCGAATAAGTCCTTCCTCATGTTGAGATAGAACTTCTTGTGCTCTAGTTTATAACCATAAAAGCCCTCCTGGTTAGAGGTTTCTGACCCCAGAATACCTGCATGCATTAGGAAGCAAAAATTATCAATAAGATTAGTCTAACTTGCCTTTCCCCTAAGGAAATACACATGCTGCCCCAAGTCCCAGCAGACCATCTGCTGACCTTTGTTCAATTACTTCAAAGGATGTGTTTGCCTCTGAGGATAGTGTTTTGCTTCCCAATATCCTTTGTAGCAGGATATGTCATTTGTTAGGCTGTTTGAGTTTCCAAGTTTGGGCTCAAACCAGCTCTCATCAGTCATGAGAGAAAGAAATAATTCTGTTCTGCCTTGGCAGCACCCCTACAGCAACCTCGGTTCTTTTTTCATGCACAAAGGATTGAGCACTTTGGGGTCAATCACTCTCCCATTTCATCCACTTTAACGGGAAATTGCAGTGTTAGCAATCAGGCCCAGTAACCTTTAGCCAGTTGAGATGACAGCTGTACCGGTCTTTCTCTTACACAGACAATAACATTTTGCTAGAGGGGTGGGAAAGCTACAATTTATCTGAAGGTGATGGCATTGCTCTTGTTCAAACTCCACTTACAGATGGTCTGCTGAATCTACATCCAGGTGCTTCTCTTTTCCATTAGGTATACTGTGGTCAATAACTATTGTTTCAGTGTTGGCTAAACAGAATCCATTTGATCGCATGATTTCTGTTGGGAGAAGAAAGAAAACAAGATAAAAAAAAAGTTGGAAAACAACTGCGTATCATATGTAATTGACATGGCTATGAACTGAGATGTGTGCATGACATTGAAAATCTGCACATGAAAGCAGGAATGAAGAGGTGGTTTCACAGCTTCTTACATCTGCAAACCGCCAGCGCTCAAACAATTTTATTCACCTAACCAATTCATGACACAGAGCATCTGAACCAGCAACCAGTACCAAACCATAACTGTATTTTTCTTAGACAGTCCCAGGCTTAAGCCAGTTTAGCAAAACTAAAAAAGACATAAAAAAGGAAATAAAAAGTGACCTTACAAGTTAATTCGACCACCAACTCTAAGTCATGTAAAGCAATACCATGTTTTACACTATGTTTGCCCCTGCTTATTTTGTTTCTCACTGTGTTAGAAACTTCCAATACAGAATATCCAAAATTTACACCTAATTCCACTGACTCACTACCATGGGGAGAATTGATAACTAAAGAATAGTATTTGATGTGAATGAGAAGTTAATCCCCATCTGTGCTGTATGGAAAGTCAAACTAGGCAAGTCAGGATTGAGGCAAGTCAAGAAAGGATTTCTTTCAGTCACACAATTTTAGATGAAGCTAGGACCACCACAAAATAATTGCATATTTTAAAAAAAAACAGCACTGACTTAAGTAGGATGACCCTTGATCTGCCTCTAGGCACTATGACCACATGTTACAGCCTTGCATTATCAGCACAACAGAAGAAAATTAGTCTGTGGTAGAAAATATGGTAGGCAGAAAACACACACACAAATTTCAGCTATATGTAATATACAGTTCAAGTAATGAACAGGAGATGAGACAGGAGAGAGGCGGTAACTTTTTTTTAACATTTACATGCTCCTGCATTAAGGTAAAGCCAGAACTTACTTCCATATTTTTCTTGTGAGTTATCTTTGACTTTCAGTCAGTATTTTACTACAAATCACTTTAGCAGAATGCATTTGAGGGCTGTGAAAACACTGAACCCCAGCAGAATCACACTTCACATGACTCATCTTGAGCCAGCATTGTATGGTTGTAAAATAAGATTTACACTATAAATTCAAATTAGGGTTTCATCTTAGAGGGTGGCCCATTCTCTATCACCTACCACTCTGAGCAGGACTGTGCAGGGGACAGTTTGTTTTCTCAGAGAGCACAAAACATTTTTGTGTGCTTTTCCAAGACTCCGAGCCAGGTAGAAAGCTGCACTATGACTAACAGGAATGCCAGTATTTTCCTAGTGTCCTTGACTTGACCTAAGAGTTACAGCATTTCACTGCTGCATGAACTGCTTTACACATTATCGTTTACTGCCATCTACTGACAGAGCAGCCAGACACTGAAACATTTCCAATCTGCAACATCCAGATGGGGCAAATATCAATTAACATGACATTTCCACCTATGCTCTTAACATAATAGCAGCAATCTCTTGAATGATAAAATGAATTACCACAAGATGCTTTTGGATAGCTGCATAGGTAGGAGAATCTTCCTCCAATTAATTAGGTATGACTCCTCTCTACCAACATTAATTTAGAATTAAAACATACTGTTATTCAGCTGACATGGTTTCCACAGCTCCTCTACATCCAGGCTGACAGGAGGGCGTCCCTTGCTGCTAAGCGTCCCTTCTGTCTGTCAGACAGGCCCCCTTGCTCTGAATTTATGTTCATGTTGACTCTCTTCTCTCTGTTGTACCCACCATGCACCATACTCAGTCATGCTCACAGAGTGCATATGTCCTGAGGGGGTGCACGCCCTCCCAAAAAGTATATGAAAGCCTTCCACACAGCAAAATCCCAAGACCAGAGCAATTTCAAATACATTTATTCTTGATATTTGCTCTAACAAGAGCAAGGTATCACCAGCAGCAGTCACCCTTTGAAACATTTGTTAAGCATTTAGTTTGGGGTTCCTTCATTTCATAATGGGCAGGATCCGGGATCCATTTTGCAGCTCTGGTCTCTTAGAGTAGCAACATACTTCAGACAAAACCCATGAATGTGCTCTCGTGGGGCAGTGCTGAGAACACATGCTGGTGTTCAGAAGCAAAATGTGTAACCATGTGCAGCCTTTGGAAGATGACTAATGGCAAGAATGCACAAATGAGGAATTTTACCTCAGGTTTCCACATTGAATCAAGACATCATCCAAACCTCCCTAGCCACAGGTGGAACGTGCGATAAGCATGTTGGCTCCCATTCCTTGCTCCCAGGAAGCCAGACCTGCATCACCTCACTGTGCAGTATGGCCCTGTGCGCTGCTTTGGGCACTGCAGCCTGGGCTTGGGGAGCCCTACAAGAAGGCACCAGTCCAGATGGGCTGGCAAGACAGCACCTCTCACTGAGGCTCTGTACCACACAGTACTCATAAACCACCTTCCGTTTAATTAAAGGAATTATTATTTAACAGAATATGATTCACTTAGAACCAGAGCTAAGGATCAATTACAAATAGTTCACCCTGTGTACGAGATCAAGCCTGAAGACACACTGCTTTCACCTTTAGGAGGCTGACACTGCCTGGCCATTAACCAATGCTTCGTTAGCACCAAAGAAAACTGATGCCAGTTTCTTGCTAAACCCTTTATACCCCTTGGAGGACTGTGTAGCATTTCAGTTCCATTAACTGTCTGAATAAGCTCTTCTGGTGATACAAAACCAGCAGCTGCCATTAGGCTCCTTTTTGAGATGTTTCAATATAGAAACACAAAACCAGGCACACCAGAAGTTCACAGACCTTTTAACAACGGTCAGTAGCAGACGAAGAGGGGAAAGGCTAAAAGAATAGGAAAGGATAGAGTAATACTGCTCTCCACTTTACCCACTAGCAATCTGTGGTTTAGGAACTTCCTATGTCTCCACCTGTGACAGGTTTCAATGTACTTTTCTGCTCCACTTGCTTGTCTAATTCCCTTTTGAAGTCACTTATGCTTTCAGTTACACCATATCTTATGACAATGAGTTCCACTCCTTAACTATGCTTAGTATGGAAACAAAACAATATCATAACCTTTCTTTTGTTTGTTTAAAGCCTGTTGTCTGTCAAGGATATTGGATAACCTATAGCTCTTGTTTTATGAGAAGTACAGGGAAATTGAGCTCCTATTTACAGCTTTGTAGACTTCCATCATACCCCAGTCTGTCATCTCTTCTCACAGGTGAAGTGTCCTTCTTTAATGAACCTCTTTCTCAGACAAGCTGTTCAACAGCTTGAATCCTCACCCTTTATTTGTACATTTTAAATTCTATTATATCCTGAGATGCAGAAATCAAAATTGCGCATATTGTATTCAAGATGGGGTTATGCTCCTCTCCTCTGTTTCCCCCTCCTTTCCTCATAATATCTAATATTCTCACTGCTGGTACTGCTCATTGCTTGGCACCAGAACTGTATCAATAGCTTCAAAATCTCCTTTCTAAATGGTAAGAGCACTATCATATATGATGATATGCAGTAAGGACTGCATTTTCCTCACATTAACTGCTTTGCATTTCTCAGCCTTCCATTTCACCTGAAACTTTGCTGCCTGAATGCATGTTGTATAGTATATCAAGGCTAATTATATGTTCTGTATCATAAAGCAGATTATTGAGAACTATATTTTGAATTG
This sequence comes from Acanthornis magna, assembly GCA_036785705.1. NCBI lineage: Eukaryota > Metazoa > Chordata > Aves > Passeriformes > Acanthizidae > Acanthornis > Acanthornis magna. The sequence continues at coordinate 16,118,100 of JAWUZG010000025.1, forward strand.
TTGATAGAGAAATAATAATGGGAACAGCAGATAAAGTAATTTTCATTCTGTAATTCTGGTGTCAACTACAGGAAGTTAACAACTCTTACCTGATATTTTAACTGGACTTTGAAAGCTTGGCTGAATTTTATGGACATTGTCATTTTTTAGAACTTGGTCCAAAGGAGATCTCTCAAAGAACGTGAGGACAACTTCAGACCTTGAATACTTAAAGAGAGAGAAAAAAAACCAAAACAGACATCAATTTTTAACCAGTAGTTTGCTTTGTTCCTCTTCCCCATTTCCACCCCTTCATAGTATGACAGAAAGATTTATTACAAGCAACAGGTTGGAGGCATCATTACACAGTTCTGGCACTCAGCATTTCTCCAAGTTACTCAATAAATGTCTGCTTCTTTCAGAGTTTGGCAAAGCCCATCACATTCTCATCTGCATGAGAGTGCATGTCACCATGAAGGAGGAGCCAAGCTGGGCTAAATTGGAACTTGGCTTACCTTCCAGGGCATGTTTATAATAGTCTTCAGAAGCTTTTCCACTTCGTTAAGTCTGGCTTCTATATCATGGGCTTCTTTTATTGTGATGAGCCCTAGAAGCAAAGTAAACAGATCATAAGCACAAACAAAAGCACACTTACACACTTCAGCAGCCAGAAGCTGCCACTTAGGAAGATGTGGAACAACCTCAAATATGCCTCCCAGGAATGTCTTTTAAACCAACTGATGATAAAGCGTGCACCCCAAACTGAGGTGAGTGTAGTTTACAAGCAGAGTTGCAAGCCTGACACAAACTCAGCTGTTTATGACCATATGTAGGAATTGCAAGACAAGCAGAAGTAGAACCACCTACTCCCTCACCCACAGTTTCACTACACAGCATTCCCAGCAGTGACAATTAAACAGCCCACTTTCTGCTTCCAAGAACCATTATTCTTCCTTTTTTTTTTTTTTTTCTGTAAATAAAAAGCAAAAGAAAACCCGAGAAAACCAAAAGACACATCCTACAGATAAGAGGAAAAAAATAAACACAAGCTAAACAAAAGGCTTTGAGAGCAGCTTTGTCTATCTCTGACTGTAAGCCCTGGTGAATGGTCCAAGGAAAATTTGTCAGTATCATGTTCTTCAATTGCAAGATAACTGTTTGGATTTTTTTTTTCTTTATATAATCAGTCACTGAATTAGCACAGTGCTGCAGAAGGGATTAAGATGGAAATTTTACTGCCCAATAACCAGAATGATGCATTACAATGTAATATTGAATTGGTCAATATGGCAATCTTAAATTCTAATATCATATTTTGTATGAATAACCTGAAGGGCATCTGTAACTCCCCCCTCCTCTAGCAGACTGAAGGAAATACAACACAGGTTATATGCATGTACAGGACATATAAGGAGAAGAAAACCCCAAAATCTCACATCCCTCTAGTGGCCCTTTTATTACTGATATTTGCAAACTACTTTTTCAAAGCAAATAATCATTTACCCTCTACCTTTGTGCATCTTTTCCAAGGGGAAGGATACACCCATGAAAATGAAATATGTAAGAGAAATTATCAAATATAACAAGCCACACCAAACAAACAAACAAACAAACAAAACACAACAAAAAGCTGGAACAGGAAAAGACACAATAAATCAACCCCATTAAAATTAAAAATCTGCAAAGAAGTCTGTGAGAACACACTTCATTATACTACAATTGTGTTAAAGTAAGTGTATCTCTATCTTCCTATGGAAAAGACAAACACAGAGCCATAAAACATGCAGAGTGTGGGAAAACCATCCACAAGCAGTTTCAGACTGCACCAGTCCTGTTATTTGCTACCACCAAGATACAATCCCATACAAACTTTCCAGACAAAAGTGTGACTTGGAAGCTGTCAGCTCTCCTCCAGTTACAGCTCTAAATAAAACAGAGATTGTCTCCAAAGCAACTGGGTTTACTTGACGGTTGTCCCACAAAAATCGCCTGTTTGTTTAAGCCTTTCTCTTTCTCAACAGTCCTTCATTTTGCCTGTTTTTTCAGCATGGCTATTACCTCACCCCGGCACAACTCGCCCCCTGTCCTGACAGCAGAGCAACACATACCAGCAGGCAGATAAGGAAGGTGGTGTGTGTCTTGCTTTGGTTGATGTACACTACAGTGAGGTAGTTTCTCATAGAAATTCTCAGAAAGGCTGTAAATGCGAATAAACTCATTTGCATGGGTCTGCAGGCTGTGTATTAGCTGGGCTGTGCCTGACATTGCAGACCTGAATTGCAGACCAGCACCCTTCATCATCTTAACTACGGGGTGTGTGCAAGCCTGGGTGGGTCTGCTTCAACCCTCCACAAATACGTTCCCATCCCACATCTGAATGAAAATCCCACATTTGAATTGAAAAGTTCAAACTTTTCAGTGAAAGTGCTTTCATCTTCCCTAAAAGAAAAAAGAACTGTGAATGGCCCCACAGCTCAGACACCCATCCATGGCGTTAGAAACACAGGGCTGGCCCTGCTGTAGCCCACACCAGAGGAAACAGAGTCAGCTACCCTGGTGCCAGCTGCCGTGGGGTGTCTCTGCTTCTTCTGCTGGTCTTGATCCACTCTGCATAAACACTGATATAGTTAGAGCAGAGACTGCCCACCTGTGGCTCCCACCTTCCAGATGAACACCTCACTGCCAATCCACCTGGAATTCAGCATTCAGCTGCTCCCTCTCAAATCTCCCTCCATCTCAGACCCTTTCCCAGATAAGCATTCACTGTTGGAACTAGTATTTTACCAGGAAGAGGGATATTTTTAAACAAATAAAGATATTCAGACCGGGAGGGGGAGAAAAAGAAAAAAAAAAACAAACAAAGCCACCCCGGCAACAACCCTGAGCATTCATCCCATGAGGAAAACCAGCCAAGCGGTCAGGATTTCTCTCATTAGTAATCAGGGAAAGCATCTGCAGCTCCACACAGCCTTTTTATGCTTCACCAAGAAGTCAGGCAAGGTTGTCAGCCTGTTGCACTGTCACAGATCACCCTGTGGGAGGTTTTACAGCTTCTTGCATTCGCCAGGAATTTCCAGCCCTGCTATATTATCTCCTTCCACCTCTTGGAAAGATACCAGCTGTGCAAACCCACACTCGAACTTGGAAACTGGCACAGAGGACTTGTAACATCTGACACCATAAAAACTGTTTCTTTACTGAAGCTTTCGGTAATATCAAAACCAAAAAGCAGACAGCGTAGGAAGGAGGGTGATACATCTGCCTGGATGGCTTCCTATGTATGTGCTTAATGATTGCAGATGCACAGCTTTGGGGCATAAAGCTGCTGACCTTAAATGAATTCCCCATACAGGGAGCTCAATTTGGCCAGGCAAAAGGCTTTCTTTTCATACATCTACAGCCCAAATACACAAAAACCACTTGACTGGCTATATGCATGTATACTGAAACCCATAATTTCTTCTGCAATTACCATGAAATTTGTAAGGCCCTCATTTATCTAAATTCTACAAGTCTGTTTTTAAAAGTTAACAGATGCTCTTGTGGTTTTCAGCTAGTCATAGACCATGATCCCACAACCCGAGGAACTGCTCCCAACCCCACAGCCATGCTAACCAGAGTGAGGCACTGCCTGCCCAAGCAGCCAGGAGGATTGGAGTCCCTCCTTTCCACCCCTTTCAGCATTCTCTAACTGGCTGCTGTCATCAACCACAGCCCCTACGTGCATGAGGAACACCATGGGGTCGCAAGGTAAAGTCTCTGGTGTCAACACTAGCTTAAGGTGCTCTCACCCTCCCCTGCACCTCATTTCCTCTCCCACACCACAACACAGAGCTGCTTCTGCTTTTCCAACACAATAAGGTGAGGAGCAGAGAATACCTCAAACCACTCCTGTCAGAGGCTTCACCTCGGGAAACCCCAGACTTCACAGAAGAAGCAAAAGACTGCAGGCTAGAATGCCCCATCCAAACTCCTTTCTCACCCAGGCACTATACTAAGTTTGAGAGGAATCAAAATTTGTGTAAAGAAGGGTCACAGAACCGCACCCAAACTTCCAGGTCTATTCTTCACTTTGTGGGTGTTTTTCCCCTGCCTGTCTTCTCTCTCCTTTTTGGAAGATTTGTTGAGGCAGAAAGAAAGGGGATAAAAAAGCCAGAGACTGATGTAGGATCTCCAGACGCTGGAAACGCCTGAACAAACAGACACACAGACATGCCAGCTGACTCTGCAGACAGAGCCCAGCACCATTCATTAACCCTGACACAAATGCACCAAAAGGTGGATGCATCTGGAGCGCATGGGACCCCCTGGCCACATATGAAGCATCCATACAGCAGCTCCAACATGTCCCGAGGCTGTTGTCTCTGCCCATGGACTATAAATACATGTCTAGCCTATGTTTCCATCTGGGGCTTTTACTCCCCAAGAGCCCTTACCCTGTTTGCTGTAAAATAAAAATCAGATACTAGTAAAGGAACCAGTATCCTGGAACCAGTTGTGCTTTCTTCACTTGTTCAGTCATGCAACAGAGCTGAGCTCAGAGCTGGGAAATTTGTTAGTGAGGTCATGGTGAAAAGCTGTTCTCATGCCTTTTTCTCAGCTCTGGCCCTTGTCTGACTGCTAATGGAAAACATGCACAAACTCCTCCCAGGAAAACTTTGCTCTCTGTCTTGTTACCCGTACTGTGCTTGGACAATTAGCTATTATTTTGAGCGATTTAAACACTATAAACACCTACGTTTATAGGGTATGAGGTAAACTGGAGTCCCACTGGCTCCTTTTTTTCCCACAAACCCTGCTGCGAAATACCATAAACCTCTAAGATTCCTTCACCCTGCACACAGGGGAGGCCACAGACTGGGTGACAGGGCAGGAGGGATGACACTGCCTAACCCAGGGTGGCACTCTCCTGTGCCTGGGAGATTGCTTTACCAGAGTTCTGCTGTGCTCACAGCCCACACAGTCAGTGACCTCATTCAATCCCTTTGACATTTTCTCTGCCCCTTTCCAGACCAAGAGCCCCAGGCAGAATCCCTAAGACGGAAAAGGATTTGCTTTCAGTTTGAGACCAAGCCTAGGCAGCAACTTTGAGCAGAGCAACACACATCTGGAAAGCACAGCGCAAGCAGCACCAGAGGCCTGCAGTATTCTTCCTGCCCTGGGTCCCTGGTGCCGGAGCAGCTGCAGGAGGCTGGGAGAGCAGGCCAGCAGCTGTGTACCTGGCACGCTGGCTCACAGCGTGGGAGAGGGGCCCAGAGCTGCACACAGGCAGGAAACGAGCTCAGCAGCAGAGGAGAACAAGCTGAGAGCCAACTCCTGATGTAAACACACAAGCTTTGGTAGGGCTGTCCTATTACTGCCGTGTGAGCCACCAAATCTGCAGCTAGTGACATTCTGAAAATAGCAGATAATGCACCCCATGCTCCTGCCACAGGAAGCAGGACAGGAATTGCAGCACGTGCTTTATAGCTCAATGAAATCACAGAGCAGTCCTGACAGTCAGCATCCACAATGAGCATTGTCTCAAAAATCCTCTAGTGTCTTCCAAGGAAGAGTAAGTACATGCCCAAGTCAAGTCCTATGTCATCTCCATGATGACACACAGAATTCTGTTTTTCTAGAGATGTGTTGCTATGTACAAGTCACTATGTACACATGATCTCAAACTGTGGGCAAACTCTGTCTCTCTAATCTGAAGGATTACGCTTCATGTTTGTGGTCAGGACAGGAGCAAAGACTGTCCAAGAAATACCCTACTTTCTCAAAATCAGTCCTATATATACAGGAAGCTGAGCAAGAGCAGAAGACGAGGTGTACTTTCTAGAGATATGTGCAAGATGTAGCCAATAGTCCTAAATGCTGTGTGTTTTAGTATGTACAAGATTAAAGATTTAAGATTAAAGTTGCATTGAGTCCCTCTCATCTAATCCTCTCTCCATTCCCTATAGGAAGACTGCAGAATAGGTATCAAAGGGAAAAAAGGAGTAACAAATAAATCCAGAGAGAAATTCTACTGTGTTCTGCTAATCTACACTGCAAGAAAGATTTGAGGCTTACAGATTCAAATCATGAGTCCATCTTTCTCTCTTTGCACAAGTCCCCCAGCAGCAGTTAGGGATTTCATATCTTTAGGGAAGACATAGAATTTGTCTTTCATGAGAGACTGCTACTCTACTCTCTCTCCTGATAGGATTGTGGCTTGACTGGGAGATGTACCCCTTTCACCCAGTTGCAGTATTCATTAACACTGCAGTGCTCAAACTTTTTTAACCTTTTACCTCCTTCTTCCTTTTCCTTGGATATATTCTAACCTTTGCGCACACACACAACCCAGGATGTAGATGGAGCAACAGAAGGAAGGTTCTAGCCATGAGAGGAGGTATACAAAATCACAGAATAATGTTAAATAGAAGAGTCTAATTTGATTCATCCAAAGAAGGCCCAAGTCCAAAGTCAGATTAGCCTGCTAGGGACCATATCCAGTTGACTTCTGAACAGACCCACAGACAGATATTCCACAGAAACATGCAGAAACTGAAGCTACTCAGCTGGCACATGGATCAGGGCTGAAAGGTGACCACTCAGCCCCATTTTTTCTGCTATTTTGCTCCTTTGCACTGCTTCCTATCTCCTGCCTCCACTGAATTGGGTTCTTCTCAATACCATTTCAGCTGTCATTTTCCCCTGCTTCATTTCCCCTGTACCTCACTCCTCCTAGCAGCTGCCCAGGTAGCATCCCTCCTCACCACAAACACGTGTTCCCTCAGCTTTGCCACTTGGGAGCTACGGCATTAGCCACCTCAGATTGGATTCTAAAAAGGCCAAAACAGCTCCCACTAACAGCTGCCTCCTCTCTGAGAAGGAGAGTAGGACAAAATGCTGCTAGGACAAAGTAATATTCAGGGGTATGTAAAGGCAGGAAATTTAAAAACACCCAGCAGATGGGAAAGCTTGTTTCACACAACTTTTCTTCAATAACTGCAGAAATAACACCACAGGAATCCCTTAAGTCCAAAGACTTGATAAGATCCAGAGAGGGGCAGATAATTACAGGCAATCAGGGACATCAGATCTTCAATTACTAGAGACCAGGACTGTCACTTCTCTGTTCTCTGCCCGTTATTTATGCTGTCTTCTGAAGCATCTGGTTCTCATCACGAAGGACAGGATCCAAGAGCTAGCTAGAGCACTGGTCTGACTTAAGCCTGGTAGCTCTAGCAACTCCTCTTTGATGCCTCTTGACTAATTCTACAACACCCCTCTCTTGGGACAGACACACTTGCCCCTTCCCCTTGTGGGGAAGTTCATCCATCTCATATGACAGGAGTCACTACAGTCTTTACAAAGGGTTTGCAATTGATGCAATATCACTGACGAGATCCATCTTGGTGGCATTAGGAGGGAGCAGCCAAAAGGATACAGCGAAGTTGGAAAGAGAGGTGAGTGTAGGGAGGTGGACTTTTGACATTCATCACATTGTCCTGCCCTTCCTGAAGTTGGTGTTGAGGAACAAAATTTTTTAAAGAGGTATCAGTACACAAAATGCATGTAAGTCATTCCATATTTTCAGAGGTTCCACTAGGTAGCAACAAATATATTGAAGATACTGAGATAAATCTGTTCAATGCAGAAAGAGAGAGAGCTATCAAAAGCCTGCCCACACCTTTCTTCTTTTGTAGTTTATATGAAGCCGATGCAGGATGAGGAAAAGCCCTGTCCAAACAACTGCTGGACTGAAATCCCCCAGAGCAAAAGTGACCATGACCTGAGGATCCTGGCACAGCCAAATACCCATGCAAAGAAACAAGGCAAGTTAAAAGCTGAGAAATTCAGATCCTCAAGATGATGGGTTTTCCACACATTATATTATTAGTTATGGGATCTCCCAGGATCTCTGGAAGGGAAATGGCACATTTTGGTGGCAGAACTCAGCAGACAGACTTTCCCCATAGAGCTCCCTGTGTTGATGCCTGATGAGCCACAAGAAAGAAAAAGATGTCAAAGAAGCATGAGATAAGAGTGAACAAAGCAGTCAAAACCTGATGAAAAATGCAAGCTCCTACAACCATATTTAGTGCTGATTTCTTATCAGGTAAGAACTGCTATGAAAAACACACCTTATTTCCATTCCTTTTCACCAAAAACTTCTCTGACACATTGCCTTGGTTCACCACAAGCAGGCAATTTGTGTCTAGCTTTATAACAACACAGCCAGCTTCATTTATCTCCATCATCACAAATGAACCATGAAATTCAGCTGATAAAAAAAACAAACCCAGAAGCCACAAACTTAATTTTGGTTATACAGTTCTGCTAGAGCCTGATAACCAAGAGCTGCATGCTTTGTCTGCCAGACAGAAGCTCTGAGCAAGCTCCACTAATGAACTGTCGACAATGTCAACAATGAAAAGAGCACAATAGATGCAGTGTATTTATCTCTATTGTCACAGCACCGAGAAACAGCTGCTGTCTGTGGAAACCACTATGCTGCTTCTGTAGCGCTCCCTCTTCTCATAAATCACACTCCCAGATGGTCTCGTAAACAACAACAACAACAACGCTCCAATGCAGCATATAGAAAACTAAGTTATGAACACGACATTTGTGAGCAAACAATGTTCCTGGGCAGGCTCTTCAGGAACAGCCTTCTGTGTTGCGCCTGTCCTTCCAAAGGCAGCCTGGAGGAGCTTCCCACTGCACAGCCACTCGGCCATGGAAAACAGCAGATCGCCTGCTTCCTGCAGGAGGCAGCCACCGCCGAGGCAGGCACAGGGCTCAGGGCTAGAGCTCAGCACTAGTCCACAGCTCAGGCTGGCAGCAGGTGAAGTGGCTGCCTCCACATTAGGAGGCAAACTAAAGGTGCAGGGTGTCTATAGGATATCTCCACCACTACTGGAAAACTTTTATGAGTGGACAGAGGTTGAGCACCAGCAAGGTGGAAGGGAACAAAGAAGTTCTGGAGAGCCATAAAATAACCGTGGGAGGCAGCACGCTGGTGAGGGAAACCTGGAAGCAAAGAAAAGGAACAGAAAGCAGCTTAGGGAAAACAACTTGCAGAAGCAGAGAGGAAATAACAGAAAGGAGAGCAAGGGGAAAAAAGGCCACGATAGAGCAGAACGAGTCAGAGGAGGCATGGAAAGGAGAAAAATGAGAACTTTGGGAAGAGAGGCCCATCTAGTAACAAAATAAATCTGTCAGAGTTTCTGATTTGGCAGGTCAGATTATCAGAGCAGGACCAGGCACTATACATAAGTGTGATACGAACAGTGACATTGGAAGAGCACTGAGCCTCTGTTCTGATAACAAAGGCAACAAACAAGTGCAGAGGAGGATTGTCAGAAACCACCCTGTTGATCCAAGGGCAAAACAAATCCTGACTTGAAAGGCTGCCAACATGTTCTTTTGGCTTCCTTAAGCATTTGATTCTGCCCACGCTGAAGTCAGAGGCGAGGGAGGTGTGTGACTGCTGACTGCATTAAAGCTGAATCAAGTTCTAGGATAAATCTTAGATGAGACCTCCTCAGCTAAGCAGTATTTAGAGAAAAAAGGGGTGTAGCAGAAGAAAGAGTACTTTTCCAGATTTATACCTCACTTTTGGTGTCTATTTGGTCTGTTGCAACTATTCCTAAATCATCAATTTTAAGTCAGCTTCTAAGTCCATGGCTCTGCCTTTCTCCTGAAAACTGATTTAAATTCAAAAGAAGACTTTGCATAGAGAAACAGACAGTTTAGTAACATTAGGCTGTGTTCACTGCAGGAGTGAACGAGCCTGTGTTTTCCTGTGATCCCCTTTTGTACATTTGCCTAGAGCAAGGAACAGGCACATTTCAAAGACAAATAAAATACTAGCAAGTTGCTGGTAACATCACAGTGAATCATACTTAGTCACTCTGCAGGTATGCACATATCTAACCTTGTTTACCAGCTTCCTAGTGAGATGCCTTGTGTTGCTGAACGTCCTTGGCCTTCAGCACCATAGTACACTCCAGATGCAGAGAGTGCACTTTGCCACATGTTCGTTATCAAAGACAAGAGCGGACTATGTGAATGCCATATTCCTCCCAGGACCTCCCCTCCTCTCATATCAAAGAAAGGGTAAAATGAACAGCCACTGCAGACAGCTACACCTCCCATCCTCTCCTCTGCAATCTCAAAGCAGTCAGCAGCTCCAGCAAATCAGGAAGGGGAGAGCATTGTGGAAGTCAGTCTGGCAGGATGAGGGGTCAAGAAAGGAATGGTGAGGATGGTTTCCTCGTGCTGAGCAAGAAAAGGAGCACACTCCTGCTCAGCATGAACTGACTGCTGAAGCCAGCAATAAAGGTAACAACCAACTCTTTCTAAAATTGCTGACGTTTTTAAAAGAACCCCAACCTTCGTTTAAAAAGTTAATAACATCAAGCTTCCACTCTCAACCATATCCCTTACATGTAACACACTGCAGCTTGACTGAGCTGTAGGATAATGCCAGTCCCTTTAATGCTCCTTAGGCAAATCTGTAGGGACTTTGGAGTCCTTCAATGCAATGCAAATTTGGTTTGCAACACTTTATCTCTTCCTCCAGATAAAAGGCACAGCTGATACTCACCTCCTTTCAGAAAGCCCAAGGTAAACATACACACATATAAAAACTCACATACATATGCATATATATTTGTATACATATATAAATACTCACACACAAACACATATGATTAAATGCTAGCACACACAAGAATGGGCTTTTGTCAGGTGTTTTTGTTGGATTAAGTATATTGAGCTTCACTGTAGGGAGCAGGCCATCTGCTTTCAAATAGGGCATTAAGAAACCATACTTACCCCATGAATTTTGTAAAGATTGGACATGCCCCATGCAACCTCTTCTTACATACAAAGCTTTGCATCTGTGCCACTTAGTTAAATGAGATTTTTATGTTTCAACTTTGTTAAGTTATCAGAGGCTGTGGCCAGCCCATTTAAAATGTTGGTATGATGAAGTGTTCTCTAGGCAGAGAAGCACACTCTGCAAAGTAATTTTCTTCAGAGCAGGAGCAGCATAATTTTAAACAGTATTGCTGAAATTGTGACGCACGCTGTAATTGCTTAGAAACTACTCCTGATTTTTATTCTGTCTCTGTTGCAAAGTTAACCCCCACCCCCTCAACAAGCTGAACAGATCATAATCTGCTTATATTAGGTTTCGATTTTTCAAATCCTGGACTGATGCTTTGCTCATTCCCAATTCTACTGAAGTCAGTGCGCCTGTTCATGAGATAAAGGTAAGTCAAGGTTGCTGGCTCTAAATCTTAGGCAGGGATTGAGCAACACAGGCTGAGGATGGTTAATCTTTCCCAGTTGTTCATGCACTAATGGTGTATCTACCTGGGACTGTCAAGCAAAGCCAGTGCAAGGGACTATAATCCCATCTGGCTCAAACTGCACAAATAATGCCTTAGAGAGATGTGGAAAGAGTTTAATACTTTGCAAAAGCTGTGGCAGGGCTTGAGACAGGAGAGGAACCATGCTTGCTTGAGAGAGGCGCTGGGGAATGAGAAGGGCTTTAGGATAAGCAGCGGCTCCTGTGCATAACCAATGCGGAAGGAGCACTGGGAGGGGCAGGAGGCCAAGGATCGAGTCCATTTGCAGCCAGACACAGCACACACCCCAGCCCAGCTGCCAAGATACTCTTCAGAGCCCCATAAAGTCAAAAAAAAAGACTGCCAGCACCCTGGGAGGTCAATTTTTAGTCACAGTGACTCTGTGCCCCGAAAGTCCCAGGCAGGCTCACTCCAAACCTGCGCAGCATCCTCAAAAGCTGGGGCACAGGTGCCATATACACTTGAAGGACGCGTTACTTATAATTTACTGCCACTCAGCACTACTAAAAATCACTGACACAGTCCTTTGGATAGGACACATGCGATGGGTACCAAGCTTTTGCAGTACTTTAGATCCCTGATCAGAAACCAAAATGCACGAGGCACTGTACGTGCTGGGCACACTGCAGGGCTGAGAGGCGAGCTCTGGCATCGGCAGGAACAGCCGGAAAACTCCCCCATTCCCAGCCTGCACCCACGCGGGGGGACACAGCCTCCCTCCGGCACCCAGCCCTGAAGCATGCCCCAGCCCGCAGCCCGGGGCGAGCAGGGGCTGCGGAGCTGCGGCCGCCCTGGCTGCCTTGCTCCCATCGCCGCCGTCTGCAGAGGGCACTCGGGGCCTGCGAGTGGCGGCGGAGCTCCCGCGGCCGGCGGGGCCGAGCCGCCACCTCCCGGCAGCGGGAACGGGAGAGCTCGGCGCCCGGGGACACACGCCGGGGAGCGGCGACACAAAGGAGCTAGGGAGACGGAAAGCTACGAGCGTTTTAATGCGGGGCACATAAAAAACCTAAAGCCAACTCACCACCAGAGGTTAGGGATCTGACAGGACAATGGAAGAAGACCTGTCTCACTTTAAACACCCGTCAGAAAACATCTTCGGGGAGTCAGCCCGGGAGAGACGATCCCCACCCGCAGAGAACGGAGCCCGCTGTCACACAGGGTGGGTTCAGGAATGAAGCCCCGTGGGTTTACACAGGTATGAGCGGTGGAGCCCCAGCCCCGAGAATGGCAAAACGCAGACCCTCTACAAGGGGGCCACACTAAGGTGAGAAGTGAAGTGAGAGCTGGGGAAAACTTCCCCATCCTTTCATAGAGAAAAACATACACAGAATATCGGCTTTTCCCCGTTCCTCTTCAATCAAATAATTTATGTGGTAACTCAAACAAGTGGGGAGATTGGAAGTGCTAGGCATACACCCATTTTCAGATGACCGAACGCTCCTCACCACTCCACACACCTGAAATATGTCAGAGTAGAACACGTAACTCTATCCAAAAAACACTCCAAAGGTTAAACGAATTGAAACCAAGCACCAATACAGCCTGGGTACATGCTGCTTCTTCACAGCAAAGTCTGAGCATGGGCAACATCTCTGGAGTTTGGTTAATCCGCTTCAGAACAGACGTGTCTAACTGCTGGTGCAATTCCCTTTTCACAGAAGTTATGTGAGGAATTATGCCAGCTCCCAGAGTCGCTCCGTCCCCTGGCAAGCTCCGCAGTCCTTTCTTTTTTTTTGCCCTCTCCTTGTGGCAAACAACATACCAACACTCGGAGATTTTTCAGCTACACCCCTTTTCCTGCCAACCACCTCCCCGCCTTTCCTCGGGGAGCCCGGGGGCACCGGAGAGGGGCAGTGCTAATGGGGACCCTTCTGCTCCCCCAGCCCAGCCTAGCCCGGGGCCGCGCAGCTGGAAACAGCAGCAGTGATACTGGGGTCTCCTTCCTGAGGGAGCCCCCGGCTTCAACCGTAGAGTCAAAAAAACCCAACAACCCAAAAAAACAGGGAAAGAAAGAAAAGAAAAAGAAAAGGAAAGAAAAAAAAGAAAAAGAAAAGAAAAACACAAATCAACATCCCGGGAGGAGTTTCCGACCGCAAAACGCCCCCGCAGTTTTTCTGCCCCCGCCCGTCCCGTCCGGTTCTCAGCGGCTCCAGCTCCTCACCCCCTTCCCTCCGCCGAGAGGGACCGCTCCCCCGCCCGTCCTCCCCGGCCACCGCCACCCCCGGGGAAGCGGCGGCTGCCCAAACCCTCCCGCCCGCCGAGCAGCGAGCGCCAGGCCCGCGGAGGCTGCTCAAACCTTGGAGCAAGGGGGAGCGGGACAGCTCGGGCCGGTCCTCGGGGAAGGAGTCGAGGAGCCGCTTGAAGAGGCGGCCGAGGTCGGAGTAGCTGCGGTGCAGGTAGAGGATATTGCGGTCCGACCACTCGGTGCGGATCTCGTAGAACTCCTCCTCGTCGCCCCGCCGGCTGATGATGAGCCGCCGGATGCCGTTCACCCAGCAGCCCCGCACGTACATGTTCACCAGCGAGGTGCCCTCAAACACGGCCGAAGCCATCCCGCCGCCGCCCGCACATCCCCCGCCGCCGGCGCAGGGCGAAGCGCACCGCCCCGCGCCGCCGTGGCCAAGTTAAGAGGAGGAGGAGGAGGAAGAAGAGGAGGAGGAGGAAGAGAGAAGGGGGGTGCCACCCGCCGCACGGCCCCCCCGGGCCCGGCCCTGCCCGCCGGGGCTGTGTCGCCTCCCGGCGCTGGAGGGAGGCTCGCTAGTGCCTCATAGACGGCGGCCGCAGGGAGGGGACGGCCCGGGCGCCCTGCCCCGCCGAGCCCCCGGCGCCGAGCAGGACAGCTCGCACCCCCTCCGGGGCGGGGAGCAGGGTGGCTCGGCCCCTTCTTCCTCGGCTCCGCAGGAAGGCAGAGCCCCTCCCGTCCAAGGCGGGGGGAACCCCCCCGGCCCCGGCCCCGCAGCCAGCGCACAGCCCTCCGCCGAACCCTGCGGTCCCAGCGGGGAGGGATCCTCCTCTTCCTTCTCGGGACGTTTTCGTAGACACCGCAGACATGACGACGAATTTTTTTTCCCCTCCCAGTGACCCCAGAAGGTTTTTTTTCCCTGGTTTTTATTTTTTTTTTCTTTTAGCCTCCGTCCCGGCCAGCTGAGGGAGGAAGAGGGAGACTGCCGGGCTGTCAGCCTCCAGCTGCGCACAGGGTGGACCAGCGTCCCCCTTGTGCCCTGGGAAACCTCGATGGAGCCCCCGGCAACCGAGCCTGCAGCTCCGGCGGGGAAGGGGGCCAGCACAGAGAGGAAAATCAGGAGGAAGGGAGTACGCAACTGGTGCCTGGGACTCCTTCGGCCTTTTAGTAATAGTCTGGCGGGACGGCATCCCTGAAGGAGCCTCCAGCAGCGCTGCATACGGGAGGGAGATGGGAAGGATTACACTGCTAATACAGTCCCCCCTTCCCACCGGGACCCCATGCCATGAATTGCCCGAACGCCCAAAGAGGGGGCCGCAGCAGTCGGCAGCAGGCATCTGGCAAAACGGGAGATGCACTGCAGAGCATGGAAGTGTGTGGGAGATGCCTGGATGCCTGCAAATGCCTTCAAGCTGCGGGGTTCAGATATATACACTGAAGGTGAAGCAGCTGACAGCGCAGTGATGGAGGATGCATCAGCCAGGATGGGATTCTGCTGGAAGGCAGTGGCCTCCGGCACCAGGCTTTCTGAGGCAGAGGGGCTCGGCAGGGCAAGGCACGCGGTGAGTGACTTCCCTGGGTCATGCCATGGTCCGGGTCAGGAGAGACCCTTCGTGTTTGTATAATTTAGGGAGGTCAGAGGTCGTTACACTCACACTACGAATTATAAAATTTTAGCCGGTTTTTGCCAGAGTGACATCTGTGGTTCAGGAGGCCAAGAATTCACATGGTAACAATTCAGGCACTGTTTAACATCTCAGAAAAATCAGCAGAGCCCACAGGAAGGACCACTGTGACAAGTATCAGCCAAAAACCAGTGCTTGGAGAGCGTCAGAGCTGAATCAGCTTGGGGCAGCACAAAAGTGAAAGATATTTAATGGTTTTCTCTAAAATGCATCAATAAAAAAGTAAATGATACTCTTCAATAGATAACATTGCGAGTAGCTGTCTACATAATTCAGGTGCCACATGCCTCTATGTTAAAGTAACTCCAGCAAATGCAATGATATCCCAATTGTATATTTTCTCTATTTTACTTCTACGTGACAAAACTGGGTTTAGTTCTCTCGGAAGCACAGTCATATATAAAGGATGCAAACATCTGAGTCCCATCTCTCCAAACAGAAAGTCGCATGCCTGTTTGCTGCAGCCTTGCTCTATAGCACCTGCAGACATTTCTTTAGAGAAATCTGTGGTTTTGAAAACAGGTGGGTGATACTCAAGATGACAGAGCAGATCCTAGTCCTACCAAATTGACTTCATAGAGAATAGTGCCAGGCCCACAGCTGTGATACAAAATCAGAAAAAGCAAACAACCTGAAGGCACTCGCTTCCCATAAAGAAGTGTCTGTCCCTGCACAGAGCAAAGCATGTGGCAGAGGCACACACACTTCACCTTGGATCACCACAAAAAGAGTTTTCACATCACTGTCAGGCTAGCCATGTCCCAAGTACCACATATTAGCTGTTCAGAGAGTACAGTGCGGCTTCAGAGAAACAGAATTACTGTGAACCTTTGTACTGTAGGAATATCTCCACGCAGGTCCTTTTGTTCGGAGTAGGCTTCCTCTTGTTCCAGTACATGGTGGTCTTGCCTGTCCTTCAATATAAAAACAAAACAATAAAATAAAATGCCTTCTCTTCTGGCGGTTGCTGGGCTAACCCAAAATAACTACACACCGTAAGGAAGTGAAACTTCTAGGAAGAGAACCGCGAGAGTACCCGTCCCCCCCTTTTCTAAAGATGTCAGCGTTGCACTGCTTCTGTTTAAGCCAAAAAGACACTTGATTTCTGCTCATTCTGACTGGTATTTTCTGCCTTTGCAATAGAATGATTTTCACTGTTGTTTGCCTTCCCATGACCCCTCTCAATGTGTGTCTCTCAATAAACTTCTGAGGCTGTCAGCACTGTGTAGGAGCTCTGGACTCTCTCCAGCTTCAGCTGGACTTTGCAAGGTCTTGGCTGGGAGTTGTCTACTTGCACTAAAGTTGGCATGTGCCATCCTCTATGTTCAAGCATTAAATATTTGGTTCTATTTTTCTCTTTTAGTCTGACTGGTGCCATGCTTTCAACTTACTTAAAATATTCAAATTACGCAAACTGTGTGCCTGTCACTGCATGCTCATGGGAAATGAGCCTAAGCTGAAAATGCTATACCTAAAGGGCTTGAAACTGTCATCCTGATGTCAGATCCTGCTGAATTTTATGAGTATGAAAAGTAGAACTCCTGTGCCTAATGCTGAACCTGCAGGGTCAGTTTGCTATTCCCCCATGAGTACAATCTTGTTTCAGAAAAATCTTAATCCAGTAAGTCCAGAAGTACAACATCCCCTTTTTGGAGTGAAAAGTAGAACTGTGCTCAGCTTTAAATTCTGCCACTGAACACTTCTGGCACTCATTGCCCGTGGCCAAGTTGGTAGCCCACCACAATCTAATCTCATTACCAGCTCAGGAGGCAGGACGTGCACATACATGCCCTCTCTCTCCCTGGGTCATGAGTGCCCCTATTACAGCAGAATAATCTTGACCAGACATTAAATCTGGGCACAAGGGCTCTTCATGAAAGTTAGGTTAGTAGTAAACACCTGTTTCTCTGTGACTCCAGAAAAGTTTTCCTGGAAAATGCTCACACAGAGAAAAGTTTGCATTAGACTAGCAGTGTGCTGAGGAGGATGGTGGAATTCACAAGTGTATCTGCTTCATGGAATGTAAAATGGATGTGCAGGAAGGCCAGATAGTCCCAAAGGTCATAGACACCTTCCAGATGAAAGTATCTTTTATTATTAGCTCTTTTTATTGTCGCGCTACAAATTGTATCTCTTGTGCACCTCTAAAAACACTTGGAGGATAGGCCTTTACATTTGACAAGGTTTTTATGTGCATGCAGCATGGGCAGAGGCACTGTACCACTGTTGTTCTTCAGCAGAAAATGGGAACATGTATTTGACTTTAAATAAAGTAGAAAGGCGTGCTGTGTTAAAACACATTTTATTCCTTCTTGTGTGACATGCAGTTTTACTATTTTCCATATTTAAGTTTTGGGGCAAAAGTAATTACTGGCAATTTCACTTTAGAGAATAAAGATGCCAGCTGCCTATGTTTTATCCACTTACATTTTTGTGATCTTACTGTCTCACTGGAGTCATAAAATGTCATAGGAATGTATGCATTTTTTTGGCCATTTATTAGATTGATTTTAACCTATCAATTTTATGGTCTTGCATTTTACTTTCACAAACTTGTAAACTGTTTCATTCCTTTAAAATACATGCAGGGTACCTACCACATACTGTTAATAAGCTTGCTGAAAGGACTCAGGCCCTGTAAAGGTTGCTCTGACCAAAGAAAATCCTCAGGTCTGATGCAAACACAATTGAAGTGATGCAGCAAAATTGTCAAAATTGAAAAGAGGCCAGGGCCAAATCACGGCACTTAAGAAGCTCAAGGGCAGGTAACTCTTGGCTCTTACATTTGCGATATGAACCGTGGTTAGAAACACAAATGAAGTCAAATGAGCTTGTAGTTCTAACCTTGTGCTGTGACATATCAGCCCTGCTTTTTCAGGTTTCTTCATCAGTGTAGTGGTAATTACAGGGATACTCACCTTCTGTCATATAAAAGTCGGCGATGAGGACTTCTAAAGGCTATTTCCGTACTATCTACATTTTTCTTCACATGTCCCACAGCCTACAGTCCATTGCAGTACTTTCTTCTGCCCTCACCAGTTATAGACCCCAACAATTACTGTCTCCCAGACTGCATCCACATTTAGGAGGATCTTCATCTAAATATCTAAGAAGAACTCTCCTTGTCATTTTTTGAAAATCATTTTAGGGCTCCTTTTTACTATTGTGGCTTCAACATGCTTAGCACAGAGGCACAATGATTCAGCCTCTTTCTGTCCACATCCATGAATGATATACTTCGCAGGGGAGGAAGAGGCTTTTCTACTATTTTCATAAAGTCTTCATTTTTGACAGTAGGCATTATATTAAGTAAAAAGGGGTATCCACCACGGCAAACAAGGGATAAAGAAAGTTTTCACCTCTTTAAAAGGAAACAGATTATTGAAACAGCAGCAGCCACTAACCAGCACTAACGAGGCACATCTCCAGCTGAAAGTGAGGTGAGTGTCTATGGGGGCAGGGACACCTAAAGGTGAGTATTCTCAAGGAAAAGCTATGTAGGAACTCAAGGACGGAGTCAGGCTGTGAACTGCAGGCAGCCTGGCTTCAGCAGCATTGTCAGCGTTATGTTTTCTGCACCACAGGGATTACCCCTGACAGGTGATCAGGCTTAAAACCACAGTGCTGAGGTACAGAGCAGGAATAACCAGACAGGGGCAGAGAGGGGAGTATTTCCCTTAGCTGATACTGCCATCAAAACGCTAGGGGTGGAAAATGGTGCATCACCCTGGAAAGACTCCAGGAGGGGCAGGAGGGTGACAATGCCAGCAGTGGGCTAAGAAGCTCTCTGGTTGTGCAAGGCTTCCTTTTCTCAAGGAAGCAAAAATTGCATCCAAGGTGCCTGGCTCCATTAATAATTGCTCCTTGCTATTCAATACCCAAAGTCACTGAAGTCAAAAGGCCACTACATCTCCCAAATCTGGAGTCAACAATCAGCTATTGTCTGGTACCTTTTTAAAATCTTCCTGCCATGAGAACATGGATGGCCTGGACACTCCAGTGAAGAAAGGGCAATGTTTCCATCCTCAGCTATCAGATTTGTAAACATAATAGATCAGAGTCTTTGCAAAGAAGCTCAGTTAGCTCATTTGGCTCTGTTGCCACTGCAGGGTTGGAGTAACTAAAATCTTCATCTATTGCCCAAAAAAATAATTTGTAAAGCAAGAGGGATTGAAACTTTATACACTTAGTCAAGCAGTGGAAGAAAACAATGGACTTTAAAAAGCAGCTCTCTTCTCTGTGGTGGGCATGGTTTTTTTCTGTTTCCCCCCAATGTGCACTATTCTGCTGAAAGGGTTTTTTCAATGTACAGTCCAAAGTCAAAGCAGCCTCTCCTGCTTTAGCCTTTAGTTCACTTGACAAGGTCCATTCCTTCTGAACACCTCTGGTGAGGGGGAGCCCTTGATTAAATGAGTTACAGACTGAAACATCCTTTCATGCTCCTGTGGGGCGTTTTGACTGCAAAAGGTTTGCATGCATAGCCAGAGCACTGCTGGGACTGTGTATTCTCACTTTGTTCTCCTTCTCTCTCCCTCAGGCTGATTCTGTGAAGTACTGAGCCCTCCTGGAGCCAACGGGAGTTAAAAAAGTGCTCAACATCTTTCCAGTTTTGGGTACCTCGTAATGTAGCCATTAATGTATGCACAGCCTATTTTTAGCATCTGTAACATGCTTTCTGGGTAAAAAAATTGCTTGAAAGACCCCTTCTTCTCCCTCAGAGTTGACATTGAATTAGATTTAATAGAAGAGCCTGAAATTCCTTCCATTAAGAAGTGTATTATAAATGCTCAAGGAGCTGTAACTGCAGCTGAAAGCTAGGTATATTCCTGCCAAAGGGTAAACTAACTTCATCTAATAGGAGAATATTTCTAGTGGAACAATTTACCCTTTATGAGCCTTTTTACCAGAGACAACATAGAAAGTATATCTTCACTATGTTTCCAGCAGAGCAAAATTAATCAAAAATACCTGCAGGTTGCTAAGAAAACCACTGCCATAAAAATATGCAAGACAAAATTTATCTCTATTTTCAGGCTCTTAGCCTAGCGCAATTAGCCATCTGGGCAATAAAAAGTCCACAACACTGGCCTTCACTATGGTTTGTAGAGATCCTTTGAATGGCCTAACACAGCAAATTTGTATTGCATTTTGAAATAGGAAGCTCTAAAGTGTTAAAATAGATGAGCATTATTATTCTGTGTCTGCAGAAGGGGAGACTGAGACGCAGAGCAGACAAAGCAGCTTGCTTAGGACTGCAGAAACAGGTCATCCTAAAGTTGGAAGTATTTGTAGCACTTGGCATGTGAACTTGTATACAACCCTTAGAGAACATACTGTTTTGCAGGGGAAAGAAACCAATCACATTGCATATGACCACTCAAGGTGTAAATGTCCAACAGAGCCATTTGCATACACTAACAAATACTTTTTCTGGGTTTTTTTGTAAGGATGAAGCTGCTGTAATGTTCTACCTTTTTTTCCCCTCATTCCTGTGAAGAAAAATCACTCAGTTTAAAAATGATAGACAGTGAATAACAACTTCAAGTGGGGTATATTTTTGCTGCTGTTAGTAATTGAAATGAGTTTTTTCTTTGCTCCTGCTACACTACCACAGAAGAAACTGCCCTTGTTTTGGATGTTTAAAACTCTGACTGTATCCTAACCAGTGGTAAGTCTCCCGTAAAACATTTGAGCAGTCCTGCTGACCTGCAATAGAGTATTCATGCTCTTAAGGGCACACAAAGGGCTCAGCTATGTGAATAGAGAGCCCTTCAACATCTGCTTAAGGCAAGGAGACATTCTCAATGAAAGAAATACATAAGGGATTCACAGCAACAGGAATTCTGAGTATGACAGACATGCAGGATTGGACCCTGAGCCTGATGAACAAGCATTACTGAATTGCATTCATTCACATAGCAGCATCCGTAAGACACAGCTCATCGGTGTTTGCTGCTTCAAATACTTCAAGTCAAAACAAGCGTGAGTGATTTGATGCGTCTACACGGCATAATTAGAGATGTAAACAATGACTGCCACTGCAGAAACTAGAGCAATATGCTAAGTAATTACCTGAGTTATTTTGGCCTGGCTATGTTCTGCATCATTAGTATAATTACGGGAATTGAATTCAAGCCCATCATACCTTTGATAGTTCAGTTTGTGCACAACAACCTCATCCTCAATTTTTATGAAGTTTCCTTGATCACCAAGGGTGGCCCATGCTCTCCCCCATTTTTTGTTATCTGAGCCACAAAGGAAAGACCCATTAATGAAAACAAGGTTAATTATGCTTTCATCAGAATGGCTTCAGAAGAGATTCCTTCTGAGAAAGAGCAGGGTGGGGAGCCCATTCGTTCTATTCCCTTCCTCCTTAAAAAATAAAGTAAAACCACACAATGAATGTCTCTATTTACATTTCAGAGTTCTTTTCATGCTTAATATGCCTGTGTGAATGTACCAAACACAAGTGAAGCATGAATAATATGTGACTATTTTTCCTTTTTTCCCTATATTGCTTAGCACTCTATTTTTTTAACTCTTCCTAAGAGCAAGAAGGTAACCATTTCCCTGCCCCCCTTCCTCTTTGTTTCTTTTTCTCGTTATTCAGGATGGGGCTTGTAGTGAATCTGTTAGGACTATTGTGCTATATTCATCAGTTCTACTTGGCACAGCTCATGTGTGAATCAAGGCTTTTTTCTCTATGAGAAAAGATATTTCCCTTTATAGCATTCTAAGTCAATTACTGTGCTGGCCTTACGGTTTATTTTCCCTTCCAATCAGACATACAGTAAGTATTTTCCCCAAATTTTCCTTTTTATTATTTGTCATATTATAGAGGCCAGAAACCTTAAACGTTCATGTGGTTGGGTTCGTGTACACTTTACACTCACTGAGAAAGGTCACAAAAGGTAGCGTAGCACCTTCTTATAAGACAAGGTCTGATGGACAGCACTTGTCACTTTCAATATGATGAGGTTAATAAAAAACCTACAAAATTTTTGTGTTTGCATAGGACAGTGATGTTTTTTCTGTAATATGAACCAAGGACTCTCAACCAAAAACACTGTGAAGCCTCAGATAAACATGAAGAGTGAAGCAAAAGACAAACAGTGGTTGTAGTGCAAACTTCTGGAAAAACAACCTCTACCCATATTAAAAAGCTTCTGGACTTGATTGCATAGATACTTCAAGTACAAAAACCTATCAGATTCAGCATTAATGATATATTGTTTGTTTTATTTGGGAGAAGATGAGATGCAAAGCCAGAATCTGTTCTTGGTTCCATACTATGCAGGTAAGAGCTCATTGTATTCCAGTGTTAATCCTCCTGGACACCACCTCAATTTTCAAGTGCAGCTGAGGTCCAAATTAGACCAAATTAGCTAAAAAAGTCTACAGAAGCCTCCTGTTTTCAGCACACAATGCTGTCATATCCCATGGGTTAGAGCCACCAAACACTGCAACAGAGTGCCCCACCCCAACTCATCTTGAGAGAGAGGGAGGGTCTTTACTGTCAATGTTAAAAGTACAAATCCTCAATCTCCGCTGCAAGCAGAGGTTATGCAGCAGGAATTGCTGCAATATCCTACTGCAAGATTACTGCAAATGCAACACATGTTTTCTTTAGGCCTTCCCAGCAAAGATTTACCCTTAGTTGTCACTATGTAATCCAAACACAGCCCTTAGTCCAAGACTAACTCTTCTGTTGCTTCAGTGAAACTACTACAAATAGAAATTAATTGTATTAGAAGTTGGCAGCTGTACACACAACCACTGACCCCAGAAAACAAGTGGACATTAAGAAAGTTCAAGGAGCCCTCTGTAGAAGAACTAGGTTTTAATTGGAGTAGTTAGAAACAATTTGACTTAAATAAATTAAAGATTCAATACAAGGAGTAAGCAACAAATACAGACTTCTAATGGAAAATGCGTATTGTCTGACTGGAAAAAAAAAATTACCAAAGAAGAAATCTTAAGAATCTAAATATAAGAGAAAAAGGTCTCTAAAGAACTGTAGTAGGGAATTTACCAATGAGGGTTGAAAACCTTATTTTACTTCAATTCAGGGCCTAATTATCAAAGAGATTTTCACAAACTCTGTAGATGGGAACCTCTGCATGAACAAGGGGCTCATTGTGGTGGGAACACCATCTTAGTGCCAAACTCTTCCTTTATGCCAGACCTAACAGTGCCATCACTAACGTCAAATGATTTAGTTATATAAGGCAAAGAGATAGGATAATACAATCTTATCTTAAGCGCATGGTAAAAAATGCATCTATGGGCTAGCTTGTTGATCAAGCTGCATCAGTTGTTGCCTGTCAAATACTAAGGCTTGTTTTTCCACTCCTACCACTTAGATTTCTCAGTTGTCTTATTTCCTGTTACCTTAACTCAAGCTGAGGTGACAAAAACTGCCTAGAATGGTTACTTGTAGCTGCTAAACTTGTACTTTTTTTTCTCTCCAATCTTTAGTGAACTTCCTATGTTGTGGGGATCATGTGTTTCCCCTCAAAGAAGCCCAGACTTAAATCCCAGTTCTGTGTTATCTCATGGTAACTACTGCAGCTAGGGCTACTAAAAATAAATTCAGATTAAATGAGAGGTATGTACAATTAGCTAAACACCACTTTTATGTGCAATTTTTTATAATTGTATTTACTTTTGGAAATTCATTTGCCAGTGTATATTGCCAGTACATGTTCTGTTTATTAAAAAATAAAATAGGTAATGGTTTTGTGAGGATCCATTTTGGGTTTTTTTTGTTTTTTCTGCTTTTCAATTACTTTCTCTTAACATTTGGGCTGGAAACTTCATAATGCTGCTTGTACAATGAACAAAAATATCTGGAATTAAAGGCACTATTAATATTATAAGGATACTGGCTGTTGACAGGGTCCCAAATGCAAAGCAAGATTTGTTAGTTGCTACAAGAAATTTCTAATAATTCAGTGTATGGGACTGGATGGGAATAGAGGGTAACAGTCTATTGTGAGGACTAAAGACAATGGGGGACACCTTCTCACTCATCCCTGAGGATATTCCCCAGCAACTTGAAAGTTTTTCTGAAGATTTTGGAGTGATGTAGCTCCACAAGCACAGATTCATTGGTGCAAATCACTGGGGAACTCTGATCAGTCCCATGTACAGCTATGTGCCAGCACA
This sequence comes from Acanthornis magna, assembly GCA_036785705.1. Classification (NCBI taxonomy): domain Eukaryota; kingdom Metazoa; phylum Chordata; class Aves; order Passeriformes; family Acanthizidae; genus Acanthornis; species Acanthornis magna. The sequence goes on from JAWUZG010000025.1 coordinate 16,142,468, forward strand.
ATTAAACACAGATGCCGATTAAGCCCATGCTGAATTAAGCACAGAATTGGAGCTTTATAGCAAAGTGTTTCAATGGGACCAGAATTTTAGCGTTCCATTCCTTCCTAAAAGGAGTCAAAAGGAAGGGTCTAGAGAAGACAGAGGCATCTGCAGAGATTAAAAAGAGATGAGAGACCTTGGGAAGACCTACAGGGAATAAGAAACCTGACAGTCTAAGCCTTCAAACGCATAGCAGCTTTCATGTCTTTTTAGCTGCACAGAAAAAATCAATACTAGGGCCTTGTATCCTCCAATCCTGAAAGGAAGCAAAGAGCACAAAGGCAAAACAGCATAAGTATCAGCCATCTGCTTGTGGGGAGCTGCTAGTCCTGTGGTTTCCAATAGGTGATGGACGGATGCAAGCCTGTCCTGGCAGGTGGGTCAGCAGCAAGCTTTTGTTCCTGCCTAGCCACAGCTCACAAATGTCACCTTCTTTTGAGTGAGAAGTTGAGCAACTTCTCCCTTTAGAGTGGCTTGATAACACCACATGCCAGAAAAAAACCCTGTCTACAAAGTAGTTCAGAACATAACCGTGTTATACATAGCCAGCCCCTTGCACAGCAGCTGAGTAAAACAAGGGAAACCCTGTTTAATTCCTCTTCTCCACAGTTTTCAATTTTAAAAAGTGTATGGGGGGGGGGAAGAGATTCAATGCTTCTTAATTGTTCCCCGGCTTCCTGTCAAAAAGGTCTGGCCTAAAATCCCAGGAAACTTCTCACTCCCTGTTTGAAGCAGGATTCAGGAGAACAATAGCTGGCTACAATCAATGGTGCTGCAGCAGAGACTTGTTAAAATACATGTTTGCATTGCTGTCTTCTACTGAGAATTGCCAGTATGTCACAGCCACACATAACAGTTACAGCAGAGAAGTATTAGTAATGCTAAGTGCTGAAAATCACACACTAATTTATCTTTTAGCTTCTCTGACAATTGCTAGCAAGATTTATCTTCCTTTAAAAAGAAAACCAGATGGATGGAAGGTCTGCAAAGAAATTTACCACAGTACAACCCAAGAAGAGTGTGCTTTAAAACAGAAGAGCTCATTTTTCTCCAAAACCATACTTTTTCATCTTCCTTTTAGTTCCAAGGATTGGTGGTGTCATAACACCCAAGACGGCAAAACTGGCTGACCCTAGAGTCATTATTCTTAACATCCCTCTCAATGCTGTATCACAACCTTCAAAACTGATCAGCTCTTTCTTCCATAGTACTTCCATAAGCCCTTCCATAGTGTTTATCCCATAATAGTTTTCCAAAGCCATATTTGGTACTCAAATGTGTTGGCTTTATTTTCCCAGAAAAAGCAACCACTCTCTGTCTACTGGAGCAATGACAAAGTTGTCCAGCGTGAAAGACTGAGCTGGAGTAGCTACCCCTGCACATGGTTGCCACAACCAGACAAGAGACCCCAGCACATGACTGAAGGAAATAAATATTAGAATACATAAAACATATAGAGTTGCCATTGCCTCCAGCTCACTTCCCACCACTGTCAGTGTAAAACTATTAAAAATACATAATGCTTTCCAGATTGCTCCAATTCATGGGATAAGATCTTCCCTACAAAAATCTTCCTCTTCAAATCATGCTCAGATTTCCTCTGATGCCAGGGGACATTAAAAAAAATTAGTAGATTTGAGGCTGACCTCTTTAAGAATACAAAGTGCCATCTTTTATTTTTCTCTCAGATTGCTGACATTCAGTTGAGTCTCCCACTTGGCACTTGGATAATCCAAGATATCAGCTGTGTCCACTGATCCAGAAACTGGAAAAACCAACTTGGAAAACAGCGAACAGGATTGGAGGCCCAAATTCTTTTTCCTGGATTTAAGGCAGAACCATACATCGAATCAGTCCTTCTTTCCTGCCAGAAAGCATGAAGCACAGATGTGGTTGTGTAAGCATCAGCTGCTTACCCGGGGCCATCCAGTCAGACTGCAGCACATTAGATGAATTGGGAGGCCAAGCAGGGCACACCCTCTATCCTGTTGAGAACTGGAAGGTTTGATGATCAAACTCTCTCAAAATCAGATTGCTTACTGGAAGCATCCCTGCATATGCATATCTGGTGCCTACCCACAGGGGCTCAAGCCTGACTAAGTTGCACAGCCTAAAAATGTCAAGATCACCAAGGAAATTCTTTGAAGGAATAGGAATAAAACCCTTATTGTCCTATCACCACAAGGCCTGCTTTCTTCTTTTGTTGCAGTAATTCATTTTGTACAGATTTAACAAGCTAAATCTTAAAGTCCTTCCTAAAACAGATTTGGATCCAAGCTGCCCTGCATACTAGCTGGCATAACTGAGCTCAGAATTCAGACTTGCATTCTTTTTTATTCCTTTTCAGGCAGCCTTCCTGCTCCTTCAAAATAAAGCACAGACAGCAGTTACAGAATTAAGAGTTCATCTCTGTGTAAGTAATTAAAGGGAATTTTTTGCCATACGTTTTGCCTTATTAATAGCACCATGGTATTTCTGAAAAGTATCAGAGGCTTTAACAACTAATGATGATTTCAGAAATAGAAGCAATGTTTTGCTTTTCTTTCCCTAATAGGATTCAAGAAACACAGTGTGGCGTAGAAACCCCTGTTGTGCACATCAATCTCCCACAGAGATCATTACCGGGGTGCACGTTTAACAGAAGCACCATCACCAACTTTCTGTTCCCAAGGAGCACAAAGGCCACTGGAAGGAATTCATCACCGTTATTAGGCACAAATTTCTTGTGCTTGGAAAGGGTCCCTGAGCTTTTGACTCATTAAGAGATGGTCTTCACGGCTTGCATCTGCACCAGGGAGGAATAGTCTGAGTAAAAATCCCTGGTTTCAGCGCTGGCTGGGGAGAAGTGCTGCTGAGAATGACCTCAGGGTGGTGGTGAGCAGTGACTTAGGCACCAGCCCCAGCCTGCCTGGTAGCCAAGGTGGCCAGCAGCATCACAGGCAACAGATCAACAATTATTTCTGTTTACTTGGCATTCATGAGACTGTACCTAGAATATGGCATCCGGTTCTGGCCCCAGGGTTGAGAACACATAGAGTCAGACAGAACACGTCCAGGAGGGCCAAGAGCTGTCATGCAGGTCTGTGAGGAGACAGTGGTGGACCATGGCTTGTTCAGGCTCAGGAAGGGTTGGCTTTGGGTACCTGACGGTAGACATCCTGCACCCTTGAGAAGAGAGAAGAAGTGAGGTACACAGCAGAGAGACAATGGACAAAACTGAAACAGGAATAGAAGTGGGAAATCCCCCATTGAGACAGTCAGGCAGCGGCTCAGGTTAAGAGGTTGTGCAATCTCAGTTGTTGGAGGATTTCAGGACCTGGCTGCATAAAGCCCTAAGCAACTTGGTCTGATCCCATTGCTAATCCTGCTTTGGGCTTTGCGCAGGAGGTTGAACTACAAACCTCCTGAGGTCCCTTCTAACCTAAATGGTTTTGCAACAAATTAATAAGCAATAAAATGTGCAAGGTATGTACCCAAAAAAGTTTTAAAAAACCCAACTCACCACTTGTCACAAAAGAACAGAAAAGTTTTAGGAAGCAGGATTTTTCAGATGCAATGGATAAAAACAAAGCCAACCCTCCCCCATCTTCCTCAACAACATGTAATATTGAGCAATTACACTAAAATCTACTTCAGATATGATTATCTGAGACTTCAACTTTGTCCTGACCACTCACTTCAGAGATTAGTGTACTTGGGATTCAGAAGAAAGAAACTCTTTCCTTTCTACTGGCAGGTATTCACAGTAAAGCAAAGAAGGGAGTGTTTCATCAAAGCTTAACTGCTGCTGAAGATTTTGAAATAGAACTTCTGCCTGTTTCTTCCAAGAAAACCTCTGCTCTACAAACATAAAACCAGACTAAATCCACTACTGTCATCCAGGGAGATTCTTACCTTGTTTACACTGGCCCAAGTTTGAACAACTCCCCAAGAAAGAAATTCCTCTGAATCTACATGACAGGGATTGAGAAAGGCATGCCTGGCTGAATCTCAGCGTAAACAGCTGTACAAGGAAAACAAGCAATCAACTTAGGTATTGCTTAATGAAAAGGCATCAAAAGGAAACAGGTACTGCATATCACTCTTCGTTGGCGTAGGTAGGAAGCTACATAACACTTCCAGCTCCTAAATTTATGTGTCCCATGAGGTTGCCAAAGGGGACTGTGAAACTTGAGCAAGGAAGGTTGCTCTCCACCATCTGCACAAGGACTTGTGAAGTCCTGTCAGCTGTATGGAGATGTGCATTAGATGTCCAGAGCTTTTTACATGTCCCTTCAAACAGCCAGACATGGTGCTGCCTTCTCTCCAGAACAAACGGAGCTGGAAAGCACTTGTAGCTCATGCTGTTCCATTAGCTCTTTTAACATCCAAATCCAAAGGCCCGGCTTTATTCTTCATAATGGCCTGGATTGCTGATGACCAACTTGAGAAAGAAGTGCAGGATCAGCTTCCACATAAAGAAGAGTTTTTAACTAGATCCTGGGTGTATTTTGGATCTGGAAAGACCATCTATATGGCAACTTACAGGGTTGATGAGTAAGCTCAGTGCTGAAAAACTTACCTCATTCCATGCTTTGAAATGCTACACTCTGTTTTCAAATGAACTCCCGTTCCTGCTTGGGTCATGCAAGTTTAAATACTCCTTCATACACATCTGTATTTTAAAAAGCATTCCAGAATGAACCCCCTCCACCCTGCAAGAAAAACGCTTTGGGGAATTTGTAGGAGGATTAGAGCTTTAACTACAATATTCAGAATGAAATATTAAAGTATTATAATGCCTTTTCAGAAACCAGCCTTTCAAAAAGTGGCATTTTCTCCAGCAGTTCTGTGGTAGAAAGCCCTGCCCATAAGTCTTCTCTGCTTTGAAGTCTTAGCACTTTTGCAAAATAGAAAAAATTGAATGTGGAGCACAGGGACTGTAATTATGCTCCATCATTCAAAATAAGGGGGAAAAAAAAGCTCAAGCTTCTGTGAGTTCTAAAGTTGAAATGGTCATGATCATGAAGGAAATGGTGAAGCTTCAGGATAAAATTCCATCTTCGCTGAATTTGTCAAGGGCTCTACCATAAGGTTTTACACTTATGGTGAAACCTTAAAACTTGAAATTTCACAATTCTACTCCATGAGCTTGAACCTGGCTTTATACTAGTGTAAGTCTTGTTTTAATGTTGGTGTGCAATTATACACAATTCCCACATTTCAAAGGAAAATCTCTGGGTGTAAAAGTCTTCTTTTCTTTTGCTTCACTCATACTTGAAGAAGCATTCAAGTCTTTAGTTAAGTAAATAATTCAGGAATTTTCAATAAAGAGAAAATAACTTTTTGTATGTCCAAGTAGAATATATTTCAATGCTAGATAATATTTAGCAGCCTGTAATTACAAGAGGTTTACAAAGCTTTTCCTTGTAAAACAGAAGGATAATTAAACTTTTTACTTCAGAGCAAATGTGATACTATTCACTATAACCAAAGTCATAAATGGGGCTAACAAAGAATTTATTACATGTATGGACTTCATGCTTTTCAGGAGAGTGTTGTGTATCTCCAACATATCCCATATCCTTCTAAGCAGGGAAAGATGTGCCAAAATCAAATCTAGTGCTTATAATGGGAAAGAAGGCAGATGATCCCAAACAATTGTCTAAGACAAAAATTAAAATCAGTATTTTTACATTGTAAATACATCCTCACAAATGTAAGAAGGAACTATTAGCACTTGAAGGATTTAATTTTTCCCTTTTTTGTAATGTTTCCAGTGCAAATTTCTGGTGTTCCTACTAAAAATCAGCAACAGAGAAAAAAACCCCAAAGCATTTTAAAAGTGCAATCTTTTTTCTCTGCAAAAAAAAAATGTAAAGTAAGACAAAGGAAATCAAAAAAGAAGAAGATGGTTTTCTTGTCATGGTGGGAAGCAGAAAACTTACAGTATATTTGCTGGCAACCTCTTGCATACAGTTCAAAGAGGGATGTAATAGCAGCTCACAACTGCATTTCGGAGCAATTTCACTTTCATTACACTTGAAGTGAACACTTTCCTGAGCAATGCCTCCTGACAACGTATTGTCATTGCCTACGCAGCATCATGTGTCAGGCTGTGTGGGCATGCTCTGTGATACACTAGAGATCAGTGATACAGCTCAGACGTGATAAATATTTACCACTTGCTTCAAAAGGAAGCATACTTTAATGCTACTGCTATCAAGTCTTATCACATATATTTTGTTAAGCATTCATACCTTGCTTGCAAATTGTGTTTTTATCATGCGTGTAACCCTGTAATTCTGGTTGGATCAGACCATCTGCCACAGATTGTTACCAAGACCTGCCCAAAAATAATACAGGTTTAGAAGAGATTTTTTAGAAGTCTTTCAGGTTATTCCTTCTTATCTCTCATCACTTCAGGTATAGGATTCTAGCTACAACCCAAGAACACCAATACATCAATACAGTGCACTGTACTTGCCAAGTAATTTACATACTCTTTTGCAACAGGCAATATTATGTTCTTGTTATGTTGATCGTACCCTAAACAAGACATTGCAAACATTTCAATTTTAGACTTATTCCCAGATGTTCTCCTTGTGTAGTTCTCATGCTCTGCAAGTTACCCCCATTTTCTACTTTCTATGAACCTATTTTCATGGATTACTCCTAAAATGTTCTTGTTGCAGCCAAAGAGAATTAAACATACCAAAACCGCAAAATCCTGCAATATCATCATCTTCTCTTCTGCCATGTTTATGGTCATTTCCTGTCCTGTGATACATGATGGTGTCATTCTCTTGAAAGTCAGCATGGGAGAGTATGAGCAGGAAACAGGTTCTGTTAAAACTATTGCCCTGCTTTAAGTGATGTGTAACTCTTATTGTCATTGACTGAGTACCAAAGCAGTCATTTAAGTGTCAGTCAGTCCTGGTTTTGGACTAAGTTAACTCTTGCAGAGTAATTCGGCCTAATAAATGAAGTAAGATCTTTTCTTGACATCTATTTCACTCCCCCCACCACCCTCCCAGGGGAAAAAAAAAAAAAAAAAAAAAGAGATAAAATCATTTCAGACAAGCATAATAGGATATTATTACAGGATGTTGCACTGGATCACCTAACACTTCCAGATGCATGCTCTCCCTTTGCTGCTCTAGTTCTCTCTGAAGTAAAGGGACCAAAAAGCTTAAGTGCAAGATATTCCATCATGTAGAATACAAACACATAGACTTAAAGCTGATATCTGAGAATGCATCAGAACTCAAGAACTTCAATAATCTGCTACTGCTCAAAATTAAGTAACTGTTATACCATGTAGCAGCAGGAAAAACGTGGTCAGTTAGAAATTCAATAGCAGCACCTGTTGTGTGCTTCTTGCTGCCATTTTAATTAAGATTGTGAGAATTTACTATTTGTTTTAGCAAACATTCAGATGTTCTAGCAAAAAAAATAACAAAACCATCAGAGCCTAAAGAAAGAAAGAAAAAGAAGTTCCTATTTGCTGTGCTTATTTAAAGATAAACAATTCCCCTACTTTTTCCTCATCTTTTATGTTCTCTGGTCAAAAAACTCCAGTATTTAAATAACTTTCCTTAGTTTGTGACTCTGGAGTCAATTTCAGTGCCACAGGCTATTTAATGGATTAGCAGAGAGAAAGGCTGTGTGCTTTGATACAGATCAAGAACTCAGGATATTTTGTGGGAGTGCAAATGACCAGTTTGGCTATAGGACTTCGCCTTTGATAATTCTATTCCGTAATCAAAATTCTCATCCCAATAACAGATTTCCACTTCTAACATTTCAGAGGCACAGATAGTCTGAAATCACTCTTCACTTCAATTCCTGCAGAAGCAGGTGACACCTTGGTTCCTTTAAAACCCACACCACCATCAAGTAAGCATTTAGTTTTGCTAAGGCAAAATGCCCCAGAAAATGACATATTCAGGACCCCACAAATACAGCTTCCTTCACCTGCCTGCAGAGCTCAGCCCAGTTTAATACATTACTTGCCCTCACAAACCTAGCATTAACCACTAGGTCATCCTAATGAAAATTCTTGTGAGACCAATCCAGACTTCCAACTGGACCAGGTAAAAGAAGAAAGCCTTGGCTTTGTTTAGAAACCCAACCCAAATGAAAAAGATGCAACCTTTCTGGTTGCATAGCATGGCCCCACCAGCAATTCCACTGGCTCCTCTTTGGAAGAGGAGGGCAGCAGAAATAAATACACTCTAATTTATCTGGTCCTGTCTTCTAGTTTCATTTAGATCAGCAGCAAATCTCACATTTACTTAATGAGATCTTCAGTTTTTACATGTGTGCTTCTATTTGTCACTTCAAAAACTCAGTTTGTCATAACTGGTTCCTACTCTGAGTTTCCCCTTAAGCACTTCAATGCTTTCTGTCTAGACATTACTTCTATGTATCAGGTCAAAATTATTTTCTCAGTTGTGCTCAGCTCTGGGCAATAAATCCCTCCTGTGTGGTAAATGCTACAAAGACCTTCCCCTTCAAAAACTGAAAGGAGGATAAAAGCAGCATTTTCCTCACAGAGAAGCAGCCTCCCCTCTCTTTGTAGATCCAAATAAAAACGTTCAAAAATTAATTTTTGTTTAAACTCTTTTCATTTTCATTTGCCTACATTTTCATTTTGAGATGCGTTACAAAGAGGAGCAGAAAAACAAGTTTCTCTGTTTGGTTGATTGTTCTGAAACCAGTCAAAAGTTCTTTCTCCTCAATTTCATATCCAAAATATTTTCCAGAAAAAGAGCATAAAAAGTAAAAAAAAGAGGAAATAATGATCTCTTTATGGTCTCTTTACACCCATATATACACTGACTCTTTTATCTTCTCCATTAAAAATCTGGGACATTCAAGAACATTTTACTATCCTATTCATTTCCCTTCATGATTTTATTCATGTTTGCAGAAAATTAAGTCTATTTTCAGATGGCACTCTATAAGAACAAAAGAATTCAAAGAGTTTGCTTGGCAGAACACCTTATCAGAAGTTGCTCCTGTTCACAGGAGTAAGACATGACATTTTCAGTCATGGTATAGCCCTATTTTGTAAGCAGATCCATAAAAAAAGAAAGATTCAACTTTGTCCATTGCTTCTTTCTTTAATAAAATTAACTGAAGGGCTCACTTTTCATTGGTTGGTATGTATTTGGTCAAGATTAGTGGGTGACTTCTGCCTTCATCAATAAGCAGGTAATTTCACTTTCGTTGAGTGTGATTGTTGCCATCAGAAATGAATCTGGAATATCTTCAAAGTCAGGCTCAGACTTTACTTCATGAATGCAAAACGCCATGTATCCCTGTAATTGCATTAACATCCCATGTTGGGTGATGGGATTTGGTCCATGTACATCAGTAAAATATTCTCAAACTGAATCTTGGTTACTGGGGACAACAGAGGTATTTGGGCACAAGGGGAGCCCAGCACAGAACCAACCTGAGCATGCCAAAACATAATGAACACATCCATAAGGAGGAAAGGAAAAGAAGATTCTTCACATGTATACACACCACATTTTTGTATTTTGAAAAGGGTTCTTTTAAGGACACTCTGCAAGGACAGGTTTGGGAGCTTTTTTGATTGCTGCTATGTCACTTCCTTCTTGTCTAGCAAAAGACGAATTGATGCGTTTTGACAAACTCATACTCACAACTCAGATAATTCCTAGCCAGCCATCACATAACATACAATTTAAACCAGCATAATAATAGAATAATGCGGAAAGTTTGGAGTTTTTAAGAACAACCTTTTAGTATTTCAACTTGAGCTTTCTGCCACCAAAGACAGTTGGTGCTCTGGGGCTTGCAACAGTGGCAGACTTAGCTTTCAGCTCTGGACCCTTCATCCAAAAAGAGCTTATTTACAGGTCAGCTCTTCTGAAAGTTTAAGTCTAATGATAGGAGACATTACCACTACACCATCATGTAAGGAGATGCCATGACTGTACCGTCATGTAAAGACCATTTGCAGTTATAAGCTTAAGCTATTTTTTATTAGGAAATACCAGACAATGTGTACTGGGCTTGCTGGTGTGTACATTTGGGAATTGGAACAAGGAAGAAATATAAGAAAGATCTCTTTGTTCTGCTGTATATGGGCCTACTGCTTTTGGGGAGTTCTGCAAGATGCAGAACAGCAAAACTGGCCTTGGTGAATTTAGTAATGCAAGCGAGCATCAGAGCTTGCAATGTAGGAAAAAGACGGCTCCTAGAAAGAAGAAATGAAAGGTTAACAAAGGCACCTGAACATTCTACACTTCTGTTGCAAACATAAATAGGACAGTTTAGTTGTAGGCTGCAAGAGAAAGACCACAGGGATGCCTTCTTTGAAAACTTTGGTAACAGAAAGCACTGATTCTAATACATCCAGCATGTCCTTTTGAGACCTATCATCCATATGCACTAAGTTACTGCTGCTTTAAAACTGAAAGGGTGTCTGGGAAGGCCCTGGATACCTTAAGTAATGGAGACTGACTGAGAGCTACTGATGCAGAAGGGCTCACAGAAACAATTTTCCCATGATCAAGCTGATATTCTTGGGCACTCTGTAACTTCCATCGCTGCTGAGAGTGATGAGTTCAAACAGAGTAAGAAAAGCCAGAGTCATCTATTGATTTGAGCTGGAATGGGTTTGAGGTCCCCTCCCAACAAAACAGCAAGATAAAGAATGGCCAGTACCTTTTTGGCAGCCTGGGCCACCACTGCAGTTGTGCAGATCACACAGTGGCAGGCATTAGTACTCCGCTCTGCCACATCTCTCCTCCCCTACCTGCCTGAGTCCTATTTGTCTCCTGGCATGCCTTAAAAGCACTCTGAGAGGCCAAATGGGATAGGGGAGAACTGGACAGTTTGGGGCACTGGGAAGGGAGGAAAGGAGCAGTGAGACAAAGGCTCCCCTCAACTGAGAACAGGGAGAAGGCTGCTGCAAGGGCAAAGGGCAGCACCTGCCAGGTAGCTTCAGGACAGGCACTTGGGAAAGGAGGATGGTAAGACACACAAAGTTTGTACTTGCAATAGGTACTGTATTGCAAAATTCCTCCCAAATCCCAGGAAATACAGCCTATGGGAGCAACAAAGCGTGTAACCTTGTAGGTCAAATGCAAAACCAAATTATGCCACTTCTTAGTAGGTGACCTCTTAAATGTGCATACGCATGCATAACAAGATGAGACAGTTGTGCGCAAAGGAAGAGCCAGCACCAGTGACTGGATATAAAATGACAAGTCTTTTCAAAATAATGCATTTGTTTCAGATGAGGTTTAGATTAACAGGCTTTTAGGGTGAGCCTTTGCAGTCCATCCCAGCTCACAAAGGCCGCAGAGCTGTAGAGCTGGAAAGCAAGGAGTAAATCTGAACACGGTTCTAGATCGTCTTTTACAAAAACTGCCAGAAAACTCTTCCAAAATGGCAACAGCCACTGTACAAAGACTCCCAGAGCTGTCTCAAGGCTTCTTTTAGGTCAGACCCCAAATCCAAGAAGAGGTGGACTGCCTTCTTAGAGTTTCAGATCCTACCTAAAACTACCATGTGCACGTGGGGATTGACATCTGGAAAATACATGTATATACACAACAGGGGAAAAGTAAAATGTGCAGCTGTAATTTCTCTCTGGGGAAAAGGAAATAAGAGGGGGCAAGAAGAATAAGTAACAAATAGGAAGGAGGTGGTTGCAATAAATGTATTGGCCCACGAAGAGCATTTTTCAGCTTGGAGGCAATAGATGTGCAGTCATGAAGAAGATTCAAGGTGTGACAGAAGTCAGAGAGGTTAATAGCCAAGAAAAAAACACCAGATGGGAAGCAGCACAAAATCATGTGAGTTTTGCCACTAATTTCACCGCAGCCAAGCCTTTGCTGCAAGTTTCTTTAGGGCAAGCTATGGTAATTTCCTTGAGCTGAAAAGGAAAGCGTGGAATTTCCTCTCTTTCCTCTCCCTTGAGACATTTTAAGTTTACTGAATAAGGCACAATGAGGACTTTGCACACGGCAGGGTAAATCACAGCCTTTGTGTAACTTCCCCTGCATCTGCTGAACAGTGCTCACACCAGGGTAAACTTTGGCTTGATAACCTCAGCGGATGTCTGGCTTGTGTTGGCAGTCCCTCATAGAGTTTGCTTCTGCTGAAATGTATTACCTGGAAATCTCAGGTCTCTGTTAAAGATTGATTTCCAAGCACCTCTTGTGTCTAATTCATTATACTGCAGGAAGGAATCTTGCAGAAAAGGAAGCAGCATCCACCGGTATATTCCCTCTGCCCTTCTGAAAGTCTTTACTGCTGTGCCTTCTTGCCCACAGCAGATACCCCATTTCTCTCCTGAGTTGCTTGCTTACTCTCTTGTGAGAAAGGCAGCCACTATTTTGTCTTCATCTCTCCAACCCAAAAGGCTTGTCTTTCAAGACAACCTGCAAAGTCCACAAGAAGCCTTCCCTCTGTCTCTGGAGTCAATTTCACTTTGTTCCTCCATGGTAAAAATATATTTCATGGGTATATCATCCTGCCCCAGGCAATGTAATCTCTTGAATAAACCTCCATCAGAAAAACATTTCTTGCATAGCTCCCCTGGAGCTTTCCTGCACTGAGGTAGAAAAGGAAAGATAAGCTTCCACATTTGTTTGAAATCTTAGTTTGAAGCCTCTGAAACAGCATTTGTTGTCTATGTTGTACTGGTTTTCCTCTGTTCTTATATACCAAGCATGATGCTATATGGTGTGGAGTATCTCTTTGGCCAGTGTGAGTCAGCTCAGAAGCTGAAGAGTCCTTGACTTAGTTGACAGACAACTAAAAAAATCAGTGTGTTAACATCATTCTCATCCTAAATCCAAACCACGGCACTGTACCAGCTAGTAGAGAGAAAATTAACTCTATCCCAGCCAAAACCCGAAAAGCAAAAACCCAAAAAGCAAAACCCAAAAAGCAAAAACCCAAAAAGGGTTTACATCACCACTGGATACTTTCTCTTCCCTTCCTCCCCTGGTTTGCAGCCAGTTCACTTGGATAATTTTGCTATTATCAGCTTTTGGATCAAGAGCTACAACATGTCTCTTCATCAAGTTCCACAGAGAAAGCCAAAAGAAACATTCATCACACAGTCTTGCAACCAACAGCCTTTGGCATACGCCCTCTGTCATGAGCCTATGATCAGGCAGTCAAGATTATAACCTTCTCAGATTGTTTGCCCTGGGATTGCTGAGGTGGCTCCTTTCTTGTGGACTCCTCCATGAGAGCCAGACACCAGCCTGCTGACATCTTCATGATTTATTTATAAACCCATTCAAATCAATACAGTTAACATTCAGGTAATACAAACTTGTGTAAAGAAGTTTAGATGATATCCAGATTTTTGATGAAAAAAAATCAATAAATATGTACTTGAGAATTAAACTCTGAGGAAGCCTGGATTTTATTATTTTTTCCTCCCTTGGATTCTTCTGGCCTGATCAGCATTGTTTCAAAACATTTATTTCATGGCAATATTCTCACCCTTGACTCCTGCCGTCCAGCCTCATGGTTTTTTTTGTTTTGCAGAGCCAGCCTGGGCTGTGGGAGGCAGGTGCTTCCTCGGGCAGTCCAGAGGCCACTGTAATTTCAGTAGTGACTCAGCCTAAAGCGAAGCCCGAAGGGCAGGGCTGGCAGTGACGTCTTGTGCAGTCACAGCTCTGTACAGCCACACTGGTTTTGAGCTGTGCTCTCCATAGTGAGCAATCTGCACAGGGGAAAAGTGAGGTGTCACAGCCCCCAATTTTTATTGTTTCTCCACTTTTAATGTCTGTAACTTTTGAAGACCCTCCCCAGAAGGGTCCAGATTTAAGTGCAAAAGCCCAGGCTTTGTTCATAGGAAAATTAACAACTACTCCCTGCTCCTGAATAGTTTGCAAGAGCCTGAACATTGCTTTTCCAAAACAGATTGATCACTATTTCCACAGGGGACGAAAAAAATTACCTATATTAATACTTTGACTGCTACTCAAGGGTACCAAGAATAAATAGCATCCAAAATTTTTCTCAAATGAAACAAAATCTACAAGAAGCCTCTCATTCTGCCACCCACAGCTTCCTAAATCAGGCACACCAGCTTAAAAAAGGGTTCTCACAGCCACTTTCATTACTTGAATGGTTCATAAATATGAATTGCTATCTCACACACAAAATACATGATTACCCATACCCTGCATCTTCTCAGAAGACCTGTGAATTGCTTGTTTGCACTGTAGAAAGGGGGACAAAGGTCTATGTTTGGGACTGTTGCCTTGGCTAAATCTTTAAATATGCTGATTTTTTTCCCTCTTTAGTTAATTTGTTTGTTCAAAACCACTAACCTCTGAGGAAAGGAGTTTGTCAGTTGCCATTATATTATTTAGTGCAATGTCTACAGAGGACCCTATGATGTTGATAAATACAATGCTGGAATAGCAACAGCAATCCTGTAATTGAAAGAGGCACCAGGGACAACCATAATAAAAACTGTCAGCACAGATCCCTGGATTAGCTAAGCTGAATTTCTTTACCTTATGAGGACTTCAGAATACATTCCAGGAAGAATTTTGAGGTGTACTTGGGTTTAACTTCTCTACACATTGCCCAGAAGCACCTAAAGGGAGCCTGCAAGAGAGATGTAGACTGACTTTTTACAAGGATGTGTAGTGATAGGACAAGGGGTGATGGCTTTACACTGAAGGAGGGAGGATTTAGATTAGATATTAGTAAGAAATTCTTTAAGGGTGATGAGGCACTGGCACAGGTTGCCCAGAGAAGCTGTGGATGGCCAATCCCTGGAAGTGTTCAAGGCCAGGCTGGGTGGGGCCCTGAGCAACCTGGTGTAGTGGAAGGAGTAACTGCCCATGGCAGGGAGGATGGAGCTGGATGGACTTTGAGGTCCCTTCCAACTCAAACCATTCTATGATTCTGTGAAGTCAACTACACTGTTAACAGCTGCTGGAAAATCCATGTGATGCACTGTCAATTTTTTTAACCTGATCACTTAAAATCTTCTCTGCAATTTTTTGATGCTTGCTGTGTCTCTCATCAGCAGTTCATGTAAGTTTCAAAGAACCCCAAGTCTCACTTGAGGCTTGCAGGTGAGCAGAAAACGTCATGACCATAGTTCTCTGTTTTGGGAAGCAGCTGTTAAGAAAAACATCTTCTGTTCTCTAAGTATATTTCTCTGCCCATTGTTTTCAATTGACTTTAGTAACTCAGTGTCAAGTAATTAGCCCAGAGGGTTCATCAGGATGCAGCACTCACACCATAATTCTTAGGAATAAAAAAAAATAAATTAGAGAAGACTGTCTCCAGTGTTACTGCTACACAATCAAGAGCAGGGAGTCAAAGTGTCTGCTTCTTTCCTGGAGGCTGAGATAATTGTATCGTATGATCTTTATGGTATCTGCCAGCTGGGTGAAATAATAACCCCGAGCTGCTCCTGCGCCCTTCTGTGATCTCATGGGTTTAGCCACCACACAAACTCTTGTTTTGACTCATGTGGAAGAGGGCTGGTCCCAGTCTCCATCCTCTGCACTGATCACAAAGCAAAGGGAAAACAACAAGGTCTGAACACGTCATTCATGGAAGACTGCCAGGGTTTCCTTTCACTTGAGACTGCAGTGCTCAGAGTTAAGAAGTTTTATTGCTATCACGTCAACATGGGAATCCTTTGGTCTGAGAATTCATTCATCATCCCAGCATTTCCCCTCCTGGATTTATGTCCTTCAGCCAAGCCAATCCTCTGAGTATTTCACAATGCTGCAATTATCACTGTCTCTTAGCATCAAAGCAAGCACACAGTGAGAGAGCCTGTACAGGTAACCACAGGAATTGCTCAGGAGAGGAGGGAGAGACACGTTTGGTGAACAGTGCTGAGTGACAGTACCTCCTGGAGGGGTTCAGCTGCCTTCCCAGAGTGTTGTAAACACATCTTCCCCTCTGGCAGAAAGGAGTCAGCAGTAAATGTTACCTACTCCAGCTGCTATTTGTGAGCCTAATACAAACTTTGAGGTAGCTTCATAACTTACACAGAGAACTTAATTAACTTCTAGTGGATCCAGTTACAGGAAGGGAGGGCTGAGCACAAAGCAGAGAAAAGAACCACAGTTCAAAATTTTTAAGGTAATCATGTGATATTTCCATGGCACTGAAAGCAGTAATTTCCGAAAGTAACTTAGGTCTGTGAAGCAATGTCTCAGTGATGTGTAAGGGGATTCGAGTCACAGACTGAGGTGAATTTCAGACTTACATAACACGCAAGATGTGCAAATAGTGAGAGATCACACAACAACCTGTAAAATCTGAGCCTGTGCCCCTGTTCAATGCCAGCACTATTAAACTAAACAATCTGCATTTTATTTGTTTTCTAAGGGATTCACGCCTTTACTCTTCCATAGTGGAGGGAGCAAAGAGCTGATTAAGTACAGGAGGGTACAGAAAGTATTTCAGATAAACTGTTGCTAATTGTCCAATGATACACCAAATCTGGTTTGTTTCAAAACACAAGGGCAGAGTGGTCTTTTCAAATAGTGAGCCAACTGGTAACGATACAAAGTATTTATCTTGGAGCTGCAACTATTTGGGAAGTAAATGCAATTTATTTTTGTATATCCTCTAAATACCTTCAAGTATCCCTGTCATCTCCAAAGGCCCCTTGGAGAGCATTCCTTTACGTGTCTGGATCAAAGGAAAAATGGGGTGCGTGAGAAATAACAAAATCATTCAGGCAATAAGGTTATTCAATAGAACATGAACTCCTTGGTAATGTTTAGGAGAGCTCTGCAACATAAAGCATAACTCTTTTTAAAAAGTGATTGTCGATTAAAAAAGTAGTCATAGGAACATCAAAGTATGATAAAAGGATGAGATTTGTAGTAAAAGAATCTTAAACCCGCTTTGAGAAAGAATTTCATTGAAAACCTCAGGCTGCAGAAAATTTGCTACCTGTGTGGAAGTATTTGGTCTTGATTTTCAGAGGCACTGCATTCATGAGAGTTGCAGTTTCACAATTTTTCTACTGTGGTTCATGTATAAGGAGCAAGAAGTAAGATGAAATGAATCCTCAAGATTCCCAACAATGCTATGAAATATTGAAGAACTGCCCACAGTTTTGCCAGTGGAAGGAAGGCCAGACTCCCTGAAAGCCTTTTGTATGAATCCCCTGCTAAAGCAGAGATCCTTTGCGAAAGGTCAGTCACTGAGAGATACAGGCTAAAGAGGAAACACCCCAACCAAGGGCATGCAACAGGGAATGGGATGGAGCCATAGGTGGGGACACACACAGTGTAGGACTGCAGTGAAATACAAGAGCCAGGCAATATGATTTTGGTTTCAGGTATAAAGGCTCAGGTCCTTTTCAAAGCACCGTGCTGCTTTCAGCACATGCCTGAAGCCCAGAATAAAGGCCACTTGGGGCAATGATGCAGACCCTGGTAACGGCACTGGCATGAGAAAGATACTGTATGCCTTGGAAAGGAGTCATTTTATCAGGAAATTGATAACAAAAACCAAACAATACCCATAAAATCTGAAGCTGCCAGAATATATTTTATTTCCCTGGGAAATGAACCTTTCACGAAAGCTTAGAAAGTTCCAGGTATTTTCTCAGCCCCACAACAGCAATTTTCCATATGGCACACGGGCCAGACCAAAATAAGCAGTCACATAACTTTGCTCTGGTCCTGAACAAATCTTGGCAAAATTAATCTGGGTGTCTACATTCCCATGTAGGCCTACCACATGCAGCTGGCTTCATTTGCAAACCCCACACATTTGGGGTCAGATAAAACTGGCTCACAACATAGATCCAACTCCAAACATGTCAGTAACTCGAAACAAATGACTTTTCTCTTAACAAGAGACTTACAGCTACAGGCTGAAGGATACCAGTGCACGTAAGCAAAAGTCAGATCTGTGGTGGGAATTCTGAGCAACACACTGCTGGGCAAGAAAGGATGGAGATAATCAACCTAGGAAGCCTCTGCCCATGTGGAGGTTATTTCTTCAGCTGACAAAAAGATTCTGGGGGAATCTTCAACGTGGCAGAGATTACAGATTTCTTCTTGCCTATCAAGCACCACCACCTAGTGAAGAAAAATTTCTTAAGCAGGTACCAAACACCTGATAAAAGGTCAGTATTGCTGTAATCATCAAGGTTGCATTGGAGACACATGTTTTACAGGCTCAAAAGTCCTACAGTGGAGTTTGCATAGGAAGCACCAAACATTTTGGTGCCTGGAAGGCAAGTAAGTTGTATTGAGCCAAGGAAATTATGTGGGAGCTTCATGGAAATTTCCAGCTCATTGCTTTTCAGATCCCTCTTTTGCAAACTGTGGATGAAGTTTCTCTAATTGACCCAAGTGTTTTGAGAACAAGCTAGTGTTTATGAAATACTTTGAAAGTCGAATGGTTGGCATATTATTTTATTGCATTCATCTTTTAAGTTTTTGGGAATCGTTGTCCTGTAACAAGACTTCAAACACTCTTAACAACTGTTTCTCTGTATTCATGTAACTGTTCGAAACGAATGCATACAGGAATTCAAGCTGGTCAAGAAAGATGAAAAATCGTGGACAGATCTCCATCTAGACAATTAAATGGCCACTGTTTTCAGGCAAAACTCTCGAGGCACCCATATTACTCTATGATTTTAACTCATGGACCTGACTGCGTCTGTTGATCGCGTTACTGCATGGCAGTAAAATTGCCCTCTGACTGTTCCTGGGAACAGATTGCAGAAGCACCGTGAACCAATGAAATGACAAAGAAAAATACATCTGAGTGATTGCCCATACAAAATTCCCCCAGGTTCTCACGGGGGCATTGTCATTACAGAGAAGAATCTTGTATCTGGGGTGTCTGAGCTGGTCATCCACCCTCTGGGTTCGACCAGATGCTGCACATCATCCATCAGAAGCAAAAATGGGTTTTCTAGGGACACAGAAGATGTCTAAAGGATGTGGATGTGTTGGGATGAAAATGAACCTACCAATAGCTGACACTAACAAAAAATTAATAATGTCTTTACAAAGTCAAAACCCAGACCAGAGGAAATTCATTACAGCCACCTACTACTGTCTGAGTGAGGGAAAGGATCAAAACTACTCATCCAGCATATAGGCCATGTAGCTAATGGTTCTTGAATTTTTGCTGCCAGACAATGTACCCAAATAGAAGATTTTTTATATCTCCCATATACATGGCTAATTAAAAATAGTTGTGGCACTATGAGACATCTCTAATTGGCCTTCTGTGAAAGCTCTGTATTCTGCTGGTAATTACAATTATTTTCCCATTGCATCCAACTTCACCTTCACTAAATCAGCCATTTATTTTCTGAGCTATTAGGACCCTGGCTGAAAACACAGGAACTATTCAATTTCTATCCTTTTCTTTTACACTGTGGTATGCAAGAAACTTCTACATAATCTTCAGTTTTCATAAGACATTTTATTCTTTTAACTCAGAGCAGATTTTCTCCAATAATGTATGCATTCAAGGCAAAATCCAGTTCCTTTTGGATGGCAGGATTCAAATGCAAAATAACTATTTACTTCTCTTTTTTTCCCAGTAGTTATGGCTCTCCCTACAAAGTGCTGTTAGACAAAACCCTTAAAGCTGTAACACATAACACCACTGAAAATGTCCAGAGCTCATATCAACCCATGGTCTTAAATACAGGTTGGACCTCCAATTCACCTAAGAACACGGCATTCACATGAATTTCATAGAAACAATAATTGGCATCATTCTGCTTTTGAGGGGCTTCCTTTGAAACAGATTTTTGCAGACGGATCCAAATTTGGCATCAGTGCCAGCTCACAGACTTCATTAAAAATAGCCTTACTTACTATGCCTCACGGAGAAGAAAAAAGGCCTGGGGCAGTGGACGCTTGTAGGCAAAGTGTCAAACTTTTAAAATTAGGAAGCGAGAGAGGTGTTCCAAAGAATTTCAGAGTGGATGATTTTGGTAAAGACAAATTATGCACGTATAGCAAATTATGCATGTATAGCAATCTGAATTCCTTTTTGGGAAAGAGTGACTAAAGAAGGGGAATAACAACGCTGCTTGGTCCTGCTGGATCTGGGCATGCTTCGGGGCCAAAATAGCCAGAGTATATTAAGATAAATAAATGTAATATATTACAAAACTTCACTGAAAAATGAACTTTTTTGGAAGGGGAAAGTGACCTACAAATTTGGAACAAGATCATAGAACTGTTTAAGTTAAAACCACAGGAGAAAATTAGGATAGCCAAAACAATTATGTTTACATCCTCAAATGTCCATTTTTTTATACTTTGAAAATTGTTTAAATATAATTTTAAAAGAGAATTAAATGAGTTTTGAATAAATGTAAATGCTTTAGCAAAACTTGGATGCTACTAAAGTATTTTATCCAGTCAAAACAGTTTTGTTTTGTCAGTTTATTCTACCAAGAAAAAGGGAAATTAATTGCTTCTATTTGTGTTTTCAGCATGTGAAAATAAGCAATTTGCAGTGTGTTCCAGAGTCACCAGTCAATGTCACATCTTGTGACTTGACGTGACTAACCCACATAAGGTCTAGTGGTTTCTGACTGGCTGCTGCTGCAATGACAGCACTCACTAGTTCCCACTGCTAACTCCCTGAACTCCCAAAGGAAAATACAGCTTCCCACCCATACATAAAGCCCTTCACTGTTGCAGAATTTCCCTCCTCAGCCCTATACTCGCACTAACAGTGCTGCTGTAATCTGAACATGTGCCTACAGTGACAGAAGACAAGGCTTTAATTGAGCTGGTTTTAAACACTTTAACTCTCATTCCTGAGAGTTCCTCCCAGTGCTTTATGAGTTTATTTTAATTCCCTTGCCTGCTGCAGTGGCACTGGAGCTGCTAGCAGGAAATGGATTCATGGGGATGGTCACCTCTCCTCCGAAAGAGATGACATTCATTACCCTCTTCGTGCTGTCCTTTTTGTCTTTCTGAACCACATCTTGAAGGTGAAAAAAAGGTGCCAGCCTGGTGTTGCTGGCTGGCACTGGGCAGAGAGGGTCCCTTGGCCATGGCTTTGAATACACCACAAGGGCTGCTATCTGGCAAAAAGCTCCTCTATAAACCAGTGTTGGGCTCGCACCTTCCTGCTGCTGAAGGAATGTTGTTTTCATCTGTCCTATGATGATCACTGCCTGCTTCCACCCTCTCACCTTGCTCCTGGCTCGGTCCCAGGGCTCTGCCGGTGACATTGTGCACCGACCTGCCTGGCCCTGCCGCTGCTTTGCTTTCAGCACTGCTTGTGCCTATTGCCAATGAGCACAGCTAGGGAGGAATCACATGCCAGAGGAGCAGTCTAACTGCCTGCACTTCCTTTTTCTTTACATTTTCCTACACCACATTCCCACAGCGTGTTACAGAGAGGCTGGAAAAGGGACAGGCGTTACAGCAGAAGTGGTGGCAGCAGCCCTGGGAGCAAACACCTCCTGTGCCTGGCGCTGGCACGACGGCTATGCTTTGGCTTCCTGGTCTCTAGACTGGAGCTGAATGCCTGGGTCATGCTGCAGAGGCTACAACTGGGCTTTTTGAGTGCTTTCAGCAGGAAGGCCATAATGCAGCAAACAGCATCAATGTGATTTTGTCCATTATTTTCTATATTTTGAGCCTATTGATATGGAAAGCTATTTTTCACCAGCTTGCCACAAGGTGTTACTGTTCAGATCAATATACGATGTCAGTAAAATGTCATTACTAACACTAAGTACATACATTCCTTAAAAGGGGACACAATGGACAGGGATAGCACTACGAATCAAGTTTAAAAAACAATTTTGAAATCAGCACATACTTGATTATTTTCCTCGCTGGTGTACCTCCACCACTTTTTCATTGGGAGATGCTTCTTGCCAGGCACTGCTGCTGGTTTTTATTTCATTCTTGTATTGTAGTAGCTGAAGAGACAGCCATTGTCCTTGGCACTGTCTCCTGAGCTATAGCAATGTGCTGGATTTCAGAGACTCTTATCAGCTCTGCGCTGAGTGGTCCTTAAGCCAAAGCCCCAATTTGAAAGGGAAATATGTCAATGCAAACATGCTGCCTTAGCATCTCAAGATTTTCCAGCTAATCTCTCACAAGGTACCAGAACCACAGTCTCAAGAACCCATGGATAAAGGATATTGGGTTGCGATGAGTGCCTGGCAGCTTCCTTTTCATTATCCCAGGAAATAGATAAATTCTTTGCTAGCTTTGTGCTTGCAGAGTTCACAAGAATTATCACATAGGTATAATTCCTATTCTTAAGAAGGGAAAAAAGAAAATCCAGCCAAGCAAACCTGCACTGGCAGTCAACTAAGAAATGTAAAGAAGATTAGACACTCCTTACAGTTTCTGTACTTTTTGCAGATGCATAATCACCCTTTTGGATGAAATTTTTCTTCACTACTCTAAGCTGTTTTCCTTGCTGCAATTTACACACCCGTATCTCCCACTTGACTTGTCATTACCCATAAACCTTAAGAGACTATGTCTAGTGTTATTTTGCATGCTGGCCAAGAAACCAAACCACCCTTGCCTCTAAGCATCACTCTGCAGTGCTTCTCCCAGAGAGGGCTGCCGTTTCCAAGGCCTCGGATGAGATGCCGAAGCACTAATGTCATTTGCCTGAACCTCCAGGCCCTTCTTTCCCTGTTTCACTTTGCTTTAAAAACTCCTGAATCATTCCAGCTCTACCATGTGACTCACAGCTTGTTCCATCATTAATTCGAAGTAGGAAGGATCCAAGAGCAATAAAAACAAAACCTGAAAGTGCTCGAATGAGATCAGTTACCTTAGTGTTGTTTTGTTTGGGTTTTAAAAAAAATATTCCATAAGGGAATCTGCTCTTTACAAAGGAAAAAGAAAAGTCGTCTGCTTTATTTAGCAGGAGTTAGCAATGCATGCTTTGTTTCCTGCAATGGGCCAAGCTTATATCACCAGCTTCATACATTCTTCAAAACCTTATATTGAAGCTGGGACGAGAGGATTCTAAGCTGGTTTGACTGCAAGCCAGAGGAATAAAGTTCCTCTGATTGCTTCATGGTGAGCTGTTGTAGGTATTCATTCAAATACCTCACTTGGATAAGAATAATCGCCATGCATCTTCCCATTAACACTTAACAAATATTAATTAATTAACCTTCAAACTATACCCAATCCTGTGAAGCAGAAACTTTGTCTTTTTTATCTTTATTTTAAAAAGAAGACAAAAAGACAAGGGCAAGAATAGATATTAATGCCAACATGGCCAAGAAACCTGTACTAAAATCGTGAGTAGAATGAAAAGGCTGCATTTTCTTATCTCATTATAAGAAAATGCATATGATGTATATTCAGCTGAAAAGGTTAGCTGGATTGGACGAACCACACGTAAAAATGTGTTATCTAAGCACCAGGGGAAAGAAGAGGTATCACAGAGCTTTGACATACTATAAAAAAATTGTGGGAATAATATAAGCAAGGAAAGAAATGGAATGCAGAGCCAAATTTCTCACCAACCACTTAACAAGCTGCACTCCAAACCAAGAATCATTTAGTCCTGTGAGAGAGATTTAGCCTGCCTATTTCCCACTCTACATGACTCACTCTATCGGTACAGTGGATATGACCACAGATGTGAAGTTATTACATATTTGGGGCAAGCTGGGAGCTCTGAGCTGTCCCATCCCTCAAACAACCTCCAGCTCATTTACAAAAAAATGTTTTATTGATGATGTTACATGCAGAGCCTAAATGAGCCAGTACTTGCTTCTTGGGGCACTGTGGATTCAGCTGGTCACTGTATCTTCTGGACAGTTCACCTCTGGATGTCTCACACAACCTCTTATGAATCTTTCTTCTCTTACCAGTGTTCGTGTTGCCAAATTGGATTAGCTGACCCACAGCACATTTATGATAGGCACAACAAAGAAAACAGTTTCATGACTGGCAGGCCTGTATTTGTACAGCAGAATAGTCACGGGGGGAGCACGCTGTATAAAGCAGCTCTGCTTGTGGAGGGCTGTGCCTGAGGTGCAGATTTCCTTTTGAATACCTTCAAATCACCCCAGAGATTGTTAACTCATCCATGATTGCAGCTCTGTTGCCAATTGCTACCAGTTCTGGAACAAAATGGGAATCGATGTAAGAGTGTCTCTAGTAAATGTCTGCTGGGAAAGAGCTCTCCTTGAAGTGGTCACAAGAAAAAAGAATAGTATATAAAAACAATAATGGACCAAGAAAAAAAAAAGCAAAAATTCTCTACAATTTGGATTCATTTACAGCTGAGGGCTATTTCTCAGTAATTTTGCCACTGAGTGTTTTAAGGCATTTCTTTCCCTTCCAGCCCCCCATAGCTCAGGGGATCTGTCATACCGGTCTCTAGTGCCTCAGCTGCTCATGGCTTGGTTATTACTTGTGAGTTAGACCAGCTCCAATCTCTACAGAAAGGCACTACCCTTTTCATCTTCTAAGTTAGTTTTTCTGCCAAACTGTGGCATTGACACCCTCTGGGTGTGATTGAGCCAATTTTCTCATCCACATCAATGAACCTTGACTCTGCGCTAAGAGGATAATTTTTCCCACAGCTTCTGGGAACATCAAATGAAATTGAACTGTCACTGACTGGATCCCATTCTTCTGGCTTTTAGGGCAGCCTAAGTCTCCAGTGTACCATATCTTTTTTATTTTCATTTCTTTCAGCCTCTGTCAACCTACTCTTTTAACTCTGTTTTACTTCCACAACACAAAATAATCTGCCTTGGCCTCATATGTGGATGGAAATTCACCCGCTTGGCTCAGTCTGAGGGGAAAAAGCCATCTCAAACTTCCCTTGTGTAGAAGTCCTCAGGTATATAGAAAAGCTGCTCTCATGAAGATGGCACAGCCCTCTAGCAATTCTGCTTGCTGAAAACCTGTCAGGGAAATACCAGCATTAGAGCAGGTAGGAATATCTGTTCAAATATCTGTGAATTCTTCCCATGCTGAAGAAAGCTGTTGTAGAATACACTGTTCTCCTTTACAATTGCACCCGCCACCTTGGACGAGCAGATTCTCCGCTCCTGCAAAGCTATCCCAAGCAACATGAATTGAAAACCTTCGTGTGTCTCTCCCTCCCAAAAATCTTTATGGGATGCAAATCCTGGATCTGACTTCACTGAGATGACTGAGTTGGACCAAGGCAAAAAAAGAAATCCTTCCCAGCTTGTCCTTGCTGCTTTTCCTGCCCTAGAGCAGGTATGTGCTGTTCTTAAAATGTATCAGGCCCATTTCTAAAGTATTAAGATATTTTCCCTAAGGCAAACATTCAAACCAGGAAATGTTGCAACCCATATCAAAAGAAAATTCAAAATTAGGAAGAGAAACTCCAGATGAAGAAGGAAGAAATTGGCTGGATGTGTATCTCACTGTCATCACAGTATTATCTCCAAGACAACTTTTCAGCACAGTAATGGCAGGAAGACAGAACGAGCAGGCACCTACCAGGACATTCAGTCTAGGCCACTGCTAATACGCATGCCCACACCACCCTTTCCCATTCACCATCACAGCGAGATCCATCTTAAAAGCAGTCATGAATCCCACCTGTGGAGCCACTGTATAAATGCCTAAAACCCATTTGCTAATTTCAAGTTTAAATTTATTCCTGGTCATTTGTATTCTAAGGCATCCATGGCTCCTTTTCTCCTCTATGGTATTTACCTGCCTGACACATTTCCAGACGACAAACATACACGATTTCTGCTTTTGTTTTGCAAGGTTAAACAAATCATTCCCTTCAATTTCCTACTGTAAAGCAGGATTCCTGTTCTGCTGATCTTTCTCACTGCCCTTTTCTCCGTCTGCCAGCTCCAATTCACCTTTCTGCAAAGACCATTGTCAGAACTATATGTGGTATTGGAATTAAAATTAATGACCTTAAAACAGAGAGAAAAAGGATCATTTTTGAGGACCAGCTTAAAACTTGTAAAGAAAACCCCAACACGATTTATAGCATATGTTGTAACTAAACTCACTCTTTATGGAAAAAGACTCAAAATGGCGCTATGTGGCTCTTCTGTCTAAGTTACATCTTGTATAACTGTGTCATAATTTCAGCCTAGTCTCAAAAAGAGGTTGATAGAAAATAAATAGTAAGGGTCATTGGATTTCCACTGTGTCATGGTAACATTGCTTCTGTGCCTTAACCTGGGATTAAGGGCTTGAGGCAAAGATGGAGATCTCAACTGAAAGCCTACGCACTGATTTCAGCAGGCAGAAAAACAGCTCCAGAGGAGTTATTTTTTGAACCAATGGACCTTTGCATGTCCACAGAATTTTCCTTCTTTAGGCAGGAGCAGAGTATGTTGCGTGGCCTGCTGAACATCAGGCTGTACATCCTTACAGCCCCCATGTTTGCCACTTTCTGGGATGCATCCTACATTAGCCTTGATGCAACCCCTGCAAGTAGCCAAAACTATTTTCTGTAGCCTTTTTACCACAGAGTGTTTCCGTGGAGAAAGATTTGCGCAGTCCTTCCCTACGAGCATCCTCGGACATGCACAGAAGCTCTCAAAGGCAATTTATGAAAGACCATGGACACTTTTTCTCAGTCCAGATGTAGAAATAACCTCATAATGAAAAGCAAAAGGCTCTGCTCGGTAATCATTTCACTGGCTTTGTTTCCACAACCCCAGGAAGGATTCCTTCAGTTCTGAAGGAAGCACAATGCAACCACAACAGATACAATCAATTTGCCACATTAGGAGTCCTTCCAGGAGAAAAGCTTATAATCTCCTGATGACATTTTGTTTTGCATGGATGTATTCTCCAAGCTGGAAGAGGGGAAAGCCAAGAGATTTCCTTGATTTTTGTCCTTTACACCTTGAAAATTTATTTTATGAACAAAAGAAAGAAATATATGCAGGCACTGAACCTACAGTGTCAGCAACATCCTCTGAGTACTGGCTAGACCTTCTCTGTAGACTGTTTTTTGAAGTCAACAGAAATAGAGGGAATTCTTCCCTATTTATAACAGATAAAAAGTTCAGAACAGAAAAATATCTCATGGCTAACTCCAGCAATTGCTTCACTTCAGCACTTCCTGTTCTGCAGTCCTTAAGAATACTTATTGTCCTCACTGGACCAGGATAAATCCTATTGAACATCATTTGTAGGTTAGATTTATGCACACATATGCTACTGCCCTACTCACAAACTGCAAAGAGGAAAAACATCCGTGGGTTTTAACTTTTGTACTTTTCAGCCTTTTTAAGGTCTGTGGTTCATGCTTAGTTGGGTTCATATGACAATGGGAACAAGAAATGTTTACTTCTAGGTATTTTCCTTTAGAGCTATCTGAAATATACAAATTGTTTGCAGCACAAAAGCTCATCAGCCTTTGAGTATAAATTCAAGCATGACCACAATGTGTCTATGAGCTCCAACACTGTTACCTATGCTAATAAACTGTGAGAGAGTTCCTTGGCACGAATGTAGCCTGCTCCAACTTTCTCAAGCAACTTCTGGACCTGTTTTGGTAGCGGGAGTCTGCCAGGAACCACACCCAAGCAGCAATTTGCTTGCAGCCACCTAGCACAGACCAACACAGTCCACCAGTGTAGATGCAGGCTGTTCCATGCCAGTTGGCCTCACTGGCTGGGACCATTCCCAGGCACGTTTAATAAAGTGGTACAAACCCAGCCTACGTCCTTTTAACAAAATTACAAAGTCAAATCAAATTGTCACTGAAAAGCTGTTATACATATGGTTTTAATAGTGTGCTATTTTGCAAGTGTCTGGCATTTTCTGGGCTCGCTACACTTATGCTGTGCTCCAGTTAAAGACACTGATACAATTCCACAGTTAACAGTGGAGTTGCTGAACTCCAGCAAGGCTGTGATGAACTGGCTCCTTTGGAATAACAAGGGCAGAAGAAACTAAAAGAAGACTTTCTAAGGTCAAGTTTGGCCATGATCTAAGTTGCAATCCCTGAACATTTTCTACATGTGACAATCTCAGTATAATTTTCTGCTGTGTCACTGAAATTACCTCCCACAGCCAGGCACCATCTAAAACTATACCAAGAAAGCAACTGCTCTCCTCTTGTGCAAGCAAAGTTGGAAACACCGATGTGATCGATTGGAGTTTGGGCAAACTCCAAACTCTATTTTTAACTTCAATCACAAGATCTAGGGTGTCCCATTAAATTACTGAAATAAACATAATATCTTCTTTCCTTCAAAATCAGCATGCAGTGATTCCAGTTGGAAAAGGACTTCTAAAGGTCCCCAGTCCAACCTCCTGCTCAAAGCAGATATAGTTAAAGCACGTTGCTCAGGGACTTGTGCAGCTGTGTTTTGAAGATCCCCAAGGGTAGACAGTGTACAGCTTCTCTAAGAATGCATTTCAGTGTTTGATAACCTTCACAGGAGAAAAATTTCCTTATACAAAGTCAGAATTTTCCATGTCGTAGCATAGCAACACAGAACTCGGCTGGGGGCAACCGGAAACCCCTAAGGGCAACCAAGAACCCTTTTGGGGGCAACTGTACTGTGGGTAACTGGGAACTCCTGGAGAACGTCTAGGAGCACCTAGGGGCAACTGGAAATAACTGAACCCCTGAGGGCAACCCTGAACTCCAGACATGTATCTGGTCAGTCATGTGCACTGAAATCATAAGAGTCAACAAAGATTTTATTCTACTCTATATGCCCAAATGAGCCAAATTTAGATTGAACTGTGACCTTAATTCACAGTGTTCTCAGATCCTAAGGGCAAGACTTAAGCAATTTTTTTTCAATGCAAGATTTAATAAGTATTTCTAAAATATTGTAGAATGCAACACTGACAGTGCAAAGCTTGACAACTAAAAGCCCCTTACTCTGCCCCTTACTCTGTTTCCCAATTTAGAGACAGATGAGCAAGGCACAAACAGGTATTCCCCTCCCTGTGCTTTTATGTATTTACATGATGCCAGCTATGTAGAGAAACACCAATAAACACCAATCAAAACGTGCAGCATTCTTCACCAGAGGAGTTTCACGAGGCATGATTTGGCCTTTAAAGTAATTGGTCTGATCCCTTCAAAAGACCAGCGGAGCTCAGTTAGGTTCATTATGATTGATGATAATTCTGATTGCTTCCATTAGGAGGCTCGCTGCACTATGAACAGTCAGGAAAAAAAAGCACCACTGAGTTCATTAGGAGAACTTCTACATCATTTAATAAAAGACAAACCCATCAGACCTATGTGTCACAAGAGCTATCCACCACGCTAAAGTGCCTTGCTGGGTCAGGGCAGGAGATGATGACACCATTCACTGAGCATTTAGGGCAGTGTAGGCACATCCCATCGCATGATTAAGCCCTAAGAGAGTCACTGAGGATTAATTACAGGATCTTTTTTTTTTGTTAACAAAGGTTCAAAACCTTGTGACAGAAGATAGACTGAGCCTTACTACTACTGAATTCAGTCTTGTATAAGCTGCCAACTAATGTTATTGTCCTGTCTCCATCTTTTGCAGTGAGTCATGTTGTGACACATTTGTCGGGGGAATGGTCACATATACGGAAATACACACACAGGGCAAACAGGCACAGTATTAAAAAGAGAGGTCATATTATGGTTCCATTAACCTTGACAGCATCTCTTTAAAAGGAGATGAAAACTGAAACAACAAACAACCAAACCTAACCTCCAGCTAAAAATAGGAGCTCTTCAGCTGAGCGCTTTTGTACCAGAGCAAATATTTATAGATTGCTCAGAAATCCTGAATAATGGGAGGGTTTAATGGACACTGACAAGTTCTCAACTAATATAGTGCTAATGTGTACCACGATGAAGCTTCTCCACCATTTACCACAGGGGCCACTGTGCCACTAGAGGGTTTGCAGTCTCTACAACCATGGATAATTAATGTTACACAATGAACAACTTCTCAGAGAAAAGCAAATGATCATTCCTGGAGCTTAATGGCTAAGTAGGTAGGTAAATAAATACATAAAACCTAGAGCTTTCAAATCTCTATCACATCTATCCAGAAAATTTCTGAAGAATAAAATGCAGAGAGAAAGATCTATTAAAGACAAAGCATGAAAACAGCAATAGTGTGTTTTTGACTACCAGCCATCTGCAACTTTAAGTGATGAAGGATTTAGGGCAGGGGAACAGTGCACTCAAATTTTTAAAATTGCCTGGTTTTATTTGTTTTATTTAAGAATTTCCAGTATTCATTTTTAGACTTTCCACCAGAAAATAAATGGCTCAATGTACTATCAAAAACTGCAAGAAATGAGCAAAAGAACTGCAAATTTCTTCATCCAGTGCTAAGGAGAGCTCTCAGGTGCTCAGTAGACAACCCAGAGGGTGTTTAAATAACTCAAATGCTAAATCTTGTGGAGAAATGGTGCATTCTATTTGCTAGTTGTAGCATTAATAAACAATCCCTTTTCCATAGAGCTTCATCCTGACGCTGTTTTAGGGCACAGGATTTCACAGGAGCCAGCAGGGTCTTTCAAGTCTCAGTGTCAATTCAGGGAATTGACATATTTGGCTCTAGAGCTTGGAGAGACAGAAGAGAGAACAAGGACCAGAGCCAAGGCTAAGCTTGGACATCTCTGGACTCAGCATGCCCATGGTTCACATCTGGAGCATCTGTTCATCTCCAGAGCAGCACTGGAGAAGTCCTAACAGTTACAAACATGCAAGATCTGGTACTAATCCCTATGACTTTTATCCCTCCATTACAAAATGTCTTTGTTTATGACTCAATGGCCAAGATATTTTTGGAAGCTTTTATTCTGGCAATCCCAAAGCATTCTTTTTCTCTTACGAAAACTTTAGTGTTTCTTTGGGGTGTGGTATATAACTTGGATACAAATTTTGGCTGAGGGCTAAGGCTAACTAAGAAGAGTGGGAATGACATTTTGCAAGAGATTAACCTTCTTAATTTTTCTCAGACATTACTGTGAATACTTAAGGAAAATTATCTTTGAAACAATCTAAAATACATCTCAAAAGGCTAAAATACACATTGCAAAGTACTGATCCTTACAGTACAGGATTTAGGAAAGTTCAGTGCAAGAAAATGGCTTTAAACCAGTAAATAAACAATGCCTCTTGTTTTGTTTCAAAGCTGGAGGGGGTAGCCAAATCACAGTTCAAACCCAGAAAAAATCAAGTCCAGATTTTCTTATTTTGCTAATAAACATAAATTCATCCTTTCAAGTGAACACTTGATAATTATGATTCCTTGACAAATTTGTTACCTATAAATACTACATCTCTTCAACTTTATGTATTATTACAGTTTCTCTGACTGCCAGTCATAGTAGCAGTACGTGCCAAATACTGTCCTTTTCCTCATAAATGGCAGCCTTCCAAAACCTTTGGCTATATATAACTACTGGAGTGTTTGAGGAATCTGGGGAATGAAAAATCTCCGACAGATTAATATGCTCAGGTCCACAGTAAAAGCTTGAGACTTATCACCACGTTTCCTAATTAATGGCAATTCAAGAATATCTTTCTTTTCTTGCCTCTGCATAGTACATTACATCTGCAATTCGCCCAGACCATGGCTCCTGCACATCTCCTTTAGTGGCAGTGCTCATGTGAACCTCCATCAGCTCCTGTACCCTTCACAGCTACTCAATTCCACTACTTCACCACACTCCTTCAGTGGTGCCAGGACATTCACTGATTAGAAACTCATGTTTGAACAAACCGTAGGTGTATAACTTTGCTCCAGGTTTTAAAATAGGTTCTTTTTAACACAAGCAAGTTCCCTGATCTGATTCATCTTTATAACTACTGAAGAACAAAACAAAATTGAAATTGATGGTGATAAAGGTGGCACTAGCATCAAGAGTATCCATAGATATTTTAAACTTTCTTCTCAAGCCCCCAAACTTCTAACAAGCTGCCTTAGGACAAAATTGGTGGCTTTATGCCCAAATTGATGTCTTTGTCTCACCTGCTGATATCGACATCTGTGGAGGCCTTGAATTAAATTCAAGAGCAGCTTCCCAAGCAGGAGCCAGTAAAAGCATTCAAAGAGTTCGTCCTTTGCCAGTGATAGTGGGTTCAGATGAAAACCAATGATCCAGAGGAGGGGTCTGCTTCTCCTATGCTCAGCATGTGCTAGCTGGGGCCATGCCTCCAGCCAGAGGTGTCCAGGAACTGGGCAAACTTCTGTGTTTTCAAAAACCATCAAAGCAGTATGTAACAAATTGTTCTGCAGAAAAAAAAATCTTCAGTCAGCAGTTGAAAATTACATCTTTTTAAAACCATTCTTTCATTGCAGTTTCTCATACCATCACCAAATGTTTGAAATTCCACCAGAATACCCCTGTAGAAGGGTATTCAGATAGATACCAAAATAATTTCTACCTTCTTTATTTTATCTCTGTATTTTGAGATATACAGACTTCATCTCAATACCAGTGGGAATTTTAGGCCTCACACTTCTCAGTTAAAACTGCAGACGTAGCAGATGCAGGAGCAGGTGTTGAGTTTCAAACCAACTATAGCAGAATGTTACAGTTCTGAAATTCTTCCTTTTTCTCAGTCATATTTCCCACTCAATGAGCAGAGTAAGGATACAAATCTCTGGTCTTCACTCCCTGGAATACGCTCTATTTTCTTTTTTCTTCAAAGATTCAGTAGGAAAATCAGTTTCTTGACAGCCAGGCAAAGCCAGCAGTTTCAACTACTATCACTATGAGATGCAAAGACAGAGGCCTTTACCTGCAGGACAGTGAGTACACTATCCCCACCAGAACTTTATAAACCAGGCTAAAATTTTTCAGTGTTTTTCTGCCTTAACACCATCAAGCATGGGCAAGCGCAGTGGAGCCAGCATGCAATTAAGAAGCACCATGTAAAAATTTTCCATAGATTTGGGGTTTTCTTAAATATCTAAATGTATTACAGAGCTCTCATGTGTTTGTGTACTCGTGCAGCAGCACAGCTGGGAGGATTTTGCTGCCTGTTCCCCACACCCTCACAGACAGGCATGCAGTAGCTTGGGCTGAACATAAAAAGGAATGCACAGGGAAAAGTTACAAGCTCATAAAATGTTAATGGTCACTTGCTTCTGTTTTTCAGTACATAACAACTAAATAGACTCATCTTGTTAATGCAATCCGAGGCTGTTCTGGTTTTGTGATATTGTTCTACTAAATCTCCACTGCATTATACTGGTGTGCACACACACACTCAGCTACAAAATTTTCTGCTGTAATTCTCCCCAGCTAAAAAGCATTACAGCCACTACTGGAACTAGCAGAGAAGGGAAGGAGGTACAGCATATTGTTTAACAATGATGTTAAGCAAGTTAATAATTAGAATTTGCTTTGGTCATCTTATTTCCCAAGCACTTTATTGAAGTTTGTCCTTTCTAAAAGATTTTCTCATGAAAGACTCACATTCATGCAGAAGGCAGATGCACATCTGTGGTTTGCAACCTTTCAATAAATAAGTTGTTATTACAAGTAAATTAAACAACCTGGAGAAAGAAATGGATGAACCCAGATTCTAAAGAAGCAAAAGAACTTTTCCTGCTATGAGTATGTCACACGTAAAACTACTTGAATAGAACATCTGTTGTCTATAATCTGATAGTAGTCGAGGCTTTAAACAGCGCAAAGAGATCCTAACACATGGGCAGATGTGTGCTTAAAGGCAGTGCACAGGATGATCCCCATCTTTTGCTACCCACTTCCTTAGATGGAAGAATAAAACCTCACTCCTGCCAGACTGCCGTTTCACTGTCAGCACACATTTGGACAGCCTAAGACCTCATGGCTTGTTTTATTGAGTACCAGCCTTGTATCAGTCAACCTGAGCCTTTGTCCTTGTGAAATCATGCCAGAAAGCTGCTCAGGCCAGGGACAGATGTCCTTTGTTCCAGAACAGATGCGGCCTTGCTTTGTGCCCTTTCTTTCATGGCCTCCTGGCTGGGGCTGCGGTGGCACCCCGTCCCCTAAATTGCCGTGTCTGACATCTGCCGTGGCAGCCCAGGGGACATCCCTCCTTGGATGCAGAGCAGCTGCGTGAGCCATAAGGGCACTGCTGCTGTGCAACTGTGGGATCCACTGCTGCTGTGGCAGCCACAGCCCCACGTGTGTGGAGCATGGGGTACGTGTGTGTGTCTGTGTGTGTGTCCCTGTCCATCTGTCTGTCTGTCTGTCTGTGTGTTCACCTCCTGTCTGCCTTTGGTGACTGCAGGAGGTGACACGGCTGTGATTGAACGCTGTGACACCAGCACTGAGGATGCAAAGCAGCAGGATGTGAGGAAGTGCTGGAGCTACTACAGCTGAGTCAGCAAGCCCCAGCTGCTCTCCTGCCTATTTGTCTTACAGCAAGCTGCTGGCTGTGCTGCGAGCTCCCCAGTACTCCACACTTGCTCAGGAAGTTAGAAAAGTGAGTAGGACTGTCTCAGCTTTCCCAGAGTAAACCAAAATATCAGAACTTACATCCCTAGGCTGGCTATTTCTGCTCTGAACTTTGCAAACAGAACATCACTCACAAAGACAGGACAGTGGAGACAGGCTGAGAGAGTTGGGGTTTTTCAGCCTGGAGAAGAAAAGGTTATAGAGCAACAATAGGGCAGCCTTCCAGTACCAAAGAGGGCCTGCAAGACAGCTGGAGAGGGACTTTTTGCCAGGACATGGAGTGATAGGACAAGGGGTGATGGCTTAACAATGACAGAGGGTGGGTCCAGACTAGGTATTAGGAAGAAAATCTTTACTTCAAGGGTGGTCATACACTGGAACAGGCTTCCCAGGGAAGTTGTGGGTGACCCCATCCCTGCAAGTGTTCAAGGCCAGCTTGGATGTGGCTTTGAGCAACCTGGTCTAGAGGAAGGTGTCACCCCTCTCCCGCAGATGATCTTTAAGGTCTCTTTCAACATAAACCATTCTATGATTTTATGATTCTATGCTTTCATCTTTCAGACCTCCATGACACTTCTACAGATCTCATTTATGGAGGCGAGGATAAAGACATTTAATTCTGCTTCCCCATAGAGTTCTGCTTCTTTGCCATCATTCAGAAAGAAAGTCTCTGTCCACAACTCTTGAAAAATCCCTATCCAACAGCAAGCATGGAATCACTCTGGCTCTGTCTAACCTGACCTTAAGCATATTGCAGGCTGCTGAATCACCCAGATTTTCTGTCTCTGTAGACTCTCCCCACCTTTTAATTTGTGCCAGCAATAAGTAGTGTAGCAACTGAAAAATAAGCCACTTCAAGGAGACCAAAATTAACTTTTCACTTTCTGCTAAATTCGTTTTTACTCAGATCAATTCTTTGAACAACTCCACTGCCTGACAACAGAAGTAGCTGGGGTGGGAACAAGCATGGACTGACAGCCAGCTGGATTTGAATTGGCTTCAGCCATGATGAAATAGCATCCTCCTTTGAGAAGGGAGGCCTCAACCCTGGCATGACTCATGCAATGACCTCTAAGGTTTAAAAAAGATGTAATGAGTGATAACAGCAAGGTCCAAGATAGAAAAAAAACAATGCATGAAGTAAGGTGGCATACTTCCTGAGTGACTGGCATCTTGGTGGAGCATGTAATGCATCTTCTTTTCATACAAACCACTGTTTGTGGCTGAGGATTAAGCTATTTAATTTCCAATCACTGCCTAGTGTGGCAAGCAATTGCTACACACACCTTCTGGATGATGAAGCTATGAAGCTCACATCTATGAAGCTCAAATAGAGAAGCATCTTAAGACATTAGGAGGAAGAAAAGCTCCCTGTGAAACCTAAGACAGCTAGAAGTGCTTGTGGAATGGGAAGGGAGAAGATCTGAGTCTACTTTGAAAGGGTAGGGAGAAAATATCACTATTTTCATAGAGGAAGTATCTTAATGTATTTTCAGTCATTGCAGGAATACCCCTGCGATTGTAAAATGTGGAGTGATTTAAAACTGTTGGGAAAAAAAATAATCAAAGAGATGTCCCCTGATGTCTCATGTTCTCTTCCTGAGGCACATGTGGTAGTCATGGCTTTTGATGTTTGCTCTCACATCTTTAATTTGTAGGGAATTTTCTGTAAGCTATGACATGTAAGGACAAGTGAAGAAAATGTTCTCTGGCCCTCAGGGCATCTGAAATAATTTTTGTCTTGGAAAAAAACAATCATTAGGCTGAAGTGCACAGGCTTACTCAGAGACCTCGCTTTACAGGGCAAATTCTTACCTGAAACAGTGAAAGCAAGAGTTTGAAAAACAGTATCCCACCAATTTAACTTTTTTTTTCTCACTAAATTCAGAAGTAGTCACAACCCCAGCACAGTCACTTTACAAAACTGCTTTTTTCTTCCAGCAGTTGAAGAGGAGATCTCAGCCT
Organism: Acanthornis magna; assembly: GCA_036785705.1. Lineage (NCBI taxonomy): Eukaryota > Metazoa > Chordata > Aves > Passeriformes > Acanthizidae > Acanthornis > Acanthornis magna. The sequence goes on from JAWUZG010000025.1 coordinate 16,178,821, forward strand.
GGAGATCAGGGCCAGCAGATGAATGAGAGGGTTAGTCTCCAGTGAAACACTAAGCATCTCTCTCTTCCTCATGCACTGACAGAGGCTTCATATCCCTCCCTCAAGACCAGCCACCACTCAAAGATTATCTTTAATATAAAATGTCTTTCAAGCAGACTAATCTTCCCCATTGTCTAGACTGCACAATACAGTCTTCAAACAAGAAGTGCAAATGGGGACACTTCTATGTTCTCTCCTCATCCCTCTTATGTGAACAGCCAAGAGACCAACAGGGAACAGAGCCTTAGATCTTGGATTTAGTTTGTATACTGCAATAAAATTGCAATTCAAACTGTAATAATATGAGTTTGAGAAAAGATTCCACGGGTGTCTTCACAGACTCCACAGGCATTTCCTCAGAGATACTCTTTGACACGCAGGGCAAACAGTTTCCTCCTCAGACAAAGGGTTTTCTATCTTTTCCAGATGACTTGCTGTAGAGGCCTTTCCTTGGCTTGCCACTTGGACTCCAGCTTTCAGATACAGTTTCTTTTTTTGAGAAACCCTCAGAAAGCTTTTGGCACTGCTGGGGTTTCCCACCGTGGGAAAACCTGCCAGTGCCAGGGAAGAGGAGGCAATGTTTATAATGTGCAACAATTGTGCGGCTCTCAGCCAACATGAAGTGAGGTCCAAGGGTCATGTATGCCCTGCTCTACTGACTATTCTGACTGAATACTAAAGAACCCCAAAAGACAGACGTTGCTACAGATTTGTGTTGCAGGTTCTTTGTTGCTGTTTCAAGGATTTTATTTTTAAAAATATTTTTCTGACCACACTTTCCATCTGTTTTTCCTAGAGTTGGTGGACGGTCGATTAACTAGAGTTTGGGGAAATCAGCATTTTTTTGTTTGCAATCATTCACACCGATCTTTCTCTGCCTTCAGTCTGAGCTGATTTGCAAAGACAAACAACTAAAATAAACATAGCTGTAATGTTGCCCGGTTCAGAGTCAACTGAATATTCAGGTCTGGAAGTACTGCATGATTTTTAGGCAAAAGGATAAATCCATCCAAATTTATTTAATGTTTGAAAGAGATCCATCACCAGATGGGTCTGCCTTGGAGCCGGGGATTGATGGAGTTAGACTATGCTCACACTTCCTTCCCGGGAGCAGCAGCAGCGAATTCAGTGGAAATACTCACGGAGTAAATGCTGAACCCTGAGCCTCATAATTTAGTCTTCTGGCTTAACTCCATTTCCTTGGCTTCTGCATTGACTGGTGGGGAGAAAACACCCTGCAAATAGCTCCCCTGTCTGCCCTGCTCCTCACCTCATGCTGTTCGTCTTCAGCTCTCCCAATATCTCCCCTTGCATGGACAAACTGTAAAACCAGTAAGGGGAAGAGTTCAGCTTGAAAAAGGAGCATGGAAATTTGGGGAGGAGGAGGGAAATAATGAGTTGTAGCCCATATTGGCTCCCCAAGCCCATTTAGGGTGGGATTCCACCAGTCACTGTGCTAGCACAACTGAGTGGGGAGCCCGGAAAGGAGAAGGGGAAAGCAGGTAGAGATGGAGCAAGTCTGGCTGCCGAGCACAGCAGCTCACGAAACCCTGACCTGACCCAACACGGATGGGAACTCCACAAGCCAGCTCTGATGCTACTAGAGCACCCTCCTGATCCTGCCAGGTCACAGGACAGCCTGAGAAGCAGATTTAAATCAAATCCCTGTGGGCCTTGAAAAGAAGACAAAAACTCCGTGGCTTTGTGGGAGTAAAAGCAGAGGGTATGTTTCAGTGCTCTTTGACTTTTATGATTAGATACTGATCTGAAGTCCACTGAGTTCATTTGAAATACTGAGAGCACTGTTTTTGATCAAGACTACAGATCAAATATTTTAAAGACTTCATCAATTCTTCCGCTGACTACAAAGCACTAAGAAAGATGACTGAGAAAAGATAGAAATGGGCGAAAGAAACACTGAAACAGCTGTACACCATTGAAACAGAATGTTACTGCGAGATGTAGTTTATAATAATTAGTTGATCAACATGCTAGGCAAGGGATTTTTTTCTGTTTTGAACCAGTAGATGCACAGATGGGGTCTATAATAGAACTGGCATGTGTGTGGATTTTTTTTAAGGCTGCATAATTTTACAACCACTACTAACGTTCGTGTGTGTTGATATAATGGGAAGAGTACTCAAACTTCTGAGAATTAACACTGTCAAATTGGCTTCCTGCCCATGAGGTGACATTGAAATTACAATAGTCTTTGTCTGGAGCAGCAGTAGTGGCTACAGCCAGATTGTGCAGACCCCTGAGCTGTTCTAATCACAGTAATAGCAGTAGCATCAATATGATCAGAAGCCATTTAAGAACTGTAATCTTCCCCATGTTTTCAGCCAGAGGTACGGTGGCAGTTACCTTGATCGGGATCAAGCAATAGATCTGCTTTTGGGGCAGAGTTAGAAATGAGCTTTTCCGACTTCTCTTGCCATATATGATGTGGTTGCTGTGTGAAAGAGAGCATCAGCATACACTAACCCATTAGGCCTCATTGACCAACCAGGTCCAAAAGCATTTCCACATGCTCCAATATGCTTCTCGCCATCAGTGAACTACCTGAACATCCTCTTTGTCACAAATTTCATCTGCACTCTCCCTAAACCATCACCTGACAGAGTCTTGCAGTTAGAATGGTCCAACGGACCCTTCCCAAGAGGGGAAGGGGGTTTGCCTGTGACAATCCTGTTCTGGAGGTGAGCTGCCCTGCACGGGTGGCCAACTGCTTGGGTTGTTTGTGCCCACAGCCGTAGACACCACTCCACAAATGTGCCTCCTGATTGTCAGTTCATGGGTTTATTAAGTACCTAGATTTTCAAAGGCAACTTTGAGGAGGGGCCATTACTCCTTCCTCATTTACCCGTATCAGTGAGAAGTGAAGAAAATGAACAGAACGACACCATCAGTAATAAAGAAAGAAAAAAGGAAAGCTACATCAAGAAATGTGTATTCTGCTTTTCTCCAGGGACAATGTAGGGAGTGAATTTTGTTTTGAGATTTTCACAAGGAAGCAATAAACTCCTGGGAAAAAATGAGTCAAGATTTTAAAATCTGTACGTGTTAGAAAAGATCAGCACTAGGGAAACTCACACAAACATGATTTCAAAATTCCTCTAATGCTGTCAGTTCAGCTGAATGCCACCAGTTCACATGAAGTGCAGGAGGACCCCTAAGCGACTCAGCACCTTCAAAATGTTTATTTAGAAGAACAGCTAGAGCAGGAAAAGCCTAGCTTTAAGCTATGTATCTGTCAGAGACTCATACATAAACCATTACACTAAAAGAAGCTATTCCAGCATTTGGTCACTCCTAAGAATGGTCCAAACTATGCTGCAAAAATATTGCAGGATGTGTCCTGATCTCTGGGATACAACCAGAGATTGTATATACACCACTGCAGTCATATCTGTCAGTGTTTTAAAAGAAAGGCCCATATAATTTTAATCTGATCAAACCCCTAACTCAGTGCTTAAGCAATAAAACTGCAGTTTTATTGGTGCTTTTTACTTCTCAAGTCTTAAAATCTCTGACATGTAATATGACATCTAAAAGACTCATCATATCTGCTTCTAAAAGCATAGCTATCATAGACAGGAAGCTAATAGAATAAAAACATAGTAATAATTGAAGCAACCATAATCCAACTAACTACTAATCAAAAGCCTCTCTGAAGAGCTTCCTATTTTGGATGAGTTCTGCTGATCCCTTTTATTTGTTTGATTTTATCAGAGACACCAGTGAACCAACAGCCCTAAGAGTTGAGGCCATCACAGGCAGGCACTGACTGGCACCTCACCAATGTGAACCTTACTATTCCAAAATTAGTTGCAAATTCTGGCACATCAGGTGAACAAAGCCCTCTGCCACCAAAAAATAACACAACAATTCAATCTCTCAAGTATCCAGCACAAAGAAAGCAATGCTGTGCTAGTAGAGACACAGATTTTTGGCAGTACGTTTGTCATTCAGATTATTGCCTCCTCAACTGCTGATAGCTGAATTCCCATCTCATAAAAGCTTTTTGGAGGAAAATCCCTCAGAGGGAGCTGACTTGCCCGTTTTTTCTCTTCATTTCTTTAGCTCTGTGGAAGGCCCACCCACAGTTTTGGCTCCCTATTGCAGCTCTCTATTCTGTTTAAGTTCTTTTCTTGCTCAGTTATTTGCAGCTGCCAATTAGAGCAAAATGTCTATAGGGATTTTATTAATTAAAAAAATTATTTTTAAAAAGCCAGGAATGAAAGAAAGATCTTCATTTCAGTGCTAAACCCAAATTTGGAAAGCTACAAACATTTAAAAATACACCCTGTATTTTTCGTTTGGTTTTTTTTTTGTTCTCTGTCCTAACTATCTCCCTCCAAAATCATTAGCTAGGATGGATAAACACACAAAATACCCCTTCACCTTTGGCAGCAATTGTCTTTTTTAGGTTTGTGAACAACCAAATACCATGATGCTTTTCCTCAAAAGATGCCAGAATGGTTCTTAGAGGGAAAGGGTTGTAGCCATGCTGAAGTTATTACAGCATAAACCATAAGGGCTGCAGGACCACCTTTTTGGCATTATAAAATACTTTTGTATAGAGTGGGAGTTTTCACCTGAGTAACAAAGCCCTGTGATAACGCATGAAACCACCTCCATATCTCCATGAAAGGATACAACCAGAAATATCACCTGTCATCTACGCTGGCTTCTTCAGGTTCTGCTTGAAACTTAGACTGTGTACACCTTTAGCTGGCTTTTGTAAAACATGTTTTCTGCCTCCAAGCCCCCCTCTGGTAGTTGCACATGCATTAATTGATGTCTCATTATAATACCGTTACTTTGGATCCTCTTACGGCACAATTCTCTTTTAGTCCTGAAAATACTGTTTTCACTGCACTGGCATTTTATCTCACTTTATGAAATTATAAAACAGCATATACATTTGTTAAATATTATTATTAGTGAAGTAATAAATTCCCTGTAGCACAAGCAATAAAATTTTTATAGAGAACATATTTATCTTTTGACACATTATTATATTGACTCATGAAAAATAGAAGTAATGTTCTCATTATTTATCCAATCTAACTTGAAGGACACTTTTGCCAGTTCCTTCCAGGAAGAAAGGATGTTGAATATTTGATATATGTGATTAGTGAAGTCTGCAGTGACCTCTTCAAGTATTCTGTATTGTTAACAATCATTGAACCTTGCAGTGGAAGAGGAACAGGGGCTTTAAGAGTTGTCATGCATTTGATAGCTTCGCAAATCCTTTCAGTTTCTTGAAAGGCAACAGGTAACTTAAACAAAACATGGCTAAAAGTCACCATCCAAAACAAGAGGTCATGAGAAACCACTTGGGAGGGGTTGAATTCTGTGCCTGAGTGGGATTCCCTGGATACTGCTTAATGCTTGTTAGAAAGAGACAACAGGAACATCTCTGGATTTACCTCCCCTTCTCAGCATTAAAATTTCAAATTACTACAATAATCTAGGTTCTTCTATAGCTCATGCCCTCAGCAATTCTGCTGGCTGCTAAAATGTAGAAATGGAGCCAAACCACAATGAGCACTAGAGGCATCACTTCCACAGTGTCTGTGACACAGGCTCACTTCATCCAGACCCTGGGAGACTAAGAGTGGACAGTGCTTGTAAATGGGATTTTAGCTTGCACTCTCCTCCAGTCCAAAAGGGTCAGTCAAAAAGAAATCAATGCTCACATGAACACATGTGAAAAAGCTAGGATCCCAGTTCAGCTCCTGCTGTGGCAGATGTTGAAATTCACCCTCACAGAGCAACCTCGGGGAGGGTACTGCACCCAGGACTTCCTTATGCAGCAACTGTGGCAGCTCCAAAGAGCTTTGCTCTTTGGCTGTGAGGCACAGAGAGGGAGGCAGCAGTGTGCAGAAGGGAAAATTCCAGCTGTGGTTGTTTCCCCTTCCCTCCCTTCCTGCCCCACAATAGCTTCACTGTGAGAAACAACAACAAACTGCGGGACTGCATTCATGCTGATCCCCAAGTGCAATTCCTGCCAATTTCAACCCCTCAGTGGAGGGATCATTTTCTTAGGCACATTTAACTAGCTCCAAGCCCTTTTGCCTGTCTAAAAAAGCAGTATCCATTATTAATAAATGATAATACATAATTAATAGCCATACTCAGAAGCAGTCCTGCCTTGCAGGGCTCTGTCTATTAGCTAATCGAGTTTACACTGAAGCACACTAGAAAAATGTGCTAACATTATCCTGTCATTTAAAGGATATTTCACCACATATTTCTCGAATAACCATCCAGCCACTCTCTCTTCAGAGCACTTTCCAAAGGCATGCCATGATGGCTGGCAGCACCATCCCCATTCTTCAGAGGAGGACAAGGCAGGGACAGGTACAGCAGCTGGCCAGCAGCTCAGAGGTGGAGCCAAGAACAGCAGCCAGGTGCATCAAGCGCTGTGTTTTATCAAGTCAGCCACAAGCAAGGGAGCACCTCACTAAAATAGGGGGAATATTGCTCTGGTGGAGTTTCCTACACAAGTACAGCAGGAAGAGATTTTGAGTCCCGGTCTTTTTTGCTCACAACCTTTCTCAAGCACTGAGCTCTTTCCAGAAGAATTCACTGAAAAGATTTGTAACTAATTATCGGCCTTCACAGCTTTCAGCATTAACTACTGCAGCTCTCAAAACCACAAAATAAATTGAATGCAGATGAGCAAGACCAGAGCCACAGATAATGAGTGAGCTCAGAAGAAGAAAAAAAGAGAATTAAATAGAAAAACACATTCTAAGGCATTCAAATCATGTCAGTGCCCACTAAAGAATGTCAGCAGTGGTCTTTGTGGAATAGGAGCTGTGCTTGGCGTGGCATTTCAAGAAAGAGAAGGTTTATTTATGAACTCGATTCTGTTTGGAGAGTTTTAGCTTGACTTTTAGGGTAGGGAAATCTGGGGCACAGGGCAGAACATCATATCATTTTCTGGAAGAAAGTTCCCTTTCAAAGGTTATAGGTATAAAAGCAGCCCATTATCACTATAATTTGCTTCATACATCTTTTCCCCCATACCTAAGAGTAAGGGTCTGTTTCTACACATGGCAGAAAAAACCAGCAAAGGCAGAGCAGAAATGGTGGTGAGAGCACTGTGTTGTATGGAGCAGCAGTACTCCACGACTGGCTGATAGGTTGGCATGGATTTTAACTCTCTTTTGCCCTTTTGCTCCTCTCCCAGGGTGGAAGAGGGAACTATTTTGGCAGCACTCTATGGCCTGTCTGTATTGTTCCACTTTCATTTACTACTAGATTTTTCTTGGAAAGAAAGAAATTTTTAGAGCATCTCAGCAAATCCATCAGGGGCTTTTTACAGTGCATGTGGTAGACAAATTCTGACTCCTGCATAGCAGTAGATGAACAACAAGTTGTTTTGAAGTCAACTCCTGGATTTTTCAAAGCAGAAAAAAGCATTTCCCCCTCCCTGCTGGGAGCAAGGCTACATATTGCTGATCACTGTGACTTCTCACAGTGATCACTTCCAGAGGCAATAAAATAAGTTGTATTTCAGCATTTTTTGACTGTAAAGCTTTAACAATCTCAGCTATAAGCAAGCAAAATGTTTTCTGTCAGAGGTGTGTGAATTTAAGTTGTAATATCTTAATAAACACTTAATCATGTACCTTTTTCTGCTACGTTTCTCAAATGCTTTGAGCAGAAGACTTACTTCTGTCCTTCTACAGCTGATCCAACTGGCTTTAAAGCTCAAAACACCCTTGTCACCTTGGAAACTATTTAACCATCCAGCTCTTCCTACATGTCAAAGAGATTTGGACCCTGAGACAGACACTATAAATTTTTGTAGATAATTCCCACTACAGCTAGATATGGTAAAACCCACTGTGTACTAGGACTAGTCTTAAGAAGCTTCTTTCACAGCAACCTGGGTAGCTTGCAATAGCTCAGAGACATCTAAACAGTGCTGGGTTTTAAATTTTAAGGCTACAATGCAAAAGATGCTTCAGAAGTCCCAAATGCACTGTCCAATCCCCGGAGAATTTCTGGGGTTAGAGAATATCTGGGGTTACAGTGGGCGGAATGTCACATTTTCTCCCTTTCCTACGTTGTAGAGCCTTTGTATACCCTGAAATATATGGTACTTGCAAACTGCTTTTCCCAGAGGTTAAATACTTTTTATTCACAACACCACAAAGGCTTCTCTGTGCAACAGTGCCAGAAATGTCTAGGAATTCTGCTTGGCTTCATTTATATCTCTCTGAATATTGTGCATGCTATATTTTCATATGTTAAGGATTTCTACAGAATTTATCAATAGCCATAATGTTTTCCAAGAGAATCCCTGGCTTGCCTTTAAGAGTGAACAGCTCCATCCTTAGCTTAGCACTTCTGTCAGGCTAGGATCAAATCCAGACACTCTTTCAACTCTTCTCTTAGTGGATCATCTACACTCAATCTTTGTCTCTGACAAACAGGATTAAGAAAACTCTCTATTTTTGTTCAAGGTCCCAAACCCACATATAAACACTGTAATTTACTACATAATGGCAGCTCTTTCAAGGCATAAATATAAGTAGCAATAACAATCGTGTCTTTTTTGAGAAATTCTTCTTTCCGGAGGTAAAAAACACAGCTGAGGTGGGGTGTGTGTGACCTTCACATGCCTGAACTTCACAATGCACTGAAAATTCTGCTGCAGAACAGGGGATAAACAGTCCCATCTCAACTGGAAAACTGAATGAGATTAAGCAGAACAGCAACCATTTCTCATCTGATCTCTTCTGCAAATAAGATTTGCTAAATTGCCTTGGAGATTTCAGAGGGCAAATTCACCCGCTGAGCTGCAGGAGTTACAGCAGGGCTCAATCTGGTTTTGGTACAGTGAATGGCTTTTGAGCACTTCTGAGGTTACTGTGTGCAGAGGTAATGAGATGAAATCACAGATCAGGGAAGGCTTCATTTAGTAAGATATTTTAACAACAATAGAATATTCCTAAGGGTCTACTGCATTTTTTAGTTCAGCTGTTGAAAATAAACTCAACCAAAAAAAACCCCAAATTATTTCCACAGAGACTTTAAACAAGTCAAGAATGGGGTTTCTGAAGTCAAATAGCTTGTTTTTAATTTAACAAACAAAAAGATTTTCTGCTATAAGGACTTTTGAATGAAACACTTTCCTTTTTATTGAAAAAATTCCTTTTTGGTGAAAACCAAAAAGCTCCAACTGAGACAGGGAGAAAAAAAGGTTTTGAAAAACTTCTTCAAATATTCTGGGGAAGCTTTGCCTTCTGGCACAGTCATGGCAGAATTTAAGACAGTATACATTGAATGTTTTAAAAAACATACATTTAAATTTCCCAGTTCTGACTCCCTTTACTGCTGAGCTTGCAGAAACAAGAGACTGAGGGGAGGAAAAACTCCTGCAAAGGATATCTGTGCCTTTCGTGGGCTGGCTTGGTCCTCATCTCAGTCCCTGAAGCAGATTGAGCAGCCCCAGAAAGATTCTCAGGCACAGCACTGTGGTGTTTTTTCCCCCCACACTGAAGTAATGACCACTTGAATAAATCATTTTTTCTCTATTCCCCGGCTGTTCCAGCTAAGAGCTGCAAACAGAACCTATTTATTTGAGCACTGCATTGGAAGGGTGAACACAGACCTAAAGAAAAAGGGGCAGGGAAAAGGGCAATATTCTTTTGTTAGTTTGAAAGTTTGTGTGAACTCTGACATATAGGAAGTGCTTGTTACAATGGTTTCTTTAGCAGATGAGGCTTTAACCTTAGAAACTTTAAATAGATGAATAGCTTTATATAGAATAAGCCGCCTCTGAATAATATTCCAGCAGGGAATATTTCAGTGAGTCCCACAGAAATGAGTATAATAAGAGTTAAATTGCTCCTGCTCCAACAGCAGATTTTTCTTAAAATAAATGCAATGAAAACACCATCCCCTGAGTACAATTTGGTACTCTGGAGCCAAAATCCTCTCATATTTACACATAAATCTAAGGCCTTATTCACAGAGTACCAGTTGCCTTCATTCGTTTCCCAAGGCACGCTCTCTCCAACACTCCAGGTACAGCCTGACATCTGCAGTCAGGCTGTGGCTCTCAGTGGACATATTCCAGAGATATATCAGGATAACCACATTCAGAGCTAAATTCTCGTGCTTATGGCTAATGAAAGCCCGATGTTTATGTACCAGCAGAGGCCAGCAATATCTGAACAGGGGTAGCTTAAATTACCACATTCTACAGTGTTCAGACTTCTTTTAGAGCAATAAGGGGGGGAAAAGCACCATTTGAATCTGACTCAAGAAAGGCAAGGTTGTAACTCATGTTGCAAGGAGATATGGTGTGTGTGATGAACTGAAAATGTTATTAGAGAAGAACAGATTCCTGTTATGATAGGCCAAGCAAGTACTGGTTTCACTGGTACACTGTTAATTATACATTCACTCTTTCACATAATGCAAAAAGTCTCGTGTAGTGTCTGCAAAAGGAATTTGCACATTTGCATATAATGAAACCTGCAACGACAAATGTCAGCAGCACCATACACTGATGCCATGAATAATGCATAACACAGAACAGTTGAGCTAAAAGCAGAGAAATAATCAAACCCATTGATCTCCCCCCACCCGCTCCCAGCTCCCTACAGGCAGATAAAACCTTATTTTCTGAGCACTACAAACCCAAATGGTTTCAAAACTTTCATTTCAGATAGAGCAAACTGCTATATGGTCAGGGCAACTTCGACTTTTAGAGCACCAGTTTAGGTCTGGTCAGTCAAGCACTATCAGTCAGCTCATTTTTCTGTCCGTGCACTACCTAGGACTCTGTTTGACAGAGGCCAGGATTTACCTGGTCATTTTCCTCCAAGAGGAAAAGTGAAAAGTGTCTTCTTAACAATGGAGCCTGTGAGAGGAGGTGTGGAGAGGCACCACTTCCAGGTGTATTTACTTCAGGCTCTAAGATTTTTCCATGCCAGCTGGAAACCTCCTGAAAGCCTGCTTTAGAATAATAACTGAGGATGGAGAAGCAACTGTCACGTTCTGCTCATATTTATCCATGTTATATTCTCAAACAATTACAGCTGGGTTATTCGGTTGTACTTTTTGACAGCCTGGCAGGGCAGATGATACCTAAAACCTGCCAGATCAGAAGTTAATGTTTCCCCACTGGCTATAGGAAGCACTGCAATTGCCTGAGATGAGGGTTTGCTTTGATAATCATTTGATTAAGTAAGCAGATGCCCACTGACTTCAGAAGGCATCAGCACATGATCCTGCAAAGGAGTCAGCATGACCAGATTCCCCAGGGGACAAAGAGAAATACCCCACAGGATAGTTGGATACCGAGGAAAGCTGGGGGAGAGTGGCATTGCTGGTCAGCAAGGATATCTAGAAGAGACTTCAGGTTGAATAGCTCAATAAAATGCTTTTCTCTCTTATGAGAGGTATTTAAACTGGAATTCGGAAAAAGTCTGACTTGAAGGAGGCAGTACTGATCTAATTTTCCACTGATAATGCCTCACTCTATCACACAAACAAGAAAGGTCACCACCACTCCACAGCTGTCTCTAAACTAGAGCAGAAGGGATGTATCATTTAGCTCACAGCCAAAGCAAATTCAGATCACAGAAAGTTGCACACTTTTTGTTCATCATCATCTTACTCTGCTTGTTATCTCGATCACTCATGTTCTCCACCACACCGTTTTTTAATATATGTGCAAGCATGTATATATTATGTAGCGTTTAATTACTGGTTCACACTCTTAAATAGCACCTGTGTCTTTTCCTACACAAAAATCCACATTAGGAGTCTCAACAGGGTTTTTAATCATGTTTCCTCCACACTATACACTCCAACAGACTTCTTAATTATTTGATCATGTGCTGAATAATCCACAAGAACCTGGCCTTCTTCCCTTTACAGAAGAGATGTCTGTAATGCAGTAATATTAAAATAATTTATTCATTTGGGTGTCACACTGATACCTATTTGCAAACACCATTTGCTGCACTTATCTGCATCATTTTGTCCCACCTGAACACTTCTTTCCATACAATTAAAATTATAGGTCTAAGTGAAAAAGACTGAACCATAACACACATCACAACGGTAGAAAAATTATTTCTTTTTGAACAATCTTGGCAGATAATTTTATAGAAATTCCATAAAGAGAAACAGGAGTATTGGATCTGGGAAGCCAAACCCCTTCACCCAATGCAGACAAACGGTGAGACAGAGCTGCCGGCAGCAGGAGACAGGACGAGCCAGGAAGCCTTGCTTGCTTACACAAACATCATCACAGACCACATAACAGCAGCCTTTCTATATTAAAAAGCAACATTCTTATGCATGCATGTGCAAACACAATGGAGCACTGAGAGACTGTCTGCTCAATGGGCATTGCCATACCCTTTATATACGCATGCATGGGCAAAGCTAATGAAATGCAGAGAGAACTTGGCTTATTGTATGACCAGTAACAGTATATGCAAAAGAAACAGATTTTTAGGAGACTGTTAATTCAGCCCTCTGAGAACTTGTTTCTTCCTGGCACCAAAACACATACCAGCTACCTAGAGGTTGTAGTTCTGTAAAAAATTCAAGCTTATGCTTAATTTTGGGTTTATGTTAAAGTGCTGCCAGTCCAGTTACAATCAAAAACTAAAATTTCAGATGATACTTAATGTTTTTCTTAATGAAGATCTTTGTTTCTCTCAAATATGTTTCTGTTGTGTCTTGTTTTTTTTCTAGAGAAGAAAATCAAATACTTTTTCTTACTGAAAAATTGCTGAACTTCCAGAGAGAAAAAGAAAAAATGTTGATGAGCCAAGAACAAGTGTGAGAAGTATGATTCAAAGAAGGAAATGCTGGATTAGACTATCTGAAGACCATGAAATAATGCTTAGCAACCAGCTGAGAACTTACATTTCCCCAGATGCCAAAACAAACTGACCCAGAACAGAACATTTATTTCCCTCTTTTCAGCAAACAACACTTTTACTATTCCTGATTTTCAAACTCTCCATTCCCTTCCCACTGCAAGTTTTTAAAAAAGAAGTAACAGCAAAGAGCAAAAATATTACCAAAAAATTGCTTTAAACCAAGAAATAATATAATTTAATATACACTGCATAACACTAAGGATCTTGAGTAATTTGATCCTTTAGCATAGTTCTAGCATTCTGCTCAGCAGCAATTAACATTGGCTGCATGTCTGCAAGACAGAAAGAGCTCTGGAGAGGACTGGTATATTTTGAGGACATCCTCATTGCTTCAGTGGGGATTTAATACTGTGTGCCTCAGTTCTGACCACTGCAAGTTGCAAACCAACTTTCTTTATAGAAAACTTGGTATGGGGCTCCCAAAATGTGTTACATGTAAAGGGAGACAGGTCCCATCGAAGTGGAAAACAGTCTGACAGTGGAGGCACCATCACCATTCTGCTGCCACTGATGGTGTATTTACATGTGCAGCTCACTTGAAAGCTGCTCACTTTTTACTCTGGAATTGTTTCTTATCCAGACATGTTGTTAGAAGTTCAGCACAAATTAGCAAAAAGGAATTGGCTGGAGCTGGAGCCCAAAGCACTCAAAACTACCAACTACCTTATGTTGTACCTCCTTGCAACTGTACTTTCAAAGCAACACGAGCAGGAAACTAATTTGAGAGAGAAAAGGAGTGAAGCTCCATCAACTTCTAATCTCTTTTGGTTTTGCTCTCTGTAAGGGCAGATGTGTATCGCTCCAAGAGCTTTGGATCAGAAAGCCTGAGCTTGAAACTCAATTACTCTAAATCCCACTATTCCAGGGTGATAATTCATAACGCATTTCAGGGCAGGAAGTAAATTGGTTGCTGCACAGTACTTGAAAAGAAATTTTAAGATCAGAAAAAGATGCAGTGAAGGGCTATTCACACAACTGTCTATTCTTCTTAACCAAATGTGAGAGCTGGGAAAACCAAGTGCAGTTAATACCAGGCTGCTGTTGCCTTATGCTGCAGAATCTTCTCCTGCCCTGTTTTGCCTTGGTAGAGCATTACCTGCTTGCACAAGGACAGACACAGGCCAGCAACATCTCAGAGATGGTCAGGTCAGCCTCTACCCTGGCTTCCTGTCCATCCCCATACTCACCCAGTGCAGCAGCACCAAAGCAAATGCCCCACAAATACGCGGTGTGAAAATTGGTCTGCTCTGATGCAGCCTATCCCGCTGCCATGACCTGATGGGGTCAAAGCTTGTCATCCCACCTCACTGACTTTGAGGGTAATGCTTGGAAGCAGGGCTGCTAGAGCGACCATGAACAACTGGACAGTTTTATTAATGCAAACTTACAAAAGCTAACAAGAATCTCCAAGATAGGTCCTCCATTCGGCCTGTACAGCCACAGTGTGGATGCTCTCAAACTACTGCAGCTGGTTAAGTGAGTTAGGATGCACCAGGAATAGCCCCCAAAGGAGAAACCCAGAAGAGCACTTATAACAGGGTTACTGAACATTATGAATGAACCATCAGGGCCTTTCAGAGAGGTGGATGTATCATGTCTGCCTCCGGCTTGCATTATGTATTTTTCAAGCTAATGAGAATGACAGAGTTCCTCCAGGCAGAGTAATTCAGGGCAACACTGTACCTTTTAAGAAAATACACATTCCCAAATGCTGCAAAAATAGCTCAAACATCAAGATGGATCTTGTACCTTCAAAGTCAGTAAACTGGAGTGGCCTCCTGAACTTTATTTAAGGGTGCTTTCCACTTGCAGGTGAGCTGGTCAGGTTTTTTCATCATATTAGATCAGCACAAGCTTTGGCAGTTCTTTTTTAAAAAGCTTTTCCTGCTACTAGTTTGAAATCCTTTATCTTCTTTTGCTTGATGCAGTAAAATGTCTCATGTTCTCATGCTGACATAAAACTCCTCTGCCTGTGCCAGGTAGATAGTTATTCATGTTCTTTGCTTCACATTTTCAGGACAGAGTAAGTTTGGTGCTAAAAGGACCTACTAGGCTGACAGCAAATCAAATTTTAGAGAGTTCAGCAGTAAATAGAGAGATCTGCAACTTATAACGTTATTTGAATTAATAAAACTCACTTGGATACCAAAACGTCCCTCTCCATTGGGGGGTTAAATTCCAAAGCTCACTGCCACAAATCACAGAACAGTTTGGGTTGGAAGAGACCTTATCTAGTTCCAACTCTCCTGCCATAGGCAGGGATGCCACCCATTAAAACAGGTTGCTCAGGGTCCCTTCAACACTTCCAGAGATGGGACACCCACAGCTCCTCTGGGCAACCTGTTCCAGTACCTCGCCACTCTCTGAGTAAAGAGCACCTTCCTAATCAGTGGTACCTGGGAGCAAGGGGCTGGTTGGTTGGTTTTTCATGCCAGGAAAGAAGCAAATTCAACCATGTACATTTAGGTATTTTCAGTTGTTTATGAGTAAACTCTGAATGAAATGCATATTTGTGAGGCAGGCAAAATCACATAAAAGCTGTTAAAATGACATTCTTTTCTGCAGGGCTTACTAAATGCAGCATGACAACCACCGTGACCAACTGGTAAGATTCAGGTGAAAGTCTCAACTTTTCAAATAAAAAAGCCCTTTTCTTAAGGCTTGTGTGGAGTTGTAACATTTTCTACACAGCCCATTCTGACATAATCAGAGCTTGAATTTTTAAAGTTTAAAGATCTCCCTTGCTCTTTACAAGTCTGCTTGTTTGTCTCCTGTGATAGGCATGCAAAACCCTTAGCAGTGCTAATCTGATCAGAAACATGAGAGATGCCAAACTACAGTTGGATGCTCCATGCTAAAAGATTTCAAAATCACTTTCAATTGGCTCTCACAAGAGACACTGTAACAAATAGAAAAATTGAAGGCTAAAATCAGAATTCATCCCCACAAAAGGCTACTTCCTTTAGAAGTATGTGGTAGAAATTCTAGAGAAGACTCTTATTAAAAATGTAGCAGAGATGACAGTTTTGGAACAGTGAGAGGAGCTTATTATCTTGCTTTTACTTACCCTATATGCCATTAGCTGGTGTGCTTGCCTATGAGATATTTGGACATACAGTGGATGATATGTGGGAGTCCATCCAGAAAAAGGTCACTTTTCTTGTCTGCTTTAACTAGATGATTTTGGAGAAGGCTTGTCACACTGCTGGTTCAGGCCCTTGGATCATTTACTGTGTTACACTGAAACAAACTGCTGAGCCTCATATTCCATCATTTTGCATTCATGTCATTAAAAACGTGTTTAAGTGTTCCAGATGTGTTGCAGAGCAACTGAGCTTCATGGTTTCTGCATTTGCCTACCAGAACCAGATGTTCCACCACAGCTCTTTCCAGTAGTGTTGACGGCAGCAGTTTTCCTGGTGGTACTTCACTAGTTCTCAGCTTCATTTCACATCACACATACAGAAACTTCTTTCTCTTGCTCTTTGGCTCTAGAGGCTATTTTCCTTCTCTTCTGGTATTTCTCTCTGTTATATCTTAATTTGGCAACATATTAAGGGAGATGTCTTAACAAGTCAGTGTAAAGGGGCAGAACTAATTAAACTAACTTATGCAATAAGACGTATTAAAAATTCAGAGGTTGCTTTATTACATGTTTCAGTAGAAGTCAGTTCCAAATTCGACTAGCAAATGGCTAAAGTTATCAAATACATGCCCAGCTGAGTAGTAAAGATAATTATGACCTACCTAATAAGGATTTATGCTGCACTGACTGGAATGTAACAAATCCCAAACACATGGAGGCCATATTCTTGGAGAGGAGGGATGTGAATCTTTCCAGGCGCATATAAGCCAGAGATGAATGCAAGTGCTAATACACATATGAACAAGTTTGTCCCACTTTCCCCATTCTGCCATTGGCAACAATGCCTAGATTATCCAAAACCATAACAAATTACGAAGCAGAATAATTATGACTCTCTAAGAATCTCCGTGCTGGAAGCATTACTGCAAATCATGTTGCTAAAATAAAGAAAATAGCTAGAAAAAGTGAGATTGCCTTTCTATTTTTTTTTTATGTAAAATAGCAGCTTGCTTATTTAATATTATTATTAGCCCTGTTTATCATTAATTTCTTGAACCCTATTTATTTTTAACAAGGCAAAAGACCACCCAACCAGGAGAAAAGCTCCATAAATAAGAAGGATGGGAGAGAAAAGAGCCCTTTTAGATGTGAAGCATCTGCTGTTCCCAAGGAGGTATGTGGGTTTGGGATTGGGTTCATGGATAGGCTCCAAAAGCACTGGGAGTTAGGTTGCAGTATAAACATATATATCCAAATCAGATGCAGTATTACTTATCCTTCATCACTCAAACCCAAACATTGTGTTATGATTTCAAATCCCTGCAAAACATTTCTACTTCCCTTGGTGTTATACCAAGGGAATATCATGTCTTCTGGTATCTCTTCAAAACAATCACCACAAAAAAACCCAAACAAGACAACAACAAAACAAACCCAAACCAAACAACAACAACAAAACCCAAACCAAAATAGCTAATGAGTAAACCACAAATTTTTCTTAAATGTTGTGCTTGCAAGGGGGGACTCTAATTGCTGCTTCACAGGTGTCATGATACACAGCCTGGTTTTCGCAGCTATAACACATCTTCCCCAGTTTACCTAAAAACCCAGATCCCCCATTTGCCTAAAGCCCACTAATTATTAACTGCTGAAGAAGGCAGATTTTAGAAGACATGTTTCTGATCTATCCTAACAGGACCTTTTGCTGGAGTAACCATTCCAGCCAAAGCATCCAGCAGCGCATCCCCTGCCTGGATCTAATTGAGGAGTAGCAGAACCACTGCATTTGGCAACCCTTCTGAAAGTCACCCTGTAACTATATAATAGTTACATTGGGATAATGGCATTAGTATTAGGAGATTCTCTTGGCCTGGCTCCACTAGCCAGAGATGACACCTTTTCATATCCCTGGCTGATATTGCTGTGTCAACAGAAGTCTGCAACATAGATCCCTTCCTAGAGAGGGAATTGTGATTGTGTAGGAGAGGCCCAGACACTCCAGTGCAGACCATCATTCTCTTCCTTTACACCAGTGCAGAAACAGTGCAAGCCCACTAACACCTTGGGATATGATCCAAATTTACACCTGTGCAAAAGCAGAACACACTTAGCTCTAAATCCAACGCAGCTGCAGTGTTTGGTACTCATGATACAGAATTCTGAATTACTTTCGACTAAGGTTGAGTGGTTTGCAGCTGGATCGAAGTTACGTCTTCATCTGAAGATGTGGTGGCTTTTTTTGCTTAAATTATCCCAGTGTTTAGGATTTTTGCCTCATGTTAATGAAGACAAATTGTTTTGCAGTTGCCATATGATTTACAAAAAATGAATTAAAGATTACAAGGGAAATTTGCATCAACATTTGTTTTCACTGTCATGATTTATACCAGCTGCAGACCTGACCTCAAAAACCCACACTGTGCAAATCAAACTGCACAACACAATGCCATTTCTCAGAGTCCCAAACCCCCTTCTAGCAGCGCTGTGTTTCTCTTACTCTCTTGGGAGATTCATCAGTGACAAAGTTTGGGATAGGTAATAGTTTCTTCTGGTTCTGTGGGCTTCCTACTACTTCTGCCTCACACACATAGTGCTAGCAGTAAAACTGGGCTCTTATATTTGTTGGCAGCACTGACAAAACCACTAAGCCACATGCCCCTCACACTTTCCAGACTTGCTTAGTAGTTCCCAATTTTTTCAGTTGTCACTGCATGGAGAGGTGTTTAAATTGCTCTCTCCTTTCCTGGATGGCAGCCAGCATAAACACGCAATTTCAGGCAGGGTCGATGCAGAAACAATGTTCCATCTAAGAGCGTGAAAGCATTTCATGAAAGGAAAATAAAAATCAGAAGTAAATGCCTTATTGCTAATGGCTCAATCCCTTCTGCTTTTTAGCAAATGACATCAATAGCTAAACCCAGGAGAAGTCAGAAAGCAAAGCCAAAGCAAACCTGCGAGATTTGCCTTCTGACATGCACACACACTTCATTCTGCTACTCAGTGTGCAGAGCACAGCACCAGAACTAATAGCACCATGACCTGAAAAGAGCAGAGAGAGATCCAGAGGATGAAAGAGGAGGTGTAAGGATAGGGGGGTGAGAGCGGGTGATTAAGGGTGTAGAGCGACACTTCTCACTATCTGAGCAATTTGCTTTAGCATATGACTGCCTTGCCATTGCCTTACCCATGCCTGAGTCACAGCAGGGCTTATTTGTTTTTATCCCTGCTCTGATTTAGTAAGATCGCCACATAAAAGACAATGGGATTTGTGAAAATCTCCTATGGAAATCTACCAATTCAGGTGTGTACAGTCACTCCTTAAGGCCATGCAAATTGTAAAGCTGGAAAAAGCCTTTAGAAGTAGATTTCCTGGAAGGCTGTGATTTTACTTCTTCTACCTGAGGATGATTTGGCTCACTCACCACTTGCATGCCGGAAAAACTACTGTCTCTACTATGCAGCTCTAAGTTGCCAACAGCTAGGTCTTCAACAGCAGTTTTTACTCAAAACACACTTGTCATCTCAAACTCCTCTTCCAGACACAAAACAATTGGGTATTTCTCTCAAAAATCTCAAATGCTGGTAATGGCATGACCAAGCAAGTCTAGAATTTGTGGTGAGAATTAGAAAATTAAGGTAGGAGAGAATCAGAGCTCTGAAACAATAGGGCAGGAAAATGACAACACTCAAAACTGAATTTGATGAATTAATCAGCATTCATTAAATTATTGGGAGAAGAGGGGTAAGACACAATCACCCAAAAGATCCTTTGCAGTCCTGTATTTCAGAAGTGATCCTTTTGTGGTGATTTTAGTTGATTATTTCAGAACTCAGTTGCATATGTAGTTGAAATATATTAATGATGTCCACTTCTTTATAAGAGGCATGTTTTCCTAGTACATCTTGCTCTAGCATGAGACAGGCAGGGACACTGGCTACACTCCTAACTGACTTTTAAAGGATAGAGGAAGAGAACATTTCTTCTATGCAGGACTCCTGCCAGCAGTTCTGAAAGCTGGAGCTGTTGTCCTTATGCCTAGCAATACACATATGCAACACCACTTCATTTCACTGTAAGGACCATATGGTCTGTCTAGCATGAGCTTGAACCACTGCCATTTCATTCTAGCCTGGCTGTTCTGTAACAACAGAATAATCTGATTTTCAACCCATCCATTTTGTCAGTAGTGTTGTCTTAAACCTATACAACTCATCACCCAGCTCGAGGCACAGCTGAATCCAGCAAAGTTTAACTTTGCTCTGCAGCAGCACAAGAAAAAAATGACCTGCCAGCACTAATCACTGAATGCTTTAGGTTAAAATGCTTCCAAAAAAAGGATACCAGTACACCCTGCATAATTAATGTTTAGCCATAAGGTGAAATGGTTAACTTGACTCTTCTGATCACCCTCAGAGACTGAGGATTAGGCATTTTACTGTGTCTGCATGAAACTTGCTGTGAGCAAGAGGTTTTCAGCAATCAGTGAGATGGTGCTCTCATGTATCAGATAGGGGCAAACAAAGCTGGAGCAAGTATTTACCCAAGAACATCACATGAGGATGACCACACTAGATAAAACTGAGACAAACTGTAAACTTAATCACACCTATTTATTATTGTAATTAATAAATAAATGAATTACTCCTTCAGAAGGGATTTATAAAAGAGCAAAATCTAGTCAAAACACATGCTCTTTCTGCTTATGGTTTTAAATCTTTTGTGATGTTAGCTTGCCAGGCAAGTTAACATAACAGAGCAGCCTTGATGCTATCCCTGTGCAGGGCAAGGAGTTGAATCAATCAGGATCACTAATCACATTAGAAAAAAACACAGCACAACACCATAGAAAGGAACAGCTGGCAATAATAAATTTAAATTGTTCTTCATAGAGAGAAAAATGGAAACATGTAGTGATAGACTAACATCTTCCTGAATGCACACAGTGCTTGGCTTTGAGCAGGGCATTTGAAGATCTCAAAGGAACAGCATGGTTCGACAAATGCTTGCTAATGAATGCAAGAGTTGTAAAAGGAAAACTAAATATAAATATAAAAATGCAACTTCAAATTAGCTGGTTCTACAGCTTGTACTGAAGTAACATCTTCCCAGCCACACTGGAAATAAAAAAAACCCCAACAAATTAGTTGATGCTGCCATGCTTACTTAATCATGCATTTGTATCATGCAAAGCAGATAGGAAATGGGATATTGCTCTCTTTCTGAATGATCTGTGCCAGCTAGAAAGCATACTATAGTCAGAATCTGACAATTAATTTAGAAATTGTTTTTGACCACACTGATTGCAATTACAAAGTGAGAAGCGAGAATATGATGGCTAGAGAAAATGCCCTATCATAGGGGCCCAAAGAATGCAGTGTGCTTCATTTATCAAAAAACAAAATCATGAATGATCCAATTACAGCACACACACCCCCCCTCATTGTAAAAGACAGCTAGTCTCAGAGGGTTGTCTAACTTAGCAGAGAAATGTATTGCAAGAATCAATAGCAAAAAGTTAAAGCTAAAAATAACACCAATTCAGAAATAAAATAAGTAATATTTTAACTGTAACACATTGCTGAGGCTGATTATGAACTGAAGCAGTAGACTTCTTTTTTTTTTTAGGTTTAAATGATACAGTATTTTCCTAAAAAACAAGCCACCTCTTGTCTAGCAGGAGTTCTGTGAAATGGACTGCAGAGAACAGGCGAGGTGGGAGATTGGACACAGGCACCTTTCTGTGCTTTTTGGGACTAACCACACTATGAAATCAGTCATTTCTCAACACTCTTACCACAGCACCACACCCCTCACTCTAAATTTATTGCCAAGTTTCCTATGAAAATAAAACTTGTCTTCTTTCTCTACATAGACATGGGTCTGTCTACTGCCTCTTAGGAAATCGGGAACCCAGTGGCTAAATTTAATGAAATTCAACAAAAAGGTAGGGGGTGGCTAAATATGAAATGTTTAAACAATTTGTGAAAAGCGACAAAAAAGAAAGAATCACAGAATCACTCAGAGAACAAATTAGGTTGGAAAAAGCCTCTGAGATCCTTGAGTCCAACCTATGAGCGAACACCATTGTGTCAAATAAGCTACGGCACAAAGTGCCATGTCCAGTCTTTCCTTAAATACCTCCAGGGATGGTGACTCCACCACCTTCCCGTGCATGGGAATGGCAGTCCATTCCAGTGTCTATTCACCCTTTCCGTGAAGAAATTCTTCCTAATGTCTGACCTAAACCTCCCCTGGCATGGCTTAAGACTATGATAAGGTCATCTCTGAGTCTCCTTTTCTCCAGGCTAAACAACCCCAGCTTTCTCAGCTGCTCCTCATCAGACTTGTGATCCAGCCCCTTCATCAGCTTTGTTGTCCTTCTCTGGACTTGCTTCAGCACTCTAATGTCTTTCTTGCAGTGGGGAATTCTAAACTGGACAGAGTACTCACAATGGGCCTCACTAGTGCCAGATGTAGCTCCACAGGGGATTGTTGTGGCCAAAGTGTAGGACCTGGCCTTGTTGAACCTTATACTGTTGGTTTCAGCTCACTGATCCAGCCTGTCCAGATCCCTCTACAGGCCCTTCCTACCCTCCACCAGAACACTCCTGCCCAACTTGGTGCTGTGTCTGCGAATTTACTAAGGGTAGACTTAGTCCCCTCATCCAGGCCATCAATAAAGATATTAAACAGCCCAGCCAGTCCTTAATCCTGCAGATCTCTTCTTAACCCACGGATCTCTTATTGCCCACAGAGGAAGAGACAACCGAATTAGACATCAGAGAATCCACATGGGAGGACATGGAACATGCATATATACACTTTGGGAAAAAGGCTTCAGAAGATTTGCTGTTCATGAAATTGCTTAAGTGAGAATATTACAAAAGCAATTTTGTGCTACGGCTATGGACAGCATCCAGGCCATATTTAACTCAGAAAATAAGTTATCTGGGAGATGTTGATCTTGTGATCTCTTTTGGCCTTAAAATCTATACCATTGTGTTACTTTTTCTTCAAATCTGCCATATAGTAGGACTCGTTCACCAATCTCAGTCTGAGTAGCTCTCTAAAACATTCAACAGAAAAACATGATGGACAGTACTGCTTTGACTTACCCAAATTCCACACTGACCATGAGACTGCAGGGACTGGTCTTTTTTAAATACCATTACAGTTTTCAGATGATTGTGAAACGGAGTTTTAACATCCAATTTGACTATTGACCACATTTAATTTTACCAAAGATGTAAGTGAAAAGGTTCCCATGGCAGATCCTCTTGCAAGGCTGGGTTTGCAGAGAGCAGAGATGCTGGCTGTTAGAACACTTCCTGCTGTAGCTACAACTAGGAAGCAAACACCTTGCTACCCCACCACCCCAAACAGAATGGGATCGGTTACTTCCAGGGAACAGATACTGTCTCCATTGCCTCTAGAAAGTACCCAAGTGCCTAATTTTAGACGGAATGCATGACTTCTTAGGCTACTAAAGTTTGCAAAGCTCAATCACACATCTGGCTCCAGGAAAGTTTGAAATTAGTACAAGACCGGGTTGGGAAGAATCAGCTGCAGCCAGCATGACCCCTTGTAGTAGGGTGTGGAGTAAAGCCATTGCTTGCAGAAATGGTACCAGCATTGAACCATATCTGTCATCTACAGGAAGGAAAGTACAATACAAGGAAGGCCATGCTAAGTCCATCCTTAGGAAGCAGGTTTTTTGCCTTAAGAGATTTCCTCAAAGCTTTAACAGGACAAATTTGCCTCAATTTAATTAAAGACAGTTTCTGTCAAATGATCTGTTTCTGCCTGCTCCACCAGCAGTGACTAAAGCAGGTTTAATTGTGTGCTAGGAGAGGTGTGCTGCATTGCTCACTTTCTGTCAAGGAAACAGAAATTAAAGCTGCCACATGAAAATGGAGCACAGGCACCTCCACACAGCAGCTGGCAAGTGAAGAAAGGGCATTCCAGTCACCAAGACATCATTTCCGAAATTCAGACAACAATCCAATGCCTTGAGCCACTTGCACTATCGCTGAGGCGTGATGCTTTCTTAGTATTAGGTTATAACTTTATATGACGTTGTTGCTTCCTTGTATTTGCGTATGAACAAAGAACAACGACATGAAAACACTAACACAGCTATTTACCAGTGCTTGGCCTTTTCTAACACTGGACACACCCACTCCCAGAAACTAGGAGCCAGAGAGAGACATTGTTTCACAGCAAGTGCATCAGTAGCAAAAATCTGGGAACAACTCCCTAAGCAATGGGCTCAGGACAGGGCTCCCAGAAGTTAACTTCAGTGGTCGGGCTACTTGAGAGATAGACAGGACAAGGAGCCACGATCTCTTGCTAACCCATACTTGCAAGAATACTAAAATTCTGATCAAAGTATTCTTCATGACACAAAAGAGGAGTGCTACAGATCCCCTTCCTCGGGGATAAGAATTACTAATAAGCACAGCAGCATACTCTGTTCTTCAGCAAGACTTGAATCCACACCTATAAAGAGGAAAATTCCTCTGTTCCTGCTAACAGCTATTACTCAGTACAATTGAGACCAGAGTAAATGAACACCAATTAGATGCAATCAGCACGTTCAGCAACAGCTTATGGGCATATACCTGTCTGGGAACACAAAAAGTGCTTCCTTCTCCCAGGGCTATGGTGGCTTGTCACTGCTGTATGACCACACTACTCAGAGGGTGTGGAGTTATCAAGGCAATGACCCAAAAGAATGCTGAATATTGGTTTACAGCCTGGGACTTTCACCTACCCTACCTCTGTTGGTTCATCCTCCCATGCCATCTCCTCGCCCACATTTTCTGCGTCTAAGAGTCCACAGGAAGCTGCTTATCATGAAAATACACTGTAAATGAGGAAACATAAATGTTTTCAAGACATTTTCTGCAATGCCACTGCTGTGTTTGTAGCTGATTTATTTCTGTTGGTCTTTTAGATTTCCCGTTATTTGTAGAATTACCTTGAAACAGGAATGTGAAGTTAAAAATACTGATTTAGGTGCAATGCAATCCAGGAGTGTACATCATGTATACCACTAAGTCCTGTATATTTGTGACCCAGAAAAGAATAATGAACTTACACAGTACACTGCCTTGCAGAATTTAGAGCTAGCTCCATATAATAGCATTAACTATAGGTTCTTCAACAAAAATCAGATTTGAGCAGTTCTATCTGGTTCAGATGTCTCCTTCCTACCTTTTTAGTTTTAGTAGCTGTGCTGAATTTGTTTTTAAGGAGAATCTTCTAAGGAAAGAAAGGAAAGAATTTCTCTTTCTTCTCTATTTTTACTACTGTCCTATAGAGGACAAGTATGTTTGAAAAGATGCATGTACGAGACAGAACTGTTTTTCCTTCCCTGCCTTCTGGACTTGCTTTGAAACCTCAGTCAAGAAATAAAAAACCCTCTTCTGCCTTATGTTATCTCCACCACTCCTAAAAAAGGGCTCTGACCATAAAGCTAGATGAACAGCTGAAACCACCGCTAAGCAAACAAATTCAGTCACTGTTAGCCATTAGAAAAATAAGAGAAAGTCTATACAACATAACATTTAACATGTGCTGCATGGAATAACGTGACCTAAATCCTGTTCCATTTAGTACAGAATATTTGAATATTCTCTAAACTCAAAATTAGAAGCCTGGTCTCCTCATGCATAAATAACACTTTCATAAGAGCACTTGATAAACCCCATTTCCAAAAGGTTTTAACCCTTCTGCACTCTCTTGGGAAATATAGAACACAAAACACTGTCCTACTGTACAACGCAGTCTTCTGAACCACTGTGCAGTATCTTCACAGAGACAAATAAAAGAAGGTAGGAACACCAAGACTTTCCCAGGTTGTGTCTTGTCTAAGCAAACTCCAACCACCAAACAAGAGGTAAGAGTTTATGAGTTAATCAGAACCAGCTGGAGGTACTTCAGTCTGAAGACTGGGGATAAAAAGCCAATCCTCTGTTCCACCTTGCCTCTTAACTTGAAGGGTCCCTACTCAATGTCAGCATCTTCTGGGGGGGGCCCTGAGGCACCTGGCTCACCTGTAACTCAGTACATACCCATGCTGAAACACTGGGTTCCTACAGGCACTCAAAGCTTGGGGCCTGGTGCTCCTACAGCTTTTTCTGAAATCAGCCTTCAGGCATATCTGGAAGGATTCTGCATCATTCAGGACTTCTACGTTTAAATCCTATTGTTTTCCTAAATTCTACATCTTAGATTCATTCTAGGTGTAAGTTGCTCAGGCTTGCCCACAAACAACAGGAGATTAGGGTGCCCAAAGTGGACAGCAATAAAATTACATTGGCCACCCTAATCTGTTTCCTTTCTTTCTACAGTTCTGCAAGCTGCGTGGCAGAGGTTCATTTACTATTTTAATATCTATGAACTACTAATAGAATTCACAAAATTAATCTTGACACTGTTAAATGAGTTTAAAACAAGACTGATGAATTCATGCAAACAGAAAGGATCCAAATTAATGCAAAAATCAACCTAGCTCAAAGCAAACTACTAGCCTTCACACAGATTTGAACTCACTTGGACACCATTTTGATAACTGTCCAACATCCTTAGTGAAGTCAGTAGGATGTTATGTTTAGAAGAGGCCTTAAGGTGTGATTTTAAATCAATTTAATTAAAATGATACCAAAAGCTGCGCCCATCCTGTTGGATGGGATTAGAATTCCAGATGCATGAATTAGCCAGGTATCAGCCTAGCCACTGTAGTTGTACATGGAGGCCCGAGCCTGTGGCTAACGTCAGGCACAGTGTGATTAAACCCAGGAAAATCTGGCAAGAAATGGAAGTTTATTATCTGCTTTTAAACTCATTCCCTACTAATAATTTAATTTAATAGGTACAGTGCACCCTCCAATTAATACCGACCAAGGAAAATGGAAACTAGACTTCTTAACATCAGTGGGTACTCAATCTTGTAACAGTGTTTTATGCAGGTTTTACAATATACAGTGATAGAAATTCCCAGATGATTAGGTAGATATGACATTTGTCTTAATTTATAGGAAGGAGCTCACTTGTGCAGGTAATACTGATGAAGAAAACCAATCACAAATTTGGGGAATGTGTTGCACGTTCAGCACGTCAGCAGGATCTGCCCCTAGAGATTATACTGAAATCAGCGAGCCTTTAGAGATGGATATTTCCATTTGAAGTTTCCAATTAAAACATGCATTATTTATAGCAGTAGAACCTTTGTCTGAATATAACACATGAGTCTTTTGTCAAGTCTGTACAGCCCTTAACCTATGCTGAGCCTGCACTTCGTGGAGCTACTGCTCTATGAAAGGTCTTTCATGACAGCAAAGTAGGAAGGACAGGGAATGCAAGGATCAGTTTATGCAAGAGGAAGCACAGTTAACACCTTAAGACCTAGCTTGGATTCCCCTCAGACTCACAGAAATTGACATTCAAAAAACCACACACATTCCTGTTTGCTGGATTACACAGAAAGAAAATAAAGCATACCAATTCAGATATTCCTCAAAAATTTGTGGAGTCAGAAGCAGACTTGGAAGATTTCTACTATACCTGGCAGTTGGACTAGAAAATAATTGCTTACTGGTCTAAGTACATTTAAAATATTTCATATTATTCTATGATAGTTATACATGAAAGCCTTCCACTACTAGCTGCCCCCAAATTACCAAAGTGTGTGAACTTCTGATAAAAGGCTGGTGTTCCAAGATGTCTTACAAAGCAAACCAGAAACATGTCAAGATTATTAGTTTCTGCACCTAAATTTTCTTCCTTTCCTAGAGTGCAAAGAAATAATTCTGCCAGAACCTGTCATATGCATATTGAAAGATCACTTAAAAGGACATACCAAAATCCTTCGCTTTACTGCAGAATAACTATACTGCCTGGGGCTGGGATAAAGAACAGATTAGAAATTGGCTCTATAAATCATACCTTGTACATACAAAACCTGCTATCAGCAGTCAGTCTTTTCAGTAAACTAATTAATGCTGAATATTTCTGCCCACTTACAATAGGGCAATAAACATACAGAGAAAAAAATAAGAAAGAAAGCACTTATTTTGTATTCAAGGTCCCATTTCTAATTAACTTATCAAGCCTACTATACAGCCTGCTCAAAGAACAGTGGGGAAAAAAATGGAAAAAAAAACCCCAGCACATTAAAAATTCTAGTGGGCATGCAACTGCACCATGCTACACCTGCAGCTCTGCTACTCCAAGATACCCTTTCCTGTTCTCAAATGCTAAGACTGAGCTTGGTGCTTATGTGAAAGATATAAAAACAGGGCAGAATGCTGCCAGAAGTAATCTCTAGTAATTGCTAGTAATTTATTAAGTGGTACAGATCATCCTTCACAACACTACTGAATAAATTCTCTAGAAAAGCAGATTGCTTACAACACAATTGTCAAGGTGACATCAAAATGAAAGCTCAGTTCACTTATCAACTATTACAAGCTTCTTTGTGCTTCTTGCAAGATTGGGACTGTTGATCTGAGTTTTGGCTGAATTCCAATTTGTTTAATTAAATTCCACATACCTACATCTCCTTCGCATCCCTTTGCTACTGCTAAATGCTATTAAACAACCAACATATTACGTCAGTGTCCTCTGGGCCCAGCATCAACAAGGATCAAAACATTTCCCCAATGCAAAATCAGGGAAAAACTGCTGGAATCCTTCAGAATAAAGTACTGCTGTTGTCATAAATGAGTTCTTACCACTCAAGCAATTTCAAGTTAAAGAACCATCAGACCGTTGTGCAAACAAGTTAATACTAATCACATTGCAGCATTTTAAGGAAAGAAAACACTTCCCATTAGTGACACGGTATGAACTCAGTTACAAATGTCCAACTATTATTCCTCCAGATGAAGAGGGACCAAGTGTTTATGTTTGGTATGAATCTCCAACCTTTTCTGTGCCAAGCGTACAACAGGAAGATACTTGGGATGCTCATCAGTTTCTTACACTATGAGAATTTTCTTCTCTTAAAAGAAATTTCTCTTTAACACTTTAATAGAGATTTTGCTTACAAATTGCCACTAGATTCTCTCCACATAACTCTAACTAACATTTCCTGTAAATGAATCTACAACTTACCTGAAGGGAAACTTTTATCCTGCTGCAGTAGTATATTCTTCACAATTATGTTTCAGAGAACAGTGCTTCTGCCTGGAAGAAAATTGTGATACTATGTTTTTTTATCCCCACAGAATTTTTAAAACATAGACAAATAATAAATGCAGAGTCTTAGAGTAAAAGCATTTTAAAGAGCAATATTTGGCTAAACAAGATTCAGATATATTTAACCACCAAATTTTCAAGTCAAGTTTATTTGATATCATATTGCAATAGTTTATGTTTTTATTTCAACATTGGATAAGCTTATGACAATATATTCATTTTGTTGTAAAAAATAACCATGAAGAAATGTAGTGAATTTTGTTTACTCCCTTGAATGCTACAGCATCAGTAGATTTTCTTGAATCATTTACTGCTTTATGTAGAGACTGTATTAAAAAAGAAAGATGCAAGGAAGAAACTGCTTGTAGTGTTCACTGTCAGCTTTGGTACATTTCAACTGATTCTGCCTTGAAATGTCAAACTCTTCATTTGTGAATAAGCAGAATGTATCAGCAAGAGGTAACCAGAACTAAAATCAACACCCTTTGGACAGCACAAATCCTCACGATCTTCTCAGCACATTGGAGTCACCATCCGTACCATACCCCACGCAAAGCATTTTGGAAAGACCACTCTAAGTGCTTTCAATTGCCACATAAGAACCACTCCTTCTCTTCTTACATATAATCCCTGGCTTTCAGCACGAAAGCCTGACAATGCCAACAACTTCTTTATTTGCTGGAATGCTCAAGTGGAAGTTTAAGAACCTAACATTCCACAGGGAGCGGTTTGAGGGTGAAGATGGCCTGAGAACTGCATAATGAGATTCCTGAACTCAGGTGATATTTCTTAATGTATTTTCAGAAAAGTTGATTATCAGGAGAAGATCAGCAAAAACTACAGCCAAAGACCTCACCACCAGTGTGATGTCAGTGTATGTGAAGGTCCAAATCTTCTGAAATGTATCAGTGACTATTACCATCACCAGCAGCGAGTGAGCACTGCACAAACACAGGCTGTCAGTGTTCCCAAATCCAGAACAGCCCAACAGTAGGTCAGGGGATGAGTCACTCCTCGCAAGATCTCCTGGCTCTGCCCAGTAGCAGATCTCGCCCAGAACACAGCTCTCCCAAGTGGTTTTGCTTACAGCTTAGCTGTATTCCCAAGTGAGGGATTCTAGACCTAAAGTGCCTCTCCTTTCACACAAGCAAGATGATGCATTTCACCTTTTTTTCCCCTACACCTGGAGTAAGTTAGTGGAGTTTGTACCATGTTTTCAGTAATATTTCTATTTCAGTTGTGCAGCTGCAGATATATCTATTCTTCTAAAATAAAACAAAAAGACAATTAGAAAACCTGAACTCCTACAAACAGGAGTGTCCCAATTTATTTTTTAGTCTTATTAGGACCTATATGCATTTAGATCCTTTGGATACAACTGCTCCAGCGTGCAACCACCTACACCAGAGACACACACACTTGTGTGTGCAAATAATTCCAGCTGAATGTAGTGAAAGCTGCAAACTGCTCTGAACTTGCATTTGTCATTTATTCTGTCTAGTCTCCATTATGACAGAGGGACATGCCTCAAAATGAAGAACTTAACCATAACAAAAATACTGTCAAGGATTCATTCTATATTAAAATGTGAGACTTGTCACACATTTACTATGGACCAAAATCCTGCCCTGAGACAGTGGAATTATCATCTAATACTAATCAAAACTTCAGTTCTTTCAGATTCAGGAAATACCAAATCTAGAATCTAAATCTTTGGTTTCTGGCACTTTCCTCATGCAAGACCAGCCAAGAATACAGCTGTACACAGGCTACAAGAGAACGCAGACTGTGACTTGAGGGTTAGTCTCAGCCCTTGTGACCTAATATCAAACAGTGAGACTCCAAAACTTACCATTTTGTAACATAAGCTTCTCTGAATTTAAGGTTTCCATTAAACAAATACTGAGGATCCATTTATTTTGGCAGCAGTCTTTGCAGACCTACAGGGTTAAGATATTTAAACAATCACCTACAGTAGGATTCATCCCACATAGTGTTAGCCAACAAGTGTATTATCGTCTAGATTTCCCCTGTAAAGTTAATGGCAGGCAGGCAGGAAGAAATCTGAACAGATGAATTTGCCCACACATTTAAGTGATGTCTCATAAGAAATTCAGATGTCTTGTAGGAATGTCCATCATTCTCCCATGACCACAGAGAGGTCAGATTAAACAATTAAGTTGGTTAAACTTAATTTTTAGACTGAGTAATGTATATACCATACTAGTTTAAAAACCTCATGGCTGGTGATGCCAATATTTATGGGTTTTCTCTGTTTGGGGTAGTGGTATTTGGATGGCAGTGTTATTACACAAATACAACAAGCAGAAAACCCTAGACTTCCTGACATGCATGCTTAATAGAAAAGTTTAATATCTTAACCCTCCTTTTCCTTCACAACTAACAAAAAATTTAATTGGCTGATCTAGCAGAGAAAAGAAAAGTCCATTTTCAAGCTAAGATTTGTACAAAAGATGAAATATTTTCCCATACGTGATTATTAAAGCATCACAGAACCCTCTCCATCTCTACTATCATCAGGAACACAAAATTTTCAAGAAATCTTCTTGCAGTCTTTGACAGCAAAGCTACAAAAAATGTGAACCTGTCGGATTCTGTGCCATCAGAAGCAGTCATCTGCCTCTTCCAAGACACTAAGTATAGCAAATATCTCAAGCAAATTTGTGTCCCATCTTCTACACAGCTCTAAGCTCTTGATAAGACAAAAGCCTTAAAGTAAAAGACTGTTGTGAACAGCCCAGTTACATAGTCACACACATATGTACAAGTGTCAATACACATAGCAATGCATTCTTTTCTAATTGAGTATCAGTAAACAATTTATATTTACTAATGAACTATATAAGAATATTGTATAGGTTTAAAGATTACACTTTTCTGTAATTTCATCACTGCAGTTATGCCATTCTTAGTCTTGCTTACACTCAGATCTGCATGTGATTTCTACACTTTACATTTCACTTATGAACACTGCCCACTGAATCAGTCAATGGGTTCTGTGTGGATGCAAAGTGTATGCTCGAGGACTGGGTTGGGTTTGCCTAAATTTTTCTCTTTCTTTCATGTTTTTTTCTTTAGTATTCTTAAATTTTATTGTATTTTTGATGTAATTTCAGAAGTAGAGGGTGTTACATTCAATTGTGCTTAAAAATCTTAAGACTAGCACAGATCCAAAATAAACTATTTTTTAAAAAAACAAAAAAACCCGAAACACAAACAAAACCCCAGCCTTAACTGTATTTACCCAATTCAGGCAAACTCTTTCACAAGTGGCAATTTCAAGCATCCTAAATATTTAGGTCAGGAACACTATGCAGATAGGAACTAAATATTTTTTTAAGTACAGATATCACATGCAACAAAAGAGTACTTTCAGACAGTGTTATTGTTTACTCTAATGAACACTGGTTAAATGATTTCCTTCCTGATCTCATAGACTCTCATTATAAGTTTTTGACTTATTAAAGAAAAATTCTATTACTTTCAAATGGAACCAGTTTTACAGCAAAAGTTGAGCATGCAAGGGTTGATAGTATCACGATGTCTAACATGCCTCTAACAGGGCAAAGTAGGCTTGTGGAAGGAGCCACACTGGTAATTTGCAAGCAACAAAACAGTTGGTCCCTGTATGAAGGGCTGATTTGTGATAATTAAATGAAAAAGTATATGCTTCTAAAGTAATACTGCAAAAAGAGACAAAATATCATGACAGATATTACAGAATGATGTATTTTTTAAAGGATTTTTAGTAGTATAGGACTTAGAGAGTACAGCTTCCTGTCATTAAGTTGTATCCAATAACTAAGCAAATCATCACAACAAGGTCAGTAAGTGATCATTCCATTTTATGAATTTCCTTCATTTTTTGTTACAACATTCGGATAATGTTTACAACTCTGCATTTTTGCACATGTGCCACAAAAGCTAGGAAAAGGCCTTTTAGCCTATTATTCCATTACCAGATACTGAAAAGCTCTTGGTGAAGAAAGAACTTACTTTAAGCTCAAGGTATTTTATCACTTTCGATAAATGTATTTCCAGATTTTAGTTCTGGCATTAAAAGACTTTCCAAACAGGGCACTAGTTTGGTGATCAGAATTACTATTATTATGACAGCTAAAGAACCAGAATAGATTAAGCTTTTTATTTTTTTGTTACATAAGAAACAAACTAATCAAACTCTCCACCAACCACTGCATACCTCAAGAAATGACTCGTGGATATTAGCTTCTCTTAGTTTAAATCTTTCAGCTTTAGGAAAAAAAATAAAGCAAATAGTACATTATTTAATGTAAAGAGCTTAAACACACATGAATTTAACATTTAAACATCCTCTAAGGATACTAAGTACATACTTTGAACATGTATTTTGGCTTTACTAAGATCAGCTAAAGCTCCCACTCATCACATGACACGCCCTGCCAACACTGCAAAATGAGATGTGTTTAGCACTATCGAGAATGCGATCATTTCCTCAGTCTGTGGGGGCGGGGGGAGGGGGGTGGAATCAAAACACTACAAGCAAAGATACAGACAAAATCAGTTAAAAAACTACATGGTGAACCTAAACCATCAAATTAAGACATACAATTAGTGAATGAACAGATTTTTGGTTTTTTTACATAAGTTACTACCACTTGTCCCAGTACCCCCTAACACTCATGCACTGATACTGTCACCTACAGGATATTTTTGTATTTATTCCATTAGTATTCCTTTCAACTTCCAGCACAGTCTAAGTGGTAGTTATATGTAGAGAGAGCTGTAAAGAAGTGCCAGAAAGCAATTCCCTAAAGCAGAAAAGCCTTCACAGAGCCAAGGTCCCAACAGGAATATATGTAAATGCTTGACTTGGGTAGGAGTGCATACCTTAAAGCGTGGGGTTTTGTTGTTTTTTCAAAAGTCACCAGATTTACAGAATCTGTCTGCCAGAGGGATTATTTACACCTACCAACTTTATGAGCAGAGCCAACATTTGTAGGGCCTCTCACTTGCATGTGTTTGCAAGTGCCACCATAGCGGCACAAGAGCAGAGCTCACATTTGAAAGGCTTCTTGCCTACCAGGAAATGAAAAGCAAATAGGATGGATGTTGTATTTTCTGGGCAAACACCAAGTGTGTGTGGGAAATTCAGAAGAGTGCCAGTGGATCAGCATTTACAGCACATTCTCTAAGCCACAGCTCATCTTTCACATGAACCTGTTGCTAATGAAGCATGATCTTTCTTAGACAGTGATCTGGGCAGTTAAATAAAGGTGGCAGTCTGTTTTACCAGTAGCATACCTACTGCATCTAAATTTGGCTTCAACCATAAGTCTAACCAAGACAGATTGGTCAGAACCATTTCCAAATATAGTTTTGATTCTTTTTCTGAATCAAAGTTCAGAGAGACGACTTTAAGTGCATTCTACATCACCAACTAAAACCAAACAAATTCTCCAGAAAGGGGAAATGCAGCAGAACAGGAAATTTTCAAAAAGCAATAGGAAATTACATTAGGATAAAATAATTTTAACTTAATGAAGAAAACACACAAAGAATTTTCTGTAAAGACATCAAGGACAACATTTAGGTCACAAAGGAAAAGAATGACTTTCAAAAACAAAAACATTGAAAGGTATGTTCTTAGAGTATAGGCCAGCCGTTTCATCCATATAATGACAAATTCTAATTTGCAATGCTTAATTTCATATTTGTATGAAATTTCTGAAATACTGGACTTACAGTGGAGAACCTGAAATGCACCTAATTAGGAAGAAAGCACAGACTGAAAAAATGAAAAAAATACAGAATGGTCAGGGTTGAAGAGAGGACAAGCCCCACACATGCAAATCTATTTTCACTTTTACATCCAAAATTAAAACATACCAATGAAAATACCTGAGTTAAAAAAAAAAAAAAAACAAAAAGTGAATATATTTTAAGAATCTAAGTCCAAACTTACTAAGTCCAAATTGTTAATATACCACCAAACCTGGTATAGTAACAATTCTTCTCAAGACAACATTTCATTCCAGTATTATTACAAGTAACTATCCCGTACCAGTTCTACTATTGTTATCTTTCAATAATTAATGCATTGCATGACCATTGCATAGCCAGCATTCTTTAGGTTTACCTCCAATTGTCAATGTGGTAATGAACAGGAAGAGGTTGATATCATCTTCACAAGGAGCCGTCAAGGTAGTAAATTATATTTCATAGGTAATAAGTAGCTTCCTAAAACTGATTACATGTGCTTGCTGTGGGTCACACAGCAGATCAGCAGCACAACAGGAAATAGGAGACAGCTCTAGATTTGCAGTTGTCCTTCTAGGCAGTGATTTACTGCCTTTTTTTTTTTTTTTTTTGGCAAGAGTTTAATTTATTTTGCATGGGTTTGGACACCTGTTTACTTATGCACCTAAACACCATTAACAGTGCCCAGCCACACTGCCTAGTCAGCCTCCTAGCAGAAGTCTTTCTTTGCCCATCACTCTCCTTCTCCTGTACCTTTTGAAGCCCTGCCAGTTGCCTTCCACACAAGCTAAGAATATTTAATAGAGCAAATGTCTATCTCCGAAGACATGGCACACTTGCTACCACAGAGTTTGAGAGCCATCTGTGCCAGTAGCAAGAGACGTCTATCAGCCCTCACACCCGTGTTTCCTGCCAGACATCTGCCTACTCTCCTGTGCCACCGCGTGTGATGCCACGGCTCCAACGCTGTGGGATGCAACACCACCCACAGCACTCAAGTGCTGGAGCGCCGCGCTCCTGCCAAGTGACTGCAAGAGTATTTCGCTTCCTCAACTCAGTGGAAAGCTAGTTTTGCCACTATGGACAGAGGTGGGAATTCCCTACCCATTATGCTGCCAGGTCCTATAGGATGAGCTCTCCACAAGCTGTTTTATTTCAATACTATCACAAGCATCGAATTGGCTCCCACTCTCTTGTCCACCCACTCACCGTGCACACCAAGTAGGAGGTTTCAAGAAGACATTAACACAACATAACCTGTTTCTATCCTATGCATTCACTTAACCTTATTTTCTAATCCTGTAAAATGCTCAATTCAGAAGACAGGAGGAAGGCTTCACTTTTTAAATACCAATGAGATGGAATGGATCCAACAGTTCCAAGCAGACAGTGCAACAAGGTACTTTCTTCTGTGTAATTTCAGAATTTCTAATGTAAGCCCCTTTTTGCAAAGTCTATTTAAACAAATCACTTGATTGAGTGAAAAAGAACACCAGAGCATCAGACACAAAGACTGGGCCTTTGACAGAGGTTCAACAAAGTTCAAAACAAAGAAACTGAAGCAGGGAGCTTTCCAGAAAATTAAAGGGAATGTAGTCAAGGTGGAAACCCAACTTTATTATATTGAAAATCTTGAAATATGCCTATAAAATATGGGCAAGTTGATTTAAAAAGTTTTCAGAAGACACTCTTACATTTGACCTGGCCATGAAGAACCAGAAGAGAAAAAAGAGGTGTGGTTAAAGTCCACATCCCTCTGAACTAGCAAAGACACCCTTTTCAGTTAACAAGCCAGAACATAAGCTGTCCTTGTCTTTGTAGTATTTGTATCTTTACATAGGTGTCTTCAGAACACAAATTCTAAACCAGGATCAAACATATCGTTAAAGATCAATATCCCTAATTGCCATAAAACCCCCATTTCAGTCAAAAATTTGCCTGTTTTGTTAAATCAGGATCACAGTGTTTGGTTTTTGCATATTCAACATGAGAGGGAAAACTACCAGTACAGAAAAAATACCCCTTTTCTCTAGAAATCCTTTTCATGTCACAAAAGAATCACTCCTACACAGCATTCAATTTTCAACTCTACAGTACTTTTCTTCCCTCCCTAAGCAATTTACATAAGTGCTAACATAAAGAAGACATACATGCAATCCACCTGTAAGTGTTTGCATCTGCTGTGTCAGAGAGACCTTGTTTCCCCCTCCCAGGGCTGGCAATGAAAGGCTTTGATGCCAGCATGCATTCCCATGTGTTTCTGCAGATCTAACTATAAGAATGCTTCCTGTCAGAAAGGAAATGAACCTTGTCACAGCTGGAAAATCATCATCTGTTCTTCCTGTGTAAGTGGTCTGAAGGGATTACATTTCTCAGTTGCTGTGTTAATTTAGGCTTTTAATGCCTTTTATCATGAGTGTTTAAGGCTATTAGTTAGGAAAGATTGATACCACTATGGAAAAGATGAGAGCACAAAGATTCCTATCAGACCTGTATACAATGAAGTACTTCGGTTACTAGTTTATTATCTTTCAATTATTTATTTCTATTCCCAAAATGACATCGTTTGCTGTGTTGAATTAATTTCCTAGCAGCCAATACTGCATAGTGCTACATGATCATATTGGACCTGCTCTATTTTGATGTTTGAATGGTCCACCAAAGCTTTTTAAAAATTTTTTGTCTATGCTATATGACTTGTTACTCTTTCATGCCTGCAAGGGGAATTTATTTAAAAGGGGAAAAAAACCCACATGAAAATTATATATGTGCTAATACACAAAGAGAGGACACTATGAAGGGAACATTTGAAAAGGCCAATGCAGATTACAGATCTGTTATCCCAAATTCCTTGATTTTCTAGATTATACTCCTCACCATGTTTAGTATACTTCAGCAAAAACAGAGGAAGAACTGGCTGTTTACAAATTCAAACACAAGTCTTTAATGCTGTAAAGTCACATCTTCAACACACAATCATTTCAAAGTGAGAAATACAAACACAAAAGTTTAAAATCCTTGTCCTGTGGAAACCAACTAGAGCTGATTTCAAAAGTGCTTACACATCTATCTCGATTATTGACCAGCACACAGCAAAAGGAAACAATGTCCTTTCAAAACACATTGTAAATAATTAATAACTGAGTAAATACTATTTCCAAATACATGTAGTACATTCACATATGAGATGTAATAAACAGGATTAGTCATTCTCTAAACACCATATAAGGAAAACACAGCTATTTTCATGACACATTTGTGAAGGCAATTCAAGCCCAGCTATTTTGAAAACAAAGTACTTTAGAATACAATGGAATTAGTTTATACCATACACAAGACTTCTACTGGTAAAAGTATTCCTGCTAATTACTGCACAAAATATGAGTGAATCATACAGTTGTTATTTTATGCAACAGTATTCAAAACAAGAAAGAGGTAAAAGGGAATTTAATCCTCAGTTATTTGTGTGGATCTTTCTTGCACCTGAAAAATAAAGCTAACATTGCATAAAGAATAAAAGCCCTTAACTTGAATGAGGGAACTTAAATACTATGGGGAGCTGTTGAAGTGTTTGATGCATAGAAGGTGCTAAATCGGTGACCTCAGCAGAACCAAGGGGCTATATGGAAAAATCTGTGATTTAAACCGTGGGCTTCAAGATGAAAGCCAAGTCTGAATGGCAAGTTGTGCCATTCTGAATGACTCATTAATTATTTCCTCTTCTCTAAACATTTGTGATCTTTAAAGAGGAAAAATCATCACAAAAGAAAAAAAAAAGTCAAGTCACTTGATAAAGTTCTAGGATCCACAAAAGTCCCACATGCACTACAATTTTAATGAAAATCATTACTAATTTTAATGAAAATCATTAAAACCATGAAGGCAAGTCTAACAGTAACTTAGCCCTGTTAGGAATCAGTTTCATTTTTCCCAGTTAGCTTCTGAACAGTGACTATAGGAGCTGATACTCACAGATGCCACTATGGTTTTCCTTTATATAAACGACTGGATAAAACTGAGCAGCTGAAAAGGTTAGACTGCCCTCTCTCTGTGGCTTCTTGCTAACTACTTAATCTGTAACTTAAACAGAATTACAGCCACACACTTCCAAGAAATTCACGATGGTAGGTAATAATCACCGTTTCCCCTACAGTCTTAAAAGAGACCCCATGATACACCCAATCAGTAATATGGTACACCGCCATAAAGTTTGGAGATGATAAAACTGCACTTTATGGCTGAAATAATACAATAAAATATGGTTATGTGGTTTAGCATCACTAGCATTGCCTGCGAATTGAGGCCTTTCACTGCCATGCTCTGTCAGCAGAATGCAAAAGCCATCCTTGTACATGAACACATTAATTACACACGAACGAAAAGCATCACTAGATTTAGTGTATTCTCAGTTTTATTTTCTGATGGGAGGAAAATGGCTGTGAAAACATTATTTTGAATTGTAATATGTAACTTGAAATATAGAAAATAAATATTTGAAAGATTTTAAGCAAGACTTAGGCGACATTAGCTAATAATCTCATGGAGTTGTGTTGCTTGGTTATTTTATCATTTAAAATATATACACACCTAATGCTGTAGTCATAAAAATCTTAAGTCTCAATATAGAAAAGCCCTTTTTATAAACTTGAGATAGATTTTACTAAATAAATTCTACTGCTTAATACTGAAAAGAATGAAGTCTTCCAATTCTTACATTCCTGCTATCCTTGTAGCAAACAGGTAGGAATCAGAACTTTAAACTCTCCCATTGGTATGGAGCCCCCGCTGAGCACCACAGGCAGAGAGGGGCACTGGAAAAGCGTCTGAAAAGTAAAAACCAGCCCGAGTGACACTGTTCATCTGCTGCCCCCTCTTGGTGTAAAATAAACAAAGCACCACAGGACTGCCAGGAAAACAGCTGGATTTCCATGTCCCACTACCTGGTAACCCGCTGATAACCTCCTGACAGCAGATCTTTCTCAGTTTAAAGGCATTTCTTGAAGTTTTGCAGTATCAATAGATTCTAAAATATACTTCCCAAGTGCACCTGTTAATGTAGGCATGACGACAACTGTGGGACAAAGAGAAAATGAGGTGGCTTGCTCTGGCACTCTGGAGCTCTGCGCAGGGCACAGCCCCTGCTCTCAGAGTCACAGTCAGCACAGCAGGATAATCCTTATGCCGTTCTGCCGTCAGCTATTCCATCTGTGCCGTGGTGCACACCACTGAGCTGGCCATGACCCCCAACAGATCCCGTTCTGCCGTGGGGACAGGGCCTTTCGTGGAAAGAATTAAGAGATAACTGCAGGCTGGGACTATGGCTCATGCCAGTTTTATGAGTTTGCACCTCAAGGAGGCTGTAAGAAAGCAACAGTGTTGACATGAAATTTGTTTTGCTGTACAAAAGTCAAGCAAAGCTCTAGTCAGAGCTAGGTATGACAAGTTCAAGTTCTTAATCTTCATGGTTCTTGGGAGAGCTCCAGAGACCCACTCCCTAAATGCTCATTTTTCTTTCAAAACAGAGATGTAGTGAGTACATCAGATGATACATTTCAGATAAAATTTGGATTGTTACACTCCACTGGTTCACAAGTAACCTGTAATGATGTAACAATGTAAAGTGCTTAACTTTTACACTTCTGCAACTTAAAACAGATACAAGTTTTGTTAACTGACTACTTAATTTTAAAAAGCCCAAATCCAAAAGATAGATGCCTATGTGCAAGGTACCTCATGGGCACATTGGTCTGCTCCCTACTTACTAACAAAATTGCTCTATCTCACTTCAAGCAATTAGGCCTTTGACTAACCAAACCCAAATTCCATTTGTGCTTTCTTTTTATTATACCAGTTTCAGCAAGCTACTAAAACATACATTTATCTCTTTCCGTGTGAGCAGTAACAACTTCAAATGAGGAAATCCAGATTCAGTACAGACAATTACTTCAGTCCTAGAAGAGTGGGATGAAGCCATTCGTGGAAAAAACTTTTGATGATTTATGATACATAACTATGAAAGTCAGAAGTGATTTCTTTAGTTAAACTATTGTAAAAATGTTTTCTGACAATGTAACAGACATATGTATGGCCATAAACAACAGCAAAAAGAGAAAACACTCCAAACCAAATACACATACTTAGAAGAAAACTAGAGAAAGAGATGTACACAAGCTTCTCTACCTAAACATTAGAAAAGTTAGCAGAATATTTTGTAATGCCAACTCATGGGCAGGTGGCTACCAGAGACTACTATCTTCTTTATCAAAGAAAAAGAGATCTTTTCTGAATAACAGGAAAGTGTTAAATGCCTCCTCAAATTCTCTTTGGAAGAAAGGATGCACTTGAGGTCAGGCAAAGTCTTGGTGTTAACTCATACAAGTGCAGATAAGTAGATTTTACACTAACTGATAAAACTGGTGCTTTAGTCAATATTCCTCTTAAAAATGCAGCCGTGACTACAAAGGAAGCTGTTTTTTCACCTAGTTAACTTGCAGAATTCCAGGAAGTGTCACAGCATCTCTTTTGGCTCCTGAAAGAGCTTATTTCAGTGGCTCTACTTTGTTATTGCTTCTAACGAGCTGTAACAGAAAGCCTTTAGCTGCACCTTTTGATCAGCACCTGCTTAATTTATTCCAAAGACTGGTACCATCATAAAACAAGTAGAAGGCAGCTATTTAAATAGAGTACCTTATTTTTGTTCAGGCTATCTAAGGGCAATGCTCTTCTAAATACATGTAAGTAAATCAGCAAACAAATAAATGTGCCAGATTACCAAATCTTCTGCAATGAAGAAAAAAATAGCAAGTTTTGCCACAATACAGATCATACCTACTGGACTGTAGCTAATTCAAGCATTTGAATTAGCTTGAATCCTTCTTTCAAGTTGCTTTAGGGTTGAAACACACAGGATTATCTTCCGGTTTCTTTCTGCATTTGTGGGTTCGTGGTTTCTTTACGGTGGAGTCCACACATTTGATATGTGGTTTTGAACACTTGATCCCAAAATGAAGACAAAAGGGCGGTAGAAGCTCTGTAAGTTTCCATATGCTCCTTCAACTCTTCTCTGGATTGCCAATTAAGAAATAAATTAAGTAAACTAATTCAAAAAGAGACCCAAAATACACTATACCAATATTTTATAATACCATCAGTGATGGAAAGACTTAAAAATCTAAGACATGAAACTTTCAGGTGATGAAAGACAAAGCTGTAGAGAAAATAAACCTTGCTCCTCATTCTGTTTGTGAAACACACATAAAATAGAGCTTCTTATGAAAAGTAATTTGTTCGAGTTGGTTTTTGTTTGTTCATTTG
This sequence comes from Acanthornis magna, assembly GCA_036785705.1. Lineage (NCBI taxonomy): Eukaryota > Metazoa > Chordata > Aves > Passeriformes > Acanthizidae > Acanthornis > Acanthornis magna. The sequence continues at coordinate 16,221,158 of JAWUZG010000025.1, forward strand.
TTGTGTTGCTTGGTTTTTTGGGGTTTTTTTAACCTGTAGGGCAAAATTAAGATGCAAGTTAAAGATAAGTAATTTTGAGGAAAGAACTGCTCTATTTTATTTTTCCATATATTGCAAATACAATGAATAGGGCAAGTGATTTACAGAAATATTTAACTGCCATTCACACATGTCTTGGACATACAGAATATCATTACTGGATGCACACTTGCATTATAAAATTGCTAAACTGCTGCTCAGCACAACGAAAGATAAAAACAAAATTAGATAAGCACAAATTATAATTATAATCATATTATAATCATAAAAACTACAGCATTTGAAAAGTTACTACTACATTTGACACACTTGCCATGACAATAATTATCCTTTTCTTTTTAAAAGTGACAATGCAGGAAGGAGAAATATCATTTTCAGGTTTCTCATTTGACCTGAATCCATCTGTTTTACCAGATTACAATGTATTTATCATACAAAAGCTTTATCCTTCAATGCACATTTTAAACAGTTGCCTTTTCTAAGTACCCTCAGTTAAACTTCCAGCGATTACAATATATGTAGATAAATAACAACCAACCTTTTTACATAATACAGCTACTATGCTGTAAGGAATTGACTTACTTTCGTTATGTTATGAATATCCAAAAATCGTTAAAGTAACATATAATGCTAATTACGTTGTTAAGACTAATACAAAGATCAGTGCAATTTCAAACCAAGATATAACCTTAAGAAATGCAGTGCTGCATACACTTTTAAGCATATACCACACTGCAAAATTAGGAAAAGAAAAAAGCCAATTACATGATTGAGAAGATACCCCGTGTTTGTTTCAGAGTAAATTACATACTTTCATCCACACAAGTATTATTCGGCACAGAATAACTGAATTTGACTCAATTTTTTTGGTCCTGACATAGTTTGTATATGACTCCTTTTGTACTAGCTAAAATACCAAAAATTCTCCTTTCACTGCTCTCCCAAAAACTTACAAACAAGATATAAAAGCTGATGTTAATTGTTATGTAAATAAATCAATTTCAAAACACTTGTACCAACTCTGAGGATTATGTGTAAAAACCACAACTTGGTAATGTGAGACATTTCAGCAAACTACTGTTTACAGAAAGAAAAAATTAAAGACCTTTTTCCTCACCCAGTGTCCCCACGACTTATTTATGAAATTGACCATTCCTTTTAACGTGATGACACAGCAAGCTCCAGATTACAAATACTGCTGGATTCTGGAGGGAAAAGGGAGGATCACTTGCCAGTTTTATGACCATTTACAGATTAAAAAATATTAAGAATCTATTGGATTTTTTTCATATGCTGTATTCAAGCATAAATAAACACTTACCTGACCCTCCAAATACAGTGTACACCAGCGTGGTTCAGTAGCCAAGACATCACCAACACATGTAAGCATGTTGTGATGGAGCTGAAGCCAGTAACTCTAAAGGGTCTACATGTCACAGGACCTAAGGAAGAAATAAGTGAACTTTTATATAGCCACAGACTGCATGGCACATACATGGTGTATAGCAATGTACAGCCTAGTAACTCAGAACATACAGCAGTACATACTGCTAAAGAAGACAGCATTTCTGGTATTTCATTTTAGTATAGTAAGGCAGATTTCCAACATATCTTCCACAATATAAAATAAAAGCTATATTAAAAATCTCAGACAAAGCCTCAACTCATTAAGGCTGCTAAGCCAAGAAATAAAAATTAGGTATTGCCAAAACTAAAGGTGAATTGGCAAAATCAAAGTTGCCTTGGTGACATAATCTCATTGTTTTTTGTATATCTGCTCTCTAAAGAAGAAAGCAAGGCTAATGAAACACTACCCATTCTACATGCTGAATTTCAAATGGATCACTGAGGGCAGAAATTTGTACACAGACAAATCAGGCAACTGAAGATTTTGAAAGTGTATCCGCCCACACAGATGAGTGCTTGGCTTTTTGACCTGCATTGAGAGTTCTCTTAATCTTTTTTTTGTTTTGTGGTTTTGTTTTCTTTTAAACATTCAGTGAGTTTTAGGTTTCATTTTTGGAATCAAAATACCTAAGAAGTTCAAACATTAATGCCAGATTTCACAACGGGGAATCTCATATATATAGATACACAGACCAAAAGCCTCTGATGCTTGAACTAATTGTCATTTGAGTAATGGCAGCAAAAGTAAATGGAAGTATTTGTGTACCCTCTTGGTACACATGGTACACATGGTTCACATCTGGGCTATATCCTTCCTGTCCACTTCAGACCAAACTGTTGCCGAAGTTACTCCCATTTTCTGAGACTCCCCATTATTTTACTATTTGCCTACTTTGCCTTGACCCAATATCACTTTTCCTAACGTGCCAAATTCTGCTGAAGTTCATCTCCTCACCTCATTTTTATCTCTAGCAACATCTCATAGGTTTTCCAGCCCCAGTCGTCTTCAGTATCCAACTTCTTTTATATGCTGTCTAAAAAAGAATTAAAAACCTTTGCAAGCCAGGTGCCAAAGAAAACTGGCAGGTTTTCTTAGTTCCTGTCCCTGCCTCCCTAAAACAATTAGCTACCTGCAGTAAAGTATTGTCATTGTTCACTGCATTTTTCAGAGACACTGAAAAGTCCAAATCTCAATAGATTTTTACATCAGGGGTGTGAAGAGGCCAAATCTCATAGATTTTTGCATCTGGAGTGTGGCCTTTCAGCTATTCTAACAGAAGACGCCACCTGAAAATTGCTTATATATTTTCTTCAAGCCATAGGCTATTAGGGCTTTTTAAATAAAAGATATCCACAGTCTTGCAGTTTCCTCTTGAAAACATTATGAAGAGAAAGTTTTCCCCACATGCATTCTAGAAAATTTGCTGGATCATTTAGGTTGATTTGCACTTTTGACATTAGATGTCCAAAAAGGAATCAGAAAGAGATTAAAGCCTTGGGTCAAAATAGATCTAAACTGAATACTGAACCTGGATGGTCATCATGAAGAGTATTACAATTCTGGTGTTACTCCAGTCACACTGACACAAAGTTAAACCCAGAAAAGCTTCAGACGTGAAGCATCCTTCAGCTTTGACATCCTTAGCAGTACAGTATCTCCACCCCCATTTAATAACACAAAAAACAACAAAATGGTGAGGTAATAAAGTCTTCCTTGCATGAAGCAAGGATCTCTGCCTCTTGTAAGTGGAATAAAATTCCACTGAGTAAGATGAAGGAAGATGTGACAAAGGAAGACAGATTTGCTACTACTAACTTAACAAGGAGGAATTTCCTTTTAAACTAACAACTAGTTACCCAACTAAGCAATTATCATTTGCCAAAATAAGCCCACCAGAAACTCAAATCAACATAAAAAGTATTCAAAACCCAAGCATCTCATCATGTCCTTCCATCCAGATTCCCTGCACTGAATGTTGTTGCCTTCTTTTCTACCTACTTAAGAGCTGCTCAGCTTCAAGCTAAATGCAGCTGCCCCATCCTGCCCCGCCTGCCTTTGAAAGATGGGGATCCTTGTCTAGTGCTTTCAAGAAAACTCTAAGTCCCTAATCCTTTCCCCCTGCCCTTCAAACCACAATTCTAATTTATCTTAAGGAGTTTTAAAGTCTTCCACCAATTAAAACAAATTTACTTGCACGTATACTTGTATTAAGCAAATACTTAGCACTGCAAGAAAAAAAAGGAAAATAACTGCAAAAAACATCTCACATCTTGTATTCAGTACAGTCTGAAACGCTATCTGTGGTTGCACAGATGCTTGCAGACCTTGATCCATTCCTTTGTTGTATTAAAAGCCACAGTTTGTTACAACAGCTTAAAACCAGAGCAAATACTTAAATTTAAAATAGAAGAAAGACATTTCTCCAGGTTAAACAGTTATTAACATAAATGTTCAAACTTAACTCCCATGTAATTTAAAAGAATTTTGTGGTTATTTAAGCAATATGAGTCCAAACTTGGCAGAGATGCACAGTATTTCAGGAGAAAGAGGAACTATTGATTATGAAGACCTAATTTGACCATGGGCACTCTGGCAGCAAATCCAAGGTTAGCTCAGTTCTAAGAATGCTTAATGCACTCCCAATGTCAAAACAGAACAAAAACCAGACCAAATGAAAACACAGTAACAAGGAGCTCTCAAAGATTTCAAACTGCAATTAAAAATGAATTAGCAAAATATGTACTTGCAGTAGAGTTATTTTGTTGTAAATTATGGAGCATATGAAAAATATCGAGGGAACAGATACTTTAGAATACCCAGACTTCAAAGGATTGTTTTTAGTGGCAGACACAATACACTTCACATGTCCATTTTCTCCTAAGCACATCTGTTGACAGTCTAAATTTGGTCTGGAGAAAGTACTGGTTGGAGGTTGCGGAGTTTGCACAGAGGATTTCTATTTAAAGGGAAATGCAGTTGAGACCAGTAACCCTTTCTTTGTAAAGGTTTTAATATAAAATCACTCAACTTTGCAGCAACTTCTGAACTATTTTTATAAGGTTTAAGATTCAATTTGTACATTGTTTTCCACTAGCCAGTTAGGCTTTCATGTAGGTTAAAAGCTACAATAAGCATATTATACCAAATAACATTAGCAACTACATGGAGAACTTGACACAAAGTTAAACACAAGCTCAGTGCTAAGAAGCTGCGTTTAAAACTATTTCAAAAACTATCCCCACAGCCAGCAGGAAGGCTCTCATACTCATTGTATCAGCTCCACAAGCACAATAAATCAGCAGACAGCAGTTTCTTATAATGTTACAGTAAAGCTTCCTTTAATGGAATGAAACATCTGAAAAACATTAGCAAGTTGAAGATTTCTTGCAGTTTCATTATTGTTTCTTTTGCACCTCAAAAATGTATAGAAACTAGCATGGTGTTAAATAAATATTTAGAAAGGTTTCCTTGACTCACATTTATCACAAAACTGTAAGCAATATTCAGAAAAAAATTAAAATATTTACAATTCCATAATACTACCAAGAGCTTAAAAATTATTAATTTTTTCACCAGGAAGCTATAATTAAGCAAACTTTCTGCATGTAAACATAACAACAAATGATAAGTTATAATCTTCAAAAATCATCGCCCCCAGACATAATGGAAATTGTCAAAAGAGCATCTCAGAAAACCCAGTCCCTGGTTTTCTCACTACAGTTGTAAGGGAGATGGATTTTTGATTCCCACACCTCCCACCCAAAAGGAATGAAATTACTCATTCAAGAGACTATTTATAATTTGTTAATAAAACACAGTTCTCCTTTCACTCAAAACCGCCCAGCTGCTTGCATAAGCACTCATAATTTTTTTCACTGTTGTAGTCATCTCTGTTTTGAAATACTGTGAATTTCAATTGTCTTTCCATGTCCTTTCCTTCCTAACCCCTTAGAGAAAAAGTTATACTGGACAGCAGCCTTGATCTCAGCTTATAGTCACACACAATTAAGGGGACACAGTAAGTCATTGTGAAGCAAATAAAAAACTTGTTTTGCTTTTAGTTCTAAAAATTACCATTTCCTCAATTACTTTTCCTCCGGTAACTCTGCTATAACCTTTTAAAAAATTCTATGTCCTGCCCTTAGTAAAAGCCTCAGAACAAGCCCACGTATCCCAAAAACAACAAAGCCATCAAATTCAGACAGAATAACATGTAATCTAATCTAAATCTTTCAATCAAAACCCTTCATAATCTAATCTAAACCCTACATCCCGACACAGATGCCTGGCTACAACCACAGGATGCCCTACCATTCCACATTCCTTCATGTTCCTAACCTTGTCTGTTTTCTTACCTGACTGCTGCCACAAACTCCAGAGCACACCCGTGAGCCATCACCTCATTTTACAGTTACCTGTTCCTTCACTTGGCCATATTGAGCAATCAGAACCAAATCAGTAGTTCAGCCCACAAAGCAAGAATTTGGTTTATATCCCAGCAGCAGCCACGGAAACCTTGCTAAAATCAATTAATCACTGCAACCACCCACAATCACTGCAACACTGAATGGTTAAACAGAAAAATGCTCAGACTACCTTTTGTACACCAGCTTTCAAGATTTTTACCTACAGATCTGAAGGTGAGCACTAAATGCATAGCTTTATTGAGGGCAAAGCACTTGTAATTACTAATAGAAACATTATTTAAGCAATGATGGAAAAGTATAATTGGTACAAAAGCAACATTTGTAGTTAATGCAAAGGGGAACAGAACTAGAATATGGAATAATGTCCTTTTGTGATTTAAGAGACAGATTATGTTAGTCAAGGTCTTCCATTTATAAATGGATATAGCATTTAGCTATTAGAAGTGTCACAAAAAGTAGAGATAAAAGGTATTCACCTTGATAGAAATACTTTGATAGTAATGTTAAGTCATTAAAAAGCTACTAATATTGAAATTCTTGGAATATGATGGTCAACTACTCATAGAAATATTCAGAATCCAAAATATGAAATGAGACAGGATTTTGCAGAATGAACATTATCAAAATGTGAACATTTACAAGACATTTTTAGAATTTTTATAGTTCTTACATTTTCTTTGCTCAAACCAGCAGAAAGATGTTTCACAGTAGCTTGTGACGATAGCATTTACAGTTCATACTGAAAGGCTACAATAAATTTTGCATTGACCAAATAAAGTTATTTGCAGCAATAAGATTAAGCTGAGGAGGCAACGGTATGAGAGTGAAAAATAAAATCTGACTTACTGGTAAAATCTCTGCATGGGCATGTAACCATATCCTGGTAACACCAAGCAAGCTACATGAAGATTTCTTATCTGCTCAGTTTCAGATCATGTGCACTGAGAGGAGGGTTCCTCTGATGGCTGTTTCTGTGCACTTTCCAAGCACTTTATAAAGTGATATAAAAGCACTTTCACAGACAAGGCACTGGTAGGTTTCTTTCACCCGCATGTGTGATTTTCAATGATTTCCATTAAGATCTACTCAGTCATATGACAATAAACACTTTTAAAGCCATGATCCACATCACGACCCTTTAAATGGATTTTCTCAGCATCTTGCAACTCTAGTGCTACATTGCACACATTGCAGAAATGTTGCCTTCTCTCAGAAGCCACCTCTAAGTCACAAGCACCTTCCACAGGGCAAGCTCAGATCCAGCTTTCAAGGGCTTTTCTTGTGATGTTTACACATTGATCGAGCTTCAGAGGTTTTTATCCCCCCAGTGACTGTCTGGGTTCTAAGACTGGAAATGTGACAGATGCATAGACGGGGTTTATCCATCCTTTTTCTTGCAATATGGAAGAGAAATCAGCACTGCAGGGTTCCTCAAGTCGCAAATAAGCTGCTGCTTTTCCAAAGGAGTGAGAGGCATGAGGATTATGTTTGGGCTCACGTTACAACAGCAACAACTCTTATTTTGAGGCATCTGATACACAGGCAATAAGACAGTAATTTTTTGTAAGATTTTCTTTGTTTTCATTATTTTCATCTCCCATGCTATACAGCACATTTTTATCTTGGTCCATTTTAGGACAGCCTGAAATTTGACATGCCATATCTGTTTCATGCATTTGAGCCAGATGTATCCAGATCTGACTCTTGATTCTGCTTGTGAAATGCCAGAGTTTGCACCAGCTTATCTCCACCAGAAATATGTCCACCAGTCCAGGCAATCTGGGCTTCAAAACCCTCATGTAGAGCAGCATACAACCCGGATGTTGTGATGTCCTCACGGTGATGTGCAGGTTCATTGACAGAACATATCGGTATTTGCAGTTAAATTTGTCAATTTTCTGTAGCTGTAGTTGGTTAGAACATGGTGCTAGTAACACCAAGGTGGTGGGTGGAATCCCCGAATGGGTCATTTAATTAAGAGTTAGACTCGAGGATCTTTTTGGATCCCTTCCAACTCAGAATATTCTGTGAATCTGCAAAAAGACAATAAACAAAAAAGTCAAAATCCACTTCATGATTTCAAGTGTCTTATCCAAAGTCTGGGCAGCAATGACATTCAGATTCAGATTCCAGTCCTAGAGATGTCTGTAGATTTTACGACTATCTGAAAGAAGTGAGGGTCCTGCATGAGAAAAATGATGTCATAAATAACTGTTCGAATCATTCGTTTAAATTAAAAATGAACTACAGGTTAGCAGTGTTACAGCATTTCTCTGTTAAGTTTACAACAGCTCCTCTTTTAAAGGCAGCAGTGATCTTAAATCTAATACTGACTTTAAAAGACGAGAACGCTGGTGAGAAACCTGCACCCTCCAGTCCAGGAGCCACCACAGCGCACGGAGACACAGCCCCGCACCCCATCCCCAAACCCCACCGACCCTTTCCCTGCGGCTCGGCACAGCCAGGCCGAGCCTGGAAGGGCAAATTAAAGCGGAGCAACGCCTTACGATAGGATCACAGAATCACAGAACGGCTTGGATTGGAAGAGACTTAAAGATCACTCAGCTCCAACCCCTTACCATAGGCACGAACGCCTTTCGACTCGACCAAGCTGCTCAGAGCTCCAGCCAAGCCAGACTCAAGGATGGGGAATCCGCAACTTCTCTGGGCAACTTGTTCCAGTGCCTCGCGGCCCTCACGGCGAGGAGCTCCCTCCCCATACCTTATCCAAACCCGCGGATTCCCGGCCCGCTCCTTTCCCGCCGCCGCCTCCCTTCGGCCATCCCCAGAGCCCAGGGGGGCGGAGCCTCCGGCGCGCTCCCGGCCCCGCGCGCGGGGTTCACTTCCGGCCCCGCGTCCCCCCCGCCCCCTCCCAGCGGCGGCGGCGGCAGCGAAGGAGTTCGGAAGTTCAAAATGGCCGCCGCGGCCGAGCCCGAGCAGCGACCGCCCGAGTAAGGACCGGCTGGAGGCGGGGAGGCTCCTCGCCCTGGAGCCTCGCGGGGGAGGAGGAGGGAGGCGGCGGGAGAAGCGCGGGCTAGGGGATTGGGGAGGGGGGCACGCACACGGGACAGGGACGATGAGAAACGGCCCGGGTGGAAGTGGCGAGGGAGGAGGAGAAGGAGGAGGAAGGGGTAAGGAGAGGAGGATGAGGGAAGGCGGCTGCTCCGGGGGAAAGGGGTTGCTGTAGGCGCCGCTGGCCCCGCGGCGAGGCGGCCCGGCGGGGCCCGGGGCGCTGGATCCGCCCGTGGGTTCGGGAGGGCCGCGCGGGGGGAGGGGGGGAGGGAAGGGAAGCGGCGGCGGGCGCGTGTCCCCGGGAGTCCCGCGTGCGCCTTCCCGCCCTGGTGGCGCTCCGGCCGCGGGCAGCCGCGATTGCCGCCGGCGAACCGGGTTTGCTGCCGGCACGGGGGACGTGGGACGGAGGGACGCGGGGCAGGGATGCGCATCCTCCGCGTGGCTGCGAGGCCGCTGCCCGCCCGGGCGCGCAGGGCTCGGGCATCCCTGAGGCGGATCCGGGCCGGCGCTCCCCGGGATTCCCCCCGCCGCCACTCAGACGTACACGCACACCCACACAGCCTGTCCGAGCGGGGCCGGGGGGCTCCGGGCCAGCGGGTGCCTTGGGGCTGCCCGGCAGCCGCCGAGCCGCTGCCCGCCCGGCGGCGAGCCCTCCTCCCTCCCTCCTTCCCCGGGCCCCGGCCGCTCTCGCGGTATGGAGAGTGCCCGTACTGGTGGAAGCAGAAAGTGATTTGTTGCCGCCAGCCCCTCCTTCCAGCCCTCGAAATGACTGGCAACTCCGGGCTCCCGTTGGGAAGCGAAGATCGAGCTGCCGCCTCCCCGCCGGAACGGGGCTCCCGGGCTTGCGTTTTCCTGGCACCCCGCTTAGTGCCGTGGGGTTTGGGTTTGTCCGCGCTCCCGAGCTCGTGAACACACTCTTCTGCAAATTTTGCTGGGAGCTAGCAATCTAATGCTATCGCTCCTCTTTCCTACATAAACATTTTAGCCACATCAACTGTTTTCTGTGGTTTTTTCGTGCCTTAAAAAGTTTTGATTTGAGTCTTGATTTTCTCGTTAATCCTGGGAGTAGAAAACAGGTGAGGAATAGCAGTGGGAGTCATTATATATGAGCCATATAATAAATGTGCATATGAAGAAGAATGTTTCATATTGTAGAGAGAAAGTTAGTAAGATAGAGGCTGATGATAGGAACTCTGTATGTAGGAGAAGATGGGTGAAATCACTTTGCACATCCTTATGAACTTCCTATAATTCCTGTCCTCGAATTCAAAAATAAGAAAAAGCAGGGCTATTGCAGTATCATGTCACAGTTCCTCTCTAAAGCCATTTGCACTTAAACATGTAGACTGCCTCATCACCTTCTAAAATATTCTTAAATGGTTTTTTCATCCACGTCATTTTACCTCTGAAACATTTAACTGAAGTAAAAGTTTATTCACAATTTAATGAAATTACTTGAAATAAGTGTATCCCTGTACGTGGAGAAAAATCTGAACTATTTCTTGCATGTTAATGAACTTAATTTTATTGTTGAGTTACAAAGACAGCGGGCAGTTGTGTTGGCAGCCTGTAGTGGCCTGAGATACTGCTGGGGTGATGTGTCTCATCTGGCACCTTTGCTGCCAGCTGGCTTTTCCAGAATTGAAGATTACATTATTACATAACTTTAAAATACATGCGTTAACAAAATAACTTCCTTAAAGATCATTTGGTATCACTTTCTGCTATTAAGAGAAGGAGGACTTATCTGGAACAACTTGAAGGGATGTGATTTTTATTGGTCTTCAATATTTTTATAATGACTTGAAGTACCCTTACTGTGTTAATTGGGGACTTACACAGCATCATGAGTCCAGCTAAAAGAAATTTTGAAACGCACATAGTTTCCTTAAAATTCTCCTTGTGGCATTTCTCCACCAACTTATGTCACAGATAGACTTGCTTAGGACTGCAAATTCAAGATGAAGAAGTTTTGCACTTAATACTTTTTCGAGTTTTGGAGTTTTTTTTTAATGCCAAGTGCGACATAGGAAAATCTCTTTTTAAGCCAATTTTTCTTCTTTTGTTCTGATAGCGTCAGGAGGAAGCACTTAAGAAAAACACCTTTCTATATGCCTACTGTAAGGAGAAGTAGTAATAAAAATGTAGAAGAAAAGATAAGCAGCATTCTGAGTTAAGTCTCTGAATATTTTATATTTTTAACTCAGTTTGTTCCTTTTTGAAGTTCCTCATTTCAGAGCACTAAGGTGCTAATGATTTTAGCAAATCATTTTAGTGTACTTTGCAGAAAAGTCAGCATTATTTACTGGTACAAGAATTTGCATTAGCTCAAGCAGGAGAGAGTAAATGTGTGCTGCTTGAAGATCCTGTCCGTAATGAGGAAGAGACTAATCAAATTTGTTGTGAAGTGCTGTCCTTTAGGTCTGGCTTAGAATATCTCTGATACATTTATTCTGTCAGATTATTGATCGTACTCTCCAGAAACAACTGTTGTATGAAACCAGTAGAGTTCAGAAGATAATTTCCGCATTTCTGTGTACTTTCACCCCCTGCTCCTGACTGTCATGTTTAGGGGATTTCTTTTCACCTGATGAGGCTTGGGATACAGCAAAGAGCTATATTTAAGTTGTTAAAGTGCTAGCTAGTAAATTCTAGAACTGTAGTTTGGGTGGGGTGAGTTGGTAGAAAGGTGAGCTCTGGTACCTGTCATATTTGGCACCAGATTTTAAAAGGCAAATGTCTGTATTACCACAGACAGTAACTTAATTGATGTTCTGAAGGAGATCAGGAGTTATTTGCTCTTCGCTGTAAAAAACCCTATTGTTGAGCCAGTTTCAGTGTCTGTGGAAGATAATATGAGGGAGTGTGTAACATCAGAACTGAATTTTATATTTTTTGAAGCAGTTACAGTTAATTGAAACTATTCTTTTTAGAAGAAACATTGTATATTGTTATTTTAATAACCTGCTGTAGACTTACTTTCAGTTGTTTCGGTCAGTGCCATTTTATAGGTGTGAAGATGAGCAGTTTCAAAAAATGCAGTAGTCCACTGTATACTTTCAGAAAACTGCTCTGAAATTAGATTTCCTTAATTTATCCGGTTCCTCAATAGTGTTCCCTGTATTGCATAAATAATATAAATGCATAAGAAAAATTCTCAATTTTCCTACAGGTATGTGCACTTAGAGAAAAAAACTGTAGCTAAGTGAGTCAGTCAACTCTGTGTGAGATTTTGCAAGAAGGTTTTATTAGGTGGTCAGCATTGTACCTTGAAGTAAATTTTGGTCTTTGGAGCACAACTGTTTTCTGCCATTTGAAAATACTTTTCAAAGGCATAGCTTGAGTTAGGCATTGGAGTGGAGCAGAAAGTGAGATAGATAATGATGGACTGACAAATAAATGTTCAGCACTATTGTATGCTATTAACAGATACGTTCAGAATTCAGTGTAAAGGCATAAGCATTGATTCCATCCACACATTTGGTTTTGTCACTGCGTTTGCTGTCTGTTCCTTCCATAGTATTTCTTTCTGCAGCTGTAGCTGTCTGTTCCTGAGGAAGTGTATCTGCTGTTATAACTTCCTTAAATTAGTGGTGCATTTTTAATTCCACAAAGGTAGGTGAATAAATGCCAGTTAGTTTCTATCATAAAAGGCTGTCTACTTAATATAAGATAAAGGACTACAGTCAGTTTATAGTACTGATCTCTATTTTTTGCAGGGTTGAGGATGCTGAGGCATCTGAGAAAAGTGTGAATGAAGAAAATGGGGAAGTATCAGAGGCAGACCAACCTCAGAACAAGCACAGCCGACACAAAAAAAAGAAACACAAACACCGAAGTAAACACAAGAAACATAAACATTCTTCAGAAGATGATAAGGACAAAAAACATAAACACAGACACAAACATAAGAAACATAAATGGAAAGAGGTGGCTGATGCCTCTGACAAGGAAGATGGACCAGCTAAAAGAACTAAAATTGATTTTTTGGCTCCTCTGGAAGACTTAGAGAAACAAAGAGCATTGCTGAAAGCTGAACTTGAAAATGAATTAATGGAAGGAAAAGTCCAGTCTGGGATGGGATTAATATTACAAGGTTATGAGTCAGGATCTGAAGAAGAGGGGGAGATTAATGAAAAAGCACGAAATGGAACAAGACCTACAACAAAGTCAAATACTAAGGGGAAATTAGAACCTGTGGACAATAAAACTAGTTCCAAGAAAGCAAGTAAGAGTGAATCAAAAGAAAGGACTAGGCACAGATCTGACAAAAAGAAAGCCAAGGCAAGCATTGATGGAGTCAAAGAGAAAACTACTAGAAGCAAGTCAAAAGAAAGGAGGAAATCTAAAAGCCCTTATAAGAGAAGTAAGTCTCAAGATCAGACAAGGAAATCTAGGTCTCCAATACTTAAGAGGAGATCTCAGGAGAAAAACAGAAAGTCTAAATCTCCTCCAGAGGATAGAAATAAGGCTGATGATAAAAGCAAATCAAGAGACCGCAGAAAGTCACCAGTTGTAAATGAAAACAAAAGCAGAGATCGTGGCAGAAAATCTAAGTCTCCAGCAGAACTAAGAAGCAAATCCAAAGATAGAAGATCACGGTCCAAAGATAGAAAACCTAGGAGATCAGAGACTGACAAAGAAAAAAAGCCAATTAAATCTCCTTCTAAAGATGCTTCTTCAGGGAAAGAAAACAGGTCCCCTAGGCGACCTGGCCGTAGCCCAAAAGGAAGAAGCTTATCTCCCAAACAACGAGAAAAGTCAAGAAGAAGCAGATCCCCCCTCTTTAATGATCGTAGATCTAAACAGAGTAGATCCCCCTCTCGAACCCGGTCTCCAGTTAGAAGAGTGAGGAGTAGATCTGCAGAAAGGAAAAGAAGAGAATCAGAAAGGAGGCGTCTTTCTTCTCCCAGGTAACTTAAAAATGTCATGAGCCATCACAAAAATGCATTATGGGATGAACTGTCTTCTAGTTTGGTGTTTATCTCCTTGTTTTATTCTGAAAATAGATATTAAAAAAAGTAATCAGATTGTATATTATATCTTGAGCTTACTTTGTGTGTATTCAGTTTTTTTAAAAAACTACTCCTCCCAGCTGTCAGATATGCAAATTCATCTTGTGGTTGTTAAAGTGCTAAGTTACTTGCTGCTCACACCATTACTGGGAACAAGTTTTGTAACTGTTCTCCTTTCTGTTGCTGGTTGGATTCAAAATTTGGCTTCTGTTTGGTTTCTTTGTCAATAGTTCTGTTGCTTTCAGAAATTTCTGTGGAATGAGAATCCTCTCCAGTGTTAAATATTAGTGTTGGCTAAAAGTGGGTAATTAACCCCTCTTACCCCTCTAAAAAAGCCCTAATGATAGAGTCAGTATGTGTGAATGTAAGCAAATTTTTATATCAAGATATCTTCAGAGTCTTTTTTTGTCTTTCAAATATTGTGGATTTTTCATTTGCTAGAGGGATGGTAGTGTTGTTTTTTTATTGGACTGCTGTATATAATTCACATATTTTGCATACACTTTAAGGAGAAGGATGGAAATCTATTTAATATATTGGTGTAGTCTTGGCATTTTTTTAAAAAGACAGATTTAGCCTATGAAAGCAGTTACCTTGAAATTTGAAAGCTAATAATGTCTGGATGGCAAGTTTCCAAGAAGAGAACAATTGAAGTGTATACATTTTTGGAAGTTAATTCATTAGCTGTAAGAAGTTTGAGAGGCAGAAGAGTTCAGCATTGGATTATAAATAATTTAAAACTTTGTATCAGGGGGGTTTAGCTTCACCCAGCTTGAGAACTAAGAACAAAGTATAAATTTAAAATTGGAATTAGAACCACAAAGATTGAGCTTGGGAAATAGGCTCTGGTTTCAGGTATGGGGTATCTTTGGGTACTTTGGAGAATGGCCCCAGTGGTGTTAACCCAATCCAGCAAGTATTGTTAATGGTACCAGTTAATCTGGCTGCTTTCTGGTGAATCGGGAATATGTCAGCCCAGCCACCGACTTTTTCTGGCATAGTACTTGACTTTTCCTCTGTAGCATTTTGCATCTCAGTTTTCATTTTTCTTGACAGCTTGCATTGCAGCCAGTTTGAATTGGTTGTCTAGACACTTATTTCAAGTGATGCATGTGTCTAGAATTTTGCTGTCAAATTCATACTTCTGTAACTGCGTGGTGAGCAGCATGTGAGTGGGGGACTATGAAAATATTTTCTGCCGGAGGTGTTTGCAGATCAGCAGGAATAATCTTTCCTTGTAAGACATCTTAACTACCTCCACCTATGTTCAAGTTTTAACTACTTGTAATTACTCAAACTGCCAGAGAATTTCAGGGGCTTTAATGAAAAGTTTTAACCAAAAAAAAAGAATCCCAGTAATTTAATTTTTCAAGTTTGTTTCTAGTGTTTTAATCTTGTAAGACACTTCTTGACTGGAGTTACTCATTATGTGATGTTACTATGAATTCTTAATCAGCTTCTACTTTTTATCTAATCCCTGTGATCTCTGAACTAATTTATTTTTTGTAACAGATATTTTGATTTGGTTTTGGCAGTACAACCACTTTGTTAGTAAGGAAGCCTGGAACTCTCTTCATCCTGTGACTTTTTATGTAATATTGTTCCCAAGCACGTAATATAAATTAATTGGGCTGAAGGTATTGGCCTACTCCAGCATTTGAGTACAGTAATTTCTTGTAGAAACTGCCAATACTCTGCACATGTATAAATTTTCCTTTTGCCCCACTGTTTACTATTTTGCATCAGTTCTGTGTGTCTGATCGTTGTCTGTAGTTAAGGTAATTGAAACTGATGTAGCAGTCTCAAAGCAAACAAAAAAATCACAGAATGGATGGAATTAGTCTTTCAGACCTGAGATACTTTGTTCATTGATGAGATACAACACCTGTAATAAGTTGTTCCAATTTGATTTTTAAAAAAAATCAAAAATAAGGGACAGGAAAAAGATAGAGTAGCAACATTTCCTTTGAAATAGTGTAAAACTATTTTCCGATTTCTAATGCAGCCTCATTAGAATAGTTGTTAAATTTTTAATTTACATTCTTTCCAATTTTTGATTGAACTCTTGCTGTCATGGAGTTAAGCTTTTTAATGTAGTAGTCCCATCAAGGATTTTTTTCTTGAATAATTGTGAATCTGTGTAGGCAAAAATAAACAAATGGTGAATAGTGTATATAGTATCAGACTTGAATTATTTTTTCAATTTGAGAAGGATTAGTTTACATGTTAATTAAGAATTCTAGTTTTCATTTGCTGTTTCAGAATGTGTGAAATGTTGAAGCCATGCAGTTGTAGTGCCCAAATTGAAACAGACGTTATTGTCACTACTGTGAAATAGCATGATCCTAAGCCTAAATTTCAGTACCATGGTGGGAAGTTGGTGAAGTAATTCTCAAGAATAAGATTTTGGGTTTTATATACTGTTTAAAACTGTTTCTGGTAAATATGAAAAAAGACCACTATTTATGTAAGATCTAAACACAAGCTTTGTTTTAAAACCTCTCTTAGCTTTGTGGTAGTAATTAATGAGCTGTTTCCAGACTTGTCCTGAACTAGATTGTTGTATGGGCATACACTTCCCAGGGTGGGGAGAGACACACAGGAAGGGCAGCCAGCTCTGCAGCCTACTTACCTATCCTTCCTTCAGAAGCCCATCTGGTGGTCCCTCATCTGCAGTAAGAGTTTTCAAGGGAGTTTTTAGAGGGAATGGATTTTTTTTTGTTTTCAGCACACTCCTGATTTTTAGTACCACTCTCTTCCTCTGTTTTAAGAACACGGACCAGGGATGACATTCTGTCTAGACGTGAAAGATCAAAGGACATCAGCCCACCCAGCAGATGGTCCCCATCCAGAAGAAGGTCTCGGTCCCCCATTAGGAGGAGATCTCGAACACCCCTTCGACGTAGCCGATCTCCCAGAAGGCGGAGTAGATCTCCTCGGAGGAGGTAAAGACACACTGTATTTTTAAGTGTATTTTGTGAGATATTACAGGAAGAATAAGGATTGCTATCTTACGTGTAAAAAGACTGTGCTGTTTTTTTGTCTATGTTAATGTGTGCTAGCATAGTTAAATTCATTATGTCCTCCATGAATTAAATTGTTTTATTATTTCGAATCATCATGTATCTTTATGTTTTCTGAAAAAATTTTCCTTCTTTTCTTAAAAAAAACCCAAAAAAACAAATCCCCCCAAAATCCAAATCTCTTGTTATTATCAAACAGGGATAGAGGCCGGAGAAGTAGATCTCGCCTTCGAAGGAGGTCCAGGTCACGTGGTGGCCATAGACGAAGGAGCAGAAGCAAAGTTAAAGAAGACAAATTTAAAGGTAGTCTTTCTGAGGGCATGAAAGCTGAACAGGAGTCTTCATCAGATGAAAAGTAAGGATAAATTTAACAGTTATCTTCATGATATAGTTTTTGAGCTGTCACCTGAAATTATAATCATGTCTTAGTACTTGCAGTCTTGTCAAGTTACTGTTGGGAGGTTCTGAAAAACTTTGTAATAGGCAGAAAATACCAAGACCTGTTGGCTAGCAGGCAGACCCGAGAGGAGGATGTGTCGTTAGGTTTTTAAATTCAACTTGACCAGTATCTTGTGAAAACTTTTGGTCTGATTACTGAAGCTTACTGCTTGAGTAAAAACTTTAATAGCTGAAAGGATTAATTGCTGCCTGCAAATTGTGTTTTTATTTCATAAACATCTACTTATTCAGTTGTGCAAGAGTATGCATTCTTAATCAAATTATTGAGGAAGAATGATGCTGCAGTGAAAAGGAACAAGTTTTTTTTATTTGTTTGATGTCTTTTAAAAGATGGCTGTTAATTGTTAGCAATTAAAAATGGAATACAGAAAGTCCCAATGAGATACCAAGAGACAAATTTTCATTGTAAGGAAATGTAAATATATGCAGTGGGATTTAATACACCATTGCTTTCTCAGTCACTTGAACAGCTATTGTTTAATATATTCTGTGCTTTATATGCCAAGAAACTGCACTTGGTAAAATTCAGTAGATAATTATATGTTTATGAAGTTATATAAAAAATGCATATTTTTATAGTCTTGAAGACTTTGATTTGGAA
The DNA here is from genome assembly GCA_036785705.1 of Acanthornis magna. Lineage (NCBI taxonomy): Eukaryota > Metazoa > Chordata > Aves > Passeriformes > Acanthizidae > Acanthornis > Acanthornis magna. The sequence continues at coordinate 16,239,142 of JAWUZG010000025.1, forward strand.
GAAGAGGATGAAGAAGCAGAGATAAGACAAAGGAGATTACAGCGGCAAGCAATTGTTCAGGTACATGGTTGCAGAAGTTAATTCTGTGTTTTTTGTGTAAAATGTTGGGGTAAAGGAAGGCTCTTCACTTTTTGCTGCATTACAATAGTAATTCCTATTGCTGTATTTTTCCAGTTAGTAAATTGTAAATGGTAGTCTCTCTTAAACTTCACACTTCTATTGTCACAGCATTGCTTTTCAAACTGAAGTGACTCTGAAGTGAGTCATTTTTTGCTACAGTTAAATGTTCTCTGACAGTCTTTAGACATGTTAAAAATGTTCTTCTTCGGTTATCTTCATCTGTTGTTTTTTTTCTGTAGCTGTATCATTGATATAAAAATGTTAGTATAGCTGTAAGTTGTATATTAATTGACCTAACTGGTCAGTTTGTTTCAGGTAGAAGTTGTCCTTTCAATTTCCTAAATTTTGTAAAGTCACTGTCATGGGCTCCTCCCTAAAAGTAGATAATGTATTCATGCACATGTGAGTTCCCATGAACTTCTTATTCCAGGTAACAAGGTCACAGTAATCACAGGTGTAATGTGTGATTGAGACTCCTGAAAGGAGCTGTGGCCAAAGGGGATGTAATTGTACAGCACAAATCAGGTGTCTCTTTTCAGCGGTGGGATTTGGCACACAATTAGAACATAGCAAGGAAAATGCTGTAGCATATTTATTTGCTATCAGGTACAAAATCACTGGCTTTAATGTACTGCTTATTTTAAATAGCACTTAAAATACTATTCATGTTTTGAGTTTTATGCAAAGCCCGTTTTAAAATCCTTCAGAACTACGACTGAGCCAAACCATATAAATTCCTTTTAAAGACTGGTTACCCCTGATGTTGGTGCAGGCAGGAAGCAAATTGCAGAGCTTAATTCCCTACATGAAAACCTCTGCTTGTATTATTGAATAGTTTGACCTTGACAGTTGAGTGGTGTCAGCATTTCTTCATCTTGATTTTTAACTTTTGGGATAGGAAGTGAGATATGTATGATTTCATAGTACTTAAGGGTAAAAAAAAAATGTAAAGGTGTTGCTTGAACTTTTCTAATGCTTCTGAATTTTTTCCACACAAATGAATGAATAAATAGGATTTCCAGTTCACATAAAAAACCTGAATCTAAAAGCTACATTTCTGTACCATAACACTAATAAAAATGGGAAAGATTCTAGAATGTAGGATATAAAATAATTTTTCCTGAAAGACTGTATTTCAATGTTTGTGTGCTAGAATGGTTTAGTAATAAACCTGTTGTTGCTGACATTTTGTTGTGCATAACCAAATAGTTAATATTCAGTAATAATCACTTTTTACGGAAGTGTAAAGATGTGAAGGACACACATGAGTGTTTCAGTCATGTGGTCTGGGCTGTGGTGCATTGTGACAAAACGAGTTTTCAGAAGTTGAATCCTATTCTATAAATAACCTCTTGTCTTTAGAGACATAGGTGATTATGAAAGCCAAGACTAAGGTTTCAGCTTAAAGCACAAACCATTGAAAGGGTGGACATGAAAATGTTTAAATTGTGATAAGCTATGATGGTGAGATTAAAAATTGAATTTCTTTTTAGAAATACAAAGGCCAGACAGAAGACAGTAATATTTCTGTACCATCGGAACCAAGCAGTCCTCAAAGTAGTACACGTAGTCGCTCAAATTCTCCTGATGACATCCTCGAAAGAGTTGCTGCTGATGTTAAGGAGTATGAACGGGAAAATGTGGACACATTTGAGGCATCAGTAAAAGCCAAGCACAACCTCATGACAGTTGAACAGAACAACGGTAAGATTCTGAAATCTCCCTAATGCAATTTAGGAAGGCTCAGACACTTGGCTTAGTTTACTTATATACTTCCAGACTTGGAAGTAGATTGGCTTTTTGGATGGAATTTGTGAATGTTTTCACATATATTATGGTACTTAAAATCTAACATTAAAATAAAGCTTCCTCATTAGCAAAGATAATATGAGTGGAACATGTTCTCTATATTTCTGATAACTCTTAAAACAATTTGTGCTTAATATTTGGAAGAGCAAACAACTATGTCTGTCTTTGTGGTTAAGAATTACCCTTTCAAATTTTTCTTTTCACTTAGATATGTTACTTGCTTAGAAGCTTAGCTTCATTTTTTTGTGGGTTGGAAATTATGCTCCTTTTCTGCCTTTTTTTAGTCAAAACCACTGTGACAGAAGAATGTAGGTGGGTCTGTAGTAATTTAGAATGATTAAAGCTTCTGAGGGTCATTGCTAGTATGTCCATTTCAGCAACATAGCTAATTGCTGAAATGGGTATTTTCTTTCTCTTCCCTCCTGCATGTACTCTCTTGTGCAGCAATGTTGAAATAAATTTTTGTATAAAAATGCTTTGTGCCAGTTGCAGCAAAAGGAACGCAGAATATCTTGCAGTGCACCCTCTAGTATTGAAAGTCTGCTGCTTTTTTGTCTTTTGAAAGTGGATTACTGTACATCTTCCAAGTAGTCAAAGGTGTGTGTAGTGCTGTGTGGTCATACTTGAGTTAGTTTAAGCTGCTTTGGTTCCTCTCTACGGTTTAATTGAATAGCACTGTTTAGCAAGGGCCGTGGAGCCTGCCTAACCCCTCTAAGGGAAAGAGTTGCACTTAGCTTGTATTTCATGTCCTGTGCCACACATATCCCTGGGGTCTAAATACACTGTCTCTAGTGGATACTTCTAAGTAATAAAGCTGCATCTCTTTGGGACTGCTGTACTGCTCTCTGGTTTATCCTGGTGTTCCCTTGAGCAGTGCGTATTCAGATTTTTCTCCTCCTGAGACATCGGTGAAAAGAACTATTCTAGTGCTTTGTTTGCATACCACAACTTTAGACTTAGTCTTATTATGTCTAACAGACAATGGGCTTTTCCTTTTTTGTCAAAGCATGTACTGCTCTCTGATTTTGTCTGTTAAAGCATATGCAAATATAAGTCTTGACTACATAGGCATATTCCACATAGACGTGAAAAAGGTTTTTAAAACCAGATCAGTTACACTTGTATCTGGGTGGTAGGATCCTGGTTTGGAGGTGGCTGTAAAAACAGCCAAAACCAGTGGGTTATCTTTCTCTGCAAGAGTTATTTTTTATTTCTGTCCTGACCTCTTACAGGGCCAGAGTAGTAGGTTGCTGAGAAACTAGTTAATAGCTCATTGTAGCCCAGTGCAGGTAACTGGAACTAGAAGGAAATTTTGAGGAAGTTTCTGGAGGGGTCTGTCACTCAAAACAGTGGTATAAACTGTCTCCCCACAAGTGTGAGGTGACAAGTCTTTACCTTGGAACAGTAGTATCAGCATCCTGGATGATTTTTTATGCTGTCAGATTTCACTCTAGTTATTTGTTATGGAAGCGGTTGTCTGTGTTCATCATGAGACCTGAAGCCTCTGAGCTTAATTAGCTCTTTATTTTTCTCCATTGCATAGTGAAGGGTGGGTCTCTGGTTTGCTACGGTCATGAAGGGCTGCTGCCATAATGTGTGTTATGAAGTAGTTTGAAGTTTGCTTGCTTTTGCTAATGTGTACTTAATTTATATTCCTTTGCTTTTATCTTATCAACTAAGTAAAATGTCTTTGGGATTTAAAGATGATTAAAAGGTGAGAAAGGGATAATCATTCCCACAGTAAAAATATTTCTCTTTAAAACAATAGGAAATCTGTTTGACAAAAAGCTACACACCAGGTCCTTTTTGGCAGGTCTCCTTTTGGAGAAAACATTTTCCAAAGAAAGAATTTCTGGGCTTTGCAACTTTGGTTTTTAGTAAAATACCTTGTGATTAGCAGAAAAGCCTGAACTTGTCTATTGAAAACATGATTCTGTTTTTTAATATATGCACATAGTCTTTTTATAGTTCTTCTTATGTATATATACATAGTCATTATTTATAGGGAGCATGTAAGTATGTAGTTCTTTCTGCTGTGCTTACTTGAAAGCTATTATACATAGTTTTTCAAGGAGGTATAAATTTTTGAGTGCTTTGAAGAACTTAGTGTGAGTTTTATGCTCTAGAATGTGAAATAGGTGAAATTATATTTGCTAGAAACAATTGGTAGAGCTACCTGTTTGCCAATATACTTATCTTAGACTATGTTGTAAAGATACCAAGTGCCAAATTACACTGGCAACAGAGTTATCGTTTGACATCTTTTTCATGTCGAGTAATCTAAATTTCATTTTAAGGTTCATCTCAGAAGAAGCTGCTAGCTCCCGATATGTTCACAGAATCAGATGATATGTTCGCTGCATACTTTGATGTAGGTAATTCTTGGAGATGAAATGTATGAATTTTTTCTGCTTGATTTTTGTTAGTCACTGTCACTTGAGGGTTGTGAGAACTGTGATTTGTAAAAGCATGGGCAGCTAAGTGACTTATATGTTCCTAATCTTTTGATCAGTCAAGGCAGGCAAAGTAGTTCTTGATTAGTATTTCAGTGAAATAAAACCTACTGAAATTAGTTGCAGTTTTACCAGAGTAAGCAACTGGGGAATTCACCTGCTGTTTGAATACAATGGCACGTGGTAAAAACATGAATCTGTTTATAAGTTCAGCTTTTGATTAATGTTACCGTGCTGCCGTGTTCTAAATAGGAGCTTTTTCCAGAGGTTCATTTATAGTTAATTAAAAAATGTGTAAGGTACTCTAACTGGCTAATGATGCTATGTTGGAGTAATTTGGTGGTTTGTTTTGAGATTTTTTGGGATGAAGAGATACATTTTCTGGTTTTACTATAACACTATTTCATTAGCTTTTCTCTAAATGTGCTGCTGTGACCTGCAGATATTGACAGTCCATTGACTGGTTTTGAGACTTCACATGCCATTCTCTATAAATCCTCTGCGTTGTTGCTGATGCACAACACTGAGAAATAAGTAAAGACAAGGACTTTCTTCTTAACTTAAAAATTCTCCAGTTAATTTTGGTTTATGGCAGATAGAACATAATAATTATGATGGCTGTGTTGGTGACAAAAGGCTGCCATGGTGCTACTCTAGTAACACTGGTGTCCCTTTGACCTGGAAAAAGAATACTTGAATGATAGTGTATCTGTGAGGGTGCATTTTTAAAAGTTCAGAGGTTACAAATGGGGATTTATATGGCTTGTGAGTGAGCAGCTCCGCCTTCCAGAAACTGTTGTTCAATTGAAGATAGTCTTTACTATGTACAGTTTTGAATTTGTGACAAAATATTGCCCAGTCTGTTAAGAGATGTCAACAGCAGTTGTAGAAGTGTTATGGTTGTTTGTGTAACAGTATGAAACAAGTGGCATGGAATGGACAGAAATTCAAGGCTTAAACGGTTGTATTTTCCTTGCAAATTGCTAAACTTTTTTACTATAAATTTATTGTAAATAAGATGTCTTACTTAGATGGTACAAAATGTGCATTCTAACATGCCTTGTATAAATTCCTTGTGGGTATTAATTGAAACTTTGCCCATTTATATTTAATAATACTTCTGTTGGTTGATTTCATCCTCTTTCCTTGTGTCAGTCTTTAGATACTGGTATGTAAAAAACAGTAAGTTATTTCTCTCTCCTGCGAGATAAGTGTGCTTGTATTGTGGAGAGAAATTGTTTCAGTAGGGAAAAAGGACTTTGGTGAGTTAATGTCAAGGAAGAATATAGAGCACACAAGCAAAGCTATTACTTTTTTTTCTATTTCAGAGTGCTCGTCTAAGAGCTGCTGGGTTTGGAAAAGACTTCAAAGAAAACCCCAATCTCAGGGATAACTGGACAGATGCAGAAGGCTATTACCGTAAGTTGTTTATTGACAAGGACAGAATGAGTGCTGAGTGGAGAAGATCCTCACGTAT